>CM047001.1:76257374-81057374 GCA_025698465.1 Gossypium longicalyx | reverse complement strand
AAATATTGTATTTATTAGGTTTTATTATTTTATTATTTATTTATTCAAAATTTTAGATATTAAAAGGTTTGGCTTCCATTTAAACACTTTTATAAATGTTAGACCATTATATGACCATTTTGAAATATTAAACCCTTACCAGAACATCCTCTAAAAGGTTAGATTCCAACATCTAGCCTTGTTTTTTCCTCTTTTAAGTAGTTAGATTTATGGCCTCATTGGTCTTTATAAGTACGAGACACAAGTACTATAACCTAAGGTAATCCTTCTCACACTTAACTTTGAAATATGTTTTGTTTGTTTGCACTTATCGTCCAATATCAAATATATATATATATGGAAGAATATTTAATGTACTGTTGGTGCACAAATTTCATGCATCATAGTGAATAATAATGTGACACATCATCATTAAATAACACAAAAAATAAAAAATAAAAGCTTATAAATAAATACTAATAAATTTATCTAAACATAATTAAATAATAATTCATTATAAATCCTAGACTTTAAATTCTAAACTTTTAAACAGAAGATCCTAAATCCGATAGTTATTAAAATTTATTTATAATAGTTACAATTAATGTTTAATTATGTTTAAATAAAGTTATTAATATTTACCAAATATTTTTATTTAATTTAATAATAATATTTTATATTATTATTCACTAATAAAGATTAAATCCTATTTCTATATGTGTGTGGTGTTGGGGATGTAGAGATACAAATCATATGCGGTAGTTAAGTTAAGAGAATTAGCCAAAAGTCTTAACCGTTCAAAAACATTTCCATTTCTTCGTCTTCACTTGACTTTTCCAATATGGTAGGTAATTAGTAATAGTATTAATTAAAAATAAGCTTGCTAATTATTAATGGAAAAAAATATTTGGTAAGACACAAGTTGAATATGGGAGTATGTATTAATAATTTTTCGATGAGTATTTTCTCTAAACAAAGATCAAGTATAATCACGTGGGTGTTCAAAAATCGATAATATATTAAAATCATTAGGAACAACTAGGAAAAAAATATTTTATTATAAAGTATTTTATATATTTTCATATATCAACATGACATAAATAAAGAAATAAAGAACAAAGATTTGCTTTCCTTTTAGATTTAGTGTTAGTGACACACACTAAAATGGGAAAGGATTGTGTTCATACAATGGTAGACTCAATCCAACATGGATTTATAAAATTAGGGCATGGTGTTTTAGGTCATTAAAAACAATTATAAAAGTATTTTTCATATAATATTATTAGATATGTGAATGTGTTAAATGATTTTTTTTATACTGATTTGATTTTATGTTATAATTATTGTAAATATATTTTTTATACAATATTAAAATTAAGAACGAGATAATGCGATTCAAATTCATGTTAAATGAATATTTGACAAAAAAATTTAAAATTAAAAAAAACAATATTATAAAAAATTAATTGCAATATTATAGTACATTTTTATTTAACAAAAACACTTTAAATAAAAGAAACTTTTTTTAAAAGAAAAATAAAAAAATGTGGGGTAAAAGGGAATCTGCATTCCCTGACTGACTATTTTCAAAGAAAATCATGGAGAAGGAAGACTTTGAAGTTTGACCATTACTTTTCCATATTTTCTTTGGCTGGCTGGTGGGCTGGGCGGGTTCTGCCTATTCTCTTGGTTTAGGGTTAAATTCTATTTTAGTCCCTCTAGTATATTCAACTTGGGGATTTAGTCCCTATACTTTAAATTACCATAATTTAATCTTTTGTATTTTCGTTAATAAGATTATACGAAGTTTTCTTTTAAAACCCTGAAATTCCTAATTTTAACCTCAAGTTTCAAACTTTTTTTTTTAAATCCACATCACCCGATTAACAAGACTTTTTAAAACGGTACTACTGATATAAACGAAGGTATAACATTAATAGCAATAGAAAGATGAAATTATATATATCTATAGAACTAACCTTCCACCAAAGGACTAAAATCATAATTTAACCTTTTTTGCTTTGAGTATATCAATCAATCTCCTGAATACTTTTCCAAGTTCTCCCCTTGTATATATATAAAGCTTTGTTGCTACTTTTCAAAAAAAAAAAAAGAAGAAAAGACCTCTTGTACCTCTCAGCTATATTAGTTTCTTATCATTTATTTTTCTAAAAAGAAAAACAATCAAATGACATGAACCCTAAACCAGCAGTATATGGATCCGTAAAAGGATCTACCTACTGCTAAGAAAAAACCCCAAAGTAAAAAAAAGGTTGGAATAATATTTGATTTTCATGGACGCCATCTTCAACCTCGATGAAGCATCACGAGCTGAATTCCTGCATTTACTCATGCAATCAACTTGCTGTTCTTACATTTGCTTATGGTCCTACTCTTTCTTGCAGCAAGCCAAGTATTTATCTATCTATCTCTCCTTCATCATCATCTCTTTTCTCTCTATTTATTTCCTTTAAAATATATATAAACACCATGCATACATGGGTAAAATTGCATTTTGAACCTTTTAAATATTTGAAATTTTTGGGTAACTGGTGTTTTGTTTTGTTTTGTTTTGTTTTTCAAAAACAGCTGTTTAATCGGTTTGGATGGGTGTTGTAGTGAAGAGAACAGCCAAGCTTTGGGGTTGTTTCTTGAATATAAGCAATTAATATTTCGTCTCGAAAATGATAAGTATGGGCAAATTTTTCTTACATGTTCTTTTTTCTTTTTTTTTTTTTTTTTTTTTTTTTTGGGGGTTCTAGTTGTAGACCAGTTTGCCATTAATCTGTGTGGGAATTTTTTGTATTACAGTGGACTAGTTCCAGGTTTTGCTTTTAAGAATAATCAACCTTACATTGAATTAAGGGAATTGGAGCTTCAAAACCGAGCATTCCATGAGACACAAAGGCAATTTTATCGGGTAATAAAAATAAAATGCAAATTTTACATTACAAAAGAACTAACTGTAATAAATTTTGGTTTTCACTTGAAAATAACCAGACATATAACTCTGTTTTTATTATTGCAGATAGCGGGGATTAAGGTTTGTTTCCAAACCAATGTATGATTATGGAGGTTTCAAACTTTTTGAATTATTTCTGCTTGATGTTAAGATTTCCAAAGTAGTTTTGAATTTGTGCCATTCTAATTTATTTATTCCTTCTTTGGGATCTGATTTATCTAGGTTTTTGGTGAATAAATGTATAAATTTTAAAGTATTTTTTTTGTTAATCACCCTAAAATTTTCGATTCAAATCATTTTAAATTCAGATCATTTTAACTTGTTTTGGTTTTTGGTGAGCCAATGTATCATTAAGTAGGTTTTAACATTTTCAAGACATTTTTGTTCACGACCCTCAGGTTATTAAGTCAAGTTATTTTGGATTTGGGCATTCTAAATTACTTATTTGACTCATTTTTTATTTGGGTCATGTAGATCTAGTCTATTTCGATTTTTAGTGAATCAATATATAATTAAGTAGGTTTTAAATTTTTGAGGTCATTTTAAGTTTATAATATTTAAGTTTTTGGGTCAAGCCATTTATATTTAGGGTCATTTGAGTTTCGATTTGTTTCAATTTTTTATAATTTTGAGTTCGAATTTAATGGATTAAGAATGGTAGTTTTTTATGATGAAATGAATAGAATAAATTTATATTAACATCCCTCGTTAAAGCTTGGATTGTATGAAAAAATATTATCTTAACATGTACTTGATTTTGTGTGTTATATAATTAAATATCACAGACGGCAGTATTCATGGCATGCAGAAGTGGAGAGATTGAGTTAGGGTCGTCAAGTGTGGGACAAGTAAGCAAAAATAAACTCTCCACATATTATAATGCCGCCATAGCTTTTGTTTATTATATATATACATGTATATGTATATCTAATTTGTCAATAATTGTAGCTTAACATGGAGATGGAGATGAGAAGTTTCTTCTCAGAAGATCAGCTTCCTCAATCAACTGACCAGAATAGGCCGTCTTCGTCTTCGTCGTCATTAAGATCGTTATCGACGAGTAGTCCGGATTCTTCTTTGATCTTCACCGTCCCGACCACTCATGAACCCGCACCCTCTTCCTTGCAACAAGCCGCAATCACTCCCTCCTCGATCAACGATCCGCGTCGAGCCATGCAAGCCTTTTCTCAAACGCGGAGCAACATTCAGCTACCGACGTTGGAGAGCGAAAACGCCGCGATGACGAGAGCGATTCTCGCCGTTTTAACTTCTCCTTCTTCTTCTTCCTCCTCCTCTTCGACTCCCTTTCATCGAAACCAAAGTTCACCCTACAATAATTACCGGCTAAACCCTAAAGCTAGCGCGTTTAAGCGCTACGCGACTGGGCTAGGCGCTGGCCCGGCGACGACGCCGGCGAGGGCTAGTTTACGAGCTCAAGCTATGATGAAAAGGGCCATTTTGTTTTATCGAAAATTCAATTTAGCGAGGCGCGAACAACTACAGCGTAGCCGCCCCGGCCCCACTAGCAACCAGTTGCACCATATGATGTCGGAACGGAAAAGAAGAGAAAAACTCAATGAAAGTTTCGTGGCATTACGATCCCTTCTTCCTTCAGGCACCAAGGTACCCTTCAACACCATTCCTCCCTCAATTACATTTCTTATTTTCTTTATTTAAAAATCTTAATCCTGAATTAAAGGGATAAAATCATATTTATTTTCTTTAACTTTTAAATTTTTCCCATCTTAGTCTTAGCTCTAACTTACCGCTATTTCTCACTTTGGCCTTTCATTTTTAATATTTTTATATTTTATATAATTTTTTTACAACATAATCTCAAAGTAACACATCATCACTCTTGAATAGAATTCCTATTCAAGGGTCAAATTGAAAAAAATTTCAAATTTCGAGACTAATGTGAGCTCAAAAAAGTTCTGAGATCACTTTATCCCTAATTTAAACAAAATAATTTAAATTTTCAAGTATAGGGACTAAATCTCAAACTTTGTTAAAATACAGGGATTGATGATAAATTTAACCATAATTTTGTTGGGTATTGATGTAGAGAGACAAAGCATCTGTGCTGACGACGGCGAGGGAATACTTGGTTTCATTGAAAGCTCAAATTATGGAACTCAATCGGCAAAAACAGTTATTAGAAGCCCAGATTTTGCCGTCCAAAGGAGGAGCTGCTGCCACAGAAGTTAATGATCCATCAAACGACAGAGTTAATGTTCGGGTCATACCCGTACCCGAATCAACATCCGAAGAAAGACTTACCGACCTGAGAGTTGCCGTCAGAGGTGAACGGCCGATCGTCGATATCTTAATCCATTTGCTTGAATTCTTGAAGCTCGATAGAAATGTGAGTTTGATGTCCATTGAAGCTAACACCGGTGTATCGGAATTTGGCTCCGTTAATCTTGTTAGCTTGAGACTCAGAATCAAGGTATGCAAATTCTGATTGGTTTTGTATCGGATTAATTTGAGTTTAAGTTATTTTGAGTTTAGGTTAATTTTTAGCTCGGATTTATTTTTTAGATTTGATATTCAGATTGAAATGGTTTCGATTTAACTTCATACTAGATTTGTAATTTGGGAAGGGATGTTAGTTTCGGGTTGGATTAATGTTTTTGGATCTTCCGAATTATTTTAGATTGGTTATTGAAAGTTTGAGTCAACTTTTACTTCTGGTCATTTTGAGTTTGAGTTATTTTAAGTCCAATTCACTTTGGGTTCAAATTTATTCAGGTTTGTTAGTTGAGTTTTCAAGTTAAATCATTTTTGGGTTTTTTCATTTGAACTTGATACTAAATTTAAATTATTTTCCTTTATTTGTTTGAATCATTTGAGTCGAAGTCATTTTAAGTTTAAATAGTACTAAATCTCAGCATCAAGTTAGGAGAGAGCTTAGTTTTTTTGTTTTTTTTTTAAAAAAATTGGGTTTTAGTGAGATTTCTAAAAAAAATGTGAAGATTTAATGAAAAATTATTTTCTCTAAAAAATAAGATTTTTAAAAATTTTGAAAGGTTTAATGAAATTTTTTCAAAAAAATTTAAAGGAAATAAATCCCAAACTTCCATTACTTTACTGTTCGCCTCTAACCATTTGGTTCATTCCAGATTCAAATTATTTGGAATTTAAAGTATTTTAAGTGAAATTATTTTAAATTCAAATTTGTGAAAATTTTGTAGGGCGATGGATGGGATGAATCCACCTTCCAGGAAGCAGTGAGAAGGCTAATCACAGACTTGGCACAGTGATTTAATCACCCTGATTGAAGTGGTCAAACTATTTTTTTCTGCGGTCAGCAGCTATAATTTGTTTTTCTTTAATACTGTAATTATATTCATTGACATTTAACCATTATAATATATAATTTTGAATTTTGATCAGCTTATTCTACTGAATTTTTCCAACTTCCTATATTTTTTTTTATATAATCATGTTATCGTATATCAAATTGTAAATACATGTACTTACCACATAGATAATTTTGATTTTATGTGTTAACAAACAAGCAATGCGAATAAAATTTAAGAATGTATTTTCTCTTGTTCTGACACATCAAAAATCCAAAACATCCATGTAGTCATCGTGTTTTAAATATATTCCACTTAAATTAGAAAATCGTTTTAAACTTTGAATCATAGAGTGAGGACCACAAGAGCAATTAAACCTTTATCAATCAAAGCTTTGCATATATAAATGAATTGGTTTGATTTTCTAAATGTATGACTAAATAAATTGTCGCCCAAATTGACTGAAAGTGTATGGATGAAGTGGAACCCCTTTTTTTGAATGAGCAAGCAACCCACCTATAAAATCCAAGAATAAAACTTTAACAATGTGCATTCAAAGTTGGTCCAAATGTCAATAGTACTTTACTTTTCAATACAATCAAACTATTGAAATTAAATTTCAGGTGGGTTGGCTAGCTACTTACATAGTAATCTATACCATGGAAATTATGGAATATTATTTATATTGTATTTAAAATTCTTAATTGAGTTACTATTACAGGTTGATTGGGTATCAATTTCATTAAAAAAATATTTATTTTAGTATTTTTTATAAAATAAATTATATTACTATGAGGCTATTTCGCTCTTTTTTTATTTTTATATAAAATATAACGAGACTTCGAATCTTTCACTTTTACATTTTCAACTCTATCATTTCACCTAAAACTTTATTTCATTTTTATGTGTGTATCGTGGGTGTGTCATAATCTATATAGTTGGAATTATGCATGTGTAATACTATGCTTCGCAATTTAAAAGGTACTATGTTAAATTATGATTTTAATTTCTTTACTATGCTAAAAATTACAATTTAATCTCTTTATTTTAATTTGTTTTGATTTGATCATCTATTTTTGTAATGTTATTAGTAAGCACAAATTGTTGTAATTAAAATGATTTTTTTTATACAATAGTATCTCAAACTCACACACTTATGCACAAGACCATTTAAACTACCACACAGGCACGACTTGTAGATCGATCTCATGATTTTGGGGATATGGTGAATACTCTTTACCAATAGACTAAATGTCGGGGGTCGTTGTAATTAAAATAATGATCATTAATTAATTAGACAAATTTTAAAAGGTAAAATGTTTAATTATTGTTTTGGTCTCTCTCATGCTAAAATAAATTTTGGATTTAATCCTTTTACTTTAACTTGACATAATTTGATTATCTACTTTAGGCCCAAATTGAAAATACTGTTAATTGTTATCGTTAAAGTGACTATATAATTTTTTTTTTACTATTATTCAATCACGCAATTAGGGTTATGTGAAAATCCAGATAATTTTATTCTATTGATAATAAATTTATTTGTCAAGTACAAATAATATTGTTTATTAAAAAAATCATATCATTTTAATGGCAACTAAAAAATGATGTTGTCAATTTTGACTTACTAATAATATTGCAGAGGTAAAAAAATCAAATTATGCCAAACTAATATAAAGAGATTAAATCTTAGGTTTTTGTATAATAACAAGACTAAAACCTGAATTAAGGGGTTTTTTTCCTAAATTCTTTTTAGTGTTTATAACATTAAAATACCATGAAGGTCATTATACTATGAATTAGATTGAATTTTGCCTCCTCTACTCAGAAAATGGATAATTAGTCCTTATATGTTAGACAAAGCTGGTTCACGTATGCCAGTATGAGGTACACGTCGCACACCAGGTGTAATTGCCTAATTATTTCATTTGCCATGCCAGTTTTTAATAGTAAAAATGGATAAAGTTTTTAATAGAAAAAACTAATTTACTCTTTAATCTATCATATAATGACTAATTTGCCTTCTTCTTTTTTTAATAAATAGGGCAAAATATAATCTAATTTCTGGTACAGGGGCGTCCATGATAGTTTTACCCTTTTATAATTTTTTTTGAAGGAACTTATTTTTCTTATTTTTAAATTACAAATATTAAGGAAATAAATAAACATTTGACCAACCCAAAACTTTATTCCTTGCGTAATTTTTCTTTTTTGTTTTGTTTATCATTTTCGGGGGTTGAGACGGCGCTTTTGACTGAGAAAAATAGGCAAGTGGAACTTTAGTATATCCAAGTTTTTTGATGTCTTGTTTCCAACTGACTTGTCTAAACCTAATCTCTATTGCTTTTAGGAGAGGATTTGGACTACACACGGACCAATACTATAATATATAAGTTAAAATATATTTTCACAAAACTTGAATTTTAGTCTTTGTACTTTGTTGACATGAAAAATTAGTGACGAGTAGAGAGTAATGTTGATAGCAGTTCACTTTGATAGGGCGGAGAGCTGCAATATTCGATGGGGAGAGAAAAGTGGAGATAATGGAGAGAAAAGAGTATCTATAAAGTTTTGTTGTGTGTTCAATGATCTCTTCACTGTAATAAATAAATTTATATATATATGCGGCAAAGGTTGCCACATGTTAGGATTTTGTTGACGATAAAGTCACATCTTGTCTTCTTAAAAGGATAACGATATGACATTTTAGATTGATGATGTAATGCTTTGAGACAGCCGAGTAATCAACGAGCACAAGGTTCCATATGCTCCTAATAAAGGTAGCCTTACACGAAGATCCTTTGGGTTTACTATGGAGTTGCCTAATGTTGGAGTTCCACTTGGTGTTGAAGTCCTCCCTACTTTTTTATTTAAAAATCTCAATCCATCATTAAAAGCATAATATATACTTAGGGTTTAATACATTATTTTTGAATTTTTCATATTTTCTAAGTTTGAAAGAGGGATATATCTATACATATAAGTAAGCAGAGCTTAGGTCTAAACTTTAGAGATGAGATTATCGAGAATGGCAACTACAACATGTTTGGGGTAAAATGAATCGAATTGATAGTCAAGATATCTCTTTTGACAAAAAAAAAAATTTAAGTACTTAAGGGAGAAAAGTAATATAATTTGAGACTAATTTTGTAATTAAATTTGATAAAAAAAATTTAAATTTTTTAGTTAAAAAACAATTATTTAACACATTGATCATGTTTTTTTTTTTTAATTTTACAAACCACCTTAAAAAATCAACCAGCATCATTAATTAATTTTTAAAAGAATAAATAAGAGAATGATAAAATTTTAATTTACTTATGAAATTAAAAAAAAAATGTTATCAATAAATCAAATAATAATAATCATGTTTAACTCTTATAAAATTAAAATATTCTGAAATAATAATTTATGGACTGGAGAGGTCAATATTAGATGGCTACTACCCCCACAACTTTTTTACCTTATAGAATCCAAAGCAGATTTCATAAAATAAAAGTAAATATTACATGGTGGCTTAAACTTTAAACAGTAAAAAAAACAATAATTTACCTTTAAATTTACAGTAGATTATGGGACGCCGTGGTTGAAAAAATATGGATGAAAAAAAACTCATTTTTGGAAAAAATATAGAAAGAATTTACGTTGGTATTAATATCAAAATTATATATGAATTTCAATTTAATGTGTAATTTAATATATGAAATTTTGATCTGGTGTAATTATATAAATGAAACTTTTATTGTGGTTTAAATATATACGGAAAACTTTAATTTCGATTCAATCATACACATTCAAAGAAACTAAATGTATCAATTTATTTTTATATTGAATAAATATAATTATATGTGTATGTAATATATAAACATAAAATAATATTGTATCAATAATTGTGTTAATAATTTATAAAAATTAAATTAAATTAAAATTTCATATATAAAATTACGTGTTACATTGAAAAGGATATAACTTCAATTCGTTTACATAATATTATTTGTAAAGTTAGAATCCCAAAAATACATAAATTTGAATTTAAAATTCAATTAAGTCATTATCACTAATGTTATCAAAGTGAGTCAAAGGAGTTGGCCAAATTTACCTCAATATTCAATTTCAATGTTGAGAAATAAAAATTTGATGAATGGCTTTGTCTTTAAAGTAACAAAAGTCCCCTTTTTTTAAAGGCCAAATTGACTTCCCATGTCCATATATAATTACCAAAAGATTTTATTGGATTAATAAACCGGAAATGTAATAATAAAATACATTATATTTTCGATAAAAATATTTAAATTTAAATTTTAAAAATAGTATTTGAGAGAAAATTAACCATAAACCTTAAAAACTGACATTATAAAAAAAATAAATGTACACTTCGAAAAAATTAATCTTCATAAATTATGAAAAAATGAAAATTTCTTTGATTTTTTTTTTAAATGTCTCAAAAATCAAAACATTGCATGAAGCCATTTTCAAGGCTTGTAAGTTCCTAGTAGTTGCCTTTTTCCCTGTTTTAACTCAACCTTGCATTTAAACCTATAAACCAATCACTCAACTCAAAAGGCAATGGAACCCACTTCTAGAAACTAAAATTATTTCTACTTTTATAATTATTATATCATGATATTTGTTAATGATAATGAATTTCATGGTGACAATACCATCATCATCATCATCATCAATTACGTTTACAAAAAGAAATGATTATTATGTTAATTGAATCTTAATTTTATTAGTATGGGTATTGATGCCAATATAAGATGATATGGGTTTGAGTGTACTAAAGCATATTATTCTGATATTTATGGCTTGGGAGGCTGTGGGTAGTTCTAGACATTATGTCAAAAAGAATAAATATGATCAAAACCTGTAACGAAAATATTAAAAAAAATAGTTATAGACAAATTTAACTTTATTTATATTAAATTTAAATTTGATTTAATTGATAACCCTTTTGAAATGTTAAAAATATTTATTTGCAACAAAACCATTGTACAATACTTAGCTTTTAAAATCAAAAGTACTCAAAGTAAAGAAGCTCGGGTTGAGGCATTTTTTTGGGTTATAAGTTTTAAAAGGAAACTATAAAAATATCCTCATTTACATTATCTATTTAAAAATATTTAAAATTTATATTAAATTGTTTTTTATAAAAATTTATTTAAATATTATTTATCATTATATTTAATATATTAAAAGATTTCATGTATCATTAATTTTACAAATAATTTATATTAATTATTTTAAATTTCATATTTCATGTATCATTATATTAAATTATTTAAATATAATTTAAATATATTTATTTTTTTTATTTCGTTAAAATAAATATCTTTTTTAACATTTCAAATTGCAAACCACATTCTTGTTGTATCCGATAAACAACTTTTTTTTTTATAAGTGATGTTTGGTAGGATGTTAAATGTTTATTTTTCATGGATTTTTTTAATTCCTTAGAATTTTGTTACATTAAAATATAAGAATAAACTACACCTAATGTCACTAAACTATTAATAAATTTATATTTTAATTGTTCAACTTTAAAAAGTTACAAAATGATAATTAAACTATTTAAAAGCCGTCATTTACGTCATTAAGCTATTAAAATCGACGTTGCAATTTAAAATCATTTTATAATTTTGATTTAAATAAACAACTTTCAAATAATTCAATAATCATTTTATATTTTTTTAAAAATCGAATGAACAAAATATTAACTTACTAATAATTTAATAATTTTTACCAAAATATAATTACTTTCCTACAAACTTATGATCAACGGTCAAAAAATATCTTTTTCCACGTAAAAAGTTGAAAAAGTGATGGACAAATTACGAGGGTTTTTTTTTATTTTAAAGGCAATAGTTAGTATAATTTTCTATAACATTCACATTCACATTCACATTCACATTCCCATTCCCAAAAAAGCATTTCACGAATTAAACAAGTTGATATAATTTTCCCACTATCCAAAGTAATAACCTTTTGAACCATGGAGCAAATCCAAGTAAAAAAAGAATCAACTGTAAGAATTGGCAAGTAATTAAAAAATAACTACAATCACACAAGCCATAAAATAATTGATGACAAGCTATATATAATAAGAACCTGGGAACATGCACATAGAGAAAATCTCATACTAACAGTCACATCCTAGTAAATCAACCCACCCCAAAACAAGGGAAAAGAAGGGTTCTCCAAACCAATCATATTTCATGGTTTTAACATGTATAAATAACCACCAAACCTGCAATCAACCTTACCCCTTCTCTTCCATGAAACATATCATATATAGACCATGCAAGCTTTAACATTTCCATGCATCTTCCAAAGCAGCAATTAGAGCCCTATTGCTGCTTGCAATCTGGCGGCCTCTCACCTTGCTGCCCATCCCCTTGTGCTCTTCCACTCTTCTACGATACGTAATAAAAATAATCAGGCATCAATTTCATCATGAGGGGGCAAGGGTAAAATAAATAAATTACATGAAATTTATGTACCTTTCGTGCAAATGAGGACTGCAGCAACATTTTCATGCATTGTAACAAGGATCGAATGACAAATTAGCATCACTTGAAATTCCAAAAGGAAAATAAGGCGTATTCATATAAGATGAGACAAATCAAGGATCATGTACCTTTTTGGTCTTACTTTCTTCATCATCCTCATCATCGTCGTCGTCATCTTCATCCTCATCATCCTCGTCCTCATCCTCATCCTCATCCACATCATCATCTTCATCTTCATCTCCTATCTCTAACTCATCTCCTTGAATAGCTTCTCCTGTAAACCATGACACTGCATGTGGAATAATCTTGTCTCGAATTGCTGACCTGCACAAATAAACAGGTAGAAGATGAGAAAAAAGAGCCAACAAATATATAGTTTATATGAAGCTTGAAGAGAACTTCAAACTGAGAAAAGCTGAAAAGAGAATGCACCCTATGTCATAATCCTGTTCCATTTGATTTTGTAGCTCTTCAGCCTGTGAAGAAAGAAAGAACGATTAGAAAAGTAGAAGTAATTAATCAATCATCAAATTTTACATGGCTATTTTAATGTTTGCCATACAGTATCTTCATCAATGTCTTCATCATCATCGGGAACTTCAGGAGGATTGAAGAAGTTGAAGAAACTTTCACAGTCTTCTGTTTTAGTGATTGGCTTGGCGTTCTTCGATCCCTTCTTAGGCTTCTTTTTAAGGATCTTCTGCGTCAAGCACTTTCCTGGATACCATTCAATCTCCGTTCTATAAAACATGAGGAAAACAATTTCAGTTAAAATGTAAGATGTCTTGTAATCTAATAATCCAATGAGACATTTGAAAAAGGAAAAGGTAACCGTAATTACCCAATAGCTTTCTCAAGAATAGGTTCGTCTTCATCAATCATGTGATATGTCTTTGTCAACAAAGTATTCTTGAAATAAGGATTGGGGTCAAAGTAAAACTCAAGCTTGAATCCTTTGGGTTCCTCGATCCTATGCCACTTGATATCCTTGAGATATTTGAGAGCTCCTTCATCACGCTCAGTGATCTGCTTCCAAAATCATAAGTACAATTGAGCATCACTATTTCCAAAAAGGAGAAAAAATAAAAAATAAGTAGCCAAAGAACAATTATAACCGGATAACCAACCTCATCAGAAAGCACATCATTGTTTTTCATGGCAGTAAGCCAAAAATCAGGTACTCCTTTCTCTGCATATAAAGTATAATTGCATGAATACCGGTCCATTTCTATAGAGGAGAGGGAGGAGGGGGAGGGAACCAAACTAATAAGATCATACCTTCAGCAGTGTTATCCTCTTTCTGGTCCATGGCTGCATCATTTGTAGTTCCCTCAGCTTCAGCAACACCATTCACAATATCATATCGCTACATATATGATAATTAATCAGATAAATACCACAGTGACCAATTAAAGAAAACCATAAACAGAATTAAAATCACAAACCTTGGCATACAAAGGTTGATATAATTTCTGATATTTAGCTTCGAGTGCTGCCCTCTCCTCAAAAAATTTAGCCTCTAACTCATCATGTTGACCCTGTTGAAGAAACAAAAAAGAACCCCAATCAAAAAACGGGCTCTCTTTTTCAACACATTGTAAGCACAAAAAAAAACTAAAATTAAAATACAACAATCTTAACTGGCTAGATAAGAACAAGAAAGTCAATGTACAGCAAGAACATAGAACTTTGTACTCTATCAAAGTAACTTGAATCAAAATCAGTACAGATATTAACATAAATTCAACAAATTAAGTTCGACTTTCTCAACTATGAAAGTAAATCCCACCCTAAATTAAATAAATATGACAAAAAAACAAAACAAACAACAAGCAAATATAGTAATGAACATCACACAGCAAAAGCAACAACAAGAAGCATAAAAAGAAAGAACATGCCTGGATCTCTCTGAGAACCTCAACACGCTTTCTAACATTTGGTGAAAGGCTCTCCAACATATCAGTGTGCTCCCTAGCAAGATTCTGAAGTTTATTCTGCCAAAAAAATTTTAAAGAAAAAAATTTAAATTAAAATATTGAAAAATCAAATAAAGCAAAAACGAAATAATTCGAGTAGTCACCGACCTTTAGAGCGTTAACGAGACCAGCTCGAGCTTCCTCGTTAAGAGCTGAAACTCAAAAAATATATATTTATGAGAAGCGAAAAAAAAAACAATTACGGGTAGGATTTTAGAGGAGAAAATTGAGTTACCGTCGCCGAGATCGGACATGTTGAAATTAATTGCTTCTTTGCTCATTTGGGGATTTCTTTTTAAAAATTTAATTCGGAGAAATGAGGGCGGGCACTAAAACCCTAGATGAGAGAAATTGGAGCGAAAAGGGGATATGGGAGTTTCTAAGATTTTAAGTGAGCAGCGTTTATAGGTTAAAATTAAAATTTAAAAATATTGCCCTCTTTTCAAACAAAAATACAAAATCCTTTAGCTTTAAAAAACTTAACTCCATTAATCGAGAGTGTTGTTTGAATTAAATCGGATTGTATCGACTTATTAGATCGATTAAATTGAGAATCAGTTGAGATATTAGTTCTAAGAAAATTAATAAATTGGTTGACATGTGAATCAAATTTTTAGGAGTAATATGTAAAGATGATAAGCTGATACTATACATTCGATAATACATATGACATCTCAATTTTTGAGAAAAAAATAGAACTTAATGAATTTAATAGTTCTTGTTAAGATTAAAATTTTAAAATTCTAAAAGTATGAAGACTAAAAATAATTAAATTAAAGATACTAAAATTACAACTTAATCAAAGTATAAGGTCTAACAGCATAATTTGACATTTTCTTATGGAGCAATATATTTTATGTTCGGGTATGATTTCTCTTGTATTCTAGCAATCATAGTTGTGCATACACTTTGCTATCTTTTCTTTCATTGTGCCTTTTTTCTGAGCACAGGGGCAAAGCCGAGGGTTGGCAAGGACTCCAGTCCCTCCTAAACTATAAAATTACTATTTAAGCTTTTATAATTTTTTAAAAATTTAAATTAATAAAAGTAAAATTATACTTTGACCCCTTCAAATTATAAAAATTTGATTTAATCATTTACAAATTATAAAGATATAGACTATAAAAAATTAAAATTTTATCTAACTCCCTAAAAAATTGTTCTAGCTTCGCCCCCTGCCTAAGCATAATTTCCGATAAATGTTTTTCAATTTAAAAATATTTATCATACAATTGTTTTTTTTTATCCTTTTCCAAGGTAATTTAGTGTCATATATATATATATATATATATATATATATATATATATAAAAGGCACGATTCACTAGTGTGACGTACTTGAAGTAACTAGGCTACATACGAGATGACACGTTATCCTCCTACAAGTTGCATGTGTCCTAACAAAGGACTCACCAGACCATAGGCGAGCTGTTGGGGAACCAGCCAAATTGATAGCGAGTAAGACCCCGGCTAGCCGAGCCACACCTTACCGACTAGGATGATTGGCGAGCGCATGGGCGAGCAGATTTTACGTGGCACGTTTTATATTATTTGTATAACAATAGTCAAAAGTGTTACAGAGTTAAGAAATAAAATACATAATGAGTTGTGATTTTTAATACAATAAAGGGGCATATAGATAGAGAGCTATGGTGCTTGTCTCCTGGGTTGAATCTTTAGAGAGGAATATCAAGACCTTTGCCAACATCTACCCCGATCGTCTGAAGTATTCCTTCGTTTATAATCTGCAAAATTCAACACCGTAAATTCGAAAATCTATTGCCAATGGACGATGCAGAAAAGGTGGAGACACACCTTACCAGTTCTACAATGAAAACACCAATTATACCAATCATACATGCCCTAGAATTCCATATCTCAGCTGTCCTCGTAAATCCAAGAAATGGTGCTTTGAATTTTGGCTCTACTTTTGGGACTTCAACCTGAATTTGTTTTTTCTTATAAACAAAAACCCAGTATAGATAAAAAGATAAAAACAATGAGAAGGCAGGAGAAAAGAACGTACACCAGCAGGAAGCTTGGCAGCTAGAAGCTTGAAGGATGCTCGATTTCTGAAGGTTGTCGTGTAATGATACTGATTTTGGCGATGAATTGTTAAGGGCTTAGTTGGAAGAAGTGATGGGGAGGAAATGAGTGAAGCAGTAGCCATTGCAGCCAAAGCCAAAGCTAAAGCTATCGTGTGGCTGTTATCTCCTTCAAACGTAAAAGCCGGCCCACCATAACAAGAGCTTTGTGGCTGTGGTTAGACCTTATTATCCCCATACCTCCTTTTTTTTAGTATTTGGATAAAAATATAATTTTAAAAAATAAGTTTAGATAAAAAATAAAATTCATTTTTTAAATGGATTGAGTTTTAGATAAACATTTTTTGGCCCCGAGCCCGACCTGAATTTTGCTGTCATCTCGTTATTATATTGTTAGTATTTTATTATTGTTATTTGGAATTATTTTATTCTTAATTTTGATATTATTTTAGAGGTATTTGTTTGTTAAGTTATACATATTTTAGTGTTATTTAAGTATAAATATTTTTTTAATTTATTAAGAAATATTTATTTTAATATTTTTAATATATTTGATGTATTATATTTTTTAAAATTTATTTTTATATAAAAATAATATTATAAAAAAATTAATATGAGCAGGTCAATCTAGGCTCAAGTTTTAATATTTTTATCTGAGCTAAACTTGAATAAAATTTTAGACTCATTTTCAGACCGAACTTAAAAAACGAACTTAAAATTCTGTTGAGGTCCAACTCGACCCATAATCACTTCTAGCTATAGTTGTTGAATTTTATTTTCCGTAAATACTAAAAAAAAGTCTTAATCTACTACACTTTGTTCCATAAAACTATTTTATTTAACAATCATCACCACCATCACTGTCGTACCCCGATAATCCAAATAGACAGCAACCAATAAACACAATGAAAAAAGAAAAAGAAAGCAGCAAAAGAGAGAGAGAGAGAGAGAGATGGCCTCATTTGTTCCTACTCAAACCTGCAAAGTAGAAGCAAAACAAAAATTAGAGGAGAAAAATAAAAATAGAAAAGAGAGGAATGGGAAAAATAAATTTCCTTTTACTCATAAATTAAACTAATTTTTCATTTTAATTCCGTACATATTACGTGTGTGTTTTTTAAACATCACGTTTCTTAATTTATTGTATGTTATTTTTAAATATAATACACTTATATTCTAAATACGTAATTTCTACATGTATATACATATGATAGATTTTTAATTTTTAATAATTTTGTGAATTATAAGACTTAGCTTAGAGGTTAGATTAGATAATTGAGTTGGATACTTTTAGAGTGGATACTAATTTGGTCAAAAAAAAAATTCTAAAAAATTATTTGAATAAATTTGATTAAACTGATTGAATTAAGTCAATTTAAATAAATATTTTTTTTTATTTTTTATTAGTTGAAATAGCCGATTAAAACTTATTAAGGGTGAGTTTAGATGGGCGGTGCAGTACTTTAGCTTACTTTTTTGTCTCACACTATAGTGTCGTTACAATATCTAATCTCACCACCATCGTTTTTTTACACTAACTATAAGTAAACACGACACTTATCCAAACCCATAATAAATCAATTAAATTTGATTTTCCAAATCTAAAAATTGAATTAATTAATTTAAATATTTATCTAGGCCCAAAATCAAAATAAACGAAGACACCCAAATAATTTATCCAAACCCAAATCCCATATAAAACAAATTAAATCTAATCTCAATTATGCAAATTAGAGTTTGAATCCAAATTGTAATGTAATAAAAATAAAATGGTTAAATTTTGCTAGTAGTCCCTGTACTTTATGAAAATTATAGATTTAGTTCTTATGCTTTAATTTGATCTATTTTAGTTCTTTACTTTTCGAATTGGTCACTTTTAGTCCTTGTGCTTTTTGAATTTTGGAATTTTAATCTTGACCCAAACAATAGCAGTTGAATTTACTTAGTTAAATTCAATTACTAGTCATGTCATGTGCATATAATTGTAGATTTAACTCATATTATCCAATTTGATCATTCTAAGCCCCTACATTTTTTGAATTTTAAAATTTTCAAATTTGACGCAATTGCATTTTCAAGTAATATGTAAAAAAATAAGTTGACATGACTTTACACACGATAATACATTTATTGCATCATATTTTGAAAAATAATAGAACTTAAATTAATGGATTTAAATTTTTAAAATTTTAAAAATATAAATATCAAATTAAAATATAAATAAAATTTCAAAGAAAGTTTGAAAATGGGGTGATGGATTACTCACATTTGTGATTCTCAAATGTAATTATAATGTGTAATTTCTGTGTTTTATTAAAATTTATATGAAAAAATCTATTAAATCACGATGAAAATCAAATTAGTATAATCATTTTTACGAAAATATTTATTTAATTATAATTTAATGAAAATATAAAATCAATTGAGAAAATAATGGGGTAGGTTACGCCACCTAAGGATTATATTGCAGATTGAGATATCTAAAGTATTTTCTTCTATGATACTTCATATTAATATTAGCGTGAAAGGGATTTAAAATTTTATTTTCATTTTATAGGGGTTAAAATAATTTATTTAGGCCTTTTGACCCCATACTGTAAGGTGAATCTTGAAAGGTATGAAAGATCTCTCTCAAAATTGTACATGTAATTTTCATTGAATATGATTTTTCACAAAAATTCATATGTATTTAGAAGATTAAGTGTGAAATTCTCTTTACTCGCTTTAAATTGAGTATATGTTTCTCTCCCTTTGCTATTAGGATTGGAAATCACGAGGGTGTTTGGTAAACAAAATTTTGGACCATTTTTAGTTGTTTTGGGCACAAATAAAGGATTGGATAGTCAAACATTCTAATTACAGTGTTTGGTTAATAGAAATTTGCAATAAATTGTTGAGCTAAAGCCTTTAAAAAAAAAAAGATGGGATACCCAACTTTCTTTTACAGCTGATTGGGAATGAAATATGTGTGATGACATATTTGATCATGCTTGCTAAAAAATTATTTGACAAAATTATTCAAAGTGTGACATAATTATTACTAATTAATATGCTAAGAACATGACATATTTATCACTGAAAATATAGTTTACAATTATATTGATGCACTATTAATATTTATCAATTTCCATATTGTTAATTTTTGCAAAATAAAGAACTTAAGAAATTTTGCATATTCAAACAGGACTAATGTATTTTACATATTCATACGATACGATACGATACGATAGAGTCTTTGAATTTTTTATATAGGGTAAAATAAGTGTCTCACTATTTTAACTATCACTCCAAATAAACACTAAATAATATTTAAATTAATATATTTATTTGAATGTTGATTATCACAGAGTTAATTCTACTATACATCCTTAAGCTATAAATTTTATTTTAAATTAGTCTTTAAATTTTAAAACATTCTAATTATAACCTTAAACTATCATGGTTATATCAATAAGGTCATTCCATTACCCAAATTGTTAATACAACCATTAAGTGAGATGTTAAATTTTATGAAAAATAGTTTAAAATGAAAAATTTAAAGAAAAAATGAAGGTTATAAAAATATCGGTTTTGAGATTTTCAAAGCTTTTACCAAAGTTTTATCGTTCGCCCATTTTTTTCAAAAGATTTTACTTTATTTTTAGTTCTAACATTTAAAAGTTTATGTGCTAACATTCTATTTTTCTTTACAATTTTTATTTTAATTTATGCTACATAAAATTTTATGTGTCATTTAACAGATTGAATAATATAAATTGATTGATGTAACATTGATAATTTTAAAACTAATTTAAAATGAAAAATCATAAACTGGAGACCTTTATTACAATTAACTATATATTTATGAATCTAAATAGGATTTAACTCTAACTCAATTAATAATACTCAAATTTAATGTAAATAATAAATAAAATTATTTGTTAACAACTAGATTTTATAAAAAATTACAAACATCCAACTATTAGTGTTGTTTCTTTAAGTGAAAGAGCCTTCCTCTCATGTATTTAATGTTGTTAAAATCGAATCTTATCGATCAATAGACTAAAAATTGATGATTTTATCAGTTCGATCAATAATATATAATCGAAAATAAAATAAACTCTTGTAAATTGATGAAAACTTATAAAAAATCAAAATCAAATTAATGGTCAATTAATTATTCTTTTTATTTTATTAATATTTATTTAATTATTATTGACCCAATAGTTTAACAAAATGAAAAAAAAATTATATAACATTTGACAAGTGATCTCCATTTTTATTGTTAAAAATATTATGAAGACATTTGTACTAAGAGTCAATTTGTATTTTGTTATCTACTCAAAAAATGAGTAAACTAGTCTATGTACATTTGATTAAAGAGCAAATATGTCGTTATGTTTAAATATATAACAATTTTTACTCGGGGCGAAGCCTTTTTTTTTTTTTGAAAGGCTGAAATTAAATATATATTTCTACGATAATAAAAATATAATTTTACCATTTTAATAGCATATATTTTTATAATTTTTAAAATGATCAAATTAATTTTTTATCATTTTTGAAGAGGTCAAAATGCAATCTTACTATTATTAATTTAAAATTTAATAAATTATAAAAAAGGTTAAAAGAGAAATTTCTATTTAAGAGAGGTAAAAGCCCCTGTCAATTTTCTAGCTTCGCTGTTGTTTTTACTGTAAAAAATTAATCATTATATATTAAAATAAGGCATATAATTATTTGGTTATTTCATCACTATATTAGAAATTGATAAAATTTTTAATGAAATGATAATTTTCATCTTTAATTTAACATATAAAAATTAATTTATCTAAATTTAAATAAAAAGACAAAATACAGAAGGAGCCTCTGTGATATTTTTCTCATTTTTACTTTTTTCCATTTTTGTGACACCTGTACGGCTACCCTTTCTTTTTTGGGTCATATCCATTATCCAAGAAATGGGTTTATAAAGCTGAATCTAATCTTCTTCAAAGCAGCTTTTATTTCCCCCAAAATAATAAACCTCGATTCGAACAAAATAATAATATAATAAAACCTCAAACCATTTTTGCAAGCAATACCGTCAACGTGGCACGACCTTATTGGTGGAATATTGTTTCCTTTTTTGTGTGGTCGAAGTCCAACCTCAGAAATGGACACTTTTGTGGACAATAAGCTCGAAGCGTGGACACCATGCAGTGGGCAGTCGGGAAACCAACACGCTTGTCTTGTAATCACCGCACGATCGTCTCCATCATGTTTTCCCTGTGATGATATCTAACGGCTACGAGACGCGATTGCACGGTAAAGATTTTGAAGATTATAACACCAGAACAACGATGTGAGGATTAGAAAGCAAAAATTGTAGGAGCTTCATGAAAAATTCGGGGACTTCTTTATGATGATGGTGATGGCCACAAATAAAACAAACACGTTTGTCTAAGCACTAATATACTTGAGAGGTAATCCAAAGTTGAAAATGAAGACAAAACGACAAGTATTTGGATAATTGTCTGATTTTCTTCCCTTTTTACAAATAATTAATTTACATATCAACAACAACAATAACACTTCAACACTTTTTTAGTAATTTCATCAATATTAAATAACTTAATTTTTCAATTATATATAATTTGTAATCTAATATTTTTTTTAATTTTTATTTCTTGTATATTTATAAATAATTAATCTAATTTCAAATATTAACTTAATATATATTTTTAATATTTTATGCTGTGTAAATTATATAATATAATATAATATAATATATTACACTGTTAGGTGGTGGGTCTGGTTTTGTATGTCAAATGTAAAACTCAAACCCAGGGGCGAAGATAAGGGTGGATAGTGGTCTTCGCCCTGAAAAAGGAAAAATATTTTTTAGTCCCTTTAGTTTTTATGAAATCATAATTTAGTACAATGATAAATTCGCATTATGGTTAGTGTTTTTAGAATCGAATAGGTGGCCGAATTGATTAGGTCACTAATTACAATCCGATCAAATAAATTTAAAAAAATAATTTAGCCCAATTGATCCATACTAATTACCAAATCAACCAATTTAATGTTATTTTTTTAAATTAATACCTTAATCAATTATCAGAAAATCATAACTTTAGCCTCTCCAAATTTTTTTATTCATTTGTAGCCCTTAAAAAGAATTTTTTTTAGTAAAAGTGGTAATTTTTAAAAAAGAATATTTTTCATATTTAATATTTTTGTTAAAATATTATCAAATATCTAGTTTCTTTTAGATAAAAGTGCCATTTATCCTCACCAAAATGGGACAACAACCAAAGTTCTCCCATTGCTTTCTCGTTCATCAACGTGGCACCATTTTATTGGATTGAATTAAAAAAATTAAAGGGGGCCTGATATGTAAATAAAGAAAACTAGAAGGGTTTAAATTAGGTGGAGACAATAAAAAAAGGTAGCTACAAATGGCAATAATATATGGCGATAGGCTTTGAATACTGTTAACTTTAATTCCAAATTTTCCTTCCTATTTAATTTCTTCATTGTTCTGCCGTTACTGCTTTTAGTTCCTCTTTTTTCAAAAGGAAAAAAAAAATGGTAGCTTGGGAGCATGATAATGGCGGTGGTGAATTGAGCTACACGACTGGGTTTTTGAATGAACCGACCGGAAATGGGGATCAAACCGAGTCAAGTATCGTCAAGGAAGAGCCGGATGAAGAAATGGGGCTCTTCGATGATATGATTCACGGCGACGGAGATTGGAACAATGGGTGGCCGTCAGCGAGTTTGCCGGATGTTTTGCCGAAGCCAATGGAAGGGTTAAGCGATTTGGGTCCGCCGCCGTTTCTGAGGAAAACGTTTGAAATGGTGGAGGATCCGAAAACCGACCCGATTGTTTCATGGAGCTCCGGTCGTAATAGCTTCGTAGTTTGGGATTGTCACCGGTTCTCTGAAAATCTACTGCCTAAATATTTCAAGCACAAGAATTTCTCCAGTTTTGTTCGTCAACTCAACACTTACGTAAGTATTTTTATTTACCACTTTCACCTATTAAAATTCTCACTGTACTCTCTTAGTTTCTATATTTCTAGCTGGTATAATTACGGGTTTAGTCCCTATAATATGCTGAAATTTAGATTTAGTTCTTTTTGCTTCTTTTACTTTAATTTAGCGTATATTTGGTTTTGATTTTAATAATGTTAATAGTAAGTTTAAACTGATAACAAGGTTGTAACACCCCTTAACACGTAGAACTTAACTTTTCTATTTTTTACAATTTAATTCTTTTGACCAAATTGAGTGCGTAAGCGTTATTTTCGAAAGAAATTTTCACGAGATTATTCCGTGAAATCATAGACCATAAAAATATAATAAAAGTAAAATTTTCTTTGTTGGATTTTTACTCTTGAAATTACTGTTTCGACTAGACTCAAAATCGGGATGTTATAGAGATTGTTACTGTTTAACAGTGACACTGTTTCGGTCTTAGCCGGAACCTTTAAAAATATTGTTAAATTTAAAACGATACATCAAACCATATCGATTTCGATAATACAGTACATGCTATTAAAATTATAGAGATGGAGGCTCTAACTATGTTAAATTATATTAACGGTAACAGTTAACAGTGTTATCAATTTGGAATGCTTCAATTACCTTAAAAAAGTTTTTGTGTTTTTGTGATTAACCTGATGGTCAAGAGATATTTACCTTAAAACCCACTCGGGTTGATAGTGGAGTTGTTTGTTGGATGTGCGAGTGTGCGTGTGTGGTATGAGTATATCTTTATCATATGTGTATGTAAGTTTAACCTTATAGGAATTAAATTTAAATTTCAGAGGACTAAAATCAAAGTTAGACCTTTTTAAATTTAACAATCTTTTTTTGTATTTTTAGGGTTTTAGGAAGATTGATTCAGACAGATGGGAGTTTGCAAATGAAGGGTTTCAAGGAGGAAGGAAGCATTTATTAAAAAATATTAAGAGAAGAAGTAGATATAATAAGCAGCAACAACAAGGAGGAGGAGTTATTTGCATTGATAATTCAACTAATAGTAGAGTTGGATTAGAAGCTGATGTTGAGGTTCTAAAGCAAGATCACACTTCATTACAAATGGAAGTATCGAAACTTAGACAACATCAAGACGACTCGAATCATCGGCTAAGCATCGTTGAGGAGCGGATTCATTTCGCCGAGTGTAAGCAACGACGGATGTGCAGCTTCTTAGCTAAAATGATCAAATACCCCAGCTTCATTCAACAGTTGCTTCACAAAAGGAAAGAGCTTGATCATGAAAAGAAGTTTAACAAAAGGAGGAGATTGCTTGAGACTCAAGTCACAACGAACCCTATTGAAGAACCTATGGACCCAATTCAAGATGAAGAGTTTTTGGTTTCCATGGATGATAGGGTTGTACCAGAGATGTCAAGAAATGAAGAGGTAGATGTGAATGATTCGAAGATTTATGTTGAATTAGAGCAGTTGGTGAATTGGAAGCCATGTAGCTAGGGTGGGTTTCCAAGTGAGCCAGTGGAGCAAACTGGCTGTTGAATAATATGTACATATTTGTGTGTATGTATATGTATAATCTATGCTCTTGTCATGCAAGTGATTCCTTATTGCATGGATGGGCGTTGGTCGCATGCGTGATAAACCCTTGAAGATGATGGCAAATTTCATCTGTTTTTACCACTGTTTTCCATTAGGTTGTATTCAATCCTATATTATGCAGAAAGAGAGTTAAGAGTGTAGATATCCGTATTCCACTTATACGAAATTTAATATTAATTAACAAAAGTCTGCATGCGTTGCTCTAAAGCTTGCCAAAAATGGCAGTTTGTGTTTTAGTCTAACACGTGGCAAAGCTAAAGGCTTTGAGCAGAGATTATGGCAGACCGGTAGATAGAGTGGTCATTTCCGATCATCATAACTACAACTTTGCTTCAACCAAATCATTATAAAGAATTTCTTTTTCTGCTTTCTTTTAAATGTAAATTATGATCTGAACTTTTAATCTCTACTAGTGAAAAAGACAGAATGATAGATTTACAAAAAAAAAAAATTTAATTTGATGTATATTTTTTTAGTTAAATTGGATATTTTTCTCTACAAAAATGGGATTAAAATATTATTTTTTAACGATGTTGGCATGATAATTTATGGTGTAATTTATATGTTCATATTAATATGATATTTTTATATATTGTACATAAATAATTTTAAAATTATAAAAAATCATAAAAATTAAGAAAAAAATATAAAGTACACATGAATTTCTTCGTGGGTTGTTATTTTAAAAACTTAACATTTTAGTTAGTAATTTCGTTAAAAAAATTAATTTGATTTCTTTTTTCAAAATGTTGTGTGTCAAATTTAATTTAGAAGAAAAAAAGGATAAGAGATAAATTGACAAAGGAAGTAAATATTAAAAGCTAAATTTTTCACTATGCCAAATAAATTTATATACCTTATGACTTTATCGGCTATGTAGCTTATAAATAAGTCAATCTGGTCGACTATTAATTTATAAATTTTTATAATTGAAAAGGTCAATTTAACAAACTTTTAATATGTATTATTTTTAAATTTTTATAATATATAATCCAATGAAAGGTAAATACATTGACAGTAATCAAATTATTAGTAAATTTTTTTTGGGGTCACCTGATTTATTCGTGTTTTATTTTTCATATTTGAAAAGGAATAAGAGAGAGAGAGAAATGCTTTAACCAACTTAGGGCTAATTTGTCACTCGATTTAAAAAGTGCTTTTAAAATGTGGTTTAATAATATTATTATGATATATCAAATATATAAACTTAAATTATAATTAATTGCAATAAAAATTATAATTGACTTAAATATAAAGTATCATTATTTTCATGTGTTATTATTAACATGATGCCAAATTATTATTTTTTTATATTAGTAAACAACTTAAATTATAATACAAATAAAATAAAATAAAATAATTTATTACAACTTATTGTTAATATTGTGAAATATAATTTTTAAATACCTTTTTAAAATTAATATAAATTATTTGTAAATTTTAATTTGTATATATAAATAATATTTATCTTTTATAGTTAATATAAATGAAGGGCAAAATTATAATTTTCCCCGAAATTGGCTTTTGAAAAGTCTAGAGCTTTTAGGTTTTTGGGTTGGATTGAAAAATCAGATTAAAAAGTTGGATTTGGTTTAAAAAGCTCTTTTTGTTAAAAAAGAAGAAATTAAATTTTGCAATTTTGAAACTCAATGGTAAATAAAGCCTTAACCAACTAATGATAAGTTTATTTGGTTAAATCAATTAAAACTTAAGTTAGTTGGTTGATTGAGTTTATTTAATAAAATGAACTTTTTTCTAAGGGTCGAAACTGTTCGAAAACAGTTTGGATTTGAATTTTTTTTTGAAACCGAGCCTTAACTTGATCTATCTCAACCCATGAAAACCTTTATGTATAAATATATTTGAATTCTTTAAACATGTTAAACATGTATTTATATAATTTTTATAATTGTTAAAAATGCTTCTCATAAATTTTTATTAATTTTCAATAAATTTTTTTTTTGAAAAGCATGTTTAGGATGAAACAAATTAGGATAATCATTTGTATAGGTTCATTCCGGATGTACTTTTTTTTAAATAATTACAAAAAAAAATTTATTTTCAGGATTTTAAATTTTTTAGAATATTGTCACGTTAACATGAGGTATACGTAGCACATCACATGTTAGTGTTTGGTTCATTTATCAGCCACATCGTCATTTAACAGTAGAAATGAATATAATTTTCAACACAAGAACCGATTTGTTCTTTGGTTCAACATATAATGGCTAATATGCTCATTTTTTAGTTAATGCGATAAAATGCAACTTGATTCTACTATAGGTATTTTTATGGTACTTTTATCTAATTTTACTCATCCTTTAATTCTAGACCATTTATATGAAAAAAAATAAAAAAAAATTTAAATAATGATTTAAAAATACATATAAATAAAATTTTTAGCAAAAAAAATTAATTTGTATAAATATATATTTTAATGTACATCCCACTGTATCCATGTTCAAAGCTTACCCAAAATAGTTAAAATTCCATTTGTTTAACACGTGGCAAGATTAAAGACTTTGAGCATAAATTATTCCAGAGAGGTGGATTGTTTAGGTTTGGGTGAGAAGATAAGAATTGTCATCACTCATCGCCTACTTCAAAGAAAAATCATAATGAAAAGCATCTTTTATTAGTTTCAACTATACCTAAAGCAATATTTTAAATATTAGTTTATAATCTAATCTTTGGAAACTTTTTTATTTTTAGAATAGGCTAGAAAATGAAGTTGTTTAAATAGTGGTAACATTGAGGTAACTTAGCTGTGAAGGACTTTGGTCTCATAGATTTTTCATTTTAATTTTTTATGAAATTATATGTTAGTATAATTACACTTCCATCTTCTAATGATTTATAATTCATTTTTGATCATTTTAAAATAATTTTCTAATTTTATTTATCGGTTGGTGGAAAAAAATAGAAAAGAAAGAAGAAAAATTAAGTGTAGATAAAGTGTTGAGAATTTTGTAGCAAGACGGGTAATTTTATTTTGATGTTTATAAGATGAGTCATGTGACTTTATTGATAGGTACACTTGTATATATCCCATCAGTCATATGTTACCTTGTTGAGCTTTTAGAGTTTACATGATAGTAAGCCGAGCCCTTTAATAAAACAATGAACCTTAATTAATGAACAAAGCTTCCACCGGAGCGATCAACTGATTTGATTAAAAAAATCGATTTAACTGGTTAAATACATACTTTAATTGATTAATGGATCAATTTAGGTTTTAATTTATATAATTAAATAAGTTTAATATTGATCAGTTTAGTTGAGTAAGTCAAATTTTCCTTTTGTTCTCTCTCAAATATGAAAAAAAAAATGGAGAGAACTACTAGGTCTTGTTCAAAATTTATACATTATATATCATAAATATTTAAAATATTAAAAATAATATATATTAAGAGTCAGTTAAATGAATTAGTTCAGTTATAAAACTAAATTAATCATCATAACCAATCATAATCGAATTAACTTGAATGAAAGTTTAGTTATTGGTTAACTGTTAACTCAATTAAAATCAACTTTTGTTCGCTCGTAACTACATGTTCTATGAAGTACTTTCAAAGCCAATGAAGTTCTAGTTGAGAAGAAATTATGGGTAGTTCTAGGCATTGTATAAAAAAAAAGGCGAATGAGTTTCTTTGCTCACCCTTTGAAATTGCTAGATTATATGCTGGCTTATGTGCAGTCAAAGATGTTCCATATCCTTCATTTGCTTCCATGGGGCATATAAAGTTCGCCACTACAACTGCAAAAATGCAAGATAAGTTTCAAGACAGGCCAGGACCATATTTTGTTAGGGAACATAAATCAGTGTTGTCAAGGCGTGTGCTAAGGCGTGCCCGTGCTTGTGCCTGTGCCTTGCACGCCTTAGCATTATATAGTAAAAACGCCTCAAACCCTTTAGAGCAAGTAGTGGTGAAACCAAAAAATTACTTTAGGAAAGGAGCAATGCATAATAATTTTTTGGGAGGGGGCAAAGTACAATTTAACTTAATATTTTCTTTAAATTTTGAGCATTCAACAATAAATATCAACCATAAGGAAATCATGGATATGATACAGAATTGTGAAAACATCTATGGTTAAAGAAAGACCAGCATATATGATCAATGAATGGGATAAATTGTGATTAAAAAAACAGACAAGCAGCAAAGTCTAACATGAGCAACTTCCAAAGACACGAGCACCTCCGCGTCGAATCAAATCGGGAAAAGGAATGGAGAAGACATTGGATTCACCAAAATCTCGAAGCAAACATAGACAAAGAGTACAACGATATCTTAATGTTTTCATGGGATTTTTTCAGCAAACAAATAGGTAAGAATCCAAACCAAACAAAAGCTTGCCATTAATCTCTCTTGCTGCCCCAGGGATGGCATACTTTTTCCAATCCCATTCCAAGGCAATGTCTGAACCCTCCTTCCTTCAATTCGGAACCAGAATCATTTGATCCTATCTTCGGATGGATTGTTCCGACAATAGCTTCGATTTCTTCTTTAGCCCTTTCAAACACATTAGGTGCTTTAACTTCATTTAGTGGGGTGGTTTCATCAATATCATTATTCTTCCCATGAGTTTCTTTGTGGTGATGGTTTGATGATTTGTCATGGTGCAAGATGGCCCCTATCTCTTCCTTAGCTCTTTCAATCAAATTAGGGTTATTGACACCATTTTCTAGTAACATGTAACACAAAGTAAGCACGACACAATGTTCATCATCATAAGTTCATGACACTTTAAACTACAAAAATGTATATAAGAAGGTCAAAATATGACATCAATCTCTGTGCTTGAATGAAGTTTGATCGATTATAAAGGAAAGAAAATGATATATATTTATTTTGTTAGGATGGATAAACTAAGGGAAAGGAAAGTAAATGAACTCTCACAAACTTTGGTTAAAAAGGGAAAAGAAAAGGAAATGATTGATTACAATGATATTTTCTAATTATGTAAAAAATAGACAAGATAAAAATGGGATTTCATATTTTTTTATTTTCTAATTATGTAAAAAATAGACAAGATAAAAATGGTATTTCATATTTTTATTTCCCAAAATTGAGGTAAAGTGTTTCAAGGGAAAGCACCTTTGCTTTCTCTTGCTTAAATAAAATACTTATCTAAACACGGAAAAGGGTCTCACTTTCCTTTTTTTTTTTTTGTACTTCTTTTAGTTCCTGTGCTTAAAAGGTTAAAAGTTGAATCCTTTTTACTTTTTTTAACTTAAAAATTCAAGTTCAATAATTGACATAGTTAGTATTTTCTGTCAAAACTTGCCATCAATACAGCTATGCTATCATACTAACTTTAGAGTCAAAATTTACCATCAATGCACCTATGCAATGATATTAACTTCCAGAAGCAATTCATTGTAAACTCAAAATGCATATTCGATAATGAGAAAATTTTCACCATTAAGAAATAAGTATGAGCCAGGAAATTAGCAAAAGAACCTGGTTTGTCATGTTTTGCTTGTTCCTTGTCAGAATGGTCCCTGAAAATTCAGTGTGAAGTGAAATTAAACATATGGAAAAAATAAAAGTCCACTCCAAGACTTTGTTTACCATTGAAGTTGAAAAATACTGTTTAACCACGCCTTGATTTAAAAAAAAAATGGTAAATAATCAACTTTTCAAGCCAAATCTTGATTTTAAACTAGAGCTCTAACCCAAGTTAAAAAATCAAAATTTTTAGCTTTTGACTTTTGAAAAAGTCTTTCGATGAAGTTACCTTTTTATCCCCATTAAATCTTTCACTTTACAACATCATATTTAAAATTAACATTTTATCTTCTCAAAAGCATTTTTTTGACAACAATGATAAACACTATCAAACTTTTCAAAAGTTATTTTTCATAGCACTTTTCAAAAGTAATTTTCAACTTCAATAGTAAACTAGCCCTAAGCCATTAATAGATTCTCATATTCAATTTCCAATGACAAAAATTGGATCCCAACCTTTCATCAACATGAGTTTGAGACTCTTTTTTGTGATGGACTGTTTCAACAAGGGCCTCAAACTCCTCCTTTACTCTTTCAAACACATTAGGTGCTTTCACGTCATCCAATGGGGTGTTTTCATTAATATCATCTCGCTTCCCATGAGTTTCCTTACCAAAAGGATGTATTTTCCCAACATGAATCACAGCCTCAATCTCTTCCTTTGCTCTTTCAAATATATTAGGTGCTTTTACATCCTCATCTGTTAGCATTACATAGCATTAGCACCAAAAGAACATTTATATGATCGTTCAAAGAACCACTAATCTAATCTCTGACAGGTTCAACCATTGAAAGGTTTAACTTCTTTACTATGCTGAAATTTAGAATTTAATCCTTCTAGTTTGGCATAATTTTGTCCCTCTACTAGCAAGTTCAATTTGATAATGCTGTTAGAAGTGTGACTTTTTTTTTTTTTTTTTTTCCTTAAAACAGCTTTAAGCATTCAACAGACATAAATTCATTACTGGTTGAACATGGTTGGCTAGATTTTCACGTGCCCTTAACTATGCGACTGGGTACGAAAACGATTAACAGTGTTATCAATTCGGAACTACTAATACTATTATAAAAGTAAAGTGATCAAATTAAGCTAAATTAAAGTATATAGATTAAGTCTCAAATCTTAAGATTATAGTAGAAAGACTAAAACCATAACTAAACCAAACAAAGATTAACCCATAAATTGCAGAATGAACAAAATAAAAAATTACATCCAAAAGATTAAAATCTGCTATTAGTTCCTCTGTTATGTGTGCAGTAGTAGATTTGGTCCATATTCTTCAATTAGATATTCTAAATCAGTATATTTTTCGAATTTTGAAATTTTAATCTTTACGCAAATGGTAGTTGTTAATGAATTTAACAATAATAATATGTTTGACGGATCAAAATTTTAAAATAACATGAGTTAATGATTTTAACAATTATCTTTTGGTAGACTAAAACTTTAAAATTTGAAAAGCATAGGGACTAAAAAAGACCAAATTAAAATACAAGAATTAAATCCACAACTTTAGTAATGTACAGGGACTAAAATCAGAATTTAACCACAAAAAAACTATTACTAATCTAATATATAATTTCCGGTTCTTAGGATGGATTCTCATATCCAATTCAAATTGAAACTACATTTAACGATCACTCAAAAGAATCACTAACCTAATCTCATACATTCAGCATTGAAAGGTGAAAGAACATGCAAAACAAAACCAATAGACAGGAAATAAAACTAAAGAACCCCATCATAAATTACAGAAAAGCAATAAATATTACGAATTTAAGATAATATCTCCATATCTGTACTGGGATTTCTCAAAAAAAAAAGAAAGAAAGAAAAAAGAACATACAATAGGGGATTGAAGAAAAGGAAAAAGAGAAAGATACCTGAGGAGGAATTGGATGAATTTGATTTGGGCATTTCAGATTTGGATGAAATGTGATGCAAGTTGGGATTTTGATTTTAAAGGTTTTGAAGAGCAGAGGTTTTTGCGCCTCCGCCAGACTGGAAATAAAAGCAGAGAGGAGGTTGCGTTGGTGGCCTACTTGGATGAATATTGAAAAAAGTATACTACAACAAAAGGATCTTTTTCAATCATCTACTATTCACAACTTAACAACTGTACTGTCATGGCCATGTCTGCGGTTCTCAAATGGCATAATTATTTATTTCATCCTTAAATTTTATAAAAAAATATTTTAGTTCTTTATTTTTTTTTAATTTTAAACTTACATTATTTAAGTCTCCTAACTTTAGAGAGGTGGCATCCACTTGGCACGTATATGCCCATTAATAATTCATTATTTTTTTAAAATTGAAAATATTAAAAGATATATTTTTATACTTTTAAATTTTTAAAAATAAAATTTTTTAATTTTTAAAAATTAAAAAAATAATTAATTACTGACGTGACGTGATATTTACGTGTATGTTATGTCAACAAATTTAACAAATGTTAACTTTTCCACCAAATTTTAGGTAATTTGATAAACAATACAAGTTTAAATGTTGAAAAAGACGAATAATTAAATAGAGAGCTAAAACGATTATTTTTTGTAAAATTAGAGGGTGAAATAAATCATTTTGTCTTGTCAAAAGCAAGTATTTTGAGGGCTTTGGGCAATGATGTTTACTAGATGACCGCACACATCGGTGTTCGTACACTAAGTAGAGAATTAGCACAAAATATAGAAATGAAAAATGACTTTTACCACAAGTGCAATAGGTCAATTGTAATATTTATGTGTTACAACGGAACATGGAGTTTTCCAAAGATCAAATCCAAGAGAGATCGGGAGATTAGGTAAATGTTCAACAATTAAGCATGCATTTAGGAAGTCTAACTAGCTAATGGCTCAGTGGTATATTATGACAATCCATAAAATGATGTTGATTATGTTAAATTATACATAAGAGAACTAAATTGCATAAAAACAAAAATTACAAAAGTATTAATATGATGAAATAAAGTCGTTGATTGATATTCATTTTGCTAATTAACTTCTGAACTAGAGATCTAAATTGTTTAAACTCTTAATTGGTCCAATTTTACCTCTCGGTCACCATTTTATGCAATTAAACAATTTAGTCCAATTTATCCCTCGGCCTCACTAAACTAAATCGAGAAAATCGAATTTGTTTACAGTAAGATCTCCTCTCGATCTCACCTTCTAAATGTTACCTAAATTCGTCAATTCTAGGTTTTGAAGTTTATTCAATTTAATCTAATTTTTACGATTTAGTCTCTAACCCTAAAATTAATCATGCAACATTTCAAGCAATCCAACTACTATGAAGTTTAGCTCTTACCTATCATCAAAACACAAATCCGAACCAATTTCATACTAAAATGAATCATCAAATAATCACAAAATAGGTAAGGGTTAAGAAATGCTTAATAAATCTTGAAGAGATTCTTGATGGAAATGATGACGAGTAAGAATATTCCACAAAATTACACAACAGTTTAATACTTTGCAACTTTTGGTAACTGAAACATTTAAATCTATTTAATACTTGGAAGAAAAATTCAAAATTACATAATAGGTCCTTGTATCTCTTTGAACTAAAAGAGAAAAGTGCTGCAAAATAAAGACTAAGCTAGAAAAGAAAAAAACCTAGGAATCTAAATGATTGAAGGAATAAAAGGATGATGATAGATAATGGATGTCTGAAGTTTTGTGTCATAAAAAGGCTTTAAATACTTTCTGAATTTTCTAACTTTAATATTGACGAAAATATCTTTTAAAAATGTGATGACTTGAGTTTGTTTGGATACAAAATTACACTTATAGTTTTTTCAATCGTCATACTTCAATGTCACGACACCCATGATAGTTGGCACAAAGGGGTCATGGAAGGCTCTTAATGTCGTGGCACACCCTTGCTAGTGTCGTGACACTAAGCCCAAAAACTATGATAAAAAATTATAGACATAACTTATTTATGTATTCATGCTATATATTATAAAAATAATATAATGTTTATAAAAAAATGTTATAATTTTTTTACCATAACTTATTTATAAAAAAATAACTTTTTTAAAATTATGACAAAAATTATATTATTTATAAAAAGTATTATAAAAGTACTGGACAATTTATAATTTTTTTATGAAAATTATATATTTTTATTTTTACTTAATTTATGTATTATAAGAAGGGATATAACCTAGCATAAGTCATTCTCCCAATTAAGTTTATATAAGTTGTTATAATTAAATCTACAAATTATTTGACTGTGAACCCAAATATTATAAGGTTGATGCTAATTATGCAACTAACAAAGGTTTTCTTACAATATACCGTAGAATATGATACCATTAGAGAAAATTGTGCCTAACACAAACACCATAGATAGCTCGCGAACTCTTTATTTTGAGATATTCAAGGCTTTAAAATGTGGTTTCAAAAGACATTAGTTGTTCTAAATTTTTTTTCATATTAACAACATCACCTTAGTATAACATAAAAAAAAATATTGGTTTCATAACTTCAATTATAGATGGAGTTGAAATGATTCATACTTCGTAGAGTATATGGAAAAAGGAAATCTTGATAATTTCAATGATGTATATTCATTTTCGGGACGAACAAAATGATAAAATTGCATATGATGTATTTTTCTTGTTATTTTTATTAGTAATCATATTATCAATTACTTTTTTAGATTAACATAATACATATGGTGATTTAAGTTTAATTTATTTCGATTTTTATCAATTCCATTTCTCTCTTTTTTTGTTCAATTTAACCAATTGGAATGAACCATATTAAGTTGAAGAAAATATTAAATGAAGAAAATTTTCTAAAGAAGATATATTAGCAAATATTTGAATATACAAATGCCTAGCAATAAAACAAAACAAAATAAAAAGATACCATCTAAATTGTTAGATATGTACTTATCATAGTTGTTGCAGTTGGATCCTTGAGCAAGTGCCTAATAAGCAACATTTTCATATCCATTGGTGCTGTAACGAACATAGAAAAGGCAAATACGACGAGATCGATCGAAGAAAGAGTCGAACCGAGAAACCCTTGCCACATCCTGCAACATGATATCACGAAAGTATAAAGAAGAAAACTCACAACTTCAAACTTGTTGAATGCCATTGGTAAACACAATAACAAATGGCGAATATCAAGTTTTAACTCTTACCAACTTGGCAAACGGAAGAATATGCGGAAGAATGTTCGACTGCCTTCGGTATCCAGCTGCAATAGGAGTGCTAACCCTAAGAGAAAGAATGACCTTTGCCGTTTCCTTTCTTGTGGCCAAAGAGTATTCCAAGCTGAATGAAATTAAAACCGAAATCAAGTGTTGGGATACGTTATGTATTCGACATGAGTATGTTTGATATTTTCTATATGAAAGATACGAGCCGAGTAAGAGATATATAACACATCATACAACCAGAAATAATGCATGCATACCTTGCATGCATGAGTACCAACTTTTGCTTGCATACCTTCAATTGACATATTCCAATTATTTCTTTTAAAAGTAAGAAAGCCTTTCGAATAATCTCTCTTTAGGATTTTCGCGATCACAGAAGCGTAATTCGGAGCCTCAGATAATGATCTGGCAATTGAATAACCAGTAGCAGGATGCACCATGCTTGCGGCGGCACCGAATGCAAGGTTCTTCTGTTTCATGTTCGGCAAGGAACCGCCGAGCGGAACATAAGACCACTCCTGGATGAGATAAATGGTTTTGGTAACTTCCTAACATAATTTGGCATAATCAAACATATTTATAAGGGGCAATTTGGTTATGCAAATTACCTCTTCGTAAACTTTTACAATCCGGATTCTCATGGCCCGTAACCTTGACATTAGCTTCTTCTTCAAGAAATCCATAGGCACGGCCTCTTTTAAAGCCAAACAAGTTTCCTGCAAGGCAAGTTTATGGAATCATTTTACATGTGATCATGACATATACAAGATGAAGATTGGCATGGCTTAAACCTCAAAGAAAACTCTTGTTGATGACATGGGCATGCCATAAAGGAATGAAGGATACTGATCTTCTAAACATGGAACTTGTTCTTTTGCATAGTCTCTATAATCCATGAATACCATCATGCTAGGATCATAAGGATTGTTCTCCACCTGTCAAACATGTTCCTCATAAAGGGGCAACTTTTTTGGAGCATATATAAAAACTTGAAAGTAGCACTTTGGCATTTCATGTATTTGTACCTCAACCTCGATTCCGTACGCGGATTGCATGGCGACCCTTGGACCTCCCACCTCATATTGCAATAATTTACCAGAAGCTGCTCCTGAAGCAACAACAACAAGCCTATAATAGCATATTAGGAGCTTGAAAGGAGCTATGGTGTTAAAATACTTATACACCGATGGCAGTAGGGGAAAAAGAAATCATCCTACCTGCAAGGAACAACATGCTCGTATTCGCAGGCTACGAGATTATGACCATCGGTAGCTTCGACAATTGATTCAACCTTTGAGCTAAGATACATTACGCCTGATTCGACACACCTATTGAAATTCAAATCAAATTAAATGTTGATGTAAAAAAATTATTGGCAAAGGACCTATATGACTACCTCTTCAACAATTCCTCATGGAGCAAACGTCGATCGACACGTCCATAAGCACGACCAATGGTGATGGGCTTATCATCATCGAGGTATACTATTGTATTCGGCCAAACATGCTCCATACACTTTTCGAGTCCAAGATCTGTACAAGACATTAGATAAACTTACAAGTGAATGAGATTGTGATGGAAAAAAGTTAAAAGTATCATAAAAATTATTGTATTAAGAGTTAAATTACATTTTGCCCTTATACGTTAGATCAAAAAGTAAATTGGTCCTATTTATTAAAAAATTCATCCATTTGTACTTTTAAAAATTGACATGACTGATGAAATAACTAGATAACAACATGTAGCGTACTACATGTACCTCATATTAAGTTACAAGAATTAGTGTTTAATAGTAGAAATTTATGAAATTTTTAACAAAAAATACTAATTTGTTCTTTGAACTAATGTATAATGATTAATTTACTTTCTTTTTTTTAATAGAAAGGACAAAATATAATTCAACTCTTAATACGAAAACCCTACAACACTTTTATCATGAATTAACAAATGTAGAAAGATTATAAATTTATGAAAAGAGCAAGACAATATACCTTTAATCTCATCCTCCCACAATCCATAATTATTGGTGAAAGGAAGATCAGGGCTTATTAGTCCAACATTTAAACCCAACTTAGCTGACTCTGCAGCAAGGGCAAGACCAGCTGGTCCACTGCCAATGACCACTAGGTCTAGTATATTATCTCCGATTGATATTGGTGGTAACTGTGGAATAATATAAGATTTATATTTTACTTTGAAAAGATTAAAAAAATATATAGGCATAATGATAAATTTAATCTTTAATTTTATTTTATCTCTTTGATTCTATTTTTTTATTACTTTGACTTTTAAGCTTTAAATTATAGTTAATTTGCTTTTTTTGAGGTAGAAAATTTTATTAAAATGTTAAAATTGTAACGGTAGTGATATTATAACTTATGTGGCATCATAGTCTGTATATACTTTACAAAAAAATTTTAAAATTTCAAATAGAAATAAAGAATAATAATAAATTTAGCTCTCAATGTTTATTTTTATTTTTTTTTACCAATTTAGCCCTTATTCTTTTTTTAACTAAATTTGATCCTCAAAAAAGAATCGAATTTGACCATTAACCTTTCAAAAAAAGTCAAATTATTATTTTTTAACAGGAATGCTTACTAAAATGTTAAAACTTTTAACATAGTAGCATGTATGGAAACCTACGTGTATTTCATATATACTAATTAAAAAAAATTTATGAACTTTTTATATATTTTTTGAACTTTGAATATTATTATAAATTATAAATTATATATTGACGCGACATACAAGATAAATAGTGTCACATCAACATGAAGTATACATGGACTGTTACGCCAGTATCGTTAAAAATTTAATGTTTTAGTTAACATTTTTATTAAAAAAAAGTTATTTGACTCTTTTTTAAAGATTAATGGTCAAATTTAACTAAAATAATAATAAAAGCTAAATTTTAAAATATATATAAATATTGAATACTAAATTTATGATTTATGTCTAAAATAACATGTTAACAATAAGGTATATAATAATTGTCATATAAGGTACCACGTAATAACCACTAAAAATTTAACAGTTGGATCAATTTTTTCTCAAAAAAATAATTTAATTAAAATTTAAAGATTAAATATCAAAACAATTCAAAATAAAAACAAATAAGAAAAATTAATCATTCATTTCTAGCCCGTAATAGTTAGACATGAAACTAAAACTTAGTCAAATTCCCGCAAAGGCAAAAAGAAAGCTAGGAGTAACGTGTCATAATTCTCATAACTAATTTTCATTCCTATTTCATGACCTTAATTCCCCCTTAGCAATATAATAAAAAAAAGATCCCTAAATTCTAGGATAGAGAATAAGTTGGTTAAAACCCATTTAATTGATTTAATTATTTCCATAATTTATTTTTTTTCCATTAAATCTGTTAAGGTCTGTATAAAATAAATATATGTAATATGAGTTGATTAAATTTATTGATATTTTAATATAAATAATTAAATTATATATCATAGTCTAATGTGTCAAGTCGGGTCACAGACTTATTTTTTAAGTAATAATAAGACATGAACTCAAAAAGTTGCTATTTTAGTTTTGAAATGCTTTTGAAAAATTCAGTTTGAAAAAAATATTTTTGTAAAATAATGTGAAAAAATATGGATTGTTCATTTCAAGTGTTCGATATTACTATTAAAAATTTTAATGAAAAGTTATAATGTCCATTTCAATTATAATGTTAAAATTTTTAAAAATAATTTAAAATAGTTATACATAAAATATAATTTTAAATAGTTTGATACATGACATATTTTGAAATTTTAAATATAATAATAAATAATATTGGAGCAATTTAATATAGTAATACATAAAATATGTTTTTAAAATTTTTAAATATATTTTAAATAATTAATGTAAATAAAAATATTTTGATAATTTATCTCTTTTACGTTTAGATGAAAAAATATCTGTCCACTATACTTTCATATTTTCAATGTGATAAATTTTATAACTAATTTCCATTCTTATTTCATGACCTTAAAGTCCCGCTTACAAACGCAATCCAAAAAAAGTGCCGCAAATTTTAGGATTAAAATTTAGTTGTTTCATTCGCGTAAGTCTATTTCGGTTAATTCGACTTCTTATTAAATCATTGATTAGGATTATTTTATCAAATATTAAAATTTATAATCAATTAATTTAATTGAATTATATATTATTTTTAATATATAATCAATATTTTTATCAATTATAATGCCTTTAATATATATCATTAGGTCTTATTTTAACAAAGTAATTAATATTAATTTCTGAATATTTTTTGTCTTCTTATATAATATTTACTCACTTTTTCTATTTGAACCAAAGTGTTATTAATATTAATTTTAAATAAATATAAGTTGATTAATCGAACAAATAAAATGAGTAGGGAAAAAGAAATGAAAACCTTGTCCGCTAACTTCGATTGCTCATCCATTTCCTTATGCTGTTGCATTTGAACGAAGAGAAGTTGAGATCCGCCGGCTTTTACGTAATCTTCTTCATCGGCGAAACCTTCCTTAACCGCCACGTAACTCTCCCTCGCCGCTCCGCTACCACTCACCTTCAACGAAATCAACCGTTGATTATTCGAAACCGCCATTTTCGTACTCACCGGATCTTTTCTCCTCTGAGACCTCCAAGTGGCGGACTTAGAAACCGCCACGGCCGCGAAGTTCCGAGCTCCGACAGAAGTCGTTATCATCATCACCACTGAAATTGACAAATAAAAATAATTTTAAGAAAAATTCTGTCTCTCTTCTTCACGTCGCCATTGTTGTTTTCCTTGAATGAAACGAAGTGCAGATATTGAGAACAAAAGGAAATGATTCTTCTTCTTGTATAAACGAAGAATTTTTGTTTTGTTTTCTTTTTGGTTAAAAGACATTTCCGATCCCTCTCAATTTTGGTATTAAACAAATTTGTCCCTCTAAATTGAATCAATTCATTCTTGTCAATTTCAAAAAGTAAGGAAAATCATAAAATTAACATTTTTGTTAATTGTATATAATTTTGATTGGTATAATAACATATTTAATCTTTAAAATTTATACTTTATGTCAATTTGGTCCTGACTTAATAGCAGACCTGGTCATGGGTCAGGCCACTCGCTCAAGCCTGAAGGCTCGCCCGAAAAATGAGAGGATTTAGGCAATAATATAAGCTCGAAAAATGAGCTTGGACAAAAAAATAATGTCTATTTCTAAACGAGTTGGGACTTGTGTAGGATTTTATGCCTAGGCCCGACCCGACCTGATTTGTTTCGCTGATGTGTTGTTGCAGTTTTGGTGTTATTTATTGTCATTTCGCTATTATATTTCTACTATTTTGTTATTAATGTTTGGATATTGTATAACTCTTGTTTTATTGGTAATTTTGCTACTATTTTAGAAGTAAATACTTGCTAAGTTGCAACTATCTTAATATTATTTACTTTTAATGTATCTTTAATTTGTTGGGAGATATTTATTTTAATATTTTTAGTGTATTTGATATATTATATTTTAAAAAAATATTTTTATATAAAAATAATCTAAAAAAATTAATATGAACGAGCCGGGTTGAACTCAAGTTTAGTATTTTTAATCTGGGTTGGGCTTGAGCAAAATTTTAGGCAATTTTTCAAGTCAGGCCGAGCCTAAGCCTAGAATTTTTCTCCAACTCGACCCAACCCATGATTGGGTTTATTTAATAGAATGTATAAATATTACAAGTTACACTTGTTAAATAAATACTAAATTGATAAAATATGCAAATCTCGCGAGTTAAAATTGGACTAAATTGATATAATATGTAAAAATTAAAAGTTAAATTTATTATTATATCGATAAATTTTATGTACAATTCATGAAAAACATTAACTTCGTAATTAATTACCTTTAGTTGCTTACTTTCAAAATTGAAAACAATTAAATTACTCTAATTTTTTTTCAGAAAGATCAATTTGCTTGATATTAAAATTGAGAATGATTAAAATGGTGTAATCACCTTTCTTTATATATATATTTTTTGTATATTTGTTTGTGTTTGAATTTTGCTCAAATGTTTAGCTGTCATCACTTATTCAAGTGGACAACTTATTAAAAAAAAAAAAAAAAAAAAAAAAAGAAGCCTAAAACGCAGCCGTATTAAATATTAATCTCAAATCCTTGCGAGCATGTGGATAATATCAAAATTACCTTCATCATAATAGATATTTTATCTAGAAAAGTCGCATGAAGCTTTGGGGTTAATTCAACTATAAGTCCCCATGTTTTAGATTGGTCTTCTAACTTTAAATTTTAAGTGATTGACTTTGTAGTTTAGCGAAAAACTTATCCAAACAAGATTAGTAACAATGAACCAAACCTATCAATAATCCAAGTATTCTCTTTCGGATTTAAAAATAGAGATCATTTTTTTCTTTTGGAAGAAACAGGAGCGAACAATTAACCTATTGATATTGAAAGATCTAAAAAATTCTTCTAATGCATTATTTCTAAATCCAATGAAATTTCTAAGTATAGGAAAAAGTCCTGTCAAATAGAGATTTTTTCTTTCGACCATATTTCGATTGTTAATACGATATATAAGAATTGCTACTACAAATAGTACTACACCCTCAATTGTGAAATATCGATTGCTTGTTGAACTTTGTGAATTGCGTGAAAGTAGGATACTCCAAATTCAGGGGTCCAAGAGTTTTATAAAATATTCTAAAATTAGTGGTTTCACGAGCCGGATCTAATTTAACTTGCCTAAATTTTGCCCTTATCCACTCATATTTGTAAATGATCAACTCAAGTCTATCTTAGATTCACCAATATTAATTTTTAGAGTTTTTTTTTAAATATTTATATTATAGTATTATATAGTATTACAGATTTACTTTTTATGTGTTATAAATTATATAATATATACAATAACCTAATATGATATTAGATTATGATACACTCACAATTTGAGTAAAAAATAATGTAACAAATTTTAAAAATATATATATAAAAAATAAATATGGCTTTAGTTGAAATAGTAAATTTGTGATAGTGAAGATTATAATGATTTGGGTTCAAATCATTATTCTCGTTATAAGTTTGTATTTTCTAAATTTATCAAATTTTAAAAATATATTAATACCCTCAACTTAATATTTGTTCATTTGTAAAGGGAACGGACTCTTGATAATTTCACAACCAAATCAAAACTTGGTTGTTGGATGACACCAACTTAGTCAAATGTTTTAGTTGGACCCGGCTTGAGCCTAACTCATATTTTAAACGTGCCATTTCTATGTTCATGTTATTTTTAAGTCTAATATTTTTGTCCAAACTGTCCCAAATTTCAAATTAACTTTTGGGCTTAGATAAGTATCTCCAAGGACGGGTAGGGATGAGTACGAAAAATCGAAAAATCAATAATTGACTTGAACCAAAGTATTTGAACAGTTTATAAAATGTAAGTTCAAAAATCATGATTAATTGAAACTAAATTAAACTATATTTTTATTTAATATATTATTAATTTTATGTTTTATGATATAAAAAAATATTTTATATTTAAAATAGTAAAAATAATTTAAAAGTTCAAAAATTATTATATTTTAAAAATATTAATGAAAAAATTCATAAAAATTTGCCAGACAATATTAAATAAATTATAAAATAATGCTGATTTTATCAAAATAAATCTAAAAAATTAAAAAAAAATTAACCAACCCAACATAATCCAGTCAGCAAAAAAGGCAAAAGTCCACTCAGAAGCCATAAAAACAAAACGGTGCCGTATAAGTAACAAGAAAAGAGAGGCAAATTTTTGTCTTTTGTAAACCGCCACGTGACCCGAGAGCATTCAAACTATTTCAAAAGCTGAAACGTCACCGTCGTTATAGAAAAGAAAAGAAAAACTAATAACAAAAATAATAATTAAAAAAAAAAAAAAAACCTTTGCTGCCTAGTGGCGCTCACTGGCGGCAGTAGCGGCGGCTGCCGGAAGCAAAAAAATCGTGTAGCTCATCGTCGTATGTGATAGTGAGATGGGGAATCCAAAGCAGAAGTGGACGGCGGAGGAAGAAGAAGCATTAAGGGCGGGAGTGGCCAAATACGGCAAAGGGAATTGGAAATTAATTCAAAGAGACCCTGAGTTAAGCCCTTTCCTCTTTGCTCGCTCCAACATTGATCTCAAGGTTCCTTTTCCCTCTCTAGTATTTTTATTTATTTTTTTAATTTTTATTTATTTTTCGTCGATTTTGAAAAAAAATAGGACAAGTGGCGGAACTTGAGTGGTGGTCCCGGCGGCCATGGTTCACGGGAAAAATCAAGGGCGTCGAAGCCCAAGCCGAGCTCCGACGGTTCGCAGGGCGCTGTTGTTGTTAAGCAAACTGCATTGCCTAAACCACTTGTTGATGATTCTTCGAAAAGCTTTGCTCCAAAGTATGTAACTTTTCTCTCTTTTTTTTTTAAACCCCTAAAATGAATCTATTTGGTCAATTTGTTCTAATATGTTGACAGTTCTGTACTTGAATGAAGTTTTAGATTTAATCTCTGCACTTAGAAAAGTTAATTTCGAGTTAAAAATCTTAGTCTATTTAGTGATACTGTTATTATTTTTCGATAAAATTTGTAATCAATACACTCATGCAATAAATCAATATGAATTCAGTAAGCAATTGACAAATGATACTAATTGCGGCAACGATTGGACTAGAATTTTTAAACAGAAAAAGTAATAGTGTTCACAATATTTGGGAACAAATCACAATGCTTTATGGTTAATTGATGCATAGGGTTTAGCAGAACTAAGAAATGAGAGTTAATTTGAGGGTTTTTCTTGATTGTGGTAGTGAATTTTATGGAATATAACTCATTTAGTTTATTTATCAAGAAGAAAAGGTTTCTTTTTTGTCTAATACAACATAAAGGGGTCTAGTTGCTGTTTATTTAAAAGATGTTTTGATGGTTTAGTGCTCTGTTGCTCTCTTTGTGATGAGCGTTTTGTTGTATTGTGATGTTTGACATAATTACATGAGTGTAGCCGGTACAATGAAATGATTATTGAAGCCATATCAGCGTTGAAAGAGCCAAACGGATCAGATAACAGAGCGATTGTTGGCTACATTGAGGTAGGATTTAATTTCTTTTTTGTCACCATTTCATTTTTTTTTTATCCTTCATGTCCGTTTTACAATCCATGTTTGGGGTCCGTGGCTGCCCCTCTTAACAATGCCATCTCCAACTTTCAAACTTGCGTTCTCTCTTTGGGAGTGCAATGTGCCTTACCATTTCATTCATGCCAAAAGCATATATGTGAAAAGGGAAGACTTGATTTGTGCTCCTACATTTTGTATATGTCCAGATCAGTTTCTAGATATTGTTTCTAATCATCATCATGGTTGAACTTAATTTTGAATGAACCATACATCTTGTTATTGATGATAAGATTGAACTTGAGAAACTATACATCTCGTTATTGGTTTAAAGTTGTGTGTGATCAATGGCTGAACCCAGAATTTTCTCTGGCTAACTACAACCTCCATTAAGCTCCTCGCCTCATATAAATTCTCATTAAGACGCGTGGAAATATAATCGATGGTTAACTTTGAATGCTTAGATCTGCTATTCAAATTTGCTAATGCTATATGATTTTTATGTCCATCTATCTCAACATCATAGCCTAGTTTATCATTAGTTATGAGCTTACATTAACAAAATCGTGAGTACGTTATTTCCTTAATATAATACCAAATGCATGTGAACCTTGAAAACTTAGACATGGCATTCAAAGTCACTTGTGCTTGACAATTTCTAGTATCTCATGAGTATGATATTTCCTTAATATATTACGCAGCAAAGGCAAGAGGTACCTCAAAGTTTTAAGAAGCAGTTATGTTCAAGGTTGAAAAGGCTGGTTGCTATAGAAAAACTAGAAAAGGTAAATCATAAATGGTTTTATCCTTCTTTTTATCAATTGCCATTTACTAGTATTATTCCTACTTAAAGGGTCACATATTGTGGAGCTGACTTTGGGTTTCTTTGGTGTTCCATGGTCATGGCACTTCTATAGTAAGATCAAAAGTAACCTATTGATATGAGTTCTGGGCAAGAGACTGAATGACCTTTAATATGTTTTTTTTATTCATTGGAATGGAAGGAAAATATAACTGGACTTGAATTGCTGATATAACTTTTTTCTAAATACATAAATGTACTTATTCTCTGTCAATGTGATTTTTATTAGTAGAACTGCTTCTGATAGATTCATTCAATCGAGTAGAACCGCTTAGAGCTTTCCTTGAATCTCTTTGTTGCCTTATAATAGTAAACTTTTATGTTTTAGAATTAACCCAGTCATTTAGATTATCCAATCACTCCTAACCATGTATTCGACATATCATTCTCAGGATCAACATAAAGGAACTTAGGGATGTCTATAACACTTATGGTATGCTTATTGTTCAAAATTTTTGCCCCACTTCAATGAACTTCAGAATCATTGGTCATGGAAGTTGAACTAAAATCAGATTGACAATACTTTTGCTTAAAGAAGGAAACATTAGGTCTGATTATGGTTTTATTCCCTCTACTATGTAGAAATTTCAGGAAGACATGTAAATTTATTATCGGTTGAATCTGGCTGACTGGATTTTCACATGACCTTAACGGTGTGCCCGAATAGTAGTTAAAAAAATCCATATCATCACTTTAGTAGTAGCAGTTAAAAAATGTTATCAATTTGAACCTACTAATAACACTATAAAAGTATAGGAACCAAATTATGCTAAATTAAGGTATAATGACTAAATCCCAAAGTTTAGCATAGTAAAGGAGCTAAAACTATAATTAGGTATTTTCTTTATAATGAGTAAAAGCAACTTTAGTCAAAAGTTAATCCAATCATTGTAGGCATTCTTTGAAACAAGAAGAAACATATCTAAGTTGTGTAAATACCAATAAGATATATATTTTTCTGAGAATAAAATTGTGTTCACAGTTTGTTTTGTTAGCTTAAACCCTAGATATGGAATTTGTTTTGCTTTATCTTTGTAATAATGCAGGTGCAAAATCGGTACAAGATACGAAAAGATGAGACATTCGGGATGAAGACAACAAGCCCAAAACAAAAAGGCACGAAGCTTAAGCAGTCGCAAAATGCTGGTCATACAACTTGCGATGCAGTTGAAGAAGCTTCAATGACTGCTGCCTATCTTATTGCCGAAGCAGAAAATAAGTCATTTGTTGCAGCTGAAGCAGTTAAAGAGGCAGAACGAGTCTCGAAAATGGCTGAAGATGCAGATTCACTACTACAGTTGGCCAAAGAGATTTTTGAAACATGTAATGTTTCTGCGACTCTTCATTTTTTTTCAAGTTCTCGTGTTTGATACCATGCTCGATCCATATATGGACATATATATGAGGATATCACTCTTTAAACACCCTTAGGATTAATAGAAAATGTACTAGAAAAAATAAGTCTAGACCTATCAATTTTGACTGGAACCTAAAAACCTTGCCCAGTCAACTGAAACCTGAGCTCGATTCAACCCAATTTGATCATAAATTGTCACTAACTTGAATCCTCCCAACCTGAACTTGAAACTGACCTAAACCCGAAATGATGCCGCCCCAAAAACTCGAGCATTAAACTGACTGTGTTGAACCCAAAATTATCTGTAAGTGTCCAAATGACCAAAACAGTTAAAATAATTTATATTTATTTGATCCAAAACCAACTCAATTCATCCAATTAGTGGTAAAAGTACCATGGAGAGCCCTTTTTATTCAAAAAAAAAAAAATAGGTAAATTAGTTCTTGTCCGTTAGATCAAAGAGCAAACTTTTCTTTTCTGTTAAAATTTTCATTAATTTTTACTTTTAAAAATTAGCGTGGCTGACAGAATAATCAGACAGTTATACATGACGTGCTTCATATATCTTATGTTGATGTACAAAGACCACTTTTTAACAATAGAAAGGGATAGAATTTTTAACAGAAAAATTTGTTTGCTCTTTAATCTAATTTGCAAGGATTAATTTCGTAATTTTTTAATAGAGAAGACAAAATAAACTTAAACTCTTAATACAAGGGCTTTCATGATATTTTTACCCCCAATTTACAGATCTAATAAAGTTCTTGTTGAACACATTCTTGAACTCAACACTCACATTTGAATGTCAAATAAACTTCATGATGAACACATACACGGATTTGGCACTTTCAGCACATACTTTTGTTTCTTTTTAGGCATTATGTTTCCATTCTTATGAATTTTGCATCTTTTCATTTGGTTTTTGCAGGTTCTCAAGGTGAAATTGTGCTGGTAGCATAATAGGACATGATAGAGATGATGACCCCTCCCTCCTTCAATTAGAATATGTATATAATGTTTTCTCTTGTTTCTCTCCAGATTTAACTTTGACTAATTTGTATGACTGATAAACTCGACTATTTTGAATATTTATTAATTTAATATCATTTCTGAAATATTTATAAAGTACAAAGTTATGAATGAGTTAAAATTTATATAATATTTTAGATATAATTATTGAAAAAAATCATGGTCAGAATCCAATCTACCAATAGAATCAGTTGAACTGAATATTGGTGTACTAATAAATTCAACTAATATCATAAAATTGGAAAATGTTTGAACTGATAAAAAATCGGTTGAATTATATATAATTTAGTTTAAATATTTAATTTTGTTATAATTTTTAATAAAAGCTTACCATATCATTTATTATCTTTTATGTTATTTTTTGGTTCAATATAGCACTGTATTTGGTACTTGATACCTGAGTTAATGGTGTTAATTAATTTAAGTTTTTTTTGGTTAAAATAATGAAAATTCGTAATTAATTAATAATATTAACAATTGACTTTCATCAAATCTTAAAATTAAAATCAAATCAATCTTAAAAGTAAAATAAAATCATAAACATTTTTAGTTAACAAATTAAATATAAAATTAAAAAAAAATTACAATAACATTATTTATTCTATTACAAAATAATGAGAATTCAAACTTAATAATACTAGCAATTAACTTTTATTAAATCAACCCTAAAACTTGAATTAAACTGTAAAAGGTAAACACTGTTACTCTAGATACTAAATTGTATAATTTTTCTTAAATATAAGTATCATGTTTGATCAAAAAGTAATACAAGTATCATATTAAAAAAAATGTCAAATTCGAGTATCAAATAATATGATAGCCTTTATAAATTTATATTTACATCAAGGTTTTCGGAATTGAATTGGTGGTTGAATTAGCCAGACCATTAGTTTCTCGATTCAATCAGTTCCATTAATAATAATTAAAAAAATTATTAAACTATTAAAATTTCAGTTCAACCGGTTTAATACTTTTCTTCGAACTAGTACTCAATTGGTTCCAAATTTAACTAGTCAAACCAACCAGTTCGATTTGGTTCAAACAACCTTGATTTATCTTTCTATTATTTGTGTTTATTATTATTTTTATGATTTTTTGAATGATTTTATTTTTTAACAATTCAACCAATAATGTGATAGTTTAATTGAAAATTTATAATCAGTAAATTTCGTCAGTGATTTGGTTGTTCAATCATTAGAAAAAAATGGGTTAAATTATTATTTGGGGCTTAAACTTGATAATTTTTTTTATATTAGGTCTGAACTTTTTCCTCGTTCAAGTTAAGTCCTAAACTTAACAATTGTTCCAATATCGAGGCTTGAACTTGGTAACTTTTCTCACATTGGGCCTGAACTTTTTTTATCCAAGGTAGGCTAACTTGACAATTATTCCCATATTGAAACAGAACTTTGGGGTTTTTAAGGATTAACTTGGACAAAATAAATTTCAAGTCCTAATGTGAGAACATTTGCCAACTTCATGACCTAACTTGGACAAAAAAAGTTCAAGCCCCAATATGAGAACAATTATCAATTTCAAGACCTAACTTAGATAAAAAAAAAATTCAAACACCAATATAAAAAAATTCATTAAGTTTAAACCCAAAATATGATTAAAAAAAAAAAAAAAAGTCCCACCATCCGAATGTATTGTCACCTATCTGAAGTTATGGTGGATTGCATTTTCTTTACATAGGTGGGTCCTTTCTTTGCCTTTTGTTGAATGGGACAGCTTTAATTATCCCAACAATTAACTTTTTCCATAGTTTTGATTCATACTACTAATTAATTATTAAATTTCGACACAAAGAATATATTAAATGAATCCATTAAAAATATATATTAAATGATCTAATAATATCTTAACATTATTAATTTTTATTATTAAATAAAATATTAGGGATTTAGGGCCAATTGATTTGCTTTATCAACCTACATTGATATTGTTAGGATTTAGAATTTATTATATGAATTTTAAATTAAAAAAAATATGGAGATTCGAACCACAGTGCTAAAAATATCAAAAAGGGTCAAAAGAATTTAGGGTTTAAGGTGTGTTGTAAAAGCAATAGTACAGGTAAGGGGCTTAGCTAAGAGTGCAAGATGACCCTTAGCCCCTTGGTTAAATGAAAGAATATAATTATCAAGGATTTAACTTTAGATCTTTAAAAACAAAAGTAATTATATTTCGCATCTCAAAATTTTAAAATTTTATTTTGGGTACTTTATTATCAATTTATTGTCATCACTTGTATATTGATATTCTTTTTGGGTCCCTTATAATCCACGTATTTAGTAATGGGAGGTTATTTATCGAGTCATGGAGGAGTTTTAACATGTGTATTTTTTTATGTGATTAGAGTATATATGGACCTAATTAATTAGGTCAAACAGTGATTTTAGCCCCAAAAATAATAAACTTATTTTGTAACTTATTTAAAATTTAAAAAATTACAAGTTAAAGTAAGATAAACTTACAATTTAACCTTCAAAAATTTATGATTCATCTCTGACCTCTATAATTTAATTTCCTAATTTTATCCCTAATTATATTGTTAAAAGATCTCCATAAGGACCAATTAAGTAACATTTTTCTTTCTTTCGTATCAAGCAAAGCGAATGTGGTAAAAACTGTCCAATTAGACAAAAAAAAAAAATGATAATTTTATGGATTTTCTTAGTGTTAGATTAGATCCAAAAATTATTTCGAGGTTTCCAAGTATGCTTTTTCTTGATTTTAATGATTATATTTGTATGCTTCAAGAGAATACTAGAGAGGGCAATGGGAACTTTTTACCTAACGGTGAAATTTTCCTTAAAATGTAAAAAAAAAAAAAAAATAGCAAGGATACCTAAAAAGATAGTAACGTATTCAATTATTCTTTTCATAAATTATCAATAGAATAGTGAAAATAAAAGGCCAAATTTCGAAATTAATCATTCAATTATGTGAAAGTTTTTATTTTTATCACTAAATTATGAAATGTTATGATTTCGTCACCCTATTAAATGGCTAAAAGAAAGATAATGCATTCTTTTTTTTAAGTTCATATAATAATAAATTTAACTTTCAACATTTACATATTATGTTAAATTGGTCATAATTGTAAAAAAATTAACCTTAATCATTTACATATTTTTTTAATTTGATCTTAATTCTAAATAATATATATAACTCAAATTTTAAAAATTTAAAAATTTATGATAAATTAAAGTTGCATAAAAATTATTAAAATTATAAAAATGGTAAATTACATTAGTGATCACTCAACTATTAGTATTTTTTATCACCCAACTATGAAAAGATACAAAATGGTTACCCAACTACTAGTAAATTTCTTTTTTATCACCCAACTATGGAAAATTACAAAATAGCCACCCAACTATTCAATTTTATCATTTTTCGTCACCTGGCTAAGGTAGTAGCTTTTAGAATTGGCATAAGAACAACTTTAACCCTCAGCATTTATAAACATGTCAATTTAGTCTTAATTCTAAAAAAAATTTAAACTTCAACATTTACACATTGTGTAATTTTATTTTATTTTTTGCAATTTTGCTTTTCTTTCTGACATCAAAGGATAATTTTAAAAGAATGAGAAAAAAATGAAAATTATTATCTTAGATTTTTTGGTGTTCCCATTTCTTGTATGTTTTCAATCAAATTTAGTTGATAAATTTATTTTTTTTTAGGCTTTTTAGGAGAAAGGGTCACAGAGAAAAGTAAAACTACAAAAAAGACCAAATTACACAATGTGTAAATGTTGAATATTATATTTTTTAAAATCAAGACTGAATTGACACAATGTATAAATGGTGAGTGTTAAAGTTGCTATTATGCCAAATTTAAAATTTGTCATCGTTTAAGAAAATTACTAATAATTAAATAAAATTTTTAAATAAGTTTATTACATAATATGCCAATATTTTCATAATTTTTAATTATGGGTTAAATTTTCAAATAAATTATAAGTTTAATAATGTAAAAATTTGGCCATATTGTATTTTTACTAGAATTCATTTTATCGCTATTGTTGTATTTAAATCCAAATATTTATCTCATCCTTGACATTAATATTCCCATAATTTCACAACAACCACGGTTTTCAATATCATTGGAACTAATTTTATCACTCATCCTAGTGGATCGTTAGTTTTATTTTGAGTTTAAATCTCACCATATTCAGGTTGTGTTGAAGGGGGTTGACTCTTTCAATAGAAGTTTTTCAAGTGCTATTTGTTGGGCAGTTGACCGAATCCTCAACAATGTCAGGTACTATCCCTTGGTAGAGGCTTTTGTCTCTTATACTTTGTCGAGAGCCAACATGCCTTGAGCGGCTACCCGATTGGCCTAGTTCACAGAGTCGAGGTTGTCTTGATTGGTGGACCTACAAAACTTAAGAGAGATGTTAATATTGGACACGTGAATAATTATGAAGTTACCTTAGAGCAAGGGAACACAAACCACCAACCTATGACATATAGACCACTTACCTGTAACCACGGTACCACTTGGGCTACAATGGTATCTTGATTGTAGGTAAATGGCCTTATATGCTTCAAGTTGATGGTTTGAACCCTCACACATTTAGGAGACTTTATAATTATTACATGCCCTATGTTGATACCGTTCATTACATACTAGCCCTTAATAAAATAAGGAAGGCAAAAACTCTATCAATCTAATCAATTGTCCCATAAATAACATTTTGAAATTTTTTTAAAAAAGAGTTGACTTCACTCATAAATTTTGTTTGAATATATTTTTAGAAAAAAAAAAGTTTAAATGAAATATTTATGTCCTGATGGATTATTAGAAGAAGAATATCATCCTATAGAAAGAGAATATTCTGACAATTATGCCTAGAAACATCACATCACTTTAATTTTATTATATTTATTGAAACTGTAAGCAAATCAATGCTATTAAATCTGAATCATTGGGCAAAGGCTGTTGGCAACCTATACTTTGCAAGACCCAAATTAATGATGCCATCATATATGTTAATTGATTTCATTTCTTTTGTTGTTTTCCTTTTATTATATATATATTTAGTGAGGTGGGGGAGATTCGTTCTATGGAAAAAATTAAAAATTATATATAAATTTTAATTCAAACTCTAATTATATATATATAATTTTAATTGTGATTTAAATATATACATAAAATTTTATTTTTATTTAATTATATATTTTTAAATAAATAAATACGTTAAATTATTTTTATATTAGATGAATATAATTATTTATGTATGCAATATATAGACATAAATTGTTAAGTGTGACTCCTATTTCAGTTAAATTTGAGAAATAATCTTCTAGTTAAACTCTATTGATTAATTTAGATTATTTTATTATTATATGACCTATGAATTTAGCCTATAAATAAGCTCTTTTACAACCTTAGAAAATACATTCGTTAGATATTAGAACTCATAACATATTTAGAGAATTTTTGTGTTTACGTTTTGAGGGTTTTTTATTTTCGGGTTTTAGGGATTTAGTTTTTATCTTCATCTTTTGTACTCTTCGTCCTTTTGCCATTATAGTTAAATTATCTTTACCCGTGATTTTTTATCCTCTTTGGAGGAGTTTTTCACGTTAAATTTGTGTGTTTAATTTCTCAATTTATTCTGCTATTTTTTTTACTTGTTACTTAATCGAGTCGATCTTAACATGTATATGTCAATTGTTGATGTTATATCAATAATTGTATTAATAATTTCTGAGAATTAGATCAAATTAAAAATTTATATATAAAATTACAAAAAATTAAAATTCATATATAAAATTACATATTAGACTAAAATTCGTGTATAATTTAAGATTTATTCTTTTAAATATAAAATAGAACATTAATAATCACTCAATTATTAATAAATTTAGTTATTGACAGAAAGGTACAAAATAGCTTATTTATCAATCAATCATGGTGGCATAAAACTTTAAGAAGAAGCACAAAATTCCAAATTCAGATGCCACACAATATGTTAATGTTATATGTATCAAGTGGGAGTTTGAAACATAACTAAAACCACTAATAAATAAAGTAATGTTTACACTTTTATTAATTTAATCTTAATTTTTTAGTTAATTTAATAATTAACTTTTTAAAGAATTAATTTACTTTTTAACGAAAATATTATTTTTAAATCAAGTTAGAGTGATAATCCATAAACAGATTATGTTTATTTAATGTTGATATAATAATATTTGTCTAACATATCATGTCAAAAATTTAATTTAAAAATTACAAAAATATTCAAAGAAATTTAGAAAAATATAAAAAATAAAAGTATGGATTGTTATATCTAAAAATTTAACATTTTAGTCCGTATTTTGTTAAAAAATAACAATTCCATTTATTTTAAAATGTCGATTCTTTTTAAAAGGATGAGGTCTAAATTAACTCAAAAGAGATTAAATTAACACAATAAAAATAAAAATTAAAGATTAAATTTATCATTAAATCTAAAACAATTGTTAAACGTAATTACTAGATATTAAAGAATCTTGGAGAGAGAAAAAAATGCAGAAAGAGATAAAATAGGCATAAAAGAGTGAAATAAAGAGAACAAAGGCATCAAGTTGTAGTTGAAGTTTTAAATTATAATTTTCTTTCCAACTAAGAAAAGGCAAATCGAAATTGAGAATTGGAGTGCATTAAGTAACACGTATTTGGTCCGTTTGACTTTCCCATCGGACAAAACCAACACGCATTGCACCGCCTCTTTAATTCTCCGTACGCACAACGCGAGACGCCAAAAACAATCTTAAAAATTGTACTTCACATAACTAAATGTATACAAGGAATTAGGTAAAATTATTACAAGGTCATTGTCCACGAAATCAGATTATATTTTGTATTTTTTATTTAAAAAATAAATTAATTTATATATATTAGATTTAAGAGGAAAATGGTTATTTTCTGTTAAATTTTTTATTTATTTCTACTGTTAAAGACTTAATAATTAGATGTGTACCTTGTTCTAAAGTACATAGATTAGTTTTTAACGGTAGAAATAGATGAAATTTTTAACAAAATGACCGGTTTGCTTTTTTATCTAATGTCTAGGTACTAATTTTCTTCTTTTTTAGCAAAGGCAGCAAGATGTAATCCAACTTCTAGTACAAGGGTCTTCATGATACTTTAACTTAGGAAATATAATACACATATAATAGAATTAAGGTTTTTAGAATTGGATCGATAATCCAATTGATTAATCCACTGATTCCCAATTCAACCGATTCTAAAAACAATGAATGAAATATACAAGTATTTTTTTGGGTACATATACAAATGAGGGAAAGAAATAATAACTAGAGAGTTTGAACTACATGGGTTTAATACTACACAAGCAGTGGAAAGTTTTTATTCTACAAGTAGGTTGAGATTTTGAAATATGTCTTATTTATTTTTTTAATACAATTAAATGACACATAACTTGTGGAGTTAAAATTTTCCGGTATATGAATAAAATATATAAAAAATGTGATTTAAAACTAAATGGAGAGGGGCTTTTTTCAAATTATAAATAATACATATACCTATTATTAGAATTATAATTATAGTTATAATAAGATTTAAATTAGAACTAATTTTGGATTAAAAACTTAAATTTTAGATCTTAAAATCTCTTGTTATTTATATTGTTGGTAAAAGTTGAAACCTTTAGAATACTTAAATTCAAGTAAGGGGGCAGACAAGAGACATGAAAGGAAACTGGCTTCCTTAAATTGGGAAAATCATGTTTTAGACTCTTAAAGTTTATAAATTACAAGTTAATATATAGTAAAATTATAATTAAGTCCTAAAATAATAAATATTTGACCTAATTCTTCTAAAAATTATAAAGGCATAAATTAATATAACGATGAAAATATATTTTAATTTCTCGTAAAGATATATACCTTAATCTCGAGTTTTTAAAAAAAAAAATTCTACCTTCGCATGTGAATTTAAATCTCATTATACACAATTATCACGAATAGATTTTAGCTTGGATTATTCCAAAATTTTATTTTATTTATACTTAATATTAATTTAATTTAATTTTATAATTACTATGATATAAATTTTAACATCAAGTTGAAACGCTTAACAAAGACATTTGACCTTTCGACGGCTTTTATTTTATGAAAAAAAAAAGGAAGCAATAACAACAAATAAAATATATAGTAAAGTTCTTTAAAAGGAATTTTCATTTCCCGTAATTATTTTTTAAATGTAAAATTTATCTCAAAGTTTTTTTTTAATTCCTTTTCCAAAATTATTTTTATTTTTGGTTTGGCAATCGGCAATGCAACGGAAATTTGTTTGTATAGACCAACTTGACCTTACTTGCTAATTACGTAGTACATTGGATTGACCTTGAGTTGGTCTTATATCGTAATCATGAAAAATTAAATGGACAATATTTTATCATTAAATGCATAATTTAAAATTGCCATATGAAAATTTTAAATAATTATTTAAAATATGAGTTAATTCTATCATATATCTCAAATTATAACATTCATTAAAATTGGATCTTAAAATTTAAAACATTTTAATTATATTTTTCTAATTATCAAAATTATATCAACAAAATCTTTCTATTACTAAAATCATTAAATAATATATAAAATATTATATTGCATAATTTAAAAAACAAAAAATCAAAGAAAAATAAATGTTCTAAAATTTTTTGAAACTTTTAAAAATTTTATTATTCATTTTCTTTTTTCGATTCTACTTTATTTTTAATTTTTAATTTTTAAAATTTTTAAATAATATTTGATATATTATTTAATGATTTTAATAATTAAAAATTTTGATTGATATAATATTAATAATTTAAGATATAATTATAATGCTTTAATATTCGAAGGTGAATTTAAAATGGTAATAATAGTTTGAGAATATTTAGTAATATCAAATCTCAAATAACTAGAAATTATATACTTCTGTATATAATGGTTCTTAATCACACGCATCAGTATTATCCATCTTATAGTGGAAATGCCTAAATGTTCAATTTAGGCAATGCTAGTAATTATGGTATCTATCCGACACCATTCATTTTATGGTATTTTATTAATTATATTATTTAAATAAATTATTTTCTTAATTAGAATATTTGTGAATATGTTATTTTTTTATAATTTTTGGATTTAAATTATTTTTTTATGTTTGTTTTATAATAATATGAAAATTTTTTGTTCACATTGAATAGCAAATTTACAATTTTTCAAAAAATTAAATTATAAAATTTTATTTTTTAAGAGATTATAATTGAATTTTAAATTTTAAAAAAAGAATTAAAATATAATTTTATTAGTAAATTAATTTAAAATCTTATTATTTTTAAGAAATATAACATGAGTAAAGTTTAAAAAATTATAAATTTTAAAAATTTTTAAATATACAAATTTTATTCGATTGAGCTTGGACATATAACCCGAGTTAAAAGAAGCAAAAGGCTAAGTTCCTTTTTCCACCCCTATTTTGCAACGTTATCCATCGTCAGACAAACAGGGAAGTAAGGAGCAAAGTTCTAGAGGGACCAAAGCGGCTAATTTTGACGATTATGATTCACAATCCCCCTCCTATCACTACACCGCTTTTACGTCATTTTATTTATCTATTTTGAACTTTATATATAAATATTTAAAATTTTATAGTTTATTCGAGTTTATATTTTGACACCAAAAACCGTTTCAACTTTCCACTCATTCATCGCCACTTCGCGTGATTTCGCTTTTGCCTCTGTGTATTCGCTTTTTTATTTTTTTTAAAAGTTTTATTTTATTTTATTTGCATGAATGAATTACTTATGTTTAAGTTTTTGATTTTATTCTAATTCGTTAAACGTTTATTCCTTTCTAGAATTCTCTTTCTCTGTTTGTGTGTGTGTGTGTGTGTGTGTGTGTGTGTTTTGAATGGCGATGTCCGAGTCACCGGAGATTTCAGGGAGTAGTACGGCGACGGTGATCGGTACCTCACGTAGCGAGTCAGATCTTAATCATTTTGCGCCCCGTCGTCGAGCCGTGAATAACGCGGTCGATGCAGGAACTAGAGTTGTGGAGCGTAACAATTCCGGTAATGGCGAGACAGTGGACGCTAGGGATCGAATGGAATCGGCTAATTTCTCGAGGGAAAACGTGAATGAGAATCCGACTAATTCAGATACGAGGTTCACGTATCGGCCTTCTGTTCCTGCTCATTGGAGGATCAAAGAAAGCCCTCTCAGTTCTGACAATATCTTCCAACAGGTTACGTCTACACGTGTTTTTTCATTTGAGATGTTCTTCATCCCGCTCTGTGTTGGAGTTTTTTTTAATATTATTTTCTTTTATGTTGGTTGTGGTAGTTAGTTTAGGTTTTTTTACCGTTTATGACGAGCTTAATAGCTAAAAGAAACAGTAAAATGCTTGAGTTGTGTTGAATTTAGCATTTCTAGCTCTGATTACCGATTTTTCTTTGTAACATAAGCAGAGTCATGCAGGCCTGTTTAACCTATGTGTTGTAGTGCTTGTTGCTGTAAACAGCCGGCTTATTATTGAGAACCTGATGAAGGTTTGTATCTTAATTTTAGTTCCCTTGGTGGTTGGTTATGAACTTATGATTATCGGATTAAAGTCTTGTTGTTGATAAATGCTGCAGTATGGGTGGTTGATCAGATCTGGCTTTTGGTTTAGTTCGAGATCATTGAGGGATTGGCCTCTTTTTATGTGCTGGTAATGCTTCCTTAATCTAATCCTAATTTTAGATTTTCTAAGAATAGGTCAGGGCTAGGCTTGCCTTTTTGGATTACCATTTTCATGTTTGTTAATTGAGCTCGATCATCATTTAACTCATTATCCGTATCTGCTGGTTCACATTGCAGTCTTTCTCTCCCAATATTCCCAATCGCGGCCTTTGTAGTTGAAAAGTTGTTGCAACAGAATCAAATTTCTGAACGAGTAAGTGTTTCAACAGTAGTTTGCACCTATTGCTTTTGTTATTTCTGTACTTGAAATTTTAATTGAAATGAAGCGACAATTAAGAAATTTCTTTGCTTTTTAATTATGTTTGGCTTCAGACATTAATGAAGTGTAATTATTCTTCTTAGAGAACGAAACAAAACTATGTCTTTTGAAGTTGCAAAAAGGTTGACTGCTAATTTCTATATTGCAGACTCTTATTTTACTTCATATACTGATTAGCACGCTTGCAGTTCTATATCCAGTTGTTGTTATTCTCAGGTGAACTTGTTTCCACCTTTAAAAGTTTTCAGTTGATTTTCTTTTTCTTCCAAGTATGTGGTTATCTGTTGATAATCTACTTAGCATTCAAAGATGTTACGATTGTCAAATTTTCCAATACTAGGATATATATATATATATGATAAGTGTCCGAAAGGAGTATGTGTCAACATTGTATACTTATTTCTTAAAAGAAAATGCACATATTTATAGGATCATATCTTCATGATCATGTCTGAATGTGTCAGATACAAGTGTCAGCCACATATACTTTGGTGAAAACGAAGAGTCTAGGTACATAGATACCCATTTATGTAAATTTGCATTAGATGAATGCCAGAAAAGCTCATTTAAGGAATTTTAAGTCCTTTTCTTCAATCATCACTAAACAATTTACCTGTTCTTCTTGGAGGTGGCTTGAGATTGGCAACTTTGCCAAAGTCTGTTTCCTGTCTGCTTCATTCGTTTCTGTTTAAACTTTTGTTTTTGAGGTCTTCTGGTTGTCTTGTGCCTCATTCAGTTTTCACATGTTATTTAAAAGTAAAATATGAAAGGGTAGTTGTTGAACAGTCTAAATTGATTGGACTTACTCTGAACTGTGCAGGTGTGATTCTGCATTCTTATCAGGCATTGCATTGATGCTATTTGCTTGCATTGTCTGGTTAAAATTGGTCTCCTATGCTCATACTAACAGTGATATGAGATCAGTTGCGAAGTCGACTGAAAAGGTAGGCTGCTTTCTGGTAGTAGCATGTTTGTATTCATTGATATAAAATGAAAAGTTGTGCTGGCTTAATACAGACAACAGCATGTAGCTCTATTTATGCTTCTCTGCAGTTCAGTTCCTCTTTCTCTCTTTTTACAGTTGAACCACATGTGAAATTAACAATTTCTTCATTGTTTTTCGGGTTTGTTTGGGAATTGAGAAATATGGTCCGGAGAAAAGGAAGTTGATCATAAATGCTTCTTGCTTCACATCACAAATCTTGTTAAAATGTTGGGTACATTTTAATTTGCATTAGAATCAGAAGGGAAATGCAGGGAGGTTTTTTCTAATAGCTGTTCACCAATTTCATTTTTCAACCCAAGACAAAACTGGATAGCCAACCCATATAGGGAATTTGGTAGCCAACTGGTCTTCAGGTGGGGATACAAACACAGTTTGATCTGGGGCAGAGCTTTCCTTTCATTACTTCTTTCACAAGCTGCATTTGCATCCCCCCTCCCACCTCCGAGTCAAAGGGAGAGCTTCCACATGTCTCTCTATCTGTATCTTCTCCCTTGTTTCCAATTTTATCAGTGTAATATTCTCTACTTAATTATTATTGGTTATTCAAATGATGTTGTTGCTGTTAGGGAAGTGAAGGCTGCATGTACAATGTTAGCTTCAGGAGTCTGGCATACTTCATGGCAGCTCCCACATTATGTTACCAGGTAACAATATTATACTTTTTGCTGCACTGTAGTGCATTTTAGTGCCCAATACTTAAGCCAGAATCTATTTTTTCTATGTACGTCATTTAACGAAATAGTTTTTTTTTTTTTCATTTCTAGTTTTGGTATGTTCACCTAGTCTGTGATTATGATTTGTCTTAAATTTGTGTTACTGTTTTCATAATTCTGATTCATATTTGTATTAAACAGCATTATGATTCGTCTATTTTTTTAAATGTTGATGAATTCTGTGCAGACAAGCTATCCTCGTACTGCATCAATTAGAAAAAATTGGGTGGTTCGTCAATTTATCAAGTTAATAATATTTACTGGACTCATGGGTTTCATAATAGAACAGGTGAGTGTCGATTCTTCGATTTCTACTACCAATGTTCATTTTTGTACCTGTTTTTTGTAGTCAGAATTTTTTGTCAAATGTTAAAATATTTTGTCTGTGTTTATAATTCTGCAGTATATCAATCCAATTGTTCAGAACTCTCAGCACCCTTTGAAGGCGAACTTTTTATATGCCATAGAAAGAATTTTGAAGCTTTCAGTTCCAAATACATATGTCTGGCTTTGCATGTTCTACAGCTTCTTTCATCTCTGGTACATATCCAGTTATTGTTTCCCGAAAATACAGACGTTTATCTCTTTTGATTTTTTATGGAAGTTCTGAAGTATTTCATATTCTGATTAATTGCTGCAAGTGCTTCATTTCTGCTTTTGACTATGTACATGTGAACTAGCTCTTTGCTTGATCATACAACTGACTAACTAGAACAGTATTGAACCACTCTCGAGCACCCAAATCTCTTCCCTTAATGATTGTTAGGGGGCTAGGAAATGCCATCAGTCTTTCCCAACCATGGTGCATCTGTTTTCTTTCTTTACCAACTTTTCTAGAATCTGCTCCTCAAGATGGATTGTTAATGCAAAACATTGCTGTTGCTGTTCATGCACTTGCATTAGGTTACATGCACAATAGACCTAGATCAACCTTTTCTGGACACTTAAAAAGCATTGGCAGCCTGATATTTATATTGCATGCTGCATTTTACCCTTACTTATAGTTATAAATACAGGTTAAATATACTGGCTGAGCTTCTTCGTTTTGGGGACCGTGAGTTTTATAAAGATTGGTGGAATGCAAAAACTGTTGAGGAGGTAAGTTCTAGAATCTAGAGCTCCTTAAATGCTTTCTTCGGTTACATTGAGGGCAATGATTTGGTGAAATTCATTGAACCTTTTCTGTTCCTTGCATGGGTTTTGATTTATGGCTATCATCAGTATTGGAGAATGTGGAATATGGTACGCTTCATTTTACTCTCTCCTCATTGCTGTTGCATTATAGTGGTGGCCAAAATTCTAATGCTATATCTGGAAGATGAATTCGAGTGAATTTTATTTACTATATAAATTATAACAAGGAAATGCACATGCTATGCACAAATTAGTTTTGAAAATTAATATATTGTGTTTTAAAGCATCGCACTAGTTTTGAACTTTATAGACCTTAAAAATCCAAGTTTCCGAGCACGACCTAAATGTTTTTATGACTTTCTTGTTTCCAACTATAGCATTCAACGTTATTGGGACCTTAATGCATTGTTGAATCCCTGTCTCTGTTTTTGCTCTCCTTAATTTTAATAAAATTTCAGAATAAAATGGCTTCCATTGCGTTATATCTACGCTCCACCTTTCTATATTTTCCCCTTCTCCCGATTCCCATTTCACATTTGTAAGGAAAAATATCGCTGACTGAATTTTATTTTATTACAGCCTGTTCATAAATGGATGGTTCGCCATATCTATTTGCCATGCTTAAGGAATGGTATACCAAAGGTGAATTCCCCCTTCTGAATGCTTAAGTGATTTAGTTACGATTTTTAACTCTTTAGTGGCACTATAAATAATTTAATTTGTTTTCATTTTTTCCTTGTTATTCAGGGAGTTGCCATTCTTATCGCCTTCTTGGTTTCTGCTATATTTCATGAGGTATGTATTTTCGCCAGAGTCTCTTATTCTTTTCACTCTCTCTTGGTAGAGAGTTATGTTTCTCGTAATTATTCAACTTTCTTTAATTGCATCACCATTTTGCCGCATTGACTTTTGCTTATATTGCTTCGTAACTGTGTTCGATTCATTGCAGCTCTGCATTGCTGTTCCTTGCCACTTATTTAAGTTATGGGCTTTCTTTGGCATCATGTTTCAGGTACTAGCAACATACTCGTTTCTTGTACATGAATATAGCAAAGTGAAGATCAATAATGATCACTTAACAACTAATATCAGGCATTGAGATTTATGAAAACTTCTCTTCTTTTTCTTTTCAAATATTTTATCAGGCTCCCTTGGTCTTGATCACGAGTTATCTTCAAAATAAGTTCCAGAGTTCAATGGTATGTGCCTTTTCTTTTTTAAGTTAATTGTATCAAAAATTTTCTTTGAACTATGGTTGAGAATTTAAATTGGTCTCGTTTTAATCTAGTCTTTAAAATATGTATCAATCAGGTTCTTCCGTCAATCTAGCGTAACATATTTAAAATTATTTTAGACACTTGTATTCAAATTGCATGAACAACTTTAATCTAATATCTTAAAAAAGAGTCTCCTTAAATTTCAATGACATTGTCCATATTTCTTAAAACGTAAGATTATGCAAGTTGTTCATGTGATCAGCACCTTTCACATCAATGGTGAAGCTCGGGGTGGCAGTGGCCTTGGCCACCCGAAAGTGGTAGAATTGCTTTAGAGCCCATTTAAAAATTTTAAGAATACAAATTAATAGTGGTAAGATTTTATTTTGCCCCCTGCCAAATATTTATAATTTGCTTCTGGCCCCTCAAAAAAAATTTCTGACTTCCCCCTATTTCACGTCATACCCTAGGTAGCATGTAATGCGTGGCGGTTAAGTTGACCGAAGGACTTGATTGAAATGATATTATATTTTGAGGATTTAATTAGAACATTCTATTGTTTTTTATTGGTTAAATTATGTGTGGTAATGACAGGTGGGAAATATGATATTCTGGTTCATATTCTGTATTCTTGGTCAACCAACGTGCGTACTTTTATATTATCATGATTTGATGAATCGCAAGGGATCAGCAGATTAACAACTTACTTAAAGAACCATAACAAACACTTCGGTCCCTGATTAGAACATAATTCAGTAGCTGCTGAAGGTTTGGTAATTTTTTTTATTAATTTTGTTGTGCTTTGCTTTTGGATTTTTTTTTGTATATTCTTCATTTCATCATTCCGCATGCTGTTCCTCTATGCTGGGAAGATCAAATTCATAAGCAATTTTGGAAAGAAGAAAAATGCAAAAAAAAAAAAAAAAAAAAAAAAAGAAAGAAAGAGAGAAGCATAAAGCGCTTGCAAAGTCACAAATGTAATTCCCTTTTTACTTTGTTATATCAGTATTTAGATGATGATTTAGGCTTAGCCTCTTTTTCTTCTGTTTAGTGTTTTTTTTTTAAATTATAGATTTTTGCCTTAATTTAGTTTTGCAGTTTTAACAATTAGAGGTTTCTTGGTTGGTCGGTTTTCAAATTAAAAAAAAAAAAAAAATCTTTTGTCAAAATGTGGTCCCAAGTCCAAAAATCCAATAAATATATTTTTAATATTACTATTACAAATTAAAAATTTCCATGCGTATCAAATATTTAGTTTTTTCATTTTATTTATGGATTTGAGCTGGCTTTTTCCCTGATATGGTCTAAGAATTTTGGCCTCAAAACATAAAAAAGCAATTCTACTGGTTTCTGATTGGCGGTTCTGTTAATCTAATTTCTATTGGTTTTCGTTACAATTGGTTTGACCGATCAATTCAAATGATCTGATTTAAACAAACATAAGGTAGAACTAATCATTTGAAGAAGTAGATTTTGATTTTATTTTACATCCATAATTAAAGATAAATCGAAGAGCCGAAAATTGGTTAAAATCGTAATATTTGAATGATTTTTTCAATGCAAAAAAAAAATAACGTGGTTATTGAAAAAATTCAAAAAATCTAACCAAATTAAAACACAATCAATGACAATGACCCAACCTTGGTTGGTCCTGTCATTTAAATTTAATCTTATTTGAAGTTAGGGCATCAAAAACTCAGTAACAAGAAAAATTGTCTCCTCAATCCCGATGGAAACGAGGAAACAACGATTCCATGGTATACTTCTGATTTTAGTTCCTTTACTTCGAAGTTTAAGATTTCATTCTCACCATTAGCTGTTGTCATTAAAGTGGCAATGACGGTGTTTTTCTTTATCCTGTCAATGTTTAAGATTGTTTTGAAAAAAGCATGTAATCACTTTAAATATAGACTACTAACAATGTTATTAATTTGAATGTAAAATAATCAAATTATATCAAATCTTTATGTAACAAAAGGGAAAATTTCTATAGTTAAGACATATGATTTTGTTTAATTCAGTCACACAGCCTAAAGTAATCGAAAATTTAATTAATTATTTTCAATCAATAATAGAATTATATTTTAATAAAAATTAACGATATCAATTGGGACTTACTAATTATATCATATCAAACTAATATATATATATTAAAATCTTAAATTTTAATGTAATAAAGGGATTAAAACTATAATTTAACTTAATTCCCTACGCACAAGGCTCCAAACCACCATAATCCACTCATTCTATTAGGCATATCAGCTCACACGGCTCTAGGTAGATAAAAACTAAAAATGAAAAAGAAAAGCTAAATGTTCCCATAGAAAGAACAAAGGTATTCAAATTTCAACTCCCTTCTTCTTCTTCTCTTAGAACCATTCCATGGAAAATTTTAGATCCAAATCATGTAGGGAAGGAAAGGCTCAACAAATGGAGAGCAAGAATGGCATCAATGGCATGCAAGATCTAAGGTGTTACAGTGCTTCCAATGGTGGTTCAACGATGAAAAATGGACAAACCCAGATCCCGAATAACGTCGATAAGTTCAAGAAAAGCAAATCCAGCAATGAGTCTTGTTCGAAAAGCTGGAATCTCAATGACCCAGAGTTGAGGAGGAAAAAGAGGGTAGCTAGTTATAGGGTTTATAGTGTTGAAGGGAAAGTGAAAGGGTCATTGAAGAAGAGTTTTAGATGGCTTAAAGAGAGGTATGTTAGGGTTGTTTATGGATGGTGGTAATATTAATAATAATTTATTAGTAAATTTGGATTTGTTTTTATCTTGTTTTGTTTTTTTTTATGCTTCACTGAGATGAACTCTCTCGTTTTTCTTTTGGGGTTTGTACAATTTGGTTGGTAGATTTAAGTTGAGGAATGTTGATTAATTGAAGAATAGTATTCGAAATTTTGATCCAAACGGTAGGATAGTAATTGAATTTGTTATGTTAAATTCTGTATAATTGTAAGTTTAATTCATGTTTTTTAATTTTATCGTTTTTAATGCGTATTATTTTATCAATTGAATGCCTTTTTTTTTTAAATCATTAAACAATGGGTAAATTATCAAAATAATTTTTTTTTTACTCATGTTAAATTTTATTTGCCTACGTTTTGAAATGTTAATATTATTATGTTGTAATATTTTAGTCACTGTGCTGTTAATTGTCGTTAACAATTTAATAATAAGATGATGTGACAAGTTAAATCATCATTTTAATTAAAAATTTTAGATTAAATTATACAATTAATTTTTATATATTTTTATTTTAAGTAATTTAATTTTTTTTATATTTTGTAACTTTTTTTTCTCTTTCGCTTCTCTCTCTATTTTCTTTTCTTCTTTATTTTTTTAATATAATTTTTTTTATATTTTTTATTTGTTAGAATTAGTACCTATACTTTTATTTTAGTATTAGGTATTTCCTATGCGTTCTATTTAATCTTCTTTTTAATTAGTTTTTTATATGTTTTCAGCTTTAGGTAGCAATTTTGTATTGATGTTCAATGAAAATCTAAAGTTTTTTTTTAATTTTTAATTTTATTTATTATAGACAATTGTGAATTGAGATTTATGATATTTTATGGTTATTGCTAAAGCTGTGCAAATGATCCAAAAATAGATTATTATAGTAATTTTATAGAATTGTTTGAACTTGATATTTCAATGAAGATTTTCATGAATCTGGTTAACCCTTTTGATCTCCTTAGGGTTAGCTTAGTTTCTAGTTCTTGGCATCAATTTGGTAAGCAAATCAATGTCTTTGGTAGAATCTAGCTTAGTGTTCTATTATATATTGAAGAAGAATCGGTATTGGTTAATTCAATAGGATCGATTTTATTCATCTTGCAATGATCGAAAAATCATTGGGTTTATACAGTTAGTATGTAATCAAATATATTTGACTTTAACAAATAAAGAAATAAAAAGAAAAAATTAAATTATTTAAAATAATAATAATATAGGGACTAATTTTAATAAATGGAAAACATAAAAAAACCAAATGGAAAAGGGAGGAAAATAGAGGAAGAAATAAAAGAGAACGCAAAAAGAAAAAAAGAAAAAAAAGTTAAAAGAACGTAAAAGAAAATAATTAAATTGCTCAAAATGAAAAAAAATATAAGAAGCAATTGTATAATTTAACCTAAAATTTTCGTTTGATATAATGATTGAACTTGCCACGTTATACACTATTAATGGCAATTAACGCTCAGTAACTAAAATGTTATAACACGATACCATAAGTGATTGAAACGTAATATTTTAAACATAAATAACTAAAATGCAACTTAAGGCAAACAAAAACATTTTAATAATTTAGCCTAAAACAATTTTCAATTATCACAAATCTACAAATTGAAATCAAATTCCACATTTACTACCAAAATAAAATTTTATAAACATATAATAATACCAAAATTAAAATATATAAGTTAAATTTTATTATAAATGCGTTACAAAATTAGATTTAATCTTTATATTTTAATTTAATATTTTTAATTCAATCTTCACCAAATGATATCTATTTATATGTAATATCTTATCAATTTATCATTTTCACATATTACTCATTAAAATACAATTAATTAATTAACTACAATCATTTATATTAATACTAAAATTCCAAATTTCAAAAAATATAACGATTCGAAGTAATCCCATTAAAAATACAAACTAAATTTAAAACTCTACACATAATTAAAAACTAATAATTGAATTTAACGTTACAATTGTTTAGATCAAAACTCAAATTTCAAAATTTAAAAAAATACAAAAATTAAAATTAACTTATTCAAAACATATATATATATATATATATATACACTATCAATGCATCAAAGAGATGTAGCAGAAATAAACAAAAGAAAAGAAAGATATGAATACAAGTAAATAATTTACAATGCCATATAATTTCACATCTCAAATAAGCAACAACCACATGACTGACAAAACATATATATCTTTAAAAACAGGAAAGCAATACCATTTAATTAAAACAACAAATATAAGACATGCCATACCACAAACACTGTTAAAAACTTTGACAGCCCAACACCATCCAAATTTTAAGCACTCAAAATGTTTGTCTACTTCACAAAGCTTTCCATCATCCAAGTGGATCACAAATTTTATGCTTTTCGGGTGTGCACTTGCCCACCCCACTAGTCCAAAATCAAGGACAGCTCCGAGGTGCAAATTCCGTCGATAACTCGGACCTTCCTCGAATACTCTGTTGGAAAATGTATTAGTACATCAACCATTTTCACGGTTTTACAACAAATTTTGTATATCCAAGCGTTTAATAGTGAATTCTCTCGTCGGTTTCAAATTGCAGGCCCTCGATTCCTTTGAGGGCCGCTTCATAGTTCTTGACATGACTGGTGTTTCTTGCAGACATTGACCGCTTAGGGTCGGCAGAATCAATGGGACTTCTTTGTCGACTTGAATTCTTTTGCAGTGCTCCGGGGCTAGCGTAGGCTGTACGAGAACGTTGTGGGTCAACATCGCTACCAGCAAATGCATCACGACTGCTAGAAACACCAACTTGCCTTGAAGATGATCCACCTGACTGCCCAATAAACTTGGTTGAAGTAAAATCCAAATTAGCTGGCACTTGAAAGATAATAATGAAAATATAAAACAGTAATGAGACTACTTCATAGGAGCAGTTCAAAACAATACCAAATACATGTTGCTAATTGAATTAAACGGTATCAGAAGCATACATCCAACTTTGGAACGTGCTTCTTGATTTAATGAAAAAAGGTGACATGCTTGCGCCAGAGAAATTATGGAAAATTATTAGAATGGTCTCAACTACTAACACAAATGAAACCTTACAGATATAGATAAAAATACTGTGGAGGTTCCAGTACTAGGAGTCAGATTGCATTTTGCCCCCTCTACTCAAAAAATAAGTAAATTAATCCTTGTACGTTAGTTCAAAGAACAAGTTGATCCTTTCTGTTAAAACTTCAACCATTTGTACTGTTAAAAACTAGCATGGCTCTCCCGTGTACCTCATGCTGACGTACAGGGACTAGTTTTTAACAGTAAAAATAGATGAAGTTTTTAACGGTTTGCTCTTTGATATAACGTACAGAGACTAGTTTACTCATTTTTTTAATAGAGGACAAAATGCAATCTGACTTCTAATACAAGGGCCTACGTGGTTCTTTTATCACGGATATATCATAAATATAAAGAGGAAGCAAGACAGTAACTGAAATGAAAGATTGCAAAAAAATATTGAACAACTATATATGCATAAGCACACAACCGTATAATGAAAGAATTACAATACTCTTTCAGTACTTACATGATCATTTGCAACTGGACTCTTCTGCTTCGCATAATTTCCAGAACTCATCAAGGGTCCTGATGCTCTCCGCCGAGAAGAATCCATGGATGACAAACCAGCTGCTCGTGTGTCCTCCGCAGCTGCAAGCAAGAGATGTAGATGGTCTAGTTCCAAGCATAACATGATCTTTTAGCTTGAAAGAAACATAACAGCAATTCAAGTTCCCTATCAAATATCAAAGAGAATTTGAAAACACGGGAAAAGGAATAGCATGCCAGGTATGCAAACTATGCATGTATGTGTGTAACACGCACTTGAGTAACCGAAAACATGGATAGTAAAAACTAAAGCTATTTAAGACAATCATGTGGAGGAGAAAAGTAACCTGTGTGTCTGTCAGCATTCGCAATGGCAGGTGGCAGGGGAGAACTTGTTCCAGCACCGAGGCCCTAACAAAGACAAGCATTACAAAAGATGAATTCCACAGTGATTACTACTAAAAGATGTAAAACACTCTGCAAGCACTCACAACGGCTCGAGCTGGAGGATTGGTCAACTGTGATTGCTGATACTTCAAAATGGTCCAATCAAAGACATAATCGAACTGGAAGCCTATTTTAGCAAGGAACAAAAACAGTACAGAGAAAATGCTGTCTCAAATTGATTTTCGTATGCTAATACAAGTTAACAAAACGGACTGCTAAAAAAGCAAACCCCAACCTTCACGAATAAAGAGGTCACGAAAGATTCTTTTAAGATAAGCATAGTCTGGCTTATCATCAAACCTTAGTGAACGGCAATAATGGAAGTATGAGGCAAACTCTGTAGGATAACCTCGACATAAGGCCTGCAACAATGTCAACCTTCAGTCAAAAGTCCACATAATAATAATAACCTCTAAGGCATAACTCTACCTGTTTCTATTACCTCAAATTCTCTTTATAAAAAACCTATTGCAACTGCAGTATTTAAGAGCTCATTACCTCAATTGAAGTAGAAACTTTCTTCTCACTAATTTTCTCGTATTTCTGTTTTTTGGTGCCAGCTTTCAGGCCTTGCCAAGGAAGACTGTAAAAAGAATAGGCATTAATATTGAAAATTACCAAGGAATTGAACGCAAGACAATAAATAAATAAATAGTAGTGTAGATGGCAAGAATCACCTTCCTCTTAGGAAGTACATAAGCACAAATCCAAGAGACTCTAAATCATCCCTACGGCTTTGCTCTAGATGGTATAGAAGGGCCAAGAATCAAAATTAAGAAGACTTCAAGTAAGGTCTATATGTTGAAGAAAGGAGAACAGAAATAAAGATTGATCGTACATACCAATGCCCAAGTGTGTATTCATGCTTGCATATCTTGCAGTTCCAGTCAGATTCTTATTTTCCCTGAAACAGACATGACCAGGTAAATATATATATATAAATGGCTAGGAACATCAACAATTATCACAGAATAAATCAGCAAGGGAACACTGAAACATAGACATGCCGGTGTCAATAAGTTCGTGTATCACCATTACCGCTGCTACAAGAAATATGCAATGTGTAAAACAAATCATTAGGAGTCATGTGGGTTTTTTTTTTCTTTTGGGGAGGGGGGGAGGATGAAACAAATCCAGGTCTTTAAAACCATATGTAAAATACAACAGATTGCATGCAAGCTAAGTTCTTTCACCTGTATGGAATGTGCTGATGGGTTGAACTGTCTCTATATTTCTTAGCTAGACCATAGTCGATGATGTATACCTATGTGAAAGTGAAAAGCAATAACACATTAATTCTCCTGCAACATAATATATGCATATTAATATTTTGCACAGAAATCAGAAACCTGATTCGCACGCCTTCCCAAGCCCATAAGAAAATTATCTGGCTTAATATCTCGATGTAGGAATGCTTTTGAATGAAAAAATTCAACACGGTTGATCTGGAGAGGAAAAAAATAAAATGGCATGAAGTGACAAGACATTATCGGAAGAGGAACTAAAGTTGCAAATTTATGAGTCTACAGTATTACCATTTGATCTGCAAGCATTAGAACTGACTTCAATGAGAGTTTCCGACTGCAGAAATTAAATAGATCTTCAAGACTAGGTCCAAGCAGATCGATAACCAGGACATTATAGTCTCCCTCAACTCCAAACCATCTCAAATTTGGAATCCCAGCTGCCAAGACAAAAATGTCATGAGTAGCGCTCGTTACCATAGCTTATTGAGAATATGAAATTTAACAATTGCAGTCAGAAGAAACAAAAGTGAAAAATAAATAAACATGAAATTCAGAAACAACCACAATTTAAAACAAACACTTTATGTTTTAGAAAGACAAAGAAAATTCATATCATACTTCCTCCCTGCAGGATCCTGTATAACTTCGATTCGTATAACAACTGAGGATGCTTTGTCTTCACATTTTCCTGATCATTAAAGAAAAGGTCATTAACTTCCTCAGGTACCAAAAAGAATTTATTATAGCTAAAACAACCACAACATAGGAGAAACCACTACCAAAACTAAATATAAGCAAGAAATTCTTATACACAACATTAAAAGTTTAAAATTTTGAGTAATTGGGTCAAACCAATAACTCGAGCAGAAAATTAATATAACCGAAACTGAATGCCTACTGACAGAAACTTATAAGCATCATTGATTGATTGATAAACATTAAATGAATTCAGGCCAAGTGAGAGAAAATAATGAGAATAACATGCATAGAATGATAAATCGGTAATCAACACTAAAAAGAAATTCACCCCATTCAACCTTTTTTATCTCAGGATATAACCATCCAGAGCATGTTCTTCTTGTCCACTATGATGCAAATATTCACTTATTAACAAATTTGATCCTCTTTCTGATGAGATATGATGACTCCCATCATTTTGAACCATTACTAATAATATGCTTTCCATTTTACCCGGAGTTTGTGAAAAACCATAAGCATAATGTCAAGTTGCTCCAAACATCAGCACAATTTCCATGCTTCCCCTGAACCACCTCAAAGAAATCGGAATAGAATTTCTCCTTCACATGCACCTCGGCTAGAAGCCAACTAACTAATGAATAAAAGATTTCCACAACTCCTTACCTTAACATTATCCTATGGCTCGACTGCATCACTAAGTTCTAAACATTAGTTAACACGTGAAATTTAATAGACACAAGCTCAGGTTAAAACCTAAACAGAGCAGCAACTACATCGCTACTTTTTAGAATGTTAAACTTAAAGCTTAAAAGCAACAAACTACAGTCACCATACAAGAAAACAACCAAAGAGCAAGAAAATCACAAAAATAGAAAGTAAATTTTAAACAAAGACTACTCACAAGCTTAATGGCAACCTCTTCGTTGGTCTGAATGTTCGTACCTGAAAAGGGTGATTATAAAAAATTAAAAAAAAAAAAACCAAATTACACTCAAATAGGCAAAGGGAAAAAAAGAAGCATGGGACGAACCCAGATAGATCTCTCCAAAAGAGCCACTGCCGATCTTACGACCAAGTCGAAACTTATTACCAACACAAGGTTCCATCAATCAACTTCAAATAAGTAATTAAAAAAAAAAAAAGGAAATTCACAACCCTAAACTATAATCCGAAACCCTAATTTAGAAAAAAAATTCCCCTCACGTTAAAAAAGCGAGGAAATTATACGGCGACACTAAACTTCAAATCAACCGCACCGACAACCCATAAACATCCAGATGATCAATCAAGTAAAAAAAATCTTCAAAAAAATAAAATAAAGAAAGGGAGAAAAAAAACTAGAATTCCGTCTTTTACCTTAAACCACAAACAAATACAAAATTAACAAGAAGACCAAAAAAAAAAAAAAAACCTAGGGTTAGGTTAGGTTAATCTAAATGCGAAGAAGAAAGAAAAGAAGAAGGAAAAGTAGCTACGAAATCATAATTCTAGTTTTTTTTCCTATCACTATCTAAAAAAAAAAACAAATAAATTAGCTTAATTTTCAATCTCTAAAAAAGCAAAAAAAAAAAAATGTTTTGCCACTCTGATGATTTGATCGTATCGAAGCAAAGAAAAAAAAATTAAAAACTTGCTTTAAACGACGGAGATGGATGTGTGTGCTTTTTCTTTTTCTTTTTTTTCCTTAATTGAATGATGTTTGGGTCTCTCTCTTTTTTCCCTAAGCTTTTTTCTAAATTCTAATTCTTGTTTTATTTTTTAATATTAATAAAATAAAATTCTTTGGCGAGAAAGAGAGAGGAGAGAGATGGGAATGGGTTAGCCACGCGTTTTTACTACGCGTGTAAAGGATACGAAGGTTCCTCTAAGGAAAAAGGTTTATTTTTCCCCGAGTCCCTATATCTCTCGGATCATTGAAATTTAGTCTTTCTGTTTTAATTTCAAATTTTAGCCTTGTTTGCTTTAAAATTTATAATTATTATTAAAGGAACTTTCATTAAATTTTAATATTCAAAGGGGTTGAATTTTAATTAAAAGTTGTATTCATTAGAAGTGTGTTTAAACACCATAGAGTAAATTAAAAAAAGAAATTATTAGACTAATAATTACACTTTGTAATTATATAAAATTTAATTCCTTAAATATGTTTGGCTGATAATAATTACATCATAATTTTTTATATTTATTTTTTTAGTGCGAACCGTATGGAAATATCAATAATGTTTGAAAACAAAGTTCTCTAAACAAGTAATAAAACCTATATGGAAATATTTAGTAAGTCAAATATATGGAAATATAATTATATTTTAAAATAAAATATATTTTCTAAATTTAAAATATTCTATTATGTAAAATTAATTTCATTTACTTAAATCATGTATGAGTGTACTTAGAAAGTAATGATGGTAATTGAATTTAAATATGGTTAATTATAATTATCCGTATAATTATTCTAATTCTCAATATTTTCATAAAATTGGAGAATGTAATTTGAGTGTTTAAATTAAACTCAAATCAATGAGACCTATTAATTACAATGATTATCTAAACATTCCTCCATGTATAATTATAAGTAATTGCACCCAGATCATTAGTTTTCAAATGTAGCATAATTTTAAATTAGATATCCTGATGACTAAATTGTTAAAATTAAAAGTAAATGGATTAAATTTGTAAAGTTCAAAGAATACAAGGGCTGAGGCAAAATTACCCTAAAAGTAAAGTATTTTTGGCGCCAGTCTCAAGTGGGCCCCGCCTCACGTGCTTGTTATCCGACTGTGATTTTATTATAATCTATTGTCACGTGATCTTGCTGCCTTTAGGAGTTTCTTTTTAGTGAAAAAAGGGTGGAACTATGATAGCAAGTTAGCCTTTGTTAACTTAATTATATTAAATTTTAATCATTCATTTTTGTTTTTTAAATATTCAACTCCACTAGAATTTATATATAATAATTCACATTATTTTATTAGTAGTTAATAAATTTAAATTTCTACATATATATATTTTATATAAAGTTCAAACACTCAACGAAAAGCTAGTTTGGATAGACAGTACATTTACTTGAACTTAATGTAAAAATAGTGGTAGCGGTGATATTAGATATTATAGCGATACTATAGTGTGAAACGAATAGTAAGCTAAACGCACCGCACTCACTGCTCATCCAAACCCACCCTTAGTCAGTGCTCTTCATACATATTTATTTATAGAAAAAATATATTGAAAAAATCAAGTGACAAATCTAGAATTTTATTTTTAGAGTCAAAATTAAATTGTAAAATTTTAGAGGGATTAAAGTATAATTTTATTTTTGTATATACTTGTTAATTTATAATTTTAAAGGGATTGAAATAAAAGATTTCATCTTTAGGAGCCAAAATGTATTTTAACCATTAAATTAACTTATAATTTTAAAAAATATAAGGGACTAAAATAACAACTTATCATTTTGAGGGTGCTAGACCTCTATCTACCCCCTTGGCGCCGTCCTTACAAGGTTATAAGATCAAATTAATCACTGGGTAATTTGCACACTAACTTGACCAAACGATCAACTCATAAATAATCTTCAAGTAATTCCTCGAAGGATTAATAAATCAATAATAAATATTCAAGTTTTTCTCTTTCCACTCCTGATTTTACTATTTTTTAATTTATTTACTATGATTACATCATTTATTGATTGAAGTATCAAAGAATATTCCAAAATACGAATTAACACACAATCATCAAACTTCCAGTCGACCTCAATCAACTTATTGAGAAGTTAATCACTTTAATCAATACTATATTTAAAAAAAACATAAAATATTAAAATTATATATTTTTTAAAACAATAATTAAGTTATAGATAAATTAATTAAGTGTTTATAAATAATTTTATAGGTTGGGGTTCAATTTTAGACATTTAATTTTTAGTTGTTTTGTTTCAATTTTACTACTTACCCTAATTTATCTTGCTTGCTTACTATGATTACACCATGTGATGACTTGGGTATTAAAGAACATTCCTAAACACAAGCTCCTGTGCATCTAGCTTACCCTTGTCTTGCAAGAACTCATACTACTCATCTAAATGGTATAGTTGGTTTTTCAGCCTCTCTTAAAATTAATACTTCAATTTAATTATTTTTAATCTATTAAAAAGTATTCACTTTTAAGTCCCTTAAAAAATTACAATTCAATCTGAACTATTTTAATGTAAAATGTTTAGCTTTAGCCTTCGAAACTTTTTAATCTCATATCAATCCAATACAGAATCTATGGTTTCACCCTATTTTTAACTCTAGAGTTAACTGCAAGCGTGATTTATTATAAAAAGACATTAACAACTTATTTTAATATATGTATTATATATTAAGCTCTTAACTAAGTTAATATCACGAGTTAATCGGACACAAAATTAATTGAGAAATTACTAAAATAACATTACTTTATAAAGTAAATTATGTTGTTTTAAGAGTGTTTTTGACTTTTTTTTATATATTTTATATAAAAATATATATATATACACGTAATGGATCTGAACTTAACAGTATGTTTTCAACATTTATACTTTACTATTTCAACTAAAATCTTATTTGTTATTTATATAAATTTTTATCACCCACATAATAAATGTGTCATAATTTATACTATTATTTAAACTCTTAACTAAGTTAGTGTCACGAGTTAATCAGAACTCAGTTAGAAGATTATAAAAATTTCTTTTTGTAATTAAAATAAGTAATATAATTTAAGGGTGTTTTAGTCATTTCACTTTAAAAACCAATAAAAAATATGCCTACAATGGAATTCGATCCCTTGCCAATTGTATTAGTAAAATCATTAATTTACCACTCAACTAAATGTTTTTATTATTATATATTTTTATACATTTTGATCTTATTATGCACACTTTATTATCTCCGTTAGTTTTATATGTATACTATTAATAAAATATTTGACTGGGTTGGTGTCATGGATTAACCGAGTGCAACTCAATTAAAAAATGACTAACATACCATTTTATTAAATAACTACTATTATTATATTGATGGCATTTTTGTCTTTTCATACTTTTATATAGTTTTTAAATAAAATAACTAAAAAATAATACGTCTAAGGATTAAACTCGTGTTTAGTGAAACGATAAATAAATTATTCGCTGCTAGACTAATAATAATTATTGAGTAAACTTAAAAAATAACTTTTAACATAAAATGTTTTCTTTCACCAAACTTGTGTATCTATACTTATTAATAAAATCATTAATTGAGTTGACATCACGGGTTAACCAGGTACAAACTTAGTTAGGAATTGACTAATATACTTTTTCTATTAAATGATTACTATTATTATTTTGACGGCATTTTTATCTTTTCATATTTTTATATAGTTTTTAAATAAAATAATTAAACTATATATATATAGGGATTGAACCCGTGTTTAATGGATTTATAAATAAATTATTTATTGCTACATCGATAATAATATAATTTTCTTCATTTTTATATCATTGATATTGCATGTATTATTATTGATTATTTTCAAGCTTTACGTTGTAATTATTTATTGCATAAGTAATGGTTGCAATAATGCCATGGAAGGCATAGACAAAAACATAAGGACATCAAAACATGAAAAAGAAACAACATGAGAACAAATACCACCAAAGCAATTTAGGAACATTTATGTAGATTTTAACTTTGGATATAATATTATTGGAAGAGATAATTATAAATTTTAATTATAGATGATAAATACAAATATGGAAAATAAAAAAAAATCTAAATTTTTTTTTGAACTTCTTTATTTTGCAAATGTACAGTTGTTATTTAAGTAATAATTAATGAAATACTCGTCAGAAAGTATTATAAAGATTGAACCCATAGAACTGAATGTATCGTTTAGGAAATAAGAATTGAAACTATAAGAATGAAAATATTATTGATTTATCAATCTAAAATACCAACAAAATTTGTGGGCTAATTATTGATGCCAACGATAATTAAATGTATAAAGAATGAATAGATGAATTAAATTTAAACTATCAACTAAGAACTTAATATTGCAAACTATATGCAAAGGAATTAATTTGTGACTGATGAGTTGATTGGTATGCTAATAGGGCTATAAGAACAATGCTCCATGCACCCTTTATACTCTGGTACTCTCTTGATATACGTATAATATAAGTATCACTTCTAACCCTCAACTCTCACAAATTTGAACTAGCACACACTTTGTTTATCAATGTCGATACTCGATATGTTAATAAGATAATTCTAATAAGGATCAACTCTTCCTACTTCGGATCATATTCTCCTAAGTACTGCAAGTGACTTCAATTTACCAACACTTTGCATGTATTTTCAACTAAATCAATCAAACTCATTTGCATGCTTCATTATACCATTAACCACCTAGAGATTTAGCTATCTATGGAACAACAACAATTGTTTTGAATTGAAATATAAAGAAGGTCTTACAAAGTATCTAAAAGGGAAAATACAAAATATTGCAAATAAAAATGAAAGTCGCTAAAATAAGCTAAAAAACAACAACAAAGTAAAACTCTGTCCTAAAATTCTCTATCAGCCTCCTCTCCTCTCAATAGCTAAATAATACAATTTTATACGAAGTGTTTGGATGAGATTTTATAGATATTTTATATTTTAATTTTTTATGTGTTTATATATTTTTAAAATTTATAGTTTTTTTTTATTATAAATATTCTAAAATGGATTTTTTTTGTTTTATATTTTATATAGAATTGTCAAAATTGATGATTAAATTTATTATTATACCAATTGAAAAGTGGTATATTATCATTCCGTTAGTCACTTAACGGTCGGGTGACAAAAAAAAAATCTCGAAAACGTTAGTGACCAAATTATAACTTTTTTTAGTTAAATGATGAAAATTTATACATAATTGGATGGCTACTAGTATAGTTTACCCTAATAAAAATATTTAAAGCAACAAAATTCAGAAAAAAAAGAAAGAAAAGTCAACTACAATAGTTTAGTATGAAATTAATTGCACCAAATCTCCCCAAGCTATGAGTCTCGTTCTAAATTGGTTCTAAAACTTCAAAACATCTTAATTGAATCTCCAAACTATCGATGTTATATCAATTAGATTATTTTATTATTAAAATTGTTATTTTAACCATTAAATGACATACTAAATCTTATGTAGTATAATTTAAAATGAATATTTCAAATAAAAGTATAGAGTTGCTACATAACATTTAAAAAGTAAAACAAAGAAAATAAAGAGAAGGTCAACAATAAAAATCTTGTAAAAGTTTTAAAAACTTCAAAATCAATATTTTTAAAACATCAATTTTCTTTAAAATTTTCACTCTAAATTATGTCACAAAATATCTGATGTTTTATTTAACAGATAAATTGATGATTTTAGTAATAGAATGACTTAATTGATATAACATTGATAGAATGATGATGTAATTAAAATGTTTTGAACTTTAAGGACCAATTTAAAATGAGGATCATAATTTAAGGATATCTAGTGCAATTAATCTTTAATACGAGACAATAAAATATTTATTACAGAGTCATAAAACTTAGTTGGGATAATATAAAATTTTGTTCCTGAGTTTGGTAACTATGTCCAATTTAGTATCTAAATGTGACGTGACCTTAAGGTGCTACATGCATTTATTTCATTGAAAATAATTTTCAGAAAATGATTTCTAAAAAATGGATTGATTTTTTGGAAAAACTTATACTTTCTAATGCTTGGATGATTCTGCGTAAAATATTTTCTGTTATTTGACAAAATTTCCTCAAATCATTTTCTAAAAGTTATTATTTGTGAAACAAACATGACATAAATATATTTATTACAAAATAAAAATATTATAGTACAATTTCTTTTTGATAATCGAAATTTATTTTATAACAATATAATATTTTGTAATAATCAATATCATATATAAACTTACAAATAAATAATGTTTAATTAAAACCTAATTTAAATTACATATATTATCATATTAGAGTTGCAAGGGATAAATGCAACTAAGTATTATTTAAACAGATACTCTTGTTTATATAATTAAAATATTCATATTTTATACTAAGTTAAAATACGTCATAAGTTTTTGTACTATTCGTAAATTTAAAATTTAGTCATTGTACTTCTATTTGTGGGTATTTAGTCATACTTTTTATATTTCAAAATTCAGGTTCAGCTATTGGCACTATTAAAAATGTTTATTAAATTCATGTTCATTACAAACATAATTTTTTAATTACATGACTCCAAAATGCGTATTTTTTATTTAAATATGTCACATCAATAAAATTGCTAGAATGTTAATACTATAACAATCGAACTTGATTTTCAAATCTAAAATTTAGAGGGATTAAATCCTTGATAATAAAAAAGTATAAAGACTAAATTTTAAATTTTTGAATAGTATATAGACTTACGACATATTTTAACATTTATATTATAAAATATTTATTATTAATATATTTATATTTGTAATATATATTTATTATTAAAATATAAATATATGAAGAATATTATTTTAAAATTTATTATTAAAATAAAATTATAGTATTAAATAATTTATTAAAACAATAAATTATATTAATCATTTATAAATAAATTATTATATTATTAAATATAAATAATTAGTATGTATGTTTAGTAATATTGAAATGTATAATATTTTATATTAATATTTTGATATTTTTAAAATTAAAATTAAAATTTTATTATTAATATAATAACATTAAGCTTGATTTAAGTTAAATTTTATATAAAAATTAAATTACTCATAAATGAATTATTTTTGGAATATGAGTTGTACTTTTAGAAAAAAAGGTAAGTTATTTTACAAGAAAAATGACTTGTTTTTCATTGATTTGTAAGTCATTTTTCGTTGACTAAGTTGTCTTCCATAATATTTTCAGAGTATTAATAGTTGAATCTGAATTTTGAAACTTAAAAAAGCAAAGGGACTAAACACAAAGAAATGAAAATACAGAGATTATATTCTAATTTTTCGAAAAGGATAGGGACTTGTGGTATATTTGAGCCTAATATTTGTTACTTTGTTTTTTTTTTTTTTAACAATATTAAGATTGAGGATGAAAGTGACACAATTTGTACTTGTGTCTGATAAAAGTTTTAATCATCGCTCCATACAAATCAAAATAATATTCGTTTGCTTTATAAAATGAATAGATTTTTAATAATTTTACAATAGAATAAGAATTAGATTGATAAAATAATATTAATTTAATTAAATATTTAAATAATAGAATTGATATGATGGATGTGGATTAAGTAAATTACATTGCCAATTGTCAACTCAAAAAAAATAAAGGAAGAGAATATTTTTGAATCCATAGATTCTATGATCTTAAAAGTCCAAATATTTTCTTTTAACTGAAAAAGTCTGAAATTATACAATTTATGGTTAATTTAAGGTTTTTTTTTTTTTTTTTTTTCACTAAAAGAGAAAATAAAAACCAATACCCAAAAGGACTCTCCCACGTTACATAAACCACAAGCTGTCTTATGAGAGCCGGCTCAACATACTTCTAATTCACCAAAAACTCCTTATTCAATAACACTACACCTCCCTCATCAAGGGTGGGTATAGTCGTCATTTAATAAATCCCAAATTTTCATTGCCGATCAAAACACAGAGAAAGGGGGGAACGCTTTCGACCTCCATGGCCATGTACGAACTTTCCCACTCTTCGATTTAGAGCTTTCAATCAAAATTACGTAAATAAAAAGCCAAATTTCGTATCCCTAATTTAAAGAAAAATTTTAATTATTTGCTTAAAAAAAATTATAGCCTCCGCCATCGAATCTTGTTTGTGATTCATTGAAGGTATATTATTTCTATATACTCACATTCTTTGATTACAAGCTCTAGGGTTTTCTTTTTTTAAAAATTGTTCACTGTTTTTTTTTTTAAATTTTGTTTGATTGAAATTTCAGTCTATTTTATGATATTCATCTTGGTTTAGTTTTTAGGGTTTTTCTACGATTTTTTTTTTCTAATTGTTGTGGTTCGATTAATGAAGTATGATTGAGATGTAAAATCGTGGAGTTTAGAGGATTCGATTTTGAATTTTTTTTTTTTTTAGTTTAAAGTGGCTTTTACTGTGTAAGATAGAGCATTTTTGGTTTGATGAAGCTGGGTTTTGTTGATTAGTTGAATAATGAAGCAATATTGTGGAATTTCACTGAATTATTTTTTTTTCTTGGATTGCTATGTGACTGAATTTTAGATTGGGTTTGATTGAAGTAAGGAAAGTTAAGTTGAATGCAATTGTATATGTTATCTCTGGCTTAGTAAAAAAAAAGGGAGAAACAGAAAAGCAATGTTGATTAGGAAATAATTAAAATGGGAATACTGCTATTACTGATTGCTATGTACTAGATGTCACTGGCAGCTGAAATCGAAGTTAGTTTCATTAGTTAAATAATGTTTGTCCTTCTAGATCTTATTTGGGTGAGATAGATATTTAGTGATATGATATATAGAATATTATCAGCTGGAGCAGCTAGTTAAATAGTGGCAGCGTTCTTTGGTTCGAGTTTAATTAATTTGCTGAAATTGACTTGGGGCTAAATTTGCGAACTATGATTCTATCATATAAAACAAGGTATATTATTTAATATATATAATTTTTCATGATGAGGTGATGTGTGCACCCTCATGAATCAAGGTGAGATAGTTAATGAAGCCAGCCCCGTATTTTTATGATCATTTATTTTCTTTTCCATATTTGTCTAATTAGTTCTAATTTGATAATGTAAGGTTTTAAAAAATTTTCCAGCACTTACACTCTGATTCGTGTGTGTGCACATATCTATGATAAATGATACATGATGTGGCTGTTTTGCTACTTGCACTCCATAAAAGATTTATGGCACAGGCTGTTGAAGTTGATGAATGCCATTTTAGTTCCATGGCCAGTGATATTTCTTTATAACTACTGGGGATTAATTTACAACTTAATTTTAACCTACTGCTTCTAGTTGTACTTTTACATGTGCATTATGCATAAAAAAACATGAATTTTGAAGTAGTATTCAGTGGATTTGGGATCTAATACAAAATTTATATGCTCATCTTCAGTTTTCTCTCCTTTGCAGATAGGTTGTTTTTGGTCCTTAAGAGTTTAAATCAGCCTTTATGTGCTGTTGTACGGCAAATTTGTCATGCACCACTTTATTTATTGGCCTTGTAAGATTGTTGATTTTCAAAACCTGATGCAATGGCAACGTCTAGCAAGTTTGATCTGCCTTCTGATAGCCCAGATAGGCCACTGTACACTAGTGGGCAGCGTGGAGCCCACTTAGCTGCTCAATTAGACAGATCAGGTAGCTTTCGTGAGACCTTGGATAATCAAATTCAATCTTCTCTGGCAAGTATGTCGAGGAGCACTTCCTTAGTAGCCCAAGGAGACGTATCCAACTTCTTCCAGTGCTTGCGTTTTGATCCCAAGGTGGTTGCTGCTGATCATAAGTCTAGTCGCCAAGGAGACTTTAAGCGGCACATTAATGCTGCTCTTGGCATTTCTGCTGATGAAGCTCCAACTCTGTTGTCAAAAGGCAAGCTGCTGCCTTCTCCCATACCTGAGGAAATCAAACGAGTTAAGACTGGTCTACGTGATTGCTCTGTCAAAGCGAGGTAGTTCTTTGTTATTTTTGCTTTTTGGATTGTAGTTGTCTTTAGTTTTTAATGTAATTGGTTAACAGGGAGCGCATGAAAACTTTCAATGAAGCCTTATCAGTCTTCAACAAGTTTTTCCCAACCATTCCATCTAAGAAGAGATCTCGATCAGAAAGCTTTAGTAGTGACCGGTCTAATGCTTTGTTATCTAGTGATCGGTCAGTCTTGGGGCCAAGCATTGGTAAGATGGGAATACATAATCATTCCATTGCTGGAGGTTTTGAATTTGAACAGCAGAAGTCAGAAGAAAGGCCTAAAAGTGCTTTTCCTAATAAACGTACTCGAACTTCTCTGCTGGATGTTAGGGTTTGTATCTTTTATATCTTTCATCTTTATGCATTTTCTGTCATGATGATATTATATCTTCTATTGTGCCTAGATACAATGTATTTAGTAAGTTTGTGCAATGGCTGTTTTACGTGCCATATTCAAGTATGATTGCAATCGAAGAGTGCCGTATCCTAGTGTGTAATTACTGCTGTCATTATTGTTTATTTTTTTCCTTCTCTCTAGCTTTCCCTTCAATTTTCTATTTTAGTTCATTTCTTTTTTTTTGTCCATTTGTCACTGAGTCAAACCTTGCTTCTTTCTCTCGATCCTGTGAGATGATGATAGGTGGTTTGTTCCCTTTACTGTTCCTTTTCAAAAGATTTTCTTATGTATTTCAGTTGTTGAGTTAGTACTTATATAAGTGATTGGAAAACCATTTCCTATTACACAAGCCTACATAATATTCTGTTTTACACATGCTCTGGTATGAATTTGGTTTTTCATTGCATTTTCTTACTTTTTTTTGTGTAGTTTTTGTATCTTTGGTCTCATCTTGGTGCTTGGTGCCCAGTTTACATGTGTGTGCCCTTTGTACTTCGCTATCTCTTGTATAGAATATTTAACATTTGTTCTAATGAATCTAGATGGATATTGCAGAATAATTCTCTAGTCAGGCAGCCTGGTAATGCAGATAGGGATAGGGAAATGCTCAGAGTTTCAAATAGTGCTGCAGTTCAGGGTGAAGATCGAACTTTAGCTGGTGCTGTTGATGGATGGGAAAAGGCAAAGATGAAGAAAAAACGATCTGGGATAAAACCTGATGTATCCCCAAGTATGGTATCAACTAAACCCATTGAAGGTTACCGGGAACCTAAACAGGGAATACAACAAAGACCTGTTTCTGATGCTCGATCAAGATTAAATAATGACTCCAATGAGTTCAGGTAGGTCTTCTGAAAGCTCTGCTATTGTGCATATGCCATGGTGATTGAATGGTTAGCTTAATAACATCTGTTAAGGGCTAGGTATCAAATAAGTTTTAGGTATTTATTTTATTATTGATTTTTTTGTAAGTTCTAAGAGTTGAACCCTTGGCCACTTCCCATTTCAATTGATGGGTGAACCCGTCGAGTAGAATGTGTGTTTGGTTTTTCATAAAAAAATTAATGCATGTTTTGGTTTAGTACACTGCATTTGTTACTTATTTAATGCTTTTAGCATTAACATTAGAGCAGCAGGTTGAAAGACTTGCACCAGCAACCCTCCTGTTCAACCTCTGGTCTGATTATTAACATTGATATGATGGTATGATCGATATTTTCAGCCCACTGCCCAGAGAGTTTTAGGAATAAGGGTCTTCAATCATAATTATGATGGCAGTAGCAGCTTTTTTTCAATATTACTGCATTCTTTGTTCCTTTGTTTTTAATTACCTTTGTTGTGGAGAATATAATGAATTACTGATATCAAGCTTGTATTTTGTGCTTCTGAGGTCCTTTTCTATTCCACTTCCTAGTTTTACATTTAATTTTTGAGGTTCTTATTCTATGTTGAGTATGGTATTAATGACACTTATCTGCGTAACACTATGTTTATGGCAACCCTTGTACATTCTTGTATTAATTTATTTTGCTTTACTGAACTTTTATATTCCTTTGCTGTACTATCCTTATTTGGCATGCTGTTCTGCTTGAGATCTAAAATCACCTAAATGCATGGTATGAAGCTTTTAGATTAAGCGAAATTGTTTCTGCCTTGGTGCTTTGGACATCTAACAAATTGCCTTAATCGATCTTGCATGTAATGTTTGAGAGGTAGAGTACTAGTCATGATTAGACCTAACCTATTGATTAAAGATCCAAGCACATGATATTCTGACACATAAAGAAAGAACTTTTGTTAGGGTCTTCGCCTCAGACTATAGATGGATGCTCTTTCCTTAATAGAGTATTATTGTGGTGGTTGTAGAGAATAGGGAAATTGTTTAGTACTTCAGTCATGACCTGATCTCACCTTCTAAGTTCTGATTAAGATCCAAGCATATATCACTTTGAGAGATACAACGAAAGAATTTTTATAAGAGCCTTTGGATCAGACTATAGAGGGATGCACTTTCCATAACAGACGGTCATAATGCTGGACGTAGGGAAATTGTGTTAGGGTCTTTCTTGAGTGCCTTTTCCTCAAATCTTGTATTTGGAATACTCCATGTATTGAACCTTGCCTTACATTTTTTTAACTTTTGATGCCTCCTATTCTTGATTTTCTATTAATAAATAAATTAACCTGTTATAGGTCAGGAATTTCTAATGGATCTGCTGGAGTTGGAAAATCAGAAGGTATCTCGCTGCCGACAGGCTTGGGTCCACGATCATCTGTCCCTAGGACTGATCTGGATAACAGTTCCCTTCGCAATGATAAGAGAGATCGTCCTGTTGCTTCTGATAAAGAGAGAGTGAATCTAAGAGCTGTTAACAAGTATGCATCGTTTCCCTAATACAGATTTGCATTTTTTGCTTAAATATTGCTGGCTCGTTTCTATTTAAAATTTTTTCTGTGTTTTGGTGTGCTTCTTTTAGGGTTTTTCTGCAGTATGTGTACTTATTTGCATGCCTTTTGTTCTCTACAATATGCAGGATGAGCTTTCGCGATGAGTTTAATTCAGCTAGTCCTACTTCAAACACCAAAATGAATGCATCTATTCGTGGTCCACGATCAGGTTCTGGAGTTGCCCCAAAGTTGTCACCAGTTGTTCATAGAACGGCATCAAATGACTGGGAGCTTTCTCACTGTACAAATAAACCACCCACTGCTGGTGGAGTGAATAATCGCAAGCGCACAATATCAACTCAGTCTTCATCACCACCTGTTGCTCACTGGGCCAGTCAGAGACCACAGAAGAGCTCCCGAAGTGCTAGACGAACAAATCTTGTTCCTATTCTTTCAAATAATGATGAAACTCCATTACTGGATACAGTATCTGATATGCCTGGAAACGAAATTGGTTCAGGATATTCTAGACGCTTGTCAAGCGGTTCTCCCCAACAAGTTAAACTGAAAGGTGATGCCTTATCTTCAGCTGCTCTTTCCGAGAGTGAGGAGTCTGGGGCTGCTGAAATTAAATGTAAAGGGAAGGTGACAAAGTTTGATGAAATAGATGAGAAAGCTGGACAGAATGTTCAAAAAGTTTCAAATTTGATCCTTCCATCAAGAAAGAATAAGCTGATAAATGGAGAAGACATTGGCGATGGCGTGCGTCGACAAGGGAGGACTGGACGAGGTATTACTACTACAAGATCTCTTATGCCAATGATGGTTGAGAAGTATGGAAATGTGGGAACAGCTAAACAGCTCAGAAGTGCTAGGCTTGGCTTGGATAAGGCTGAGAGGTTAAATACTTCTTCCTACATGCCCACCTGTTACCTCTTTCACTAATAATATTTCTTTTATTGTGGTCTTCAACAACCACCATTCCTTCTGATTGAAATCTCATATTTCGATGAATATTTTGCTCAGCAAGGCTGGTCGTCCTCCAACTAGGAAGCTCACTGACCGCAAGCCCTATGCTCGCCAGAAGCATGCAGCAATCAATGCAGCTGCAGATCTTCTTGGTAGTTATACTTCAAGCTAACAAATTTAAATTTCCTTGGATTTTGTATAACAATGCTTAACAAAATTTTCTGAATTTCTAAATCTCCTGCTACATGGTCGTGGCTTCTAATACATTTTGTACACTTTTCTTAGTTGGTTCAGAGGATGGACATGAAGAATTGGTGGCTGCTGTAAACGCTCTTACTAGTTCTGGTAGTGTATTCGGAAATCTTTAGTTTTTTTGGTTCAAAATCATGTTATTTTCTTTGGTTCAACATCTACCTTTTTGTGTTGGTTGATTTTACTGTCATTGCAGCTCGTGCCTTTCCGAATACCTTTTGGAGGCAGATGGAGCCTTTTCTTGGTTTCATATCTGATGCAGATATTGCCTATTTGAAGCAGCAGGTATTGTTGCTTGTCCCTCCGATTAAGATTGATAGTTGCTGTTACCATAAGACCTTAGCATATTTTAATTAATATCTTGTATGACTCTCAAAACCCCTTAAGGTATTCCCTTTTCGGGAGAAGGGAAATCATTTTAGATTAAATCTTTTATTGAAATGCTTTACACATGAATTATTGGTTGCCATTTGTGTTTTATTTTTGGTCAGTATAGGGTGATTTCTTTTCAACATGGTAGGATGAAAAGTGGAATTGAACCTAGACCTTGACCCTCCGTTGTCACAACAACAGGCATGGGTTATTGTTTTCATCAAAATCTTTTAAAACAAGGCATGAGATAAATGAATAAATTCTTGTTGTCTTGCTGATATATATTATATGAATGGTTGTCAAACCAAGTGACTAGTTTTCTGGAACACATCTTATTATTTGGTTTTGGAATTAATAGTTTGCAATCCTGTGCTACCATGCCAAATTTATATTTTTAACAGTAAAAATAGTTAGGACTTGTCTTCAACCACACTTCTTTGTGACACTGCAACACATTTGTAAACATTTCAAAAAGTGGATGACAACAGAGTGCCTACACCTTCTTTGGATGCACTATTTTCATTGAAAATTGTAAAAGTAACTTAGTGAGGATGTACTTACAACACTGTTTCATATTGAATTTCATAAAATGCTTTTTGTTACATTATGATTTAAGTTTTAGTCTCAAGAACTCATCTTTTTCACGAGTATATTAGTCCCTCTAAACTCTTTCCATATCTTTCAGGGAAATTATGAACTTAACAAATTGGGATCAGCACCAGTTCCTTCTATTACAGATGGTTGTAGTACCCCCATCAATGGGTTTGAATTGCTTGAACATGAAAGAGATGTTGGAATTTGTGCTGTAGCATCAGTTGATGAAGTTCATTCACAACAGTTGCTCCTGGATACAAGGGACAATAATGTGATTCCCCTTTGTCAAAGGTTTCTATCAGCTTTAATTCCAGAAGAAGATATTGACGGTGGAAATGAAGACCTCCCATTTGATAGTTATGAAACTGGATTTGAGATGGATGGAGAATTGGGATGCAATGGTTTGACTCGTATTAACTTCCAATCTACTGGGCATGCTTCTTTCGATGGTTATAGGATAACTGAGAAGCCAGAACATGATGATCCTGAAATTGATATGTTGGGAAACATAGGAACTAACTCAAATTTTAGTCATTCCCGGAATGGCAGTTTCCCAGACCAACAGATGCCCGGCATGGTTTGTTCAGAACTCCAGTATGAGAGTATGACGACAAATGAGAAACTCATTCTGGAGGCTCAGAGTATTGGAATTTTCTTAGAACCACTGGTTGGTCTTCTTCTCCATGTATATTTATATGAATTGCTGAATTGTCTGTTTTGTCACATAATATTATGAAATAGGCAGTTGATAACTTTCTCCCTTTCTCTTTGTTGTTTCAAAATCAATAACTGTTATGATCTAGCAGTCTGGTCTGTGCTTCTATGTTATCTGAATTGTTGGTTGTCCAGTGGTGCATGTATGTCCACTCTTATTATCTTGAAGGGCTATTTTTTTCATGACTCTGTCATGGTTTACTTCAGATGCTTGTGCCTTTCTAGTTTCTTCTCTATCTCCCTTGACATTAAGGTTGTTAATGCATTTAACTTCAAATGTTTCACTATTTTTCAGCCTGACATAGCACAGATGGGAGATGTTGAGATTCTTGAGGACATTAGTAAGCTAGAGGAGAAGCACAAGGAACAGGTACTTTCTTGATGGAATGATTGAAGCTCTTATACAATCTGATATTTCTTTCTCTTTTCTTCTTGCATTATTGTTTCCACCCTTCTGTCTCATGATAACTGTCATTAAATATTCAACAAGCTCTTTCTTCTTGGCTGTGCTAATTATTGTTGGATTTTCCATCATAAAGTTCAAAGCTTGTTCTGAGAAGTTCAATTTGTAATATTGTTGTGAATTGCATAGGTTTCAAAAAAGAAAGGCGTACTTGATAAACTGTTGAAAGCGGCCTCGGAAACAGGAACAATTCAGGAGAAGTACTGTTTTACCCTTTCTCTTCATGGAGTTTTGTATTTATTTGCCTTTTAACATAAAAATCTTTGGTGCCTTGTGCATCTATAACCATATCTTTTTCTTATTTAGGGAATTTGAACAATGTGCTCTTGACAAACTTCTCACGATGGCTTATGAAAAGTATATGGTAATTTTCTTAATGCTCATTCTCCTTTTTGTTTTGGTCTTCAATTGCATGCACCTATTATCATAATATTTAAATTTTTGGGTACCCAGAGCCAAGCATGTTTTTTGCCAAATTGATCTAGGGAATCCCTTTAGCATGAGAATGTAGAAACTAAGCTCTGGTCCAGAGGAAAAGTCAAAGGTATTCAAGGAATTTGTTGATTGTGTGGACTAAATCTTGCACAAAAATAGAAATAATCAGATGCAAATGGACAGGATAGCAATATTTTAATCTTAACTAACTGGTCCAAATATAAAAGAAAGTGCCAAAGTTGGTGAAAATCTTCAATGTCGTAGGAAAGAAATACCTCCTATTGGGCAGTTCAAACTCCTCATTTTATTCAGATAGTGAGGAGACACCATCTCAATGTAGACAAAGTCTGGGTTGCTCACTAAGTCCCAAATGGATGATGCTTCTGCAGTTCTCCTTGATCTTATATATGGAATCTGTGTCACCATGATCATAATGTGGTTATATGTTGCCTAATTTGAGGCTGGATACTTTGTCCTTCTTTTTTCTGGTACATATGCTTAGGTTTTCTCCTTGATGCTCTCAAGAAACAATCACATGTAACCTTTTGAGTCTCTGGGTTTTGATAGCGGAAAGTATTTAAAGCCTTATGAAGAGTGGTCAACAGAGATTTTCATCTAATAACTCTTAGGTTTTTTTTCTCATTTTTTTCTCTTTAGTTGCATTAATGACAAGGGTAGTTAAAGTGGATAAGTAACAGGGTACTTTTCTTTTTGTTGCAAATTTTATATTGTAAATGGGATATTGTCTCGAAATTCGAGTTTGCTTCCCTAGTTTTCTCCAGAGCTTTATTTAAAGGTGGATAAATCTGCTTGTTCCCTCTGTGTTACAGCTTTCCATTTTCCATTGAGAATTTTTAATTATCTAAGAACGCTTATTTACCCATTTCTTATCCTGTGCTGATATATTATGATATGATTCTGGAATTCTATTTTGATGATCTATTCATAATCTTTTAATAGACTTGTTGGGGTCCTAATGCTACTAAGAGTTCCAGCAACAAAATGATCAAGCAAGCTTCCTTGGCATTTGTTAAACGGACATTAGATCGATGTCATAAATTTGAAGATACAAGCAGGAGCTGTTTTGATGAGCCCATGCTTAGAGACATGTTTCTTTCTGGGTCTTCCCACCTAAATGGTGTGCAGTCAGTAGATTCGGCTACAGATACTGAATCTGGAAAGCCATGCACCAAAAGTTCAACCCGCTTTCTGGAAGCTAGAGCTTCAGGTATGCACTTGATTCCTATGGAGAGAGTAAAATTCCCACATGTAGTTGTGTCTGTGTGTATGTTTTTGATCCCATATAATGTATTCATCTGCCAAATGTTCTTGATGGTAATTTTTTGCAGTCTGTTGAACTTTCTCTATCCTCTCTCCTTTTTCTTTTTTTGGTCTTACGGTGCAAATTTAATAGTGGATTGTCACTTCTGGCAGGTCAAAATGGGGATAGCTATGCTGTTAATTCTTCTGATCTGCTTCTACCCACAAATCGGTCATCCGATCAAACTACTGTTAAAGATGACTCATGGTCTAACAGGGGGAAAAGGAGAGAGTTATTGCTGGAGGATGTGGTTGGTGGTACTTCTAGTGCCCAGCCAGGCATTGGAAGTTCTTTGTCAAGTAGTACAAAAGGAAAGAGGAGTGAGAGAGATAGAGAAGGAAACGGACATGGTAGAGAGGTTTTATCTAGAAATGGAACTAATAAGATTGGTCGACCAGTATCCAATGCAAAGGGGGAAAGGAAATCAAAAACAAAGCCTAAGCAGAAAACAACTCAGCTATCCGCTTCTGTAAATGGCCTTCTTGGCAAGATGTCAGAACCCAAAACATCAACTTCTGTATCAAAGTCAAGTGAGATAACTGCAAATAATAATGCCAAAGATAAAGATGAGTTTGCCTTGGATGTATTGGATGACTTACAATTACCAGGACAAGATCTGGGTTCATGGTTGAACATTGACGATGATGGTTTACAAGATCATGACTTCATGGGCCTTGAAATCCCCATGGATGATCTTTCCGACTTGAATATGATGGTTTGAGTTGCTTTCCTTGTATAGTCTTGTTCATTATACAGTTAAAAACAAAAGCATAATCTCTGTCATCAAGAAATGACGGTACATGGATAGTTCTTTGGCTGTCCGGTCCCCAATTAGGTTACGATAGATTCTTTGTAGACTCATCCACAAGTTGACTTTTGAGTGAACCATTTGGACGTTTTGAATTTTTCTCTCAAGTTGGTGACTTCGGCTGTAAAGATCTTTTTTTGTTCCTAAAAGTTTGTATGTCTTAGCAATTATATCTTAGTAAACACTGTATCCTGGCTGTAGCGTTTACAAATCTGAGAGCAATGTACATACATTTATATTCCGAATAAAATTAGTTTTTGTTCTGTGTAACTATTTATACTTGTGAACATAACGAAATAGGGTTCTCTTTCCTGGTTTCCCAGTTTATGGATCTTTATTTTCACTTTTCCAACCGCATCTGCAGTTAAAAATCGTACAGGTGTAGTTTTTTCATGAAGAAGTTTCTTCTGAGACGAAGAGGTAAGAATGTTCAATGAAGATTTTGATACAATAAATTTGGCTATGTTTTTTCATTTAGAAAAGATGATTTTGGCACGAGTAGGTGCTATTAGCTCTGAATGTTCTCTGCTTTATTACATGAATTTGCTGGTTCAAACTTCAATGATCTCAGGAACTACAGTAAGATCTTTATCCACGGCATTTATTAACCTCATTCTAGAAAGTTGCATCAAATTCAAGCATCTTTTTGCTGTGTTTCTATACTAACTTCTTAGTGTCCTATTGATAAATGTGTATGGTTTTAACCTCATTCTAAGATGGTTGCAGGTAAAATTGCTCTCTTGTATTTTCTGATCTAGATCAAGCGCTATGCCACTTGTGACATTGTGATAAACTTGCATTACTGCTGAGGTAAATCCTGAATACCTTGTTCTAGTCTTTGATATAGACTTTTCCATGCATTTATCGTTTGTTTACTATTATTTTCTGAGAGAATATATTATATTAGAAAAGCTTCACTTGTACAATGTAGAATGCTTGGTAGCAAAGGCTCATGTCCTGTAATGTTCATCCACCACGATTTAAAGTTTACTTGATTTAGTGTTTATGATTCTCAACTTGCTTTATATAAAAGATTTAACGTATAGAACAGGGCTTATCAAGAATCTTGTCTCGTTCATGTTGAGAGTTACTTCCCATATAATTTATTCCTTAGAACATATTTTATGCTTGAGTATACCTTTGCTTTTGTTGTTATCATCGTGGCCAAGGTCTTCAGTTTGGAACTCTAGAGCTATATCCTATTTACTTAATTCTTTTGCCCTGTTTTCATATTACAAAATTTTAATGCTCCATAACATTTCAAATGTCCTTTGCCAAATAAGTATTGGGTGTAGTAATAAGGCACATTTTACTCCCAAAGAGAGAAAGCAGGTTCTCACTTTGGAGATAACATTGTTGATAGCGACAACCACGAACCTTGAATATGGAAGATACCAAAAAGAAATAACATTTCAAATGTCCTCTGATGCTTCACTTCATGTATTAACAGGTTTGCATTTAATGCTTATGCTGCTGGTTCTCTGCACAATGCTAGTCCTCAATTCGCATGTTATGAGAAAGAGTCGTGAATTTCGAATGAAATTTTTCAATGCTTAAACATCAGAATTTTGTATATGTGTTATATATACACACACATATAGATAGGGATGACTGACTATTTAGATTAGATTCTTGAGATAAACACAGTGTGTTATGGTTCGAGAATCAAGCTGCAAAACAAAGGAATGAAATTATTAAGATTGGTCTGTTTTTCTCCGATCATTTCAGTAGATAATTCGGAGACTGAGTGACCATCATCCGTTTTGCATACTACACATATAGATATGGCTGACCTCGCCGGTCTGGTTGGTTTTGGATTAGGTCAATTTGGGTTGGATTTATATTTTTGAGTCATTGCAGGCTCAAATCATTTTGGGTTTGAGATAGTTTCAAGTTATTTCAGGGTTGTCAAGTTTTCCGATTTGGGTAATTTCAGGTTCAAGTTGAGCAAGTTATGACTGTTGACAATTTATGGTTGACTCAGGTTGAGATTCGGATTGGAATTTCGAGTTTGGATCAAAATTGATAGATCCAATATATAAATGCATATATATACACACAAGCATGCATGCATACATGCATACATATATATATATATATATATATATACTGAAGCAAGCAGAATCATCTTGAAAATAGCATCATACTAAGGCGCCATTAATTGTGAACCAGGGGTATTTCTTAATGCCATTTCAGGGTAAAACTTGAGCCACACAAATAGCATTATTTCATCTACTTTTTAGTGTATTGAAAGTGCTTGGTTTCGAAACTGTATTTAATTCACTGTAACAAGTAATGTTGTAACACCAAGTTTATTACACTAAGTTCAGTACAACATTTGATAATAATCTAATTTGCTTAAGCATACTAAGCATATTTGCAGTTTTAATTTTATATAGCCAATATTGTAAGATAAAAAATGAAACAAAATATAATAATAAAAAAATCCACAAAAATTGAAACTTGGAAGTCTAGTTTTTTGGTTTTTAACTGGTCTTTTAGTTCTTAGTTTTCGACTTTTTAATTATTTTTTATTATATGTAATTGATTAAATCAATTAAATCATCTTCTCATTTTCAACCAATTATTGTAATTATTTAACTCTTAAAATGTGAAAAATACAAGTAAATAATTTATCATTCAATACTCAACTCTAAAGGATTAATAGTTACATCTAGAACGACAACTATCATAATTTAATGTATATCCAAATTCCTTAAACACTTATTTATTTTAAAATAAATACTAAACCCATAAGGAGTCTTCAAAAATATCTAGGCTTTTCTTTTACAAGTTTATCTTATTGCCCAATCTCAAAGTAAATAATAATAATAATAATAATAATAATATTACAACTAAAAAATGGTCAACACTCACAAAAAAAAAATTCACATACAAATATCTCATCTCATATTGCAACAATTATTGTAACATTGCAAGCTAAATGGCCACGTTTATTGAGATACAATACTTGCCATTTCCTTTTGTTTTTGAATTAAATGTACAATTATTTAAATATTTGGGTAAATTATTCTAAAGTCATTGAATTATTAATAAGTTTATATTTTAGTTACTCAACTTAAAAAAATTACAGAGTAACTATTAAATTATTTGAATATTTTTATTTAAGTCATTGGTTGCTATTTTTATTTTTTACATTTTAAAGTCCAATCAGGGAGATCCAAGCAATGATTTGGTAATCGGTACAGTGGATCAATATTTATCGACAAGTAGAAAATCTAAGTTGATTTGACGGTCAATGTCTGAAATCAGAGAAGAAAATTGTTTAGATTTTGGTTCAAATATTCATGACATTCAAAGTTGTAACATAAAAAAAATACACCGAATTTAAGAAAAGGGGAAGAAGAACTTTTAATTGGTGCAGATGATGCAAACAGAAAAATTTATACATCAACGCTTTTAATAGCTCAGTAACTTAAATGAAGATTTTAGGATAGTTCAATGACTATTTTGTAACTTTTTAAAATTACCTGATCAAAATATAAATTTATTAATAAATTATTAATAAAATGCAGGAAAGTGTCAGCCAATAACATTTAAGGTCGTGTCCTGGCTGGTAACACATTAATTTATTATTTCAACATTACATCCAATAAATAATCTAATAGTAAAAAGAAAAAAGGGAACTTTATAAAAAAACAAAAACACGTGGTGAGAAATAAGAGGGTGGCAAAAAAAAATCAATTACGAAGAATCCAAGAAAAAAAAAGACCTAATAGTAAAAAAAAAAAAAAAAGAAACTAGGGTTTGTCAGTTCATGAATCCATTTATCAACCCTACCAAAAAAATTTAAAAATAATTAAACCCACCTTTGAATTTGATCTACATTCATCTCCCCACCCCCATTTTCTCTCTCTAAATTAAATAATTAAATAATAAATACAATAATATTTTTTGGGCCTAAAAAAATAAATTAAAAATTAAAAATTCTAAAATACTAAACATAAACTTTGCACGTCACTCACTCTTTTCAATTTTTTAATTTTCTCTCTCTTTATCACTTTGTTCTTTGGTCACCAACCTGATTTTCCATATCTTTTTACGTGGCAAAATCCTGCATTGGACTTGTTCACTTTCACATGTTCTTTATTTTTTATTTTTTTTTTAAAAAAATTGTTTTAATTTAATTGCTACCAGACAATTACTTGATACTTTTCTCTTTCCTTTCAAACATTTAATGATAATATATTTAGTATTTAAATAATTTATATAAGGGTTATTGTCACCAAAGGTTCCTGAATTGTGTGTAAATTCTAAATTGGCCCTTTAAATTTCAAAACTTTTCGATTGAATCCTTCAATTAAAGTATCTTTCGGGTCTAGTTATGGTTTGAATCCCTTTGCTATATTGAATTTTGGGATTCGATCTCTTTAATTTCGCGTGATTTAATCCTTTAACTTTTATAACGTTATTAGTGTGTTTAAATTGATAACATCATTACTCACTTCTATTGAAATGAAGACATGGTTTTTAAAAAAAAAATAAAATTTAGGGAATAAAAATAATTATCTTAAGCATCGGTTGACATGAAAATTTATTATTAATTGAACATGATTGATTGAATTTTCACTTCATCTTACATAATCGTTTTATTCACAGTAGCTAAAGATATCATCAACTTTAATCAACTAATAACATTATAAAATTAGAAGGACAAAATTACGCAAAATAAAAGATCAAATCTTAAATTTCAACACAATAATACTAAAATTGTAATTAGACTTATCATGCGAATCAAATGACTTTACCTATCTAAAAATTCAGTTTAAATATGATGCATTTTCTTTTTCTAACACATAAGAATTAATAACTATTCTGGAATACCTCAAAACTAAGTTAGCATTACATATAAAAGGGAAAAAATCAAACCATACATCAGATTCACGCAGAGGTGCTTATGGGTCGGGTCTCAATAGAATTTTAAGTCTGTTTTTTAGACTCAACTCGATTTGAAAAATGAGTTTAAATTTTTTTCTAAGCTCGGTCCGGATGAAAATGCTAAAATCTGAGCTTGGCCTAGCCTGGCCCGCCCGTACTAAATTTTTTTATATTATTGTTTTTATATAAAAACAAATTTTAAAAATATAATACAATAAAAAACATTAAAATAAATGTTTCCCAACAAATTAAAAATAAATTAAAAATTAGTTATACTTAAATAACACTAATATAGATGTAACTTAGTAAGCAAATACCTCTAAAATAGTAATAAAATTAACAATAAAATAAGAGTTATACAATATTCAAACGATAAGAACAAAATAGTAACAATATAATTGCGAAACGACACCAAAACAACACAAAAAAAATATTTTTTTTACAAATTCGAGCCGAATTGGGGCCAAAAAAATTTATCCAAGACTCGACCCGTTAGAAAACGGGTCCCATTTTTCGGGCAAGGTGGCTTAACCTATGATCAAGTCTAGTTTCATGATTCAATTGAAATATTTCAAAATTTAGTACCCAATCCAAAATTCAACCATAATTCAGAGGACTATAATGAAAATAACCAATTTAAAATAATTGTTGGGGATATTTCAAACTTTTTATTTTTCTTCATGAGCATACGTGTAGATTCTTTAGGTTAGTTTAATTCGTTTCTCTAACATTATCTAATGTTCCTTTGTCGACTAATATAGGACAGGTGTTCTTCTTCATTATGTTCTTCCTTCATTTTCTGGCATCCATCATTTTCACTTTCTTCTTTTTCTTTTATTTTTATATATATATATATATATTTTTTTTTTGGGTTTAACCTCTGATATATTTCAGTGTTTCATACAATCAAGCAACTCTCCCCTTCATAAAAGCTTACACTTTGTTTGTTCTTAGATTCTTTTACGTGTCCTTTGTGCTTTAAAAGAAATTTTCATCACAGGTGAAAAGATTAGTTAGTGACTCATCTTTGCTTTTTGGAGTGGAACGAAGGCTGACTTAGGCATAAGAAACATACCAAACCTTGCATGAGGCTGTTATGAATTGCCTTCCTTACAGGAAATGTAATTTTTTTATTTTCTTTCCCACTTTTTCATGATCTCTCGTCTGCTTTTTAGTTCTTTGAATTTGTTCAAAGTTAGGATTTAAAGAACTATCTTTTTTTTTTTTTTGATTTTTTCATCATATATTTCCCGTTGCATAGAGATCAAATTTTTAAAAGAGTTGGTAAAAAAAGAAGTCACCCACCATCTGTTCGATCTTTTTACTAAAAGAAACCCAGTTATGAAAGGTGTATTTTTTAGAATCTAGAGACATCCAACTTGTAGGTTTTTATAATTTCAGTTTGTAATTTCATTATTAGGGATTGTATATGATTGAATAAGAAAAGGGTGGTTAAAAGTGACTCGAGGAGTAAATAAATTTGAATGATGGAAGAAGTATCTGGTCCTTGTGCTGTTAGTTTAGGTGAAGTGATTCGAAATAATTCGAGAACGACGACACGCGCCGCGGCCGGCGTTAATGGTTGTAAGCTTGTTGCGGAGAAAGGGAGTTTGTTATCGGAAAACGAATCGGATCAAACTTGTAATAGAGGGGATGATAGGGTCGTTGAATTGAATCGAGTCAAGTCGGATGATAGTTGTATTTCTAGAGAATATAATCAAGGAAATGAGGAAGATGGATCTATATCATCTACTCAATTTGTAGCTAGTGATATTAGTAGTATATCTGTTGAGGAAATTTCGGGCTTAGAGGTTAATTCCGGCAACAAGTCTGATGAATCCGATAAGAAATCATCGGAATCGGACTCGTTCCTTGACGTACCGCAGCAAAAGAAGGTAAGAAAAACAGAAACCAAGTGTCTGTTTGAATTAGGAAACATACCCCTTTGGGGATTTACATCCATATGTGGTAGGAGACCAGAGATGGAAGATGATTTTGTGGCTATACCTCGATTTTTGCAAGTCCCTAGTCAAATCCTCAAAGCCGAAAGTGTAACAAACGGGATGAACCGTGACCTAACGGCTCATTTCTACGGTGTCTACGATGGACATGGAGGGTGTCAGGTATGCTTCGGTTTCTATCTATCTATGTATCTTGCACGTAATATGCATGTAGGAAATATGATCCATTGCTATATCGGAACTCTATGTGTTATTCTGAGTTGGTTGATCTAAAAGGAGTCGATTTCTTGCATAGGTTGCGAACTATTGTCGTGAACGTATGCATTTGGCTTTAGCCGAGGAGATAGAAAAGGCGAAATCATGTATCCGCGAGGGAAATATCAGGCACGATTGGCAGGAGCTATGGAAAAAAGCGTTCTCCAATTGTTTCATCAAAGTCGATGCTGAGATCGGAGGAGTTTGTAATGGTGTGAATGATACCGATAACAAACCTATTGCCCCCGAAACTGTCGGTTCAACCGCTGTAGTTGCGGTTGTTAGTCCAACTCATATAATTGTCGCCAATAGTGGCGATTCGAGGGCAGTTCTCTACCGGGGAAAACATCCGATGCCGTTATCAGTAGACCACAAAGTAAGGCATGCCTATTTCAAGTTATTTTTCCGCAAGACATACAATTTTCAAAGACATTGTTGTTTATATTGAACCTTTTCTACAGCCTGATAGAGAAGATGAACATGCAAGGATAGAAGCTGCAGGAGGCAAGGTCATACAATGGAACGGATCTCGTGTTTTCGGTGTTCTAGCAATGTCAAGGTCCATTGGTATGTGTTTACAATCAATAAAAGTATCGTGGAAGCCCTAGTACTAAAAAAATGGGCAAATTAGTTCTTATACATTAGATCAAAGAATAAATTGGTCTTTTTATTAAAAGTTTCGTCTATTTTTACCGTTAAAAACTGGTTACTGTTTTAGTATTCTATCAACCACATTAGCTTTTAATTATAGAAATGGATGAAATTTTTAACAAAAAGGAATAATTTGCTCTTTGAACTAACGTACAGGGACTGATTTTTTTTTTTTTTTAGTAGAAAGGGCAAAATTCGACTCAACTTCTAGTACAGGAGCCTCCATGATATTTTTTCCCCTTTCACTGGACTCAAAACATTTCGATTTCTAATTCCGAATCCTTTTTGATCAGGTGACAGATACTTAAAACCATGGATAATTCCCAATCCGGAAGTAATGTTTGTCCCTCGAGTCAAAGAAGACGAGTGCCTTATCCTAGCCAGTGACGGGTTATGGGACGTAATAAGCAACGAGGAAGCTTGCGAAGTGGCTCGGAAACGGATCCTCCTTTGGCATAAAAAGCATGGTGATAAATTACCTGCAGAAAGAGGTGAAGGAATTGACCTTGCTGCTCAATCTGCAGCAGATTATCTCTCAAAGCTTGCTCTTAGTAAAGGAAGCAAAGACAATATTACAGTAATTGTCTTGGACTTAAAAGCACAGAGAAAATTTAAGAAGAAAACATGACGGCAAAAGGGTACCTTAAAAATCTCAAAGACCCTTTTTGACACATATATTGTTGTGTTCTATATCATAAGGCTTTTCTTTTGTTCAAATGATAGAAACAAATGCATATGAATTAAGCCAAATTAACCTTTTTACTTGGCTTATTTGTAATATTAAAAATGTTTATCTTTGTATACTGAATCATGCAATATATACTCAATTAACTTCTTAATGACCAGGAAAATCGGGTAGAGTTGTAAGGGTTGCAAGTGAACCGAGTTTGAGTATATATATTCAAGCAAAGATAAACTTTGTTAAAAAAAGTTGAGTATTTGATTTTTCAAGATTGGCTGGGTTAAGCATTTACTAAACGCTCCTTTGGATTTGCCTCTAATGTTTTGAATTTAAGTGAACATGCAGGGTAATTTTATATTAAAAGTCAGATTATATTTTGCTCTTTCAATTCAAAAAATATACATTATATTAAAGAGTAAAGTAATTATTTTGTTAAAATTTTATCTATTTTTACTATTAAAAATTAATCTTTGCATATTAAAATAAGATATACATGGCGTTTCAAGCTCGGGTTCGTTACATTCAAGCAAACTCGAATGATTAATGAGCTTGTTCAGTCTAATTGAGCTTTTACCGAGCTCTTTTTTAGATTTAGTTTTATTTTTTAGAATTTAAGTGAACATATGGGTAAAAATACAATATAGGCTTTGTACTGAGTGTTAACTTATATTTTACCTTTTTTACTAAAAAAAGAGATAAATTAGTCATTGCATGTTAAATCATAGAGTAAAATGGTCATTTTTATTAAAAAAATTCATTCATTTTTACTATTAAACATTGATATGGCTATTAGAATAATCAGAGAGATACACGTGGTGTGCGTTGTGTACGTTATTCTTATGTATAGATATCAATTTTTAACCGTAGAAATCAATAGAATTTTTAACAAAATGATCGTTTTACTCTTTAATTGAACACATAGAGATTAATTTATAATTTTTATAATTAAGAGAGCAAAATGCAATCCAAATCTTAATATAAAAGTCTCCATAATAATTTTACCGAAGATATGGATAGAAGAAAAGGCAAACAAAGGAACCAAATCAAGGCCAAGTTGATTGGCATATAATACTATGGATTTGATGATTTATACATGTTTTGCAGTCAAGCAGCTCTTTGAGGTTAAAACCCTAAGTCCTAACAATACATCCATACACATTGTTGCTACAAAGATCGTCAAATTTATTCTTCATCCAAGAATCAACCAGAATATGGCTAACACACAACATTATCTTTCAAATATGGGAATATTAACACACAGCAATAAGTTGTACCTCCGATCCGATATTCAACTCATCTGGCAATGGAACTTTTTTTATTTTCTTTGATGCTTAACTTCGGGCCATGCCATCATGACGGCTGCTCGAATAAGTCCTGCACTTTAGTGACAACGAGAACTAAAAATCGTCTGTAGTTCTAAAACTTTGGGTTTTGTTGACATTCTTTCAAGTCCGATCGGCTATTTGTGCAGCCTGAACTCTGTCAAGAAGAAGGTAACTGTTGGTTTTGCTTTGAACAGTTACTTGCAATCGAAGCATGAATAGCTCCTCTTGTTTTCCAAGCACAAAAAATATTTTCAAAAAATACCTTTTTAAGGGTAAAAATACTATGAAGGCCCTTATACTAGAAGTTAAATTGCACTTTACTCTCTTTACTTAAAAAATGGACAAAGTAATCCTTGTACATTAGATTAAAGATCAAATTTGTCCTTTCTTTTAAAAATTTCATTCATTTCTATTATTAAAAATTGGGGTAGCTAACAGAACAATCAAATAATTTTACATGGCATGACATGTGTACCTCATTCTGACATATATGAACTAATTTTTAACAATAGAAATAAATAAAATTTTTATAACAAGAGGACTAATTTGTTCTTTGATTTAACGTACAGGAACTAATTTACCCTTTTTTTTTTAGTAGAGGGGCAAAATGTAATCTAATATTTAGTACAAGAGCCTCTAAGATACTTTAACCCCTTTTAAGGGAAAAAAGAATTAACAAGACTCAACCCCGGGGTTTAAAAGGCATGGAGCTCTTTATCACCAATTTCATTATTTGTGTCCTAAGCTAATACCATTCATGTATGAAGCAAAGACAAGATAGTTTTCATTTCATCAAAGTGAAAACAAGTTCTTCAACAATAAGAAACGAAAGCCTTATGACCAGTTCCAGATAAAAGCATTTGAACTTTTAATTACGAAGGCGGAGTCCCGAAGTAGAGGAGAACAATCCCATATTTAGAAAATTTATACCATCAAACCTAAGCATAGACATACCACTTAAGTTCTAAAGTTGTGCGAGTGGCGATCCGGAGTTGTTGAAGTAAGACGAGAGGTCCACGTCCAAGTCATTGTACATGTTCAAGAATGGAAGTGCCTGCATTCACATTGAAGCTCACATGTAAACATATATGTAATGAATTTCTTGATGCTTGAAACAATGGTGTGCCATAGACGAATCCGGATGTTTAAATACCAGCAATTCGGGTGCCGACTTTCTTTCTTTCGGGTCCTTTCGTACACTGCCATGGATAAAAGAACCCCAAGGACGGGTGATGTAAACTCGTATGGTAAAAAATTTCTATAAAATCCAAGTGAAAAAGAAAATAAACGAGCAAAATTCGGGAGAAATGATCTAACCATGCAGAAATAAACGAGCAAAACTCGGGAGAAAAATCATTTGAAGGTGCAGAAGGTGGTGGTTGTTGAACAATTTGTTCCATGAGCTCATAAAAATTGGTCCATCCTTCCGCCTGGTCGGGTGGGGAATACGGGAACTCACCAGTTGCACACTCAAGCAACACTAGCCCCAAGCTCCAAATATCACTTTTATTGCCATAATTACCACCAATAATTCTCTCAGGCTAACAAATTAAGTATATTAGAAATTAACAAGCTAACATAAATTTTGAACAAATTATAGTAAAATAACATTACTGATCTACTAATAATTTGATCCCAGTTAGCAAAGAGAACCTTGAATTAAGGAATAGATTTTAGAAGGATAAAAGTACCAAGGAGACCCTTGTACTAGGGATTAAATTAAATTTTATCCTTTTACTAAAAAAACGAACAAATTAATTTATATACATTATATTAAAGAGTAAACTAGTCTTTTTAATTAAAAATTTCATCAATTTTTATTGTTAAACTAGTCTTTTTAATTAAAAATTTCATCAATTTTTATTGTTAAAAATTAGCATGGTTGGTTAATAGAATAACCAATAATTACATGTGACGTGCCATATATACCTCTTTTTGACATATATAGACTAATTTTTAACAATAAATTTTTTTAATTAAAAGCTTTAAATGATACCCTGTTCAATTGTAAGAATCAGGTTCATAACATAATAAATGCTATCACACATACAACCATATTCAATTTGATGGGATTTATTGATCTTAAAAGGTAAGTTACTTACCGACATATAGTTGTACGTTCCAACAAAAGAGCTTGCTAGTCCCGAGGTGCTTGTCATTATAGCACTAACACCAAAGTCAGTAATCTTGACTTCTCCTCTATGATTTATTAACAGGTTAGACGGCTTTAAGTCGCGATGGATAATGTGTTTTTCGTGATGAAGATAGATCAAGCCGTTGAGCACCTGCGTTAGCGAGAGCCATCTTCAAAATGCATACCGAAATAACCTGATATAGTTCGAAGTTTCGAGTGTACCAACCTGCTTACATATTGCAGCAAGATAGGGTTCGGGAATGGATTTAACCTTTTTCAGAAAATCTGCTAAGGATCCTCCATCCATATACTCCAAGATGATCGAAATGGCACCGTTGCTAAAGAAAGACTTGTAACAAACAACGACATACGGACACTGAGAGGATTGGTTTATTTTCAGTTCTTTTGCTATCTGCTTGCGAGCCGACTCCTCGATATTCATTTGAATAACCTGATAACAATGGAACAACAATATCTGCTTCAGAAGAATGGCTTCTATGATATCAAGAATTCATAGCGGTAACAAAACCAACAACAGTTGCCTTTCTATAACAGGAAATACATCAATTCTGTAACCCAAATCACTCCTACGTATTTTGCATCAATCCACTTCGACTGGTAGGTGCATGCTCACAGTTAAGTAGGACAATCGTGATAAATGCCTACTTCATCCGCCCTGTCGTACTTCTAAGATCACTATTTTACCCCTTATAATCTTTAAATGTATTTTTTTTATATATTTAGTATACATATATAAGAGTCATAGATATGTGAATATGTTAGACATACTTTATATATGTATAATAATATATATACTAAAAAATTATATATCAAAATAATGTTTATGAATAAATTAAAAATACATAATTTCATAATATTAAATTGAAAAATCATTAGTAAAATAAGTGAGGTGGGAGCAGTATGGAGCTGTTATGGATATATAAAAGAAAGGGTAATTTGTACTAATAATCATCCAATTATTAATAATTTTCTTCTTTGATCATTTAATTATGAAAAATTACAAAATGATCATCAAATTATTCAATTTTTCTTTCTTGGTCACCCAAATTATACAATGTGTAAATATTGAGGGTTAGATATTTTTAGAATCAAGATTAAATTGATACAATATATGAATATTGAGGGTTAAAATTGCTATTATAACTATTTTAAAAGCTGCCACCATTACTCTAATGGTGAAAAAAAGAAAAGACAAAATTGAATAGTTGACTACCCATTTAATACATTTCATAGTTGAGTGAGTAAAAAAATATTTGCTAATAATTGGGTGACTACTTGTGGAATCTACCTAAAAGAAATCTATGGACATGAATGCTTTCTATGCAAAACCAGGGCGGAGGTTAATGAAGCAATCTCTGCTTCACCTATCCCAAATTGAATTATATTGAAAGGGCAATAATTTTTGCTTCTAAAAAAACAAACAGAAAGTGTTAAACCAGGCATTTTGACAAATACCTTTAATGCAAAGAACTGGAGAGTCCATTTGTGTTGGACCAATTGCACAATTCCACCATTACCTTTGCCAACAACTTTAATCGTATCCATATCTTCCAAATTCAACCGATTGTCATTTTCAGCTTCTGATGGCTTAATTAGCGAAGGCTTTGAAAAAGAAAGAAAGAAAAGAAAAGAACAAGTTGCAAAATTTTGAAACCGGAAAATAACAAATCAAGCTTATGTAAAGTAACCCGGCAATACATTTAGAAAAAAATCTGAATAATAAAAATATCTTTTTTAAAAGGTCAAGATGTCTACTAGTCCCTGTACTTTGGTAAAGTTTAAGATTTAGTCCCTACACTTTTCTTTTAATTTAAAAATTCTAATCCAATCAATTCATAAAAAAACATGGTAGCCTAATCAATGTCATTGACAAATTTTGATATTAATTATTAATAAGTTTGATAATTGAATTAAGATGTTTAAACAAAAAATAAGAGAATTTATTTATTTTTTAAGTATAAGCCATGAGGAATAAATCTCAAATTTTGTAAAAAAGTAGAGGGACTAACAGCATATTTTAACCAAATTTCGTTTTGAAGAATCATACAAGTTCATGCTCGGATTGAGAGAGAATTCGAATTCCGTCCTTGTTGATGAGGAGATCACCGTCTTTGAACGTACCACTTTGTGTTCTGAAATGAAAAATATTCATCACCAAAATAATTTTTTTTTAAAAAGTATCAAATTTGAAAAAAAAAATAAATAAAAGGACGTCGTAATAAGTAAATTAAGAGATTACAAGAATTTAGCGAAGGAATCGTCAGGTGGAGGAGGAGAAAGAGAGAGCTTCAAATTAGGGATTAAAATTCCCTTTCCTTTCTTCATCATTTCCGCCCCCTTTTTTTTTTTTCCTTTTCTGATTGCTCTTTGTTAGCTGAGTGGGTGACAATGAAGTCTTCCTTTCTTATAAATGATCTTAGATTTTACACAGAAGATGAAAAAGAAAAAGAGAAAAATTAGTGTTTTGAAATTAAAATTATTTTTCTTTTAAAAATAGAAGGTGGAGAGTGTTTCCATGGTTGATGAAGAGGACCAGTCTCTACCTTAACATATAGAAACATCCATGAGGAAGATGACTTGACTTCATTTTCCCTTTTACTTTTCTTTAATTTCCCCGCGCCTTTTTCTTTTTTTCTTTTTCTTTTAATTATCTTATCCTCAATATCATATATATATATATATAATTAAGGTTAAACTACCCTCAAGGTCACTAAACTTTTAGTAATTTTATATTTTGGTTACTCAACTTCAAAAAGTTACAAAATGATCACTGTATTATTTAAAAAAATTTATTTAAGTCACTGGGTTATTAATTTTTTTTAAAAATTCAGCTGGTGAATCCAAGCAACAATTCGACGATCGGTACGATAGATCAATACCTATCGACGAGTAGAAGAATATACCTTAGATCCAAGTCAATATGATGACCAGAGTCGGAGAGCGGAGAAGAAAGTTATTTAGAGTTTGGTTTTGTAGATTTGTGACATTCAAGATATTTCATGAAAAAAATGAATTGTAGAAGAGAAAGAGAATGAGAGCTTTCATTGGTGCAGGCGATGCAAATAGCGGAGCCCATACAACAATGATTTTAACAACTTAATGACTTAAATGAAAACTTTTAAATAGTTTAATGAACAAAACATAAACTTACTAATTGTTTAGTGACATTAAATATAATTTACCCTAATATATTTATTATTATATATAAACTATTTTTTATGTATTAATTATATTATATTTAATTATTTCTTAAAAGTTTTCTTAAAATTTGTAACCTCGGTTACAAAATTAAAACATAATAATATATAATTTTAAATTTATAATATATAAAGAAAATACATGATAACTTTTTGGAGTTTTAAATATTTCAATTGGGAGGGTTAGGTTAGTTTTGCTATGGTTGAACTCGAGTTTTAAAATTTTTAAGTTTTTTTATTTGAATTATCTCAGATTTGGACCATTTCAAATTTGAGTCATTTGAATTTTAATTGAGAGTTTTAGATATGATTAATCTGGATAATATTAATGGTTCATTCTAGTTTGAATTAGGTTTTGAGTCAAGTTTTCGAGTCAAATCAAATCGAGTTCTAATTATTTTGGATTGGGTCATGAGTTAGTTGTCGGGGTTATTTTGGGTTTGTGGTTTTCTTTTTGTATTTTTCAAGTTTAAATTAGTTTGCTTTTGAGTCTTTTTTCTAATCATTTTGAGTTCATGTCATTTCTGATTCAAGTCATTTTCATGTTCACATTAAGCGAATTAAAATTTATTAACTTTTGACGGTGGAATTAAATTGAATTAATTTTAAATTTATATTAATTGAGTTGACTCAAAATATATAACGTTGACTATGCCTTTTTTTTATTATTTCTGCAATTGTCTTAGAAAACCATTTGTATTCATATAAATTTAAATATTGAAAACTACTCCTCATAATTAGTTTAATCAATCCGATTGAACCAACAATTTAAGCTTTTTCACAAGTTTATAGTGTTTTGCACTATTTTCGATTATTTATCATTGGTCAAACCAATCGAATTATTAATTCTCGATTTAATAGGTCAATGGAATTTCATCCTAAAAAAGCTAAATAATGTTTTTTTCTTGAAAATAAATCCAATATAATTTGTTTACTACTTGTAATTTTTGAAAGCAAATATATTATAATTGTAAATGTGAAACACTATAAGTTATAAGTGTAAAACCAACCTTAAAAAAAGTCATAATGCATGCAAAGTAGTAGTTGAAAAGAACACAAATTTATTAAGTTGGATTATTATTATTATTATTATTATTATTATTATTATTATTATTATTATTATTATTATTATTATTATTATTATTATTATTATTCACATTGACTAAAGTCAGATGAATCAAACATATGTTTGACAATAAAACCAATGGAAGACATAATTAGGTTAGCATTGCTGTCTTTTTACACGAAATTAGAATTATTTCCACAAAGTTCAATTTGGTGAAAGGGAAATTAAAAGAAAAAAAAAATTAATGGATTCCGGTACACTACAATAATTAATTAATTAATTCAGATTCTGAATATTTAAATAAATTAAATAATAGTTTAACTATTGAAATTGTTAAGATTTTATGTTTTTATGTTAGTATAATTACGTGGTGTATTAATAATTAAGTTTTGACAGAAAATATAAATAATATTAATAATTAAGCTAATTTTTTAAATAAAATAAAAAAAATCAATTTGTTTAGAAATCTAAATACTTGTTAGCTGGCCCGCCTGTCCAAGTCAATAAAAGAAGAGGTTTGGATTTTTTTAGGCTTTTTTTAAGTAAAATGATCGTGGATGTCTTTGTCGTAGAAGTAGACTTATTTTGCCTGTTTTGTTAAAATTTTGATAAATTAATTTATTTACGTTAAATTAAATAATAATATAAAATTTTCACTTATTTCTACAATTAAAAATTAATTTTTGTACATCATATGAGGTACATGTGGCATACCACACAGGACAGAGCTAAAAATTTTAAATTTTAGGGTCAAATTTTTTAAAATTAAAATGTTTATATAAGATATATAATCTAATGTATAATATTTTTTTTTGTTCTTCTTCTACTTCACCGGTAAATTTTCTTTTAATATATTTTCAAATTCCTATTAAAATATTTATAATAAATCTAATTCTTAAATGCAAAAACTGTTTACAATGACTACATAAAACTAGTAAAAAAAATTTCAAAACAAAATAGTTAAGTGTCTTTTGGTGCCATGCGAACGTAATATATTATTTTTTTCAAACACAATATTTACAATAATCACACTTGCAATAACAATTTCTGAATAAAAATACTAATTTTTTAATCAATATTTAAGCAATTCAAGATTATAAATACAGTCAAACATAATTTTTTCAAGTATTTGTATTAATCAACCTCTAAAAATTATTAATCAATGACGATGTTAGGAAACTTATATAAAATAAATGTTCCAAAATCATTCAATGTATAAAAAACTAAATGTTACATAAAAATCTTAATCTATCACGAGAAAAGCTACAATCCTAATTTTCTAAAGATTAATCAATAAAGCTTGAAAAATAAGAGTTATTTCCAAATTAGAGAGACCCATTTGAAAGTATTGAAAGATTGAACATCTATATTGAGAGTGTGAGAGAATAAGAAAAATTCGAAAATGAAAGTGATAAGTGTTGGAAGAAAATAAAAAGATTAGGGATTTTTAGATTTTAGTAGGTGGAGAGAGTTTCATTTATTTTTATATAAAATAATTATTTTTCAAATATTTTAACAAGATTTTTTTCAAAATTTTTCGGGAATCAATTTTTTTTATAAATCAATTTTTAAATATTTTATGGGATAAATACACCAATTATATATTTTTTTAATATTTTTTACATTTTCTTCGTCACACTTCATGTGGCTCCTCCACTGATGCCACATGTCCCTATCGGGTTATTCCGTTAGTCACGATAGTTTTGAACAATACAAATGGATGAAGATTGCTTTTTGATCTAATGTACAAACACTAATTTGCCCTTTTTTTTAAGTAGAATGGGCAAAATTCAATCTGATTCTTAGGATAGGGGCCTCCATGGTACTTTTACCCTGTTTTAAATGGATTATAGTATGCTACAATGAAGGGTCACTACTGAATTAGATGTTTTTTTAAGGTTGGATTTCGAGTTTTATTTTTGTAAATGGAAAAATTAGTTGGGAGAGTTTTGCTACTATCGAAAAGTTCAATCGAATTCAACTCCATATTTAATCACAACCCAATATAACTACGGAGTACCAGAAGTTACATACTCTAGTTAAAATAAAAAAAAAAAAGTTTAATACATCATTTGGTATCTAAGTTTGACACTTTATTCTTACGTGGTACATGCATTTAGCAAAAAATATAATAACTAATTCGAGTTGATATTGTTTGATTCGAGTTTAGGGTTAACTTTGATGAAAATTTATAATAACTAATAATATTAGTAATTAATTTTTATTAAATCAACTCTAAAACTCGAAAAAATCATAAAAATTTAAAATTAATAATATTAATAATTAGCTTTCATAAAATGAATCATAAAATCTGAATTAAATACTAAAAAAATAAGATCAATATTTTTAAATATCAATATGTATAACTTTTACCAATTACAAATATTACATCAAATAAAAAAAATTAATGTTTTCGAAATTAAACTGATGATTAAATTGATTAAACTACTAATTTTCAATTCAACTAATTCGATCATCAATCTAATTCCAATTAAATAATTTATTCAAAACCGATGAAGTCAGATTTTGAATCAACTAGCTCTTTCCTTTACTCTAATTTGATATACCGATGGATTTCAACATCATTGCAAAAAATACAAATACTATCAAACTCGGAATCGGGCCAAGGATTAAGGAACTCTCGGTCAACAAGGGAAAGGTCATATTTATGGCGATTCACATGCGTGGGTCTTATTCTCATCTGTTAGAAAAAAAGGGCATTAGAGTTGGAAAGGGTACCAAGTGGCTGGCCCTGCTGCACCAACAGGGCTTAGCCGGCATTACTCCCCACCAGCTGGAGGTGGTCCACCCGATATTTAGTAGCTACACTTTTCTGATTGCCCACAAATGGTGTAACATAAATGTTAAATCACATTTTTAACCTCAATTCTGTTTATAAATCGGATTATTAGTTTAAATTTAAAAGGTGGTTTATATAAAATATTAAGTTTAAGTGTAAAAATTAGTCATGTTTAAAAGTTGGGTTGAATTTGTGTTTTGATATTAATGTCTAATCAACAAGTGATTAGGTATAATTATAAGGTAAATTGTATTAAGTTGAGTAAAGAAATCGAGAAAAATGAAAAACCGATTTGAATTGAGGTATTCAGTTCGGTTCATATTTTGTATTGTTCGATTCGATTTCGGGTTGGTATTATCACCCAAACCGCATAATTTAGTTCAAATTCGATTTTTACATATACAACGTTTTATCCAAATCAAATTGAATGAAAAAAAATTGTTTAAAGGAATAATCCTATAGAAAAATAAATTAACCATTTCAATTATTATTATTATAATTATTATTATTATTATTATTATTATTATTATTATTATTATTATAAACAACAAGTAAATAGGATCATGCAAACTATAAAATTATGAAAATATTTAGTAATAAAAGTGTAGTTTTATATTAAAATAAGTGAATGATTTCTTAAATATAATAATAATAATTATAATTATAATTATAATTATAATTTTAAGAAAATAATTAATACTTTATAATATTTTATTTATAAAAGAAACAATTTTTCACAATTATATATTTGATAGTTATAATCAATTATATGGTATTATTGTAATCAACCAGTTAAAACTAATTAAACGAAGTAAAAAGAATGACACAGAAAAATATTAGGTATATTGATGATTTATGTATTAGCTTTCCTTTTAACAATATTGAATGATTTTATCAACTTAATAGCTTAACTTAAAATGGTTTTTTAAATAGTCTTATTGATGATTATAATATTAATTTAACTATTTAATTCACTTTATAAATGTATAAATGAATCTAGAGATTGTTGTGAAAAAATTCAAGAAATGCATTATTAATTTTTTTGGGCCCAAAACAAGGTGATATTGCTTTTTTTACAAAGCCCAATTCTGATAAAAACCGTCAAGCCGAACTGAACTACCATTATCGGTTTCGGATATTTCGATTTTTATTTTATACGATTTTGGTTTCAAAAATGAAAAACTGAATGAAGACACCCCTACGTTATACTTCCAACGGAAGAACGCATGTTTAAATCTTGAAGACACATTGTTAGAAGGGATAGCTAAAAATCCCGAACATGACCCGTAAAATGAACATGAAGAATACAAAAAAGAATATAGGTTAAAATGTGCCACAAGTCCCTGTACTTTTCAAAAATTAGGAACTTAGTCCCTTTACTTTTATTTCATGAAATTTAGTCCCTCTACTTTTCATATTTCAAAATTCAAGTTTAAATGTAAACACCGTTAACTTTTTTTGTTAAATTCAGGTTAATTACAAAGTCTTTTTTTTAATTACATAGCTACTAAGTGAGTTTTTTTTTTTTTGAAAAATATCACAACAACGAATTTAACAAGAAAAAATTGACAATGTTAACAGTTAAACCTGGATTTTGAAATCTGAAAAAATAGATAAACTAAATTCCATTAAATACAAGTATAGAGACTAAATTTCTAACTTTTAAAAAGTACATAGACTTGTGGCATATTTTAACTAAGAGTATATTCAACCCCGACTTGATTTTCCTATCCCGTAATATGTGAATTTATGCATACAAATTATGTAATTTATTTCATATGAAAACTAAAAGTATAACATTACATTAAATTTTAAAAAATATATTATGTTTACAAATTTAATAAATAGAAAAATATTTGAAATTATTAAGATTAAATAAAATCTAACATTTAAAATAAATACTAAGGAATTTAAATGGAGATTTAAGTTATTCAATTATAAATATAAAGTATTTTGAACAAAATTTGAATTATATTTCAAATTTCACTTGATTAAAACAATTGTTTCGTTCAAAAAATTCATCTATCTAATTGATCAGCCATAAGCCAATTCATGATTATAATAATATTATTATATATAAACTCAACTCAAATCCGGTTTAACACGGAACATGAATTAATTTACTTTTTAGCATATAATATAGACATCCACAAGGGACTTTAACCTGTATGCCAACATTGATTGCAACAATGATCACAAGGGAGAGAGAAATTGGTTATTCGAAATGGATTAGTTAAATCGAGTATTAATAAGTTCATCGTTTTTTAAATAAAATTTTAGATTTGAGTCTTGTAAATAAAAAAAAAATAATGTTAAAGAGAGTTTATTTAAAGAAATTTAATCAAGATACAACATGGTTATCAAATATTAAAAAAAAAATCTAAAGAAAATTGGCTACACTATCAGTCACTAACTAAAAAAGTTACAATTGATCATTGAACTATTCAAAGGTTTTCATTTAAGTCGTTGGGTTATTAAAATTAATGCTCTACGGTTTTCACTGTTCGCACTACTTGCACAAATCGAAAGCTTTCTTTCCTCTTCTCTTTTACAATTCAGTTTTTTTCATGAAACAACTTTGGACGTAACGAGTTTGTGAACCAAAATTCAAACAGCTTTTTTCCCCAATCTTCGACACTGATCGTTAACTCAACTTAGATCTAAGGTATGTTCCTCTACTTGTTGATGAGTATTGATCCACCGTGCCAATCATCAAAGCATCACTTGGAGCTTGCAATGGGACTTTTTTAAAAAAAATTAACAACTTAGTGATTTATATAAAAACTTTTGAATAGTTCAGTGACCAAATTATAACTTTTTTAATTAAGTGACTAAAACAAAAACTTATCTATAATTTAATAATTTACTAAAATAAATGCTCCCAGAATCACGACAAAATTGGAAAAATTCTTTTTTGGACAACTAATGTTTTGTTTTTTGTTTTTTTTTTTTTTATTCATGGTAGACACCTAGTCTAGTCTAAAATAGAAATCTCAAAAATGCCACAAAAATGGCTTTTCTTTGATTCGTTTTAAAAATAATTTAATCACCCTACATAAAATTTTAATTTTATTCAATTTTCACAAGACATTGTTATCCGACGATACATTTATATATTATATATACAAATAAATATATTAATTCAATATAAAAATATATGTATATACTTATTTCTTTAAATATGTATAATTGAATAAAAATTAAAATTTCACGTGTGCTTATAAATCATAATCAAAGTTTCATTTACATAATTACACCGAATGAAAATTAATGTATTGAATTACACATTAAACAAAATCTCATATGCAATTTTTAATATCTATACCTTTAAATTCAAACCTAAACATAATTTTTTTTTTGAAAGTTTACAAGTACAAATACATGTTTAAGTAACTATCGAATATAGAATCAAATTATTATAGCACAAACGAATTAAAAACTTAGATGAATAATTAAATTATTACAACACAAATAAATTACACACCGGAACGATCTAAACTACAAACTGATTAACTAAACTAAAACCCACACACGATAACAACTTATGATGGAATTCAGAGGCTTACATATTTAATTGTGCATAGAGAATTTTGAGATCTAAGTATTTAGGTTTTACTAATTCTCCCAAGACTCTCTTTGACAATATAATCCTTTTTTAAAATCAAGCCAATTAAAACAATATACATGAACATAAAAAATTAGTACAGTTTGAGCTTAATGTTATGTATTTCCTTTTGTAATATAAAACTATTATATATATATATACATACACACACACACAAACACAAGTGTTTTTTTTTTTTTGTATTTTCATGATAATTACAAAAAACTTATAGCAGTTGCTGTACCTATATTGCCTTTGTAATTTTTGTTCCTATATATTCATATTCTAAATATCAATAATGTTGATGGAGTATTTGGACAGCAATTGTGGCACTCCTGATATTACCGGTCCATATGTCTACAAAAGAAAAAAGAAAAAAGAAAGAAATCACAAGAAATATGGTGAAAATATGGATCAAATTGTGATTTTAGTCCCTTGATTATACTTAAATTCGATATTTAGTCTATATACTTTAAATTGACATAATTTAATATCTCTATTTTTATAATATTATTAGTTAGTTTTCAAAATATGACATTGAATTTTATTTTTATTTAAGAATACCCCATTCAACACAAAAAAAAAAAATCCAAATTGGCATAATGAGACTGAAGGGGTGTTTTTAAGAAAAATAATCTAGGTCAATATTTTAACAATAATAGTTAATGTTGTTATTTATTGGGATAGAGTAATATTTAGTCTCTGAATTTTGCAAAATTCCATAGTAGTTCTTGACTTTGACAATTTTTTTTCATTTTTGGCACGATATTATATCACGTCATCACCTAAAATAGTATATTCTTTATAGTTAATGACATGGCATAATTTTAAAGTGCCACATCATAATAGGGACCAAATTTGGGGAAATTTGCTAAATTCCAAGAACAATATTGACCAAATAAAAGTTTAAGGACCAAGTTGTGAATAGATGCCAAATTCAAGAGCTAAATATTGTCTTATCCCTTAATTATTTAAATTAACTAATGATATAAAGTAAATGGATAAAATCTTGTCAAATTAAAATGCAATGACTAAATCTCGAATTCAAACATTATAAATTGACCAAAACGACAATTTGACTGAAAATATTACATATGTTAAAAGCTACCCCTAAAACATTGCAGTGAAATTGCAGCAAATTTTAATTGAATGTCGAAGCAAGGGAGCAACAGGGATGGAAAAAAGAAAAGAATTTGACGGATTTCAAATCCACCTAATTTGTTAGGGTTAAAATTTTTTTTTTTTGAAAAATCAAATTTGGGACAGATTGGATGAAATTATAAAAAATAGTTGGGTCGGAGTCAGGGTCGAGTTTAAATAAATCTGCCCCGCCTTGAAATATTTACAAAAAAAATCTTTATATATATAAATATATGTATATTAAATATTTGTTACAATAAATAAATACATTTTAAGTTTTAAGTATAAACTTAAAAAAATAATATTATTTTTTCATCAAAAAAATAATATTATTTTCTTCAATATAAAAATAAAATAATTAAAAAGTTAATTTTATTTGCTTCAAAATTAAAAATAAAATAATTAAATTAAATTTGGGTCAGGTTAAGTTGAAGTAGGATCTTTTATTAAATTTTAAGTTCGGGTTTGAGTAAAAAAAAATTTAAGAGTTGAGGTCAAGCCAGGTCAGGACGAATTGTTAAAGTTTTAAATTGAGTTTGGGGTAAGCAAAAATCAGCCCCGTTGCCATTCCTAGAGTGGAGGGATAAGTTTTATCCTGAAAAACTTTCTATATAATCTCTTAAAATTTTAAAAAATCACAAATTAATATAATAATAAAATTACTCTTCGCTCCCGAAATTTGTTATTAGTTTCTAGCCCTTAAATTTAAAGTTACAATTTATAGTTTGAACCTCTTACCTTGTGATTTTCATGAACCTGGGACAGCGGAACCGCAAGCAATTTTAGGTTTTCGGGTACGATAAATTTCCGACTCTCCGGCAACCGGACAAGAAAGAGTTTGGTGCACTCCTGCAATTAAAAAAAAAAATGAGATTCATCACTAAAAACTGAAAAACAAGACATTAAACATTGCATGCAATAAGGGCTGTGTGATAATGTAGTAACAAAATACCTTGGGCTTTTTAACAGTGGGTGGCAAGTAGGGACACAACAATGTTTCGAAATCATGTCGCCACCACATGCCTAGACACTCTCCCACCTATAACATATTTAACAACATTTAGATTTTTTTTTCACATCATATCCCAGTGGGTAAACTAGTATTCATTTAATTATCCAATTATAAAAAATTACAAAATTATCGTTTAACATTTTAAATTTAATTTTTGTCATTTAATTATTTTGGATCTGATGGCTAAAAAAATAAAATAAAATAGTTGAATGATCATTTTATAATTTTTTATAATTAAGTGACCAAAAATAAAAAAAATTATTAATTATTGAGTGATCATTTTATAATTTTTCATAATTAGATACCAAAAATAAAAATATCACTACCAATGTAGTTCACCTATTTCAATAATGCTTTGATAAAGGGGAATGGAGAACTAGTTTTATTATTGAAAATTTGTGAGCAGAAATATAATCAATACGATATCATTCACGATTCAGAAAATACAAAAAATTCACTTCATATAGAGGCATTAGCCTCCCATAATTTGATAAAATTGCTTTTTAATCTCTTAAAATTTGTAAAGTTATAACTAATAAAATGGTAAAATTTGAGTTTTTGAGTAAAAGTACCTTTTGATCTATTAAAATTTGTAAAGTTATAACTAATAAGAGGGTAAATTTTGTGTTTTAGCCCCCCAAAATTACAATTCAATGCCTACCTCTAGTATAAAACTTGTAACTTTTGTATGGGTAAAGTTACAAATCCTCAAGGGAGCTAAAGGGGACCTTGGCCCTCTCAATTTTTTTGTAAAATTTTCATTATATCCTTTAAATTTCTTAAAAGTTTTTAGTTACATCTCCTCAAAATTTTTATAAACTCTAATTGAGCCTTCAAAATTTTTTAAATTTTTAATTACTCTCCAAAAAATTTGAAAATTCTCATTAATCCTCTCAAAATTAAAAAAAAAAATTAAACCTTCAATTTTTTTTGGAAATTCTTGTTAAGCTTTTAATATTTTTGAAATTTTAATTAAACTCTCTAAAATTTTTAAAAATTTTAAGTTTACCCTAAAATTTAATGGCTCGTTCCACCCCTACAAATCTTCCACACGAAAATATCATATCTCACGTGATAAAATTATAAACCTTAAAGATACATTTTAATCTTAAAAGCTAAACCATGTTACCACAATTTTTGTTATACAATATCTGAGGTGAGGGATGGGGTGACAAGATTTGAATTCATGTCAAATAAGTATGTGACAAAAATTTTAAACATCGTTCCATACAAGTCAGCACCACTAAAAAAAAAACACTCAATTCATTAAGATTTCCTAACTATGAAGTATATTTATACTTTATCAATAATATCGAATTTTAATAAAATCCAACTAAATATTATCAAGGCATAATGTTAAATTTAGTTCTTAATGTTTGCATCTTTTGTTAATTTGACCCTTATTCTTTTTTATGCAAAATTTAGTCCTCAACTTTTTTAAAAGAATCAAATTATCTTTTTAACAAAAATACTGACTAAATTATTGATAGTTTTTAATGATGTTAGCATGGCAACATACGTGTACGTCATGTTGACACAATATTATTTGTTTTTAAAAATTATAAAAAAATCAAAATTGAAAAAATATATATATAAGAAGTTTTTAAAAATTCAAAAAAAATAGCATGAAGTACATGTGGATTGCCATGCGGGCTACAGTGTTTTTTTAGTTAGTATTTCCATTAAAAAATAACAATTCGACTCTTTTTAAAATATTAATGGTCAAATTTGACTTTTTTTCTAAAGGTTGAGGCCAAATTTAGTTTGAAAAAAATAAAGATCAATTTGACAAAAAAATATAAAAATTAGGGATTAAATTTAACATTATACCAATTATCAAATTAAACTGCAAAATTCAACATCTAATATTTACCTTCCATTCTGTTTCGTTGCCATCCCTGCTCGGGGAAAGCTTGTTGGAAAGCTTACGTCTTAGTCCATCAATATCTGCAAAATTCAGCTCAATTTTTTTGGCTCAATGAACCCTTAGAACATTGCCTTCTCGCCCAAGAAAGATTCACTCGATCAAAGTCAAGCTTCTGTTATATATATATATATATATATATTAATATGTAGCAACTTACCTGATTCACCTGGCCTTAAACGACCACCAGGAAGCTTAAAGATGGAGTTATTAAGTTGGAGCAGCAACAAATGAGGGTGTTTGAACAATTCCACCTGATTCAACCCACTTTTGCTTAATACACTTGTCATAACAGAGCTACGCCTAGACCTCACCATCGTCATGTCATGACCCGATTTAAAAAAATTGAAGCCCAACCCTATTTTCAATATGTATTTAGGAATAACAACAAAGTATTTCATTAATGGAAATTACTAAAATTTGATAAAGACACTAACATTAGAAATTAGATTGCATTTTATCTTTTATGCATTATATCAAATGTAAATTAGTTATTTTATTAAAAATTTCATCGACTTTTTAAAAATTAGTATGATTGATGGAATAAACTAAACAGTGACATATAACATGTTATGTGTACTTTATGTTGACATCTATGAACCAATTTTTAATTATATAAATGGATAAAATTTTTAATCAAAAAATTAGTTTATTTTTTAATCTAATATATAGAGAATAATAGATGGACTTTTATGTTAAGTATTTCAACTAATCAACAAAATCATAACTTAACCTAATAAATAGAGACTACTACATGTACCTTTATGTTAAGTATATCAACTAATAAACAAAATCATAACTTAGCCTAATAAAAACAGTAACCCAGAAAAATAGTAGATAAAAAGAACCAACCAGAAGAACAGCTTCTACCGATGTCCTCAATCCATAAGCAGCATAACTGAGAACCAAAAAAAAAAAAAAAAAAGTTAAAAGCAAACCAAATGAACATGTATATAAAGATGTGGGGGGAGGGGGAAAGAAGAAGTACTTGGATTTCATCCTAGTAATACGATCCGACACCGTTTCATCCTTGAAAACAATGGCTTCTTTAGATGCAAAATAGTAACAACTTAAAGGGTAAATATCCACCTCTTTCCTTCCTTCATCACTGCTACTATTATGTTCATCATCGTCTCCCATATTCTTAAATGTTCACAAAAGGAGTCATTTAGGGATCGTTTCTTTTATAAAGAAAAGAAACATGAAAACGACGGCGGATTATTATATTAATTGGAAGAGAGAAGAAGTCGGTGGAAATTTGTCGTAAAACTGGATAACGTTCATTTAACTGTTAGTTTGTCCGGTAATAAAAGGGGTGGGTTAGGTGTTGGAACGTGGCGTTTTTGTATAGGAGAAACAACACCTGGTTTCCCATTACAAGATGAGGTAAGTATGGTCGGTACGACAAAAGCTGACTAAAAATGTAGAAGACGATTGTGTACGTGGCGACATATGTATGGGCTTGGTTAGTTTATTACTTAACCTATGGGCAAAGCTTCTCTAATAACGATCCGACGCATGGATTTTATCTTTAAAGTTGAAATATGAAATGGATTATGATCAAATAGTGCAAATTAATAGTTTTGACCATTATAAATTAATTTGTTTTGTTTAATCAAAAGATGTAGTTGAATTAAGATTTTTTGTTCATATATATTTCTTTTATTTGAAAAAGAAATTATGTGTGACTTTGATTTATGGGATGTAAGATTATTTATCGTAATAAAATTACTGGAATATAAATATGGGGTGAAGTTAGAAATTATTTTTGGTGTCGGAATTGAGTCATGTAATTTTATGAGAGTTAAAATGTGATTCTGATATTATATTAGCTTATATCTTTATTATTTTTGAAGGACTAAATTAAAATTTTATCATTTTTGAGAGAGTCATATTATTGTGTTGGTTAAATTATCTTATTTGCTTGGTTCATGGGATGTGATATTATTTATAGTAATAGGATTATCAAAATGTAAAGTTACTTAGCACACTATTGCCCATGTTAGATTATCATGTTTGTATCATCTGGTTAGAAATTAAGGGGTTTTTTTTGTGTTTAGTGCATGGAATGTAAAAAACCAAAAAGTACATTTTATTAAACTGTTCTCATAAAATTTGCTTCTTATTTATTCTTTACTACGAAACTTACAATATTTTATTTTACTAACAAATGAATTCATTTATCTACTGAATTAATTTCACATCGTATTTTCGAATAAATAAACTGCAATAGGAAGGAGCAATAACAAGTTAAGACTTCTCTTTTGGTCAAAGTAACAAGAAAAATAATAATAATGGTACATGTTATTCTTAGACTTGTTCAAAGGTTGATTATTTGATCAAATTTGAAGGTTTGCTTGAAATTTGTAAGGAATTGAATAAAAAAATTTAAGTTCAAAAAATTAGCTTAGGGCAAATATCACGAGCAACTAGTAAAATTTTTGATTCATTAATTATTATTATTTTATTTTCGGTTACATGGAATAAATATAAATAGAAGTCATTAAGAATGATGGCAAAATTGTTAAAAATTTGACATTACCAAGGTAATATAAGATTACTTAAGGAAGGCGACATTATTAAGATTAACCCAAGGTAATGCAAGTTGATTAAGTTTGATCAAGAGACTAGTGAGAAGGACGTGTTGGACATTGCCAAGATCCTTATATCAACTAAGAGCGAAGCCAACATCCACTTAATGATTAAGGTCTCTGGCAAGGGGAGTTAGTATTAGGGATGAGAAAAAAATTAAGAAAATCGAAAAATCGATTTGAATTAGTGTATTTGGTTTGATCCAGTTTGAATTTTGTATTGTTTGATTTAGTTCAAGTTGGAGTTATCACTCAAACTGCACAATTCAATTTGGGTTCGGTTTTTTCACATGAAACCCGTTTTATCCAAATCAAATCGAATAGAAAAAAAAAATCTATGTTTAAAGGATAGTCCTAATAGAATAATAAATTGACTATTTCAATATTTATATGGACTAATTCATTTAATCAGATTATTATTATTATTATTATTATTATTATTATTATTATTATTATTATTATTATTATTAACAAAATATGATCATACAAAAATATAAAATTATGGAAATATTTCATAAAAAATGTAGTTTTATATTAGAGTAAGTGAATCGTTTCTTAAATATAATAATTATAATTATAAGCATAATTATAATTTTAGAAAAATAGTTTATCAAACTTTATAATATTTTATTTATAAAAGAAATAATTTTTCACAATTATATATGTTTGATAGTTATGAATTTAATCAATTATATGGAATATTGTAATCACTCAGTTAAAGCTAATTAAACTAATAAAAATATGACACGGAAAAACATTAAATATACTGATGATTCATGTATTAGATTTTCTTTTAACAACTTTTAATGATTTATCAATTTAACAGCTTAACTTAAAATGATTATTTAAATAGTCTTGTAGATTATTATGATATTAATTTAATTATTTAATTCACTTTATAAATGTATAAATGAATCAAGAACATATATTATGATGGTTGTGAAAAAAATAAGAATTGTAATATTAGAATTTTTTGAGCCAAAACAAGGTAATATTGTTTTTTTTTTTTTTTTGACAAAGCCCAAAATTGAAAAGAATCGTCGAATCAAAACCAATCGAACTACAATTATCAGTTTTGAATATTTCGATTTTTATTTTATACAGTTTTAGTTTCAAAAGTGAAAAATTGAATGGAACGATTCGATTTAATTTTTGTCTAAAAATCGAACTGAACGTAATCGAATACATCCCTAATCGGCACAATATCTTTATATAGTACACGGGTCGACGGAGCATGTCAAGCAATTTTAAAATTCACTTAATATAATTTTAATTTCAAAAATATATATACATATGTTTAATTTAGTGAAAAAGAAACTTTAGGGTTAAAAACTTGGAATATAATGCAGTCCAAGTCTAAGCAAAGGAAGTCCTCTGATATGCGTCCATCCTTAAATTATGGCGAAATATATTGTTTTGACTGACCAAAAGCAAATTCGTAGTGGACCCTTTCTTCATTCATTAGTTTGAGTTTTGCTTTATTATTTGGATTTATTTCCCTCTTTTTCTTTTTCTTTTTTAATTATAAATTATTTTTGCAAATAATTAAATAACGATGGGCGGTGGGCTCCAACCAAACGTGTCTGCTTAGGGTTCTTTTTTCTTCCGTTCTCCGACAAATGGGTAGTTTAATGATGGATATTGTTCAACTTCTATTTGTAACGGGCCACCGATGCAATAGGACACTAATACTGCGTATTTCAAGTTCAAGCCGGTTTTCGAGCCCATCTCATTGGTTTAAAAATTTATAAAATATTAAAATATATTTTTTGTTTGATATTTGATATATTTTATAATTAAATTTAAAATTTAAAAAAGTTATAGTATAATTCAAGCCAATTCAAAGTCTAAGCCTGATTTGATTTAAGCTAGGCCACCGAGTTGAGTGGATTGCTTAATCCTTGGACAGGTCTAAGTTCGAGCTTGAAGAGTTGATTCTGGAGTTATAAGATTTGACTAAAGATATTCTCGAGTGGATCTTCTTGAGACCCAATGATAATTTATGTTGCTTCCTAGAATGACAAAATCTCATGCAAGTAATTTTTTTTTCGAGTTCTTTAATCTACCAATATTTTTTTATTAAAAGTGATAATGCACTCTTCTAACTGAAGCTGGGTGGTAAGTAGATATATTCATGGATTGGATCGATGCTTGATTTAAAAAAATCTTGACCAGAGATCGAGTTCAACCAACCTAAAAAAACATGTTTTACTAATTATATATAATAATAATAATATATTTTTTATTTAAATTTAATTATAAAAATATTTACATGAAATTCATTTTTATACTATTATAAATAACAAAACAAATCGAGTCAAGCTGATCAAGATTCAAAAATATAAACTTAAGTACAACTATGAACTCCTCCAATGGTTATGTATGACAAAAATTAGAAATATTATTATCCAATAATTATTCCCTTAAAAACATAGGAATAAAAAGGGCAGAAAAACAACAAATAATTTATTGGTAGTTGGTACCATAAAATGCAATCATGGTCAGCATGGCAACAAGTGGTCCATTTTGAAAATGATTGTATCTAAATTTATTTATGGGTATTGGATGGAATAGTGGGTGGGATTGAGTTTCGTCTTAAAATATTTTAGATAAATTATATTCAATATCACTAAAATATTAATAAATTTATATTTTGATCACTTAATTTTAAAAGATTTATAAAATAGTCACTAAATTATTCAAATATTTTAATTTAAGCCATTGAACAATAAAAGTATTATGGAGATCCTTATATTAGAGTCGAATTGCATTTTGATCTCTCTACTCAGAAAATGGGTAAATTAGCCTTTGTACGCTAAGTCAAAAAGCAAATCGATCATTCTGTTAAAAATTTTATCCATTTCTACTATTAAAAATTGGTTATTGTATATCAGCATGAGATACACGTGACACGCCACGTGTCACAATATGGTTATTTTATCAATCACGCTATTTTTTAACAGTACAAACAGATAAAACTTTTAATAGAAATGATCAATTTACTCTTTGATCTAATGCACATGAACTAATTTGCTCATTTTTTAGTAGAGGGGCCAAAATGTAATTTGACTGTTAGCACAAGGGCCTACGTGATACTTTAATTATTTCCGAACTATTCGAAAGTTTATTTAAGTCATTGGGTTGTTAAGTTTTTTTTTTTTTAAGTCCGGCGAGTGAGTTTCAAGCAACGATTTAATAACCGGTACGATGGATCAATACCCATTAACGATTAGAAAAACATATATTAGATTTGAGTTGATCTAACGGTTAGTGTCGGAGATTGAAGAAGAAAGTTATTTGAATTTCGGTTTGCAAATTTATGACATTCAAAGTTGTTTTATAAAAAAAATTAACTTGAACAAGTGAAAGAGGATAACTTTCGATTAGTGCGGGTGGTGCGAACAGATAAAGTTATACAACAACAATTTTAATAGCTCAATGCCTTAAATAAAAACTTTGGAATAATTTAGTGACCACTTCGTAACTGTTTGAAGTTAAGTGACCAAAACATAAACTTACTCATAGTTTGATGACCTTGGGTGTAGTTTACCCTCTAAAAATTTGGTTTATTCTTGGTAACATTTTTCACAATATAAAAATTAATTTTCTTTCCTAAAAACCTATTTAATTAAATTAATTTCATAAATTAACTAAACAACAACTAAATTCGAAAAATACTAATAAGTAAAATTTATGTAACAAAAAGTAAAATATTAATAAAATTATATGTATAATTTAATTTTTAAAAACAATAACTTTTAAAAATTGAACACAAACCCCCAATTATTTACCTTTTTTTATTATATTATCAATCATATTTTTAAAGTATTATTTAAATATTTTTATATTATTTTATATTTTTCACTCACCTAATGAATGTACTATAAATTGAATATAATTTAAATTAATATATAATACCTTAATTACGAGTGTAATTTCCTAAAATATAGCAATATAAATATATGAAATTGTCAATTTTAATCTAATCCTTAGATTTTAATAAACTTACTTTTATTTTTCAAATTATAATAATACAATAAATTATTTATATTAACATTTCATAAATTTTAAATTTAAGTAAAAAAATCCTTGTTAAACAAATACTATCTTTGTTGGTTTGTTTTAATAATATCACCTTTTAACTCTTATTGGTAAAAATATTTAAATTTTAACAAATTCAAATATGAAATTCAAAAAATATTTAAGATTTAATTATTATTTTGATTAAAATTTTTAAAAATTAGTAAAGACAATTATTTGAAAAAAAACATAAAAGAAAAAGAGAGTAACTACAAATAATACCGGAGAATAGAGGAGTCAAATTATGAGATAAATCACACTTTAGTCCCTAAATTTGACATTTTTTATTAACTTGGTCCTGTACTTTTTTGTTTCAAATTAGGCCTGAAACTTGACAAACTTTCCCACTTTAGTACCTCATCTTTAGATTTTGCTAAGTTATAATGATGTGACACTTTGAAATTATGATATATTATCACCTAAAATTTTATATAACATCTATAAAAATACCAAAAAAAATTAAAAAAACAAAATTTAAAAATTATAGTCAATTCTGAACTGGTTCGAACTGTTTTGGTCGATACGCACAATTCTAGTAATAAACTGGTGCAATCAACTTCCTTTTCCACACCACTTAAAATTTCTATCCGTACCGATCACACCGATCTGTTCTGCCTAATTCTAATCACACTGGCTTGAACATCATACACTGGTTGATGCATAAATAATATTAAAAATAATAATAAATAATAAAAATTTTACCCGAACATTGTGCACCGACCGATGCATGAATATTTTATATTTAAATCTTATTTGATATAATTCATTTGAGGATTAAAAATATTTTTATACACATTTAAAAAAATTGATACTGAAATATATTGATACTAGAATACACCAAATTCAATAAGAAAACTACATATTTACAGATGCGATAATCACTACTTTGATTTGCATAGTATAAATTCATCGGAGCTTAATAAAATTTAAAGTTAAGGATTAAATTGAAAAACAACTGTGAAATTTCAAGATAAATAACAAATAAAAAAAATTCAAGAAAAGGTGCACTAAAAGTTACATTTATCCCTCCAATGAAGGGTTTAACTGACATTTCACGGTAGCCATCGAACTAAGAAAATAAAAAAGAAATATTTAAAATATGTTTATTTTATTACAAGCAATGAAAAGGATAAATAATAAATTAAGACAAGCGGCCAAAAAAAAAAAAAAATCTTTTTTCCGTAAATTTTCCAACATTATTACGGATTCAATGCCAAAAGACACAAACCAGAAGTCAAATTTTCGCTCTTTCATTACAAAAAGTATAATTTTTCGGCCTTTGCTTCTCATCTCAAACACTCTTCATTTAAATTTGCATTTCTTTTTTAATTTCTTTGATTTACATAAAGAATAATCGATCCAAAAAGCTTCACTCCAGTTCGAGTTCTTCACAGGCAAGTTCCTCTCTTTCTTTTACTTTTTTATTTTTGGATTTTAGTGCTGATGATTTTTTTTTATTGTTAATCTTTTTTTCTTGTTCATCATTAGCTTGGGATTTATTTAGTAATTATTGATCCAATTAAAGCAAATTGGAGTAACGAATCATTGAAATATATTAGATTTGTAATCAATTTTTTTGGGGGGGTCAATTTTGTTTCTTTATTTTCCCCCAATTGATAAATATGTATATATATATATTCAGTTTATCGATGGATAATTTCCCAATTTTAGTTGAATTCATGAATTCTTAGGACTGATTATAGCGAAGTTTCCAAAAAAAAGAAAAACCCTATAATTTTTTTTGTTTGAGAAATTCTAAGAACAAGTTGACTCTGAAGAAAAAACTGTTTTTTTTTTTTTTTTAATTTTTAGTTCTTAATTTGCTTTGGTGATGGTATAGCTAATTCGGAATTTTTTATGTGATCCCGATAGTAGATCAAATGCCCGAACTTCCGAGCTCAAAGGTATAGTCAAGCTTAGTGATAATGATAAAGATTTGCATGTGTCGACTGGGTTAAACCCGTCGGCACATGCGGTTGTCATCATCACTCGAGCTCGGTTGTATTGGGCATTTGATAGGCTAGCCGGACTGTATCGAATTTTGACTGTTCTTGTAAATATGAAACAAAAACATGTGACTGAATAGGAGTTCTTTGTCATTTGAAGCAGGGAATTTGTCCTTTGGAGTGAACGCCGAGGAGTTTAAAGGCTCCGAACACATGGATCATAGTAATCTTCTTCATGTTTACTAAATTTATCTCCTAAATTTGTTTTCTTTTTTTTTTTGTAAAAGTACAATGGAAGCCTAGGAGTCGGTTTTATTTTGTACCTTCTTCTTAAAAAATGGGTAAATTAATCCACATAGGTTAGATCCCTGTACGTCAGTATGAAGTACATATGACATGGCATGTATTATTGTCTGATTGTTCCGTCTAGTTATGCTAGTTTTTGATAGTACAAATGGATGAAATTTTCAATAAAAGGGATTAGTTTACTCTTTGATCTAACATGCAAAGATTAATTTGCTCATTTTTTGAGAAGAGAGGTCAAAATGCAATTTGACTCCTAGTATAGAGACTTCTATACTACTTTTATCCCACTGTTTTCATTTCTATTGGTGCAATGCTGTTCGATTATGTTCATTCCTCTTCTTTGAAAAAGGGTTGTCTTAACCCGTTATCGGAGACATTCCATCATGGCAATAGAAACGAGTAGTTCATGTGGATTTTAGAGAGAAAATAAAGCAAATGATTGAATCTATTAATTAGTTTCCTAACTACAACACTACCTCGTAATGTTGCAGGTGTTGCTGTCGAGGAGTCTGGGAGTCTGAGAAACAGCCTCGAGGTAACAAAATCACTTTCTGATAAACATCTCGATCTTTTAAGGCCTTCTGCTCGGTACTATTCGGTATTCAAAGGTATGAACTCCATTAAGCTAATTACATGTTCAACTGGGGATATTTTGGCCTGTACTTGTAGCTTTATCTTAACGAATAAATCGTGTTAGGGCAAGCACCGGATGCAGGGGGGAAAGGCAAGTATACGCTTATCAAAGACGAGGAAGACTTCCAAACGGGGATTTTCGACAAACCTCTTCCGTGTTTTGGTTGTGGGATTGGATGGTTTTCGTGAGTACTTGTCAACTCTTCTCTGTGTTCCTTTCTTCAGTGTTTTCCGTTTTCTCATGTCGTCTCTTTTTCTTAACAGCTTCCTTGTAGGATTTATGTGTCCATTAATGTGGTACTATGCTACGTTTCTCTATTTCGGAAATCATTACCGTAAAGATCCGAGAGAGAGAGCTGGCCTTGCCGCTTCTGCTATCGCTGTAAGTACACCCGACCATCACCTTTCCCTTTCTCCTCTCTCATAAATAACTTTCGTATTGATCAAACATACGCGGTCTGACTTTGTTGTAGGCAATGGCGTGTTCTGTTGTAGTGTTGATCGTAATAGTTTTTGTTTTGTTTTCGACTTAATAATGCGGAACCGAAGTGCGTTCGTACATGTTGAAAATGCATGCAAAATCGAAAATATCAAATGCATTAGGTGCAATGGAGGAACTGAATCAACATTGTGCCATTTGCTGAGAGGATCATTGTAAAGAAAACAAATATTTGAGACAACTGGGTTTGTTTGTTTATAGAAAATTTATACAAGAAATTTATCATTGCCATTTTAGAGAACCGTGAAAATGTATGAGGCTATGTTTATTTGTAAGTAATTTGATGAGTTTCATTAATGCAATAAAACTTGAATGGTTGATGAGTTTCATTATTGTTTTTAGTATTTATGGAGCTGTTTGTCTCATTTCCTTATATAAAATTATAATTTTACCCTTTTAAAATTTTAAAAAAATTTAAACTTTTAAATAATTTTTAATTTTAATTATTTGATTTATTAATTGATTTGATCAATAATTTGATTAAGTCTAATCAATTCAACCACTAAACTAATTTAGAAAGCATTGTCAATTTGAGGATATTAACTATTTTTTAAGAGTCATGTTCAAACATATAATAGCTTTTAAAAGGATTGTTTTTTTTTTTTAAATATAAGTAAAAATCAAATTAAAACGAGATGGAGTGAATTTGGTGGCATTAATTTCAAATGAATCCATAAACAAGGTACAAAAAAAAAAAATTACAGTTTCTTAAGCATTTGCAACAATTACTAGATTAAGCCTCAACTGAAGGGCCAGCTACAAAGTTGATTCTCAAGCAAAACTTACTAATAAATTACTGGTTTTTTCATTAAAATGAGCAAAATTGAAAGAATTGACAGCAAAACTGCCATCGAAACCGATTACTGGCTACATTGCCATTCTTCACACACAAAAAGAGCTTTCATCAAAAGCTCGATTTTCAGTCTTTAGCTGCTAAACGGACGAATTTGCCATCAACCAAAAATCTGCCATTCGAAGTAATCTGCATTACAAGAGAAAAATGAAGAGTGTGTTGTGATGAACGAAACAAAAGCCTCAACTCCTAACCAAATTCACATAAACGAGACCCATATTGTGGCTCATTGGTCAGGTGTCGCAAGAATGTTGCCTACTGTGATGTGTGTGTTAGCAGTGATTTGCTCCAACCAAAGGTGTGTGAATTATACCAAAAAAATTGGGTAAACTACAATATGGGGTACTCAACTATGGTTTTTTTCTTTTTTGCTCACCAAATTATGAAAAGATACAAAATGATCACTTTACTATTCGATTTTCTCTTTTTTTTGTCACCATCCAGCTAACGTAAAAAGACAAAATTGAATAGTTAAGTGACCATTTTATAACTTTTCACAGTTGGGTGACCATTTTGTAACTTTTCATAGTTGGATGACAAAAAAAGAAAATAAAATATAGTTGGGTGACAACTAATGTAGTTTACCCAAAAAAAAATCTCATAGGCGGACCCTTGACACAGAGAAAGAACCTCCTCTCACCTTGTGCTGCAATATTTCACTTAGTTGAGACTTGTCTTCACCTACACCGGATTCTTGGAGGGCCTTTAGAACCCGTTTTTCCAGTTTCCGCATCTTTAAAACTCCATCAGGACTCTGCCGCATGCATCAAAAAGAAAGCATAAATGCAAATTCATGGACAAACTGAGGGAAAGATGGTTGTAAATATAATAAACATGAAACGACTTTGCATCAATGTGCCTCTGCTTAGTTCCCGATCATTCTTTCACTGTGTTTATCTTAACAAAGCTACGGTACAGATTCTATTTAAGCATAACGAGAAAAAAAGTATGAAATCAAATGTATCTTAATTAGGAGACGTACGGATTTCAAGGTGTCTTTGATCAACTTCTTCCACTTTATCTTCTTTTTCTTGTCTTCTTTCGTAGAGGCGGATTCTACTTTATCTTCTTTTACAACATTATGTTTGGATTTCTTTGCCTTTCCCTTTGCATCATCTACTTCTCCATTGCCCGCTTCAACAGAGCTGTCACCTGCACTAGTTTTTTCAGTACCATCCGTCACAGACGCATCAAGCTTTCTCTTTCTATTTGAAGGTACATCTCCTTTTGTTGCTTCTGAGTTGATTTGGGGTTGACCATCTTCAGGCAGATCCTGTGATTTGGCATCTCCAACAGATTTATTCTCCGGCAGCTCACCATTCTCTTTATTTTCAGCTGAAACCTTTGAATCCGGAGCGGATTCTTCCATCTGTTTAGGTTGTTGCTTAGCATGAAAAGCCCGAGCCTTTGCCCTGTGCTTCTTTCCGTCAGCATGAAGAAGCAAGGTCTGCTGACTGGTAGCCTTGGTATTGCAAAGACTGCCAAATACATAGATAACAACGAGAACCTCCTCAGATCATGAGCCATAGAACGATAAATAACAAAAAGACAAGGATTAATACACAAGCAACATTTTACACAGTGCTAGTGCTCGGACTATAGATCAAGAGCTCAAAACAAACTGCTCGAGAAATGAAATGCAAAGTCACTATATTCGGCAATTAACCAGAACATTATTAATCGATTCATCAAATGAGACACCAAAGAAAATTCAATTCCAGTAAGTTTGGTGTTTTAAACTTAAAAAAATCAGATTCTTGAGTATTGGCCCTAGAAATTTACTGCTAAAGGATGAAAACTTAACTGGAAACAAGAAAACCCCAAGTCAACCATAGAGATGCATTATTCAAGAAAAATCTTTATTGCAAACTATAGGTTTGGAACTCTCTTGAATACTTATCAGGGCAGCAACTTGATAATTCAAAAATTGAAATCCTCTCCACTGGCATTCTAAGCTCTGAACCTATTCAGAAATCTACTGGCTTCAGGCTAGGCACATTGCCTGTTCACTACCTAGGAATGCCACCGATTACTAGAAAGCTCCCTATGAAGGATCATGAGCCTTTCAATCGAAAGGCGACCATCCTGGGCTGGTATAATGCTACTTAACCAAGCGGCAGTCTTCAACTTACAAAACTATCGATGTCAAAACAGTTAAAGTACTTGGAAGGTCCCTGTATTATAAGGACGGGATCAAATTAGTTTCTCTATTATTAAATGGATCAATTTAGTCTTTATACTATTAAAAAGAATCAAATAAGTCCAAATTGTAACAAAGGTAACTTTTACTATATACAAAATGTCTTGAAAATTATTTGTTTCAATTGCAACCATTCCAATTTGACCCAATTTGATTCTTTTTAATGGTATAGGGACTAAATTGATCCATTTAATAGTAGAGGGACTAATTTGATCAGATCTCTATAATAGAGGGATCTCTCAGATACATTCACCGTGTTACAACTATATCCTTCCCAAACAACGCATCAGTAGACATAATCAAATGAAAAACACTGATAACAATCATATTACTGCCACAAAATTAGAGCGGACAATATTAACATTGCACTTTGTAATCCACCATGTTCACATAAATTGCTTGTAATTGTCTCTGACTCTATTTACGGTAGCAATTAAACTGCTTCTTACTACCTATCCCATGAAGAGAATTCTCCAAAATATACTTATAATTAAAGCAACACTCCCATTTTTTTTCTTCATTGAACAAAAGCCATTTAAGATTCTAATCTAACACCCTTCACAACTTTTCAGTTAGAATTGAGCTTATTTAAGTTAAATGTTTCTACCAACAGAAAACAAGCTGTCAACAAAGAGATTACAATACGATCCTAAGGAAATCGCTTGACTCATATAGTCCTCAACAATATCTTACATGTCACCATAATCAATATATATTCAATCATTTTAAACATAAAAAAAGAGCAAAAATTTACCTACAAAACCATGGAGGACGTTGAGATAACCCGACATGGATATCAATATCAGGTTTTTCCTTAGTTTGCTTGTTGGGTTTTGAATTTGAACCATTTGGTGTTTTCCCTTGTCCTTTAGGACCATATTTTTCCTAAATATGAAACCAAAAAAAAATGTCAGTCAGATTACTTATCAGAAATTAATGTCTATTATGGTTTTAGTCCCTCTACCATATAGAAACTCGAGATTTAAGCCATTAATTTAATTTGACATAATTTGGTCATTCATACTTTTTATAACTTTATTAGTAGGTCCAACTTGATAATAACGTGCCACCATTTAAGTAATGACGTAAAATTTTCTTTCATCTATTATTCAGTCAGACTACCAAAAAATGTTCAACCAATAATAAATTTTCATGTCAACTAAGTTTTTTTTTATTATTCTCCATTTCCATTTTACAGTCTATATTGGGATTTCATGAATGCTACTCCGAACAATGTTATCTCCGAAGTTCAAACCTACGTTGTCAAAACAATTTGGACCTACTACTAACATTATATAAAAATAATGTATCAAATAATGTCAAAACAAATTAAAGATTAAATCTTAAAATTTAACATAGTAAAGGGACTAAAACCATAATTACACCGAAATTAAATAAATAAGATTTTAAGGGATTAAGGAACTTACCATCTCAGTCATGCACTGCGTATGGCTTTGAACATTTTGCTGCCCAAAAATCACTCCACAATCAATGCACGAAAGCTAAAGAATCAACCGAAAAAATAATGGGTTAGCCGAGAATTAGAGATTAACCAAAGAAAAAAAATGATTTTCTAAACAAAGAAGAAGAAGACCTTTGAAGCAGAGCAAATCCTGAAGTGATTTGGTAACTTAGGTTTCTTCAAGTTCTCGCCGCAATCCTCGCATTGAAACCAGACCATCTTTATTGTTTGGTACTTTTTCCTTCTTTATGTGATTTTCCGGGAAAGTTGATGGGAAAAATAATCAGAAGGAAGATGATGGTTGTCTCTGTTAGGGGGTTTTAGGGTTTAGGGGTTTTGTTGTTTTGATTTCATTGTTGTTATGGAATATTCGTGATGATTTAGGAGCTAAAACGCAGCGTATGAGCTACTACCAAGACTAACGGTAAAATGGGCTTTTTAAATCAAAAGATGAGGCCTAGTTGAAATATGTAAGTACGTAACGTTAAAATATGCTATGACTACAATCCATTACAACACTATTTTTTTTAGAATTTAGTTCGCTTATTTTTATTTTTAAAAATTTAATCTTTTTATTTTTTATATTTAAAAATATAAATTTAATTATTAATACTACTAAAATTCTTTTGCTAAATTCAGAATCATCATATCATTTTTTTTATTACATAATTACCAAATAATTTTTCTTAATTTCGAAAAATTACACTAACAAAATTGATAAAACAATTCTAATGATGCTAATAATTATATTTAAATTTTAAAATCCCAAAAACGTAGTATTAAGTTGTTGACTAACATGGTTAAAATATTATCATATTTCTATCTTCTTCTTCTTCTTTTGGTTTTTGGAAAGAGAGAATAAGCTAAACTCCAAAAATTATATGCCATCTCTTAAACTTGTTTGTATCGCAATCTATCAAATATTTTTAACTATGATAATAGACTCTTTCTAAAATGGGATTGTTTCACCACAAGATGAACTCATTGTTTACATTTTTCTTTTCTTTTTTTTTTGCCAATAAGGGAACTAGAAATCATTAACTCCATTGTAATATACTTCACTTTAAGAAGTAAGAGTTATACTAGTTTAATCACTGTATAAAAAAATATTTAAGGTAAATTATAAGTTTAGTAATTTATGTGTAATTTAAATTAAATTTTTATCATCAATTTTTAAAAAATTATTATATAGTCATTAATGTTATTAATTTATTATGTTATAGTTACTAAATTGTTAATTAGTGTTAATGGTATAGTGACAAACTAACGTGACACCATTAATAATGTTATATTTTTTCCGGATATTCTTTTTTTTTCTTATCATTCTAATAGATTCTATTCTCTCTCTCTTTCACACTCTCACTGACTTTTCTATCATAAAATCATAAATTGGTAGCGTTAACGACCATATAATAAAATTAAAAAATTCAATGATCAAAATATAATTCAAACCATATATAAATAATTAAACTTAGAATTTATTCAAATATTATCTTTATTTTTAATCTCATCATTTTTTGATTACTTTTCATGTTTGTTTTAAAGTTTATATTCTGAATTCGTGGATGCCATTTCCAATAATGTTGTCTTCAAAATTCGAACTTGTATTCCCTCCTCAAATATGAAAATTTGCTTAAAATTACTAATCGTTGTTGTAGTGTAAAATGATTTACGAGGCTTCATATTTTGTTAATATTTGCATAAAAATAATCTAACTTTACATGATAATACAATTTGTGTAAGATATGTTAATAATTTTTTAAAAAGTTACAATAAAAAGTTGCATCATAATGAATTTAATGAATATATTTGTCGCATCAAATTTTAAAATTAGCAAAACTTAATAAATTTAATAGCTATCATTTGGTCAAGAATAAAATTTTAAAATCCTAAAAGTACAAAGACTAAAATTAACAAAATTAAATTATATGGATTAAATCCACAATTTATGCATTGTACAGGCACTAATAACAAAATTTAACCTATAAAAACAAAAATAGACTAAATTTAAATTTTAGCTAAAGTATAAGGACCACTAGCAGAATTAAACCTCTTGAAAAGCAGAATTTCAAAACCCCAACAAAAACCCCAAACTTAACCAACAATTTCTATTTGTAATATCAAATCACAGATTGAGCTAGGGTTCTTAATTGTTACAAAGATGGCAAAATCAATGAAACTGGCAGGCCTAAAATCCGTTGAAAACGCCCACGACGAGTCGGTTTGGACGGCCACTTGGGTTCCCGCCACGGGCAGCCGCCCGCCGCTCCTTTTAACGGGCTCCCTCGACGAAACCGTTAAGGTGTGGAGGCCTGACGAGCTCGACCTCGTGAGCACCAACACTGGCCACTGCCTCGGCGTCGTTTCGGTGGCCGCTCATCCTTCCGGCGTGATCGCCGCCTCCGCCGCGCTCGACAGCTTTGTTCGCGTGTTCGACGTTGACACCAACGCTACCATCGCCACTCTCGAATCTCCTCCGTCTGAGGTCTGGCAAATGCAATTCGATCCCAAGGTAACACTTCTTGTTCGACTCTTTTTTTGGGAGGAAATTTAGGAGAATTCATTATAGCTATGGAAAATCGATTAATTCGTGTATTTGTCTAGATTTTTAAATGCAAAATATACTATCCGTCCTTGTAAGTTGATAAAATTTGAGATTTAGTCCTTGTACTTAAATTCTAATTCAATTTTTGACAATATTAGTATTTTCTGTCAAAAATATGATTAGTGTACAAAGTTCATAATGATTTGTTTTTACAGTTAGTATGATTATTTGGGTGTATTGGTAGCAAATTTTGACAGAAAATAACCGTGTCAATGATTAGACTGTGATTTTTAAATTGAAAAGTATGAGGATTTAGTTTTAAACATTTCAAATATAAGGACTTAATCATAAATTTTATTCAAGTATAGAGACTGACTGCATATTTTAGCCAATTTTTAAAATCTGAAGGCCACTCATAAATGGTACTAAAGTGTTCATCGTAATGAAAGAAATTCAAATAAATCATGGATTCTTAATGTTAGATTAATTAAACTAATGAATTATATAGTTTTCCAACGCCTCAATTAGAATTATGTCGTTATCGCAAAAATAAGCATTTATTTTTTTCTTCATTTTTCTTTGCAATAAATGATATTGTGATTCTAGACTTTCTAGTAATGAAACCAAGCTTGGCAATTAAGCTCTCACCAAGAAGCACAAATCTCTAATCTCAGTTGGGACCCTTGCTATTGCAACAACAAGGAGGAAATGAGTTTGATTGCGTTTTCCCTACGATTTAAGGGTTTGATGGGTTATGTGTAGAAGTAGGTATTGTATAAAAAAAGTATTTAGGAGTTCAACTTTGCTACATTTCTTTTATTGGGGTAGTAGGTATATGGGGATTGAACCCAGGACTGTTGTGCAGGGACGAAATCGGAAGTTTACTTTTGGGGGAGTCAAAATTAAATTATAAGAATTTTAAAGGGATTAAATTTAAAAAAATCATCTTTGGGGGATCAAAGTGTATTTTTACCATTAAACTAATAATTTTAAAACTTCAAGGGACTAAAACGATAATTTTTTTTTTTTTTTTGGGGATGCCCTTGGCGCCATCCCTGCTGTTGTGAACTAAGGATTTGAATATAAGTCTTTTGCTAGTTCACCTATGGCTCAATTGACCATCTTTGCTACATTCATTGTTATATAATGTACCTCCTCGTCTTCTTTGAAGAATCTCATGGGGACTCTGCTAATTTTCAAGTTGTAATCATGTTTTTTGTGAGTTCAGGGCTACATCTTATGATTATGATGAACTTGTTTGTGACTGTAATTTATGATTTAAGGTGCTCGAATTTGTTTCGGTTGTGTCTCTAAAAGTAACTTCAAAATTTAGGGTACAACACTTGCGGTTGCCGGAGGGGGTAGTGCATCAATCAAGTTGTGGGACACCGCAACGTGGAGGTTGGTTGCAACTTTATCAATTCCTCGTCCTGAAGGATCCAAGCCTTCCGACAAAAGCGGCAGCAAGAAGTTCGTCCTATCTGTCGCATGGAGTCCCGATGGAAGGCGACTTGCTTGTGGCTCGATGGACGGTACAATTTCGGTTTTTGATGTAGCTCGTGCCAAATTTCTACATCACCTTGAAGGCCATTACATGCCTGTAAGGTCTCTTGTGTTTTCTCCTGAACATGATTCACGGAAGCTATATTCGGGCTCGGACGACGGTCATGTGCATATCCATGATGTTGAAGGGAAAGCTATAATCGGGGCCATGTCCGGTCATACTGGTTGGGTTTTAAGCGTAGATGTAAGTCCTGATGGGGAGGCTATTGCAACTGGCTCGAGTGACAAAACTGTTAGACTATGGGATTTTAAGATGAGAGCAGCTATACAAGTAATGAGCAATCACACAGACCAGGTATGGGCAGTGGCGTTTCGACCTGGTGGGCGAGGAGGTCGCCTTGCTAGTGTGTCTGATGACAAGAGCATATCGTTGTATCATTGTTCTTGAGTGTTTCGCCGCTGGTTGAAATAAAAAACCAGTAAGGATATGTTTGCATTACAAGATGTTACATTTTTAGCTATGGCTATTGATCCAATGAATATGAGACTTGGCTTTAGATTTGGTTCTGTTTACTTAAGTTGCTTTTCAGAAATTTGTTATCTGAAAATGCAATCTATTCAATGGGAAATCTAGACTCGTTAATTCTAACCTGAACCTAAAAATTTTATAGATCCAAATTGATTTGGTTATAAGGTCAACAATTTGAACCTAAAATGATATGATTCTTAAATAATCCGAACATAAAATAATCCAAATAAGTGACTTGAAAAATTTTAGAATTGAAAAGGACTTGAATCTTGAATAACATCGAAAAATTTAAGGGTTAATGGCATCAAATGTCCTGAATTATGGGTTGAATTCTAAATTGATCTTTAAATAAAATTGAAGCATAGTTTCAATTAAGTCATTTTATCAATCTTAACTTTGACACTAAATGTAAATTTAAATATGATGTAGTTCATTTTTTAAACTCATGAATTAATAAACATTTTTAAATACATCATATTTAAACCGACATTTAATGCCATAGCTGCAATTAAGCTAATCAAAAAATTTGATTGAAGTGATACTTTAATTTGAGCATTTAATTGAAATGTTTTAAAATTTAGACACTACTTTAAAATTTGACTCATAAGTTAAAACATTTTGTATAATTAATCCAAAATTTAATGTATAAATATCTAAATAAAAATAAAGTCAGTTTATTTGCAAAATAAAGGCCAAATGTTAGAGTAAATATAAATCTCATTAGTGATTTTAGTTCCTTAATCCTGCATTTTAATTTAATAAATGATTTTGGTTGAGATTTTAAGCAAAAGTAATGGCAAATGTTGAGTATATTCTCTGTGGCTTGGAGACTCCTTTTTAACGATTTATTTAATTTAATCTGCTCCGACGCGATCTACATTGCTTTCATTACGTGTCAGCTTTTTACTGGCTTTCCTTCACATTCAATTTTTTTCTTAGCTCACCTTTCACATTCAATTGAGTCCCCACAAAAAGCTTATAATTATGCATGTTTATTGAGTAGAAATGTTAACCAATCGGGTTATTCGTATAAGTTTAGTTTATCTAAAAATTAAGAGAGTTTGAGAAAAAGTATTGAAAACATAAAATTGGATAAAAAAATAAATTCATTTAAAATATAAGTTAGGTTCTTACTTAAATATTTAATGCTCGAGCCCAATTTAGCTTAACTTATTATTTAAGTTTGTAATATTTTATATTATTTTATTTTTATATATTATGTAATTTATAACACGATATAGGTACTATGGAGGCCTCCTGTACTAGGAGTTAGATTACTTTTTGCCCTCTCTACTAAGAAATTGACAAATTAGACTTTGTACATTTGATTAAAGAACAAATTGATCATTTTTATTAAAATTGCATCAATTTGTATTGTTAAAAATTGATGTGGCTGATAGAATAAATAGACAGTGATATATGACATGCCATGTGTACCTCGTGCTGTTGTACAATGTCAGTTTTTAATAACAAAAATTGATGAAATTTTTAACAAAATAATCAATTTGCTCTTTGATTTAACGTACAATAACTATTTTGCCAATTTATAAGTAGAGAAGATAAATTACAATCTAACTCCTATTACAACGGCTCCATGGTACTTTTACCTTTATAACACATAAAAATTAAATCTACAGTAATATATAATAATATTATAGTGTAACATTAAAATTTGTTAAGATGATTATACATAAAATTTTAATAAATAAAAATATATTAAATTATTAATTATTAAACTAAAACTAATATAAATATTAAAAATGAAAATAATACAGGCAGGGTTTGAGTTAGCCATTTGTAAATATAGATGATTTTGAGCAAAATTTTAGGCTCATTTTCTTAACTGGGTTGGCTTTGGTAAATATAAAGTGTATTAATATCATGATTAGGCCCGATCCGACACCTAAACATATCTATTATTGAGTGAGTTGAGTTGATTATGAATAAAATTAAGAGATAAATATCAAAACTACATATGAACTTCGTTCTAATATGCAATGTTATATGTAAACTTTGATTTTGTGCAACTTTCATACATAAAATTTTGATTCATATATCATTGACACTATTATCAATGTAACACCATTTTACGTTTATGTGTTGCATACGCAAATAATTATATTTATCAAATATAAAAATAAATTGATATATTTATTTCTTTAAATGTATATAGTTGAATCAGAATCAAAGTTTCAAGTATACGTTTGAACAACAATCAAAGTTTTATGTGTATAATTGCACTAAATCAAAGTTGATGTATCAAATTGCATATTGAATCAAAGTTCATGTACAATTTTTAGTTTTAACACTAAAATTAATTTTGTAAAACATATTGCATTCCCAAAGGGAGAACGTAGGTTTGAATCTTTGAGACAATATTGTCAGGAGGGACAACAATGAACCCCGAATATGAATGATAAAATGTACATAAAAACTTTGATAACAAAATATAAAAGAAATAAAAATCGTGGCATATTTGGTAGGGTCAAGTTGGAGTCAATTATAATTTTTATTTTTCGAGTCGAGGTCAAGGCAAGTAAATTAATATTTACCTTCGAGCCAGGGTCGAGTGGGCAAAAAACCTGTGTTACCTTATCCCGTTGCCATCTTTAGAGCAAAGTCTTTACTTGTCCCGAGATTCATTTATGCTTGTTCGAGTCACAATAGATTATGAATTAGGGTTTAAATCAATTCAAATTCGAGTTATTAATTTTTGTATAATAAAAATAGATTGGATCTAATTTGTGTTTAGATAAAATAGAATTTTCCATTTCAAGTCAAAATTGACTAGTCTAATTCAAATAGTTCCACGTAATGTAGTGAGATCATGCGGCCGGTGTCGGTTTGATAATCCAAGCATACCGTAAATTATTATGAGCGCATGACACAAGAAAAATATTCTCTCAATCGTATATATAGCTAAAATATTTAGGCGCCAGCAAATGGTTGTTGGCGGATTTCGTTGTGTAATGTCCGAAAGCCGTCTTTTCCTTTTTGGGCGGAAAGTATTTTTTTTTCCTAATTTTCACCAAAATACTATATATTTTAACCTAAATTACAAAAATACCCTTTTTATTATGAAGCCTAAAAAGTGAAAAAAAAAATTGAGGAAAAAAGGAGGAGAAAAAAGGCCAAACCAATTTATAGAGATAAATGCGATTATGATTTTTTTTTTCTTTATGTCATTTTCGTGTATTTATTACATTCAATTTAAGATTAATTTTTAAAATTTTAATTTAACATAATTTAATCATTTTATCATTATTAATGGGTTTAATTGTGATTTCAACCTTTTAATATGTTGAATTTATGATCTTTATTTTAATTTGATATCATTTGATCACTCTATTTTTGTAATATTATTAGTAAATTTAAATTGAAAATATTTTTAATTGTTGCTATTAAAATGATGACGTAATTCTTGTTGTCGAACTATTTTACAGTGACGATAGCTCAAATAGCTTTCTTACAGTAGAAATCTCTTATTACTTTAATGATAACAGTTAACAATGTTACCAAATTGGACCTACTAATAATATTATAAAAATAGAAAGATCGAATTATATCAAATTAGAGTAAAGAGATTAAATATTAAATTTCAGCATAGTCGAAAGATAAGAATTACAATGAGACTTTATTAATAGCATGTCTTAATTCAAATTATTAATACAATTAAAAATTTGATTAATCAGTTGATATTAAGTGTCTATATTTGTTTGCAATAGTGGTCGGACCTCTCCGTCTAATACATAAATGACACGAGTTCAAATTTTGTTATCTCTTTTTCTATCTAATGATAAAAAAGAATCACTAAATTAAGCTGCGCTTTATTTAAAATAAAAAATAACTATTTTAATTGAGGTGAGAAATTTTGGGTTAAAAAAATTAAAAAATATCAATAGAATAATGAAATCTTTTTTAATAATGTTAATGATTTTCAATGATAACGGATTAAAATAAATAGAGTAAAAACCATAATTTCACTCTTTTATGTAAAAGAGATAAATTTTAAAATTATATATGATTTTGATTTAATGTGTAATTGTATATATGAATTTTAATTTTGTGTAATTTTATACATAAAATTTTGATTTGATCCAGTTCTCATAAATTTTTGATGTAGCATCTAGGGGCGAAGCCAAAAAAAATTTAGGGGCTGAAATTAAATTGTCTATATCTTTATAATTTTTAAAGGATTAAATCAAAATTTTATCATTTTTAGAGGGGTAAAAGTATAATTTTACCTTTACTAATTTAAAATTTTTAAAATTTAAAGGGTCAAAATGATAAAATTTTCATTTTAAGGGGGCCGAGGCCTTGCCGGCTCCCCTAAATCTGCCTCTGGTAGCATTTTTTTATGTTTATATATTACATACAAAAATAATTATATTTATCAAATATAAAAATAAATTAATGTATTTATTTCTTTAAACGTCTATAAATGAACTAAAATTAAAATTTTAAGTATAATCGTACCGAATTAAAATTAATGTATCAAATTACATATTAAATTAAAATTCATATATAATTTTAATATTTATGTTAAAAAAAGCGTTGAGACTCAAATAAATGGCAAATACCGTAAATACCAACAAAGTATAAGCCTTAAAACACCGAACGAAAAAACAACAAAAAAGGGCAAATTTTAGTCTAAGAAAACAATACTAATGTCGGTCTCAAAGTCCCAAAAATCCCAGTATTTGTGGCGACCACGAATTGTCCAACTAGACCCATCAGCTTTGCCACCCCACGCTTTCGGACCCCAGCATACACACTGTTAACCCAATTTTTTTATTAAATAAATTTAAAAAATTCTAAAAAAAAAAAAAACTTTTGAACTTTTTGCTTTGTATATAAGTCACCTTCGCCATTTCCATTTGCTTCGATTCTTAGCATTTTCATTTCGTAAAAAAAGAAAAAGAAAAAGAAGAGCAAAAATCGTGAGAAAAAAAATATAAAGCTTTGGTTATTGTTGTTTATCGTTTTTGCTTGTGAATTCAACCGCCATTTTCCAGTGTGTTTGGTTGAAGTTTTTCTTTGTTTGTTTGAGCTATATATCAGTTCATTGTTTATTTTTTGGTCCGATCTGACTCGTTGAGTTTGCTTTTCGTCGACTCGGTCGTGTGTATCGGATGAGTGGATAGAACGAAGATCGCTGTGTATAATCGTCATGGTACTCGAATGCTTTTAGTGTTTTTCTTTTTGGCTGAGTTGAATCTGTTGAACTTGCCAGCTTGTTAATTTGATTTCTACTTTACTTTTTCTTTTCCTTTTCAGTTACTTATTAGTTTCATTTTTGTTTTATTATGTATTTTTTTTTGTAGATTTAGAAATCTTGATATTAGATAAGAAAGTTCTTTGTTGTATAAATCCATGCCATGGCATTTTTTTTTTTGAAAATGATGAATGTCATCTGAATTGTGGATTAAAAAGATTTGAATATATAAATTTCTAAAATAAGAAAATTTAAATATATTTCTCTACTTGATTCAAAAAAAAAAAAAAAAAAACACGAAATGCAGTGTAGATGTTTGATCGGTGAAGCTGATTTGAGGTGAACGAATCGAGTTAGAGTATAGGATCAATTTACAAGTAAAATGTAAATCATATTATGTTTGTTTTTGGAATAACATGATTGAGATGTTACTAAAAAAATAATTAGCTCTTGTTAGATGTTGAAGGTATTGATAAGATGGTAGAGAAATTAAGTTGAGCTAGAAAGAAGGTTAGTTGTTTTGTTTTAATGCCAAGTCAGTATCATAGGGCAATGAATGACTTTTAGTCTTTGGGGTTTTGAATGGTAAAAAGTTGGTGGTAGTTATTAGTACCTTAATTAGATTTATGTTGGCAGTTGAAATGGAGGTTGAGGATGTCATGGTAAGGCAATGTTGCTATGCCGGTGAGTTTGATAAAATGCTATTGTCTGCCAAATTTATCATTTCTTTTGGATGATGCGGAACATATATGACAGACTGCAGAATTGGTTCATGACGAATTCATGTTCTTATGAAAAAATCTCGAGCTGTAATCATTGATGGAGTTTCATGTCATTGTTATGATATTGATTTTAAGCTCATTTGTCATTGGCATTGATTTAAAAAAAAATATATTTTTCAACCACTTGTCATACTTCTAATTTTCACCTCGACAAACACTTAGTTTAATTCTTGTTCATCTTAAACTGATATGCTTTCTTTATGAACTAGATTGTCCTTTAATTTTCCATGTTGCTTGTTTTGGGAAACTTTCATTGATTGGAGACGAGAGATCAATTTATTCTTGTCTTTCTTTGATTGAACTATTCTTTTGTGCATACTTATTTCAGACAGTCATGACTGTGTTTCCTTTTTTGTATGGCTAATACTTCCATATATATGCAGGCTGCTCCTGTTAACATTATTGTAGGTTCTCATGTATGGGTCGAAGATCCTACACTTGCATGGATTGATGGAGAAGTTTTTAAAATCAGTGGTGAAGAAGTCCATGTCCAGACAACAAATGGAAAAACCGTGAGTTTATTTTTGCTTTCTGTTGGTATGTATCTAAGGAACATGAGCTACTTATGAGTTATATAGGCAGACAGGGCCACATCAAGCTGTTCATACATAGCTTAGCAGTTGGTCAATACAAGATGTCAGTGTATATTTCAGCGTGCAACCAAAGTTCATTTAGTCATGTCAAAGTGGAACTTTGATGTTTAAATCTACTATATTTTCTGCTATTTTTATTTATCCTTAGTTTTTTTCTGGGGGTGGGGGGATAGGTTCTACTCTTAATTGTCTTACTAATGAAACTGATTGCAGGCTGTGGCAAATATCTCAAAAGTTTTTCCAAAAGATACTGAAGCACCTCCCGGAGGTGTTGATGACATGACAAAGCTCTCATATTTGCATGAACCTGGAGTTCTGCATAACTTGGCTATGAGATATGAACTTAATGAAATCTATGTAAGATAACTTTTGTTCTCTCTGTTCACATGCTGAAGTGGATTTAGAGATAAAAAATGATATATCTTTGAACTCATCTAGTCTTGCATGCTGATGTGCTCTTCTTTGCACTTTCCTCAGACTTACACTGGCAATATCTTGATTGCTATAAATCCATTCCAAAGGTTACCACACCTGTATGACACTCACATGATGGAACAATATAAAGGGGCTGCATTTGGAGAGCTGAATCCTCATGTTTTTGCTGTTGCGGACGTTGCATACAGGTAAATACCCTATGTTCTACTGGGCATCAGAATTTCCAGTGAATGTTGCCTCTGATTAATCATGTAAACAGGGCAATGATGAACGAGGGGAAAAGCAACTCAATTCTAGTTAGTGGAGAAAGTGGTGCTGGTAAGACTGAGACTACAAAGATGCTTATGCGTTACCTTGCATACCTTGGTGGTCGATCTGGAGTCGAAGGGCGAACAGTTGAACAACAAGTTCTAGAAGTAAGATGAATCTTAAACCTAACACCCTCATGGCCTCCAATGATGGGAACATTTTCCTGACTTGGTACTTCTGGATGTTTAATTTTTGCAGTCAAATCCTGTTCTTGAAGCTTTTGGAAATGCAAAAACTGTTAGGAACAACAACTCAAGGTGAGTGTATGTTTGCTTTGGGATGTTAAAGTCACAACCTTCTTCAAACACGATAGCTTATTCTGCTCCTCATTTGTAATATCAAATGCCAGTTCATGTTTCAGCCAATGGTATTTGGTTCTGGCTGGACTAATTTATTACAAAAACTATCATTTCCAATTAATTATTTGATTTTTCTTTGAATTAGTTTTATGTGTTTTATCTGAGTTTCCCTTTTCTCTTGGTGCTATGCAGTCGTTTTGGTAAATTTGTTGAGCTCCAATTTGACAAGAGTGGGAGGATATCTGGGGCAGCTGTTCGTACATATTTGCTGGAACGGTCTCGAGTTTGCCAAATTTCAAATCCTGAAAGAAATTACCATTGCTTTTACCTTCTTTGTGCTGCACCGCCAGAGGTACTAAGACCTTGCTTTTATCATGAAATATTTCTGTTTTGGGCATAAATTTTCATGCGCATTTAGTCTTGGCTTTGATGCTAATAATGGGCAATCACTGATAATGTTCCCTGACAATTTTCAGGTTAAAGAAAAGTTTAAGTTGGGTGACCCTAAATCTTTCCATTACCTTAATCAATCAGACTGCTATGCATTGGATGGGGTAGACGATGCTCAGGAGTACATTGCAACTATAAGGGCCATGGATGTAGTTGGAATTAGTGAAGAAGAGCAGGTCAGTCTTTTCTTCTGCTAGTTTCAAGAAACAGTGCACTTCTTGTTGTATTCATATTTTCACAATGAATGATCCTTTCAGGAGGCAATTTTTGGTGTTGTGGCTGCCATTTTACATCTTGGGAATGTTGACTTTGCTAAGGGATCTGAGGTTGACTCTTCTGTTATCAAGGATGAGAAATCTAGGTTCCATCTTAATATGACAGCTGAGCTACTCAAGTATGAGCCATTTCTTAATTTCTTACCTTGCATATATTGTTTCTTTAATCCACTTGTCTTATAAACTGTATTTATAACAGGTGTGATGTCAAGAGCTTGGAAGATGCGCTGGTAAAGCGTGTAATGGTTACCCCTGAAGAAATTATTAAAAGACCTCTGGATCCTGTTGCTGCTGTTGGTAGTAGGGATGCATTAGCCAAAACCATATATTCTCGCTTGTTCGATTGGTAAAGAAACTTCATCACTGCTTTGTATCCAACAATAGTGCATGAACTTCTGAATGTTTTCTTTATTTCAATCAGGCTTGTTGATAAGATCAATTCTTCAATTGGACAAGATCCAAACTCAAAGCAACTGATTGGAGTCCTTGATATTTATGGGTTCGAGAGCTTTAAGTTTAACAGGTCAGACATTTGCCTTTAAATACTATTAAATGGAATATTACTATTGTAGCTAACAAGGTTTTTTCTATTTTCTTGTATCTAAAGTTTCGAGCAGTTCTGCATCAATTTTACTAATGAAAAACTACAGCAACATTTCAATCAGGTTTGGTAAATTCTGTTAGTTCTTTTCCCCTTCAGATGCTACCTTGGCCATGCTTATTCTGAAAATATGGTTACTTTGTCTTTCCAGCATGTGTTTAAAATGGAACAGGAGGAATACACAAAAGAAGAAATCAATTGGAGCTACATAGAATTTGTTGATAACCAGGATGTGTTGGATTTGATAGAAAAGGTTCAAGATTGTTGCTTGCCTATTTCTTGTTAATTCATATGAGATTATCTTCCCAAGAACTTGGCAGTTTTGTTTTTTGAAGTTTTAGCATCCGTCACTGGCTTCTCATGTATCTTGTTGCCTAATTACGATTACTTGCTCTATCTTTCTGCAGAAACCTGGAGGAATCATTGCACTTCTCGATGAAGCTTGGTATGCAGCTACTATTTTGCTCTATTCGATATGTTTCAATTCACTACTGCTTATGTGCACGTGTATACATATTTAATGAAGAAGATACATGCATTGTCAGTCACTTTTTTACTATATTTTTGCTTTTGGTTGATTTCATGTTTACTTGACTGCTTTATACAGTATGTTTCCTAAGTCCACACATGAAACATTTGCTCAGAAGTTGTTCCAGACATTCAAAAACAACAAGCGTTTTATCAAACCGAAGCTATCTCGTACTAGTTTTACTATTTCTCACTATGCTGGAGAGGTAACATGTTTTGCTGTAGTATATCTACAAAATTTCCTTGACTATGAGAATAGCTCAAATGTATGTTAATGTTGTCTTCTATCCAGGTTACTTATCTGGCTGATTTGTTCCTTGACAAGAACAAAGATTATGTCGTGGCTGAACATCAGGATCTTTTGACAGCCTCAACGTGCTCCTTTGTGGCTAGTTTGTTTCCTCCTCCGGCCGAGGAGTCTTCAAAATCATCTAAATTTTCATCCATTGGATCACGCTTTAAGGTATTACAGATCCATTTATCAACTTTGTTTGTCAAATTAACTGTGGTTCTTGTCATAACATGTCGAATGTGGTTCCGACATGCTAGACTCGGATACCAAAATAGGAAGTTGCCACTAACCAATTCTAGATTAGGTGTGGTTAGCCATCTATGAATCTACTCATTTTAGAATTAACCTTGGGAAAACCTAAGGGAAATCCTAAAAGAACAAATTCGGTCTACTTTACCAGGTTTGGGTTAGGAGTACGGTTATGCCTAAGGAGAGGTTAACACTTTTAGGACGCTTGTCCAAAAATAGTACCGCCTTGATCTTGACGTTTTATTAGGGTTTTCATATTTTAATCATAAATAATCTACTCCTAATGACTCCATAAAATATTAAACTCTCTGAATCTAAAAAAAGAAAAAATATTAAATTACTAATAATTAACTAAAATTGTAAAGAAAAAATAAAGACTAAAAAAACGCAAGGAAGCAAACGAACTTAAATACTTAAATAAATAATCAAAATAAAAAAATAATTCTTTTGTTTTTGAAAACCAAATAAATAATTAAAATAAATAAAAACTAAATTAAATTTCAAGCAAAAACAAAACATCTTGATCGGAAAGTTTCTTCCAATATTTCACTTTTTTTCCCTTTTATTTTTTTATTAATATTTCTAAAATAAAATAATAAATACTAAATAAATAATATGATATAAATAATACAATAAATGGTGTTAAATGGTAATAAATACCACTTTAACTCCCTTGAACCGATTGGACTTGGGCTTCTGACTTAACCCAATTTGAATTGAATTTAGACTTGGACTTGACCCGATTTGAACCTTAAGCTTCGGCTTGACCCAATTTGGATCAATTTAAATAAAATGGGTTTTTAATGAAATATTTATTTAAAACCAAACCCAAAATATTTTTTATTTCTCAAAATCATTTAAAAATAAAACCATTATTTACAAAATAAGAATAATTTTATTTAAAAATAATTTTTCTTCAAAAACTTTATATAGATATCCTAATATCTACCCATCATGCGGAATTTTCTAAAATTTAATTAAATTGAAATTAAAATTAAAAAAATAATCTCAAAATAAATTTAAAATAAATTTAAATCCAATCCAATTTAATTGTAAAATTCAATTGAAGCCCTAAACTTGTAAAATCAGTTCGATTCAGTCTTCGTCTCAAAATCTAAGTTTGATTTTAATGTTAAAGTTAATTTTACTTAACCTTAAAATAAAAATCAATTTTAGCTCTCGTCCAATGATCCTAGGGTCCAATTAACTCAGAATCGTAAGCCCGGACAAAATTGGGTGCCTACAGTTTTCATCAGTGTTATTTAACTTTTTTTTTTTTTTTTCAAGTATGAAATCAATTGGTTGATTCCTATGTTACCCGGACTTGAGATGAGTGTTAGATATGGACGTCAGACACAAATATACTCAAAATTTTTTAAACTTTGCAGATATTTTGAGAGCTATAAGCTCATACCCATGTTCAAATATGTGTTGGATACATGTGTTAAGCATGAGTACTTTGGAAAAAATGAAGAGTTCGGGTAACATAGGTTCATCAGTTCCCATATGTTACAAAATGCAAACTAATGTTCATTGGAAAAGTGAAGCTTTCAAAATGCTTCAAACCTTCTTAAATAAAGGGGTTAAAAACCTCTTTGATCTCCAATTCAAAACATGACCCTATAACTAATGTTGTGGGCATCATAGTAGTGTACTTGTTCCTAGTCAGACCAAACCAAGCTTGATTCTGTATTGAGTAGCCTTCACGCATTAAGTCCTTATAAAAACTAAGGAAGCTCATACACGTTGCAAAGCTTATAAAAACCATAAATCTGGTCATTCTTATAAGAATCAGAATGATCTGCACCAAATTTGGATATAAGCTGATGGTCTTAAGTAACTTCTAGAGTCAGTGATATAGTGGTTGGTTCCTCTGATTCATTTGCAATTGCAACTACTGTCTTCTTAACTTGGAATTTTATATAATTTCTTAGATGATGAGTGAAATTTGAAAATTGCAGCTTCAACTTCAATCTTTAATGGACACATTGAACTCAACAGAACCTCACTATATCAGATGTGTGAAGCCAAACAATGTACTCAAGCCTGCAATTTTTGAGAATGCCAATATAATTCAGCAACTACGATGTGGTGTGAGTATAATTATCTCTATTTATTTTTCTCCAAACAATCAAAATTGATCCTTTTGATGGCCATGGCAGTTGAATTTATCAGTCGTTTTATTTCTTATAGGGTGTCCTTGAGGCAATTAGGATCAGCTGTGCTGGATATCCAACAAGAAGAACATTTTCTGAGTTTCTTAACCGTTTTGGTGTTCTTGCTCCAGAAATTTTGGAGGGAAAGTGAGTTGTAAATCCTATTATTTTGTAATTATAAATCTGTAATAAGTTTAGGGACAGAGATAGAGGTATTCCTTAAGTGGATGCTTACCTTGATAAGATATAAAATAAATGCTTCATAGTATCTTACTAATGTTAGGTTATGTTATAGATGCTCTGCATAAGATCCTTTCTCTTGAAGTGGTTGGTACAGAACTTGAACATGCGCTTTTGAAATTTTTCAGCCAAAAGTTGGCCCACTGCACTAAGTAGTGACCCCTTTCATAGTATATTGGTTTATGTTGCTATTTGTGTAATATGTCTTTTGTGGCACCTAGTTTAATTTTTCCCTACCGTCAAATATGATTTTACCATTTCTTTTGTGTGTTTTGTATGTGTAGTAATGATGACAAGGTTGCCTGTCAAATGATCCTGGATAAGATGGGGTTGAAAGGTTATCAGGTAACTGAAATACATCCTTAAAGCTTTTAATTTTAGTCATGGCATTTAGGGAAGATCTTGTCTATCATAGAAATGTAATTTTACTTTCCTGTCCTAGTTCCATTCACAAGGACAAGGTCTGCTGAAATCTAAGCTAAAATGGAGAATAGCTGAAGGGTCACCTCATTTCTTGAACATTTTTTATGCTCCATGATTAAAGATTTTGTGTGATCATTCATACACAGCAATCAGTGTTCATTTATCAGTGGGTTTGTAATTTGTTTACTACTCTTTGTTTAACACAATTTGCATGGCAGATAGGTAAGACCAAAGTTTTCCTTAGAGCTGGTCAGATGGCTGAGTTAGATGCTAGAAGAGCAGAAGTGCTTGGACATGCAGCCAGAACCATTCAAAGGCAAATTCGGACATATATTGCACGGAAGGAGTTCATTGCACTACGTAAAGCTGCCATCATGTTGCAATCTCATTGGCGAGGTATCCTTTATTGTCATTAAAAGTTTTTAAAAAATGTATGAAGCTAATGATATTCAGAAGTAAAAGTATGGAAGTATTTTTTGAAATGCAATCATGGCTCTCTGATGCGTTTCTTTTTGGCCTAGAGCACAGTAAAATGTTCATCTTATTTATGACCTGTATCCTTTCTTTTTCACTGCCAATAGGCATATTAGCCTGCAAATTGTATGAGCAGTTGAGAAGGGAAGCAGCTGCTTTGAAGATCCAAAAGAACTTTAGGCGGCACACTGCCAGGGAATTCTATTTAACAGTAAGGTCGTCTACAATCACATTGCAGACTGCCTTAAGGGCAATGGCTGCTCGAAATGAATTCAGATTCAGAAAGCAAACTAAGGCTGCAATCATCATTCAGGTCCTACTAGAACTACTTGTACATGTTCTCTTAGTCTTTATAAAATTATTGTGATTTTGGGATGAAGGTTGCACATATCATTGCTAAAGAAGTAAAGGTATCAAACTCAATTCATAAAATTGAATGTTGACTTATTACCGTTTTTCAACATTCAGGCTACTTTGCGTTGCCATGCTGCATACTCTTATTATAAGAGTCTCCAGAAAGCTGCAATTACTACTCAATGTGGTTGGAGGAGAAGGGTTGCGAGGAGAGAGCTCAGAAAGCTTAAGATGGTTTGATCATATTCTTTAAGGACAACTTTGTTTATGCAGTTTGCATTTTATAGTCACATTATAACCATTACTCTAAATTTGTTTAGGCTGCCCGAGAAACAGGGGCTCTAAAAGAAGCAAAAGACAAACTGGAAAAGCGCGTGGAAGAACTTACATGGCGTTTGCAGTTGGAGAAACGTTTAAGGGTAATTTATGCCATAAATTACAATTGTTGCAGTCTTTGTAAAGCGTAGTCATCATCTGTTTTAACCAGTAAAACTTTTACTTTCTAAATTTATATCAGACTGATTTAGAAGAGGAGAAGGCACAAGAAATTGCCAAGTTACAGGAATCTTTGCAAGCAATGCAGTTACAAGTGGAAGAAGCAAATGCTAGAGTCAAGAAAGAGCAAGAAGCAGCTCAGAAAGCTATTGAGGAAGCTCCTCCAATCATTAAGGAGACTCCTGTTATAGTTCAGGACACTGAAAAGGTCAATTCCTTAACTGCAGAGGTAGAGAGTTTGAAGGTAAGAATTCTGACCTGCATGATTATGATCAGTTCTACACAGTCTATATAGTTTCATCCTACGATATTCTATGAGTAATTTAATTTGAATAGATGCAAAATAATTTTATTTACTGTTTGAAGTATATAATGATCCTGGCTGTTGCTCCATGTGCTGATATTATTATTGACAATCAAGATATGAATAAATGAAGCAATTAATGTTAATGAATCTATGAAGTTGCAGGATAAACATTAAGGGTGTCAACAAATCAATAATTATTTACTTATATGCATTTCCATTGTGTATAATATTTGATGCATAATGTGGACCGAATTTAACTTGCAAGATATTGCTGTGCAGTTAACTTAAATCTTGGCTTTCTATTATTATTATTATTATTGTCATCATCTTGGAGTCTTTAGAACTGAAAGTTTTAAGAGAGCATTTAATAAAACTGTTCTGTCTTTTATTAACTAAACAACTGAATTTAAATAGAGAAAAGAGTCTAACCTAATTGGGAAAATAATTCCCTTATTCTAATAAACTACTAAATGATAAGGAAAATAAAATATATGGGTTTCACATATTTCAAAAATAACAGCAGAGATGAAATTTCATTTGTCTCTGCAGGCTTCACTGCAATCAGAAATAAAAGCCACAGAGGAGGCTCGTAATGCTTGTACGGATGCTGAGGCCAGAAATGCAGAGCTGGTGAAGAAACTTGAAGATTCAGAGCGAAGAGTGGATCAACTTCAGGAGTCTGTGCAGAGGTCCGTGTTGAAAGGAAACTTTGAGAACAAACTAGTACTACTTTGCATTAAAATGTTGAAAAAAAAAATTAAAAGAGAAAGGGATCAAATCATCTCAAAGCTGATTAGTGACAATATTAATTCTCCCTTTTCCTATCCTGTCTGGTGTTAGTTTGTAATGACACTTCAATATCTGCCACACATTCTACTTAGTGCAGTGCTTTTTCTAAACACCTTTTCCTTGTCCCCATTTTTCTTCATGTCTCTTTTTCCCATGTCTAATTGAGAACCTTTTGATTTAATACCTTCATTCAATCTATTAAAAGTTGATTAATTCTATGCTTCAGATTGGAAGAGAAGCTTTCCAATTCGCAATCTGAGATTCAAGTACTTCGTCAGCAGTCACTGGCAATATCACCGACAGGAAAATCTTTGACTGCAAGACAAAGAACAATGATTGTTCCGGTATAAATTAGATATTATTAGTTCATTTCACATCCTCATATTGTAAGTACAAGCTTAGAGACATATATCCTGAGTATTTGTTAATTAATTTGCAGAGGACACCCGAGAATGGAAATGTTACAAATGGAGAAACAAAGGTCTTATCGGTAGGGAATATCATGAGTGACAGTAGAAACTGAAAATACGCAGGATATAACATGTTCTGTTATTTATATAGTATATTGCTTACTGCTCCATATCTTCTCAGGACATGACTCTTGCCATATCAAATGTACGTGAGCCTGAATCTGAGGAAAAACCTCAGAAATGCCTCAACGAAAAGCAGCAGGTTAGTGGCCGTTGGAACGCATGACACTAATATTAAACTCAATTCTCATATCTTAGCAGATAATTTTGTGTGGTGGTAGATTCGTATTCATATGGATGTACCATTCTTGATTTATTGCTTATAATCTTCCTTTTGTGTTGTAGGAGAACCAGGACATACTAATCAAGTGTATATCACAAAATTTGGGATTCTCCGGGGGCAAACCAATTGCTGCTTGTGTCATATACAAATGTCTTCTTCACTGGAGGTCATTCGAAGTGGAAAAAACTACAGTTTTTGACCGCATCATTCAAACAATAGCTTCTTCCATAGAGGTAAGCTACAGTTCCACTTTTAAAGTTTTCAGCATCATTAGCCGAAAAAATTCATCAGCTCTAGAAAGCAATTGCATTGAGAACAACTGCAAGTTGTCAGTGTCTTGTCTTCTAACTATTTTTGGGGTGAAAAGACTATTACTAATGTAAGCCATGTTTACCATACTGAAGGTCCAGGACAATAATGATGTCTTAGCATATTGGTTATCCAACTCATCAACATTATTGATGCTGCTCCAACGCACGCTTAAAGCAACTGGAGCTGCAAGTTGGACACCACAAAGGCGAAGAACATCGTCAGCTTCACTATTTGGGAGGATGTCCCAAGTAAGAAGCAATGGTTTTATCGTTGCTGAAAATTTCATCTCACCCTTTCCATATATTTAATTATTTTTATTTTCCTTCTTTCTAGGGACTACGTTCATCTCCCCAGAGTGCCGGTCTTTCATTTCTTAATGGTCGTGGACTTAGTCGGCTAGATGACTTACGGCAAGTTGAGGCCAAGTACCCTGCATTATTGTTTAAGCAACAACTTACTGCCTTCCTTGAGAAGATATATGGAATGATAAGAGACAATCTAAAGAAAGAGATCTCTCCACTGATCGGATTGTGTATTCAGGTTATTTCTACTTTTTTTTGTTCCTTTTTCGGTTTTTAAAACGAGACTATGAGAAATCTTTTACGAGTTGGGGATGTGTGGTCGTGTGGGTTATGAAGCTTGGTAACTTACTGCTAATACTTTTAGTAATTGCTTATTTATGGTGACTAGTGAAAATAATTAGTAAATATAGAGGCATCACATACAATTTACTTATTTTCAATAAAATGCAGGCTCCTAGGACATCACGGGCAAGTATGGTGAAGGGACGTTCGCATGCAAATGCTGTTGTTCAGAAAGCTTTAATTGCTCATTGGCAAAGTATTGTTAAAAGCTTGAACCGTTATTTGAATATAATGAAAGCAAACCATGTAAGATTTGAAACTTTGCTTGAAAAGAAAATTGTTACCGATTTTTATTCGAGTCTCACTTTTCTGGTTCTGCAGGTACCTCCCTTCTTAGCTCGTAAAGTGTTCACTCAGATATTCTCATTCATTAACGTTCAGCTATTCAACAGGTATCTCTCTCCAAATGTCTGTTCATGAATGTGTTAATATGAGAAAGTTAAAGTTTATGATTAATTCCTCTGTTAACCGTGTGGCATTGTTTGTAAACATTTGTGCAGTCTTCTTTTGCGACGTGAATGTTGCTCATTCAGTAATGGAGAGTATGTGAAAGCTGGTTTAGCTGAATTAGAACAATGGTGCAACGAGGCAACCGAGGAAGTAAACTCTCGGCGATCTTTAGTGACTGTTATACCCTTCCATTTTTTTATCTTTTGCTTGTTCATTTTCTCAAATTCCTCCTGTAAACAGTATGCAGGTTTGGCATGGGATGAACTGAAACACATAAGACAGGCTATAGGATTCCTGGTTAGATTAATCTTTATAGCATTTCTTGTTACAATAACCGTTTCTAATAAATGATCTCATACGACTCACTGCTGGACTGTTTCTCTGTGACTCAGGTTATTCATCAGAAACCGAAAAAGACCTTGAACGAAATAACTAAAGAGCTTTGCCCGGTACATACCTTTCCCTTTCAGATACCAAACCCCTTTAACATTTTCCTTCATTAAATCTTCAACTGTCTTTTTCATGTCACCATTTCTTCAGGTACTAAGCATACAACAACTATATCGAATCAGCACAATGTACTGGGATGACAAATATGGAACACATAGTGTGTCATCAGATGTAAGTTCAAAGTTACAAAATACATAACGCTAACAGTACTGCCCTTGTCGAATATTCGAATTCCCCCACTTTCAAGACATGCGGAATATTTATGGAAGAACTCTTTCGTTATACAGGTCATTGCAAATATGAGAGTTATGATGACTGAGGACACCAACAATGCCGTTAGTAATTCGTTCCTATTAGACGATGACTCAAGGTAAGTTTGTTCATCCATTTAGCTTCACATAGATGAGTATTTAAACCCCATACGACCTTTTCTGATTTATACATGTACAATCGATATGTCAATGCAGCATCCCGTTTACGGTTGATGACATCTCTAAGTCCCTACAACAAATAGACATAGCTGACGTCGATCCTCCGGCACTGATCCGCGAAAATTCCGGGTTCGGTTTCTTACTCCCACGTTCAGAATGATAATTAAGATCACAATCTCACATATTATCGACACATCAAGATCACTGTACTAGTTTGTGCATATACCTACATCATGTCTATACTCTTTATTTCTGTTTTCATGGTCTTTTACGTCTTTGAGGGGTTTACAATATGATTCTTTTTCCCCCTGTTCCATAAACATGGGGTATATATTTCTTAAAAAGCCATTATCACCATTTTTGTGATAATGTGCAAATATAGAAATAGATTTGGTCTTGTATCCAAAAAGGGTATTTTCCTTCTTCTTTTTTCCATTTCTTTTCAATTTTTCAATTTTCTTTTGGGGGCAAGGGGCTCCTTTGGTTTTTCGTTTGGGGTTTGCTTGGCTTTTTATTTATTTTTTGGAGTGATTTTTTTGGGTGTAATTAGCTTACAATAGTTGCATTTTTTAGGTCATTATTTGTTGTTTTGAGATAATGGTGTAAATCCAATTGAGTTAAAAGCTTCTAATTCAATGATTGCATTTTTAGCTTACAAGTATTTGTTAATTTTATATATATATATAGATATATTTATAGTGTTTTCTTTAACGAAATTCAATTTTTTTACTAAAGAAAATGGGAAATCACTGGAATTGTTAGAATTGTAAATGAATAGAAGTTCGATAAATAATTTATGAATAAATTAATTTTTATTTGTTTATGTTTTGTTTATCAAATTAAATAAACAAACATAAAATTTTGAGGTTTATTGATTAAATGTATTGAACATGAACAAAGCATATTGAGTTTATTTATATTTATGAATAAGTTTATTTATGTTATTATTTTATTTATTTGTTTGTTATAGAAAATTTTTAAATAATAAATATATTTATTCACAATTTGTTTGTTATAGCATTTTTTTTATTGTTTGTGAACATGTTTAATTATATGTTTATGAACATGTTAATCTAATGTTCATAAATAAATTCTTTTAATTTAGACAAATAAATACAAATACGTATTTTTAAATAAATGAACATAAATAAACTTAAAAATAAATAAACAAACATGAACAGAGGCTTGTTTATTTAAATTTGGTTTATTTACAGTCATAAATGTGATGGTGAAAATATTTGTAAGGTTAGTAATTTTATTCGGATTTTAAGTTTAAAATATCACCTCATAATTTTTTTTTAATTAATTTGAAGCAAAGTTTTCAATATGGAGAACCAGAAAAATAATGACTGTTTGATATACAGAAAAATAATATGATAATTATTAAACTTCAATATATATTTATATTAATATTAAGTGTTTAATTTAAAATTAAAAAATATAAATATTGAAGGCTAAATTTATTATTATACTAATCAAAATCATATACAATTAATAAAAGATATTAACAACATGATTAATTGTCTTTATAAGATTCAAGTATCGACAATAATATCTCTCCTTCGTACCTAAAAGTAAAATAACATCGCATTAATAACAATATTGGCTTTATGTTGCTAGACACTATATGTCTATGTCACCCCACATTTTGCTGTGTACTCCAAATTTCATCCTTTAGTTCGATTAATAGGCTTTGAGTTTTCTTACAAAAATAAATATCGGATCAATAAAATTATCAAGGTAAGTTACATTTAAAATAATTAATTATTAATAAGTTTATGTTTTGGTCATCTAAACTTTAAAAAGTTATAAAATAATCGTAAAATTATTTAAAAGTTTTCATTTAAGTCACTAAACTATTCAAAAGTTTTTATTTAAGTTATTAGATTGTTAAGTTTTTTTTTTTTTTTTAAGTCCATCTAATGAGCTCTGAACAATGATTCAACGATTGATATAGTAGATCAATACCCATTTATGAGTAGAATATACCTTAAATCTAAGTTACCTGACGGCCAATATTAAAAATATTCGTGATGTTTAAAGCAGTTTCATGAAAAAAAAACTAAATTGTAGAAGAGAAGAGGAAATAAAACTTTTGATTGGTACAAATGATGCAAAGTTATATAACGACGATTTTAGCAATCTAGTGACTTAAATGGAAACTTTCGAATAATTCAATAATCATTTTATAAACTTTTAAAATTGAGTGACTAAAACATAAAATTGAGTAAATAATTTAATCACTTAGGTACCCAAAATATTAAAATAGAACATTTCGGATATGGTGCCTCTTCAACCTCATTGTTCTCCTACAACCCATAAAGCGCTTAATATTAAAAATAAAAATAATAATAATAATAATAGCATTGAAAACACCAAAACTCTAAAACTGAATTGAAAATAAATCAAAATGATACTAAAAATTAAATATTTATTATTTAATACACTGACGGTGAAAAACACAACTAAAAAGTGGCCATAGAACTAAACAATAAAATCTCAAAAGTTTATAACAAATATAATGTACAATCTGCCACAATCATTTTACACTATGCATGAAAACCAAAGACTATAATTGATATATATATATATAAGCCAAGGATGAGTTGCCGACTTCTTGTCGCCCGTTTTCTCACCGGACAAGCGATGCACAGTTTTGTATTCCATTGCACGAACTGACCGCACGGCGAGATATGTCGCCAACATTGTTAGTGATACTTGAAATGTTGGAGCAGCTCATACATGAACCACTGTATTCTGCTGTATGCGAGCAACGGCTCTCAAGTTCCGATCCATTATTATCCTTTTGGTCTAAGCAACCGATATCCGAGATGTAATTGGAAGTTGGATTGGACCGTTGCGGTTTCTTTTTGCTAAGAAAACGTCCGCCAGATCCCCGAATTCGATTCATAGCATGAAGATGGCGAGATTCGTGAAGGTATGGCTGCATTAACAAAATAATCTTAACAATGTTAACCATGATTTTAACCATGGCATATTTTAAATTTTAAAATGGAGAGACTAAAGTCCTAAAGATAAAAGTACATAGATTAAATTTTAAATTTAAGAAGCGTACAGAGACCTATGGCATATTTTAATCATGATTAATACACGCAGTATTAATACTAAAAAAACAAAACCCCAAAACATGACAACTTGTAAATTTTGCATGGATTATACTACAAACATTCCTTATAAATTTCTCAAGGACTAAAATTGCAATTTGACCACTTGTCTGGCCCCTTTTGATCTACCCCTTGTCAAGTAACCTCCAACTAATAGAATCATTTAAAAAAAAAACATACTAAATGTATTACCAAATAGAAATTAGATTAATATCTAACAGCCTTAGGTTACAACCATTGCAATGGGAGATCATTAAAAAGCAAATACGATATCCGTATACCTTTCGAGATTTAACGAGTTTGTTTCGCGTCTCGAGCTTTGCACGATGTCGCCTCCTCCTGAGAATCCCATGGTATTGTTTCGGATTGACGTAAATGGGCTCGTCTTCTGCAAGATCAAGAGGCAGCGGAATTCGAGTTGGTGCAGTTCCGGTCATCTGGGCCTGAATACGATCAAAGTTTAAATCACGGGTTCGAAACATAAGAAAAACAGTCACAAGGTAGATTATATTTGCATAACGATTCCGAGCTATGATAATTCACGGATCAAGAGATCTTACAATAGTCTGTTGCCCATACGGAGTAAACAGCCCGGTAAAGTAAGCATCGGTGTAAGGATATTGAGCACAAGCCTGAAATGGGATCAAGAAAATACTAAATTTAACACAAAACCAATTAAAATGAAATTAATAAAGACTACCAAACATACCATTGAATGGTTATAGTTTGGGTGAGAAGGGCTTAACAATGTGTTTGGATTGTTAAGCAAGTAAACCGGCTTCGTTTGACCGTCGATGTCTTTCCTGCAACTTTCAACCTGACCTGATGCAAAAGAAAACAATTACGACACCTTTCCAGCTTGTTCAAGAACTAAAGTAAAGTACCAGGTTGGATTCAGGTAAATTCTATCGATTGAAGATTACTTGGTGCTTAAGTTTAGGATTTCTTGATGGTCAAGTACTAGATTTTATAAATATACGGTAGAACTTAAACTTTTAAAATTACAAGAGATGTAATTCCTATGAGATCTTTGTACCAGAGACGGGTTTTTTGTATGAATGTGAGAAAGAGATCGGTAAAACATAGGGTAATTCCTGTATTTAAACCCTAGGAAGCATAAGAACTAGGTTAATTTCTAAGTTTATAGTGGGTTTTTTCTTTCATCTGTGATGGTAGGCAAACGATTGGTGAAAATGTTAGCCATTGAATATACCTACTTGGCAATAACATTGGTGAAAATGAGAAAGCAAACGATGCCAAACCGAAAATTTCCGATAAATAGCAGTTTCAGAAGCATCAAATACCAGATTCCGATGAACTGCATTGCGAATTGTTCACTCCCGTGACACCTGCTTCAGCTAATGTTGGTTCGTGGTCTAGTAGTTGAAGATCGAAACGCTTTGCATTATGATATAGCTGAGAGCGATTTTCTGCTTTCTTCAAGTTCACATTCTGTGGTACAATCTCAACAAATTGCTGTTCGTTTGAAGTCCACCACGGTGGGCAACTAACAAGTAAATTTTCCTTCGGCAAGATTCGAGCCCGACTAGCCATCCAAATTCAGCAATCCTCTTCAGTTCCGATGCAAATTCCGGAAGATCCTTATAAACAAATGTATTGTTTTTCTCCAAGATTAACCACTAAAATGAGAAAAAGAAGAACAATCAAATGAGCTATGGATGTCTAGGTCCGATTTAAGAATGTAAGTAAGCAACAATGTATGCAACCATAAAACCAAACAAGGCGTCATTACTCATATAATTCTATCGGTCAGAGATTATATTAATTAATTAAGAAACCTTGAGAAATAAGATTTCTTGGTGACCAAGTTAAAGTAAATCTTAACCTTTAGGAGAGAAATCCATGTCGGAGATGGATTTTATAGTGATACGAGAAAGAGTTCGGTAAAACACCGGATCAATGCAATAAAAGATATATATTTAAAGTGTTCAAACAACTAGGGAACATGGAATCGGGGTTTGTTTCGAGACTCCTAACACACACGATCGAAGGTAAAAGGCGTTCATCTGAATTCCATGAAGAATGATATTCAAAACCCAGATTCACAAACTCGTTGTCAAAGAAACCACAAAATTCACAATGAAGAGTAAAGCAACATATCATAAGATGCATACAATTAAGGGGATTCCTAGTGACATGCACTCATACAACATGAATCAACAAATATAACAAAAGAAAGCAATAATAGCAATGGATTTGTGTTATTATCAAATGTTCAGTTAGTACGGGTCCGAGTCCAACCATGCGAAATGCGCATAGTTCGACTTATCAAACAATCGAGGATAAGGTTATGCTCATGCTCAGGCTTTTGATAGAGTCTGATGACAAAACCTCGCTAGGGATAACAACAACTTGTTGAAGAGTCCATCGGCTATGGACGACCGACACTTCATAGATTTCTTTCCAAAGAATCGTAAATCCCCTCAACAGACACTTAATTTCGGGTTCAATCCCTTAACAACCCCTAACCCTTACCATATATATATACACACACATATAACACAAGGAAAACAGATTTGAGAGCTTGGGATGTGAAACTAACCAATCAACAACACACAAAAAAAAAAAAAATTGGATCACAAAGCAGAAAAATAGTGTTTGAAAATTCAATATTCCAAGATTAAAGAAGCAGGTGAAGAAGAAGATATATATATATATATATATAAAAGCTATTGTGTACGGACAATAATAGTTGTACGGACAAGATAAAACCCCTTTGAAGATAATTCAAGCAACAACAAAAAATCTTAGATATGAAGTTAAAGAAATAAAAAAGTTTAAAAAAAAAAGCACCCAAAATGCTAAAACAGCGAACAAAATAAAAAATAAATAAAATACCAAGAACATCATTAATAACAGTAGCAGCAGCCACTTTACCAAATAAAAGAACTTCAACGTATCATGAATCCAAGAAAATAAATAAAACCCTACTTTCTATATATATATATATGTGTGTGTGTGTGTGTGTATGTATGTATGAATAAAGGAGTAAAAGAAAAGAGATGAAATGAGGGGAATAAGACAAAAGGGTTAACAGCTAAAGATTGGTGAAATAGAAAAAGAAAGAAAGAGGTATGGGATCTGATGAGGCACCAACATGAAGACGAAGAAGGAAGCAAAGGATTGTTATGTAGGGAATAAATTGGGCATGTCCCCTTCTCTTCAAAAACTCTTCAACTTCAAGTCTTCAACTACTCTTTTCTCTATTTCTCTTTATAGATTTATACTATTTTTCTTTTCTTTTCTTTTCTTTCTTGTTCAAACATTTTCAGAATCATGCCAAAATTTAATGGATTCTTTTGGAAAGTATGGGTCAAATTAGGGTTTTGGAGACACTACTATTGAAAATATTGAAATTTAATCCTCCTACTTTCTAATGTTTTGGAGACACCAACACTTTAACAACAATAGTTAACTAATAATTTATCAAAATAAAAGTATTTAATTAACTCAATTTTAAAATATAAGGACTAAATCATAAAAATTTAACTTAGTAAAACTATCAAAATCATAATTCAACCAAAAATATAATGAAAATAAATATCCAACCGATTCACTTCAACTGATCAACTATAAAAATTTTAATTAACATATTAAAATGAGAAATGATTATTTGACTTATTCAACTAAAAATTTGATTTATTTCTTATTCCACCCACCACCATTAAAATCCAGTACATTCCTTTGCTTATATTTTCTTTTTCAAGTTAATAACTTTCTTTTTCTTTTCCTTCTAGAACTTGGAAATTTCCCTAACTACCCCAAACTAAGGGTTTTATTTTCCAAATTGTCCCCATTATTGATTGATAGTTATGTTTAGCTATGTAGATGAGATATTTTATAGAAAAATACATCAAATTAAACTCAAGCTATCCAACTACTCAATTTTTATTTAATTAATCCACAAGTTTATTTTTTTTTATGTGATATTAAAATTTTTTAATCTAAACTCAATTTTTAATATAAAATAAATTTTGTAGATAATATTAAAGTCCATCAGGGACGAATTTTAGGGGCTAGCAAGACTCTGACTCCCTAAAATGAAAAATTTTCTATTCAAAGTATTTTTCTAATTTACAAAAGTTTAAATTAGTAATGGTAAAATTACATTTTGACTCCCAAAAATGATGAAAATTTAATTTAATCCTTTCAAATTATAAAGATATAGACTATTAAAATGACAAATTTACATTTTTACTATCATAAAAATATATAATTTAATTCCGGCCCTAAAAAAATTTTCTTACTTTGCTCCTAAAGTTAATGTTATAATTTAATTATTTAAAGGTACATGGGTTTTAATATTTTTCGAGATTTAGATTTAAATATCCTATAATGAAGAAAAAAAAAGTACTAACAGGTTTAATGATTTAATTGAGTTTTTTTTTTAAATTCCGAAGTTATAATTTAATATAATAGTAAAAATACACTTTACCTCCTCAAAAGGATAATATTTCAATTTAATCCTTTTAAAAAATTTCAAATAGCAATTTAATACAATAATAAAATTATACTTTAACCTTCTTAAAAATTTATAATTCAATTTAAACTTCCCTAAATAATTTTTTGATCCCTCCATAGGTTCAAGTTTTTGCATAGTGTCCAATTTTGAGCATGTAATACCCTTTTCTCTCTCATCCTTAAAATATAATAGTAAATTACATTAGTAGTCATTCAATTATAGTTTTTTTCTCTTTTTTGGTCACTTAATTATGAAAAATTATAGAATAATCACTTAGCTATTCAATTTTTCTATTTTTGATCACCCAATTATATTAGATTTTTGGGTATTTTTATTTTTACGTTAGCTAGTTGGTGATCAAAAAAGACAAAATTAAATAGCTGTATGACTATTTTATAACTTTTTATAATCGAGTGACTACTAATGTAATTTGCCCAATATATAATGTAACCCTCGTTTTTTATTGAAAGTATAAGAATAAAGGGTAATATAGTAAGTGAGACGAGAAATAAAAGGAAAAAACAAAGAAAAGGTTAAATTGTCATTTTCCCGAGAAAAAAAAATAGTAGTTGGGAAAGATGTGATGAGTTTTGACTCTCTCCTCACAGTCCTAAACAATTGGTTAAATTTAACTTAGTTCTTGTATCTTGCAAAAATTATGAATTTAATCCATTTACTTTAGTTTGGTCATTTTCAGTCCCTGTACGTTTTAAATTTTAAAATTTCAATCATTACTAATTAATAACTGTTAAATTCATCCAGTTAAATTTTACTATTTCTAAATTTTGATGTGATAAATATATTATCATATCTGTAATGCTATGTCAACTTTTTGTTTTCACATATTACTTACTAAAAATTCATTTAATAGATTAATGACTATCATCTACATCAAGACTGAAATTTTAATTTTTGAAAAGTATAGGGACTTAGAATGATTCAATTGGAGAATATAGATGAAATCTAAAACTAATTAAATTTAACTACTACTATTTGGGTTGGGATTAAAATTTCAAAATACAAAAGTATAAGGACTAAACTAACTGATTCAAAAATTACAGGGATTAAAATTGATCAAATTAAAGTAACAGACTAAATTCATGACTTTTACAAAGTACAGAGAGTAATAGCAAAATTTAACCTAAATAATTTGACAAATCCACCACAATAAGACAAAAACAGAACTGTCATTTTTCTTTTCTATCCACCAAAATAATATATGTATATATATTCATTAAAAGCATCCTTTATGTCACCACTTGTTACTCATTACGTGATGGTGATAACGTCATGCTAATATATGTTAATATATATAATTTGTTGGGTTTCAATTATTTTACGGGATTTTTATTAAAAAAAATTTATATGGATTTAATTATAAAAAAATATAAAATAATTATTTAACTATTTAATTTTTTTCATCAGTTGATTAGCAGTCGCAATTTTTAAAATAGACATAATAGAATGTGTCAATTTAGTTTTGATTTTAAAAAATTTAATTCACTTTGTATAATTTTTTTTTACTCTTTCACGGAAATTTGATTGACATAATGTATAAATATTAATGGTTAAAGTTACTATTATGTCAATTTTAAAAGCTGTCACAGTTAGCACACTAGGACCAAGGTAGATAAAAATGAATTACCGAGTGATCATTTTGTAACTTTTCATAATTGGATTACTAAAAAAACTTATTTAAAAATTACCCCTTAAGCTATACATAGTTTCCCAAATAGATGCCTAAGCTTTTTCTTCCCTTACCCGTTTAACACCAAACCTTAACGCCCTTGGTCCAAAAAACTTTTAGTCCAATCAGAAGCTGGAACGTCATTATCCACCTGTATTTTTAAAAATTTACATGAAATTTACAAAAATGAAAAAAAAAAGTAAAATTTTATTTTTAATTAAATTTATATAGAGAATACTTATTTTTTTTAATGTTTATGCTATAATATTAATATATTGTAAGCTTAAAAAAATGAGATAAAATAAGTTAGGTTCAGTCGAGCTCAAATTTTAAATGTTTGAGCTTAAGTCTAATCCATATTTTAAATAGATTTTTTTCTGCTCAAAATTATTTTTTAAACTTAATATTTTATTATAAATATTCTCAAATTTCAAATATTTTATTCGAACATATTGGTATCTGGCCAACATGATTTATTCGGCATGTACAAGCCCATTGTTTTTTTTCATAGGCCTTCAACTAAGCCCATCAAATTTCTTCAATTGGGTCTTATCAACCACGTAATATCTAAACATGTACAAGTTTAAAAGTTTATTCGAAAAATTAGAGCATTGAAATAAAATATAATGTTTAGATAAAATTTAAGATCTATTTTTTATATGAATCGGCCTTTGGTAAGATTTTTGGCCCGAATCTGACTTGACCCAAATATAATGTTATAAAATATATTATATTAATTATTATGTTAATTAAGAATTATATGTATTTATATTTAGATTAAATCACTAATTCAATAACAATTAAATTCATTATCTAAAATCTAAAAAAAAAAAAACTACTCAACTAAATAAACTCAATCTAAAATATAGAATTTTAAAATTTATATTTAATACAATAAATATTTATTTATATTTGTTTGTGTTTTTAATATAAAAAAATATTTATTATATTTGTGGTAGTGTTTTATATAAATATTTTTTGATGTGTTAAAAAATTAATCTAAAAAAATTACATATAAGCAGATCGAGTCGGACCCTAATTTACTTTTCTTAAATTAGGTTGGACTTGAAAGAAAAGTAAGTTCATTTTTTAGACCGAGCCCGAACTTAAAAATTTGATCTAAATACATTGTATGGGCCTGCCTAAACCCGGCCCACCCATTTGATGTCACTCTAAAATCTTATTTTGATCACTTTAGATGTTCTTTTCTAAATTTAGACTCTTTAATTAAAATAATTATTTAAATTAATCACTATTATTAAAAATTTTGTTAATCCACACCAAGCATTTTATATTATTTTTTACTAAAACTAGTTACCTTTCTATAATTAATCCAAAACGAGAAATCCGAACACAATGTCAGCCATCTTGCCACTCCCCGTTGAGGGCCATCTCAAACCCATGTTGAAGCCGCCACCTTTTTCAGCTACCGGCGGTTGCTCCTTCTCTCATTGCCTTCTCCCTCCCTGAAATCCTTGTACTTTCCTTGTGTAAGTTTCATCTTTGGTTTTCTTGTTTAAAAAATATGGTATTTTAAGCTTAATAGAAAAACAAGTAAAGCTCAATGCTAAAGAACTTGAAGCCTCCTTTTAAACAACCATTTTTTCTATATTTCCTTTGAGTTAATCTTTGGTTCTTTTGTGTACCCTTTTTGAAGCTTATTGTTCTGTTGTTGAAAATTTAGAAAAAAAAAATCTGGATTTTAATCCATGAATTGGCTTTTTCAGTTAATTGGGTTTTCTTTAATTTTCTCTTCGGTTGTCTGTGGTTCTGGGTTTTCTTTATCGATAAATCTTGAATTTGAATTACTAAGATAGCATCTCAATCCCACAGGCATTGGTGCAGATGAAGAACTCCTTCACTCACTTTCCAACAATTTTACAACATCGAAATGCTTAGGGGGAATATTCCCCATTCTGTTGGTTGTTATAATCAAGCAGCATTTTACTAAAAATTTTATTTTAGAAAATATTGTGATAATATTTTTAAAAAATATTATGATATTTAACGAATTCGGATATTCAAAGAAAATTTAATTAATTTGGATTAGGGTTTAAATAATAATACTCATATTTAGCGTGAATAATAAACGAATTTAAATTTTAAAATAGATTTCTAGATTTAAATTTTATAAAAATTGCATTTATTTGACCCATCATTGTTCTTATTCTCTTATTTAAGGGTATAATATCCTTTGAATATAATTATTATTCAATGTAATTATCAAATATCAAACATCGTATAAACAAAATCTAACCATCGGGGGCGCCTAACCCTCTAAAAAATGAACAATTACAATTTTGTTGCCTTATTAATCATTAAATTATAAATTTATATATGATAAAATTTTACTTTAATCCTTACAAAAATTATTTAATCGCTTTTAAAAATGATGGGAGCGTTCCGCCTTAAGAGGAAGCACTCATGTGAGCAGGAGTAGAAAAAGCGAAAGTTAGAATGTCGACTTGAGTATTACAAACATCGATGAAAATCTAATTCCTCGAAAACCTAATGTTCCTCCCAAGGTTCGTCTATGAAGGATGAGTTAAAGTCTAATATCTGGCCGAAATGCATAATTGATGAGCAACAGGTGAATATTCTTGTACTACTGTTCCTAGGGACAGAGGAGGCTAAGTTAGCCGAAAGATAATGATCGATTCAAGAACGCACCTACTTTTTCAAGGTAAAAAGAAGTAGAAAAGAAGCTCCAAGCCAATGTGTACCAGGCGCTATAACATTGAAATAACCCATGCTATACTTCCAAAAAAAAGTTCGAACATTATAATAAAATTTATTTTAAATTCTAAAAAAATTATAATTTAATTACTTACCTTAAAATTTGTTCTAATTTCATCCCTGTGGAGTTGACCACCTAATTCATATAAAGCCACGTTTGAATTTAAATAAAATTTTAATTATTCTAAATTCCCATTCCTTAGCCACTATAACGATACCGCGTAAAAGACTAAAAGCAAAAGAAAAAAATTAAAATAAAAGTCGGTATTGGCTTCGAAGCAGAGCCATAAAATCACCTGTATTAAGCAATCTCTTCCTTAAATCCAACCATTAAAAACCCTCGTTTCTTAAACATCAGATCGGATCCTTGAAGCCTCCATCGATTCATTTTTGGTACAGTTTTCGTAGTATCGATCAAAAATGAGTTTCCTCTTTGGGAAGAGAAAAACTCCCGCAGGTACCTGGTTTTCTGTTTTCGTTTTTTTTTTGGGGATTAAATTATTAAATTTTTTATTAATTTCGAAAAAGGTTTTACGATTTTGGGTTTGATCGTTTCGTTTTTGGGTTTTTAAATTGATCTCAGAAAAAAAAATAAGATTTTAGTAATTGGATGATATACGTGATAAAAAATAGCAGATTGCGTTTATTCGTGGGAATCGATTGACCGCTTTTTGTTATAATTCAGAATTTTGATGTCGAATGATAAATTGTGTCCATTTTAGGAATGATCTGAATTATGGTTTGGGTGCTATTTGTTTTTTTTTATTTGGTTTAGTTTTGGATTATAAGATCGGTCGTTTGCATGATTGCTTGTTCATATTTGTTTCGAATTTCGATAGGGTTTTACAATTTATTGAATTTTATGAATGATGCAAGCTGAAAAGAATAGGTGGATCATGCGTTTTTTTGGTGTATTACAAATTATTGAATGGTTAAATGATTGTTTGTTTTGTATTAGTTTCGAATTTTCATTAATGTCTATGATTTTCGGTTCGGTTGTTGTGGTTTGGATTTTTTGAATTGATCCCCGATAAGGATTTTAGTAATTGGATAATATACCTGATCAAAATTTCAGGTGGAATTTATTTGTGGAAATCAATTGATTGCTTTTTGTTGTAATTCATAATTTTGATGTGGAATGCTAAAATTTGTGTTTGTTCGTTTGTTCTTATCTGTTTCGATTTTCAATAGGGTTTTACAATTTATTGAATTTTATGAAATATGCAAGCTGAAAGAATAGGTGGGTCATGCATTTTTATGGTGTATTGCAAATTATTGAATGGGTGTTTGTTTCATATTAGTTTCGGATTTTCATTAATGTCGAAAAAAGGGTCTATTATTTTCGTTTTGGTTGTTGCGATTTGGATTTTGTGGAGTGATCCCAGATAAGGATTTTAGTAATTGGATAATATACCTGATCAAAATAGCAGGTGGAGTTTATTGGTGGAAATCAGTTGGTTGCTTCTTGTTGTAATTCAGAATTTTGATGTGGAATGATAAATTTTGTGTTTGTTTTAGAAATGTTTCTGAATTATGGTAATAAATGCATTTTTTTTTTTTGTTGGGGGAGGGTTTCTATTTGTTTTTATTTGGTTTACTTTTAGATTATAAGATCGATTGTTTGCATGATTGTTTGTTCATATTTGTTTCAGATTTTGATAGGGTTTTATGAATTCTTGAATTTTATGAAAGATGCAAGCTGAAAAAATAGGCGGGTCATGCATTTTTATGGTGTATTGCAAATTATTGAATGGTTGAATGGTTGTTTGTTCATATTAGTTTCAAATTATTGAAGTGATCCCAGATAAGGATCTTAGTAATTGGATGATATTAATGATTAAAGTAGCAGTTGTGTGTATTTTTCTGGCGATGATTTGTGGAAATTGACTTTTATTATTATTATTATAATTCAGAATTTTGATACGGAATGCTAAACATATATTAACTTCAGAAATGTTTGTGAATTATGATAAGAAATGCAATTTTTCTATGCTATTTGTTTATTCGTTTTTAGATAATGAGACTGATCACTTGTGTGGTTGTTTGTTCATATTTGTTTCAAATTTCAATAGGCTTTTACAAATTATTGAATGGGAAATGTTTGAATCCATGTTGTTTTTTCATGAAAGATGCAAACTAAAAGAATCGGTAAGTCACGCATTTTATGGTGTGGGTTAAATGGTGTTGATGGTTCCTGTTGTTTCCGGTTTTTGGAGGTAGTTAGGCTGTGAATTTGGATGGTGTATATAAAATGATATTGTTGATTTCGTATTGAGAGTTTGTGTAATATCTGAAAACATTGATGTCTTTTTTTGGTTTCAGAGCTTCTGCGGGAGAATAAGAGGATGCTGGACAAATCTATTAGAGAGATAGAGAGGGAGAGGCAAGGTCTTCAGAACCAAGAGAAGAAACTGATTGCAGAGATAAAGAAAACTGCAAAGCAAGGGCAGATGGTAAATTATTTTTTTCCTACATCAATATTTTTCCTTTTTTTTTCATTTTTGCTGACTTTTTTATGATGCATGTCTTATTATATTTGTCTTAGAAGTAGTATGTATTGGGGTCAAGTGCTTATCTGCTCGACAAATTTCTTTTAAGGCAATCACGGGAAAAGAATTTCTGCTTTTTGGCATGTGCGAGTTTGCTTTTTCATTGATTTTGTGTAAATCTGATGTATTTCTGCACTAGATGACTGTCTTATGTGTTACGGCATGTTTTATCAGATGCATTTTACAATTTGTATGAAAAGTTGAAGTCCCATGTTCTTCTTCCCGATCTGTAAACAAAATGCATCGAGTATACGTGTCAAGAGTTTGCATTCTTTGATTTTTTTTTTTTTTCACTTTGGCTGCTTGATTGTGTGTATGTCTATTTTGTTTGACACTAGTGGGTTGATGTGGTCATTTATTTTCTCATTTGGCTTCAAGATTGTACTGTCCTCTTTCGTATTCGGGAGCTAGGTTTACTTATAGAACCTATTATGCATGATCTATGCGAAACATGAATCAGCTTTACACCTATGTAGCCTACAACCTCAAAATGTTCTGATTGATGGAAACTTTTTTCAGGGAGCTGTAAAGGTGATGGCGAAAGACCTTATCCGAACTCGACATCAAATTGAAAAGTTCTATAAGCTGAAATCACAGCTCCAAGGCGTATCTCTTCGAATTCAAGTATGTTTTTTTATCTATACAGTTATCTCTGTGTCAATTACTTGAAGTGTTAATTGTTCACATTAAAAATTATGGTCTCTTGCTGTGCGTGGTAAGTAGATGAAAGTTGGTAAGTACAACTTTTGAGAGGGCAATTATAGAAAATTTTGAAATATGTTCTGCTCAACCCTTACAGCTCGACTAATTTTCTGTACAACTTCCAGACATTGAAATCAACACAAGCAATGGGAGAAGCAATGAAAGGTGTGACAAAGGCAATGGGCCGGATGAACAGGCAGATGAACTTGCCGTCGTTGCAGAAAATTATGCAAGAATTCGAGATGCAGAACGAGAAGATGGAGATGGTTAGTGAGGTAATGGGTGACGCTATTGATGATGCTTTGGAAGGTGATGAAGAAGAGGAAGAAACAGAAGAACTTGTGAGCCAAGTTCTCGATGAAATTGGAATCGATATCAATCAAGAGGTGCTATCTTCACCATTTCTTGCACATAACATTAATAGCTCGCATTTCTTGCCCTAATACTAACTCTGCTGATTTGATCTAACTCGCAGCTTGTCAATGCACCATCAGCTGCTGTTTCTGCACCAGCTGCAAAGGGTAAGGTTGCGCAGGCAGAAGCAACCGGGAATGACGATGGTGGGATAGATAGTGACTTACAAGCAAGGCTAGACAATTTGAGAAGGATGTAGTAAGTATGCTTAATTACTCTTGTATACAATATAAAAATTCCCTCCGTTGTGGAAGGCGAAAATACATTTGGATTGTAACATTTGGGAAAACTTGTGCCAGAGTTTATCGAGTGTCAGGGTATGGAAATACACAGTAACTATAATAAATTTACTTCTTTTGTAAATTTCTACATGCTTTGGCGGTAAATAGGTTATGAATTCATTCTATTTGGACACAAACCATTGCCTCATTTCTTTTTGATACCTTGCTGCATATATCATCGAGTTTATGTGGTTGTGTTTGGAACATCATCGATGAATCTGTTTTGCTGGATCCTTGTGCTTGTCAGCTTGTCTTGTACTATTTACCCCGTTTTGGTTCGGTTTTTGACTTAAACTGCACTCCGAGCTTTGCTGATGCCTAATATGCATTGCAGTGTTTGTAGTCACATTATAGCACCCACCATAGCAGGCGCAAAACCGGAGATAGCTGGTTTGGTGGTGGTTACTCAGACTCTTTATTTTTCTTGGAATACTTTATATTTCACACTTGGATATCGGGATATGAGCGTCAAGGATATTCACATATGTGAAAAAAAGAAGAACAAAATAATTATATAGATCACACTCACATCTGAACCCGAGTAAGTTATATGCTAAATAACAAAATACCCTGGCCCCATTTAAACGCTCAAAAATGAGCTGCACTGTATCCACATGGGCAGCTGGCTTTGTCAATTTTTAGTCATTTGTTAACATGGTCACGCATCTCATATGAGGCCCACCACATATATATTTTTTCAGACCATCCCTACCTTACCTCTAATCAATCAACAGAGAGACCCCCTCCCCCCAAAAAAATCAAACTAAAAGTGGGACGCCTAGAACATCTTCTCCGGGATTCTGCGGTGGAACTTCTTCTGTTTGTCTTCGACGAATCGGAGAAGGCTCGGGATCCACTAAGGTACGGCATAGTGGACAATCAAAATGAGAATAGAGCCACATATCTATACAAGGAGCATGGAAAGAATGCTTGCACCTTGGTAGTTGCCTCACTTCATCTCCATCTTCGAAAACCGATAAACAAACTGCACATTCATGTTCTCCGCCGGCTTCTTCAGACCCCGTGTCAATGCTTCCCTTCTTGTACTTGAAGCTCGACGACAATATGATCCTACTCTGGCTCTCGTAACTCCGCCCGGCAGCCATTTCAGCAAGTCGGGTTTGTCTTTGCCTAGAATAATCAGGGCGCTGTGTACACCACCGGATGACGATAAGGTTGTATACAGCCAATACAACGGCAGCTGTTCCGACTACAACGAGACCATAGTAAAGCATAGGCAAATTAGACTTTGAAGAAAGAGGAAGAGAAGAAGAAGAAGGGCCTTCAGTGTTTAAGTCTCCCATATTGAGCAAAAGGGGTTTTACAGATGAGTAAGGATTTTTACACAAGCAATGAAGTTTATAAGAGAGAAAGAGAGAAGCGCAAATGGGCAAACTGTGTATAATAAAAAAGAAAATATAATTGGTAGTTAATCTAAAAGCCGTGGTTGTTATGTAGTGGTGAAGAAAAAAATGTATTTGTATTAAATCTTCATTGGCCAAAAAAGAATGAAGACAAAACAAACGTACAATCATTAGACAGTGAATTAAAAGAATTAGCTGTGAAAATGTTTGGATTTTGTTGATAAGAAATTTCTCCTATTTTCTTCCTCTCTTCCTTTATATATGTATGTGTGTACGTACTTGTCTTAATGTCAACTTGGGTCGGGCAGGATTTAGGCCAGTAGTTGAGCCGTGAAATTGAGAGAGCCTGCAAAAGGAAAAATGGATGAGCTGTGGGGGCGTCGGAGTTAGCACTCCAATACTAAAGCTAGTGCTTTTGTTCAGAGAGAATGAAGGTAGGATATGACGAAATATTGGATGCGTCTATGAAGTATGCTTAAAAGCATTTTACCTCTCACGTGATAATCCTTTTACCCTTGAAGTTTAATGTGATTCGAGATTGGTTTATCTTCCTATTTCGTTTATTTTTTCCTTTTGTTTTATTCAGGTTGTGTCAAGCTTTGTTTAAGCTCAGTCTTTTGTGGCGTTAGTGCCCTTTTGCTCCCTTATTTAAATTTTAAACGGATCACTTTTATCCATTCGCTATTAAATTTTGATCTGATTTTAAAATAATCTAAATTAGAACTTAATTTTATCATAAAAAGTAAATAATTAAATTTATCTAATCCGAACATAAAATAACTTGAACTCTACATAATTTGAACCCAAAATCACTTGAACCTTAAATGACAATAACAAATAATTTAAAATGATTTAATCCGACCAAAAAATTTTAAATCAAATTACGGAATGAAAATTTTAGAATTCAAATTTATTTGATCCAGAATCTAACAAGAATGGTCTAAATATACTACTAATCCTTGAACTTCAATTTTGTATTTCTGTAAATATTATTTTTTGTTGTCTTCCTTCTCTTTAGTAATATAACATAAATATGTTTACAAGTAAATATTTAATAATAAAAAAGAGGTTCCGTTCAAAAAATATATAATAAAGAAAAATAGATGGGCCAACAAGCCCAATTATAGCCCAAGATGTGGAAGACATAATAATAAAAATAAGCCTATTATAGAAATTTTAAAATTAAATCTAGCATGCATAAAAAAGCCCTATCGTAAAAAAATGGGCTTAACCAGCCCATAATGTTTATTATATGGCAAAATCGATAAATCAAATCCAACTTTTTTCTATTCTATTCCATCGATTTTGTAACGTTGCTTGAATCAGATTAGATAGATTAAATTGGGAATAGGTTGGATACAAGTTCGATTAAAGGGCTAGACCAGTTAACTCACGAACTAGTATGGATCATTTAATATTTATTAATTAAATATATGGTTATTTCTAGAGGTGTTCATGGTAGTGGTCCATATAAGGTGTCAAGATCAATTTTTCAAGTTCGGGACTGATCCTACCCAAAAAATGGACTTACTTTTTGCCAAAGTCTGGTCTAATTTAAGAAAAGTAAACTCGGGCTCGACTCAGCCCGCGCATGTTAAATTTTTTATATTAGTTTTTTGTTTTAAATTGATTTTTTTAAAAATATATAAAATACTAAATACACTAGAAATATTTAAATAAAAGTTTTCAAACACATTAAAAATGCATTAAAAAGTAATTATATTAAAAAAAATATTATCATAAATATAATAAATGTTTTATTGTGGATCAAATGTTAGGGTATTCATGTGGATCATATGGAAGAATATACTTTTAACTAATTTGGAGAGTACAAGGAGGCATATGTCGAATGAAAGCCAATGCTCGAGATGTGGCAATGTCTATGAATTGGAGATCCATGCCGTTCGTGATTGCTTTTTTCTTAAGTCTATTTGGCGATCAGTTGTGCCAACTCATGCATGGATAAGTTTTTTCGCTATGCTTATGAATGATTGGATGTTATGGAATTTAGAGAATGTTGGAGATTGTGGTAGTCGAGTTGTTGATTGGTGTAGCTTTTTTCTTATAATATGTTGGTTGTTATGGAAGAACCAGAATACATTTGTGTTTACAAATTGCCACAGTAGCTCCCAGGAAATGATTGATAAGGGCGTTAGTTAGGCAAGGAACTATGCGAGGATATCTTATCCTGTGTTTCAATATAGTCCTATGGTTACTGTTGCACATTGGTCAGAGCTGTTTAGAGGTTGGATTAAACTTAACACAGATGGGGCAGTTTCGTCAAATGGATCCTATGCCGGGATTGAGAGAGTGTTTAGAGATGCTGATGCTAATTGGCTTTAGAGATTCTCAAGGCTGCTAGGTAAGGAAGCAATTTTTAAGATTGAAGCGAGAGCTATTTTGGAGGGGCTTCTCAGTTAGAAGTTGAAAGTGATAATGATCTTTTGATAGAGACGATTGTAAAGGGAGGTGCAACTAATAGTCAGATAATGGAACTATGCGGGATTCATCAAATGGTGTGTTGAGGGTGGAAGGTTTGCTTTCACCATGTTTCAAAAACTCACAATGTTGTCGCTGATCATATGAAAAAAGTTCTGGCAATAAGATTCACTGAGATCCAAGTTTTTGAGGTTCCACCCATTCCCCGTGGGAGTTAGATCAAGCAGATTATTTTAGATTTACAAGGGCAAATGAGCCCATTCATTAGTTTCACTTAAAACTATTTTATTTTACCAAAAAATAAATTTATATTTTGGGTTGGGTTATTTAGTTGAATAATTTTTTTTTTAGGATTTAGATAATGAATTTAATTGTTATTGAATTATTGATTTAATATAAATATATATATAATTATTATTTAATATATATACTTAATATAATTAATTTTTATAACATAATATATTCGGGTCGAGCCTAATAAAAATAATCTTGTCCAGAGCCAACCAATACAGAAAATAAACCTTAAATTTTACTCAAGCCTATTTTCTTAATCCCGTATTTTTGCCTAAACCCTCCGTTGGAATTTGTGCTATCACACTTCTTATGCATGGTGGCTACCTGCTGAGTTTCTGATGTTGTTTCAGCTTTGGCTCCTCCTCTGTTGGATCCCGAGATAGTGAGAGAGTGGTACCTCAGCGGGTTTCACGATGGCATGGCGCATGCATACCCAGGTGCAATGCTCTCGCAGGGTCCAAGTGCTATCCCTCCTTGCTTGGTGGTGACAAAAGAACAGCCTTAAGGTTTCTTTGGGGGGTTTGGGTTTTGGACTCATTCTTGGGCTTTCTTGTTCGGCCCATTTAACAGTATCTAACTTTTTTATTATTAATGAATTTTTATTTATTGGGAAAAAATGATATTTTCTATCTAAAATTCCCAACCAAATTTCAAACTTTGATGTAGGATTGGACCAATAAGATAACCTTATCGTCCAAATCCCAACTTCAAAATCCCACCTCTCAAATATTCCTTACCAATCTCTCAAAACCCCCAACATTTGCAACAATCCCCCCTCATCTTTGTTCCACAAACAGCACCAATGGCTTCCACTTCAGCTGTTTCAATGGCACTGCCACTATCACCCACCACCCAGACCAAAGTCTCCATCCCCAACCCTTTCCTCAACCCACTTCCACTCAAGCATTCATCAATGGTTGCCACCCCAACTACAAGACCCAATGCAACAAAACTTGAAATCAAGGCTTCTTCTTCTTCTTCTTCAAACAAGGAGAAGGCAGTGACTATGTTGACAGCAGCTGCAATGACAACATCAATGATGGTCCCTGAAATAGCTCAAGCAGCTGATGGGGTTACCCCTTCTCTCAAGAACTTCTTGCTTAGCATTGCTGCTGGCGGTGTTGTGCTTGTCGCCATTATTGGAGCTGTCATTGGTGTCTCTAACTTTGACCCTGTTAAGCGAAGCTGAGGCCATTTAAATTGTTTACATGCTGTGATATTTACTTACCTCCTTGGTTTATTCATCTGTTTTTTTATGTTTCCAGTTATAAATTTGGCTTTTTTAAGTCCCTGCAATTTCTCAAATTTTCTTGTTTTCTTCACATAAATATTCAACATATGCATTAAAAAGTTATGCCTCGTTACCATTATATTAATGATTTTTTATTTGATAATTACATTGAATCCGATGAATTTTAAAATCGAAAGGAGGCTGGCTACAGAAAAATGACCACAATCTTAACTTTCATAGCATTCAATGCCTGCAACATATGAATCACAGATACATACAATACAGACACGAGGACAGAGACGTAGTATAAATTCGACACAACAACACAGTAAAATTCCAAGTATAGGCTTGTTTTTGAGACAGCTTCACCCATAGATTCGTTTAACTATTTAGAAATTAATAAAATATAAAATATATTTTTATAACTAAATTAAACTTTTAGAACTAAAACATAATAAATCAATATATATTTGTACATTACTCAGGCTTCAGCTGAACGGACTCAAAATCCGTTTGAATAAAATATGCGGCATCTGTATCTTGATTAAGAGCTGTTACCCGGTCGAACTTTTGAGTCTTGAAATTATAAAAATACACACTCCAAATATCCTTCATAAGCAGAGTGTCAGCACTGTAAAACGAATGAAAACGAGTAAGATAACACTCTTTGTTCAAATTCATGGTGTGTTTTCTAATCCATATGTGTTCATAGTTTAAAACCCAAACATCCACCGTCTTAGTTTTAGAACCAACCTTGACCAACCCCAGGTTCCCTTCGCACGACACAAGTGCTATCTGCTCCCAATATTCTTTTCGACGAAGTGAGTTCGGCAGCGAAGCCATTGTCCATTCCTCTTTGTTACCGTCGAAAGATAATACAATGTCCTTGTCTTGTTCTCTGTTGAAAATAAGCCAATGGAGGCCGCCGCACGCAGAAACGCCTTGCTTTTTCCGGAAAAAGTCGCGGTATGTTAACTTTAAATCCTCTGATTGTTTCCATTCCCAACTCTTGGAATCGAATATCTCGCAGTGCCATAAGTTTTCATCGGAAACTACACGGTGATTAACTTCTTTGTCGGAATACTCCGAATCGAGGTCCGATTCGGAGTCTGATTCAGAGTGTTTATCATCTATGCTGTCGGAGAGTCCGACGATTTTGAACCGTAAATGGTTCGATCCGAGCACCAACAAACTTATCTTTGACCTATAAAATCGAGGATTTGGAGCCGGAATGAATTCCCACTGTTGAGTACTTGGTTTACAAATATAAAACCGGTTTTCTCCATGTAGTCTCGTGCTACATAAAACCAAACCTTCATTGACCGTTGCTACAATCTGAACAGGTTCGGGTAAAAAACTTAGAAATTTCGGAGTTAGTTTTGGCTCGAGCCCTGAATTCGCTATTGACACAAAGTTGGAACTCAATCGATGTCTCCAACTGTATCCAAAGTTTTTCGAACATTGAAGTAAATATCCCACCATTGTTGATGTCCTTTGAGAATGTAGCCGCATAAAGGTAGATTCGTAAGTGAGATCCTTGCATTCTTTCGAAAGAACCCTACACTTTTTCATTGTTTTCAAATCAGCCCTCGAGAAAATTTCTAATAAAACATCGTTGCTAAAATCATAAGACGCCATCAATCTACTGGTAAAAATAAAGAAATAAAAAAACAAAGAAATAAGCAAAAAAGAATATGCAGTCAGTTGAAGTGAAGATTATCAATTAGGGTGTTTATATATATAGTAATTGGACGAATTAGTTTCCTGCAGGGACAGTAGCTTCTAGTTGGAATCATAGTAGAATTAGGGTTTTCGTTATTCAACTCAAACTAGGATTTTAAATAAAATAAGTACTTGTTTTTTAAGGTAAAATAATTAGTATATATATTAACTACATTATCTTATAAACTAATTATATAGCCATGATAGACTGTATTTTTTCTATTATTTCATTAATTGATATAAAGTTATAAACTATACAACTATATAAATAAAAGGAATGTCACAGATATATCTATTACAACTATATATACATTATCTACTATTAAATTGGCAACGGATCCGTTGACTGCTGGTGAGACCAATGGGTGTCAGAATGCGGGCCGTTGGTAAGCCAACATGCATGGAAAGCTACGTTGCATGGTTACAAGCAATGGAGATTGGTAAATTTCAGCATTTAGTCCCTGAGGAATTAGTTTCAAGGATTGCGGCAGTTAAAAAACTTAAACCCCCATAATAGGAGCATCATTACCTTCCAGGTTGGGGATTAACACATAATAGGAGAATAATAATAGATTTTTTTTTTAATTTTAAAATATGAGAATTAATAGGAGAATTTTGATGGTATTAATAACTAAATCTGAATTTTTTTTAATCCAAAAAATAAGACTAAATTTCAAACTTACAAAAAAAATACAATTATAGCATTTTTAAATTAAAATTAAATAGTAGAATTTCATAAAAAAACCAAATTTAGTCTAAAAATTCAATTAAATAAAATTGAAGTGACAAAATTCAATATAGGTTAAAGTAGAGTGGTAAATTTAAAAAAAAAAAAAAACCTAAGTACAATGATAATTATCAACAGGCTTTTCCAACTTTTTCCCAAAGCTCTCTCTTTCATTTGAGGAGCCTTTGTTCATTGGTTTCAGTCGCCAGTGGTGGCCTTTGGGCCGGCCATTCCTTCGACCTTTCTCCCTTATACTCTGTTCATCTCCCTTCTCTTTTGAAGACCTTTCATTTCCCATTGCCTTTTCTTTCGGCTAAATAACTCAAGTCGCCCCTCCGTCCAGTGCGAGGCGGTGTCGTGTTTTCCCAAGGGGTTTTCTCCCTTCTTTTCTCTATCGGGCCGACTTTGTTCTACCATTTGGTTATGGTTTTTTTTGCCTCTTCTTTGTTCATCCCCCTCGTTATCGAAGCTCTTGCTCTTTGTGTTGGAGCCTCGACGTTAATGTCGGAGATTCGTCGGTGGTGATGTTTGATGGTGATTGGTGTAATCGCATCAGGCCTTGCCTGGTGGCCATTATGGTTGGTCCATTGAGGGTATGACTCGGCCTTTGCTCCTCCGCCGTTTGATGATTTCCCTAGTGCCGCAACAACTTCGGCGAGTATTTGTGGGCTTTCAATTGCTGGCCTCTTCTAGAGATGTTGTTTCTCTGGCTGACTGCACTGTCCATTTCACCCAACCTTGGTCCGCTCTCCCATTCCAAGTGCGCTAACGCTGTCCATGGTTGTTTAGGTCCCTAAGGTTTCTGGGTGACTTTTGAGGGCTAAACCTTAAATTTTGTTATGTTCTTGTTTGGACTTCGGCCCACCTCCTTTCTACCGGCTTTTATGTTGAATGAAGCTTCAGTTGATAAAAAAAATAAAAGCAACTATCAACAAAACTAAAACATAAACAAATACTTTTGACCTAAGAAAAGAATAATAACAAAATTTATACTCGTATCACCGCAAAAAAACCCTTTAATAGCTACTCCGTGGTTACATATACATGTAGAACATATGAACACATGCGAACCAAATAATCACATGCAGAAGCCAAAAGGATGTCATAAATCTTAAAAAGGAATAAAAAATCCTTGAATAAATTTATCAAGTAATAAGTTTTGAGTATAACAAAATTTGAGAAACACCAAAGGAAAATTCAGAAAAAAGCATCCAGCATAAGTTCATTTTAGGTGCCAAACTTAAAAACTACAAAATCTAAGACACTTGACATGCTCCAAATATCAAATAGATGACTATCATAACAGTGATCATCGGCTTTAAGCCACTGGCGGAAGTTCAATCTCGGTCGGCACAGGTGCTTCCACCTTGATAACTTCATCATCCTTGGGAGGGTGGATGGTGACAAGATCCGGGAGTGGAGTTGTTGGGCCTTGCTTACCCTTTGGATCCCAGTCAAGCATGATCTTCACCTTGATGCCCAGTACTCCCTGCGTTAACCCCAAAGAATTCAATCAGAAACGGAAATTGAACAGGGCATAGCACTAAAAGTGGATAAATGAATAGCAAACCTGTCTCAGAAGAACATGTCGAACAGCAGAGTCAATGTACTCGTTCACTGGGTGACCAGAAGAAATCATGTATCCGTCTTTGAACTTCATGGATTTGGCACGTTGTGCCCTTAGCTTTCCACTAACAATAACCTGTAGCATAAAGGATGCGGAAATACAAGTTCAAAAATGAATCGAGATAAAGAACCCAGAATCATATGTTGAATGAAATCAACTGGTATACAAACCTCGCAACCCTTGGCTCCACTCTCCATGACAAATCTAAGCACACCATAGCAGGCCCTGTAAAAACCATTTACAACATTTAGCTTGAACATACCGACAAGAATTGACAAACTTGTACAATATATAACATCAAGTCAGCAAATTCAAAATCAAATCCGTAATGTACACACACAAAGAGATTAAATAGCAGCACCAAAAATGAACAAGGAAAATGAGAACCATATGAATGTATCCTCCTAAATGTTACAGTCTGAAAACCATTGGATTTCAAACAAGATGATGGTAATGGAGGATTGGATTGATCTCGTCATCTTCCGACACAAAATCGGCATGAGAATAACCTATTTGCTTTATAGATGACAAAATCTAAAGCCAAAACATGTCAAAATAGAACCAAGTAAATCAAAAACACGTACGCTGTATCAGTCCATTAAACATCTAAGAACACATCATATTAGCAAGCAAAACAAAATCAAATCAATATCACAACGGGGAGTTAAAAATAAGAAAAAATTTCACCATTGTTCCCTCTACTAATATTACTGCATGAAGATGAAATGCATTACAGCAGGTTAATAAAACAGAGGAAATATAATATCTAATTACTTTTGTCACCTTCCGACACAAAAAATTGGCAGTGAAACACCAACCTGCTTTGTAGATGACGTTAATGATCAAATAAGTTTTGCATAAACAGACATTTCAGTAAAATGAATAACGAATTTGAGAACAGTTAAAATGTAACCTCCAAAATGTTACTGTATGAAAACCTATGGATTTCAAACAGTATGATGTTAACGGAGGATTGGATCGATCTTGTCATCTTCCGACACAAAATCGGTATAAGAATAACCTATTTGCTTTATAGATGACAAAACCTATAGCCAAAATACAAATAAACGCAAACATTCATTTTCAAAACACGCATAGATCAGTCCATTTAACATCTCGGAGCTTATCACATTCACATACAAAATAAAACACATCACAATAGAAAATTAAAAATAATAGATTAAACATAAAAAAATATAATGCATTTGAGCAGGCATTAATTGAACATAGGAAAATATGATCTAATTTCATATATCACACACGAAACAAATAAGATTTGCATAACAGGCTTCAAATCTGTAAAAAAAAAATCGATTTCGAGTATATACCTACGGACGGCGAGACCTCCGAGGAGCTTATAGCGAAGGGACTCAGCCTGAGCAATGGCACAAAGGCCTCTGTTATTGACCTTCTCAGCGTAAAGCTCCACGCTGTTTTCAGGGAACTTGAATCGCTTTTGAACAACAGAGGTCAGTTCCCTAATCCTCCTCCCTTTCTCGCCTACAATCAACAATCAATCACAAATTAAAAAAAGACCTAAAATTTAAAAATCAAAACCCATCATCAAAAAGTAAATTTTTTACGAAAAAATACCCAGAACATTTTGGGTACGAGTGGCTCTGATAATGATCTCAGTACGCATGGGAGTAACTCTGACTTCGACACCAGAGTATCCATCTTCGGCCAGTTCCCTAGTCAAGACCTCATTGAGTTCAGCGAAGAAGACTCCGTCAGCGACGAACTGAAATTAAAAAAAAAAAAAGTAATCAGTTAAAGAAAGATTAAAGAAATGGAAGAAGAAATGGAAGGTGGAAAGGAAATACCTTTCGCTTTTTGCTGATTTGAGCTGCGGCCGCCATGGTTTTTTCTCTCTAAGGGAGTGAAATTGCAGAGAAGTAAGATGTGTGAAACGGCTGAAGCTCCGCAAACCCTAAAGATGAGAGGATCGAAAGTGTCTAAGATGGAGTAAAATATAGTGGATTGCTGATTAGGGTTTTTTATACTAAATGGGCTTTTTTTAGGGTTAGGGTTTGATTGTTATGGATTTGTTTTGAGGGTTTAAAATGGGTTGTTCATAAGATCCGGTCCAAATTAAGCTTCTAAGGCCCAATTACACTCTTTGGATAAGTAAAGATGAATCCACCACTTTTTATACCAAGTGTGGGCTTAATTAGTCATTAAAATGGCTTAATTAGTAATTAAATTTAAATTTTGTTAACATATTTTTTTATTTTAATAATTAAATTTAAATAAAAATGTTAAATAATAAATAGTAATTAAGCCGGATATGAATTGGATGGAAATAGAAGATTGAGTGAACTACTCAACCTTTGGACAAGTTCGACTGCATTATAAATTCGACAACAAAATGATTCAAATTCTATTAAAAGGATAACGTAGTTCGAACCGAATAAATAGTTAAATAGTTAAATTTTCAAATCCCAAATTAATTGCTTTTAAGTATCAAAATTATAAAATAATAATTAAGAAATTGATAAAATTTATATATTTAAAAAATCAAAGGTAAAATGAACGAAAACGTAAAGAAAAAAAATTCAAAATCCATAATCTGTAAGGGTCATGGCTTTATATATATATATATATATATATATATATATATATATATTATTAATCTATGGTTAAATTTTAATTTTAACTTTTTAGATTATATAAAAATTATCAAATTTTAATTTTGGTCCTTATCATGCGCTTAAATTTGACATTTAATCGTTATATTTTACTTTTTTTTTACATAATTTGGTATTTCAATATTTATATTATCATTAATTTAAATATTTAATTCTAATTAAAATGCTGACATGAATTTTAAAATTTATTAATATTCTTAAAATTCTCTATTAAACTCAAGTTCACTACAACATCTTTTTTTTTTTTATCATATGGCTATCAAATGAGTTTTTTACGCTATCAAATGAGTTTTTTACATTAAAAAAAAAAAACACCTGACACCAACAATTTTAACAGTATTAATAAATACTACTTGTTAAGAGGGAAGGGGGCGGGTTGGCTCCTTGGAGAAGTATTTGAAGTGTGCACAATAATAATTTTGGTGAAACCACCAACCAAGGCATACGGGCCTTTACCTTGCAACCACTACTAGGGCTAGCCTTTTATTGTTGAGGGGGATTGACTCCTATGGGAGAAGTCTTCAAAATATCATCCACCAAGCAATCGACACTAGCCTTAATAACTAAAGATACTATCCTCGTGTCGAGGTTTTGTTCTTGTCTTCCGAGAGAGTTGTTGTATACTTCAAGAAAGAGGGGGAAGAAGCATTAGTTTTGTACACAATAATAATCATGGATAATGTGCGCCTAGGATTCAAACCACCAATCAAGACATACGTAGCTTTTATACGCACAATACTAATGTTTCTTCGTTGAGCTCTTGCAAAGTCGTATCTTCACCAACTGAAGTATCCCTTCGTAAATCGTACAATGCCGCTTTCGATTCTTAACTTTTAATATTATTGAAAATACAAAATTATGATAAAAAAAATAAGTATGAAATTAAAATGTCACAATCACATTCCAAAATCTTGCATTAGAAATGTAAGACTATGCAAATCAAACTCTTTTATTATTATCAAAAGGGAGTTGACTTTTTTTTTTCAAAGGAACAAGATGACTCTAATCCTATCCTTTTCAAACACACAACAAAAAGGGAGAAAATAAACAAAGGCTCTCTTTAGTGTTAGGCACAGAAAGTGTCACTTATATCCATTTTGTTTAAGATTTTGTCCCATCAAAGTTACTTATTAGCACTAGTTACAAATTATTTAATTATTATTAGATAAATATATTATCTTATTGAATAAACAATTTCCATTTGAAATGTTAAAAAGAAGACAACTGCTTTTTGTCCAAGTTACCTAACAAAAAATTTATTTAGAAAAAAAAAATAAACAAAATATTTTTTTTAGAGAAAAATAGAAATCAATTATAAATTTATTTCAGCGTCATTATACACGAGCTAATCATTTATCAGAATTTACTCAATTACCACGGCCGAAATCTCTTGAAAAGCTTTAAGGCCATAAGAAAGAACTCTCATCATCTCCGCCAATATATGTGCCACTACATTAACTTCTCTTAAAGTCTTTTATATATCAACCCGCATTCTCTCCTACAAAGGTCCTAAATTCTTAGGACCAACTTCCTATCCAATTGCCCTTTGAACTTATCTAAAATAGGACCAAAACCCATTTTTATGCCTCTTTTGGAAGACTAGATGATCATATTACCATAAATTTTAATTAATTAATCAATGTCCATCATTTTCTAATAAAAATGATATTATAATTGAAATGTAATTAGTCCATAAATGTAGTCCCTTTTAAGGAAAATGTGGATTATTTTGATTGGATGATCCTTTAATGTGGTCCAACTAATCATGTTTGCTAAACTAACCCAATTCATGAATCTACTTGTTTATTTTAAGGATAAGATTTGGAAATTTAGATTTGGCATTTAAAATCACATTCACCTTATTTTTATTTAGGTTAAGGTTTGAGAGACATGACAAGTTTAGAATATACCTTTTAATTTTTCAAATTAAATTAATCTTTACATACACAACTAAATAAATAAATTATTAAATTAACCTTTACATATAAAAAAATATTTTATCATAACGAGATCGAATCGATATTTTTAAAGAAAAAATTCAATATTATTTTTATTATTAGCTAACTATCAAGTGAATTTTTTTTAATTTCAAAATGTATCACCAGTAAATTTAATAGATGAATTTTAATAATGACAATAATTGGACTAAAATTTTTAATAAGTGAACTAATTGAAACAATAAAGTTAAAATTTTGAAATTTTGTAGATCATATGTGGATAAATTAATCTAAGTAAGGGTATTAGCACCCTGACTAAATGGTATAATTGGACTTTTAGTGCCTCGAAAGTAAATAATTAAATTTAAATTTTCTCTAAGTATAAAATATTTAATTTTGTCTCCTCTTGTTAAGAAATTCAGTTTAAATCATTTTTAATAAAAAAAAATTTTAACTTTCCCCAAAGTTTTTAATTTTATCTTGACCCCATTACATAATTTCTGCTTGTAATAATTAATTTTGATGGTAAATATTAATATAGTTGTAAAATTTATTTAATTAATTATTCAATTTAATTCTTATAATAATTAATTCTAATGATATTGTTGATTAGATGAAATAAGTGAAAAAGAACATATATAAACATGGGCTTAAATTATAGATAAGATAATGAGAGACAAAAGATTAATATTAGACAAAAATGATTGAATGAAGAATGGACTTATGCATTATGTTAAAAAAGCCGATATAATCATAATTTATAATAATACGGGGACACATATTATTAATAGACATGTAATGAAAAAGTTAACAAATTTATTAACGAAAGGGTTTTATTAAAACAATATAATAATTTAAACACTTAATTTAGAAACTAATTTTAAAATTTAATTCATAATTTAACGAATGATCAAAATAAAAAAAAAATAAAAAACAAGGGAAAATTTTTAATTATATAAATAAATACAACAACAAAAAATTTCTTATTTTTAAAGAAACAAAAAATTATAATAGTCAAAAGCTCATCATCTCTCATTTGAAATTATGTTCATATGGTGATGTGTGATTGGGATCCAAAAAGATTATTTAAAGCTACTTTCCCTTGTTGCATAACATTGTTGTTCGATTTTTGAGTTGGAATGAAAACATAGGATATAATAAAAAAATAAAAGTCGAGACACACTCAATTTTATTTGTGGAGTTTTTATAACTCTCTCTTTATATATAAAACTATTTTTTTATTATTTTAAGTATGAATTAAGTACATCCTATAGTTTCTTAAGTCAACTTGTGGTAAGGACGAAACTAAAATATTGTTTAAGGGACAAAAATAAATAATAATTTCTGAGAAGGGGTAAAGTACAAATTTTGTCAATTATATTAATTTGCAATTGCATAAATCTTAAAAGTGATTAAAATGATAATTTTACCATGTTAGGGGATCAAGACCACTGTCTAATCCCTCTATCTACGCTTTTAGCTTGTAGAGTTAAAAAATTTCAATGCCAATCTATCAAATAATTATACAATGGTAAAAAAACTCATATTTGAACTTAAAAAAAATATTACTGGGAAAGACAACCACGTAATTAATAACAACAAAAACCCATCATTAGCCTATGATTTTTAAAAATTTCAACGAATACAATATGCTCCAAGTTCGTGTACTCTTCGTACATGTAAAATTTAATCATTCTACTTTTATTTTAATAAATTTTGTCTCTCTACTTTTTGGGTTTAAAAATGCAAGTCCAGTGTTAAATTTAGATTCATTACAATATAATTTTTTGTTACATAATTACCGAGTGATTTTTTTTTCAAAACATCATATTAATGAATTTAATAGAATTGAGTTTAACCAAAATTTTAATGGGTTAACGATTGAACCAAAATTTTAAAATCTAAAAAAAATAAAGAGAATAAATTTCAAGTATAAAAAATTAAAACGAGTTGGAACATATTTTAATCAATTACATAATCTAACCATTTCTGAGAAACTTTCTTCATTTCTCACCATGCAAAAGAATTACTACCACTAATAACAACAATGATAACAAGGGTATAGTAGCTGGGAGAAAATATTGTTCTGAAATACAATCACGAACTCGAACCAACCCGAGCAGATTAATAACAACGATAACAACAAAAACCCATCATTTATCCATGATTGTTAAAACTCAAGCGGGCCTATTTCTTTTGTTACCACCTGATTTCATGGCACCATTAGAATCCCCATCAGAGGAAGAAGCATCCATGGATTTGGTGTAAGAAGTTGAAAGATCAGCATATAAATCAACCACCCTCCTTATGTTGTTGTTGAGCTCCCTAATTAGACCAACATTTCTGGTCAAGTTGTCAGGGATCTTGGTCTCATGGTTCTGGTTTATCTCATTGATCAGCAACCTGTTCTGGTCCAATATATTCTGGACCTGCACAAAGTTCTTCTGAAATGTCTGCACCACTTTGGTATCTATTTCACCACCATTCCCTAGCCCTGAATATGTCTCATCCTCCATTATTATTATTATTATTTTCACTTTTTAGAGTCAGAGTTCTATCAGATCAAAAACCAGTCCTGAATCCAAAAAAGAAAAAGAAAAAAAAAAAAAGAGTTAAAATGTAAAAAAGCCACTAGTTTTTGTTTAATAAAGGGTTAATTCCACTTTTAGTCTCTCCACTAAGTAAAATTTGGGATTTAATCCTTCTGTGTTTTTCTATTGTTATAATGTTATAAGTAACTATGAGTACTTAAAAATTGTTGTTTATTTTATTATTTTTACTATTATTGTTGTTGTTATTATTAGTATTTATGATGAGATGAGAAAAAAAGCAGATCCCATTTCCATTAAAGGGAACCTTCTTTAATGTACTCAGAAAAAAAAAACCTAACCTAAAGCACAGTGTTTCAATGAAAAATCCCCAAAAATAAAAACAAAAATTATCAAATAAAGAGGCAACCATTATTAATCTTTACATAACATGAATAAAAATGTCAATTAAGAAAAAAACAACAAAAATGTACATAGCTTCTATCAAATTAAATCAAACACAGAAAAAGAAAACAAATTTTCTTGCTTTAAATTCAAAGAAGATGAACTCTCCAGAGCTTCCCAGGAAAAAAAAAACCCATCAAAGAAAAAAAAAATTAAAAGCACATTCATTTAAGTACAAAAGAAAACAAAGATAGGGAAAGAGATGGTTTCTTAAAGATAGAAATATAAATTACTATTTTATAATTTAATTTTTATATAACTACCTTGAAAACCTGGACCATTATATCCTGAGAAGGAGGAGATACTGATTGTGAGGAAGAAGAAGACGAGGGATTCCCGAGGAATAGTGGAAAAATATCGCCGGTTAAAATCTCAGGCACCCACCAACCAAGGAAAAAAGAAATAGCTTTCTGAATTTTGAGAGAGTTTTGAGAGAGAGAGAGAGAGACAATGTGTAGATTTTGACAGTCACGCTCGAACGCCCCTCTCTTTGTGTGTCTAAATATTTGTTTATATATATATATATATTAATATATTTCTCTAATAATATTTTTTAATGATAAAATTATTTAATAATGATTTATATTTTAATATTATTAACCAATATTTTTAGAATTGTATCAATGATTGAACTGGTTAAACTATCAGTTCTCGGTTAGACCAATTTAAATAAAAAAATTATATAAAATAACAAATATTATAGTGTTTTTAATAAAAAATATTTTTTCAGATCCAACATTTACATTTTATTCCATTAATTAAATTTAAATATTATAGTGTTTTTAATAAATTTTAATTTTTTATTTAATATAAAATTTTCAATGAATAGTAAACTCGTTATTAAAAATGTTAACAATTTTTAAATATATATTTAAAATAAATTATCTCTTTTTCAAGAAAAAATGATATATCCAAATTAATATATTCAACTTTTATCCAAAATTATTCAAAATAGTACAAAATAAAGATTAAATTTAATAAATAAATAATTTTAAAAATCGAGATTTATTTTGACCAAACAATAAAATTATATTCAATACTTAATTTTTACTAATTTACTGAACAAATCTTTAATATAAATTCAGAAATTATAAAATTCAATATTAAAATTTTAAAACTTATTTTTGTAGCACTTGATTTTTCAAATTATTAACAACACATTATTCACTAAATATTTAATTTGAAGTTAATTTTTTAAAATAAAAGCTTTAAAAAAGTAAAAGTAAAATTTTAAATCCATCATTAGTAAAAATATAAAGTGAATTTAAATATCCAAAATGTATAATTGTTGCGGATTCAAATTACACGTGGACTGAATTATAAATAAAGTAATAAATGAATTGTAATAAAATTTTCAGTTGACACTAATCTTGAATTCGATCCTTAAACAATTTTTGTTCTTTTATTCTTATATTATATATAAAATAATAACTATTGTATATAAATTTAAATATTATTTAAATTCATAGTATTTTGTATCACAAAAATAAATAAATTATTTAGAAATTATCCAAATTTGAATACTGTGTTGATATCTCATTTTTAGAGGGGAAATTACTTTTCGTATCGCTTTATTATAAGAAATGGATCAATTTAGTGTATGTTCTATTAGAAATAATCAAATAAGGTCAAATATTAACATTTAATATTTAAAAATGACATGAAATATATATTTCAATCAAAATATTTCATTTGAAGAACCATATAAGCTAACTCTCTTAAACAATAACTGATAACTTTGTTAAAATTTAGTCTTATTTGATTCTTTATAATAGTATAAGGATGAATAGACCAATTTGATTCGGTCTCTATGAGGCTTAGTGGTAGAGCCAGGGGCAGGCAGGGGACTAAGCCCCCTTAAAATGGAAAAATTTTTTATTTAGGTCATTTATAGTTTATAAAATTTTAAATTAGTAATGATAAAATTGCACTTTGGCCTCTCAAAAATAATAAAAAATTGATTTAATCATTTAAAAATTACAAAGATATAGACTATTAAAATGGTGAAATTATATTTTTACCATCATAAAAATATACAACTTAATTACGCCTCCAAAATTTTTCTGACTCCACCACTGATGAAACTTTTAAATATTTCTAATATTATAAAAACTTAAGATTGAATTGATGTAACGAATTAAAGATATACCAACTTAATTATAAAAATATTTAAATATTATTTTTTAGAAAAATAACTTTATGATTTTTTTATATAAAATCAATTTAAACGCAATTTAAAATTAATCCTTCTATAAAAAAAAATCTGCCCTTTCTATTTTATTTTGTTTTTAGATTCGGGGGATGGAATAATAGCTTTCCGTGTCTGATATTGTTTATTTTCCACGTGGCATTTAAACAATGATGGAAAATTTGTCATCTATGATTAAGGGTCCCACCATCTGATTTTCAAGTTTGTGAAGGAACGTTTCATTTTCAACTTTTCTTTTTTTTTTTTTATCCTCCTTTGGGATTGATTAGTAGGAAGATAATTAGCTAAATTTTTTTTTATCAAATTAAGCCCTCAATGTCTATAAAATTTTCATTTTAGTTCTAATTTTAAAATATTCAAATAAATATTAAAAACATTTTTGGATAAAAATATTTAAAAATCTAAAAAGTACAAATAAATTATAAAGAAAAAGAAAAATATCTCAAATTATTCATAAAGAAATGAACATGAAATGGATTTATGGGTATTAGATAAAGGTGAAGTTGTTATCTAGAGGGCATGAAATTGATAAAGTTATCTCCTTTGGTTCAGTTTAACTCGTATTTTCAATTTATGGGCTAGGTTTTTGGGACTTTGTTTGTTTGATCGATGTACTTGGACTACCGGAGTTTGAAAAGTATTGATGACATGTCCAAGTTGAAAAAAATAAGATGAAATTTTTTTTCTAGTTTTTTCATTTCATGAAAGATTTTAAATTGCATTGTTTTCTCTACTTGAAGATTAGATATTTGTATATTTTTAAAATAATTCAAAAATAATGTTTTGTAATAGTTAAAAAAAGGCATAACGATAAATTTAGCCATCAATATTTACATTTTCTGTCAATTTGACACTTATTCTTTTTTTGAGCTAAATTTGACCCTTAATCTTTTAAAAAAAGTCAAATTTCTTTTTTCTTTTAAATGAAAATCATGATTAAAACATTAGTTTTTAACGTTGTTGGCGTGGTAGTTTGTATAGAAGTCTATGTGCACATTATTCTAATATAACATCATTTGTCTTATATGTCACGTCAACAAATAATTCAAAAATTATAAAAATAAAAAAAAAAACAAAAATAATTAAATTTTAAATTAAAAAATATAAAAAAATTCAAAAAAAAAAGCATGAAGTACATGTGAATTGTCATGTAAGCTGTTGTGTTTAAAATTTTAACATTTTAATTAGTATTCTCATTGAAAAACATCATTTCGACTCTTTTTCAAATGGTTGGTAGTCAAATTTGACTCTTTTCAAAAAGTTGAGGGCAAAATTTAGCTTAAAACAAAGGGCCAATTTGATAAAAGATGTAAACGTTAAAGGCTAAATTTGACATTATGCCTTTAAAAAATTTTAAATTTTAGAGAAATTTAATTAAATAATATGATATTAATCTAAAGTATAACACTTAGATAGTTGGATTTAAACAAACTTGATTTTTTACCATATTCATTAAGGTAACATTAGTTTAAAATGGGCACAATACAAACGGTGTTAAATACTATTATTTGTTTAAAGGGTTTTGGAGGTATGTTAATGAATATTAAAAAATGAATTTTTTTTAAATTTTTTCTTTTTTTTTTTTGAAAAGTTTAGAAGTAGAAATAAATTGACAATTTTTGTAAACGTTATGGACTAAATTTATTGAATTGTTTTAGAATTGTACTAAAATGACAAATTTTATAAACATTGACGTCTAAACTTGTTATTAGGCCAATAAAAATAAGCTTACGTCAGCTTTCCTTTACTCATCTAACGACAATTAATGGAAGAGTGACTAAAATATTTAATTCTGAAAAGTTGAGTGACTAAATTTAAAAAAAAAAAAGATAGATAACTAAAATCAAACTAAAAACATAATTGAGTGACTAATTTTATATTTTACCATTAATAATATCATATTTGGCTTGAGTTAATATTTTGAATCCAAATATAATTATGGGACCATAGAAAGTAAGATTCCCACTAATAATCTTTATTAACATAATAAATTTATTATGCAAAGCCTTTTCTTGGGCCAATCCTATTATTAATAAAATATATATTTAATTATTAATTTTCTTCGTGCGATTTATGGGTTATTTATGTATTAATTAAAATATAGTATATTAAATTATTAAAAAAATGTTACAAAATTTGCAACATTTTATAATTATTATTATTTAAAAAGTAAAAATAATATAAATATTTAATTTTTATAATGATATTTTAAATTATAATCGATATAAGATAAAGACAAAAAAATTTAATTTTTAAAATAAACTTGAATGATTTGATATTACTTCCTATTACGATTTTAGCTTTATTTTATAAAAAAATCAAATCTGCACAAGAAAATTGTTCATAATTAAGACAATAAATTATTATTATTTTATTGAAAAAGGCAATGAAATTATTTACTCAAAGTCAACAATTGTCAAACATCGACACTTATAAACAACAAGCATAATCAATGAGAGTGTTTAATTTGTTTTTTTAGCAACTTGCGGAGAAAGTATTACCCCAATTAAGTTGATTGAGTGTTAGTTTAACTGGATGAGTATTGTTGTTAATACATGAGGACGTGGATTTGAGTGCGTTAAAACGTATTATCTTCTTATTTATGGGTTGGGGATAGAGGTGCTCATAGGCCAGGCCCAATAAAAAAATTAGGCATGTTTGCTAAGCTCGTGCCCGAAAAATGGGCCTAAATTTTTTTCAAGCCCGGCTCGGCATATTAATTTTTTATATAATTTTTAAATATATATAATACAACAAAAAATACTAAAAATATTAAAATAAATATTTTCCAACAAATTGAAAATAAATTTTTAAAAATATTTATACTTAAATAACACTAAGATACATGCAACTTGACAAACAAATGCATCTAAAATAATAACAAAATTAACAATAAAACAAGTGTTATACAATATCCAAACAATAACAACAAAATAGTAGTAACATAAAAGTGAAATGATAACAAATTAGGGGAAAACAACAAGAAAATAACATAATTTTTTTGTCTTTTTGTGAATTCGAGCCAAGCCAAAAACGTCTTACTCAAGGCTCGATCCGTTTTTTAAATAGGCCTCATTTTTTACCCAAACCCTCTCACTTTTTGGGCGGGCCTTCGGGTCGGCCGGATGACCCGACCTATGAGTAGATCTAATTAGGAAGGGGTTATTAATAATTTTAGACATTAATATAAAAAAGAGTAATTATCAGAACGTATAATAAAATTATTCAAAAAAATATAAATATTTAATTTTTGGAGTATTTATTTAATTAATGTAATACTTAGTAATATTTCTACTACAAAGCATAATCATGGACTACTGACATATATATATATATATATCCATATTTTTATTCAAACGTAAATTCAATGCTAGATTAAGCTAATTTTAAGCATTTAAATGCAAAATTAAAATACAATTCAATTTTCAACTTTGAATAATATGTACACGTGGTAACTTATTAGTGTGACAAATGGCAACTTCTAAACTATATCACATTGTATTACTTTCCTGAATTGTAATTCTATATTACTTTAGCATATTTATATATATGATTAAAATCTCTCTCTAATCCATAAGTTGGTTTAATTACCGTTTAGAACCTCAATTTGTAATTTTATTATTTCTTTGTACTCTATCTAAACATTTTCTTTCTTAGATGCTTGAAAAGACAAAACATGAAGAAAATATCAAAGGGTTGAATCCCCCATTTCCTCTTTGCTGACACTAGTTTTCTTATTAAAAATATACTCAATTAGATTTTGTGATTTATCATGTTTGAAGTAGAATTTGAAAAATCAAAATTATTAATAAATTTACGTTTTGGTTACTTAAATTTTAAAAGTTACAAAATAGCTATTGGACTATTCAAAAGTTTTTATTCAAGTCACAAGGTTGTTAAGTTTTTTTGAAAAAAAAGTCTGGCTAGTAAACTTCAAGTAACGATTTGACGATCGGTACAGTGGATCAATACCTATGAACGAGTTAAACAAGATACCTTAGATCCAACTTGATCTGATGGTCAATGTTAAAGATCTGAAAAGAAAGTTGTTTGGAATTTGGTTCGTAGATTTGTAACGTTCAAAGTTATTTTATGAAAAAAGCTGAACTATAAAATAGAAGGGGAAGAAAAGTTTTCGATTGATGCAAGCAATGTGAATGGAAAATGCCATACAACAGCGATTTTAACAATCTAGTGACTTAAATAAAAAATTTCAAATAGTTTATTGATCATTTTATAACATTCTGAAGTTGAGTAACCAAAATGTAAATTTATTAATAATTTAAAAACTGATGCCTAGAACTATTTCCTCTAAAATAGGAAGATAACACGTTTTCTATACTAACAATAATATTGATGTCAATCATATTAAAACTTAATCCATAAAAATAATATCTTATATAAAAAACTCATTTAAATGTAAAAGATTTAACTAAAATAAAAAAATAATAATTCAAAGACTTTTGTTTAAAAAAGTAATTTAGTTTTCAGTCATCCATTAATTGAATAATAATTTTATAGTAGTACAAAAAGGACGGAGCATATGAATGCAGCAACATGGGTTCCCACGTGGGGGAATCTATCCACCACGATGAGCCACCCCATATGGGGGCAGCTTCATTAGCATCGACCACAAAAAATGTGACGCCACATTTATTACCAATTAGGGTCGGTCCCTCCATCAGACAGTATTTGGATTAGATTTTGTCCACTTTGCTTTCACTTTGCCCCCACCCACCAATGCTCTTTGTGTTGGGTCTATTTCATCAAATGAAAATCTAGGAATTCCCACTTCCTCTCATTGAATTTTAATTAAATCCATTTAGATTATCAATCTGTCGATCAGATTTTGTAATTCTTTTTTTAGTAAATTACAATTAAGTTAGGTTTATATTTTAGTTATTTAATTTTTAAAAATTATAAAATAATTAAATTATTCGAGATTTTTCATTTATGTCATTAGATTATTAAAATTATTACGGTATGACTTTTTGCACCAATTGAAAGCTCGTATTATGATTTTCATATACAATTTAATTTTTTTTTCATGAAATAACTTTGAACGTCATGAATTTACGAATCAAAATTCAAATAACTTTATTCTTTGATCTCCGAAATTGATCATCAGATCAACTTGGATCTAAGGTATGTTATTTTACTCGTTGATGGGTACTAATCCACATTATTGAATGTCAAATCATTGCTTGAAGCTTACTAATCGAACTGTAAAAAAAAATAATATCCTAATGATTTAAATAAAATCTTTTGAATAGTTCAGCAACTTAAATGAAAACTTTCAAATAATTCAGTGACCATTATGTAACTTTTTGAAGTTGAGTGACCAAACGTAGACTCACTAATAGTTTAGTGACATTGAGTGCAGGGGCGAAGCCAGGGGGGCTAGCATGGGCCCGCCCCCCTAAAATGTAAATTTGCTCTTTTGACCCTTAAATATTTTAAAAAAATTTAAATTAGTAATGGTAAAATTACACTTTGGCCCCCTAAAATTATAAAATTTTGATTTAATCCTTTACAAATTATAAATATATAAACTATAAAAAATTAAAAATTTATCCGCCCCCCTAAAAATTTGTTCTGGCTTCGCTCCTGATTGAGTGTAGTTTACTCTCTTTTTTAATGTTATCTTTTTCTTTACGTAATCTTAAAAAATTTAGTTTTTGTTGATTGTACCAAATGCCATTCTAAACTAGTCCCAAACATTAAAATTGTTCTAATTGAGTTCTTAAAGCATCATTATCATACTAATTAGATCCTTCAATCAACTTAGTCATTACTTGATATTCTAAATATCAACTTGAATTTGATGTGTTTAAATTAATTAATTTGTGTTTGTTGATATAATGATGAGGTTGTGGTAGTTTGGAATGATCCATCTGGAGGTCGAAAAGCCATAAGAGGATTAGGATGGTTGGAGCATGGTTATTCGGGAGAGAATTTGAGAGGAGATGGGAGTAAGAGAGAGTTTAGAATCTAGAAGGTGCTCTTCCTCTTTTCCAAGTGCCTTTAAGTTATTAATTTAGTTCTCTCTGGTAGTTCTCAAGGAGTAACGTGTCGCCCACATGTTGGTGTCGGGCTCCATAAAAATTAGCTGGTCTATTGGTGTCTTGTCATTGTAGGTTGTCCCAGGCATGTCTTTGGTATGGGCAGCCATATATGAGAAAATGAATATATGTGACATATGAGTGTCAAACATCTCATCCATATCAAGCAAGTGATCTCTATGATCTGGGCTCGTGAGGTCTTGGACTTGTAGGTGTCCCAGCTTGTAGGGTGGTCCTTATTGGTAGCAAATGTTGACTCACGATGCATGGGCTCGTGAGGTCTTGGACTCGTAGGTGTCCCAGTTTGCAGGGTGGTCCTCATTGGTAACAAATGTTGACTCATGATGCATGGACTCGTGAGGTGGATTCACAAAATATAGTCATAATGGTGTTTAAAAAGAACTTATATCAGATCCAAAGAGATTTAATACCAAAATTAACAATACACTAATGAAAAGACTTGATTGAAATTATATTTTAATCTTGTAATCTAATTATAACATTTAAAAGAATCAATTTAAAAGTTAACCCATATGAGAAATTATTATTTTTTTAACCCTAATAATTAAGGTAGGTTGATAATTTAGTAGACAAGAATTAAGATAGGAGTCCCCTTGTTTAGGACCACGACAATTTATTGTTCACAATAACAATAACTAGTTTCTACTAACAATTCAAACAAGACTCAGTCACATCCACAAATGGTCCATGAATTAGGGTTCCACGTGGCAAAATCTGAATGGTAGGATCACTTTTTTTTTTAAATTTTTATTTTTAAAATTCATGTTCATCTACATGGAAACACTAATGACCAATCTGTCATACGAACATTTCTACAAACATTATTTTCGCCATTTATATCAGCTAAGCTTTCATGTTTGATTCACAACAATCAACTATCGTTACATACAAAACTCAAAAAACAAAACATGGGTTTATTGGTATGTTTTTATGTTTTTAGAATCCGTAATTTCTCGTTTTAATAATATCATTTTGAAGGTTTAAATTTATATTCTTGTTTTTATAAACGTTTATGTTGTGTGTATAGGAGGATTTCCAAGAGTATGCTAACAAGGCCAAAACCTTGCCTCCATCAACAAAAGATGCAGATAAGCTGATTTTATACGGCTTATATAAACAAGCAATGGTTGGAAATGTTAATACGGGTACGCAAATCACAGTTATCGATCATTCCGTTTTCCACAAGTAGGGTTAAATGAATGATATAGATCAGAGCATACGACGGTGTTTTATTTTACTTAAGCTTCACTGGAGTGGACCAAATAATTTTTTTTATTGGTGCAATATCGATAAGTTTATCATTTTTTTGTTTTGGTATTGATACCTCTATTGGTAAGGAAACGTATTCTTTTTCATGAGAGTAAAAATTGAATAATAAATTTTTAAAGGGTTAAAGTATAATTTTATTACCGTTTCTGTTTGTTTTCTGATACAGTCCTTTTTACCGGCTTTGTTGTATTTTATTGTACCATTTCAGATTTATCAATTATTTAAATTTTTTTATATATATTTAATCTAATTTCTAGTTTTTTAGTGGAATATTATATATATATATATATATTCAAATATACTTCAATTATCTAAGTATAAATATATTTATATATACAAATATAAATTTTATCATTTTTAATTGAGTTTAATAATTTAATGTAATAGTTATATTTAATAGATAATATATGATTATACATCTTGCAGATCGTCCTGGAATGTTAAGCCCCACAGACAGAGCTAAATGGGATGCTTGGAAAGCTGTTGAAGGTATAAAAATGAAAAAAAATAAAAAAAAATAAGAGAATTAATTGCATCAGACATCTCAAATTATGAAATAAATTTTAAATTAACATTAGATCCTTAAACTAATGTATTGTTCCAATCAAGGGTTTTTTTTCCTATCAATCTAGCCATAAGTATTAGTCAAAGTGCGAAACCCAAAAATTGTTTTGAGAAGCGAGAAATGAATGAAATAGTTTTCCTATCAATCTAGCCATAAGTATTAGTCAAAGTGCGAAACCCAAAAATTGTTTTGAGAAGCGAGAAATGAATGAAATAGTTTTGGAGGGTTAAAGTACAATTTTACTATTATACTATTTTATGATTTCCTTAAAGGTAAAAAGAGATTATATAAAGAATTTCCTGCCTTCGCTCCTGGTTTTTTTGTTAAATGCATTCCCGGATCTGACATGGTTACCTTTTCAAATACATATGGATTCAATAAGCACTTTTAAATAAGTCAAATCCAAATTGACAATTAAAATCAATGTTATCTGCTAGACTGATGATAGGATCTAATTGGAATAATACTTTAGTTTAAGTGTGTCTTATGCAATTAACCCGAAAAACGATGATGTGCATTGTATCTTAATTTAAAAAATGTTGAATGTTTGTCATATATATATATATAGGGAAGACCAAAGAACAAGCAATGACTGAATATATTGCAAAAGTGAAGGAATTACTGGGACAGTCTGCTAAATGAGTGAGTTTTCTTCATGCATTTGATGTTAGATTAGGTTCAATTTTTCCTTTTGCTTTATCATAAATATTAATCAATAATGCTGAAAAATTCGTCCCCCCCCCCTACTTTTGATATTCGTGTAACGTGTATTTTAATTGATTTTTGGTTGAATTTTATTTTTTAATTTTGTATTTTGCGTAAGTTGAGAATTCAATTAAACTGTGAATTTAATCGTTAACTCTCCAATTTGATTATATAAAAATTTCTATTTTTTTCGAATTTTAAAATTTTAATTCTAATTAAAAAAACAAATAAACTAAAAATAACCAAAATAGTAACAATAACTTAAGCAAATTTTTTTAAAATCATTTTCATTTTCATCTAGATTGCATGCTTTATGTTAATAAATGAGTGTTTACTAAATTATTGAATGTGCCACCACACTTTTTTTTTTTTAACGTGGTACTTGTATTATTATTAGGTGTAATTTAGTACTTGTATTTAATAAAATTTATATACTTTGGTACTCAATAATAACAACGTTAATTTTTTAATGTTTAATTTGAATTTTAGGGTTAATTTGATGAAAATTAATAATAGATATTATTAAGTTTGAGTTTTTTATGATTTTGTTAATAGAATAAATTTAGTGTTAAAATTATGAATTTATTTAATTTGTCAAATGTAGTTCAATGAATATCATTTAATTTGAGTTTTTAGATTGATTCGATGAAAATTAATTACTAGAGACCGAAACTAATGGAATCAACACCAATTTATGAACCAAAAACAACAGAAGAAAAACAAGAAATGTATAATTAATTGAAACTATTGTGTATTAGGAAACATATAAAATGACCGGGCTATATTAATTTGGAAAGTTCATTGGTATACCAGGAGAGTTTATCGATTGGGAGGATATCATAGGCTCCATCCCATTTGAATTTTACTGCAAAGTGCACTGCTTCATGGACCTTCTATACGTTAATTCCATCAAAAAGTTCCTGCCGTCGCCTTCCTCGGCTGGCACCGGTTCGATATCTGATACGGCCTCTAGCCATGTGTCTATCAGGTTGTTTAGGGTTAAGGTTGGCATCAATGGATGACCCAAACACATGACTTCAACCTGCATTCAAAGCACGTTTCATAAATCATATATCTTTCAAAGTCTGGAACCCAAAAATCTAAAAAGATTTAGATTTTAGTTGAGTTGAGCTTGAACAACTATACTAGTTGTCAATGCCATTCATGGATTCAACTTGAATCTGACACGACCAAACAACTCTACTACTTATAGGCTATGAATGTATCATTAATATGAATCAGCAAGTGGGAGCATATACGATGAAAATACTATGGAATCCTCTATGTTAGGAGTCAAATTGCATTTTATCCCCTTTACTTAAAAATAGGTATATTAGTTCTTGTGTGTTAGATCAAAGAATAAACTGGTCTTTTTTGTTAAAAGTTTCATTCATTTCTATTATAAAAAAATTGTCATGGTTGGCAAAATAACCAGATAGTTACACGTCGTGTGTCACATGTACCTCATTCTGACGTACAAGGATCGGTTTTTAACAAAAGAAATAAATAAAATTTTTAATAGAATAACCAGTTTGTTCTTAAATCTAACGTACAAGGACTAATTTATTTATTTTTAAACAAAAAGGGCAATTGCAATTTGAGGTTTAATACAACTTCTTCCATGGTACTTTGGACACATATGGAAGCATAAACAGCATTACCTCAGATTCATGTTTGAGGTTTAGCTTCATTGCAAGGTACTTGTTCACAATGGATATGGCTAAATCTCCATTCCTGAATCAATTGCACAAATAAATTAAAAGTAAATCCACAATAGATCCACAAATTAATTCGAATCCCACACTACCTATTGACATCAGATGTAAAATACAACTAATTAATAAAGGGTTTAACCTACTTGGTACTAATAAAAGGTTTTGGTATTTGAGGCAATGCCATGTCGTTCCTGAAACAACAAAACCAATAAAAAAAATTTAGGATTCAAGATTTAGGATAAATTTTTTTAATAATTAACGTTTCTTACGTTTCTTGACTTGCAAGCAAGCAAAACCACACAGGGCGTGAGGAACAACCGCTATCTTGGCTTAGATACACAATTTCTCCACATCGGTTCAATGAATCAGTCGACTTCTCAAGACCACTCGTATCGGTTTTCGACGTCTCGTTTGCGGTCCCGATCTTCAAACCCTCCTCTCTTTGGCCGATCAGAAACTTGCAATATGGCTTCCTCTGCGTCCTCCTCCTCCTCTTCACTTGCACTTCAGTCCCATAAGTTTCGCCATCTTTATGACCTCCTAGATGTTCCCAGCACAGTCCTTTCCTTGATCTTTCAAGAGAAAACTCGCGCACCGTAGGTTCGGAATTATCTAAATCATTCTAATACATAAAAAAAGGGGGGGGGATGTAATGCAAGGTACTATGAGATGTATAAAAGCTATTTTAGCATCAAGAGACAATGTGTTAGTGAAAAATGATACCTGTTTCACGATAGGATTCATGGAATGATTTGAGAATCTATTTTCTGTGTTGTCTTCATTTGGTTTTTCCAGGGGAAAAATTTGCATTACAAGTTTCTCCAATTTATGGTCATTTCTGTAAAAGAAAAGTAAATAAATGGAGACTATAAAATGATAATATGAAATTGCAATTGGGTACATAAATAACTGATGTAAAATCTGTAAATGTGATGCCCATTGATTTTAGGTGGGACTGGATCGGGTATCTTCGGGCTTTAAATTTTTTGGTCATTTTAATTTGGGTTAGTTTCAAATTCTAAGTATCTTAACTTTTGGTTAGACTTATTCAAAGGTTGAGTAGTCCGTTTATCCCGGTTTAACTTGGGCTGGACTTGGACAAAGATTTTTGTATTTTAAGCTGATCTATAAACAACTCTAGTTTGGATCAATTTCAGGTTTGCATAAATTTTGGATTTAAACTGTTTCAAATTCAAGTTGTTAAGGGATTATGTTTTTTCAGGTTGGGTCATTTTTAGTTAATTGTTCGAGTCATTTTAGATTCAGATTGTTTTGGATTTGAGTTATTTTAAGTTGAAATCATTTCAGGTTCAAATCAATTTCGATTGAAGCCATTTCAACTTTAGGTTGTTTTGGGTTTAGATTGTTTGGATTTAAGGTTCAAATTTCTCGAGTCGGGTCATTACGAGTTCGAATCATTTCAGGTTCATATTATTTTGGGATTGGATTATTTAGAGTTCAAATTGTTTCAAATTCATATCAATTCCAATTTAGATTAAACAAATTCATATAATTCACCTTTTATAATAAAATCAAATTGGTTGAAATTTAAATTTTGATATTTTATTGGAATTCAGAATTGATACGTCTAACTACGAGGAAATGAAACAAAAAGATCCAAATTTACCTTAACATGTGTTGAGGAATGGAACCCAGATAGGCATCGCACATTGGACAGTAATGTGTTTTTTCCTTCTCTACTTTCTCATAAATGCATTGTTTGCAAACTGTAGGACGCACACACAATGTAATTTCAACGTCAAGCAATTTAGAAACATATACCAGCAATGTTTTCTTGTTGTTTTTGGACAGTAAGAGAATGTTTAGCATTAAGTAACTCTAAAAATGTCTTTTCTATACAATAGTCACAATGATCCAAACTAAATTCAAAATTGAACCAGTTCAGACCCTTAAATAGAATGCAAAGCTTTCCTAAGGTTGTATTCTCTACCAAGGGCGAAGGGAAGGGTTGGCAGGAGTTTTGGTGCAAAATAAAAATTGCTGCTTTAATCCTTTTGAAAACTATAAAGATATAAACCAATACAATGATAAAAATGTATTTTAACTCTTAAAAAAATATATAATTTATTCTCGATCTCCTTTAAAAAAATGTTGGCTTCGCCCCTATTTACTACTAACAAGATTGGGACCCGAGACCTTACTTATAACTCGACAAATTTCTAATTGTTGAACCGAAATAGTGAGAGCATGCAATGAAAAGCCTACGAAAGGAAGCAAATTTTTGGTGAAAAATACTTACATGTATGAAGGCAAACACATATGGTAGTTGCTTCCCTATAAATGTTTGAACAAAGGGGACATGTTAAGAACTCCATAAGTGGCCTCCTTTGAACATTTATGTAATCATTCGACATGATAGTATGTCCTTATAGAATAATGTCTCACTTGTAATATTTGCTAAGTTTTTGTCTCCTTGATCCTTTTAATTTATCAAAAATATCCGTAGTTTTCTGCATTGAAAGTAATACAAAACAAGCATTAAAATTGATGTGACTAGTGATGTTATATTATTTAAAGGATCACAATTAAATAGATAGAGAATTTTTTATTTGAACTCGAAAACATAATTGACAACCTAATTAGTTTTGAACATAAAAAGTTAATAATTTGTACTTAAAATAATTTGAACCCAAAAATCTAAATCTAAAACTCGAATAACCCAAATTCAAACCAACTTAAATAAAATAGAACTCAAAAATTTTTAAACTCAAATTGACCCGACCCAAAACCAACTTGAACTATCGAATTGCAACTAAAGCCAATAAAGAAACCCTAAACATCATGATTTGAAATTGGAAGTCCATTGGTTGTGCTAAAGGTAAACAATTTGCTAATTTTGATAGCAAATATATGGATTCATAGTACAAAGATAAACCATGAAGTTGAAGCATACACATGTATGCGCCCATTGCACAATGTTTAACATGCAATGTATTAACATAAAAAAAAATGAAATGCATGAAAAAAGTTGACAGGTTAAAATATGCTTAAAGTCTTTGTACTCTTAGTACACTTGTGATTTGGTCCTTCTATTTTTATTTTATGGAATTTAGTTCATTTACTTTTCAGATTTAATCATACAAGTCTAGTTGTGAAACATTGTTAAAAGTCTTCTATTAAACATGTAATACAAAAATTGACATTGTAATAGACCTAAATTTAATATAAAAAATTTTAAATTATTAACAATTGGACCTGAATTTTAAAATCTAAAAAATTTAAGAGACTAAATTATCTGGAAATCAATAAACCCATTTCTTGATTATCAATGCTTAACATGATGGTGATGTATCTACAACAATTTCAGCCAAGCTAAACAAAAAATGCTCTGCAACAAAACATTGCAAAATGCCTTCATTTTAATTAAAAAAAGACCCAACATGATGCACAAGCCAAGTTTTCAAAGTAGAAAATTAAAACAAATATTTGAACAAATAATAATAATAAAACAAAAAAAATTCAACAAAAGAACACAAATAAAAAAGACTCAACCTATCAAAAAGAGTAAATATGATCAGAACCTACAATGAAATTGTTTAACAAAAAAGATCCGACCCACTCAAAACTTAAGCCTTAAACTCGACCAACCCAAATCTAAAACAACTTGAATATAAAATAAGATGAAAATTTTAAAACTCGAATTCAACAATTGCAGCGGAAGACAATAAAGAACATTGATCATGGTGCTAAAGGTAAACATTTGGATAGCAAATATGAACCCATAGTACAAAGATAAACAATGAAGTTCAAACATACACATGTATAAGCCTATTGCTTGATTAGCAATTGTTTTAACATGATAAACTAAAATTCAATAAACCAATTGCTTGATTAACAATGTTTAACATGCAACAAAACATTGCAAAATGCTTTAATTTCAATCAAAAAGTAAAAATCCGACATTTTGCACAAAACTCTCTTGATTTTTTATTTAAAGGATCGCAACTAAATAAATGTGTGAATTTTAATTTAAAATTGAAAACGCATCTAATTAATTCAAATATGAATTTAACTTAATTAATCTTAAACATAAAAAATCGAAGTCTGAACTTAAAATAACTTAATCTCAAAAAATTTAACCACAAATTGAAAAACCCAAAATAACTTTAATATAAATATAATTCGAAAATTTTAAAACTCGAATTGACCCGACTCAAAAATTAAATACAATAAAAACCCTAAAAATCATGATTTGATATCGGAAGTCCATTGGTGGTTCTAAAGATAAACCATGAATTTCAAACATACATGACCCGATTCAAAAATTAAATACAATAAAAACCCTAAAAATCATAATTTGATATCGGAAGTCCATTGGTGGTTCTAAAGATAAACCATGAATTTCAAACATACATGCATGTAAAATCCTATTGCTTGATTAACAATGTTTTAACATGCAATGCATGTAAAAAGGGGTGACTGATTAAAATGAACTAAAAAGCAATAAACCCATTACTTGATTAACAATGTTTAACATTGCAAAATCATTCATTTCAACCAAAAAAAGAAAAAAGAAAAACCCAAGTTTTCAAAGTAAAAAATAAAGCAAAAGAGATTCAACAAAAAGACATTTACCACTTCCTTGCAGAGCATGAAGAACAGTATCTGTTGAACTAAATGTAGGCTTTCATTTCACCAAGGCAAAAAATGGGATAGTGGGGGCAAAGTGCAATGGCCTTTTTGAACACTGAAAAAAGGGATTTGAAAATCTTTGAAGGCAGTGACGTTTTACGCTAAGAAGGGACAGGAAAGGCACTGAACCCAACAACATCAGTTACTTTCTAATATCTGTAAGTTAGCTGAAGAACTTAGAAACGCCGCCGTGACTTGTTTTCTTTTATAGGTGTTTGTACCATCTTTGTTCTTTTATGAGTCACCTCAGACTTTTTTTTTTTTCAATATTTTTCTTGTCGGATTTACGGTTCATATTTAAGATTTGTAGTTATTTATTTTAATAATATTATTTTTAAAATTTAAATATATATTTTCTTTTTAAAAGTATAATATGTCTTATCATTACACTCAATTATTTATTGATTAAATTATTTAAAATATTATTATGATTTCAATCATATCCTTTTTAGAGTTTGGTTAGTAGCTTAAGTATTACGCGATAACGTGATAATTTAAATCCAACGCAAATCAAATTATATACGTGTGTAATTATTGTATAGATAGTCTGAACCTGACGTGTTTAAAGAAAAAAAAAAGTAAAAATATATATTATTTAAAAATTTGATGACTATCTTTCCTTTTTAACACGTTAAATCCAAATTATTTATACGATAGATACATATGTATTTACAATTTAATTCATATGCTTTAAATATATATTCATCATATCCAAATTTACATTTAACACTTAAATTCCGAGCTAAAGTGACAGAAAGATTGATTAATACAATAATAACGATTAAAAACTTTCCTTTCTACCTCTCTCCTAAAAATAATAGATTAATTAAGAAAAAAACTCCCATGAGGTGTATAATAAATGTTTAAATCAAAATTGAGTATTATAGTTGTAAAATTATTAATTGCAAATAAGTAGAGTACCAGATTTGGGGTTGTGTGATTTGTAACATCAAGGTTAAATATAAATACATTCATTTAACTAGAGCAAGGAGTCATTTTATATAACGGTTATACGAATATAAATTATTTTTTTAACAATTTTATTATAGGTTCTGGTCATATCTTTTTCTTTTTTTTTTTTTTACATAATGCTTAAAACTACGTATCTATAGTCACTCCCCAACCATAAATATAAGGATAATGTGCTTCAGTGTATTCGAACTCACGTTCTCTTACATTGACAATAATACGTATGTGCTCAATTGACAGATATAAATTATTATATATGGATACAAATTGGAAGTTTCATTCTCATCATGGTACAAAACATAAATATTATAAAAAAATATTTAAGAATCTGGTCAGTAAATTTTAATATTGAGCCTAATAATTAAGGGTGTTCACCCATCTCTAAAACACGGATTAGGCCAGAATTGTGTGAGCGTATGGATACGTGAATTGTACTTGAATGATAAAAAAAAAATCAATGATTTTTAATGTTAATAATCCTACACTAATAAGAAAAAGAGTGTAAAATATTTAGATAGAAATTTTTTTATAACTTGAGCAATTACCTTAAGTACCAAGCTTAGTTTACTGTTGAAGTTAAAGATTTGTTTTTGAAACATGTAAAAAAAATTATATTCAAATTTGTCAATAATATAATCTTTTGAAGAAAAAAAAAAGAAAGGTATTATAAATGCTCAAAGCGGATAAAGATAAAATACGTTGAGGAGGGGACACATTAAACTCAAGCAATAGACTTGTCCCATACACTCGGTCCTAATGACACCTTTCATTGACCACAATAGACATCTCAGCATGTAATATTACCAGGAAAGTGTGGTTAGCATGTAATAAGACTATATCATTGCTAAAGAATGAGATACTTTATTTACTCCTCGACGAACCGAAGTTTTACACATCAACTCTTGGGTGATTTAAAGCAGAAATGGTTACTAGAGAATCCCACTCCAACAAAACCTGGTCGACATGCAAACACAACCAAGAAAGAGCCTCACGAATTGCGAATGCTTCAGCTATGCAAGGATCCATTAAGGAATGAACAAAACCAGTAAAACACTTCACAACCATACCATTAAAATCCCTTCCCCAAAACCGGATTTTAATTGGAACCATTAGCAGAACTAATCAAATGATTGTGTTAATTTGAAAATTGAATTTATTATCATAATCTTAATTTTTTTTTAAAATCATCGATTTATTTAAACCATGCTCATTAGTAAATGCATGAACAATACTATCCACAGGAGATGGCACCATCACGGATTGCACAACTTCGAATTTACAACTAGCCCGCTGCCAATTTTGCATATAAAAAATCAGCAAACAACAATATATATTACAAATTAAAATATATTATGCTATATATTTGAAATAAGGCTATGTATACTCTAATGAGGTTAAAGAATAGTTTCAGCGAAAAGCATATTTATAAAAGTTAAATATAAAATCTCGATTTAAGAATATGATCTGATTTGAAAAACTTCATATTTATTATTATTTTTGGTTCATATTTCATATGGTGTTTTTTAAACACAATAAACCCAAATTGTTTATGCAGTAGATACGCATATATTTATAATTTGACTCAATATTTTAAATATAATTGATATTAGATACAAACTGATATTTGATACTTAAATTGATGCAATATATTAATACTTTGAGAATTCATTTAAAAATATTAAAGTGTATTGATTAATTCTAAATTTAAATGATAGACGATAAAATTAACGAGAAGGCTTAATTGATTCTGTGTTGGTGTTAGATGCAATTCACACCATCTTGGTAGGCATCGCAGAAACCTTGCCATCGGCTACTTACGGCATAATCAATCCCATCGCTAGGAAAGTGTAGTTACGTCCTAGCAAGGCGCCACATAACTCCTCCATTAGCACTTCATAATAAGGCAACCATCCGCTAACACCCACAAACAACTCATCACTAAGCCCATGGCCTATGTAAGACCCTGCTCATCACCAGAAGGCAACTCTCTTTCCCACTTCAACTACTACGTGGTAACACCTTCCAAACGACTTTTGGTATTACGGTGTAAACGAAACTAAACTATCAAACTCAAATCTTATATCAACAACATTTTATACTAATATTTTTACCCTAAATCTTTCTAAACGAGTTTTGACGGTGTAAACAAAACTCAAACCTTATATCAACAAAATTTTACTTTATTATAAATTTTAATTTCTAACCTGACAATTAGGTCTACTTTGGTATTTATATATATTTTTTGTTTACTTTTATACTTAAACTTTATAATTAGATCCATTTTATCCCTGAACTTGGATTCTGTCAAGATTTGATAATATGACAAGTGTTCTTGAAATATGATTGGATTGGTTGATTAGACCGATAAGACTAAGAACTAACCGGTATACTGGTCCAAACAAAAATGTTGAATCAATTGAATTTGAAATTGCACCAAATTAGTAAAAATCGAAAATTGGAACAAAAACCAGTAATTGAACACGTTGAACCAATTTAGTAAAAAAAATTGTTTTTTGAATTTTTATGAATTTTCAATTATTGTTGGTCTAGCAGTTGAATTAATCAAACCTGTTGAATTGGGAATCAGTGGTCTAGTTGGTTTAAACACAAGTTCGATTATTAGAACATTGTATGTGACACTTTAAGATTGAACCACCTCATTAGGGGTAAGCAAAACTTGATTCGACTCAAAAAATCATTTTTTTAATTTCGAATTAACTGAATCGAGTTATTCAAATTATTCAAAATTTTCGAGTTAAGTTGAGTAAGTAATTTGGTTTTCAAGTTCGAGTCGAGTTGAATTTTACAATTTGAATAACTCAAATAATTCAAACAACATATTAGTGTAAATACCCTTTTGGTCCCTGTCAATTTTGAAAATGAACAAATTAAACTCTCAACAAAATTTATAAAAAGAAAAAGAAAATATTTATAAAAAAATCCAATATTTCAGAAAATATTTTAAAAAATTTTAAATTAATATTTCTGAGGACCTAAATAAGTAAATCATCAATTCAAGTTTATCATATCATCAATTCAAGTTTATCATTCTAAAATATCTTTTTTTCCCTCTTATTTTACTTTGAAAGAGCTTTGAGATATATGTGCTCTAATGTGAAATTAGTTATATTGTAACAAGATTTTAATTTCAAATGTTTATTTTTTTAAAAAAATTAACTCGAACAAATTCACTAAATTCGACTCGAGTCAATTATAAAAAATCAAAATCGAGTTAGGATGATAAAATAGGACTTGTTGAATTAACTAACTTGAATTTTTTCGATTCGATTTGATCAAACGCTCACCCCTGCAAGTCATCACCTAGAAATTTATATAAAATTTTTAATTTTCAAGTGATGATGTGACACAATCTCTGAATGGCATGTCATCAAACTTTTATATTTTTCAAGTTCAAGAATCAAAATAAATCTAGTTGCCAAGTTTATGTACCAAGTGGATCCAAAAAATTGTAGGCATCAAAGTGGACTTAATTATCAAGTTCAGGGGCCAAAAATTATATAATCCCTTTTAAAATATATATAATTATAAGGCCCAACCAAATGTTACTTAGGCCCAATGTGATTTGGGCCGGCCGAAATAACTTTGTTTTCACATGACATGTATGATATATCCAACCACGCACATGCTCTTGACCTTCTTTAGTCAACAAAACCAAGCCCCCATAAAATCAAATCCGCATTTCTTTCAATTCAACCACAAAAATAGGCAAAAGACGCCGCAATTTCTCTAAGGTTAGTGTCAGTCCACTCACTCAGCTCATTTACGTCTCTTTGTAATCTGTTTATATAATCTTTAGTTGATTTTTGCCTTCAGCTAATCTCACATATTTCTTTTAGCACTTTGGTTTTTTTTTTCTCTCTTTGAATGGAGGGAAGAAAAGGGGCACTTAATTATAACGATTCATTTGGTTGCATTGTTTGGGATTTTGATTTTTAGTCTTAGAATCTCATTTCCCAATTTGGGTTTGTGTTCTTTTTAGAGATTATGCTATGGGGTGGTACTTAATCGTTGTAAAATTTGAATTGCTAGTCTGTAGTTAATGTTGCTTTTAGATTCTTATAATTTTAAAATGGTTTTGATTTTGGGGTTTTTGAAGTTTTTGGTTGATTCTAAATTCTTATAATTTTGTAGGCAGTGTTGAAGTTTTGTTACTTTTGCTCCAACTATTAGTCTACTTCTTGTTTATTTTGATGCTGTATGAAATCTCGCCCTCTCTTTTTTTCTCTCCATTTCCCCCCACTTTCTCGTCTTCCAAACACGTTAAAAGACCCTTCACTTTATCTACTAGTGCATTTCTTCTGTTCTTATTGTTTCTACTTGATTTATGCTTCATATTTCTTTTTGTTCTTTATTCAGTTGTTCTCTTTGCATTAATGTAAAAAAGGTACTTATTATAATGATTCATTTGGTTGAATGTTTCGGGACTTGGCTATTAGTCTCAGATTCTCATTTCCAAAAAATGGGTTTGGGATTTTTTATTGATTTTTATGTTTGTTTTTAGAGATTATGCTATGGTATTGGTAGTTCTTGATTGGTGTGGTAAAAATAACAAATTATATTGCATTTTGCCCCCTTACTAAAAAAAAAGCGGCAAATTAATAGATCATAGAGCAAATTTCATCCATTTCTTCTGTAAAAAATCGGCTTGGTTTGAAAAAAAAAAAAAAACAAATAGTTACATGCAACGTGTGACGTGTACCTTATGCTGATATACAATGACCCATTTTTAACAGTAAAAATGGATGAAATTTCTGGCAAAAGGATTAGTTTGTCCTTTGATCTAACATACAGGGACTAATTTGCTCATTTTTAATAGAAGGGGCAAAATGCAACCCAACTCCTAGTATAAGAGTCTCTATGGGTACTTACATTGTGACATTTTAATGGCTAGAGTAATGTTAATGTTGAAGGGTTTTCGATTTTGTAGTTGTTGAAGTTTTGGTTGATTGCAAGTTCTGAGCTACATTTATATGGAAATTCATCTCTATTTGATCTCAAATTTTGCAGGTAGTGTTGAAGTTTTGTTAATTTTACTCCAATTATTAGGCTACTTGTAGTTTATTTTGATGCTGTGTGTAAAACCTCGCCCTCTCTTTTCCCTGCCATTTTCTGTCACTTTCTCATCTCCCAAACACCCCAAAAGACCCTTCACTTTATCCACCAAATCCTTGAAAACCTCGATCACCATGTCCATTGTTGAGCATGTTGTACTTTTCAAGGTCAAAGATGACACTGACCAGGCAAAGGTCAATATGATGCTCAATGGCCTCAATGGCTTGGTGTCTCTCGACCCTGTTGTCCACCTCACTGCAGGTCCTGTCTTTCGCACGAGGTCTCCGATCTCCAATTTCACGCACATGCTCCATAGCCGGTACAAGTCCAAAGAGGATTTGAACTCATATTCCGCACACCCCGATCACCTTCGTGTCGTCAAGGAAAATGTCCTCCCCATTTGTGATGATATCATGGCCGTTGATTGGGTTGCTGATAATGATCCTTTGCCATTGTCCTTACCCTGTAACTCTGCCATCAAAGTGACCTTCTTGAAACTTAAAGAGAACGTTAACAATGAAGTGCAAGGTGAGATTTTAGGGGTAATTAAAGGGATTAAGGACGGTGTCTCCGGTATTCAACAGATCACTTGTGGGGAGAATTTCTCACCTGCAAGAGCTAAGGGCTTTTCGATTGCCTCGGTTGCAGTTTTTAATGGAGTCAATGAAATGGAAGGCATTGAGGAAAACGAAGAATATGTGAACCTACAGAAACAGAAGGTTAGGGATTATTTGGATGGTGTCATAGTTGTTGATTATGTGGTGCCATCATCATCATCATCATCATCAAATCTTTGATATGTTATTAACTACAAAGAAAACCTTGTTACTTGCTTAATTAATGGTTGCTGTTGGAACAATATTCAACTTTGAATAATTTTGGGACTGATTGGATTTTAAATGCAAGATTTTGCATTTTATTTGGATGGTTTCATTGTTGTTGATTATATGGTGCCATCATCATCATCAAAGTAAACCTCTTGAATACACCAAGGGGATGAAGCCATGAAATTTTCATGGGGGAGGGGATTTTGCTGGTTAAAATGTGAATTTTTCATTATATTAATTTATAATATTACGAATTGAAAAAGGTAGTTTAGCAATTTTCTCATTTTTTGGGAGTCAAGGACATTGTGTACCTTGAATCCACCTTTATGTATTGAACCATTGCATGCTAAGAATTTATCAAACCTGTCATTTTGAGAACTTGACGATTTTGTCTAGAATTTTAAAGGTTAAAAATCAAGGGTGAATTCAAAGGGCAGGCAGGCTCTCGGCCTCACCTCCCTTCGAGTCTTGAAAGTTTTATCATTCAATTTAAGTTTTTTTAGTACTATAATCATTTTCTCCCCTAACTCTTTTAAAATTTTTTTTCTAGCTTCGCTCTTAATTTAAATATGTTTTTAGTTAATGTATTTTGACAAAATTTGAAATTCAATCTCTATAATTAAAATGTTAAAAATTAAGTAATTTAACAAATTCCTAGTCCAATATATATTAGAATATATCAATCACGAAGAAATTTTAAGAAGACGATTTGAAGTTTCAAGATGATGTGATGGACTTTAAATTTCAATACGGAGTGAGGATGGATGAATTAGAAGGGTCCAAGTTTGTTCGTAGACTTAAAATCTCAATTTATGATGACAAGTCAATGTAGAAGATGTTAACAAGCTCAAGCCTTATACTTCAATGAGCCCAATCAATCCCACACACCTTAGCCTATGTTATAATCAGTTGACTTGTGTATTTTTGGAAGGGATCTAGGCATTTTTTGCGTCAATACGCCTTCATATGGATCGAAGATTTGTCTCTTAGCTACGCAATGCACTTTAAATCACTCAATTTTGAGTTTGAGATATCAAGTTATGATCGTTTTAGTGAAGATTGACGAGCAAAATTTCTGGACGAGATTATTATGGAAAATTACGAGTTTTGGGTTTTAATTCAAGTTTAAGCCATATTCGATTTGATATTTAGGCTTAACTTTTATTATATACAAGCCCAATATTATATCTATTAGGTTTTATATTTTTATTATTTATTTATTTTCAATTTTAGGATATTTTTAAGTATTTTAAGTTGTTTAGTAGTTTTATGTTTATTAGTCAATAAGAAAGCTCAGTTATAGTAAAAATACTTTTTATTTAGATTAATTAGAGTTTAATTATATTTGAGAGTTCGATTTCGATGTAATTAGCTAACCTATATAAAAGCTTTTTTATTATTCATTAAAGGCATTCATTTATTAATAAAATTTTCAACTCTTGAAGTTAATTTCTTTCGTACAAGATTATTTTCTTATAATTTTTTGAAGTAGCTTTTCTTCTCTATTTTCTTCAAGGAGTTGTGAGAATCCATTCTTCTTTCTTCAATTTGCCAAGGATTATTTTTTAGAGGGTTAATTAGAGCCTTTAATTAAATTTGTTGAGGTTTATATCTCAAAAAGTTTAATTGTACAACTATCTACTATTCATCTCGTATTCGGTTCAATCTTCCTATTCATCCATTTAATTTTAGTTCTTGACTACTTAATCTTCTTTGTTTGTTTTCTTAAATTGTTCTAACATTCAAACACAATTTTCAAAGTTCCTTTGCTGCCAAGGAAGAAGTTTGATCTTGGTCTTGGTCTTGGTCTGCTACCACTTATCATATGGTATCAGATTTTTGCCTTTTTGGTTGTTTCTCATGTGTGCTAATAATCGATTTCTTGTTGCAATTTTTTTATTGTCTTTGAAATTGTTTTACGTATTAACTTCTTTTATGCATCACAAGCTATCCTTATGCGTATGTCATATGGTTGATGGAAAATAAATATGTTAAGTTGGCAAATTTTAATAAAATTTGCCAACAACGATATTGATTACACTAAAATTTTTAACTTGAAAAAGTAAAAGGGTTAAATAATTTACATTTAAAGTACATGGATTGAATCTCAAATTCTATAGAAATACAAAGATTAATAACATATTTTAACCAATTTAAAAACCAAACTCTTTCAACTATTGTGAAACGTAACAGTTAGAATTCAAATCGAACTAAACTTAAAATAATTTGAATAAATAACTTGAAATAGCTTCATAACTTTAAAATTTTTCAACTTTTGGTTACAAAAATTTAAGTGAATGAAAAAAATCTAAATTTAATATAATCCAAATATATAAATAAAATGAATCAAAATAATCCAAAATTTTTAAAAATCTAATTTAATTTGGGCGATGACAATGTGACATGTAAATTGGATATGGTTAAAAAAAAATTGAATTGGTTCAAATTTGGACTCTCAGCTAATTTGAATAGAATAATTTAAAATTGTAGATTAGGTTGAAATATATCATAGGTATCTGTATTCTTTATCAATTTAAAATTTAGTTCATGTACTTTTATTTGTCGTAATTTAATTCTTCTATTTTTTTAATTTCAAAATTAATGTACAATTGTTAGCACTATTTTTTTGTGTGTTAAATTTGTTGATTTAACATTTTGAAATAGAAAAAGACACTCGCTTAGTAGCAATATAACTAAAAAATGATGTTGTAATAAAATTAAATTTAACAAAATAATTTTAACAGTATTAACAATTGAATCTGACTTTTTAATTTTGAAAAATAGAAGGATTAAATTCTTAGAAATAAAAGTATAATGATTAAATTCTGAATTTACAAAGAAGACAAAGATTTATGAAATATTTTAACCTATAAATTAATAAGAATTTATAAAATTTTAAAAATATACATTTTAAAAAAAATCAAAATCTAATGAAAATGAAAAATTTTCATACAAGACATGTTGATTTCTTGCCTATATCTTTGTCTTGCATTGTTCTAAGCATGAAAGCCGTGCAAGACGTCATAGCCTAAAACGAGTTCACATCAAGTTAATCATTTTATGAAGATGGCTTCTTCCTTTTTTCTCAAATCATGAATAACGTTCTTTTAGTGAATGATTGAGGACACGAGTATTCCATGCAAACATTTGGATGCCTACGTGTGCATGCATGATATATATATATATCAATAGTAGGGACGGAGTTAGGGGCGGTCTCAACCTCCCAAAAATGAAAAAAATTCTCTTTTACTCTTTTATAATTTATAAAATTTTAAATTATTAATAATAAAATTATACTTATAACCTCTAAAATGATAAATATTTGATTTAATTCTTTAAAAATTTTAAAAATATTAAAATAATCGTAAAAATATATAACTTAATTCCGACCTATCTCTGATTAATAAAACTTCAATATTATTGATTAAGGTGAAGATCTTAAATCTTTAAGTATCTAGATTTAAGTTTCACCATTTTCATTTATGGCATATGGATCTTGGATTTTAAAATTTATGTATGCCATAAATAAATTTTGCCTAATTATTTTTCATTTTTATTTCAATTGTGATGTCATTTTATTACGTGTTTATATTGGTTCATATTATTAAACTATTTAATCATCGATAAAAATTATTTTCAAAATAAGACAACATTCTTGCATTTGGAGTATTATTATATTATATTAAATTTATACTACATTATATTTATCTGTTAGCATCGTTATTGTTACCGATACAAAAAAATGACATATAACATACGTGAACTAAGAGTTAATAAATTTTTCGTTGACCCAATTATTAAAAAATATAATATAATATAATTTGAATAGTTTATTCTAAAATTATATATTTAGACATTTGCAAATCAATTTAGGATTTATAAATTGTAACAATTTACTAACCATTTTTTTGTTTATGATATAATGCATTTAAATACTTAGTTTTAAGTTAACTGTAGGTCGATAGAGAATGTTGAATATTTATATCCTGCAAAAATATAAATTTATTTATTTTCAAATAATATATTTAAAATGATGGATCTAGATATTAATTTACCCAATTTGAAATACTTTCAAATCTTAAAAATAATTATAATATATTTTCATTTTTCCTAATAAAAAAACTAAAATAATCATAATTTAAGCAAATTTATTTTAAATTTATTTTTTAGTATTAATAAAATATTCTAAAACCCCCCAGCGTAGGGGATATAATACTCGAAATGAATTATTAGACCAATCAACGTAAAAGTATTATAGAGGTCATTGTATTAGGAATTAGATTGCATTTTAATTTACTTAAAAGACGAGTAAATTATACATTATAGTAAAAAGCAATCTGGTTCTTTCTATTTAAATTTTTATCCACTTCTGCTGTTAAAAATTGACGTGATTAACAGAATAACCAAACAGTTATACATGGCGTGTCATATGTACCTCATTCTATCTTACATACATAAACTGGTTTTTAACAATAGAAATTGATGGAATTTTTTATAAGAAGACCAATTTACTTTTTGATCTAATATACGTAAAGTAAAATTACTCATTTTTTAAATAAAAGTAAAAAAATACAATCGAACTCTTAATATAATGACTTCCATAATACTTTTACCTAAAACCCTATAGCCTAATATGAATTATTTCCAAAATAGACAGACAACCTCGTCTTGTTAGTCCACAAAGGTTGGCCCCATGTTTCATGGCCAAGCTGCAATATCATATGTTTACATACGTATATATATTTTGTTTTACATACATACCAACATATATATATATATATATATATTATAGCGTGAATGTTCTACACATTTTCAGTATATGGCTCTCGTGTACTGTTAGTGAATAATATCACATTTCATTACAAATGAAATAAAAAATAGTGAAAGACATATAAATAAATGTTAATAACTTTATTTAAACATAAACTCAAAATTCAAAACTTGACACCTTAAACCCTAAATCATAAAATCAATACAAACTTTGACGAATGGATCTACTTACACCAATGTAAAATTAAAGAGGCTTTTACGGTTAATATGTTAACAATCCAACCGTTAAATTTATCAAGATATTTGTACTTATAATACATGTAAATTTTTTAACCGATTTTATATCTATATCATATCAATTTAAAATATTGTCTATATATATTAATAAAATTTAATGGTTAAAAGTTTTTTTTTTGGCATAAAACAAGTGAGATTAAATAAAAACTAATTTATAACAAACTTAATATTAGAGGTGTTCATGGGTCAAGTTGAGCCGAGACCTGGTCTCAAAAATATTTCAAGCTCAAGGTTATTTTTATCCCAGTCCACCCAAAAAGCTCATTTCATCGTTCAAAATTAATAAAATATTAAAATATATTTTAATTGATATTTTATAATTAATTTTAAATTTTAAAAATATTTTTTCATTATTTAAATTAAATTCAAGTTGGGCCAATCCAAATTGCAAAAACATGAGAGTTGAATTGTTAAAATATTAATTGTATAAATTGTCGAAACAATTTTTATTTTGAAAAACGGAAGTCGACTTTAAAACGAAAATGGAGTCGCCACCAATCCTTTTTGTTTAGGTGTGATCGGGTCACCTTGTGATCGATCATTTTAATAAAGCATTTCGGTTTATTAAAACAACATTTTTGGTCTACGAAAAACTAGAAAATGGATTTGGGAGTCAGTTACGCGCGATGAAGGATTAGCACCCTCGCAACGCCCAAAATTGGTACCGTATTGATCAATTAACGTCCTAATGTTGAAAATTTGAAAAAGATTTTAAAATAAAATTCCTTTAAAGCGTTTGGATAACTTGAATTGGATATTGAGATTCTCTCGCTTAGAAGGAATAAAATATCATATTCAGCGCGATAGGACACAACATTTCAAACCCTCGATACAAGATCATCTTATAATTTCCAAAACTTATGCATTTGAAATTTCAAAAGGATATTTGGCTATCTGGTCAAAAGGTAAGTCGAAACCCAGCACGATTGGGCACGATTTCTTGAAGTTCCAAACACGAAATATTTTCTTATTTTTTAGAAATCCTTATTTTGGGATACAAAATGTCATATCCAGTGAGTTAGGACACAACACCTCGAATTCCTGAGAATAAGCTTTTATTTGAAACTTATACGTTTTGATTAAAAAAGGGTACCCGGTTACTTAGATTCAACGAGGATAATTGAAACCCAGTAAGTTAGGGCACAATCTTTTCGAAGATGCCAAATACCAAGTATTGCCTTATTTTGAAAACTTTTGAATAAAATGATTTTACAACTTAAATGCTATTAAAACACGACCCTTTAAGCGAATAAAATGCGATAGAATAATAATGTACAACGCAAAGTAATACTTCATAAACAAAATGTTATAATAATAAATCACAAATAACAAATAAATGCAAAGTAAGAAAATGTAAAATAAAATATAAAACAATTCTAAGCAAATAATACATAAAAAAGATTTAAAATAGATGTTATAAAAGCGATCTAAAGTATATAAAATAATTTAAAAAAAATTAGTATCCATTCAAGATAAAATAATGTATAAAACTCTTTAAAAATATTATATAAACAATTCAAAATATATAATGTGTAAAAAAGTTTGAAATACATAATATATGAAAATATTAAAGTAAATAATGTATAAAATTGAAATGAGCGTTATATAAAAAATTAAAATAGATAATAACAAAAAATGTAAAATAAATAAATAAATAGAATGTTAATAACAAGAGTAAAAAACATATATAAGAAAAAAAAAGTAATAATGAAAATAATATTAGTATATAAATAGAAATAAAAATATAATAAATAGAAATATAATAATAGTAGAAATATAAATAGATAAATAATAATAGTACTAGAATAACAAAATAAATATAAATAGAAACATAAAAATAATAGCAATAATATATTAAATTAGTTAATTTGATAATAAAATAGCGAAAATAAAAAAAGGATTAAATCGAACCTTAAAGCAAAATTCTGGGGCAAATCAGAAATAAATAAAAGAAAATGGACGAATTTGAACATGCGAATAACAAGGAGGGACCAAAAGGGAAATAATCCCCACCTTCCAAAACACACAGCTTCAAGGAAGACCAAAATGTAGTCAAAACAAATTTTAGGGTCAAAATTAAGAATAATGAAAACTTAATTGCAAAACAAATAAGACAGAAGTGCTAAAAGCAATCGAACGAATTTAGAAAAACAAAGAAATTGAAATGAAATGGACAAAATTCCCACGTAATTGAAAGAGAAAAGAAAATAATTCAATTCCAATGGAAATAGGAAAAGAGAGAATAATCCAATTCCAAATTGAAGTAAGAATACCAAAAGTCCTCCCAAAAATAATTGCCTTTTTAAAGAACAAAATACCCCTATTTATATACATGGAGTTTACTAAAAATAGCCTAAATAATTTAATAATAAAATAAAACAAAACAAAATAAAATAAAATAAAAATCATATCTTCCTATTTTTAGCCTTTTACCAAGTCAACAAATTTTGATAACTCTTTAACTTTCTCCATCTTTTTTATTTGGCCACAATTTAATGATTGTCTTTCAATTTGGCCCTTTTTTAACTTGTTTCCGACCAATTGCATCATTTGGCTTCGGTTATTATTTTTTTGGGGTCCAGGGCAAAATTTACCTATTACATAAATAGTTACGGAGACAAAATATAATAATTATAATGGATATTGATTATATGATTAGTATTGTCGTAACCATTTTTTTTGAAAAAAACGGGAATCGACTTGGATTTTGAAAATGAAAACGAAAAAACTGGGAGTCGCCACTGATCCTTTTTTGATGAGGTGTGATCGGGCCACCTCAGATTAATCATTTTAATAAAAGTTAAGGTTTACTAAAACGATGATTTTTGGTCTACGAAAAATCAGAAAACGAGTTCGGGAGTCGGTTACGCACGAGGAAGGATTAGCACCCTCGATACGCCCAAAATTGGTACCTAGTTGATTAATTAATGTCTTAAGATCGAAGATTGAAAACTTTGAAAGACTTTTGAAATACGATCCTTGTAACAGCCTAATTTTCAGTGATGTCGGAACAGTGATTCGAGATCACTAAATCCGACAAATGAGTAGGAAATATTATTAATTTAGTGAGTATAAATTAAATGTGAAGTTAGAAAAAAAAATTTTGAAATAGTGAATAGTGTACTAAAAATAAATATTAAAATAATTAGAATCGAAAACGAGGTATCGAGGCCTCGGGAATTTTAAATCGAGCCATAAATATTTTTATAAATATTTATGGAGTGTTAATATGTTAGTATTAAAGTTTCGTCAAGAAATTTTAAAGTTCTGATAATTAATTGAACAAAAAAGAATTAATTGTATCAAATGCAAAATTGTAGGAAATGATTAAATAGCTTAATTGATAAAAGAAAGAGGGTTTAAAAGGAAAATAGACCCAAGGTTTATTTGGGCTAGACGGCAAGGGCATGAAATCAGCAAGAAAACAAGGAGAATTAAGGGCAAAATTGGAAAATTGCAAAATTTACTTAATAAAGTTAGGACTAAAGTGGAATTATTTAGATTTCTCTTTATTTTCTGCATTCTCATCAGCAAAAACACCAGGAAAGAGTTCCCTCAAGTTGTTTTTTCATATTTTTACTGCAAGTAAGTTCAATTCTTGATTATTTCTTGAAATTTTTGTGTTTTTGTGACTTTTACAACTAGGTCCACTTGTTGAATTCATTAGTTTTTGATTCCATGAAAGAAATTGGAAGTTGCTATGAATATGTGCTGGAAGTATATGATGATTTGACATGGAATTAGAGCTTTAAATTGTTTATATGTTGATTTTATTGAAAGAATTGAATAGAAAGTGAATGTTTGGGACCTAAGTGTAAAAGAGTTTGAAGTTAGAGTGTTATGTGGAAATTCTGAATTTTAATAGTTATGAAATAACTTATAATGTTTAGTAAAAGTATTAATTGAGAAAATTATCTTAATTTAGGGGTTAATTGAGCAAGGACTGAATTGTATGAATTGTGAAATTTGGGGCAAAATGGAAATTAACATTTTGCACTAAAACTGTTTTGGACAGCAGCAGTAGTCTAACTTTGAAAAATCACCAAAAATTGTAGAAATGGAATTAGAGAATGAATAAAATATGAAATTAAAGCTTATTGAGTCTAGTTTCTTATAGAAGAAATAATGTAAGCAATGGAATTGTAAATCATGAAATATGATAAATTTTGTGAGACAAGGTCAGAATGAATTCGAGATCCCCTGTCCTGATTTTAGAAATTCACCATAAATTGTAAAAAAATTATTAAGAGTCATACTTTACATGCATGGATTCCTTATTGAGTCTATTTTTAAGGGAAACAAACGGCATGGTCGTTGGAATTCTTTACAGGGAGAAATTTGGTTCGTAGTGCACAGAGGTCAGAGTAGTCGTACTCTGAAACAGGGGAGACTTCAATGAATAAAATGTATTAATTGGCCAAACCAAAAATTATGAAAATTTTATGGTAAGAAGATATATGAGTCTAGTTTCAGGAAAAATTAGCGGAACTTAATTTGGAGTTCTATAGCTCCAGATATAAATAATTTAGTGACTATGACACAGATGGACAGCTTGAATATTCACATAAGTAGATAGTGAAAATTGTGGATAATGTTACCTACAAGTGTGTTGTTTATACTAAGGACGTGGATGGAGAGGAGGAGGAGGAAAAATATACAAAAATATATGAATGACTCGTGTATAAATTGATCACATGCCTGATTATAATCGATAAGTGTTGAATTAGAAACGATATAATGTTTTATTTGGAATATTTATTATGAAATTATAATTATCGCTATAATATAAAAATCGAACTTGTGAGTTTATATAACTAAATTTAGTGACCATTTGTTAATATTATTAAATTTCAATATTATTTTATGAATGGTGATTAATATTTATGTATGTTAATTGTTGAAAATAAGTAAATTATGTACAAAAGTTATGAAATTGAATTGAGAATTTTGGAGGAACGGAATGCAAGAAATAAGTACAATCTTTCAGTGAAAAAGATGAATTGACGGTAAATTACCCAAGTAAACCGAGATTCAGCATTTGTTGCGAATTCTCGTGTTGGCTTTCTGTTTAGCTCTTGCGAGCTTTCGTTAACTCATATGAGTTTCAGTTAACCCTTTTGGGGTTTCAGTTCAGCTCTGGTGAGCTTCAGTTAGCCTTCGGGCTTCCGTTTAGCACTTATGTGCTTCAGTTAGCCTTTGGGCTTCCGTTTAGCACTATATGCTTTCAGCTTATGCTTCGGGCTTCCGTCTAGCACTTATGTGCTTCAATTAGCCTTCGGGCTTCGTCTAGCACTTATGTGCTTCAACTAGACTTCGGGCTTGAGATCATGATGTACTCAAATCCGTAAGTTTGTTCCTTGAATGGACAAGTTGGTAAGTCGTAAATGTAACATGTGGAAAAAGAAATGTAAGTAATGTTATCATTATTATTATTGAGCTCAATTATGTGATTTTGTCATTCAGAGATTGTGTTTGACAGGATATGTTAGTAAATTATGAGTATGTGAATCAAAATGACTGAACTTAAATACCTAATGAGGTTGAGCTCATTCACACGAATTTGTCATTTGAAATTGTGATTGACAAGAAGAAATAGTGAGTTGCATGCTTATCAATGGTTATACATAATTATCTGAAAAACAAGAAAAATGACGGTTATTGATATATGAAAATTTGAGACATTGATATATGAATGTGGAATATGTTTGATAAATGTGTTCATTCTTAATTATGGAATTATGTACCTCATGTGTGCTATTTGCGTAAAGATGATATTTCAAATACTTTGGTGAGTAAAGCTTAAATATGAAATAGTATGAAATCAAGACAAGTTGTTATGAAAATATATTTAAATTATCTGTAAGTGTTTTTGTAGTCCTCGTTAATGCCTCGTACTCTATTCCGGCGACGGATACGGGTAGGGGGTGTTACAATCCTTCTTTGTATTAACGCTGATTTGAAAATGATCGAATAAATTAAAACGGATGTTAAGGATTCTCTCATCTCGAAGTAATAAAATATCATGCCCAGTAAGTTAGGACACGACATCTCAAACTTTGAGATTGAGCTTGCCTTTTGTTTGAAATTAATGTATTTTAACCTCTTTTAAAAGGATATTTGGCTGTTTAGTATAAATGAGATAAATCGAAACCCAGTAAGTCAGGGCACGATATCTCGAATTTCCAAATGCCGAATATTGCCTTTGTTAACAAAAATCTTACCCCGAGGTAACAAAATGTCATACCCGGTAAGTTAGGGCACAACACCTCGTGCTTTAGAAAGTAAGTACTTTTAAAACTCGTGTTGTGATTTAAAAGAGTATTTCGTATTTAGGTTAAATGAGAAAAGTCGAAACCCAGTAAGTTAGGGCACGATTGCCTCGAATTACCAAATACAGAGTATTTGCTTTTATGAAATTATTTTAATGTTTTGAGTAAAAATATAACATGATTTATAGTAAAACATAAAGCGTATAATGACATAATAGGTGCGACAGTGTCAGAACAATAATATGAGCAATTATAAGAGATGGAATAATAGCAAGGCTAGTAATATGTAAATACAAACTCATACGTGAGGAAAATGAAATAATAGAATACGCAAACAAATAAATAAATAAGTAAATAAATAAATAAAAATGGCAAAATAAAATAACGTTGATAACGGGAACGATAGTATTAATAATAATATAAATAATAATGGTATAAAACGATAATAATACATGTGGTATTAAAATATATGCGTAATAATAGAAATAAAAATATATGTAATATTAAGAATATATATGGGGGATACACACGTGAAATACGTACGTAATAGTTATATATAAAAAATGCATAATAAAATATATGAATAATATAATATTTATAATATACATAAAAACATAACAAGGAAATGATATATGTAATATAGTGTAATATGCATGTGCATGATATGGGGTATTATATGTCTATATTAAAAGGATGTGTATACGACATACAAATGCATTAACAAGACAATAACACCAAAAACTATTAATAATATATGAATGTATATGCAATATAATGAAAATTACATAGCATATATATATCTATTAGTAATAATAATGATAATGATAATAATAATAAAAACATTACATAAATATATATTGAAAACAGATATATAATAATATTTAAAGCATATACGTAATATATGCATAATATACGAAACAAGATATACACATAATATATCAAAGTATATACATAATATACATACAAATATATATGAAAGACAAATACATGACACGATCAACAGTATGCACATAGTATATATATATAGATTAGAAAATGTATATATGATATAAGATTATATACGTGTATAGATTATTTAGAACAAACGAAATATACATAATGCTTAAGAAGAACAGATATACGTAACAATACTAATCCATATGTGCGTAGTGCAATGTACATACATCAAATGAATACATATATAACATACAAATACGTTAATAAAAACAATAATATTAAACTATTAATAATATTATATAACACATGTATAATGAAAATACATACTACTATATAATAATAATAAAAATATAGACATACAAAAAGCAAGTATAATAATAAAAATATTAAATTAAATAATGAAAGATATATATATATACGTGTATGTACATAAAATATACACTAATATATAATGATAATAGTAAATATAACAATTAATAATGTTAAAAATAAAAAAATAAGGTAAAATAATATAAAAATCAAATTAAATCTAAAAAGGGGACCAAATTCGAAGAAAAACGAAGTTTTGGGGCCGATTTAAAAGGAAATATAAAAAAGAGGACCCGTTTGAACGCGCGTATAACTGCAGAGGGCCAAAAGGGCAATTTACCTAAACCCTTAAAACGACGTCGCTGAAGGGAGGACCAAATCGCAAAACGCGATAAATTTCAGGGCCAATTTAAAAGAAATAAAAACCTGATTGCAAAATATATAAAAAGCGGAAGGACCGCGCGCGCAATTAGACCATTATACAAAAACATGAGGATCCTGAGGCGGGGCGGGTCGAATAGATCGGGTCGCATCAAAACGACGTCGTTTTGGGGTTAAAAGGCGGCCCCCAAAACGACGTCGTTTTGGGAAGCTATAAAAGGCCAAATCTTTTCAAAAAAATCATTTCAGCTGTTGGAAAGGAAAAAAAAGGGAGAGAGAGGGGAGAGGGGAGAGGGGGCGATTCCCGGCCATTGAGCCGGTCGCCGTCCGGTCACCGGACCACCGTGCGCCGCCGTCGCGCGGTGGCCGGAATTCCCAAAAGGTATATTTTTTTCCTTTTTTATTTTTATTTATTTTTATATTTATATTTGTATACAAATAGCTAAAAAAGAAAATTAAAATATGTATATATATGTCTAAACAGTTTCGAAAAAAGAAGGAAAATGAAAAAAAAACGACCTTAACACGTTTGAACTTTTTCTTTTTTCTCTTCGTCTGACTGTTGTTCTTTGTTGATTGCCTTTTGTATGCTCGAATCTACATCTTATTTGTATTTGAAAGATGTCCGAGAGTTACAATGGTTTCTTGATTTTGCTTTTAAATAGCCATTACATGCCTTTTTATTTCTGCTTTATGTCTATTCTCTATTTAATATTTGCAGGTAATGGAGCAAGTAGATGACTGACGTGATAGTGGCGGTGGAGCAGAGGCGGTGGCCAGATGGGGCGGCAGCAGTTGATTGGGCTAGGGTTTTTGGTTTTTTTTTTTGTTTTGTACTTGGGTTGGGCTAATTGGGCTAGGGTTAGGTAAGTTTGGTTTGATTTGGGTTTTGGGTAGTTGGGTTAGTTGGGCCCGGGCCAAATGGGTTTGTACAAGTATATTTATTTATAAGTCCTTGTTTTTCATATAAATTTTATTTTTACCCGTAATTTATAAGTCTTGAGTTAACTATGTGCAATCATTTACAAATTAGTTGACTAAAATTAAATATCTTATTGTAAATGGCTTCAAAGTCAAATTGTTTTTTAGTGCAATAATTTTCTTTTTGGAAAAAGGAAACCTTAACGTAAAACAGCAAACGCTATGATTTTATTTATTTATTTATTTTCCAATTGTGTTGGCATACGTAATGTATTATTGAAATGGGAACATTTTGGTTCCAGGCTTTGAGGATTTTGCCCATATCTCTCTCAATCATCATTGGATCCTCCGATTTTCTTATTACTTAATTATTAATATTATTATTAAAATAGGATTTCCATTTTTAAATATTATCTATTTATTGCCAAAACTAAAGCTAATTCCCACTGCTTTCCCTTCTTTTTTTTTTTTTAACTTAAGGATCGTAAATTTAAAATTGCCCTAAATTTTTTATTAGTGTATATATAAACAATTAACAAGTTAAAAATATAATAACGTAATGTAAAAAAATGTCATATATTTTTTATGTTTAAAGATTTTTTTGAAGAATTATATTTAAATATTTATTTTACTTAAAAAAGATTGAAAATATTAAGGGTAAGTAGCAAAAATTAAATTGAAGTAGAGCGGGGTAGGGCCGAGTTAGATGCATCCAACATTTATGGAGGTGATAGTGATTTTTAAAATTATGCATCCACAATGATGAAGTCAAAAATTTATTTTGAGGGTCAAAATTGAAATATAAATTTTTAAGGGGACTAAAGTACAATTTTATTATTGCATTAACTTATTCTTTCTAAAAATTTTAAATGAATTAAATTAAAATGGTATCATATTGAAGTGTCAAAGTGCAATTTTACGATGTATTAACTTATGGTTTTAGAATTTCTCAAAGAGATAAAAAATGAAATTTTACCTTTTTTGGGGGAAGGTCTATGTTGGTTGTCAGGGGCGAAGCCAGGGGGGCTGGCATGGGCCCCGACCCCCCTAAAATATAAATTTACTCTTTTGGCCCTTAAAATTTTTTAAAAAATTTAAATTAGTAAAGGTAAAATTACACTTTGGCCCCCTAAAATTATAAAAATTCAATTTAATCCTTTACAAATTATAAAGATATAAACTATAAAAAATTAAAATTTTATCCAACTCCCCCTAAATATTTATTCTGGCTTCGCCCCTGTTGGTTGTCATATCATCCCTAATCACGGCTTAATCAAACATCAACTCATGTAGAAAAAAAATTAATAATACCCAAATTATAAGCATATTTATGTATTTTACTTTAATTTAATTTAAATAAATTTATATTTTTAATTAGCTCGCTTTGATTTTAAACCTCGATAGAATTGTGCTTAAGAATTTTAAGTATTCTTTTATATGTATCAATGCAAGTTTAAATTTTGAAGACGATATTGTTAAGAGAGGCAACCACAAGTCCTGAACATGAATAATAAAACGAGCACAGTAAATACTCAAAAAAATTATTAATAAAGAATCAAATAAAAATTTGAATTTATTAAATAATTTTCTTAGGAAAAATATATATTAAAAAATGGAAGCAACAATTGAATCTAGAGATTCAACAATTATTGACTACTGATGAACTAATAATGATCTTATTGACAAGTTGGTGAGTACGTAGATTAAACGTTACTTTGTATTAGAGACTGTGATTTTGTAGTTAAGTTGTAAGATTTTATTTTAGTTTTTTTAGACACTTGGATCAAGTTATGAACTTGTTGACTTAAACTAGGTTTATTTATCGGATCAAACAACAATTGTCTCCTTTATTTTAGTTATGAAATTAATAGACAAAACTAGGGATCGGACAAGAATTGTAACCCATTTTAAAATATGTTGTTACTATAAAATATTACTTTAAATTTTTAATTTTTTTTAATTTTTTTTCACCCACGTGCCACAATTTCTAGTTTTATAATTTTCTTTGATATCCACACACCTTTCATCTTCACATTCACATGCCAATTTAATTTCGTTTGAAAGACACAATGTTAAAATAAATACAATCTATTCTCTAATAATCATTTAACAATTTTCGTAGAAAGATTACGTGGCAGATTTTAAATTTAGCATAATAATAATTTTAACTCTCAAAATATTTATATATCTGTGTTAATTTACTTTCAATGTCGTACATAACGTAAAACTACAAAAAAAAAGATTACATTATAAAATATATAAATATTGAAAATTAAAATTATTGTTACGTCAATTTTAAAAGCTATCAAATTATTTTCAAACCATTTATATATATTTTTAAGGTCCAACAATTATATATATGTAACTTAATAAATTATGGGTAGAAAATAAACAACCGAATGTGCCAAATTGCACATTATTGTAAGATAATTAACCTTGTAAAAGGAAAAAAAAAATGGCCCAATTGTAGCCTTCAAATGGAATCTTTTAAATACATGGGGAATAGAGGTGGTGACATATACAAATTTCTAAAATGAAATTATATATAAAAAGCAATTTGTAAATAAGAGAGAGTTTATAATTTTATACATCAACCATCCTTATAAATGAAGTAATTTATATTTATTTTTAAAAGTTTTTGATGATGTATTATCATTGGATTCATTGACAATTATTTTATATATCGTTAATGTATTGAACTCAAACTTCAAGAACTTTTGTATGATGCATAGATGGTGTGGGGTGTGCCTCGCATTTATCAGACGTTTTGCAGGCATTTAAAAAGATGTTTTGACGAGCAATCGAAGAAGACCCAAAATAGGCCTGACGTCACGAGGAGGATTAGGACGTCGCGACAACGTTGAAACAATAAAGTAGAGACAACGACGCGACGAGGCGATTTATCACGTCTGGCAACTACGTTTTAGACTTCACGCAGGATTGATTCTCCCAGTTAGACTCTAATTATTCCAGGGATATTTTAGTATGATTAGAACTCTAATCTAAGTCTATTTAAAAAGGTCATTGTATCTATGTTTTGATACGCAAAATCAACAATGGCTTTTTTTCGTTGAGGCCGACAAGATGTAGTCGCATATGAGTTTTGGTAAGAGTTTCATGGTAATTATGGAGAGTATTTTGTACCCTTTTGTGAATGCCCTATGAGATTTAGGGTTTTATTTACCGGTTTGCTCTTTGGAATTTTGAGCTTAATATTTGCGGTTTTGGGTAATGGAGTTTTCTACGTAAAATATTTGTCCTCAACTTTCTCTATTTTACTTGTTCATTGTTTATACAAGTCGATTCCTAACAGATGGTTTAATAATTCTTTATACACACGGTCAATGAACTAAATTTCAATACTTAAATAAAGTCACTTGAAGTTATTTTAAAATTTTTTTATGATGTATCATCATATGGTTTCTTAACAATACCGAAAGAATCAACAAAATATAGAATTATAAACCAGAATCTTTTAATTTTCATTGGAAAAGTTATCTCTAATATATTTGTTTTTATGACTTCTAATATTTTAAAATTTTTTCACCCACGTGCCACAATTTCTAGTTTTATCATTTTCTTTGATATTCACACCTTTCATCTTCACATTCACATGCCAATTTAATTTCGTTGAAAGACACAAAGTTTTTATTATGTAATTTTAAAAAATATTTCCATTTTCGAATATCTAGGAAGAAGAGCAAAGACTCGAGTTTATGAGTTGGTATAAAAGAGTTATCTTCAATTTTAGTTCAAGCACAGCCATTTGTACTTAAAATAAAAAAATAAAAAAAACAAAGCAATTAATTTTTGGGTAAACTACATTATTAGTCACCCAAATATCTGCAAGAATTTTTTTTGGTCGCTCAATTACAAAAAGTTACAAAATAGTCATTCAACTATACAATTTTGTCTTTTTGAGTCACCATTACTTAAATAACCAATGTAAATATGACGTGACAGATTTTAGATTTGTCATAATAGCAACTTTAACCTTCGACATTTATACATTTGTGTCAATTTACTCTCAATGTCAAGAAAAGCAAAACTACAAAAAAGACCAAATTACACAATGTGTAAATGTTGAGGGTTAAAGCTGCTATTATACCAATTTTAAAAGTTGTCAAGTTATTTTTCTGTTAATAATTTAACAATTGGTGACAAAAAAATTGATTAATAATTGGATGACCAATAAAATATACTAATAATTAAGTGGTTACTAGGATAATTTACCCTTAATTTTCAAACCATTTATATATATTTTTTTAAGGTCAACCAATTATATACTTGTTATATATTTAGATGTGTATATGTAACTTAATAAATTATGGGTAGAAAATAAATAACCAAATGTGCCAAATTGCACGTTATTGTACATGGGTTACCTTAAATTGGAAGATAATTAAAGCACCTCCCAACCCTCAACTCATAAATAAGAGAATAATGTGCTTTAGTGTACTTGAATCCACGTCCTTCTACATTGACAACAATACGCATGCCAATCGAATTAAGACTCAATCGGTTCAAATGTAATCTTTTAAATACATGGGGAATGGAGGTGGTCCATTGTTCCAAATGATGTAGTTTACATACTCTCTCTACCAAGGGCATATACAAATTTCTAAAATAAAATTATATATAAAAAACAATTTATAAATAAGAAAAAAAATTAAATGTTAGATTTTGAACTATTAAATTCAAATTTTAAAGATTTATATTTGGTGCACCAATAATTTATAATTTTATATACGATTAGTAAATTCAGTTTCGACATATCGTTATAAATGAAGTCATTTGTATTTATTTTAAATTTTTTTTATGATGTATCATCATTTAATTCATTGACAATAATTTCGCTAATGTACTAAACTCAAACTTCAAGAACTTTTATATGATACGTAGATAGTTTAATGATTCTATATATACACAGTCAATGGACTAAATTTTAATACGTCAACATAAATAAAGTCACTTGAATTTATTGATGTATCGTCATATGATTTATTAACAATACCAAAAGAATCATATGGTTTATTAACAAAATATAGAATTATACACCAAAAGTGTTGAGTTACTGCTTAAATTGGTTACTCAATTCGGATCCAATCCTACACAGCGAATTGCTTATTTGTTTTGTTCTTAAAAATCCATTTTACTCTTATAACAATGTTGTTTTTCGTTATGAGAACTAACTGTTGTACATCATTCCTTTCAAGTTAGTTCAAGTCCTCTTCATGCATCACTTGTAGCTAATGTTCATCCTTGAGAAGTTCTTCCACCTTCTTTGGCTCAATGGAGGGTGTATAACAAGCTAGCCGATCCATATCACAGTAGTTTGGCCTAGGTTTGTCCCCGGTCCTTACACCACTATTGATAACACCAATAATATTATCTAAAGGGTGATTTTTATATACCTTAGAAGATGGTTAAGACTGAGACATGTCATCAATTAGTTGTTCTTCGCTTTCACTTTGCTTAATTGTTTGTTCATTTGCAACTAGTTGCATCGGTTCTTCATCAGGAAACTTAATCTGATCTCATGGAGTATGTGTCATTTCGATTACTCATTAATATAAGTTGTGTTCTCACATTACAATCCGATTATGTAAAATAACATTAGTTGAATCATAAACAATTAGTGAACCAATATTTACTGGTACATTTTGCTTTATACGAAAAACCTATTTAAGACATCCATACATAGAATATCAAATTAATCACGTAAAAATAATTATTTATTCGACCGATTCGAAAATTACAAATAAACAATGATGAAATCACTACACTAATAACACAAAATCCTAACAAATTTCACTCAAACTGTTACAATAATTTAATTTCAAATAAATTACACCCATGCATGTTCCTCACAATTGTACTCTCTTAATTCCACACATGAAACTATCAAACAATTCTTTATTATATAGGCGTTTAAGTCTTCACAACCAAGCTAGTGTGGTCAAAATAAATCTCTAGAAACCTGCCCCAATTAAATCTCTTGATCTCGTATCTTGTAAATAAGGTAAGATAATCACCCTAAGTTTAGGGTTGAAGTCAAAATATATATATTGAGAGAAGGGAGATGAGATTAAATTATATATTTTTATGAGAATTAAAATGCAAACGCATCATTTTTAACAGTTTGTACTTTTATAATTTTTTAAATCATAAAAATAAATAAGTCTCAAGAACCAACATACACTACCAATTCATCAAACATAAAATGAAACTTCAACTTCATCAACTAAATCTAATTTAAATTAGTGAAATTGAATTGCAAAGGAATTGTTGATCTATTGGCTATTGTCATGTTCCAATGTTCTTAATTTATTTCTTTGTTTTTATAATTTAAATCTAATTTAAATTAGTGAAATTGGATTGCAAAGGAACTATTGATCTATTGGCTATCGTCATGTTCCAGTGTTATTAATTTATTTCTTTGTTTTTATAAGCTTAATTAGCACGTACGTTACCATGCATCGTGGAAGTAACGTCGATGTACGTGATGTTGTTTTTGCATGGTTTTTAAGCAAGATATGATACCTACCTATTGTCGCTTTCTAATTGGAGCAAGGGAGGGCATGCCTTCAAACGCTATCATTCAACATTAATGTACAACATTTCCAATCTCGTATTTCCACGTATCACAAGTTAACATTTTTATTATTTTTTCAAATTTAATCTTTATATAATTGTTCTTATGTTGTAGTGCTAAAAGTATTTAATTATATGGTTGTGGGGATAGCTTGCCTCAGCCCTTAATTATATGGTTGAAGGTTCGATCCTTTTTTATGGGAATGGAACATATTTTATGGTCGGTCGTTTATCTCTTCAGAGAGCACCCGCAACGAGGGGATTATTTATGACTGTTGGCGATGGATACCTTAATTTTCTAAACTAATTATATATTAATTGAGTTTTAGTTTGATTGATATCGTTGTTGTTGGATAAATTTAGAAAAACGTGAATTTGAATGCATTTAAGTGCGTAATATGATCCACTTTAGGAATTTTAGGGATTATGCCTAATTTCAATATCGCTTATATTTGTTTTTAATTTAGACATTATTCTTTTTTTTTAGTTAAGTTTGACTCAACTTTTCAAAAAGACCTAATTTCTATCTGTTTAATGGAAATATTAACTAAAATAATAAAATTTTAAACATGGTAGGTTACATGGCAATCTACAAGCACTTCATGCTTCTTCTTCTTCTTCTTCTTCTTCTTCTTCTTCTTCTTTTGAATATTTTAAAATTTTAAATTATTTACTGATGTGACATAACATTAAGTATAGTGGACTACCACGCGGTTGTCATGTTAAGATTGTTAAAAAATAATGTTTTAATCAGCATTTTCATTAAAAAAATGACTTGACTCTTTTTGAAAGATTAATTGTTAAATTTAACTCCAAAAAAAAAGAGATCAAATTGACAAAAGATATCAACGTTAAAAGCTAGATTTATCATTATACAAAAAAAAAACCCTATATATCGATGAAAATATCTATATCTTTTTCTTTTCTTCTTTTTTTTTTTTTGTATTGTTCATGCCCATTTTAAAGTCTATGTTAGAGATTCATAGTTACCCCCTTTCAATAATATTGTCTCTAAAATTCGAACCTACATTCTTTTAATAAGAATACAACGTGTTTTACTACTACATCTAACACTTATTAATCTTATATCTTTATTATAAAGTTAAATATTAAATTTACCGTTTAAAAAATAAAATAAAAAAATCATTCTATATCTCTAGTCACACCTATCACGTTTCAGTGTTATTTATCAATATATATATATATATATATATATATATAGACACGTGAATCCCATGCATTCAACAAGTAAGTGTTAATTAACGATGTAATTATTGTACCAATTGAAAGAGACAAATAAATTAAGCTTTTCATTAGTAATTTCACTCAAGCATTGACATTTCAATGTGACGGTGATGATTTGTGATGAATATACAGTGTTTTTCTTCCTTTCTTTTTTGTTTGCATGCAGAATATATTATTAAAAAGAATTTTGAATTTGTGGTCTCAAACTTGTAACTTCAAAACGTGAATCCCTCAACTAATAAGCCTCGAAAAGCAGTCGCACGTACAGTAATTGTGGGAAACAAAGAAAAGCAGATTTCTTTTGCACATGGGGAGGGAGGACTTGTTTTCCTCTCTGATATTGAATAACAATTACCCAAGTAAATGTCAATCAACACAATTAAATATTAATTTGGAAGTTTTTGCGTGTGGAAATTATGGTTTTAAAGTAGAGATTTGTATTTAAAAATAATATACGGTAAATAATGAAATGTATTATTTGAAATTAATTAATAACACGTTAAATATGTATGATATTAGAATAATAAAAAAAACTAGAATAAGTGGTAAGGAAAGCGAAATATAAACACATAAATACGTCAGATTAAGATTACGAAATGGATATAATTATTTATCATGGTGTTGTCATCAACCCTAAATTGGTGTCGAGTTAATTTGTAACTCAATTTCAATCAACAACATTATTAATACGTACAATTGATGAAGGTAATAAAATGTGCATATTAAAATTAAAATGTATACAAATAGTAAAATAATACTTTGATTGACCGGTAAATTTAAAGTTTTGCTAACTTAATTGGCATGAGTTCAAATCTCATCCTATGCACATATTATTGGTTTTTTTTAATAAAAAGACTAAAGTACCCTCAAATAATTTTTTTTTAAATGTGAAATGGGCATCAAAAGAATTTCCCTAACTGAGTTGGGACTCGATTGATGGGTGACACCAACTTAGTAAAGGGCTTTATAAATAGTATAAATAAGTTTGAATTTTGGTTACTCAATTTCAAAAAGTTACAAAATGATCACTGAATTATTCAGAAGTTTTCATTTAAGTCATTGAGTTGCTAAAATCACTATTGTATGGCCCTCTCTATTCACACCGTCTACACCAATCAAAAGCTCTCATTCCCTTTTTCTTCTACAGTTCGAATTTTTCCATGAAACAACTTTGAATGTCATGAATCTACAAACCAAAATCTAAACAACTCTCTTCTTTTATTTACGACACTGACTATCAGATTGACTTAGATCTAAGATATTCTATTCTACTTGCAAGTTGATATTGATCCATCGTATCGATTGTCAAATTATTACTTAAATCCAGCTAGCCAAACCATTTTTAAAAAAATAACTACCTAGTGACTTAAATAAAAACTTTTGAATAGTCCAGAAACTATTTTGTAACTTTTTTAAGTTTAATGACCAAAACGTAAACTTATTATTAGTTTAGTGACTTTTGATGTAGTTTACCGAACTATTATTATTACTTTTTTTAAAAGTGTGAAATTGTCGAACCCTTAATTAATTAAATTTATTTTGATGAGAATATTACACATTTAAGTCATACTAGTTCCCAGATCACATGCATTACATTGATTTTACGTGTTTATTTTTAAATTTATTAAATAATATATTTTTTAAATTTTTAAAATATATATATTTACTAATTAAATGAGAATTAGTCTAATTTATAATAAAAGCAAATTAATTTTGAAAAAATAATTGAGAGAATAAAATAACATTTTAAAAATAATAAAAACAAAAAAGTGTGAAACAAGCGGTAATAAATATTAAGTAATTAGATAAAATAATTTATCATTCGAAAATGAGTAAAAATTCACTTTAAAAAACCATTATTTTAATATTTTATTTCATTTGACATAATATTTCATAACACAATGATAAACAGCATTATTCACAATTATGTAAATATTATCAAAACCAAATAATTGTAAACCTATGATTAAAAATCTCAAATACCAAATAATTAATACTATATTATGTTTTTTTTCTAAGTATAATTTTTTTTAAAAATATAAAATTAGTTAATTTCACATTAATATACTATCATGTTAATTAATATTACTTTTATTACTATCACATAATAATACTAATAAATTACTATTCTAATTTTAATTTATTAATATAATTAATAATAAAGCGTATTTTCATCGATTCAAAAGTTTCTCCAAACTCGTACATATATAAGAGACTGATATAGCATTGGAATTAGACTTGTACATAGATCAAGGGGGCATAAGTATGATACATATACGCGGGCCGAACCTTGGAATAGGTATTTTGACTTTGAACCAACCCAACTCAAATTTAAATTGAAATATTTTTTATATATTTAATTAGTGTAAGCTGAATCAATTGGACCAAGTCAAATTTGAATTTGAGCATGAATTTTTTGGAGATGGGACACTCAATTTTAAAAAGTTACAGAATGGCCATTAAACTATTCGAAAGTTTTCATTTAAGTTATCGAATTATTCAAAAGTTTTTATTTAAGTCATTTGATTGTTAAGTTTTTTTTTTAAAAAGTTTAGCTAGTGAGCTTCAAACAATTATTTAACGATCGGCACAACAAATCAATACCCATCAACGAGTAAAAGAATATACTTTAGATCCAAGCCGATTTAACGATCAGTGTCAGATATCGAAGAAGAAAGTTATTTGAATTTTGATTCGCAAATTCATGATGTTTAAAGCTACTTCATTAACAATGATTTTAACAGTCTAGGGACTTAAATGACAACTTTTGAATGGTTCAGTGACTATTTTGTAACTTTTTGAAGTTGAATAACCAAAACATAGATTTACTAATAGTTCAATAACCTCGAGTGCAGTTTGCCCTTCTTTTTACTCAATAATTCAGGGTACTTGGGGTTCCTTTATACATGCAAACATCAACCCCCAATATACGGTGTTACGTATAAGTAGTTTAAACGGCTTCCCTATATAAATACCCCATAAATCACCAGAAAATGACGTCCACCCACAATTATAATAATAAGAAGAAGAAACCCAGTACTCAAAGAGAGAGCGACTGTGTGTCTGTGTAAAAATATGGGGAGGAGGCCTTGCTGTGCCAAAGAAGGGCTTAACAAAGGAGCGTGGACTGCAAATGAAGATCAAATCCTCAAAAACTACATCACCATCCATGGTGAAGGCAAATGGAGAGACCTTCCTCAAAAAGCTGGTATAGTCCTGCTAAATTTCACTCAAAATATACTTATTATTCTGTTTGAGCTGAGTAAGATCCTAAACTGGACAAAGCTCTTCTAGTATTGTTTTTCTGTCTATAATATACCAACTCGAAACTTTGATAGAATAGCATTCCCAAGCTTTTGTATGCTTTTTGAGTTTAATTTGTAACTTGATATATATATATAGGGTTGAAGAGATGTGGGAAGAGTTGCCGGCTCCGGTGGTTGAATTATTTGAGGCCGGACATTAAGAGAGGGAACATCTCTATTGAAGAAGAAGAGCTCATTATTAGACTACACAAGCTCCTTGGAAACAGGTAAACTTCACTAATCTTCTCTCTTTTGGTCAAATTTGGGTTTTAGTACCTCTACTGTGCTCTAATTTGAGATTTAATTTTTGTACCTTAATTTAGTATAATGCGGTTGATTTAATCTTAGTACCTTAATTTGGTATAATATGGTTAAAAAGTTGATCTGGATTTTTATTAAAAACTTCTCTTTCAACAAATCATTCTACTTGGATTTTTTAGGCATATATTTCACTTTGTTTTACGGTTAATATCCAAGGCGATTTCCAACGTTCTAACTTTCTTCTTGAGAGTTGATATGGGTTTTTCTTAAAAGCACACCTTTCACCTCATCATGCTACTTGGATTTTTGTGTGTTGGGAAGCATGTTTTAAGGAAAAATATGTTAAAATAATTTTAGCATAATTGAAGGGTTAAAATTATAATTTAACCTTTCATCTATTGCTTTTAAGATTAATGAAATCAACCTTAATATATTGTTAATTAAAGTGTACGAAGATATTGATGATCTGTAACCATTGTTGGCTAATTAGTACATTTAAGAAATCTTATTTACTTTCTCCCCTAAAGATCCTTATCATGAACCTTTGATGTCAAATTTCTCAATTATTGTTGTTTTAATGGCTAAACCACAATTTTCTATGGTTAAAATGAAGAAAAAACAAAGGGAAAGCCTGACCCACCAAAATTCCCATCTTGTGACTTTGAACTTCATTTCAAAAGGACCAACGTTAATTTGCTACAGATTGGAATCCTAATTAAATATTTCTAGACTCTAGTGAAATTAACCCATGAGTATCTTTCCAATAGATCCTTTTGACAGCTATTCCGTCAACTTTTTCTATTAGAATGACACTGATAGTAATAGTTAACTCTTTTCTAAACTTCAAAACGTGAACTTTAAGGATTAATTCAAAATTCAACTAATAATTCAGGGACTTCTGGTGAATTAACCCATTCAATAAATAAAGCCAAAAAGCTAAAAATATTTGTGTTTTCTTTTTAGGTGGTCTCTGATTGCTGGAAGATTACCGGGGCGAACAGACAATGAAATAAAGAACTATTGGAACACAAATTTAAGCAAAAGGATGCAAGGCCAAAAAAGGAATATTTCTCCAAATACCCCCCAAGTTTCTTCTCACAATGTGATTAGGACCAAAGCAGTGAAGTGCACCAAGGCCGTCAATGTTGATACTTTAGACCCCAAATCCGAAACTCTAGTCAACAGTCCTAGTGAGACCCCTTCTTCTTCAGTCATCAATGAGGATAATACTAACAACAATTCCATGGATTTCTTGGTCGATTTCGATATCGATGAACTTCTCGCATTCGAATACAACCCGATCCCGGAGTTGTATCGAACTCAAAACGGCGGTGACAAAATGGGCAATAATGTGGCGGACAACGGGGAGTACAGCCATGGTACCGAGTTTTGTCAGGCATGTGAACACTTGGATCTTCGAGGTCTAGAATCTTATTTGAATCTTGAAGATGAATGGATCAACTAATTAATAATCCAAAGTTTGTAATTTGTTGTAATAAGATTTGACTGTTAGGTTTGTTAGTGTTAGAATCATATTGTATCCTATAAAGATCCATGAGAAATAGCAATAAAATATGGGTCCATTTTTGTAATTTCACTTTATATTTAAAAATTAATAATTAAAGCTAAGTTAGATTATTTTTACGGAAAAATACTAATGATTGGATTTAGTACAGAAATCAAATCTCAAATTTTACCAAAATATAAGTATCAAACTGTATATTAGGTTGAAATTAAACTATTTTTTGTTATGATAAGTAAAAATATAGGCCTGAAAAATGGGTTTGAGCAAAAAATAAGACTCGTTTAGAAAATGGGCTAGGTCTAGGGAAATATTTTTTTGCCCAGATCGGGCCCTACCCGAATTTGCTATAAAAAAATTTTGTTGTTTTGCTGTTGTTTTCCCATTTTTTACCATTATTATGTTGCTACTATTTTGTTGTTAATGTTCAGATATTGTATTACACTTATTTTATTGTTAATTTTGCTACTATTTTAGAGGTATTTGTTTGTTAAGTTACACTTATTTTAGTATTATGTAAGTAAAAAAATTTCAATTTGTTGGGAAACATTTATTTTAATATTTTTAGTATATTTGGTGTATTATATTTTTTTAAAAAAATTTATATAAAAAGTAAAATTTTTAAAAAATTAATATGGGTAGGCCGGGTTGAGCTTGGACAAAAATTTAAACCCATTTTTCTGGCCAGGTCGGACCCATGCCTATCAATCAGGCCTAAAATTTTGTTAGAACCCGGCTCTACCCATGGGCAACTCTATTTGCATCCAACATCCTTAAATTATAGGTTAAATTCTAAATTTGTCTCTAAATTTCAAAAAGTTTTAACTACTTTTCAAACTATCAATATCGTTCCAAATAGGTTCTTCCACTAGTCATTTTGTTAACTTTTTCATAACGGTATGTATCACCGTTTAATTGTATCTTTTATCGACTAGATATTAACAAGATTATAAAATCTGGATCGAATTAGTCTGTTAAACCGATTGATTTAAAATTCAGAAGTTATAGGTATATAAATCAAAAATTAAAAATAAATGATTAAAAACTGCCCAAAAAAAGGGTTTTTAATGTTTCATTTTTATCTTTGTTTTTTTTTTCTTAAATCTTCTAATTTTTAATATTTTTAAAACATTAATTTTCATTATAAATAATCACATCAATAAATTGAATCGATTAAATAAAAAATTAAAAATTCAACAAAAATGCCATTCTTAACATCAATTCAAATTATTTTTTATTTGTAATTAAATAATCGAATCAAAAAATTGAATCAATTAAATTAAAAATTAAAAATTCAACCAAAATACTCTTAATATAATTCAAAAAAGAAATAGAAAATATGACTCAGTCCAAAATTAGAATATCAAATCTATTAATTATACTTATTCTAACCCTAAACTTTTTGAAAAAATTGAAATATTTGAACATGATGCCAAACTAGGGTTTACTAATAATGTAGAAAAAACCTGTCCCAAAAGCTACGCATGAATGAATAGTATCATTCTGCCTCATATATCATGTTTAGTCACCTATGCTACCCCCACTACTCTTTTCTCTTGGCAATTAGTGGTGTAGAATAGTTGGATTCAGTTAAAAAGTTTTCCAAAATCAATCAAACTTATTTTTTTTTTAAAAGAAAAATCAAATTAACTTAAAAAGGATTTTGTCAAAGTCGGGATATAAAATCTCAACTCGATTTGAGAATGATACTGATTTGTTGAGGGGTTCATTAGCTCTAAACAAACAATATTTCTAAGACTTTTCTTAAAGGGAGCACTTGTCTTCCCATCAACAGTCTGTATATAATATCATTCTACTTGCATGGACGAATCTATAAATATTTTAAGAGGTAGAATTGAATTACGAATTTTCGAGAGGTTAAAATGTATTTTTATCATGTATTAATTTGTGTTTTTTAAAGGATTAAACATTTTTATTTTTTTTTATTTTAGGAATCAAAATATAACTTTACTATATATATACATGCATATTTATTAAAGTATACTTTTACTATATATACACATTCATATTTATTATTTATGAAATGATTGAATGACAATTGTTCCATTTGTGAGGGTCAAGGCCCTGCCTCCCACTATATTCGCCGCTATCTACCTGTTGTTAGTGTTCTTCAAACTCACATGAATGCCTTCAGAGGCGAAGTAAAAAAAAAAAAAAAAATAGAGGTCGAAATTGAATTATGAAATTTTATAAAAGTCAAAATATAAATTTATAAATTTATAAATTTTAAAAGGATTAAATCATAATTTTATTATTTTTGAAGAGATAAAATAAATATTTATCATGTATTAAGTTATAACATTACAACTTTAAGAAGAACTAAAATATAAAATTTTCCATTTTTAAGGGTAGGGAGCAAGGCCCCGGTTTGGGCCTCCCCTTTTGTTTTGCCTTCCATTTAACATGAAATATGAGAATACATTCTCCAAATACTACATTTAATTTTAAGATCTAGTCCCTATGTATTTTAATTTGAGACAATTTGATCTTTTCATTATTATTAATGTTATGCTTTGATCAAATCACTAATACTACTAAAAATTCATTAACCCATTTAATTATATAATAAACACAGTTGGTAAAAGTGAAGATTTTGGATTTTAAGTATTTGAGTTCGAGATTTATTATGCATAACTATACGCGCGAGTCTCTAAATCCCACCAGATTATTTTTCCACTAGGATCACATTACAATAATTTCAAATTTTTAATGATGAGAATTTCAAATAAACTTCAAAATTCAAACTGCTGGTGCATCGATTTGAGGCATTTTAATTTCTTTCTATATTTGATTTCATTTTCATTCGGATAGCAATTGCCATGGGAAACGAGGCCACTAACATCGTAAGTAATAGAATTGACAACCCAAATTTCCCCCTTTATCTTGTAAAAAAAAAAATCAGTGCAAAATTAAGCTGAGTTTCTTGTTTCATCATAAAAATGCATGTAAATTAGTGGGAAATTGTTAAAAAGATAAATAGAAAACTATAATTTTCTAATAAGAAACTCATTTTCTAGATAGGGATAATGTTAGAAAATTGTTTTAATTATTGAGAATCAAAATGGAATTTTACCATTATATTATTATATAATTTCATAAAAAATTTAAAGTCCTAAATGACAAAATCTACCATTTCGGGGTGGACCAACGCCACTGTCTTTCTCTTTTACCTTCTTATTTGCTCTAACTTGTCTTTTTCTAGATAAAAAAATTCGATTTTCTAAGATGTAAGATAACATAAAATCTTGAAGATGTTGAAATATTCCGAAGTCATATTGAATTTTGTTAAAAATAAGTGCACGAATCAAGTGAATTGAAATAAAACTCAGATTATTTTGTTTGTGGTAAATTTGAAATTTGTATGTTATTTGTTTAAAATATTTATATGAATTAAGTAAATAAACTTAGATAATTCGGGTAGATTGAGTCTTAATTTAATTGGTATGGGCACTATCAATATAAGAAGACGTGAATTCGAGTGTGCTAAAACGTATTACCCTTTTATTTATGAGTTGAGGAGAAATTATATATAACTTGAAAAAGGTATAAAATATAGAAGGAAAAAAAGAGAAACTCATTTAAAGCTTTAGAAAATATGTAGGGATGGATTTGGTAGCCAGCCAACCTCCCAAACTTAATTACTAACATGTCATTTTAGTGCATATAATAATTGAATCCAAGTCAATAGTAATACCTGAAGTCTAGACTAACCGATTTGAAGTGGATGGTTGAGTTGAATGACTTTAAATTGTTGTTATAATATTTCTAAATTTCTGAATTTCAACGTGTTTAAATTTTTTTAATAGTTCATATTTTTATAATTTTTAAAAAATTAAATTAATTTTTTATAATTTTAAAGGGTTAAAGTAAAATTTTATCTTTATTAATTTAAATTTTTAAAATTTTTTAAAAAGTCAAAACAATAATTTTTCATTTTAGGAGGCCAACCCCTGTCAGTACCTTCGGATTCACCTCTTATTATAAGTAGTTTAAATTTTATATCTAAAAAATAATATTTAATGGTCAAAATCTACCCTCGTTAAATTAAAAAAAAATATATATCATTGTAACTTTTCACCCAATTAAGCCATTATTGACAAAAAAGAAATAACCGTTTAAACTTTTACGTCAATTGTTACATTTTGTTGACTTGTCAAATGATGAGTCACATCAACAAGTATTGAAAAAATTTAATAAAAGTAATAAAATTACCAAAAAAAAAATAAGTTTATAAGACAAATGACTGTCCAAGTTCGTTTGAATCAAGATATCTATTTGTCAAATTTTAGTTTAGATGTGATTTTTTAAAATAATATTGTATATTTTTATAATTCCAAAAACTAATAGTTTAATTATTTGTTGCTTTTCTTTATTTGAATAATTAAAATGAAAAGTTTTTCATTTACATCATTTTATAATTTATAAAATTTTAAATTGGTAATAATAAATTGTACTTTGACTCTCTAAAATGATAAAAATTTAATTTGGTTATTTAAAAATTATAAAAATATAAGCTATTGAAATGGTGAAATTATATTTTTACTATTATAAAAATATATAATTTAATTTTGTCCTCCAAAAAAATTTATGACTTCATCCTTAGATTCATATTGGATATGAGTATGTACATAAGATTTTAAAATTATTTGCTTCTTTTAATTTTTTTTAGAGTCAATTGTACATTCGAAAGGGAGGATGCGCAATGGTTGAGAAATTTACGGGTTCCAAAGGTAGAAGTTGAAATTGATTGTTTAAGTATTGTCAAGTTTCTTTCAAAGTAGTGATCATATAGCATCTAGCGTAACACATTTGATTTAGATATTAAATGTGAGTTTATCGTTACTTTTCAAAAGTGCGATGAAAAATAATTTTAAAAAATACTGTAAAAATATTTATTTTAAAAATTTGAGTTTAAGATTTAAGTGTTTAGTATTATTGCTAAAAAATACTATTGAGAAATAAAACGTTCCATTTGAGACAAGATGTTGTAAAAAAAATTTTAAATAATTCTTAAATTTATTAATATTATAATAAAAATAATTTATTGTAACTCGTTATTAATATTTTGATATATAAAATATAAATTTAAATTATTTTTAAGAAAATAATGTTAGTTGTTTGTAAAATTTAATTTCAATATATAAACTATATTATAAATATTAAAATATGATCATTACAAGAGGAGTGTGCAATGCTTGAAAAATTTATGGGTTCTAAAGGTAGAGGTTGAAATTGAGTGTTTAATTATTGAAAATAATTGAGTTTTTTTCAAGTAGTATTCACATAGCATCTAGCGAAAGACATTTGATTTAGATATTAAATTCGAGTTTTTATTTTTATTTTTCAAATGCAAACTTTAAAAATTTTAGTTATTGCGGTTGGATTCAAAAATATTTTTGATTTTAAAAATTATTTGTTTAGTACTGTATATGATTTTAAAAGAGCTTTTTAACTCCAATAGTATTTTCGAAAAGCAATGCAAAAATAACACCTGCGTTTCTTAGTCTAGCGTTTGAGTCTCTTAACTTTGATCATATTTTGAAATTAAGAAATTAACTTGGTGATTATTTAGCTTGTTATGTTCTAAGAGTGATGATAAAATTTCTACTTGGCTGTTTAATCTATTAATCTATATACGTTATTGGATTTGTAATTATAATTTATTTAATGAATGACTAATCAGATGCACTCAATAAAAACACCATAAAGAATCGGATCATCTTTACTAAAAAACGGACAAACTAGTTTTTATGCGTTAAATTAAAGAGCAATTTGGTCTCTTGTTAAAAAATTCATTCATTTCTATTGTTAAAATATGGTTTTTGCACGTCAGCATAAGGTACATGTGGCATGCTATGTGTCATTGTCTAGTTTCCCATCAACCACCTTAACTTTTAACAGTACAAATAAATGAAATTTTAATAAAAAAAACACTGATTTACTCTCTAATCTAACGTATAAGAATAATTTTCTGAAATATATATATACTAACTTTTAATACAAAAACTTTCATCCTACATTTAATGCACTTTGATAGTGAATTTATTAGGAGGCATGTTCTTTATATTAAAAAATTGAATAATGCCTTTAAAGTTCCAAATCAGTGATTCTATGAGGTGTGAGTCATATTGTATGTGAGGGCCACATTGATTTACAAATAAAGCAAGAATTTATATATATATATATACTTTATTTTCTTATATTCTACATTGTTGTATGAAAAGAACAATCAGAAGGCGATTGCAAAATATATAATAAATTAGTGAATGTCATCAGTTATACGATCAAGATCCACCTTGACAATATCTTGTATTGAGTTTGGGGGTTTTCCAAATACCTGTAACTTATTGCAATTGAAAATGACACTTTTGGCTAAAAAATCAGCAACAACATTATGGTTTCAAGGAATATGACCAATTATAACATAAGAGTTTATATACCAAACACAATTTCGACATTTCACTATTTGCAGTGCTTACAGATAATAATCATATTTCTACTACTAAAGTATTATCATTTTCCACCTCCAATTGCCTGAAACCCGATTCCTATGCTAACTTAAATCCTTCTAGAATAGTTTTTACTTCAATTTTAAAAATTGATTCATTTCCAATCCTCATAGCAAAACCACATAACCAATTATCACAACAATCTCTAAAAGCCCCTCCTATCGACGGTGTTATTAAAGATCGAAACTCCACCATCGATATTAAGCAAAGTAATTGTTGATGCAATTAAACACAGCAAAATGCTTAGCAATAATAACAATAACAACAATAATAAAGCAATGCATCAATGATGGGACATGGAGGGTTTAATTTTCATGTTGATGTTAGGCACTAAGAGTCTACTGGTTTGCATGTAAAATATTTTTCGTAAAATATTTTCATTGTTTTACTTGTTTGTTTGGTGGAAAATGAATTACAAATGAAATTATTCTTCAAAAAGAGGGTAAAATCAAGGCTTTTTTTATGGAAAATGTCTTACCAAATTTTTTTTCATAAAGACATTTTTCAAATTGATAAGGTTATGTTTATTGTCTTCATTGTCGAAGAAACAAAAAGGGGAAGCTTTCAGAGCAACAAAGGGAATGCTCTCTTCACTGTCGAAGAAAACAGTCCCTTATATTCTAATTTTACATTTTTTATAATTTAGTCCAAGAAATCCAAATTTTTACTAGTCTACAATTTAATTCCCAAAATTAGATTTTTTTTTCTACAATTCAGTTATAAACCTCATTTTGTACAATTGCAAAATAGCCCCTTTTCTAGAGTTTTTATATTTTATAATTTAGTCTTACAACTAAAATTGTCAAAATTTCCAAAAATTAGTCATTGATTTTTGAACAATTAAACTTTCATATTCTATTTTTCAAAATTGTAAATCCTCAAACAATGTAAATTAGTCCTAAAACTCAAGTTTTGAAATCTTTACAATTTAACCCCTATAATTTCAAACTTTACTATTTTATGCTCGACTTTCTAAATTTTCATATTTCATAATCATATAATTTAGTTACTACTCAATGTTTCAGATTTCACTACTCAAACCCTTAGAATTCGAAAATTTACAAATTTTACAATTTGATCATTACTTCAATTTTTATTAAATTAAATCAATTTTCAACTTATTCATCCAAACAATATTCAAAAAAAAAATTTTACCACTTTCATCTTAATTAAAACATAAATTTATAGATAAATTTATATTCCTTAATGTACGAAATTAACAATTAAGCTTAATTAAAATATTAAAACATGATTAATTAAAATATAAATAAGCTCTATGAAATAAACTCAATTAAAAAATAATAAGATAATAAATTCTCAAATGTGTGTTTGTTTCATTCAAAACAACTTTTATGAAATATTTTTTAGGAAATCTGTCAAATAACATAAAATATTTTACATAGATTCGTTCAAATACCAAAAAAATTAGTTTTTCCAGAAAAGTAAGTCATTTTCTGAAAATAATTTTTCAGAAACCATTTTCAGTGAAAAAAACGAAACATTATGTTAGTGACATTATTATTTTTTTAATATACAGAAAAATATGATGCGTATAAAATTTTCCATATATATTTTTAAAAAATATATAATGAGATTAATATTAATTAAATTAACACTCAATCAATTGTGATGTTTCCATTTAATGGGCACTTTTCAATTGGTCATTTGTCTTATTGGGCATTTTGTAATCGCAATCGGATGGCGTGGAAGTGGTAGGGTTTGTCATAAATTTTTTTTAAACCATAGGGAGAATAAATAATTAATTTTTTAAGAGAAAATTAACAACTAATTAGCCATAAATAAGGGTATTTGAAGGTTATTCAATATTAAATGGAATTATTGAAGGGATTGAGTTAATCATTTGAATTTAAATTTTAAATAAAAAATTTTATAATTCGGAATAATGTTAAATTTAGTATTTCATATGACATTTTGACACGTTATAGTTGGCTTTGTCACAATTTAAGTACTATATTTTTTGAGTGATTGTAAGCACTTAATAGATAAAAAAATTAGCCTTGGATGGTTCGAAGTGGCGAGCAAAAATCGACAAAAGAATCAAGCATTCGCCAAACTAGAGAGGATGGCAACAAAATCACGATTACATGCATAAGCAATACTTAAAAACGTGCTACAATAGCAAACAATAACTTCTAAAACTAAAGACTTATTAAACAATCAAAAAACAAACAAAATATATATAAAATTTAAGACAACACATGTCCAAAATTTAAGACTTAATTTTTCTGAAATACTCTCAAAATAGAAACATATTAAGAAGCTGACGAAAAGCCACCTACTTTTCTAGAAAAAACTACTAGTTGCCGATGGAGTTTTAGCGAATGATAGGCATTGTCATCTGTCCATCACAACTTGTAAAGACAACAAAGATACTCACAAAATAGATTTACAAACTGAAAAGAGAGAAGACACGTAAAGTGAATGAGAAGAATAAAAAATAAATGGTTGGTGAGAGGGAGAAAAAGGCAGGCGACAGCCAGCTCGGAGGCTGGCAATATCGCTGGGCAAAACAAAAGATAAGAAACAAACAACTTGGAGAAAAAAAAAGTTTTTAGGGTTTTTTGATAAAAAAAAATATTTATTAGTGAGAAGAATTTTTATAATCATCAACCTTTTAAAAAGAGTCGAATTGGTATTTTCTTTTAACGAAAATATTAACTAAGACATTAAAATTTTAAATATGACAACTCACGTGTATTTATGTTAATTTTTGAATATTTTTATAATTTTCAAATTATTTGTTGTTATGACATATAAAAAAAATAATGCTATGTCAGCATGAAGTATATGTGAATTACCATGCCAACATCTTAAAAAAAAACTAATGTTTTAACCAGAATTTTCATTAAAAATTGACTCTTTTTAAATACTAATGACTAAATTTAATTGATTAAAAATATAAATCTCGAGGACTAAATTTGATATTTTACCTTTTAATCCAAATCAATCAAATAAACAATAAATTCGAGTCAATAAGTTGGGACAAACCAAACAAAATCTAGAAGGGAAGAAAAATACAAAAGATTTAAATTACAATCCAATCCCAACTGTGATCGAATCTAATCAACAATCATCTAATTATAAATAATCAAAGATGAAAATGACATTTAGTAATAAATTCATTCTATCCAACTGGTCCTTCACATGCATGCATCTTTTGGCAATTTATAGTAAAAAAGAGAAGTGCACTAAATTTCCTTTAAAATTACAAAGAAAAATAATGATTGTACTAATTTCATTTATTTCCTTTCTCCAAAGAAAGCAATAGGGATTTGTACTTAAATTATTCCTTTTTGCAAGAGGCATGTACTTTATTGCATCCATGATTATGCTATTGGATTTTTCTTATTTTAGTATTCGTAGTTAATATTGAAGTTTAATTAAAGGAATTTTTTTAAATAATCACTTTTTTACGGCACAAAAATAGATCAACATGATGTTGGGTCAAATCGGGATAAAATTATTTTTGGCTTAATGATAAATTTAGCCATTAATGTTTACATGTTTTGTCAAAATGACCCTAATTGTATTTTTAATTCTTTTTTGGCCATTAACCTTTAATCCTTTTTTCAAATTGTTTTTTTTAAACAGATTTGATGAAAGTACAATTAAAAAAATTAATGGGATAACGTGGAATTTTATATGTAGAATATTTAGGTAACTCAATAAACTAATTACATGTGGAAAATAATAAAATAAATAAATAATTCATGAAATTAAAAAAATAACTCTTATTTTTTAAAAAATAAACGTAATTATCTAAGAAAATGTTTCAAAATGAATGTACACATTCAATATTTTCGGTATAGATTACATCTCATTAAAAATATTCCACATATGAAATTCTACATCATCCTGTTAACTTTTTTAGCGGTACTTTTATCAAATCTGTTAAAAAAAACAATTTAAAAAAACAAATAAAGGTTGATGGCCAAAAAAGGCTCCAAAATACAATTAGGGTCATTTTGATAAAACATATAATCGTTAGTGGCCAAATTTATCATTAAGCCTTTTTTTTGGGTTAAAATATGTTCTACATCTCTATATTTTTAATAAATTTGAAATTTAGTACAAGTATTTCTATTTTCTTTACTCTTCAATATTTAAAATTTAGGTTCAATTATTAACGCTATTATTTTTTTTAATTGCAGGGCTACTAAGTGAACGTTTATTTTATTTTAAAATATCACACCGATAAATTTAACCAAAAAAAGTTAATAGTGTTAACAATTAGATTTGTATCTTGAAATCTGAAAAATGAAGAGACTAAATACCTGAAAATAAAAATATAAGGACTAAATTCTAAATTTATAAAGAGTTTAGGGACTAATGACATATTTTAACCAACTTTTTTCTATCCATAAAAGAGTCAGCTTGCATAGGAATCATCGCCACGTTGGCTGGGTCCCCGACAGCAGCGCCGATCCCTCCAGCGATTTTCCATGAGAGGGGCATGTTAATACTGCAATATTATAGCAATGGGAACGAAAGTTAAGGTTAGTGATTCCGTTAAGGTCAAATTTGCCGGTAGAATTTTTATGCCTTGGTCATTAATTCTCTTCCTTCAATAAATATCGACCCTACAAGAAGAATATAAATCGTTATTCACAGTTGCAAGAATTTACCAATGAAAGAATTTACCAAGAATATAAATGAAACGAGTTTGGGGCTCAAAGAAAGCATTGACGGAGGTCGATTTCGGGCCTTCAACGAATATATTATTCTCGAAGTGTTTATATTTGATTTTAATCTCGAGTTTCGCCTCCTTATTTTAAGGAGAGCCTAAAGGGTTTACAGACTTTGATTGGAGTATTTATGTTTATCAAAAAAAAGACATAACCCTAACTATTTAACCCCAAGAACAATACCTTCGTTTAGAGTTCGAAACCAATCCATAAAGCGACGACTTCATTTAAAATCTAAAATTAACGTGGATAACTTATTTAATTCACATATAAATAATAATTATTTTTCACAATTTTAAATAAATGAAATTTAAAATCTTAAATAAAATTTTAAAGGGATAAATAAATTTTGAAAAATTTACATAATTTTTTATGTTAGAGAATAAAATTTTATGAAATTATGATAAAGATAATTTTAATTTAATTTATAATATTGTTGATTTAATTTTTTTAGTACTAAATTTTACCGAATGTGTTACGGAAGGACAACAATCATTGCATAACAGTACTCTTGCATTATTAGCTTTAAATGTAATCTTAATTATTTCCCATGTGTTTACATTAAATTGTTTTATGGTCAATTATATGAATTTAATGTTTAAAATATAATTTATATATTTAAATTAGTTTTTACAAATAATATATTTATACTAAATTTTTGAAAATATTTAAAATTTATATTTATATATTATAATATTAAATATCATTTAAATTTATGTATTATAATATTAGCAAATATAAATGTCATTTAAATTAAATTTTTTTAATTTCTAAAATCATGTTTAAAATTATTTTTATAACAATCCTTCAATATTTGAAATTCTAAACCATGTAAATTTATCACACTCTTTAAAGCATTTTTCCCGGACCAAGTTTTTCAATAATTATTTTTCAATGTAAAAACAATGATGTAAGAATTAGTGTGATGTCACTTCCCAATTAAATCCATTAATTCGTTAACTTTGCAATTATTGAATAAATGTTTGATTTTGGACCCAAGTTATTCGTTTCTTATTTCATTATCCAATTCAATACAATTTTTATAATGACATTAAAAAGATAAATTAATTTATAGCGCTCATCAAAATTTGACACGTTGCATCTCCATCCAATTAGAAAATAACACATGACTTTTATATTTTATTTAAATACATATATAATTTCAAAAAATAAATTATTAAATATCTAAAATATACCTTTGACTTTAAACAACCATTGACCAGTATTAACTGATCGTTAACCAACATAAACCCTCGTTAATCAATGTTGACTAAAATTTCTTTAAATTTGTAATATTTTAATATTTTTTGGTAGAAATTAGATATACCCTTTTTTTGCATTTTTAAAAATTATTACGAACTTTTAAAATTTTAAATATTTTAACTTTTTTTTACAATTTCTCAATTTCCAAGTTTAAACTATTTTAATTTTCAATTTCTAAAGGTTTATAATTTTTTTAATTAAACTTTGTCAATTTTTTTTATTTTGACTATTTAGATTTTATTAATTTTAAAATTTATTACAAAATTTATAGAAAACATAATTTGGAAAATTTTAAGGGTTTTTTTTTATTTTCTAAATTTTAAATATATTTTCAAGTTTTTATATATTATTTTTACCTTTTAAAATTTATATTTCTATATTTTAGAATTTTATAAAATTTTTTCTTTTTCAAAAATAATTGTTTGAAATTGTAAAATTAAGTTTTAGCTCGATTAGCATGGGCTTTATTGTCAACGCAAGAGGACATAGGTTTGAATACACTAAAGCGCATTATCTTCTTATTTGTAGATTGAGAAGAAGTTATGGGTAGTTTTAAGCAATTATGTTAAAAAAATATATATCATTAGAACTATAATAAAATTATTAAAAAATGTTTAATTAATAAAATCAACGTAATATTAATAAATAAATTAAAGAAGGAGTAGTCACCTGTCAATTTTTTAACTTCATAAGCTAATTTCTTTTAACGGGAATTTTTTTAAGTGACAAAGTGGGAAAAAAAAAATTAAGTACTAAAGTAGGAAAGAAGGCATAGTTCAAGGGTCAAAGTGAACATTAAGCCTCAAATAAAATTTCAAAAAGTTCATAACTAATGAAACTACGTGTTTTTTATCCTAGTTTTTGAATTTTTACTAGTTCACATAGGTTTGTTCTATTCTAATTATGTATTATTGATCGAACTGGTTGAATTACAAGTTTTAATTTAACTAACTAGTCCGATCCAATATTAATAACATTGTTTAATAGTATCGCTAAACTATCCCTTATATTGAAGATAATTTGGGTTTTAATTTTTTGGATCAATTTCAAGTTCAAGACACTTTGAGTTTAAGTTATTTTGGTTTCAATGAGTTTTAGATTTAATTCGTTTAGGTTTGAGACTCAATAATTTAAGGGTGTTCAAAAATCAGATTAGACCGACTAAACCAATCGAACCGATTGATTTTGATTATTTCAATTCCAATTTAAGGTTAGTTTGAAAAGTTAATTATTTTAGATCAAGTCAATTTTAATTTTAAAAATTTAAAATCAAATTAACCGACTCTAAATTATATATTGATTTATTAAATATATTTATAATTTTTGAAATATATAAACTCATTACCCAACCTAAACACAAACCCAATATTAAACCCAAATAAATATTACTTAAGCCCAATAATAAACCCCTAATAAAATTACCCAAATATATAAAAGAAAAATTAAACCCAAATTCAATTCTCCAAATTTACCAAGCAAATGAACCCAGCAATTGACAAAAAAAGAAAAAAAAGAAAAAAACAAAACAGAGTGAAAGCGTACAAAATTTTGGAAACCGATCCGATTGAAAAAATTTTGAGTGAATTTGGTCGGTTTTATCAAAATGTCAATAAAAATGAAAATCAATTTTTTTTAATTTTCAAGTTTTCTTTAATCAAACCGATTGATTGCTCATCCTTATCAATGTTTTGATGATTATTTGATGTGAACATTATTTTAGGTTCTAATTATTTTATGTTTACGTTATTTTAATTTCATTTCACTTTGAGTCCAGGATATTTTAATTTAAAATATTATTATATGTGAACTATTTCAAGTTTTGAAGTTCGAGTTGTTTAAGTAATTTTTTAATGATTAAAATTATTTGAATTTAGGTTCTTGGGTTAAATTTGAAATAATTTATTAAACATGTGCAGATATAGCATTTCTATTTATATATGTCTTTCTTTTATTCTATTATAACGCTCTAATAGAGACAAGACATGGTGTGCTCTATCAAAAATTCTATTTTTTTTTATTTTAATCTATTCAATGAAAAATTGAAACACGATAATTTCTTGCTGATTCCCTATAGACATCATATCTAGGTACATAGACTCATAATTGCTGTTATATTATTATAATATACTTGAAATTCAAAAAGTTTTTTTTATTGAAAAAAATCAATACTGATTAGTTATGTATCCAGTTTTATTTTCGTATACCATTAGAAAAAGACAAGTGAAGAAGAATCGCCCATAAATTTGTAGTTAATAGTTAATGGTTCTAATTTATTATTTGAATTCAAGTTTTTGGGTTAAATTTGAAATTTTTTATTTAGTCTCTTACCTTCTTTTAACGGTCTTATAAAATTTACAGTTAAAGTTGTGTAAAAGTTAAGTGACTAAATCGATCAAATGGATGAATTTTTACCCAAATGTTAAAACCAAATTAATTTTTCTCTTAAGCCCAAATAATTTAACCCAAATTAAATTCTCAAAATTTACCCATCAAGTGAACCCAGCAATTGATAGAAAAAAAATTAAAGTAAAAAATACATACTGAGTTAGTGGGTTACTGATTTGACTGAAAATTCAACTGTAGCGAGCATGTTTTCCTTTTTGAGATTAGAAATTAGGTTTAATGGCTGAGATGTGAGATTAGGCATGGGCTGTAGAAATTAAGATTGAAGACTTTGAGTATGTTTGGGTTAAGTTAATGGGTTTTTATTTATTTATAATTTATAAATGCAATTATCATAATTAAAATATAAATAATATATATCAAACCGACCCGGGTCGTTCTCGAGTTAAAAATTTTGTCCGATGCTAAACTCAATAGAAAATGGGTCCAAATTTTTTTACCTAAACTCATTTTTTAGGCTTTTATTTTTATTCAAATTTTTTTCTTTTTTGAGCGAGCCCTCATGCTTAAACAGTATCCCAACTTTTGAACAAGTCTACTATTAATTTAGATTAAGATATTAACTTTTTAAATTTCGTGCATTTGAAGATTAATTAATTTTGAATTAATTGGTTTTTAATTTATGAGTTACAAATTGGGCACAATTATTTAATTTCAATGTTTGAATAATAAAATTTAGGGTAAGTTACATTTAATGTCATTAGTGTATTTATATTTAGTGATTCTAACTTCAGAGAGTTACAAAATGATTATTGAGTTATCTGAAAATTTTCATTTAAGTTACTAAGTTATTAAAATAATTGTTTTGCGGTCAATTCACACATTTTACACTAATCAAAAACTTTTATTCTCCTTTTCTTCTATGATTTTTTTTTTCATGAAACAATTTTAAATATCACAGATTTGTTGATTAAAATTCAAAGAATTTTCTTCTACGACCATTAACACTAACCATCAAATCAACTTAAATATAAGATATATTCTTAAACTCATTGTTGGGTACTAATCTGTTGTACAAATAGTTGAATTATTTCTTGGAGCTTACTGATCAAACTTTATTTAAAAAAAACCTTAATAACTAAATGACTTAAATAAAAACTTTTAAATAGTTTAATAATCATTTTATAATTTTTTAAAATTGGGTGATTGAAATATAAACTTACTTGGACCAATGAATATTTGACATGTGTGCTTCAATAAAAAAAATATAAATACTTATCAGTACAAGAAAAAACTCAAGTAGCAAATTAAAAAAATTATGTATCAAATTAAATATTAAAACTAAATTCAGATAACAAATAATATATTAACCCACATATATGTAAATAAACTGATGATCCCGTCGCGGCTCAGGTATTCCTTATTAGCTCTAATTAGAAACACATCCAAAAAAATAAAAATTCAAAATAGGTAGAGGTATATATCTAGGGTTTATCTCGAATTAACTCTTAAATTTTTTGTTCGACAAATTTTCAATCTCGATCTAGCAATCAATGGCGTGCGTGTATATACCGGTTCAAAACTCAGAGGAAGAAGTACGGGTGGCTCTGGATCAACTTCCCCGAGATGCTTCTGATATTCTTGATATCCTTAAAGCCGAGCAAGCTCCTCTCGATCTTTGGCTCATAATCGCGGTTCGCTCTTTTTTCTTATTTTAATTTTGATAAATCTTTCGTATTATAGCTTGTGGAATTGTCTCCGTTATGTTACGTTGATGATTTAGGATTTTCGTTTTTTTTTTGTTTTTATCGTATCTCCCCTCAAATGCGATCTTCTTCATTGCAAAAATTGAGTTGAAATTAGTTTAACTTGTCTCTGAATTTTTATTTTTTAGAATATACTTTATATTTATTAATTTCTGGTCTTGATTCTGTAGAGGGAGTACTTTAAACAAGGGAAGGTTGAACAATTTCGACAAATTCTGGAAGAAGGATCCAGTCCTGGTACTCTGCGTTTTGTTATTCATACTGTTTTTTGCTTACTACTGATTTTATTGAATTTGTGGTGACTGATTAATTGTTTATCTGCATGTTCTGATTGGAATTTTCTCCTTTTTGTAGAAATTGATGAATATTATGCTGATGTTAGATACGAGAGGATTGCTATCCTAAATGCTTTAGGGGCTTATTACAGCTACCTTGGAAAAATTGAGACAAGACAGAGAGAAAAAGAAGAACATTTTATTTTGGCTACACAATATTACAATAAAGCATCGAGAATTGATATGCATGAGCCTTCGACTTGGGTTGGCAAAGGTGAACATTTTTGGACTCTGTTATGCTGTTGCATATGTGCAGATACTGATTAGTGTCATCATCCTTGAACTGGGTTTTAAGTTGAAGAATTTTTTTTCTACTTTTCCTATTGATACTAGGTTATGCTTGGTATCTAGCATAGTTTGTGATGAGCATATGATTCTCTTGCTGATAACCTGTTGTATTACTATCATTTTTGGCTTTTCCTGTTAGGTCAGAAACTGTTCCATATTGTTGATATGCCTTTGAATTCAATCAATGTCTACTACTTACAGGTCAGCTTCTCTTGGCAAAAGGTGAAGTAGAACAGGCATTTTCTGCGTTTAAGATTGTATTGGAAGGAGATCGAGATAATGTTCCTGCTCTTCTTGGTCAGGTGTACTTAATTATTCTTTCTTTCTATCTAGTGTGATATTATAGTAGTGTTAGATTTGTTGATTGCATTGAAGATTTTACTAAAGGAAGAGAGAATGATATAAGCTGTTAATTTCTATGATATTGTTGTGCAAGTTACCATAGTTCTGGTACATTATACAATTGAGAAATTGTGCATGATAAATTTTATGGAAGCTCATTCTTTTCTGTAAAGAAGTAAAGCTCTGGCTGGAATGGCCTGGCAATCCAGTTTAGGGCATGAATTAATATTTTGCATTTTTTTTTTCCTGTAAGTAACTCGTTCTGATATCTTCAGGCATGTGTTGAGTTCAATCGTGGTCGTTATGCTGATTCATTGGAGTTATATAAGGTCTGTTACATTAATCTTATTCAGCAGTTCATGCTTTTTTAACTTGAGGATTTAAAATCATGAAAAGTTTGTTAACTCACATAGCACATTGCTTTTATAAGAGGGCCTTGCAAGTGTATCCTAATTGTCCTGGGGCTGTCAGACTTGGGATTGGTCTCTGTCGATATAAATTGGGTCAATTTCAAAAGGCTAGACAGGCATTTCAGCGGGTTTTAGAGGTAATTGGTTCAATCAATTACATTTCTTTTCTTTATGAATGTGTTGCAGCTGTTTATGTTTCAAATTGCAATAATATATGGCATGGTGATTCTTCTCTGTCTCCAAAAATTAATATTTGCAGTTAGACTCGGAAAATGTTGAAGCTCTGGTTGCTTTGGCAATCATGGATTTGCAAGCAAATGATGGTAGGCTGGGAGATACGATTATTCTGCTTATTTTCAATGTTCTCTGTGGTTTGGTTTTTGTTCTGTTTCCTGATTTTGGTGTAGTGATGATGCTTTAATATGTCTTTACAGCTGCTGGGATCCAGAAAGGCATGGACAAAATGCGGAGAGCTTTTGAGATATATCCCTATTGTGCAATGGCACTAAATTATCTGGCAAATCACTTTTTCTTTACTGGACAACACTTTTTAGTTGAGCAACTGACTGAAACTGCTCTTGCTGTCACAAATCATGGACCAACAAAATCACATTCTTTCTATAATCTAGCACGCTCTTATCATAGCAAGGTCCAAATACTATTCCTTTATTTCTCTGTTTTTAATCAACCCTTAATATTATTACTACTACTTTGAGATGAAAGATGTGGAAATGTGAGGATATCCTGGCTTGTTCTTTGTTGATAGCAAAACAGAAAATGCATTAGCTGATCCTCTTTTCCCCTTTTGATCTGATTTTGTCTTAGAAGGAAATAGGTGGGCTTATCTAATAATAAAACAATCTAAAGCTACTGAATTAGTCATGCTCCGCAAACTGTGATTATTTTGATTCTTTACTGATGAGAGGAATATTTTTTCTTCTTAGTGTAGGGGGACTTTGAAAAAGCTGGGTACTATTACATGGCATCTATCAAGGAAATCAATAAGCCCCAAGAATTTGTGTTTCCTTACTATGGTAAGATACCCATTTAATATACTTTTGAGTTCAAACACTCTACTAATTTTGTGCATTATGTTGCCGGATTGTTTAGTTTTAGTTTGAACTCATTTAGCTCAGGCTTGAATTTACCTGTGTCATGTTTAATGTGACAATTTTTAAGTGTGGAAATGACAAAATCAATCAGATGGGTAGTGTAATTTCAAACATTTAATAATGAATGAGATAGGACGATTTGATGAAAATGATTGATATTAAATTTCCAAGCATGATGATTATATCAAAGTTATTCCTGAAATGTCATTTGCCATTAATTTGATTTTGTTGCAACAGGTTTGGGACAAGTGAAACTTAAATCAGGAGATTTTAGGACTGCACTTTCGAACTTTGAAAAAGTTTTAGAGGTTTATCCTGACAATTGTGAGACATTAAAGGTGAGTAAAAATGGGATTGTTGTTTTTTTGCTTGTTTTTGAGTTTTGAGTTTTGCGGTTTGAGGTTTTTTGCTTTTGTATTTTATTGAATTATATTGTTTCCTGTAGGCACTTGGGCACATATATGTTCAGCTTGGTCAGGTTGATAAGGCCCAAGAATTTATGAGAAAGGCCACAAAAATTGATCCCCGTGATGCACAGGTACTTTATATGCTTTATGAAAGTTTTATGTCAATGGACTATGTTTCAGACTTTGTTGTGTACTATTGTGTATAATTACTTCAATTTGAAACTTTCTTGAAAGATTAACCTCAATGTTCAGAGTTAAGCTGGTGGACATTGGCATTTGCCATTTTGGCATCCTTTTTTCTTGCCATTGTACTAAAGAGTTTCTAATTGTAACTTACACACAGGCATTTCTTGATCTAGCGGAGTTGTTAATTTCATCCGACACAGGAGCTGCTCTTGATGCCTTCAAGACAGTAGGGGCTTTCTCCTTTTGAATTGACCTAATTCTTTATGTTCTCTGCTATTGCTATCTTATCTATCTAATATTTATTTTCTTTAAAAAACTCAAAATATTTGTTAAGGCACGCAATCTTCTGGAAAAGGGAGGTCAAGCTGTGCCAGTAGAAGTGCTCAACAACATTGGCGTTCTACATTTTGAGAGGGAAGAACTTGAGGTCTGTGCAGATTTCTTATGGCTCAACTGATATTATTCAGTTTTACTCTGTACATATTTGCTGATATTGCTATTAAACTTTTATCTATTGTCTTGCAAATTAACTTACTGCTGCACAGCTAGTAACATTTTCACAATCTTCAACTTGCCTTCCCTTTCTTTACTTATGGCAATTGATGTTTTGTATTTTACAGCTTGCTCTGGAAAGTTTCAACAAGGCTCTGGGAGATGGTGTGTGGCTTGCTTTAACTGGAAATAAGCCAAAACCCTATGTTATTGAAGCCAGTGCATCAATCTTGGACTACAAGGATATGCAAGTATTCCATCGACTTGAGGAAGATGGTCTTGCTGTGGAACTACCCTGGAATAAAGTAACAGTTGTATTTAACCTTGCCAGATTACATGAGCAGCTGCATAACACAGGAATTGCAAACATATTATATCGCTTGATATTATTCAAGGTATCATCTGCAAATGCGCCACTTGTCTTTTCTACTCAAACTCCTGTCCACGATAGGGGTTAAGTTGCAGTGGGAAAAGGTTATTGGGCAAAAGCATTTATTTGACTAGTTGTAGTTAATTATAAGGGACCGTTTGAATTAGAGGGAAATCTCATTTTTGGTTATGTTTGATAGTTGGCTTAAAGACAGCTGATTTGTTGCAGTTTGTTAGGTGGTATTGTCCCACATCTATTAAGTACTGAGTTTCCTATGGCCTAATATTAAAGTGGGCCCCTCAACCTGATATTACCAACTGGTTTTAGGTTAGAAACTTTAACACAGTTCAAATTACCCATTGCTTCTAGCATGATCTAAAGCTATACATATGTTTGCAGACTCAATATCTCCCATTAAGAAAATAACCCTGATTATCCTTCTTCTTCAGGATATCTCCAAGACTTCTATAGATTTTTCGCATTCTTGATTATTTAAATTACCTTGTGGTTGAACAAATGCCATTTTTTTTTTGTTATAAACTGATAAACATGATCACGTATCATCTTTTCCTTGTTTTTTCTTTGCTTTATTGGTTTGCATGCACTCTCTATTTTTCTAACAAGCTTGTTCCTTTGCTTCTTGACAGTATCCAGACTACATCGATGCTTATTTGAGGCTTGCTGCCATTGCAAAAACTCGAAATAATCTTCAATTAAGCATTGAACTGGTTGTTATTAACTGTAAAATCTCAGCTTCGATTTTCTTTTCTTATTATATACATGTTTGTTCGATAATAATTCCAACTTTTATAAGTGTAGGTTAATGAGGCACTGAAGGTGAATGACAAATGCCCCAATGCATTATCCATGCTTGGTGATTTGGAGCTTAAGAATGATGACTGGGTAAAAGCAAAGGAAACATTGCGTTCTGCTAGTGATGCAACTGATGGGAAGGATTCTTATGCTATTCTTTCTCTGGTGTGTAAGCATTCACTTCTGAATTACTGAATTCCTCTTCTGTTAACTTGCCATCATTTTACCCAGTTCTCAACAGTTATGTATTCCATTAATAACTAACTACAGGCAATGCTTTTCCAAGGTTTAAATTGATTAGTTTGCATCTCATTATCATTATTGAGAAGGCATTTTTTTTGTGTGTTCTCTTTTCACGGTCAGATGTTTTCAAAACAATATCTAAATCTGATATGCTTATTTGATATTTTATAGGGGAACTGGAACTACTTTGCAGCAATTCGCAATGAGAAAAGAAATCCCAAGTTGGAAGCTACCCATTTGGAAAAAGCCAAGGAACTATATACAAGAGTACGTGTTTTTTACCATCTTTTCTCTGTTAGGTGCCATTTTGATGTACTTTCTTTGAATATATGATTCTACTAAAGATTCTGAAATCTTCAATTTTCTGAAGAATTTTGTTGTATGTATGCACATATACCAAATTTCCAATTATAGGACCAGAATAGATTTGTCAATTAATATAATGGAATATTGTTTGTTTAGAATGTAATTTTACCAGTGACAACTTGCTTTGTTCAGTTTGACTTTTAAGGTAGCAGATAAGTATTGATAATTACCTGAACAGTATTAATGGATAAGATAGTAAAAATTGTGCAGTATAAAATATATCAATAGTAACGATTCTTGAAGATATCAAATTTCTGAAGAAAATTTGTTTCATGTATGCATATATTCCAATTATAGGACCAGAATAGATTTGTTAATTAATATAGTGGTGAATATTTTTTGTTTGGAATGTAATTTTACTGGTTACAATTTGCTTTGTTCAGTTTGACTTTTAAGGCAGGAGAGTATTAATGTAATTTTACTGGTTACAATTTGCTTTGTTCAGTTTGACTTTTAAGGCAGGAGAGTATTAATGGATAAGGTAGTAACAATTGTGCACTATTAAACTATCTCATGTAAGAGAAGTTTGTGACCTTTCTGACTACAGGTCAACCCTAAGTTGAAAGCTCAAACATTCAATTACCATATTGGAGAGACCTTCCTTTTTTCTTTTTTTTTTTCTTCTTTCTGGGAGATGTCTCTCATTATACAACTTTAGAAACACCTCTTAGACAGGAACAAAAAGAATACGTACAAGTCTACTAGAAGATGCAGAATTGATGAAGATTGTAATTTCTTCTGAAATACCAGTTTTCTTCTTTAAACTAAATAATCATTTTGCCAATGGATCTAAACTTCTGATATCCTTGTGCTGACCTGGATTCATCTTTAAATTCCTTCTTTTTTTTTTTTTTTTTTTTTTGCTAATGATTTTTATTTTGACAACATGCTATGAATAAATTTGGCTGCAACTGATGTATCCACATACCGTACAGGTCCTTGTTCAGCATACAGATAATTTATATGCTGCTAATGGTGCTGCAGTAGTATTGGCAGAAAAAGGCCAGTTTGATGTTTCAAAAGATATTTTTACACAGGTCTGGGCTTGTAATTTGTCTCGTCATTATGCATGTAACATAAATTAAGAATTTTGTAATATAGCTACAGTTATTCTAGGTCCAAGAAGGTGCGAGTGGGAGCGTTTTTGTGCAAATGCCAGATGTATGGATAAACTTGGCTCATATTTTCTTCGCTCAAGGAAATTTTGCTTTGGCTGTAAAAATGGTGAGTTACCGGTTTAAAATGCTGTCCCCCTCTTTTTTTTTATACATTGATCTTTTGCACCACTGTAAGTGATAATTCCTGCTATCTTGCAGTATCAAAATTGCCTGCGGAAGTTCTATTATAATACGGACTCCCAAATTCTTCTATACTTAGCTAGGACGCATTATGAAGCTGAACAATGGCAAGAATGCAAGAAAACTTTATTGAGAGCCATCCACTTAGCTCCTTCAAACTACACATTACGGTTTGACGCAGGAGTAGCAATGCAGAAATTCTCAACATCAACACTACAGAAGGAAAAGAGGACTGCGGATGAGGTTGTTTCATCAAAATCATATCAATTTCTTTTTTCTTTTGCCAATACTCATCCTTTGGGGGAAGTTTCTTTATGAAATGGCTGTGCAGGTCATGAGAGATACTGTTATACTGCCTTGTATCTTTAAACAACAGTTGTGTGTGCGTATCATTATTTAGAATTAGTAGTAAGGAATGGTAATATAAATGGCTAATAGTTAGTTCGAAGCGGTCCTCTCCCATTAACACTACAAGTTCCAATCATGTGGAAATGCATCCTTTAGGTAAAAAAACCAGGTGTTCCTATGGTGGAGAGATGAGCTTGGAGTGTTGTGACTGACGAAAACCTTGTAAGAAAGTATATACACAGATATTCTTTGTAGAAGTTAAACATATGTCGATAAAAGAGAGTAAGATATTTTCAATTTGATTCTGCCTACGATCTGCATTATTGATACTACTGGGAATTTGGGTGTTTTATAAAATGCAGATCAAATGGTTCTAAATTGTGTAGTGCAATTTTTCTCGCTTGTCCTAGTGTAGTTGAAATGAGCCTAGTTTGTGATCCATATCATCATTCATTAATTGAGATCTATTGGAATGATATTGTTGTTTACAACTGGCTGCAGTGGGCAAAAAGAGATCAATACACCATCTAATCATATTCCCTTTTCATAATATTACAGGTTCGTTCAACAGTTGCAGAGCTAGAGAATGCCGTTCGCATTTTTAGTCAATTATCTGCTGCATCAAACCTTCACCTTCATGGGTTTGATGAGAAGAAGATTAACACCCATGTTGAATATTGCAAGCACTTGCTTGAAGCTGCAAAAGTTCACCGGGAAGCCGCTGAACGTGAAGAGCAGCAGAACAGGCAGAAACAAGAAGCAGCTCGTCAGCTTGCATTGGCCGAGGAAGCCCGTCGTAAGGCTGAAGAGCAAAGAAAATATCTGGTCAGCATGTGTAAACTTGATTTATCCTTTTGTACATCTATGATTATCATGATTTGAATATTTTTCCGCTTATGTTTGCTTAATACTTTTTGCTGCAAAACAGTTGGAGAGAAGAAAACAGGAAGATGAGCAGAAAAGGCTCCAGCAGGCAGAGGAACATTTTAAGCGTGTACAGGCAAGATTTTATCTACGGTCTATCAATTAGTTTTAGATTTTGGACTATTGCATATATTTGATTTAGCAATATGATTTTATATCTTCCTGAAGTTAGTATAAGGTAAAACTAAAAACAAGTTTATCAGATTTCCTAACTTATTCCTTCTCTCCTTGTTTTGCTTTTACTGATTGATCAGTTATCTGCAATAAAAAGTTGTTCACAACATATATTTTGTTTCAAGTTCTTGCCAGAGGAGTTTTGTTTTTTTTTCACTATGGAGACACTAAACCTTGAGCCGTGCGTGTTATGTGTGGAAATCTTACAACATATTTTGCCTGCCTTGATATGAAGAAGAGAGCTATTTGATTTCAAAGAGCTTTGTTTGATTTGTTTGTCTGCTACCATCTTCAGGAGCAATGGAAGAGTAGCAACCCTGGGTCGAGGCGAAGGGACAGGTCTGAAATTGATGATGAAGAGGGTGGCCATAGTGAGAAGAGGAGAAGAAAAGGTGGAAAGAGGAGAAAGAAGGATAAAAACAAATCACGTTATGAGAGAGATGATGAGGAACCTGACATGATGGATGATCGGGAAGAAATGGAGGATGAAGATGCCAACAGGAACTATGGAGAATCCACAACTCGAATGAATGATCAGGATGACGACAATGGTGAAAATGCTCAGGATCTTCTTGCTGCAGCTGGATTAGAAGATTCCGATATGGAGGATGAGACGGTAACCTTTTTATCATTTTTTTCGCTTATTGGCATCTAACGTCATATTTTAGAATCTAATCCCATTTTTTCAATGCTTGTGCCTTCATTTAATTGAATTATTAGATTAGAATTTAAAATATTCTTCCGCATTGCTGTAGTTTTTAGATGAATTGCTTTAGCTTCCTTAGGTTGTTAAATGAAATTTTGAAGAGATGATTCTTTTAGCATGCCCATTGTGTTAGCGTAGGCTCATCAATTCTAACACGAACCCAAAAACTCAACCCAATTGGCCGAATCCAATCCAACCATAAAAAGTCAACAATCTAAACCCTTCCAACTTAAACCAGAAATAACTCTAAACAAACACTCTGAAATGGCCCGACCTGTAAAAACAATGACCTAAACTCGGAAATAACCTGAAATGACTCAAACCCAAAACTTATCTAAGCCTGAAATGATCCGAAAGTTTTGAAGTCCAAACTTGACTCAATTAAAGTTCAACCTAACCGACCTACCCAATTGACAAGACTTTGTTGGCTTGTTTCCAGTTAGTATGTTATTATTTCAGCCAAACTATTAACATGCAAAGGAAGAGTGCACATATTTTGTATATATAGATATGGACGATTCTGTGGTTCTTTTTCATTCTTTGTTGCCTGAGTTGTAACCGTTTGCTTTTCTTTGTGAAGGCCGCTGCGCCTTCATCAGCTGCAGGAAGACGGAGAAGGGCATGGTCAGAATCTGATGATGATGAACCGGTACAAAGGAGACCAGAGTCCAGTCCTGTTAGAGGGAATTCAGCCGAGCTACAAGAGAGCGATGGAGAAATTAGAGAAGATAACCGTAAACCAAATGGAGGCGATGCGCTTGACGACGATGAAGATTGACATCAAGCAAAAACATGAATTGAAAGTTCATTTTAATTGTATTTGTGGATATGAGATATTGTTTATAGATTATTGCATCTGTATCCCTAGTGTTTTATTTTAAAAAAGATTCAATCTCAATGTTAGAACATCTAATTGATGTTTAATCATCTGTTGCAGTTAGTGCAATTTTTAACACAAGTGTTCTAATCAAAGCCTTGCACTTGTTTCTGAATGTCAAATACGGTGACAATTCGGGCAATGGAAAAAAAATGTGATTAATGTTTTGTGTAATTATTATACAAAGCATTACAAAAGTTGAAATAATTGAGTCGTGTGTGTAATCACGAGAATTGTAGTAATTCGTGTTAGAAAGTTCTAACTACAACTTTTCTTTTTGGACCAATGAAATTAGGAAACATGGCACATCGATAATTTGCAATTTTTGTAATTTCTTTATTTTAGAATTGGATTATATTTTGAGTACTATTATCCAAATCTACTAATTATTTGAACTCGGTAAGTTTATAAAATTAAAAAAAGCAGCAGCTTGGAATCCGACATTGTTATCTGCAAATTGGATAATGGATTTTAATAGAGGGTTTATTTCATGGAGGGAGACGCCTTTGGGTGTTACTTTTCTACTTAGATTTGCATTATGCATAGTGATGATGAATGATACTGTTTGCTAATTTCATATTTTGATTCTGTGATCAAGAATTTGATCTTTGCTTATAGAAATGGAATACATTTAACAATTAATCAATTATTTATTTCTTCGAAAAATACTAATAACAAAAAAAAAAATTAATCATTTTTACTGAGGATGGGTTAACCTATAAAAAAAAAAACATTTGAAAAGCACTATTTTGCTCCACAACGAAAGGCATAAACTTAGTGTAAGAATGAAAGATTATATCATCATTGGATTCACCGGACCACTTACAGCTTTGATTTGCCAAACTAGCGCAAATATAGGGTCCCTACCTCAACAACCATTACTTATAAGTAACGATTAATTAGATTTTTTTGAAAATTTCAAATTATTTATCATAATTTGATTTCACTTTTGTTTTTCATATTTTTTTTTTATTTTGAATTTTTAGACTTTGATAAAACGAACTGTAGGTTATTTTAAAAATTACTTGGCAGAATTTCAGTCTTTTTCATTAATATTTTTCAAAAGAAATTTTTTTTAAAAATTAAATATGATTTTTAAAAAAATGTTTTTATATATACTATTTTAAATATAAAATATGTATTTTTGTATCATAAAAAGTAAAATTAATTATAAATTAAATAAAAATTTAATTTAATTTTGATACTTACAGTTTTTTAAATTATACTCCATAAATTATTCGAACTAATTTTTAATTTTTCATTGAAAATATTAAAAGTAAAAACATCAGCCCATGTTAGCAACCATCAAATCCAATCTTACACTTATGAGCTATAAAATTTCTGCAATAAACAATTTAGATATATCCTCCTCCATTAAAAACACACAAATCAATTTCATCAAGATTTTCAATAGACCCAAAAAGAAGCCATAAGAAAATCAAATATATTACTGAAAAGATGGCTAAACAAAGTGTAGAAACCCACAACGTGTTGCACAAACCAAGGCATAATTCTCTGGGTTGGTGGCCATTTTTCAAAGAAATGATATTGGACTAATTTTTTGGCCACATCACTTCCCAAAGCGAAGCTTTACCCTTCACCATACTTTAGTTTTGATTGTAATATCGTTTGGTTAGTTTAAATAGTTAATATATCAATTTACTATTAATACCTCGCTAATTATAGTTCTTGTAACCACATAATGTACTCGAAATATTGAACACCTTTAGTCTACCTTACAAAAACAGGTGTTGAGACCTCCGCATGAATTGTCTTAAAAACTTCATTAAATTTACACAAGTCTGATCATCACTTGATTGCAAGATATCATCCTCATTGCCACTTAACTAGAAAAAAGCTATTGAGTCCCTAAAAGAACAAGCGAAAACAAAATATACACGAACATGTGTCAAGACTTGAGAGCAAGAAGTGACGAAATTTGATTGCATATATATATATATATATATATATATACATATCCCTTCCTTCATCATTAAAAAAATCTTGTGCAAAAACTCTACCTAAACCCCACCACAAGCGATTCTCTACACTACAGTGCTATGTGAACTACCACTCTCCTAATCTTGAAGGTTACCTAGTTTAACAAAAAATCTATAGCATTATAATGGTTTGAAAGGTATATTGTTTTAAAAAAATCTTAGAAAATAATTAATTATTTGAATTAACTAATGGTATTCTAAAGGTAAAAGGAATAAATTATGTTAAATTAAAGAATAAATCATGATTTTAAATATAATGGAGAGATCAAAAATCATAACTTCACCCCAAATGTACGTTTGAAGACTAAAATAAAAATTCATTTGCATAGATTGAACAGCTATTAAAGTGACGAAGAATTTATATTCAAGTTTTTAGTTGACATTAATCTTAAATTCAATCCTCGACACCACCTACAGTTACCCTTTATATTAATATACATAAATACTCATGTCCATAGAATATTGGACCAACAGTAGATGCAAGACACGGGGGTTTTTCTCTTTGCTTCTAACTTTTTAGTTAGGAGGGAAGAAGAACTTCAAAAAGTTGGTTCCCTTGGATCACATATGTGCTGTTTTCATATTGAAAACTTCATCTACCATCTTAAATGGGTCCAACTGTGACACCCCTTCATTGTATACCTCCTATTATTTGGTTAAAAATCATAGCACAAATATAGCTTGTTTTCATTGAGCAAAGGCCAGAGAATACTCCCATGTGAGTAGCTGGTCCTAATTTCTAGTTAAAAAAGGATGGCTACTGGCCTGCCTCTGACATTTCAGCCTTTGTCAAAACTGTATCTCTACTGCCACCTTTAAAGGAAGATTTCATATTTCACATTCATGCATTATGGACCTTCTTTAGTTTGACTTATAGATAAAAAGATATTATTTACCTCAGCTAGAAGATTCTTGTTAGCTTTTGTTGATGCAAAAAAGCAAACCCACTTTGCTTAGATAGACTCAATTTAGCTCTCAACAAAATTAGTATTTTAGAAGTCGTTCAATAAGAATCTAATTATATTTTGTCTCTTTTAATAAAAAATAGACAAATTAATCTTTATATATTATATCAAAGAATATAATTCTCTATATTAAAAATTATCATGATTGAAAAGCGTATCATTTATATCTCCTACTAGCATACAAATACTAATTTTTAACGGTAAAAATAATTTTTTAACAAAAATATTAATTTACTCTTTGATCTAATGTAAAAGATTAATCTACTCATTTTTTTAGTATAAGGTCAAAATACAACTCATAATACAAAGACCTCCTTAATATTTTACCAAAAAAATTGTCTTCTATTGCCATAACTTTCTCCCTTCCAACATACCATTGGCACAAAGGACCACCTTCTGAAATCTCCCCATAATGATCTTTTTCCTTTGCATATCCTAATTAAGACTTCATAACAGGCTGCATTTATATGTTATCATCTAATATATCGAAAAAACTCGGGTTATTGTTTGCAAAATATGTGATTGCATAAAAAAATAGAGCAGATGAAGTCCATTGAGTCTCTCCAACCATCTAGATGAGAGAACCAATGCCAATGTTGCTCATTGCAACTGTTTCATTCTTTTCCTAACTAAAAGAGTATTCTTGTTGTTCTATGATGAAATAATGACCTGTAATTCACATGCATATAGAATCAGTCTCATCATCATCACCACGAGAGTAGTGTGCATGAGAATATCTCCAAATACCAACTGCAATATGCATCAAAGTATCCACACTTTCCTCATCTATATAAAAGGGAAACGCATACCATTCAAGCCTCAAAAGATAGTAGCAAAGATGAATCTCCCAATCTTTTTCATGTTGTCTTTCTTATTATCATCATCATCCTGCAATGCATTAGACTTTTGTGTTGCAGACCTAAAGACTCCTCAAGGGCTTGCAGGTTACTCCTGCAAGAAGCTTGAACTAGTCACCGTAGACGATTTCGTTTTCTCCGGACTACACGCAGGCAACACTTCAAACCTCATAAAAGCTGCTGTAACACCAGCATTCACTGCTCAGTTTCCTGGTGTTAATGGACTCGGCATTTCCATAGCTCGTCTGGATTTGGCTGTTGGCGGAGTAGTGCCTATGCATACACACCCCGGTAGTTCAGAAATCATTGTTGTTATTCAAGGCATAATTGATGCCGGATTCGTATCATCAGCCAACAAAGTTTACTTCAAAACTCTTAAAACTGGGGATATCATGGTTTTCCCCCAAGGTTTATTGCACTTTCAAATCAATGCAGGTACAACACCAGCATTGGCATATGTATCTTTCAGTAGTCCAAGCCCTGGTGTTCAATTCCTAGACTTCGCCTTGTTTGGAAATGATATGCCCTCCAACATTATAGAGGAGACTACCTTCCTAGATGATGCTCAGGTTAAGAAACTGAAGGGTATTCTTGGTGGAACTGGTTAAGTTCCATGTGCTTCTTTGTATTCCTTCTTCAAGTTCCATTGTCTTTTGCTAAGCTGGTATATCTGACAATCAAATCTCTAAGAAAAAAAAAGTTGCTAAACCTGAAAACTGTTGCATAGAGAAACTGTTTATATTTCATATGTCAAAACATGGTAATACCATGGAGGCACTTGTATGAGGTGTCAATCGCCTCCTACTCAAAAAAATGGATAAATTAGTCCATTCTATTAAAAATTTCATTCATTTCTATAGTTAAAAACTAACATGGATTACAGACCAAATACTGACACGTGACGTGCCACATGCACTTCATGCTGAAATGCAGAGACCAATTTTTAACAATAAAAATAGATCAATTTTTTAACAGAAGACTTACTCTTTGATCTAATGTATAAGGACTGATTTATCCATTTTTTAAGTAGAGGGGTTAAAATATAATACAGCTCTTAGTACAAAGACCTCCATGATACTTTTATTGTCAAAACACTTTTATTTAGCTATTGTCGAATCATCTGTTCAATGGTGAACTAGTTGAAGCAGTGATCTAACCGGTCTGATTGACAACAGGAACTCTATAAAGGGTGACTGATTACCTAGGAACCTTAGTTCAAGTGGCCCTTATAAATCAATCACCAAGCCACTCTGGACCATTATTCATAGTACTATAAACCATCACACTTTCTATACAGCAAAAAAAATAACACAAGGAATGGTGAATAAATAGGGGAAGGAAAAGGCAAAAGTTTTTCAGTAACATGTAAAGGCCAACGTTTTGTATTATACAATAAAGCATTCTCATCATTATCTCAAATCTAACAAGAGATGAGAACAATACAAACAGGAATTACACATATCAGAATGCATGGCCATTGTATACCTAACACTACAAGTACAGAGGAATTAGATGAATCAAATGCATGAAGGGATAAAAGTGACAGTCTCCCATACCAATCACGGTAAACATTTTTGGCAACTTCCCATTGAACTCAACGCATTTTGTTGTCCTTGTTGCAACTACGAACAGCCAAACCAGCCATGTTAGGAGTTGCAGCGGCAGCGGCAACAACAAATTGTAGATCAGACAAGGAGAAAGACCGGCACGGAGGGTTCAAATTCGGTTGAGCAGTTACCGATGATGAACTAATCATAGTTGATTTTTTATACTGTGGATGTAGAGGTGGAAGACAACTAGACGGTGATGATGACATCAAGTTCAAGTCTGAGCTACTCATAGTAGTTCCGAAAGCCATTGCACTTCCATATGAGTTGCCTAATCGCTTTGAACCACGAGTTAATAAGTTCTTGCGTTTTCTATTATAAGGATTGTCCGGTTTTGCAAATTCTTTAACAGAGGAAGCAGTGACAGCATCAGCAAGACTAGTGAAGGACTTTGATTTGCCATTATAAAACTTGGATATACCTTTTCTGAAATAAGCAAAAAAACACACACACACACACAAAAAAAATAATAAGAAATTGAAAAACCCTCAAAACATGTGTAAAAATCACAACCACCCTTTTAAGAACAACACACTTTATGTTATTCAAGCAATGCTTTATAGCAAAAAATGGAAGTGAATGGAGTTCAGTTTATGGTAATTGATGGCATTAAATTAATAAAATATTCAAATTCAAGAAGTAATTTAAGGTTTTTAAGTTACAAGTATAAATAATACCATTACCGGAAAGTACCATCAAATCTATATCCAGTCCGGCCCTAGACCACCTAGACCAAAATAAATATGGCCTATAAAACTTGAACCAAAAACTCAAAACATAGTCTAGACAAGGGAAGTGGGATTGCATTTTGACCCTATTAAAAAATAGCAAATTAGTCCGTATATGTTAAATAAAAAATCAAACAGGTTATTCTATTAAAAGTTCTATACATTTCTACGACTAAAAACTGATTCCTGTACATTGTAAGTAACCATGTGAAATTGTTTGGTTATTTCGTTAACCACATCAGTTTGATAGGGGAAATGGATGAAATTTTTAACTAAAGGACAAGTTTACCTTTTGAATTAATGTTCAAAGATTAATTTAGTTATTTTTTTGAGTAAAAAAGGCAAAATACAATCTGACTTGTATTACTCTTAAAACAAGGCCTCTCTTGTATCATGGAAGTCAAACTTGAAAGCAGATAATCACTTGAAGCAAATCAATAAGCATAGATCAGCATATCCTCATAACTTAAAAAACCCAGATTGGATCAAAAGCAAGAAAGGGGAAAATTATATAAAAAAACACAAATTTTAAGGGTTTATTATAAATTTGGACAAAAATCACATAAGATGAACTTAAACCCTAACCAGTAGCTCAACTTTGCCATTAGACTAAAGAGTTTATTGACTTGAAGTGCAGATGTTTTAGATCATCACTTGAGGCAAATGAAAATAAGTATGGATCAGCATATCATCATAATTTTTAAAAACCCAGATGAGATCAAAAGCAAGAGAGGGGAAAAGTTAAAAAAAATTTGAAGGGTTTCTTTTATCAATATTTTACCTCGTAGGTAAAACCTCTTGTAGAGCATCCATGGTATCCAAGGGTCCTTTAAGCTTGCTTTGAACTTCAGTCTCCCTTGAATCTTCACCGTCCGATGATGATTCACCAGAAACATCACTGTTCCCTCCGATCGACGACGAACTACAATACCCCAAATCATCCTCTTCCTCCCCATCTTCCGCCAGCACCGACTCTCTCTGATCATCGTTTTTTACCTCCGGCGAATCTTGAATACACTGCATATCGTGGATAAACCCTGACCGTCTGATTGAATTACCATCACCGTTCCTTTCGAAGAAAAGCGACATCGTTTTTGGAGAAAAAAATGAAAAGATCACAAAGAAAGCTAAGCTGAGGGGAGTGTAAAAAGCAATCGGGTACTTATTAATATCTGGTAAAGTGCACATGGAGAAGCCATATTTCACCCATTGTTGATAACAGAGAGAGAAAATAAAATAAATATTGAAAAAAAAATAAACCCCGAAGAGAATTTTTTACTAAAATTTTGAATAATTTAATACTCAACCGACTCTAATATGAAGCTGGGGAAGCATTATCTTGATGGAAAATTCCTTTTGTTGGAACTTTGGGAAAATGGTCTAATTTTTATCTTAGTCCATAAATTATACTACAATTTACGATTTAGTCCTCTGCTTTTATTTACTATGATTCAATGGTCAAATTTTGTTACTAGTCATTGTATTGTACGTACGTTGTAGATTTAGCCTATATACTCTAATTTGGTCAATTTTAATCATTATATAATTTTTTAGATTTTGAAATGTTAGTCTAACCCAAATGATAGTAATTAAATTTGTTATGTCAAATTTTGCTATTAGACTCTTCCTACGCATAAGTTATGTATTTAGTCTTTACTCTCTTTTGATCGTTTTTAATCCTTATACTTTTCGAATTTTAAAATTTTAATTTCTAACTCAAATGGTAGCAGATGAATACATTAACTACAATGGCTTGGCATTTTTTGTAAGTAATGTGAAAACAACCAGCTAACATGGTATTACACATATGATAATATATTTGTCACGTAAAATTTTGTAAATTGCAAATTTTGACTTAATGAATATGATAGTTACTATTTGGTTTAGGACTAAAATTTCAAAATTCAAAAAAGTACAACTAAAAATGATGAAATAAGAGTATAAGTACCAAATTCGCAACTTATGCATAGTATAGGAACTAATAACAAATTTTGACCTAATTTAATCCTCTACTTTAATAATGTTATTAGTAGGTCCTAATTGATAATACTATTAGTAAGTCCTCTACGATTTTTTTTTTCAAAATAGCTTTTTAATTATACAATTGATATATAAATTTATTATTGATTAATTGGACTTTCACGTGGCTTGACTTTGTAACTAAAAAGTAAAAAAAAAATTCATTTCATTTCCTTTTTCCCACTTTTTTTTATTTAAAAATATCAATCCAACCATTAAAATCGTAAGTATTTTCTGTCAAAATTATCAATTTAGAATTTTGATTAGGCTATTTTCATATGTTGCGGCATATAATTGATAGAAACTACGGATAATGATAATGATTGGAATAGGATTTTTAAATCGAAAAAGTAGAAGGATTGAAATTTTAACTTTTAAAGTACATGGATTAAATCTCAAATTCTATACATGTACAAAGACTACTAGCATATTGTAACTTTAATAACAATATTATAAAAGTAGAAGAATCAAATGGTGTAAAAATTTTCAAATTTTAGCACTGTAAAAGGATTAAAACAAAAAATTAGGCCTAAAAGAAGAAATTATAAATGTTAAAATAGTTGAGGGATTAAAAAAATATTAGACCAAAACAAAAAAGAAATAAAAGAATAAAGAGGATGATCTGGATAAAGGTATTTCTGGCTTGTAGGAATAAAGAAAACTAGGGGCAAATGACCAAACTTTGTTGTCCTAGGTTTTGGTCAGACTTTTTTGTCTAACGTGGACGGCTATGGTTGATTTTTTTTTCTTCTTAAATTTTGATAAAATCCAATAATTTTTAATATTTTGAAGGAAAAAAATCAATAATTGCATCTTTTTATTTTGTAAATTTTAAGTAATAATAATTCGGTTAGTATAGACATTTTTGTCAATGCAGGAGGATGTAGATTCGAGAACGTTGAAGTGCATTATTCTCCTATTTATGGGTTGGGAGGGACTATGGATAGTTTTAGACCTTGTATAAAAAAATATATGATCAGAACCTATAATAAGATTATTAAAAATTTTATAATCAGAATTTTTATAATGACAATCATAAGAATTAAATTTATCTTAACCATTATTATATTAAAATAAATGGTTCTAAGCATTGGATTCTGTATTTATATTAATTTATTAAAAAAAATAACAACATCCAATTTTTCTCTCTTTTTATTCTGTGCAATTGAAATTTTAGGATGAAAAAATTGGAATCATAAGTAGGGTTGTTATAGACTTGCTCATGGGTAGGGTTATTCGGCCCGGCCTGAAGGCCCGCCCGAAATGTGGGAGGGTTTGGGCAAAAATATAGGCCTAAAAAATGGGCTTGGAGAAAAAAATGAGGCCCGTTTAAAAAATGGGCTGGGCCTCGAGTAAGGTATTTTTTGCTCGGGCCCTGGCTCGGCCCGAATTTACTAAATGACAAAAAAATTCTGCTATTTTTTATTTTTAAATATTATTTTCTTGTTGTTTTCTCCATATTTTGCTACCATATTACTATTAGTTGCTACTATTTTGTTGTTATTATTTAGATATTGTATAAAACTTATTTTATTATTAATTTGCATTTGTTAATTTTTTTATTATTTTAGAGGTATTTGTTTATTAAATTGTATCTATCTTAATGCTATTTAAGTCTACATATTATTTAAAATTTATTTTCAATTTGTTGAAAAATATTTATTTTGATTTTTTAGTATTTTTGATGTATTATATATATTTAAAAATTATATAAAATAATATAAAAATAAATACGGGTGAGCAGGGCCGAGCCCGAATTTTAGTAATTTTATTTGGGTCGAGCTTGGACAAAATTTTAAGCCCATTTTTTGAGTCCGACCCAGCCCGAGCCCAATGAATGGGCCTAAATTTTTAGTTGAACCCAGCCCGGCTCGACCCATGAGCACCTCTAGGTTGTTAAGATTAACCAAATTGGATATTAGGTACTTGTTTTTCTTGATTGAAAAATTGGTCGACCATTTCAATCAAGAAAAACAAGTACCTAATCCCCAATTTGATTAATCTTAATACCATCCTCACTTTCCATTCCAATTTTTTTGGGTGTTGTTGGTATTATTATAATAAAATAAGATAAATATAAAATTTAAGACTTAAAATTATTTATTTTGATCTAATGACTAATATTATTTTGATTCTCATTTTAAAAGTTCATCACCATTAAATTTATAGTTTTTAAATATTTCATGTGTTATATTAAAAAAATTATTTCACATGTTGCTCACAATTAAATATTATAATAAAATATTAAAAAAAAGAGACTAGTGACAATTTTTTAATATTGGTTGTGGAATAAAAAAATATATTATAGCCTATTAAATAATAACATTTAATATTTAGTATTTTTATTTAATAAAAATATTATAATTATTATATTTTATGATGAAAACAAAAAATTAGTTCAACTTTAGATATCATTATCAAATTACGATTTTATCCTCAAGGTAATCTTTTTATCGCAGTAACTTTTGTCAGCTTGAAATCACTGTATTTGTGAATTTAAAATTCAAATCTTTATTTGATAATAAAAATTTTAATTTTACTTAAGAAACTGTTATAAATTGTTTTATAGGACAATTTAAATTTTCACATTATCAATTATTTTTAAATTATATTAAAATTTAAATTAAATTTAAAAAAACATAAAGAAATTTTTTAACTCTGATGCATTTAATAATATTATTTAATATAATGAGGATAAAATTTTACTTCATATATATCGATTGAGTCTTAAGTTTATTGGCATGGGTATTGTTGTCAATATAGGAGGACGTGGATTCGAGTGTGCTGAAACGCATCTTTGTATTTATGGGTTAGGAAAGGGTTATGGGTAATTTTAAGCATTATGTTAAAAAAATAAATATGATCAAAACTTATAATAAAATTATTTAAAAAAATAGTTTACAAATAAAATAAAATTCATAATGTGTCCTGTTTATTAATTATTTTTATTATGGGTGTTGAAAGTTTCTTTGGCAATTCAAGGTTTGACATTTTCTCAACCACCAAAATTCAACCTTCAATTTTTTTTTTCTTATCATAACATTAACATCTTCTATGAAGCAATAAAAAAATATGAAATAAATAAAGTAGGTAAACGGTTCTCGGGTTAAGATTTATTTAGAGCAGTAGTTAAAGTTTTTATTTGAAATTTAGATGATACGGGTTTAACTTTTGTAATCTGTTTCTTGATATTATAATAATAAAAAAATAATTGAACTCAAGATTTAGTCCAATTGATTCAAACAACTATTGCTTTAAAAGAGACGACATCCAACATGTTTAAGAGATTTGAATCTCGTCATTTGCAACTTCTTTTCCTAACTTAAAAATGTTAACTCGAATTTCACATGAAATATATTTAAATTTTGATCTACTTATTTTAAGTATGCTAAGCGATATGAAGTTAGAAAATTTTTCTAGGGAACGAAATTATTTTGTATAATTTTATGAGAGCTAAATTGTAAATTGAGGATGTTAGCTCGAAATGGACTTGATCCAAGTGTTTTAAATATGTAGTATTTTTCATGTTCATTTTATGGTTCATGTTTGGGGTTGTCTCTCTCAACAATGTTGTCTCCAATATTCGAACTTACTTCTCCCCTTAAGAGTACAATGTGCCTTATCATTGCATCCGATTAATATTTTAATAAAAAAATAACTTTTATGTCTAGATATGCCTCATCTAATTAACCAAATACTTGCAATGAAGTTGTTTATTAAAAATTAAATTATGCTATTAGCACTTGTAGTATGCATAAATTGTAGATTTAGTCATTATAATTTAATGTAGTTATTTTCTATCACGGTACTTTAGAATTTTAGAATTACAGTCATAATTAAATGGTAGCTATTAAATTCATTAAGTTTTTATATTTTCAAGATTTGATGTGACAAACATATTATCACACGTATAATGCTATATCAACTTGTTATTTCTATATATTACTCATAAAAGTTTAATTAATAGATTTTACCATTGTTGTTTGTAATAGGACTGAAATTTTGAAATCCGAGAAATATAGTAATTAAAAATGGTCAAATTGAAGAATGAACTAAATCTACAACTTAATGTATAATACAAGACTAATAACAGAATTTAACCAAATAGATTTTATTAATATCATATCGTTTAATTTGAAAAATATATAAACTAAAATTAATCAAAATTATGCCACAGAAGCAACGTTTTTGCATGTCAGCCCATCTTGAAATCATTCCTTTCATATTTTATTCTCAGCATCCCATCTTCTTCATCTTGAATCTGATTCACATTATCTTCGTTAGTTTCTTCCATCATCGCCGCCTTAGCCTAGTGGCTATTTTTTTTTGTGATGAAGGCCATTGCCATTCGGACTCATATCATTAGTGGCATCTCTTGTTGTTAAGCTTAACCCCATAAGCTATGGAACCGAGTGAGTTTTCATTTTTGCGAACCAGGGCCCAGGAGGAAGATTTTTGCTTAGCCATGGCGGAGAAGGAAGTTCATGACGAACAGGCTCCTTTCCAGGAAACAATTCATCATTGATGTTTTGCATCCTGGGAGGCCCAGTATTTCTAGGGCGGAGCTGAAGGAGAAGCTTGCTAGAACTAAATTTTTAAGCGATCATATACTACAATATTAAATTTTATGATTTTTTAAGTTTAGAGAATAAAATAGGAAAAATTATTTTATGAACCCTTCTCACCACATCATTTATGGTCTCTTTCTAATTATTTAATGTCATTTTAATAATTTTTTACCCCGAATTCAAATCTTGAATCTCGAACTTTGAACTGGATTTAGGGTTTGAGTTCGAGGTAAAAAAATTACTAAAATTATGTATCAATGACATGAAAAAAATTATTGAAATGTCATTAAATAATTAAAAAGGGACCATAAATGATGTAGTGAGAAAAGTCTACAAAATAATTTATCCTAAAATAAACCTAATTGACAAATTTCAAAATAAATAAATAAGAAAGCAATATAAATACTAAAAGATAGAAAATTATATTAACCCTTTTTTTATTCTTTAATTAAAAATATAAATCCCAAAATAAAACTTTTTTCTAAACATGGCTATTGGCCTATTAACCACGGTTGAATTTCTAGGTTTTTCTTTTTATTGATTGGTTATAATTTTGTTTTTTTCATTGTGATTTTATTTAATAAAAAGTTATTTTGTTTTCCAATAATTATTAAAAAGCAAAAATAAAAAAATAAAATAAAGCAACCTTGAATTTGCTAACTTTTTATCAATATGATGTTTAAATTTTTATTTTTTTTTGAAATTATTATTGAAATTTGATAAATTTTTAATTTAATCTAAAAATTTAGATTTTATTTAAAGTTTCAAATGATGACATGATTTAATTTTAAAGTGATATGTCATCATACTTTAACAGGATTCAAATTCAAGAACTAAATTTAAAAAAAAAATCAAATTTCGATACTACACCATCGAAACTGAAAAAAGTAGACAAATATACAAACTAAATGTTACTTTAATCCAAATTTAAATGAAATTCAAATAGTTTGTAATTTTTTAAGACACATAGCACAATTTTATAGACTGAGCAATGTACCAATAAAATTTGCTAACTTATCTAACAATTTCCAAGTTTATATCTAAGTCCAAAATAATTTAAATATCAACAGAAGATAAAATTTAAGGATTAAAATATATATTAATTCTTTTTAAATATCTAAAAATTATTGATTCACTTTCTCGTATATGTTTAAAGAAAATTAAAGTTTGTAGAATTAGATCAATTAGTAGAATTGAAAATTGGCTCAATATCGATCTAAAAAGAGATGAAACTTACAAATTGGTATATATTGATTGAATTCAAGCTAAATAAGTAATATATGTCTCTTTTTTTGTTAATTGGTTAAATAGGTCGTTTTTTTTCAAGATTTAAAGAAATAAATCGATTTTGAAAAGAGATTGTGAAAGCGTATCTAGCTTGGCAAACTTCTGCTGACATGTCAAGAATGTGCGTCCAATTAAAAACGTTTTCTAAAAATTCTAAAGAAAACGAGTCTAGCTGGGCGCATTCTTCCTAACATATCAACAAAAAGCTCATCCATCGCCAATTGTGTAAAAAGTGCACCCAGTTAGACGCGTTTTCCCTTTCTCTTTTTAAAATCAGCCTATTTCTTTAAATCTAAAAAAAAAAAACCTATTTGAGCAATTAAAAAATTTAACATATAATACTTATTTAGCGTTGAATTGAAATAAAAATTGATTAAACCGAATTTTATAATTTTTAATATTTTTTTAGTAACTTATTTCAGTAGACTAAACCAAAGCATTAATGCAGACAGGATGTCGTCATAATTTTTTTCAATTTATACTTAAAAACACGCTCGTGCTAAATGGCGCGTGGTTTCTTCTCTACCATTTCCCCCAAAAACTAAAGCACCAAAAAAAGCAACACCCTCTCCTTCACGGTTTTTCAACACCGCCATGGCTACTCTAGACTCCGATGTCCCCATGGTACCCGTCGGCGAGTCTTCCAACAGCTCCGCCGCTTCCTCTTCCACCAAGAAACCCAAGCGTTTCGAGATCAAAAAGTGGAGCGCCGTTGCCCTTTGGGCTTGGGGTAACCAATCCCTAAATCCTAACCTATTTTACTTTTTTTTTTCTAATAATTAATGTTTTTAATGTTTATTTTGTTGATGGATGAACAGATATTGTTGTGGATAATTGTGCAATTTGCAGGAATCACATCATGGATCTCTGTGAGTCTTTCTATCTTTGATTTTTTTTTCTCGTTCGATTTTTTATTTTTTTTGGGGATTTGATAAATTCGATTAAATTACGTTAATTTGGTCTTTTAGGTATCGAATGCCAAGCAAACCAAGCCAGCGCCACCAGTGAGGAATGCACTGTTGCTTGGGGTATTTTTTTTCTCTCTATTTCAAATCCCCAAAGTCATTGTTTGGCTTAATTACATCGCATTATAATATATTGGGATTTTGGACATGTTCCATTGTTGGGGATTATGCAATTTTATCATATATATGTATATATATATTTGCATATCTAGCGTTTGATTCAGGGATCATTTAGCAAGTGTTTATTCTGGACTATTTTTGCATTATTTACTTGAGGATTAGTGCTACCGGTGTTTGATTGGAATATATTTTATACCGAACACAAGGATTGTGATTTTAGAACTCAATTTTGAACATTTAGTTGCTGATTTTTTTAAGCAGTGGAGTGTTCTTGTCTTGGTGTAGAAGATAACTAATTTAGTAATAAAACTTGAATAAACTATGGTGATTTCATGTAGTAAATGTTGAAGAAATTACACTTTTTATGATGAATCAATTAAGTTAATAAGAAGACATCTGGTTTTGCTTCGTAATGCTTTGCCTGTTGTTTACTCTTAGGGGCATTGTATGCATTATTTTGGAGGTTCTGTTGTTTTGCTGAATTGTATTTGGTGCTTGTACGCATTTAAGCAAAATCTCGGATTATTTTGTATCCAAAAGCTATATGAATATTTTCTTTTGGTATGGACCAAGTGGTATGAACTGTATAGGTTGTAGACCTGTCAGTTGGACTGGTCTTATTGGTTTCGGATCGGGTCATCTGAGTTTTAAAACTTTCAATCAGTTTTGGGTTCGGGTTATTCGGGTTTGCCAGTTAGGTTTGGGTCTTGTGTTCTCGAGTTTATGTCATTTTGGGCTCAGCTCGTTTCAGGTTTTGGTCATTCCAAGTTCATTTCTTGTTTGGGTCATTTTCGGGTTTAGGTTGACTCTGGCTTGGATCAGATTAATTGGGACAAGTTTTCAAGTTTAGGTCAAGAATTGGTTGCTCTTCCTTTGGTGGTTTATTCACCTAAGCAGTCGATCCCTACACTTTATTTGCTTCAAATGCATATAAATTTCAATGACTAAACTAATTAAATTACCAAAGAAATTACTTGTCACATTGCAATTTCACTTGTTTGTCAAATTCTTTGCAAGATTCATATGATGTTTTAAAGAAAACATGAAGAACAGTACAGCCTCGTTTTAACAGCATTGATATATTGCATATAAACGAACACCGGAACTCATGTTTGATTGAATATTGTTATTATTTTTTGTTTGTAGGGGTCTGCAACCATGCATTTCACTTTCACTGTATCAGTCGATGGTTGAAGACTCGTCAAGTGTGTCCATTGGGTACACTTTTTTTGCCTCCCAGTGTCTTATTTTCGCTTCATTCACGTTTTTGTTAACCGCATAACAATGATATTGTTGTCGCTTCGATTTTGCAGATAATAGTGAGTGGGAGTTCCAAAAGTATGGTCACTAAATCTTTTGGACTGTTTTATCAGTTGAATCCACTTGCCTTTCCAAGTACGGTGTGCAAGAAGATTTACATATTTTCTTCAGGTTTCTGTTGATTCTACTGCAGCTGCTTTAAACCTTTTTTTTGGGAAAACATTTGGATTTATGAATTAGGTATTTGGAATTTGCTATGCACTGAGTGTAATCTGCTAAAATTTTATGTGAATTATTCAAAGCTTGAATCATCATTACCTAAATGCATGCAACTAAGTATGTTAATTCTTACCTGAACCAAGCTCTGAATCCGAAATCCGAAAATGATAAAATTAGAAATTGTTTAAACTCAGAAATGATTCAACTCTAGCGTCATTTGAATGACAAAATACAAAAGGTCAAATTATGCTATTAGATATTGTATCTTATGTACGTGTAATTTAATCCTTGTATTTTTAAAATTTTAAAATTTTAATTTTTATCGAACGGCAGCAATTAAATTTTACTATTAGTTTTGTATTAGTGAAAATAATAAATTAATATGGTATTACAGATGTAATAATATGTTTGTTCTATTAAATTTTGAATTTAATGAATTTAACACTTATTAAGACCCCGCCAATTTGTCCAATTAATAAATAGGTCTATATGTAATTATCAAAAGCAAAAGTAAATACTGGACCACTTTGTGACTTAATTGTGATTAAGAGGATAAAAAATTAAACCCGAAAATTGCATTTAGTATTATTAAAACAAAAAACAGCATGGGTTACAACAGTTTTTTGTACAACAACAAAGACGTACCTTTGGACATTTAGGACAACATTTCCATCTGCAACATCGGCCCATGCACGAAGGAAACCGAAAAATGCAACAGTTTTTGCCGCACGAGGTGTTCCCGCAGCATTGTGATTTAGGACAAGAGCAACACCGCCGTCGCGGATTCGTGCAACAGCTTAAACATGAATTGCAGTTACATGAGCTACATTTACATAAACTACAGTCGCACATATCATTACAGTTATAGCACGGCCGGCATGTCAAATGGGAAGAGCACTCGGAATAACAGCAACAGCAAATCATCGACAAGTTAAAACAGGGTATTCCGCTGCAAAATAATTTAAGTCATTACATAAAACCCTAAACTCTAACCAATAAACATAAAACAAGGAATAATAAAGTACTATAGAAGCACTTTTACTAGGAGTCAAGATTGCATTTTGTCCTCTATACTAAAAAAAATGGGCAATTTAGTCTCAAATAAAAGAGCAAATTGATTTTTTCTGTCAAAATTTTCATCTATTTGTACAGCTAAAAACTAGTGTGATTAACGGAATAACCGGATAATGATACATGGCATGCCATGTGTATCTCATATTGATGTACATAGATCAGTTTATAATAGTAAAAACGATAACATATAGAGACTAATTTGTTCATTTTCTGAGTAAAGGGATAAAATGCAATTTGATTCCTAGTACAGGACCTTCTATGGTACTTCAACCAACAAAGGAATAAGGAATCGATACCAAAGCCACTTCCAAAGGCGACATGATTTCCGATTCTTCCGATTTCTGCTTTGAAGGGACAACAAGCAAAAGTATAAAGCTTCTTACATCCTCTTCTAAACATTAAACAAAAAATTCGAGCAAAATAACGGCGGGTTGTGTTCTTACGTAGGTATAAGAGGATCTGAATTTGTTGTCACAAAGTCCGTAACCCTGTTATGGAATTAGCAATACATAAACCAAAATATTCAAATGAAAGGATGAACTATTTCAAGGAAATTACGAAAAATTATGCATACTCTTTGCAGCATCTCGAAGCATGTTGGAGTCCTCCGACCGATTTTAACTCGACCTGCTCGAAAACAAGAATGTAAAACAAACATTTTAGTATGCAATCAAAAGATTTCATACGAGAATGATTAACTTAGAAACGGTGAACACTTTCTACGAGTCGAACTACACAGCATACATCGGCAACGGAAGTCGTTCATCGGATTATGTTCTATCCGTAACAGAATTTCAAATAGGTATATTTCAAAGAGTAACCTAAATATATGAACAACAAATTGACATATTTGATGAACCGGTGCTAAACAATAACCGTCTTTCTGTGGATAAAAGTATCGTAAAGGTGCTTATACTAGGAGTAGGATGCTTGAATAGACGAAACAATAGGCGTTGAAACACTTTGCCTATGGTATGCTAGAGGTCATGGGGTTCGAACCCCATCATGCCTAAAGCTCTACCATCGGGTTATCAGTAACAGTTCCAAAGTTGTAAGATTTTGAATCAAACATGACATTGAAGACAAGATTATAAAACAGTGACAGTGAACCTGAAAATCTTACAAATTGGCACTATCAAAGTTACAATATTTTCAGGTTCCAATTTTTATTATCATAATCCATTAAAAAGAACACATAACATTGAGCAATTTATGCATACACAAATATATATATATATATATATATGTATATATAAAGCAAACCCAAACATTTAAAAACACACACACACACACACACACCTCAAGAAAGCTAATTTCTCTTTCAAGCATTTGAACCTTCGCTGTTTCCCTTCGCTTCCCATACAAATCCGGATACTCCGGCGGCGATTTCGGACATGGTGGCGGCAGAGACAAAGAACCACCGGACCCGGCCGCCATTGATGATTTTCCGGCCACCCCTTCCAAAAGAAAAAAAGGTTAATAACTAATAATGAGAAACAAACAAAGAGGTGCAAATGATATTAGGCGTGAAGACTAATAAGAAAAGTTGAAAACCCAGAAAAAAAATGGCATTTTGAAAGTGGCAGAGGCAGTAATTAAGGTATTCTGACAAGGATAATTACGACCCAGAAATAAAAAAGACTCAGCGGAAGGAAAAATAACGAAAGTAAATGCCGGTGGGTTACAGTTAAAAGTTAAAGATTTTGCTGTAGTTTGTGAAGTTGCAGAAGAAAAGATTAAAGGGTCTAATTTTTGTTTTAGTCCCTCTATTATATTAAAACTTTGTTATTTAATCTTTCTATTGTAATTTCTCGAAATTTGAATTTTATGGGGAAAACTAAACTTTTAGTCACCCGTAAGTTTTTTTTTTGTCACTTAACTATGAATAGCTACAAAATAATCACTCAATTATTCGATTTTTTCTTGTTTTATCACCAGCCGTTAAATGGTTGATGAAAAGATAACGTGACAAGTTTTAAAATTGACATAATAGAAACTTTAATCCTCAATACTTATAAATTTATGTCAATTTAATCTGGATTCTAAAAAAATTAACCCTCAATGTTTACAAATTGTGTAATTTGATCTTTTCTTTTTAACATTTCACATAAAAAGCTAAAAAAAAATATTAAATCTATTAATTAAATTTGATCGGGAATATACCAAAAGTAGAACACTCAAAAACCCAAGATATTATTTTCATATTTTTCTCATTCTTTTAAAACAAACCTTTAATATCACATATAAAAGTAAAACTGCAAAAAAAGACCAAATTACACTTATTTTTGGAATCAAGACTAATTTGACGTAAATATTGAAGGTTAAAGTTATTATTATATCAATTTTATAAGTTATCAAGTCATTTTTCCATTAATAATTTAACAACCAGTGACCAAAAAAGAAAAAAATTAAATAGTTGATGACTATTTTTTAATTTTTTATAATTAAATAATTAAACAAAATTTATCAATAATTAAATAACTACACGTATAATTTATTTATTTTTTCCTCAAACCTAAATTAATAACAAAATTCGTCATTGTGACGATGTGATTTTAAAATTAATTTTAAGGATTGGATTGTGATATAAATTTATTATTTGCTGGAAAGGATTGACTAGATTTTCATATGGTTCTAGGGACTGACAAACCCCTTAGCTCCTATTGGTTAAATAAAATAATACCAATTTTAGTCCCTCACAATTATTAAGTATTCAATATTTAAAATCTTTTAAAATAAATTTTTTACCTTTGGTCTCCACAAATTTTAAAATTTTATTTTGACTCCCAAAAACCAAATTTTTAGCTTCAGCCCTACAAATAATTGTAAAAATATATTATTCATTATAACTTTAATAGTGCTATCAATTCAAATAGTATTATAAACGTAAAGAATTAAATTATGTTAAATTAAAGTTAAATGATTAAATTTTAAGAGGGGCTATAATGAGAATTACACCAAAGGAAAATGAAAGTAAAACAGTAAATGGTGGCGGATTAAAGTTAAAGGTAAAGCCATTGCTGTAGTTGACAAGTTGCAGAAAGAAGGGAGTATTAAATGGTGGGATTTTAAAGGAAAGACAAACAAAGATAATATAATAATGTAAGCACCATATTAAGGGTAGGGATAGGAATAATCCCTTTAAACGAGTATTTGATAAGAGTTTTAATTACTGTTCTATTTTAGTTATGGAGGGTTGGTAGGGTTTCGGTCTTTCTTAAAATAAAAAATTTTATATTTAGTCATTTTATAATTTTAAAAAATTTAAATTAATATATAGTAAAATTACACTTCAACCCAAAAATGAGAAAAAAATAATTTAATCTTTTAAAAATTATAAAAATATATTCTATTAAAATGGTGAAATTTCACTTTTGATATCGTAAAAATATAGAATTTAATTTCGACGCTCTCTTAAAAGAATTTTTGACTTCGCTTAAGAGATTGTAATTATAGTTTTTTATTGTTTCATATTTAAAAATATTAAATATTATTCTAAAAATATTTAAAATACAAAATTTATAAAAAAATAATTTAAATTACAAGTGAAACAATTTGAAGTTATGACGTCAAGTTCTTTAATATCTTAATTTTATTATTTTAATTAAAAGTTAATTTTTTTTTTATAAATTACTTTTGCTTTAATAATAATGAGATTAAAAAGGGTGCCATTATTACAACATGGAAGCTCACAAAGAAGGCGTGGAGAGAGAGAACAAACAAAGAAGTGATTCTTTTTGGACACAACATTGATATAACTTTTGATGCATTTGTATTAAGGTTAGATTTGTTATTAGTCCTTGTAGTTTATAAAACTTATGGATTTAGTCCTTATGCTTTAATTTGGTATTCTTAGTTTTTGCACTCTTTAAAATTTGAAATTTTAGTCCTTCCCAAATGATAACTGTTAAACTTATTAAGTTTTACTATTTTCAGTAGACATATTATCATATGTGTAATGTCATATCAGCTTATTATTTTCATATATTACTCACTAAAAATCTAATTAATGGATTAATGGCTATCATTTGCGTCAAGACTGAAATTTCAAAATTTGAAAAAGTATAGAGACTAGAATGGTCCAATTGAAAAATATGGACTAAATCTACAATTGTACACATAGTATAGGACCAATAATTGAATTTAACCAAACGAATTTAATAATTAGTGTTTGGGTTAGGACTAAAATTTCAATTTTTCTAAAGTACAAGGACTAAAATTGATCGAATTAAAGTACAAGGTCTAAATCCACAACTTTTGCAAAATACAATAACTAATTGCAGAATTTAACCCAACATTTAACCTTAAGTCTTTGTATTATTCACAAATTTACAAATTAGTCCTTGTACTTTTATTTCCAATAATTTATTTTTTCTACTTGTCAGATTTCAAAATTTAAGTCCAATTCTTAACATTGTTAATTTTTTATTAAATTTATTGGTGTAACATTTTAAAATAAAAAAAATACTCATTTGATAGTCATATAACTAAAAAATAACATTACGATGAACTCAAATTTAACAAAATAATTATAAAAATGTCAACAACTGGACTTGAATTTTGAAATCCGACAAGTAGAGAGATTATATTTTTGAAAATAAAAGTATAGGGATTAAATTACAAATATGTGAAAAACACAAGGGCTTATGATATATTTTAGACTTGTAATAATAATGATAAAAGTAATAATGGAATGGCAGTAATGAAAAAAGCCTGCAACTGTGTGTACAAACCCCATTTAAGTTAAAGTTTCAATCTTTTCCCAGAAGAGATAGATATGTAGGGTTCTTTTTTCTTCTTTTTATAATCTAGGTTTTCATTGGTTTAATTTTCTTTCAGTCCTTGTATTTTTTGTGTGTTTGAAATTTTGTTTATCTACTTTAAATCCTGTAGTGAGTCTTTTAATTTAATAATTGAAGTTTCAATTGATAACACCGTAAAATAAATTATATTAAATAGAAGGAAAATAGTCATTTTTGTTTGCCCCAGGTTACATTTTAGTCACTTATGTTTGAAATGTTACGTTTTAGTCACTTATGTTACTATTTTATTACGAAGTGATCACTCTACCGTTAAGTTTCGTTATCTCTCTAACGGTAATCTTACGTGGCAGTCCAACTAGATTTTAGATGCCAACTTAGATTTCTAAATGAGATGAAAATAGATTTTTAATTAAAATTTTAATTAATTAAAATTTTTAAACCTAAACCTTAACTAAAAAAAATTTGTTCATCTCCTCTTTTTAATTTTTCTTCAGTCTCTTCTTTTTTTCAATTTTTTTTATTTGATTGGAAAAACTATTATTAATATCAAAATAGTTGAAATCAAATTGACTGCTTCATACAGATGGATTCAATAGAGGGTTCGAGTATGTCTTCTTTGCATTCCTCTATCTCTTTTATTCATTACTGAAAAATAAAAGATTAGATTTTTTATTGTTTAATGAAAACCTTAAATTAAAATTCTTGATTGAATATTAACAACTAAAAGAATTTCAAATCAGGAAAAAGGGATACCCACAAAGGGATTGTGAACAAATGAGCTGATTCAGATAAAAAAATCGGATTGAGAAACTAATTATTCAAGAACGTGAAGAATTGAAAAGTACAATGATTAGGAACAAAAATGATTACCATCTTCTTATTTGTCGACAACCACTTCATTTTAAGTTTTAGAACATAAATTTGTCGGTAAATAAGACATACCTGGACCCTCCATTGAATCCTCTTTTATTTTTGTATGTGAATAATTTTTTTTTATGATAATAGCTTTTTTAGTCAATTGAAAAAGAAAACTAAAAAAAGGGGGAGATGAACGGTTTTTTAACTAAAATTTAGCGTTTAAAAATTTTAATTAATTAAATTTATTTAATAAAAAATCTATTCTCATCTCATTAGGAAATCCAAGTTGGCACTTAAAATCTAGTTGGACTGCCACGTAGGATTACCGTTAGGGAGATAATAGAACTTAACAGAAGAGTGATCACTTCGTAACAAAATAATAACATAAGTGACTAAAACGTAACATTTCAAATATAAGTGACTAAAATGTAATCTGAAACAAATAAAAGTGACTATTTTTGTAATTTACCTTAAATCGAATTATGTGATGTATTTAAAATAAATAAAAAAAACCTACTCTTTTTGTTAATATTACATTGCCATGAAAAGTTAATATCGTAGAGTTGTATTGTTCTTCAACACTTTTTAAAGAGCGTGTTAGGATATTATTATTAAATATTTTTTTTTTTACAATTTGATTTTTATGTAACTATTACTGTATAAAATATATATAAGCCCTTAAGGTCTATCAATAAAATTCAAGAAATTACCTAATTATTGTTAGAGCGAAAATCAATACTTTTTTTCCTAACCATATGAGCAATTTTTTTTAATTTTAAAAAATGTCACATGACCTAATTTAACCAATTTTGTTTTATGATGTTATTAATTGAAATTTAATTATTAAATAAAAAGTAGAGAGAGTGTAAGTTTTTGGAATTAAAAAGGGGTTGGATTTTAAATATACAAAGAGAGAGTTCCACGTGTTAGTAATGTACAATAAGTTATTAAAAAAAAAGTGGTTATTTTTCAACATCGTTTATAGAGTTAAAAGAAAGGTGAAATTCTATTATTAGTCCATGTATTTTGTAAAAGTTCTAGATTTAATCATTATATTTTAATTTAATCTTTTTAGTTCATATATTTTTTAAATTTTTAAATTTTTTAAATTTTAATCTTCATCAAAAGATAGCTGTTAAATTCATTAAGTTTTACTATTTTCAAAACATGGTGTGGCAAACATATTATCATACGTGTAATGCAATGTTAGCTTGTTATTTTTATTTATTACTCACTAGAAATCCAATTAATAAATTAACGAGTGTTATTCACGTCAAGACTAAAATTTCTAAATTCGAAAAATATAGGTGTTCAGAATGATCTAATTAGAGAATATAGACCAAATCTATAATTGTACCAATAGTACAGGACTACTAGTTGAATTTAACCAAACATATTTATTTACTACTATTTAGATTAAGACTAAAGTTTCAAATTTATAAAAATATAAGGACTAAAATTAACCGATTACAAAATACATAATTTTTACAAAGTACAAATACTAACAGCTCTATTACAACCATATGTATGTATATATATATATTCATACGCAATCATATATATAAACAAAGAAGAACAGTGTTTTTAACACAAAAAGAAGGGAGTGTTGTTTTGGGGTGTATAAATTGGATATATGTATTATTTTGGGGGCAACGAGGGACACTTGTGAGTGGGGATGCAGAGTTCAGTACCTCAGATCGCACGTGACAATTGCCTAGGAATGAGAGAGAGTCACCATTTATTGTCTAAAACAAAAAGGGATTAATTGCACCATACACCTCGGATTATGATTCAAATTCTAAATTTATCTAGATTTTTATTATGTTTTAATTGAATTGAGTTTTCAAAGTACCATATCATATCAATCTAGTCTTTTCATCATTCTAATCATTAGTTTAAGAATGTTATCTCAAATATAATGTGGAGTATAATTAAGTTGACGTAAGAACTTGAACAATAGTATGATGAAACTTCGATTACTAAAATAGAATATTTTGAAGATAGGATCAACTTACAATTTAAATTATATTTCGAAGTCTAATGTTGTATTAACCTTTAAAAAATATAATTATGATGCTGTTGATTGAATCTTAATTTAATTGTCATCGTTGTTGTTACAGCAATCAAAAGGACATGAGATCATGCATACTTAAACGCGTATTATCATCTTACTCAGTCTTAGCCATGTCATCTACAAAATCACTTGCCACGTCAACATTTAGGGGCTTACCTAGAAATTAGTTATTTGAAGGCTTAATTGATTGCTTATATTTGATTAGGAGATCAATTAAATGTTATTTTCAATTGAAGGCTCAATTAATTATTGAATCATTTTACAACTACTTTTAAACTTTATGCTTTTATGCAAAGTAGAGGTGTTATGGGTTGGGTCGTGCCAAGACCTAGATCCAAAAAAATTCAAGTCCAAACCCGTTTTTAAGTCAAACATGCCCAAAAGTCATTTTTTCTATTTAAAGAATAATAAGATATTAAAAATTATATTTTAATTGATATTTTATAATTAAATTTAAACAATTAAAACTTTCCACCAAATCCTAAAAACTTGTGGTTGGGGGACCAATTATATCCTAGCTTTTCCTTTTTTATTCATAGCATTTTGTGTTTGGGGCATAACGTTTTTTTAGGATTGAGAAAAAAATTGACCAAATGAGAAATCGAGCCAAATTAATAATTCGGTTCGGTTAAATAGTGTCAATGAATTGCATCAATTTAGGTCGGTTTCAGTTTATTTTACTGGACATTGAAAAGTTAAAAAAATTTAATATTTTTTGAACATATAAGCTCAATATATAAACCCATTTAAATCTCAAAATAAAACTCATTGCTTATAAATTCTAAATACAGCATTTATTATACTTTTACTTATTTTATAAGTAAATAAAAAAATAAATTCTAAATCTAATCTTAGTGCCAGTCTCTCACGAATTCATTACTTATTTATTATTATTGTTAAAACTTTTAAAATTTTGGTTATCGTTATTAACATTTTCAAGTTGTGTACCTTTTTGCTATTATTACACATTAGGACTTACAAAATATAAATAATTTAACATTTGATTATGTTCAGTTAAAATTGAAAGTGATTAAATCAAGATTTAATTAGATTTTTAATAAATATTTATAATCATAGATTTTACAAATTACTTTTTAGATAAATAAATTAATCGAGGTCTTATGTATAATTGAAAATTTAATAAACATAAAATAAATACAATTTTATCTAAATAAAGTTCAAAATCTTAAAGCCCAAAAATATGGAAACCCGAACCCCGAACTGATTTAATTGATTTCTTATATCCACCTATTCAATTTTGGTTCAAGAAAATTGAAAAAAAACAAATCGAACCAAATAGACGTGACCCCTAGTGTTTTCCTTAATTGGTTCTCTAGGCTTTAAACGCCTAACTTACCATTCCTTAAACATTACAAATGTAAATATTTATGCTATGGACAATTATTTTCTTCATATAAGGAAAAAAATTATAAACGAATTTAAGATGTTATTAAGTGTTGTTTTTAATTATTTATTATTTATTACACTCTAAATATAAAGGACATTATTCTGAATTAGCCTATGGAGTTTATTATTATTTTACTAAAAATGTACAAAATAATAATCACTCCACTTAATCCATTATATATATTTATATTTTTTAATGTGATAAATATTTATAAAAATTATATATTTTAATACTTAAAGATAATTGTGTTTGATTCGAATTTAAAGTTAATTGCTAAAATATTATTAGAAAATGGCGAGTTTTAATATATTTTTATATTATAAATTTTTTTTACAATAAGAATAAGCTTTTTTTTTTTGCCAGAAGAAAGAAAAAAAATGATTCTGACTTTTAAGTTAAAAAACTTTAATTACATTTACACCATAATATCAAATATTTACAATTTTTTAAATAAATAAACACACATTTTTTAATCCAATTATTCTTTTAAAATTAAGATTTTAACTTGAGAAGGGCATGTTGGATGATGCGAGACTGAGAGCACAAAAGTCGAGGTAAGAGCCCCACAGCCCCACCCGTGGGTGCCTGGATCCATTTACACTTTCAGCTATATACTTATGTTTTGGATAAATTTCACATCCCATCCCCCTAACTTTCATAAATTTTTATTTTGATCACTAAAAAATTAAAAAGTTTGCAGATAAGACGTTAATGCAACAAAAAGTATTTTAATGTTATAGAGATTTAATAAGTTTTTCACTCATTTAGAAAAAAAACCATCAAAAGGCAAAAAGATTGTCAGAAATGAAAGCATTCAAAGGTATGGTTGATTTGTGAAGTGACAGAGATGGTTTATGAAACTAAAACAACAAATCATTGTGCCCTTTCCTATTTTTTGATGCACCCACGCTTACATCTTCACTATTTCCACACGTGCACCTCAAACACAAAGCTGTGTTTTGTTTTTGGTTAAAATATATTATAAGTCCCTGCACTCTTCACTAATTTAAATTTTAGTTCCTATATATTCCTAGAAATAAAAATAAAAGCATAATGACGAGATTCTAAATTTATAAAAAGTACATCAACTTATAATATTTTTTAATTTTTTTAAAGATATTTTCTAATATTGTTCTATAAACCCCAAGGGCTTGTCCTGCTTCTTTCTTGGGTCATGCCCTTTTTTGCCCATGTTTTATTATAAGATCATAATAGATCAAAAAATCGGAATATTTGGGTTTGCCATTCAAATTTTTTTTTTTTTTAAGTTTCATGGTTTAAGATTTCATACTTAATATTGGGGTTTTTTTTATTTATTACTTGTTGTAGTTTTTTTGAGTTCATATTGGATTGTTTTTGAAATATTTGACTTTCTAGGTCAAATAAAGTTGAATAAAGTTCGAACATGACATGGTATTCTTTTTCACTGTTATTTAACCATATAGACAAGGTCACCAGTCAACTAATGGTGCTATGAATCTGGACCTACTAAGATTATAAAAGTAGAAAAGATCAAATCATGCTATGTGGAATTTCAGTGAGTTACGATAATTAGACCTAACCTCATGGCTGAAACTAAATGATTTGATGATTTGCCTTGACTTCTGAGTGAATGGAGTTCCTTCCTGCACTTCTCCAAAACAAAATTGAAACAGATTGTAGCAAATTTTACGAAACTTGCCTAACTAGTACGAAATATGTGAAAGTATTATAGAGGTTTTTGTATGAAGAGTCGGATTGCAATTTATTATTTCTATTTAAAAAATAACAAATTAGTCCATATACATTAGATTAAGTAGCAAACTGATCATTCGATTAAAATTTCCCTCCATTTTTACTGTTAAAAATTAATTATTGTACGTCAGCATAAGATATATGTCACATGTCATTGTCTGGTTATTTCGTCAACCATGTCATATTTTAATAGCAGAAATGAATGAAAATTTTAATAGAAAAAATCAGTTTACTTTTTTATCTAACGTACAAAGACTAATTTGCCCATTTTTTTAAGTAAAATGTGCAAAATGAAATTTGACTCCTAATATAGGGACCTCTATACCATAAAAAGTAAGATGTAAGAACATTATCCAATTACGTATAATTAGCCGAACCCGAACGAACCAAAATGTCAGTAACCCAAGCCAACACCTTACTCATTCATGTTATGCATTTACAACCATGGGAAAGGCAGTAGTACAACAATGAGGCAATCAAAAAAGAAGACTGATTCCAGCAAGTCCTTATAACATAGAGCGATGGTCAGGTCGTGGTTTTAACTTACAAATCGAGCGGAGTTTTTTCGACTTCACGCAGTAGACTTGCCGGCTGCCTTCTCCACAAAATCTTTAATGTTGAAAGCATCATTGTTCTTAGTAATGACACCCTGTTCATATAGTAGTTTATTCATCAGAGACTAACACAACTGAGTAAAAGAATCGAGATTCCAGGTGCGATGTGAGACCTTTTCTGTTATGATACCAGTTATTAGATAGGCAGGGGTGACATCAAAAGCAGGGTTCCAAACCAAGATCCCGGATGCAGCAACTTGCTCACCAAGTCCTCCCTGTGAATGCAATAACTCCTTTGCGGATCTTTCCTCGATGACAATTTCTTCTCCGGAGGAAAGAGATAAGTCGATGGAAGTAAGCGGTGCAGCAACATAAAACGGGATGTGATGATGCATTGCACATAAGGCAAGGCTATAGGTTCCAATTTTGTTAGCAGTATCACCTGCAATTTAACAAATGAAATCAGTTAATTTACTTCGTCAAGATATTAAAGGGAAATGCATTGTTAATATCTGTAGAATACCGTTTGCTGCTACACGATCTGCTCCAACAATAACAGCACTGACACGACTTTCTTTCATTAACGCAGCTGCAGCAGAATCTGCTATCAGAGTAGCGGGTATTTTGTCATGTACCAGCTCGAAAGCTGTAAGCCGGGATCCCTGTCATCAAAATTAAATGAAGACATGATGAACCATTTCATCACGCAAATAACTTCAACGAAAGGGTTACCTGATTGAAGGGTCGGGTTTCCGTACAATATGCTCTTTCCAGAACTCCCTCAGCATGAAGTGCACGGATGACACCGAGGGCAGTACCGTATCCAGCCGTTGCAAGACTGTAAAGAAAGAGTAAAACACGATCATATGCCAATTCAGTTCTTGTATGAACTCTAATGCCTTTTTGCCAACAATACAAGAGAAACAACAAAAGGAGAAAAGACAATCAAACCTTCCGGTGTTGCAGTGCGTCAAAACGGAAAATCTTGGCACAATTTCCTGTTGGTCCCGGAGAAATCTTGACCCATAAGACCCAATTGCTTTATTTGAAGCAACATCATCATCAAGCATTATTTCAGCAGCCTCTATATAAGCCTGTAAATATTGAAAATAATACCCGAAAGGGTAAAAGTACCGTGGAGGCCCTTCTACTAGAAGTCAGATTGCATTTTGCCCCCTCTAGTAAAAAAATGGGCAAATTAATCTCTATATGTTAGATCAAAGAGCAAACTGATCATTTTGTTAAAAGTTCCATCCATTTCTACTGTCACAATAATCAAGTAGTTATACGTGTGACTATCTGGTTATTCTGACCAGTTCTTAATAATAGAAATGGATAATTTTTTAATAAAAAGACCAATTTATTCTTTGATCTAATGTATGGACACTATTTTGCCCATTTTTGAGTAGAAGAGGTAAAATGCAATCCAACTTGTACCACAGGGCATCCATGATACTTTTATAGACCCAAAAGGGATTTATGAGCCTCATATCTCATGTATCTCAAAAGAAACTCTAAGGAACTAAATTCATACAAGTGGATAGCAAATAGCTTGAATTGCTCAAAAGCATAACAATGAATACCCCCACCTGGAAAACACTCTCAGGCATTGTAGTAGTAGAAGCAGCTTTTGATGTAATTTCTATAAGCTTTTTAGCAGCATCAGAAAGATTCACAGCTGTTGGTCGACTGAAAAAGGAGATACAATACAAGTAGACCTGTGAATTCTAACCCGAACCCGAAACAGCCGGAATTCAAAATGACGCGAACAAGCAACTCAAAATATCCGAGCTCAAAGTAACTAAAACCCAAAATGAACTGAAACCGTAATGATTCAATCCTAAAAACCCAAGCCACAAACACAGACTCGAAACAATTTGAACCCGAAACAAACTAAATCCAGTTAATCAACAAAATAAATCCGAAACAACCCAAATTCAAAATGATGCAAACAAGCAACTCAAAATGACTCGAGCTCGAAGTAACTAAAAGCCAAAATGAATTGAAACTGTAATGACTCAATCCTAAAAACCCGAATTTCAGTTCAATGAAATAAAGAAAACCTTGAGACAAGATATTCCAATTTCAATTCAATGAAAGAAGCAGCTTCCTCAGATGTCCCATTAAAGTCCTTAAAGTTGGCCACTTCTACAGCAAGGGAAAGAGCTGCTGCAATGGCGATAGCAGGCGCCCCACGAACCACCATATCCCGGATTGCATTCCTTAAAAACCCATCAAATAAAAGTAAAAACACCCAAATTCACTTACATTATTTCAAATCCAATTCAAAAAGAAACAAAGCAAAAGACCGATAGGAAGAAACTACTCATTACCATCCATCTGTAGCATCTTGAATATCTAAGTACACTGTTTCCAAAGGGAGTTTTCTCTGTTCAGAAAAAGATAGATTCCAAGTTCAAAGATCATCAGTTTTATACAGAAAATGAAAGGGAAAAAAGAAAGAAAAAAAAAAAAAACTAGACCTGGTCGAGTAGCTGAAGGGATCCACGTTTGTAGGAGATAGACCGGAGAGAATTGTGAATTAAAAGATCGTTGCTCGACTTGGAATTGGGCGCCATTGATTTGGGTTCTTTTTATGAAGTAAATAAATAATATTTTAAGGAAATCCCCGGGGGGGGGGGGGGGGGTGGGTTATGGAATGATTTATAAGAGGGTTTTGGCTTTTCGAGCCTTTTTTGCTGCTATTGAATGTTCGTTTTCGTTGTGGCTGCGCCGCGAGAGTGAGACAAGGCACGAGCTGCCACTATGAATCTTGTATAATTGGGTTTTGGGTCTCTCCATTAGATTTTTTTCACAATAAGGTCCATTTTTCTTTAAATTGTGAAGTTAAGTAAGAATGGAAGGCTCGAAAAATACAATGCCGATAAATCTTTACTAAAATGCTTTTATGGTTTGGTTATTGTTTCGAATTTTCCCATATCTAGTGATCATCATAATAGTTGGAATCGGATATCAATTAGATTCAATGTCGGTTTGGATTATAAATCACTCTGAAATGATTAAGTCAAGATAAAAAAAATCAGTTGAATTAGAGATAAAATTGGATTTTATATTTTTAAAATTTTTAATAATTAAAATTACACCTATAATTAAATCAATCGAATTGGTTGAACAAAAAACTAATGACCTAATTAATTCAATCATCATTCGGATTCTAAAAACCAATGAAATTATTAATATTTAATAAACTTTTTAAATCACCTCCTAAACCAATAGAATATTGATATCCACATTTAATCTTTTATTTAAGATGGTTTCTCTCCCATCCCGGTAGTGATTTATAACATAACAATTATTTAAAAATAATAATAATTTAAATAATTTCTCACAAAAAGAATTTTTTTGAATTCCACTAACCGATAAATATGATGATTATCGAAACCATAAAGAAAGTCGAGAGAAAAAGAATTTGGGATGGTTACCGTCCAGGCCCAAAGGCTTGCTTGAAATTTGAGAAGCTTTGGGTAAAAATATTTAGGCTCGAAAAATGAGTTTGAGCAAAAAAATTTGGTTCGTTCAAAATATGGGTCGAGTTTGAGCTTGAATATTAAAAGAACGAGCCCAGATCGATCCGTTTTAAAGTTTATATTACTTTATATTATATTATTTTTATACAATATCTAATCTAGAACACATTAAAAAAAATAAACCTATACTAAAAATATAATACTACTTTAATATAAACATTAAAATAATGTTAATATGATTATACAAAAAAATTAATATAAATAAAAAATATAAAATTATTAAATATTTAAAAATAATCATATGAACGAGCCTAAAATGAGTTTGGGTTATTTTTTTTTGTACATATGGGCAAGTTTGAATAAAAATTTATGCTCATATTTCGAACTGAGCTTAAACAAATATAAAATATGTTAATATCATACTTTAAATCCAACCCAGCCAGACTCGTGATCACTTTAAAATTTATCCAATTGTTATAAAAATAACTATTTCATACTGAAATTGATTTAAATAATTTGACCATTTTATGGGCCTTATTCCATTTTTGGATGCATATTCTATATAGTTCTTTTCTATCGAAGATCACATTATTGAAAATGACTAACTGGTCAAGCATGATGACTGAGGAAACTATGGTGGTAGGAGACAAAGTGACGAGAAAAAATTGCGAGAGAAAGAGAGGTGGAATGTCTTGCCAAAAATAAGAACAAAAATTAATCAAATTTGTCAATAGGTGTTTGTGTATATGTAGGACGGTAAATGAATCACCGAATGCTTGTTTATTTACTTTTAAACTTCATCGTGTTTGATTAAAAATTTTAAATTTTTTATTTATTTATTTAAAATTATATGTACTTATATTCGTTTGTTTAATGTTAGTAAATAATGAATATATTCACAAACATATATTCATGAACATATATTAAACATGTTCACGAATAATATTCATGGATAATAAACAGATGTATATATATATCATGTTTTAGATATAAAATAATTAAATATAAATATTAATAATTATATTATAGATAAAAATATAGACTAAAATAATTGTATTGATATATACTAATAGAACAATAAATAAACTTTAAATAAATATAAACGAACTTATTCGTGAACACAGATAAACTGAACTAGTTTTGATTTATTTAATAAATAAACCTCAAAATTTATTTATTTAATTTAATAAACGAAAAAAAAATAAATTGCTCAGTCATTTGTCAATTAAACATATATATACACACATAGTAATCATTTTATAATTACAAGAACATTATATTATACTTAAAATTTTAAATAATTTAAGTAATTTATCCATTATTTTTCAACAATGAGAATATATAGGTCAAAATTTGCTTTCGATCATTCTATTATACTTAAATTTTAAATTTGGTCCTTGAATTTTTTATAGTTGCAACTTTGAATTGTAACAACAAAATCAATCATTATAGTCTGGCAATTAGAATAAATCTATAAAACTCATAAAAAGAAGGGTGATATTTGAATATGTGATCTCAAAATTCTTAAACCTCTTTCTTATCATTAAGCCAATATCTCGATGCAGGTTAAAAAAACACATAATAAACATATTTATTCAAAAGTTTATATAAAAATGAAATGGAGCTTTGGTTGAAATTATAAAATTAAAAATTTTGAATTATTTGTATCTCGAATTTAAATCTTATCATATGTGAGTTTTTATTGATTTAATATGAAAATATAAAAAGTCAAAAACACCTTCATAATAATAGAAGGGTATTTTAGTCTTTCTCCAACTTAATTGATCACGGTTTGGCTTATGAATAATAGGAGTTTAAATATAATACTAGATACTTTAGTATTTTTATAATGTCATTAATTAATCTAAATAATTAACCCGTTAACTATTCCTCGGGTTAAAATACCTACAAAATTATAAAAATTGTGAATGCATTTAAGAGGTCTCTATATTATAGGAACTTAGTCCAATTAATCCCTTTATTATTAAATAGATCAATTTAATCCTTTTACTATTAAAAAGAACCAAATAAAGTCAAAATGTACTGCAATTAAAAAGAATAAACTTCAAACCAAATCAGAACTTATTCGATTCTTTTTAATAGTATAATTACTAAATTGATTCATTTAATAATAGATAAATTGATTTGATCAAATCTTTATAATACAGGGACCTCTTAAATAATTTACCCGAAAGCATATTATATTAAATTAAAATATAACTAATAAAAAAAATCAAAACCAGACCCTATATAGTCACTTTTGTTATAATTTACCCATTGAATAAATCATATATCAAAATAATATAAATTAAAATATATATATATACCCCTATAACATTCATACCCTTAATAATTTAGTTCTTTTAAAAAAATTCAACTTGGTGGTTAAAAATTCTTACTTTTGGGACTTTTCCTTGACCTCACAGTTTCTTACAGATAATTAAAAAATCTAAAATTCCACAAAATTCGGTAATTACAAACCACCGTTTTCCTTTACCGTCAACGCTGTTATACCGACACGTCCATATATTCCCTCGATCAGCGACACGGTAATTTATTTATTTATTTATTTATTTTTATTTTGTTTTCTCTTTCCCTTATTCTTATTCTCCCTCCTTCATTCTTCAATTAAAAATCAATAAAAAAGAAAAAAATTCATATTTTTGGCTTTTTGATGCGCCTCAGGTACTTTTTCTTTCCTCAAGTCGTGTTTAATCTAAGCATCTTATTTTTGTTTTTTTGTAAATTCAATAGATCAGAGCCGTTGGGTTTTGTGTTTGGATCTGAATCGAGTGGCAATAAATCTTGTATTGCAGGTTTTCTTTTTTGCGAGTTTAATTTCGTTTTCTCGTGTTTTGATTTAGCTGATGATTGTGACTTCAACGATTGTTGTTTGCTTTTATTGTTTTTTTTTTAAATTGTTATTTTCGTCGTCATTGATTTGATCTAATATGCATGTTGATTGTCAATTTGGGTTTTGAGTTTTTTACGAAATAGATTGTTTTTAGATTTTAAAATTATGATTAGAAAATAAGGAAATTTACTGGATAATTAGGTTTAAATTATAAACCAAGTAATAAAAACCCTGGTTGTGTTTAGTAATGTCGGTTGTGAGTTAGAATGGGATCTGTTGGCTTCTATTCGTTCTATAGAATCAAAGCTTTTTTTAGCTTAGCTACGTTGAGTTTCTGCACAAATGGAGTTGAAATATCTGTTTCTTTTAAGTTTAATTTTGTTTTTCTCATGTTTTAATTTAGATTATGATTGTGACTTCAATAAATGTGTTCTTTAAATTGTCTTTCATTGTCATTGATTTGATCTAATGTGCTTGAAGATTGTCAATTTCGCTTTGAGTTTTTATGAGATAAATTGTTTTTTTATTTTTAAAACTTTTTATTAGGAAATAAGGAATTCGGTGGATAATTAGGTTATGATAATTTAATTGTCAATTATTGCTAATACTAAAAGATAAAAACTCTGGAGATTGTTCCAATGTTTTTTTATTTTTAAAAATTTTTATTAGGAAATAAGGAATTCGGTGGATAATTAGGTTATGATAATTTAATTGTCAATTATTGCTAAAACTAAAAGATAAAAACTCTGGAGATTGTTCCAACTATGGTGCTTAAACAAATATTTGTTTCTTGTAAGTTCGATTGTTTGTTTTAGGAATGTTTGTATTGAATCCTTCAGATAATGTTGCTATCCCCTAAGAATGGTTTAGAGTGTTTCCGGTGCTTTGAAGTCAATTATTTATGCTCAGAAACTTATTTCGGCTTACCCTTTCTGTGAATTTTTATGTCTCATTCCATGGATCCTGGCTGCATTATGTTTGCAGCAATAGAATCAGTATAAGATAAGCTAGAGAGTTTCTGTAATAGCTTCTTTTACGATTGGATGGTTGGTAGTTGTTTTGGAAGTATGAAGCACATTTTTATTTTTTGCGTTCAGCCTTAATTCTTTGTACTCATATCTTACACTTCTGTAGATCGACCTGCAGTTTTGTTTCTTTTTTTGTTTTTCCTAGAGGTGACAGCCATCATTGCTTTCTCCTCATAGGAATTGCTTTCTGCTGGTAGTGACATTTCGACATGTCTTACTTTCATGTCTTTATAGGATGAAGGGAACCCCTTACAAAATGAGGTGGAGGGCTAAAGAACTCTCTCTGGCTCTCATTATTCTTGTATGTACGACTATTTTTATTTTGACATGGGACAGAAGTCCAACACTTACTTCAACCCTGCCATCAAAAAATCAGTTGCAGCTCTCTCCAGGTTAGTTTTAATCTACCTTATTTCATCACTGTGCTATTTATTAGTTTCTCACTTTGTTAATCAGGATAACCCAAGCATCTTTTCCAACTAATTTTTCAGTCCTCCCTTGCTTCACAGGCTTGCCCAACTAAGCCCAATATGAAGTTATTTGTCATTCTGCATTCTGTTAATATTCCTGGTTGATGCCATATATGATATATGTATATTTTTTAATGTCAAAGGAGTCAATTTTTTTTGTAATAAAAAGTGCATTGTCAAAGCCTAGTAACTTTCAGCATAGGGATTGCAACATGGTTTGGCATTCTGCATTGTAAGACAATATTTTTAACAGCATACATTAATGCCAAGTTGATGAAATTTTATTTTCTTTTGATTTTTGCACCTTCTAGAATATAGGGATAAAAGTATTTTCTGGATAGAAGTACTGTTACTCACAATAGGTTTCCTTCCTCTCATAATATCTGGTGCAGATATTAAAACTGTACCAGTAGATCCCAAAACACATGTGAAAGAAGATATTTCTACATTGACACGAGGTGAAGCAGTAAATAACAAAGAGGGACAACATGTGGATAAGACACGTTCTCCCAATACTGCCAAAAGTTCTTCAGACTTTGAAGAAGTTACTATTCAGAAGAAAGGTGATCTGCTTTTCTATCTGTCTCAAGAATAAGGACAGTTTTCCAATGTTTCCGTGTCTAATCTTTTAGAATAACTTGTTATGCTAAATCTTGTTTTTTGTTGGTATTCCAATACTTTCATCGACATGGGCATAAGTATTGCCTGCAAGCTGATGTTTGAGGCTTATAATTACCAATGTCAATGGTATATATTTTTATAGAGCTCTCTTATTTTGACGAGCATTTGTATGGTTAGATGAGACATTTTCATTGTTATAGATGATCTAATGGTTTCCTGCTTCATATCTGTCTGGTTGTGAATTCATTAATGATTGGAGCGAGATTTCCTATTCTATTTTCTTGTGGTCTAATTTTTTCAGAAATGGTTTTGTGCTCTCCAGCACACTTTTCCTCGTTTTAAAATGAGCTGCAGCCAATTTCTTCATTTTATACTTTATTAGTCATGGTATTTTGGGGGTTCCCATTGTAATTTGTTATGGTGGTGCAGAAGCAGCAGCAAAACACAAACACAGTCCCAAAAGAGAAGAAACTAATGTTATTGAAAGTGGATCAGACTCAAAACTGATAGCAGAAACAAACAATGTAATTTTAAGAGGAAACACTTCAGAACAAGAAGAAAAAAGTGTGGACCATCAAGGTAAAATATTTCCTATACATGATATGAGTTTACATTTGGAAATTGCAGAGAAGAAACTCTGCTTATAGTGTTTTGTTGTTATACACATTATGCTTCGGGAGGAAATGCATTTATCAACATGATTTGATAAGACCACGTCTGATCAATCTTTGTTGATTGATATCTTGTAAGCAAATGATGGATACTCAGCAAAGAGTTATTCACTTTGTTTCTGCCACCTCTTCCAAACCTCACACATAGGTTTTGCATTCTATTACATGTTTTGATAATGTCAACCATTGCTCGCAACAATTTGTATTGTGCACTTCATCATATAGTCATATACCTAGTAGTGTAGTCGGTGAGGTGCAAGTTACCTTTGATTATGTTGTCAGTAGTCTCTCTTGCTTGTCTCTCTCCGTTTGAATCTTTAGATTTTGAATCTGTTGTTGTGATGATATTACTGATCAGTAAATAATTACCGCATTTCGTTTTCTAGCCTGTGATTACAGAAAAGGGAAATGGGTTATAGATGATAGGCGACCTTTGTATTCTGGGCATGGTTGTAAACAGTGGCTAGCACCAATGTGGGCTTGTCGTATGATGCAGCGTCAAGATTTTGCCTTTGAGAAGCTAAGATGGCAACCAAAAGACTGTGAAATGGAAGAATTTGAAGGGTCGAAGTTCTTAAAAAGGTAATAATATCTTTGGATTTGGATTTTTTTCCCTTTTTATTTTATTTTTACATGGTTTTAACTCTTCAGTCAGTATTCCTGCTGAAATTTCGTCAGAAGACAATTCATCTGTTCTGAAGTTCTAAAGCTTGGGTTTCATAAAGTTAGCATTTAGCTTTCACCTTCATAGATGCACTCTCTTCTCTTTCCTGAAGTTTTTGGTCTATTACTTGTTTACAAGTGGTCAGTGGGCTCTATTCCGTATTTGAATATAACCGATATCTATTCAACATCATTACAGGATGAAAGACAAAACTCTAGCTTTTGTTGGAGATTCATTAGGTAGGCAGCAGTTTCAGTCTCTAATGTGCATGATCACAGCCGGTAAGAATAGCCCAGATGTCCTCGATGTCGGCAAGGATTATGGACTTGTCATACCACCTGGTGGTAAACGTCCTAACGGTTGGGCTTATCGATTTCCCAGCACTAACACTACTGTCCTTTACTATTGGTCTTCCACCCTCTGTGATTTGGAACCTCTCAATATCCTGGACCCACAAACAGAATACGCAATGCATCTTGATCGACCTCCTGCATTTTTACATGACTTTCTCAACAGAATTGATGTCTTGGTTCTAAACTCGGGGCATCACTGGAATCGAGGGAAACTTAAGGCTAACAAGTGGATCATGTACGTCGGGGGCGAACCCAACACCAACAGGAGGATAGCCGATATGGGAAGTGCCAAGAACTTCACGATCCACAGCACTCTTAAATGGCTAAACTCTCAACTCCCGAAACATCCTCATCTAAAAGCCTTTTATCGGAGCATCTCCCCTCGGCACTTCGTAAATGGGGACTGGAACAGCGGAGGGAGCTGTAACAACACTATTCCAATGTCCATCGGTAAAGAAGTATTACAAGAAGAGTCTACTGATCAAAGTGCTGCCAATGCTGTGAGGGGGACAAGGATTGCACTTCTCGACATAACAGCATTGTCTCAGGTAAGAGACGAGGGTCACATATCTAGGTTCAGTCTTACGGCATCACCCGGTGTCCAAGACTGCTTACATTGGTGTTTGCCCGGTGTACCCGACACATGGAACGAGATCCTCTTTGCACTAATTTAGTCCCGAATTGTTTTGTTGCCGAACGAAGAATTCTTGTAGTGTGCTCTGCGAGACAATTGTATTATACTTTCAACGGCATCGTTTTAACGGCATCTCGATGTCAGATCTTCGGCTCATTCTTTGTGTTATAGAACCCACATAAATTTGGTGGTTAGTATACTTAGAAGTAGACGGCAGTCTCTATAGATCATTTAGCTTAGTGTGCCATTACGTTTTATATTTTTACACTCTGTGAACATTGCTGGAGGAAGCTGCTGAATAAGAAAGTTGGCCTGAAAATGAGTACAATTTGCAGCTACCGATGAAGGAAAAAAATTTCTTACAAGGGGAAAATTCTGGAAAACGCAATAGAGGTGAGAATATTGGAATTTGGAGAATATATGAAATTCCAAACATTGTTTTTCTAGGTCGAATTATGTTGTCTTTGTATTATATTCAATTTAAGGATTGTTATATAATTTAATTTGATATAATTTGGTGTTATTGTTGTTGGTTCAATTAGATTATACTGCATTTACAATAAATAAATTTAAATTCAAATGTATCAGTATTACAGGTCGTTATTTGATTATTTTGTTAATTATATTTATTTTTTATCGCTTTGATTACTTTATTAATTATATTTATTTTTAACAGTAAAAATAATAAAATATTAACAGAAAAAATTAATTTAATTTTTTATTTAATGCATAAAAATTGATTTATTATTATTTACTAATTAATTGCATATTTAATTGTGTTCCACTTTTGCTCTACTTTTCCCCGTAAGTTGCGCAACTTGAAACCCATCTTTGACCTGTTACATCAACGTGATGTCGGAATAGATTTTAAATTTTTAAAAAGGGAATTTATATATTTTCATATATTTTTCTTCTTGTTGCAATTAATATATTATATTAAATTTATTAATATAATTATATTTGACATTCACAAGAAAATCTTAAATTGGTTTCGTCCTTTAAAATGAAAAAAAAATTATTATGCAAATCCCTTAAAATGTTTAAATTGTAAATTCATATATAGTTAAATCATACTTAAGTCTCTTGAAAAAAATTCTATTAAATCCTTTAAAAAATAATAAATTAATAAATTAATATATAATAAAATTATATTTTGACAATTTAAAAATTTATAGTTCAATTTCAATCTCTTTAAATTTTTTTTTTGAATTTACCCCTAGTTAGGAAGGATGAAAATTTGATTTTGTAGATTGATATAAAATTTTAAAGAGGAAGATATTGTGCTTTTAAGTATATTCAAACCAATATTGTTTAAATTGAGTCAGGTACTTGAACCGAGAATTGACTGTGATATTAGTTCTAAAGGAGTTAAATTGATTCACTTGTGAACCGTTCAAAATCAATTGAAACAATTATTGAACTAGTTTTTATCTATTTTGAAATTTTTTTATAATTTTTATTAAATTTTTTAATTAAATCAATCAAATTAATCAACCGAAAACTAATGATTTCATCAATTTCATCATCCACCCCATTCACTCAAACTCATATGAAAAATTAACATTAAGCCCTTCAAAAATTTTGAAAATTTTACTTAAGATCACAAATTTTTTTTTAAAATTTTCAGTTAAGCCCTACAAATATTTTGAAACTTTTAATTAAACCCTTTAAAATTCCAAAAATTTTATTAATTTCCTCAAAAAAATTTAAAAATTAATTAGACACAAATTCTTTTTTGAAAATTTTAATCAAAACCTCCAAATTTTAATATCACGTTTCACCACTAGTTACAATAACAACAAGCTCAGATTCAGTCGAAAAAATTATTCAAAATTTGAACCCAAAATTTAATATCAATGAAAACTTGCATATCAATGACTCAATTGACAGCTTCATACATGTTTAGTGGGGCACTAATTTAATATTTTTCTTGGATTAAACTCAATCTCCATTAAATTTGAGCGTATTAAATGGGATTAGAAAAGAAAATTAGTGGGCAAGTAGTGGATTTTATCTTCAAATCCTCAAATCTTTTAATATGGTCCACGCCTTTGGGGTTCCAACTTCATCAATTATTACCCTAAAAGTAGTGGATAAGGTTGGTGGTGGATCACCAAATAGTCACTCTCATGTTATAAGTAGACTTTGAACATCAACTCAACTATTGTCTATTTATACCAAATTTAACCTTTGGTATCTTATCTCAAGAAATCTCTTTGTGGATTCACTTCGTGGTTGGTTTAGAAATTTTAGAAAGGTAATTTAATGGCTTTTTTCTATAAAAATGACTTGAAATTTTTTATTAATTATAAAAATATTAAATTTTTTTATTATGTATGTAAATAATTTAAAATGAATAATAAAAATGGGTGAAGCTAAAGAAATTGGCGTCACTCACTTCCCATGTTAACTAATCATTGAATGTTAAAATTAAAAAAAAATTATTTTTTTGAATGCTGCCAATTTATTTGTTGTCATTTGTATAAATATCATCTCTAATATCAATATTTTCGTGTAATTCGTGGGTCAAAAAATAAATTTTGTGGAGTTGTCAATCTAGTTGGCGTGACTAATGGTAGAATATTAGTGGAGCCGAATAAATTGACATCACCACTTTTATTATGTCAGATTTTTTTTAAACTTAAAATATTATTTTATTTAGTGGTGTCATAGAGAATGACGTGATCACTATGCGGTCAACAATTTTTTATTTTTTTTTGAGATTTTCTAAAAATTATTTAATAAAAATTTGGTGGGAGTCCGACACCAATAAATTTAATGATCTTTTTTTAGAGTATAAATTTGTTTTCTTAATTTCATATACAACAATAATTTTAAGTCAAAATAAGGATCTCAATTGTCATGATTCATTTGATAATAAGTTCAAGTTGGTTATGTATGCCTTTCTGTTGACTGTGGTAGAAGGATACAGATACACAATCAATAATTAATGCATGTGAGGGTGGCGTAAAATTCCTCTCACAAATCAGTCTTGCATGCCAAATTGGTAAAAACGTTTCTTTAGTCCTCCTAATTTTAATATTGAGTAAATTAGATTTTTTTTTCAAAAAAATTAAAATAGTTAATCCTTGTTAATTTTAAGAGTGAGTAATTAAAAAAAATTAATTATGGTAATTAATATTTTTTATCAAGTGTACCGTATTTTAATTAATATAATAACAAAATAAGATCTCAATGTGTATATTTTGATAGCTAAATATATTATTATACAACTTAAATTATGTAAAATTGATAGAAAATATTAATTTTGTGATTAATTGTCTTGATTTATTCACTTTTAAAATTGACAGAGATTAAATTCTCCTGATTTTTTGAGAGGGACTAATTTGATTAATATCGAAATTGAGAGGGACTGAAAATATCTTTTCACCCAAAAAATTCTGCCGACTTATCCGTTGTAAAGGGTATAAATACAGGTGGCATGAATGAGCCGGCAAAGCAACTGGACTGGCCTACAGAGAGACGTTGGTAGTAAATATAATAAAAAAACTAAGGAACTAAACTAACCGTTAGAGTTGAAGTCTACGTAGACTTTACTATCCTCTGCTTCGCGTCAGTATCATAAAATGGTTTAATTTTGTTCCCAGTCCCTGTAATTTTCACATCTTTGAAATTTAATCTTATTTTTGAATTTTTAGTTTTTTTGATATTGAAGTCTAATTAATAACATCATCAATTTTTTTCATTAAATCAAGTTATATGGTATTTTTAAATTAAAATGAAAATTTTTCTCATCTACTTAATTTAAAAATGTATGGAAAGTCATCATGTGAGTAAAAGAAAAGAATCGACTTTCACTTTGTTAATTTGAAACGATGTTTACCTTACAACACCATATTCAAAAAAAAAAAAAATTCAAACTCAGATTTGATATTTTTATTTTTATTTTTATTTTTAATCTTCGAAGCATGTAATATTAATTGTGTGAGTGAATTTTTTTATTTTAAAAATATACATATTTCGTTAAAAATAATGATCAACGTAAATCAAAGAGTTAATTAGTCAATTTTATAAGTTGAATGACTCGTGCAAAATATTTACAGGCACTCAATTAATTTTTTTCAAAATAGTTCAAAGCTAATGATACACCATTAAACTATTATTAAATTCAAAATTAAAAGTTTAAGGACTAAATTACAAATACGATAAGGTTACAAGGACTATAAGAAAAATTATACCTAGTAAAATCCGTCGCTTAGCCAATCACACCAAGAAACGAACCCAAAAACATCACCGCGCACACAATCATTTCTCCACTTCATATCCAATCAAATTTCGCCACGTATACCCATCTCCTTCGTTTCTAACGCGCAATGTATGATAATATCACAATCATGTTAAGTAAACGATCATTCACCGTTGTCAACAAAGTCCATCACTTTTATCTTTATTATTCGAAGAACAATACACGCAAACGAATCAGATACTAAACATCAATTGCTCCCAAAAAGCAAAAAAATCCAATCTTTGAAGTAAACCCATTGCCTCTAAATTCAATTTCTTCTCTTTTTTGGGTTATTCTGCAAAAAATCCGATCTTTTTTTTTTTTCTGCAAAAGGTGGGATTTGTGTTTTTATTTTGGTCTTGTCAATGGCGGAAGACTTTGCAAAGGCAGTGGAAGATGGTTTAAAGCTAGCGAAACGGATATATTTAGGTAAAGACAAAGCAGTTATGACGGCGCCGAAACCGCCGTCTCCACCTGTTCAAGGTTTAGCCGATTACTACTTACCATCTGCGCCGATGGTTTACGCGGTTATATCCGACCCGAGGTTTGTTGATAATCCGGATTTCCCTAGTTATCAGCCTCACGTGTACGGCAGGTGTGATCCACCGGCTTTGATTCCATTACATATGAGTGGGGTTGATCTTGAAGTTAATTGTTATGGGGATACTGCTTTTGTTCAAATTTCTGGGAAATGGAGGGTCCATTGTGTTATGGGTAGTCATTCTTGTGATTGTCGTATTGCTGTCCCCATGGGAAACCAGGTTTGTCTTCAAATTGTTTGTTCATTAATGGAAAATTGGGAATTTTTGGTATTTTTTCATAAAAAGGGGTTGTTTTTTTCACTATTTTTTTGTGTTGATCTTAGCTTCAAGTTCCCTTTTTCAGCTCAATAAGTTACTTTTTCTATTTGATTCTGAATTTTTTTGGGTGGGACTATATTTCGAGTCGATCCAAGTCAAATTTGGTATTGTTACCGGATTTTGCTTAAAGTATCGAGCTCATTGCGGTCCAACATGTCTGAACTATAGGATTCACTATCACCAATCTACATCATCGAGAAACCTGGAGGGGAGGGGTAGCTACAAATCCTGAAAGGATTAGATCTTATAGATGAGAAACCTCCATTTTTAATAGGGGTAACCACGATCCCGGAAATGTTTAGTATTTAATAGAGATTGTCACGAACCTGTAGAGAATTAGTTTCTGTGAATACCATTTAGGAGGGGTAGCCACGATCTCTGAAAGAATTAGAGTTAGTTTAGGAATGCTTCTCACAAAGTCTTTTTGGGAAAAAAAGAAGAAGCAATTTTTGAGAAAAAAATATTTCTAAATAAGCTGCATTTTGAGAGAAAATGTGCTACTCTCCAGCCAAAAAATTGCCGAAAAGCACTTTTTTTTTCCAGAAAGCTGAAAATTTTAACTTTCCCTCAAAAGTTTTTTTTCTTTTCCTAAAAGCACTTTTGCAAAACATTCCTAAACTAGTCCTTAGTTTTTGTAGATGAGAAATCATTTTGGAGGAGTGGTCACGAATCCGCAAAGAATTAGTTTCTATGGATGAGAAGCTTCTAAAGGGTAGCCACAAACCTTGAGATGACTAGTTTTTATGATGAGAAACATCCATTTAGGAGGAGTAGCCACGAACCTTTAAAGGATTAGTTTTTATAGATAAGAAATCATTTAGGAGGGGTGGTCATGAACTCTGAAAGGATTAGTTTCTATGGATAAGAAACCTCCATTTAGGAGTGTTAGTCACGAACCCTGAAAAGATTAATTTCTATGGATTATAAAACCAACATGTGAAGATTAGAAAACCTAAAAAATACCCTCTAAAATAGGTTCTTTGCAGCCATTTTGAAGAAAAAGATATGTCTTGATGGTACCAAAAAGGCATGTGCTTTTTGTATAAGAGAAAAAAAAAAACCAATTTGTTTATTTTTTTTTGTTTTAACTTGATTATGTGTTCAACTAGTTGAAATTGTGCCTATATAATGATTTCAAAGCAATAATATATATATCATTTGGCTCTAACAGGGTTCAATTCTAGGTGTTGAGGTTGATCTTCCTAAGAAATCCTATTCTACTGAACTAGTAGGACTAGAAGAAAGTAAGTGTATAGAAAAGAAAGCGAGACCGCAAGATGGTGGTTTTATGAAGCCGCATATATTCATGTTAACGATACCGCAGGTATAACCAGGTTTTTTCGAAGTTATAATGATTCAAATCGATGTAGTTTAAGCTGAATGTTTTTGTTTTACATTTCCAGGTTGATGGGGGCACTAATATCTCAATTAAACTTCGTTGGTCTCAAAAATTATTGTATAACGACGGTCAGTTTACTTTAATCGTGCCTTTTAGTTTTCCCGAATATGTTACTCCGGCTGTAAGGAAAATATCGAAGAAAGAAAAGATACAGTTGAATGTGAACTCCGGTATCGTAACCGGCATCTTGTGCAAGGCTACTAGCCATCCTTTGAAGGTGCATATTTTGATTAAGATTCATTATTGATGAATGATATTGTTTGTTCTAAATCCCCATATTTTGCAGGAAACAAAACGGCATGCTGAGAAGTTTTCGTTTTTGTATGAATCTGAAGTTCTGACTTGGTCTAAAACGGACTTTAGTTTCTCATATAGTGTAAGAGTAGAACTTAACTGAGCTGTCAAGTTATCATTTCTCCATGATTGGGATACTTATTTGCATAATGTTCGCATGTTTTTATAGGTCTCTTCGAGTAACATGTTCGGAGGCATCCTTTTACAGTCTCCACCTTTATATGATCATGACCAAAGGGATATGTTCTGTGTGTATCTTTTACCGGGAAGTCAAAAGAGTACGGAGGTTGGTATCTATTCGATTCAGTTTGCTTCCTTTTTTCGTATCTATCCTCATTTTATTGAATTTAATGATAGGTGTTCAGAAAGGAGGTCGTATTTGTCATTGATATAACTAACAGCATGCAAGGGAGACCACTTGAGGCTACTAAGAATGCAATATCTTCTGCCATGTCTAAACTCGGTCCTGAAGATTCATTCAACATTATAACATTCAGTAGTGAGACTTCTCTATTTTCAACATCCATGGAGTTGGCTTCCAAGGAAGCAATCGAAAGGGCCATGACATGGCTTAGCACGAAATCAACTGTTGAGGGCAGTACATGTATATCAATTCCACTAGAACATGTGTGTGTCTGAAACTTCTCGTATTATTTTCCAATGATCTATTCCATGTTATTAACTTTTTACTTATCTGCCAGGCATATGAGATGCTATCAAACACGAGCGGTTCAATTCCGATGATTTTTCTTATTACTGATGGGGCTGTTGAAGATGAGAGAAACATATGTGACCAGATGAAAAAGCGTTTGAAAAACAGTGGATCACTCTGTCCACGCATACATACTTTTGGGATAGGTAATCTTTTCGGTATTTGGAGCTCCTATATGCTGAAAACAGATAAGTTTTAATTATCTTCTTTTGCGGAAATATCGCAGGTTCATTTTGTAATCATTATTTCCTCCGCATGCTTGCCATGATCGGCCGGGGAGAATTCGATGCCGTTTGTGATCTAGGTCTGTATGTGCTTTTACTTCATATCCATCCTTACAAGTCCTATATCATTACTTACTATCTTGTTCCCTCATTTTTTGTCAGATTTAATTGAAAATCGGATACAAAAATTATTTAGCAATGCTTTCTCTACCGTTCTTGCTGATATAACCGTTGATGCATTCAATGATCATGAACAAATTGAGGTATCTTTGTAAAGTTCTTATCGATTTCATTTGTCTATATCACAACAAACACCTTACTGTGATGCATATTTTGAGTGTTCTTACATATATCCCATCCGTGCTTACCTTGTATGTTCTTCGGATTCCTTTTTACCGATAGGTATACTCTTCATGTATTCCCGATCTTTCATTTGAAAGTCCGTTGACAATATGCGGGAGGTACGAAGGCAGTTTTCCCGACACCCTTAAAGCTAAAGGTATCTTAGGAGATTTGAGTAGCTTTGTCATGGACTTGAAGATAGTAAGGGCTAAAGACATACCTCTTGACAGAGTAAGGCACCTACTACTCAGCTATTTTTTCTTTTTCCCCTCCAAGAAGGGGGCCAGAGAGATGTTATTCGTATACTGTCTCTTAAAAGTTCGTAATTTCCCTCGTTTCTACAGGTATTAGCAAGACAGGAGATCGATCTACTCACGGCTCAGGCATGGCTCTCGGAAAATAAACAGCTCGAGCAAAAGGTTTGTTTTTCTGTGGAATCATAGATCGTAGCAGTAAAACCATTGCTGATGTTATCGGTTTTTGTTAATGTCAGGTTGCACAATTGAGCAAAGTGACGTGCAATATCTCCGAGTATACCCGAATGGTCCTGCTCGAGAAAAATAAAATAGACAAGGCCATAGAATCTTCCGGAGCTCAAAAGGTATGCCTTTCCCTCGTACGCAATTCCATTATCATTGTCAACCTCGACTTACGAAAGTTGGGGTTTTTGATACAGGTAAAGAAAACCGATCCCCACAAAATCGAGGATCCTTTAGCGCCTCGAAAGACACTGCTTCAAAGCCTTTCAGTTGGCTTTGGTGACCTAACTGCAACCGCTGAAAACATCCGTCCGGGATTCGAAGAACCGAAATTACCTGACGCGGCCGAGGTTTTCTTGAAGGCAACATCGAATTGTTGTGGTCGGATGTGTAATCGATGCTGTTGCATGTGCTGCATACAATGTTGTTCAAAGATGAATGATCAATGTGCCATTGTATTAACACAGATTTTCACTGCATTGGCATTCATTGGTTGCATTGAATGTTGCACATTGTGTTGTGGACAAAATGGGCAATAAAATGTAAGTCCCTGCTGTGTTATAAATTTGTTGTTGTTGTATATTGGTGTTTATAGTGTATACAAATATATTTATATTTATTTGGTTGTACCACATACATTGTTATACGAAGTTATGTGATAGTATGATAGTAAATGTGTTGACCACTTTAGATGTGATATGGGTTCGAGTCATATTAGTTGTATTATTGTTAAGGTTTTGTCCTCCTCTTGTAATTCACCAAAAAATGAGTATTTAATATATTTTGAATTTTTTTTTATTATATATTTTTTCATTTAAAGCAATAAAAAAATAAAATATGATAAGAAAAAAATAAGGTAAAAGAAAATTTAAATAGGACACTTTTTTAGTGTAAAACAACTTACAATTAAAACCATAAAGAAAGTAAAAATGTGATGTGTACAAAATGAAAAACCGAGATAAATATCAAAATTATATATAAAATTTGATTTGGTGTAATTATACATATAATTTTTATTTTGGTTCAATTATATATATAAAACTTTAAGTTTGATTTAATTATACACATATAAAGAAATAAATACATTAATTTATTTTTATATTGGATAAATATGATTATATGTACGTACAATATATAAACGTCTATATCAATAATTGTATTAATAATTTGTAAATATTGAATCAAATCAAAATTTAATGTATAAAATTACATAAAATCAAAGATCTTGTATAAAATTACATAAAATCAAAGATCTTGTATAAAATTACACATTAGACTAAAATACATGTATAGTTTTAAAATTTATCCCAAAAGAAAATTAAAACAATATAAAAAAAATTCGTTTTTCATCTAAAAAAATGAAATTATATTTTTCTTGATATTATAAAAATACAAAAAAAATGTTTAATATAACATTTGGTACTTAAATTTCATATTTTTTTCCTAATTTGGTACTTAGACTTTTTGTTACTCGAACATGGCATTTTTCCTAAAAAAATAGAAATATAAAATAATGTTGGTCAAGTCAGTTTTCTAACCAAACCAACTGATTGTTCGGTTAACATGTAAATTTATTATTAGTTTAATATTATTGATTGAATTTTTATATATCCTTAACCATGTGACTGAATAACGATTGTAAAAAAAAATATATTGCATCGTCATTTTAACAAAAACAACGGTGTTATCAATTGGGACATACTATTAGCATCATAAAATGTAGAGAGACCAAATTATGTCTAGTTAAAGCAGAGGAGATTAAATTCTAAATTTCATCATAGTAGAGAGACTAAAAAAGAATTAAACCTTTTTTTAGCAGTCCATTGATAGATTCTGTGATTGTTTGGGCTAAAGTTATGTACCAGAAAACAAAGTGGCCCAAGATTGGACCGGACCGGCTCTGGTTCACAACCTAAATGAACTTCAAGTCCGGTCTAAGCCCCAATGATTCCAAAAACAGCTTTAATTATCATAGAAAAACCAATAATTAAATTACTCCAAATAGTCCTAAGCCAATAATTGAAGCAATAAATTATCATAATTAATAAAACCCAATTTCATTATTTGGTCTAATTTTGTTTTAATCCCTCTAGTATGTAAAAATTTAAGATTTAATCCTTTCATGTTGTTAATAGGTCCAAATTAATAGCACCATTAGTTATTGTTGTTAAAGTGATGAAATAGATCTTTTTTACAAGTACTAAGTGACACAGTTAGGGTACAGGGAAAAAAACTAAAAATTTTGTTTTAGGAAGGTCGAAATAAAATTATAATTTTTGGAGAGTCAAAGTTAAAAAAATTACGTGAAAAAGGCATTAATCTTTGGAGGGGGTAAAAATATAATTTTTCTATGTAATCAAATGCTAAAAGACTTATATTGAATGATTTAAATAAAAAAAAAAGGTAGAAAGACTAAATTTTTGAAAAAAAAAATTTACGAAAACTTTAATGATTTGGATCATATTTTGACTTAAATAAAAATAAAGGGTTAAATCGCTATTTAGGACCTAAACTTGATAATTTTTCTCACATTAGAGCTTAAACTTTTTTTAGTTCAAGTTAAGTCCTAAACTTTATAACTATTCTCATAATGAGTTTTGAACTTGGCAACTTTTCCCACATCGGAGCTTGAATTTTTTTTTGTCCAAGTTAGACCTTAAACTTGACAATTGTTCTCACATTGAGGTTAAATTTTAGGGTTTTTAAGAATTAACTTGGATAAAAAAAAGTTCAGGCTTTAATGTGAAAATAGTTGTCAAGTTCGAGCCCCAAAACAGGATTAACCCAAAATTAAATAATCATTAATCAATTGTTTTATTTAGGCTTCCCAAAGTCAGAAGGGCCGTTGAGCTGAGTTTTTAACTTTGTTTTTACTCTGTCCCAATTAAAATAATTCATAAAAATTAATTAATAAAAAATGTTTTTATATTTAAAAAAAGAAAGAAAGAAAGAATGTGAATGATTGATCCACCAAAGCTTTATGCTTTAAACCTAAACAAACATAACTCTCTTATCTCTCTTTTTTTCATCATCATAAACGCTTCCTGTAATTTAGTCAATAAATCTAGGGTTTTACTGCTTTAGGTGATGATCTATTCTGGGTCTATTCTTAATTAGGAAGATAATTGGGGGGGGGGGGGGGAACGAATTGATTTTGTTTCCATTTTTTTTTTGGGTGGGTGAAGAGTGGTTTAAAGCTTTAAACTTTGGTGACTGGGTGGGTGTCGATTGTGGAGGCCAAATCCAATGCCATTTGTTTAGAATTGGGGATTTAAAAAAGCTATCAAAGAAGATTGATTTTCAATGTCTTGGGCTGGCCCTGATGATATCTTTCTCTCCACTTCTCTTGCTACTTATCTAGACAGTAATCTCTCTCTTTTTTTTTTCTCTGATTTATATGTAGTAAATAAGAAAATGCAATTAGAAATGTTTTTTTTTTTATGTTTGTTATCTTTAAATTATCTTTTTTTTTTTTTTGGGTTTTTTGGCTTTGATTTGGTGTTCGATTTGTTGAATGACACTGTTTGATTCAGTTGATTCATGTTTGTGTACTTCTTTTTAACAGTATTGGGGTTCTTTTTCTTTGTGAAGTTATGTTCTTGGATTGCTCTATTTTTTGGGGAATTTAGGATTTTTTTTTTAAGAATTGGGAGCAATTGGTATTGTATTGCATGTAAAACTTATTTCTTTTTAGATTGGAAGATAGGGCAAAATTAGATGAAATGGGTTTGTTTAGGTAAAAGAGGCTGCTTCTTTTTTTCATTTTTTCCATAGGCTTATGGATTGGTTTTGTTAGAAAGACTTTGAAGATGATCAGAGGTTCACTTTGGGTATAAATTTACAAGCTTTCGGCATTGTTTCGATCGATCGAAACATTGAATGAAAGTTACCATCTTGGTCCTTTGGCTGAAATCTCACAATGCCATGTGACAATTTGACATTTGTTTTGAATACATTTGTGTAACCTAATCATGATAACCTCTTACACGTGGTGTAGGAGCGAAACCGGGGTGAGATAAAAGTAAAGATAAAAAATTTGGGAAGGGGGGGGCAAAGCTAAAGTTTTTGTATTAAAATGTCAAATTGAACTTTTAATGTTTGAGAGAGGCCGAAAATGCAATTTATCTATTTAACAAAGAGGCTAAAAGAGAATAAAATTGAATTATTAATGTTCGGGAGGAACTAAAGTTGCAATTGTACCATTTAACCAAGGGAGGCCCGAGGCCCCCCTACATGGAGTTTACTGGCATAGGCCATCATGCATCTAGTCCTATGTGTGCTAGCACTTGAAAATAAATATCGTAGAACATGCATAAGGGCTTTTATATATTTTGCAGAGAAACTCCTTGTCTTGCTTAGAGATGGCCGGAAGCTTTTGGGATTACTACGTTCGTTTGATCAATTTGGTAACTCATCCTGATTTTATTCCTTGTTTACTGCTTTATTTGCATCTACTGTGTTGAATTATGATCATTGATGCTATATCTTCCCGGTTTCACAGCTAATGTTGTTCTAGAAGGAGCTTGTGAGCGAGTTATTGTTGGCAATTTGTACTGTGATATCCCCTTGGGTCTATATGTAATCCGTGGGGAGAATGTTGTCTTAATAGGAGAGCTGGTATGCTGTTTAAATGCAATCCTTTTTTTCATGCTTTTATTTGAATGTGGAATCGGTTTGTCTTATGTTGTTATTTTGTGTTTATGAAATGGTACTCACCATATAGGACTTGGAAAAGGAAGAGCTTCCATCTCATATGACTGCTGTGTCGGCTGCTGAGATTAAAAGGGTAGGGGTCTTCTTGTAATTCTGGTTTCTTTTTCGTGTTTTCGTGCGTGTGTTTCCTTATCTATATGACGGAACCTATCTTATGAGAAGCTATATGGATATTTCCACTTACAATATATGCCTACTTTTTCATTTAGGTTAAAATATGCCTTAGTCCCTATACTCTTCATAAATTTGGAATTTAGTCCCTTTACTTTTCATATTTCAAAATTCATAGTTACATGCCAACTAAGTGAGATTTTTTTTTAATTTCAAAATGTCACATCAACAAATTTAACAGTGTTAACAATTGTACTTGAAATTTGAAATCTGAAAAGTAGAGGGACTAAATTCCTAGAAATAGAAGTATAAGGATTATATTCTAAATTTTTGAAGAATATAGGGACTTATGGCATATTTTAAGATAACTGGCAAAGAAAGCTGTACTAATTTGCTATTCCGAGATGATTAATAAAAGAATTCGAGCAAGATACGCATAGCTGCCCATAGCATTAACTAAGCTTAATTGGTTTCATTAATATTTACTTACACAATACTTAAAGCTTGTCTGTTTACCCTTTTCCAGGCACAGAAAGCTGAAAGGGAAGCAACAGATCTGAAGGGCTCCATGAGAAAACGAATGGAGTTTCTCGATTTCGACTAATAGATCCCGCCATTTTGTTAGAGATTTTTCATGCTATGTTCGCAAATATTAGTGCGATTATGACCCAACATTCGAAACGAGGGTGGGATAGCATGAAAGATTCTTACATTATATCTGTTATTGGTCGAGGAAGAAGCTAGAAGAGGGGTGAAAAGGGGTTCTCAACCGTTCTAAACATCTTATCAGCTAAAAGCTTGGGGAAGAGGAAAGTTAATTATTTTTTTGGTCTCTGAAGAGGCAAGTATGATAATTTACTATATGTGCAATACAAGTTTTAGTATTTTTATTAAGTTTTCTATTTATACCCGAAATTGTCTTTGCTCTTATTACATTTCATTCAAGTAGAAAATTGTTCGAAATTGCTGTTTTTGTCTGCTTTGGTGCCGTATTTTGTTATGGCACGATAACTTTTCGATTATAATTTTTAATGTGTTTAGTTATGTTTCATTATCCTTTTTTAGTTTTGCTGATTATTAGCAAAATTTACGCCATAAAAAGTAGGTAAGCCTTAGAACCCATTTTTCTCAAAGCAATTTCTATGAAAATATGTACATTTGTTATTTCCTTTACATTGTGATGAGTACTGAGGATACATTAGAACTATAGAATTTTGGTTAATGTGTGAACTTATTTGTGTATATGCTAGGTATTAGTTGTTGCTCAAAAGCATTTCATGTGAACAATAGATGAGCTGGATTCCATGTACTCTTCCTTTGTAATCCACATCTGCTAGGAAATTAATCTCTTATTAGATAAGTACTCATCAAAATACCCGAGGCTTGATTTTAGGCCAAGTCAATTTGGATCGGGTCAATTCTGGGTTTAGGTTCGGTTGGTCTAGTTTTATGTTCATATCATTTCAGGTATGTGTCAATTTCGCCTTGGTTGTTTTGAGCACGAGTCATGAATCAGCAGGTCAATTTCGACTTTGGGTCAGTTCAGGGTTCAGGTCATGGTAGATCTACACTACCTGTTCAAAGGTGCTTAGAGAAGCCAAAATGGAGCCACCAATCCAAACACTATACTTCCTATCCGGTGATGCAATCACCTTGACTCTCACCCTTGGGTAGCTGATGAGCTAACCTATTAGCCAAGACTGGCATCGAAGTGGTGCCACCGCTAAGCACCACATTCCCAAACAGCTCTCTTCTAAGATCCATGTCACCCCTTATCGACCTCACCAAAATCTCATGGAGACCGCCTGATTCCATTCCTGCCCTGCTTGGGTCTAATAGGATTTTGGGGCACGTAAACCTGCTAGCTCCAATAGTTAGGACTTTGCCCATCTGGCAACTCGTATTGCCTATCGAGCTCCAAAGTTTCCCTTGATACATCAGGTTCCTTCTTGATGTCCATTGCCACGTATGAAAGCTGTTCTTTTATGTCCCGAACAATTTCTTGTTCTGCCAATGTTGTGAAAATGTAACCTTCTTGGGCCAAGATCTTGGTAAGGTAGGCAGTTAGGTCCTTTTCTGCTAGGTCGAGCTGATGGATAGCGTGATGGAGTGCATAACCTTCATAGATAGGGACTACATGGGTGACTGCTTCACCTGAGTCCATCACAACTCTTGAATCAATCACGATACCATTTATTAGTTGTCGTTTATAAGGTTCAAGTGTTTTAAGATTCGAACTGCTGGTTCAGCTGCTGGTGTGGAGCGATAAGACCGCTTGAATAGTTATATATGTTGCTGGGATATCGAATGCTTCGAACATGATTTCCACCATTTTTTCTCTATTGTGTCTAGGATTCAATGGAGCCTCTGTTAAGAGAACCGGATGTTCATCAATGTTAACTCTAAGCTCATTATCAAATGCATGCTCCCAAAATCTCTCCATTGCTTCCCAATCTCTCGCTATCCCATGCTCGATTGGGTAACTCAATCCGAGCATCCCTCGCCTAGCTTGCGCTTCGTATCCTAAGTACACATAGTTCTGTCCAATCACGAACATGACATGTCTGTTTCGCAGATGACCTACAATGCTTGGAAAAACCACGCATGGAGCATCATCACCACCAAAATTAGCCCCCCAAAAAAATCATCAAAAAGTGCGTAATCAAGAAAGACAGTGTTGGTGAGAGACACTAACCTTGACATAACCTGTTCCATTATCACAAACAATTGGCCGATTTTCAATGAAATCCATGCCCCAAAAAAATTGGGACTTAATTGAATTGTTGAGAAAATTAGCAGATATTTAGGAAACTTTGAACTTTCTTGAAGAAATGAAATGGAAGGAAAGATTATTTAATACACAACTGTTGACGTCTTTAGCTTTGAAATGAAATTTAGAATGCCCAAAACTTTGGGTTGCTTTTAGAGAATGTCCTAGCTTGTTGGGAAGTTAATTTAAAAGGACATCTATATTCCTGGTCTAATTACAGTTTTAGTCCTTCTATTATGTTTATATTTGGGGTTTATTTTTTTTACTTTATTTGGCGTAATTTGGTCTATCTACATTAAAGTGGTGACATAAAATCCGATTATTATGTTTAAGCCAATGATAAATTTACATGTCTGTTTAATACTTAATAGGCTGTTTGCAGCTAATAGTATTATTGATTTTGACTTATTAATAATATTATAAAAGCAAAAGGGTTAAATTATTTCAAATTAAAGAATAAGAATCAAATATCAAATTTTAGCATAGTAGAAGGGCTAAAACCACAATTCAATCCTATATTCCCTCTTTTATCAACTGGGCAAGAATCAGTTCCCCTTTAAAGAAAGGTTTATTTTATTTTGGCTTAATTCATGATTTGGCTCTTAAAGTATACTAATTTTTCCACTTTGGTACCTAAATTTTTTTGGCTCAATTTGGTACCTAAAGTTAAAGTACACTCACTTTCGAATTCGGTGTCTAAAGTATGTCTCCATTATATCTTTTAATCCATCTTTAATAGACATTAAAAAAAACTTATTTTTAATATATATTTTATATTTTTTAATGTTTATATGCATTTGATAAAAGAAAATTTTATTTTTTACAAAAAGTCACAACGTGTTGCTATGTGATTGGTCACCATATTCTTTTTGGCCTCCGTTAAAAATGAATTAAAAAATATAATGAAGGCATACTTTAAGTACCAAATTGAGAAGCGAGAGCACTTTAGGTACCAAATTGAGCAAAAAAAAAGTTTAGATATCAAAATGGGAAAATGAGTATACTTCAAGAGCCAAATCGTAAATTAAGCTTTTTATTTTATGAGAAAATTGTTAATTTGTTTTTATTATTTGATTTCAACAAATTTTTCTACCGTTATCTCAAGTCCTTTAGTCGATAAAAATAAAATTCGTCAACTTAACTGATACGAACAACAAAAAATGAATGATATAAAATGTGCAGAGATAACATCGAAAAATATTTTTTAAAAAAATACAAATTTGAGCATTGAAGAGAAAAGATCGGAAGTATTTACATTGTTAAATATTATTAATAGTATATATATTAATTTGAGTTCATGGATAGAACTAAATAAGAATATCGTACTAAAAACTCTAATATATCTAATTCCTTGGATTAATCTCCGACGTCCATTGTTGCCGGAAATCTCAACAATCCTTTTTTTTTTTTTTTTTATGTACACCAAACGAAGATTCAATTAACTTCTAGTATCTTACAAATAACTTCGTTCATGGTTAACCGTTGATCGGGATTACTTTCAACACAAGCAACTCCAATTTGAATGATACTCACCACTTGATTAATCGAATCCGAAGAAGTTGACAGTATCTCAGGATCGACTAGTTCTTCAACACGGTCCTTAGATATCGATGATTGTGCCCATTGCACAATATCGGTCCCGCCGTTACTAGTGTTTAGGTATTGTGAAGGAAACTTGCCCGTGACGATTTCGAGGAGGACGATGCCGAGACAATAGATGTCGGATTTGGGGGAAATTTTTTGGGATTGAATATACTCAGGGGACTTATAAGCAAATAACCCTTGGGTGACTTTCTCGGAATCAATCAAAGAGTAGAAACCATAATCACTTAGCATGGGTTCGTAGGTTTCGGTTAAAAGGACATTACTGGCTTTAAGGTTACCATGGGGGACCTCGTAGATTTGTAATTGTGTGTGAATGTAACCAAGTCCTTGAGCTATTCCCTTTATGATTTTCAAACGATTGGACCAGTTTAATTTTGCATGAAACACCCCTCGATCACCTTCAAATAATAAAATCAACACATTAGTTTTTGAATTTTGGTAGAAATATAAAAGAGTTAATTGTATCGGATATCCTTAAAATTTGGTTGAATTTTGAATTTAATCTTAAATTTTGAAACATTCTAATTGAGTCCTTAAAATATTAATATTGCATCAATCAGGTTCTTATGTGAGCTTAGCTATCAACTTAGACATTAAAGTAGGGACGGATCTAGGGGTGAAGTTAGAAAATTATTTTAAGTGGTAAGAAATGAATAATAAATTTGAGGAGGTCAAAGTGTAATTTTACTATTATATTAACTTATGCATTAAAGCAAGGGTGGATCTAGGGGTGAAGCTAGAAAATTTATTTAGGCACTAGAAATGAATAATGAATTTAAGGGAGCTAAATTACAATTTTACCATTATATTAACTTATAAATTTATAATTTTTAAAAATACTAAAATATAACCAATGCCACATCCTCCTCCTATCGACACTCCTGGGTGCACACGATCTTAGATTCTCATGGTCAAAATTGCATTTTGACCCTTTAAAAAGTTAATAATCCAAAATTGAGCACTTCCAATACAATTTTTTTTCACTTTGACTCCCCAAAATTAATAATTTTATCTCAACTACCTTAACAAAAAGTTTTCAATTCATCCCCTTGCATTAAATGCCAGTTTGAATGTGAATCGAATTTTAAACACCTGTATTTACTATATAGACAGCTTGAAGTTGAAGTCTTAAAAAAAATGAATCTTCATAAATTTTAATGATATTAACTGTTTTTTAACATGTCAGATCTAAGCTATCTATACGATAAAAACACATATATTTAAAATTCAATCTATATGTTTCAAATATTCTTCGAATTAGGTCTATGTATTTAACACCCAAGGTAATAGCTATGTTGAAAGACCTGATTAACATGATATTGATAGTTTTGGGGACCAAATTAGAATCCAAGCTATAGTTTGGGGACGTATGATGCAATTATTAAAATGAAAAATAATCAAAGATGAAGATAATATTCACATACCATGCAAGGCGTATAACAAGCTACCAGAAGGCATGTACTGTGAAACAATAAGCTTCTCTTCTCTTCTAAAATGGTACGCTAATGGCGTCAACACATTAGGATGTTTAAGAGCTCCAAATCTTTGCATTTCAGTTTCAAATCCATCTTTCCCTAACCTATTCATCTCCCTCATCCTTTTCACCACCACCGCCAATCCATTACCCATCACCGCCTTATAAGCCGACCCCAATCCACCACTCCCCAACACTTCCGCCGCCGCTTTCATCAAATCTTGTAACCCAAAACTACCCTTTTCTTCATTTACCACTACCAAATCAGCCATCCCATTTTTATTCCCTTTTTGTGACGACCCACGTTTGATTTTCCCTTCAGGACCACTCTTTCGACTCGATTCCAATGGCTTTTGCCGAGTTGACTCAGGTACGTTGATACCTTGCCTTAATGGTTCCCTACTAGAACTATGGTGGTTCGTTAACTCATCTACACGATTCGTTGAAATAATGGCGACCACCACGAAAAACACTACCACCACCAGTGTCACAGCGGAGATAACCACCGTGGCATTTGATTCTGATGATGATGGTGGTGGTGAATCTGGTTCTTCTTGTTTTTCATTTTCTTGTTGAACTTTTCTTGAATCAGCTGTATCACAATGTTTCTCTAATGGTTTCCCACAAAGTTCATTGTTCCCTTCAAATACAGAAGCATTAAATTTCGAAAAACTTTCTGGGATTTTACCATCGAGTTTATTACCTTTTAAATCAAGTGATTTCATCACATTTGGGTATTTTAACGACGGGATTTTCCCGGAAAATCGATTCCCTTCTAAATGTAATTCCATGAGATTCTGTAATTGCATCAACGAATCTGGGATTTTACCACTGAATTTGTTTTGATTCAACCATACTTTTTTCAACGATCCCATTGATTCAAAATAGTCATTAGGTATCTCACCGGTGAATTGATTTTTCGATAAATAAATAGCTCTTAAAGCACCGAGTTTATTCAAATTTGGGATCGATCCTTCAAACATGTTCTTCACCAAACTAATGGTCCTTAAACTACGAAGTTTAAGCAAAGATTCAACATCAACCGAACCAGAAAGACCCAAATTCGTTAAATGAAGACCAATTATGGTTTCCCCATCACACATGACACCAATCCATTTTTTCCTACAAGGTGATGAACCTGGAACCCAATTTTTCAACTTGGAATCGCCATTTTTCAATGATTTCTTGAACTTCGAAAGGGAATCAGCATCGGATTGTGAAGAACAAAGGGTTGGGAGAGTTGGGAGAATGAGGAGAGATAGTAACAAAGCAAAAACGGGGACGGTGGTGGCCATTACTGAATTGGTGGGGAATGGCTGTGCTTGGCCTCTGTGATTGAAGAGAGCTGTCTCCTGGTGGTGTGGTTTTCTGCAAGTGATTTTTGTTTGGGTAGTTTGGTACTCATCAGCTTAATTTGGGGATAGTAACAGTTTGGTATGGCATTGAGTGGAAGGATTGAAATGATGCCGTTTCGTAAGTTGGGTTTGATTCTAACAATAGGGGAATTTCCATGGCGGTTTTCAACGACGAGGGTGGTCGATGATAGGTGAAACAGTGGCCTGCTTTTAGCTATTAATGGAGGTGACGGCGTATACACTGTTACTGAAATTAGGTCTAATTCTTCCCATAATCCTTGTACTTTTTGGATTTTTGAAATTTAGTCCTTCTCAAAAATTTTCAGGATTTTAATCTAAAAATTAAAATCCAATACCCACGAGGCCTTGGTAGTGATGCTAAAATAAAAGCGAAATTTATAATATTTAAAATTGTATGTCAATGAAGCATTGATACTATTACTTTCAGACTTCGAGTGTTCAAATTCTGAGTCACATATATTCAATTATTACGTGTGGGTTTTTTTCCTTAAACTCTAATTTAATTTAGATTTAAGTTTTACGATACGTGGGTACTATACAAATTTATTATGGTCTAAGTTCGAATATATTTCGATTTTCAATCTATTATGGTTTGTATTGAATTGGGTTTCTTTCTAATTGATTAGACAAGTATTATTTTTTATTGCTTTTGTAATTGTGATTGTACCTTGTACTTGTAATCTACTTTTAAAAAATTAAAATCCAATTGGAACCATTATTAATTAATTTTTGTTAAAATCGAGTCTATGTTATCAATTATATTTTAACTTTTTAATAAAAAATTAATGTTAAGATGTCACATATTTAAATTTTACAAAAAAAATGATTAATAGTATTATCAATTATATTATTATTCTTGTACAAAACAAGTAAATGACAGATTTTTTTTTAAATTAAATTAAAAGGATTAATTTTAAAAGTTTGAAAAGTATACACACTATGGTCAAAATTAAACCATGAAATTAACTTCTATTTCGGATGGGATTGTCACGAACAAACATCTCTATTTCGAAGCTTCGTAACTACGAAAATAGAACAGTATGAATAAAAAGTTTTTTTCAGCCACAGATAATTTAACTGCGGTACAGTTAAAATATGTTGTTAGTATTTTTACGTGAATAAAATTTACTTAAATTTCGATTTCGTAAATTAAATCTTTATTTTCTTTTATATTAAAAAATTTTAATTCAATTATTGTCATTATTAATATTTTTCATTTAAATTTATCACCTATATATCCATGACTCGTTTTACAACCGGAAGTGGTGTTATTCATCTTATTTATTCGCGTGTTTTGATTTAAGTTATGATTAATGATGAGTTTCAATCGAGCAACTATACTTTTACGAAGCTCTATTATAATCTACTTACTTTAGTCAAGGAGATATCAGAAGAAAGTTTCTTTTTATTTTATGCCTTATCAAATATTTAATTAGGCATAATTTCATTATTCGATTATACTAATTAAATATTCAAAATTCTAACATTACCTGTATATTTAAGACTTATCTAGTTTTTTTTTTTATTTACGAGTTGTAGAGAGCATTGATTTGTTCATTAGAGAAACATGTTACAGGTACATAGTAATCGTAAAGAAAATGTTTTTAATCAGCTTGTGACTAAGCTTTCGAGGGAAGAAGACTTAGTGGAGAGTAAATCTAAATGAAAGTATAGGAGCAATGTTACAATATGTCGAGTGAGTTAAGTTTAAATCATATGTTATACTGTTGATTCGTAGAGAATTACTCTTTAGATAAGGTCTCATAGACGTAGAAAAGAGTCCTGAAGTATATAACCAAAATTTACTTCATTTACTTTACTTTTCAATTTCAATTGCATCTTTAGTTGCAATTCTTAATAAAATTACTTTTTAGTCCATTTATAAATGATGAAATTAAATGTTTATATATTGAAAAATTACACTTTAACTTTTATAATGAAAATATTTCTATTTAGTCCCTTTAAAAATAATAAAATTATAAGTAAATACATAATAAAATTATTATTTTGATCTATAAAAAATTTTATAATTTAATTCCAATCCCTCCAAAAAAAATTTAAAATTCACCCTGACTCACAATATAATTGGTTGGCATCTCATAAAAATATTAACAATTATCAATAAAAAAATTTTAAAATTTTAATGATTGGAGTAAAAGGAATCAAATTTTTGGCATGTTTCTTTGGTTCATAGTATGTTCAAATGGTATGCACATGATAAAAGAGTACAATTAATAAAACAAAAGGTTTAAATTATGGTTGTCTCACTACTTTAATTTCATACAATTTAATCCTTTTACTTTTATTAATATTATATTTTAATACCATTAATAATAGTAAAAATATTAAATTATATTAAATTAGAATACAAAAATTAAATAGACAAATTAAATATAATACAAGGACCAAAACTACAGTTTGACCGAACAATATTTACCAAAGTTTTGGATCGAGTCCCTGCAATACCACTTGAACATCAATGTGTTGTAAAAGCCTGCAAACACAAACATGCAATGTCATATATCGTTCCTACATCGCTCAACTAATTTGAATGAATGCAAATTAAATTTGTATATATATATACTGCATTAGAGTTTAACTCAATTGAATAGGTTATGTAGAAGAGCAATACCGAGAAAATGTTGCAGTGACCAGGGTCAGCAATATGAGCCATCAAGTTCTCAATCGGACCTTCGCCGGTATATATAGCTTGGAAGCAAAATCCAACAAACGCCAACATAGCAAGGCGACCATTTTTTATCTCTTTAGTCCTCAACACCATCACCGGCTCCGGTGACCCTCTTCCCCACATCAAAGGATCAAACCATAACCCACCAGGGTACCCAACGTCGGGAGTGGGTTTCTTCTTGTTGGGAAGGTTGGGTTCAATGTCGACACTCCCAGGCTTAATTATGTCAGCCCACCTTCGGCCTTCGACCCATCCCATCAATGCCATTTGAGCCACGAACAAGGTCGTGGGGTCGGCGAAGTATTGTTTAGAGCCAGCGTCGTACCATGAGAAGTTGTCGATGAAGCCCAAGGATTCGAGTAGTTCGGGTATGAGGATTCCGGCCACGGCCAGCATTGCCCACCTTGCGTGCATTAGTTCGGCTTGTGCGAACCATTTTAGGGTTTCTGGATCGGAACCTGGTAATCATTTTTGTTAGAGATAAAGCACTTTGAAATACATACCATTTTAGTGTATCTGTTAAATCATAAATTTATTATTCTTGGGTTGAATGTGCAATTTTACATTATATTTATTTAAAATTTATAAAATTTGAAAGGCTTAAAGGGAAAAATTCCCATTTTAGGCCATAGTGTTGCCCCAGTGTTTTTAGAACCAAATCACTAGTTTATCAATTCAACCAGTCGGACTTCTTTAAATAAATATAACTAAAAATTCAAAAAAATTATTAAAATACTATAATATAAAAAAGTCTAGTTTAATTTATTTGATATTATTCTTTAAATCGATATTATAATTAATGCTTATCGGGTCTAATTCGAATATCACTAATTGTGTCTAATTTTAATAGTTGAATCATCATTTTAATTTTAAAAACATTGATATACATACCATAGGATTTATTGAAGGTGGAGTGGCTTAGAATTAATTTTAGTATTCTCTCCTAATTAATAATTCAATTTCAATTTATTTTAACCCTTAATTAAATAGAATATTTGTATCTTGCCCTTTCTTTAAGAGTTAATAATTCAATTTAAATAATTCTGACATAGAAATTATAATTTTAACCTCTAAATTTTTTATAATTTTAATTTGACCCTTTGCGTAAAACGAAATTTTAAACTTTTTTAAGGGTGTGCATGCATCGGTTAAAATCAAATTAACCGATTAAATCGAACTATTTTGGTTCACTTAATAATTAAGAGTTTTAGAATTTTTATCTAAGGGTTGTGTATATTTCAGTTTGATTGATGATTAAACGTTTTTAGAATTTTGGTTAATTCAAATAATGGTAATTCAATTCAGATAATAATTAAATTGACCGTTTGAACACCCTTAAACTTCTCTCGATAGGATGTTTAGACTTTTACTAATTATCAAGGTTTTTAGAAGAGGAATAATGGTGTTAGGCCATCGATTCATTAATCTAACTAATCCAACCAGTAGAGCCAATTTGATTAAATAAATTATTAAAAAAATTATAAAAATATTAAAAATTTGATTCAACTTTCTCTTTTTGCCCTGTTCAACTGGTTTGTTTCGTTCCCCAAATTAACCGAGTCAATACCTTTCTCTTGACCGATACACTACTCAATTTCCAGCTCAACCAATCTAACTGACCAATCCAATTTAATTCAAATAAACTTCCTAATTATAAATCAAGAAAACCGGAAGTTCAGATATCCCGTGCTCAAATCAACAAAGTAAAATGCTTACCTAATCCAAGTGGATCGAAACCAAAATCTCCAGGAAGGCTACAACAAAGAAAAAAAAAATCATAATTTAGAATTGAAATTACTATATGAACAATGAGATGAAACAAAAAAAATATATATAATTATGACCTGCCATCAAGCCATTCAGGAGGTGTGCTACCAGGGAACCACAAAGGTCTATCAGGAGGCAGTGGTTCACAAACACTCGAGACTCCGCCTTTCGTTGCTTTTGTACGAGTTTCCCCTCGTAACAATGTCGTAACTTTTCTCGAAAATAATTTTTCGGGTTGAATCCTATTTAAAAACGCAGTTAATTATTAGAAAAATAAGTCGGTATTCATTAACACCTTGAAAAGGATTAAGATTCGAGTTTACCTGATTATTAAGAAGCTAGAAAATGAAGTAGAAGCCATGGATAAAGCCATATTCAATGGAGGTTTTTTTTTTTTTGGCAAAAGCGTTTATTACAGAGATGAGTAGTGAGCTACTTTATCTGGTTAGGAAAATATGGGGAAAAAAACACTGATGATAGATTGTCAGAGGTGGAACAAAAGGGAAACACGACAGCCAATGATAGATTTACACGTGTAAAAAGATAGAAGTTTGTGTGACTTTGTTTTGGTTAAGGGTAAATTATAACATTCATCGTAAGATTTCATTTTGGTCATTGAACTATTTAAAAAATTTTATGTAAGTCGTTAAATTGTTAAAATTGATACTATTTGTATAAATCGAAAGCTCTCTTGCCCCTTCTCTTATCATCCCAGTGACTTAAATAAAGGCCTTTGAATAGTTTAATGACTTAAATAAAAACTTTTTGATAATTCAATGACTGAATTGTAACTTTTTTTAGTTAAGTGGCCAAAACAAAAATTTATCCATAGTTTAGTAAATAATGATATAATTTACCCTTTGGTTAATGGTTTTGGGTAAGGACAATGAGCCTATTAATTCACTTTTAAGATGAAAATATTGTTAAATAAGATATTTTTAAGCTTTTCAAAAATAATTTTAAGATTAAAAAATGTTTTATAAAAACACTTTTTTTAGCCAAAAGCAAGAGTAATAAATTTTAACTTTTGCTTAAAAAGGTGTTTTTGGCATTTTTGGGTCAAAAATTATTTTTTAAAAGTAATATTAAATTAAGCTTTGATTGATAAAAATAAAAATAAAAATTATTATTAAATAGAAAATAGTTGGAGTGGGAAAAATAAAATTTCTTAAATTTATATTTTAATTTTTTTTGTTTGTTAACAAAAAAAATTGTTTTTTTTATGTTTTAGTTCATTTTTATTATTGGTTTTTTCCTATATATAACAATTTTTTTATTTTTAATATTTCACTTTTTAAATTATTATTAGTTTATTTTTTTTAAATCTTATAAATGATTGAATTCTCTAATTTAAACGGTTAAATTTTATTTTTTTTTTTGGCTCAAATTTATGTTTTCAGGTTTTTTTTTTAATTTAACAAAAATTCATTTGAAAATTAATTAAAAATTTAATATTTTGCAAAATAAAAATATTATTATAAATTTTTTATAAAATTAAATTCAAACCCAGAATAATTTTTTTATAAAAAAATAACACATTTAGTGAAACTTGTGCTTAACACCACAGTTTATAAACTCGATTTTACTATTTCAAAAAAGTAATTGATGAATTTTTTATGGTTGAATTTTTCTATAAATATATTTTTAAAAAATTCACCCGATTTTTTTTTTTTTAAATTCCCTTCATTAACTGGACAAATTATAAATATTTAACCATACACTATTCACCAACTAAATAAAATTATTTACATTTGCTTCTGATTGCCTTAAAAAGACCTCAAATTTCAGTTGTTCAATTGGTCGAACAATCCCAAAACCAAAAACCAACATTTCATGCAGTAATCCACCATTTTTTTCACCCATTTTTCAATCCATAAAGAAAAAATTAATCTTTTCAGCGAACATGTTAATGGCAAAGTGAAACAAATCCTTACATAGATGCCTTTTCCTTTGAGGTACAAAGGCCTTTTCATAGGTCCCCTCTTATCTTTGTATTTCCCATAATAAGGCTAGCTTGCCGGTAAAGCGAAGCATTCCTAGGTCTAAGCCATAAGCTTTTTATTTTACTTATAATTAACGAAATTCAACAACGAAATTCACCAGCAAGAATGATAGTTATTTAACATTTCACTCAAAAAACATACACCCATTTGCGTTTTAAGCTCAAATCATACAAAAATATCCTTCTTTTCCATGTTCCAAATCCAAACCCGCTTCTTGAGCCCATAAATCCCCGAAAATGGTGGAGACGTTGCCGGTGGGACGGTTTCAGTTTAGGAGATTCGTTGCGGCGTTCCTTTCTTCATATCGAACTCTCTTTATTCTCTTATGGATCGTTGCTTTCGGTTCGGTTTTTATATGGCAGCGGAAAATTATTGGGGCGGGGATTTCGGTTTCGGTAAAAACCGGGTTGAGTCGGCCAATGCCAAAGATGCGGCCTTTTGCGTTTAATTTGACTGATTTCGGCGGTGTTGGGGATGGTAAGACGTTGAATACGGCGGCGTTTGAAAGGGCTGTATTGGCGATCTCAAAGCTTGGGAAGAGAGGCGGTGGTGGGCAACTCAATGTGCCGCCTGGGAAGTGGCTTACGGCGCCTTTTAATCTCACTAGTCATATGACTCTGTTCTTGGCTGAGGATGCTGAGATTCTTGGAATCCAGGTTGGTGTTTTTATTCACCCTTTGAATCGATCTTTTTGTTGAATTCATTAACTGATAAGTATTGTTGAGGGTTACAAATCTAGTATTGTCTCTGGTCGGGGTTTTGTTTCGACTCTGCCTAGACTCCGATAGGGTGACACAGTTGAGCGTCTTGTAGTAACAGGTGAATCTATGTCTTCGGTCGAGGTTTTGTCTCCCGTCTCTGTCGAGAATCCTGTCAGGATGCTAGAGTTGAGTGTCTTGTAGTAACAGTTGAATCTATATCCTTGGTGGAGCTTTCGTCTCCCGATTCTGCCGAGAATACTGTCAGGTTGATAGAGTCGAGTGCGTTGTAGTAACAGGTGAAACCATGTCGCTGTCTAGGTTTTGTCTCCCGACTCTACCGAGACTCCTGATAGGATGACAGAGTTGTGTGTCATGTAGTAACAGGTGAAACTATATCCCTGGTTGAGGTTTTGTCCCCCGGCTCTACAGAGACTCCTGTTAGGTGGACAAAGTTGAGTGTTTTCCAGTAACAAGTGAAACTGTGTCCCTTTTGAGCTTTTGTCTTCCGACTCTATCAAGACTCCTGTTAGGTTGACAGAGTTGAGTGTCTTGTAGTAACAGGTGAAACCGTGTCCTAGGTTGAGGTTTTGTCTCCTGACTCTACTGAGACTATTGTAGGTTGACAGAATTGTGATGTAGTAACAGGTGAAACCATGTTCCTGGTCGAAGTTTTATCTCCTAACGCTACCGAGACTCTTATTAGGTTGATAGAGTTGAGTTTCTTGTAGTAACAAGTGAAACCATGTCTTCTGTCAAGGTTTTGTTTCCCTACTTTACCGAGACTCATATTAGGTTGACAGAGTTGAGTGTTTTATACTAACAGGTGAACTGTGTCCCCGGTCAAGGTTCTGTCTCCTAACTCTACCGAGAATCCTATCAGGTTGACAGAGTTGAATGTCTTGTAGTAACAGGTGAAACCATGTGAAACTAAGAGTTTACATGCGGTTAGACTTGACCCCATGATGTCATTTATGTGAGAGAATGCTACCACTTGAATGTGAATCTCACTAAAACAAGCCAATGATTGAATTTTCAAGCTAATAATTTGACATTTTTAGTTGTTATAGGCTGTGAATGGTGATGGAGGGGTCTTATAAATTAGTATAAACATGTATGATGATCATATAATCAAGGGAATTCATAATCATTTTACTAATTCCTAAACTTCCACATTGTGCTAGTATGATGATTATGATGTTAATTTATGTTTTAGTGATTTGGTAATTTATCATTGTTTGAAGTTATTTATGTGACCATTTTGATTAAGACTCTGGAAACCGGTGGCTTCATCTCGTGGCTGTCGTATGAGAATTACAATATCTATTGCTAATTTTGGATGTCTTTTCATTTATGTATGTTATACAGGATGAGAAGCAATGGCCATTAATGCCTCCGTTGCCTTCATACGGGTATGGAAGAGAGCATCATGGACCTCGGTATGGAAGTTTAATCCATGGTCAAAACCTCAAAGATGTTGTTATAACTGGTTAGTTTCTTCGCCCCCAAAGTTTCTGTTTTGAAGTCATTCCTCTAATGTTTTCTCCTCAGGTCATTTGTGTTAAAGTGTGGATGAGGCTTGTAAATTAGACCCTTTTCAATTGGTATATATGACCTTGTTGAACACAGCATTCTATAATTTCGAACTTACTACTTGGTGTGGTATTTGGTAAAAGAATTACACTGAACTTATGGTAGAATCCATGTTACCGGAATCATTCTATTAAAGTAAGATTTATCTGTCCGTTAAGAACCTTAATCCAAGTGGTGAATAAACCTTTTTTTTTTTTTTGTATCCCTTACCAAAGTCTGGTCTAATAGTGCATGTGATGTAGATTTGGTTAGCTTAACCTTTTGACTCTTAAGCTCTTAGAAATCGGGTGAGTTTCTTGTGTATGCGTGATTCTGGTAATCGAACATCGAGAGCTTTCTTCTGCTATGGTTATTCATTGCTGACCGAGTCTTATGTTTTACTTGTTTTTGCAATTCAACAGGGGATAATGGTACCATAAATGGACAGGGTCAATCATGGTGGAAAAAGTTTCGGCAAAGGCTACTCAACAACACAAGAGGTCCACTCATGCAAATTATGTGGTCTAGTGACATCGTAATCGCTAATATAACGTTACGTGATTCTCCCTTTTGGACTTTTCATCCGTATGACTGCAAGAATGTAACAGTCAGGAACGTTACCATCCTGGCTCCTGTACGTGAAGCCCCAAATACTGATGGAATCGATCCTGGTAAGTAGGAACAAAACAGGTTCGATTTTTCTCTATAAGAACTTACAGTAGCTAAATTCCGACACAATTCTTTTCCATGCTATGAACAGATTCGTGTGAGGATGTAGTAATTGAGGATTGTTACATAAGTGTCGGAGATGATGCAATTGCAATAAAGAGTGGATGGGATCAGTATGGCATAGCTTATGCTCGACCTTCGAGAAACATTCTTATTCGAAACCTCATCGTACGCTCTATGGTCAGGTGAAGTTTCTCGAACTTTATGAACCTTGTATTTCATGAACCATGTGACAGTGCCAGCTTAACAAATTCCTGCGTGCATTACATATTAATCTAGATCTTCCAGTTCATGTTTCCTTCCCGTGCTGTTATGTATCGTGTCTGTTATAATCTTACAAACTGAATTCTGTCTTGGCTGAACTATACGACAGTGCTGGCATTTCAATCGGCAGTGAGATGTCCGGTGGGGTATCTGATGTCACCATCGAAAACCTCCTTGTTTGGAGTTCCCGACGTGCAGTTCGAATCAAGACTGCCATTGGAAGAGGTGGATATGTTAGACATATAACATACCGAAACATAACATTTGATAATGTTCGAGTCGGAATTGTTATCAAGACAGATTATAACGAGCACCCTGATGATGATTTCGACCCAAAAGCCATCCCAGTAGTTAAAGACATAAGCTTCATGGGGATTCATGGTCAAGGAGTCCGTGTTCCCGTTCGTATACATGGTAGTGAAGATATTCCTATCAGAAACGTGACGTTTAGGGATATGTCCGTGGGGTTAACGTACAAGAAGAAACACATATTCCAGTGTGCCTTCATTCAAGGCCGCGTAATCGGTACTATCTTCCCAGCTCCATGTGAAAACCTTGATAGATATAATGAAGAAGGACAACTTGTGAAACGCTCCACGGCCCAGAACATAACTGATATAGATTATGACATATGAGAAGACATCGTTTCACCAGCAGTTAGTATGTCTCGGAGAAATGGGGCTTGTTTATTTTTCTTTGTTCCCTTTCTCGGCTCTCTATTACTTGTTTGATTCATGGAGAGGGGAAGATTTTAAAGTAGTTTTATACATTTTTCATCATCTTGCTGAAATTCATATTCATGGTATGTTGTTTACCTTGCATTTTTGTGACAACCGGGGGTCCAAACTCGGAATTTTCAGAGCAAAGTGAATGAAAGCAGAATGGACCACTGGGTTTATTGCTATGGCAAGTTAGAAATGACCTAAACCAAGATGGCTCGACTTGAAAATATGTCTGATAAACTTGAATGCAGTGTCTGAATTTTCACATTGAGTTTTGAGGATCTAATTAAAAATTTTAAGAACTTAGTACTACTCAAAATTTTGGATGATCTAATTAAAAATTTCAAAAAAATTAAAGAAATAACTAAAGTTTTTAAAAACTTTGGGGGTCAAGACCAGCCAAAATTCGCCTATGCTTGAATGATGAAATCGTAAAATGACTGAAATAATCTAAAAGGAATTTACAAGATTACATGACCCAGTTATAAAATTATTACAAAACTCTTATAATGAATTTTTTTTAAAGTTTTCAAAACTCAATCAAACTAATATAGATATACATAAGAAAAGAAACTGTCTAATTATGTTTTCAATACCTATACTCTTTGTACATTTTAAACTTAATTTCTCTATTTTTAAATCTATAAATTGAGTCCTTCTACTATTTTAATTTAATAATTGAAGTTCATTTGATAATATCATTATAAAAGGACTAAATTTTAAACATGCAAATAATTTAGACACGAAGAGAAATTAAACCAAAAGCCAAAAACAAAGGGTAATCATAATAATATTATAAATCAATGGATTTTTTCGCTTCAGTTTTGTTTTCTCTAATATCTTTTTTTCGGTTCATCCTTTTTAACTCACAATCTCGCCCTTCTTTTCCTGTTTCTTTTTTTTCTTTTTTCCTTTTCCTTTTAAAAAAAATCCCAATTTCTCGTCTTCACCATCGTCGAGTCCCCGAACCCTAGACCCCCTTCTTTTCCGGCAAGAAAAAAAAGATGCAGCAACAAGGGCTAAATCCCCAACAGCAAGCTATGATGCAACAAGCTTTATACCATCATCCCAGTCTCTTCGCTGGTCCTCAGGTTCTTTTTTTCTTTTGCTTAATCTTTATATTTGATTTTTTTATTTTCTATTATGAAGATTGTTTATTCCTTAATCGAACTGGGTTTCTTCGTATGTTTAATTTTCTCAAAAGGGAAATAATTTTTTTTTGTTGAAATTAGCAGAACAAACTAGAAAATTTGATTGATATACTTTAGTCAGTATACAAAAAAAAAAATTGTATTTTTGGATTAAAAAATAGATTTTTTTTTTGTATCAATAGCATTGTCTTCTTTAGGTCTTAAATTTTGTAAAAATATGATCTAATGTGAGGAGTGCCCATGTCCAATTTAGGAAATTTTTATTTTATTTTTATTTTTTTTAATTTTTGCAGATAGAGCCTATCTTGAGTGGAAATCTTCCTCCTAACTTTGATTCAGCTACTTGCCGCAGTGTGTGAGTGTTGCATAAAGTTTTCACTTTTAGTCCCTCCCTTTTTGAGTTATATTTATTATAGTACCGTTTAGTCAAAGCTTTTTTGCATCGTGTATGTAGTAAAAAACAACGGTATTGTTACTTTTGCCTTATCGGATTTTGAATTGCAGGTACGTTGGAAATATTCATCCACAGGTATCGGAACCGCTTCTACAAGAAGTTTTCTTGAGTACTGGTCCTATTGAAGGTTGCAAACTTATTAAAAAGGATAAGGTAATCCTTTTAATGCCATCGTTTTGCCGGTTTCTGCATCCGGGTTCTTGGTTTTGTGCGTAATGGTGGGTTTGTGTTTTCTTTTAAAGCAGTCATCCTATGGTTTCGTGCACTACTTTGATCGCAGATCAGCTGCACTTGCTATTGTGACTCTTAACGGAAGGCATCTGTAAGTAATGATATGAAGTTAGAAACCCTTGTTGCACTAACATTTTTCCCTTGTCCTATATATATATATATATATATATTAATGCATGGTCTATTTTGCAGATTTGGGCAACCTATTAAAGTTAATTGGGCATATGCTAGCAGTCAGAGGGAGGACACGTCGAGTTAATAAATGTTTCTTTGAATTCTACTTATTTATATTATATACTTGCGTAATTCATCAACAGCTAATGCTATTTCTATTTCGGCATTCAGCTCATCACAACATTTTTGTCGGTGATCTCAGCCCCGAAGTTACAGATGCTACATTATTTGCATGCTTTTCTGTGTATTCCAGTTGTTCGTGAGTACTAATACTCCTCTTTTTACCCTAAGATTGTATTTATCGACCTTAAATTGCTGGAAATACGTGTTTAATGATGCTTTTGGGGTAATCATCCTCAAACCAGTTGAATGAAGGACGAATATTTATGTTTCTTTTTTTGTGGTTGCAGGGATGCAAGGGTCATGTGGGATCAAAAAACAGGGCGCTCAAGAGGTTTTGGTTTTGTTTCCTTTAGGAACCAGCAGGTACTCGGGTCACTTTGGTCATCTTTCTGTCCCGTCTCTTTCATTATCCATAAATGATCGGTTATCTTTCTTCTTTTCCTTTTCAGGATGCCCAAAGTGCAATAAATGACTTAAATGGTAATCAAATCATTGCTTTTATAGATACGGTTGTTTGCATTCTGATAAATATTAAGTTTCTGGTAATTTTATTTTGGGCTAATTACAGGGAAGTGGCTCGGAAGTAGACAGATCCGATGTAACTGGGCTGCAAAAGGTGCTACTTCCAATGATGACAATGCCAAAAGTATCGTAGACTCAAATGGATCTTCTGGTAAGATTACCCTTAACTTCAGTTTTTTTTTCCCGGAATCTTGAACACGTTACAACTATAATTCAAAGAAAATTTACTTTGGTATTGACCTTTTTGGTTTTACTGTCTTTGTTGGAGTCATCATTGCCAGTATGGATAGTTGATATATAAACCTAGCATGCTTCATGATTACTTCGAGAAGGGTATTTACTACTTTTCAATTCTGGTTTAGCTCTTGATCATGGTATTATATTCTTGCAGAAGAAGGTCAAGAAAAATCTTATGATGATTCTCCGGAGAACAATCCTATGTATACCACTGTTTATGTGGGCAACCTCGCTCCAGAGGCAAGTATTTTGGTTCCTCCCTTAATCGAAACTTGTAATATAACAAGGTTAATGCTACTAGCCGTACTAATCAATTAAAGGTTTATGTGCCATGGTCAATTTGGCCCTGCCTAACTTAATGAAGACAATTTTTCTGTAAACTGTAGCTCTTTCTGTTATGACATGCAAACCGTGAGATGAAATGCGACTTCCTAATTATATTTTACTAGCAATATCGAATTTCCCTTGCACATCAGTTTCTTGCCAGCTTTGGTGGTGGTTCTGATAGATAAAACAATTTTCAGGTTACATCAGCTGATCTCCACAGTCATTTCCATGCCCTCGGAGCAGGAACTATTGAAGATGTCCGTGTCCAACGAGACAAAGGTTTTGGTTTTGTGAGGTACAGTTCACACGATGAAGCTGCTCTCGCCATTCAGATGGGAAATGCTCGAATTCTTTGCAGTAAACCAATCAAGGTATTTATAGTTGAGAAATGCCAACTCATCTAATGTTTCGACTTTTAGCAGTAAAAGTACTATGGAGGCCCTTGTATTAGGAGAATGGTTGCATTTTGTCCCCTCTACAAATAAAAGGGCAAATTAATTTGTATTGTTAAAAAATTGGTATGATTGACGGAATAATTAGATAGTACCTCATAATGATGTACAAAGATCAGTTTTTAACAGTAGGAAATAATGAAATTTTTAATTAATTTGCTCTTTGATCTAACGTACAAGGACTTATTTGCAATTTGACTCTTAGTACAGGGGCCTTCATGGTACGTTAACCACTTTTAGCCCATGTTGCAATTTGCAAATATTATGTTATGGTGGCAATGGCATGACCTGAATGTTTTTAATGTTGGCAGTGCTCATGGGGTAGCAAACCAACCGCACTGGGAACAAGCTCTGGTCCTCTTCCTCCACCAACAGCTGCACATATGGCTGGTGGTGCTCAAGTAATGAACATGATGCATCCACAAGGTCAGTATGCCTTTAAGGCACAGGCAGCCATGGGAATGAGTGGTGGTGAAGCTAGTCAGGCGATGTACAATGGCGGATACCAAAACGTTGCGACATCCCAGCAGCAGCTTATGTATTACCAGTAAGTAAAAATGATGGGATATTTTCTTCATGGGGAAGAATAAGTGTTTGGAGAATTGAATGTAGGGTTCTTCTATTGCCATTGCCATTGCCATTGCTAGTTTCTAATGTTTCCATTTTTGGTTTTCTTTTGCTTTGGCTTAAGACAGATTTTTGTAGTTTTCTGGTTTTCTGCTTGTATTTTATGAATAGTTTTGTTTTGGTTTTTGAGATGATATTTGAGACCGTTGGATATGACAGCCGTTGATTTGATGCTTTTTTAAAGAATTTAGTTGTTTTTTTGCACTTATTATATTATGTATATAAATAAAATAAAATGAAATGAAATATATTTATTTGACTTTTATTTATAGAAAATTGCTTCAAAGGATCAAAAATTAATCATTAAATTTTGAGTATCGAAATATAATTTTATTATATTAATTTATAATTTCATACATTTGTTTTAAAAGATCACTGCTTAATTTATTTATTTTAGTATAACCATAATTTATATCAAACTATTTTTAAGAATATTTAAATAAACACCTTATCAATTGACCACAATTTAGATTCATATTTAATTTATTTAATAATTTAATTTTAATAATAAATAAATAAATAATTCAAGCTATTCACAAACTTTCTAACAAATCATAGAATCTTTTGCCTAAAAGGAAAAAAAAAAAAGCATAAAAAAAAGTACAAAAAAGAGCAAATTCATTTCTCATCAAATTTCATAATTCTCATTACAGCATATATGCCCTAACTCTTCCAATCCGACCAAAATTTCCTTCTTTTTTTTTTTTAAGATTGGAGGAAAATTCAATTATTAACCCTCATAAAATTGTATAGTATTTTTCTATAAATATTTATTTACAGAGCAAAAAAGGAAAAAAAAAAGGACTAAATTGCAAGAATCCCAGTTGAGAAAATTTGCTCTGTTTTATCATAACCCAAGCTTTGATTTTTCCCAGATTTTGAAGCTTTTGATTTACATTGTTCTTTCCTCTCATCCATCATTATTTGACTTGATCTACACTCTGCACTACAAAAAGCCTTTTCCCCCCTGCAAAAAAATATATATATTAAAAATTTGAAATTAGTTAAGTAAGAAGATAAAAAAAATGAAAATTAAATAAGAACACCCTGTTTATATATATACATATTTAAAAAACTTACCTATACATGTAAATGTCTTTGCCATGCAATTTTTTCTTACAAAGATGACAAGAACTGAGGAAATCTGATGTTGGGTAATTGAAATCTTGCACAAATCTGGGTTTTAATGATGTAATTTCGTTAATTTTTCCAACAAGTCTCTGTTCTTCTTCTTCTTCACCTCCATTAAAATAAACTTTTGTAGATGATTCTCCATGTCTTGTAACAAAAGTGTAATCCTCTTCTGAATTTTCTTGAAATCTTCCTTTGAATCTACAAATGGTGTGTTGTAGCTTACAAGATGGATGATGATCAACAGTGGATTTCTCCATTGAAGCAATGATTCCAAGCCCTACTCCATCACCAAAAACATCATAGCATCTCTTCATCGACCCTCTTCTTGATGATGATGATGATGGGGTCTTGAATAAGTCTAGTGGACTTCTGGGGCTCCTTGAAGGATCCGATAACCCGGATTTATGTGATGGAACTAGTAATTCAGATAAGTTTCCGATCATGGGTCGACCTCTCTTCCCTAACATGGAAAATCAGAAGAAAAAGAAATTGAAATTTGGGAGATGGAAATCAATATTTTTGTTAAAGCAGGTGGAGATATGATTTGAGAGTTGGGTTTTTATAAATAATAGAGAGAGAGTTCCATATGGTTTTTGCAAACAGCCCATGGTTTAGTTTGGACCTATATGGTTCATAATTGCTATTTTGGCTTATTATAAAAAATAATAATTTTTATTTATTTTATATAAACTGCGATGACAATCACATTAGATTTTGATTAAATTTATAATTGAGTCGAGTTAAACCTCTTAACGGGAGCAAAGCTCTTTCAATATTGTTGTCGTTTTATTCACAAGATTAAAACTTAACTTTAAAGGTATTAAGCTTTTTATCACTCAATCTGATAAACCGGTTATATTATTTATTTTAAATTTTTTAATTGATACAATTGTCAACTTTTGTATTTTTATAGAATTTAATATTTAGTCCCTAAAATTTAAAACTCGTACTTATTTTAATTTAAAAAGTTTTAGTTCAATAATTTTTATTAAAATTTGTCCAACATGTTTATTTTTCGCCATTCATATGCGACGTTATATGATGGTAGCCTAATCAACATGTCAATTTGATAATTTTAATAAAAATATATTTATTATTTTAATTTTTGAATTGGGTTTTTTAGATAAAAATATGACTTAATTAAACTAAATCTTAAAATTTATCAAAGTATAAAAAATCGTAACATATCTTTAATCATGTTATTTACAAAATAATGTATGCTTAAGGGTATGATTAATTGATGTTAATATAGGTATTAACATTTTAGTAATCCAAGCTTTACACAATATGTAAGATTAATTAATATAATAGGGTTTATGATTTTTAGAGTTTAGGGTTTAGGTATAGTCTTATTTCTATAAATACTGATTAATCCTTAAATGTAGATAATAATAACAATTGTTTTAGAAATATTTATAATAAATACTGATTAATGCTAAAAAAATTAATAAATTTATTATTAAAATTGTGATAATATCAAATTTATATATGAAATATTTTTTACAGTGCAATTTGATACATAAATTATTATTTAATATAATTATACATATGAAATTTATATTATCATTCATATATACATAAATTTATTTTATACGTAAAATATTACTATTTCGATAACGTTGTTAATAATTTTTAAAAACTGAATCAAATTAAAATTTATATATAAAACTATGCAAAATCAAGATTGACGTATAACTTTAATTTTTTATTATTAAAATATTATAGCAATAATACTTCAATAATATTTTAATTAAGTTTAAGATCACAAGTCAAGTGTGACAAACTCAACAATATAAAAATTATTAAATAATAAAATATTATATGGTACCTACATAATATAAAATGTTTATATCATATTTTTTATATAAAAATATTTTTTTCCGAAATAAAAAATTACCAAAAAATGATTTTTATCTAAAAAGGTCATTTTAAAGTGGGCCCAAAATTATAGTGTCTTTAGTGTAATGATTGAGACCTGATCTGAAGGGTGAAGGACCCCACACTTGGGGCCAAACCACTTACAACACACTAAAGATTCCTTGTCATCATGACTGTTGATGTTTGGTTACGTGGCGTAAATCTACGGGAGATGGTGCCTTGCAATAATTGCTGAATACCACCAAGTTCTTTTTTCCCTTCATTGAGCCCATTGAATTTTAGGGCCCACTGTTTTTTTGGCAGTGAAAGGGTTATTATCTGGGACCCACTAAAAAAGTGCTTGTTTCTCTGTTAAATTACTGAATTACCCCTATTATCATAATTGTTTGGACCGGAAACCATATACTCCAAGAATTATTTATTTTTTCAGGTAAACTATATTAATAATGAGGGGTAGTAATGTAATTAAGAATATTAAGTAGGGGTACTGATGTCATTAAAGTAGAACTAAAAACCAAGACATGATTAAAAGAAAGGGAAAGGCGGGTCCCAAACGAGCGTGTCTCCTAGCACGTGTCGACCTGTTATGGGTTCCTCCTCAGTAACGCCACGTGAAGTGAGTTAACTCGTCTGACGAGTCCACCCTGAGTCCAGTGACAATGACTCCCGAGTTCCGAGTCCTTTAGTCTAGGGAAAATTAAATTATAGAGGGTCAAGGATGTTGACACCTATATATATATATTCAATAATTAATTTTTAAATTTTTTATAGATTATTATTATGCAAAAAATTAAAATATGTGGGGCCTACTATTTCCCAGCTTGAAAGTGAACCCACATTTTTTTTTGGGTGATATTTCTTAATTCTTAATTAATTTTATAATAATTATTATAATAATAATTTATTTTGGTAAAAGAACCAATATTGGCTCTCAAGTTTACGATGCTACCAATACTAATCAAGTTTAAAAGTCTTCTCTTGAAATGAAATTAGATGTTAACTCTAATAAAAATATATATATCATAATTATAACTTCACTCCGAACAGAGATTTTGAGGTCTTAAGTGTTTAAGTTCGAGCCTCTCTCCTTTAAAATTATGTATGAACTAATTAATTTTAGTCGAGTTTAATCAATTAGTTCTAGTTATGTTATTAAGTTTGGTGCTTGTTTGTAACTTTGAAAAAAATCGAAAAGATTATATAATGAATCTTTGATATTTTAAATTTATTTTGATTTAAGTTTCATTATTTACGAAAAAAAACCTTGAATTTTTTTATATTAAACATCGATTATGGATAATAATAATTTTTATTTGAAATTATCATTTGTAGATGTAAGTTAATATAAGTTAAGAAAAAGTCTTTTCTAAAAATACATTAAACTAAAACAACCAAATCTCAAAGATATCTTGAATGAAAAGGAGATAATAATAAATAAATAATTACAATACAACAATGAAAAAAAAAATAACATAATTAACTAATCCATTATTGAAGAATGATGAAAATTTTACCCTAATTTTAAGAAGTTCAATTTTGGTTTTAATTAAAATAACATAATTTTTTTCATTATTTTTATAATATTATTAATAAGTTTAGATTAAAAATATGATTAATTTGTTACCATTGATAATATATATTATTGGTTGAATACGGATACTTGAATTTTCAAGTACCCTTTTGACTGTGTGATCAAATAAAAATAAAAGAAAAATTGCACATCAACACTTTAATTGCAATAAATTATAAATTTGGACCTACTGATAACGTTATAAAAATAGAAAAATTAAATTTCCAAATTTTAACATATGAAAGGGACTAAAACCATAATTAGACCTAATTAAAAGTGTTATATATAATAATAAAAAAAAGGAAAGGAAATTGCAATCTCCAGATTTTGATTTTCTATAATCTTTCATAACTAAAAAATCTCTATAGATTTAATATTTTGGGCACTATAAATTCAACACTTTACTTCATAATCTTCATGTTCAAGTTTTTTTTTTTTTTAAATTATTCTTCAGATAAAAAAATGAATTTTTTCTTCAATTATTTCCATTTTTATTATTTTAAATTCTTTAATATTTCTTTCTACAGCTATCAATGTCACTTATGATTCAAAATCACTAATTATTGATGAAAATCATAGGCTTACAATTTCTGGATCAATTTATTATCCGAAAAGCAGTGCACAGGTGTATATATATTAAATATGATCTAGGGTGAAGTAATTTTCGGTTAAAATAAAAAAATTATTAAATCAATTCAATCGATTTCGTCAGTTTTGATTTGGGTGTTTTTTCAATTATGGATTCGGTTTGGACAATTATTTTAGTTGATTATTGATTATTTTCAAACCAACACGACCGAAAAAACCTACTTAATTTTTTTTTCAAAGTCGGTTAATCAACTGATCCAAAATCAATTTAGTATGACAATTCTTGTGCTTTAATTCGGTCAGGTCAATTTTTATAGATTATTATCTGTTAAGTTGGTTTAATAAAAAAACCTAACTAAATTAACCGAAAAAAATCGAATACAATTCCCTACTTATGATAATTATTTTTATATTAATTATGTTTTTTTTTTTTTGTATTGTATTAGATGTGACCTAATCTTATTAGGAAGGCCAAAGAAGGTGGATTAAATACTATTAAAACTTATGTATTTTGGAATGTACATGAATCGGTTCGTCATCAATATAATTTCGATGAAAATCTAAATCTGGTTTGATTTATTAAAACTATTCAAGTTGAAGGATTATATTCTATTCTTCGAATTGGATCGTATACATGTGCCGAATGGAATTACGGGTAAAAATAAATAAATTTATTAAAAATTTTAAATTTTATTTTTTATAAAATTAATTTGTTTTTATGGATTATCACTTTATTAGAGGTCTTCCCGTTTGGTTTCATAATTTGCCTGGAGCTGCTCTTCGAATGTGTTTATGGTAATTAATTAATTTTTTCCTTTTCTATTTTTTATTATTTATGAATAATATGATTTTTTAAATATTTTAACAGAGTGAAATGCAAAATTTTACAACTTTAATAGTTGATATGTTAAAAAAAAAAAAAAAAGAGAAACTTTTTGCATCACAAGGTGGTCCTGTTATTCTTGCTCAGGTATATATAAAAATGTAACATTTTTTAATTTTTAATTTTTATTTTTATGATATTTTAAATAAATAAATATAACAAATTTGGGTTTTTAATAATTTTATATAGATTAAAAATGAACCATATGGAAACGATGGAATTGCTTATATAAATTGGTGTGCTAATATGGTTGATTCCCTTAATATTGGAGTTCCGTAGATTATATGTCAACAACCTAATCTTCCAAAGTCAAATGGTGTATTTTTTTTTAATTCTTAGTAATTTACCAATTTTTTTTATTAAATTTAAATTTAAAATTTTTTAATTTTTTTTTAAATTTATTTAGATTGAGACATGCAATGGTTTTTATTGTGATGATTATCAACCAAAAAAACAAAAGGCATCCAAAATTTTGGACTGAAAATTGAACTAGATGGTAAGTTTCTTTAAATCTTTCTTTACACTCAATTGAGCTAAAAATTGATTTTTTTAAAAAAGTTCGAGAGCTTATTTTATATTTTTTCGTTTTCAATTTTTATTTATTTTTATTATATATTAAAATTTTTTAAGGTTTAAGAATTGGCATGGTGTAAACCCACATAAAACTGCAGAAGATCTTACTTATTCTGTACGTTTTTATCAAAGAGGTGGTGCATTACAAAATTTATTATATAGTTAGTACATTTTTTAATTAAATTTATAAATTTACCCAAAATTTTAATTTATTTACTTTTTACAACTTTTAATGATTTTTTTTTACTTTATTAGTTCCATGGTGGTAGCAATTTTGGTAGAGATGCAGGTGGTCCATATATCACTACTTCATATGATGCACCTGTTGATGAATATGGTAATTGCATTTTTTTTTTAATTTTTATTTCACAATTTTTTTTATATATAAATATATTTTTTGAAATTAATTTTGGGGTTTCAATTTTGTTAAGAAACTTGAATCAACCAAAATGAGGACATTTGAAGAAGCTTCTTGATCTTTTATATGCCATGGAATACACCATTACTTATGGTGAAATAGTGAATACAAATCTTGGCAATGGTGTTTTGGTAATTACATTCTTTGAACACATTATTTTGTTTTTGTTAGAGTATGGTGTTGATAAATTGATGGTTTTGTTTGGGCAGCAGAACCTTCTTAAAGCTTAAAAAAAAAAAAAAAAAGACTTTGGTCTCAGCCAAATTTTTGGAAAATTTTTATTATACCCTTTAAAATTTTAAAAAATTTCAATTAGCTCCCTTGAAATTTTTAAATTTTTTTAAAAATTTTAAATAAACTACCTCAAAACTTAATGTCACCAGCCACCACTGTATTGTCTGGAGGTAAGAGACAAAACCTTAATGGTGGGTTGCTCACGACACTCAAAGAAAACAATACTTTTGGTGTTATTTGCACAATACTCTTAACAATCTTTTTCATATATATATATATATATATATTAGGGTACTGCTTATGTAACAAAGGAGAATTCAAGTTGTTTTTTGAGTAATCCAAATAATGGATCAAATTTCACAGTCAAATTTGGAGGAATTGATTATTTCCTTCCAGCATGGTCTGTTAGTATCCTTCCTCATTGCAAAAATGAAGCATATAACACTGCAAAGGTATATATATATATATATTTCAATTTTTTTTAAAAATTAATTAATTTTAATAAAAAAACTTAATTAATTATGGGGTTTTTTTAAAATTATTTTTTTGGGTTTCTGCTCAAACTTCAGTGTATGTGAAAAAACCCAATAAAGCTGAGGATGAACCAACTTGTATGAAATGGGAATGGAGGCCTGAATCCATTGAATCAACTGTGGTTCAAGGCAAAGGAGATTTTTCAATTAATAAAATTGTTGATCAAAAAGATATGGCAAATGATGCTAGTGATTATTTGTGGTTAATGACAAGGTAAATTCTTTTTTTTTTTTAAAAGGTCAAATTATTGTTTTGGTCCTTGTACTACAACATTTTAGTTTTAATAATACAAGGACCAAAACCATAATTTAATCGTTTTAAAACTATTTCTTTACATCTTTTTCAATTAATAGAATTGTCGATAACCTTCAAAAAAAAAAAATTGTTCATAAAAAAGAATGGCAGATGATGACAGTGATTATTTTTGGTTAATGGCAAGGTAAATTTTTTTTAATACTTTTTAAGAGGTCAAATTATGGTTTCAGTCCTTAACCATTTCTAAACTATTTCTTTACATTATTTTTTCAATCAATAAAATTGTTGATTAAAAAAAAAGATATGGAAAATGATGCCATTGATTATTTGTGGTTAATGACAAGGTATTTTAATCGAACTAGTTCAAGGACCAAACCCATAATTTAACCATTTTAAAACTATTGATTAAAAAATGGCAAATGATGCCAGTGATTATTTGTGGTTATTGACAATGTATTTTTTTTTAAAAAGGTCAAACAGTACAAGGATCAAAACCACAAAATTAACCACTTTAAACTCTTTATTTATTTAATTTTGCTAGTTTTGAGCTTGGAAAAGATGATCCCACGGTGAAAGTACCTGTTAGCTTCAGGTTTAACAATAGTGGTAAAGTTTCTTATGTATTTCTCAATGGAGCATACATTGGTAAGATAAATAAATAAATATATTTTTATTTATTTAGTAAATGGAATTCGCTTAATAAAATACAAATTTATTATATTTATTTAAAAATATAGGTTCTCAATGACCAACAACAGGCAGTGTTCCTTATATATTTGAGAAAAACATTAAATTATCCATTGGAAAGAATTTGATAATAATTCTCAGTGTCACTGTTGGATTATAGGTAATTAATTTTCTTAATATTTAATATTATTATTTTATATACTATATTGCAGAATTATGGTCCCATTTTGATACTGCACCAACTGGAGTTGAAGCTCCCATTGAATTGGTTATCAAAAATGGAAACCAAACCATTGTTAAAAGCTTAACCTCAAATAAATGGAGTTATAAAATTGGAATGGATGGAATTGCAAACAAGTTTTTTGAGATGGACTGTAATTCAACTTTGAATGGGCATCAGATTTTATTCCTGTTTATAGGAATTTCACTTGGTATGAGGTAATTTTTTTCGTTATCTTATAAATGGTTTAATTTAATTTTAGTCCCTATATTTTATAAAATTTATAATTTAATCTTTTTACTAAATTATAGTTTTAAAATGGGTTTTCCTTTTTTCAGACAACCTTCAAAGCCCCATTGGGAAATAATCCAATTGTGGTGGATTTAATTGGTTTAGGAAAGGGTATTGCTTGGGTCAATGGTCATAATATTGGTAGGTATTGGCCTAGCGCTATAGCTGATGAGGACATGTGTAACCCTCGTACTTGTGATTATTGTGGCCAATACAATGGAGATAAGTGTCGCGATCAGTGTGGTGAACCGACTCAAAGATGGTAATAAACAATAATTTTTATTATATAAATTTCTATACATAAAATTTGATATATCTATCTATATTGATGTTGTTTTTTTATTAGGTATCATATACCCTGTTCGTTTCTCAAAAACGGTGAAAACACACTTATTTTGTTTGAAGAATTTGGTGGGAAATGACATATGGTTGAATTGTCATGTAAAGATTGGCCGATTTTTATATAAATTAAGTAAAAAAATTTAAAATGAAGTTGCATAAAGGTTTGCTCACAATGAAAGTAAGGCATTATGGCTCTGATTTTAAATTGAATATAAATTTACTGATCATAGCTCAATTGGTATCGACTCCAACACCAACTGTTAGATCAACTTAGATCTAAGTTATATTCTTTTACTCGTTAATGGGTATTGAATCACCGTATCAATCCTTAAATTATCGCTTGAAACTCGCTAGTTCAATGACTTTAAAAACTTTTAAATAGTTCACCGTATGAGTACAAGGTTAACAAATTATTACCCATTAGAAAATTAGGTTGAACAACAATGGAAAGAATTTTACGAAGAAAATAAAAATAGGGTCCAAATCCAATCATATGCACGTAATTTTCGTGAGGAATAATACAAGGTTTTTGGTATTAAATTTTAGTCAATATTTCATTAAAAATTATGAAGGTGAAAAAATTGGAAGGAAAAGCATCACGAAAGAGAGAAAGCCGAAACCAAAAATCCAAATTTTGTTGCTTCTGATTTTTCTTTTCAATAAATGCTAGAAAAAAAATTCTATGTTTTTGTAATTTGTTTTTCAAAATTGTTATTATTTATTTTTAATAATTTAATTAATTTTAAAAGAATATTATATATATATACAAATGTATAATAATGTTTTTGTCGTAAAAAATTAATGAAGTGATACTTTTTTATTTATGCTTAAGAATTTAAGTTTTTAGAATGATTTTAATATAAATTATTCGTTATTTTATTTACACGAGATATGACCATGTAGATCCAAATATGACTAATGGAAAAAAGGAATTTAACTGATAAAACAATCAGTTTCTCTTATATACAAACTTTTCAGAATTGGATCACTAACCGAACCAGTTAAACTACCAATTCGTCGGTCTAATTGATTCGATTGATCTAAATAATTTGATTAATTAAATCAATAAAAAAGTTAGTAACATTAAAACACTATTCAACCGATTTCCGATTCACACCAACTCTCGACTCAATTAATGATGGAATAAATATTTTAATCGATTTTTGTCCCTCTAATTCACCTGTCAATCAAGCATCACGTTATCTATATACATGCGCGTGAGATGAAGAAGGTAGTCGTTGGTGGGCGATTAGATAGAAAAATGAATTGCAATCGGGTCGGACTATCCAATTAACTCTTCAACTTCCATCCATATTCATAGAATTTTGACAATTATTTTATAAGTTTGACTAAATCTGATTCTATTTTATTTTTCATTAATAATAATTTATTTAATTTAATTATACTATTTATATATTTAAATTAAATTTTACAAATAATTTATATTAATTTTAAAAAATTAATTAAATTTTATATTTTGTATACCGCAATATTAATTATGATTTACCGTGAATTATTTTATTACATTTGTACAATAATATAAGTTGAATATTTGTTAATACCAAGATAATAATAACTTAGTATCGTGCTAATAATAACATGTGAAAATGATGATTACATTTGAGTCGATTATAATTTTCATTGTAATTAATTATAACTTAACATTAACGAATTTAAGTTTGTATATATTATGTATTACCTATATCATAATATTAATTACTTAATAACTTATTTTTAATATTTTTATTATAATTTAAGTTTATATATTCCATATATCATAATATTAATGAACTTAAAATATCATTTAAATATATATTTTCTACTTTACAATATCATGGCCGAAATAGTTATTTTATTTTCTCAAAAGTATTTTTTGACAGTAATGGTAAACACTTTTTCACAACACTTTTCAAAAATATTTTTCAACCTCAATGGTAAACTAGCCCTTAGGAAGGAGGATGAGAATTGAAATAATTACGCAGATAATTAAACCAAAATTTAATTTTTTTTTTTAAAATATTTTTTATACAAGTTATAAATTTTTATATTATAGCATGTACATGTATGAGTATTTTAGACGGTTATGGCCATTTTAGCACGTTCATGCCCATTTTTTCATTATAATCGTTTCCCTTTTAACTTTTTTTTTAAACTTATAAATAGAGGTTTGAACGTCTCATTTGGGACTTTTGTTCTTTTGGCAAACTTAACACTCTAAAATTCTCTTTGTAACTTTCCTTCTACAATCGCAACAACCACCGTAGTTTTCATATTTCTCAACCTCTTATTATGTCCATTGACACCACCTACCACCACCTACCACCACACTTGTTTTCAAGAGTCTATTTTGATCTTTCTCTCCTCATCTTATCAAAAAAAAAAAAAAAAATCTTTAATAACTTTAATAATATATTTTATTTGAAAATATTTTACATCATATATATATGTATATATATATATTATACAACGTGCATGGGTGGGGTAAGTGGTAACCTCACATTCAAATGGGAACGAATGCATGCACAGATGCACTCACATATGTAAGTAATTCCATTCTTTATACAAGTCATACCATATAATAATGAATGAATTGCAACTTTAATTTAATATAATGGATTTTTAAATCAAAGATTAAATCCCATTCTCAAGCCATCCAACTTTCACCTAAACTCAATTTAATCCTTTTACCACTTTTCAAAATTCTTTCATTCGAGTTCTTCTACTTTTAATTAATAATACTATTCCTGATACATAAATTTATATAATAGTTGTTTTCTCAAAATTTATTATTTATCCCAAAAACGTCGGTTCGGTCTCATATTAATATTACTACTGATATCGAAAATTTGAGAATGATACACTAATGAAATTACAATATAAATATCAAAGCATGTGACGAGTATATATATATGATCAAAATTTGCCACCAGCTATTATATTTTGACAAAACTTTAAATTTAGTCAATGGAATTAAAAGGTTTAAATTTTAATTTAAAATGTTTTACTTTTTAAATTTAAAAATTATGGTCCAATAATTGACCTGTTATTCTTTCAGGTCCAATCTTGCTCACTATCAAATATCCATACATGATAATTTTATCATTAATTAATTAATTAATTAATCTATTTATTTATTTATTTATTTATGTTTAAATTTTATATTTAATAATTTTCAGTTAGAAATAATGAAAAAATAATTACTTATAAAAATATTTTTAACATTATTAAATTATAAATTGTATTATATTCTAATGCAATTGTATATTAAACATAATATATTTTTCTATTAATATATGTAAATTCTTTTTTTTAAATTACAGTTATAATTGTAATTATAAATAATATATTCAAATAATTATAACTATAATTAATTATTATAAAACACGATTATTCCGGTAACAATAATATATATGGACTTAAATCAATTTTAGTTTTTTTTTCTTTATTAGTTTATATTTTAATTTTCCTAATGAGGATGATATTACTATAGAAATGTGATGTGATGTGATGCGAGGCAGCAAAATGTTTTCGGTATTATTAAAATACAAAATTAATAAATGTAATAATAATAAAAAATAAAAAACAAAATACGAGCACGAGTCATATAAAAGGCCCACGTGGTGGAATATTCCACTCGAACCCTTCCGCGTAAAAAGAATGTAATAAAGCAAGGTCTTTAAACATAGGCCACGTGTCTATTATATATATATATATTTTTTAAGACCCTATTATATTCGATAATAAATCGAATTTGACTTTTAATCGGATGTCAAAAATTTTTTAATTTTATAAAATTCGAAACCGAAACTTAGTTCTTTATCATTTAACTAAAGGGTAGAATAATATTTAATCTTTAAATTTAATTTTTTTAATTTAGTCCATAAATTTATTCTTTTATTTATTGTGTACAAATTAGGGGTTAAAGTATAATTTTATAATGTTAAATCTACAATTTTTGAGGGGCCATTATCGTCAGCCCTTTTTTAATGTTTTTAACTGGTGATGACATCATCATTTGAATTTTTTTATTAAGATATAAAGTTTTATATTTTAAAAGATTTTGAATTTTTAGAAAAAAGAAACAGGTGATAAATGTGACATTATGGGAGAATGACATGTCAATTCAACGAAATCTAAGGTGGACTAGCATTAAATTGCAAAACTTACCAAATTCAAGGACTAAATATTAGATTATCCCTTCTGGCTTAAGGGTACAGTTTCTAGAAGCTCCAACTCAACACGCTTGTATTTCTTTGACTTTCTTTGACTAAAGATCACTCCCACTCGTTGTTTCATAGTAATATAAAAGCAGAGCCGCAAATTCCATTATCATCCAAACTTAAAACCTCAAAAAAAAAAAAAAAAAATCCAATTTATCGATTCATTTTCATAGTGAATCAAAATCAAAAACCTTAAAATCATTATTACTTTAAAAAACCCAGAAAAAAAAAAAAGCTTAGCAAACAACAATGGTGAAACACCTTAGCGAGAAATCTGCGGTTGAAAGGAGCGATTCAAGGTTCAAAGGTGTACGTAAGCGAAAATGGGGGAAATGGGTATCTGAAATCAGGCTACCAAACAGTAGGGAAAGGATTTGGTTAGGTTCTTATGACACCGCCGAGAAAGCGGCGCGTGCATTCGACGCCGCTCTTTTTTGCTTACGCGGCCGTTCTGCTAAATTCAATTTCCCTGATAACCCACCCGAGATAGCCGGCGGTACGTCTTTATCTCCCCATGAAATCCAAGCCGCCGCAGCGAGGTTCGCGAACTCGGAGCAAACTGGTTCTGCGTTCCAAATGGAGTCACCGTCACCGTCAGTTTCGGATGCGAGGTTCGCGAACTTGGAGCCTTCGACGATCCATTCGGAGCAAACTGATTCTGCGTTCCAAATGGAATCACCGTCGCCGTCAGTTTCGGACTCGACGGTACAATTCGACGGGTCGGTTATGGATCTATTGACAATGGGTTCGGGTAATGGTGTTTCGGATTATGGGATTTTCCCTGGATTTGATGATTTTTCAAGTGATTTTTTGGGATCATCGATGCTTAACATTGGTGGTGAAGATGAAAATTTTGATGGGATTTTGATTCCGGGATCATTTCTTTGGAATTTTTAAAACGGGTCAACTTAATTCCGGGGATTTTTAGTATCCGGATTTGGACCCGGATTTTGGATGGGTCAAATTTTTTTCACGGCTCATTCTTTTTTTTATTAAAGAAAACAAAACAAAATAAAAATCAAGTATTAATTAATTTGTAGAGAAGAATGTAAAGTAAAGCATTGTAGATTTTTAGGGTAATTTTTGTAATAATTGATTTTTTTTAGTGTCAACATTAAATATATTTTAAATATTTATTTTATGGAAAGTTAAAATATGATTAAACAAAACAATGTTATTAGTTATTATTATAAAATGGTAATATAAGCAAGATTGAAATGAATTTAGATTAATAATTTATAAATATTGATGGAATTAGATAAAATTTAAGGATCAATTTTTGTACATAGATCTGATTCGAACTAAATCCGATCTAAGTCATAAACATTTCTCTAGCGATGATGAATATATATCTATAACTATATAGGTAAAAAGATCTCTTTAGTTTCTCTTAATTTCAATACTGAGCAAGTTGGTTCATCTAAAAAAAATCGAAGCAATTTGATCCCTGTTAATTTCGAAAGTAATTAAAGATAATTAATTACAATATTAATGTTTATCGTCAATTTTACGTAATTTTAATTGGTATAATAACGAATTTAACTCTCATAATTTACATATTCTATCAATTTCGTCATAGTTTAACAAATTTAGCTCGCCCTATTTTTGTAAATGTGTAAATGCTTAGGCTAAATTTACTAATTTTTTTAAAATTAAGATCGAATTAACAAAGTATGTAAATATTGAGAGCTAAATTTAATTTTATGCTAATAAAAATTATGCAATATTAAAATAGAAAATTTAATGGTAATAACCAATTCGTATAAATATTTTATTTAAAATTATTAAATTAAGAGAAAAACATTTGGAGTAATATTTTGACGTGATTATAAGTGTGTCATTAATTTTTTTTTTATACTTTATATACCCTCGCGTTAGTTCCCTTTGGAAGAACATTTATCCACTGTGAAGATATGATGACACACAATCTTATCATGGCTATCCTAGGAGAACTTGCCTCCATGGCTTCGCCCAAGCACCATGTGGCACACATTGGGCTAACATAGTACACAAAAGATATATTTTTATAAATCAATAAAAAAATTATTAGTTCAACTAAATAATATATAATTTTTATTTGAAAGTTTAGTACTTATATATGTGCTCTAAAATTTTATATATTTACGTATATGAATAATGTTGATTGGGTTAGTGTCACAAATGAACACGACATCAACTTAAGACTGACGACAAAATAATTATAAACGATTATATTTATTTAGTATTCTAAATCTAATATGTTTTTTGTGTCTAAATTTCATTTTACTGGCAATTTAATCTATTTTTTTATTTTGATATCGTACATATTGCATGTGTTATTATTAATTAGTTTTATATCATACTTTTCAATATTTATTGTATTTTTTTTTATAATCTTCCCTCACTTAGGGGGCAATTTTTATACTATAAATGATAGACTTCACTAGAGTCAGGCACGTGTCTTCCATCGAAACTAATATCCCAGCGGACGATGCATACCTGACTTACTAATCGGTAGACCTTGAACTAACCTACAAACCTTACTTCAACGAACTATGAAGACTTCACATCTCCATTAAAAACATATGAGGTCTACGTAGAAACACAGGATCATTAATTATCAATATCCTAAAATGTTTTATCCTAAGACATAGCATCACTATCATTGCTAGGAGTATCAAATCAAACTTTCATGTCAGTAACTTCAGAGCTACTCCTTCATATAAACTGTCATCTGTTTCTTATTTTTAAACACACATTTGTGTTCTAAATACATAATTTTCACACACATACATGTGCGATAAGATTTTTAGTGTCATATATCCATCTATCACATCCAATAAGTGCATTGTCCAATCCTTTCAGATTAACTCCAATAATATATTAGATTGACATCCACCACCATATTATAATACCCAATGAATACAAGACTCAACGGATAAGACCCATGCCCAACATTCATCTCTCCATAAATACATCCTCAATATTACGATAAAAGGAGAAGGGAGGATACGTAGTCTTCACTCCATCAAAACTCCACCCTAAAGTTCTCTTAAGCCACAATTGAACAGTTCTCCACTCTTTTTATAGTGTAAACTACTCTCATTTTTACGACTTACCACACCTCATATGTTGACCACCCTCGTTTTATTACCCTAACACGTTGTATAATTTTAGTGTTGTAACAATACTTAATACGTATTCTCATTCAACGTATATTCCTTTGCTAACACTTAGCATGGAGGAAGCTCCTAGTTGTAAAATTTTGCTGCCTAACAAGTTTGTTCTTATTTTCTTCGGGCTTTGAAAGTATATTTATAAAATCATTGATTTTTAACATAAACTTCCTTTTTCCACTATGGCTTCAACTTTGGACACTTGATTTATTACTTTGATTGGAAGCAAATTTCAAATAAATTTTAGCATTTTAAAAATATATAAAAATTTTATGAGATAATTTTAATTTAATAACGTCACATTAATTAAGACAAAGGGTGTCTTTTAAAAATGGTAAATTTATCATTTAGTCCTTTTTTTATGAAACTGGATGTTAATATAATAGTAAAATTGCACTTTAATCTGCCAATATTTTATGATTTATCTATGATTCCTTAAAGTAATTTTATAACTTCATCCTTACGTGACACTTGATGTTTTTATTTGATTCATTGTAATTTAAAAAACTCAAACATGTACATGTACATTTAATTTATATATTTTATCTTATTTATAGATTAAAAGCAATAACCCGACTAGTTTAAGTTGCAATGAATCGAGCGAACATAGCATGTTGTATTTTAAAACAATGTCACATTATTTAATTAAGTACATTTCGAAAATTTTGCTCATTTTTTCTCATGTGATATTCAAAATTGAATCCTACAGAGGATTTTCATTTTTGGGTAAACTATCATTAAATTATTAATAACTTTATGTTTTAGTTATTCAACTTCAAACAGTTATAAAATAATCATTGAATTATTCGAAAGTTTTTATTTAAATCATTGAACTATTTGAAAGTTTTTATTTAAGGCATTGGATTGTTAAGGTTTTTGTTTTTAAAAAAAAATCCAGTAACGAGCTCCAAGTGACACTTCGATAATCGAATGGTGGATTAGTATTCATTGCCTAATAGAAGAACATACCTTAAATCAAAGTTGATTTGACAATCAGTGTCGAAGATTGGAGAAGAAAATTGTTTGAATTTTGGTTCGCAGATTCTTAACATTTAAAGTTGTTTCATGAAAATAAAAATTGAACTATAAAAAATAATTAAAAAAAGAGTTTTCGATGGGTGCAGACGACGTGAATATAGAAGGTCATACAGGCATGTAATAGTGATTTTAACAGGCCACCAGTGCCTTAAATGAAAATTTTCGAATAGTTCAGTGATCATTTTATAACTTTTGAAGTAGAATGAGCAAAACGTAAACTTTCTAATAGTTTAACGACTTTGTATATAGTTTACCATAATTAATAATTTTAAAACTTATATTTGCATGTATATAATATATAATACATCAAGAAACTAAAAATTAGATTATATATATGTTAAAAAATTTAAAAACAACAATAAATCTGAAAATGATATACTGAAACATATCGATATTGATACTAAGACAAAAATGATATACCCATCAATACAATATTAACTACTTTAATAAAGTCAACTTTGTAACTCGAATTTAAGTTATTTTAGATTATTTATTGAAGTTATTCGGATTCAAATTATTTTTTAATATTTATAATTTTTATACAAGTTATCAACCTTTTAGATTCCAATAATTTTCGGTTAAAAGCATTGATAAATTCAAATATTTAACCTATTATTAATAAATTAAATTGAATTAAAATTCAAATTAATTAGTAAAAAAATATTAGGAGCTCACTCGATAATATTCTAGGAACCCAACAACACTGTTCCTGTAAACGCCAATATTCTAGAAGTCTCTATTCAACGCATAAAACCCATTACTAGAACAATCTAGGGTTTTTATCTTATACTTCCTCCGGTTTCAAGCCAACTCTTATCACTTTCAATATCTTACCCCAAAACATCAATTTTTTTTCCACTCAAAGGTATAATCTTTTCTTTTATTAAAGCATATAACTTTTTCTTTTTTAAGAAAAATTGGTTGTTAGAATTGAAAGTTGATTGTTTTCTGGGAAAATTTTCATTACAGGAATGGCTACATCTCAGTTAACAGCATCATCAATGACAGTATCAGTAAGGAATTTGGCTTCATTTGAAGGATTAAGGCCATCATCCATTGTGAAATTCTCTTCCTTTGGATCTTTAAAGCCTGGGTCTTTGACTCAAAGGTCCTTTAAGGGTTTGGTTGTAAAAGCGGCTACTGTTGTTGCTCCCAAGGTAGTTCTTTTTATAGTTTTATTTGTACCATTTAGACCTGTAAGATGGGAGTGAATTAGTTCTGAATCGGGTTAATTTGGGGGGGGGGGATTCCTCTATTTTTGAATTTTTTGCATTTGGGTCATTATGAATTTGGATCATTTTGGTTTTGGTTTCCACAAGTTAAGTTTTTGGATTAGGATCATAATTGATGAGATCAGTGCTGTTCTAATGTTGTTAAAGGGTAAAGTTTTAAGCTTTTTTGAAACTAGTTTCTTCAGAAGTAGTTTTCGGACCATGTTAAGATGTACTTTGCCTTATAAATCTGGCCATTGTTTGATGGGTATTTTCTCAAATGTTAATGCATTGTTGGAGTGATTAGGAGCATTGTATGCATTTTCTACATAGAACACAACTAAAGAATTAGATGTGACTTGAATTGTTGCCATATATATCTTGCTTATACGATTCAATTTTATCGGTTTATATTAGTACACCTCGATTAAGCCCTTGGGTGATAGAGTGTTGGTGAAGATCAAAGAAACAGAAGAGAAGACAGAGGGTGGAATTTTGCTACCAACAACAGCTCAATCAAAGCCTCAAGGGGGTGAAGTGGTTGCCATCGGCGAGGGGAAGACAATTGGGAAGACCAAATTGGAATGTTCTGTTAAGGTGGATTTCAAGGAATTAACATTCTTCCCTTTATTTGCTGCATAATTGTTTACTTACACAATACGGTGTTTTTATAGACTGGTGCTCAGGTTATATATTCCAAGTATGCCGGAACTGAGCTGGAGTTCAATGGTTCAAATCATCTTATCTTGAAGGAAGATGACATTGTGGGAATTCTTGAAACAGATGACATCAAAGATCTCAAGCCTTTAAATGACAGGGTTTTCATTAAGGTTTTTACACTTTCTGAAATTCATTAATTCGGTTGTGATAATACATTGCGTTGCACAGGGCACTCAATGTTGTGTTTAATGACGATTGTTGCAGGTTGCAGAAGCCGAGGAGAAGACTGCTGGAGGTTTGTTGCTGACTGAGTCAAGCAAAGAAAAACCTTCCATTGGCACGGTGAGTATCGGTTAATATATTTATATTTGTTGTCGTCCGTGCCTGGCATGTGTATATACTTAAAAATGCTCTGAATTAAATGACACAGGTGATAGCTGTTGGACCTGGTACTTTGGATGAGGAAGGTAATAGGAAGCCACTATCTGTTGCACCAGGGAATACAGTTTTATATTCCAAGTATGCAGGGAATGACTTCAAAGGGAATGATGGAACTAGTTATATTGCTCTTAGAGCATCTGATGTAATGGCTGTGCTTTCTTAGTTGTTTGATAAAGATATGCTGTTAGGTTCACAACTGAAATTTATGGATGAGTTATCCATGAGGCACAAGGATTTTGTATTTTTCTTCTAATCTTCGATATAAATGGTGCTAGCTTTGTTGTTTGCCCTGGTAATTTTCACCCTTTTGATCCAGTACTGATATGATCGAATTATAAAATGATGTTCTTCAATGGATATATATATATTCATCTCTTTGAGAGAAGTTTTCAAATTGTACCTTGGCGCAACATGAACAAAAATTGATGCTAAATGTATCTTTGCCCGAGCAATAGCGACAAACACTACAAATCTTGCTGATAATGTCAGATCAGCTTTTAAAATATGGTTATATTATACATCAATGATAAACTTGCCTCAAAGCTCCCTTTTGCACCTTACCTCATTGAAAAACAACTAGTGACTAAAGAGCAAAGTCAAAAAAAAGTGGATGCTAAAGTTAGAACAAGATCCATCCTTCTGCCAATTCCATGGCAATGGTTTTAACACCTCTGAATTTGGAAGAACTTCATTAAATTGATCTTTCTTAATGAAAAGGCATCCACCAATGAGCCTATGTAAAGTCCAATCAATTTGTTTTTGACTTTTTTATCTGTTAAAGGAGGCAGCTGAAGTATCATCATAATGTCCTCTCCATGCATTTCCACTGTCGATCTCACTACAAGCTTGATTGGGAACTGGCACATTTCCAAGGTCACCATCCAAGCTCATTTGTTGTACTTCAAGGGATGACAGTATTTTAATGCTCTGAACACAACTTACAAATTCTCTGCAAAAAATTAGAAATTACAAAAGGATGAATAGAGAAATAAAAAAAAGCTGATAAAGTTATATAGGTTCAAAGTTGGGGTTCTTCACTTACTCCCAAGGATCATCACCAACAAGTAATATGTCATTTTCATGGTCAACATATACTAATTTCCAGTCAGAACTTTGTGGATCTTCCATCTGTCCCTCGATACCAAACATGCGGGCTAGATCATGCCTGAGTTCATCATACCCTTTGTAGCGGGTCACATCGATTGATCTTCCCACAGAGCCACGCTTTTGCACCTTCACAAGTTCAAACCAGCATCAAACATTTAGAGCCAATAGTACATCAGACTGATGCTTGAACTGCTCAGAACTCTTTAAAGATAAAAAATCTGATTATGCTGAACATGTGATGTTCCTACTTCAGAGCTTCAAAAACTTGATAGTTCCAAATTGCAAGGTCTAAAACAAAGAGAACAAATGAGGTAAAAAGCGTAAAACCATAATTAGTGAGGTCACATACCTTTGTATATGTTCGCATGCGTTGAGTTTGGTTGGCCCACAATCCACCATTTAAAACTCCTGCATCGTTTATGGCAACATCATTTGAACACCCAGTCTTGAAAGGTATGTTTGGCACACCAAATGACTGGGGACTTATTGCAGCAGTAGACAACTCTGTGTCAATATCTCTTGGATTGCTACCATAATTAGAAAGCAGGTTTTGAAGATCCTTTTGAGAGTCATATCCCCTTGATAACAAGGTGTCGGGTGCCAGTCCATCAATATTAGCTGAAAATGGAAGATTGTTCCGAGGATGTGATTGGACATCACCTTCCAAAAAAGTGGGGAGAGAGAAATTATGCTGGATGGTGCCTGCATCCAGGCAGTATGATGTTCCAGAAGAGGATGCTTCTAACTGGTCTGTCACAGTACTTTTGTACTTTGATTGATCTGGACCTTTAGAGGCAAGCAACTCATGTTTGATTCGGATATCAGGCTTGCTCTGAAGCTCCTGAACCAGTGTACTTGCAGGCTCAACAACTGGATCTGTCACCACCATGGATGGTACTTGCTGACTTCTGCTTAGGAAGCTTGATGGTGAAACCTGACAATTATTGGTAGAAGGTGAGGTTGAACATGATGGAGCATCTCCATCAGTAAGACCAGAATGGGTTCTCATCGCCATAAGTGGCTTGTTCTGATTTTGGGATTGGCTCACCACTAGCTGTTGTGGTTGCATTAGCATTGATGTTGAGAAACCATTGCTGCCAAGTGTCTGTTGGCTCTGAGAAAGAGGCACCTGCTGCATTGGTTGGTTTTGTTGATGCATTGGCTGTTGTTGCACCACTGGAGACTGCGACAGTGATCCAGTAGGTGAGAGTAATTGTTGAGACGACTGCTGCTGCTGCTGTTGCTGCAATTTCTGTAATAATTGGAATTGTTGCTCCGAGAGGCCCTGCTGTGCCAGTTGTTGAATTTGCGGCTGCTGTTGTGACCTCTGGGACAGATTTTGCTGCAACTGTGTCTGTTGCTGTTGGCTCTGTACGAGGTTAGGTTGCTGTTCCACCTGTTGCTGAATCTGTGTATCTTGAGCTAGCGACGTCAAAGGATATGAACCCTTATTAGCAGGAAGGGTGGTTTGAGTCGACTGGCCATTGCTTGTCAATATTTGTTGTTGTTGCTGCTGTTGCTGAATCTGAGAATAAACACCTGGCTGATGCAAATTTTGATTTGGCATCTGGTTTGAGGCAATGATGCCATTATTTACTTGAGCTGGTAGAAATTGTTGTTGCAGCAGCTGCGGTTGTGCCTGTTGTCTTTGTTGTTGTTGCAGTTGCTGTAGAGGTGGCTGCTGCTGCTGTGGTTGTGGCTGTGCCTGTTGCCTTTGTTGTTGCTGCTGCTGCTGCTGCTGCTGCTGTAGAGGTGGCTGAGACTGAGGCTGCTGTTGAAGATGTGACTGTGGCTGCAGCTGTGACTGTCGTTGCTGTAACTGCTGTTGTGGATTTTGATTAAGAGGAGTCTGCAATAACTGCTGGAGTTGCTGTTGCTGTTGCTGGGGCCAGGTCATGGGTGCCTGAGACAACTGGTTGACCTGGTTTGGATTTGCTTTGTTAAATTGCATATTTGACGCAGGTAACACCGGAGCTTGAAAATTCAATAACTTGGATGGATCATCAGTGCCAAGGCTATTGTGCAACGGATTCGAAGAAACCATTGAAGGAAAGAGTCCAGATTGAGCAGCTGCAAACTGATTATTTTGTTGCATGTTCATCCACTGAACTAAACTCAAACCAGGGAAGATTGAATTGGGGGAATCTTTCATGCCAAAGTCATCTCCAAGCCAAGGCATAGCTCTCTTAAAAGCATTCTCAACATCATTATCATTATCTGCAACAGCATCATCAAAGATTAGAACTAACTTCTACAATTTTCCTGTTATTTATCATTGTTTATCAGAAGATATATCTGGTAATATAGTTTACCAGGCATTCCCGTTTGCTTGGGGAATCTAGGCCTGAAAAACGGTGGTGGGCATATGTAGAAAGGAGTTACAACAGGCTCGATGTCCCAAATTGAAACTCGGGTTGGTCGCTCACCAGCAGTAGATTCATCCCATCCTACCTGTCAAGACATAAAAGCAAATTGCCAAAATAAAAAATTACATGGTCTTCTCTCCTTTTGCAACAATATTGTATCAAATACTATCGTTATGTCCAAAGAATACCTGAAGATTGCGCCACTGTGAATTCTTCCATCGTACAGGATCCAGGTCACTGATACCAGTAATCGTACCCATGTGTCTACGTACTCCGCACTCCTCGGTTTCAAACATCATTCTAAACCGCATTCCAAGAGAAACTTGGGTATACATGGCTTTGTTATACTTCGCCAAGGGTACCACAAACTCGGAAGGGCTTGCCCTATCAAAATTAATAATATCTATTCAGGCATATCAATATCTTATTTTCTGAAAATGAAAAAAAAGAAATGTATGGTTATGCGATAACAATGAGCTGAAGGACAATCAAAATATGTTATGGCAATACCTTGGATTGTAGAATATAGTAAATGGGCTGTTATTTGCAGCAGCATGAGCTGCAGCAGCAAGGATCCCTATATGCATGCTATCACTAGAAATTACTGATGAAGAGAGAGCTGGCTGCTGTCTATTGGCCCGCCTTATACCTAAGAGAAACTGTGACTTCTCGTCTCTATATTTAAGCAAAGAATTCAAGTTAAGCAACATAAAAAGATATATATATATATATGTATGTGTATCTCTATGTATGTATATGAACCATACCTTATGAAAAGAACGGAATCACCAGCAAAAAGTCTTTTGTTGCTAACAAAGACACTCCAACCAGTAGTTAGAAGATGCCTCTTTGGTTGACCTGAAAAGAAGCCTTATGCATTGAGGTACTAGCTACTAGCTCGTGAAACGGAAGAGCAATGTCTAGAAGAGAATCATACCTCGATAGATATGTCTAAATGTCCATGTATTCTCATGTAAATCTCTAGCTACTAGCTCTTGAGCGGGCGGTTGCATCGAAAAATCCTACCAAATATTATCATTTAAGACTTAGTAAAAATAGATACAAAAATGCTTATACCATACCTCTCAAATCTTAAAGTAGAAATCAAAATTAAAAAATTTTACACACCAAAGGAGGGAAGATCTTCTCAGCTGCTCGACGAGGCACTGAAAAGCCACCATGAGTGCTAGTGTCACTAGCTGTAAGAGTCTTGCAAAAGAACTCAGCAGGTTGTCTGCTTTGCTTGAGGCCCATATCAGATGCTAGTAATGCTTCTCTGTCATACTGTAGAAAACTACTTCAAAATTCTTCCCAAATTTCAGGAATGAACGAAAAAAACAGAGGCAGTTCAGACAATATTAATATAGTAATTCTCAAACAGAAGAGTTGACCTACTTTGTTTACAGGTTGAAGAGTCATCTGAGCATAGACCTCATCGGTTTCCGGGTCAGCCTGATTCAAAATTTTAAATAAATTGAATAAATTAGCAGCTTCAAAATAACCTTTTAACTTGCATTTTTAAGATCATTTCTGACTGTTACAATGTTAAGTTCATGCATATGCTTTCCAAGCTGTTCTCCCATACACAAGTTAAGAAAACCATCCGTATGAGCTAGCTTTTTGCTTACATGCAACGTGACATTTTGGAACATGCAAATTCATCTAGATAAATACACAAAATTCATTTAGGAACTCGGGATAATGGTTGGCTAGCTTTTTGCTTACATGCAATGTGACATTATGGAGCATGCAAATTAACTTGGAAGGAAGATTAGGATAGCTTGGTACGAAATCAGTCTCCTTCTGCATCGATGCTGCAACCTGAACAGAAAAAAAAAATCCATAAAAGACAGGATTTAGAAACAATTATTCCATATGAACGAATAAGGAAAACGACTCACTTGTTCACTATGGCCTTGAGGAAAGTAAACCACCAAACTTCCAACTGGTGGTAAAGAAACAAGTGGTCCAGCACAAGCATGCCATAATTCCGAATTGATACTCTTCCTTTCTCCTGTGTTGTTATCAGAACATACCCGAAAACCACACAAGCGAAAAAAGTCAGAAAAATAATTAAAAGGCATCAACTACTAAAAGATTCACCATATCCATTTCTCTTCAAAACTTTGAAAGATAGACAGGGCAAAAGAGTTAAACTTTATTGTCCTAAACCAAGATATCCCCAAATTTCCTTGTATGAATTATTGATTCTACTTTTCCTATATTGCCACAATTCATAAAACAAGGTCATCATGAATATTCTTATATAATTAAAGACTTCATTTTTTGCATCCCTTGTTTCACCTCCAATTTGCAAAATGATAAATGATCCTAAACCCAAATCCTTGACTCTAAAATGAAGAAAGTTGACTCCTAGTTCAGTTACAATAACTTTCACTTCTAGTCTCATTACCTTGCTTCTTTCCATTTTTATGGAATATATATATTTATAAGCAAGATAATAACCTCATAAAACCAACAACAATTTAAAGAGGATCTGGATAATGCAAGGGCCAAAAACAAATCCATGAAACAGCTAAATATATACTGATAATTAAAGAAAATGCTGCAATACTCAAATCCCGATGTCTATTTTTGACCCAGAGGAGAAAAGAGAATAAAAAATTTTTGATTAAGAAAAATTAAAAGAAAAAAAATCAAACCTTCTGCGGGATTTGCCAAAAATCCATTGGGTGGAGCCTTCATGCTTACAAATTTGAATCAACTAAAACTGTTAATAAAACTTTGCTCCAATAAGTGAAAAGAGATCAACTTTGTTGACCATAAACTTCACTTCAACGCTATGAAATGAAACCTAAAAGCTTCAAAATCACTTGTATTGCATCATCCCCTATAGAAAGGACAATCCGCCGCTGCCGCTGCCGCTGCCGCCGCCGGTGTTTTCATTCACTTTCAAAACTAAGAAGGCCCAAATTGTGAAGACCCAAAATTTTGTTCATTTCAAAGCTAAATTTTTCCTCTCCATTTAACTTTGGTAACAAGCTTTTGATTCGTTTTGGGGGTATTTACCCAACATTTTTCCTTCAATGGGTTCCAAAGAAACCGAACCGTAGGGGAAGTAATCGGACGGAGTGTTGATAAACCGGTAACTGAACTGCTCCACCTTGCTTGACAAAACTCACCGTTTTTGGTTTAGAATCCGATGAAAAAAAAAATTTAAAAGGAAACTTTATGGGATCAAGAAGAATGAAACAGACTTGTCGCCGTGAAATCTGAGAGACAAAGCCAAAAGAAAAACAAAACAAAAGCAGAGCAAAAAGAAAGCAGCTTTTTTTTTTTTTTTTTTGCTTTACTTTTTTTCTCTGTTTTTTTTTTAATATTAAATTTTTATGGAACAAGCCGACATTATAATGGAGTGAGGGGATCAGGCCTGGTAAATAAAGCAAGAAAGAAAAGAAATTGGATTTTTTTTATTTACTTTTTTGAATTGGTTAAATTATGATTTTGGTCCTTTAATTATGTTTAAATTTGGTGTACTTTGTTATTAATCCGAAATGCGAAGTTTAGAACTTTATATTAAGGGTTAAGATAAAATTATAATTTTTTACGAGAGTAAATAAAAAGTTCTGTATTAAGAGATAAAAGCTAAGTTCAGTTCAATTTGATAGAGTTTTTTTTTTTTGAACCCTATGTGATAATTTGAATAATTTAATTTAATTTTTAATTTGATAAAATAGTTTTATTTTATGGGTTTTGGACATTATTTAGTAAAACTTCAATGTCCTTTTCATAAATATTTTTTTTAAAAATTTATGTTTTAAGTAAATAAAATTATAATCAACAATATCTTTATTAAATATATATAATATTTTAAAATTAATTTTCACTATTTTAAATATAAAAATTAAAATTAATTATAAATTAAATAAATAGATGAGAATTGTGGTTTTTAATTTATGAATAAAAAAAATTAAACACCATCGTTTGGATCAAATTTTGATTTCTTGAATTTTTTCTCAGCCTTACAAAATGGGTATAAATTAAATTATTATTTTCCGAGCAAGAATCAAATACAATTTTACCATATGAATCAAAAGCGGCCTCCCCTTAGATCTGCCTATTAATTAATCCAAGATAATTAATATGGTAATTATTTCGATTAAAATGTTGACATAAAATTTTTTCAAAAAAGATTTTTCTAACACTTCATGCTAAATTTTGGGTGTAATAGTTTTTTTAAAATAAATATTAATATTTTAACTGAAATAATTAATAGTTTTAATTATTTTTATCAAATTAATGGTGTTAATTAAATTGTAGTAACTAATAACATTATAAATTATCAAACTATTTAAATTAAAGAATGGAGACTATATCCTAAATTTGAGTAAAATAGAGGGATGAAAATCGAAATTTAACCTTCTGAAATTGATTTAACCATTGCGCGTGCTACTTCACGCGTGGCGTAATGCAATTAGCGGAAAGTTAAAATTGGCACCAAATTTTGGGAGATGCGCGCGTGAGACTTCACGATTGGTGTAATGCAATTGGCGGAAAGTTAAAATTAGCACCGAATTGGGTTATGCGCGCGTGCGGCATTCTGGAAACTGCGGAAGGCGTTGTCGTTTTATTTTACAAAAAAAAGGAGTAATTAACATGGTAAAAGTTGGATTTTTTGTTAAAATACTAAATTCGAATTTTGTAGAAAAATAAAATCAATGTTTTATGTTTTCGGAATTAAATTGATGGTCGAAATTAAATATATTTATGATTTAAATTAAATAAATTATTATAAAATTTATGAAAAGTAAAAAATTTGAAAAATTTAATTCAATCCATTTTTTAATTCGGTTCAATTGATTTTTTATCTCTCTTCAAATCGATACTTTCATCTAACTAATCTAATTCTTAAAACAATTAAGAAACTAATATTGAAAGAATTTTGTCTATCGTCTAAATTTTATTAAATTTCAATCATGATTGTTTAAACAGGACTGAATAGACCGATTGAACTAATAACTAATTTAGAGATAAGGCATCAAAGTCTATTGACCCACGAATCAATATGGACCGGTTGAATCGATTTTTTTATTTTTATTTATAAATTTTATAATGTTTTATTTAATTGAATTGATCAAACTAATGAACCAATAATTAAATCGATTCAACTACCAATTCAGTTTTGAAAACTATCGAAAAAAACTACAACAATAAATTAATTAGGATTTATGCTCTGGTGCTGTGTCATGTATGAAAATAATTTTATGTACAGTTAGTAAATTAAACAACAATATATTATTAATATGAAAATGAAGTGCATTTGAGCATGCTTGAATTCATGTAGTCATGTTCTATTGCATTGACAACAATGACAATATCAATCGAGTTAAATCTCAATCGACAAATTTTTAATTGACATCAGTTTCAAGTTCGATATTTGAACATCCTTCACCTTTTGTCCCTTATAAAAATAATAATATATTTTGCAATTTTTTATGAAATTATGGGACTAATTGAGTAATATTTTAGATTTAAAGACACTCTCCTCCATTAATAATTTCCATAAATGTATACCCAAAACATCATTGTACAATCTATTACAACTTACACTGAATATATTGGCTTCATTTAATTATGTTGGTCAAATTGCAAATTGACCTTCATGTTACATGTTTAATGCCTGATTAACACATGATATACATCTAATAAATTAACTTATCTTGCTATGGATAATACATTAATTACTATTATGCTTTCACTAATCATATATGCATGTGTATGTTAAGTAATTAACTATAAGCAATATTAATTATATTTTTATTAAAATATCAACTTAAAAGTATTTATATAAGATGTAATACATGTATTTGTAAACAATATTAATTATAACCAGGGGGAAACTTGGGGTTAGGGGAAATTTTCATTTAGGTGTTTTAAAATTTTTAAAAATTTAAATTAGTAAAGATAAAATTGTACTTTGCCCCTCTAAAAATATAATTTTAAAAAACATGAAAATATAGGCTATTAAAATAGTGAGATTGCATTTTTTTGCTATCGTAAAAATTATAATTTAATTTTAGCCTCCTAAACAAAATTTCTGGTTTCACCCTTGATTATAACATATATTACATGCATGTTTTAGAGTTGCCGATGGGTCGGGTCGGAGCATGACAAAATTTTAGGCTTGATTAATAGGCTTACTTTTTTGCTTAAGCCTGGTCCGGATAAAATGCTAAAATTTGAGTCTGGCCCATTCATATTAATTTTTCAATTTTTATTTTTTATATAAAAAATTTAATAAAATATAATACACCAAATACACTAAAAATATTAAAATAAATGTTTTTGAAAAAATTAAAAATAAATTATAACACAAGATAAATGCAACTTAGCAAAGCAAATATCTCTAAAATAGTAGCAAAATTAACAATAAAATAAGTGTTATACAATATTTAAACATTAACAACAAAATAGTAGCAAAACATGGGAAAACAACAAGTTTTTTTTATCGCAAATTCGGGTTGGGCCCATACCAAAAAAATCTTACCCGATGCCTGACCTAGTTTCTAAACGGGTTTTATTATTTTTGAAACCTATTTTTCGAGTTTATATTTTTGTCCAAACCCTTTTATTTTTTGTTCATAGACAGTTGTAGCATGTTTTATGTATGCATTATTTTTAGTGGAAAAATATTTGTTGTATTTTATTAAAAAATATAAACTTGACTTTGTATTTATGAACAATAGCTAACATTTCATTTCAAATTATAAGTGATTATTGTTAAACTAATAACATTGCTTAACTAATTAGATAAGTTTGGTCAATAAAATTGAGAAGTAAAGTTATAGAAAAGAGATCTTTTTATTCACTTAAAAAAAAAATACCAAAACTGGAAGAAATTGAAGAGTAAAGTTGAAAAAGTTGGAGAACCAACTAACTTTGAAATAACTCATCAATTTATAAAATTTAAATCCCAAATGGAACAGTGAGAAACCACTAATAATGGGGAGGAAAAATAAAAGATTTCTCTAATAAAAATAATTTAAAAACATTTATATAAAAAATTATATTCGATACATTGATGATATGTCATTTTATATACTGTTAGGGAATCAGACCATAATATATAATCCAAAATAAAATTAAATGCATATTCATTTAAAATTTTATATATATAGCTGTTTGAGTATTAACTCGATTGGCATGAACATTGTCGTCAATGCAAGAGGACGTGGGTTCAAGTATGCTGAAGTGTGTTGCTTTCCTATTTATGAGTTGAGGAGTGGCTATAAGTAGTTCTAGACATCGTGTCAAAAAAAACATATATGATCGTAAGCTATAATGAAATTGTTCAATATATAAATAGCGTCATTTGGTTCATCCACAATATATGATGTATCGTATATCTATACTACATTTAGAACCCTGATTGAATTGATCCCACGAGTCAATTAAATACCATTACAATATAGACGTTCAAGCGCATTCAACCTTACAATCTTCTGATTGTTATAATAATAACGATATCAAGTGAGTTAAGCTTTAATTAGTAGATGTGCTATAATGTAATTATCCTTAAATGGTGGGATATATTATAATAATTTTTTATTGCATATAGTGGAAGGGCCCGCAAAAAGAGGAGATTTTCACATGTCACAGCCTTGATGATTCTTTCTAGGGACATCATTATATCATTATAAATACATCAATTAAAGTTAAGCTTTTTGCATAATTAAGTGTCTGTAGTCGAAATTATAATAACAAATAATTGATGAAGTTGGAACAAAAATAAATAAATAACTTTAATTGTTGGAGGACTTGTTTAATTTTCAACGCAACAACCGAGGTGCTTTTACATTTAATCTAGACATTAAACTTGTTGGTAAAATTTTTCGATTAGTCCTTGTACTATACATAAGTTACAGAGTTAGTTCATGTATTTTAGTTTAATAATTTTTAGACATATGATTTTCAAATTTTGAAATTTTAATATTGATCCAGAAGACAATCTTTTAAATTTTCTACTTCCAAAATCTCGTAAAGCAAACATATTATCATATATGTAATGTTATATCAGTTGAATATTTCCACAAAATAGTGAAACACCCGCAAAAGCCACGCCATTTTAGTTAGGGATAATTGGATTTTGTGTAATTGCTTGTAATTATGCATGTGTGGCTTGTTTTGATAATCATTATAATTCATTAGTCTCCCCGGATTCAATGTAATTCGAGCATCCCATTTAAATTCAATTACCCAATTTTTAAGGGGTGAGAATTGGGATAATTGCGCGAGCAACTACATGTTATTTTACTAATTTAGTTCAATTCATTTGAAATTTTTTTATGAGAGATAATTTCTCATACATTTTGACCTACCAAATATTTAACTAAATTACATGATATTTATTGTAAATTATTTATACAAATTTTAACTAAATTTCATAGTATTTATTATTAAGTAAATATATTTATTGAATGACCAATCGATAGTGACAAGGAGTATATGTCTAATATTAGAGGGGATAGTAATCCAACAAATATGCGGTGCTAGAGTAAATTAAATAAAATTGCATCGGATATTTATTTTTCTTGTTAGTTTTTATTAATAATTGTATTGTCGAATATTTTATTGTACTAACATATTACTTATAGTGATTTAATTTTAAGTTTTGTAACTTGTTTAAAGCATTTTTCTCAAGTATTTTTTTAAAATAATTTTTATGATAATTAATGTTTTTTCAAAATTTAAAATTACGTAGTTATGTAATTATAATTTATACTATAGACATAGAAAATTATAATGTAATCACACTATGAAAGGCAAACATTTAGGGCCTGTTCTTCTGTGCTTAAAAAAAAAATACTTCTGGCTCCAAAAGTACTTTTGAAAAAAAAGTTGTGTAGAACAAGTTGCTTTTGGCTAAAATTTTTAGCTTTTCCTATTCCAAAAGTACTTTTAGTGTTTAATTACTTTTTCACCCCTCCAAGAACCTAGTACTGTCCTTTTTTTTTCTTCGTGCTTAATTACAAATGTGTTAAAATCATTAATTAAAAATAAAAAATATTTTTTAAAATACTAATTACAAATATTTAATGGTTATATTTAAATATTTAAAATGTAGTTTATATATTCTAATTAATTTTTTTAAGTAATTAATATTTATTACTTAAAAATATTTAAAATTTATATTTCATATATTAAAATATGAACAACAAGTTATAATAAAATTTTTTATATTCTTACTAAAATATAATAATATTAACTAATTTAAATTTTATTTAAATGTATATTTGTTACTTGATAATAAGACGTCTAAAATGAACATTTTATTTCAAGAAAATACTTTTTGACAGTAATGTTAAACACTCAAATTTTAAACCAAACTTTTCAAAAGCACTTTTGAAAAGTACTTTTGAAAAGTACTTTTCCACAACATTTTTTAAAAGTATTATCAAACTAACCCTTAGTAAAAACACGAATAGAATTTATTGTAATTACAAAAATATATACTTACTACCTTAATAATTATATTCCGAGACACACCTTTAATAGATTTAACAGGTAGGATTAAAATTTCAAACTTTCAAACGTTGAAAATTGAGAATAAGTACGAATAGACAATATCTTTATCACTACCAATATTACTAAATATGTGTGAATTCGCCATGCAAGCAAAGTGTGAACGATGAAAATTTGGCGATTCATGGAAATGAATCACATGATATTATAATATTTGTTCATATTTTAGGCACTTCGTTAATTGGAAACATCAAATTGCCATAATGATTTTCATTATTACTTAGTCTTTGCTATCAACAACTTTGACTTCTTTTGTTTCATAAATTTCCTGTAGTTAATTTTTAATTTTTAATTTTTTATATATTTTTTTGTATAATTAACATTTTGATAATTTAATCATCATATTTCATATTTTATTTATATATATCGTGAATGTCAAAATTAATGTAAAATAAAATTTTTAACTATTTATTTTATATAAAAAATTATATTTATATATTTTTTAAATCAACATAATAGATATATCAAATCGGTTCATTTATTCTATGAATGAAAATTTAATATTAAAAAAAATCATTAACTCCAACCACAAATTTCTTTAAAAATATTAGTTTATCAACTTTTATATATAATCATATAATTCTATGATAGTAGATTAATCCTTGTAAGACTTGAATTCTGGGGGAACATTATTGGGGACATCACCTTCACTTGGATTCCTTTAGCAGCTCTTGCTTAAAGTTAAAGGGTAGAATCATATTCAACTTGGCTTTTAACCTAAATGTGCTTTCTATATATGTTTATGTATATCTATATATGCATCCAAGAAATATCTCTATCTTCTTTTAAGTAGGATTATAGATTCGAGTCATGCAGTTTAAAAATATAACTCAAATTTAATCTTAAATTTAGTCGGGACCTAACGTGATTATCAAATATCAAAAGATTTTAAACAACAAAAAAAAGTATATTATAAATAGAGAGAAATTGGTGTTTTAATATTCACTTTAATTGTCGATTGAGTCTTAACTCGATTGGCATGGACATTGTTGCCGATGTAGGAGGATGTGGGTTCGAGTGTGCTGAAGGGTATTATCCTTCTATTTATGGGTTGGAGAGGGGCCATGAGTAGTTCTAGGCATTGTGTCAAAAAAAGCAAATATATCAGAACCTATAATAAAATTGTTTAAAATAACATAAATTGGTGAAAGTCAGGTAAAAGTACCATGAAAGCTCCTATATTAAGAATCGATTGCATTTTGCTTTCTCTATTCAAAAAATGAGTGAACTGGTCCCTCTATGTTATATTAAAAAATAAATTGTTCATTTTATTAAAAAATATTTATTTCTATTGTTAAAAATTAATTCTTAATAGACGAAGAAAATAAATTCATATATTTATTTGATTAAATTGAATAACAAAGTAGAAACTAGAAAGATCAAGACCAATTATATATATATGTATATGTTGGTAATCTGATGCACATGGAAATTAACCATGGAATCAATGTGGCACACATGTAACCCCCCAAAGCCATGTGAAGTCGGTGCAGCTTTTGTCGGGCCAACCAGCTCCAAATATCCGACCAAACCGTGGGGTTCTGGTCTGGTCTGGTTTCTATTTTTTCCCCCGTTTTTCAACATATCAGAATCCCTAAATGAGTGGCTATGGATTCTCCGGTTGCCCACTGCACACCCCCTTCACCTCTCCATGTACGGCACCTATATATCTGTATATATATAAGTGAGATATTATAGCCTCATATTGAATCATGAACTGACAAATCTAAGCCAAAAAATACATATAATTGTAATTATTATTACACAGACATGTTGGTTACGAGGTCAACACATCATCTGTTATTTCGCTTTCTTAGCCATGCACCTCCACAGGTCCTGGACCTGTCAAGTTTACTTACTTGCATGGAGGATCGAGCTAGCTGATATAGTTACTTAGCATTAGGGTTTAGGGTTTGTAATTTATCTCAACTTCAAGTGGATGTTTGTTGATTTTTTTGTATTGTTAATAATTCTAAAATTGTATTCGTTTATTTAAATTATATGGGTTTATGTTCGGTTGACGAATATTTAAATAATTGTTCATGAACAAATGGGTTAGCATTTGGTTGGCTAATATCGTGTGTCTCTTTTATTTAAATATATATATTTTAAAATTTTACTATATTTTTATAGGACACTTATCAACCCCTTAACATTGCTTATAGAGTTTAAAAGTTTCACTGACAGTGTACCAAATATTATTCCAAAATAAATATCTATCATTATCTATGCTTATATTAAACTCCTGACTGAATTAGTATTATCAATCCTCACTTTTACAAAAAAAAAAACAAATATTAATACAAGGGTATTCTTTTCTTTACATTTTTTGGTAAAATATTACCATAATAAGATTGCTTTGGTGTTACAAATCAACTGAACACTAATTTAGCTCGAAAATTATTAAAATACCCTTGATTTTATAAAGTAACAAATATTTATATAACGGTATTTTTTTCCTTATGTTTTCAGTAAAATAATACTTTAATAAGATTTGAACATGAGACACATGAATTTTAAACTTTTAACTTAACCGTTTGAGTCAAATTCTCATTTAATTTTAATATAAGAATGTTATAAATATACTTTTTAAATATTTTTCACTCACGATATGGCTGTGTCATAAGACTAGTATTCATTATATTTTAGAAAAAAATAATAGTAATGTTAATTAATAATAATTGAACAATAAACGGAATCTAAATCAACTTTAAACGTTTCATAAATGAGCTTAATTGTAAACATAATCGAATTCAACATATTTTATTTATATTTTGAATCATTTAATGAAAAAACTTCAAAAACTTATTTATTTTAATTTAATTTAAAACAAATAAAACTCCAACAGTTCATCAAACGGATTATTAATCTAACTAAAAGTGTCAAACTAGTGTGGCACTCTTAAATGAGTGAGGCCCCAATAGCCACCACCATTGTTGGCTCCCTAAAATGGAGACCATGGCATGCATTTCTCGGACACTATCTATTATGAACTTTCACCATCGGTGTTTATGAGATTACCTTTTTTTTTATCATTCAAATTAGAAGCCTCATTAATTATTATATGTTTAATCACCTTTAGATCTTTTTTATGTTACCTAAAATTTAGGTTAGTGTTGAATATTAATATGTTTGGTATCTAAATATTTTGATAAACTATCGATTGAGTCTTAACTCGATTGGCATGGACATTACTGTTAATGTAGGAGGACGTGGGTTTGAGTGCGCTAAAGTGCATTATCCTCCTATTTATGAGTTGAGGAGAGGCTATAGGTAATTCTATCATTATATAAAAAAAATAAATATGATCAAAACTTATAATGAAATTATTCAATTAAAAAAATATTTCGATAAACTCAAATAAAAAAAAAAGTGATTTTATAGGGGGACAGAGAATCAAATTAGCCCAAGAATATTTTTTTTCGATTGAGAATTTGAGCACGGGAAGTAAATTTTCAAAGAGAATTGCACTAAGGGGACCAAGTAAAGGAGACAAGACATAACTATATGCCATAGTCATACAATATTCTTTTAGTTAAAACCTGTCATCAGTCCCTATATTTCTATAGAATTTGAGATTTAATCTTTGTATTTTAAAAGTTAAAAAAAAAAATCCAATTCTCTTACTTTTTCAATTTGAAAATTATAATTGTTTTTGTCAGAATTTGTCAACTTAACATGTCTATTTTCTATCAATCATCTACAACGTCATATGAGGACAACCTAATTAAGATGCCAAGCCGATAAATTTTGACTCAAAAAAATATTAATAAAGTTAATGATTGGATTGAGAATTTTGAATTAGAAGAAGTAGGAAGACTTAATTTTTAAAGTTTTTGAGTACTATAGAGACTAAATCTCAAATTTCATCAAAGTACCAGAACCAATTACATATTTTAAGCTACATAATTAATTTCTTGTGTAACAACATTAAACTTGCGATATATTCGAAATTGTTATTTTGGGACAAGAGATGTTTTTGTTTCTTAGAACTAAAAATGTAAGGAAAAATATTGGTGGATGCACACACAAGTGATAAAGTGTCTGCCATTAATTTTCCAAGTGATTACCAGATGAGGTTCATTGATGACAAAAGTACAAGATTTTTTTATTACAATATTCATAGATGATCATCATTAAGCATGAAAATTAGATAGGAAAATTATGAAACCAAGATTCCATACCATATCATTAATTTTTTAAATAGTAAGTCAACAATTTTTCTTTTTAAATTTTGGAGGTAAATAAAAAATTATTATTATTTGGAATAAATATTCAAGAATAAATATAGTAACTTAGTCACTATAGTATTAGAAGAAGGGGAGTCAAAATAAATATTTTCGTTAAAAAATTATACACGATGAGTAATTTAATCTCTATATGAAATAAGTTAATTTGTATATTATTTAAAAACGAATAATTAAAGATAAATATAGTTGTGAAAAATATCAATATATGTTCATTCTCGATTGATAAAGATTATATCTAATATTCTAAAAAAATAAAAAATAATAATTAATAAATATTGAAAATTTTTAAAAAAGAATAATTTTTCTAAAAAAATTACGAAAATGTCTTTTCGTTTTTAAAATGAATTATATTATAGGGTAATTTAGTATTTTTGTTTTTCTAAAAATGCATATTGGTGGATTAACCCATGACATCTGTATCGATATAATTTTAATTTTACCACTCAATCAAAACTTTATTCGAAAATGTTTTATATATTTTAATTTTATTATACACACTTTATTATTACTTCCATCAATTGTACATATTGAAAAAGTTATTAACTAAGTTAGTGTCATAAGTTAACTCAATATCAGCTCAAGATTGATGACATCGCCATAATTCGTAATGCATTTAATATTATTAATTTAATTTATTTATATGTTTAAAATTCGTTTTACTTAAAATCTAATCTAATTTTTTTCATTTTAATTTTGTACATATTGTACATGCTATTATTAATCATACATTTAATTATTTATTATATATTATTTTTAAATATACTCCTATATTTTAAAAAAATAATTTCCACACACATACGCGTAATATAACCTTTAATTTTAATAAAATAAAGTATATACAAGAGTGAATTTAGGTAATATGTCCCTAATAAAAGAGAGAGAAAGAAGCCATTAATAATCTCGTTTAGGGTTTGTCTTTTTTATTAAAACACTAATCATGGGATTAACATTAATATTCCCCGGCAATGAAAATTAATGATGTTTTGTAACAATATATATTAGGTTAAATTCTGCTATTAATCCTTATAGTTTGTGAAAATTATGTATTTAGTTCCTGTATTTAATTTGATCAATACTTTGCCCCTGTATTTTTCGAACTGATCAATTTTAGTTCTAGCCCAAATAACACCAGTTAAATCCATTTGGTTAAGTTCAATCACTTGTCTAGTACTATAAAATTGTAGATTATAGTCCATATTTTCCAATTGGATCATTATTAGAATTTATATTTTTTAAAATTTAAAAATTCAGTCTTAATACAAATAACCGTTATTAATCCATTAACTGAATTTTGTGTGTGTAATATATGAAAATAACAAGCTGACATAATATTATATACATAATAATATGTTTACCACATCATATTTCGGAAATAACAGATTTAACTTAATGAACTAATAGAAAAGTTTACCTATATATTATGATTGGAATGGTAATTTATATATATATGCATGAAGATGTTAGTATATCTAAAGACAATGACATGACATGTACATACATCTCTTGGATGGATCCTCACCCACCATTAAACATGAGTCGTGGTCATGGTCCCTACACTGCTCAAATTCAGCATCCAAAAAGTATTACATATATACATACATACATATATATATATAGATCAATACATAAAGTAATGTCCTACAGAAATGGTGGGGATACACACTACTTTATTATTTTTGTATTCTTGCCCCCCCTCCTTAATTAATACTATGACAGTACACTAATGCTGGGGTTCATATATGTATGTGTATATTCACCATTGCATCCAAATTGGATTTATTATTGCTACTAGCTAGCTACTTCACGCAACCAAGTTTATTTATTTATATATATAGTTTGTTAGTCGGGTGAGATGCAACATCAATTGTAATTTAAACGAGTATTTGTTATCGTTCGGGTTTTTAATTGTTGACTTTTGAAAATTTTTACAAACTTATTGCTGGAGATATATTACGTAAGAATCAAGTCAAGTAATGATTGTATCAAGATTTTCAATACGATTGAAGTTCTTGTAAATAAGATACTCGATCTTCAAAGAGTTTGATTTCGAGAAATATTGATTGTATTTATGTTTAAATAGGAATATGAGAGAGCATTTTAATTTGTTCATCGAGGAACTGATTTTTAATGCATAACACACACAAAAATTTCAAACTATGTACCCGAAATTTTGTGTCAATCTTATTTTAATACACTCGAACCCACATCCTTCTACATCGACAACAATACCTATACCAATCAAACTAAGACTCAATCTACAATTCACACAACTATTGTTAAGATATAAGATAGAGGCTGACCAAGCCTCCAACCTCCTCTTCAGCCTTAAAAACTTTAAACTTTTTTTTTATACCTAAAAATAAAAAGAATTTTTTTAACTCCAAAATTTTATAAATTACCATTTTTTATAACGATAAATTTCAAAATTGTATATAAACTTTGGCTTATTGTACAATGTTGTATATGAACTCAGTTTTCACAAATTACTAATACGATTATTGATATAGCACTATTTTAAGTGTACATATTTCAATACAAATAATTATATATATCTAATATAAAAATAAATTATGTATTTATTCATTTGAACGTATACAATTGAATTAAAATTAAAGTTTCATGTATACATTTGAACCGCAATCAAATTTCATGTATCAAATTACACATTAAATCAAAGTTTGTGTGTAATTTTAAAATTTATCTCTTTTTCATAAAAATCTCCCAATATAAAAATCCTGATTTTACCTACATTTATGTATAAAAAATTGAAAAAAAAATATTTAAAGAAACTTATAATGAAGTAGCTTTTAATTATGTATTTTAAATTTTAATTAATTAAATATGAGAATAATACACTTCAACACACTCGAACTCATGTTCTCTTGCACGGATAATAATACCGATACCAATCAAGCTAAAACTCAACCCGCATAATAAAAATAATATTTTAAACAATCTAAATTAAAATTTTAAAAATACTAACCTCCAACATTTTTATTATAACAAAAAGAGTACTAAAAAAACCACTAAATTATGCATTCTCTTAATTAATTGAAAGAAGCAAACAAAAAGGCCAAAAAGAAATAAAAATATATAATTAATTCGCACAACTATTATTAAGATATGACATAAAATAGAGGCATAGCTAGAGGACTAGCCAAGGCCCCAACCCCTCCTCTACCTTAATAAAAAAATAAACTTTTATTTATACCTAAAAAATAATAAAAAAAATTTATTTTAACTCCAAAATTTTATAATTAATAATTTTTATATAAACATTCTAACTTTACCTACATAAAAAATATATTTTTTTTGCTTATAGATAAAAAGAAAAGTAAGAGATGATAATGGAGTGTCACTAAGGTCACTATCCAGGTGATTCAACTATATCCCTAAAGAAGAGTCTCAATGTCCCTTTGAATTATCAACTTAGAAAAAATATTAAAAAAATAGCAAAAATATATTATTTTTCACATTATTGGACCCATTTTTAATGCTCTCTCTATATGTTGAAAGGTGGGTTTCTATCAATCAACCTTCCTTTAGCTTCCTTACAAATTTGATAATGGAGATGATAATGATTTATAATTAGGGTTCAAGGAAGAAATGTCAATTTTCCTCTATTTTCTTAACCCTATTTTGGCTTTTAAAGATCACCAATAATTGAATTACTTTTTATTATTTATAAAAAGCGATGAATATGGAAGTTATATATAAATTTTGATGCAATGTGTAATTTCATGCATGAACTTTGATTTTTTACGATTTTATAAATGAAATTTTAATTTGATTAAATTTTCACGATTCACTAACAACATTATCGAATTAGCACCGTTTTACATTGATACGTTGCATACACAAGCAATTCTGTTAATCCAATATGAAAATAAATGTGTATATATTCATTTCTTTAAATGTGTACAATTGAATTAAAATTAAAGTTTCGTGTATACATATGAACCACGATTCAAGTTTCACGTGTATAATTACACCAAATCAAAGTTCATATATCAAATTGTATATTAAATCAAAGTTCGTGTATAAATTTGATATTTATTTCTTTATAAAACTAGACAATTTCACTTTCCTTTCCCATTTTTAATCATCCTTTTACCCATCGCTTTATCAAATCAATTTTTACTAAAAATCAACATTAAAACAATTTACATCGATTTTTGCTCATCCCTAATTATGTTATTCCGACCCCACAAACAACTAAAATTAATTGTTAGGTTTTTTTTTTTTTCCATTAACGAATTTCTTGTTTGCTCCAATGGAATTTCATTGGTTTAAGTTTTGCATCCAATATCTAAAACTAGTATAATTTAATTTAAATATTAATGAAAAATGAAATCAAATTTAATTTATTTGGTTCCTTAAATATTCCTCATTTACGAATAGATATTAGTAAATTTAGGGATTGAATCTTAATGTTTATAATTTTCTCAGAAAACAATTATCGAATTTGGAAACTTTAGATTCAATGCATAGAGATTGATATACTATTTTATAAATAAGAGATATTAATTATTTTATCCATCACTTTCCATGCATTTGACAGAAAAAAATAGTATTGTTGTATATAAGGATACACTTTTAAGACATTGGTAAATAAAATTTGGGTTTTAATTAAAAATCTCACTTCTTTTTCAATATATATTGAACAATCTCGTTATATATTCTGTTTATATCTGTTTTTTTAACACAATACTTAGAACTATTCATAACTCTTCCCTAATCCTTAAATAGGAGAATAATGCACTTCAGCGCACTTAAAATCACGTCCTCCTACATTGGCAATAATATTAGATGCAGTTACTAATACATGATCTAGCATGTACAGAATGAAAACTTCATTCTCGATTCTACGAGTATTTTTATGAAAACCTTTCATTTGTTTCTCTTCGATGGAAGTTTTATTTTTCGAGAATGTATCTTTATTTTTGGTCTAATTTTTCTGATGATGATTGATTCAACCTATGATAAATAAAAAAAAAAAAAAAAGATATACCTTGATTGTATTTCATCTCTTCAACAAAGTTTAGTAATGAGCATAACGACCCTATTGTTCCAATGAAGAGAATAACCTGATACCATTTGAGTCTTAATTCTATATATATATATATATATATATATATATATTTTTTTTTTTTCAATGTTTTATATTTAAAATTTCACCGGCAAATTAGGTCTATGCTTCTTTCATTTATATGATACGATAGGATCATAGGGTTCAATTATTAAAAACTTAGCAATTATTTCAAGTAATTAAATGAAAACCATTTCCTTCGTAGCTGTTTTTATTTTACTTATTTTTTTAAATTATTTAATTGGGTTTTTTCCCTAGCAAATTAATTAATTTAAAAAAAAAAAAAAAAACACCCTAGACCTTGCATTTTATTAGCCATTATCATTGCTTTGCCACCTATATTTGGCTTCTTTTTATTTTTTTGGCATTTTGTAACACCATATCTATGGACTATACATGCAATATATATATATAATACAATATTAATAAAATTTAAGAGTTTTATCAAACAAATTTAACTATATAAAATATTGCACATTAATTTATATCAATACATAAAATAGGGATTGCTATATGAACTCATTTATAATATTTTAACATTTTCAATTAATGCATTTATAAATATCACTTTAATAATTAACAAAGTGACATTTAATAAATGTATACGACTTGCTTATATCATTATTTGCTCTATTTATTTAAAAAAAAAGAAAAAGAAAAAAGGAAAATTAAATAAAGATTTCTTCACCATCATGCACATGCATGGATCTTTGTAGGACTTTGCAATAATGGAATTAATGCATTAATAAATTAACACATAAATAAATAATGTTTTTGTTCATGTCAGATTCCAGACCATATATGACAGCCTTACATTAATACTAAAACAAACTGCATATATAACTATATATATATATATATATATGATTATATCTGTTTTTTTATTGTAATGTTTAAAATTATTTATAGTCTCTCTTCGACTTATAAATGGAGAAATAATATACTTTAACACACTCGAATTCACGTCCTCCTATATTAATAATAATTTTCATATCAATCGAGCTTATACTCAATATATATATATTCTTTCTTCTAAATAAAAATAATTACTTATATAATGAAATTCATAATAATAATAATCGTCCTCTCTTCCCCACGTGAACTGCAATAATGGCATATGGTATATGTAGAATTAAATAGTACATTGAATTTTATTCTATAAATTAAAAAAAATTATATAATCAATTTTTTTTTTGTAATTAAGAAGATAAAAAAGTGTTTCATACATTTATTTGTCACTTTACGAAAGTAATTAAATGTACAATAATCAGTTATCCCGGTGCTATAATTAATCTTTAGTTGGTGTCGAGTTAATATATGACATTAACTCAATCAATAACTTTATCAATATATATAATTGATAGAGATAATAAAGTATGCGTAAAATAAATTAAAATAAAATTTTGGTTGAGTGGCAAAAGTTAAGATATCCCAAATGGTATCAATTCAAATTTCATCATCTTTAAATGTTTTGTTGGCTTTTTAAATAATAATTATAAAGACTAAAACACCCCTTTTATTTTAATTAAGAAAGAAGATTTTAATAAATTCTATAATCAAGTTGATGCAGTATTGACTTGTGACACTAATTTAATTAAAAACTTAAACAATAAAATATACTTTACACTATGATACAGAGATTTATACAATATTTTTACTGAAATTAACCCGACATAAAAAGAAACTGATAATTTACAATGTGGGACAAGAATGAATGTAATCCAACAAAAAAAAATGTTACAAAAGGATGTGGGACAAGGAAAAACAGAATAATTAATCCCAACCATAACAATTTTAGGGATGGCTAAAATATGTGAGCTTTAAGAAATTGGGATGAAATAATTGAGACAATTGGTCGTGCCATGAGACAACATATGAGGATCCATTATTTTGATTGGGATGAGTCGAGAAACTTGTTTGGGCATAGATTATTAGGCCGGAAAGCGGCATTTTCAAAGTAGACATCAACATTTCTTATTTGGAAGGGAAATCATGGTTTAGTTTTATCGGTAACACTTCAAAATTTTAAATCGAAAGAAAAATATGTTTAATTATATTTGAATTCATATTTTTCTTATCATTTCCGTAATAAAAGTGATAATTTAACAATCATTTAATTTAATTTAATTCTTTTTCCAATGGATGAATGATTTTTTTTTCTCATTTGGCTATATAGATTTTGGAATGGATGGATTGCTAATTCATCAAATAATAATTAATATTGTTTAGGGTTAACGACAAAGAATTCATAATTCATTTTGTTAGGGTTAATAGCAAAAGGTTTAAAGCCTTTATACAATATTTGGATTTTGAATTTTGTAGGTAGGAGAACGTTAAAATAATTTGATTCGATTTAACTCAAGATTTAACCTCCATAAAAGCATAAACAACATATATATATATATATATATATACATATATAAAAGAAAAACAATATATACAGCCTATCAGACTAGAAATCTTAAAATCCTCAATGCATGGATAGGTAGCTATGTTTTTCAAAAAATAATAGAAATAATAGTAGATAGTTTTAGAGTTAATGGCAAAGAATTTGGTGTTGTTTAAACGAAGATTTAGTTTTCGAGTTTTAAAATTGTCTAATTTGATTCAGTTTAACTCAAAACTCCATGAAGAATAGAAGAAAAAGATAAAACTCAAAGCAGAAATCTCAAAATTCTCAATGCATCAACCTCTCACTTAAGTCAAAAACTTTACCGACAAAATACAGTGATAAAACACATTGCATTTTAAAAAAATACAAATCCGAACATTAAAGACAACATAATTGAGAAGAATAACCTCTAAACTCTAAATATAAACCATAAAACCAACATAAAAAAAATCCCATTTTTACAATATGAAAATCTTTTTCTTTTCGCGGAACAAACCTATCCCCCAATTAGCCATGTTCAGGAAGGCAAAATTGGCATTAGTTCCGTTTTTATAAACACATGAGATGATTCAATGTCAGGACCAGACCAATTTATAGTATAAGGATAAAAGCCCAATGCACCAATTAAGACTCAAAGCTTTAACAGTTTACAATATTACAACTACATTAAAGCCTCTTAAAACATATTGAAAGGTTTTAAGTTGCTTTAGAATTCAATATAATGAAGTTATAAAACAAACACCAATGACCCACATTTTCAATCATATACACAAACACAATAACATAAGATTAAATTAAATTTAAAAAAAAAACCCTCAAAATTCTGGCCTGTAAGTAGGTTTTAATGCAACAGGCAAAAAAAGAGAACCTACACTATTTTCATTTCACCTTTTTCGCTTGCCACCTTTCTTTTGAATCTTCCTTAACTTCATGAATTTAGAAGAGAGTGCAGTTGAGGCACTCTTACCTTCAAGCTTTTTTGTCATTTTCACCACACTTGCCATGCCTTTCCTTGCAGCTGCCCGATGTTCCGGCCTACGGCTCATCATCTTACGATCGAGGGGCCAATATGCGTATGGTTCGAGTTTATCCTTCCTCTTTACATCCCCACCAGCCTTCTTGCTAGCATACTCGCTTCCCGTGTAAGCCCATCCAGACTCTGATGTTTTCCTTCTCTTCTGGTTGTTTCTTGAAGAGCCAACCGAGAAATGACTTGGCGCTTCACTTCTTCTATCTGAATCCGGGTCTGATGCTGCAACCTTCTTTGGCTTCCTTCCCTCGTTAATTATCAAGCGTCCCTCAGGATCGAACTCTGGTTCATCGTCGGAATCTTGCTTCCGCTTGAGATTTGAAGACGATCGAAGTGCGGATCTTGTTTTATGCCGATCAAGCAAGTCTAGAGGCTCGTCTTCTAACTGGTCAAGCAAGTCCTCAGGCAAGCTCTTCTCTGCTCTCCGGGTTTTCTTGGACCTAAATAGGAAGTTCTAATTTATCAGCTTAGAAAGCAAAAAAACAGTAACCTAGAGAGTGAGCATATGCTATACACATCAGATGATATTCTCGATACACTCAAAAAGGAAACGTTCATAGATCATGAGACATTGCATCTCTTTGAAGTTTCAATACCATTTGAATGAGTCAACAACCCAACATGATAGAAAAACAAGGATGTATGGGATGGGATCACATCAAGTCTACTCCACATCATGGAACTAAAAAGTCATATGATTTGAACGCAATTGTGGCCTATTGATTAGGTGTTCACCTTCTTCAAGGATAGCCTAGGTTCAAACCACATTTGTACCCAAAAAAAATGTAATATGGTTTACTGACCGAAGTGTAGATGCTTTTGATTTCAACTTTGAGGAAGCTTTGCTCTTTTGGCCAGAAGCCATCTCCACATCACTGTCATCTGTATCGTCATCACCAAAATCAGAGAATATTTTCGTATGATTCCATCTGCTAAGCCTGCACATTCAAACAAGTATGGAAAATCAAAGGTGTATCAATGAATAAGACTCGGAAAACAGACGAGATTGTACATATTATATGGCTATATGAATGATTGTATGGATGCAGTGAAGCAAGGTGAGAAACCTGGAAGTTGTTGCCTTTGACAGATGAGATTTACTTTCCACAGAGCTAACAGCCTGTTTCTTCTCTTTCCTCTCCTTGATCTGTGTTTTAAGAATGATGAGTGACATCCTTCAAAATGAAATCTTCACATATCCACATTTATGTATATATATCTGAACAAATGACATTCATCAACAGACCTTTCGTATGTTAGTAAGGAGCTTCATGTGTTCTTCAGGCATCACAGCCTTCACAGCATCGATACCACATTTCCTAACTAGCATTTCCAGAAGAAGCTTAACCTGAAATAAGAAAACACATCCATAAGCCAAAAAAATATATGAACATGCAAAAAAGCTAATAATATTGTCATTATGAACAGTTAAATTGTATAAAAACATCTCCTGTAACAATGACCAAAACCAATGGTATATGAAGAGGAACACAAACCTTAGCTTTAAAATGATTTTTGGTATCATCTTGCCACTTCAACAAGCCTTCCACCAAGCTGGCCAGGTGTGCTTGCAAGCCTTCAGCTTGTGATTTGGCCACCAACACTTTCAACAAACCCAAATTAGCCTGCATCATAAGCAATCATAGAAATAGGTAATGCAATACAAAAGTGCAAAATAAGGAACAGAACCATTAGCAAAAATACATGTGTGTGAGAGAGAACAAACTTTAATAATTTCTCTGTTCTTTCTTTGAAGGAGAAGATATGTGGAAGGAAGCAACTTGTAAGCCGAAGAAACAAGATCAGAGAACTCATAAGCCAACCGAGCCAAGCCTTTCACAGCAGCACTAATCATATGAGGAGTTTCTCCAGCCAAACCTCTAGCAACCATATTAAACAGATGTTCTCTCTGTCCACCGTCATCTTGATCTCCATATTCATGGCCAATTTGGACAAGGACCTCATAAGCTCTATTTCTAGTTTTCTTATTAGCCTGCATAAAAGTAGTATCATACAAAAGGAATCAGAGAGAATATGTAGGAAGAAATTCCAGAACGAATGAGAGTGCCCCAAACAGAAAATAACATGAGATACTGTAATTTTTACTTCCATAAGATATTAAAATTAGACAGACATAACAAATAGCTATTGACAAAAACCTCTTTCAAAGCAAGGATTATCTCAGTCAGGAAAGAACTAAGAATCTCATGTCTCCTCAGGTTCGGATCCACCTGTACAAAGAAACATTAATTAATCTTCAAAAAAAAGATTGTTAGAATGATTGATTTAATCATGCAAACAGTACGCCGCCTAGATGAAAGATTCAAATCAGTTTGTTGTGACCTTAGAGGCATGGGTTATCAGCTCATACAAACAGTCGAGTCTGTGACGTTTGGCAGAAAAGTGCAATGATGGCAATACTTCAATCATAAGTTTAAGCAATTCCTCCAGTTTGGCAGATAGAAATCCTTTTTGGTTCTGACCAGAAAACAAAAAATATATTTATCAAGTGTAAATTGACAGAGTGAGATATACTGGAAATTGGATATGAATTATAAAATATACATCTAAATGCAGAGACAAAAGAAGAATATAACTCAGAAGCATTAGCATGAGGAGATACCCTGAGAATTATTGAAAGAACTTTGTACGCTTTCTTCTGAATCAAGCCATCCACATCCTGCAGATTAATAATAAAATTGTTATCATAATAACTAAACTCTTCAACAAAAATATAAGACTTAACCAAACAAGAGTCATAATTAATAACACTAGATAGCATGGAATTATAAAACCAACCTGCAATGCAGGTTTTATTGCAATGAATAAGAGATTTAATGCTGGCTCATCTAAACCAGGCAAAAGTGACACTGCCAGGTCAATTAACCGTGCCCTGCAGTTTATATCAACAGGAAAGAATACAATCATTAAGACCATAGAACTGCCGTGCCTGCAAAATGTACAAATACTAAGCACTGCAAGTTACCTTTTGAGAGATAATGAGCTTTTAGATGATGAATTATCGACCTGCATATTTGATGCCTCAGCTACCCCAGCCTGTTGCGTGACTTCTAAAAGCCTTTCCATCGTGTTTTTAAATATGGTTCTGACAACGTTCTTATGTGCTATGGAAGCAAACTCCCTAATCGTGGACTGTAAATGTAGGAAAAAAATCAGTATGAAATTGGGAACACTGACATGCAAGTATCTAAGGCTTCACTTGGTAGTAACGATAAGAAACTTTTACCTAATGGTTAGGTTTATATTCACTTTCCTACTTTATAGCTTAACCACTGGATGAAAACCTTTTCTACCTTCCTACATCCTATCCTCCCAACTAGGCAAATACTTAAGGATAAAAGATGACTGGCAAAACGGGATTGTGCACTTCCTTAATAAGATAGTACAAGTACCTGCAAAGAACCACCCTCATCTACTGTAGATTTCATGAAGATTCCTGACAAAAGTTTCAATAACTGTGGAGCAGATGCAGTTAGCACATTTAAATTTTCCCCAGCGATCTCTGGGGTATAATGAGATATTGCTCGCTGTTTGGCAGGACATATTTCAGCACTGTCGGCATCATCTTTTCCTTCCTTAATTCTCTTATTTTGTTGAATCAGAATCTGCAAACTAGAGCATATTATTCCACGAATATCATGTTCTTCATCAAGGGCACTGCATATTGGCTTTAGAAGATCCTTGAAGCTTTTGGCAGTATCCAAAGGATAATTACAAAAGGATGGCAACAAGGACCACACTGAGTATACAAGAGCATCTGCACTTCTTGATGAGAAAACCTTTCCTTCTAGTCCAAGCTGCCAAAGGTAAGGAGTAATTAAGAAAGGTGTAGAAAAAGAAAAGATGAACATATCAACAACAGGAATTTTACCCTCCGAGATCTCTGCTTCATTTCTTCAACCAGACCCAAAAGTGTCTCACAAAAGAAGCCCAAACGTGCACCGACAATATGCTGCTTCAGAATTGGGAACAGCCACACATTTACTTCTGAAAGGTCATTAGCCTGAAAATTCAGCGGCAAAATTCCTAAAAATGTCTCAGGCCCCATTGCACCTAGAGCAGATCCAACACATTCATGTAACTGCAGAAGAACAATCAGTCAATATATCCACAGGTTAATTCCAAGATTGCAACTTATAAAAAAACCAAAATTGAAACAGGTCAGAAATGAAAAAACTGAAGTGGAAACACATATCAATCATGAAACAAAGCAAAATTGAGTATGACAAGATAACTGATGTAGGAGAAATATATACCACATGTATTTTAACTTCTAACTCTTATTGATCTTTGAATATTTATAGTAAGCACAGTGGTCAACATTAACTACCATTTTATACATCATATGAAAAAAGCCAAGTCCAAATAAAGATTCTCAGGCTCAAAGAATACCTGTTTTCTGTAAGGAAAATCTTCATCTGGCAAGCTTTGCATGTCAGCCAAGTTCTTAATAGTTCCCTTCATAAAATATGAAGAGTAATACCCTATAGAATAGAAACCAGGTTGAAATTTTACTTCATCTAAAAGAACACACGTTCAATAAAATAGGAATAGAAAAGAAGCAACAAGAGGCACCGCCAATACCTAGTTTATCGAACATGGTCGAAACAACTTGAAATGCCATATCCCACGCCACACTATAATGATAATCAAGTAAGCTCTCAATGATTGCACAAACTTTCTCAATTATAGTTGGCCCTGACTTTCTATCATCAGATTGTGCATGAATAATCTGATCCACTCCCTGTTTGATCAAACCCTCATCAATGCAGCCGTCTATAAGCGTCTTGAAAGCCTCCGTAGCAGAAAAAATAGCCTCTTCATGTTCGGACCCCAGAATATCTATCACAATAAAAACCCAACAATCATAATGGAAGATCTTCTCAATTCCTCACTAAAAGTAATAGCTAACTAAAAACTAAAATACCAGACCTTTGAGTGCACTGAACACAATGGGGAGTTTAATCACACAAAGTTGCCTGTTAAGAGACTGCACTTTCATCATTCCAGAACTCAACAAACGAGCATTAAACGTCAGGCTAACTGGAGAAGTTTCACTTGCAGAGACAGATACAGCCAAAAACGATAACAAATCCAGCAATGCCTCAGCCGAAACCTCTATGTTCGGATAAGTACAAACCACATTCAAACTATCAGTTACACGCCTAGTAACAAGAGGTTGCCGAAGTTCCAATAAAGTTTTATAATATTTAAGAATTGTAGTCATGTATTTCATCGACATAAGTGGAAGAGAGTCCTTAAGAGCATCCAAAACATAGAGAACTTCCTGAGCTCCTTTAACCCCTTCACTCGAATTCACATTTGAACCGCCGGCGAGCAGAAGAAACCTCTCGAATAAGTTTGATATAGCTTCACTCGCAGGTGCCAGCACCGGTGTCCCTCTCAAGCTTTGTAAAACATCACGGATACACAAATGCGATTGCCTTCTCACCTATTTCAAAAATTAATTCGCACATAATTAAAAATAATCATAATTTGATTGAAATTCAACTCTCTTTTTTTTTTTTTGGATTCAACGAAAGGAAAAATAAAAGATATTACCTTAGAGCGGGAATCGGTTAAGTATCCGATTAGAACCCCGTAATTTTGCGATAAATCAGACCAATTAACTTTATCTCCAGCAATCAATAACTGAGCTAAACATTTCAAACCTGACGTCAGCGTGACCTCCGTAACGGAATTCAATCTCAATACCGTAACGACCATTCTCGAAACAAAATCTCCTTTCTTTTTCAAAACGGCGACGGGGATACGGGGGAGAAGGAGAGAGAGGACGGTGGCGAGAGACTGGACGACGTGAGGAGGGGAGTCCGGTTCGGAGCCTAAGCGGTCGAGAGAAGAACACGTGGCGCCGAAGTAGGCGATCGGTGAGAGAGGCAGATTTTGTTCCTTCAGTTCTTGAGTCATTGCGCCAACGGTGGCGCAGAGGCGTTGGCTGTCTTCTTGGTCAGATTTCGAGAAGTGGCGGAGTACTGAGTCGCAGAAATCACCGGTGGGTGAGTCCGGGAAGAAGTCCAAGGCTTCCATATCGCAGTACCGGCGCCGTTTGCCACAAAGAATAAATTAGGGTTTAAAAGATAGAAAGTAGGGTTTTAAAATATAAGGGTACGTGTGGAAAAGAATAATTTTAGAAATAGTTTTTTTTCTTGTCTAGGGTTCAAAATTTGAGATTGGATACAAGGTTCAAGTTTTGGTTTAATGTTTAAGATTCAGTGTTTAAAATTTAAGGTTTAAAATAATAAAATTATTAAAATTATGTGTTAATAATAAAGAAAATTTTATTAAAATATAACTAAATAATTAGAAATGAAACATAAATGATACAGTAGAAATAGTCTATAAAATAATTTATCTTAAATATAATAATTTCTTCTAAAAAAATTCCATAAAAAATATATAGTCTAGAGCTTTTCTTTTCTGCCCTTCATGTTTTTATGGACTAAACCCATTAATGTATTAAAGTGTTTTAATTTCATAATATAATTTCTCAAATTAGTTTTCATATGTATAATATATACATATATATATCACATTTTACGATTACTAGATTATCTTAGGTTTAGTTTACTTTATATTTTTACCCCTTTAATTTTGAGAAATTTTTAAAAGAAATGTTTATTTTTAAAAAAATTTAAAAATTTAGTACATAAATATATATCATATATATTTTTTGTATTTAATCATCTTTAATTATCATGATTATATATTTATATGTCAAACACGAATATTTAGAAAAAAACAAAGAGTTTGAATAATATAAGTTTCACGAACATGATTCATGGATTCGGATTCGGTCTATAATTTTTCAACATTATTTCTATTAGATTATGATACACTCACAATGTGAGTGAAAAATATATGTGATGAATAAAAAAAAATTATATGAAAATTAAGGCTTTGTTTGATAAATTGAAAAATTAAGTGATGAATAATTAATAATGAATTTTATAAGTATTGAATTATATTAAAAAGTTGTTTAATAGATTAATAAAATTAAGGGTAAATTATTAAAATAATCTTTTTTTTAAAGTTATATTTTAATCACTTAAGTTTAAAATGTTACGTTTTAGTCACGTAAAAAATTAATTTTTTTAGAAATAAAGAAATGAGGCTGTTATAAAAACAATATTACATTACAATTACATACAACTTCCCCGAAAATAAGAAAAAAAAAAAACCATAAACATCAATGAGCCAGATAAAATCAGAACCGTCCAATTCATCATGATCAACGGTTCAGACCACCACTTTCTTCAAGCCTACGAATCATATACAAAGCATTACTTGTAACCATAGCCACATTTGTGATCTTCTCCTTCACATCACCTTTCACCTCCCGATCAACCCCTTCGAACCCATCAACACACGTGTCCTCATACGTCAGCGCCGCACTCACCCACGTCCGTGCACTGCTCATCTGGAACTCGAACGTTTCGCCTCTCAAATGCTTCAACTCACTCAACGTTTTGCTTAGCTCATCCACCGACTCAGCCATTTGTTCCACGCAGTCGCTTAGAGCCGCTCGTTCCCTTTTGCTTTTCCCCGTGACGTTGGTTTTTAAGTAGGTCGAAGCTTTGCGGGCGCGGGCGAGGCTGACTTTAACGGCGGCTTGGGCTAAGTCGCGTGGGGTGCCGGTGGGGCCAGAGTAGGATGATAGTGTGCGGAGGCAGAGTGAGGGGTAGCTGGCGTTGATGCATGATGAACGGACCAGATCTTGCGGCGCATTATGATTTGGTGCGGCGGCGGAGTAGAGGAAGGGAGTAAAAAATAGGAGGAAGAAAAGGGTGGTCGCCATTGTTGAGTGCTGTTAACAGTTAAGTGAGTGTTTTAGAGTTTCATTTTTGGTGAGTTTTTTTGTTGGAGAAGAAAGACTTTTATAATGGCAGAGTGAACGTTGGTATAGTGGCATGTGATTATAGTTCGTTAAATGACTAAATTACCCTCAACTTTAATTTATTATATAAAATTATTAAATACTAAATAAACTATATCAATTTAAAAATAAAAATAATATCAATTTGTATAAATGAGTTTAGATTAATTACTTATAAATATGAATATATTTTGACAAAACTTGAAGGTTATATTTTAAATTAATTAAGTTTGGATGAGTATAGATCTATTTATGTGTCGGGTCAATGCCAAATATTAGGCTCATTTTTTACGTTTGGGTCCGGGTTGACTACAAAAATGGTCTAAAGTGTTACTCAAGCTCGACTCAAATAAAAATACTAAACCCAAGCTTGACCTAACCCGCTCGTATTAATTTTTTATATAAAAATAAAATTAAAAAATATAATACATCAAATACACTAAAAAAATAAAATATTTTTAAAAAAATTAAAAATACGTTAAAAAAGTCTTTATACTTAAATAACACTAAAAAAATTACAAATTGGCAAACAAATGCCTCTAAAGTATTAGCAAAATTAACAATAAAACAGTAGTTATATAATATCCAAACAATAACAACATAATAGTAGCAATATAATAGCAAAATGGTAGCATAATTTTTTTAGGTAGATTCGGGTTGGTTTGGGCCCAAACTAATAGAATATTACTCGAAGCCTGGTCCATTTAGAAAATAGGCCTTATTTTTTATCCAAACTCATTTCTCGAACCTATATTTTTACCTAAACCCTCTCATTTTTCGAACAAATCTTCGGATTTGAACAAGTGATCAATGCATGACCAGATTTAAACAAGCATGTATAATGTTGATATAAAATACATGGTTGGATTTAAATTCAATCCAACTCCACACATAGACACCTTTAGTTATTATATATAACCATTGACATATTAATAACATTATTATGCGTTCTTAATGTTATTATTTTTAATGTTTTATGGTGTTTTTATTTTTATTTTTTTGAATAATTTTATTATAAATTTTAATTAATTTTTTTCTTTGACATAATATTTAAAATTATTCATGTTTTCTCCACAACCTATATATATAAGGATAATGTACTTCGACGTACTTTAATTCACGTCTTTTTAAAGTAATAATAATATCCATACAAATAAAATTAAAACTTTATTTTTTTTTCTTAACCTCGAGTGTATAATAATTGTTATAATGCGGAGAATGAAGGGTAGTGGTGGGAATTGAAGGTGACGAAAAGGATTGAGAGTTAATGCACCGCAGTGACAGGCAGCAGACCAATGCAAACAACAAATAATTAAATAGTACATCTCACCGTCCCAACATTTCTATTTATTGGCTTTGGATCTCTCTGTTATATCATATCCCCCAATGGACATCAAGCAACAAATAGTTACACACTTTGGACATTGTTTATTCTAGAAACAACACACCAAGTTTTGATGATTTTTTTTGTTTTTTTTTTTTGTTTTGATTTTAATGATTTCTGTTTCAACAATCTTTGTAAGAAGTTTGATGGTTTTAAGTAATGTTTGGAGTTTAAGTTTTTTGTAAATGAAAAATATAGCATAGGGAGAGTTTTTGTCTTTTAGTTAAAAGTTTGATTTTACTCGGATTTAGATTTAATTAAGGTATAATGTGACTATTTAATGCTAAAAGGTTTTATAAAAAATAATAAATAAATGTTAAATTTTGCTTTTAGTTCATGTACTATGTGTAAATTGTAGCTTTAATTAATAAATTTAATGTTTATCGTTTAAGTTGTAGTTAAAATTTTAAAATTTGATAAATATAAAACTAAAAATGAAAAAATTAAAAAATATGAAGTAAACCCAAAACTTATATGCAATACAAGAGTAAAAATAAAGATATCAAAATTCACAAATCAACTTATTCTTAATACAATTTAATCCAAAAGAAAATTAATAAAGCCCTTGGTACCAACACCCAAGCATATGACGTTTTCCATGCTGAAACAAGATCATGTGCGAGAGACATTGTAGCAGGGGCTGCCAACCTGCCATATATATATACACACACTGTTATTTGATATATTTTTTAATAATTACAAGTGTTGTAGTTAATTTTACCGTTTAAGTATAATTTTATTTAGAAAAGTTCTCATAATAATATTGAGTTCAAGATTCAAATTTGATTCAAGTGTTAGGGAAAGAAGTACGTTCCTCCTACTTCTAACTATTTGTTAATATTACTTAATACTTTAATAATAGAATTCTTTAGTTATTTTTAAACTTAATATGTATTTATTTTTAAATATTAATTAAGGACACGAAACAAGGCTTTCATTAAAAAATAACATAAAATATACATTCACAAGTATGTATAAGTATATACATACATATTAGTTGATTCCATCCAACGGCAACAATGCTTGTGCTTGATATGGCCAAGCACTTGTATAATGCATCATGTTCCAGCCAAGACATCAGAGTTGGCCAATGTCTGGTGTGTACAAATTACCGTGCTGTTTTGGATGGGACATTGAAGATCTAGTTTTGTCCATGTTAATGCTGAGTTGCAAGGTCAATTATAAGTGAGCCATGTTGATGCTTTATTGGTTGGTGGTATGAGCTTAATTAGTCGAGCTGGACTCCGAGATAACGAGCGCCGGAGCTTGAGCTTTGGAATCTTTCCTATGCTTAAATTAGCAAAGGTGTGATAGTACAAAGGAAGAAGAAAGAGTATTTATACTTTTATTTTTGAGTTGCTTGAAGCCTCAGTAATCAATATGTCTATGAGTGTGTACCACTAACTTTGGTGTGTCGATTTAACCAATGATTGTAAGAATTGAACTAAAGGTTGAAGTAGTTGAAGTTTGCTTTTGTAAATTTCTATGTATATACACCAAACTAGAGTGTGGGGATTGGAGTTTGGGTCACATCACAAAACGGGCCCTTTTGCCACTAAATTCACAATGGAAGATGCCACTTTGTTGAAGCCATAAAAAGAGTTCATGCCCAGCTCGAAAAATATTTTAATAATATATTTTATATAATCTCATTAAAAATAATATTGTTAAGTGGGAGAGTTTAGACAAAAATGTAAATTTGAAAAAAAAAAAGCCCGTTTAGCAAATGCCTTGGATAAGTTTTTTTGGCTCGACTCGGCCTAAATTTGGAAAAAAATTGTTGAGGTTTTGCTATCATTTCACTATTATATTTCTTTTATTTTGTTATTATTGTTTGGATATTATATAACTCTTATTTTATTATTAATTTTGTTACTATTTTAGAAACATCTAAGTATAAAGTATTTTAAAATTTTATTTTCAATTTATTGAGAAACATTTACTTTAATATTTTTGGTATATTTAATGTATTATATTTTTAAAATTTATTTTTATATAAAAATATTATTAAAAAATTAATACAAGAGAGCCAGACCAGGCTCAAATTTTAACTTTTTTATTTGAGTCAAATTTAAGTAAAATTTTAGATTCATTTTGAATCGGGCTGAGCCCAAAACTATAAAACATACTTAAAATTTTTATTACGGCCTGATTCGACCTATAATCACTTCTAAATTTAGCTTATAAATTTAAAATATATATTATTAGCATGGAATTATCATCCCTCATTTGTTTTATTATCTAACGATAAAAGATTTAGGGCATATTATATATATATATATATATTTTTTTTTTTTTTTTCATTTTGGTAGGTCATTGTCAAAAGGGACATTATGTTTCCTTCAACAATATATATGCAAAAGACAGAAACATACAATTAATAAGGTAAAAAAATAGGTGAAGGTTGTATTTAATTTTTTTAAAATGAGTACCATGGAATTAAAATTAAAATTGTATGTATATATTTAAACAACAATTAAATTTACATATATATAATTACATTGAATCAAAGTTTACGTATTAAATTGCACATTGTACTAAAATTTATGTATAATTTTGATATTTATCTATTATTCCTGTATATATTTATTAGTGAACTGACTTGGCAAGTCCCTCTATTATAAGGATTGAATCAAATTAGCCTCTGTATCTTTACGTGGATCAAATTAATCGTTGTACTATTATAAAGAATAAAAAGGTAACATTTACTGTTTAAAAAATGGGTGAATGTACTTGGCATGCCCTTCTGTTATAAAGATCAGATCAAATTAATCTATTTATTATCAATTAGGTTAATTTAGTTCTTATACTATTAAAAATAATTAAATCTGTCCAAATTTCAATAAAGTTAACATTTATCGTTTAAAAAATGTCATTTACGGTTAACATAATTAATATTTGAAAACTTTTTATGATTTTACAAAAGAATTATTTGGAATTAATCAGTAAATAAAAATAAAATTTTTTATGTTTTATTTATTTATTTATAGATGTTAATTCTATTATAATTTAATAATATAAAGATTAAATTAATAAATTTAATGATAGAGGGGATAATTCCAATAAACACCAAACGACCATACAGCAAAGCTTGATCTGTTTATTGCCGTAGATTCTTCATTATCAATTTATCATCCCATAACCTAACAACGTTGCCGTTAAGCGCCGTTAAATCCTGATAACGGTACCAACCCCTTTCCCCTTTTCTCACTCTCAAGACTCTTTCCCAACTCTCCCACCACTCCCCGCCGCAACTCCGTCCCGTCACCGTCATTTCGCCGTCGAAGTCGTCGCTCCCTCCGTCACAGTAAACGCTCAACTTGAACTTCTCTCCTTTAGTTGTCGACACTCTAATATCATCGCAAACTGACGGCGAACCGCTGATCGTTCCCGTAACGACGGCTGGAGCCGAAACCAGAGCTGATGAAAAAAGGGTCGGCTTTGGGTCATCTCCGGCACGATCGATAATGGACGTAGACCACGGTTTCAGGTCGGGTTTGGTAACGGAACGTGACGAATAGGCGACGCCGGCGGCTCTGATCCGCCAAAAACTAATGGCAGCGGTGATAGCGGCGACCCACGTCCATACATTGTTAACAATGGTGAAAATCCCGAAACTTATACAGTTGAATGCTAAAGCTTCGAACCCAGAATCCAACAGCTGTTCCATCTTTCTTGGTTCGGTTCTGTTTTTGTTTATGGATTGTAATGGAAAATCAATGTCGGGTCTATACATATATAGTGTGTATATATGTGGTTAGAATATGCCGTTAGTACTTGTATAAAAATTAAGATTTTAAAAATTTCATATTAAATCCTTCTACTTTTTTTAATTTAAAAATTATACCTCCCTTTTGTAGTTTCTGATAAAAATTATCTACTAGATATTTATTTTTCGTCAATTATATGCCATATCACATAAGAGTAACCTAATCAATATACTAAATTCATAAATTTTAACTGAAAATCCTTACGAATTTAATTGATGGATAAGGATTTTTAAATAAAAAGAGATAAATTACATCTAAGGTCATTAAATTATTCATAAGTTTACGTTCTGATCATTTAACTTCAAAAAGTTATAGAATAGTCATTGAACTATTTGAAAGTTTTTATTTAAGTCACTGAGCTATTGAGATTTTTTTGAAAGTCCAGCTAGTGAACTTGAAGCGATAATTCTATTGTTGATACGATGGTATAGGGATTAAATCTCATATTTTTTAAAAGTATATGGACTAACAACAAATTTTAACTTATATATATGTCATACGATATGGTTGAGGGTGAGAGAGAGGGGGGACGTGGCTGTGGGGTGACGATAAGACACGTGGCAATAGATAAATGGTCTGTTAAAGAATTCACTGCGTTACGTTTACCTTGCGTGCTTAATTGTGGGATTGGGAGATTAGCAGAATTTCGTGGGTAACTAACTATTTATTTTAATAATTTATATTCATATTTTTGGGTTTCTAGAAGCATTCCATGTCTTAAAGTTTTCAAGTTATTATTGCTGAAAAAGAAATGAAGGATAGGTAAAATATATATATATTTATTTTAATTATATTTGAGTTATATTATTCTCAATTAAACTTAAAATTCACCTAAATCGAATTCTTAAATAAAGGATAAATTTCTCTCAAATATATTTTCTCTATCGACAAAGTTCGAACTTAAAATCTTGCTTACTAAGTGTCAAACGCTTCATTGCTCGATTCAATAGGTGCATATAAGTTTAAAAAATAAAATAAGCAAAATGAGTTTCATATGCATTCCAAGCATGGTTTTTGAAATCAAATCGGTGGTCGAACCGATTAAACTATCGATTTTCAATTCAATTTTAATTAAATATGTTATTCAAAAGTTTCTAAGAAATATAAATAAATCATAAATTTTGGTTCAACCACCGGTTCAACTAATTTTTAATCTAGATCAAACTGACTTATATCAATTCGTGGGTTAGCAAGTTCTCTCCCTTACTCGAGACTGGTGTTCTGTACCAACTATCCCATCCGGTTCAGTTTCATTTGTTTTTTGAAAATTATATATTCAATTAATTATATCAACAATTCTAATTAGAATTAATTATTACAAGTACTTAATTGAATAATTCAACTCAACACGATTGGATCTCATTGGCATAATGCTCGAAAGTTGAAAATACAAATGTATAGAATACAATGATTTACATCCATTCCGTCAAATAGATTAGTATTTGTTACGTGATATTTGAGTTTTTAAATTTCCCGAGAGAGTCTCATATTAATTTACTTTTTTTTATTTTGAATAAACTATCCAGTTGGTCGCTCAATATTTACAGTGTTTTCATTTTGATCATAAAAAAATTATCATAATTTCGTTGTTAGAAAAATTTATCATTTTAATAAAAAAAAATCCTTACAATTTCATCATTGCCGTTGGAGGAATTTATCATTTTAATCACCTAAAAATTAAATATATAACAATTGTTCATTGTGTATACCACATCATCAATTTTCTTTTACTATTTTTTGATCTGCTACAATTTATCATCTTCTTCCTTAAACCTTTGTTTTCCCCACCAAACATAAAGATCTACCATTGGATACATAACCAACTTAATTCACTAACTTATAATAACAACCAATCATTCGATTTTAATTTAATTCAACTGACCAAATCAACTTCAATTTGACAAATTAAATCGGTTAACCGAATTTTCCCTTTTATTTGAAATAAATTAAAATAATATATATTATATTTAAATATAATAGACTTGATAATCAACCAACTTAATCATTTAACCTCACTTTTATCTAGTTAAACTAGTATAATTGATCTAACTAATATCGAATAAACTAAAATTTTCAATTAAATCGAATTTAATCGACTTTTATTCATTTAATATATGCCACACTCTCAACTTTACTTATAAAATCTAAACACACCAATATTGTACCCCAAATGATATTTCTTTGTAAATTTTTGAAAATTTTAATTTAAATTAAATTTATTTCTAAATTTTGAAATTTGATTTTAGGCCTCAATTTACTTTGGGATATAAAAAAATATTCTTTATTTTCTCAAACTATCAAAACACATTTAGCTATACTAATTCTTAAAAAAGTAAAGATTAAAATTTTAAAAATAATATTATTAAAAGGAATAATCACGAATTTTAAATATGAATTATAAAATAAAAAAAATAAATCTCCAACATGGTGGGATTATTATTATGATTATCGTCAAAGTATGCTATTATTTTCTCAGAAAACAACAACAATAACTGAACATTTATCATTAACATTGTTGTCAACAAAAAATGAAAAAAAAGAAAAGAAAAGAAAATGTTTATATCTCAATGCTATTAGATTTTATATTTACAGTTACTCAGAACTCAATTTGAGTCTCTAAGTACATATAATATATTTATATTCAAATATATATTATATCTAAGGACACAAATATTTTAGAAAAAAACGAAGTTATCCTATTAACATAGATTATAGTTATGAATACCATGTATGTATGTATGTATATATTTATTTATATATATCAGCTATATTTCTTTGAATATATATAGTTACAAAAAAACAAATAATAGGTTGACTGAAATCTATTTACTCCATTAATGGAATTAGATAACACCTCAGAAATATTCCTTGTGAAATTCAAATCTCGTTGATGTCAGGTGACTCAATTCTACTGAGAGTTTCTTCAATTCTTTTGCCAACACTGGCATTCCACAGTAGAACACACCTGCAGTTTTTAACCATTACAATTTTTGTTAATCACCCCGTTTCTCGAAAATCTATTCCGATCAATTCAAAATCAAATTTTAATCATAAATAGTAAATAGTTTTCTAACATGTTCAACTCTAACTCGAAAGGACTACAAGTAAATTGAAATTACTTATACTCGAAATTAGGGTGAAGCTAGAAAATTATTTTAAGGGCTAGAGATAAATCATAAATTCTAGTAGGTTAAAGAGTAATTTCATTATTATACTAAATTGTAATTTCATAAATTTTGAAGGGTCAAAAGGAAAATTTATAATTTTTGTGGCCAAGTGCTAAAACCACTATTTGCCCTTGCCTACGCCCTAACTCGAAGTGATTAGAATTCGAAATGATCTAACCTAAAAGACTAACTCTCACCTAGGACGGAGGTAGACGAGGGTCTTAGCCTCTAAAATGAGAAATTGTTGCTTTAGACCCAAAATTTATAATATCTTAAATTAATATAGTGTATAATTATTATTTGGTCCCTAAACTGTTAGAATTTCAATTTAGTCCTTTTGAAAATCAATATAAACCAATACAAAAGTGAAGTAGCATTTTAGCTCTCTTACAAACAAATAATTTAGTTTGAACCCATTAAAAAAAAAATTCTAACTTTACCCCTATCTCAAACTTGAATGACATAAACCTAAAATTACTCAAACCCAAATTATCCATATCAAAAGCTAGTCCTATAAGCATGTTTTTGATTGAAATCAAAAGTCTTCAATCTTCTTTTCCTTCTTTCTTTTGATTCTAAGCTATTAATTCGATTAAACACGACAGCTGTGAGTTAAGCTGAAATGTCGTAAGCATATATATATATATATTCTTCATAAATTGGTTGCGTACAGCCTTTTGATGGCTTTATTTTTTAATGTTCACGTAGTAGGTTGAAATGAATGGGAGCCAATTATGAGCAGTCTCGTTGGCAGAATCTAAATCTCTTTTCTCACTTTCAGATCCTTTTTAAAATATATATATATGTCTCTTTGATTAATAATTTAATACTTCTTTTTTTTGTTTATTTGGTTAGAAATGTATTTACCTACTGTGGCATGAGGATGTTTTGAAGCTATTTTTCTGAAGACTTCTTTCCAGTTGGGCCTTGCAAAATGAGTCCTTACCTGCGAAGCAAATCATTAAATATCCAAAAGGGTTAGGAAAAAAAAAATACTAAAGGAATTTTTAAATGGCTGTTTGGTAGGTGAGAAAAGGATATGCCAAGAAAATTTTTTATATAGATGTTGACAATGAAGAGAATGACATGCTCTGCACATTTTCAGTCATCTACTCTCTTAATTACTAAAAACCATATTATATGAAGATTTCACATGATCTAACAACTGATAATATTAAATAAATGGTAATGGAAAATGACTTTTTTGGGAGTATGTTTATGATGTTTATCATTTTTTTAAGTTATCTAGGTAATGAGAACAGAAAAATCTTACTCTGGTTCCTGATAAGATGTCAACACCATGTTTAGCATGATTTAAAGCTTGGACCATTGTTATCAAGGTTGATCTTGCATCTCCTTCTTCATAAACACTTGTAAGGTAGTTGTGCAGCTCAATTTGACCCTGTTTTTCAAAGATTAAAAATAACAAGGATTAGGTTATTTATTTACTATTGGAAGCTTATTCAAATAATGGCTGATTATTTACTTTGTGATCCATTTCTGCAACTTCATCCATTACTCCTTTAAACCATTCAAAGGAACCTGATTCTCTTGTGACCCAATAGAAGTAAGCATTTCGAGTCCTCGGCGGTGACTTCTTTTTTCCGCCGATAGTCAAACTTGAATTCGCGGTGTAATTCGAAGATGCAAGACTGTTCCAACTATCATCTGATCTACTAATTTCTGTGGCTAAATCCTGTACCATCAAATTCCCATTATGAAATGAAAAGTAAATGATTATAAAATTTATGCTGAAAATCGTCTTGTAGCAAGTGGCTTGAATGTATATACCATTTGATCTTCTGGTCTTGAATTGTTTAAAAGATCTCTAAGGATGCTTATGAAAGGGGTAGCTCCAATTCCTAGTCCCACAAGGAGGAGAACATCATAGTTCCTGTAGTCTTGTGCTGGAGCCCCATATGGACCGTCGACGAGTAACTTAGGTTGGCTGCACCGATGAAGTATATTGCGTTAAATACTTGCCGGTTCCGTAGTGTAATTTGAATATAAGAAGTATATATTCTTACCAGTTATTATCAATGTATCCAGGGCCACCGAATCTCGCTCGGCCTATAACGAACGGTGAGTCGTTAACTTCGGTGAAAACTCGTTTAAGTTCCTTAGTCCAGTCTCCAACTGTTCGGATATGAACACTAAGATACTCATCTCCTGGTGCTGAAGTTATAGAAAATGGGTGCCTGCAAAAAAAAAGAAGAACAAATGATGTTCCAAAACACAAGACACCCTAAATCGTAAACCCTAAACCCCAAAATCATACTTACCATTCAAATGGGGAGATTGATGGGCACTGCAGAAATATGTACTGTCCACTTTTGTACTTGAATCCTTGCGGTTTCGACATAACCATGCTGAAGACATCTCCTGGTAGTACTGAGACCTGTGCATTGAGCTCAAATGATTAAGAGTTTAGCTAAACAATAGAAGAGTAAAGAGAAGAATTTGATAAAATTACCTTGAATATTTTTACTGAATAATGTTCTGCTCTACATGCTCTTACAGTACGTTCTCCAATGTAAAGCAGCAATGGAACAGCTATGTACATCCATGTCTGCAAACACAAACATAATTAGTACGTAGCAAGTTGGTATGTTACTCTCTGTCATTGTCTGAAATTTTGAAGTTCTTACCGATCTCTGGTACCACTGGTGAGCCAAATACAAGAATGTTCCATGGATAACCAGCAAAATGTAGACAAGGCCAAGAAGGTGATGAGAATACCAGAAAGCATTGAAGCCTGTCAATCTATTGAAAGGTGCAGGGAATCTCAAGATGTTTCTTCGGAAGTGACTTGTTGCTAATATAAACGCAATGGCCATGAAAACCACCATTGCTATCCCCGTAATGCCTAGAATACCGATCAAAAGTTCTAGGTATGTCGGTCGTTTGCCGTGACTAAAATCAGATGCTATGAGAGCAAATTTCTCAGGTGGAGCATTAGTTAAACGGATAAAATCACATGCCAAATGACTTCCACCATGAACCAATACTCCAATAGCTATTGCACATGCAATTGTCTGTAAATTAAGGGAGTAAAATCATTTAGGTTTACATTTTTACAAACTCCATTTAAATAAAAGCCCTTTTTTTTTTGTTCTTACCTTGTGAAAATTAATGCTGTCATCAAAAGGTACAAAGGATCTTGCTTTAGTGGAACGAAGCCAAGTCAATGTGTTGCGACAAACCGGTAAAAGAATCAAAGCCATGTTGAGCTTGAGTGTCTCGGCAGACCCTTTGGCAGTACATAAGCAATACCCCATAACTTGAAATGCTGCCCTGTTTTTGTATTGCATGAATTTCCAAACAAAAAGGGTAGCCATTGCCATAATCCAAAGCAACAAAACCCATCCCCTTCGCCAGTTTTCTAATAGCAAGCACCGGAGTTTAAAGCACATTCTTCGGAACATGCTTTTGGGTCGAACGGAACTTAAGTTTTGACTCCAACCAACACTTGCTGTGCTAAGTGGTCTACTGTAGTTCATGTATGTATCCCTTTGCAGGAGTAACGTTTCCAATTGCCATAACTGAAATCAACCCAAATTGATATACAACATCCTATTTAATTCCCCCAAATAATTTTTGGGTTAAAATTTGATTTTGGTCTCTTTACTATTCTCAAATTTGAGATTTAATTCTTATATTTTGATTTATCATAATTTAATCTCTCTAATTATATAATATAATTAGTTAATCCAGGTAGTTTAGACTGTAACTATTCCAGCTACAATGCTAGTATGAACTTTTTCATAAAAACATCTCTTTCAACTCATAAAAAAATAATATATATCACTATTTTAACCGGAATAGTTAATGATGCTTAATTGTTTGGACTAATTAATAATATTATAAAACTAAATTAATGAAATAATGTCAAATTAAAATACAGAGATTAAATCCTAAATTTGAACATATTAGAAGGACCAAAATCATAATTTGACTTTTTTTTTGTTTAAAACAAGCAAAGCAATTTACCTCAATGTACCCAAAATTCTCAGGATCCAATTCTTCCATGATTAGTGATGCATACTCTTCAGCTTGTTCTTTTAGCTTGGATAGCTTGTTGGCTGAAGCACTAAGCATTATAAGCTGCATTTTGAATATATATATATATATATATATATATAATTTAAAAAATCAGCAACAACAAAAAAGATAAATGACATTGCAATATTTAAGTCAAACTTGAAAGTAACTGCATTTTGGGTATTTTTACACAATTCATAATTATTTGGTACATTTTTTTTAAAATTCTACGATGGATAAAAATTACCATAAATACTTGACTAAAATTTAAAGAATAGAAAAAATAAATAAATGAGCAGACAATCATCTATAATTAATAATCATTTTATTACCTCTTGTACTTCTTCCCTTGTGACTCTTCCATCTTCATTGCTATCAGCCCTGCAAATTTACTTTCATCAAAATATAATTATGAAAGAGCAAAGTAAAAATAAATAAATAAATAAATAAACGCAGCATTTTAACTCTTGTCGAGTTCCCACAAAACATAGACCATAAAGCAACCTCGTCCAACTGGGCCATAAGCCGTCAGCTTTTTTATTCAGTGGGCAAGAAATCAGGTGCTTCACGTAACAACTTAAAATTACTGCTCTCAACCAATCAATTCAAAGATCAAAATCGTTTTTTGCCGATCAAAACTTTCGATCGTCAGCGTTGTTTTTAGCGGCAAAAGATCGTTTAAAAAAAAGATAAAATAAAGAGAGAAAAAAAACTAACATGTCGAAGAAAATCTGAAGACGCGCGTCGAAACTCTGATCTGAAATCTGTAACCAGAAATCATGAAGCTCCTCTTTTGTTATTTTCTCGATTCTTTGTCGTCTTCGTCTTGCTAATGCATCGAATATGCCTACTGCGAATTCCTTTGAATCCACCATACCTATGAAAAAGGAAAAAGAATTATTTTCTTCGCTGCCAAACAGAGTATTGGATGACAAATAAAAATGAAGATTTTCTTAGTTGCCAAACAGAGTATCGGGGACTTGATAGTACGGACCTATACATTCACCGAAATCTTCTCTAGCAAGCAAACCGTCTTTGGCTAACGACTCGAACCTCGACTCAACTCGTTTCCACATCTCCACCGCGTCATTTTCGCCGGTGTTTTTACTGATGAACCTCAGCCCTTTCAAAGCTCGTTCGGCGCTGGATTTCGTTCGTTGAAGCTTGGCTTTGATTCTCCTCTCATCGCGAGCCGTAATCCGACGGTCTTGAATCTGATCAACCTCCGCCGCTGAAGATGAAGCTCTCGATGACGATCCCGATTTCAACCACGCGAACTTCCTCCGGATCCTCGACGTCGCCGATAAGCTTCTCGCTAAAATCCCCGACGAACCGTTAACGGAACCACCTTCCTTTTCTTCTGCACCAACCTGTTGTGGAGTCGTACTCGGCGTTACGCTGTAAAACACAATGGAATCATTCTCGAGCTCAAGCGTAACTTCAACTAAGTCTTGCTGGTTATTCCTCTGTAAACCGCTGAGAAAAATCGGCAACATTGCTCCACCAACTCCATATTCATCTCCTGCAAGATCATCAAAGTCTTCCGGCAATTCAAATGAACGGCTATAATTAGAAAGCTTGGAACTACTCCCTCCGAACGAATGAAACGACGCCGGCGACTTCATTAATCAAAAGGTACGTTCTCTTTCTTCTGAATTAAATTAAAATTGCTTTATTTTTTTTCTTCTGATTTTCTTTTATGAAAAAAAAAAAACAATGGGGTGGGATTATTAATACAAAACCAACAACAACAACAAGAGAAACACTTCTCAACCGATCAGTTAACACGATTTCAACGCTTTTGGGGAGATTAATCGTGTGCTTTTTGCAGAGTAGTTGAGGTTTTGCCAAACAATTTTTTTGAAAAAAAATTTATTCCCTCATTAATATGACAAATAATTAAAAAAATTTAATCATATTTACTAGTCGGGTAGTGAGGAAGGAGAAGAAAAGAGACTTGGGTATATAATAACAAAGCGAAACGTAAACAAATAAAAATGAGTTTTATTTTTAATTTTAATTTTCTTTTCTTTTAAGGTGATGAGAGGTCAATGTGGAAGGTGAGAGTTTGGAATATATTTGGCGATTATTTTATGATCCAATTCTACCCTGTTTTTAGGAAGCGGCGGTCTGGTTTTTTAAATGTTTTTTTGGTTACTATTATTTTATTTTCTGGGTTTGTGATTTTTGGTATTGCTTAATTATATTGGGTTAAATATAAATTGAGTTGAACATTTAATGATATGTAGAGCTTTTTCAACTATTATTGTTCAAATCGGATTAGATTGGTGAATTGGATTAAGATGCTAGTTTGAATAGAAGGATTAAATTGATTAATTTGTAAATCGCTTGAAACTAATTTTTCTAAAGTTTTATGAATTTTTAGTACTTTATTTAATTAAATAGGATAAAATTAATTGGACCAATTGAATCAATTTTGACCACCAGTTCGGTTTTGAAAATCTTACTCCTAATGTAATTTTTTTTCATTTATAAAATTTGAATTCGAGATCTTACCTAGAAAATTCGAAATGATACCATTCAATCCAATAAATGTTTGTTGTCTTTATTTTATTTATTAAGGAAGAAAAAAGTTTTATGAGTTTTTTTTTTATAAAAAAAAAAACATCTTTTTGAATGTTATGGTTTAGATCAGCATTTGGTTATTGGTGAAATCATTTTTTTTCATAGGGAGTAAATTGATAAATAAGGAAATATATAATTTTATATAATGTCAATCACGTGGGTGAAGTCAGAAAATTTTTTAGAGGTTCAGGATTGAATTATAAAATTTTTAAAAGGTTAAAATGTAATTTTATCATATATTACTTTATAATTTATAATTTTTAAGGGATTAAATAGAAATTTTTTTCATATATACAATTTTATCGTAAACAAAAAAAAAAAATTCATTTTTGCCACTAAACGTAACCTTTGGTAAGTGAATTAGAGGATGACATTAATTTCTTTTAAAAACATCATATACTATTAATATAAATATAATAATGGTAGAGAATTTTAGAAAAGTGAAAAATCATGTGAATATCTTTTTAGTTGTTCTAATTTAGATGCTCTTTGTAGAGAAATCATGCAAACTGGTATTATTATTATTATTATTATTATTATTATTATTATTATTATTATTATTATTAATGTAAAAGTCAATGTTAATAATTAACATATTATAATAACATTCTAAATTATTAGATGGTTCAACTTATCTTAATCCATAATCATAGTAATATTGCAATCATTAACATTATCCCATACTAATTAATCAAATAACTGTTTATATATATACTTTCATATCTGGTTGAGTCTTAACTTGATTAATATGAATATTGTCGTTAATATAGATCAGGACATGAGTTTGAGTATGCTGAAGCGTATTATCCTCCTATTTAAAGGTTAAAGAAGGGGCTATAAGTAGTTCTTGGTATTATGTCAAAAAAATATACAATAAAATTATTAAAAAAGAATAATATGTTAAATCTCTATATATTTTTTAAAAATATATATAAATACAAATTATTAGATCTTAAGGAAAAAAAAAAAAGAATTTCTGTAAACCTAAAGTGAGAGCATACTGCTTTTTGGGTCTGCATGATGAAAAAAAAAACCATATAAACTACATAATTACAGCTGTTGATATAAAGGGAACAAATAAGATTTTAATAAATATAAAATAATCATAATCGATATAATAGTTGTCATGTTCGTGTTTCCCACTTTCTCAACTATATCAATCTAGAAAGAAAAAAAACAAGTGCTTTTTAGTCTCTAAATTCTCCTTATTCTATCATCAATTTAATAAATAAATAATGAAATATACGGTCGGAAACTAACGGTAATATCAAAGTTAATACTAATTTAATCAGGGTTTAAAGTTAGTAGAGATTACAACGTTTAAAATTACTCATAATATTTAAATAAGAGGATAATACGCGCTTTAACGCACTTAAACTCACGTCATTCTACATTGATAATAATATTGATACCAATCGAACTAAAACTTAATCGGCAACAGAACTAGAAATTTGTATTCCCTACAAGCTTGAAAAACATAAAAGAATACACGGCATTGGCTATAAGTAGGTTTTAGTTTACCCCAAGGTAATTCCATTGTAAACTTTTTTTCCTTTTTGTTCTTCGTCTAATTCATAATTTAGAAAGAATAAAGTTGATAGAATTCTGCTCAACATCTCTGTTAAAAGACAAAAGGTAATTTTACTTGTTTCATTTTGACACTCCATTATACATAAGTTTGACTTTTTCACCAAATTTCTTATATTTTTCATATTGAGTTAGGCTCACCAAAAACACATCATCTAAAAGAAATAGTTTATGGTAAATTTACATTTTAACTTTTCTAATATAAAAAAAATTCAATTTAATCCTTTCCGAAGTTTCTAACATGGCTTAGACTAGTTGGTTGAGTATTCATTAGCACCTTTATAAGTACCAAACTTTAAGTATCACCAATAATTTTATTTGATAACCGATAACTAGGGAGTTGGCAAAAGCCTTGACCCCTTAAAAATAAATTTTTTTAATTTAGTCTTTTTAAAAATAATAAAACTATAAATTAATCTATGATAAAATTATACTTAATTCCCGTATGAAAAAAATCAATTTAATCCTTTTAAAAATAATAAAATTACATTTTAATATTTCATAAATTTTATAATTCATATCCTAAGAAAAAATTGACTTCCCCCTCAACCTCACAACAATATTACATTCAAATCTTCCGGCAAGAATGTATATAATATTTGTGTAATAGCATTGGATTTTGTCATGAAGGGCATGAAGTATTGGGAAAAAAAATATTAATAAGTTCTGTCAGAAATTTTTAATTAAAAAAATTAGCATTAGCTTAGATTTATACATCTATATATACTATATTGATGTCTTTGTCTAAATTTGGTGTAACAAATAAAAAAATAAAATTATATAATAAATAATATGTATTTCAAAATTATATTGGTAACTTTTTTTAAAATATTATTTATTTAAAAAAATGGTCTAAAATTTTTTCATTTCAATTTTTTCAATTATCCTATTTTTAAGGGATAAAACAACAATTAATCTATGAAATTGCTAATTTTTTTTCAATTTTGTCCTTAATTTTTGTCCATATTGTCCTAATATTTGACAATTTTTTTTAAATGGCATGATGACTTGGCACACTAAGATTGTGGCGTATCATCACTTGAAAATTTAAAAAGTACATAAAAATTCTATTTTTTTTTTAAAATAAGAATTTTAAAATATTTTAGTTGATGACATAGCATAATCTTAGAGTACCAAGTCATCGTATATTAACAAAACCCAATTTCAAGGACTAAATTGATAAAAAAAATGACAAATTCCAAAACTAATGTAGACCCAAAAAAGTTCAATGACCAAAAAGAAAAAAAAATTATCAAAATCAGGGACTAAATGCTAATTTATCCATTTTTATTTATTAAGAAATTGTTAATTTCATCCTCATTAAAAATGATGGCAGCCATCATTCTACTAACTATATAGATTTAAAAAGTTTGGATGAAGATGATGTAATAATATATTTTTTCCTTCTTTAAAACAAAAATTATTGGATTGGAAGTTGGCAAAGAGCTGTCAAATTTTGTAAGCCATTTCTAGAAGGCAGGGATCATGCAAACATTTTGTAGTACATATTGAAAGTATAGGCATATATGATTCGTGTACTTTTTAATGGCTACAACACAATTTGCTTGCTGCACCCACAATTCATATATTACACCAACTTTGCTTTCACTAAAGTATCATTCTTTCTTTTTCAAAATTGTAATCTTTTTCTTGAATTAATGGCTTGTTGTATTATCAGCATTCAATCAACCTTCTAACATGTAGTTGTTGCATATATACAGATATATATATATATATATATCGGAATTTGATGGTATCGGATTTGAACATATATTATACACGGATTTAGGGTTGGATGTGATTTTAACCTTTCAGAAATGAGAAATTATCTATGTTTATGAAATCGTAAGATGATAAAATTGCAATTTGATCTCTCAAAATTTTATTATTTATTCATAATTCCCTAAAATAATTTTTTGACTTGACATTTACGTGAATATAAAAATATATATACACGTTCATTTAAATGATCTGTTGTATGTATAAGACATAATAAATTGAATAATATAAAAATAGGGTTAATTATAGCATGCATTCTTAGATCATGGTTAAAATTTAAATTGGGTCTTAAGCTTCAAGACGTTTTAATTGATTCTTTCAAGTATAAATATTGTATCAACCATTGTCCTTTCGTTAAGCTTGGTCACTAGATTTGACATTTTGTATATCTAAAACACATGGATAGAATTTTAAACACGAATAATTCGGATCCGACATGTTAAAGATGTTCTATTTTATTTCACACATTAGATTCAAATTGTCCATGCAATATATACAATATATATATATATATATATTTAAAGTTTGATCTACATATTTTTAAATATGCTCAACGACATATCTAAGCCAACATTTAACACCCAAACTGACGATTAAATTCACGAAAGGATCTAATTGATATAATATTAATACTTCAAAGTCTCAATTAAAATATTTATTTATTAACTTTTTTTTATTTCATTTAGAATTGTTATGGTGTTCACTATTACCAACCGTTACCCAACTACCCGACTAAGACCGACCCGATCCTCTTTACTCTAACAGTGATAGTCTGTATAGTTCACTTACATGGGTTCGCGTGTGGAGGGTTCGCATCTCCGTATTGGTTCGCACATGGGGTGTTCACATCATCATGCAAACGAACCCATCTTTGAAGAACACATGTTAATCTTAAAATAGAATATGTGTTGGTATGCATATAGACCTACCTAGAACGTCACATCAAAAGTACCGTGTCATATAAATAGAAAAATCAACCTCTTTAATACACAAACACACAAAAACATGGTTTTTTTAGCATCTATAACTCCCATATATAGAATAAATAAATAGGGAGTTAAGTGGATTTTTTTTTTCTAAAGGAGTTAGGTGAAAGTGAAATTAGATGTTGTCCACGTTCCAATTTATGTATGGTTGAATTTAAGAAAAAAAAAAGGTCCAAAAACTTAAAATGTAGGTTAAGTTTAATTTCAATCTAGTACAAAAGGGTTTTCATGCAATTTAATTTGCTTGTATCATACATTAGTTGAGATGTAAAATTCATGTTTTCTCTCCTCCAAACCCTAAGAAAACTTTATAAATTAAATACAAAAATACTGCTACTATTTGAAGGGGGGAAGTCCCTATAATTTTGGGGGGTGTGACAGAGACACAACATGCATTAATTGTGAATTTTAATCCATTAATTAGTAATTAATATTTTGCAAATATACTAGCCCAAGTATTGATAATTAGTGATGGTTTAAGAGGAGCAACATTAAACATTTTCTTTCTTTTTTTTAATTACAATAATAGGATAAAACTCGAACAACAAACTCAACTAACACAATTCGGATTCAAGCCACACTTGAGACGATAAAATGAGCATTTAAACTTTAATTAGCATAGCTTTTGTTTATTTATATATTTATTTTCTTTGTACATTTAATGATTTGAGGGTGGGACATATGGATGTTAAGTTTTAAACTCAAATTACATTTAAGGTCATTAAATTATTAGTAAGTTTATGTTTTGGTTATTAACTTTAAAAATTATAAAATAGTCACTGAAGTATTTAAAAAAATTTATTTGACTCACTGGACTGTTAAAATCGTTGTGCGTGACGTTCTTTGTTTATATAGCTTGCATTGAAAGCTCTCATTCTTATTCTCTTCTATAGTTAATTTTTTCATGAAACAACTTTGAATGCCACAAATCTGCAAACCAAATTCCAAATAGCTTTCTTCTCCAATCTTTGACACTGATCGTCAGATCAACTTAGATCTAAGGCATGTTCTTCTATTCATCAATGAATACTGATTCATTGTACTGATTGTCAAATCGTCGCTTGGAGCTCACTAGCCAAACTTTAAAAAAAAAAACTTAACAATCCAATAATTTAAATAAAAACTTTCGAATAGTTTAGTGACTTAGATGGGAATTTTTGAATAACTTAGTGACCATTTTGTAATCTTTTGAAGTTGAATGACCAGAACATAAATCTACTAATAGTTTAGTGACTTGGGTTAAGTTTGCCCTTTATATTAGTCAACAAAAAAATACGTAAGAATAATATTAAAAATAAAATTTTAACTAATATAATTTTGAAAAAAAAAAGAAATTAATAATAAAGTAATAAAAAATTAGAAAGTTATTGATAAAATATACATGATAAAAATAATGCACAATGGGTTTGTGGAGAAAATTGTAAAGGAAGTGTGGGTTGGTTTTTAATTTCGTGAATTTAATTACTAAAATAATTAAACTTATAATTTATTTTTTATAGATAATTTTGGTGAGTTGGCAATATCCTTACTTACTGTGTTGGTGCATGGTAACCATGTCATCAAATTCAATCAGAAATTTAGAGTAAAAGTTTATGGGTAAATTACACTTAAGGTCACTAAACTATTACTAAGTTTATGGTTTGGTCACTCAATTTTAAAAAATTACAAAATAGTCATTGAATTATTCGAAAATTTTTATTTATGTCACCGGGCTATTAAGCTTTTCTTTTAATAGCCCGGCTAGCAAGCTCTAAATGGCGATTTGACAATTGGTACGGTGGATCAGTACCTATCAACGAGTAAAAGAAAATACCTTAGATCCAAGTTGATTTGACGATCAGTATCAGAGATGAAAAAAAAAAAGTTGTTTGTATTTTAGTTCTCAAATTCGTGACGTTCAAAGTTGTTTCGTGAAAAAAATGAACTGTAGAAGAGAAGTGGAAAGAGAGTTTTCGATTGGTGCTGGCGGTGTGAAAGAGAAGGCTATACAATAGCAATTTTAACAACACAACAACTTAAATGAAAACTTTTGAATAATCCAGCAATCATTTCATAATTTTTTTAAAGTTCAGTAACCAAAGCATAAACTTACTAATAGTTTAGCAATATAATTTGCCCAAATTTATTTAGTTACAAATCAAAGATAGAAACTTATTTAAAATGCAATAAAAATACAAGAACTTAGTTAAAAGAATAATTGGAGATTTGTTTTAAACATTTTAACTTAAATGTTAATATTGCACCTCGTCGTTATAATGAATAATTGCTTGTCACATCCCTGTTTTAAATTGAAAATTACAGCCAAGTCAAGATAAGCAACAAGTTGATTATCTTATCATTATAGCATTCCCTTTATATTACGTAAAGGTGATATACATTATGTGAATAAATCCCCATTAGATTATTGCTTCAATTTTAGTTTTAATTTAATTGATACGGTTACTAATAATTAAGAAAACGTAAATTTGATCATCGAATTTTAAAAAATTATCATATTTTCATTAACATTATCGATTTATTATATTATAGTCACTTAGTCAGTAACCTTTTTCTCCTAACCGGAACCCTAGTTGCCAATGCTAACTCTATTGCCTCCGTTGTTGGACTACCGATAAAAAAACCTCCAAGCAAAGGCACACAATCCCTTCCACGTAGATTAAATCGATATTTATAAATGTTTTTCTCACGTATAAATAAACTCTAATATTTAGTTTCTTAATAAATTGTATATTAAATATACACCAATATAAATATATTTTTATGTAAATATAAATTTAAAAACTATTAATCATATTTAATAATTATATTTTAATTTTAAATGTAATTATAAAAAATTTAAAATACGTAAGATACAAAAAATTAAAAGGTGGTTTAAAATATCAAAATCTTGTATTAATCAATACAGTCCGAAAAATACTGGTTTAAATGAGCTAAAACACACCAAAACTATTAAGAAGTACTAAAATTTTAATAGAAATAGAATTTAATTTACTTAGAAAGAATTTAGAATCGAAACGGTCCGTACCGATCGGTACCAACACCAACTACCATGCATGGCACACATGTACTTTGTCGTTTAATATGGGGGAGAAAGAGCCTAGCAAGTTTCATACTGAAAGGTAAAACTCAACCAACTCCCATTGACTTTATTCACCATTAAAAAAGTAAACAAAATTAAGAAGTAGTTGTCTAAAGATAATTCTAGCTTCTCCATGAGCTGGAATATTTTTTTTATTAGGGATTAAAGTGTAATTTTATTATTTATTAATTTTAAATTTAATCATTTAAAAGAAGATTGAATTACAATTTTTCCTATTTTGAGGGATCTAAAACTCTTGCCCGCGTCCTTAAATTCGCCTTAAAATGCTAATAGTTCTTAAAACCTCTTTTGGTCTTAAATATGCAGGCTAATCTGAGATGTAATCAACAGTGAATAGAGTAAAAGATTTTGTCATATGAGAAAGAAACAATAAGGTTTGTAGGGGGAAACAAATATTTACAATTACGTCCCTTTTGTTTTTCTACTGTTTCGTACCAACTGCTGCTAAATAACAAAAGCTATACAGGATTTCTTTAGGTGCAATCAGACCTCATTTAGGTGGAACCTATCAATCAATATGTCTATCACCCTCTCAGTCCATCAGTAATTCATATGATATGAGTAGGGAGTTATGATCCTTTGAATTCAAGAATTAATATCATGTCAATCAAAATGTTCTCAAAAATTTTAAGTTAGTTTTAAATTTTATTATGTTCTCGAGTTTTTAAATTATTAGTATCGTGTCAATTAGATAAATTAAATGTTAACTCAAATTTAATTTAGAATATATGTAAAACACGTATATGTATATCTGCTGTATGGCCAGCTTAGGCTTTATTGAAATGAATTAGAGCTGCTCAAAGAGCGAATCCTTGGTGCATGGAATTTGCATATGAATGATGTCATGAGCATTAATATTTGAGACATTGTAATTTCTAGGCTTTTGGTGCCTATTTTACTCTCCAAAAACAGTATTAACACTTCTTTATATTAGCAACACAATCAGGGGTGAAGCCAACAATTTTGTTATTGAGAGAGGAGGGCAGAATAAAATTTTACAAGTTTGAGGGGCTAAAAGTAAAAAACTTGTTTAGAAAGGAGCTGAAATTGATATTATACCTCTTAGCTTGGGGGCAAGGGGAATACCTACCCCTAGATACGCCCATGTACGCTATGTTTAAAATTTGACCCATTTTTTTAAAAAATATGCTCCAACTCAATTCAAATTAGAATTAATGCCTAAATTGACTGTTAGGACTTGATCGATACAATCTTGATACTTTGAGGATTCCATTAAAATATTTTAAAGTTTAGGGACTAATTTAAAAACTAAACGATAGTTTAAGATGTTTGATTGAATTAACCCATTCACAAATGGGGCCCAACAAAGGATCCAAAGCAGGCAATCACATTGACAGCAACACAGAATCTGTTCAGCATTTGGAGACTATGCTTTTGTCTCACACCTCCGACTAACAAATTCTTCACTATGAAGTAAATTTGGCTGAGTGGTTCATGCATTTGACTCACAGTGTGCTTCATTTGCTTCTATGTTTCGTTCTCAAACTTACCATAGAATTAAGCAATATATAATTAGCTACCATTTATTCATCACCACAAGCTTAAACCTTCTAGAGGCCTAATCCCCTAAATCTCTACCAACCTAAACATCAATTTGAGGCAAGAGATTAAATAGATTCCATGTTGTTATACCTTCGATAATCGATAATCAGATTAGATCTTAATTAAATTTGAAAACCAGTCAGATTAAATTCTTAAACAAAAGGCAAAAATTCTTTTAACATTGTTTACTTCATCTACAATATTCAAACCGAAACTTTAATTTAAGAAACAATTAGCTCATTACTAAGAAATGAATTTACAAAATTTAAAAGAAATCTATAACAAATTCACCATTTTTAAATTCCCATCTCTTTCACTGATATTTACTTGTAATTTCATAAATTTCAAACCATACAACTATTTTCATCACCATTAATTCAATAATTCCTTATAGGGTCATGCATGCCATAAGTGACAGATTTAACTTACAAAGTTGTCAACAACAACAACCACTAATTCTTGGGGTTAACCATGAGTCATGTCTTAGGCTGCTTTCTTTCAATGACTTCAAATAGACCGACAGAGATAATGCACGTCAAATTTAACTATACCTTTCTTTTATTGGGATATAGCTAAGAGAGCACTTACATAAATTGCCCACAAGTCCTTTGTGGTCAATACATTGTAGTAGATGAAAAATATATTCTAGCAATTTATTTGAATCCACCTTGAAATTAAAAATAACGATAAAGTGGTATTAATTACTGTAGCGATGAAATTGAGTATTGTAAATGAAAATTACTTTTTTTTAGGGTTTATTTAGATGGTTAGTAAAATTGATTCGTAAGAGATTAAAAATAAAAGTAAGAATACGAAAAAATATTAATTACTATAACGGTGAGGTGTGTGCGAAAAATTTTATTTATTGATTTTTTTTGAAAATTCGTTTAGATAGATAGTGAGATTCGTTCTGATGAAATTATAAAAATAATGGTGAAGTGTGATGAATTAAAAACTACATTGGGATCTCATTTTTCTTAATAAATAACAATTTCCATAGAATCAAAGCATAGGAAATGAACCCATATTGCAAATAAGAAGCAGACCTCTTGGTAGTTCTTTGGCAATCCAAAATCCCACTCTAGAAAGCCCAAAAAAAGTAACAACCAAAATTTAAGGTTAAATTCTATTGTTAGTACCTGTACCATGTAAAATTGTGGATTTAATCCTTATATTTTAAATTTGCTGATTTTCAGTCCATGTGCTTCCCGAATTTTAAAATTTTAGTCTTGACCATATTATCACATGTGTAATGACATATAAAACTTAATGTTTTTACATATTACTAAAAAAAACTGGTTAATAGATTTAACAACTATCGTTTTTATTAAGATAAAAAATTCAAAATTTGAAAACATAGCTACTAAAATCATGGATTTAGCTACTACAGTTTGGTCAGGACTAAAATTGACCAATTCAAAAAAGTAAAATGATTAAAATTGATCAAATTAAAGTATAGGTGCCAAATCCATAATTTAGGCAAAGTATAGGGTCTAATAAAAAATTTTGACCAAAATTTAATAGAATCAAAATATAAAATGGCATGGAGATGCGGGGGATCGAACCCCGTGCCTCTCGCATGCAAAGCGAGCGCTCTACCATTTGAGCTACATCCCCTTCATAACAATCTATTTCCAGACAAAAAATATTAATGATGAAAACAGCCAACTAAATCTCGAATGTAATTATTCATTGAATATTTTGAATAAAATTTATTATTTTATTATTTTTTATCATTATAAGTCCTAATTAGTATCGGTTGATATATAAAAAGAAAAAACTACAACAAAGCTAGAGTTATTAAGGTGGTCCCCTTTTGTTACTTTAACAAAATAAAATTTATATGGTTTGTATTTATGGTAAAAATACATCTCCAGTCTTTTCTAATTTTGATGTTGGGTAAATTGGTTTCTTTAAAAAAATAGAATAATTTAATTTACGGTAATTTTAAAAGTGAGCAACTAATGGTAATCAATCACAACGACTATTCTCTTTCAATTGTACATAATTTTGATTCATATAATAACAAGTTTAGATCTTGATATTTATATATTATGTGTAAATATCGACAAAATGTATAAATGCTGCGACCTAAATTTGTTAGATCAAGATCAATTTGACAAAATATGTAAACTTTGATAGATACCATTGACTAAAAATATTACCATTGTCTTTAGTTATTCACTTTTGAAATTGACAGAACTAAATTTCTCTAATAATAATATATCATCAAATAATATAATACTATCATTATTAATAATCATGTATGAGTTATCCCATATCTATCGTGATTTATGTCTCACCATATTTAAGTCCTGAGTAGATTTATTCTGGTTTAGGTCTAAATATGTTCTGATTATCAGTCTTATCATACCTTATAATGATATAACTGTTTGAAGTTATTTGTATGTATTTTTTTATAATTGCAATACTTAAAACTTCAAAAAAGAATTGCAAAAATTACATTATATTGCAATTTATAATTTAATTTCATAATAACTAAAATATTTTGTATTTAATTAGATGATAAATTATAATAAATAAATTAATATTTTAATTTTTTGTAAAATAAAAAAGTTGAAGTTACATATAATTAACAAATCAAAACCTTTTCAGACCCCTACAAGTAAAATTATAGTTACAAACAATACATGTGAGAATTAAGTATAATCATAGTAAAATATTACAAAAGCACAATTAAACTAATAACATAATATATATATATATATATGAAGTATCCACACATATGATTAGGGGTGTAAATACGATATTGGTGTTGATAAGTTGTTCGAATTCAACTAAAAATAACTCAAATTTAATTTGGTAACTATTGAGTTTAGCTAAAGTTTGTACTATTAGTCAAGTCGAATTCAAACTTAGTAATACTCGATTTATTAGCTTGCGAGTCTTATCAAGTTTTTTATTTTAAATAGTTTTATATTATTACATTACGTTATTTCGCTTAATATATGTTACAAACCTTAAGCTTAATTATCCAGCCGGGTTTGAGTTTGAATATATATAAGCTTAATTGAGCTTAAGTGCAAACTTGAGCGGAGGTTAATCTAAGGGAGACAGGTAGGGCGTTGGCCCCCCCCAAAAAAATAAAAAATTTTCAATTCAATCCCCTTATAAACAGAGAAACTATAATTTAATATATAGTGACATTACACTTTAGCTCCAAAATGAAAAATTTCCAATTCGGTCCTCTTATATATAAATTATAAATTAATATATAATAAAAATTATACTTTAGCCCCCTAAAAATGAAAAAAAACCCTATTTAATCTCTTCAAAAATGATAAAATTATAAATTAATACATAATAAATATATATTTTACTCCATGAAAAATTAAAATTAAAATTCAACTTCTACTAAAAAAAATTAAATTCACTCTTGAGCTTGAATATGAAAATTGATAAATAAAATTAATTAAACTTAAACTCGAACTTGAATAACTCAATCATATCTCTAACTTAGCTCAAACTTAAAAATAGAGTTTTGATACAACTCAAATTGAGTATCCATCTTAGCCTTTGTTAGCACAAATCTGTATAAGAACCGAAAAAGTAAGCACAAAAGCCGGAAAACTCCAATCTCCGATACACTCGCTTTAGCCATTGAGCCATTGAGCCATTGAGCCATTGAGCCATTGAGCCATCAAATTTTATTAATAATCCTCCAAATTTAAAACTACCCCAACTTTGATTTTCCTAACCATTATTTATTTTCAATTTTAAAAAACGCAATATTTATTTTCTAATCTTTTTTAAAATTTTCCTTTTTATTCTTTCAATTTCTCTAATTGGAGAAGTTTTTGCTTAACCATTCTCATAAAGCCTCTTGTTTTCCTCCTCTGCAATGGCTTCTCTTCATTGGGTTCTTTGCTAATTCCTCCCCCATATTCAGGTATTAATAAAGTTTGTATTTTTTCCCTCCTATTTGACTTTTTTTGAGTAATAAAATCTGGGTCAGGTTGATATGACAAGGAAAAAGAAGAAGAATTTATGTGAAAGGGACAGTTTTGTCTTGTTGTTTTGTCGATAATGTTTTTTTTTTCTTAGCATGGTTTAAGGTTTCAATTGAATTGTTGGTCAGAAATATCAGAATTTGGATTACACTTTTTAAAAAGGGTTCAATTTACATTGATTTTTCATTGTTGGAGGATGATCATGATTAGGTTATTGAAAATTAGGCTAGCCTTAGTTTTTCTGCAGATCTAATGTATGTTTTGTTATTCTGGTTTAGATTGGTTCGGTTTATGTTTTGTAATGTACTAATTCGGATGTTTATTAATGTACGAACATGATGTAGTGCAATATCCAAAAAACACTACAAAATTCCAATCCTGGATTTCATTTTTCACTGTTGTGGTGTCAAGTTTTAATGATGAATGATAATGGTGGTAGCAAGTTGACCAAAATCCGGCAAATTGTTAAACTAAAAGAAATCCTTCATAAGTGGCAAACTGTGACATTAGGCTCGAGGCCAAACGCCCTGCATCCGGAAGAAAACCGGCGAGTGATTAACCGAGGGTTAACGACTGTTATGGCATGCGATTCCGATGAGGAAAGCTGCCCTAGTCTTGAACCGCCTCCTGATGTTCCAAAAGGGTACTTGGCAGTTTATGTTGGGCCAGAGCTTCGGAGGTTTATCATCCCCACGACGTACCTCACTCATCCCGTCTTTAAGGTTTTGTTGGAAAAAGCGAAGGATGAATTTGGGTACGATCATAATGGCGGCCTTACTCTCCCGTGTGAGATCGAGATCTTCAAGTATCTCTTGCAGTGTATAGAGAACCATCCTAAAGGTTACCCTATAGTTGATAACTCGATTTCCGAAGAGGTAAATGCCTGCCTCAAATGATTTATTGTTCATAAACTGTGCCCCAATATGAAGTTCCTATATGTTTTCATTTGCAGGTGAAGATTCATTGAACATCAGGCCGAACGAGTAATCGTGCCAAGAACTTCGAGGTTAAAGCAAGATCTCTTTTGTATGCAAAACTTTTCCTTCTCTTCTTCTTTTCTTGTTAATTTGCAATCAGTAGGAAGCTTTTTAGATAGAAAAATTCAGGTTTTATGGAATGAATGTAATGAGGGGGGCAAATGGTGAAACCTTTGTGTCCTTTACTTGAATGTGATTGCCATATAATGTTTGATTGGTAATGGAACACTTTTATTGTTCATAAAACCATAACGAATCAGTCCCCGATTAGGAAATCCGATGTCGAATCGCAAGATGGTTAAGCTTTTACGGATTTAGTACCCGGTTGTAGGCTTGTCATTCGCATAGTTGAGTCAATTACCCTGTTAGATCACTAGGAACAAGCATCATACATGCTTCCTCCCTTCGTTCATCCGTTTCGAGTCTTGTCTCGAATGCTGAATGACTTAAACCACATTCCGGTCGTCGTTTTGTTGGTTTGCTGTTCAGTTGAATTGAATATTAGGAACCTTTAGCACATGGTATTATAGTGCAGTGGGATGAAAAATACTCAGTTTTGGTTAAAATATGTTGTTAGTTCCTTACTTGTATGGAATTTGAGGTTTAGTCCTTTGTACTTTAAAAGTTAAAATTTTCGTCATTAGTAGTTTCTGTACAGTCTAATCAAAATTCCAAATTAGCCAATATGACAAAATATTTATGATTTTAATGATTGGACTAAGATTTTTCAATCAATAAAGTAGGAGGACTTTAACTTTTAAAGTACAGGGACTAAAAGCATATTTTAACCCTCAATTTTTATTTTGGTTGGGAGGTGCAATGCAAGTGATTATATATTATTTGTACTGTCATGTGCTTTTGGGAAGTATGCTCCAACCAAATCTTATGAATGAGTTGTCCCATTTCTGCCTAATCATTAGACCCTAAAACAATTTGGTACTGGAACAACACCCACAGTTCTCAATTTGTTTATTCACCAACATGTCGGTGAGAGCAATGATATTAGGTAACAATTTATGGTTAAAATTCAGGTTTTTGCCCCTCTACTATACATAATTTGGGGATATAGTCCCTATAACTTAGTACAAGTTCTCTTTACTATTATTAATGTTATGCCTTGATCCAAATCATTAACCCCATTGATAGGTACGAGTTTATGGTCAAATTATGGTCATTGTCTTCTTACTCCACGCAAATTTGAGATTTATTTCATCTACTTTATTTTGGCATAGGTCCTATTATTATTAGTGCTATGTCATAGTCCAAAATGAGTTCATGATCAAATAATGGTATGCACTTGTATTATAATAAATTCGGGCATTTAGTCCCTATACTTTAATTTGACATGGATATTTTTATTATTATTAAAGTTATGCCTTAGGCTAAATTACTAACATCATTAAAATGTACGAATTAATGGTCAAAATCTTTTTCCATATACTATACTTATTAGAAATTTAATCTTTATACTTTAATTGGCATACGTCTTCTTCTCCTGCTATTATTAATATTTATTCTTTAGTTCTAATCACTAAATGAAGAATAAATTTATTATTAAGTTACGGTTTTCATCGAATGTTATAAAATTGAGTTTAGAATTTCAACTTATATATCTATTTTAATAATTATAATTGAAATATGAAAATCTGGGATTTCGGTTTTATGTTTTTAAAAAAATTATATATGTGGACTAACTAAATTATACTAAATTAAAGTATAAAAATAAATTTTTTATTTTTGAATAATCTCATTATAGATTGTAATCATATTTGTTCTTTTTTTATATAATACTTAGAATTATCCATAGTTCCTCCCCAACCCATTATAAGAGAATAATGCACTTCAATGCACTCGAACCCACGTCGTTTTGTATTGACAATAATACCCAGACCAATCGAACTAAAACTCAATCCAACAAAATTTTTAAATTGAGTATAATACAATAAAGAAAATCATAATTAGGCCAAAGTTTGTGGTCTGTTCATATGACAACATGCCATAGTTGGCAAATAGTAGTGACTAGGCTCCTTGGAAACATGGGCTTGGTCCAATGACATGTAGATTTGGTAAATCCTTGTCCATGGGCCATACTTGGTATTGAAGGGTGTGATGGGCTTCTTTTTCTTTATTTCTTTTGCTAAGATGAGCTTCACAAAATGTATCTCAATACAATTGGTTAGAATTTGTTAAAATGTAAATATTTTTATTAGCAAATTGGCTTCTAATTTTACTTAAATTTCAAGTCTTTTACTCGAAAAGTAACAAAACTATCATTTTAGTATAAGCATATGGTATCCAATAAAATCGCGCCACATATTATATTCTTATTGTGGGTAAATTAAGACAAAATTGATACTTTAAGTACTAAATCTAACCCAAAAAAATTTAAGTGTCAAACTGAAAATTGGGTATAGTTTAGAGGTTAATTTGCTAATAAACCCTAAGTTATACCATTTTTTTCGTTAAACTATATTATAAGTTGACGAGTGAATTAGTTTAGCAAATAATTTTTTAACTTAGTAACAAGAGAGGATCTGAAAATTTTTCAGTATGTGATTCGAGTTTCATCTTATATAAATAATGTGTAACTTCATAAATTTATACTTGTAACTTAAAAAAAAAAAAAACTAAATTAATTCATTTACCATAAAAATTAGTAATTTAGTCCTCCACGCAATTGAAAGCATTTTCAAAACTTGAAGTAATCATTTTCTCCTCCTCATAGTTCCATTCCATGGGAGGCTTCATTAATCCCCCAAGACTAAACTTTCCATTTCAAACATGTGAACTCATTTCCAACTCTTTTGGGCTCCAATAATTCAATCTATTTCAAACCAATGATTATACCATATTTCATAAGAAACAATAAAAGGAAAATTACTTATTTAATCCTTTAATTTCATTAAAAAAATCATTTTAGCCCTTCATTTAAAATTTCACTTCTTTTAAATTTTGAATTTACATTGATTATCAAATCACCCCAAAATGGATGAAAAAGTTAATATTTGTTAATTTTGTTGATATGGCAGCCACGTGGATGTCCATGTGTATGCCACCTCAGCAATTAATTTTTAAAAATTAAAAATATTTTATGTTTTTTTGAATTTTTTATATATTAAAAAAATTAATTAATGACTAATGTAGCATCCACGTGTATGCTATGTCAGTAAAATGAACACATGTTAACTTTTCCATCTATTTTGGAGTGATTTGACAAATAACGTAAGTTTATCCTTTTAGGTCTAAACTGATATGATATTAAATTTGTTTTATTGTTATTTGACTACACAATCAATATCATATAAAATTTCAATCACGTATTTTCAACCGATAATACATTTAAATGTCGGTTGAATGCTTAAGCTTGCTCTCGGAAAAGAAGAAAAATTCACAAATCACACCCAATTACCTTAATGGTTGAAATTAACACTATTATCAATTTAGATCTATGAAAAACTTTCCAAAAATAACTACACCAAATTATGTCAATTAAAATAGAAAGATAGAATCTCAAGTTGTAGTATAGTCGAAGGGTTAAAACCACAATTAGACCTTCCTTTCTCTTAAAATTGTAAAAAAATAAAATAAAATATCATTACTTCTCTAAGATTAAAAAAAGAAGGATTCAAATTTCAAACTTATTTGGTGGATTATCTTTAAAAATAATTGCATAAATAAACTAAATTAAAATAAATTGAACTTGGGATCCTACTAACTCATTATTGAATCAAAAGGAAAATAATCTCATTATTCCTCTTTTTTCCCCCTCATGCACATATATTCAAAATTTCATGTTAAGCTTTTGACTACCCATGAAAGATGCTAAGTTTGGGAGGACCTACTTAAATTTTTTAAAATTTTAATGAGATTTAATTAAAATTTTTTAATATTTTAAAGGGCATAATCAATATTTTCCAAAAAATTGAAGAGTCAAGGTCTCCTCTAACTCCAACAAGGTTCCGCCCTAGCCTTTGACATAAATCTTTTTGGCCATATTTTGATTTTCTTCTATTTTAGTCCTACACATGTAAAAGAACATAAGCATTCAATATGTTCATTATCATTATCCACGTTGAGGTGGTCCTCTTTTTCCTTGCTGCACATGCATGGCTACTTGCGTGCTGTTCTTTTCTTTTTGACCTGAAATTTTGTTCACCATAGAAGCCCCTGTATTATACTTCGAATTTCATTTCAGTCCTTTTAATTGAAACAAAAAAATGAGCAAAACTGCATTATAAAAAGGAGCAAAAATATCACCCAAAGGAGTAATTTTAATATACTTTATTGGATTCAATGACTTAGACAATTATAAGGCAACAGTATAGTAAAAAGGTCCTCATACTTTATCACAAATTGCATTTTAGTCCCTTTACTCAAGTCTAGATATTTTTTTTTTTTTTTTTGAGAGGATGAATAGAACCCATAGTTATAGCTTGGTGGGAACGTGGGATTTTAGACTTTGAGAACATCACATGTGATGTCGTTTAAATATGGTCTTGAATATTTGGATTGTAGTGATAACAACGATACCATTGAGAGTAAAAATACAGTAATGTCTGAAAGATACCTATGCTTGTAATAGTTGAATGCAATGCTTTAGCCCCTCCCCCCCTTCCAAACAAATTTATTTCTTGAGCCACCCATGAAAATGATAGCAATATATATATAGATATATATGAAAAAAGCGACAATGTTTCCATTGAACATGGTGTATTTTATTACTCAAATGCAAGAAGAATACAAAAAAAGTTATGTCAACCAAGCTTAGGTTTATGGATAGGATTGAAGTTTTAAAAATTTCGAGATTTTAAGTTTAACTTTGCCCTCTATAAAATATGTATGGTTTTCTTTAGATTTTAATCTTGTAAGTCCACTCATGTTTGGGTTGGCTTAAATTTGTTTCTAATTAGGTCTAGATATATTCAAATTATTAGGATTAACTTTGATAAAAAAAAGTTTAAGCCTCAATATGAGAATAATTATCAAGTTCAGGTCCTAACTTGGATAAAAAAAAATTTAGGCAATTGTTCCCGCATAGGGGCATAAACTTGGTAATTGTTTCCACATTGAGACTTGAACTTTAGGGTTTTTAAGGATTATAACTTGGACAAAAAAAGTTCAAACCTCAATATGAGAACAATTATTAAGTTCAGGTCTTAACTTGGATAAAAAAAAGTTTAAGCCCCAATGTAAGAATAATTGCCAAGCTTAGGGTGTAACTTAGAGCAAATAAAGTTCAAGCCCTACTTTAGGAAAAGTTGCCAAGTTGAGGCCCGAAAGAGTGATTTAACCCTTAAAAATACAAAAAATCATAAATATCTATATGTCAAAACAAGTTGATAAAATGTCCTTATATGCCCCTAAGTCTTTCCATGTCGCGACTTAAGGGTGTAAAAAAGAAAAGGAAGGATGGGACCTCTTTCGCTTTTGGCATAGCAGAACCCTAGTGGGAGGCCCTCACAACAAGCTATTAACTCAATGGTAGAGTGCACTCCTAATAATTAGTTGTTATGCCTAGGCTACGAGGGCTTTGACCGCATGGATAGTTCAATGTGTTCATCAATGTTTAACCACAAGATATGGATCATTTGAGGCATATTAGCAAGGAATACTTCTTTTCTTCCAACCAGGGTTTGAAATCAAATTTCTCTTCAAAAGAATAAATGAGGCGATTCAAGTAAAATCTAATATAGATCCAACTTTTTATTCACTCGTGGAATCTGGAAGGTTCCCTATATAATTTTGGCCTCAATGTGAACTATAAAAATGGAGCACCTAACAGCTCTTTCCATATCTTGAATACAAGATTACCCTTTTTATTATGAGGGTGACAGAGGGATCGTATTATTCTAGTTGTTTTTTTTATCAATAATTTTAGGAGCTATTTTTATCCGTAATTTCAGGTAATCAATTTTGAGTTCAATCCATTTTAAGCTTAAATCATTTTAATTTCAAATTATTAATTTTTTGTAATTAAATCGAATTAAATTAAATTTAGATGGATGGTATTGAAATTTTGTAATTAGGGTCAAAATTTTCAGGTGTGTGATTAGGATATATATATATATATATGCATGCCTTTTACTTTAACATGCAAATTGGTATACAACTCATGAGTTTGCGTTGAATTGAATGGCCCCCACCCCCTCTATACCATTATCACCATTACTGGCTGTTTCATGTCAACCAGAGATTTCATGTTTTCATGATTTCTACTTTTAGGCTTTATTCACTATTTGACCCCTAAGAAATGCCTATTTTATTACTTTAGTACTTAAACTTTTATTTTATTCCATTTTGATATTTAAATTTTCTTTTCGTTGTAAAAACTTTAGTCCAATAAAACTGTGCTGTTGTCATAATTTTTCCATGTCGTTTAATTATAAAGAAAAGCTTTTTCTTTTCATGCAAATCACATTGGAAAATTAAGACAGATGGTATGTTTTTATTGGTCAAAGTTTTTCTTTTAACAGGTTACAATTTTGAACTAAAATCTATAACCAAAAGATAACTTAAGTATTAAAATGAGAAAAAAAAATACCAAAATAGAAAAATAAACATAATTTAAGGATCAAATCAAATAAAATTTTAAATTATATATATTCGAGTTTTTTTATTTAAAAAACAGGCTTGAAGGAGACTCATCAATGGCAGCTTCTTGGGCCTCTCATGCTCCTACGCATGTCTATATCTATAATATATATACATTGGACATATTAATTACCAACTTATATTAATAATCTATTACTAAGAATCTCATGTGATTGCCTGATGGTTAAAAATATTCACTGTCTCATGTGTGGTCTGGGTTCAAGTTGTGCTTGTTAGTTCAAGCTTTGCCCACGTCAGCAAAGGTTGAGATTATTGGAATGGTAATGCCTTAAGTTCGACTCTCACTATACTTAAATTTCACCGTACATTGGTTGTCTCCAAAACTATTCTAATTTCGTTTCGTATATTAATTTGATTGTACTTCACTATACTTGATTTTGATTATAATTGATTTTGGTATTATTTATTTGTACTAATAAACTTAAACGAAAATATATTATATTTACATAATTCTAATATAATTATTGAATTCACATATGAATTCACATAATTGAACTGGTGGTTGAACTAATCAGACCACTGGCTCTCGATCCAATTATCGATTCAGCTACTAGACCAATAATAATTAAATAAATAATTTAAAATTCATAAAAAGTTTAAAAAATAAAATTTAATCAGTCCAATCCCTTTGTTTAGACTAGCGTACTGGTCAGTTCTTAGTCCAATCAGTCTGACTGACCAATTCAATCATATTCCAAGAACACTAATCACATAATTAAATCTTGACGTAATTAAGTTCAGTGACCAAAATGGATCTAGTTTTCAAGTTGATATACCAAAGTGAACCAAGAAAAACCACAAGTACTAAAATGGACTTAATTGCCAAGTTCAAGGATAAAAAATTATATAATCTATTCTATAAACACCGAATATTGTTAAAAAAAAAATAGCTACAAACTTCAAATATAAACTATAAAATGAACATTAAAAAAACCAAAGAATCCCATGTTCGAAAGTTAATCATAATTATAGTAATTTCTTAAAAATTATATTACTATATTTTAGAATTAATAATAACAATAAATATGTAAAATTAATGAAAAAAGTTCCTCATCCTTCACCCCCAAAATCCCATTTCCACGACACAATCCCACGTGGGCTCTCTCATTCTTTTTCCATTTATATATAAGATTTAAATTAACATCATGAATGCATCTTTGTTCTTATCTCATTAAGTAATTTTCGAGTTTCTACAAAATAATTAATCGAGTCTCAATTTAATTAATAAATTATTTTTAAAAAATTATAAAATAAAAAATATATATATTTAAATTATTATACTTTTCATTAATTTTTTTTATACAATATCAAAAGTGAAGAAGGAGGTAATACTGTTTGAACCTATACCAAACGGGCATCTAACAAGAACGTGTGTCAAAATCTAGTATATATTAAATAGTGGGTTGAATTGATTTCACTCATCAACCAAGTCCCATTTCAATTAAAAAAAATTACCAAATATTCAAACATTTTACAAAATAATAAATATATTTTGAAGATATTTTTGTCATTTTATTTTTTATATAAAATCTATAAAAATATGACCTCATTTTTTTTGTGAACTTTTTATAAATATATGTATTATATAATTTTATTTTCACTCGCATATTTTTTTAATATATATATGTTATAAATAATTCTTATTTGAAGTTAATTATAAATATGTAAATATTAATATAAAATAATATATTTTTGATATTTATTATTTTTAAATAACAATATCGGCTTCTGGGCAATCGGGTCAGGCTTAAAATTTTTTAAAATCTAGTTTCGATCTGGCCCAACATATAGACATCTTTGGTTATTAGAATGTAAAATTTTACTAATTTGATATAATATCATCATAGATATTGTATAACGTAATATTACTTAAAAAGCATGTGATATTTTATCAACAAGTGTTGGGTATAGTGATAAATGTTGATTTAATTCAATTTTTACAAATCACTAACATGACATATATATAAGTAATTATATTTATTCAATATAAAAATAGACCGATGTATTTATTTCTTTAAATGTATATAATTGAACCAAAATCAAATTTTCATGTATATATTTGAACTACAATAAAAGATTCATTTGTATAATTGCACCAAATTAAAATTCTTGTATCAAATTATATATTAGACCAAAATTCATGTATAATTTTTATATTTATCCCTGAATTATTTAGTTTATTAAAATTTTAAATTTTAAATTGAATTTATTTATTTTAATGTTTTAGAACATTGTCTCATTTATACTTATATCTTTTAACAATTCGTCTTAACATGTAAGATTACTTTTAGCAATAGAGATCATTTAGCACATTATCGGGTGAGTATGTTATAATACTATGTTCGATTCATTTAGTTAACGAAAAATAAGATTATTTAAAATTATTTTTTTACTAATTAATTATATTACATTGGACTCTAAAACTTTATATTGCGGTTTTCGTTATAAAACCTTATTAATATAAGGGCGAGTATATAGTACACTGTTAGTATACTTTTTTTTTATTCCACAAATTCTTAATTCTGTTTGTAGAGTTTAAAAACTTCACTCATAGTGCACTAAATAATTTCTCTTAATTTTTAATATTTTATTATATTTAAGCATCGAGACTCTTAATTATGTACTCGAGAATTTGATATCTATTCATACAATTTTAAATAAAACGTTTTTATGACTTATCATCTTGAGAGATAGTTATCGATAATGAATACCCTAATTTCAAAAAGAAAAAAAAAAAGAGTTGGAAAAATTAGGAGAGGAGTGAGTGAGGGAGTGGCTGAGAATGAAAAGACAAATATTCCCCACATAGACATAGCAGCTGTTATTTACAGAAAAGGACAAGCAGAGAGATGGACAGCATCTTGCCCTAAAAAGCCGCAAATGCCGGTTGTCTTTTTTTTCTTTTTTTAAAAATCATTTTAATTATATTTTATTTATGGAAGGTAGCTCCCCTAGCTTTGTCTTCATCTATTTGCTGTCACTCCATCCCTTAATTTGAGTTTCTTTTTTTTTTTTTTCAATTCCTAAATCTTAATTACCAAATTGCCATTATACATTCACCAACAAATTAAATTTATTATTACTTTTAGTTGCCAATTTATATGATATATTGTTTTGGTGTTTTTTTTTTTACAAATGAAATTAAAAATCAAAATAATTATATTTAAAATAAAAATTAATAAATAAAAAATATGGTAGCTTATTAAATTCATTTACAAATTATTTTAAAAATATATATATTTTTTTCCAACTTACAGCAAAAGATATAAAAAGAATTTTGTCGTAAAAATATAGTTTAGAATAAAATTTTCATTATTTCTTTAACTCGATTTGTTGTATGTGATTTTATGTATTTATTTAATTAATATAAAAATATTATTTAAATTGTTGAAAATGATTAAATTATTAAAATATATTAGTTGTTTTGACAATTAAAATATTGTAAGTTAGAAAGAAAATAAAAATGAAATTCAAACTTTTTTTTATGTTTTATTGAAAAGAAAAAATAAATGTTGAATATTAATACGTGTAATGGATAAATTATTTCATAAACCCTTCTCACCATATCATTTATTGTCTCTTTTTAATTATTTAATGACATTTCAGTAAAATTTTTCTTATCATTGACATGTTTTTTTACCTTTGAACTATGAACCTCGAATCTCAAACTTGAACCTAACCCCCAAACCTTGAACTCAACTTTGAACCCAAAGGTTCGTGTTTGAGTTTGAGTTCAGGGTTCAAAGTAAAAAAAATTTATTGAAATGTTATAAAATAATTTAAATATTAATAAAATACTAATAAAATACTAATAAAAGCGTAACTCAAAAACTAAATAATTTAAATTACAGCAAAATTGTAATATAATATAAATAGAAGATATAATTTTCAATTTTAATAACATAGTTTTAAATATTCAAAATTCAAGAATAAAACAAAAATATCATTTTAAAGCCAATATAAAAATATAAAAAATAATATAAAATATAAGTAATTAAAATTGTTTATTATCTCATCCACGAAAAAAAAAAAGAAAAAGAACGTCAAAACAATTATCACTTTAATTAGCTGTCATGAATTTTATTAATGATAAGCATTACTTGGTGTGGACTCTAATTCTAATTTTTCAAATTTTTTATGCTTTCAATTTGACTTTTGTTCAATTTTTTTTTATGCTTCAATTATTCTCTTTATTGGCTTTTAAAAATAATTAAACTTTGAGATTATTTTTAAGAACCATTAATTAATTTTTTAACTTTTAATAAAATAATCTCAAAGTTTAATCAATCTAAAGTCATCACCGCCAATTTATTTAAACATTATTTTAAACTATCCAATCTCCTAACTTCATAGACTTTATTGTATCAACGTGTCGCCTTCATGTTTTTTTTCACATAAAAAATTGTTTTTAATTGGTTAATATACCGTTTGGTACCTGAGTTTGGGTTCAACGTTTAATTGGGTACTTAATTTAATTTTATCCCAATTTGGTAGTTATACCAAACGATATCATCTGGCTCAATCAATATTTAAATACGACACGTTTTAATTTAACAAAAGTCTTTTTGGATCAAGCATATAAAAGGATTCAATTGTTAGAAATAAACAAGCTCGAAGAATCCAAGGACTAGGCACATAATTAGACATTTTTGGTATGGTGTCAATTATAAAAAAGGGGGGGGGGGGTGGAGGGGGTGTAACCAACAAAAGGCAACAAAGGTAGCAGAGCGTGTGGGTATATCTAAAATAAATAAATAAACAAATAAAGCATCTCAATTCTCAAACAAATAAATAACAACAACCCAATCATTAGCAAATTGAACCATACATTTCTTAATATAGATTGAGAATATTATTAAATTAAATTATTTTTTCTTTATATTATTTATACTTTAAGACATTAAACAAAAGCAAATAGTAAAATTACTGTAGAGACCTTTTTACTAGGAGTCGGATTGTATTTGATCTCATCTACTGAAAAGTAGACAAATTAGTCATTGTATGTTAGATTAAAAAGTAAATTGAACCCTATATGTCAACGTGAGGTATACTCTGCACGTCATGTGTAACTGTTGGTTTTTTAGTAGTAGAAATGAATGAAAAGTTAACTGAACTAACCTGTTTGCATTTTGATCTAACGTACAAGTATTAATTTATTTATTTTATGAGAAAAAAAGTAAAATGTAATCTAATTTTTAATATAAGGACCTTCATGGTAATTTTACCAATGAGTTTTGTTTGGTGTTGATGTTCTTAATCCACAAAATTGTCGTACTTGCTGGCCCAAAAAAAAAAAGTTAAATACACTCTGTTTTTAGCTGCTTAAATAATAAATTTGGTGGTGCATATTTTTTTCATGTAATGGGAAATGGTGACATTTTAGGGCTTTGATTTGCTTATTTGGGGCAATTTTCCAGCAAGGCAGAGGGGCATGTGCCAGCAAGTTTACTTCACTAACACACTAAATTTAATAAATGATTAATTGCATCATAAGGACTCTAGCTTTCAGAATGTTTTAATTAAGTTTCTTTAAATACTATCATTATATTAATTAAGGCGGTATACTAGTTTGCTCTTTAATCTAACATATATGAATTAATTTGTTCATTTTTTTAGTAGAGGGGTAAAATGCTACCTAACTCTTAATACAGTGACTTCCGTGATATTTTTACTATAGAAATTTGATTTTGAACATATTGAAAACATACGATCAATTTGTAAGCATGTGTGTATATACAACGATTAAGAAAAAGAAACAATCATTATAAATTTTATTGACCGTGTTTTTTTTTTAACACGACAAATCTAAGTTTTCAATGCAATAAATACATATGTTATTATAATTTAATTTATGTGTAGCATCATTAATATTCTTTTATTAAATTTAGGTCTATTACAACGCCATTTTTTTTTACATGATTTTCGAACAAATATTTTTAATTTTCAAATATTATACATAAATTAAATTTCTAAAAAAATAAAAAAATTAAATTCTAAATATATAAAAAACAAAATACTTAAAACATATTTTAATTAATAAAATAAAAATAAAAATAATATTGCCTATGTAAAAGGAATACAAAACATAAAAGTTGGAGCCCAAAAACTTGCTGTACTGTACTTTTCTTCAAGCATTATGAATGTTTGAGATAAAGATTTTCCTCTCTTCTTTTTGGTCATGTTTGAGATAAAGATTGAATGATGTCCATGATTTCAACATCATACCCATATCTTCTCCATTTCTTACCCTCTAGTTTTCGGTAATTACATTAAATTTCGATTAAATTTAAAATCGAATATCCTCTCAACTAAATGATGTACTTACTACTTTAAAATCTTTAAAAATATTTAAAATTTTATAATTTTATCTCGAATCCTTTTAAACAAAATGTCCGATTAAATTTAAAATCGAATATCCTCTCAACTAAATGATGTACTTACTACTTTAAAATCTTTAAAAATATTTAAAATTTTATAATTTTATCTCGAACCCTTTTAAACAAGATGTCCCCTCCATTAAATGGTAAGCAATCCATAAAATTTAAAGTTTTTTATCAGTGCAATCCAACACATTTGTAAAATTAATCAACATTCATTAATCTCTTAAAATTTTTCAAGAAAAATGACAAAGAACAACAATGACATACACAAATATAAATCTCTTCAATGGGGTATGAACTCGGTTAAATCCTCGCCATAGAAATCGACTTTCTCTTGTTAACTGTCTGATCATCCTCCAAATTTTCATCACCGTTCTCAACATTATCACATAATGTACAACTTTGGTACCATGCGAACGACCACACGGGAACATTTCTTCTGATTTTCAAAAAAAAAAAAAAGGAAAAAAAATCAACAAGCGTAAAAATCGACGAGCTCCTCCAATGACTCAGGTTGAGGATCGGCGTTTTCGAGCATCCAAAGCAAGTGTTCAAACAACACAACCTCGCACGGCACGTTGATGACGGTGTCGTTTTGATCTCCGGATCGTTCCGCCAGTTCACGGAACAACGGGTTCTCGACAATGTCTGAGCTGATAAGGTACCTCCGCCGTGATTTTCCGACGTAGACGGTATGGAGATTGGCCGATGAGAATTCGTCGATGTCCGAAGCCGCCACGGCGGAGCTAGACGTTGTCGGCCGGCTTTGATGCTTGTTGTTGTTGAATGAGTTTAGCTTCTTCAAAACGGACTTCAGCTTCGTCAGCTTATTGCCGCCTTTAGCCATTGTTGAGGTTTGAAGGAATTCTTGAAAAGTAAATGACTAAAGGGAGTGATTTTGATTTATGAAATGGGGACGAAGGTTCGTTTATAAAGGAGTTAGGAAAGGGTGAAATTGTAATTTCGGTTCAAATAGTGACACAATGGATTCGGGTATTGTAAAACGATGGACCTGTGATTTCCGGGTCGGGCTGTGGACTATGAATTTAGACTTTTGTAATTGGTCCCTTGATTTTGAAAATTTGACATATAATGCCCTTTGTCTTTTGTTTAGTGTAAGTACCACAATCGATAGTGCGGATTTAGATATTTGCAAATATTCTAATTACTATTTATAATGGGTTCGAGACAGTTGAATATGTTTTATTTTTGCACACAACAGATTAAGATTTTGATATCTGAATTTTTTATTTTTCATGTTCGTTTTATGATTCATATTTTGAATTTATGACTATCCCTCTTAACAATATTATCTTCTTGAACAATATTTTTCAACTTAGAAGTTGGCAAAGCAAATTTTAATACAATATATTATTAATGTAAGTAGTGATATATATATATATATATATATAAAGTGGAAGATTCAAATTCAACTCTTTAAATAATGAAATACATGCATACAACATAAAAGGTCATGTACCCAAAAAAAAAAACACACACATAAAAGGTCAGCTTTTGATTATATATATATATACACATATACTTCAATCACTTATATTGGCACCATTAGCATATTTTAACCATAGTTTAATAGAAGGACAAATTGATTAAAGAGAAGCTATTGATTAGTGAGGGTGTTTTGTATGTATTGGCCCTAAAATATTTGCTTAACAACTAAATAAATACAATTAGGAATAAAATTTATATTTGATGTAATGATAATCTATGCTACTAATATCAAAGGAAAGCACTAAGTCATGACACATGTCTTTTTTTTCTTTATATATATATATATATATATATGAGGAGATGGCTATTTTTTTTAAATACGGTTAAATTGTAGTTTTCATCCTTTTATTCTTTTGAAATTATATAAGAATGGTTAAATTTCAGTTTTGATCTATATATTGTTCTTAAATTTTAAATTTAATTTTGACATAATTTGGTATCTCAATTCTTAAAAATTTCATTTGCTAGTGTAAGTACTTTACTTTGATTAAAATGCCTATGTGAAATTTTAATAATTGTTAACACCGTTAAAATTCTCTATTAAATTCAGGTATATTACAATGTCTATTTTTTCTTACATGGATACCAAGTGATTTTTTTAAAAAAAAAATTCAAAATGTCATACTAGTAAGTTCAATAGAAGAATTATAACGGTGTTAATAAATGAACCAAAATTTTTAATTTCAAAAAAATAGGACTAAATTTCTGAAAATAAAAGTATGAGAATTAAATTCCTAATATAAAAAAAGTACAATAACTTTTAGTATATTGTAACATTTAAATTTTTACTTTATAATTTAACTAATAAATAATCAAACGTGAAGCGTGGGTGAAACCATACTAATTTATATTATACTAGAGAATCAAAAGATGTCACCTATTAAGAAAAAATAATATTCATATTTAATTTTAATGATTTTTAAAATTATTTATATATTTATTGACAATCTATTTTCGGGCATACCCAATGCACAACATGACTTTGACTCTCTCTTTTTTTAAACTACATTAGTAATCACTTAATTATGTTTTTTTTTCTTTGTCAATCAATTATGAAAAGTTACAAAATGATCACCAAATTATTAATTTTATCTTTTTTGGTCACCAACTGTCTAACATAAAAATAGAAACACCCAAAAATTCAATAGAGTTGAGTGACAAAATGGACATAATTGAGCAGTTGAGTTACTATTTTGTAACTTTTCATAGTTGGGTGACCAAAAATGAAATTTACTAATAATTAGATGATCATTTTGTAATTTTTTATAGTTGTGTGACCAAAAAAGAAAAAAAAGAGTTGAGTGACTATTAATATAGTTTACTCCTTTTTTAAAAATAGCAATTTAATTACTCTCAAATATTAATAATTCAATTTGATTTTTTGAGGTTTTTTTTAAATAAAAAATTTTATTTTAGTCCTCACTTGAATTCAATTTAAGTGGTTTTAATATAAATTTTTTAACTTTTAAACTCAAAAATTTTTAATCTTCATCTTAGTTGACCATTACATTCTGTCTTTGTTCATATAATTTACTTTATTTCTATACGTAATTCTTCTTTAATTTTCTTTTAATGAATTACAAGAGAAGGGTAAAGTTCTAACAACAATGTGACTAGTACGACTTGAACCCAAATTACATCTAAAACGATGAACACCTTTACCATCAGGCCAACACACAAAATCCAACTCTTCTTCTAACTTTTTAATAAAAAAAGACACATTTAAATACTCTACAATCTACATACTCTTAATTGTTACCATAATAACGATGTTAGGTAAACTAAAATTCGATGTAGGAAAATTTGTTTTATTAGTATTAAACTTATATAGGTGTCAATTGATGAACAATTAATATTTGGTGCAAAGACTTTAAAGTTTATACCTTAGCCATGTAAGTCAATGTCAGATGATATCATATGGGAACAATATTTATGTGGTGAATGTAACAATTTCGGCGGTCAATGAGCAATGGCATGTGAACAACACATGGTATCAAATTAATGTCCCAAAAATGTGAGCCATCAACATATTAAATTACCCTCTATCACACACGTACCCTCCCCATGTGGATTCAATTACTATGTCTATTATATCACTAAAAGGAATTTATTTAGTAAAAATTTTAAAACTTAGTATTTGCTACATCGTACTTCTTTAATTTTATGTCACAAAATTTATAATGTGTTTTATTTATTTATTTTATAAATGTTGGGTAAGTGGTAAAATACATTACATTTTTAGGGAAATAAATTAGGTTTAAACTTTAGAGACAATATTGTCGAATGAAGAAGTCATAAACCTTGAAAAGTTAAGTCTTCAAGAACTATGTTGAGTGGGTCGGCTCATTTGAGAGAAGTCTTTGGCATGTCGTTTGTCGGACAATAGACCAATCCCCCAACAATTGAAGGTATTGTCCCCCTAAACGCCCAAGTGACTACATAATTATTTTCATTCCTTATACTAACACTTCCTCATTAAGTTTTATAGGTCCACCAATCGAGACACCTCTAACCTTGTGAACCAATTCCACTAGACAACTGCTCACGACATGTTAAATCTCGACTGATTACATGAGATAAAATATTCACAGAGAACAATAATATTATCAATTCCTTTAATCTAGTTTAATTGTTAAATGATTGGAATGGGAGCCAATGATAATGTAGGTCAGTAGATAAGATTAATTGGAATGTATGTGCGATTGATAATCAAATTAATGGGATTTTGTCACTATTAAACGCATGATTTAGTGTTCTTTGTTTTTTCCCCCACTCGATTAATTAATTTTAAGATTTGAAAAAAATCAATTAAGTATTATTTATGGTTTGTCTAATTTGATATGAGAAGATTCATTCGAAAAATGAGAAGATTTGAAAAAAAAATTGATATGAGTAAAAATTAAGGTCTGCTTTCTATATGGATCGGGCCTTAGGTAATGTTTCTTGGCCCAAGCCTGAATTGAATATATTATGTAATAAAAAATAATTATATTAATTATATATGTTAAATAATAATTATATATATTTATATTAAATCACTAACCCAGTAACAATTAAATTCATTACCCAAAATTTAAAAAAAAAAAAAAACTTACCCAACTAAATAATCCAACCCAAAATATAAAATATAAAAATTATATTTAATACAATAAAACATTTATTATATTTATTTGTATTTTTTAATATAATAAAATATTTATTTTATTTATGGTACTTTTTTTTTAATATAAATACTTTTTAATGTGTTAGAAAATTTTTTATTTTAGCCTTTTTTTAGCGCATTTATTGTATTATGGCTTTTAAAAAAATATTTTTAAATAAAAACTAATCTAAAAAATTAAATATGGGCGGGCTTGGGTTAACCTTTTTTAAATTGGGTCAGGCTTAAGAAAAAAAATAAGCTCATTTTTTGGGCCAAGTTGGGCCCGAGCTTGAAAAATTAGTGTAAATACCTTTCATAGACAATTATTAAATATGAGTTATTTTAGTTGGTTTTAATTTGGTAACATAAAGTAAAAATTTAAAATTTAAAAGAAGATTAAATTAATTAATTTTAATATTATAGTAACAGATCGATTGACACAATCAAGAGGTAAATTACTTTCAATAATTTATTTAATTGATTTTATTGTTTCAAAATTTAAAATTTTAATGTTAAAAAAATATAACTTTTAGCAAGGGGGTAAACAAGTACAATTTGACAATTTTTTTAAACAGTTTTTACGACTTTTTCACTTTAATCTTAAATGTTTATTTACTCCACTCAATACTTAAATTTTTTTTTAATGACCAAAATGAAAGTGTAAACATGATATGACGTGTGCAATCAACCGCCGTTAGAGATCTAACGGTTACGTGACTAAAATGAAAGCACCCCTTGAATGATGAAATTGCAAGGATTTCGTTTTGAGTGACCAAAATGAAAGCGTTGTAAAAGTTAAACGATCTATAATATGACATTATTTTATAAAATATGACATCATTAATTCACAAATGATCTATAAAATTATACATTTTTAATATAGAATATAAAATCATATATAAAAAATTATTTGATTGGAGGCAAAAGAATTGCTATGTGTATTTAAATAATATTAAAAAGCCAAATGGAAATTCCAAAAAACAGCAATATTTTTATCATTATTCTCAGACAATGACTTCTCATTTAATATTTCACTCCTCACCTGTTAGAGGAACTGATTCAACCTGAAATAAATTTAAAAAAAAAAAAAACATTAACAATAGCTTTTCATATAGAAACCATATAAAATGGCAAGTTAAATTATAATTTTCGTCCTTATACTATATTTAATTTGGAGATTTAGTTTTTATATACTTTAAATTAGCACAATTTGATCCTACCATTATTATTGTTGTTATGATTTAGTCCAAATCACTAACACCAGGAAGAAATTTTGTTAGTCAGCTAATGTGATTTCTCTAATGACAAATTAATAGACAATAAGTATTTTAATAACCATAATTTGAACTCTTAAATTATATAAAAAAAATTCAGATTTTGAATTTTTTTAATTCCACGTCAGTTTTATTTGACATGATTTTATTCTTCTCCTATTATTAATCTGGGTAAACTACAATAAAGGTCACACAATTAGGATTTTTTTTCTTTTTTAGTGACTCAACTATGAAAAATTATAAAATGATCACCCAACTATAAAAAGTTATAAAATGGTCATCCAACTATTCAATTTTATCTTTTTTTGACCAGTAGCAGGCTAATGTAAAGATGGAAACACCCCAAAATCCAAGGCAGTTGGGTGACTAAAATTTTTTTTTGAATAATTTAGTGACTATTTTGTAACTTTTCATAATTGAGTGACTGAAAAACAAAAATGCCCACGTAATTTACCCTATTAATATTATATCTTAATTGAAATCACTAAAACTATTAAAAGAATTCCTTCAGTCGGCTAAATTTTTTTTAATGACAAATTAGTGCAAAATAAGTATTTTTTATAACCATAATTTTAGCCTTTTAAATGGCATTCAAAATCTATTTTCAAATTTAAATTTTCTCTTTTAGAAAAAGCCACATCAGCTTACTAACAAAATCTTTTCGAAGTGTTAGTGATTTAAGACTAAATAATAATATTAAATTATGTGAAATTAAAAATATAAGGATTAAATTTCGAAATTGAGTATAGTACAAGGACTAAAACTAGAATTTGACTCTTGAAAAAAAAGGGGGAAATGGACGTGAGAAATACCAGCTTCCGGTACTTGAGTGCGTAAAACATCTCCAGATAACGACGGCTCTTGCGGCGGTCAAGCTTGGAAACGTGCTTCCAAAAGCTATAAACTCCGGTCAGGGTCAATAATCTCTCGGAGTAAATCTTCCATGTGTATCTAAATTTTAAAAAAAAAAAAAAAAAAAAAAAGGAAAAAGAATTACCACAAAGACTATATAGTTAACGTAGGTAACAAGTAACAACAAAAAAGAGCTTACTTCTCTTGGATACGTTTCAATCCACCATCGGAGATTTCATTCCAATGAGATGGGTCTTTCTTACATTTCTCGAAGAAACCGGCGATGATCTCGGCAGCTTTGTCGCCCTGGTATGGATCAATGTTGAACCCGGATTTCCCATGGACGATAATCTCGGCCGGTCCTCCGTTGCATGTGGCGAATGTAGGCAAACCACAAGTCATTGCCTCAACGACTGTCAATCCAAAGGCTTCGTACAATGCTGGTTGTACGAAGGCACCTTTTGTGTCGCAAACGTAACGGTAAAGTTCACCGTTCCGAATACGGTTCATTTGGGACGATATCCATCGAAATTGACCGTTTAATTTGTATTTTTCTATGAGTTCAAACATCTTCTTCATTTCAGCTTTCTCTTCCAAATCCTTTGATTCTTTTCTCCGGTCACCGGCTACGACAACAAGGTTAACCAGCTTGCGTAACTTCGGGTTCTTCCCATACCACTCAACGAGGCCAGTTAAGTTCTTGACACGGTCTAGCCTTGCCATTGTGAACAGGATTGGCTTATTACGATCGTTTATTACACATCTGTTGGAAAAATGGTAGCTTGATGTGTAAGTAAAGTCGTTTTCAAATTAGGGTTTTTGCTAAGATATGACGAACACTTACATGTATTCTTCATTCTCGACTTTGCCGTAAAGAAGGTCTTCAATTTCAGGATGGAAATGTTTCAACCGCTGCTTCTCGTTGGTGTAAGGGAAGAATGTGCTCATGTCAGCGCCAGGGGAGACGATATTGAATTTGGGATCAAACACATCGATGCCGTGTACGACTCGGTAAAGACCAGGAAGGGTGAAAGCCGCGTGACTCTCATATTGTCCAACACTGTCCTTGCTGAAATCATACACATATATCGAAAAACATATCAAATCGAGTACTTACGAAGCACAGCGTGTATATATACGTACATACATACATCATATATATATACACGTATGTATGTATACCTTCCTGCAATTTCTTGGAAAGTACTTGTGATGATGAAATCAGTATGGTTCATTGCAATGAGATCGGCTGTAAATTGGCAAGAGAAATGGTATTTATCCTCAAGCTCCTTCCAGTATAAATCCGAATTCGGATACTTCGTCTTCTCCAAAGCGTGGGCGATCGTACACTATATAGGAGATTAAAAAAATGAGTCAATCAATCTGAAATATGACCAAAGATGAACCGACAAAAGATCGTTTATCACGAACCTGTGTAACTCCCAACTTATGCGCCAGCAATGAGGCAACGATGTTGCCGTCACTATAGTTTCCGATGATTAAATCAGGTTTGCCTCGCAACTCTTTCGTGATTTCATTAGCAACATCCTTAAAACAAACATAATGTAATGACATGTAAGAAAAATATCCGAAGGAGACAAAGTGAAATCAACGGTATGTATATGGTTCACCTCAGTGTAAGTTTCTAAGTAGGGCCAAACTTCGAATCTAGAGATCCATTGACGTACGATTCCGTTTTCTGTTCTAAAGGGTACTCGAAGAATATCCGAATACTCTGTTCCATGTACTTTCTCAACTCGTTCACTGCACGTTGTGCCGACAGCATCGGGGAGAAGCCTAGTGATCTGATAAAACAAAGCATGGTTAAAAAAGTTCATAAACAACACTAGTAATCAATAACACGTACGATTAGGATACGAGGTGTAATGTTGAGTCCTTGTTGTTTGATACGGTGGATCATCTCGTTCTCCAAGGCTCGAACTTGATCCAAGATGTAAACGACTTGGCCACCGGTGTCGGGGTACCCCAAAACATTGTCTTGAGCAAAGTATCCATGTGGGGAAAGTATGACAACATTGAATACCATAGGCACTCTCCCAAGGAACTTCTCTAGGTTGTAAGAGTTAGGTGCCTCGAGAAGGTCCGAAAGGATTCGGATCATCTCAAGCACATGCTCGGCTGTATCACCCCAACCTGGCTCCAAACCGATTTCCCGAAACTCATGTTCGAATTCGGCATACAGTGTCTCGGAAGGCAACGTGTCAAGATACTCCTCGGCCTTTCTCAAAACATGTCGGAGTGCATTCAAGTTTTGGATTTTAGCATTCAACAACATCATGTTCAGATCCGGCATTCGGAGTCTCGGTAGGCAATGGAGTTTGAGGAATTCGAGCAAAGGGTGCATGTTCTCGTTGTCATCGTGGAACAATGTTGCTGAAAGGTGACGGTTGAGGAACTCGGCGCCGTTACCAATTGAGTTGGAAAGAGTCGGGCGAGGGAAAGAGGCATTGAAGGGCTCAAAATCCAATTCCAAAACAAAGTTACCATTTGCACTGCAAAGAAAAAGAAATTAAGACAAAGATTAATGGTAAGAAAGCAAGATTAAGATAAAACAAGTTACCTTCCATCAACAAGCTGTTCTTTGAAATGAAGATATTTAGAAACAGTGAGGTCCTCAACAACAAGAGTGTGGACATTCACTTTAATGTATTGCCAAACCCCAGGCCTTGGCCTAATAGCTAATGCAACCCATGGAGGTAACACTATTGCTTCCTATAACACAAATATGACCAAAATCAACAAAATGAAAATTATGGTTTTGGTCCCTTTACCATACTAAAATTTAGGATTTAGTCCCTATGCTTTAATTTTACCAATGGGGAGGCACTGACTCTGCCCCTTAAAAATGAAAAAAATTGTGCTTTAGTCCTTTTAAAATTTGTAAATTTATAAGTTAATACATGATAAAATTGTATTTTTGCTCTCCCAAAATGATAAATTGTGATCTAGTCCTTCTAATTCTAAAGTTATAAGCTATTACAATGGTAAAATTGTAGTTTTGCTCACTAAAATGATAAAATTATGATTTAGTTCTTTTAAAAATTTTAAAGTTATAATAAGCTAATACAAGGTAAAATTGTACTTAAACGCTTACAAGAATTTCTAATTCAATTTCGGCATCTCCAAAAAAAAAAAAAAAATTCTTACGTTGCCTCTAATATTGAGTAAATTTTTTTTAGGGCGGAATTAAGTTATATATTTCAATATGATTTAAAATGCAATTTTACCATTGTATTAGTTAATATCTTTATAATTTGTAAGGGAGTAAATAAAAAACTTATCATTTTTCGGGAACAAAGTACAATTTTACTATTACTATTACTAACTAATAACTTTATACATTTTAGAGGGTAAATAATAAGCATTAAATACCAAATTTGAGCATATTTGAAACTTGAGAGACCAAAAGCAGAATTTGACCTTATTATTATTATTATTATTATTACCTGAATAGCCCTCAAAATTTCATAAAATGCCCCATCAGCAAGCTTCTTTCTATTATCTTCAATGAGGAGAGCAATTTGATGGTGTTGCAGTATTCCTTTTCCTTTGCCCTCAATCCTACAATAAAAACCAAAAGAATTACAACTTTCAATGCGAATTTTAAGAGCAATCTTTTGGGTTTGAAAGATGTAATTCAAATTACCTTAAAAGAAAGGGCAAAATCTCGTTCCTGTGGGAAGTGAGGGTCTCATCGAAACGCTCAGCCATTTCTTCCAACTCAAAACAGATGTTTGAAGTGTAATAAGATGTAGGGGGGAAGCAGACATTATCCAAAACTATCATATATAAAGGAGATGGATAAGGACCAACATGTTCAAACAGACGTACATCATTCATACTATTCTAGAAGGCTAAAAGAATTTTCCTATCCTACCACCTTAGTCTCCAATTCAATTGAAAACTTTTCAATGTTAAGCAAAGTCTATTTTCTTGTTCAACCAAGTTTTTGCGGCATCAGGTCCTTTATATCCAAATTAAATATTTAATTTAATTCCCATTAATAAAAATAAAACGAATCTTTTTTTGAAAGTGAGTAAGCATAGAAAGTTAAAAGTGATACTCATAGATCATTTGTTAAATGAAATTATAGGTGTTTATCAAAGTACTTGTAAGTACTCTATCAACTGAACCAATCCATGTTAGTACTTAAAAACGTTTAATGATGTATGTATGCATGTGTATATATGGCACCGTTTTTCTAGAGAAATTTAAGCAAGAAAACCCCATGAAAACAGGGTTTTTGACTGGAAAGTTTTGTTTCTCCAAGATTGAAAATTTGAGAACAAAGAATTCCAAAATAACAGGCTACCAGAAGGTCAAAATAAGAACAGCAACCTTGGAATAACATAAACCATCATCTAACGAAGACATTGCAAGTTTAAGATATAGGGTTTAAGTTTTACGTTTGTTACGTCTTAGTCCTTGGGGATCGAGTAGTGAACTTGCAAGTAGTCTAAAAATCCTTCGAAGATATCTTTCAACTCAACACTCGAGAGACCCCACTTATTAACTGCTAAGCCAGAATCCAACCACCATATCCCATTTGAGGTAACTACAAGTAAATTTTATCATCATCTTACTTAGACCTATAATAATAGATCATTTAGCCACTTACCTCTGACCATCTTATGAAAACCCAGCATATGACACCTCAAGACCGAAGCTAAGGGTCTATTATATATAAGACCCAAAGCTTGGAGCCTCTATCTCCCTCTCTCTCATATCCTCTCATTATCTCCCCTCTTCCAACGCCTTGATCCACAGCTCTTCACTTTGAAGTAAACAAGGTAAACCGTGCATCCCAACTGCCATCTTCGTCTTATTTGATTAACCCAGGCTGAAGAAAACTGCTGCTCGTAGTATTCCGTTAGAGCATATCACCCGAATTTTCCTCGTTCATATAGCATATAGGATTAGGAAAAAATTTTAAGGTATCTCCCTATGTTTTAATGACGCTGGCATACTTACTCCCATACTTTGTTTCTGGTCCTAGATGATGATAATAGTTGGATTCGGTTTTTCCAACTATATATATAATAAATTTATAGTTAGATACATTGATGATATTAACTAGACTTGTGAATCTGGCTAAAAAAGGGTGCCTTTGCAAATTTTTTTACCAAAACATTTTAAAATTATTAAATTGTCTTGCCAAATAAAATAAATAGTTGGGTGTCAGCTGGTAGCTCTCAAACTATGATATGGTCTTAAGATTTAGAATTACAACATAATCAAAATTGGGCGTTTGGTCTAGTGGTATGATTCTCGCTTTGGGTGCGAGAGGTCCCGAGTTCGATTCTCGGAACGCCCCTTTACAGAGACTCTTTCGATTTTTTGTTTGTTACGAGACTTTTTCTTGTCTTATTTGTTTTGCTCGTCCTCATTTTCTTTTTGTCTTCATATTTTTATTAGTATAATTATTTACTATGAGCAGACAAATGGACAAAATAAAAAAGTAGTCATAAAAATTGGATCACTGAACTGCCTGCTTATATATATAGTAAAATGTTTTTGAGTGCTAAAACGCTGTCACAATCGATTCTCATATTTGATCTGGAGATTAAAAGTTGTTTATATATAAAATTTATTTTGAATTTGAGTTTTTAAAAAAACAAATAATAAAGTTTATTTGAGTAGTTTTATTTAAATGCAGTTTGCGTATGTGTGTGTGATAGAAATACGTTGCTATTATATATGTGTTAATATATATATATATATATAAATATGATACCACTCTTAATACGTTTTTCAGCTCACAATACCACGTCGAACGAGCAAGCCAGAGTTGTCACTAAAAAGTATCCCATCCTTGACTCTGTTATTCTTTGTGATGTTATTTTGATGCATAAAACTTATATACCGACAATGCATCAAATATTTTCCTATTTTCTTTTCGAAAACTGCCAAATACATTAATTGTTTTTATGCCTGTGAAAAATCCGATCGATTCCAAGTTTATCATAAAAATTTTGAAAATAACCGATTCAACTCCCAAGCTGAAACTTGAACAAGTAAGTGGTAATGACCTAAAATGACCCAAATTGAGTCTCTAAAACTTTGACTGAAGCCTAAAGGCAAAATGCAAATATTGGTCCCATAAATGATCTTTCATCCAAATACATTAGTTTCTTTTAACTACACTGTCAGTTTCATGTCTGCCTATGGATAAAACTTGAAACCAATAAATAATTAATGACATGAAATCCTAGAAAGTTGGAGCTCATTCCAAACACAGATGGTTCATAAAAAAAATATATTTACAAACACTGATGCCCTATTACGTTCATTTTTAACCAAAGGAATTACAAATAAATAAATGAACTCCGAAAAGAATTTATTTTCCTTCTTAAACTGTTGACTATTTACTCGTTCAGGATAATCTTTACATAAAGAGAGTACCGGTACAACTGCTTCCGCTTCTCGGTTTTTGTCATTGGTTTCCTTGGATGGTTTGTAACGGTGCAGCAGCTTGAATCTGTGGAGTCGTTGACAACCGACTTGAGGAGAATGAAACCAAAAGTTTAGTAACAAAGCATCTCTCCGGAGTTCACCCACTGCACAAAACTATCTGAGAATTCCTCAAGAACGTTGGACTGTTGTGAATTACCGAAAGATAGCTCAGTTCCGGTTTGCTGCCTTCCCTGCATGATATGTAACAAAGGGTTAGCTATTTATATTTTGCATAGAATAAACTCAGAGCTCGACTTTCTAGTTTTCAAAGAGATACATGTCTTGAGTAAACTATTTTCCAAAAAAATTCAATGTCTTGACGTGTTTTTCGTTTCTTTTTGACTGTTGAGTGGTTTCTAGTTAGTAATCATCTATGTTACAAATGGTAAACAGAAATCGAGAACTTTCTACCAACAGTATGAATACTGACCTTCATACTCGATCCACATTCGCTACTGGATGGAGTTGCTTCCCCCATTACACCATTAACAACATTCTCCAACGAAAGACCAGCAATCGAAGAGCTTGTAAGAACTGATGACCTGCAGATATTCAAGAAAATGACTGAACCATATTTTGCTCACACAATTCATACGCACCATTTATTCCAAGATTTTATTTTATAGTAATTATAAGAAATCGAGAAGACTGAGCCTAAAATTGCATGCATGCTAATTATGGACTATTACATTATAACTCGTTTTGATAATGACTACTATGCTGAGGTATTGGGAAGAAAAAGTTTGATTGAATCCATTCTAAAGAATAACATAAATAACATCAATTTTTGGGTTAGCGGCTCCTTTAAAGTTTAAACGACAGTACAGGCAACAATCATTTGTTACAGAGGTACCGTGTAGATAAAATGTATACAAACAATAGAAATTAAAAATATATTATATTATGTGTCATGAAGTTTTAAAGTTTGAGCTTTAAAAACATCCATGAACTACAGAAAAGGAAGTACCTATCAAATGGTTCATCCTCGCAAGAATTTCCGGATGATGAAATACAGTCCAGGTCGACAAAGTTAGAGTAATTGAAGCCATCCCCACGTTCAGAGAAGAAAATTTGACCAGTTTCAAGACAGCGGTCTCTTTGCATGTCCCCGAAGAGCTGCCTTCGAGGCATTGAGGGAGTATACCTACACAAAAAATTGGAAAATAGCCTTATCAGTTATAAGACTTAATGAGACTACTATAATATGCTGCGCAAAATCCATTAATTTGGTAAACTATGAAACATGTGATTCCAACGGCTGATTCACGAAGCAATGTATAAACAAAAATTAAATATGATACCGTTGATACAAAACAATGGTTCGGCCAAACATGCAGATTATAGACATTATATGATCCATGCAAATGAAGATGCAAATTCCATCTCATCGGCCAACACGATAGCCCTAGCTTAGGACAAGTAATAATGAGAATGGAAAGCAAAGAACCTTGAATATGTTATATCACTTTCACAAGTTGATATCTCGGGTGATGACTCTGAAAGGCCAGGCAAAGTTGAATTCAATGATTTCTCTTGCTTGCCGTTTTTGGCCATCACAGGTGACTCACTTTGCCAAAGAATGTTTCCATCAGAGAAGGATCTTTTGAAAAATGACCTGAAAATCAAGCGTTACAAAGTGAAGAGACAAGCAGCTGTGAGATTTTCCTCTCAATCGACAAGATAAAATTGTAAGCAAAATAATAGATGACTAACCATTAAATCAAAAGCCAGTGGACGAAAATAAAATGTTAATGAAAAGCACCATATCCACATACAAGTTACAACCTATTATCCCATTATGTCATATTAAGAGAGTGAAAGTCAAACTGTGAACACCAGTCATAGACTTATTTTTTGGATTGAAAACACAAGTGACAGAATGCATGCAGTGGATGCAGCAGCATCAACCCATCCCAGTTACTACCAAGACTATTGTTTTGATAAATTAAAACTTCAATGATATATATTAGTAGCCATGTAAAACCAAGTAAACACGACAGCACGTCTAACAAATCAATTCTGCTAAGATTCCGTAAAGAGATGTTGATCAAGATAAAGCTACCTTCCATCTTCGTCCATAATTGTTTCCCCATTTCTTCCCCTATAATGCTGGTAGGAACCCAACTCCCAAAGTGCAGGTTTACCAGGCTGAGGCTGGAAATGCCCGAGGAATCTGCATAGAGAAATATTAAAAAGAATCAACAATATTTAATAAACGAAATCAAGAAGCTTATAAAAGAAAGGTGAAACTAACTCCTAAGGAGATAAGGCCAGCCTTTTATTACCCCCCAAAAGACCAAATTTATATATACTTCAAACTGGTAGAGAGGCAGCCATCAATTTTCACCCAAAAGAGTAATACAAATAACAGACTGAAACCTACATGTTAATTGCATTTTGTTTCTCCGCATCTATGTATGCATTGCTATAATAACGTTGAAGAGTCCTAAAAAATTCTTGGGACTGGGTCGCTGCTCTCCATTGACCCCTTCTCTGAGAAAATATCTGCATAGATATAAAATATATGAAGGAACAGAAAGTTAACAGCTGAAGATTGCATTTAGGACTAAATTTTGACAGGCAACACAACACTAGTATAAGAATGCGTGTCTTAAGTAACAATTCAGTTACTGTGTTGCCCTTCTAATCCATTGACCATCTCTTCTCAAACTACAAATATCACAATCACGTAAAAATACTCAAAAAGGTTATTTCATTCTTTTTATTTCTTGTTCAAATTATGTTAACTCAGATAATGACTACTGAAGCAAAATTCTCACTCTCAAATCAAAAAGAGAAAAAGCATGAAGCATAGAATGCATTTAAGATAGATCAACATTCCAAAAGTTCGGGAGCATTAACCTTTTCAAAAAGGGACAACATATTTCTATCAAAATTTGTCAACAATATGGTTTTTGACCAAACTTTAGAGAAAAACCCAACTGCAGACATAAATAACATAAATTTCCAAATTCACTGCTACTTAATATTAACCATATATTTCGCATTGGCAGCTTCAAGGAAAAAACAACAACTAAAAGAGACAGAATTTAGAGAAGCGAATTCTATTCAAGCTTTGCAAAACAAATATGGTTACAAGTAAGATCAGAAAAGTTGGATTACCTTATTATGAGCTGCAGAGCCACCATATTGATGCGCAAGTGTGTCGCCCATTCTCTCATAGAGACTCATTAATTCATCTGCCAAAGGATCATTGAGGTCTATTTTTGGGGAATCTTTAATCCCTAAAGCATGAAGCTGGCTTCCAAGAGCAGCCAATCCATATGCATACTGTGCAACATTCGTACGATCCAAGCAATCTATACAATTGGTCCTAAGCACACCTCTTTGGAATGTGGGAGGCTTGACAGAATGATTTCCATTAGCAAAATTATTTTCTCCAGAATAATTTCTCCCGGATCTGTAAATATCCTCAGTATCATTGGAACATTTCAGGGGCAACATGTCACCATCATCAATATTCCTGCACCAAAATTTCAGAACCAAAATGCCATTTTCAACTGATAGCAGATAGCACAGCAGAAATGATCATTGTCAATATTTTATCTGGCATTATAAATTCCCAGTATCCCACCATAATTAAATAAAAAGTCAAGTATTTATCTAATGCAAGACTCTAGCACACTGCAAATTTGAAAACCTAATTTATGAAAGGGTTACAAAAGAGAACTGAGAGAGAAAGGGGGCTCATTCTAGAAAAGCTAACTGCAAACATCTTTGCAAACATTTCACACATGAAACTTAAAGTTAATGAAATATGATAAACTTACTCAGAGGAAGGCCATGTCATACACTCCTCAGGTCTCAAGGCTGATGTCACCCGACAATAAAAGAAACCTGTTAGCGTTAATGCATAATTGGCCACTTTACCCAAAAGTAGCAAAACATTTGTCGATTTGCTGGAAGGGAAAAAATGGAGTTTTTCTGTTGGTTAGGAATCAAACTCTAGCAAAGAGGAAGGATAGAATAGGGAGAAAGGAAAACATGTGTCAGTTAGGAGAAAAAATAACAAGCTTAGAACGTATACCTCCGAGAATGTTTGTGTAGATCCCAGTGAAGGAATCTCAAACGGTTCTCTTCTGACAAATCTTTATTAATAAAATCAATAGCATTTGCAAACTCTTGACGGAGAATTGATTCTCGAGGCTTCTTCTCTTGCGTCTGTTCATCACACAAAAGCAATTGTGCTCAGAATCCGATTATCAAATAAGTCATATACTGAAGCTACATATATAAACTCCCCAAGTCCGCTACCCTCTTTGACCCCATAGAAATGGTACTATATGAAAATTTTCTACCACATGCAATATCTTTATGGGATATAGCAGGTTCAGAAGTAATAAAAAGATGGAATAATTATAAAGAGACTGATGAAAGCATAAGCAGAATAATCTTCTTACCTTAATCAAATTCAAAATAATTATAGGGTTGCCATATCTCTCGACAAGATTTTCAAAATGAAGTCTGGTTGCTTCATAACTTTGGTCCTTCTTAGACACTGGAAAAAATAAAAAAGGATAAGGCTTTCCTTTTTTCTGAACATAAAAAAAAACGGTTGCAGCAACACCTAGAGTACTCTCATACATTACAAGCACATACGTATGATATCTGGTTTTAGATTCAATCGTGAGGTTTCTTGAGACCAAAAGAGTGGGATTGAGCCTCGGTTCTGGACTATGGAAGTTATTTGTGTGGGAAACCCGTCAGATACATCCTCAAAGACAATTTGCTCTGTCTCAACATCATTAGCTACACTGCCTTTTTCATTTACTCCTCGTTTCAAATACCTAAATGCAAAATCAGATGCGCATGATGACAAAGAGTTTAAGCCCTTAACGTAAGCTTGATTCCATTTCACAGGAAGTTCAAGAACAATAAACTAAGATTTTTACCGCCAATGTTGGACAACTTTCTTACCTGGTACCTGCATAGTGACGGGATCGTCTTGCAATGAGCATAAGTTTGAAACTCCTTCCAGATACAGAAAAGGATGCCTACATTCACAGACCCTAATGTCAAACTATGAAGCTTACAAAGAAATTATAACCATTCCTCCATTGAGCACAGCAAAAATAAATAAATAAATTAGCCAAGCATCCATCCTCAACCTGCTTAAAGAAGCCATACACCAAGGCAACTGTCCATAGAGTATTCTTGAGGTGATTGCGGATTCCTCGTGTCAGGAACTCATTCCAAACAAACATGGTCTCATAAAGAACCTCACCTGGTTCATTATTATACAAGTTCTTTTGAAGACTACACATAACATTGTATGAATAGCTGAAGAAGAAGTCCTTTGTAAGATCCACTGAGCTTAGGAGCTTCTTGTACCTAAACAAAAATGAAACAAAAAATATCAAATTACAAACCATATGTGTAAAATGCATAGCAGAATAAAAGCATTTGGGTTCAAAAACAAACACAAAGGAGACTCTATCACATACAGACAATTTTCTACTTTTCACACAACAGAACATAATAGAATAGAACATCTTTCTGCAAAACAATGACTCTCTAGCAGTAGACAAAGTTCTCTCACAGAATAGAAGAAGACCTGTTCTCTTTCCTAAAGTCCGCAATGCTTGGGTTAACAGATGAATTTGGGAGCGGAATCATCTCACTTTTCGAAACTGCATATACATTGTGTCCGAAAATTGCTCCAATCCGTCTTCGTTTTGTAATAAGCAGCATATAATAAGGCCCCAAGAATTTAATAAACCCTAAAACATTACCAAAAAAAAAAAAAGTATTGGATAAGAATTTACATAACATTAACAGTCCCTAAAGTCATATTACAAATTTCAACATCCATACCAACAATGCCATAACAAGCAGTAACAAATTTCAATCCACCGGTGGATTTATTTCCTTCATGTATTCGCCTCAACAACTCAGAGCATTCAAACTCTGTATACGTGGTAGAATCTTCACGAATATTTAGCTCAAAAGGATCAAGCCGATCAATCTTTAATACTCTCCAATAAATTCTACTCTTATTCCTTCCAATCATATAAAAATTCTGAGACACAAAACATTAACAATGCAAATTAATCAAAAATAAAATTCAACCACTTAATTTAACGTTTCAAACTTAAATCAATGCTATTTTAACTAAAATTATATCTCAAGTTATTAACAAATAAAATTAAACAGATCATAAAAAGGGATCAAAGCGAACCAAAAACAAAATTAATAAAATGAAAAGACATATAAATCAAAGAAAAAAAATTACCGATTGAGTTTCGTAGAGTCTGAATTTCTGCATACAGGTAGAAGTTTGAGATTGCGAAGAGGAGCCTCCATTATTGTTAACATTATTATAGTATTCTGCTACGGAAGATTCCATGATAAGCTTCCTTTTCTTTTTGTTTTTTCCTCCGTATTTCAAATTTCTAGCTGTCAGATCTTCCCCCCGAGCCTCAGGCTCAGGGAATTCAACAAAAAAACATGCACTAAAGCAGAAAAACGTTTCTTAATTTCGATTTTTTTAGCTGCAAATGACAGAAAACACCTTATTCTTGCCTAAACATTGATCCACCTTTGCATATAATTGAACTCGGCTGCTTCAAATACATCATCTTCTAAAAAAAAAAACAGAGCAATGAAATGAAAACTCAAAACACCGTATTCCGGCTCCGCCAACTCTCTCTTTCTCCGTTAACAACTTACCGGAAAAATCTCTCAAAATTCGTCAAAAATTTTATGATAATTCTTCAATCACGGCAAGTAAATCTTCGCAAAAATGGAAGATAATATCGAGCTGGGAAGAGAAAAAAAAATAGTAATAATAAAAAAATAGATTTTTCGCAGATTCGAGAAATTTACAAAAAATAAATAAATAAAAAAGTAAGCTGCTAGGCTAATATTAGTGATGATAATATTACTGTTATTGTTGTTTTTAGCCTATTTTTTGTTTGTTTTTGTTGCTGTCGTTGGTGAAATGTGAAATGTTTTGATTGATGATGATGTTGTGTATTCAAGATATGAAAACAAACTTAAAATTAATATTTTATATAGTAATGGATAAAATATGTCTTTAGTCCCTATAATTCAAAAACTTTTGTGATTTAATCCCTTTAGTTGAAAAATTGAAGATTAAATCCTCTTATTTTGTTTATTTAAAAATCTTAGTCCAATGGTTCAAATTTTCGCATATACTTCAACTTAGAAAGTTTTTAGATTTGGTTCAATTATGGTTTAAGTCACTTTATTATGTTGAAATTTAGATATTTAATCCCACTAATTTAGTATAATTTGATTCTTCTACTTTCATTTTATGGTGTTATTAGTAGGCCCAAATTGATAATATCAATAGTTACTTCTTTTAATTGTTAATAAGTCATATAGTTAGGATCGCCTGAAATTTTAATAAACTATTATTAAAATAATAAATTTACATTCCAACTGAATGCAATTAAGCCCTAAATTTTAGGGTAGTAGAAGAACTAAAACCAAAATTAAACCTTTGAAATTTAGTGAGATATTAATAAACATACCAAACTGACAAAATTGATGGAAAACATTTAATAAAAAAAATATAGAAGGATTTAATTTTGAATTTTTCAAATATAAATACTAAATCTCAAAATTTTACTAAAATAGAGGGACTAACAAATAGATTTTGACCTAGAATAATTAATAAACCTTTTTTTCTTCAGATCCAAAAAGTATTACAAAATGAAAGCCACAACTTTGCCTTAGTTGACCGTACATCCACGTAATAACATTAAATTTATTAAACTTAATTAACTTATGTTTTACGATTATTATTATTTCTTAAATTATGATTATTATATTTTGGAAAATTATAAGATTGAGATTTGAGTTGATTTTTCTCCGTTGACCTTAATTAATTCATTAAGATTTTAGTACCCGAGTTCCACAATGCGGTAATTATATTAGTTTTTTTTTTTAATCTAATCTGATATTTATATTTCACAATATTTATATATTTTAGTACTCAAAGGTAATTATAATAATTTTTTAATATTTAATTCGTGTTTTAGGATTGATTTGATAAAATTTAATTGTTAATATTATTATATTTGAATTTTTCATGATTTTGTAAATATAATAATTTTAGTGTTAATTGTGAATTTGTTTAATTTTACGTTTAATTTGTCAAATACAATATGTTGGATGTGATATAATTTAGGTTTTAGGGTTAATTTGATGTAAGTTAATTGCTAATATTATTAGCTAATAATAAATTTCATTAAATCAACTCTAAAACTCGAATTAAACACTAAAAAGTTAACATCGTTATCTTTGGATACTATAATGTATAACTTTTCTCAAATACATGTATTACATTAGACCAAAAAACAACACAAAAAATACTACGTTAGAAAAATGTCAAATTCAAGAACCAATTTATACATTAAACCTTTCTATTTACATAACAACGGAAAATAGGTTAACAACAACGTTGTTTGGATTGAACCAGTCAATCAAACCAGTTGGATTGGAAATCAATAGGATATTAGTCCAGTGAGAGGTAAAAATCAGTTGACTTGCAAACCAGTACGAGTCAATTGAACCATGTTAAAAAACCGATTGAACTAGAGCGGGTGAACAAATTTTATAATTTTTTAAATAATTATTAGTTTTAAATTTTTTAATAATTTATTTACTTTAAATCGATCGAATAAAAAATTAATGATATGACTAATTTAACCACCGATCCGGTTTTAAAAACTTCCATAAGAATAAATTGTGTATAATTATTATGCCTTAGAAAAACATTTTTTATAAAGTTGAAAAAGCTAAATAAATCATTATGCCTTAATTTTTTGTATATTAATTATATTTTGTTAACTAAAATAGTTTAGTTATAGAATAATTATTTAGTACACTGTTTAATTTCTTAAGCAAGAGTTAAGATTTTGTTATATCTCCTTAAGTTATATTTAAAAATTTTCAAAGATAAATAGATAGAACATGTGGCAAAATCTCAACCCCTGTTTGTGGAGTGAAAAAAATTCCTCCACATGTGTATCAAATAGATAGGACAATCGGATCACAACGGTTAAAATTATATGTTTCGAGCAGTTACAACATAAAATTATATCGATACAAAGCACAAACATTGAAGAATAACAGAAAATCTAGACAAAACAAATACACAATTAATTAGTGACATACCCGTTACAATTCTACATAATAAAACCCGGACTTAAATACTTAAAAACTAAAAATCTCGATTTTAACCAACAATACCATGATGTCATTATCACTTATAACATTTAATTTTAATGTTGATATGTATGGTCAAGAATGATTTAATAATATCCAAGAGGTTCTTTAGTCTCATATAACTGTGAATTTAATATGGTGGGAGGAGAGAGTTGTGCAAATTGCACGTAGCCCACGTTTCAGCATCACTTGATTAAGTTACCGCACGAGATTCAGAGGACCATGTAGCCTACACAGCACGAGATCGAAAATGTAGCCTTAGCTTTGATGATTAAAGCAACAATACATACTATACGTATTTATGTAACTTTTTTTTTTCTTATATATCTTAAGGTTAATTTCATCAAACATCCTTGAAGTATGATCAAATTGAAAATTCATCCTTAAATTTTAAAAACAATTTAATTAAATTCTTAAACTGATTAAAATATTGTTCCAATCAAGTCATTCTGTTAGTGTTAGAGTAGTCGTTAGGTTTGGCATTAAATATCATATTTATTATACAAAGTCAAGTTATAAATTAAGGGAAGGACTATTACTATCATTGGGTGCCATTATAGAGCTATTTAAGGGACGAGGGGTGAAGCTAGAGTGGTAGGCTAGATCCCTGGACCCAAAATTAAAAAATTGATTTTTTAGTTCCTTTGAGTATTTTCAAAGTTTAAAGTTAATTTAATAGTAAAATTGTATTTTAGCCCCTATTAAATTTTAAAATTCAATTATACTTTCTTTAAAAATAAAAAATTTATTGTTTAATCATTTAAAAATTGTAAAAATTTTACATTAATACAATGACAAAATTATATTTTTAGCTCTCTCGAAAATTTATAATTCAAATTCGGTCTCTCCAAAAAATCGCTAGCTTTGCTCCTAAAGGGACGGGTTATACCCCCAAGCATAAAGGCCTACCCGAAGTTTAAGAGGGTTTGGAAAAAAATATTAAGCCAAAAAAATATGACTGGGCAATAAAAATAAAACTCGTTTAAAATATAGTTCAAACTCGGGCTCAAGCATTCAATGTCAGAGCTCAACTTAGTTGAACCCATTTTCTAAGTTTGTAATATATTATATTATGTAATTTATAAAACAAAAATTAAATATATAGTGATATATAATACTAATATGTAAACATATTTTAAAAAAAATGTAAGTTGCTTATATACAATATTTTGATAAATAAAAAAACTAAATTATTAAATATTAAATTAAAAATAATATAAATATTTTTTAAAAAATAATACAGGTGAACTTGGATTAGTCATTTACAAATATGGATAAGTTCAGGCAAAAGTTTAGGCTTATATATTAAGTCGGACTGGATTTCAACAAGCATAAAATGCATTAATATTATACTTAAGCTCGACTCAACCCCAATCCAACCCATGATCACGCTTAAGCTTTCAAATGAAGGCCTTAAAGTCCCCAAGACCGAGTGGATTTCCAGCTTTATTTTTTTAAGAATGCTGGGATCTAATTAAAACAGATGTTGATAATGTTACACGAGAGTTCTTAGATAAAAAGAAAATGGTTAAGGATGTGAACAGAACATTTATTGTCCTCGTACTAAAGAAAAATTATTCGTAAATGGCTAATAATTTTAAGTCTATTAGTCTTTGCTCTACCATGTATAAGATTCTTACTCAAATCTTAGTGAACAAGTTAAAACCAATCTTGAAAGATCTAATTTCTCTCTTTCAGAATGTGTCCATTGGAAAGAGACAATTAGAAGACAATTTCATTTCTGAAAGGGCATCTTTAGAGGTCTAAAATTAGACATTAGCAAAACATACGACAAATTAAATTAGAATTTCTTAAGTGAAATGCTTACTTTTTTTTTCTCGAATTAACACAATTCAAGTGGATACTTTAATTTGAAGGTTTAATTAGAACGTTTTATTTCAATCTAATTTAAAATTTAGTCCATATTTATGGACATTTAGTGAAATTAACCCAATATCCTAACATCATTGAGATTAACTTAAAACAATGAACAAAATCAAGTTGAGGGTGACATTAGTTTCTTTAAATGGTGTTTTCCCATGAAATCCAAGCAATGTGTCAAAATTATTGTTAAAATTTTGTTTCAAAATGTAATAATAAACCTACAATCTTAGATTAGACATAAAATTCAGTGTCGTACAAAGAATTAGGTTCATTTGTCACATAAAACAATGATGTCTTTTGGCTTGTATTAATAATAACCTTTTCTCAACACAATTAGGCTTTTTATAGAGACGGTACTATATATTTTTAGAGTAAACTAAATTAATAGAAAATGTCAATATCGTAGGTTCATATGTGAAATTATTTTAATTTATTGGTCGTGAATAAAATAATTATTTTTCATAAAATTTCAGTATGATACATGAGTCAGGCTTTTATTTTATATGTAGGTATAATATTTGATGTACCTACATGATCAGTGAATAATAACATAATATTTCATCATTAAATAAAAAATATAAAAAACTTTACAAATAAATACTAATAAATTTATTTAAATATTAATTAATTATAACTATTACAAATAAATATTAATAACTCTCGAGTTTAAGGTTTAGATTTTAATATTTATTCATAAAACTTCTATTATCTTTTACTTTATTTAGTGATAATGTTTTATATTATTATTTATTAATAGCGCATAAAATTAATTATAAAATATTTTATATGTAACGTATTTTATTAGTCGAAAGAAACCCTTTATCTTATAAGGCTAAAAGGCTAAAACCATTTTCTATCAATGTTATATCGTCGCATAAGGACATGCTTGGGTTCAAAGCAACGTGGACTGTCGCTGTTGAATCATGAATGTACTCGGTTTCTGGTAGGCCAAATTCCTGTTTTGGTCCTTATGTTATTTTTAAATTTAGAATTTAGTTATTATATTTTAATTTAATATCATTTTACCTCTTTATTTATATAATATCATTCACCAGTCCAAATATGTGATTTTTTTTTAAAATCCTCTAACAAAGAAAAAATTTCATATCAACATGATGAACTAAAACAGGGGCTTTTAAAAAAAATTCCACATCATTATTTTAACCAAGTTATTTAAACTAACAAATAACATTATAAAATTAGAGAATCAAGTTATACTAAATTAAAGTACATAGACTAAAATTTAAATTTTAAATATAGTATAGGGACCAAAACCAAAATTTGATATTTCTATTATAAATAATTTTCAACTGCTGCTTGAAAACTTGGTAATATCATAATATGGTGCCATGTGCTCAATTATTGACGTACTGGCCTCATTGAAACTCAAATCAAACAAAGGGCTAAACGTCAAGAATTTGAGTGTCGGCAACGTAGTTTAAGGGACCTAAAAAAAGGGGATTAAAATGAATACTATTTTGATTTGTGTCCAAAAATGTTGTTCCTAAAAGTTTGGAATTAGGGTTCCTAAATGTTTCCTATAGAGCATTATTGTCAACGAACTTGACTACAATTTTCTCACGTTGAAAATAGCATGAAAAAAATACTTTCACTTGAGAGAAAAGAATAGAAAAAGAGGTAAAAAGCTTTTTTTTAATAAATATTTTTATGTTCGATAATCACGAAAAGAATTTTAAAAACACTGACATACAGGAACCAAATTTTAATAATAGAAGCGGGTGAAATATTTAGTAGAAGAACCAGTTTACTCATTGATCTGATGTACGAAAATTAATTTGTTCATTTTTGACCCCTGTCTCTATGGTACTTTTATCGCATTCTATTTCTATTTTGAGTTGACATGTCTATATGTATCTACGTTTTTACATGTTTCTCATTGCAACTTTATTTTGTCCAAATTTCTTAAATTGAGACATTATGAAAAAAGTTTCCCAAATTTTTGTTATAACAATTGCAGGAAACATATGCCTGGCTCCATTTTGAACCATGTTTTTCAAAGAAAAGCAAAATCCCAAACATTCAAGCTCTAATCAAGGCAACCTTAAGCTCTAATTCTAGCCCACAGAGTTATTTCTCAAATTTCCCTTTGATTTCCTGTCCATTTTAATTTAATTTTATATTTTTTTGTAAAAGTAAATTTATTTATGTCTGTCTGGTAGTTGGGTTGATGAGTTTTTTGGGCCTGCAAGAAAGTGGGAAAACTATGAGAAGACGAGAATTTTAGAGTTTGTGCTCTTCGATGCTTATGTCAGTGTTGGGAACTTGAGAAATCTTTTAGTAGAGTAATGATAATATGAGTGAGTATATCGGAGTTTTATGCTTGAGTCCTTAGTTATCTTTTAAGGTTGTTGTCCACGAGGACATGTGGGGATCAGCATGCGATTGGTTGGAGCATGTGTCTTCAACCAAATCTTGAAGCCCTTAGCTATCTTTGATGTTGTTCTCTTGTTTAAACCAGATCAAATCAGTCGTTGATGTTAAAAATTGCGCAGGATATCGGTTCGAGAAGAAAGATTAAATCAGTTGAATTATAAACTGTTTTAAACTAAGTTAAACTGTGAATCCATAAAAATTGATACAACAGGTTTCTAATGTTTTGGAGCCAAAATTCTTGCCCTAAATTAAAGAAAAAACCCCAACTTAGCCCAAATCCAAAAATGATTAAAAAAAATTTAAAAAGGGCTACATGAATAAAAACTCAACCCTAAACCCATTAATCAATTAGCCCAAACCCAACTCAAACTCAAAAAAACTTATTAGAAACATTATTGTTATTTAATTATGTTTATAATTTTTTAAAATGTTTTTTTTCTAAATTTTCTTATTTTCCTTTTTTTATAAAAAATTATTTTATTTTATACTAAATCGATAGAATGTGTGAATCCTTTAAATCAAAAATTAATAATCTGATCGATTTAATGTCTAATTTAATTATAAATATCATAATTATCCGGAACATATGTCCCTGCCCCATCCCTCAATCTAAACTCTTTATAATAAATTTCATATCACTTTTTGGATTTAGTATATTTGTTAACGCTATTTAAATTTTATTTTAAAGTTAAATCTATTACAATTTTTTTTTATATTACATACTTGTAAAATGAAATTTTTTTTATTTCGAAACGGAATAATTTTAACAATATTACTAATAGTGCTTAAAATTTTAAATTCGAAAATATGTAGGACTAAATGATAAATGTAAAAAAGTACAGGGAGTTATTAACCTTCAATAAAATATCGTAGTCCAGTTCACAAACCTTATTATACTATAACGATTATTCGCGTTAGCATAATTTCAAGCACTCAAAGACTTTTTTATGGAAAAAGCAAAGAAACCCTTCACTGATAACTCCATAACTGAGCTTAGAGAATCATCAAACACCAAAACCAACAAAGACCCATCATTTATCTCCAGAATCTGCGTCGAACCGAAGCAACAAAAACAGGTCGTTCAACATCAAGGGTTGCTCTCACGGTCACTGTACTCACTGCATTCCCATGGTCAAATATGTAGCTTTCTAAACTTCAAGGAACAGTAAGTTATATTTACGACCACTGCACTCTCGCAGCATACTTCAAATCGAAGCTTTTGATAGGTGGGGGGGGGGAGAGATGCTTTTATGTGAGGCAATGATTTTATTGTCGTTTTTAAAGATTGTTCCATTGCTTTTTTCGATTGGTGATGGAGAACAGGTTGTAAAAAGAATCGGAATGTCCAACTTGTAGGAAACTGTTTACTGGGATTTTTTTTTTCAATGTGGGGAATTTAAAGATGAAAGGGAAGATATGATGTTTGATGAAAGGTTGCTAAGGACAAGAAGTACCAAAGAAATGTGAGTTGGGTTTACTTTTTGAGTTTTTTTTTTCCCAAATGGATTAATCTATGAATTTTTTGTGGTATATATTTGGTTTACTTTGCTGCTGACTGGCATATGTTATGTATGTTTTTGATTTTGAGTTTCATACGTTTTTTGTTTGTGATTCTGCATTGCTTTGCCATTTTTCAACTAAAGAATCTGTTCTTTGGTGCCTCTTGAATCCCACTATGCATGATTGTTCAACATCATTCCTTGTTTTTTTGGTAACTATTACTTGACTTGTTGAGCAATTAAGAATTTCTTGACTAGCTTAGTATGACCTCTCGATCTATGAACTTGTAGGACTCTCAACAGAGCTAGCTCAAGTGATAACATATGCCATAGGTCATGGGGTAGAGTTAAATCATTTGCAAACTCTTCACTTTGCCATGGTTCCGCTCATTTATACATATCGAGACGTTCTTATTTTGTGAATCTTTTAAAACTTTTGACAAAATTGAGAGATAAAATTCTAACTAAAGAAGATACCAAATTTGTCGATAGCTCAAGCCATGAACATGGACTAGGAGTCTATACCAACTAATAAAGGCAATTTAACATCGAATAATTTTCATCTGAATTTCAAAAGCAAGTACTTCAGTGTAAGGCATAGCTCAAGCTCAATTACTTCTTTTTAAGTGGTTTTTTGGGATTGAGCTTGACATGTTTATTAATTAAGCTTGAACATATTGATGGTGTTAATTTTGAATTTTTTTTAGTTGCATCCGAATAGCTTATGAATATAGGTGTTTCATTTCCATCTGCCTAAGCTTGTTAGTCTTTCAACACAATACATCTTATGATAGATCTCGTCAGTCATGGAGCAACCCGAGTGGATGGTCACCATGTTTGCCATACTCGTAAACGTTAACCTTCCTTAGATGCATTTGCATGCATACATGTATCCTTGTTAAAGCATTCTCTTAGTTATTAATCATGCAAGTGAAAAACAAAAGTAGATTGACTCTTGACATAAAATGCATAGGCAATTTGTTTTATATATACACCTTGCCTTTAAGATCTCGTCAAGTTAACCATTTTGACCAGAGAAGCTCGTCTATTAAAAACACCTCTTTTTATATGTTATCAGCACCGTCTCTTTTATGTTCATGGACCTTATCCAGTCACATCAAGATCTACTCAAGATAATATGTTAAGAGAAAACTCTTCATAACTTTCAAACACAAGCGTCAAAAGCCTATAATAACTCAATGAATCTCTTATTTTAGTGGGATTGTTAGCTTCATAGGACCCACATGAAAAATCTACAAATACCTTCCGTCAAACACTCACAAAATACCATATTGTTCTTATGTTAAAGGAATTTCTCGATTAATCTTATAACTCTCCGCACATTCACCGTGTGAATTGTTTTCAACCATCCAAACCACTTTTTTGTATCAACACGATTAAAATATAATATTAATTTTTTAATAGAAAGTTGTTGAATAAGAGAATGAATATGTCAATGAAATGGCCATTTAGTCAAGCATAATGTTTAATATGCTTCTCAGCTATGTTTATCTAGTGAGGATGATTGAGACTCTCTCGATGCACACATCAAAAAAAAAGGGTTAGCTTTTTTTCAAGTTTCAAAGAGAAAAAGAATGGTAGAATCTACTACCCCCAATTTGATATGATGGAATTGAGATTGTAAAATTCTTGTGAATTCTTACACAGTTTTATCTTAGGACATGTTTCCGTACTTATGTTGTGCTTGTGTCTTTTCTCATCATGTGCTGTTTAAAATTATCATGTAATATTTCTTTTTTATTTATTCGGTAATGTATTATATTCAACAGTTAAATTTAAATATTCTATTGGTAATATTTAAATTCGAGACTTTATTTAAAATATATTTAACTTCATAAAATGGTCCTATTTTAAGGATTTTATTTTCTTAACAAAATTTGCTTTTTTCGAGAAAAAAAGTACATCATTTTTTTTATCTAAATAAAATATACTATATGAATACACAAATTGTTAAATTTGATGAAGAAACTTATGCACTTTTGAAATTAATCATTTTCAATAAAATTAGCTTTATACAAACTGTTGGATTAGTATGCAATTCCATCACTTAGATGCTTTAAAAAACTGTTCATGATATCCTCCACTAGATTTGTACAAGAGTCTGGTAGCCTGTTTGGCTCTATTTGGATAAAGATTTTTGCATTTTGAGCTGGTTTGGTTGAAATTCAATTTAAAGAATAAAAAAATATTTTAAAATTAAAATTTAATTATAAAAATATATAAAATAACAACTAAAAGCATATTTATGATATTTTTATTAATTTTTAAACAGTAAAATGATTTTTTTGGGCTTGGTCCAAACTTGAAAAGTATTTTGGAATCAAATCTAGACCCTGCTCATGAATATATCTAACTTCAACCCCAGAACTTCAAATGTAAAATATCTATGGTTCTTTTTTTTTTAATATTAATCTTATTATAAGTTCTTATCATATCTATTATTTTTTATACAAAGTCTAAAACTACCCATAGCCTCTCCACTACCTTTAAAAAGCAGGAGAATACGTTTCAGCGCACTCAAACCCACGTCCTCCTTTACTGGCAATAATGTCGATGCTAATCGAGTTAAAACTCAATTGCCAAATATTTATTGTTCTTTAAGCATTGGATTATAAAAAAATTTAAAATCCCAAAGCTTTCTTTTTCTAATAAAAGAATAGTTTAAATATTTAAAATTTTTAGAAATTATTTTTTTGCTTTTTCAATTTAAAAATTTAGTCAACCATGTCCTTATTTATAATTAGGGGTGAAGGCAGAAAATCTTTTAGGAGTCAGATTTAAAATTATAATTTTTAGAAGGAAAATGTGTAATTTTATCATATATATATATATGATTTCATTATTTTTTTAAGGGACTAAATATTATTTTTTTTCATTTTGAGGAGCAAAATATAAAATTATCATATATTAACTTCTAATCTTAAAATTTTAGAAGGGATTAAAAGAAAATAAAATTTATTTTGAGAAGAGCCCTTACCTGATCCTTGAATTCGCCCCTATTTGTAATAGCAAAGGACTTGATTGAAATGAAGTCATGATGGATATCATACCTTAGGTTTTAATATTTCAAATAAAGACTTACTATAATTCACTTATGTAAATTATTCAAAATTACACACAAAATTAAAGTCCCAAATTCAGCAAATTCATTTTGTTTGTTCTTCCATATATGCCTTAGTATGACCATTCATTCTTATTTTCTATATTTTACATAAAATGTAATAAATTAATAATTTGTATTACATAAACTTTAATATAAATATATATATTCGTATGGTAATATTATATTATAATGATTAACTTAATTAAGTTTATACAACCTTTCAAAAGAAATCAATTTAAAATTATTTATATAAATATTATTTGATATCAATAACTTTTTTTTTATTTCATAAAAAATAATAAAAAAGTTATTATGTGTTGTTTATTATTATTTATTAACGATTCTTAACATTGTTTATATATATATATATATATATGTATGATAATTGTTTGATTCAGTGGCGTTGAAACTTTTTAATTTCATATGCGGAATTAAGAAATTACAATGTGCTCAATTTATTTAGTTTTATATTTCTTAAATATAATGTAAGGGGACACATGGCAATATCTTAACCTTATCCTCGACCAATGTATCCAATAGTTATCATATATATAATTATTTGATATATTATCGGTAGAGTTTTTTAACTTTATAAGTAGGGGTCATCCTATATATATATATATATATATATATGATACATTGTCAATAAAATTTTTAGACTCTTGACAAGAAAAAACGAAACTAGAAAATTGATTAAGGGACCAAGATGAATCATAAATCTTTGGGGCTTACCATTATACTAATTAATATTTCTTTTTAATTTTTAAAGGGGTTACAAGGTAAATTTACCATTTTATTGGACAAGTATTTTCATGTCCCAGCTTGGCTTGACTTAATTTTGATTTAAATAACTTAAAGAAAAACAAATTCTATTTAAATAATATTTCTTAAAATTTTAAACTTAATTACAAAATATAAGTATTCATATAAAATATATTTTTAATATTATTCCAATATTTAAACAGTAAAATGAATCAGTGAGTCTGACTTCATCGATTTGATCGGTTTAATTATTAAACTAATAATAATTAATTTATTTATTTATAATTTTTAAAAAAATTAAACCGGTTCAATTACTTTTTGTCTCAATTTTGGATTTTTATCAAATTTGAGCAATTTTCAATTCAATCTTTTTATTTGGACCAATATATCGATAAGTTTTCGATTTAATTAGTCTTACTGACCAATCTAATTCTGTTTCAAGAACACTAATCATCTAGAAAAAATCCAAATTTAAGAATTAAAATGAATTTGGTTGACAAATTAAAGTACCATTGTGAGAAAAAAATACAGATACGAAAGTGGACGTAATTGCAAAATTGAAGGCCAAATATTATTTTTTTAATATGTTGTAAAATAAAAGCGGACCGGGCCGTGGGGCAGAGTTAGAGCTAATAAAAGAAGGAGCGGTTTTTTTCTACGTCAAAAGCTATACATCTTTTCTTTCACTTGTTGTAGTACAGCTGCTACACTCTCTCTTTCTGGATTCTAACAAAATAAATTAGAAATTAATAATATCGTCTTCTACTGTTTCCTACTGCTGACACTCCTTCACTCTCTTTGTAAGTGGTTTTATAATTTAATCTTCATTTTTTCTTCTGAGTATAAAAACTTAGTATTTGGTCATATGTTTTGTGTCTTTTTTTTTTCTTTTTATTTATTTATTTATTTATGCTCTGTCTGTTTTAAGATTGTTACCTGCAGGTTTGGGGGTTCTTGTTAGAAACCCAATTTGCATGTTGTTGTATTGGGTGTCTGAAAAAATGGGTTCAATATGGTATAAATTAACTGATGCAAAACTGTTTTGATCTTGTATAAGGGTTTTTGCGTATGGTTTTGAGTGTTTTTGCTGTAAAAAGGGTATAGTAATGAAACTGTTGCAGTATTTTTGTTTTAAAATGATATTTTTTTTCCATCTTTATTGAATGGAAAGTTTTAACTTTTAACTTTAGTACTTTTTTATTATACTTTTAATATTTTTATATATATTCACCATAAAGAAAAACATAGATTTAGCATCTTAAACTTTCTTCTTTAAGAAGGTACATATATCCCATTCCCACCACTTGATTTGCTTCATGTTATATATATATAGCTTATTGTCAATTAATCACATGGTCAGGTCATGATTCTTTGGTTGTAACAGAGAATTCTTTCTATAATTTTATATATTTCTATGGCGTGTGCTATGTATGTGTACATATCTACATTTTTCAAGTGGTTCCTTAAACAGCAATTCATGCTATAGAGCTTTAATCATGGATTAATGGTGTTCCTTATTATGGTCTACTGCAGGGTCAAATCCTGAAGTATTTGGAGATTGTAAACTGTGAGCTTTGTATATAAAACAATGGATGATTATCTCAATCAATATTTTGCTTCTTCGTATTGGTCAGATGTGAATTTTAAGGAAAGATCACCTTGGGTTCTTAGTGAACCTGATCAGCCAAATGCACTGCTGCCTAGTTCGCCTATAAGCATGATCGGTTCAAACCACGGGATGGAGTGCTTAGCTACACAGAGTACTCCTCTAGGTGTTGGACTGCAAACGAATGGCGAAAGTTTGGGACTGCAGTTTAATGCAGGTGTTCATTCCTCTGGTTCATTAAAGGGTCTTCAAGTTGTCGGTGATATGACCACCCTGTCTCAATCATTTAACGAGGGAGGGGATGTAATATGCAATGGAGGTGAATCTTCTGAATTTCAGCGATCACTTACAGGCTTAGAAACCCTTTGTTCGATACCGCAATTGTGGCATCCACAACCTTATGATGGTCTAATTTCTTCCCTTCCTATGGGACAAACCCGAATGCAAAGCTCTAGTCTTCAAGGAGATAATGGAAATGTTGATGATGGTAATATTAACAGATTTGTTGAAATCGATAAATTTCTGCAACTCGAGAACTTATCTGCGTCGATCAATGCAAAGGTATTACTGTCTCTTGCTCAACCAGCATTGTTTTAGTTTGGTTGTTGCTTATATAATGTGTATCAGGAAAAACAAGATATGCAAAATTCTTGTTACTTGTCTTTTCCTGCCGACCGTCCGATGACAGATACGATGATAGACTTACCATCTCTGCTGCAGGTATTTGTAATAGTAATTCTCATTGTTTTGTCTAGCATTTCGGCTAAGCTTACTAGTTTTGTACTTTTAATATAGAGTTCATCACCTGCACCAAACAAAGGTTGCAATGGAACTGGGAAGCCTCAAGTTAGAGCACGTCGAGGTCAGGCTACTGATCCACACAGCATCGCAGAGAGGGTCAGTCACTCAGTTGTAATACTTCCTGTCATCAAAGTTAATACTCTTGAGTTGGTTTTTTGAGATCAGCCTTTGTTCTATTATTCGATTATTTGCAGCTTCGAAGGGAGAAGATTGCTGAAAGGATGAAGAATCTGCAAGAACTTGTACCGAACTCCAATAAGGTATTATCTTCTTTATGTATTTTTCTTTGGTCTTTAAAGCCTAATTCGAGCACATGTGTTGTTTTACTTAGACTTGGGTGGGTGTGTTAGATACAGGTATATATCTAACACGAATATATGCAAATTTTCTATATGTTTTTGAGGGTCCTAGAAGGGTCATACCCCCATACTCATGTCCAAATATATGTTGGACACGAGTACTTAAAGAAAAATTACACTGAATTGTTCAATTAAGAATAAATGTTGATGAACTTTGCAGACTGACAAGGCCTCTATGCTTGACGCAACCATCGAGTATGTCAGGTTCCTTCAACTCCAAGTCAAGGTAAGACTAAATTCTTGTTAATATCACAACATCCAAGCCAAGCTTCAAAAGAAATAACCTGAAACCATTAAAAACGTTTAATGGCGTTTTAGTTACCATAAGTAAACGTGGTGATTATGAAAACTATTTGCAGGTACTAAGCATGAGTAGGCTAGGAGCAGCAGGGGCAGTAGTTCCTCTCATAACTGATGGCCAAGCTGAGGTGTCAAATTCTCATCTAACATCGAAATTCCCAGGATTTCGTTAAGATTTTAGTGCTAAACTACAACTTTTCTTATGTCTGTTCCGTTAGGGATCTAATGGCTTGACACTAACACCCTTGGCAATGGGAAGTGATGGAGTTGATTGTTCACCGTCTCCCGAACAAGTTGTTTTTGAACAAGAAGTGGTGAAGCTCATGGAATCCAATGTGACAATAGCCATGCAATATCTGCAAAGTAAAGGTCTATGCCTTATGCCGATTGCGCTCGCCGGTGCCATATCAAATGGGAAGGCATCGTCCTCATCATCATCAGGTCCTGTTTCCGAGGAAAGGAAGAAATTCGGTTTCACCAACAGTATTATAAGCAATGATGATAGAGTTCACAACACCACCACCTGCAGCAGCAGCAGTGACGGTGGTGTTCGGAATTCCAACAGTAGTAACAGCAGTGGCACTGGCAAATTGTCTGGTGTTGGGATTCATCAATCAACCTCTGATGGAAATTTCATGATTGAAAAGATCAATGGTTGCAATGGTACCTTCAAACAAGAAGTCAACACTTTGTGTACTGCCAAATGACTGAAAATCCCAAACCATGGATGCTGGACCTACATTTAACAAAGTAGTTATAGGACTTCCATTGTCTTCTTTGTTCTCTATGTTTTGCTTTTTCTTTTCAGGAAAGTGTATGCTAATATATGTACATATAATGCTGGTTTATATATTTAGTCTTCAACTATGACCCAGATTTTAAATTGGTCTTGAACTTAAAAGGTCGACATAAAACATGTTTATACCTACCATATAGACTATGGTTAAAGTTTACCATATAAGGCCCTGTATCATATTATAGAGTTCATTTTAATCCCTCTACTTAAAAGGAATATTATAATTCATGTAAACTTTAAAAACTGACATTTTAATCCCTGCATGTGGTAAACACAACAATTATATACACAAAAAAGTAAAATCGAAAACAATTTAATGCCACATCAATCATCATTAAATCATTTTTCATTAAACAAAATTAACATGTAAAGACTAAAATTTGTAAACTTTACCCGATCTAATATATTGAAAGAAACAAACAATATCATTAAATTTTTTTTAAAAAATATCCGTACAATAAGCCGTCCAAACTAATGACTAAATTGATGAAAAAAACAGCGTGAAATAATTGTTTAACAAAAAACTACCTCATTAAATCTAATTGAGTAAAATAGGGAAATGTTATTTTTTCTACAATTACTCATCTCTGTTTACCAGATTACAAAATATTGGTGGAATTGAGGGTTGAGGGGGAACTTCGTTAATGGCGTGATCTATATATGAGAACAACAATGGGGGATTACAATACAATAATTACATTTCCTAATATCGTGCCTTATCTCATGCGTTATAGTGAGTAAAGAAAAATGAAAATGACAAATAAAAAAAAAGGGACAAAATGAGACAAATTTCTAAGTTGGGGGATCTAAAGTGAGTGTCAAAGTTTTGTCAATAACCATTCATAGTTTTCGCTGCTTTCTTCTTAAAACTCGAGATGCTGCAGTGCGGACAAACGTACTCCAGCCCATCTGTTTTCGCATAATCCTGTAGTTCACAAGTGTCAAGTTAATCACAGTCGTTTAAGGTCGGGAAACAAAATCAACCCGAAATTGCAAACAATGAAACTGTTATTGTATTCAATCCTGAAGATGGTGAATGATATACCTTAAAGGCTCCAAGCCCCTGCCGCCTATCACAGCCGAAGTGAGCCCATTCGTCACAAACTCCACAGTTTACCCAATCACCAGCTGCGCTACTGTTTTGACACACAAACTAACCACTGTCAGTACTGCAAACAATTCGGCTTATGTGTGTATGTGTGAGCAAACAAGAGAGAGAGAGACCTGTGACATAACAAGCAGCATTCTCCATCCACATCATCGTGAGCCAATTCATACTCTAAAAGGTAAGTCTCGTAATGTCTTTTCAGAGTGTTGCCCACTCCCTAAGGTAAAATTAGAGGAAAAGGCAACGGTTATTGTCCCAAAATTTGAAAGCCTATAAAGCCGACAAGTTAAAACTTGATAGAATGAACCATACAACAAAAATACAAGAACTCAAAGAACTTGAGGATCAAAAAGAACGAACATTTGAAACGAACGGAAGTACTATGACAAAGTAAAACTAATAAGGCAAACAATTTCAAAACATACAGTCATTCTATTCGTCAATGTGTGATTGCGCATCTTCGAAAATACTTGTCCTTTCCAATTTATGCCATTCCCGACATTAAAGCCTCCTCTCGACACCACCTGTTAGGTCCAATCTTTCAGTACGATTTTTTTGCTGGACTTCAATCATATTTAGCACAAGCAGTAACTTACCTCTCTATACAAGTTAAAAAGGTCAAGACGCTTCGCATTCAGAATGGCATCAGGAAACTCAGCTAACCCACCTTGAGGAACAAGCCGAGTATGTCCTCGAAAAATCAGAAACTGCATTACATCTCTCAAAAATTCTTCCTGCCAGAAAATAAACCAAATGGAGAGAAAAGTATATGTATTAGCAGAAAATTACAGATATACTATTCTGGTTGCACAATAAGATTGACTCAAATACCTATCTTTGTTCATGATGAAGAAGAAAACCACAATTTTTTTTAAATTTTATTCTCGTAAACATGATCTATGAAGCACAAATAATTATCACATTCAAATAATATAAAGGAGAAGTTTAAATATAATGCGAAGAAATGCATGACTTTCCTAAATCTTCTGCAACAATTAGAACACATAATACATGTGGATAATATTTTCAAATTCTTAACTTGAAACTCAAAGAAGATGACTAACCTCTGAGCAAACCTGTATCGGGGCTCTACCACAACCATGTTTCTTAAGAGGTAATGGATTTAAAGAAATAATTTGCTGGGCTTGATAAGAACTCGACAATGCTTTCCGATGTGTAACAGGAGCAGGTTGCTTCACAGGAGCTACTGGCAAGTTAACCTTTCCTTGGTCACCATCATATCTCTCAGCCTCGGAAAATCCAGAAAAGGGAAGCATCTTATGACGATGGGTGTGAGGAATTGGCCTCATAGCAGCAACATTGATTTTTGGTCTTGTCAAACCATTTACACCTTCCATGATGGTACAGTTTAGAGATTTAGTGTCTTTATACGGCTCTGGTCTTTTACGACTAGGTGCCGGCGGCACCAACCAGCTGGGAGTTCTGGCAATTAGAGAACTACCCAAGAGGGGATCTTTGCTCAGCTTTTTGCAAAAGAATAGAAGACGATCAGCATCATCTTTTTCAAAAGATGCAACCGACAAACCTTGAATGCTAGCAATCCCCAGCATAACTAGGCTGCGGTATGACACATCTGGTGCAAGTTGCCGCAGAACCTGTCAAAAGTCATCCCAAAAAACACATTATGATTTCAAAATAAAAATCAAGCTAACTCGAAAATGATTAAATTACCATCATGGAAAAGGCTTCATAAGTATACCTAAAAGCATAATTCAAAGTTTTTGGTTCAAATGTTTATAACCTCTAATGAAGTTTATGGTTAAAAAAATAAAAAGTTGACAAGGACCAATCATCGCACATGCAAAATTCACGAATGGAACACACAACTAATCCACAGAGAAATGGAAAAGCTCTTGAGAATCCCATGGAAAGAAAAATATGGTTAAAGAGTAAATCAGACCTGCGAAGCCCATGTGGGAACCTTCATGCACACTTCAAACACACTTGCTCCACAGGCAATTGAGGTTGATCTACGAGGCTCAGATGAAGGCAATTTGCTCTCCTCGGAACTTGATTGTGCATGGACTAGTTGACTCTTCTCAATAAGCTCATTTTTTATATGATTTTCCAAAAGCTGAGACAACAACACGAAAGAACAAAAGAGTTTCAGGCATGAACTTAAAGTAAACAGCACTTGCAATTAACCCAATCACAATTACTTGCCTGATCATTGAAACAAGTTTGTGCGCTACCAGACACTAAAAGTGATATGTGAGCCGAACTGCAAGTTGAAAAGTCGCAACGCATAGTGACTACACCGCGAGAAAATGTCCCCGCCTGAAGAGGTGGTGGTGGAGCACTATAAGAATGGAACCCCATAAGTATATTGATGATAATGCACAAAAGTAACTTCGAGGATGCAGTAGTATGGGGAACGGAAACTCCATACAACAAAATATCAAAGTCAAACATTCAACTCAAAACCCGAAAGTTCTTTCTTTACCCCCCCCCCCAAATAAAAAAATCCAAGACCAATACAAAGCCAAAAATCTCCATCCCGAAAGAAACTATAACTAAGCTCAAATTTGTCAAGTACCTTGCTCGGTTATGGAGTTTGCTCCCTCGTATCTGAAACAAAAGACAATGGAATATAGTTAATAAGTGGATAAAGAGAATCAAAGTACTAGAACAGATTATGCTCTCACACACGCACACAACAATGGCACACTACAAATATATAATCATGGGAATAATACAAGATGCTCTTCTCCCAAGTATGAACATCAAGCCAACTGAATGTATGCACGGACCATATAACTATATTAGACACAGACGTGACAAATAATCTCTTAGATATTGGTGTTCAAAAGATGGTAAAACAAACTAATATATAATAGAAATTCAAAAAAAAAAAAAAAAAAACCTTATACGAACTTACTTCAATGCTTAAGAGGGCATTAAGGCCATCCTCCAAAGATCCCAAAAGGACAGCATCCTGCAAGACATATAGTTAGTAACCAATATAAACCAGGATGAACAAAGTGTTAGTAGATGATTATTGTTTCAATAACAGAACAATTAGAACTCAAACCTACCAATGTACATGGAGATCCACAAACAAGAAACCTCATAGTCACATCATCATCATATATCTTTACGGCAGGAAGATTTTCAGGAAAGTCTTCTTCCTCTTGCATATCTACCTCTGGTTGAGAAACATCAATCTTGGGAGGCTCCCCAAGTAGATGTGGTCCTGGCTTAATACTTTGCTTTTGACTATTAGAAGAGACAATATTGTTGTTCCGTACACAGTACAGTCTAAAAGAAGCATGTGCAAATTGGAATGCATCCCATGTATGGCTACATGAACTGCAACAGACCAAAACTAAAACTTTAGAATGGTCTCCCAGTAAAATTTATTACAGTTTGTAGACAATATCTCAATAAGTCTTAAAATAGGTTAAGTCATCTAAAGCAAAGTACAAAAATTTGTTTTATCAGAGTTAACAGCACTATCAACAACTGCTCTTGAAAACGAGCACAAGCAGAAGATTTGTACCTTTGAATCACTGATAACAGTGCTTGACGAAAATGGCAAGCAACATAACGAGAGAATGTATTTTTCCAATATATAACATAAGGTACTCCCTGTAATGACAAATGAATGTCAACAACTTCTATTTATACATAAAATAAAAAAAATAAAAAAAAAACAAGAACAAAAACAAAAACAAATTTAGAATCGTTTGTTCATGATCATGATCAATAATTTACCTTGGAGTGAAGTCCCTCTGCCAATTTGACACCATTGGGGATATCTAAGTAAACCTACATAAACATTCGACATTTACAATCAATTTCAAATAAGCAATGAACCTAGCAAAACTTGTAAAAGGAAATCATAGAACAAAACAAAACAACATATGTAAAAGGAACTTAAAATGAGAAAGATTTAAAAAGTAATAATAAGAAGAAAAAAAATCAATCCTATCCTATATCCCTAGCACCTTATCCCTTTATCGTATAATTTCAAAAATCACAACTATCTAAATCATAACCGAGTCGAGCATCATCACTCACAGTGGTAGGAAATGTAGAACCAAAGACTCCACATAAAGCTTCTGGAGTAGACAAGTCAACATCTCCCAAAACCAGGGAGCCAATTTCTTCACTATCAGCAATCTGCTCTCCTTGTAAGTAAACAATATTAGGCTCAAATGATTCAAAAACCCGCCGGAACTCATCAATACTAGGATTATTCAGAAGCTGAACCTGTACTCACACGCATAAAAATCTCATCACATTATAACAAAACTTGAACTAAAATGATACTTAAAAATAAATGTAGAACTATTCGCATTATATATATATACATACCTCAAGGCGCCCTGAAGAAGAAAGCTCCGGAAACGGGTATCTGGGCTTATCATCAGAAACAGGTTGCTTTTGCTTATTATCAGAAACTTTACCGCCACAAAGAACTGCAAGGAGACTGCAATGGTTCCTTGAAGACCCTTGAGCACTAAACATCATGCAAACATGCCCGACCCAACAAAACTCAAGCTTGCCACTAAGTTACCAATGCCTCTTCTTCCCAAAAAATTAAAAAGAATACTAACTGTGAAATCAAATCAAAACCCTAAAAAGCCTACAGTGAATCTGAAAACTCAAAACCTCTGGAATTTTTTCAAAATTCTACCAGAGAGGTAATAAGAGACTAAAAGGAAGTTCCATTTGTATTTGCAGGGACTTGAAATCAAAATCCCTAAAACACCCAAAGTTGAGAGAGTTCAAAAATTGAAGAAAACTCACCCACCCAAATGAGATTAGTAAGAGAATCGAAGACCCAAATGAGCAAAATTCCTTACAAACAGAAGGAAGCAAACAAAAATCGAAAAAGTGAAGAAGAAAAAAAAGGAACCCTAAGTTTATGAAGACACTCTAATAATAAAGAAATCTCTAATTAAAAACCCCGAAAGGACACATCTTTGCTTTCACCTAATAAAAATTCCCCCTCACACACACACCCCTTCGATAAAAAAAAGAATAAAAATAAAAACCCAAAATCAAAATCCGATAAAAATCAAAGTCACGCAATAAATAATTGCAACTAAAATTAAAACCTTTTTATTTTGGATTGGTTTAATTAAAAATCAAACAGCCTCAAAATCCCTTTTTTTTCTCTTTGTTGTCAGTATGCATTTTAATTACTACAGTTTCCTTTTTCCCCAATCACATTCTCATATATCTAAAATCAAACCCAAAAACACCCACAAAAAATGGGGAAAAAAGGAAACCAATTTGTTAAATTAAATTTCTTAATTGAGTTTTTTTTTATATTTTAATCTGTTTCTTTCACGTTTCTTTGATAGTAAAAGCCTAACAATTAACATCATGTTACCGTAATTGAAAAGATATTATTTTTCAACTACATTATTACTTGTTCTCAAACTTTGAGAATCCCCAAAAATAAAAAGAAATTTCTTTTATCATCTCTGCTCTCTGCATTTCTTTTTTTCTGTGTTCTTCGTTAAAAAAGAAAATTAATAATATTTTTAAAAAATCCCATTTTACTAGTTCTACAAAAGATTCCCATAAGAAAGTGTATTTTACTACTTCTTTTTTCCATATGATCATGCTCATGAATTCATCATCAATTTTGGGTGTTGGGTTTTTTTTATTAAATGACCATTTTTTTAAAAAAAAGTTTTATCATTTATTTAATTAATTAACAGAATTTAAAATCCCAAACAGGAAAAAAGAAAGAAGATCATTAATAGATGTTGGGTTTTTTAAGTAAATGTTCTTGTTTGGTTTGTTTCGTTTCATGGAAGAACGCTGCTGCTCACTTTATAAAGAACTGGGACCCATTTGACAGGATTTGACTAGTGCTGCTTATCTTTTCTTCCGCACTTTATCTTAATTTCTGCTAAAAACAATTGGTCTTTGTCTTCCTAGTTCATGTGTTATGTTTTTGCCGGTTAAAAATCGCTTTTGATTCTTTATTGTTTCATAACAAACCTTAGGATTTTTTTCATCATCTTCTTCATTCTGGTGATTTGACCTTCTTTGTTCCCAGAAAACATATAATTTAAAAGTATGGAAATGGTAAAGTCATGAACAGTGTCTAATTTAAGTAATTCACTAACATTTTACTATAATAATTCAATTTTTTAGGGTTAATCGTAAAGGTCTCAAAATCATGGATTAAATTTTAATTTAGTCCCCCAAATTACTAAATAATATAATTAAATCATCATAATATTAATATCATATTAATCAAATCTTCTAATCATCTGAGAAATTATTTTATAGATTATTTTTAATTATTTAATGATATTTTAATAATTTTTCATATAATCAACACATAATTTTGATAATTTTTTTACTTCAAACTTTAAACTAAAATTTCGAAACTACATTTACTATTCCTATTAGCTAATCAATGATTGATTGATGTGACATAACCAACATTAGCAACTCATACTTTATACATGATTTAAGATTTTATTGTAATTAGAAAATTCTTCCATACACCATTTGGTGTTATTGTTCTTTTGTAATAGTGGAATGGGCCATAAAATTAACAGAAGCCCATCCAAAGTTGGGCTTAAGAAAAAAAACCTTTTAAATATAACTCCTTTGAACACCTTTACTCTAGCCCCTGGTCACTATTCTTAGTTTTACTTTTTGATATAATAGATATAAATGTGTTTAAATTTTGATCCACGCGCTTTAAATGTATTTATTGTCAAATTTGAGTTGCATTAAATGTTCAAGCAAATGGTTAGATTGAAAGAGAGTTTAATTAGATAATTTTTTTGGTATGGATCATTTTATTCGTGAAAATTTTAACTCGATTTAAAAAAAATTTACTAAATTTGTAATAATTACAGTAGAATCAATCATTAAAAACACTAAATTAAACAAATAATTAAATAACTAATTCAATTCAAATTAACTACCTAACCAAAATTAATTTGAGGAGTATCTACATATTTATACAACGCGAGACTTGAACATAAAATCTCAAAATTTTCCAAGTCTCAACTTTGCTATTGAACCAATACCTCATAGGTAAGCAAAACTATTTTTAAGTTTTAATAATAAATGTGAAGTTTCTTTTTATTAAATTGTATAAAAATGAGCCAATAAAATGAATAAATAACTACATCATTCGAGTTATCGCACCACAAAATTGATATATCATCTCTTACTATATGGAGTTCATTAAATAGTGACTCAATCTAGAAAATATCAACGACTGCACATGCAACACTTTGATACTCGACTTCGGGAGTAGATTGAGAAACCATTTTTTGTTTCTTTGAGTGTCAGGAAATAGAATTACCATCCAAAAAAATACAATAATTGATTATTGATCTTCGACCATCCAAATCTAAACCCCAGTTTGGATAGACAATTCCCATGACAAATAACCTTGAAGTTGGCTTTAAATGAATACCATGATCAATGGTCTACTTAAGATAGTGCAATATACATACACTTCATCGCTTTAAAATGTACATCTAAAGAATTATGCATAACGCCACATACAATGAAATTCCAACAAAAATTACAAAATGAGTTAGAAAGAGATTTTTATGGAAGTAAATGGATATTGTAGATGAAAATTAATGAGTAGAATTGTGAATGTGAAAATGTAGAAAAAATGATTAAATTGTAAAATTTGAAAAGTTGGAGGTCTAAAATGCAAATTGACTAAAGAGAGAGAAATACGAGATATTAGTAATTAATTGATATGAGAATAAATTGGAATGTGTATTGATGTGATGAAAATTACTGTTAGACCAAATCGAGAAAGATTTGAAAATATAAAAACTAATTTGTAAATAATTTAGGGGAAGGTAAAAGTATAATTTTCACCGTACAATGACTATTATTATTAAGAGTTAAATTTGAATTATAAGAAATTGAAATAGGAAGTAATATGATAATTTTGCCATATAAAGGTATTTTAATCATTTCTCAATAATTTTATAATGAGAGTGTTATTTCGCAATAGAGCTTAGATCAAAGCTTTATCCTTACTTTCAGCTGCATTCCCTCTGGTTGTTAGGGGAAAAGAATCAAATACAGACTTAGGTGGCCTATAGGTAAAAATGTTGCAATTTATAAAGGGGTTAAGGTGTGTACAGGCTTGTCAGAGAACGAGCTGGGTAAAATTGGGCTCGATACTTGCAATATTCATCATCAATGTCCTAAGTGGTGAATGAGTGACATTCAATTGACTTAATCCCTCAGCAAAATGATATGAGGACATGCTCGGATAGTACACTGCAAAGGCATGCAAGATAAACCTAATCAAGATGATAGCTTGGATAGGTGGCTCCAGCACATGCTGGATAGGCAGCTGTAGTCTAGAAGCTCCACAAGTTCGACGGCTCAAGCTTAATATGAGGATATCCCTTTTTGTAACAGCCTAATTTTCAGTGATATCGGAACAGTGATTCGAGATCACTAAATCCGACAAATGAGTAGGAAATATTATTAATTTAGTGAGTATAAATTAAATGTGAAGTTAGGAAAATTTTTGAAATAGTGAATAGTGTACTAAAAATAAATATTAAAATAATTAGAATCAAAAAAGAGGTATCGAGGCCTCGGGAATTTTAAATCGAGCCATAAATATTTTTATAAATATTTATGGAGTGTTAATATGTTAGTATTAAAGTTTCGTCAAGAAATTTTAAAGTTCTGATAATTAATTGAACAAAAAGGACTAAATTGTATCAAATGCAAAATTGTAAGAAATGATTAAATAGCTTAATTGATAAAAGAAAGAGGGTTTAAAAGGAAAATAGACCCAAGGTCTATTTGGGCTGGACGGTAAGGGCATGAAATCAGCAAGAAAACAAGGAGAATTAAGGGCAAAATTGGAAAATTGCAAAATTTACTTAATAAAGTTAGGACTAAAGTGGAATTATCTAGATTTCTCTTTATTTTTCTGCATTCTCATCAGCAAAAACACCAGGAAAGAGTTCCCTCAAGCTGGTTTTTCATATTTTTACTGCAAGTAAGTTCAATTCTTGATTATTTCTTGAAATTTTTGTGTTTTTGTGACTTTTACAACTAGGTCCACTTGTTGAATTCATTAGTTTTTGATTCCATGAAAGAAATTGAAAGTTTCTATGAGTATGTGCTGGAAGTATATGATGATTTGACATGGAATTAGAGCTTTAAATTGTTTATATGTTGATTTTATTGAAAGAATTGAATAGAAAGTGAATGTTTGGGACCTAAGTGTAAAAGAGTTTGAAGTTAGAGTGTTATGTGAAAATTATGAATTTTAATAGTTATGAAATAACTTATAATGTTTAGTAAAAGTATTAATTGAGAAAATAATCTTAATTTAGGGGTTAATTGAGCAAGGACTGAATTGTATGAATTCTGAAATTTGGGGCAAAATGGAAATCAACATTTTGCACTAAAACTGTTTTGGACAGCAGCAGTAGTCTAACTTTGAAAAATCACCAAAAATTTTAGAAATGGAATTAGAGGATGAATAAAATATGAAATTAAAGCTTATTGAGTCTAGTTTCTTATAGAAGAAATAATGTAAGCAATGGAATTGTAAATCATGAGATATGATAAATTTTGTGAGACAAGGTCAGAATGAATTCGAGATCCCCTGTCCTGACTTTAGAAATTCACCATAAATTGTAAAAAAATTATTAAGAGTCATACTTTACATGCATGGATTCCTTATTGAGTCTATTTTTAAGGGAAACAAACAACATGGTCGTTGGAATTCTTTACAGGGAGAAATTTGGTTCGTAGTGCACATAGGTCAGAGTAGTCGTACTCTGAAACAGGGGAGACTTCAATGAATAAACTGTATTAATTGGCCCAACCAAAAATTATGAAATTTTTATGGTAAGAAGACATATGAGTCTAGTTTCTGGGAAAATTTATGGATCTTAATTTGGAGTTCTGTAGCCCAAGATAAAAATAATTTAGTGACTATGACACAGATGGACAGCTTGAATATTCACCTAAGTGGATAGTGAAAATTATGGATAATGTTACCTACAAGTATGTTGTTTATACTAAGGATGTGGATGGAGAGGAGGAGGAGGAAAATATACAAAAATATATGAATAACTCGTGTATAAATTGATCACATGCCTGATTACAATCGATAAGTGTTGAATTAGAAACGATATAATGTTTTATTTGGAATATTTATTATGAAATTATGATTATCGCTATAATATAAAAATGGAACTTGTGAGTTTATATAACTAAATTTAGTGACCATTTGTTAATATTATTAAATTTCAATATTATTTTATGAATGGTGATAAATATTTATGTATGTTAATTGTTGAAAATAAGTAAATTATGTACAAAAGTTATGAAATTGAATTGAGAATTTTGGAGGAACAGAACGCAGAAATAAGTACAATCTTTCAAAGTGAAAAAGATGAATTGACGGTAAATTACCCAAGTAAACCGAGATTCAGCATTTGTTGCGAATTCTCGTGTTTGCTTTCCGTTTAGCTCTTACGAGCTTTCGTTAACTCATATGAGTTTCAGTTAACCCTTTTGGGGTTTCAGTTCAGCTCTGGTGAGCTTCAGTTAGCCTTTGGGCTTCCGTTTAGCACTTATGTGCTTTGATAGCTACCGGGCTTCCGTCTCAGCACTTATGTGCTTGAGCTTAGCCTTCTAGGGCTTCCGTCTAGCACTTATGTGCTTGGCCTAGACTTCGGGCTTGAGATCATGATGTACTCAAATCCGTAAAAATTTGTTCCTTGAATGGACAAGTTGGTAAGTCGTAAATGTAACATGTGGAAAAAGAAATGAAGTAATGTTATCATTATTATTATTGAGCTCAATTATGTGATTTTGTCATTCAGAGATTGTGTTTGACAGGATATGTTAGTAAATTATGAGTATGTGAATCAAAATGACAGAATTTAAATACCTAATGAGGTTGAGCTCATTCACACGAATTTGTCATTTGAAATTGTGATTGACAAGAAGAAACAGTGAGTTATGTGCTTATTAATGGTTATACATAATTATCTGAAAAATAAGAAAAATGACGGTTATTGATATATGAAAATGTGAGACATTGATATTTGAATGTGGAATATGTTTGATAAATGTGTTCATTCTTAATTATGGAATTATGTACCTCATGTGTGCTATTTGCATAAAGATGATATTTCAAATACTTTGGTGAGTAAAGCTTAAATATGAAATAGTAGGAAATCAAGATAAGTTGTTATGAAAATATATTTAAATTATCTGTAAGTGTTTTTGTAGTCCTCGTTAATGCCTCGTACTCTATTCCGGCGACGGATACGGGTAGGGGGTGTTACACTTTTAGCATGTAAACACACTTGACCCATTTGCCTAAACCACTACATATACTCGTCTGATGCTCAAAAATCATTATGTAGGATCTAATCCCCTCCAATGCCTTACTAAGCATAGTGCTCCCAAATATCGATATAACCTTCATGCACTTTGGGCCAATACTTATTATTGTGACCTCTTAAATTACCATTATAAAGTTTATTGATGTTATCCAAATCAATCGAAATAGCTTGCACTAGTTTAAATTTTTGTTCACCCAATTAAAGTGTTGCCATTAAACGATGTGGAAGCTTATAATTAGCACTTATGCCCTCTACACATAATCGTATTGGTATGTTTTCATCGATAAAACGACAATAGTCATTACATAGATAGGACTTCCACACAAATTACAAGTATTTTAAAAGTAAATACAATTATATTCATTTAAATTAATAATCATATTAATTAAACACGACCATGTCAGCAACATACCACCTTCACTAGTTTGCTGATTGATTTTTGGTCACACTCAAGTAAGATTTATTAAATAACTAGTATGATTTAAGTGACTTCTGAATATATTCAAATATTAAATGCAATAAACATGATAATTATTCGTAATTTAATACCTAATAAGATATTAAACATGATTATTTTTTTTTTACCTTCGAATAAGTGAGAACTTTTATGATTTGGAAGGGATGAACCTTGATTGTGACATCTGTATCCATGCATATGTTTGCAAAAGCTGACAAAAAATGTTTATTTCATTAATATTACGTCGAGATGCCTTGCAAAATGTCGTGTAAATGAATGTTGGAGTCGTTGCTCCTAGTTGAATGTATCAACAAAATCAATTTTGCCAAATTTGTTTGAAAATAGTATTCCTCCTATCAAGTGTAACATATGAGCTTTGATATATCAATCTAGTTACTCGCCAGTTGCATCGACAATAATATAGCACAAAATGTGGAATAACATAACTTGAATAGGTCAATCGAACTCTTTTTATTTATCAAGTCCATTAATTGTAAGGTTAATTATTAAAGGTACATCTTCTAGGTTTATAGTAGTTTTTTACATGGAAAATGAAAATTATGTGTTTTTTTGTCTAATTAATGCGGCAAGTAAATTTAGAATAATTTTAAAGCGAGTTATTTTAGACGCTTACCATAAATCGACCTTTACTAAGTATTTTTTGATATATTCATTTAACTTGCCAAAAATAAAATTATATCGGGCTAAAATTGATTGGTCTAGTTAATATTTAATTTATTAAAACATAAAAAAAGAAATTCATAATAATAATTAAATTTAATTATAAAAATAATAATAACAAAATTAAAATTTTGCCTAAATAATTTTACTATATTTATGAATCAGTGAACTATTTGTTCATCTCAAAACCTCAATACAGCCATTACAATTTAACAAGTTTAAAAAAAAAAAAATCAAAGTTAAAGTAAGAGTGAATTTTTTTTTTTTTTTAGAATACATAAATTTTTTAACACAATTCCAGTACAATAGAGATTAAGCTCAATGAAATACGAATCAAAGAAAAATTTTAAAATATATTGAAAAAATTTATCCTAAAAAAAAAAAAATGCAATTATCACCAATACAAGTCTCATCATAAGCTCTTACTCATCGTCCTTCGTCAAACATCTCTCACCACAACAAAAAACATAATTTTATATTTTACAATTAATTTGTAATTTTTTTAAATGTTGAATTCTTCAAATATATTATTTTTAATTTAAAATTAAATTTCATAAAAGTATAAAATCTATATATTTTATTTTTTACTGAATGAATTCATTTATATTTTAATAAAAAAATTAAAATAGAATATTTTAATGCAAAATTTATTTAATTTTATTCTTCATCACACAAATATACCTAGTGAAAGATTTATTTGAAGTTAATTTAGCGAAAAATTTTAAATTAAATTAAATTAAATTATTTATATTGTGCAATTGTATTTATATGTACAATCTCGAATAATATATATTTAAATAATTATAATGATAATTAAACCTACACAAAATATCATAATATATTTATACCTAAACACGTCACTTGATATAGTGAAAGATTTTAAAATGAATTAAAGAAATGTCGATAACAATTTAGGTACAAAAATAATAAAAACAAATAATTATTAATAGAATTAAACTAATATAAAATATAGGTATATGTGAAATTTAGTCCTTAATGTTTATATTTTTTTTAATTTAACTCTTATTTTTTTTAGTTAAATTTAACTGTCAATCTTTTAAAAAAAAATCAAAGCACCTTTTTAATGGAAATGTTGATTAAATGATAATGGTGTGATAACTCATGACAATCCACGTATATTTTATACTGACATGATACTATTTGACTTATATGCTATATTAACAAATAATTTTGAAAATATAAAAATATTCAAAAAATAAAAAGTAAAAAATATAAAAGTTCATAAAAATTCAAAATTTTTAAAATGAAGTCTACATACATAGATTATTATGTGAACTGTCGTGTTTAAAATTTTAAAATTTTAATTTTCTTAAAAAAAGAAAAATTCGATTTTTATTTTAAAAAATCAAAAATCAAATTTATTTTAAAAAATAATGATTAAATTGATAAAAAATTGTAATAATTTAAATTTAAATTTCACATTATGCATAACACATAATTAAATTAAAACTAAAATATATTCAGGTTAAACATGGGAAAATATTTCTAAAAATTAATTTAGCGAAAGGATTTACATTAAATTAAATATTTAAATAAATACACAATTATAATTACAAATATAAAATCAATAATACATTTTAAAATGATTACAATTAAAATTAAATTAGCACATAGAGCATAATTATATTCATGTTATAAAAAAAAAACCACCCTCGGCTAAAAAATAATAGGCCACTTTTATTATTAAATTAAAAATAAAAAAAGTAATTAAGTTTTTTTTTACTTAATTGAGTATTTCAACCTTTAAAATACATTAAAAAATTTTTAAATTTTTTTTCAAAAAAAATAATTAAGCCATTGCCTTTTTTTTTTTTTTAACTCAATTGAATACTTGAACTGTCAAAATAAATCAACAAAGTCATTTTACCGTTAACTTTAACAAAATTGACTGTTAAAGTTAACCGCCCTTAATTTTTTTCAATTAAAGCCATCACGTGTCGCAACCACGGCGTTACATGTGGCAAAAATGATAAAAATTAATAAAAGTTACAAAAATTATTAAATTTTAATAAAAAATAAAAAATACTTAAAATTTATTAAAAATAATTTTTTATAAAAATCATAAAAAATATAAAAAATTGTAAAATTTTATAAAAATAAAAAAATATAGAAATATAGAAAAATATAAAATTTCATAAAGTCGCAAAAAAATTGTAAAAAATATAAAAATATAAAATTCGTAAAAAATAAAAAATATCGTACAAAAAAGTATTTTATAATTTTTCTAAAATTTTTAATGATTTTTATTTTTATCATTTTTCGCCATATATCACGCTGTGTTGCGATATGTGATGGCTTTAACTAAAAAAAATTGAGGCTGTCAACTTTAAGTGTCAATGATTAAAGTTAATAGTTAAAAGATATTTTTGATACATTTTATATTTTTTTATGATTTTTATAAAAAATATCATTTTTTATATTTTATGATTTTTATAATTTTTAAATATTTTTATTAAAATTTAAAAATTTTTATTTTTTATAATTTTTTTCACATATCACGCCGTAGTTGTGACAGAGAGTAGCTTTAACCTTCCACTATTAAAGTTAATGGCCAAATGGCCTTTTTGATATATTTTGACAAAAATACTCAACTAAGTAAAAAAAAAGCAGGAGTTAATTGTTCTTTTTAAAAAGTTTAAGGACTTTTTACCTAAATTAAATAGTTTTTAATAATAAAACAATAGTATAAAATTGAATATAATATTATTTGAAAACATTTTCTACAATTTTCCAGATTTCGTGGTAATATTATTTAAATTAAATTATAATAATTTGACGAAAATTTATTACACGAATTATAATAAGAAAAAGAACAAAAATCTAAAACATCTTGTAAGAAAAAAAAATTATAATAAAATGTAATACCATTCAACTAAAAAGAAAAGGACAGTTTGTATTTATGAAAATTAATCAAGAAAAAAGTTAAAATCTAAAAATACTTGAAAAAACATCAAATAAACAAGGAGATGGACACAACAAAAAGCAGACTTTCAGGGAAAAGAAAAAAAGAAAACGTTAATCGAAGAAGAAAATAAGAAGGTATATTCAAATATTATGAATCTTTTTGTTTAAAATTCATATTTTTTGTTTATTTTTGGAAAACTAAATCGTGTATATTTCAGTTTAATTTCATCAGCGCCGTCATATTTTGCAGCGAAATTTAAGTCTGGCGGCGAACCATTTTTGATTTCGATTCTTCTCTTTCTGCAGTTCCAATGTAAGTTCCCTTGTTATACAAGTACTTGACTTGTTAATTGAGCTTTGAACAATTAAACGAGCAATTTAGTTTTATTGATGGGATTCCTCGGTGCTAGAAGATCCAATTGGAGTTTTAATCCGATTATATGGTTCTTTTTTTTTCCCCTTTTTTAAATCGGTCTTACTGAGAGGTAGCTGATTAATTTGTATTTTAGGGTTTATAAGTGCCAGTTCATTGATTGTTGGATTTCTTTGTTTATTGGATCGAGCAGTGAAGAGAAGTTGTCAGTATAACTGACGAAGGGGGAAAAAAGGGGCAAGAGATTGTATTAGGGCTTTCGGATGTTGGAATTTGAACTTTGAAGTGCTAGTATTTCAGGTAATTTGATTTTCTTTTGAAAACGTATAATTAGTGTAACGCTTTTGATGTAATTGCAAATTAGTTGATCAAGTGGTTCCCCCATTTTTGTTTAGATTTATAAGTTTCAGAGTTGTGGTTACGGTTAGAACTTGTTTAATCTTTCTAATTTGTTTGAGGTTTTAATATGGCCAGGTATTGGGGGTAGTCAACTCCTGTAGTTGTGGTTGTGGTTGTGAGTGTGGAAAATGAATGAAGTATGATGACTGGGATCAGATGGAATAGTTGTCGATGGGCTCCCCTGACAACAAACTATCTGACCTGGTTGATATAGTTAAGTCGTGGATACCTTGGAGGACTGAGCCACCGAATGTGTCAAAGGATTTTTGGATGCCTGATCATAGTTGTAGGGTATGCTACGAGTGTGATTCCCAATTTACAGTATTTAATCGTAGGCATCATTGTCGAATTTGTGGCCGAGTTTTTTGTGCCAAGTGTACAGCAAACTCAGTTCCTGCCCCATCTGTTGAGCCGAGGACTGGTCGGGAAGATTGGGAAAGGATTAGAGTATGCAATTATTGCTTCAAGCAATGGGATCAGGGCATAGCAGCTGTTGATAACGAGACCAAGGCACCTAGTCCTGGTCTCAGTCCATCACCATCTGCAACAAGCTTGGTCAGTACCAAGTCCAGCTGCACCTGTAATAGTGGTAGCAGCACTGTTGGTTCTACTCTGTATTCAACTGGGCCATACCACCGAGTGAACTATAATTCTGGTCTTAGTCCTTGTGAATCTGCCCAGATGAATGCACCGACTGAACAAAACAATGAGACATCTGGGATGAGCACAAATCCAAGTTCAGCCATGGTGGATTCTTCAAACCATTTTGGTTTTTGTAGTTACAGGTACCTTCCCCCCTGCTAACATATTTTTGAGTCAGCATAAAGTGTTTTTTTACCTATCTCACCCTTTAATTTGACATGCCTTTGCATATGTTTTTACCCAATGCTTGTTGAGAGGGGTAAGGGTTTGAGCAATGCATTCTTCACGATTTAGATTGTGCCTACACGAACCATTGCTTATTTGCTCCATGCTTTTGTGTTACCTTTTCAATTCATGTTCGAATAACACAGCCTGCCTTGACTGGAATACATAATCTTGAGTTCTTGTGCTTTTATTTTATGATGATTTTGAGCTACTGCTCAATACTTATTACTTTCTTAACTGCTGGTTTCAGGAGTGATGACGAAGATGGTGGTTATGGTGCATATCGTTCAAATTCAGAATGTAGGCGTTATGCTCTTGCTGAGGAGTTTTCTAGTGCTATCAATATCGACAAAATTGGCTGTGTTTATGAATCAGATAAAGTGCATCCTGATGGCGAGGACATTGACTCAAAACATTTGAGTGGTTCACCATTAGCTGAGAATTTCGATGCACAAAGTGTGGACGGAATCAAGAAATTTGAAGAAGTAAATGAGCAAGAAAACACTGATCAGGATGAAGCTCTTACTTATTATGTGGATGGTACAGATGCTGAGCCTGTTGATTTTGAGAACAATGGGCTACTGTGGCTCCTTCCAGAACCTGAAGATGAAGAGGACGAGAGAGAAGCTGCTCTATTTGATGATGAGGACGATGATGAGGGTGCTACAGGGGAGTGGGGATATTTACGCCCTTCAAATAGCTTTGGAAGTGGGGAGTTTCGTAGTAGGGTTAAGTCTGGTGAGGAGCATAGACAAGCCATGAAAAATGTGGTGGAAGGGCATTTTAGGGCTTTGGTATCTCAGCTTTTGCAGGTTGAAAACATCCATGTGGGTGACGAGGATGGTGGAGAGAGTTGGTTGGATATAATCACATCTTTGTCATGGGAAGCCGCAACACTTCTGAAGCCAGATACAAGTAAGGGAGGAGGAATGGATCCAGGAGGATATGTGAAAGTTAAATGCATAGCTTCTGGGCGTCGCTGTGAAAGGTAATATCACTGAACTCGATTTGAATATTTGTTAATTGTTCTGTGAAAATGATGCAACTTCACCTGTTTGAGCATCTTTAGAAAGTTTTTTGTTAGTAATGGATTCAATTTTCAGAGAGTTAACTTGTTTCATGGCATGAGCTGACTCATTAGGTCTTGAAGATATTTATTATATTGGTTGAATATACTTCCAGTATCTATATAATATATGTGTTAAAGTTTGATTATTTTCGAAAATATTAAATGGTTCATATGTTTTTCCTCCTGTGATGAGCACTGATCCTAGTTCTTTGACTTTATTGTGGCACACAAGTCTAACGTTCTTTGGCAATCATATCCCTCACATATCTGATCAGACATCATTTGTGAATTTCTCTCATCTGTAGCCAAGTATTCAGAACGCTTTTGCAATGATTCTTAATGTTTATCTGAGGCAACTGATAGATAATAATCTTAGAGTGATTGTGTATTTCTTTCACGTGGTAGTTATATATATTGGCCTTAATAGAAAAGAAAGTACAGTTAATTATTAATGCAAATGTTGCCAAAAGAAGGCTTTTCTAGGTTCTGTGGCTCTCATATTCTTCTTTATATCTACCATTTAGTTATGCAGATGAGTTTCTGATTTTTTTAAACAACTGTTTTAGTGCTGTGGTTAAAGGAGTTGTCTGTAAGAAAAATGTGGCCCATCGTCGAATGTCATCAAAAAAAGATAAACCTCGTTTTCTAATCCTTGGAGGAGCTCTGGAATATCAGCGTATTTCTAACCACTTGTCAAGTTTTGATACATTGTTGCAGCAGGTTTGTATTTTTGGCTCTTTCCTTCAATTTTGGTTTGTTTATTAACCCTAGGTTCCTAATAAGGGTCAAAGCCTGGAAATATTCCTTTGGTACCACCTGCTAGAACATGAAGCAGTTAACGCTAATATTTGCTTTTACGAGCTTACCCTCTTTTTCAGGAAATGGACCATTTGAAGATGGCAGTTGCTAAAATCGATGCACATCATCCTAATGTTCTCTTGGTGGAAAAATCTGTGTCACGGTATGCTCAAGAGTACCTTCTTTCCAACGACATATCACTTGTTCTCAATATTAAGAGGCCACTCTTAGAGCGTATAGCCCGCTGCACTGGTGCTCAGATAGTTCCATCCATTGATCATCTAACATCACCGAAGCTGGGGTACTGCGATGTGTTCCATGTGGAGAAATTTCTTGAGGAGCATGGAAGTGCTGGTCAAGGTGGGAAGAAATTGACAAAGACTCTAATGTTTTTTGAGGGTTGCCCAAAGCCTCTGGGTTATACTGTAAGTCTTTTCAGTTTACCTGGCACAAATATCTGCCCTAGTGCTGAGATATGAAATCTGTTTGTGTTTTGGAAAATCTTTCCTGTATAACTTGTGATTATACTAACATTTTAGTCATCTAAACTTTTGCATGGAAGTAGGGCTATTGTTTATATATTTTACCTAGGCTATATTTTATTTATGATGTTCTTGGTAATTGAAGATGCATTAAAAATACAACATGCTCTGCAACGCAAACACCTTAATCGAAACTCAAAAAATTCTAAAACAACCTTCAGGCTAAACCTAAGAAAGGGGTAAAGAGGCCAGGTTTTGTAAAAATAGTGAGCAATCATGGAAGCATACTCGACATTCATTTGCCACCTAACCCCCAAGTCCACTATTTTAACGTCTTATAAGTGCATGTGAATACCTGCAACTTTTTTAGTTAACATTTCAGAGCAGTCATTTTGCACTTTGATGAACACTGGTGTTCCTTTCCATCCATGTTGTACACAGTTGTAGCTGAAGTAGTTCTTACTGTCTATGGAGCTTTACAATCATATTATGAATTTCAATCTTCCAATTAACTACCATTTTCTAGCTTTAGACTTGCCTACTACTGTGTCTTTTTCGTAGAATACTGGGCCAAATCTACCTGGAGTAACTGCAATCTGAGAAAGAGCTGATGCAGTTAGCTTCATCTGATCGATAACTTACATTTCTTCTCCCTATGATGCGTTTATTTTATATGATCTTAGTTTGCACTCAACACTTCAAAGCAAGCAACACTTTTTGGGGGACAACCTGCTTTTCATCTAAAAGTTTTGTACCAAGAAATGGCTTCACTACTTATTTTAACCACCCTCAAGCTCTTCCAATAGAGCAATTCCCTTTATCATAGATTCCTCTGTTAATATGAAAAAGGGATGCTCTGGCCATCTGGCATCATTTTTGTGTGTCCTATAGCTTTCAGGTGGGAGAACCCATCTGCTATTTCTCCATAATTCTGCTGCCTCAACATGCCTTTCAATATTTACATCCTCCAGACCATTTTTTGCAACTCTCAATTAGAGCACCCTGTGACAGCAATAGCCCACTTAGGTGCTCTTTGTGATGCACAATTTCGGGATTAAATTTATTGTTGTTCACAATCAGGTTGGTTTGCAACTTAGGATGCTTAGATACATATAGTGTGACTGCATAAAGCTATAGTGGGTCACGTCGTGCCGCTTATATGGCAAGTACATTTCTTGATCTTTGTAATATATTTTCCAAGGTAAAGATGTTTGGTGCTAAGGTCGGTCCAATGCTTACTTTTGTTTCAGATTTTGCTCAAGGGTGCCAATGGAGATGAACTGAAAAAGGTAAAACATGTGGTCCAATATGGAGTTTTTGCAGCTTATCACTTGGCTCTCGAAACATCATTTCTTGCTGATGAAGGTGCTACACTTCCGGAGCTCCCTTTAAAGTCTCCTATAAATGTTGCCTTACCCAATAAACCATCAAGTATTGACCGGTCTATTTCCACCATACCTGGTTTTACCGTCCCATCCTCTGGGAAGCCTGTGGCTTCTCAACCTATAAATAATTTTCAGAAATCCAACGAAGTTGTCATCTCAGATAGCTCATCATCTGCCAACATTGACCCCCCTTGCCAATCTGTAGGGGTCAGTTCATCTAGCTTGTCAAAAGGTCCTCACACTACGTCCAAGGAATCTGCCTCGGACTCTGATGAAGCTATTGCTTCCTTGAATTCACTCTCTGCTTTGAGGGATGATATCTCTTATAACAGTGTTTCCTCCATAAGTCATGCATTTTGTAAGGACATTAAAGTGGATCCTAAAGAATCTCTTCGAGCTAAAACAACTAGCAATGGAGAAGCTATAATGAGTGACCCATTTATTTCTCTTTGTCAAAGATTATCAGAAGCAGCAGAGCAATGTGATGATCCTGGTGGCAGTAATCATGCTGATGGCAGCAGCGTGATGGCTGCCAATCATCTGGGCAGCACAGAGTTGCAATCCTCAAAGCAAGAGATTAGCAACAAATCTGAAGAGATGGGGTCCTCGAAGGAAGAGTTTCCTCTTTCACCTTCAGACCACCAGAGCATTTTGGTGTCTTTATCAACACGTTGTGTGTGGAAGGGATCTGTGTGTGAACGATCCCTTCTCTTTCGAATCAAGTACTATGGGAGCTTTGATAAGCCTTTGGGGCGATTTTTACGAGATAATCTGTTTGATCAGGTAATTGTTATCGCTGTTATTTCATGTATAAAACTTATCCTACTCTTTTCTTCTCATTACTACAACTTTATTATTCTTCTTATCAGAGCTTCCATTGTCGTTCATGTGAGATGCCGTCTGAGGCACATGTTCATTGTTATACTCATCGGCAAGGTAGCCTGACAATATCTGTTAAGAAGCTGTCAGAGCCTCCCTTACCCGGAGAGCGGGAAGGCAAGATTTGGATGTGGCATAGGTGCTTGAAATGCCCTCGGACCAATGGGTTCCCTCCAGCCACTCGAAGAGTTGTAATGTCTGATGCTGCTTGGGGTTTATCCTTTGGGAAATTTTTGGAGCTGAGCTTTTCTAACCATGCAGCTGCTAGCAGAGTTGCAAGCTGTGGTCATTCCCTTCACAGAGATTGTCTTCGATTCTATGGGTAAGTTTTTACTTCAGAAATATGAAGTATTGCGTATATTAAAGAGTAAATATTACTGTTTTGAATAGAGTGATCACTAGCAAAGATGGTGCTTCTGGAAGAGTTGTCTTTTTCTTCTGTTTAGTCTGTTCATATGATTTCTATCTAATCTATAAGCAATCAATTTGCTTTATCTGTGAACCATTGATTGAATGTTATTTATTTGTGTCATTTTGGTGGTTCCGGGTTAACTATGTATTTCTGAAGCACATGGTCAAAAAGCATGAGCTATGCTTTAATCAGAGGGGAAGGTGGCTGATTTATTTGATTCTCTTGTGGTTTATGTTTACTTAGTATAAAAGTCCTAGGGATAGCGCAACACAAGTCACCCAACTCCAGATGTGTGTTCATCTACGTGTATTTTATTTTTGCAAAACGGAAAATGCATTGACTCATTTCCCCAAAAAATATATACTCTGAATTGCATGATTGTGCTCTGTTTGGGAGTTTGGAATATAGATTGTTGGCATAAGTTGGTTTCTGAAATTTGTTACTCATCAGTGGATTCATCCAGGTAGCCTGGCTACATTCTTATGCCCGTATTAGTTCTTGAGTCTCCTTGTTGCTATAATGCTGTTCTTACACAGTATAGTTTATTGGTCAGAAAGTGATCAGGAAAACAAGTTCATTATGTAGTTTGAGCACTGATAAAGGGCATATACCTTTGTACACGTGTGACCTGAACTTGGCCTAGTGGTTTTTGCCTCAAGATAAGCCTAATGGTTTGATGTCCTAAGGTAAACTCCCTGCATGTACCTTCTGGATAAGGAGAGTTTTTGGCCATTAAGGGGATGCAAAGGGTAGGTTCATTAGTGGTATGGAATATAAATTAAAAAATGGAAAAGATGTTTTGATATGATCAAGTGAAGTGTCCTCTTATTGTACTATTTTACCATGTGCAGTTTCGGGAGAATGGTTGCTTGTTTTCGATATGCCTCCATTGATGTTCATTCCGTATACCTTCCACCTTCAAAACTGGAATTTAATTATGATAATCAGGAGTGGATACAATGTGAAGCAAATGAGGTTTGAATATCATAAATCCCTGTTCAAGTTCTTAAAGTTATTTTTGAATAAGATAATACCTACAATACCATTAATTTTGGTTTGCAGGTGAGTAACAGGGCAGAATTTCTATTTACTGAAATGTACAATGCTCTTCGAAAGATCTCAGAGGAACTATCAGGCCCAGGGTCCCAAGATTGTGGCATTAAGGCATCTGAAAGAAACATCTGTATCGAGGAATTGGAAGCAATGCTCCAAAAGGATAGAGAAGAACTTCAGGTAGTTGCATTTATATGCACCATCTGCCCACTCTCCCCATCCCTTATGAGCAGCAGTTGCTGTCAGATTTTACCAGTTACCTAGTCAGAAGTTTAATCCTGTGTTATTTCTTTTATGTATAAATCAGTCTGACATGCTGTCTGGTTTTTAATCTGTTTACTGTTCCCTTAGGAATCTTTACAGGAAGCACTTTGTAAGGAGCTTAAAGCTAGCCAACCTGTTATTGACATTCTTGAGATGAATAAGTTACGGAGGCAAATACTCTTTCTGTCTTATGTTTGGGACCAACGACTGATACATGTATGCGGTTCAGTTAACAATAATATCCAGGAAGTTATGAGCAGCCCCATCCCTAAACTCGGGTTGAAGCCTGTAAATTCTATGGAAAAGCTTCTTGAGATGAATGTCAGTCCCAAACCAAGTAAATCCTTTAATAGTTGCGAATCTGCCCTAGTTGAGACCAAGCCTAACATAAAAATGAATCAAGGAGGCAATGCTGGTGTAATTGACAAATCAGGTGGAGATCACCCAGAAATGGGCATAGGCGAGGATTTTAATAACAGGAAGGAGGCTGAACCTTCTGTTTCTTCTAGTATAAATACCGGTGAGAAATCTGATTCTCCTGAATCTGGAAAAGTAGTACAAAGGGCCCAGTCAGAAGGGGAATTGCCAATTATGGCAAATTTATCTGACACCTTTGAGGCAGCATGGACTGGTAAAAGTCACCCAGCTAGCATGAATGCTAAGGAGAATGGTTACTCTGCTCCTGATTCAGTTGCAGTGGATGTGTCGGGTGCAGTAAATTTGGATCTGGGAGTTCTTGCTAGTGATCGTGAAGGGCAGGTGACTCGTTCTCCTCAGCCTGCTTTGCCTGCTAAGAAACTTGAAAGCCTGGAGAAGTCAATGAGCTGGGCAAGCATGCCATTTCCAAATTTCTACAGCTCATTTAACAAGAACTCTTCATTCAATCCTCGAAAGCTCAGTATTAACGAGCATAGTCCAGTTTATGTATCTTCATTTATGGAGTTGGAAAGGCAAAGTGGTGCCAGGTTGTTGCTTCCTCTTGGTGTTAATGATACAGTAGTGCCTGTTTATGATGATGAGCCCACTAGTATTATAGCGTATGCACTTGTCTCATCAGATTATCATTCACAGATGTCTGAGGTGGAGAGACCAAAAGATGCTGCAGATTCTGCAGTTTCATCGTCACTTTTTGAATCATTAAATCTACTCTCACTTAATTCTTTTAGTGACATATCATCTGAGGCTTACAGAAGTTTTGGATCTGGTGATGATAGTATCTTGTCTTTGTCTGGGTCAGGCTCCCTGGTTTCTGACCCTCTCTTGTATACAAAAGATCTGCATGCTAGGGTTTCTTTTACAGATGATGGTCCCCTTGGGAAGGTGAAGTATTCCGTAACATGTTATTATGCAAAGCGGTTTGAGAGCTTGAGGAGGACTTGCTGCCCTTCTGAGCTAGATTTTGTACGGTCTCTCAGTCGTTGTAAGAAGTGGGGTGCCCAAGGTGGCAAGAGCAATGTCTTCTTTGCAAAAACTTTAGATGATCGGTTTATCATCAAACAAGTTACAAAGACAGAATTAGAATCATTTGTTAAGTTTGGACCAGCTTATTTCAAATATTTGTCTGAGTCAATCAATACAAGAAGCCCAACTTGCCTGGCCAAGATATTGGGCATATACCAGGTATTATTTTTTTTAGTATTACTGTTGTAATTATTTGTGTCAAAATATGCTATGTTATCACTTGAAATCTTGGAAAGGAGTAGCTTGAGTGCATCAGGACGAGAAGATTTTCAATTTTGCATGCTTTGTTCTATTTTAGTTTTTACTGAATTAGAGTTCCGAAACTAAATTACACTTTTCTTATTTTGTGATACCTTGATTTTTGAGTTTAAATTTTCTTCTGGGGTCATTGTTTTTAAGGTTTCATCAAAGCACCTTAAAGGAGGGAAGGAGTCCAAAATGGACATGTTGGTGATGGAAAATCTTCTCTACAGGCGTAATGTTACAAGGCTTTATGACCTTAAAGGATCATCTCGGTCTAGGTATAATCCTGATACAAGTGGCAGCAACAAAGTTCTTCTGGATCAGAATTTGATTGAAGCAATGCCGACTTCTCCAATTTTTGTTGGAAGCAAGGCAAAACGGTTGTTGGAGAGGGCCGTCTGGAATGACACTTCTTTTCTTGCAGTAAGTTTCAATCCCTTTTTGAAGAATTTCCTTTTATTTTAAAATTTTAGTTCTTTCAAGCTCCTGGTAAGGAAAATTTTTGTTCCGGTGGTGTAGCATATATTTTAGCGGGCTGTCTGAAAATGTAGGTTTGAGTTTTCTTGCTTGTGCTGTTTTTATTTACAATTAAACATCAGCGAAACTCTTCACATTTATTCTATTTCTGGAACTTGCCCTCATTGTTAGGCATAACAGGTATGATGGTAGGAGACCCTCCTACTTTGGATAGCCATTTCCATTCATCCAGTTTCCATTTTTGAGGTTCATTGTTAAGCTTGAGTCCGAGTTCTAGTTGCGTTCCATGCATAGAATGTTATACATTATGGGTTTCAATGCATTGCCAGTGGCATACAAGCTAATTAAATTGATCCAATGGTCACATTTGCTAGTTAGAGTTGAATGCTTATTTTTCTAACGATTATATTCACATTTCACAGTTAATCGATGTAATGGACTACTCATTACTTGTTGGTGTGGATGAGGAAAAAAACGAGCTTATTCTCGGAATAATCGATTTCATGAGGCAATACACATGGGATAAACACCTTGAAACATGGGTGAAGACCTCAGGCATCCTCGGAGGGCCTAAAAACACCTCACCAACAGTGATATCACCCCAACAATACAAGAAACGATTCAGAAAAGCCATGACAGCTTATTTTCTCATGGTGCCAGATCAGTGGTCTCCTCCAACGATTGTTCCAAGCGGGTCACAGACAGACCTTTGTGAAGAAAATAATAACAGTACACAAAGTGGTCTCCTTCAACAATGATGTGCAATCCTTCTGCCTGTGTGTCAAGACTCAATATGTAAGTTCAATACCTTTCTTTCTTTTCACCTTCTTTTATTTTATAAAAGAAAATATATTTTTTGCCTCTTTTTTTTTTTTTTTTCTTCCATCCAATTGTAATTTCTAAATGGCTGCCACTCTGTATCATCATCATCAATGTATGCATCTGTTATTTTTTTAGTTATAAGCAGGATGTTTAATTCAAGTGAGACATATCCAGTCAAATAAGGTAATCCAAATATTCATGGTACGCTCGTGTTTACTATAAACACTTGTTATAATCGTGTTTAACAAGTTTTACAGATTATATGTATGTGTATATATATATATATATCTATATATTATAAAATAAGGTTTTTCTTTTGGATAATATTACATTTGGTACTCTTATTTTCTAAGAATGTCTAATGCGGTGTTTATATTTTGGAAATTTTTAATATGGTATTTGAACTATCAATATGTACTTTTACAATTCAGGTAGACTTTTTCAAAGTAGAAGTACCACTATTTTTTTTTTTAAATTTTAAAAAAAGTACCGAGTACCATATTTGGATAGTACAAGTACTATAATAGAACAAGCATTGATAGTTAAGGTATTGGACATTTTCGGACATTTTCAAAGTTCAGGTATTGTGATATTATTCTTAAAAAAACAACAGTTCTGTCGGCATGGTTAAAATATTTATAGAGGATAGGCGGAATGGTTATTTGTAACATAAATTATTTTTGCATTGTTATAAGGTTTTCTATTTACTAATTTAGTCCTTGCAGTTTGGATGAAATAAAATAAAGAACAATAAGTTCTTTACTAGAAAAGGGATAGGTGTTTGTATTTGAATTTACTTGTGGGATTAGAGTTTTTCACTAACTGTATATAAAGCTAACCCTTAAATTCTAGTAAATTATATCCAACGTTTTCAACTATGTTTCATATTTTAAATTGGTCCTTAAATTTTAATGATCATATTAATCAAGTCTTTTCGGTACTAAATTGTTAATTTCACCATTGACACATAAGATCCTATGTGATAATTTAAAAATAAAAAAAATTAAACGAAAAAAGGCAAAAGGAAAAAACTTTCCACATCTCTTTTAAAAATATTAAAAAGAAAACTTGATTAATATAATCTTCAACGTTTTAAAATGAATTTTATAATATGAGTCATAATTTTAGAATGCAATTGGTTTCGAAATTTTTAAAGAGAAAATCGACCTATTTGAGACTAATCTAATGGTGGTACACTGTCATTATTTTGGAACGTTTGGTATGATATTAAAGACTAATCTCGCCCTACTTATCCCATTTGAGAGCTTTCTCGTGTGATTAGATAGTGAAAAGTAGGATTTAGTTGTTGAATAAGCTAAGATCAAATCAAAATTAATTATATGTTTCGTTTTAAAATAACTTGAAATAATTAAAACAAATCATCTCCACCCCATTTGTGGGTAAGCATTCCTCTCAAGAAACTCTTTTTCCAAGTTTCATAAAGGCTAACAGAAATTGACTCATCTCATTCAATTCTTAGCAATCCATATCTCACCATTATTGCTAAATTCCAATTTAACTTAATTGCCTTCGAAAAAAGGTTTAGAATTGTACATTTGATGGAAAATTATGTTTCCATGGTGGACCAAAAAGCAAAAAGCAAAAAGCAAAAAGCAAAAAGAGAAAACTAAAGAATGGATCCAAAATTTGAAAATTTGAGAAGAAAAAAAGGAGTTGATTTCCAGCCACAAAAACAACCAAACATTCATAGAGTGAGAGTACCTATGAGATCCCTGTATTATACGCTGGACTACTTATGAGATCCTTGTATTATAGGAGTTGTATCAAATTAGTCTCTTTATTATTAAATTGATCAATTTAATCTCTGTACTATTAAAAAACATTAAATAGGGCCAAGTTGACACAGTCAACATTTACTATTTAATAGAGTTAATATTTTTAAAGTTTTTATGGTTTTGTAAATGAAGTCTTTTGTGTAAAATTGAAAAAAAAAATTCAAGATATTTTTTATACAACAAATGTTACAATTTGAACTTATTTGATTCTTTTTAATAGTATAGGCGCTAAATTGATCCATTAATAATATAGGGACTAATTTGATACAATCCCGATAATACAGGGATCTCCCAAGTATTTTTACCCATATATATTGTTTCATATTATTTGATTCCCATTATTTTTTATTTTGGTCTAATTGTGGTTTTGTCTCTCTACTATGATGAAAGTTAGAATTGATCCCATCTATTTTAACATGACATAATTTGATCTCTTTATTTTTAGAATGTTGTTAATAGGACGAAAATAATAACACTGCTAGTTATTACTGTTAAATTGATGAAATGGATTTAAAAAAAAAAAAAGGTCTTAAGTATCAGTCGACAAGTATATAAATGTTTATTATCGGTTGAACATGATTGATTGGATTTTCACGACATTGATCGCGCGACCAGATAACAGTTAAAGAAATTCATGTCATTATTTCAATGATAGCAATGGATACTGTTATCAATTTGGACTTGTTAATAATATTATAAAGGTAGAGATTAAATTATGCCAAAAGATAAAATTTCAAATTTCAAAGAATGTTGTAAAAATATTTTTTTCAATTAATGATAATTTTTTAAGAAGGTAATGGTAGTTTTTAAAAGAAAATGGTATTTTTGAGAGGAGGTTGGTCTCACCCTCAACGGTGGAAGTATTGTTCCCGAGATGTCTATGCTCAATTTTAGCTTAGGATTTTTGTCTCCCAATTCTGATGAGAGCCCAAAGAAATTCACGAAATTTTTTTTTATTTATTTTTCCCCAAAATTTTATACTTAGGCAGGAATAAAATCACCACCCATCTTCTTTAGTTTATGCTTATTTAGTATTGGTATAAAAATTTGTGGTGTGTATTGCATATATTTAGATATCAAATTGATGTTAGATATTGACTTCTCTTTTTATCATAATGACTAAACCTACTTATAATCCCTCCACAACTTATAGATAGGATAGTAATGTGCTTCAGCACACTCGAACTTACGTTTTCCTACATTAATAATAATATTCATATCAATCAAGTTAAGACTCAATTAACGATTCAATATTTTCTTTTGAATTTTTATACCGATCAATTCCTAATCTAATTAATTCAGTTCCAACCATTTATTTTTCTCAAAAACCGTATTATTTATCATTAATTATCGTATTAATCTAAAACTTACATATTCACCTTTTCGATGATTTGTGTGGCAAAGGAGAGCTTGCTTTTTAGCTATTTTTTGGGGCCTAGTTAATCACTTTAGGGCCTACAGGATTTCAAGCATTAAGACTCTAATGGTCAATGGATATTTTTCAAGTCTAATCCGAAATTAAAAATTAAAATTAAAATTAATTTAATTTGATGATAAAAAATTGTATAATTTGAATCAACTTCACCTTATTTCGAAATAATTTTTATTCCCACAAACTTTTATTAAGACTCTTATAGAATTAAAAAAATATCAAATTTTGTTATTAGATCCTATACTTAGTGTAAATTGTAAATTTAGTACTTGTATTTTAATTTAACGCAATAAATTTAACTGTTATCATTGGATCAAGATTAAAATTTCAAAATTTTAAAAAAATACAGAAACTAAAATTGACCAATTTAAAGATCAGGTTAAAGTGTTATTGTTAATTTTTTATAAATGCCGGTGCCGTGAGTTCTAATCTCAAATTATGCAAATTTTATACCCTTTTTCTAAATGCAAAATATAAAAATATCCTTATAAAAATATAATTTATTTTAAATATGTAAGAGTAATTTAATAATTTCTCAATTAAATTAATATTCAATTGACTCGTAATATTATTTCAATAGAAAAATAAATAATAGTATAAATATTACAACAATAATTATGGCAGTGGAAATGACACCACACATAATCTAACAAAATATCAAATAAAATATTATTTCAAACCCAAATTATGATCTATTTCCCTAACCACCCAATATATGTACATACATTTATGACGGTCTAATAAGAGGCTGGAATTTGTTTAAAAGCTACAATCATTTTAATGCAGACATGACCCCATTCTCACAATAAGGTATTCCACAAAAGCAAAAAGTGCAACCTTTTATCATAACAAAACTCATCATCATAATCCACTTCATCATTTAACTTATAGGTTTTGTTAAGGTTATCGAAATTGGATTAGTAGTCAAATTAATTAAATTTTTAATTTTTAATTTAATTGGATTATTTTTTTATTAATTTTATTAGTTTTAGATTCAATCAATTGATTTGATTTTAAAATTAATAAAACTGATTGCATCATTATCATTCATCAATCGAATTTCAATTCAGTTAAAAAATTATTAAATATTTTTCTGTTTTAGAAAATAATAAATATAAATTTAGAGGTATTTATGCCTTCTTTTTTGTAGATTAAACTAAACTAGAACCATTACAATCAACAATCAACACATATTTTATCGAATCCGGCAGACCTTCAAACAACTGGAGCATGAGATTTTTTATTGTAGCATGTTTAGCCATAAGGGAACACACAAAATTAAACATTCACCTCATCATTGCATGCATATTCAAGGACCATAACTTCCTCAATAGATGATGTATCATCCTCCGTAGAAGCTTTCTCAAGGACCCGTTCAAACTTGCAAACCAAGCCCTCCATAGTCTAGGTATTTATGCTTTTTAAATTTTGATAAATATTTTTAAAAAATTGCATATAATTAAAAATTATAACATTTGAATTCAAAACATCAAAATCTTAATTATCTCAATTTTATCATTTCAATCAAAATCAAATCAAATTTAATTTTTATATCAATTACTTTTATAAATTTATTATATAAATGTTTTCACCCACAATTTAATTTAATTTTTTTTACATTATCACAACATAGATCCACAATAAATTATATGTGGAAATCTTCTTAATTTCTCCAAAAAAATATAAATAATTAAATTTTATTATTTCAATAATGAATTAAAATTAATAAAAATGACATCACATAATTCATCATTATGTATAAATTTATTCACCATCAATACATTGAAATATTTGTGTTTAAAATGTAGAAAAATATATTTGAATATAGGCATGAGATATAACCTTCGATTCAACTAATTCAATCACTATTTCAATAACAGTTAAATAAATAATTAAAAATTAATAAAAATTATAAATAAATTTAACTATCGCTTTTTGTTCTGAATTCCAATTCTAAACGATTTATTTAGAAATTAATTTAATTTATTTATTTAAATTAATATATTAATCGATTTTTAATTTAATCAATCCGATCACCTAATCCAATCAGACAGTAACATCAAAATTGAAATGAATATATAACCCAAAAGAATTGTAATAAATAGAGGTGGTTAGCTTGTATTGGGCACATGTGAGTTGAGTCCATCAAGATGGAACTGTTACCACATTAATTAAGCACTGTATATTGAGACGTTGACCAACTAACGGTAAAGTGTTTTGGGGCATTTCTTTCTTCATCCATCCAAAACCACTACTTTAAGTCAAAATCAGTCAAAAAGATTTTTACTTAAATTATAAAAATATTATTTAATGTATTATTATATTAAACTATTCAAAAATTATTAAAAATATAATTATATTGAATTATTTAAATATATTTAACATTATATTTAATTTTTTTGTAATATTTTATGTATAATTAATTATTTAAAAATATATATTTCATATATTATTATTTTAAATTATTTAATATCATTTAAATTAATTAAATATTTTAATTTTTTATTATAATACCAAATATACAATGAATTATTATTTAGTTAAGAATTAAATTTATCATATAATAAATACACAACTTTACATTTATAACCACATTTGGGTTTTTCTTTTTTTATAATTATAACCCTTTTGGGTTGTTTTATATTTTCTAACTCTTTTGGATTATTATTCAAGTAATGGAATTTATTATATAATAAATATATAAAAATATTTTCCTTAATAATTTAATAAATATGTAAAAATAGAAAATTATATTATTATTTAAATAAGCAAATGATCTTTACATAAATAATAAAAATATTGTACATATTATTTTATTAATGAAATTATAATTTAATATATTTTCAATAATTTTATAAATATAAAATAACTCAAAATTTTAATTATATAATTGTTTTTAGTTTAATGTCCTCAATAATTACTACAATTGCTGCATTGGAATCCAAATATATATCTCATCTCTAACGTTAAATTTACAATAACAATATTTAATCTCACCATTATAATATGGGGTAACATAATATTTAATGAAAACTTATTTTGCTCATTAAAGTAAAAATAAATACAAACGAGTCTAAAATGATGTCAAATTTTTTTATTTATTTCAATAATGATTTACAGAATAATAATTCATAATTCATACTTTATATGTATATATATATCTTATCTTATATTTACACCTTGTACAATAATAACCATGTAATTTGTGTATGTAGGGGATATTAATTAATCCATGCCCTTATATTTATTTTTCTACATAAATTACTGGAGGCCCGAGATGAAAGTTACTCCAGTTGAAGGCAGCCATAAATTTCCAGCAATGAACCTATCAACTGTAAATTTGGCAGCTTCATCACGCCCGATAACATGGAATCCTGGCCAGGTTACCCTCCCGGAAGTTCCAGCTCCGGGTCCGACATTTGCATACTCGGCAAAATACAACGATTTCGAGTAACCCCCTTCTCCGGGCCATTCGACCCAACCTCTTGAAGCGATGGCATTGTCTATTGTTGATTCCATGACTACTGCTCGAGAATATTGTTTCCAGGGCCTACCAAGATATGATTCAAAGCTATGTTTAACGGGAGAAAAATCCGAGCTTGGCACGATCCGACAATTCTGAACCGAGAAGCCCGTGTTTTGTCCGGGATCTGACCGTCCATTCGCAAGGATCACATTGTAGCCGGAAGGGCGACGAAGTGCCAATGTGCAACTTTGGAAAACTGCAGCCGCGTTACCGAATATGAAATCGACCGTGCCGTAAATATCGCATTCTCTATAGAATTGACGCAGGGAAAGTGCGTACAATGTGTCCTGGTACCCTGCAATGCTGCACCTATAGAAAACCGAATGATCGGAGGCAACGTAAAGAGCTAAGGCTTGTTCTCCTTGAGGACCGGCTGTATTTTGAAATCCGATATCTCGAGCCATAAATCCGTCACCGGTAACAGCTAAGAAGCACAAGAAAAGTCGAAGAAAACAATTAGAATTGATGACATTCTTTAATGACAACAATTAAATATGTTATTGATTTAGACTAATTAATAACATTATAAAAATAGAGCGATCATATTATGTTAAATTAAATTATAAAGATTAAATATCAAATTTTAACATAATAGAGAGGCTAAATTCACAATTAGACCTTAAAATATAGGACAGGATTATAAGAGATAAAAAAACACTTACTAAATGTGGCGGAACCGGGCATGGAAGAGCCACCATTTACACTGTCACTACCGACGATGATAGTACTATATTTACCATCTCCAACTAAAGTAATACCATCTTTATTAGTATGAATTTTTTCTTTATAAACTCCAGCTTTTACGTAAATCACAAATCGTCCCCCAGAAGCAGCATTAATAGCTTCCGAGATTGTTTTATAATTTCCCGATCCATCTTTTGCCACTATAGCATTGGCTTTTACTGTCGGCACTTGAAGTAGTTTCCGATCTTTCACCGATAACCATTCGGGGAAAACCCGATCAGCCTCACCTAGCCGGCGGGACTTGGTGAAATGGGTTAACTCACTAGGTATCCTATTGACAAGGGCTAAAGTGTTGCTGCCCAATTGAGACAAGTAATCCATTTTTTGAGATATTTGTCCCATCAAGTAAGCATTGGAGAAATTATGACTGTCGGTAGAGTCTTTACAAGCTTGTTGGTATGTCAAGGCAGCACTTATCCATGTCTGGATGTCATGTTTGTTTTTGTTACGAGAATTCTTAAGAGCTAATAATGACTGGTCGAGCCGCTTTAAAGACATGCTTAATAGCTCTTCACAGTATCCTGCATGAGAAACGTTGTGCTTTTTAGCTAAAAAAGAAAGGAAAAACAGAAAGGATTCTTCAAGGATTGAATCAGAAAATAATGTCAATTGACAATTAATGTCACTGATTAAGTCATACTAAAAATTTTATAATAGTAAAAACTAAATTACCACATCATATGTATAATATAATATAATAAAATTAAATTATATAAAAACTAAATTACCACATCATATACATTAGCCAAAAAAGTGTTGAGTTTTGTCGGCAAACCTGTGATGGAATTGACATGTTGGGCTTCATCGACATGGAGATCAGTGGTGAATTTGGTGAAGTAGGAAGTAGGAAGCTGGGTCTCTAAGATGGTTTTGTTTATAAGGGCTGACAAAATGTCAGGCTTTTGATTTTCAGACCCCAACCCTGTCATTGTGTCAACACAAAGGGTAGAGTATCTAGTAAACCTACATTGCTCATCAACATGTTTTTGGTTGGCGGCTAAACCACCTTGGGTCACCATTAGGACAAGACCCATTACCCTAAACATAGTGATGAACTCCAGCATTGTCGTGTCTGAGAAATTTATCATAGAAGCAGCAGCTATGCCGAATTTAGACAAGTAATGTAGCTTGTATGAATGTGTTGTGAGTTGTAGGAAGGTATGGGGTGTCCATATTTATAGGGAGGGATGCCTGGTTTTGAACTTAAATGATTCGTGGCATACAACATGTTAGTGTTAGTTTAAGTGTCTATTTTTTCCACACAACCGTACATGACATGGCAATGGTGCTAAGATCGATGTCCATGTCTCTATCTACTTCATAAAATTTCTCTCTTAAGTCATATATAATAACAATACGTACATGGTACATATTTAATAGTTTTAATTATGAATTTCATCACTCTACTTTATTAAAATTGTGATATAGTAATTTTACTTTAATGTGTTGAAATTAGATATTTGTATTTTACGAAAATTGAGAAGTTAATTGAATCTTAGTACAATTGGCATGAATATTGTTGTCAATGTAGGAAGATGTAGATGCGAGGACGCTGAAGCGCATTATCCTCTTATTTATGAGTTAGAGAAGAGCTATGGATAGTTCTAGGCATTGTGTAAAAAAAGTAGATAGGATCAAAACTTATAATAAAATTACTTAGGCTTATGATATTTAGAGTATTGAAAAATTAGAAAATTTGAATTTTCAACTAACCCGTTACACATAAAAAAAATAGAAGAAGAAAGAAAATGCCATTTAATTTATATATGGACGTTATTTGGAACATAAACCTCTCAATATTTTTTAATTTATTTTGCAGAGGGTTTTCATCTTTTTAAATTTCACATTTAGTCCCCATAATTTAAAATATTAGCTAATTTTAAAAATATGTTAATAATATTAACTATGTTAGTCCCTATAATTTTTATATTACTTAGGAAAATGAATTCATCTTATTTAATTCCCATTTTTTGAACAATTAATTTTCATTTTTAATTTTTAATATCATGCTTTTATGAAATTATATAATTATTTTAAATTAATTTTTTCTCCCTTAATTGTTCTGAAATGAAAAGTTGTAATCGTACTATTGAAATGGATCATGCACGCATATGGTTACATACAGCCTTCGATAGTGTCGCCTTTTATCCCTTTCATTCATATCATTTTCTTAGCCATTTCCCAACCTATACTACTTGTACTTCATATGGGTCTTTAATTTCATCAAAGACCTGCATAAGAGACTACTAGTTTTAACTTTTTTTAAGAATATTTATCTGCGGGAAAATATTTGGTATCAGTGGAGCTTTTAGAGTTTACAAGTAAGATTAAAGATTGACAAATATCCTACAAAAGTACAGTAAAATGTTAAAAAATTTAATATTTGAAAAAAAGATATATAATAAATTTTTAAGACTGCTTGTGAAATAAAAAAATATTCTACTAATGTACCAAATACTAACCCATATACATATATATGATATGTATTACATATATAATGTTATTTTAATATAACATAAAAATATAATGTTTTAAATATATAGAAGTTATATATTAAACCATATATTAATATCCTATATTTACCTTGACTCTAAATAATGTCAGTGAGAAACATATAGTTATAACTAGAGGTGTTTATGGGTCGAGCTGAGTTTAAGTATGATATTAACACACTTTATATTTATTCAAACTTGGCTCTGCCCAAAATATGAGTTTAAAATTTTGCCTAAACCCACCTATATTTGTAAATGGCTAACTCAAGCTCATTTTTAGATTCGTCCATATTTTTTAGATTTTTAATAATATTTATATTATTTTAAATTTAATATTTAATAATCTTATATATTTCTTCATTTATTAAAATTTTATTTTTTGGTACTTTTCATATCCGTTTTATGGTCCATGTTTGGGGTTTATGGTTACCCCTCTCAACAATGTTGTCTCCAAGGTTCCAACATTGTTCTTCCATTGGAAGTATAATGTGCCTTGCCATTGCACCCAACACTTGTTGGTATTTATTAAAATTATATATATAGGCATTTTAACATTTTTTTGTGTTTACATTATAATATTATATATTACTATAGATTTAGTTTTTTTTATGTTTTATAAATTATAATATATATAAATAGCATAATATAATATATTATAAACATAGAAAATAATTTGGGTTAAGTTCAAGCCTTGAATGCTTGAGCCTGAGCCTAGTCTATATTTTAAATGGGCCTAATTTTTTTACCCAAGTCTATTTTTCGGGTCTAATATTTTTGTCCAAATCCTCCCAAAAATATGTTGGGTCTTAAGGCTTGGACAAATAACCCAATTTATAAATAGGTCTATTTATATCATAGTTAATATATTATTTTATTATTATAAGTGCACGACAAGAGTTACATATGTCATAAGTTTTTAAACACACTACAGGAAAATAGGGCTTTAGCTGCGTTTTTTGAAAAAACGCCGCAAAAATTGTAAAAAACAGAGCAATAGCGGCGCTTTTGGTAAAACGCCGCTAAAAACCAGAGCATTAGCGGCGCTTTTGGTAAAACGCCGCTAAAAACTAGAGCATTAGCGGCGCTTTCTTTAAAACGCCGCTAAAAACCAGAGCATTAGCGGCGCTTTTGGTAAAACGCCGCTAAAAACCAGAGCAATAGCAGCGCTTTCGGTAAAACGCCGCTAAAAACTAGAGCATTAGCGGCACTTTCGGTAAAACGCCGCTAAAAACCAGAGCATTAGCGGCGCTTTCAATAAAACGCCGCTAAAAGTCATATAACCCCTAAACCCCAAAAAAATCATAAACACTAATTTATAACCCCTAAAACACTAAACCCCTAGACCCTAAAAAACCCTAAACACTAAACTATAACCTCTAAAACCCTGATGTTGATGCGTATATACATAGATATTAATGTAAAAGCTTATGTTCATAATAAAATATGGAAGCAATACTTAATATTGATTACATTTATTTTTGGGTTTAGGGTTTAATATTTAAGGTTTAAGGTCTATGGTTTAGGGTTTTATGGTTTAAGGTTTAATGGCCATGGGTATATAGTATGTTAATCTCAAGTGAATCATATTCAATAATTAAATCCTAAACCCTATAATTAATTATTGTTATCGATAATATATATCTTGATTTTGATAAAAAAAATTTATATATTAATAAGGTGTTATATTGTTTAATGGATTGAAGGGATATTTCGTGGAAAACGTTTTAAATGATAAGTCTACCTTTAAATTTTATTAATAGTTTTTTGTTTTTACTATTTTAATATTTATCTATACTGATTAATTAAAATATATATTTATTTATACGAACAAAAATCCTCTGCACTCATTTGTGTCTCCACGTTTTTTCATTTTCTTTTACACAATTATTGATATAACATCATTTTATATTTATATATTGCATGCATACATAAATATTTATATTTATTCAATATAAAAATATATTGATGTATTTATTTTTTAAATGTGTATAATTAAATCAAAATTAAAGTTTCAACTACATATTTAAACCACAATTAGAATTTCACGTCTACAATTACACATTAAATCGAAATAAAAATAAAAATTTAAAATTTAAAATTTAAAATTTAAAATTTAAAATTTAAAAAAATAAAAAAATTAAAAAATTAAAAACTTAAAAATTTAATATTTAATATTTTAGTCCATATTTCAATTAAAAAGTTTAATATTCAAAATTCCAAAAAATGATAAACTCAGTACAAAAATTTTGAAAGAAAAAAATAAAAAATATATGTTAAAAATGAAAAAAATTAAAATTAAAAAATAAAAAAATAAAAAAATATGTTAAAAATAATAAAAAATTAAACAATAGTGGCGTTTTTACAAAAAATGCCACAAAAGATTGAGCTATAGTGGCGTTTTTAATGGAAACGCCGCAAAAGACCACTAATTTTTTATTACCCACTCATTACTCCCTCTTCTTCTCCTGGAAAATTTAGTCGCGCGCCCTAAATCCCCAAGTAAAAATTTGCCCCCAAATTTCCCATTTCCAACAACACCAAGTCAATACACCTACACCAATCACACTTCATTTTCCTTTTCATTTTACTGCACTGAATTCATCCACCATAGTTGAGACAACAGGACGGAGCAAATGTCTGAGGACGATGAGAGGTAGCAATCTCCGCCGTCGGATCTTGAGTTCTTTTGCAACAAGGCGCGGAACTATAATGCCACGGGATCTGGCTCGGTCACCCGGAGTTCCAGTAGACGTACCCGGACCAGGTTCTGGAGAACATGTTGGAGAATGTTTTTAGGGTTTAAAGAACTTGTTCTCGTTTGCTGCGATGGGTTTGGAATTAGTGGCCTTGCTATTTTCGTTAACAAGTGCAGGTATTTTTCTTCCTTATTTTTGCTGTTAACAGTGTTCATTATTTACTAATAACCTGCTGATTGAATCTATTTATGGTGTTAAGAGTAATGTTTGTTAGCTTATATAATATGCGATTGAGAAAAAAAATTGTTGTTGTATTTGTTTGATCTGATTGGTTGTGTTTATAGATTGAATGTTTTTAGATCTGTTTATGGTTTTCTAAAAATATACTTTTTTCTGAAAATTATTTGTCTTTGTCTTCATGTTCTTCTAATATCTTTTCATTTTCCTCTCTTCCTTCTTCTAATGAAAAGAGATTATAATTTCATGCACTGATGTTGGAATTTATACTGCTTGTTAACAGTTTCCTGTTCTGTTTCTTGATATATTGAATTAAGTGTTTATTTTCAATATTTCTGAAATATTTTCTCAGTTTTAAGACTTTATACTTTTTAAAACCCTTTGGCATGAAGGATTCTTTTCAAATCATAGTTTAAAGATGGAAATTGATGTCTAAGCATTGAATTGTTTTTATCTTTTTGCATTTTTATGGGGACATCTAAACCAAGATGAAGATTGTACTTTTGATACCTAGTCCTATATTTCCCTACTATATTTTGGAGCAATTTATAATTTAAAAAGGCAGCAATGGCTGGAACTGCAAGAGGCTATTGATTTTATATCTACATTCAGTAAAGTGGGCTTTGTGCTTCAGTTAGAGTGCCTTGGTTCTTAGTGGTAGTATGGGTTCTTTCTAATTCAAAAATGAGAAAGAAAAGGAAAGAATGGGCAGATAATGTATCTCTATTATAGTACTAGATTTTGGTTGATTCAACATTAAGAAGATAGTTGAAGTGCTGGAGAACAATGATTTATCATATAGCATTGTAGCAAATACAAGATAACAATTTTCTGGCATTCGCTTTTACGAAGAAGCTCTAACTAAAACATTTAGTTCCTGGATGCTTCTCCAATAACATCTTTCATTTGATCCATCGTTTTGAACAAGTTTTTGATTTTTCATGTTCAATACTTTTTGGAGCTGATGAAAGTGTAACACCCCTAACCCGTATCCGTTGCCAGAACAGGGTTTCGGAGCATTACTACCATTTGCAGATTACTTAAAAAAAATTTAAATGCTTACCGATTCAATGCATCATGTAAATAAATATATTACCATTCAATCAACAGATTAGTACTTGTATAAGCATCAAACAGTAATATTGTTAGTGTACTTGCACATATCTCATATAAATTCAACATTGATATAACTATTTTCTCGACATATCGTACTTGAGTTCAATAATAGTCTCAACTTACATAATTTTCTTGTATCAACATATCAAAGATAATCATATATGTACATGTCATGAAACATATCATGCTTTTACCGTTTCTTCATAAGCATATATGATTCATTTCATTATATTAATATTTCATACTCCATCATTTCCATATATTTTATGTATATTTATTCCGATAATAGCTTATATCAAACCTAACATAATTTATATTCCATGTACTCATACTTATTTCGTTTATCTATCTTCATAATTATTTCATACAACTATTTTGTACATATATATTTCCATATGACCAGTTCTTGTAAACATTACACACAACCATTTCATATAACCATTCGTCATCTGATACATATTACCTGGATATCAATTGTTCAACAGATGTCATAGCATCTCCCATCCACGGTCTTATTCATCTTTGACATGATGCCATAGTATCTTTCAACTATGGTCTTACTCATTTTCTGTCATGTTGCCATGATATCTTTCAACCATGGTCTTGTTCATTTCATATCACGTTGCCATGGTATCTTTCAACCATGGTCTTACACATTTCATATCAAGTTGCCATGGTATCTTTCAACCATGGTCTTACACATTTCATATCAGTTGCCATGGTATCTTTCAACCATGGTCTTTCACGTTTCATATCAAAGTTGCCATGGTATCTTTCAACCATGGTCTTACACGTTTCATATCGAGAGAGCACACTCGCGAACCTCATCCTTACGGTGGGATTACAGTCCAGCTAAATCCTGTAATATAAACTCATAGAGTATTGTCGGGATTACGGTCCAGGCTAAATCCCCTGCAACGACAATTACTCTAATGAGCTTGGATCCGAATTACAGTCCAGGCTAAATTGGATACGATTCGGATTACCCGTCGGGCTAAATCCATTTTACACATATTCTTCGGGAGGGCTATATCAGGATAGGATCACCCGTCAAGGGCTAGATCCTTTTTACCGTCAATTCTTTTCGAGAGATCCATCGAATTTTTCCTTTTCATTCAACCGAGATTTATTTTCAATTTATTTCGAGTATTATCAATATTTCATCAAATATCATGAATTGAATATTCAAATCATATTTTCATCACATAACCACATATTTCAAGTATTTAAAATACAATTCAAGTTACACAAACTTACCTCATTGCTTGTTTGTGTTTATAATTTCATTAATCCGATATCTTTTCTTTTTCACGATCGAGTCTCATATTTGAGTCGTTCGGATCTTTATAAATAAATTTGATCATCATTTTCATTCATTTCATATACTAATGCATTTAATTAATGCTTTAGGCAAAATTTAACATTTTGCCCCTGAACTCTTAATTAATGACGATTTCATCCTTAGGGTCAAGAAAATAAAATTCTTGCAATTTAATCCTTATTTCCAGCTATTATTCTTATATATATTGATAACAGTCCATGAATTCTATAAAATATCATAATTTTCTATAATTTCAACACTTTTCAATTTATTCTTTCAACACTTTTCAATTTAATCCCTAAAACATGTTTTCCCCCGATCTTGAACTAAATTAATAATTTCATTCAATTTTGTAATTTAAATAATAAAATAATCCATTTCATGCAATTTGATCTTTTTTTACATTTTTACAAAATTGCCCATAAAATTTTACTTTTATTCAATTTAGTCCTTGAGCCTAGAATATGCAAATTAGCCATGCTAGATGAATATTCATACATATTTTTCGTCCTCCTCCTCTCCATTCCACATCCTTAATGTAGATAATACACTTGTAAGTAACATTATCCATAATTTTTATTATTTACTTTTATGAATATTCAAGCTATCTATCTGCATCATGGTCACTAAATTATTTATATCTGGAGCTATAGAACTCAAAATTAAGATCCGCTAATTTTCCCTGAAACTAGACTCATATATCTTCTTACCATAAAATTTTCAGAATTTTTAGTTTATCCAATAAGTACAGTTTATTCTTTAAAATTACCCCTGTTCTGCTGTCTAATAGTTCTGACCCTTCTTCACTAAAAATTAATTATCTCCTTATACAGAATTCAAATGATGTTCCCGTTTGTTTATATTGAAAATAGACTCATTCAGGATTCTAAAAATATAAATTTAAACCCATAATTATTTTTATCCAAATTTTTATGATTTTACAAAGTCAGAACAGGGGAACCCGAGAACAGGGGAACCCGAAATCATTCTGACCTTGTCTCACAAAATTCATCATATCTCATGATTTACAATTCCATTGCTTACATAATTTCTTCTATAAGAAACTAGACTTAATAAGCTTTAATTTCATATTTTATTCATCCTATAATTAGATTTCTACAATTTTTGATGATTTTTCAAAGTTAGACTACTGCTGCTGTCCAAAACTGTTTTAGTACAAAATATTAATTACCATGTTATAACACCCTTATTTTCTTTTTCTACACCATTTCTCATCACTTTCTCTTATTTTCTCTTCACTAACATATCATGAACATAGGACCTTATGTAAGAAAACTCTACTATAACATTATTTCCATGCTTTGTCAATAATAACAAACTTAAAAACATATTGAAATCTTGATATACTTACCTTGTTCTATTGATACTAATCTTTAACTTGATTTTCTCTCTCCTCCAGCTTCTATTTCTTGAATCCAACTTGATATTCTAACTCCCCATGGTCTCCTTAACATTTTTCTCTCTTGGTAGCTATGGAAATTCATTTGATTTTTGGGTGAAAATGGTGAATTTTTGGTAAAAGGACTAAATTGTAAAGAAAGCAAAACTTTCTTTCTTCCTCTCTTTCTCTCACGTTAGTGCATGGGAAATATGGATGAGAATTTCTCATCTTTCTTTCTTTATATACTAATAAAATAATAATAAAATATCTTATTAAAATATTAATAAAATAATATTTATCTAATTAAATAATTATAAAATATCAAAATATCTCTAGCATCATTATTACTTTCTAGATTTCTCTCTCTTCCAATTGACCATTTTGCCCTTCATTATCTTTTAAAATTCCATCCTTAAGTCATCATTTAATTTGGTAAAATTGCAATTTAGTCCCTCATAATTTCTTCATCTATTCAATTTGGTCCTAATTCATCCATTTTCCTTAGTTTCTAGATTATTCCACTATTAAAATATTTACACTATTGGTCCTTCAAATTTTTCATATTTACACTTTAACCCCTCAAATTTTGAGTATTTACTCTTGTGCAACAAAACTTTTCTCACTTTTACAATTTAGTCCTTTCTTGAATTAATATATCATAATATACTTCTCAATATTGACATATCTCAAAATTTCCTCTTTTTTTTTTTCACTCTATTTCTTTATTTTACTATATCAAGGATAATATCTTACTGTAAATATTTTCAGGGTATTACAGAAAGTGCCACGATTAGAGTCAAAACTAAGAGTGTTTTGTTTCAAGATTCAGTTCCGAACTCAGGTTTGGCGGTATCTCCATAGTAAATATGATTTGATAAATTTACAATATTATTCAATAATTAATCTCCTTCTTGTTTCTCCTTTTTCTTTTATTGAATCACTTGTTTATCCTTTGTTCTTACATTTTTTTACCACCTGCAGGTTTCTGAATTTAAAAGGAGCTTAAATACTGTAAATTCTGCATGTAATGAGGTATATCATTAATGTTGTTGATGACGGCAGTGTTTATTCGTTCTTATCTAGGAAATACATTGAACCAAGGAACTGCAAGGGGTAAGTGACATTCAATTTCTCCTTTTGGCTTCAGTCTTTGATGCTACAATTGCAGCTTGTAAAAAGATTATGCAGAGAAAATATTACTAGCTAAACCACATATAATGTATTACTAAAACCAATTAAGGTTGGCCTGTCTAGTCCTTGCATTATCTAAGAATTGGGTAATATTCAAACCGATCAAAACTAATAAAAAATAATTTTTCTATTTGCATAGCTATGATGATAACACTTAAGAGAATCAGAGATAAAAAGCAATCACTTTTTTCACATTCTCAATCGTTGACATTACACAGCTCTGTAGAATTTTGCTTATATGTTTCCATTTACTTCCATTAAGAAAGAAGATGATTGTAGTTTGTTAGCAATACTGAGATTGCTACTGAATTAATACATCCATATATATTTGAATGATGTTTAATTAAATTGATAAATATGAGAAAAAAGTTTAACCTTTTGATTCTGCAGTCATTGATGATTCATTATATTAACCTTTTGATTTGAGAGTTTATTATTAAACCCTTTTAAAAAAGTTTCAAGCAGATATACTATAATATTAGAAATTATGATGCATCATGTTACTGACATGGGGACATGTATGTAGGATTTTTTAGATACGTAATCTCATAAGTTTTAAAAAATTATGAAAATATTTAACTTAAACATTAATTATGGGAATAATTTGATTTTTATAGTAGAGTTAAATGTCTTTATTTTTTCAGGTGATATCAACTTAAAAATTTAAAACAAAAAAGTTTTAATACTGACTAACAAATTGGCGGCACCAGATTTAAATATGCAGGGACAAAATATTTTGGGCAATTTTGCCCAGCAGAATTAAGCTAATTTTATGGTTCTATCTTTAATTAATGCAGGACTGAGCAATGCTTCCTTTACAGGTCAGTTTCTTGTTTCTTTGTCATGGATGGATGTATTTATTGGAATATGGAACAAAGTAACTTAATACAAAGAAATTTTACATTTGATTTTCTATGCCTTTTAGATCACCTCTAATTTTAAGATTGATTGCAAATGACTAATATTGTGAAATAACACTTACATAAGATAAAGTAGTAACTCTGGCTTTGGTATGCAGGATGAACTCCTTTGGTTGGAATTGCTTGATAATTAATGTTGTGGAATTTTTTTTATCCGAGAGTAATTTGGATGTGAATGTAACATTAAATGTAATAACCCTTTACATTAACAAAAACCACTTCGCCTTCATCTAGCAAATGATTTCATTTTCGTGGTGATATTGGTGATTTTGGGTTTTATTTATGTTTTATGGCATATTCAAAGTCTGCAGATTAAATTTCTGATGAGCCGATTGATTGCATTTCTTTTTCATTTTTACAACTTTTCTCGACCAACAATTTATTTGTTACATATATGTTTTATTTTATTTTAATCGTTAATTGTATGTCACTAATACTTAATTGTTATAATTTTTTACATAAATGTTTTTTTTTTTTTACTCGAGGCTAAAGTTAGCATCACAATATCAAAAGGAAGCGGACAAATGCAATTCGGGTATGGAGACGTGCGAAGAAGTAAGGGAGAAAGTTTGAAGAAGCACGCATCGGCTCAAATGAAATTAACAACAATGTGGGAAATAAGAGCTCGTCGAACGGGTGGAGAGAAAAGGTCGCCAAATCTAATGCACAGACACAAGGTAACCTCGGTTTGTCTAAACCATCCACCATGGCACGATAGGAAGAAAATTAGTAGAAAACGTATTTCTTTCCTTCTTTCTTTTCCACTGTTCAGTGCTCTGCAACATTGTAGTAAACATTATATTTGATAATTTTGGATATTCAAATATTATATTTTACATGGTTATGATTTAAGTCCTTATTTCATTTAAGTAACTTCATTATAATATCTTATTTTATTGATATTTTTATATTTAATCTAGTTTTTATTATTTATTTTAGTTTTGATTCTAAATTTTTATTTTTATTTTAATATTTAAGATAACTTGGGTTCTAACTTTTGGATTTTAATTGTGTTATTAATTTATTATTTAAAATTCTAAATTTAAATTCATTAATTTTTGTATTTAGTTAAAATTTTAATAGAAAATTTAATTTGATATTGAATTTTAATAGAAAATTTTTATATTTATATCATGGACATTATTTTTATATTTTTCATTACCTTTATAATATTTTATATATATTTTTTAATTTATGACCTTTAGTGGCATTTGTGGGAAAAGCGCCGCTAAAGGTCATGGCCTTTAGCGGCGTTTGTGGGAAAAACGCCGCTAAAGGCCATGGCCTTTAGGGTGTTTGTGGAAAAAGCGCCGCTAAAGGCCATGACCTTTAGCGGCGTTTTTTAAAATAAACGCCACAAACTTTTGTGGCGCCATCTATAGCGGCGTTTTTTGTGGCGCTTGTAAAAGCGCCGCTAAAGGCCTAAAAAAATGCCGCTAAAAGTTAATTTTGCTGTAGTGACAGGAATTTATTCGTAAAAGAGAATCTGACCAATGAGAACTTGGCTCAATGGTAAAGTTGAGATCTTAAGAACTTTAATTTTTCAAGTATCACTTTGTGTAAGGTTAATGCTCAAGTTGGAACCCAACAATTTAGGGTTACTCATATAATAGTCAAACTTTTTAAATTAGTCATATAAGGGTCTAATCTTTACAAATGTGTTCAAATAAAAGTCAAATCTTTCAAAATAGTCAAATAAGGGCTAAGTCTTTTAGAAAATACTCAAATAAAGGCCAACTTTTTTAAATGTGCTCAAATAAGGACTTCTCAAACGTCGTATATCAAGTTTTAAATTATGTCTTTTATACTAAACATGTTAACATTCACCTAATTTTTTCTACAAATTAGGTTAAAACGCGTGAAAAGTCTTTATTTAAGTATTTTTATAAATATTAGACCCTTATATGATCATTTTGAAATATTTAACTCTTATATGAACAACTCTTAAAATAGTCAACCTAATTTAAGCATTCAACCCTTTATGTAAATATATAAATTTTCTCCTAAATTTATTGTAATTAGTATGAAAAAGAATAGCATCACAGTGTGAACCAAGGGCAACTTCCATGGTCAAATCTCTCACGAACAAAAATAAAGTCACACATTGCCAAAGGAAATGGAAAACCATGGTACCTAATACATCTTTAAATGAATTATTGGGTATTTTGTGCATAAAATTGTGAAGTCTAGTATTTGGATTTGGAAGCTATTAGACAGCATATCCGTCATCTGCTAATCTACTAATAATCACATCAATTTAGAGCACAAAAATTAATGTAAGATGGGCCCTTTTTTCCCACTCAAGTTGTCTAAAGAAATTTCTTACAACTTCTATTATGCGTAAATGACCTCACATGCAATGCCAAAACTCATGTGTCGTCTTAGTTAGCATTGATGTTGATGACAAACATCATTTTGAAAAAGAAAAAAAGTGCCTTTAAAATGGTTTGTGATGAAAAAATTGTGGTGAAATATATTATTTTTAAAATGATATTAGTGTATTTCTTCTTGTATTGGATTAATTATTTGTTTATATCAATTTATAAAAAAAAATATTGAAAGTTAAAATATGCTTTATATTTCTATATATTTCGTGTATTTGAAATTTAGTCTTTTTATTTTTATTTTTTAAGAATTTAATTCTTTTACTTTTTAAATTTAAAAATTCAGGTTCAGTTGTTATTCTTGTTAAAATTCTTTTTGCTAAGTTTACTCGTGTGACATTTTAAAATTAAAAAAAAATCCCTTGATAGTGATGGAACAAAGAAAAACGTTGGAAATACTGATATGGACTTAAAAGCACTCATTCAAACTCGTCATGATAAAATATATTCTTTTTTGTTGGAATAGTGCTCTTAAAAAAATGTCATCAGCATTGTAGTTAAAATAGTTAGCAATATTAATTATTTAGATTAATTAATGATATTATAAAAATAAAGGGATTAAATTATGCTAAAAATTAAAATATAATAATTAAAACCAAGTTTTAGCATAGTATAGGGGCCAAAAATGAAATTTGACTATTGTCTTATAATACTAACGCAAATAAAAAAATGTCAGTCTCTAAGACTTTTAAAACATCCAAATTATATATAATCACGTAATATTTTAATCGAAAAATTAATGATATTAAATGTGAATTGACTAATAATGTTATAAAAATATAAGAACCAAATTATGTTAAAAATTAAAATATAAAAATTAAATACCAAATTTAAACAGTAAAAGATTTTCATGTAAGGAAAAGAAATCATATGTTTCAACAAAAGGTTGTAAGGAACTTTTTTTTACATAAAGATATATAGATTATTAAATTATTAATAATGATAATTAAATAAATTAATAGTATTAAATACATAAATATGTTATTATAATTAATTTTATTTAAATATGATTTCATCTTAATAATATTTTCTTTTAATAATTTTAGAATTTATGAATATATCTATTATATGAAGAGGAGATAATGCTAATCCTCAAACATTAATGATACCAACCAAACATAACACAAAATGAAACCACACTATATCAACCTTGCAGACTAAGAATAAATAAGGGGCAACCTTTCACTAAGCACAAAATCATAACCATTATCCTCTCATGCGAGTTTGTCTCCTTACTCACATATTCTTTCTCTACAAATTTATTTTCTATGTTATTTTTATTATAAGGACTTGTATTGATTTAAGCAGTGAAGAGCATTCTTCGAATTTGGCATTGTTTATTGAAATATGAGAATATTTAAGTTTGTTTTACCTTTCTATAGGTCGATTTTTAAGCTCAACCAAGCATGCCTAAACAATATTACAAGTGAATAATGTTAAACTAGGTTATGATACACTTACGATATAAGTAAAAAATATATATATATATTAAAACTAAACGTGGTTTTTGGTAAAATGGTAAAGTTGAAGAGAAAAGTTTTTTAAGGTCTTAGGTTTAAATTCCGTTATGCGCATGTACTTTTGTAAATTGTATGTAAAAAAGATAAAAATGCTCTCAAATTTATATTTGTTGCTTTATAATAATATCAAGCTCTTGGTAGTTTCATAATTGAGTTGGGATAATAGGGTAAACTATACCATTAGTCACTAAACTATTGATAAGTTTTCGTTTTGGACACATAACTAAAATAAGTTACAATTTGGCCTATTAGAAAGTTTTCATTTAAGTCACTAAACTATTCAAAAGTTTATTTAAGTTATTGGGCTATTAAGGTTTTTTTTTTTTTAAAGGTTCTGCCAATGAGTTCCGAGTGACAATTTGACAGTTGATATAGTGGATCAATACCCATCGACAAGTAAAAGAACATACTTTAGATCCAAGTCAATCTGATGGTCAGTGTTGGAGATTGAAAAAAAAAGTTGTTTGAATTTTGATTCGTAAATTCGTGATGTCCAAAGTTGTTTGAAGAAAAAAAACTGAGTTGTAGAAAAGAAAGGGAAAGAGAGCTTTCGATTGGTGCAAACAGATAAAGCCGTATAGCATCGGTTTTAAAAGTCCAATAACTTAAATTAAAACTTTTAAATAGTTAAGTGACCAAATCGTAATTTTTTTAGTTAAGTAACCAAAACAAAACTTTACCCATAATTTAATAACTAATAGTGTAATTTAACCTAAATAACAATAAAGATATTTAAAATAAAACATAAAATATAATTATACATATTATATAAACGTAATTATATACTCAAAAGTGCTTTTGCCAAATTTTTGTTAAAAATTTAGCAAATTTTTGGCCAACAAAAGTACTTATAATTAGACAAAACGTACCAACCCATGTATGAATTCATCATTCAGAATTTATTTTAATTACGTTGGACTCTTAGCTATTTAAAATCTATGTTAGCTAGTCACATGCACAGGGGTGAAGCCAGAAAAAATTTTAGGGGCCGAAATAAAATTTAATTTTTAATAGTCTATATCTTTATAATTTTTAAAGGATTAAATTAAATTTTTATAATTTTAAGAGAGGTCAAAGTACAATTTTACTTTTACCAATTTAAAGTTCTAAAATTTTCTAAATGACTAAAACAATAATTTTCCATTTTAAGAGAGCAAAGGCCCTGCCAACCCCTGAATTTGCCTTTGGACATACAAAGATATATGATATATCATTATTGAACAGTATTTTAATTTCGGTTTAATGAACCAAAAAAAAAAAAAAAGAAAGGCATTCCCCAACAGCTGGATAAGGTTATTTGTAGGGCCTGCTGCGGTTGTTGGTGAGCAAATGGAGAGAGCAAAGCAAAGAATGAGGCTGAAAATGGCACCACCACACCATGTAATGGGAACTTATGTTTCTTAAGGGAGACAATAGCACATGTATTTGATAAGAGATAAGTGAGCGACCAAGGGGATGATATGGCTAAAACAACCATTAGAATTTGCCATTTCATTGTTTTGTTTTGAGTGGGACTAGGGAATTTTAAGACACTTCTGGGTTTCTAGTAGACTGCATGCCTGGCTTAGCTGCCTTGTTTTTTAGCTGAAATTGTCGTATGTTTTTTTTTAGCTTTCGACTTGAAATTTCATGCAACTGAAAATGCAACATTTGGACTATTGTAAAAGTTTTTTTTTTTCATCTAATTATAAAAAATTATAAAATAATCATTAAGCTATTCAATTTTATCTTCTTCTTTTTACACAAACAAATTCAATATAGTTGAGTGACAAAAAAGACAAAATTGAATAGTTAAGTGACTATTTTGTAACTTTTAATAGTTGGATGACTAAAAAAGAAAAAAATATATTGTTAGATGACTACTAATATGATTTACCCTTATACTTAGTTTTGAGTTGATACAAAAAAAGGAGATGAAAAAACTATAAATGGAAAAATTATGATTAATTATAATTAAGTTAAAATTTTAAGTATCTATTAATATTTTTTTATTTTTTTTCTTATTTAGTTATTAATGATGGGGCAAATTGTGATATATTGAATTTATACATGACAATGCATGAAATATATAATCTTATATATTAGATTATATTTAATATTTTGACAATGTATATCATAAGTTAATCATAACATGATGCTATGTAATATTAATTTTTAAAATTTCCTCTTTTAACTCTAAATAAAATTATTCGTATTTACATAACATTTTTGTTCTTAAGTGTCAGCATATTACATATTAATAATTATATATGAGAAGAAATCCAATATAATGTAAAAGGTTAATTTCTGCTATTAGTCCCTGTATTTAGTTAAAGTTGTGAATTTAATCTCTATATTTTTATTTGGTCATTTTGAGTCTTTATATGCGCCAAACATATTATCATATATGTAATGTCATTCCAATTTATTATTTTCACATGTTACTCACTAAAAATCAATTGGATTTTTTACTGTTATTTGTAGTAAGACTGAAATTTTAAAATTCAAAAAGTATAGGGACTTGGAATGATCCAATTGGAGAAAATAGACTAAATCTATAACAATACGCATAGTATAGGACTAATAATTGAAATTAACCAAACGAAACTATTATTTGGGCTGGGACTAAAATTTTAAAATTTGAAAAGTATATAGACTAAAAATTACCAATTTTAAAAATATAAAGACTAAAATTAATCAAATAAAAGTAAAAAAACTAAATCCACAATTTTTACAAAATATAGATAATTTAACCAATGTAAAACTAACATAATTTTTCATTATTTCATAATTAACTATTTAAGATAATTGTATTAAGTAACTAAACTAAAATCTGAAATCCTTATGCCTTAACACTTATTTATATAATCTCATTTATTGATTAAAACTATAAAGATTCGATTTTAATATTACGGAGTAGATGTTTAGTTGGTTGCATTTTACATTACATCTCGTAATGTAACATTTTAAAATAAAATTATAGTGTTTGAATTTTTAATATTTCAATCATTTCATAATCTCACATTTTGAAATAAAGAGTTTGAAAATCGAGAGCCTCCTAAAACAACAAGCTTATATGAGTCACATACTGTAAAACCAAATGCACAATGTATCACTAAAAAAGAGACAAGATTGCAAACTTGACATTCATGCTATTTTTAGTTTGAAACGCCTAGATAATACTTGATACAACTTAAGAAATGACACAGAGTGAACATGTCAAAACTACATATGCTAACTACTAAGTTCAAAACTATTAAAATGGCTTAAAACGGAACTATATCGCAATTTTATGCAATATTATATGACATCAATAATTGGACTTCTTGCTCTTGGTGAGTAATATTGAAATGAGAAGTTAGTGGCATAAACCTCATGCCCTAGCTGTTGCGATAACAATAGTGTCAATTGAGCTAAAACTCAATCAGCTCAAAAGAAAATTTATATGTGTGTTTAAATATTTTTTTTTTTCAAGCGACATGAATTTATTGAGAAAAAAATACAACAACATGAGTTTATTAGGTCGTGTTAAATTAAATAAAATCCTTAGCAATGTTATTTTATAAATACATGTATATATACTACATGCATATATGCATCCCTTCAATTCAAGCTCAACTTGGTCTTGTTTTAAACATTGTGTTCATCTTTCTCAATCTAATATTGGTTCATGCATCATTTTAGCAGCCATAGGCTTCCTTGAATAAATCTTTGTTCATTGCTGATATTGGGCTTAACACCGGGCCAATTTATGAAATTTTAGCATCCTCTTATTTGATAATATTGAATGCATAAGGGTGTACAACATTCTCTATTTTTATTTTTCATTTCATTTTCAAAAAATATTTTTTAATTTTTTTTGAAAATTGAAAATAATTTTTGGTAAATGAAAATAAAAATCATTTTCAATAACGAAAAATTAAAAATGTGTTTATATATTTTTCAAAATAGAAATGGAAAAATAATTAAAAAATTAAACTAAAGTATAATTTATTAAAAATGTACTATAATATTAAAATAAAATGTAATTAAATAAAAAATATTTAAAGGTTTAAAAAATAAAAAGTTGCTTCTAAAATGATTTGGCTAGGGTAAATTTAATGCGTAAATGAAACTTAAGAAAATTCTTTATTTTTAATTTTTTTTCCATTTTTCCAAAAAAAAAAATTAAAAACAATAAAAATATGATTTTCTATTTTTTTTTCAATTTCCAAAAATTAATTTCAAATATTTTAATCAAACATGTCTTCTTCACTATTTTCCATTTTCCAAAAAAAAAAAAATGAAAACATCCCTTATTTCTTAAACCTAAATTTAAAATATTGAAATACCATGTAATACAAAAAAAAAAGTATAATAAAATTTAACGAAATAATACGTGGAAATCAATATACTATAAATGATTAATATGCTCAGTGGGCCTTTTGGCAAGGCTTAGCTTCCCTAAAATAGAAATTTTTATAAAATTGTACTTTGTCTTTAAAAAATATAAAAATTTGATTTAATTCTTTAAAAATTATAAAGGTATATATTATTAAAATTGTCAAATTATATTTTTTATTATCGTAAAAATTATAATTTAATTATGATAAACCCTAAAACATTTTTTAACTCCACCACTGAATATCCCAAAGATTATATAAATACCAACACATAACTTAATAACATGATTCATTTATAAAACTTGTTGATCATTTAAATTTTTTCGTATAAAGATTTATATAAATGTACATATACGAGCAGAGTCCGATTTTATTATTTTCAAAAATAATTTCTATTATTTCAATTTTTATATAATTTTATTAATAGAAGATTGAGAATATTAAAAAGACAAATAAATGTTAATTGAATTTTAATTGAATTGTTATTTAATCCATTAGAATTGTTTTTGCAGCATTTTGCTTTGCCTGCTGATTTTGTATATCCATTGAATAGTGTTCTTTATTTATTTAATAAAATAATCGTATAAAAAATATATTAAAATTTATCGACTTTGGAGAAAGTGCATGAAAATGCATTTTCAGCGAATTTTATAGGAAAATATTTTCAATTAGATGCGTTTTTATTTTTAGTTAGACAGTTAAATGTTAATGTTTTAATTTTTAATAATAGAAATAAATAGAATTTTTAATAAAAATTACCAATTTACTATTTGACATAAATTAAAGGGACTAATTTATTCATTTATTAAGTAGAAGGAACAAAATATAATTTAACACTTAATAAAAGGACTTTCATGATATTTTCACTTATTATAAATTTTTATAACATGGGAAAAAAATATTTTTTGAAATTTTTTTGGCAAGAACCGAAAATGATGGCTGCTGAATTTTTTACTTTGGGTTATGGTGCCCGTTTGATTCTCATGGTCATGGTGGGTAGTGAGCAGTGGACATTGGGCTGTAGAATTTAGATGGCTCATGGCAGGATTTTTTAAATTTTAAGTTTAATTTTGGGTGTTGATTTGGACAATTTTATTTTGTTATGAAATAATGGAATGAAAAAAAGAAGAAGAGAAAAGATGAATAGAAAGAGAGAATACAATAGAAAAATAAATGAGAGTTCTATTCATTTTCAATTTCAATGTTTAGTAAATTTGTCTTGGAGTAATTTAATTTTTACTAATTCCGAAAATGAATAATTAAAGATAATTAATCACGACGTTAATATTTTTTTGGGTCAATTTTACATAATTTTGATTGGTATAATAATAAATTTAACTCTCATAATTTACACATTCTATTAATTTAATCACGATTAAACAAATTTAGGCTACAATATTTTTTCCTTTCAAGTCTTAAATTACTTAACATGATGTTTCATATTAATTTAATTATTTTTTTCAAGTTCTAAGCTATGAATTGTATGAGAGTCTAGATCAAATTTAAAAAATAAAAAATAAAATCAAGGGGCAAAGCTAAAACTTTTGCTTTGAAATGGCTTAAATTAAAATTTTAAATTTTGAAAGAGGCCAAATTGTAATATTTCATTTAATAAAAAAGCTAAAAGATATGAAATTGAATAATTACATCTGAGAGGGACTAAAATAGGAATTCTTCATTTAATGATGTTAGTTGTTAATGAAAATTGAGTTAGATCAAAATGTCATATATCGACAATGGTATTTATTTTACATAAAATGGTATTATAGGGATAATGATGTTAGTTGTTAATGAAAATTAAATCACATCAAAATCTAATATATAAAATTACACAAAATTAAAATTCATATATAACATTATACATCGAAACAAAATTCATACTTAATTATAAATTTTAACTCATGTATAAAACTAAAAATCTAACAATTTTTTTGTTTTTATTTTACACTATGGCAGGGAAGTTTGGCATTTGGTTTCTATAACATTCCAAGCATAATTGCAATGAAGTGCCTAACATTTCTCATATGATACAAATAACTACAAATGGAATATTCATAGGTAAAGCATCAACATATGGGAGAATATGACATTATCTCCTACATAAAGTCTATATAAACTTTATCTTATGCAATACAAAACAATCATCTACAAATCTAATATATCTTCTTAGTGCAAAGAGAATGGGAATTAAAGATATATATATATATATCGTACGGGACTTGTTTTAGTACCTACATGGCCAAAAGATCCTCGCCTGAAGATTGCATTAAAGACTGCGTGATATCAGAAGCACTACTGGAGACTGTGAAAGACACCCATCACAGCAGCAGCTCCACATTTTGCAAGCTTGGATGTGCTGTCACTTTGTGTTCGAAGCTTAGCACCAGAGAAAACCCCGGTAATTTTTTTTCTTTTTTCCTTATTTTCTTTGGTGCTAAGCTTTGAACACAAAGTGGTAGCCATCCAAACTTGCAGAAAGTGGAGCTGCTGCTGTGGTGGGTGTCTTTGACAGTCTCCACCAGTGATTCCGATATCATGCAGTCTTTATTGCTGTCTCCAGCCGAGGATCCTTTGTCCATGCAGGTACCAAAGCAAGTCCCATACGATATATATATATATATATATATATATATCTTTAATTCCCTTTCATTTTGCAGTAACAAGATATATTAGATTGCAGAAGGTATTTAACACCAGTTGACGGAAAATACATAAATAAAGTTATATATATATATTTATACCCCAAATCCTGAAGTGTATTTAACACCAGTTGACGGCAACCACAAGTCTCCTTCAATGAATTGAGCTACTGTAAAATTAACAGCTTGAGCTGAGTTATTTAAAACATGGTAACCAGGCCACTTAACTCGCTCACTAAGGCTAGCCCCTGGCCCATTATTCATGTACTCGGCATAGTATAATGTATCCAAGGCAAAATCTTGGTTCCATTCAAGCCACCCTTGTGGCCTTATGGCATCACTAATGTAGGATTGCATGATAATGGTCCTTGAATATAGTTTCCATGGTCTTCCCAAGTATGTAGGAGTGGAGTTAACTGAAGGTAATAAGTCTGTATCGGCCGAGATGTTGCAGAACTGGATGGAGAAGCCAGTTGGTTGGTTCGGGTCTTTGCGACCTTGCGCGGTGATGGTATTTTTCTGGTTTGGTAAGCCTTGCTTGGCTAAGATTTGGCAATTTTGGAATGAAACGGCGGCGTCGCCGAAAATGAAGTCTACAGTGCCGGTGATCTTACATTCCCGGTAGAATTGACGCATCGTGTGGGTGTAGAGCGAGTCTTGGTATCCCTTGATTGCACATCGGAAGAAAACTGAGAGGTCCGAGTCGGACCGTAACGCTACCGCTTGGTGCTTTTGGGGACCTGCTGTGTTCTCGAATGTTATGTCTCTTGCTATGAACCCTCTTCCACTTACAGCTGCAGGTTTCAGGACAAAACATAACAATGATGACAATATGGAAAATAACTATGCATGATGCACCATAAAAATGTCATGATTATCATAAAGAAACCTTTTCATCATATATATTATGGTGAAAACTGAAAAACAAATCAAGTTTTAGAGACAACATCATAGTTCCCATATGATTAAATCATGCAGGGTAAGGCTCCTTGGGTGTCCAAAAGTCTAGAAGCCCAATTAGGCCAGGATAGATTCATCAATTGGGCGGGACAGGTTAGCTTTAAATACATAAATTTGAATAAAGTGAATTTGGGTTCTAAAATTTTCAAGTCATTTTTAGTTCTCCTGTTGTTTTATGGTTAATTTGGGTTTTTTAAGTTTAAGTTAATTTTAGTTTCAGATTATATTAAACTTTGGTTGCTAAGTTTTGTTATTTTGAGTTTTAAAATCTTTAACCCCATTTTAAGTTCGAGTTGATTTTGGGTTCAGGTTATTTCGGACTCCGATTTTTAAGTTCTAATTGTTTCGAGATCATACCGTTTCAAGTTTTAAAAGTTTCATACTATTATGAGTTTGGGTCATTTCACATTTTTATTACTTTGAGCTCAGGTCATTTTTTTCTTGGGGTTTAGGTCAACTTCTGGTTAATGGCATTTCGACCTCAGTTCATTTTATGATTTATGATCAAATTAGGTTGATTAAAAAAATTATTAATTTTTCATTAAATGAAATAAAAATAAGCAATCTATATGCAATAAATAATGACCCCAAACTCAAGCCACTCCCTAAAAGATGTTGATTGGTAGATCCATAGGGGGAAATAGGATCAGCCCCTGCATTGAAGTTCCATTAAGGGATTTCATGATTATGCATTTAAAACTATAGCAAAATGCAACCAATTAAACCAAGTCCAGTGCTAAATGATCCACAGTACTTGACTTACCAAATGTTGCAGATCGAAATGTGGTCCATCCATCAATGAAGCTACGATTCCCAGATATTACAGTGACATCCATTCCATCACCAATCATCATAAGGTTCCATTTCTTCTTCTTGATCTCCACATTCTCTTTATATAAACCCTTCTTAATGTAAATAACATATCTGTTCAAACTCTTATCTGGTGCTGTCTCCACAGCATCCATTATGCGTGTGAAATTCCCACTCCCATCTGCTGCCACCACAACATTTGCTGTTACCCCATTTATTTGCAACAATCTCCGATCCTCCCTTTTGAACCATACCGGAAACCGTTTCTGGCCTGGGTGACCCCCGCCACCACCACCTTTTTGGCTGCCATTACGGGTACCGTTGGACTTGGAATTAGGACCAGGGTGCACCATGATGAGAAGATTACGAACCAGTGAAGTGATTTGGTTCAAGCTACCGGACACTACAGTTTTGACCATGCTATTTGTACCTTCAAACCCATCAATGCATGTCTGTTGGTTAACCATTGCAGCACTTAACCATGTTCTTAAATCAGAACTTAGATCACCAGTACTGTTATCTTTAGCTGCAAAAACATAGTTGAGATTGAATGATATTACACAGAAAAGATGCATGTAATCACAAAAAAGTTAAAAAGTACTACCATTAGGATTCTGGGAAGCAGACATGGTCCAACTTAGTTCATCAGCAGAAGAGTCGAGCAGATCAAGACAATCAGAAATGGCATTAGAGAGACGAAAATCATGAAAAAAGCCACCAAATTGAGAAACAACAGAGGTAGCTTTTCGTATAGCATCAATGGTGGTTTTCAAAGAACCTATAAACTCTGTTGCTGGTACTTTCAAGCACTCAGTTTCAAGGAACTCATTAGTACTACTGCTGGCATTTGAACTGGTGCATATACAAAGAGCAACAAGGAAGAAGACCAACAAATGGAATGGCTTTGGCATGGTAATTTTAGGAAACAAAGATTGAAGATGTTACATATATGTATAGGTAAACTCTTAGAGGTGAAGAAATGAGATTAGTATATAGTGAAGAAGATTTAAAGGCAAATATATATATATGGGGAGGGTTAGAGAGTTAGATGGGAAGGTGAAGGAATTAAATAGGGGACGTTGAATCGTGGAGATGAGGCTAATGGGGGAGGTGGCTTAAGTCATGGTTTCGTTCTCACTGACAGTATTGGGTGGTCTATTTATGCTTGGTGTCGGTGGTGAAGGAAAAAATAATAATAAAGCATTTTTACTTTAAAATAATAATAATAAGCATTTTTTTTATAATTATTTTGCTGCTTAAATATCAGAACGAGGGGCATCGAGTCCTGTGTGCGCGTGCCCATTGCTCAAGATCATATTAGTTTTGTATAATTTCAAATTTAGCTATAAACGTTTATACTTTTTATCAATTTACTCCTCATTCCTTTTTTAGTTAAATTTTGGTCTTTAACCTCTTAAAAAGAGTTGAATTTGATCATTGACTTCCTTTACCTTTAAGTATAGAATAAATAAATAAATAAACTAAATACATCATTTAGCACTTGGGTTTAACACTTTTTTCTAATGCGATACTTGTGCTTGTCAAAAGTTATACATTTTTGTACTTAAAGTTAATAGTGTTAACTTTTAATATTTAATTCAGTTTTATGGTTGATTCGGTGAAAATTGATTAACCAACATATTAGTGATTAGCTTTCATCAAATCAACCCTAAAAGCTGAAAAAATCATAGTCATTAAGTTGTGTTAACGAATTAAATAAATTTAAAATTAACACTTAATTTAGTCTATTAAAAAAATTATAAGAATTCAAATTTAATTATATTAGTAATTAATTTTTATCAAATCAACCTTAAAACCCTAATTAAATTTTAAACATTTAATATTATTATCAAAATGTATAACTTTTACCAAAAACAAATACCATATTAGATACAAAATAATAATGTAAGAAAAAAATTGAATTCAACAAAGGATTCCATCATAATTCCCAATAATTAAAAGACAAGCACAATCAAACAGTTATATAGAGAGAGAAAAAAATGTTATTGACCCATGCCTAACTATTGCATTCCGAAGAAGACCCATTAAAAACGACATTAATTGCATTTCAGTATACACTTTTCAGCCTTTTTCATGTGTTAAATTAAAAAAAAATTTTAAAAATAGTATTAACTGTTATAACAATTTGAAGGATATGGGTTTTAATGGTTTAAAATTTTAATATCTTTCGCTTTAAGGATTGAAAGATTATTGATAGTTCAGATACCGTATAAAAAAAAAGAATTGGGAGAGATTTATTATAGTGATGTAAAATTTAAGTAGTTTTGCACATTTTTATTATTTTTGTATGATTAATATTTTAATAATTCTTTAACTTTTGGATTTATCAATATAAATTATACTTATTATGCATGTAAATTTTCTAATTTATCTGACATTTCTATCATATCAAATCAAAATATTATTTTTGTTCACATATATTTTTAACGATTAATTTTTTTTTTATGTAAAATAGATAGTCTCAAACTTTGACATATGGAACATAAAATATGAAAAAGTATATATTAATTATTAATATATATATAAACATAAAACGTGAAGGTTTGTTTAAAAAAATTAATGTTAAATTATTAAAATATTAATTATAAAAAAATTTATAAAAGTGTATAAACTATTTAAATTTTACGTTCTTTTTATTAACATCGGTTGAATTTCTATTTAGAGAAGGGTGTTTTATTTGTTTGCAAGATTTAAGTTTTGGGACTTTGATAGTCTATGTTTAAGTCTCGTTTTATGTAAATTACGTGTGTATTTTTTTCATATTTATTATAGTTTAAAGCATACCATATATGAGTCTTGTTTAAGTTTATCCTGATTAATCCATCGTACTTTGTAATATTTGATTTTGGTTATATTTATTTGGACTTATTTATACTATATTTAAGGTCTTGGTTAAGTTAGTGTCACGAGTCTACCAACCATTAATTTAATTGGAAATTGACTAAAATACTCTAAAAGTTATCCATATTATATTTAATCTTATGACTAAAATACATTTCTATTTACGAATTAAGTTATCTTATTATTAGAGAGTTTTTGTTTTTTTTTTATATATCTTTATTTGAGAGCATTGATCTAATGTGCAATTTGATACATGAATTTTAATTTTATACAATTATACACATGAAACTTTGATCGTGGTTCAACTGTACACATGAAATTTTAATTATGATTCAATTATACACATTTAAATAAATACATAACTTTCTTTTCATATTAAATAAGTATAATTATCTATATATGCAATACGTAAACACAAAATGATGCTATATTAATAATATTGCACATTTGACCAAAGTTCATGTATAGTTTTAAGATTTATTCCAATCGTTCTAACCAAATCTTCATTTGATTCTTATGCCTTTTACTAAATATATTTACTATATAAAAAAAATTCACCCATATCATAAGTATGGCATAACGTGATATTATTTAGGACAATTATTTAGTACAATAATAGCGGAAAGCTCTACAAATAAAATTGAGATTTTATCATATATCCTTAAATATTTATTTAAAAATAAATAAATAAATAACTTATAAAAGAAAAGGGTTAATTATGGAATTCAACCCGAAATTTAATATAATTATGGAATATCCAAAAAAGAGAAAACATGAAGTGTAACGTCGAATGGCTTCTTTTTCAAAGGCAATAATAAATAAAGGCCCTAAATTAAAGAGAGAGTATATCTATCTATCTATCCATCCTGTTTGCTTTAAATGGATAGGCGCGAAAACGCGTTTTACAGCTTTCCTTCATTTCCTAATCTTTCCCTTTTGTGATCTTTTATTTTTAATAGAAAAAGCACACGCGGGGTGTCTCTCTCATTTGCATTAACTAACCCATACATTTCATTTTCTTTCTTATTCGCTTTTTTTTTTTTTACACAATTTATGTTTGGGTTCGTAACAGGGATGACCCCTCCCTCTCAGGCACGAAGTCAGGGGGCTGGCATGGGCCCCGGTCTCCTTAAAATATAAATTTGTTCTTTTGATTTTTAAATTTTTTTAAAAATTTTAAATTAGTAAAGGTAAAATTATACTTTGGTCCCTCATAAAATTATAAAAATTTAATTTAATTCTTTAAAAATTATAAATATATAAACTATAAAAATTTAAAATTTTATCCGGCTCCCCCTAAATATTTATTCTGGCTTCGCCCCTGCTCCCCCTTCTCCTAATATGGGAAATGTAAATTTTTAATTTTTTATAATTTATAAGATTTTAAATTAATATACACTTAAATTACAATTTAACTTCGTAAAAAAAAAGTAAAATTTTGTTTTATTCTTTTAAAAAATTAAAAATATATGAGCTATTGCAATTTAGTTCTTGTAAGAGAAAAATTTTCTAGCTTCATCCTTAATGATTGTTTTCTTAATAATTTCGTTTTTATGATTTGAATCTATATTTGAATCGATATTTGTAGGTATAAAAGTGTTTAGAAATATATACACGGAAGCATATTTGTAGGTATAAAAGTGTTTTGAAGTATAATTGATAATATAAATCGAAGTTTGAAATTTTTTTAAAAAGGATATGTTTGAATAATAATTTTTTTAGAGAATTAAAATATAATTTTAGAAGAGATTAAATTATAATTTTTTTGTTTTTCTGAAAAGATAAAAAATTAAATTTAAAATTTAGGAGGCAAAAATAAATTTTACCATTAAATTATTTGAAATTTTATTATTTTTAAAAATATAAAGCAAAAAAAATTTGAGGAAAATACATTTTTAAAAAAAATTAAAGGTGAAAATGAACTAAAATTTTTGGAGTAGTTTTTAATTGGTTTTATAATTTAATGTTAAATCGATTAATTCTATATTCAACAAATTGAATCGATTAATCAAATTTGATTGCATCACAATTTTTTAAGATGTATTTGAATATTTAAACGTTTATTTACTCAAATTATCGTTTATCGAGTATTTAAGAGTTTGAAAGAGTTGTAAACCAAATTTTACTTTGTCTATAGTCATTAGACATTAGTTAATTATGGATGTGAATGATGTTTTATGTGTGAAGATTCAAATAAGTGGAATCTCATGTGGGTATATTATTATTTTTTAAATAATCTCATTATAGGTTCTGATCACATCTGTTTTTTTTAAGACAATGCCTATAATTATCCATAGCTCATCCCCAACCCATAAATAGGAAGATAATGCGTTTCGTAGCACTCGAATTCATATCATCTTGCATTTACAATAATGCTCATATCAATCGAGTTAGTACTCAATCAGCTCATGTAGGTATATTATTAAACATTTAATAATATTAATTTATAATTGGTTGAAATAATAATAATAATGATTTGATTTGCTTTTTTGTGAAAACATAATCTTGATTTGGGACAAAGGATTAGTGATTTCGTTAAGCAAAGTATCTTGGTCCACAGCTTTCATTTTTCTCATGTGCTTATGGATCTATCTTTTTTGAGCTTTTTGAAACGTCTTTTGATTCTAATATTCATTATAATCTTTTCCCACTTTTCAATTATTCTTATGTATTGGGAGTTAAAATTAAATTTATAAAAAGTTAGGGGTTAAAGGTGAAAATTTTGCTTTGAAAAGGTTTAAATTTTAAACTATTTTTAATTGAGAGGGATTGTATTTAAAATTGAAAGATAATGTGTGGAAAATTATACTTTGACCCTAAAAATAAAAAAAATTCTACTTAATTCCATTAAAAATGATAAAATCATAAATTTATATATAATAAAATTACACTTTTAACTTCCTTAAAATTTAGAATTTAATTCTGACTGTATTTACCCAAAGGGGTTATAACCCTATTTACCTTCACTAACTACCGTCTTGATTTAATATTACTGTCTATTGAATCAAATGATAAAAAAATTAATAGTTTTTAAATTTGAGTATCGTGAATAAAGAAAATAACATGAAAAAGCTTTACCCTATATTTAAAGGTTGGATTCGATTTAATCAAGATGTAATGCAGATGTAGATACCCAATACAAGAGTTTGTGCAGCCACCAAAGGCACCGACTCGGGGAAGTGTCAAATTCACTTTGGGTACAACGAATCTTTTAGCTTTGCATCTTGGCCAATATTTTCAATTGGTGTTTTGCGTAGACATGACTTACATTCTGATTTGCATGACAGTGAGGAAAATTCCCACAAGAGTCACAGCCAAACATGGTTAGGCAGCCGCCTTTTTATTGGTTTATAAAATTCTTGTTGCATCCCTTGGAAACCTTTACTTATGAGATTTGTTTTACCTATAAATCATCCCATACGTATTTTAATTACTAAAATTATTATTGATTGAATCTTAATTTGATTGACGTGGGTATTATTGTCAATGCAGGAGGACGTAGATTCGAGTATGCTGAAGCGTATTATCTTTCTATTATAGGTTGGAGAGGGACTATGGGCAATTCTAAACATTGTGTCAAAAATAGCAAATATGATCAAAACCGATATTAAAATTATTTTAGGAATCAATAAATCTTTTACGTCTGGTTTACTATCCAAAATAATTAATCCTTTCGAGATTCACGACTTCTCCTCCCAACAATACTCTCTCCAATATTCAAATTTAAATTCTCACATTAAAAATGCAACATAATTTACGACTACACCCGATATTTAAACCCTAAACAATCCTTTTTCTTCCCTCTTAAGTATAAAATTCTTATTCAAATTCTCTCTTTTAATTTATTTAACAAACATTAAATTGAAATACCAATTTGAAAGGAAAAGTATGTAAGGTAGAAAGTGGGTGAAGATTTTAATGTATACAACATTTAATAATGGATTTCTTGCTGATTAGTCTTACAAATTATTAGGTCCAAAACACCCAATTTTACAACCAAATCATAATGAATTCAATTAATATATTTTTCAAATTTCTAACTAATTAAAGGTCCAACATGCATGCATGTGCTGATCCCCCTAAAAGCTATTGTTATCTTTACAATTATGAATGAAATTGAGAAAAGAAAATAATATAAATTTGGTTAAATTTTATAAAAGGTCACTACACTATGCATTTTTACAGATTTAGTCTTTTTACTATAATTTAATCATTTTTAGATTTTGTTTTTGAAATTTGTATTTGAGTCCTATGCTTAACTCTCTTTTTTCCCTAATTTCCTCAAATAATTTGATTTTATTTATTTTTTTAAAACATATAATCATGTGACATATATACATTGACTTCTTTTCTTTTTTTAAGTTGAACGAAGATTATTCATTTTTCTCCCTTTCCATCTTTTTAATTGTGCAAAAAATAAATTAATTGTAAAAAAAATAAATACACATTAATTTTTAAAAGCAGAAAGACTAGAAGAAATAATCAAATTATAGTAAAGAGACTATATATACCAAAAACATATAGAACAGGGACCCTTTATAAAATTTGACCCAGTGGCAGAGTCGAGGGAGGCTGTCAGAGCCCGGCCCTCCCTAAAATAAAAAATTTTCATTTAGGCTCTTTATAATTTATAAAATTTTAAATTAATAATGGTAAAATTATATTTTGACCCCTTAAAAATAATAAAATTTTAATTTAATCCTTTAAAAATTATAAAGATATAGACTATAAAAATGGTAAAATTATATTTTTACTATTATAAAAATATACAATTTAATTCTGACCCCCAAAAATTTTTCTGACCCCACCACTGTTTTGACCTATATCTTTTAATCGTTCCGAAACTTCATTTTCTATTTTGGTGAAATTTTTTCTATGGAAATATACAATTGGTTTAACACATTGGTAATTTAGAGATAACGTGCTATTGCTAATTAAATTCTGTCAAAATTGAATTTTTTCTATCTATAATGCATTAAATATAATATAATATATTGTTTTATTTTTATTTTTATTTTTTATTTATATAAAATACATATTTATATATTTTTTAGTCAAAACTAGAAGGATTTATGGACTAGATTAGACCTATGTCTAATTTCAAAAAGAAATTTCAAGCCTGAGCTCGCCTAACCCAATATGCTGAAACGGTCTCTTTCATAATTTAAATAATAATAAATATTTTTATATAAAAATATAAAATTATTTTTATATGTTTTTAATTTTTAATAGTAAATTAGGCCGGGACAAGGTAAAAAAATTAAACCCCATTTCAAAGTAGGGTGGGTCACCTGGCTTATAAACACCTCTAATTAAAACTTGAGTTTAATGGGACGGAAATTATTAAAAACTAATAGTTTAAATATATTAGAGGTCTTTGTACTCTTTTGAAATTTAAACTTTAGTCCTTATGTTTTAATTTTAAGACATTGAGTCCATATACTTTTTTTATTTAAAAATCTTGGTCTTACTTTTACTTTCTCCGTTAACACTGTTGACATGACAAAATATAAAAATAGGTAGAATATCATTTTAGCCTCAATATTTATAATTTTTTTCAATTTGATCATTACTCTTTAAAAGTACATAAAAATATAAAAAAAATTATATTTTCAATAAAAAATCTTTAAAAATTAAAAGATTATGATTTTTAAAAAAATTCCCAAAACTATGAAAAATGTAAACGTTTAAATTTAAAAAAAAATATTAATATTAAAATTCAAAAAAATAAATATATATATAAAGAATCGAAAAAAAAAATATATTATTTACTCCTTAAATGATAATAAGGTCAATCTAAAGTTTGAGGTAACCATTTTATAAAGGTTCGAAAATTTATATATATATATATATATTATTTATTCCTTAAATGGTAATAAGGTGAATCTAAAGTTTGAGGTATCCATTTAGTCCATATTAAATTCGATTTGAAAAAATATTTTTTAATTTAATTTAAATAAAAAATATAAAAATGTTTTTGATTTAAATTTAATTAAAAATAGATAAAATATTAGTTTAAAAATAATTTTTAAATAATGATACAAACTTTAAATCATTTAAGTAAAAAAAATATTTGCTCAAATTTGATTTAATACAAACTGAGCGAATAACTCAAACTTTGAGAAGACCTTATTACTATCTTCAAGGTAATTATCATTTTTATTCTAGAATTTTTAATAACTTTAAAATGATTTATATTTTTTAAAAATTTAAAAAGAGTTCCTCCCATATTTTTGAACTTTTTAACAAAAGACAATTAAAAGTTTTAAAAAATTTAAGAAATTTTTTTGTACTTTCCAAAGAGTAAAATCAAATTGACAGGAAAACATGAGAAAAATTATAAAGTTATTCTACATTTTATTAGTTGTCATTTCAATAACATTAATGGAAAATTTGGATAAAGGGACCAAAATTTTTAAATAATGAAGTATAGAGACTCAAATCTGTACAAAAATTAAATTTAAATTTTAAAAAAACAAAAAGAGCTTTGACATATTTAAACCAAAACTAGCATTCAAAATTGATGGCAAGAAATGGTGGGGAAAAATAGCCTTAAATGCCAAAGAAGCTCTAGTGAGATAATTTTAAAAAATCTATTAATCTATCGAAAATTATGATTACTTGAGTCCTTAATTAAAAGTTAACAATTAATTGAGCTGTTAAATATAACTTTTCGTCAAAAATTTTGACAAACTATTAATTAATGATATAAACATGAACAAATGATGACATGATAATTGACGTGACATTTTACATAGAAAAAGTAATGAAATGGAGAACTTAACTGATTAAAGAAGGGAAAGGCTATAATCTTCCATATTTATAAAGTCCATTAATTAATTTTGAAGACTATATTTTTAAATAATAAGTTGATTTAACTATTATACTCTTTAAAATTTGAAATTTCAATACAAACTTCAATGATAGTAGTTAAAATAAGACAAATTCTACTACTAATCGTGTATTGTGCGTAGCTTATAGATTTAATTTGTGTTATCCTATTTGATTAATTTTTAATCATATATTTTTAAATTTTGACCTAACTCAAATAATACCCATTAAATTTATCAATCAAAATGGTGCAACTTTTTTTGTGAGTATCGTGGAAAAATATCACTAACATGCTATTATGCATATAATAATATATTTGTCGTACAAGATATTAAAAATTATACAACATTTTTTAGATAAGGTTTGAAATTAAAAAAAATTAAAAGATAAAATCTAAATCCCCAACTTAGTGAAATATAACATAACAAATTCAAATGAAAAGTAATTGAGGGAGCAGACCCTTCTGATGGCATTTTAGCAAATTTAGGTTTGTGAAGGGATATTTCCCTTTGATTTGGTAGAGTGGACCCAAAAATAAATGCAAAATATCAATACTGTTCTTCCTTTTTAAGGAGAGGCAACATCTTTATGAACCTTGCCCTAAACTACACAGAGGAAATCTACAAAGTGTGAAAGTACTCTAAAGCATGACATTCCATCATAGTTGCCAAGCATTTGCCTCTGTCACAATATTTTTCTAATTTTTTAAATTGAAAAGATAAATTATGAAAATATAGAAAAAATTTTATTAAATTAATTAATTAAAAATAATAATTATCACTGATATAACATAATTAATTTAAATAAACAAGCGATCAAATAAAAAACATTTATAGTTAATAAAAAACCAAATATAACCATTTTTATTATTAAAAGAGCTTTCAAATCAAAATAAAAAATATCCAGAGTCTGCTGAGTATAAAAGACGCACAACCTGTAAAATTTTAGTACTCCACATGCACATGCAGATTGAAGGTATGATAAGTATTACATTTATTTATATAATTAAATTATTTATTTAATTTTTTACTATTCCTTATAATATACTTGTCAAACCCTCAACTCGCTCGTATAAGATAATTTTTTATATAAAAATTAAATTTATATTTACATAAACTTGAAAACAATGAAAATCTTCTTTTTACATTTTACTTTCTGCATTCTTTCATTTTGCATTTTGCCCCTTCTACTAAAAACTATAGGCAAATTAGTTCTTAAATGTTAAATCAAAGAGTAAATTAATCATTTTTGTTAAAAATTTCATCTATTTGTACTGTTAAAAACTAGTCTAGCTGATAATAATCAAACAGTAATATACCTCATACTGATGTACATAGACTTTATTAACAGTAGAAATAGATGAAATTTTAATAGAATGATCATTTTGCTTTTTGATCTAACGTATAGGAACTAACTTGCCCATTTTTTAAATAGAGGGAGTAAAATATAACCCAACTCTTAATATAAGGACCTCTATGACACTTTTACCCTCACAATACTTATCAAAGCTAATACTAACACTTAAATATTGACTCAATAGATCAAGTGGATCATGTCTTCACTTTTTCATTCATAAGATGAGATGTAACATGCCTAAATTCAAATACTCGTTCATAAATAAGATGAGGTATCACAAGTCTAAATTCAAATCCCAAAATATGCAACGAATCCTACGGATATGGAACCACTTGAACAAACCAATAATCTGTAAATCTACCTACCTAATTTGGATTTCCCTATTGTTTTCCCAACTCAAAATGAACAAAGCAATGCTAGAAACGAAACTTTCAGGTTATCTCCAAAGATATGAACTTCAAATTGATCATTGTATTCATAGTCAAAGATGAAATATAAGTAATGGTATATTATTTAACCAACATACCTTACTGTTTTGTCCTCAGTCAACCAACATAGCATGACTCCATTTGGCTGGTCTCCTTATGGTTGATTCACCCAATAAGCCAACATTTTCGGCCTATCGAATGTTTCGGGTATAAGAAACAATGCACAATAATATGCAGTGGAAGGCTCTATAAAGTCCATCCTATGGGATAGTAGAACTAAAAATCCAAGCAGCTATTTGTTGCTCCGCTTCTTCCCAGTTATTTACCCTAGTCACCAAAGGATGTTTATCAATTGACTCTGTCTTGCACCATGGATACGAGTTCTCGTAATCAAAAAGCAGAACTCTGATTCCAACTTGAGCACACTCAACAGCATATCTGGGATTATCATCGATTAGAATCTTGGCTCCTAACAAACTGCAAGACTCCAAGGAAAAGCTCATCAAGGCAATATTTGAACAAGATATTTGCACTTTTAAGCAATGTTTAAGGCCTAAGGGCTTAACGGCATACCGGCATATTTCTGACTTAGGTCTAGACTTGCCGTGTAGAGCAAAATGGTTGCCAAAGTGCATCTCTTGGAACAGTCCAGGGTAGTACTTCTCTAACCACTCGATCGTATGGTCCTTAATGACATTTTGCCGTGACCTACTCATATACATATATAACATACAAAATACCAGATTAGTACACAAGTCAGAAGGCATTATTAAGGAAAGAAAAACAGTATGCATACATACGTTACAACAGACAGGTCACAAAATCTTGATAACCTATGAAGCGCCCTCTGAGCACCTGGGATCGGGTGGATACCTTTCTTGAAATATGACGACTTGAAGAACTCATGGACACGGATATCAGCTGTCAAAACAAGAAAACAGGAAATGCTCCAAAGTCGGAGAAGATTCAACAATTTTGATACATATTAAGGTAAGGAAAAGAGTTATTCCAGAAATCCGCTTTGTCAACTTATTAAAAGTTGAAATAGACCAAAGATTCCACTAAAATTGATTAATTAATGAACCTTTTCATTTCCATCCACAACAAACGGCCAAACTTAGCTTCACTTTTATTATAAGAATTTTATAATGTTATATTAATATAGAAGATGAGCATATTAGCACTAAATGCATTATCGTCAAATGAATAGAACAAATTATCCAAAAAGGAATCAATCTATATATCTAATGATACCTTCTTGACGAGAACAGTTCCATATCTGTAACAAAGAGTTAAAAGGTACCATCAGATTGTTGCAAAAAAAAAAAAAAAAAAACAGGAAAATATGGAAACAACAGTGTAAAAGTGAAAGTATTAAAGATGTAGTTGACTTTAAAAAACTGCTTAAACACGAAATCAAGTCAAAATGCAACACTGTTCACTTGTGAAAACAGAAAAGAAATATGTCAAATGCCAATTAAACTTCACTTTTACTTTTCTGTATGTGCGTGTAATCTGGTAGCTATATCGGATTCCAACCAAGGTTCCGTTTAACATCGAAGTTTAAAAGTACTTTTCAACCCAATCCATGATTTTAATCCAAACCAAAAAGTTAAAATTTTTAGCTTTAGGCTTTTGTTCGAATGAAATTACTTTCTTATCCTTGCTAAAATCCATGATTTCAAGCCAGATGCACAACTGGATTTTAACCCAAGCCAAAAAGTCGTAACTTTTTAACTTTTGCAAAAGTACTTTTTGGCTAAAATTACTTTTTTTATCATTGTTAAAGAAGTCCAACACATATTTTAGTTTCCCATACCATATCTAAAATGGATATTTAACATTTTAGTTTTCGATATCATATCTAAAATGAATATTTAACACTTTTTAACCTCAATCATAAGTCAAGCCGAGACAAACTCTCTAAACAGGGCAAAACTCTCCCGCGAGCTCCTTCACAGTCGACCCAACAGACTATAATTCATTACTATCTAGTTTCTACTATCTTGGCAACAAAAAAGTTTTTTTTTTTTTTAAATTACCTTGAAGAACTCGTAAACATGGTATTCGGAGACTGAACGTTTCAACGAATAGCGATCAGCTATAAATTTGTTCAAAGCCGAAACGAAGTTTCCTAGTACTGTTTATATCAGAAAACAAGCAATAATAATAATTATCAAATTGAAAAAAAAATACATTAAAATTTTCAAAAAGGAGCAAAGATTTGGTTTGAATTTAGTTGTATACCTTCGTCGACATCGACGGCAACCGTGATTTTATTACGCAAGGGGTAGTCGGAAAAGTCAAGAGGGTTCCCACTTCGATACGCGCCGCGAGTGTCAGTCGTCGGCTCCGCTACTTTTTGGGGTTCGTTATAGCTGATGATTTCTAAATCACGCGCCAACCGGGGAGCAAAGGCGCGTGCTTTTTTATCCCAGGTTCTACGCGAATCCTCAAAGCAACTTTTAATACTCAAATTTAAGCCGGCAGCGGGTTTTTTACAGTTGTCACCGGCGCCGACGCCAGCATTGTAGTTTCCGAGCGCGTCTAATTTACCGATGGACTGAAAGGAACGGCGTTGGTCGCCGGGAAAAGCGTGGAGTTGCATGGAAAACGGATCATTACGGGCTGAAAACGCCATAGCCGAAAACTGTCGTTATGGTAAAAATCTTTGTTGAAGAAGAAACGAGCAGTGGTGCTTTACTTCTTTAACATAACGAAGATTCATACATTTCCAACATTCCCCAATAAATCGATCAATGAATTTGCGAGAAAACGAACCCTAAGAAAATTGGGAAAAATTGCAGAAGAGGGTTCGCGGTAAACCGCCTTATAGTAATGGAACAATGAGACTGAAGAGAACGTATAATTTTATATAGTATTTATTTTAAACGGTTTAAAATTAAAGGAATTTTGAAGAATATATGAAAAATTAAGAGGACAGTATGAATAGAACAAAATTTGTGCTTTATATTACTTTTGTCTTTTTTTTTTGCCTGAATAAGAAATATTTTAGGATTATTGTAAAAAGAAATAAATAAATAATTGGTTAAAAAAATATATTGGTTATAAAAACACACATGGTAACCGGAATGGTTAATAGAATCAATTGGATCGAAAATTAATTGGAGGTATCAATTTAAAGAATAGTGTTAGACTAATTGAATCTCGTATCAATTTGAAATGGTTAATCACGTTTAAATTTATTTTTTTATTTTTATGAGTTTTTTAATTAAATTGAACAAACCAATTCAATCACCCGTCCAATTTTAAAAGTATCGATAGTAGGAGTTAGGTAAAATTAATCTAATATAAAATATTAATATATTAATATATTAACAATATGATAAATTATAGTTTTCATATATATATATATATATATTTAAAAATTACTAACTCTTTTAATTTGTTTCCAGATAAGACTTTTAACGATATCTCGATATTTATGGATGTTGAAGCCTTTTATTGTTTATTATAGTTATTGCAAAATTTATTGTTTAATTATTTACTAACATAAAACGACTTTACTATAATCTCAATACCTTTAGATGTCAAGGTCCATGTGAAAATTCTTCAAAAATTCTTTGAGGAAATTTGTACTTAACAGTTGAAGATTTAACATCCATGGGTGTCAAGCTTACATATTTTTTACACATTGACCTCGAGACTTATCGGCTCCACGAATGCAGATATTACAAAAACTTCAAAAGACCCTATAATGCTAAAAGCTTCAAGAAAAACAAAAATGGACAAAGATATATATATAAAAAAAAGAAAGAAAGAAAATTGATTCTTGGATACTTACTTAGGAAAGAGACCTGACCTTTTGCTCAACTCTCACATATGGCATCAATTATTGAAAATGATGATTCTTGAAAATAATGATTCACATTTTAGTTTTAAAAAACCATTGAAAATGATGATTTTTTGAAGGTGTCATGAGTTTAGAGAGTGTTTTTAGATAGATTTAGAAATGTCGGACATTTATCCTAAATAATTTCATTTTCTTATTACGTCGAGAATTTTTATAAAAAATTAAAAACTTTAATATAAGTCCTACTTAAATAATGTCTTGTGAAGACATAAATACTTTATTATAATAAAATGAGTAGGGGCAAAACTATGAGGGCTGGCAAGAGCTTTAGCCTTTCATTTTCCATTCAGACCTTTTATAAGTTATAAAATTTTAAATTAATTCTCTAAAAATTATAAAAATATAGACTATTAAAATAATAAATTTATATTTTCACTATAATAAAAATATATAATTTAATTGTAACCCATACTTTTTTTTTTTTTTTACTCCGCCCATGAAGATGAGATTAGCATCCGAAAATAGTTATAGAATATGAGTCATTTTTTGGTGGATGGCTATTTCCTACCATTCTTTTATATTATTTGAAATGAGTACATAAAGAAAGCATATAAAGAAAGCCGAAAGTGCTGAACTTCGCCTCCCTCGTTTTCTTTTAGAATTTATTCAAACAAAAAAGTTATTTCCTTGCCCATCCCTTTTATTTAAGGAATCTTTGTGTTTACAATATTCGTTAAAGAACGTATATTTTATTATTACAAAGTACATTTAATATGTTTTTTTTATCAATCTAAAAAATTAATGCCATAATTATTTTATTTTCGTTTATACATCAAACATTTAAAAAAAAAAAAAACTTCGAACCTCATGTGCTGGGCTGATGGTCAATATGTTATCACTTTAGATATAGCTTGGGTTTGAGTCATGTTAGTCGCGATGCTGTTTGGACTTTGCCTTCCTCTTATAATTCATCAAAAAAAATTTAATTCCAATTTTTTAATTGATATCTAAAATTTTAATTCTCCTTAAACTATTAATATTATATTAATTAAGTTTTTTTATAGGTTTAATGGTCAGTTTTAAGTATTAAATATTAACTTAAATATTGCGTTTAGTATATATTTGAATTGCATAGAATAATTTATAATTACATGTCTATCTATTTTATAGGTAACTTATATATGATATATTAAATAATATATAGCAATTCTACATTTTAATGTTGTTGTCTCTTTTTAACAAGTATGATGCATAAATAAATGATATAATGATTTATTTAGTTCTCTAATTTTATAAAAAAAAATTATTTTAGTCTTTTATTTAATTTTCGCCTCTTTTAGCCCTTGAATGTAGCAACTCACGTGCATGTCACGTTAACAATTATTTTTTTAAAATAAAAAATATTTAATTCTTTTTATACTTTCTAAATATTTTTTTATGAATTTTTAAAATTTTTAAAATTTTTAAAAATTAGTTAATTATTGGCGTGACATCTACATGACAACCTATTTGTATGCTACATCAACAAAAGGCTAAAAGAGATGAAAAATTAAATTAAAAAACTAAAATAATTTTTTATAAAGCTTAAGTATCAAATAAATCAATATGCCTAAACAAATTGTCCATACAAGAGACATAGATACACTCTATGTCAACTAGTTGGCTAACAAAAGGAATTCGTTGATACATTATTGATATCTTGAGAAAATAGAACATTTTGAAATTTGGATCAACTTATAATTTGGGTCATAGTTTCTGGACTTCTAATGAATTATGTGTTTGCTGTGCCAGCCGAGGACCTGATCTAAGCTAAGCTAAAGCCAAATTTAAGCCAACGTATAGGGCTATGTTGGTCTCATTTAACATGAAGACAAGTCCAAAACAAACTAAGTTGAATTAAGTTTAGAGACTAGCAAAATACAACTGCTTCCCAAAATCACATGTCTAAAGCCCTGCAACTATAGCACGGGCTTCCGCCTAAGTGGGATCAACCAGTCCTCCAATTTGTTGTGCATTCAGCTTCAAGGCGTGACCTTGCGGGGGTCGCCATTGCATCGTTTGCAGCACCCTTAGAACCATAGGGCTATAGATCTGAAAGTCTCGACGCATAGTCCCGTGCCACCGACCCTTTAGGACCGCACATTCCATAGATAACAAACCAAGACTAGCAACCTCGTGAAGACATTCTTCTCAAGCAACCTCATAGCGTATTCGAGCCAGTCAATGCAGCTCACAACATCAACAGACAACATATTATCGTTAATACTAACTAATAGCAAAATTTGCGCCATGTAAAATAGTGAGCCTCTCTGATGCATATGTTTATAAGCACCTAATAAATATTTTGTTAATAATCAAGACCCTCAAAAGGGTTACAAAATCAAACACAACCAAATATAACAACCCAAAACAGAACACACTTAAAGAAAAAACACACAAAAGAAACCATAGCCAGCTCTGATGTTCACCTTAAAAACACATAAAGTTAAAGACTGGATAAAACATACACACAAATCCAAACCAGAAAAGAAACAGACAAGTAGCAGCAGCATATAAGAACCACAACACTCAGGAAACTTAACATCCTCACAGAGCTACCACCATGATTTGAAAAAAGAATCACGTTTCAACCCACCCTAAGCCAATTCCTTATCAAATTTGACAAAATACACATCTCAGATCACCATAGTTCTCTTGTATATTAAAATTAAAATATACAAATAATTTATACTATCCGCATAAATGTATTTAATATATCATAATATTATCAAAATATTGTAATTTATTTATTATATTTATATTATAATCAAAATAAAATATGATTTATATATTTATATTAGATTTTACAAACAACTTTTATTAATTAATTAAAAAGTATTTAACATTGATATTCCATATGCATAATCTGAACCTGAAGCAACTTAAACATGAAATTACCCAAACTCAAAAAAATCCCAACCCATTGTTGAACAAATATCATATCATAAATAAATAAAAATAGGTGGAAGAAACAAAGACATCATCTTCATTTTCAAATTAAGAGGCACTAAAGATGAATATCAGATTCTAAGCCGGTGTATAAGATTCAGTCTATCCTCCTAGTTCTGCATTTAAGATGATAAATGCCACACCAACATACAATATAGCATTAGGAAAGCTAGAGTAAAACAAATCCCCAAACATCATCTTGTTTTGGCCATTGATTGAGAGAACAACATAATATGGTTCCAGCTACAAAAACATTTCTTGAAACAATGTTGAATCTTTTAAAAGCTGAAACAAATTGAAACTAAAAACCAGAAGTTCTAAACTAAAATTTTAAGACAATTGAAATAAGAAAATGTAAGGCCATTCTTACAACTTTGTACAAATTAGGTCTTTAACCTACAATCTGAAAATAAGGAAAAAAGGGTTAAAATGCAAGATTCAAACTTCACATTTATTGAATATCCCAAACCATCCCGGGTCTTTTAGATTTGTCAATAGTCCACAACAAAGCAATGCAAAATCAGATTCAATAGTTAAAAGAAACCTTGTGCATCCATTCTGAATCAGCAATTTAAGCATACCATCAACCTATCAGCATATTCCTGACTTTGATGCACTCAACAGCAGCTTGATGAAGGTACCTCCGAGGGCTCGTAAGGCAGCTATGTAGCAGCAATTTAAGCATACCATCACCGGGAGCGGATTAGCCTTTCTCAAGGTAGTAATCAAACTGGGTTTCAGGCTTCCAATTTGCCTTTGAATGTTAATGGGGTTAAATCAAACCAGCACCAGTTAATTCAGCAGCAAACTCAACATAACCACCAGCACCACTTTACCTGCTGTAGGATTTGGATGTCAGATGCCTTTACAAAGTGGTGGTCAGTTGGGGAGTCCTGGAAATAGAGGGGGAATTACTGAGATGGGGGGCCAGGGACTAAGTAATGGTCTTATTCAGGGTGGAAAGACGGGGATGGTCAATTTAGGAGGGCCTGTCAGCATTGCAGCTGGATCACCTGCTAACCACTTCTCATCAGATGGGATAGGGAAGAGTAGTGCAGATACTTCCTCAGTCTCGCTAGTTCCTTATGTGTTCAATGGAAGTTCGAGGGGTAGGAAATGCACTGCTGGGGAGAAGGTTGCCGAGAGGCAGCAAAGGAGAATGATAAAGAACAGAGAATCAGCAGCAAGATATCAAGCTCGAAAGCAGGTGAATATACATCTTATTTACTTCATTCTAGTGTAAAGATAGACGTATTAAGGATATGCATTGTTATCATCATTAAACTCAATAATATCAATCTGCTCATCCGATAATGTCTCACTGCTATGCTGATTCCGGAATGAGGATTTTGTTCAACTTTTGATACCAAAGAGAAGTAGCACACATAGACAACCACCATACCCTACCAGTCCTGTCAATTTTGATACCAACCAAAAACAAAAACAAATCCAGCAATCCACCAACATAGTCACCCTAGTCCTTTTACACCAAGTGACAACCAATGTCATCGCCAGACAAGATCCCCCTTACAGCAAGGAAAACTTTAGTATAGAAAAAAAAATTGGATAAGGGAAGGACAACCAAGGCTTGTCCATACGAGACCAATACTGAATTATGGTTTGTCTTGCATATTAAGGTATGCCCCTATTTCTAGCTCTCCTGTCAATCCTTCAACACTAAATAACAGAAGATGGAAAGCAAATCTAAACATCCCCCTGCAGTAGTCATTACTGAGTTAAGGAATGAAAATGGCTCATGTTGGATAAACATGCACTCAGTGCACATGAAATTCCTGCAGCAGTACAAAGCTAACCAGTGCTTGTGAGCCTGATGAAATTTTCAACATATAAAAATGTCGTCAAAACATGCTTAAGTTTAAAGATGATGGGACAAAGAAAAGCATATATACAACCACAAATTTCTTAGGGATAATCAATGTTTAAAAAAAAAAATTCATAAAATTAATAATGCCGGCGAATTTTGCATATGAAAAGTGCATCGACTAACAAGTAGAAATTGATTCATTTTTATTCTCAATTTATACACACTAGAAATCACCCCATCAAAACATTCATCCTCTCCTTCTAAATCCACCAATTTTCCTACCTTCCAAGCTACTTTACATAATAAAAATCATCAATTCTATACAAATATTTTAAAAAATCAGGATAACTTGAGCATATACAAAATTAAACCGAGATTGAATATGACAAATCATGTGAAAGTAAATATGCATGAAATTAAAATGAAAATTAAGGTTCTTACAAATAAAATAATTTGATGACAGTTTTCAATTCCGTAACCCTGGAAACAGATGATCAAGGTGCCTTCGATCGGTTCTGTTACAAGGTGGGTCTCGGTTCTTGGGCCTTCGTAATCGCTTGCCGCCTGCCAAGGCTTCGATTGCGGCGATATCATCTTCAATCTCTTCCCTCGTAAGTACAACCGAGAACCGCCGCTTCTTCTGTTTGTTCTTTGCTGGCCGAACTGTGGGTGCTCGAGGTGGTTGTTGAGTATCGCTTTCATCATCCTTTCCGGTGACAGAGGGATTATCCGGAAACTTGGTATTGTTCTTGACATCAAACTTTGAGGGATTAACTAGGGGCGATTTCTGATTTGAAGGGTACTCGGTAATGGGATTGAGATCCTCTTTTGCGGCAACGGAAAGATGATGGAGAATCTTGATACGAAATTTCTACACATTTTTGTTGAATTTTGAATTGAAAACGATTATAAATGGCAGTAACAAAATCAGAGTTGGGAACGACGGGATTTTGAGAAGGTACCGAGAAATTGGGAGAAGGGTGAGAGAGGGGAATCCAAGTTTCTTTCAATTTCAAAAACCATTTTTTTTAAACCCTAAAAATATGGTGAATTTAATTTTTTTTTAAACTCGACCAATAGAAGTAAATTAAAAAATATTTAAACTCTTTTAAAAAAATAAAAAAATTATTTAAAAATCATAAAATTATAAAAATTTATAAAAATTTAATTTAATTTAATTTAATTTTTATTAAAAAATAATATTGACCCAATAGGTACACGTTCAATTTTTTTTTTAAGAAAAATCTTGTATAAATCATTATTGTTGTTTTTTAATAAAAAAATTATAATTTTAAATTTTTATAACTTTTTTTTATGTTGTTTATAATTTTTATGTTTATTTAATATTTTTAAAATTTAAAAAAGACTTAACTATTTTTTTTAATTTGTTACTAAGGTCTTTTTTGATCTTTTAGCTTTAATAGCTTCAAAATTTTTTAATTCACTTTCAATAAAAAAATAGTAGAGATCAAATTGAATAAATGTGTAAATGTTGAGTACTAAATTATTATTATACATTATACATTAACACCAATATTTGAAGGATGGACTATTTTGCTTACTCATGTATCGATAAGCTAATTTGTTCATTTTTTAGTAAATAGGCTAAAAATCAATTAAAGGTTTAGCATAAAATGTATAGTAACTAATCTCATTTCTCAAACTTAATATTTTTATTTAAATTCTCTTAAATTTCGAACGTATTTTAAATTTAAATAAGTAATTAAACCCTAAATAAATCTATTTAACCAATTTAAATAAAAATCTAAGTTAACATTTCTAAACCTGGTTTGTTCAACTCTACTTTAAAATCTTTCTCACAAGCCAATAACATAAAGTAGTAGTTGAATGCCGTTGATGATATTCTAATAATGGGTTACTTTAATCAGGGATCGTTCTTGTTTTAGTCCCTCCAAAAAAATAAATCGATTAAATTGGCTACTATACTGTTAAATGGTAACAAAAAATTAATGGTGCATTTGTATGAAAAAAATTTGAGGTGCCCAAAATAAGAACACCCTTATTTAGAGTGATTGATGGATAGTTTATCCTAATTTTAGAGTGACTAATGTGGAAATGCTCTGTTAATCTCTTGTTACCATTTAACAATGGAGTGATAATTTGATCAAGTTCTATTTTGAGTGACCAAATAACAAAAGAAAATGGTATGATCAAAATAAGAACAACTCATATTTAGAGTGACTAATAGGGTAATTTACCAAATCTATTTTTACTAATTAGGTAAGCAAACACATAAGCAGGGAAACGACAACGTTTGATTGCTCAAAAAAGGTGGAAAGTAAGGTGAAAAAACAATACTATGAAAATGAACTGAAAAGAGAAAAAAAATGAAGGCATGTGAGTGTTGTCGGTGAATGAAGAGTGGCGCTGGAAAAACAGAGTATGACATATGATAGATCCATATTTGCCTCAACTGTGGAAATGGGGTCTCTTTCTTCCTTACTATTAATACTTACACAACTCATAATTTTATAGTATTATATGATAGATCCATATTTGCCTCAACTGTGGAAATGGGGTCTCTTTCTTCCTTACTATTAATACTTACACAACTCATAATTTTATAGTATTACACCCCTAAATCCACTCCTTTATAGGCCCCCTCTATATACCCCACTTCCCTCTTCATTTTTTGTCCCTTTCCTTCACACCCTCTTTGCAGCAGTTGAAAAAAATAATTTCCATGCTGATTTTCTTTTCCTTTTTTTTTTGTCTTGAAAGGGTAGTCTTTAGTTGGTGGAGTCATTAGATTCCTATGTGTTCAACAGGTGCAAGAAGAAGAAAAAAAATATGAACCACTGGTTGTGAAAAATTCAACTAAAATTGCAATCTTGGGGTGTTCATTAGATTTTTTATTTTTTTTGTGGTTCTTGGAATGATGCTTTGTTTGAAGCCTGAAGCTTTGGATGAAGACCATCATCCTCAAAGTCCTAAGAGTAATACCATTAATGGGAATGGGGATTGCAATGGTGGTAATAATGGGGGTTTTATTCTACCAATCAGTTGGTGGGTCTTTTTTCTTTTGGTCCTTTTTCATTTTCTGCTCTCTTTTTTTTTCTTCTGGTTTTGTAATGGTGAATGCAGTATGGTTGATGGTTTTGCAGGGGAAGTTCTATTAATAGGTATTTACAATGGAAGAGTGGTAAGGTTTGGAGCAAGTCATTTTCAGCTGGGGATGATTCTTGTAATTCTTGTTCTGAATTGGAGGTAATTTGCAATAGCTAATTTTATTATGTTCCTTAAAATTTCCAGAATCCAAATTATTATGAGGGGAAATTGTTAGTTTTACTAAGAAAGCAAGGGTTTTTATTATGAATTTATGATATATTTGTTTAGGTTTGTTGAAAAGATTTTTAGATTCTGAAATCATGTTGTTATACCAGGATGGTAAGTCCCATGAAAGGAGTGGACGAGAGACAAATCAACAGATGTGTAATTATAAATACCAGCTTGAGCAAGAAGTAAGAGAATTCTAATTCTATTTCATTATTTGTTTTTGCATATTTGTTCGAAAATCGGTTTCTCTAGAAAATTTTCCCTTTCTTATGTTTTTGTCCCCCCAAAAAGATGGAGATTGCAAGAAGTAAGGGTTTTTGAACTCGTTTTTAGTCTACGAATCTACATCACTCTCGCTCCTCATCTTTATAAATCTTAAGCTTATCGAGGGTTGATTTGATGTATTCTACTAGGAAGCAAAGAAGCATTGGCTTAACAACGGACTTTTAAGGGAGACATATGAAAACATGAACACATTGTTTACTCGTTGAGAATTAACGGTTTTGCTAATGAATGACATGCCGTGATCATGATATACATGTTTTGATTTTCTTTTTTATCTTACTGGTAATAGCCAGCTCTGTGCAGGATTTATATGTCATTCTCATGCAACATGCTACCACTTGGGTGATACAGGTTAAAAAGTTGCAGCAGCAGTTGCAGGAAGAGACTGATTTGCACTTAGCTCTAGCAAGTGCTGTTGAACATTGTGGTTCACCTTCTTCTAGTTCTCCAGGCAAGCTTCCTGATAAGGTCAGTCTCCTTCCGTGGGATTTCTGTTCTGTTTTTATGTTCTTTTCTCAATTTCCGAAACTTGGATTTCAGGCCCAGGAGCTTTTAGATAGCATAGCTGTTCTCGAGATTACCGTAGCAAAGTTAGAGCAGGAATTTGTTTCTTTACAATGTCAGATTAGTCAAGAAAGGAACGAGCGACGTCTTGCTGAGTACCATTTAAAGCATTTGCCATTTCCTTCAACGTCACTTTTCGATAGCTCTTTGGCTTACTTAACCGAACCGGTAATGTCATCAATATCCTTAAAAGTGTTTGGAATAATGCATCTGTTGACCGTCTAATTTATGTTTTAGATTGCAAGGCTTTGCAATGAAGAGGAAACCGAACAAAACACGGATGATATGCATCTGCCAGAGGCTTTTATTGATAACAATTATATCGTGGATAACCTTTGGCATCATCCCAATCAACTATCTGAAGAAATGGTCTTACGCATGAGAGATATTTTCATTTTCTTAGCAGATTCATCCAAGCTTTCTTCTTCATCGTCTTCTTCTTCGGTGTCACCCGCTTCACCTCACTGTCCCCTTGCCAATTTTTTGGCATCATCCTCGGACTCACCCGTTGTAACTTCCTTTGTAAGTAGCCCCTCAGGAGGTGGTGCATATGACCCTTATGGAGTCTCTGACAAAGTCCATTGGACATTTAGTATTGGGACCTATAGTAAAGCAATTGAAGTCTCGTGGTTGTCTGTTGGGAAGAAAGAACTTGAATATGCCGCTATGGCTCTAAAAAGATTCAGGTCAACTATTTATTCCGTTTTTAGACTTGTTTTTATACCCTTATTTCACTGCCTTACTAGAAACGCTTAAAGCAACAATCCTGACAGTATTCCTTTTACTGCTCCTCTTTGTTTCCGTACAGATTGCTTGTTGAGCAGCTGTTGAGGGTGGATCCTTCTCAAATGAGTTCCAATGAGAAACTGGCATTTTGGGTTAACTTGTATAATGCGTTGATTATGCATGTAATACACTTCTACCTTTCCAATCCATGCGCTTCGTAAATGATTTATACGTGCACTCTTTAGATAAGTTGGGATTCTATAAATAGATAGCGAGTCTTGTCTAGAAGAAGTGTTGACATGGTCTAAGACTTCAGTTTCTGATCATCTTGTCTGATTTTTTTCCCGTCATATCTATTTTGCAGGCATATTTAGCATATGGAGTTCCAAGAAACGATATCAAACTATTTTCCTTAATGCAGAAGGTTTGATGCCATAACTTTTCATCTGATCCCTCCGCACCTCCCTCCTCTCCCTCCCCTCCCTCCCTCCCTCCCCCCCTCCGGTATGCTGCTTTGGGTAAATGCTAACGGTACTGTATGATAACATGCAGGCTGCGTACACCATTGGAGGACTCTCCGTGAGTGCAGCTGACATAGAATGCACCGTTCTAAAGATGAATCCTGCTACTTATCGACCTCAAATTGTATGTATAATTACTCCATTTTTAAACAGTTTCTAGATCCTTGCAATAGTAGCCACATTTATCCAAAATTTGAAACATGCACTGTGCAATGGGATATCATGCAAAAAAAGACAGGAAAGATATCGGTACTTGGAAGCATCGGCATCTCCGGAAGGGGTATATTAGCTTAGTGATGAATGCTCTATAATAACTTTTGTGGGGCTTCCTTCGTTGAGTATTTTCAAGTTTCTCCACAAGTGGAAATCCATCTTTCCCCAGTCCCGTTTCTCTTTTTCGGGCTACTTTCTTCTCCGGTTTTCTTATTATTTTTAATTTTTGTATTGCGCTCTTCCTTGTATTCTATTTGAAATCATTTTTAGGCTGCAGTTTTCGCACTTCAGAAATTCAAGGCTTCTGCTGAACTGCAGAAGTATACAATTGATCATCCCGAGCCTCTACTTCATTTTGCCTTAAGTTGCGGGTTGCATTCATCACCTGCGGTAAGATCTCATTCGACATCCCTATATCCGCTTTCCAATTGTTATGATCGAGTAGCGTTCTACTTTTACCGACATCTCCCGTCGCAGGTGAGGATTTTCAGGCCTGAAAATATGAACGAGTCGCTAAAAAGATCAATGCAAGACTACATTCAAGCATCTGTGGGAATAAGTAACAAAGGGAAGCTATTAGTGCCTAAATTGTTGCATTGTTTTGCCAAAGGAATGGTGGAGGACTCGGTTTTACCCGATTGGATTTGTCAATTCATATCGCCGCCACAAGCTTCCATGGTTAAGAACTGTTTATCACGTAATAAGTGGAGGATCCTCGGTGCTCGAGTATTTTCCATCATACCTTTCGATTCGAGGTTCCGGTTTCTCTTCCTATTGGATGATAAGAGCAGCCAGCTTTCGAAATCTAAAGTTTGAGCAGAGCAGGCATTTCTCCATATCACATTGTATAGTAGTGGTTGTCGATGATAATAGATTTTCTTACATAACAAAACTCAATGCATGGTTACCCAAATTATAAAGGAACTGTTTAAGTATTTGAAAAATTGTTTTTGCTGTTAATTTACGGTCTGATTTGATATTATGAGCATATACAGAATTAAAACAAAAATAATGTGAAATTAAATATTGATGAAATTGAAATAAAGATTAGGGTTCTTATAAATAAAATAATTTCATAGTAGTTTTTCAATTCCCCAATCCTGGAAACAAAAGATCAATGCGTCTTCGATCAGTTCTGTTATTAGGTGGGTCTCGGTTTTTGGGCCTTCGTAATCGTTTGCCGCCCGCCAAGGCTTCGATTGCGACGATATCCTCTTCAATCTCTTCCCTCGTAAGTACAACTGAGAACTGTCGCTTCTTTTGTTTGTGCTTTTTAAGTGGAACAGTGGTTGCTCGAGGTGGTGATTGAGTATCGATCACAGGCAAAGATTTTACTTTCAAAACAACAGCACTGGATTCACTTTCATCATCCTTTCCGACAACAGAGGGATCATCCACAATCTTGCTATTGTTCTTTATAAACTTTGAGGTATCATCTATGAGTGGTTCGGTAATGGGATTCGGATTCTCTTTTGTGGCAATGAAAAGATGGCGGGGAATCTTGATACGAAATTTTGACATGTTTTTAGGCGAATTTTGAATCGGAGAACTATTATTAGTAGCAGAAACGAAATCAGAATTGGGAAGAACGGGATTTTGAGAAGGTACGGAGAAATTGGAAGAAGGGTCAGAAGGGGGCACGAGTGAGGCCACGTTTGTTTTGTTTTCAGAAACCATTTTTTTCAACCCTAAATTTATGGTCAACTTTTTTTTTGTAAATCCTTATATAGTCGGTGTTTAAAAGTAGAGTTAAATTCTATATAAGTTTTTATTTTTTATTATTTTTGGGTGTGAATTAATCTTCTAGGCCCAAACCATAATTATCCAAAGTGACCAAAATTAATCATCCAAACTGACCAAAAATTGAAATAAACAAAAAACTTAGAACAGTAATTTTTTCCAAAATCGATCCAAACCGAACCGTTTTCATCGACAATACGAACGAACCGTTTTTTAACGTTCGTATTAGCTAATAAAAAGGAACACAAAATCAATCAGATAAGTGAAATTCAAATATATTCATTCTATAACACAGAAAATTTCGCTAGTTGTAACTCAGGTATAAATGTACGTAATCACTGAAACAACCTTTACCTCAATATATTTAAATTCTATGCTACCTGTAAAATAACAAGCGATTGCAAGGGAAAAAAAATAGAATGTAAATTTTAAACCATCTAATTTCTTTTTTCTCGCTCGGTAAACAATAATACAACATGGCCATGATCCGATGGAATTTTCGCAACAATGCCGAAACCCCAATCCTCTAAAAACAGCTCAAAAATAGACATTATAACTCATGGTAGGAGAGCTTTCAATTGTATCCTGAAAAGATCACCCAGTGCTCCACGAACACCCAACTGAATAAATAAAAATGCAATCGGTTACGAAAAATTAAAAAACAAACAAAAAAAGGATTAGTTCGACTTCAGGACTGATTCTATTCTTTTTCATGCTTAATTGCAAATAAGTGGAGACCAAATCATATGCGGGAAACTGGTGGTTACGGAGTGTAAAAATTGTGCCTAGTCTGCAGGGGCCATGGTGATGGGAACAGAGAAATCTAAATGGGAAACCGTTTCGAAACATAATACGATTCTTATATCGCATACAGACGTATGACTAGAAATCTATTAGGAGATTCTATGGTACAGGCAAAGAAAAAGGGAGATTTACCTGGTCACAGCAGACAAGTTTTGTAAGCAAAGGATAAAATTCTCTGAGGTGTTTCCTGAAAATCTTATTGTTCATGAAGCACATGCCTCTAAGCACCTGCAAGAGCAAAACCAACACAGATCATATGATCGCAGAAAATATATAATGTAATGCGACCCCTGAAACAATAACGATGAGGAGATATTCACTTCAAAGCACTAAAATAGTTCAATTCCTTTATTTCTGATATAGTACCTTAATGATGATTGGAGACCGCAACTCCAAAACTCGATGAATATCCACATTGGTAGTTTCCCCTATTGTAGACTGGAGATCAGTGGCATCCCTTAGTACCTGTTCACAGAAAGAAATCAGCCTCTCTTCTGCTATTCCTTCCAGTTTCGTATCTTCAGTGTCCTGAGAACCATTAGATTCTAGGTTTTGTCTATTATTGTCATTAAATCCTGATGTCACTTTTTGCAAGACATCCAGATAAATGGAAGTTCCTGCTAACTCTTGACGGAGAAGATTTAGAGGGGGCCTGCCAAGGTAAGAAGTTATTAGAAGCCGACACGTTCTGCAGGTAAGAAGATTTATAGGCAAGATGATTACTAAAAGATGAATTGAGAAAAAATTGATTTTCTTACCTTTCTGCAGGAGTATGGTGCATACGTGTTCTGAGGTTAGAATACGAATTATATGAAGCAGCAAACTCTAGTAAGGATAACAAAATGTCCATTATGGCAATCTTCTGAGTTGCTTTCAAATTATCCCAGTATTTTTTCTGCCAATTTAGACCACAATTTAATTGGTAAAAGAATTATAAAATCATACAATCCCAATTCCCAAAGTCCAAAGACACAAACCTGAATGCTATCAACAGCACCAAGAAGTAATAACTGAGTGATGCACTTGCCCCTAACTGTTGCCATCAGTGGACTTTCCTCCTCATCCCTGGCATCAGGCTCCAGAGACTCGGGAAGCTTGAGAACCATCGGATAAAAAAAGAGGGGTAAGTGAAAAAGGGAGAATGCATATAGCTTCACTAATGCTTTACATCCATAATTTTACATTTTAGCCTTAAATAGAAACATCAGCAAGATTGAAACAACAAAAACTAGCTTCTTAATACTTATAAGCAAATATTTGCATAATAATAACAAGAGAGTGCAATAAGGAAGTCTCCTTTTCTTTTTTTGAGAATAAGTACAATAAATAAGCAGTGGAGACATGCTTACCTTGAGAGGTGAAGATGGAACTGGAGTCTCTGATGTAGGACTCTTTGGTTTTGAGGTAAAACCTCTAAGAAATATGTTATCCATGATTCTTTGACCTATAGTTTGACTTCGTTGGAGACTCCCAGCTTCAGCAGACTTCTGAACTCTACCTGACGGTGAGGGAACACCTACAGTAATGACAATGTATATATTTATCAGGTTTGGTTTGTCAATGGACAAATTCAAATGTCCAGATTGGGTGGTATGAGCAGTAGTACATGGGTCAGCCCTTTGCTTATAGTATTAAGGAAAACTCGACATCAGCATATGATCAGAGGGTATTTAAACTTTGTACATAGCTAGGCAGACAAATCTGCAACGTACAACTAATTCTGATATGTTAAATATATTAACTGATGAAGACGCAGATTATGTGCTGTCTAAATTTTAAGGGCAAAGATTCTCAACAGCTAACCTTCAGATCCATCTGGAATAGGCTGCAATGCAGAGTCTTGATTGTGATCTTGTGAAACAGATGCATTAGTATTCCTTGTGCTGCTACTCGGGGATGCAAGAGGTGAAATGTTCCCATTATCAGTAGACCTAAATTGATAACCATCTGTATGAACCTTTAAATCTCTTAAAATAGAGGGGTTCATTGGATTCTCTAGTCCCAATGCATTGAGTAGCTCAAGCGGTTGTGTTGTGTATGATGCATCTCTGGTGATAAGAATAAAGTAACAAAATACATGACTTGCAAATAAAAATTCAAATCGTCAAAAAATTGCGTATTCTCAAAATCTTAAGGCATGCATACCTTATGCTTTTCAACAACATGTCCCAGTCACTCTCACTGAACTGGTGTCCTCCAACCTCTATGAGATGGACCAACGCCCCAAGAGAAATTGAAACAACTGTCTGATCTGACTTTTTAGCACAGTCCAGCAGCAAACTCAGGAGTGGTGGTAGCATAAAGCATACCTCCTGTAAGAGAAACAAAATAGACAAGAAAGTTCAAGCAACCAGTAATTGTCAGGAAGCATGGTCCAATCACAAGATTATATGGACCATAGGAAATTTAGATGATGTATGGCTTCCAGACAGAGTCTAAACCCCACCACCCGCATTTTATATATCATGTGAATAATACTGTTAAGAGGACAACTAAACTCATATACCTTGTAAAAAGTGTTGAAAAGGTTGCACAGCAACTGAAGTGAATGAATGCTGCTTTCACGAAACAACTCATCTCCGGAGGAAATTAAGCTCTCCTTTCCAGCATGTCTCACATGATCAAACATGGGAAACAAGACACGATGGAAAATGCTCTCCCAAAATGATGTTGAGAACTTGCTACCTCTTTCATTCAGCAAATCAAACAAAACTTCAAGTGCACAACTCCTAACCTCTGGTCTTGAATCTGACGTCAGATCAGACAACCCAGCAAGCATTGGGAACCAATAATGCTCGGTTACGTCAAATGCTGAGTCAGCATCAACACTAATTGGTTTAAGAGCCCCACCAGGTATACGTCCCTGTAATTGAAACACAAATGAAAATACTTACACAAAACATCCTTTAGAAAGAAAAGAATGCAGAACTTAAGCAAATTCAAAAACATGTTAGAAATAATCAATGAGATGAAACAGCTAATATAAACTTTGCTTTTCCCTGATAAGAGAAAAAGAGTTCATATAAATGTTCAAAGTTTAATAAAAAATTACAGCATCTTATCATAAGAAAGACAATGAACAAAGTCTTCTTGGTAGAAGGGTTAGTGATCATTGCTAGTTTTAGACCATACTGTGACTATTTTAGTCTTACAGAGGAAGAGATCAAGAGGGTAGAACAAACCTCTGCTAGACGATCTTCACATATACGGAGAAGGGCCACAGCCTTCAAACTTATACGGTGGGAAGTTTTATTGTTGGCGAACCTAATAAGACAGTTGACACAGTCCATAAAACAGTCTCCAACAACTTGATCAAAGTGTTCCAGTACAACTGCAAAGAACCTGCTGTTAAATTAATTGGACAATGAAAACAAGAATCAGTCAGGAAAAAGGAAAAAGGCAGTTTCTTACCCTGTTCCACATTCTCAAATGCACTTTCAACAATTGATTCCATATCATCATCGGCGGCAGCAGTGAAAATCATGAAAACACTTCTCCATCCAGATTTTATGCTTCCAACCTTCGATTTTATCATCTGCAATAACATCATGGTAAGTCTGAGTATCACACAGGATGCCCACGGGAATAAGAAAAAACTGACAGCAAAGGCTTAAAATTAAAAAAGTATTAACTGCAAAATATATGATAGAGGGGAAAACAACAACCAGCAGGAGAGTTAGATGTTCAAGAAATCTGAGCAAGCAGACATACCTGGACAATGCAGTCAACAATAAGGCTCCTTATGGTTCCACTTCGACTATTCCGTATGAGGATGACAAAAGGTTTAAGAATATCATTTTGAAAAGTAAAATTGGTCAATTCAGCACGCTCCAAATACTTCATACCAAGCTGCCTCAAAGAATCTATAGCATACATAGCAATTTTCTCATCTGCATGGCTGCCTGCAGAAATGAAATGATCTGCAAGGACAGTCCATATTCTAGCCCAGACCTGATAGACATATCATTAATACTTTTAGAATATAAGAAAACATGTACTGTGGGAGGAAATTACTGAATAATTTTCGATATATAAATCAATTTATAAACCATAATTAGATCCCATTATGTCAAAGTAACAGCTCATGTCTGGAAATTACACATCTGAAACTAATTATCCTTAAAAAGTGCTCATATGTGCTAAAAGAAAGACAGTTTAATATAAAATGCCCTATTCTTGTAAATTAGAGTAACTTTACATGTAAAGTTGATTCAATTGCATTATTTAAACTTCTTTCAGAATATTCTCTGCAGTTTTACCAAGAGAACATGGTACAGATATATCATGAACTTTATGATCTTCTTTTCCCTAAAAGAACAGGACTTTCAAGAAGGAACGAAAAGCTTTGAGCTAAAAAGTTGGGTGAAATTCAACGATGGTCAGAGCATTTTAAGGAGTACTCTCTGGTATTCGTACATGTTCTCAATATTTCAATATGCCCGTTGAAGTAATGCATATCCTAATCTACAGAACAAGGTTCAGAATAAGACTAGCCATAAAATCTTGGATAAGTAATTGGAAACATGAACAAGGGAGTGTTGCAAGTCAGTCAAGGAAATACCATGCGTATACGAGCAATATTGTAATAACTGATCTCGACAAGCTTCTGCAAGCTGAAAACTCGGGCTGGGGTTTGTCTCAGTTCTTCTGCTGATACACCACAAAGAGCAGTGAAGAACTCCACAACAGAATCACTAGGCAATTTTTCACTATTTGTAAAAACCTGTTCAGCAGGTTTCCCAGCCAACTCTTTCAGTGACTGCACAACAGCATCCCTGGAGATCTGATTTGATCCATGCATGACACTTGCAGCAATAACAGGAGTTGTTGTTATAAATTCAAGCCGAGAAACACATTCAAGAACAGCATTCCACGTGTCTTGAAGAGAATCTGGTTCTGAGTCACATAAACCCAATAGAGTCCGCAATGCTTCCACATTTTTACTACGCATATCCTTTGGGGCATGCAAGAAAGTAAACCTAACATCCAAAAATTCACAGACTAAGCATTACAGCTAAACTACTGCCTGAGGCATTACGATGACATGAATTGCTCAATTAAACAATTGTAATAGTGATTGATGTAGGAGCTGCCCAACATAAGACAAGGTAAGAACAACAGAATAAATACAATATCAAAGTAGAACAAAAGCAACGGTTACAAATGGGAAGGGTGGGGAAAAGGAACATTTCCAAGTAGAAAAAGATAGCTTTACCTGACTAGAGATGTTAAAAAGGCATAGCGCATTGTATCCATTCCAAGGACATATGTGATATGTATCCCAGCTTTAAATCCTTCCATACAAAGAGCAACCCTCGGCCTATTTTCACCTTCCTCCATTGTAACAGAGAAGGTAGCCAGCAATGACCATCCTACAGCTTCAACCATGGGTTTAACAAGTTCAATCTCTTGTGCAGTGTAAAAAACTCTTTTTGCTCCTTGGTTTCGGATGATAGCCTGTGTCTGCTTAATTATTGCTTCACTTTCAGACTTAGCATCAACTGCTGATTTTTGTTTAGGTAGAGCCAGATTAAGGATACTAACAAGGCGGCCTCTCTCTTCACCCTCTGGCTTTTGCCTGACACCTTTCCTAATTCCAGTTGCATCATCTTTCATTTTTATCTCTTCCTTAACAATAGAATCATAGATCTCTTCCAGAAGCTCAGTAGGGGCAGACTCTTCTGGATCATTTGTTGCATTCATGCGTATAAAATCTGACTTTGACATTTTCGGCCAGACCATTGGGTTATGGGCATCAGTGTTCAGCATTATAACTGCATATGCAAGAACATACGCAGTGTCTGCATTCTTGAAAAGACCAGGATTATCAGCACAATACCTGCCAAACGCAAAATGAGACAACTAAGCACCACAGATCCTGCAGAGAAGCACGTAGTCTACATAATAAGTGGACACCAAGAATTGTATTAAAAAACTCAACAAATATATAGTAAAATGGTTCATAGAAAATAAATTATTATACAACAAAGGCATGCAACTCTTAACTAAATTTCCTACAAGCCTCCCTACAGAATGAATCTCAAACATGTTTAAAGAAAAGGTTTGGCATGATGTAGCAGAAATTGAGATTTGAGGACAGAAGTTGTACTGACTTTTAATCTAGGCTAATAAAACAAACAACAGAAGGAAGATAGAAGACTGCCCAAGATATATTAGGGAAATGTTCTCAAGACAATAAGATATATCTATCCAATGACAATAACCTACCTGGAATGGCTAAAGAACCATCAGTAAACTAAAGAATACTTAAGTCTGTTTCAATAATTAAATTAAGTCATGCATATGTTCACAATTTATAAAAATGACTGTATCATGCACACAGCATAGATACCCCTATACCTTTCTGCAAACTTTTCCATAATGCGATCTATCTTTTGAGCCTCCCCAGGAAGACGAAATCCTTTAAGAAATTCTCGTATTGCAGTATGAAATTTCATCCCTGAAAATGTCATCGAATCTACGTAAGCATGCATGACAGCAAGGGGAAACTCCTCATGTTGACCCAAATAATCACCGATCATTGCCTGAAAGAATGCTAAGAGTTAGACCACTTCTACATGAATTAAGCAAAAGTTGAATTTATAAAAACTCTACCTTGTCCAGACTGAGAGTATTCCTTAGAAATTGGGCAACTGAGGCAGGATTATTTTCCACTAATTTATTAGATATCAGATACCCAATACCCTTCACTGGTTGCCTGTTGAACTGCCACATAATTAAAACCATCTTTTAGAACCTAATTACAATCCAAGAAATTGAGGATTGTTGAATTGCCACATATTTGCATTACAGAAAACTTCCTGTCTGAAAACCTTGAGCAAAAAACCCAATCAATTACCTCAGAGATGGCAGCTTCCATGGTAGATTTATGAGCTTTTGCCTTCTCAAAGTTACTGGTAACATCTTCCCTGCTTTTTAACTCAACAGATTCTCCAGCCGAATCTTCTTCGGAAGACCCACTACCTCCCCTCTTCCTTTCTGATTGTCTTCGAGATTTCTCCCAGTCAACCAGTGATTTTAGTACATTGACAAGGCACTGAAGAGTTTAGGAAGTACAGCTTTATCAAACAACTGTGGTGGACATGGAAGCATAGAAATACAAACGAATAACAGTCTTAATGCTTGGCAAGCTAATTTAGTGGAGCTTGTTAATAGATTAACCTACCTGGAGCGCAGAACCCTTAATTGATGTAGTCTGGTTGGCAACAACAGAATTTGGGTCTGCACTTTGTGCCCCTTGAGCTATTTTAGACAGAGTTGTGACCTAGAGGGCCATAAGGCAAGAACAATATATAAACATGAAAAGGCCAAGAACAATATATAAACATATAAACAAATGACAGGTAAATGGTGACTGAGTTCATACCAAGCGTTCAAATAAGTTCGGTGCCTCAAGATCACAGTCGTAGTTCACATAAACATCAACAAGCATCTGGGGATCTTTGCAAACTTTCTCAAGCATCCTAGAAATAATTAGAGATTAGATTATATAAAGAAATAGCAAATTACATTGCTAATGGTGAAAGCTGAACAATGAACAACACAATTTAACTAAAATCAATTAGCACCAGCAATTGCAACATCCAATCAATTAGGAAGGGCACTGTACCGAAGAACACTTGTTTTTTGGTTAACGGGGAAGTCTGAACCATCCAATGACCGCAAAACAATCAAGGGGAAAAAAACACCAATTTCACCCTGAAAGAGATAAGAAAAAGATACTGAGGCATCAAGCAAAACTGGTGTGTATCATAGGACTAATGCAATGTTTGAAAGAACTAGATTTAACAATCTGTCAAAATAATAATCATACTTTGAGACACTCTCGGAATCGCAACAAAAGCACAGCAAATATCCCAGTAGCATACTGCCACAAAGAAATAAACAGTCAGACAAATTCTCGTAGCAGATTCTTCCCACAAATAGAGTACATAAATACAAGATAACCTGAAAAATGACAGAAGACTGCGAAACTGAAGCCCGCAACAAAGCATATGAGAGATATGCTTTCACTGAATCAATGAAATGAAAGTTCTTTGTAAATGAATGGCTAACCCCTTCCAACAAACCCTGAAATAACATAGGCCAGCAAACATAATGAATTATATAAGCAATCACTCCTTTATTACCTTTAGAAAGTAAACAAATTTTGGCATTTTAAAACATTGTTTGTGCTGATAAGATTCTTTTAGAGATACAAATGAAAGTCTACTCTACAATGTCAAAGGCTTTCAATCTATCCAAACTCAAATACAAAGATGCTACATAGATGCTTTTCCCCAGAGAAAGAAAATAGCAAAAATATCATATTAACAGAGAATTAAAAAAAAAAAAAAGCATTTGTAAATAAGACCCCATATAGTTGGGAACACTGTATTCTTTTATGAAAAGACAACAAACCAGCGTTCTTACAAAGCATAAAATAAAGTCATAAAACTAACCTGCAGAAGTTCAAGAGACAGAATACGTGTCTTGGTTGTGACCTCATCAGTATCTTCCTTCATACCCATCTGCAAAATAAAACATTTCATGAAGGGAATGCAAGCAGAGACTTCAAAATGGCAAGAATAATTAGTGATAAAAGAACCAACCTTGCAAAGGGTGCGGAACACTAGTAATGCATCACGTTTACCAATACTCATGCTCTCAAGGTCAATCCCTCTAAAGAAGAGTTCCAAGAATCATGAAAAGAAGCAACAATATACAAAGGAAGGAAAGAAAATCAAGACAGAAAATTTAGGTAAAATATTTTAGTCCATACCTTGTGATCTTTTTACCATCTTCAACATGCACAACTTTGTCAAGAGCAGCCTCTAAACCCTATAAAACATGCAGGTACCATTGTAAGAACCACAAATAAAATACAATAAAAATAAACTTCACCAATGCAAACACCCACAGAATGATATAGAAACTGAGTTCTGAAAATCAAATTAATCAAAACAACTAATAGCAAACAAAAGGATGCACCTTAATATCAGCCCCACCAGCAAGGTTTTGAAGTTCCTCAACAGATGCAAGTGTGGTATCCTTGGCCTGATTAAGTGCATCCCCTAGAGTCATTTCATCGTCATTTTGGTCATTTGAGGAAGCTTCTTCAGCTTTTGAAGTAGAATTCTCCACAGAAGCAGCTTTGGTAAGATCAGAAGAATTAGATGAAGTAGAGACCTGAATTCCATGTAAAAGATATTAAGACTATCGATTTTCTTCCTGATATAAAAGGGAAGAAAAAACAGTTAAAAGGTTAGAATTATAAATTCCATACTGGATCAGCCTCCATTCTCCTAAATATGATGCTAATCATCTGTGTCAACATTGCCTTTGATGTCGCTTGGTTTACCGGGCTCTTGCTACACATCCAATCCACAAATTATGAAAACTATTAAGTTGGACTATCACTATCTTCAACAAATAGAAACAGTACCTGTGAAGAGCAATATTGTAGCAGACTCTGATAACTCCAAGCAAAGGTTCCCCATGGACTGCAATTTTAATAAGCAAATTGCAGCAAGACTCAATTCAGATGCTATACAACAAAACAGATGAGAATCCCACTAGGTCCTGCACTATTTACCTCGGAACTTTGCGGACGCTACAGCAGTAAGAAGCACCTTCAACACTTGCAGAATTGTACTGCAAATTGATTTCTAGAATTAAAATACTTAACGAGTGCCATATGCTAAAAATAGGGTTAACATACACAAGACCACATACCTGTCAGGAGAAGAATTATCAACACAACTGCAAACCATATTCAGAATGTCAGTAAACAGAGGTACATTTTTACCACCATCCAAACCAGGATCTCCCTCCAGATGATCGTAGGCAATTAGTTTCTGTGCTTATGGAATTAAAACAGACCATAAGTAATCAACTATATAAAAAATGAAGGCATTATAATTCCCAAAATCAAAGAACAAAAATAAGGAGCTCTTAAGAATATATAACAGGTATTCAGATGGATGTGGAATTCCCTTTGAGTTATATAAGAATAAAAAACCATAGACAAGAAGTAGAAAATAAACATTTAAAAATAATAGATCAAGAGAGAAAACAACTACATACATGAAGACAATCCAAAGCAGGTTCAAGGATTTTTAAGTTCTTTGACTCAAATGCAAGTCGAAGAGGATTTAGAACAAGCTCCACCTCAGCCCCTTCCAAGGTGTATCCAGCATTTGCTAAGGCAGTTATGATAGTTGTTCCACTCGCACCAGTTGGCTTACTGACATGTTCAGTATCCCCAGCATTTTGTGGAACTGAGCCTGATCCATCAGGTTCTGTTCCAGTTTTTCCAGCTACAGTTTCAGTTTCACCAGAACTACAAGACAAAAATAGAAAATAGAGGTCATCAATAATTGTTATAACTTCAGCCATGATCACATTACTGCAAGTAATATCATTTTCATATCATTTTTTACAACGCCACCTAGGCTGAATCTGAAAAAAGTTATAGTGGTGGGCGAAAACTTCAGTTGTTAACTCTATGGAGAGCAAACAACAGTGTAAAGTGATAGACTAAAGAACTATACATAAAAAGGCTATTCCAGAGGGTTTATATCTTGGGTAAAAAACTAGAAATGAATCAAGTTGGAACCATTTTTTTTTTTTTTCAAATCAGATTATAAGATTGTAAACAGATATAAACCTTCCATCTCCGGCTACAGTTTCAGCTTCACCAGAACTACAAGACAAAAATAGAAAACAGAGGTCATCAATAATTGTTATAACTTCAGCCATGATCACATTACTGCAAGTAATATCATTTTTTACAACGCCAACTAGGCTGAATCTGAAAAAGGTTACAGTGATGGGTGAAAACTTTAGTTGTTAACTCTACGGAGAGCAAACAACAGTGTAAAGTAATAGACTAAAGAACTATACATAAAAAGGCTATTCCATAGGGTTTATATCTTGGGTAAGAAACTAGAAATGAATCAAGTTGGAACCATTTTTTTTTTTAAATCAGATTATAAAATTGTAAACAGGTATAAACCTTCCATCTCCAGCAGAAGGCGCTGCTGCTTGATTTTGCTCACTGGATGAGGAGTGCTGATTTGTTTGCTTAGGACTATCTGAAGAAACAAAAGAGAAATATAATGAAAAAGTAAATAGATGAAAGCTATGACCAATCAGCAGCAAATTAAATAAGAAATTACATGAAGAGATAAGTTCACATATTGAAGAAAACAGGTGAATACGTCATCTACTTAATCCATGGAAAACAATGCACAGTAAGAAGTACAGAGCCCAAATCTTTACTCTACCATCCTCTTTTTTTTTCTTTTAATGACATACTCTAATTTTCTGGTGGAAAGAAGAAAAGACGAGCTCCTATAACAAACCATTATAACAAGAAATAGAACAGTAACCACTATCAAGTTATCTTGGCATTATTCTTTTGCACTTTCCCTTTTGACTAAAAGCAATTTCACGTACAACATCCCTTCTAAAATCCATCCATGAAACAAATCTCCCCCATTTTCTGATTAAAATTGTAAATGCAAATACTAAAATAAAATAGGCATCATTTACTCCACAGAAAGTAAAGTTTATTAACCTAATTTCAGAAAGCACTACAACTCCTACACTTCATATCCCTAAACACCATTCTAACTGCATCACAAGTAATACTATAGTAGAATGCAGGTGAATATTAAATGCAAAACTCAAATAACTAAACAACGGCTGATGCAGTAGGAAACTCAATAGAGCATAATCCGAAATTAGAACTTCTTTAACTCTCACAACGTTAAATAGAAGAAGAAGAAGAAGAAGAAACACTAAAATGAAAACAGATTAAAAACAAAGAAAGCATAATTCCAAGCACAATTACGGATAAAAGATGACCAAAAGAATTTCAAAAGAAACAATAAAAGAACGAGGATCGATAAAATAAAGTTCAAATAAATTAAGTGTAGATCTAACCTAAATAAGTTTGAATAGCCTTTTGAAGATCGGGATACTTCTTTCCGGCACATTCCTTGAGCATCGACTCGAAAGCCCGGCTCACAAATCCACCAGCCGCCATTTCGATCTAAGCCGGTGCTTCGAACACGATAATTCCGGAGTTCCCTTCTCTCTCACCCTACTAAATAAAAGAATACAATGCCGAAATGAAGGAATTAAGCAACGATTTTTAAAAAAATTGAAGCAGATCGTTGAAGAAGATAGTTAGGATCTACGAGTGTATGATAGCAGAAATAATATAAACAACATACAAAAATGAATGTTACCGCGCTTTGTTCTAAGAGGGACTAAATTTGGAGAAGAAATTAGAAAAAAAGATATTGAAGATCTGGATACAAAAGAGCAGAGCAGAGCAGATCAGATGAGATCTGTTGAAAATTGAATTGATGATGATATTCTTTTACGAATATGAGCGATTACTGGGCTTTTAGTTGTGATGAGCCCAGACGATGCTCGGTTTTGGCGTCCAAAACAGAACTAATAACGAGCAGATGATTTGGAGAATCTTTGGATTAATTTTTGTTTTATTCAAGATTTGACCTAAACTTTTCTTACTTTTTCATTTTCGTTAAGCTAGATTTTGTTTTTAACATCTTTAGTATTAAATAAGGTTTTGATTATTCTCAAATTAAATATTTAACTTATTTTTTATATTACACCTTACAATATACTCATTACACTCACAATTCGGTTGCGAAGTTTTTAAAAAAAATCAATTTTTTTTATTTTCTCATTTTTTCTTGAATACATCTCTTAGTTGATTGTTGTTAGATTTTTTTTTTTTATTCTCATTTCAATTATTTGAGAGAGAGAGAAAGAGAGCACTTAACACTTATAATCACACACAGATATATTTATTAACATTTTTCTTTATATTGCAAAAGCTATTTAAGATTTTTCAGATTTTTAAATTATTAAATCAAAATTTTATTATTTTTAGGGGGCTAATGTGTAATTTTATTTTTACTAATTTAAAATTTTTAAACGGATAAAATGAAAAATTTTCCATTTTAGCAGAGGCCTGGACCCTGCCAGCTCTCCTAGATTTGCCCCTAGATAGGATCTAGTTAAGCCATAAAAATTTGGGAATGGTTTTACTTAGCATAATGAAAAAAAATGTAAATTTTAAATGTTATATATTCTCCTTGAAAGGTATCGATTTAAGTATAATGAATTGAGAAATCTTTGGTTGAGATATATTAAAGTGAATGTAGGTAATTGGAGCAAAATAACTCTAAATCGAAATGTTCAAGTTTTTCATTTATTTACTCATTCTTTAGAAAAGTTCGTAAAGAATTATAAAATATCAAATCATCCCTCTTAATATTTTCGAGTCTAACAATTGTTATTCTAATACAATATCAAATTTTAAACACACCATTAGTTTATCAAACCATATCTAAAACACAAATCAATAATAAAAAAAATAAAACTAATGATAAGATTGACACAAAAATTTAGAGACTTAATATTCTAATAGAAAACATTATACAAATTATAAATAGGGTCACCCTTGTAATTATAAATCACTGTATGAATTTTTAGCATTAGATTGAGAATTAATTAAAATATCGATACGGAAACAAGTTTTAAACTAACTGAATTGTGAACTAGTACAAATCGATTAAATTAACAATTGAACAAATTGTAATATTTTTAATATTTTTTATTTTTATAAATTTATAATAATATATTTAATTAAACCGTAACCTTATAAATTCGACCATCAATCCTTAATTTTTTTGAGGTGGGTAAAAAGGAGTCCAGGGTCCTGAATGATTGACACGTTCCAATCATCAAAACAACCACGACCATTGGATTGGTTCACGTGCTTTCACTTTCGTGTACTTTTTTTATTAATATAGTTTCTTCTTTTAAAATTCCAAACAAAGAATGTACCTTTTTTTAATTGATTTCATTTAAAACCAAATTTTGGTCTGCCTATAGCAAGAGTGAAAAAAAAATATCAACGAAAAGAAAGGTCAAAAGAAAAAAAAAAAAAAGCTGGTTTCCATGGAAGAAGAAGCTGAATCACGCGAGGAAGTCAAGCCAAACGTCGTCTTTAAAGAGACAAATGGAGATATTGTCGGCGATAACGATGCAGGAAAATTGGGTACCATTGAAACCCCTGATTTTCTTCCCCAGAAAATATTCCATAACTGGTAAGCTTTAATTATATTCCTTCCGTAAAAAAAAGGAGACAGATGTTTCTTTCCGGATCTGGGTCTTGATATATAGCTGTTTACTTATACTCGATTTGATGTTTTAAAATGGAAGTCTTGATACATAGTGAAATTTAGTGCTTAATTCATTACCCTAATCTCATTTGTAGAGGACAAATTGCACATGGTTTTAAAATGTACCACTAGTAGTTTTTTTTATTGATGTTAAATGGTTGGGGCTGGATTTAGTTAGTGTTAATCACTTGCAAGCTTTGAATTCCCATTGTATAAAAAACGGGGACCTGATTTCTTTTTATGGTAGTATTTAAAAATAACAAAAAAAAGGGGTTGTTTGGTTATATTTTAGGTTCGCATAGTTACTTACTTTAGAGGGCTTCCAATTCTCTCTCTCTTTATATATGTGTGTGTATATTCCCTTTTGATGAAACCTAGAAGATGTTCATAGGGCATATTGAAATTTATACTTATCGGTGACTGACTCAGTTGAGCATATGGTATTCGATTGTATTGAAGTTATAGATTCCATAAGAAAAATATATATTAGGAAGTGCACATGCTTGTTCTATGTTGTGTTTCCTTTTTTTTTTCTTTTTTTTTTTCATTTAAAACCATTTCGTTATACCGGAAAATAGTGTAAAAGTATGCAAGTGTCACCGTCTTGACCTGACCCAACTTGCAGGGCATTGGATGTGTTGCGATAGTATAATCCTTTTTGGGCACCCACAGGTCCCTCAAGGTTTTGCTACTTTCATATGTGACTAGTCCTCAAGGTCCTGCAGAACAGGGCCATATCATGATAGCCTAACCCTCCTGTTCCCATATCATTCTTTGAAGCAAAAATTGTTATTTTTTTCTCTATTGCATCGCATGTAGACTTTACCCCTAAAGTAAATTGTGCCCAGTAGATCTTTCTCATTCATGAGTGAAGCAAAAGGGCACATTAGTCATATTTGTGCACGCTTCTATAATGTTGTAAGCTTTTATTCTGCTGTTGTACAAGTTCCCTACCAATTCTGGCATCTGGAGTAAATACCACAATCCCTGCTCAATCCCAACTCACCATCTTCTATGGCGGAAAAGTTTCTGTATTTGATGCAATTTCCGCTGAAAAGGTTGGCGTTTACTTAACATTTTAGAATGTTACCATGTTTTGGTAGGATGAGATTTTATTCCAAAATTAACCATCGATCCATGTCTGTCAGATACAAGAAATTATGCTTATTGCTGCTACTGTGGCTGCTGCTGATGTTGGCTCTGTTGACATGAAGAATGCTGCAACCGATTATGCCACCATTTCACCTGCTCTTACAAGGTGTCCTTCACTTCAAAGTACTGCAATTGCCTCGGCTTCGCCACAGGCACAGTTGTATCCTTTCCCCAGGACATCTTTTAGCAAACTGCAAGCTGGTAATTCAAATAATTACGAGGTTCAAATGCAAAATATTCTATGATTTTCATTTTTGGTGCATGTAAGCTAATAATGTGGCGTCATGATTATGTGAATATCAATTGTATCAGAACTACCAATTGCAAGGAGACACTCACTTCAGCGTTTTCTTGAGAAGCGGCGGGACAGGTACTCCTTCGATCGTACTCTGTCATTTTACTGTTTACTTTATACCCCTAAGCTATTGTAAGTGTAGTTATGTGTCTGTTCCCTTTTGTAGGCTGGTGAATAAGAACCCATATCCTGGTCCATCAACACCAAAAATGGCTGATGACGCCAAAGCTGACGTGAGTGCCACAACTTCACCAGAGTCTGGCTGCTTCAAGGCATCACCCATTCGTCAAGAAGATATCCAACCAAAACCTCCAGCTCATGTTGCCTAAAGCTAAGCATATAGGATACCTTATATATATATTTGATAAAAACTGAATCTAGCTCTGTTATTGTAAGTTACAAAGTGCAGAGGAATACATCTGATCTGCCACTGGAGTTAGGTGTGGATAGCAAGTGTACAATTAAACAGATCTCATGGTAGGATCTGTCCACTTGTTTCCCTATTGCCTTCTTGGGCAGCAGTTTTGATGTTTCCAAAACCTGGACACCCTCTCTCTGATCTGCCTGACAAATAACATTTGCTATGTATGTATGACTCTCTCTGTTCTATGGGTATGCAAAGACTGCTAATTTGTGTGTAATGTGTTCCAACTTTGTACATTACATTTCTTTTCTATGGATGCTTGGTGGTTTTAAATTAGTCAAACTCGAATGCGAGTATCCCGATATAACTATGGTTAATTTTTTCTAAATTTTTTCATGTGTTACGAAAATCTTCGAAAGTTGCATCTCTATGTTGGTCACAAATGTTGAAAACCAATACTTCAGTAACATAGCTTAGTGGTAATTTGCAGGCATTTTATCGTGATTCTTTGGCGTCAAGCTACGGTACAGACAGAAACATGCCAAATGGTTAATGATAAACCGCGGCTTACTTCATCAAACCCTCCGTCATTAAACTCAACGGTTATACCCATTTATAGACACGATGCTTTGATTCTGTCCCCTTCTCGACACAATTACGTTTCCCTATACTAAAACAACCAGAAACGTTTCAAAAAGTAGCATACAACGTACATAAAGTTTCAAACAAGTCTGATATACTCTTGTTGCTTCCTAATTTCCTGATATAATGAAAAAAATGAGATTTTATGACTGATCAAGGTCGCATTCTATGACCAAAGATTAAAGGGTTCTAACTTCTTCTAAATGAGGCATTCTTGTAATACTAACTTTTCAGTTAACATGATCCGGAATACCTTTAGATAATATTAAGCATGATTTTCCCAAGTCTCAAAATTTCAAAACCGAAAACGCATACAATATTTCTTATTGGCTAACCTCATCCTTAATAATTCGCATCACATAAACAAAGAGGAAAAGGCATTTGGATACGAAAGTAACCTTCCGTCCAAACACATTGCTCGATGCCGATAGTCTAAAAAGGTTCACAACTAAAAAGTTTGACATAGCAAAGCATTAAATATAGCTGTATACCAAAACACCAAGTTCTCTAAACATAACAAGCTCGTAATTCAATTAACATTGCCATCACCACTGCATTTCACGAGTGCATACTCCGCATGATGCCATGCAGGTAGCCCCCTGTCATCACAAGTGACACAAGTGATACAACCCCAGCAGGAAAGACTTTTCCCGACCTCTTGAAACGGGAACCCATCACTCCCAAAAGTGCAGCAGATATACCTTCAAATCAGATATCATTAATGTGAAATAGGGTTAAACTTTATGGAGCTAAAACAAAAAATTGAACGAGAATATAAAAGCTAAACTCTATTTATGGTAATTAACATTCAAATGAAAACTTAAAAGGTTATCGAAGTCAACAACTAGAAGCACCTTTAGAATTTGAGATGCTATCTCAAGGTAGTAGTTGGTACTTTCAGTTAACTACTTAACTACTACCTTAGTATGCATTGCGAAAATAACTTCAGAGGCATATCTCTTTCAGTTTCTTACCCCCAATAAAACCGAATACCAACCCTTCCTCTCACTCTCTCTCCCGTTTTCCTTTCCCAAACCGAAAATTTATTCTTATCGGCACTCTACAGAATAACAAAAGGGCTAATTGGAATTCAACATTTATAGCAAGTTCAACACTAATTGGCAGACCATATCTCTTCTAACATCATCACTTGGTGTGTAAACTTGAACTTTGAAGGTATCTCCCTTTCTTTCTTCCCCCAATAAACCCGAATTCTCTCCCCTTTCCTTTCCACAAAAGCAAAAATCAATCTTACCCTCATCTCTTCTAACCTCATCATTTCAAATGTAAACTAATCAACTTTAGCAACATAAACACCCAACACAAAAATGCCAACGGCAGGGGAAATAAAAAGAGTGTGATTTACCAAGCCCAACGGATGAGGCAAAAACTGGATTTGTGGGAAGCTGAGTATAAACATAATAGAGCACTGCAGCTGACAATCCTCCTGCCGCAAGCGATTTCTGGCTGCCACTCTTCACATAGCCCATAACACCACCCACTATACACATACACATTAACAAAAATAAGAAATACCCCTCAGCCAAAATGAAATATCTGCACATTACAATTCTAAAGTCCACAGCAAATTATCAAAGACTGATATACAAAAGGATATCTGAGTTTCAATCAGTGTTGTCAAGGTGAGCACCTAGGCATGCCTGCGCTTTAGCACTTGAACTCTGAGGAAATCATGTATATTGACCAATAAAAATTACATGTTTTGTAGATATAGATACAGACTTTAATGTTTATTATATATATATATCTTATGCTATATATATGTATAGTCCATAGACACAGCAAAACCCACACATATACAAATTGCGCTTTACTTCACTTACGCTAGCACATTTTTGTGCCTTGCATTGAAGCAATACAAGGGTTCTAATGCCTAGAGCCCTAGACAAGACCGGGTTCTTTACATTGCAAGAACAACAAAGCAACAAAAGAAAACAAAAGGGTCATCCCCAGACAACAATGTCAGACCCCACGGTCACCTTGAATCGATAGTAGGTGTCACCTTTCATTGCAAAACCAAACCAAGCCAACATACAAACCTTATGACTGGCTTTAACCACCAGTAACTACCCTTCGGTGAATTGGCAATGGCAACGGTAGAACACTGGATGAGGACTAGGAAACACACAATATGGATTCTTACACAGTCCAGTTCACTAAACAAGATTTATACACACACACACACTCTAAGGCGGACCGTTATGGTGGCCTGGGGACCCTAATTTTTCGAAATTTTCATTTCAAATTTTTAGAAAATTTTAATTAGGCCTCTCAAATTTTGAAAATTCTCATCTCAAAAAATTTTTAAAAATTTTAATTAGTCCCCCAAATTTTTTAAAAAAATTCCCATTGAACTCCTAAATTACCCTGACTAGACATATATAAAACAGCACTAGGACACAGGCCATAGCTCCTAATACAGCAGTCAAGGTGATGTCCTATTCCCTTGACTGGACTCCAATTCAAATTTCTGCCTAAATTACCCTGAAAAATCCAATCAAACATCAGCACTAAGAACCAAGAACTGAAAGCATAAGGCAAAAGAAAAGGTGAAGAATTTTTACCTCCAACAAGTGCAGCATATCCAAGGGTCAACTTCTGAGACATAGACAGAGCCATCTTTTTCTTACCACCGTCGTCCGAAAACTCCCCTTCTCCTTTACTCTCACTATCGCCTCCGCCGCCGCTGTTATCCCCACCGTCTCCTCCTCCGCCGCTTCTGTCGTCAAATTTATCTCCTCCGCCGTTTCCTGTGTCTACTTCGATGTCGATTCCTCCTTTTTCAGAACCCACAGTGCTGGTAACAGTCGTGGGTGCTTTGGAATCAGAAGATACGACCCCAGTTACAGTCAACCGTCTGAAATGAAGCTGACGGTTGCTAGCTACGGCAAATCTTGGGCCACCGGTAAGCCTTTGAAAACTTGCAAGCTTTGGTTGAAGATGAAGAAGAGACGACTGTGAAACGCCTATAAACAAATCAGCCATTGTTTGTTTTGCGTTTGCTTCTTTGACCCTTTACCTTTCCAATTTCCTTTTTTCCCATTCTTGGACTTTCTAGAAGAGTGATCTGGTGGCAGCCATTGTAGACCCATGAAAATGGGTCTATGAAATTGGAACCCAAAGGGCCTGAACCAGGCCGGGTTGAGAAGTTCGGGCCTACACAATTTTAAAGCAAAGGGGCTCGTAATAGCCTGTCACCATGGCAAAATAATCCTAAGAATTTTGAGTTGTTAGATCAAGTAAAATAAATTTAATGGAATATACTATAAACATTTTAATTATTTTGGGTTGTTGCCAAATTTTTTAAAAAAAATTTATAATTATTTTTATAATATTATGAATATTTTATTATTAAGTGAATCTTCGTCAAAATTAAGATAAATTTGGTTTATTTTAGAACTCTAATAGTCCTTAGAAGTTAAATTTTATTTCATTTATATTTCTTATATCTATAAATATAGATTTTAGAGAATCATTGTAAACATCACTATTGAAGTTGTAGGACTTTAAAATTGTGAGTTAGTATAACTCTGCAATATTTATGATAAATTCTTAACTAAAATTACGTGAGAGAATATTACTAATGATACTTTATTATTTTCAATTTTTTGCACTTCAAATATGCTCCTACAATTTCAATACTATGAAAAAGGTTTTGAGACTTATTATGAGTTAATGCTATTATGGTTGAATTAAATAATGAGCTATTAAATGAATCTTTTTGTATTATTAATTTTTTTTTAAAAGGACTGGAGATACAATTATGACATGATTTGTATTTTAATTCAATAGTTTTTCCAACACCGGGGAAGAGAAATAATAGCTAGATGAAATAATTATTTAGTTAAATTATCATTATCTAGATCCTCATAGAAAATAATTTGAATCAGAAATTCAAAAGATAATTTATTTTATTGTAAATTAACTGCCAAATATATTTACTAACTTAATAGGAATAACCAAGTTTTATATACTAGCTGATGTGTTGGAATCCTAGTAGGACAATCTATTATAATAAATAAAAGTAATGCATGCCTAAAGTATGGAAGAATTGGTTCCAAAGATGAAATTTTTTTTGTAAAATATAATAATAAATTTAGATTGTCATACAATAGAGACTAGACCTGATCATGAGTTGAGCCACCCGACTCGACTTGAAAGCCGGCCTAAAAAGTGAGAGGGTTTGAGCAAAAATATAGGCCTGAAAAATGGGCTTGAGCAAAAAAATAAGGTCCATTTAGAAAATGGGTTGAACGTTGAGTAAGCTTTTTTCGGCCCGGGCTGACCCGACCCAAATTTGCAAAAAAAAAAAAGAACTGCTGTTGTTTTTTCCACTGTTTTGCTGTTATTTCACTATTATATGGCTACTATTTTAGAAGCATTTGCTTCTTAAGTTGCACCTATATTAGTGTTAAGTATAAAGATTTTTTTAATATATTTTCAATTTGTTGAGAAAGATTTATTTTAATATTTTTAGTGTATTTGATGCATTATATTTTTTAAATTTATTTTCATATAAAAAATTACTACTGCTGGGTCGGGCTCAAGTTTTAGTTTTCTTTATTCGGGTCGGGCTTGAGTGAAAATTTAAACTCGTTTTTCGGGTCGAGCCGGATACCTATAAAACAGGCCTAAAATTTTGTTATGGTCCGGCTCACCAATGATCACCTCTAGTAGAGCCAGATGCTCTTAAAGAGACCCAATACTTATCTAATTATTAAAACTCCAGAAGATATTTAGGTACTTGAGATTGAATATGAAAATGATGAAAATAAAGAGATATCAATAAGTTATGTCAATACGAGAAATATGAAACAACAATAATGAAAAGTTATCGACAACAATTTTGTGCAAAATTATTATTAAGATAATAAAAGAAAATTAACAACTTGAATAAATTTGTCAAGAAATATATATATGAAATAAATTGGTCAAAATAGAAAGATGTAATTCAATTAAAATTAAACTCATAAAGTTTTTGGATTAGTAGTCCAAATATCTAAAGGTATAAAACTAGTGAGGGTACAATGATTAGTTTTGCAAAAATGAAATAAGAAAAATAAAGTTTTTCGCTAAGTACTAACAATGGTTATGAAAAAATATTCTCTTGCGGCAGATGCAATAACCTTTAGATATTTTATTAACGTGGTAATTTATGAAAGATTTGACATTGAAGGATTTAGAAAGTTAGAAGCATATGAAAATTCTCGAGAAATTGTTCAATACGTTTTAGTAAATACTTATATGAATTAAATTAATTTGAACATATGTGGTAAATTCGACTCAGTGAATAATAATTAAAAGAAGATTATAAAACGATCCAAAATATATGTATGTATTTTTATAGAATGATTATGATCAATGTTTGTTATGATTATTGTTGGAACTTCTGAAGAGATTAAAACCCCCTCTCCCCAAATTGTAACTCAATCATGACATTTATAATAGTATTCAAGATTCAATACATAGAATTTGAGATATTACATGATATTATCATGAGAGGGAGTAAATACATTATTACTCGTTTTCCCTTAACCGAGGTTTTATCCCACTAGTTTTTTCTGGTAAGGTTTTTAATAAAGCAGTATGTTATGCGTATTATAGATATGTGTACTATTTTTCCTTCATTAATTTTTTTTTTCACGATGTTTTTTATCTTAATAAAATTTTAATGAATCAATTTAAAAACATAAATAAATTGATCCCACTCAAAACAAATTGGATAAAGTTCATAATAATATTTTAAAAAATCAAAATACTTACAAAAAATTTTAAATTACTAAATCAATATTATCATATTAATTATCTCCTTTCTTTTTGTCTTATTTTGTTTTAAAATAATTTTAAAATATATGTCTCAAATTTATGTAATCTAACATTGAATTAATCATATTAATAATAAGATTTTAATTTGATCTTTTAAAATATTTTTTAATTCAACTCAAATAAATTTATTCAATTAAATTCTACTTTACAACTTGATTAATTCAAAATATTCAAATTAAATTAAAATGATAAATAAATTTAATAACTCGACTCAAAAATTTAATAGCTTAAAATAGATTTATTGAAAGTTACATGATTGAGCCTTTTAAGGCCAAGGAAAGGATTTTTATTAATATCATTTCCATATAATATGACATTTGATTATAGGTAAGCAATCATTTGAATATAGGTAAGCAATCGCTTTACTCAATTGGTTTTTTCTAAATCGATTTAATCGATTTAAACATATCAAAATCAAATCAATCAACTTTTTTTTTGATAAAATCGATCAAATTTAATAAATTAACTCAAATTTTAAATAATTAAAAAATTAATAATTTATTATATATACTATAAAAATAATTATATTTTAAATTATTAAAAAATAATAGAATGTAAAGTCAGTTTTTCGATTTGTTCGAGCCCGAAATTCAAAAACTCGGACAACAAAACTATCTAAGTCGATGACGAAACTAACAAAACTGCCCCAACTGAAAACTGATTTTTACTCTCCTCTACATTTGATCTGGTGCTAAACAAGTATAACAATTGCAGCCATTGGAGTATAATATACATATTTACAACTTAAAACTTTGACAATCATCTGCTTATTTTATTATTTTAACTGAAAGGACAAAGAGACAAGTGAGGCTACAATTTAAGACCCACCCCTACAACCAAACAAATTGCCCTCTTGTCCAAATGAAAAATTGGAAGGATTTAAAGAAAAATGCCACCTTGTTGTAAAAATTTTATCACTCTTATTTTTGTGGGGTTTGTATTTTAAGTGTGACCTATGCAGCAGCAACCTTCACTTTCTCGATCAAGCCAGCAGCGTCTTGGACGGTCACGATGTTCTCAGCACCACCTTCTCCGAGCGAAACTCCGGATTGTTTCTCTAATGCCATCATGATCTCCACCCGAAATTATTTCATTTCTAAAATATTATTAGTAAATGTTGAGATTCAAACTTTAAATTTATTAAATGTTTGGTCGTTTCGAAAAAGAAATATACCGTGTAGAGGGAATCGGCACCCAGATCAGCAAACTTGGCTTCAGGACTCACTGTGCTCACATCAATTGCAATTGCTTGGCAATGGTGACTTGCACTGTTTTTAGTGTCTCAGGTTGGACCTATCCAAGGCCATAATTTTAAGGTAATGAGCTTAGTCACAGGTTTCATGTACCAAATAAAATCGTCTAATTATAATTTTAATCCTTTTATTGTATTGAAATTTAAGATTTAATCTTTCTAATTTAACATAATTTGATACTTTTCACGATGTTTTTAGTAAATTTAAATTGATAATTTGTTAACCGATACCATTAAATTGATTTATAGATTCTTGGAAATTCATGCCATCACTTTAATAACATTTTTTTTATTATTTGAACCAACTAATAATCATATAGAAGGATCAAATTCTGCTAAATTAAAATTGAGGAATTAAACTTTAAATTTCAGCTTAATAAAGGGATTAATATCATAATTAGACCCAAAAAGTATATGATGATTTAATTGTATAAAAAAATGAAAATGTGTTGAGAAGACTCCTCCAGGAAAAATCTTCAAAGTATCGTTCTCAACAAAAGAAGGTATTGCCCCCGGAAGAGGGTTTTGTCTCCCACTTTGTGAAGAGCTATGTACGGTTCACGGAGGGGAGTGCCTCAACCTTACGTGGACATATGGCCACCCACTAAGAGGTCACGTGAATGTCTCACCCTTGGTGAGATTCAAATCCGTGAACCGTACACTTCGAATACTTATTTCGGAAGAGTCAATCCCGATCAACAAAATAAAATTAAGTTCCTTACAAGAGAGCATGAAATTGTAGTCTTAAAGTAGCTAGGCTGAGTAGAGAACTTGTTTATCTCATTTGAGAATTGAATTTCTAAAGAAGCTTTAACCCATTAAACATAGGACCTCTATGTAATAATACAACTTTGGGTCAATTGTCTTAAAACTATACATATCATGTCAATTTAAAAAAGGTCAACGTCCGTAACATCGAACGGTAATAAATTTAATATTTCTTAAGTAATATTTTGAGTTTAAACATTTGAATATATAAATTAACATTTGTAAAATTTTATAACCATTAAAGATTTGACTTTTAAATTTAATTAAAATTTGATGTGATTATTGAAAATCGAAAATTAAAATAAAAAAGGGTAAATTCTTACAATGAAGTGAAGCTTTTGTGGTGAGAAATAGCTCCCCTAGCTCTAGGAATTGTAGCAAGGGTGACCAATGGCCAAGCCGAGGCTGAAGCAAAAGCTGCCTTAAATAGAGGAATTGATAACGTGGAGTTACATGAAGAAGTGATGATGACTCGAATAGGAAATTGGGCGGTCACTACCATGCATCTGCATTGTCTGCTTCTGCTATGCCAGCTGCTATGTAGTTTTGGGCTTAACGTTGTTTTTACTCACCTCTTACTAATGAGATTGAAAAATGTTGTATTTTTCAACCCAAATTATGATTTTATGTTAAATTAATGATAAATAAGTAGTGATGGCAAATAAAGTAAGGTGAGTCAGATTTTTGGCCACCCCAATTTTCATCATCATATCTCTGCTCGACTTCAACCTATAAGAAAAATTAATCTAACCTAACCTGACAATTTTATAAAGGACTTCACCTTCACTTGGATTTAAAATTTATTTATTTATTTTTGCTTCAAAGCAATTTGCTGATATAGATTTAGTGCTCCTCGGGAGATAAAGTATATCTCCACTGAGGTGAGTTTAATTGGGGTTATCCGTTAAGAATTACGGTAGAGTAATTTATGAATATTTAAGAGGCGGGCTTGATTTTATTAAAGATTATGAGAATGTGAATTCCCAACTATTTATGTGCTGGAGAGACCGTTTCTTATTTTGTGCTGAAGTAATTTATAAATCACAGGCTGAAACAGGTGAAATCAAATGCATTACTTGAATGCTACTGCAGGTACATGTGAAGAAATGATCAAAAGGGCCTGTGTGCTAGAGAATTGGGAGTTCCTATTATAATGCATGACTACTTAACCAGCCAAAGTAATAGGAATTAGACCTAAGACGATTCTAAATAGAAAAACTTCAATCATTTTAATTTATTTGAAAGGAGAAAAAGAAAGGTAATATTTATCCCGAAATATTAATTTCTATTGCCCATGAATATCAATACCTAATAATTTATAATTAGCACGGGAAGGAGCTATAGAATATATGGAATAGGACAGCCATTTCTTGAAATCTCTCTTCTGATTCAAAATCGTGATGTAACGTGTATCCCCTCCTGTTCTGGTAATGGAATAGATGAAATAAATCAAAAAATAGATTTTTGTTCAATAATGAAATCTTATTAGAACTGCTTAGTTCATCTTTTGAAACCATATCACATCCCGAATCTGATGAAATAGGATGAATTGAACTCCATTAGAGCCTTTAGTTTTGACTGAAGCTTTGTCCTACAGTGAAAAAGGAACCTTTAGTTGACAATAATACCAATATTTTTTATCTATAATTATAATTTTATCTAATAAAAATTATAATTAGTAAAGATAAAATTATACTCTGACCCCCTTAAAATTATAAAAATTTGATTTAATCATTTACAAATTATAAATATATAAATTATAAAAAATTAAAATTTCATCCTCTTCCGCTAAAAAAAATTTCTAACTTCACTACTGTCTAAACTAAGCTTTCTTAATATCGTGTTGATATTGATAATGTTTCAAATATATATATTTTTTTTTGCCATACAAAATGTGTGTAGCTAACCTTCAAATTTAACAGCACTCCAAAAATGACATTGCTTGAATTCGGACATGTTTTAACCATGAAAACCAAACCAACCACGTACAGTAACAACTATTCTAAACGCACTGTTAAAAGTAAAACTCAAAGATTACCCGTCTGACTTTGCAAACGCGTAAATAGAGTTTGGCAAATCACAACTGACCGCGCTGTCAGTCTTTTGTCTCGAAAACTCTGCTACATTTGCAGTGTAGAGAGCGATGGTATTTTCAGTGTTGAAATGTCTCTTAATAGCGTCTTTGAAAAATGCAAAATATACAGCTTGGTTTGTTTGAATATTCATTTGTTGATATTTATTCTGAATTTAAAATAGTATTTCTATAAATTTATATATAAAAAAGCTTCGATTTGCATCCTTTCAAAAATTTGAGACATAATCAAACAAAAAAAAAATATTAAAGATACAAAGAAGTAAGGTGTAAAGGAAGGAGAGATAACAGACAATATTTATTAATATAATTCGGATTCACGAATTTCACTTTACAGAGTTTTTTTTAAAGAATAATTTTATTCTATAATTTGTTTGGATCAATTATTGATTAAAACTCGAACTATTCTTACACTAATGGATATTTATAATCGCAGTATTGAACTTAAATTATTACAAATCACTCTCTCCAAAATATCTTATAATACATTCAATAAAACTTTCCAAAGAAATTTAAAAAAATGTTCACCAATATTGCCATTAAGGGTCAGTTCTGCATTGCTTTTCAAAAGCACTTCTGAAAGAAAAGCTGTGCAGAATAAACTGTTTTTAATTGAATTTTTTAACTTTTCAAAAACACTTCTAAAAAGAAAAAGCTAAAATTTTTAATTTTTTCTCTCTCAAAATTTTTTTATTAGTGCTTACCGCGTGTCATAATATAATATTATCACTTATCATCGAACTATTAACTGTGAGTACCATATCATCACATTATAGTAGCTTTGTATCACTAAAGTGTGAAGAATTTCAATTAGGTAAAATAAATTAAGTGCCAAATTCAGTGACAAAGTATATATTAACCAAAAAAATTCAATTATTTTAATTATTTTGGACGGTTTGACAGTTCCTTTCCTTCCCTTTCTATTAATACATGGCATGCATTTTATGTGAGTAGTAAAATGTGAAGCACTTACCAATAAGTTTTTTTATTAAAGAGTTATAAACATAATATTATGAATTTAAACCTTAAAAAAAAACAAATTTAATTGGTTGTTTCGAAATGATTACAGTGCTTAATTAAATTAGGACATGTGTTCACCGAGGCAACTGAACCAAACCACGAAGTATTATTGTTTTGTCATTAAAAGACAGTAATAAGAGTACCTGGTCTGACTTTGCAAGCGCGTACTTTACTTCCTTTTTACATTACTAGTCATCCACAAGGCATTTCAAAATCATTCTCATATATTTTAAAAATTAAAATATTATAATGCCAACTAATTTCAAAATTATTTCGCGACAATATTATACAGATTAAATCACTATTTGAGACATTAACTTAACAATTATTTTCATATTATAGCCTGGTTTTTTTTTTTTGTTCAAGTTAAGTTCTGAACTTGACAATTGTTCTACATTAAGTTTTGAATATTTAGGCCTCAAATTTAGCAATTATTCACATTTTGATGCTTGAATTTTAAGGTTTTTAAAGACTAACTTAGATAATAAAAAAATTCAAACCCCAATGTGAGAAAATTTTTAAGTTTAAGGCTTAACTTGGACAAAAAAGTTTAGACTCCAATGTTTGAAAGTTATCAAGCCAAGAACCCAAATAATGATTTAACTCATACTAAACATTTAAAATTTTAACCAAACTTTTTTAAGAACATTTTTTCACGTCACTCTTGAAAAGCAATGTTAAACTAACACTAAGTATTGAAAGATGTTTAAGAACACAAATCCTGATCCTCCCCCAATTTACTTTTTATTTTATAAAAGCTTTATTAATAAATTGGTCCTCGAATTATACTCAAAATTTTAAATTCTTTTTATCATAAGTGGTATATAAACTATCATTTTATTCTAATTTATCTAAAAAAATACCGACCAACAAAAACATGACATTGCTTGTATTTAATAACTTAAGTATCACTGTAGACCCAAAAAAGAATTAAGGACCAATCTGAGAACTAAAGTATAGTTTAGGGCCTGATCATATATATAATATAAAATTGTATTTAACTTTACAATAATCATTTAAATGTTTTCTTAGTAGCACATTGGTTTCCCTTTTTGACTGCTAACCTTTTTCCAACCATGTAGGACACTCCCAGTTTAGTCGAACCCTAAAATTGGGACAAGTGGGTCAAACGAGTCGATTTATGTGTAATATAAGTATCCAAATGGAATAAAACTTGTTGTTATAAGTAAATCCACACAATAAAGATGGCGACATTGCTTGTGTGAATGAAATTAGAATAAGTGAGACTCTTCAAATAAATAAAATACCATTTCCATCGATGAAAACAAAGGCATCATGCCTCATTTGACGGCAAGATGATTAGGCAATTTTCAAAATTGGTATAATAAAAACTTTAACCATTAATATTTATATATTATGTCAATTTAGTCTTGTTTCTAGAAATTTAACACTCAATTTTTACACGTTATATAATTTAGTCATTCTTTTTCAATTTCAAAATAGTTGAGTGACAAAAGAAAAAGTCAACTAATTAAATACTCATTTTGTAACTTTTTCATATTTGGTGATGAAGAAAAAGTTTACTAATTATGATTAGGACGTAGTATAGTTTACCCATTTTTGTTTTTCACTGTAATTGGTACAAACTTAGACAATGACCATAAAGACTTCACTTATAATGTGAACTCAGGGGGCAGGGACCCTTATGTTTTTTTTTCAGTTTTAGAATCCCCACCCCACTTCTTAGGATGCATTTGGCCCATTACTATCACAATCAGGTTTTATATTTCCAATTTTAAAAATATTTATATATTACAAAATCTAAAAAAACCCATTTTTATATTTTAATCGGAAAAATAATTAGTTGTCTTATTTATTCAAATTAATTAATGAGGGTTGAATTATGTCAAATAGAAGTCTTCAAAATTTTCCTTAGACATAATTATTCTTTTGAACCTTCAATTTTATAAAATAATTCATTTTAACTCTCAAATTTATATTTTTTTGTTAAATCATCTCAAAATGAGTGAAAAAATCAATGTTTATTATGTGGATGACATGTCACCGTTTAATTATTCTTTTAAAAATTAAAAAAATATTTTTAATTTTTATACTTTTCACTAATTTTAATGATTTTAAAAATAATTGTTTATTTTTATATTTTTTAAAAATTTTAAATTAATTAATTGTTAACGTGTATGTCATATCATCAAAGTTAAAAACATTTTAAGATAAATTGATAAAAAACACAAATCTTAAATTTAAAAAAAGATAAAAAAAAAAGTAAATGAAGAACTAAAATAATTTTTTTATAAAATTAAAAAATCAAATAAATCATTATGCTAATTTTTTTTTTTTGGTTTATACTGCAAATCATAATTTAATGGTGAAGACTTGTTTATAATGCTTAAAAAAATATTTATGTTGTTTTTATACTATAATAGTATTATATATAATCTTTATATATCATTAACTTATATAGAAAAGGAAGGTCTTTGCTTGATATGTGTTAGAACCATTTTTTACATTTTTTTTTTGCATATTATAGGAAATTAATCAAATATTATTTTTATCTCTCTATTATGTTTACAATAAGATTTAATCTTTATATTTGAATGTATACAATTTGATCCTAATTTTTATAATATTTAGTCGAAATAATTAATATGAATATTTTGATTAAATTTTTTACAATGACTTTTTTAAAAAATATTTTGACATAATAAATTAAAATACTATTTCTTTTTTTAAATTCACATTAACTATCAAAATTATTAACGAAATTTAATTAATGACATGACATTTCCCCTTTCTTTTTTAATTATTAGAAGATAATAACAAAATTGTAATTTCAATTTCTTTGCATTAATTTGATATTTTACTTTTACGATAGTATTAGTTAGTCTAAATATTATTGTATATGATAGTTATCTTATCATTTTATTATCACATTTTTTTTATGTTGATAAATGTCCAAAAGTAAAAAAATTATTTATAGTTGAAAAGTTAAAAATAAATATTTAAAAAAAACAATTAACCCAACTCGAAACAATTATAAATATATAGATAACATATTGTACAATAAGTTGAAGTTGAGTTTTAATGTTAAAAAAAAAGAAAAAAGAAATTTTAAATATAAGTTATAGTTTTTAAAAAACAATTTTAATATTTTATTTCAAATTTTCAAATATATATAATATTTATTTTGAATTAATAATCTAACAATTAAAGAAGTTTAATATCTGTGTCGATAAATTACGTAATTTAATAAGCAGAAATTAGGGTTAAAATATTCTCTTCGTTCTTAATGAAAAGAAAGGATGGATTTAAAAGACAGAATTTTTTTAGTAAAAATAGAAGTTTTTTTAAAGATGAAATTGCATTTTAATATTTTTTTAAAATAATAATTAATTATTAATATGATATAAAATACAAATAGCATAAACTAACAGCAGGATTGTTACACCAATATTATTAAAAATAATATTTTAATTAATATATTCGTTAAAAAATAATTGATTGTTTTTAAAAAAATTCATGTCTAAATTTAATTTATTTGTCTCCCACGCGCCTTCCAACTGATTGCAAATAGCATGCTGAATTCCATCACATGAGGGGGGATCTCCCGTTGACCGACCCATCATTTGTAAAAGTTTATTTAACTATCGATTTTAAAATTTTTTAAATATTAATATTTTCATATTACACTAAATTTACCAACATCGCATCTAATTTAATACCACATTATTAATTTTTTAATATCAATTATATGAAAAAATTTCACAAGTGAATGGCAGATCCAAAATAAAATTATATAATTTTGGTAAGGTTAAAAAATAATTTTATCATTATACTAATGCATGAATTTATATATATATATTTAAAAGATTTACAAAGTAATTTTACCGTTAAGCCGATAGAAGAATGTGATTGATAAGTTGAGGGACTCAATTAAATTTTTTTAAAAGTTTGAGGATGTATAGTGAAATGATCCCAATTGACAGATAAATAAACTCACTGCATAATATATGCACGTGGTTTTCGCTTACGTCCCTACCGCGTTTCCTTCATAATTTTTGGCCTTCCAAAAACTTGCCACGGATCCGCACGCTCTTTACTCCTCTTCAACACGCTTAAATTACCCCTTCAACAGAAAACTCCCCCCATCTCCGATCCCTATATATAACTCGCACAGAGCCGCCATTTTTCATTATCCCCAAGCTCACTCTCACCATCCATTTCTCAACTCACAAGTCTCAGGGATCTTTTAAACAATTTAACCCCCCTCCAAAAAAAAAAACAACATGGTGAAGCCAACACAGACTGAGTCAACCACGAACCATGGCTCGGACCCAACCGGTAATGGTTCAAAGTACAAGGGTGTAAGGAAGAGAAAATGGGGGAAATGGGTATCCGAAATCCGACTTCCCAACAGCCGCGAACGTATTTGGTTAGGTTCTTACGACTCGCCGGAAAAAGCCGCTCGAGCATTCGACGCCGCTCAGTATTGTTTACGTGGCAATGGAGCTAAGTTTAACTTCCCCGATAACCCACCGGATATAGCCGGTGCAAGGTCACTTGGCCCACATGAGATCCAAGCGGTGGCGTCTAGGTTTGCCAACGAGTCGGTTAATAACAACAATGCGATGACGGGCCCGACAGTAGAACAATACACGTCGTCTTCATCGGTTTCGGTGTCGGACGGTGGATTTGCGACGCAAGTAGAAAGCCATGAAACGAGGACGGATTGGTCGTCGTTTTTGAGCATGTTGGATTCCAATGAAGGGATGTCGTCCGATTATGGGTTTTATCCAGGGCTCGATCATTTACCCGGCGATCATTTCTATCCTCCTCCTCCGCCGCCGCCGGTTGATGACGACATGGACGATGATCAAAACTACGCCGGCGATGGTTTTTCCCAGCATTCATCGTTTCTTTGGAACTTCTAAACCCAAAAATATCAGAATTACAATACTCTTTAAGTGTAATATTAGTGTTTTTTAATCACCCTTTTTCTCGGAAAATTACAGAAAATTAGCTGGATAATCAGGAATTTGGTGAATTTTAGCTGCCGGAATCACTGATTTTTTCCCAGTTATATACTGGTTTGAGAGGTTTTGGCTCTTTATAAAATTTTAAATATATAGGCTTGTTTGTATTTTGTTACCTATAAATTTTTTTCGATAATAAATCAATAATTTTTTCAAGTGTAATTATCAGATAATGTTTTTTTTTAATTTTACAAACAGATTAAACAAATGATATTTTAAAAGTAAAAATAAATAAACGGAAATTTCGTGATGGTGATATATTTATTAAATAATAATATATTTTTATTTTTCAACAAAAAATAAATGGTAGAATATTTTTTGTCAACGGGATAGGATAAAAGTTTCATAAGGTATTTACCATAAAAAAAATAGATAATAATATTAATAATAGTTCTATAAATAAATTTATAAAAAGTCAAAATATATTTCTTAATTATAATTATATAACTTCTTAAATTTTTACTAAAATCAACAATGATATACAATAATTTAAGAGTTTTGATTGAATTTTCTAAATAAAATTTTTGGAAAATTCGGAGTTACGAAGTACTGATATATTTATTAAGTTCTGCTATGCTATCTTTGCTCATTTTGTTTTTATTTATTATTTTTTAATAAAAACTTGCAATGTATCATGAAAAAATATATAATTAATTAGTTGAGTTATTTCACAAATTATTATCGATTTATTCAAAAAAACAAAACAAAACCTAGTAATATAAATTGAAAAATTAATTTTTTCTTAACCTTATGTAATAAATGAAAAGAAGCCCTTTTTAAATTTATATTTTATTCATTTCCTTGAGTCGGTCCAATATTTTTGGATCTAAATTTGTGATTAAATGGATGTGAGTTATCGATTTTTAATTCATTCGATTTAAAATTATTTAAAAATTTTAAAAAAATAAATTAATGTGAAAATCTAATCAGTTTTTTAAGTGCTCCACTAATTATGTCCGACCAAACCAAAAAGGCAAATATAAACAAAAGCTTCGAATTCTATCACGTGTACAAAAGTCAAACCCTAATAAAATTAGTAACTGAAAACCTTTTCCTTTTCCTTTTAAAAAATAAAAATCAACGATTATCCTGTAGTAGAAGATGAAGAACGCGCCACAATCGTAAATCAAAATGTTATACAGAAATCTTAATTATTGAAATCTTAATTTAATAAGAGAAAACAAATAATTAATTTACAAATTAATACAAATAGATGATTAATTTATTTTTTATTTTTTAATAATTTTATTTACTTTAAATCAAATAAATTAATTTAATCGATTTAATCACTCATCTAATTATGAAGATATCGAAAAAAATGAAAGGAATTTGCGAAGAGGAGGGTAAGTGAAAAAAAAAAAAAAAAAAAAAAAAAGGACACCGCCACCTGAACTGACCTCACTCGCGAGTCACGCGTCGAAACATACAAAATAGTAGTAATTAAATAGGTTACAAAATAAAATAAAATAAAATATTTTGAAGTCAAAGCATGTAATCATTGCTTACGTTGAAAACCAATCGTCATCATACGTGACATCTTCATAATTGGTTAAATTCTGATTTTGGTCTCTCTTAGTCCTTATAATTTAATTTAATATTCTTTCGTCATCTATTTTTATAATGTTATTAGTTAATTCAAATAATTAATAATAAGACAATTATTTTCTATAAATTCATAAAGCTGATTTTTTGTATGCGTTAAATGGAATTTTCTAATTATGTATGCATTTTAGTCGAAAATTTTAATTAGATTAACTAATAATATTATAAAAGGAAAAAGATGAAATTTAAAAATTAGAGGGAGCAAAATTAGAAATTTTCCAATTAAAACACTCCAGTTTTGAATCTCTTTTTAAGATTCAACGAAATTGAATTCTTCGTAAAATAAAAGACAAATTAGTTTACCATTAAAAGATTCGCTTAAGCTTCACTCTTATCAACTCTTATTCCGCGATCCTTCCTATTCTTGTTGTTTTCTTAGCTCGTCTCCTATTCGTTTTATGTCGTTGTTGTAGCAGATTAGGTAAAACGTCGGGAGAGGAGAAATGGTGCGTTGTAACTGGCGGAAAAGGCTTCGCCGCCGGCCGTCATTTGGTTGAGGTGCTAATCAATTACCAAATACCAAATGTTCGTTGTTCGAATGGCTGATTTGATTTATAGCATTGATCTCGAATCCTACGAGGAGAACCGAGTCCTCGGCGAAGGTTTAAGGTCCGGTCTTGCTCACTACGTTTCTACTGATCTTCGCGGCGAAGCTCAAATACTCGGAGGTCTCCGATTATTTCGAAAATCGTATTTATTTCTATATTATTTATCAGTAATATTCTTTTTGTAATTGTTTTTAATTCTGGTTGTAGGCTTATAGTAGCTTTGAAAGGAGTTGAGGTTGTTTTTCACATGGCGTTTCATCATTCTGTTAATCTTCAAGGTAAAGTATACATAGTTTATGAGATTTAGAATTTATTCAATTTTGTTGTTATTAAATATTTTTGCAGCAATCTAAAATTTTTACTATGGCTTGCATTCAACTTCTCAATGAGATTTTGGCTTAAAATTTTGATTTAGATTTATTTTGATGAGTTATCTAAAAATATTTTGATTTGTAAGATTAAATTCAATTAGTTGTTTAGTACCGTATGTAACAATTCAATTTTCAATGGTGTCGAAAATAGTGATTTAGGGATCACTAAATCCGACAAGTAAGTTTGAAAATTTAATAAATTAATAATTATGGGTCAAGTGTGAATTTAGAAGAATTTTTTAATTAGAAAATTTTGGGAAAAAAAAAGAATTTAATAGATAAATTGAGTCTAAAACGAGGTATTGAGACCTCGAATGCATAAGTCGAGCCATAAATATTTTTATAAATATTTATGGAGTGTCATTGAGTTAGTATTAAAGTTTCGTTAGAAAATTTTAACGTTTGGATAGTCAATTAATTAAAAAAGACTAAATTAAAAAAGATGCAAAACTTGTTAAAATGATTAAATAGCTCAAATGTTAAATGAGGGAGGACTTAAAAGGAAAATTAGCCTAAAAGGAATGAATGAGGCGGCATAAACAAGAAAAAAAATTGAAATTAGATGAACTAAAGGTAAAATGATAAATTTTACAAAATTAAACAAATAAATAGAAATTGAAAGAGATCTCTAGGCCATTCTTCTTATAATTTCGGCCAGACAGCCATGGGAGAGAGCTTTTAAGCTGGTTTTACACAAATTTACTGCATGTGAGTTTATTTATTGCCCTTTTTCTTATAATTTTTGTATTTTTAAGACTTTCACAATTAGGTCCAACTATCTAATTCATTAGTTTTTTATTTTATGGGTGACGTTAAAAGTTACTATGAATAGTGTTGTATGATTATGGTGAATTATTATGGAATTGAAGTTCTTATTTTATTATATGATGATTTTATTAAGTGATTTTGATAGAAATTGATTTTAGGACCTAATTGTGAAAAAGTTGTGAATTAAAGTTTGGTACTGAAATTCTAATTTTCAATGGTTGTGTAGTAGCCTATAATGAATAAGTAAAGTGTTAATTGAGAAAAATTAGCTCAATTGATGGGTTAATTGAGCAGAGACTAAATTGTAAAAACTGTAAAATTTGAGGAAAAAATATAATTTCAAAAATTAAAAGGTATAAACTGTAGAGTAGAGTAAAAATGAAATGAATGCTAATAAATTAATTATTTTACAATTATAGATCAAGAACCCGAAGTGAATTGTGAAAAAGAGAAAATAGCCGATTAGTCCCTGAACTTGTATGACTTTCGCGAATTTGCCAAGGTAAGCTCATATGGCTAAATTCAATGTTTTGTTATAAAATATTTTGATTTTCTAAAACAACGATTTTGGTCTACGAAATTTGAGAAAACGAGTTCGGGAGTCGGTTACGTACGAGGAAGGATTAGCACCCTCGTAAAGCCCAAAATTGGTACCTAATTGATTAATTAATGTCTTGATGTCGAAAGTTGAAAAGATTTTAAAATAAATTTTAAAATATGATCCCTTTTTATGAATGTTTGAATAACTTGAAATGGATATTAAGATTCTCTTGTTCCAAAGAAATAAAATATCACATCCAGCATGTAGGACACAACATTTCAAACCTTCGATATCAAGATCATCTCATAATTTCCAAACTTATGTATTGAAATTTTAAGAAGGATATTCGGTCATTCGGTCAATCGATGAATCGAAACCCAGCACGTAGAGCACGATTTTTTCTCGAAATTTCCAAACAATAGAATATTGCCTTTATGTTAAATAAAAAAAAAATCCTTTTTTATGCATCGGATAAAGGCTATGGTACGATTTTATTGTATCATGCGAAATGAAATTATAATAGCATGCATACCAAAAAGTAGTAAATGTAATGACATAAATGACGATAATGAGTACAAAATAATCGATAAAATAAATAAAGGATCAATGAAAACAAGAAGTAACTAAACAAAAATTACTTAATAAAACAAAAGGAAGCACGAATGATAATGATAAGAACTAATTAAGAAAAAGGTGAAAAAATATTGGGTAAAACAAACAAATAAAAAAGATGGTGAGAATAATAATGATAATAACCGTATAATAAGAATGACAATAATAATATTATAAGTGAAAACCTAAATGGGTTGATTTATAAAAGTATGCAAAGAATGGGTAACAAATAAATGAATGACTATATAATAATAATAATAAATATTTTAAAGTTTGAAATTATTTAAAAGATATAAATAAAAATGAATGATAAAATGGTAGTAATAAGAGTAACAATGTAAAAAAATATGTATGTATATATATTAATTTAAAATATAAAGATGTATATAAAAATTTCAAAATAAATGTTACGTAGGATAGTTTAAAAGAAATGATATATATAAACTATTTAAAATCAATAACAATTTAAAAATATGTGATATGTCCAAAGTAAAATAATGATATAGATATATACAAAAGGAGAAAAAATAAAATTAATTAGCTTAATAATATGATGATAGCAATAATAATATAATAATAAAAAGTAGAGAATGATAATAATACATTCATAGGAATAATAATAGTATATTGATAATAACAATAACGAAAAATAATGATAAAATAATAATAATAAATTAAGGAATAATAATAATACTAACAATAATATAATATAAATAATACAACCAGAGAAATAGGAACAACAATAGTAATAAAAGAATGAAAGTAATAATGATAATAATAGCAAATAACAAGCATAAAAATAAAATATAATTGGGAGCAATGATATTTAATTAGTTAATAAAATAGCAAAAAGAACGAAAATAGATCAATTTGGAATTAAAACAGAAATTCGTGGCAAATTCGAAAGAAAAATAAAAGAGAGGATGACCAATTTGAATACGTGAATGATATGGGAGGACTAGATGGGTAATAAACCCGTTCCCAAAATGCGCCGTCTTATCAGAGGGCCCGAATGAAATAGTAAAGAAATTTTAGGGATGAAATTAAAAAGAAATGAAAGGGAAATGGGACCACATTGAAACTGACCTCAAAAGCGGAAGGACTAGGGGCGCAAATAGACCCCCAATCCAAAAACGCATGGATCCTTGGCGGGTTAGGGTCGGATTTCGAGTCTGGGTCGTTAAACGACGCCGTTTGAGGCCATGGGAACGGCTCTAAACGACGCCGTTTTACTTCACTTATAAAAGTCAATTTTTTTTTTAAATTTCATTCCATTTGGGTTTTCAAAAAAAAAAATGAGAGAAAATCTTTGGATTCTCTCTGGGGGGGTCACGATTTCTAGCCACAGGTCCGACCATCGTACCGACATCGTCCCCCGCGTCGGCCACCATACACGGTGGCCGAAAAACCAAAAAGGTAAAATTATTATTATTATTATTTATATATAAATATACATGTATGTATTGTTTTTAAAAGATAAAATAGGGAAAACATGTATACAATCGATTCGAAAAGAAAATAAAGGAAAAATAAAAAATAAAAAGAAAGAAAAATAAATAAATAGCGGTAACCTTTGTTTTTTCAAAATCTCTTTGTGGATTTGCTATTTGTGTTTTTTTTTTAATCTTCTTTTTGTATTGATTCTCCCTCCAAACAATTTACATTTTTTCTTCCGGCTATATATAGCCGAATGCATGTTATCATTTGTTTTTTTGTTCGCTTTCGTTGTCTGCCTTTGTATGCTCTTGCATCTTGCTGTATTCTTGCTCGTTTCTGGATTGTTTTGCAGGACTGAGGAAGGTCAACGGGAAAAGGCTTCCATTTTGGTGCAAGGCGACAGTCCTTGGGCGGTGGGCATGCTGACGGAGGCATATGGGGTGCGGCGCTCGAGAGAGAACCAGGGTTAGGCTTGGCTGAAATTTGGTTTAGGCATTGGGCCTATCGGGCCATCCGGGTTTGGGCTTAGTTGGGTTTAGGTTGGGTAATTTAGGCCTGCTAATTGTTTGCAATTTGGACATTAAACTTATTAATTTTTGGGTATTATTATTATTGGGTTTTTTAAAGGGCCAGGCAAATTTGGGCCCGTACAGACGGAAAAGACCATGGTTGGACCATGACAACATGTGATATGTGATTTCCGTATAAGACCATATCTGGGTCATGGCATCGGTGTGATATGAGCTTCCGTATAAGATCATATCTGGGATATGACATCGGTGTGGTATGTGCTTCTGTGTAAGACCATATCTGGGCTATGGCATCAGTGTGATATGTGATCCATGTAAGACCATATCTGGGATATAGTATCAGTGTGATATGTGATCCGTGTAAGACCATGGCTGGGCTATGGCTTCGGTGTGTGATAACGAAGTACTCAATTCCGTAATCGTTCTCTAATTTGATTAAGAAAGGTAAATGACAAAGGGGCCCAAGAGATTAAAAGTTGGTTAATAAGTGACATTGAATTCAAGCAAGTGAACTTATCACTAAATTTGTGATTGACAGGAGGAGTTAGTGAAATTAAATATTGTATAATTGTTATAAGATTTTCGGTAAGAATTATTTTCTATGCCCATGAACTTACTAGGCTTTCATAAGCTTACTCCTGTGTGTTAAATGTTCTTTGTAGATTGACGTGAAATTGGTGGATCAGATCAACACATCAGGGCACACTATCCAGATTACTTCGGTAAATTTATTGTACATTTTACGGTTTATATGGCATGTATAGGGTTTAATTAAAAGGAAGTGAAGATATTATAAACTTAGTTATCAACATTTTTCACTAAAACAGTTTTGGACAGCAGCAGTAGTTCAACTTTGAAAAATCACAAAAAATTATGGAAATCGACTTAGAGGTTGAATAAAATATGAAATTAAATTCTATTAAGTTTAGTTTTACATAGAAGAAACGGTGTAAGCAAAAGTATCTTATTTTATGAGATATTTGAATTTTTCTGACATAGAGTCAAAATTATTTCGAAATTCCCTTAAATGATTTGGGAAAATCATTAAAAATTGTACAAAAATAATTATGAGTTATATTTTATATGCTTAAAATCATTAATGAGTCTATTTAAAAAAAGAACAAATAGAAACATCATCCGAATTCTGTATGAGGAGATAATTAATTTTTAGTAAAGAAAGGTTGAAGCTGTCAAACAACAAAATAGGGGTAACTTTGAAGAGTAAACTATACTTATTAGCTAATCCAAAAATTCTGAAAATTTTATGGTAATAAGATATGTGAGTCTAGTTTCAGGAAAAATTATCGGATCTTAATTTGAATTTTCGTAGCTCCAAATATAAATAATTTAGTAACTATGACTCGAGAAGACAGCTTGACTGGAATATAAACAAATAGTGGAATTATATGCAATTATTCTATAAACTCCGGTAACATCCTGTAACCCCGTTCTGGGGACGAATGTGGGTTAGGAGTTTTACGCCGTATGAATATAATGATTATTACTGATGTATCTTATTTCAAATTTTCGTTTAATTATAATTTATAACTCTTTAAAAAAAATGGCATTCAACTCAAAAGTGAGAAGCTTATTTGGCAGAATGGTTTGTTCGTATATAAATTTTGTTTATTGTGGACACTATTAACAAAATTATGGTGGCTGTAATTATTTGCCATTACTTTTGCTCTGTCAATGAAACAGAGTGTTTTCTCTCTACTGCTCCTTAGCTTCCTTGGAGCCATATTATCACTTGGGACTATGTTAAGGCTACAGGTGAATTTACTTTAGAGGTGTTTCTATTATAGAGACTTGATTATATTAGTTTCTCTATTATTAAATAGATTAATTCAGTCTTTATATTATTAATTAAAATTAATAAGACTAAACTAAAATAAAATTAACATTTACTCTTTAGAGTTAATATTTTTAAAATTTTTATGGTTCTGTAAATTAAATATTTTGTTTGGAATCAAACTACAATTGAAAAAAATAAAGGGACTAATTTGATCTAGTCCCTATACTACAGGGACTTCTTGAGTACTTTAACCTATAGGTATGTCTCAAGACTATTGATGCTTTAACTCTTTGGATTAATATGAAGGGTTTGCGCTTTACTTTTATGGGTATTAGCTCATTGCATTTGTGTTCGTAGAAACACCCCCCCCAAAAAAAAAACAAAAAAACAAAAAAAAAACAGAGCCTCATTTTGGGTTTTAATTGCATGAAGGTTGGAACACTGAAACTTATGTCAAGGAGTTATTTCTCAAAGTTGGGTTAATGGAGTGAGCAAGAGGCATGGTTGTCATTACAAAGTTGATTCTTAATTATACATAACATTATGCCATTCTTGTCATGATTATCTTGATTTTGTTATTTCAAAGTTTATTGAAGAGATAACCAACATGAATTATAACTGTCTTTTTAGTACATATTACAAATTGAGAAAAAAGATAACAACAACAAAATTTGATTTTTGATTTTTGAGCATTGATACTATATACAGATGTTTGGCCTTAATGTCTCCATGAAGCTAATTGCCATGAAACATTAACATATAAATATTAATAACGTGGCCTTAACTCATTTGATGGAGGTCTTGGTCCACGTTATACATATAAAATACTAATGATTATAACGTTTTCATTTACTTTTTCTCAAAATGATATGGTTTTTCTAGGCAAAAATGTTATAGAAATTTTTATATTAAGAGTCGGATTGAATTTTATTCCTTCTACTAAAAAAAGGACAAATTAATTTTTATATATTACATCAAAGAACAAATTGGTACTTTTGTTAAAAATTTCATTAATTCCTACTGTTTAAAATTAATCATTGTATGTCAGTGTGAGTTACACGTGGCACATCACATGTTGTTATTTGGTTATTTTGTCAGCTATGCCCTGTTTAATAGCAGAAATGGATAAAATTTTCAAGAAAAAATATCAGTTTGCTTTTTGATTTAAAATACAAATATCAATTTATCTATTTATTTTAATAGAGAATATAAAATACAATTTAACACTTAACACATGACGTTTATGTTTTCCAATCCTATGTAAGTTTGATGTGTTAAATATTTTCAGAGCATTGCAAAAGTTGCAAGAAGGGTGATATCTTTCTCAGATCTCAACCAGCCCCTCCTTTAGTACTTAGAATCAGGTTTGTCAACTGACTCTCTTAATCACTCAACTTGCTAATAATATTCTAAACGTGGAATCTCCTCAGCCTTTGAACCAACCTGTAGTGGGCATTTGGTCACTAGCATAGACAGATCAAATTCATACTATTATCTAATCTACAAGTAGTATTAAAATTTAAAAGTCTACATAAAAAAGAGAAGATTATAACAAAAGATTCAACCACAGCCAGGGAAGGTTTCTTCTATTTCACCTGAAAATGACAGCTCCATTGACACCTTCTTTGTCTTTTTTAACCTTCCACTAACTTGATGATCTCTCGAAATGCTTGGGCGTTTGACTTATCTTAAACTACACAACCTACATAATATATTAGGTGTCTAGTTAGGCCACAAACATCGTACATTAAGGCTACATAATTGGATAAGGGTAAAGTTAAGAATTTTATTTAAGGGGTTAGAGATAAAATTATAAAATTTTAGAATTAAAATTAAGATTTTATATAATTTTAAATTGATATTTTTTTATTTAATTAAAGTTAAGATTTTAGAATTAAAATTTTGGATAAGACTACATAATTAGATAAGGATAAAATTAAAATTATAAAAATATATTTTTTCATTTAATTAAAAGCTAAAGAATCTTTAAATTTGATTGTTTGAATTTTTTAGAGGGGCTTAAAAATATTTTTTTTCCTTTATTAAAGAGGTCTCTCAACCCCAATTAGTCTCTACTTGTATCGAATTGAATTGAATAAAATAAAAAAAAATTGTATTAATTGAGTTGAGGAATTCTATTTCATCATTTTAACATAATTGAATTTTTGTTTTTGAAATTCACAGGGACTCAAAAGATATTTTACACCAATTTATTATTTGAGCCATTCATAAAAATCAAATAACTCAATTCGATTAAATTGAAATTCGATTTCTTTTAATTAAATTAATTTTTGCTTAATCCTGAAAGTGTTTGAAAATATGTATATGATACTGGCATGCTCTTTTTTTTTTTTTTCCTAAATATTTTATTTGTTTGGAGAAATATAGCTTCAAAAGACAGTGGACAGCTGATATATATGATCTTTGTAGGCAATAGTTTGTTGAACAAGAAGAGATATGACACGAGTTGTGTTCATTGGCCCACATCACTCCATAAGCACTAAATAATTGGACAGCTTCACCATTTTCTGGGTGGTCTGATATAAGTAATCGGTTAGTTAAATTTAAAAAATAAAAAATTGATTTTTATTATTTTTAAATCTGAAATGAAACTATTTGAAATAAAATTAATTACACCGAGTCGACTTTCCTGCATTGATTTTGACGAAAAATCGATTTAACCGAAAATTTATGTATTTTTCTAAAGATTATATAAAATTAAATCAAATTAAAAACACTACTAATTACAATAAAGGCAAATTCGATCAACAAAAGCTATATAAATATGAAAGCAGGGTTCAAATTTTAGTTTGTATAATTGATGGGTTTAAATTTTTAGTATTTTGTTTATCGGTTTTAGTTGAATTTGGGTGTAATATTGGGTTTATTTTTGGTTTGAGTTTGAGTATGGATTTGGGTTTAAGTACTATAAAAAATATAAATATAATATGTATTTTTAGACTTTATAAGGAGGGTCAAACGGTTGATAAAGTGTTTTTTAAAAATAAAGTAATTAAAAAAATAAATATTTAAAAAAAAAGACATACACATGGAAATTTTTTGAGTTTGTTCGTGGAATAGAAAAAATTACATTGTTAATGTACCAAATACTAACATGTTTTTAATGGGTTATTATCTGATACATTGAGAAACAAAGTTAAGATTTTACCAGATGTCTTGTTTATTTATTTTTATTTTTTTAAATGCAACTTAAAGATACATGACAAAACCTCAACTCCACTTATGAAGTTAAAAGTTCCGCCATGTGTATCAAATAATATTCATTTTTTTGAATTATAACCGACACTTCAGATCGAATAAAAATTGAAATTGACCAAATCGAGCTAATTTAATCAATTTAGTTAGGTCAGTTTAGTCGGCTTGACTCAACTTTTACTTACCCCTAAATATTGTAATAGTGAACATATTGTTTTTTTTTTCTCTACATTTACTAAGTATTGATACTAATATGCTTTAGAATACCATTTTAAATACATCAATATTTTTAAAAATATTTATAAATATCAAATAAATAAAATTAAATAAATTTGAAATATAAAATAATTGTTAATAAACTTCACAAATATAATCTATAATCTATTGTTGAACAAATACAAAATAAACAACCAAAAAAAATGCCTTACATTAAACAACGAAATCATCCTATAAATTATTTAAATAATTCCTTTTACTAATTAAAAAATAACAAGATATTAATTTTTTATATTAATATTTATAATTTATAAAGTTAAATTCAATTAGAAAATATTTTTTTTATCAAAATAGTTATTTAAATAGGATGGAATTGGGTCAACTTTAATTTAGTTAAAATAATGCATTATTTTAACTTAATTCAAATTCATTATTTATGTACCGATTAGTATACATTAAAATTAAAAGTATAATTTAAAGTTCCGATTTATTATCAAAATAAAACATATTGATTGATACGATTCTTAACAGGTACATAATTTAACTGTTATGTATATGTTATGATGATCTTATTATAAAATAAAATTTTAAACTACATAAACAATCTATCAGCATAAGTATATCAAATACAAGTATAATTTTATAGAAAACAGAGTCAGCAATGCTAAAATATATATAATTATTGGCAGATGATGCAGTTGCTTGGTGCATGCTGCTATGGTTATGCATCACCTTTTTCTTATTTTATATATGATAGTATGATAAGAACCCTAATTTAATAATAGTAGTCAACTTTAAAATTACACCATACTTTTGACCTTGGAAAATGACTTATAACTGTGAACAAATAGAAGCTCCAAATGACCCCCTCCCCCGTTTTGTTACTTTCAGATTACGTAAATGATTTGAACCCAAAACCGAATATTGCAAAAGCAAAGACAAGCAAAATAATATGTATACAAGATGAAGAAGAAGAGACAAACAGGTGTCCCTAGTTTTGAGTTATTGTTTCAATTCCTGCTTCTATTGCAATAAATGCAGAAAAATATGATTTCGGCCTGGATCTTGTGATTGAGTTTTGGAGGACTTAATAAAATTTTTAAATTTTTTTGGAGTTTAATGAATTTTTTTTAAAAAAAATAGAGGATTTAGTTAAAATTTTTGTGAGAGTAGTGAGAATTTTTAAAAATTTAAGAGATTTATTTTAAGATATTTTCAAAAATTGAGGGCCTAATTTGTACCTAATTTTTGTGAGAGTAGTGAGATTTAATTTTATGAAATTTGATTTACTTTTAGATTTTGGTTGCTTTTGATATTTTGATAGGTATATTTAATAAATTAAGTAAATATTTAAATATTAAATTTTAATTAATTTTACTGATAAGTATTAGGTACAGTGATAAAACATATTGTATTCTAAAAAAATACAAGTTCGAATATTTTTTAAAAAAATTCCTTCTCATAATCAAATATTTTTTAATGTAAAATCAACTAATGGAGTTAAAATAAATATCAATAAATTAAAGTCTTAACAATGAACAACCCTAATCTAAACTGTGGCCAGAAATCTCCCTCGTTTAATAATCAATATTTGACGGGAAATTTGCATGTGAAAAGAACAGGTATGCTGAAATTAATGTGATAATGATATTCACAAACTCAGTAAGTTCACCACTCACCATCACAACAAAAACAAATACTATAGATGGGAGGAAGTGGGGCTCAAGCATGATGGAAGTGGAAACCCCCCCCCCCCAAGCCTTGGTTTGGTTGGGTATGGTACATTAGTAAATTCAATGAAATAACAAGCCCATTCTGGAGAAGGACATATGGATCCAACTTTTGAAAGCACTAGAGATTTAAAGAAAAAAAAAGGACGAATTCTGTTTTTAGTCCCTATTTTCTTAAATCATTCTATTTTTACTTTTAGGAATTTCCTTTTTTTTTTAACTCTTTCCATTTAATAATTGATGTTGAATTGATTTTACCATCAAAGAGTAATTAAAATAGATTATGAGTCAATTTAAAAAAAAAAAACTTAATGGTTAATTTGAAACATGTAAGCAAAATAAAGGTAACGATTTTCACTTATCTTCTGAAATAATGTTACAGAATCATACATCCCATTTTCAAAATCAAAACCTTACAATCTTAGATTCATTTTTATTTTTGCCTATTTGGGTCGTTCATGTGTGTAATATTGGGACAAATTTTTTATTATGAAAATATTGCATAATTCATTTTAACGAAAGACTTAGTTGTAGATCTTTGTGTTAAGACTTAGAGGGCCTAACTAAAATTTGTTTTTAAAATTTTGGTAAGCCTAATTAAAAATTTCAAAAGCTTAATGAGAGTTGACAAAAAATTTGAAGGAGAAAATCTGAAAAGTTTAAACGAGAATTTTTAAATTCTGAGTTTAACTGAAATTTTTTTTAAAAAAAATTAAGATTCTAATGAAAATTTTCAAAAAAATTGAGGCTAAGACCTTTGGAAAGACTTTTTTTGGTGTTATTACTTGGACCTCAAAAGAATAAAGGAATTCAATTCTTAAAATTAAGAATAAAAAGACTAAATTTAAAATGTAAGAAATATATAAGGACTGGGAGTAGAAATAGACAAAAAAATGGCTGCTTTTTTCTGCTCTACAAATTTTAAATCAAAAGAACACTCCATCAAAAAAAAAAAAAACCACCCAAAGTTTCTCTCTGTACTCTGTGACTCCATAGCAGGGCACAAAAACAACGAATTTCCTTAAAAAACAGTTCACTTTTCTTTTTCCACACCCTTTTTTTTTTCATATAAGTTAACATTAAAATAGTAGTAATTAATAAAAATAATCATTTTGTCTCCAATCTCTAAAAATCCCATTTCCCTCCCCTCTCTCCTCCACCCTTTTTTATTTGATTCCTCTTTTTTCTCATTCGAGATTCTTTTGACTTCATCATTTCAAGTTTTCTTTCTTTGGGTTCATTTAAAATTCATTCACTTATTTTGGGTTTTTTTTTTTTATATTTTTAAATAACTTTTGAATCTGAGCCTGAAAACACGAGATGAGTGAAAGAAAAACATGGGTGGTCTCAAAAACAATAGGGTGGAAGTGGTGAACAGAAAAGGCTGTTCAAAGCTGTTTATTGGGTCCTCACCTTCGTTTGAACCAATGCCCCTTTCCCCTGTTGCTTCTTCACTGGGCTCTGAACCGGTTACGGTTCGATCCACCGGTCCGTTTTCTGCTTTGGTCATTTGTGTTACTGGCTTATCTAAAGGTTGGGTAATTTTGTTAAACTTGTATGATTTTGAATTTGGGTACTTGAAGTTTGATTGAATTCAGCTATTGCATGTGTTGAGAAATTTTTTTTTAAAAAGAAATTAATGTTTGTTATTGCTGTTTTTTTTTTTTTTTTTTCAGAAGCAAGGAAACAAGTTATGGAAGCAACTGAGAGATTAGGCGGTCAATATAGTCCAAGCTTGCATCCTCAATGTACCCATCTGGTGGTTCAGATATCCTTTCTCATTATCATTGCTTTTTTGAAAATTACTTTAGATTTTGGCATCTTTTGAAACTTGGCTAAAGAACTATAGTTTTCTGAATGTGGTTGAAAAGTTATATGTATGTATGAGTATAAATGTTGAGGGGATGGACTATTTCGGGGGAGAAGTTTTAGAAGGTGCCGGCGGCCGAGCAGTTGATCAGTCGCCCAACAACTGAACTATTGTCTCCAGGTGGGGGTTTTATCTCTTGTACTCTGTTGAGAGTCGGCGTGCTGTAAGTGGCTCCCTGAAGGGCTTGGTTCACAGAGCCCGTGCCTCGATTGGTGGACTTGCAAAGCTCAAGGGATAGGTGTCAGTATAGTACGGGTGAATAATTATGAAGTTACTTGAGCATGGGGATAGCTCATGGCATGCTAGCTCTTGGCAGTGTACCGGAGACAAAACCCTTACTAGGACAATACCTTCGGTTGTTGGGGGATCTGTCCACTGTTTGGTGGACAACACTTCGAAGATTTCTCTTGAAGGAGTCAATCCCCTCAACAGTATATATATATATTACTGTGTATATTTCTTTGATTTTGCTAGAATTGAATTTTAAATCTTTATACTTGCATCTCTAAATTGCTGTACTGTAGCGGACGGAGTAGTTTACATGACATCCTTGCATCTGTCATTAAATTATTTTTTTCAGATAAAAACTGTTAATGTGATTAGATTTGGTATTATTAACAAAATCCATTAATCTTATGACTATAAATTAAATTTTAATGACCTACATCGGATTTTTGTTGAAATGCGATACTCAAAGGTGGAATTTACTTGAAGAAAAGAGTACCAATATGGTTAAAATTTTATGATACTATTGTAATTTCCAGATGGATGTTATGATGATGATGATAACATTTCCTATCACTCAGTTTATGTATTATTTCTACTGGTACCATAGTTCTGTTGACCTTAATCTTGGATACAGCATAAGCGGACGTAAGTTTGAGCATGCTCTAAAACATGGATCAAGAAATGGCCTGTTCATCGTTACACTTGGATGGTTTGTGGATAGTGTCAAGAGGAATGGTATACGTTGCTGTCATGATATGTTTTCTATTTAGGGATATGCTCTTTTCAAACTGTTACAAGAAATATGTTTCAGAATTTAGATAAGACTTAAGAGTTAGAAAACTGAATAGGATGATACCTTATGCTACCAGCTACTGAACTAAATTGCAGCTTGTATATATGTTTTACTGATATGGTCATTTATGAATCGTCTGGCTATTGTTTAGTGGCTGTTTTTGAACTCTTAATTGCAATGTCCAAATGCCTTTTTTTATTTTAATTTCAAATTCTACCATTGAATTTTATTATTTTGATTCTAGGGTGCAGTTCTTTGTCTATATACACCTAAGTTTTACAGGAAGTGGAAGTTGAGTTTTTTCCGGAAGTAAAGGCCATTTGGGTGCCTTTTTATTTTATTTTATTTTATTTCGTCAAATTCATTTTTTTCCATTTATTTCAGTTAGGTTAAGTGAATCACTCTACACCGTGAAGGGTGTTGGTGAAAATGGCTCACGTGTAGATGAGTTGAAGTGGCTTGTGTCTACTGCTTCAGAAAGTTCATGTCTTCCTGCCAGTTTTCATGATACCAAGAAAATTGACATGGTTGAAAAACCACATGTAAGATATTCTAGAAGTGACCCGAAAAATAGTTTGAGTTCAATGCTGTCTGGTCATACCCTGTATATAGATTCTGATATTTCAGATGAGCTACGGAATAAGGTAACATTTAAATATCCTGATTAAAATTAATTTTTCCTCTTTGAAATGCCAGTTTTGAATACATTGCATCTTCTATATGTTGATGCATCGCTAGTAAATTACTCACTATTTTAGTTACGTTTGGACTTGTATGTTGCTTTTAGCAATTCCTCAAGACATTTAACATGTTGATAGGTTCTCGAGGCAGCATCTAAAGAAGGTGCCCTGGTTGTAGATCGATGGTTTGTTGGGTGTAATGCTAGTTATGTAGTGTGTGAAGGAAATTCTGTCCATCGGTATGTCGGCCACTCTAACAACATCGTAACGGTGAGTGCTTCTGCATTGCATCATGCAAACAGTTCATTTTGTGCATCATCATCATAATGAGTTTGATTCTAATGTCATCATTATTTTGCCCCAGTTTTCCCATGATGTCATCACTGGCAATATACATAACAACTTATAAGAATAATCAATGCTTCATTATGCTTAAACTGACTTGACATTTAATGTCTCAGCCGTTGTGGATCCTGAAAACAGCTAAGGATAGGTATCTGCAGAGACTTGTTCACATGTCTGCTGATTTGGCTCGGCAGATTGGAACAGTGCTTGAAAAATCTCAGAATGGCATTGAAGGAGAGGTACTGATGAATATTTTGATTCTTATGATATTGGCACTTGAAAACTCATTTAAGGATATAGATTTCACATCTTTTGCTTCTATGATATCAAAGCTTCCATGTTATTCCTTTCCTGTGATGAATAATTAGATATGAAAAATGGGAATGGATCCAATCATTAGAAACAGTTTTGTATAGATGAGTCGTCGAATATAATTTAGCAATGATTGATGATGTTTATAGATTACTTCTCTGATTCTTAAGCTAATGCTTGCACTGGTTCAGAAACTGAAGTTTTTCTTAAGCAATTGAGTGTTGACCTTTCAAATTCACTGTTTCTGTGTCTAGTCACCGGTTCTGCTAACTAGGTTCTGGTTAGGTTATGCTTATCTGTTGATCTCCTTTTTAGCTTCTCCAAACAGATATGCTAATGTCAAGTTTCAATAGGTAAACAATGCGGGTAACTTCTCTCAAGATACTCCGAGCTTCAGAAGCAATGCTAGTTATGAAGAAAGGCAACAGATTGTTCATTTAGCCAAAACCGGGGTTAGAAATCGTCGTGGTCGTCGAATGCAGGTAAGTGATTAATCATGCGTATGCCCTTGGATTTTGTAATATTGTGGGCTTAAATTATGACAAAAGAACTGCGGTGATTTGACTTGGGTATTAGATACCACTGTTTTTTTAGTTAAAGTTAATATTTGAATTATATGTTCTCTATATAAACCCAAGAGACTATGGTAAGTCATCTTAATTGTAAGATTTGTTGCATGGAAGAAATTAACTGGATGAACCTTGGGATTTGGGTGGTAGACATTGACCGGTTCGAGAGTTGACCACACCATGGTTTCTTATTCACCAAAATGCATATTAGAAAGCACCCTTCCGACATGATATTAGCTATCGGATCGATTGACTTCTAAGTAGGTGGAGGCAAACTAGAAGGTAGTAACAGGCTAGCTCAAAATGGATTAAGATTAACTTATTCCTTTTTGACAATCGATGGTTCCTATATTTCATATTATATCATGTAAGCTATGGAGGGGTCCTTATCCTACTGCATGCATGCAACGCAAGTTGTAGAAATCAGGCTTACTATTACAATGTCATCGTAAGCATGTGTGCAAACACCATCGTGAGTGTTCACCTTAATGCGGTTATTTCTCTTTAAAGATTACTTTAGCGGAATGATTATAATGTATTATTATTGCATTTCCTTGAACATTTGTTCCCTTTTCAGACTTGTCAAACCCCGATTCGTCCAATAAGTCCGAGTAGTCTTCTTGATTCAATTTGCTGGACGATATCTGAGCCAACTTCAACTGCTTCAGTTTTCATCAACTCTTGTAGTGTTGAAGATGTCAGTGAGCACCAATCCATATTCTTTGATGCAAATGGTGATGGACAGGATTCCAGGGCCTCATTTACGAACTCCACCCGGTCTCTTACAGAAAGGTCTTTGTTCTTTCTGCTATAGAGATGCCTCATCTATTTTTGTTCGTTTTCATGTTTTAATTTAATTAGCCATTGTCTTACAATTTATCTGCTCCACATCTTGTTTGCAGTGAGAGAAACGAGTTGATATTCAAAAACCACTTTCTAACCATACTATTCCCAGTTGACCGGTTTTCCGAGATGGGTCCTTCTTCACGAACATATTTCAGCAATAACGGCTTTACATGTCTGCAGGTTTTGGATTATATATATTCCTTTTATCAGGTACTAGAGTTATCGATGTTAATGCAACATGTTCAAACATGACATATGGATTGAATTCTTTGCTTGCATTGCTGCTGTTTTGTAGGAGAACATGTCGAGTCATGAAATAGAAGCCGCTATCCACACGGACTCGAGGCATGCTGACCGGCTTCGAGCATTGTACTCTAGCAAAGAGACAGTTGAATGCAGTGGAAACATGATTTTCAAACGAATCGATTTCTTAGGAAGTCGTAGAAGCTTCGAAATGTTAAAGCGTGTTAGTGGGGATAATAACAGTAATGTATATGAGCTCTTGATTAGAGCCTAAAATATCATCATAAATAGCATTACCGGTAAAGGATTGAATCTTCAGTCACAGCATCAATACTCGGGCCGACCGCGGCATAATAGGACCGTTTTCCATATATTGAATGTGAAAGCTGGTAGACTTGTTAGGATATTAGGGTAAAAAAGACCCCGAACTTGTCGAGTTCCGATCTGTCCCGACCCTAGGAGTAGGTAAAATCCAGCTTGCCTTAATATATTTACTAACGTTAATTTTAGGGTTAATATGCAAATTTGTCACTATGTTACTATAGTCCATTATGATTGGTAATAAATTTATCACTATAATTCTGTATTGAATTCTGTTGCTTTCTGTTGTTTGGTTGAATTTTGCCACAAAAGTCAAATTTTTGATTAATTTTTGCTATTAAATTTTAATTTAAAATAATTTGAAGACAATTTAATAATATTTTTTATAGTTTAATATTTAACAATAATAAGTTAATTAATATATTATTGAAATTAAATAAAACTGGTTATTCTATAAAAAAAATAAACTTAATTTTTTATGATATATGTATTTTTATTTTTCAAGTTTTTATTTCATTGAGTAGAAATTCTAATTTAATTTATGAAGTTTTACTATGTTACATTATTGCTAATTATTAAAATAAAATATTTGAAACAAGTCATCAAAAATAATATTAAGTAGTAAATTTTAATTAAAATTTTAAAATTAGTGACAATATTTAACAAAATCAATGCTTTACAAATGTAAAAGAGTTGAATGATAAATTTATTTATATTTTCAAAATATAATAAAAAACATTAATGAAAACAAAATATAGTGGCAAATTTGAACGTTGACATGTAATATGAAGGCAAATCTGTACTTTAACTCTTAATTTTATAGCATATATATTTTAATTCTATGAACATTTTTTTATTATAATTTCTTTTAAGTTCATAAGAGTTCATACATATATTTTGTTTATTTTTTCTAAGATTAATATAACATAATATTATTTGAAATTTCAGAAGATAGTGGAATTCATTTGGGGATTTGAGTTGGAATTCAAATATTAAATAAAATTTGGGATAAGATTACATTCATCAATTAGGTTGAAAATTGGTCAGTATATTGATCTACGAATCTAAATAAAATAATTTTTTTTATAATTTTATGAATTTTTAATAATAAACAAGAGAGGAAATTTTCTCTCAAGTTCTCCCATTGTCAAACCTTCATCAAAGAAAATTGTAAGTTTTTTCTTCTTAAATTTAATAGAATTTCGATCATAGATGATAGATTTTGAGGACCCATTGGTTCAATTAGGTGAATTAGTGAGGTTTGATGTAAAGTTTCATTGGTGGAAATCTTAGGAAATTTGAGGTTAAAAGTTTTAGTTCTTACATGAATGATGTTGAGCTAGGTGATGGAAAAGCATGTTAAAATGAAATAGGAAGTTACAATTAGTTTAGATCATTTGATAAATTATGTATTACTAAGGATTAAATTGTAAGAGATAAAAATTTTAGGGTTTGATAATAAATAATGATTATAGGAGGCCTCCGTACTATATTTATAAAGTCGAATTTAATTTCGAATGGGTAAATTGTGAGAAATGAGCATTTCAGATATTAGGGTGTATAAGAACTAAATTGAATAAAATGCATTCATGTATATAATGTGTTGATTTGTGTTTGAAAAGACGACGCAAGACCATCCCAGGACAAAGGGAAATCCAAAGTTGTTGAAGAATAGATATTTTGGTTTGTGCTCTCATAACTCGAACTCATTAAATAATTAAATATATATGCTTGAACCAATTTTATGTTCGGGAATGGTTAACTATCAATAAGAATATGTTCGACAGGTAAGTATATACTTGATTGGATGATTTGTGATCAATTGGTTGAGTGAATATAATTATATATGCTTGATGGTATTATACGATTAATAATGACGATATTTGCCTGTTAATGTTGTCAGATAGAGTCACAGATATAGTTGGCATGCCATAGAGTCCATATTGATAGGTGGAAGATTTAGTGCTATACGCATACATATTGTGATAGTTCTCTATTACCTTGGGGGTTGAGAACGTATCACTAGCTCAAATACCCTGGAGGTACGAGCGTATTTTGGTGTGGTTGGTGGGATTTATGTCATTGTGCCTGATTAGCACTTCAGTGAGTATTTGGTATGATGGTGGATTGATCCAAGCATTCATTCTTATGTCTGATTTGCTTAATAGGGATTATAATGTAAAAAATGATATATTGAATATCTATTGAATCGAAATGAGATATTGATGTTAACATGAGACATAATTTTGATATGTTAAATTAGATGCAAATACCTTGAGGGTGCATCAGAAGTTATTTCGAGAAGTTGAGTAAAGAATTTATGAGAATAATATGAAATGATAAATACACTATTGGTACATACGTATTTTTGATATTAACATGAAATGATTAGTTGGTTAGCTTGAGTTATTATGTTACTTTTGTTATTAAAATTCTGTTATGTTTACATACCTATTTTTGATATTAACGTGAAATGATTAGTTGATTAGCTTGAGTTATTATGTTACTTTTGTTATTAAAATTCTGTTATGTTTATAATTGAATTTGAGTTATGTTAGCACCACTGAGTAACCATTACTCAGTGTATGGACATATTTGTTTTCATGTACTGGTCTCGAATAAAAATTTAAAGAAATTTCATGTCCAACCATTTAACTCTCCAACTTGGCACGAAGCCATTACTATATTTTGTATGTTTATATATATATATATATATATATATATATATATTTAAAGTCTTATGGCATGTACCTAAGGTGGTTGACTTATTGTCTAAGTAAGCTTTTGGCACTTTTGGCAAGTGACCTATAATGTTTTGTTGGTTGAATTTTAACTTTTGATTACTAGTTAATTAAGCCTGAATATGTGAGTTCAAATGTTTAAATTAGTTGGTTTAGTAATGATCTATTGAAGGATATGGTTTGGTAATGTTTAAACGCGTTTAAATAGGTTAATTGGATGAATAGGTTTTGTGATAAGTTTTAGACATGTGTAAGTTCATTTGATTAAGGCATTGAACACTTGGAGGTACAAAATTTTGACTATTTGATCACTGAGTGTTGAGACAGAAAGAACATGTCTCGAGATCATTAGAACAAATTTCATCTAAATTTTACATTTAAGAGCATGAGGTCTCAAGACATTTTTGTATAGTTTCGTGACAAGTAGCCTTTGTCTCAAGACAAAAGAACGTCAGAGTTAAATAGATTTTGCCCTGCTCTAGGACTCGAGACAGGAAGCCTTTATCTCAAGACATTCAAACATTGAAGCAAAAATAGGAAAACATATGAGGTTGGTCTCAAGACCATGAGGACCTTGCCTTGAGACACAACATGTAGTGTCTCCGGACATAAATTTGAAATTTGATTTCTGAGTTAGGATTTGAGTTCTAACTCTGAAATTAACCCTTGTAACCCCATAAATTGATAAAATGAAATCAATGAATGTATAAATACATGCATATGAATTATTTTGACGATTGAATTGAATGTATTTGTATTATAGTAACTTGAGTTGCTTTGACAACGTAATATAACATCACACATTCGAATTCGACGATCGAATCAAGTATGATATGTTGTATTTAGTCTCTTCATTTTTTTAATATTTTATATCTATTTTATAATTTATATTTAAAATTTGTGATTAATTCTCTCAAGAATGTAATCTCTACTGTTTAAATATACATTTCCTCTGAATACAATGTGTTTCATCATTGTATTTAATACTTATCGGTAACTTATTATTAAACAAACAAAGGTGGCGCGCGTGATTAAGGACAAAATACTTGCAAAGCAGTAGAACGCGCATTTCAGATTCTGTGGCCGTACGTTCTTGTGAGGGACCAAACCTGTTTTAAACACACACTGCCGTCTTTAAGTACCCCTACAACTATTTTACATGTTCCTTTATTATATAAGACCTAACTATATTCCCATTTTTATATTTTTAAAATTACTGGAAATGTGTTTTTCACGTTATAAAAAAACTATTAAATTTGAGGGTAAAATATATGAATAGTCACTTAACAATCAGTAAATTTTTTTGGGTTATCTAATTATAAAATATTACAAAATAGTCACTCAATTATTCAATAACATGATAACAAAATTTATATAATATAAATTTAATTCTCAATGTTTATACATTATGTCAATTTAATTTTTTTTAAATTAGCCGTAGATGTTTACAATTCCCTAATTTTATTGTATTTTTTACATAATACACAATGTGTAAATTAGAAATAAAAACTAAAATATATATTTTTAAAAATATATGTTTATAATTAAATTATATAATCTCCAAATACATTTCTTTTCTTGTACTTCAAATCACTGAAGAGTGAATTGACGGAGACCTAGTCATCTCAATCTCTAGTATTCAATCCAACGGTGGAGAATCGAAGTGTCAAGAGAAAAGAATGAGAAAAGGTGAAAATTAAGATATTAGATTTTTTGGTGTTTTATTTTTTGTATATATATTTTCATCAAATTTAGCTAATAAATTTTTTTTCTTGGTTTTTAGGTAAATGGGCACAAAGAAAAGCAAAATAACAAGAAAAATACCAAATTACAAAATGTGTAAACGTTGAGCGTTAATTTTTTTTAGAATCAATGCTAAATTGACATGATGTATAAATGTTGAGGGTTAAATTTACTATTATGTCAGTTTTAAAAGCAACCATGTCATCTTTCTATCAGCCTTTTAACAACTGGTGATCAAAAGAGAAACTTACTAATAGTTGGGTAACTACTAGTATAGCTTATCCTAATTTTTATAGGAGCATGTGATATTATTTTAAAATATAACTTGACATTTTTAAATAATATATTATGTACATTCAATTTATTGTAACTTTAAACAATTAAATCATTTTACCGAAAAGTGTTGGGTGTATGTGATAAGACACATTGCACTAATAAAGAGAGAACACGTATTTGAACATTAAAAATGACATTGTTAAGAGAAACAAACACAAATCTTAAACATGTACAGTAAAACAAAAATAGAGAATACAAAAAAAAAAAAATCGTTTTTGTTTATTAAATGTAACAGTTCAAATTTTCAAGCTATAATAGTTCTGATCAACATTACACTTCATTTTATAAATAAAAAAAAGCCAAATAACAGGATGATAACTTGGTAGCTTTTAAAATTGACATAATAACAACTTTAACCTTCAACATTTATACATTGTGTCAATTTAGTCCTGATTTCAGAAAAACTAACCCTCAACATTTGCACATTGTGTTATTTGGTCTTCTTCTTCTTTTTTATAGTTTTAATTTTATTGTGACATTAAGGGTTAATTTTAAAAGAATGAGAAAATATGAAAATTATTATCTTAGATTTTTTGTTGTTTCTATTTTTGGTATATTTTCGACCAAATTTAGTTGATAGATTTGTGTTTTTAGCTATTTAAATGAAAAAGTCACAAAGAAAAGCAAAATTGAAAGAAAAAAAAAGATAAAATTACATAATGTATAAATATTTAGAGTTAAGTTTTTTAGAATCAAGACTAATTGACGTAATGTACAAATGTTGAGGGTTAAAATTACTATTATATCAATTTAAAAACTGTCATGTTATCTTTCCATCAGGCATTTAATGGCTGGTGACAAAAAAAAAAAAGAAAAAAATTAAATAGTTATGTGACAAAAAAAACTTACCAATAGTTGAGTGACTACAATGTAATTTACCCACTATTTAATTAAATTAATCTCATAAGATTAATATTATTTTAATGGTTACAAAATAATTTTTTTATACAATGCCTAAAACTACCCGTAATCCCTTTCTAATCCTTAAATAGAAGAATAAAACGTGCATAAGCGTGATTGAACCCACTTAAACCCATCAGTTGTATGTATCAATAATGTTGTTATTTAAGTTGGTGTTACAAGTCGACACTAACTCACGATTGGTGATAACACCATAATAAACAATTGTCGTATATTTAGTATTGTTAATATGAGGTGTTTATATATTAAATTTCGTTATTCTCACAATTTAATCTAATATTTTATTTTAATATAGTACATATTTTGTTTATTATTATGATTAATTAAATTTAAATTATAAAATTTATTATTTATTATATGTTATTTTTAAATATATATTTATATTTTAAATTTGTAATTTTCACACAGGATTTCTAATTTTTATGCTGCACCTCGGACTGACTATATGGTAAGACCGTAAGAGAACGTGGACAATGCTTTTACTTCTTTTAACCAAACATTAGTAGACGACACGCGCTTCTGACAGGTCGTGGGGAAGGTTAATATAGCGGAAAGAAATAAATCGCTAAATAAGTACATTGCACGTTTTTCTATTTTCCGTTTGGACAACATATGAGATCGGTAATTGTCTTGACAGCTGGCTGCTTTTGTCCTTATCCAGGCCGCATTTCTCCACTAAATTCCCCTCCTACACGAATCATCGCATTATATAACCCTAACCAATTAGAATTTCACACGTGGGATTGCAATGATCATATTGGATGTAACGTTTAAGTCATGGTGGAAACTAGAGTAGCCTAAAAGTTTCTTACTCTTAAATAAAGAAGGGTAAATTGTATTAAAGGTGACTTAATTATTAATAAATTTATATTTTGATTACTAAATTATTTGAAAGTTTTTATTTAAGTCACTGAGTATCACTTGCATCAACCGAAAGCTCTTCTTTCCTTTTTTTTTTTATAATTCAATTTTTTATGAAACAACTTTGAAAGTAACAAATCTACAAACCAAAATCCAAACACATTTCTTCTTAAATCTCGAACACTGACTATCAGATCAACTTGGATCTAATGTATGTTCTTTTACTCATCAATATGTACTGATCCACTCAATTTATCTTTTAGAATTAGTTAGTCAAACTTTTTAAAAAAATTTAAAACATAATAACTTAAATAAAATTTTTTTGAACATTTCAATAATTTCAATGACAATTTTTTATTAGTAGTTCAATGGCAATCTTGTAACTTTTTAAAATTTAGTAACTTAGAATGTAGTTTACCCAAAAAAAAATTGTTGAGAGAGCTTACTTCCAATTTAAAAGTTTGATTCAACTTGATTCTAAATTTAGTTTGACTTTAATGTAACTATTGAACATTGGAGAGTTAAAAAGACATGGGGGTTAAAGAAAAGTACCATAGAGAGTTTTACATTAGTGATTATAAAAATCAATGTTTGTTGAGTCAAATAATAAAGAAGTTCGGTATCCCTTATATAAGGTTTTAAGTTTGATTATTGTAAACGATGAAAACAACATTATAAGATTTTGTTGTTATGTAAGAGTTTAATTTGATTCGATTTGTATTTAATTAGAGTTCAATATGATAGCAACGAAAAATTTAATAGTGTTAACAATTGGACCTGAATTTTGAAATCTAAAAAGTATAGAGACTGAAATACAAAATTTTAACAAGTACAAGGATTTATCGAAAATTTTAACCAAAAAATGACCGTGGGGTTAAAAAAACGGTGCCGTGGAGAGCCATTGGCTTTCAATCGCCCAATGATTGGGGGCTTTATCTCTTCTCTCGACTTTTCTTCCTAATCTTCTATTTATATGATATGAATCATATAGAAAACAAATCAGAGAGAAAAAAAAAAGGCAGAAATAAGTATCAAATGCAAGTGAGATTCATACCTGTGTTTTTCTTCCATCTTTTCACTTAAATTTTGCTTTTAGCAGAGAAAAAAAGAGAGCCAATTTAGGCTCTGAGATGTATATGAAATTCATTGTTCTTCCTCTGATGCTTGTTGCTGAAAATCAAGTTAAATTCCAAGAAAGGGAGTGGGAAAAAGAGAGATAAACAAAGTTCCTCATCTAGGTTCGAAACGAAATTAAAAAAATAAACTGCTCCTTTTCTTCTTCTTCTTCTTTTTTTTTTTTGAAATATTTTGAGCTGAATTTAAGGTTTTTTTGCAGGTGGACTCCAATGGCGGCATCGGTTATGAAAGAAGGTAAAAAAACGGAGTCCGTTGTTATTGTGAAGCTTGCGGAGTGCGATTGTTGCGGTTTAACGGAGGAGTGTACGCAAGCTTACATTGCTAGCGTAAGAGAAAAATTCGAAGGGCGGTGGCTTTGCGGGCTTTGTTCGGAGGCCGTTAACGACGAGACGGTTAGATCGGAGGAAGATATCACGACTAACGAAGCAATGGATCGGCACATGAAGTTTTGTGAGCAGTTTAAATCGTCGAGTCCACCGGCGAATCCCGCCGAGGATTTGATCTCTGCGATGAGACATTTGTTTAGGAGGAGTTTGGAATCGCCGAGGAAGAACAAGTCATCGCCGTCGACGTCGTTTTCTCGATCCAAGAACTGTTTCTCAACCCTGTCGAATGAAGAAGTTAGGACTTAAAAGAGAACGAGGTTTTATGATGCTATATTTATTATCCAATCTATTTTGAGCATTTGGAATATTTTCGAATAAAGACAGTAATTAGTTATGCTTTAAGGTTTATTTATGATCAAGTTAATTACAAATTTGCTTCAAATATTTCATGTTTTATTTGAGAATTTCATCTTTTTATTTTATCAAAAAAGTTAATCAAGTTATTAATAAATACATAAACTTTTTTAATTTAAATATAAATTGTTTAACAGTTAATTTTTGTTAATTTATTAATTTTTAATATAAAAATTAAATTCTGAAAAATGAAAATAAAAGGATGAACTTGAAAACCATTGAAAGTTTCGTAAAAAAAGGGAATTTCTTTTTACTAGTGTTCTAGTTGTATACAACTGTTTGATCGGTGGCCCTTTCACTACTTTGTTGGATGATGTGTTTAATGTTATTATAAAAATAAAAAAGTCTAAATTTAATTATAAATTTATTATGTATTAATTTATAATTTTATTATTTTTGAAAAGATTAAATAATTTTTATTATTTTGAAAGGAGCGAAAGTGTAATTTTAATATATATTAATTTAATATTTATAAAAAGATATTAAATTTTAAAAAAATTCATTTTTAGAGAGGGAAGGCCTCTACTGATCTAACTCAAATTTACCTTTGTGCAAAAAAATAAGAGTCAAATATAATGACGATATATATTGCACATTCAATAAAATTTAAGTTTGAACATTGGATATAACACTATTGAGAATGATAATTACAAACTTCAAAAAGATTAAATTTCGTAAATCATTGATTATATACCGAATGAATAAAAAAGATGAATAAATGTGTTTTCTTGATGAACATGAAATATTGTGAAGACATTGATTCATACGTGTTTAAACATGTAATATCCTTCATATTAGATATTAAAAGAATTATAAGTAGTTTAAGTATTGTATAAAACTCCTAATTGAGCTGGTGTCATGGGGTTAATTGAGACTCAACTCAACCGAGAAAAAACTAATATATTCTTTCTTTTAAATAATAACTAATACTAGTATGATGGCACATTTGTCTTCCCATATTTTTATATAATCTTTAAAGAAAACAGCTAAAAATCACGTATTCAAATATCAAACATGTGCTTAAGAATATTTATATGCAAATTCTTTACCATTACACTTATAATTATTATTGAATAAAATTTAAAATATTTTTTTTACATTAAATGTTTTCTTTCACTCACACGACATAATCTAGTATATATAATCAATTAAAATCTATGCAAAATTAATTAATTTTCCATGTTTTCATAATTTTATAAAATGATGATTTAATGATTTATATTATTATAAAGCTTTTAGATTATCTGATTTACTCATTTTCATAATTTTATGTATAATTGATTTTGATAATCTATATTTATTATTATTAAATTTGATCACACTTACGATGTGGGTGCAAGAAAGTATTAAAATATTTTCTTTTAAAAATTATTTAATAATGACTATACATCAAGTAGTAATGAACTTGTATTTTAATTATGCGTGTTCGACATTTGAATTTGTAATTATTTTATTTAAAAATAATATGAAAGTATGAACAAAAAAATAATGCCATAATAATATTAATTACAATTTAAAAGACGGGATTTTTTTTGTTGTAATTTCATAAATGAGTTTATGGCTTAATTAAAGGTGATACCAACTTAATAAAAAGTTTAAATAATAGTATAGATGTTTTGCACTTATTGGACTAATGAAATTAGTAAAACAAAAATAAAATTTTAATTATAATACCTTATAAATATATTTCATAAAAAAATTACTCTGAAGATATTATCTATATTTATATTATGTCTTTTACTAAGTTGGTTTTATAGGTAATATCAAGCACTGATTTAGTTGTAAAATTATTAAAATATTCATATACAAATTAAATTATATTTTTATGAGGGTATTTTTATCTTTTTATATAATAAATCAATCAAAATTTAATTACAATGAGATTTAAACTCAGAACACCACCTATAAAAAAACACTAACTTTATCATTGTAACTAAAGCATCAATTGATTTTTATATGAATTTTTAATAAATATATTTGGTACAAATTTTTTCCCTCACATAATGGATGTACCGTAAATCTAATTCTTAAAATCCACTTTAAAAAAAAATTAATATATTTTGCTTTCAAAATGTAATTTAAAAAAAATAATCTTTCTCTACACTTAAATAAGCCTTATCTTTTGATTGGTGAAAGTACATGTACTATAAAAAATAATTAAATAAGGTTAAATTTTGATAAAATTAAGGTTTATTTGTTTAGAAAATGACATGAAAACTATTTTTTTTACACTTACAGTTGAACTCCGAACAAAATATTTATTTTCTAAAATCATAAAAGTTTTATAAATATTAACTCTACTATGATTTAGTCTTGTTTCATTTTTGTAGAGACTAATTCGATCTAGTACCTAAGTTCTTATTTAAAGTAAAATGTTGTTTTATGTGAAGGACACAATTAGTTGTAGAGTAAAAGTTCGGGCTTATTAGAATACAAGTTAAAACAACTTATTAAATATATTAGTAGAGATTAAAGACTTTTTTAATGTTCCGATCTCTAAAAAAGTGTAAACTACTCCGTTAGTCACTTTAAAATTAGATTGTTCCTATTTTGGTCAGTTTATTTATTTTTTGTTAATTTAGTCACTGACATTAAAGAAATTAATTAAATTCGTTATTCCATTATTAAAATTAACGAAATGCTCTCAAGTCATTTTTTATTTCTTTACTATTTAATTTTGCTTTTTTCTTTCTTTATTTTTCTTTTCATCTTCTCCCTTCCACCTAGAAACCCTAGACGACGCCTCCTTTAAAGATGTTGCCACTTCCTTTATTGAACCATTGTCGACGAGCATTGTCACTCAAAAAGTTAAGTTTATTGTTGAGGGGGGTTGAATCATTCGAAAGAAATTTTTAAAATGATGTTTGTCGGACAGGTTGGACCCCAACAATGTTAAGGTATTGTCTCTCAATTTTGCAGCGAGCCAACATGCCTTAAAAGGTCTTATTCACAGAGCCAATAGTGCCTTCGTTGGCAAAGATATGACTTGCAAAGCTCAAGGAAGAGGTGTCAATATAAGATGTAATAGTAACTAACTAAATAGCTTGACCTGTGCCCATGGAAGGGGAGGGGGGACTTGAAACACCAACTTGAGACATATAGGCTACTTATCTAGAACCATGGTACCACCAAGTGGTACCATATTTGCAAGTATGTGGTTTAAGTGCCTTATATTGGTGGTTTGAATCTCCTCACATGCAAATGGCCGCCATAATTAATTCTACACTTTATAATGCACCTATCCTTTGAGGCACTTAAACCACACACTTGGAAAGATCATAGGAGAGGAGTTAATATGGAGCGTAATAGTAATAGGCTACTTACCTGCAACCCTAGTACCAAGTGGTAACATACATGCAAGTATGTGGTTTAAGTGCCTTAGGTTGGTGGTTATAGTTTCCCCGCACGTAAGTGACTTCCATAATTAATTTTACGCACTATACTAACACCTTTCCACTAAGTCTTATAAATTATATCTCTACTGATCAAGATGCTTTAGACTCTGTGAACCAGGCCTCTTAGGACACATTGACTATCGTCAGAGTACGAGGTGCAAAACCCCTCACCAAGAGATAACACCTGACTTTATTTAAGGTCTAATTAACTACTCGAGAAACAACATTTAAAATAATTCAGGTAAACAAATTAGATACATGGAACAAAAGCATATAAACAAGTACATAAATACTTTGAATATACTTAAAAATTTCAGGTAAACAAATAGATAATATTAAATAAATAAAAAGTTATGGAAATCTAGATATTTTTGCACACAAGGGGACTGCATTTCTATAAAGAAAATCTGAGGATTTGCATTGAAGATTTGTACCTTAGAGTGCGACCTTACATAGCATTGACAATAGTTCAATGTGGCCAGTCTCTGGTCCCTCTGTCTTTATTTTACACATGAACATCGTGGCTAAATTTTGAGAACAAAAATGGTTGGACCAAATTGGAAAACAACGTTGGAAAATAAAAATTAAAGGAAAAAGAACCTGATGGGACCATTGTTGATCGTGTCTTTATTTTTTTTATTTTTTATTAATTATTATTAATATTTTCTCTTTTTATATGTTATATGTTATTTTATCTATTATTTTATCTATTATTTTATGTCGTTTTGTAAATGTTTAATTGCAATTACTTCATTTATTCACTTGATCTTTTTTCTCTCTATTTTATGCTGAATTCATTTTCATTCATTTAACTATAAAATTTTTACTTTTATATTATAAAAATAAAAATAATTTTAAATTAACTAAAAATATAATTTTATTTTTCTAATAATTGTTTTTTAATTTATAAATAAAAAATTAAACTCAATTATCTGGATATGTTCAAATAGGGTCAGGATTGTAAGAAACATGAATATCATCTCATCTATCTCTTTTTTAATAGTTTAATATTACATCAATATTTTTATCTTGAATTTCAATATTTTCATCCTAAAAAAAAAATCAAATCCAAATAAAAATCTTGAAATTCAGGATAAAATTATTGATTGAGCATTAAATTATTGAAAAGAAATAATATTTGTATTTCATACAATCATTTCTTTATTCAAATAATAAGTAACTATGGCATGTTGACAATTTGTTTTGTCACAACTCAATCATGACATGTTTTGAGTGATTGCAAGAACTTAATACGATAAGGAAACCAACCCTGGATGGCCTAAAATGGTAGACAAAATTTGGCAAAAGAATTGAGTATTTGCCAAATTGGAGAGGACAATGACAAAACCATCCTTAAAATCACTTGCAAAAGCAATACTATATGCATAAGCAAGACTAAAAAATGTGCTACAATAGTAGACAAAAACTTCTAAAAATGAATACTTATTAGATAATGAAAAACAAAACATATAAAACTTAAAAACAAGATAGGTCTAAACCAACTCGTAAAATTATTCATTATTTTGAAATGCTAAAAAAAAACATATTAAGAAGCCAACGAAAGGCCACCGACTTTCCAAGAGAACTTGTTGTTAGCTAGTGGAGTTTCAACGACGACAAATATCGTCATCTATCCATCACAACTTGTGAAGATAGTAAAGATACCCACAAAATAAATTTGTAAATTGAAAAGACACAAAGCACATGGAGTGAATGAGAAAAAAAAAAGAAAGAAAGAGAAGATTGGTGAGTGGGAGAAAAAGACAAACGGTAGCCAGTCCGAAAGCTGACACTGTCGGTGGGCAAAACATAAAAGAAGATGCAAACGATTTAGAGAAAAAAGAGAAAAATATGTTGATAAAAATGCGGCAGAAGAAAGTTGGAATTCTATAATGGTTAAAATATGCTATTAGCCATTGTACTAATTCAAAAATGGAGATTTGATTTGAGTACGGTAAAAAGTTAAAAATTCAGATCTCTTATTTTTTTCAAATTAAAAAAAATCTAATCTAATCATTATCATTGATTGTAATTTTTGTCAAAATTTGTTTCAACATGTTTAATTTTCGTCAATCATATACAACGTCATGTGAGGGTAATCTAATCATCATGTCAAGGTGATAAATTTTGACAAAAAATACTAATAATGTTAATGATTGGATTAAAATTTTTAAATAAAAAAATAAAAAAATTTAATTTTTAACTTTTTTAAATTTAGGAACTAAATTTTAAATTGTCTAAATATACAAACTGATAACATATTTTAATTTTCTATAATTGATATTTAATTTAAGACGTATTTCTTCCTCTTTCTAAAATAGATATACGTGGAGTGCCTAATAATTATCATTACCTTTTAAGTAATTATCATAGTCCTCTAAATGAATTTAGTGTTTCTTCTTTTTAAGTGCTTTCTGAGTCATTCATCATCTCAAGTGAGATGTAAATGTTGAACATAATATGTTAAACAGGGTAATTGATGTCACGCTTGTGGAGAGAATTACAATTTTGGTTTCGAGTATTGCGGCTGGAGAAATAATGTTGTTAGAATTTATCGGATTTCGATTTAATTTAATTTTACATTTAATCGAATTCTAATGTGATTATTAAATATTGAGAAATCTCGTACAAAAAAGTAAATTAAGGTTAAATTCTGTTATTAATTTTTGTATTTTGCAAAAGTTATAGATTTAGTCTCTTTGTTTTACTATAATCAATTCCATATATTTTCAAAAGTTGAAATATTAATCTTGGTACGAATAATCGTTGTTAATCTATTAATTGTATTTTTAGTGAGTAATATGTGAAAATAACAATATCTCAAACCCAAACACACCCGTTTAAACCACTACACAAATATTCTTTGTGAATCGATCCCACAACTTTAAAGATATGGTGAACACCTTAATCAATAAATCGAATTCATCAAAAGTTAATTGATATAAAAGAATAAAACATTATTTTGCTAATAGTGTAGTAACAAAATATTTATGTGGACCTTTCTTATTTGTTTTATTAAAAAAGTTAAATAAATAAAAGTTTCTTTCAAAAGCAATATTAAATAAGCTATTTGATAATAGATTCATCTCATAATACATAGTTATCTTCTAATTTATATTTAACCCACTTTTAGTTATTTTATAAATAAAGTTTTTGGGCTAGAATTAAATTGTATATTTTTATGATAGTAAAAATATAATTTCATCATTTTAATAGTCTATATCTTTATAATTTCAAAGGATTAAATAAAAATTTTATCATTTTCGGGGTGTAAAGTACAATTTTTGCTAAATTAAAATTTTATAAATTATAAAGAGTTTAAATAAAAAAATTTCATTTTAGAGAGATAAAGCCCCTACTAGCCTCCTTAGCTCCACCATTGTACTAAGGTATCATTTAAATAGGATACACGTCAAAGCTCTCTTTTTTCTATAAAAGCCCGCTCCATCACAAAACGAGTAGAAGCTCCAAGAGGCTTACCAAAGTTCTACCAAATCTCTTCTAAGAAATTGAAACCCCCTAAAATCATAATTTCTAGTAGATATTTATGTTGTAAGCCTAAAATTACTCATAACCTCTCATCAACCTTTAAATAAAAAATAAATATAATTTAGTGTGCTCGAACACGTATCCTCCTATACTTATAATAATTTTAATATTAAATTAAAATCCAATTGACGTGTGTAATATTTAATTAAAGCTAATTTAATTATTATTTTATGATATTTTATATCAACACATTAATTTTAATGTACCACAAATAATTACAATTTATATTATGAGGCAGCGATTAAGATTTCTCATCCAACTCTCTTGTTTCGTGCCTACAATTAATCATGAAATGTTTAATCCAAATTCCGACACTCTAATCCAGCTGGCCTCACCACATTTTTGTAAAATTCAATACTTTTATGCTCAATTTCGTCAGACCCCCTTCAAGTATAACTTAAATTTTAAATTAATCCTAAACTTCTAATAGTTCTAATCAAGCCTTCAACAGATTCATATCATATCAATCAAATCTTTTATTAGTTTAACCAAAGCTCAATTCTAAACAAATTACAGGTCCAATCGGCCAAAAAGCCCATATCATTGTTTAAAAATTAATAAAATTTTAAAATATATATTTTATATTAATATTTATACCTTTTAATAATTAAATTTAAATAAAAATATTTTAAAATTATTTAATTTAAATTCGGATTGACTTGAAAAACAAATTTTATTTCGTGCTTGTTACAAATTAAGTCGGGTCGACTAGACCGAGTGAGCCATTCAACCCATAGATAGCTCTACTCCATGTTAAGTCCAAGTTAGGGAGTTTGTATTAAACACTCGAGCTGCAGGAAGGACTTAACTAATATAATTCTAATACTTTGCGGATTTAATTAAAATAATTTGAAATTTAAAATTAATTTAAAATCTCGATCACAATTTAAGGATCTTTTGTGAAATATCCCACTTTTTACTAAATATTAATCCAAGAAGCAACCTTTTCTATTTCCTGTTTTGCCCATAATATCCTCAAGAGTCCCAAAATAGTAAGGAAGCAAAATTGTAAATAAAACATAATTGAATGGCATTTTCCAAACATAAAAGAGAGTATTTTCTACATATTGTACTACACAAACGAACTTTAAAATATAGTACAGTACAGTTCGTTCAAAGTTGTAACCTTTATTTATTTATTTATTTTTAACCTAAATTCATTCATCTTTAATCAATTAAGTTCCATTTTTTTTTTAATTCTCTGTAAATAAAAAGATTCAATTCAATCAAAATGATGCATATGACCTTTTACTGGAGCCGGCAGGTGACTCTCCTCTTCAGCTCATGGCGGACCGATTCATGGCCGAGTTACGCGTTGACTCTTCTCGCTTGTGTTTTGGCTTCCGTTTTTTACCAGTACTTGGAGCACGTAAGGTACCGTGTAAGGCGATCTGGGAAGCCGGCGGGAGAACCGTTATTGTCGCAGCCGAATCGAGCCGTAGGTAAGTGGTCGGCGAAGAAGATCGCCGGTGGGTTACTATTTGGGTTGAGTTCGGGTTTGGGTTATTTGTTGATGCTGGCGGTTATGTCGTTCAACGGAGGGGTGTTTTTGGCGATCGTGTTGGGGTTAACGATTGGGTTTTTGTGGTTGAGGAGTGAGGATGAAGATGAAATTGCTGGTGTTAATAGCACTTGTGCTTGTGCTTGATGGAATTTGATTGATGATTTGAGCTTTTTATTTGTTGTTTTCGGGGTTTGGGAATTTAGGGATTGAATTTGATGATTGTATGTGTTTATATGGAAACCACTGTAATTGTTTCAAGCATTTTTCTGGGTTTTTCTTGAATTTTTTTTTTGGTTTATATATTTAGCTCATATTCTGCTTGATTTGATGATATAATTCAACCTGGAATTGAACTGTTTGTTAATAATGCCCAGTCACTTAGAATTGCCAGAATTAAAGCAGAGATTGATTAGTTTTGGGGTTTAATTAATTTTTTTAAGGAGATTAATAAGAATTTAAAAAAAATATTCGAGGATCTAATTAAATTTTTTACAAGGCTCAATTAAATAAGATCTAATTAAAAATTTCAAAACTTCGCAAGAAAGATATTAAATTTAAAAAATATTTGAAATATAATATAATATAATATATTATTTTTGTTTTACTTTCATATTGTATACTTAATTTGAATAAGATATAAATTACATAATACATAAAATATATATTATAAATTTTTAATAAAGGAATTTCATTTTCTTTTCACATTTTTTCTATTGTCAATAACGTTTTTAGAATTAAAATAATGGTCAACCAATCAAGACATCGATTCATTGATCTAACCTATTTGATAAAATAAATTATTTTAAAAAGTCATAAAAGAATCGATTGAACTAATTTTTTAGCTCTGTTCAACCAGCCCGTGCTAGTTCGCAAGTCAATTGGTTTGATGCCTCCCTTCGAACTAGTCCCCGATCTAACTGATCTGACCAACTGGTTCAAACAATCATGATTGTTAGTGATCTTACTGGAAAGCTATCTATTCTGCCTAGTGATGGTGGTGGAAAGGAAATAAGAAAAGTCTAGCATTGAAAAAAAGAGTTGTCGACCATGGATGGTGTAAAAGTAGATTCACCAGTGGTGGAACATAGATCCTTCAAAGATAAGTTGTTATAGTCATTTGAAATCCCTTATTTGGTCGATGAAGGAATGGAGGAAGAGGATCTCAATCTACTAGATGGGGATGTCCATTAATGGTTACATTGATGGAATTACTTCTATCAAAATTTTGAATCATATTCATCATCTAATTGAGCAAAGTATGGCATAAGTTGTGATCATTAAATTGTTAGGTAGGAGGACTGACTTTAGTATTCTTATGATAACGATACAAACCATATGAAAGACGGTAGCCAAATGGCATTTGATGGACTTAGAAAACAATGATTATTTACTCAAATCCCAATCCATGGAAGATTATACTAAAGTTCTTTAGAAGGGACCATGAGTGGGGCTTGGCTAATAGTTAACGTTCTAATTGTGGCCATCTTCCTTCCCGACCCTACAAGATCATCTTAATGGAGTTAAGGTTTGGACTCGCCATCCGGGTCTTTCAGGAGCAATGTGCAAGAGAAGTATCCTAAAAGCTGTGGGAAGTGCTATGGGAAAAGTAATGAAAATAGATTACAATATTGGGCATTTTGCTAGGATGGTGCGATGTATTGATTTAAGAAACCCTTTGATTTCTAAAATCATGATTGATGATAAATTATAAAGGATAAAAAGACATAGATTATCTTTTCTATAAAGGTTGATGAGTTTTGTATCTTGCATCAACAGTAGATTGAGGTTTGAAAGAGTCTTGGACTTAATATCCCTCATTTTCATAAAAGGGTCATGGAGGATACACATAATTTTTATATTGATAAAGTTTAACAACGTCTTAATGAATGGAATGGAAGGATGCTATCTAAGAATAACCAGATAACACTAGCTAAACTGACACTATTATCTTATACCTAATTGCTTCATGCAATTTGCCTTGATTCTTATAGGTAGTTTGTGATGAAATTAGAAAGAGTGCAAGAAATTTTGTATGGGAAGCATTAAATGGGAAAAGGAAACCAACACTTGTGAAGTGGGATAAATGTTGCCAATTGATCAAGCATGGGGGATGGGCATGAGGCACCTTAAAGATCAAAACTAAGTCTTTTTATTAAATTAAGATTTGATCTTATTACTAATACGGAAGCTCATAGGGTACAAGTATTGAGGGACAAATATAATGTGCATAAGGAATTTTCTGTGAGCATTGATTGTAGCAATTGCTTTTTTGCGTGGAGGTTACTTTTAAAATTATGTAGTCAATCCCTCTAAGACTGAGTTACATTAAGTTGTTAGAGATATGATGGATGGTCATGATAATTGGAAATGTAAGACTTTTTAAAAAACTCTATTGCAAGACGTACTTTTGTACATAGCAGGTACACGTCCCTTAAAGGACACAATAGGGCAAGACACTTTACATATGGCATTCCTTACATGCATTTTTTCACTATTTAGTGCTCACAAAGCATTAGGACATGATATGAGGTCCACAAAAGACAAAATGCGGGCTAATGCTTGGAAATCTACCCCTTCACTAATGGATATTTTGCAGCCCAAACAATGATTCTGATTGTTACAAATTACTCTCCCAAATATCTCTTTTTACATTTAATAAAACTCTCTAAACAATACCTAAAAGTGTCACAAAATTACCCAATAACATAGCCAACTACAAAAGCTAAAAACACTCATTTACAAGTGTAGCACAAACAACCTATTTATAGGCCTCTTCAAGTAATCAACCAGCAATATTTTGATATGCTTGAAACACTCATTTACAAGTTAATTTTGTCCCATTAATTATCTCGAGTGCTTATCACATAAAATCCTTTATAAACAAATTCCCCAACAACTTCAAATCCTCCGAAAGATAAGTATAAGGATGAGTATCATCCAAAGTTCCAACTCCTCTCCTTCCTCTTCAAGGCTAATCAAGTGGATGATGATCATATTTTAATTTACCACGAAATTACCTTATCATTTGTTGTTAACTAATATTAAGACATAAGCCATTAAATGTCAAATATGCCAACACCAAAAACTTTGATTGTTCCAAACAACACGTCCTAACTGTTATTCAAATAAGGCAGTCAAAATTTCCAACGGATTCATCATAGATTATTAGCCATAGTTTGGCATGGGCAAGACACATCAATGTTGCCATCAAAAAAGAAAATTGTTATTAAATTATTAGTAAATTTATATTTTGCTAATTAAACTTTAAAAAATTACAAAATGATCATTGAACTAATAGTGAGCTTTCATTTAACAATCCAAAGACTTAAACGTAAATTTTTTGAATAATTCAATAACCATTTTGTAACTTTTTGAAATTAAATAACCAAAATATATACTTATTAATAGTTTAATAATTTTAAATGTAATTTAAAAAAAAACAAACTAAAAAGAGCACCTCAAGAACCAAAACAACATGCATGAAAATGTCCAAAGACATGGTGGATAAAACTGAACACCTAACTTTGTAAAATACAACAAGGAATTTGTTTAGTTTTTTTTTTGCTCGACATGTTTCAGTTTGTCTTACTCCTAGACCAGCCACATTAACATGCTGCAATGACGTGATGAAATTGAAGATGGCCAATAAATTTATTTCATATGTCAGCTTTCTTTAAACACGTAGACATCCATTGTTAATCCAGAATTGCATGGAGCATGCTGCAGGCATATTTTGAGGTGACGTTCATGTATCAACCTACGTTTATATTTTTTTGTTAATTTGAAATTTATATTTATTTTTAAGTTAAATTTAGTCATTAGTTTTTTTTAATAATTTTTTTTAATAGAAATGTTGATTAAAGCATTAACCTTTTAACAATGTTGGTACGACAACCTATATAATAGTTTATGTGTACTTCATACTAGTACGATACTATTTATCTTATATGTCACGTCAACAAATAATTTTAAATTATATATTCAAAAATTCGAAATAAAAAGCTCAAAAATAATTAATATGAATTATACATGGATTGCCAAATTCAACTTAAAAAAAAGAAGAAGAATCAAATTGATAAAATACGTAACCGTTAAGAGTATAATTTATATTATACCTTAATATTAATATCATATATGGTTATTTAAGCTTTTCTAGGTATGAGTTTATTTTTAGTATTTAGTATTATATTAATTTTTACAAGATTAAATAAAGTATATATTAGAAAATTTTTCACAAAAATTAAGAAAATCTAATTAAAATCTATTAAAATGATATAAAGTATTATAGAATTTTGTAAATTTCTAATTAAAATTTAAAAATAGTTATAAAATTAAAATATATATGTAATTTGATAAAATTTTCACAGCAAGATAAATGAATTTAGATCAAATCCATCTCCATCCAAACTTGATAATTTTATTAAAAAATTGTAATCCCTCAAAAACCCAATTTCTTTAAATAAAAAAAATCCTATAACATCCTACCCGGTTGATTTAGATTATTTTATTATCCCTACAATTGGCAAACATCCCCAATTCTTTTATTATAAAATTGTAATTTAATTTAATTTAATAAAATCATTCTTGGTGGTATAGGTACCGGTTCACTCCATTTATAGAAAATCATAAAGTTTAGATTAGATCAGTAGATGATTGGGTTCGGTATCATCCGAAAAATGAGAAGGTTTGAGTGAAAATATAAGCTTAAAAAATGAGCTTGAGTAAAAAAGTAATACCCGTTTAGAAAAAAAGTCGAGTCTTAGGTAAGGTTTTTTTGGCCCGACCTAAATTTGTAAAAAAAAATTATTTTCTTGTTGTTTTCTCACTATTTTGCTACAATTTCACTATTATATTGCTACTATTTTGTTTTTATTATTTGAATATTGTACAACTCTTGTTTTATTATTAATTTTGTTAGAGGCATTTGCTTGTTAAGTTGCAATTATCTTAATATTATTTAAGTATACATATTTTTTAATTTATTTTTAATTTATTGAGAAATATTTATTTTAATTTTTTAGTATTTTTAATGTATTATATATATTTTAAAATTTTATATAAAAAATTAATATGGGTCGGTCGAGTTGGACTTAGACAAAATTTTAAACTCATTTTTCAGGCCAAGCTTGGGCCTAAGATTTTGTTGAACCTGACCCAGCTCATGGACACCTCTAGTTTAGATTGTGTTAAATAATTTATATTTTAATTAGTATAATATATAAAATATGTGGTTTCCACATTTTGTATCTTATTTTTTTATATATAGATCAGATTTAAATATAATAAAAAAATCATAATTATGGAATCAGATTTGAAAAAAAGAAGAAAAAAAACACCCCATAGGCCCGACTACAAGTCGACCATTAACTTCTCTAATCATGAACTCATAATGAAGAAAAATGGGGTTTTGCTTGTCCATGAAGTTTAACATGTGTAGAAGTTGATTAAGACTGTATTTGTGAAGCAATCATTTGATTGTTAATTAATCACTAATTATCATTGATAAATGATGATTACGACCCACTAACTTACTACAAATCAAATTATTAGTTCCATTAGTCAAGTCCAAATTCCCATCTTCGTTAACAAAAATTTTGCAACCAATTTTCAAATTTCAGCCCCTCCAAAAATTAATAAATAATTTTTTTTTTAAATTAAGTCCTTTTCAATAAGATGTTATTCAAGATTCAAATTTATCTTTCTTATTAGAAATAAAATATATTTTACTACTGCTAATTTAAATCAAGATATTGATATATGTTCCTTTTCTTTTTTTAATATACGGATACGTTTATCAACTTTTTAGGATAAATTACGTCAATAGTCACTAAATTATGGGTAAATTTCCGTTTCGATCACTTAACTAAAAAAGGTTACAATTTGATCATTAAACTATTCAAGAGTTTTTATTTAAGTCACTACGTTGTTAATTTTTTTTTTTTAAAGTTCTACCAACAAGATCCAAGCGACAATCGGTACAGTAGATTAGTACTCATCTACGAGTAAAAAAATATACCTTAGATCCAAGTCGATAAAAGATGTTTGAATTTTGGTTCGCAAATTTGTGATGTTCAAAGTTGTTTCATGCCTTAATGACTTTAAAGAAAAACTTTCGAATAATTCAATGACCAAATTGTAAATTTTTTTAATTAAATGACCAAAATAAAAATTTATTTAGTGATAATTTACTCTCTTTTTTTTTTTACTAATAATAAACAGAATAATAATTTTTTAAAAAGAAGGTGAAAATTTATTAATAAAAAAGAGGGTGGGCGGGTGAGTGGTTGTTGAAAATTCTAATATTCTTTTCTTGTAATGTTGTAATACAAAGCCACTGCAATTTTCTTTACTATTACTATGCTACTGTTGAAAATTTTCTCCCTTATATTATTTTAAGTTGTTGGTTAGGTTTTTGTCTATTCTCAAGCTATGAACAAATAATATGAAATTTACGTGTTAGGTTGTTTTGATTTTTTCTTCTTCTTCTTCTTTTTTTAATTAATTGTACTAAATTTCCTATCACTTAAATTTTAAATTAATTATTAAAATTTTAAAATATTTTAATTGAGTCATCATAATATTGATATTTATCAATAAATTCTTTTATCAGTTTTATCATTCATTTCGGCATTTAATGGCAACTCAAATTTACATGAAACATATTTAAAATACATGAACTAAACTGCAAACATACTTGTACTTATTACTGGTTTGGATCTGACATGTTAAAAAAAGGCTTAATATAATATTTGGTGCCTGAACTTGACATTTTTTTTCTAATTTGATACCTAAACTCTTTTGGCCTAATTTGGTACTGAAATATTTTTTGCTCCATGTTTTTACCTAAACTTAACATTTTTTTTCCTAATTTGGTACCTATATTTTTTTAGATTCAATTTGGTACCTAAACTTGTCAATACAAATTACCCAAAACACTAGTGATATTAAAAAATTCATGTTATGCTACAAAAATATCATCAGTATTAGAGGAAATTCGTATTAAAAATATATGCATTGAGATATACTTAGCGAATTAACATTAATAACAGTTTCAAAAACCTAAAATACAAATTTCATTATGTTAAAATTAATAAAATGAACTAAATAAATTAAACTAAAAGTATTTGAACATTTAAACAAAAAAAGAAAAAGGAATACCATATCATCTACCACACGTCGATCATAAATTGATTATTTTTGTTACCTCATAAAAAATAACATCATTAATATATTGAAATAATTTGTATAACATTTGAGAAATTTAGATACCAAATCTCACACACACAAAAGAAAATTATATACCAAATTATGAAAATGAGTCAAGATTACGTACCGAATTAAAAAAAAAATGTCAAGTCCAAGTACCAAATATTATATTAAACCTAAAAAATAACCCTTCTAAATTTTAATTACATTGTCTTCTTTTTTTTTTCTCAATATGTTATATTCAAGTGATTTATACAATAGGTACATATGTGTTTACAATTTTATCTAGTTTCATGATATATCCAAAAAGGCATTAAAGGACTAAATTGATATGTATAGTAATAAAAGGACGTGGTTGATATAATATTGATACTTCAAATATTCAATTAAAATATTTTTAAAATCTAGATCATAATTTTGAAGACGTTTGATACAATTAACTCGAATTCTTCGGAATCTTAGAAAAATGATTACCAAAGAACATTTGGTTTGTTTTAAAGTACCCTCTTCAACTATTATTTTCAAAATACTAGATAAGTTTATATGCTGTTTCAACTCAATTTTTCTACTTTGTGTTTTTCCTCTAGCTGTTTTCCTTTGACAATATTTACAACCATATATATAGGTAAATTTCAACCAACTATATTATGTCTCAAATTCTCATATACTACATGGAGATTCGGCATTAGCTACCGAAGAAGGCGGCAACTTGATCCGATTTCTCCAACCACGAAGAGGCGAATCGTGTTCGTTTTCCCCTTTCTTGGCGCGAAAGTCGTTGCTATTATCGGTTTCATTAGGCACAACATACACAAATGGTCCAACAAATTCATCTTCAAACCCTTGCACTGATTCCAAGATTATGACCACATCCCCCATTGTAGGCCTTGGTTTGGGGTAATGGCTCAAGCATTTATAAGCCAATGCAGCCACTTTTTGTGCCCCTTTGTTGGAATATTGTCCCTCAAGCCTAGGGTCTATTACCCTGTCAAGCCTCTTTGGGTCCCTCAATAATGGCCTTGCCCATTCCACAAGGCTCTGCTCTCGACTCGGGCGGGTGTTATCCATCGATCGTTTCCCTGTTAATAGCTCCAAGAGAACGACCCCGAAGCTGTAAACATCACTCATTGTTGTCAAGTGACCTGAAAATAGCATATGAAATTTTGGGTTAGGTACATCACATGGTTTTTTACTTTCCAACCAATAACATTTGATTCGGCTTACCGGTCATGATATACTCCGGCGCAGCATATCCTTGCGTGCCCATCACTCGGGTCGTTACGTGCGTTTCTCCCCCTTCTGGACCGTCTTTTGCTAACCCGAAATCCGATAACTTGCAATTATAATCCTGAAACCAACATTGTTCTCAGTAATTTCATAAAACACTTCAATAAAATATTAAGAACATTGAACTGAAACTTTTAAGTCCTTACAGAATCTAACAAAATGTTTGATGATTTAAAATCCCTATATATCACTGGTTTATCAGCTTCATGTAGGAAAGCTAATCCCTTTGCTGCTCCTAAAGCAATTTTCATCCTAGTTGACCATGGCAAAGTAGCTGAATACCCTGCAAATTGAACCAAAAAAATTTATCAGAATATGCATATAGCTGGTAAAATAACTATGGAGGCCCCTGTACTAAGAGTCAAATTGTATTTTGACTTCTCTATTCAAAAAATGGGCAAATTAGTCTCTGTACTTTAGATCAAAGAACAAATTGCCCCTTCATGTTAAAAATTTCTATCCACTTGTACTGTTTTTTAGCAGAGAGGACAAAATGTAATTCACTCCTAGTATATCAGCCTCCATGGTATGAAACAAACTTATAATCACGGTTACATACTTCTAAAGAGTTGATTCTCCAAGCTGCCTCTCGGCATATACTCGTAGACGAGAAGCCGGTTCTCGTCTTCATAACAATAACCAATCAATTTAACCAAATGAGGGTGCCTAAGTTGTCCAAGGAAGATAATTTCAGCCTGCAAATAAACACAAGTTTTCAGCACATAATAAAACCATAAATGGAGACCAATAAGACTAAGAGGCCAAAACTAACCAGCCATTCTCTATGACCTTGCAAGCCGTCCAAATCAAGTGTTTTAACAGCTACAGGTTGAGCCTTTAAACCAGGTCTAAGCTTATCATCAACAAACCCTTTGTACACTGGTCCGAACCCACCTTCACCAAGCAAGTTACACCGTGCAAAATTGTGGGTTATTAGCCTTAACTCGGCTAATGTGAAGACATAAAGATTTGAACCAAAGAGTGATGTTGAAAGACCATTAACACAGATTGGTGAACTTGGATCACTCACATCTGATAGTGATAATCTTTGGAACTGGCATGGTTTCAATTTCAATCTGTTTTCCCCCGAATCTGATGAGTCTTTGCTTTTGTAACAGCTTGGCATTAGTGATTTCCATGTGATCTTCTTCACGGTCATTTTCTACTTTAAAACAAAAGAGAAAATTTGGGGTTTTCTTTTTTTCTCAGGAAACAAACACAAACGGTCCCTTTTATCCAAGAAAATGAGGGAAAATTTTCCAGGGTGTTAAGGACTTTGGTGAAGGCTTATGGGACTCTTTATAGTACTTCCATTGATTCTTTCAGTTACCTACCACTCTCATATCCTACACGTATAAAAGTCTCCAATCATTTCTTTTTCTTTGGACTAATTGTGTCTTCATCCCTGTACTCTCTATGCTTTAAAAATTTAATCCCTATATCTTTAATTCCTCTACTTGTTTGATTTATAAATTAAAGTTCAATTGAGTTCTATCAAATTTGAATATAATTATACCTTTGAATATTAAAATACAACATATTTAAATTCATTAAAGATTTGAGGACTATATATCAAAAGTAGGAAGAGTAGAGGGATCAGAGGCAGAATTAAATGTTTTTCCCACTTCATATCTTTGATTATAAACATTAAAGATTTGATGTTTATAATTTATATGCAAAATTAAAAGATAAATATATTCTGAATACAAAGCCTGTCTTTTTATGTTTCCGTACCAGAATACCTCTTGACATTCAACTTCAATTAAAAAAAAAAGTTCTATTTATTTTAATAATTAAGCCTCAATCAAAAATGTTTTCCACAATTTAGAATGTATGCATGAATCTCAATTAAACAATAGATCTCTTCTAATTTTAAGTTTTGTAAATTATTATCAGGTACATTGAAAAAGAATGTTAAAAAACGCAATTTTTCACTTTTGGGTGTCAAAAGTGGCAATTATACATTTAAAACTGTAAAGAAAAAGTATCAAAAGTGACAAGTAATTTTTGTCTGCAAGTAATTAGACAAACTCTGGGTAAAACTTATTCATGAATCTCAAAATTTATTTAAGGTAGAGGTTTTTTTTATTTAAAAAATAAATAAATTAGTTATTGTACGTTAAATTAAAGAATAAATCGGTTTTTTTGTTAAAAAATTTATCCATTTTTATTTTTAAAAATAAGGTTGATAGAATAATCAGTCAATTACACATGGCATGCCATGTGTATATACTTCATGTTGACATACAAGGACTAGTTTTTAATCGTTAAAATGGATGGAAATTTTAACAGAAGAGCCAGTTGAGAGAACAGAATGCAATCCACCTCTCAATACAAGAATTTCCATAATACTTTTACCGCAGAGTTAAATGTATAGTTCTCCAAATCTTATCATGATTTATTAGTTTGAAAAAATAATCCAAAAATTTCGAACCTAATGTTTTAAAAAAAGCACATACAGTACTTTTGTGTTTACAAGCAAAAGTTTTAACACAAGAAAATCGAAATATATATATTTTATTCAATACAAACTCTATTTTTTTTAAAGATCCACTGTGATAATAAAAAAGATTTCTGCATATACGCACAAATCGATCAATAATATCATAATCGGAGGAATCGGTCCACCTTATCTTACTAATGAGACGTCGTAATGTATTACAAAGTTTTCCCTAACAAAATAATTGAAACTCCTGTATCCAATGTTGACTCCAATTATCTAAATCCAAAATTACTAAAAAAAACTAAATTCTAAACTTAAAATAATTTAAATTTAAATTAAGATAAATATGTATCATAATTAGATTTTTCCAATAATTGAGATTATTCATTCCACCCAACAAGTGTATACATTAATCGTGTTTATTTCTTCATTTAATAATAATTAATAACAATAACAGTAATGAATAAATAAATAAATTGATCGGTGCCTAAAACGTATTGGATTATGGTGACCAACCGGACAGGCAAGAAATTCCAAGAATATGATTATATCACACACTTGTTCCAAAATTTAATTCTAGAACATTTTGACCATTTCATTATTCGCCTAATTAATTTTAAAACAAATCATGTAATTTAATTTATATAATAAAAGGGTCCTGTGACATGCATCAATGGGTTCATGTTGATAAACATAAAATTAACATTATATCATATTATATATTTTTTAAAATTATTGAATAAACATGTTTGGCATGACTAACTTGTTTATTTAGCTAAGTACTTTGATTAATGTGCAAATTATTTCATGATCAATGGCATTGTTTGATTATAATAATAACGAGTTTAGTTTGATAATAATAATAAAAAAACCCAAATTAACAATGATGTGATATTAATATTGTGTCAGGTCATCCTTTAAAAACTTTTAAAAATATTATACAAATTTTAATAAATACAATAAATTTATAAATAAAAAATAAAAAATTTTCGATGATGACGTGGTATACTTTTAAAGTTCCACATCAAGCCTTAAAAGAATTTAAGTTTAGGGACCAAATTAAAAGAAACTATCAAATTCAAAAGTTAATGTGGATAAAAAAAAATTTAAAGGATGAAGAAAAAAATACCAAATTTAAAGACTAATATTTTCAACACATGTTATCTTAATAATCCACTTGTAAAAAGTTACACTAATATTATATATTTTCTACTTAATTAACATTAAATCCAGAAAAAACATGTTCTTCTCATTTTATTTTTGAAAAAAAAAAGTCAAAAGAAAAAATTGACCTACCAGCAACTACCTAAAAACTATTACAAGATTAACACTCACTTTTACTAAAAACTATTGAATTATATTATTAATAATATTTTCAGTAAATTTAATGTTAGGAGTCAAGTAATATTAATTTAATTAGAAGAAAGAATGGAACTCAAATTCTAAAATAAATAATAAATATTAGTAAAGCTATGCTGATAATATAATTTTTTAAATAAAAAATTTAATTTTTTTTAAAGTTGTACATTAAGTTTTCTGAAATTATGCAGGTGAAAATTATGGCTCTAAAATTTCCTATTGGAATGGCAAACATTGTGTTGAAATAAATGTTAATATTAATATTAAGGTTAAAATACGTGATAAGTTTTTTGTATTTTTTGAAAATCTAAAATTTAGTTCATATATTTTTATTTTTATGAATTTAGTTTTTTATTTTTAAAATTTTAAAATTCAGGTCCAACTGTTAATGCTGTTAATTTTTATTAAATTCAAGTTATTTCAATGTCATTTTTTTTAATTACATTGCTACGAAGTGAATATTTTTTTTATTTCAGAATGTCACGCTTACAAATTTAACAAAAAAACTTAACAGTGCTAATAGTTGGCAGAGGCTAATCCTCATCAAGGCCCCCTAATTTTTTTTTAAATTTATTATTAAACCTTTGAAAATTTTTAAAAATTTCAATTAGGCTCTTCAATTATTATTTTTTTTTTTTGTAAATTTTCATAAAAAAATCTACAATTTTTTAGTCTTAATTAAACCGACCAACATTTTTTAAAAATTTCACTAAAACCCTCAAAGTTTTTAAAAATTTTAGTTAAGCTCATCCAAAACTTAATGCTAAGATTTATCACGCACAGTTAAACTTGAATTTTGTAATTTGAAAAATAAAAACACTAAATTTTTGAAATAAAAATACAGAGATTAAAGTCTAAACTTTTGAAAAGTACAAAAATTAATGGCATGTTTTTAACATGCTATTAATAAATATTATGTTGAAATCAATGCTAATATTAATAAACAAAATAATTCCTCAGGAGCCAAGATGGAAGCGCCTGTTACCAAAGAGGAAAACAATAACACATTAATATGTTGTACTAAAAACTTTTTCTTCTTTTCATTTTTAGTGATTTCGTATTAGTTTAATAAAATATTTGTAAGAAATATTGTTATAAAAATAACCACAAATCCTAAAATGATTAGTCTCTATGGATCGTAAGACGAATATAGAGAATATTTTGATTTAACCACAAAAAGAAAAACATTTGTTGCTAGTGGTAATTAATATTAAGCATGAGACTTATTGATACTAACTTATTGATACTAAGTAGCAGCAAGGGAAGAAATAAGGAGTAGAAGGTGATGGTATAAAAAAAGGTCGGTTCACCTAATCAAGCGAAGAGTCAAAAAAGTATAAGGACGTAGAAAATGAGGCTATAGGCTAAGGAAGACATAGGATGAGGGCGAGTAAGAGAGTCTAGGATTTGATCCCTTCTTTCTCATTTTTCAGGGCATTTATAAGAGGTTATTTATCCATTTATGCCATGTCATTGACAATCTCGAGGTGATGATGAATGTGTGGTCAACTAGGTGGTAGGTTGGATATATATTGAGTGGCATCAAACGCGATATTACTTTGACACTCTCCTTGTTGGGGATCACCACAGAAGCATAACAACCTTGTACTACCTTAACAAGGAGAATGTCAAAACAATACAACACATTTGTCGACAACCAATGTGTAACCAACCTGTCACCTAGCTGATCACATGTTCACCCTCACTCCGAGATTGTCGGTGATGTGGCATAAATGGACAAAGAACTCCCTTCCCCCAACACCTATAAATACGCTGAAGAATGAGGAAGAAAGGATCAAATCCTGGACGCTCTTACTATCCCTCATCCTCAACATATAGCCTCATTCTCGACCTCCTTATACTTTTCCAGCTCTCCGCCTAAGTAGATGAACCAACATCTTTCCGTACCATCACCTTCTTTTTCTTATCTCTTTCCTAATTCAACAAGATTAATGATAGATTAATATTTAACATTAAATTAATGATTAAGGTAAAAAAAAAACATTTATACGTGTTTATTAAAAGTATCTCACTTATGTATGATAAACATGTATTATAGCAAAATTTTTGCATGACACGTTTTAAAAACCCTAAATTTTAGGACATGCCTTATCTCTTACACATCTTTTTTTTTCTTAAAACAGAAAACTAATAACAGACTTTGCATAGCTAAATACTCTTTGTTATCTATTTCTTACAAAAGAAAAAAAAAAACATTCTTTGTTATCGTTTTAAATTACATACAATATTTTTTAATATCGTTTTGGTTTGTTTTTTTTAATATCGTTTTGGTTTTGATATATCAGTAGACATGATTGAAGGCACATTATCGTTTTAAATTATTTATACATTTATATATATATTATCTTATTATTATTTTTCCCCAAAGATCGAAAGACATTATGGTTAGGTAGTTAGCTAAGGTTGTTGAGTTTCTAAATTCAGTGAATGGAGAGATACAAAGAACATGTTTCATGTGTTCAATTATTGAGATCTTGTTATTGCTGCATGGGCAAGAAATGAATGTATGTCATGTCTTGTCTTAGCAGGCTTATTTTGGTCTAATTCTTCTCTCAACCCTTGTACGTTTTGTACATTTGAAATTTAGTCCATTTACTTTTAATTTCAGGAATTTAGTTCCACTATTCTTTTGATTTAATAATGAAAATCCAATTGATAATGATGTCAAGGAACTTCACTAAAATAGTTCATGTGGCATGTTGAAAATTAAAAAAAAATTAAATGATCAATATGGAAATATCAAATCTAGGGTTCAACACTATTTCAAAGAATTTAATTTATTTTTTTTTTTTTTTTACTTTCATGAATTGCAGGACTTTAAATTGATCGTGTGAACTCTTTTTCAAGAATACCATATAATCCAATTTAACAAAATTCTTTTGACGGAGTTATCAATCATGCTTTAATTATTAAAGAGGAATTAAATTCATGAAATTAAAAGTAAGGGATTAAATTTTAAATGTACAATAAATATAATGACTGAGAGCATAATTAGACCTTAAATGAACAAATAAGAAAAAGTGTTCATTGTTCCTTATATGTCAAGGAAGACAAGCTGTCTTTGCCTACCCAAAACTATTGCTAATTTGACCTACAATATCTCACTTGTGTGTTTTGGTGATTATATTTTTCTTATTTGACCTCTTTCCCCTGCACTATGTGACAAAATCAAAATGATAATGAATTTTAAATAACATATCATTGGTATATTTTTATTTTTATTTAAATATGTTCGAAATTAATTTTTTTTAAAAATAGGTTGACTAATTTTAGAAAATATGAAAATTTTAAATTTTTTAAAATATAGAGTTTCAATTTTAAGTTTTTTTTTTTTAAAAAATTCTTAATAAATAGATGAAACAATATTTAAATACGATCCCTAAGTTTTTTTTTTGTTTTGTTTTTTTGGTTTACTTCATGCACGTTTTAACAAATATCTCACTAGTTTTCTCTAAACGTAGGAATGCTGTCTTATTTTGAAAACTAGTTAAAGCATTTAATAAACATGCAAAAACATCAATGGTTAAATAAATAGCAAACCAAATCACTTGCATTGGTGTTATGAAATTAAACTACTTTAAACACGTACTTTTGGATTATAGAATTAATTGAGTTGATGAGTATTATATTATCATTTTAGTTTAATTTAAAGTTTTCTCAAATTAAATTATTGTTCACAATATAATTAATTTCAAGATAGAGCACATAAATTGAGACCAAATATTTATATACTTGAAAACTATTATAAAGCAAAATAAGAGGAAAAAAACAATATTGTGTATCGTAAACTTAATTTGGTAATTTGTTTGTTTAAGGCCTTAAATTTATCGTTTTGGAATTTAAATTTTAAATTTTATATGATTTTTAGAATTTTATTAAAATTTTAATATATATATATATTGTAATTTGTTATAAATATTTTGAATTTTTTTATAATTTTCTTGAAAGTTACCAATTTGTTCATTTTCGAAATTTATAGGGACATAAGGAGTATTTTCACTAATTTTTTATTCGAGCTATTCAAATTATTTGAGTTGTAAAATTCAACTCAACTCAAACTTAACAACCAAATTACTTATTTGAGTTGATTAAAAAAACTGAAGAACTAAAATCTATTAACTTGAAATTCAAAAAAATCAAGTCAAATTGAGTTTCGAAACTATTTTTTAATATTTTAATAAAAACACTTGATTAAAATATTGAGTTAAACTCAATACCAACTCGACTTGAGATTACAATAAATATTTTAATAAAAGAAAACTTGGAGTAGTATAAGTGTAGCGGATTAAGTTGTGAGAAAGCTGAGTTTGATGAAGCTAGAGAATTAACAATTAGGGACAATTTTTATCAAAAGTTGGAAAGATTTAATGAAATTGTAAAAAAAAAAAAAATTGGAGAGACTAAAATTAAGGACAAAACTTCTCCCTCTCTTGATTAGAACATTAAGACACGTTATTAAGACACGTTGACAATTGGCTTTGTCACAATTCAAGCACGACATGTTTGAAGTGATTGCAAGCACTTAATACGGTAAGAAAATTAACCCCGGTTAGTCTAAAGCGGCGAGCAAAAATGGGCAAAAAATCCAAGCATTCACCAAATTAGAGAGAATGACAACAAAATCATCCATTAAATCACTTATAAAACTAAGATTATATGCATAAACAAGACCAAAAAACATGCTACAAGAGCAGACAAGAACTTCTAAAACTGAAGACTTATTAAACAATGAAAAAAAATAAAAAAAATATATAAAACTTAAGACAACATGAGTCCAAATCAACACGTGAAATAATTTATTCTTCTAAAATACTCTCAAAATATAAACAAATTAAATAACTTTGAATTTTCTAAAATACTGTCAAAACAAAAATGTAAGAGAACAGAGTCAAAATCAACAAGTGAAATCATTTATTATTTTAAAATACTCTCAAAACAAAAACTTAAATATCGCGGGTCTAAATCCACACCTGAAATCGTTTATTACTCTAAAGTTCTCTCAAAAAACACTTAATTTTAATTTTTTTCCTCAAGTAACTTTGAATCATTCAACATGTTCTTTCTCCATCGTCTATTACAGAGTCTTAGAGCATAATATTTTCTCTGAATCTATTAATAGTAATAATAATTAAAAAAAAAAACTCAAACTTCCATTTTGTATATTGAATCTCTTGATCTCGACGTGCAGGTTTTTTTCAAGTAATTTCTGGTTTTTTTTTTTTTTTTGCTTTGTTTCTGTAGTTTAATTGATCTTTGTCATGAAATTTTTATTTTCTAATTGTTTTTATCGCATTTTATTAATGTAATGTTAAGCTTGTTTTTTGATGATTAGCTTTATTGGCTATATTTGATTTTATTTTTGTTTTGTTTTAATTATAAGAAGGAAACAATTAGCCTTTCATTTGCATCGAATGATAACAATGGTTAATTGCAAGGATCAATTAATTTCTGAATAATTTTCAATATCATTTCAGTTCTTCTCATCAATTATTGTTTTTCTGTACTTATATGGATCATGAATTGAATATCAAATTTTCTTTGTAGGTACATTATATCAATTTGGGTGGTAAAATGGAACCCCCAATTTCCCTAGTTCAGGAAAAGGTAAAAAGGTTTCTGAATTAGGCATTTTGTTTTCGAAATTGGGGAAATAATTGGTTGTTTTTCATGGATTTAGATGGAGAATCTCCATGTATTTTTCCAATGGAGTCCTTTGTATCTAATGGTTTGGGAACTCATTTGTTTTCACATTTTAGTTCATTTGTTGATGGCTCTTTGTACTATTCTAGACACTTGTATTTACCTGGTAGTCTTGCATTTCGAGAAGGTTTTAGTTGCGTGTCGAAGTTCGCCGGTTCAGTGCTTTTTTGGTTTTCTAGTATGTCGACTTCCAATTTGAGTAGGGATATATTGGCTAATAATCAACATGGTTTGAAATCTGGAAGTTGTAAATCTTCAGCTCAGGTTAAGCACATTGCTTCTTATAAGAATAACCTTATGGGATTTCATTTCGCTTGCGAATCGAAAGGTCGATCTGCCACCACACATGTATCATTACACTTCTTCGGAGAAGCGGAAGTGCTCCGTTCGTTTCCTCTGCTTTCATTATCTGTTGCTCTTATACCGCCATTTGATAACTTGTAAGGTTCTTTTATCTTCCATATTGCATAGTCGTTTACCTTTCTGATCGTGTTGTGTAATCGCATAGTTTGTCTATGATTAAACCATTTGGTTTATTGTGATCAGATGTTCAAAGGTACTACCTGTTCCTCGGGAAAACACGGATGTTCAAATGCAAGAACGCAAGGATCGAAGGGCTTGTGAAGTTGGACATCAAGGATATGGTAGTCCATCTTTTCTAGATTTAAATTGGACACAACATGCTGTTGAGCCCCGAACCGGCATTGAGTTCCCAACAACATTGGACAACGTATTCGATAGACAGATTAATTCCAGTTTAGCTTCTGAGGTAAAACATTGTGCACTCACTGCTTATACACCTCTATCTGTTCGCCTTTATTCCTTTAGCAGCTTGTTTATGTTTTGAATATTCACGTTGTAGTTCGATATGCTTACACACAAAACATTATTAGGCCAAACTTGAAAAGGGAACATCCGTCACTTCAAAATAATCCCACCTTTTTTTTAACATTGTTGGGGTGTTTGGGGGTTATTTTTCAGTAACAGTGTTTAATGCTCTCAGGTGCTTGTTGGTACCGGATCAATTGCCATAACGATAATCAAAATCAAGTCTCTAGAGGTGTATGCATTTGGTTTTTGTAAGTACTTGTTGATTTTGCATCGTTCCTCTTACTTTATTGTTATTAGTAATGTGGTTTTCCTAGTGCTCCATTTACTCATGCTTGATTTTTCTTCTTCCCCTTATAGATATTCATCCATTCTCCGTATGCCAGAAACTGGGACCAAAGTATGCTTCTATTCCTGTGAATGAACCGAACAAACACAATGACTTTTATCAGGATCTTCTTAGGTACTTGAGAATTTTCATGCTGCTAGCAATTTATTTAGAAATTTTACTTACCACCAAATGCTAGTCGGGTTTATGAGTGGATGGACTTTAGTTTCTGTCTTCTGTTCTTGTTTTTGCAGACTTTCATGTCTTTTCTTGTCTATTTTCTTACAAATCCTTTCTTATATGAGTGTGCAGAGAGGACATTGGCATGACTGTTAGGCTAGTGGTTAACTGCAATGGGATGAAAGCCAGTGCAGTAAGAGAGTAAGCTCTTTTTCCCCATCTATTACACCTTGAAAATTTTGTCAACTTGATTGTCCCGATTGAACCATTCCTTTGAAACTGCGTCTGATGAGAGCCATAGGCTTGATTAGGTGCTTGGCTCTTTTGGACAGGGTGCATTTTGGTTTTCTCATTAACTGGCTTAATTGTGTATGTTTCAGTGAATTTGAAAAATCCCTTCGTGCACGGTTAGTAAAGGTAAGTGATCGAAGTTAGCAGGTCCCCTGCCACTCTTGTTCATTTCTTCATTATCTGCTGAACTTGTGACAAAGTTCTTAACTTCTCGTAGACTAATCCCGATACCGATTATCATTGCCTAAGTACATTTGGCTCCTTATTCACTCAAGATATCGCATTGCCTGCGGTAACCCCCTGTATCTCTTTGTATGATTATGATCTAACCTAGCAGCAACTCTCTTTAACTCTGTTGCATATGCAGGGAACAGTGATCGACTTTCAGCGGACAGCTGACGGACAACTAGTTACCAAAAGTAAGTTCTCTCTCGTTTTGTGTATCCCTTCTGCAACAGTAACAACCATTTTTAATCATACTACTATCTTTGGTTTTCTGTTCCATGCAAAATGAGTTTTAAAAAGTGATCCGATTCGTATGTTTTTTTTCTTTGTGAGGTACAAATTTGAAGTTTGTTGATTAGCTCTATACCGTAGACATACATCTTATAGTGAAAGAAATATTTGTGCAGTTGGAGGTAACCACATTGGAGTGGTTCAAAGCAAGGATTTGTGCAGTAAGTAAATGTCTCTGTGTTAGCACTTTCATTACACTTTTGAAGTGTGTCGATTAGTTCTATACCATAAACTATGATTTTAACAGCAAAAGCTCGAGACCCTAACCCTTGGTTTCCATTCCAGGGGCTTTCTTCGGTATGTACATCGGAGATCTCCCAGTATCGGAACAAGCTAAAGAGAACATTGGGCAAAATGTTGCAAACATTATAAGGAGATGCTGAGATGGCTCTGTTTACCACAGTTATTGTCTCAAATCCTTTAAAATGAGCAAATAGCTACTACCATGAGCACAACGGGACAGTGAAAAATTCCGTGCGAACCACGCAATGGGTTTGCTCGAGAATTATACGAAACATATTCTTTGTAGCTTTTAGGATAATCATCAATTAGATATGTATATCCTCATTCTCTTCTTTATACACAGTCATGTTGTTATTATTAAGTTGCTAGCTTAAACCTAAAAGCTAGGCCGAAATTTACCCGTTTAGATAAAAATATTAGGTTTGAAAAATGGGTTTAAGTAAAAAATTTAAATCCATTTAAAATATAAGTAGGTTTTGAGCTCAAGCATGTCTCAGTCTATTTTTGAGGTTTGTAATATATTATAGTGGGTTATATTATGTTACTTTCACATATTATAATATTTACAACACATGAGATTAAATTTATAGTAATGTATAATAATAAAATATGAACATATTTAAAAAATGTTAAAGTTGCTTGTTTAATAAATGAGAAAATAAAACATTAAATATTAAATTAAAATAATATAAATACTTTTTAAAAAATAATATGAGTTTATTTAAAATAGACTTGCGTTAATCATTTACAAATATTAGTGGGTTTTAATAAAATTTTAGGTTTATATTTTGGGTTGGGTTTAGACAAACATAAAGTGTGTTATTATTATATATAAGTCTAGTTCGAACCCAATTTCACCCATGAATACCTCAAATTTAGATATTAGCTCGTAGAGGAGCTTTAAATCTACTTTACTTGCATTCTTTCATTAAAGTGTTAAATTATTTCGATTTTTATAATTTTGAAATTAATTTGTGTAACAAATGTGTATGAATTGTACCATTTATTCATTTAAGTTTGAAAGTTATTTGATATTTCATTTTGAGAAGATTTGGGTCAAATTATTAGATCTATTGATCGAAACTTAAGTCAATCTTTTAAATTTGTTTTTTTATTTTATATTGGGTAAATTTATTTAAAGTCACTAAATTATTAATAAGTTTATGTTTTAAGTATTTCAAAAAGTTACAAAATAGTTACTAAACCACTTGAAAGCTGAGTTAATGGGTTGTTGAAATCGTTATTATATAACATTCTCTATCTTACACCAATCGAAAGCTCTCCTTCCCCATCTCTTCCACAGAGTTTTTTTTATTTTTATGAAACAGATTTGAACGTCACAAATTTGTAAACCAAAGTCCAAATAGCTTTTTTATCCGGTCTTCGACATTGATCATCAAATCAACTTCAATTTAAGATATATTCTTCTACTCGTTGATGAAGACTTGATCCACCATACCGATTGCCGAATCGTTGCTTAAAACTCGCTAGCTAAACCTTTTTTTTAACAAAACTTAACCCAATAGTTTTAAAAAATCCGAATAATTCAACGACTTAAATAATCGAATAATTCAATGAATATTTTGTAATTTTTTTAAAATAAAGTAACCAAAACATAAATTTACTTTATGTGAAAGTTAACTCTTTATTTTTTATACAATATATAATTTAATTTATATGAAAATAAGTGATTTGTTTCACTCATATTATCCAAACTTTACCATTAATTTGCAACTAAAGTGATTTTTGGTTGAAGAGAGTGAACCAAAAGGGTTTCAATGTCGGGAGACAAAAATAGACACTTTGATTGATTCCACCCACCACTTCGTGTTTTGTAAAGCAAACTATTTATTTTTTTAAAAAAATTTATAAAATAAATTAATTTAATTTAAATCATAGCTGTAAGGATTACGACACTTAGCTGTAAATGCTGTTGCTGTACTGTAATTAATTTCTATAATTAATTCAACCATTCTTTTATTAGGGAAAAAAAAAAAAAAAGGGAAGAAAGTTACTTTACAGTTCACATATTTTCATTTGGTTTAAATGGAAAATTTGGACGTGGATAAAAGACTACAGCGTTTTTAGAAGGTTTTCAAATGCAATTTTACCAATTTAGGATATATCTTTTGTGGGTCAACATGGATTAACTCATTTCGAATATATAAATTTTAAGTATAGTTTATAACATGGTCTTATTTTGCTTTTAGTCCTTGTGCTCTTTGTCATTTGAAATTTAGTCCTACTTTAATTTTTAAAATTTTAATTTTTTTTAATAATTGAAATCCATTAAATTGAATTATACGGTATCTTTAAAATAATAAAAAATAACGTATATAATTAATATATAATATTACATACGTGGAGAGCGAATAGACGTTTTTCTTCAAATCAAATGACTAAATTATCATAATAAAAACTAAAAATTAAATTTGAAATGTACCAAAAGTATAGGAAATAAATTATAATTAAAACATATGTTGAAGATTATTAACTCCAAAATAATAATAAGAATAAATAAATAAATACGAAGTCTAATCAAATCACATTAAATTCAACACAAACGTACATGTCCACATAATAATGTATTTGTTGTTTCCTTAAATAGGGTTTCTCTTATCTTCTTTACACCATGTCCCACTATGATCAGCACTCTATTATCAGCAAAGGAGGTTTTCAACGGCTAGAATGCGTAAAGCTATTTGAAAATTTTTATTTAAATTGTTATGTTATTTAAATGTTTTTTATTTTAACTATTATTTTTTTAAAGTTTTATCAACGAGCTTTATGCAATGATTTTGGCGATTAGTAAAATAGATTAATACTCATTGACGAGAAAAAAAAAATGAGAAAGAGAGCTTTCGATTGTTGCAGTCAGTGCAATAGAGAATACCATATAGCATCTATTTTAATAACTTGATAATTCAAATGAAAACTTTTGAATAGTTCAATGACCAATCTGTAATTGTTTTTAGTTAAGTGACGAAAACGAAAACTTACCCATAATTTAGTGACTAATGGTATAGTTTACCCTATGATTTTTCAATTGATCCAATTTTAATTGTTCTTAATTTAACTATATAAATATTAGGGTAATTATTTGACATATCGCGTGAAGTTTTTTAGACTCCACGAATGGGTTGAGAGTATGACAAGTGTTCAATTTATTTATATATTTATTTTTAATTTTTTACTATATCTTATAATACACTTGTAAAACTCTCAATTCACTTATCAGGGTCTTAAAAACTCTACGAACGATATATCAAATAATTTCTTTTTTTACTTTATTACTTCCTTTTTTTCTCTTGAGAATTACTTTATCATTTTTCCATCCTTTTTGTCAAACTCAATACACAATGCCTAAAAGTATTCATAGTCCCTTCCCGACCCATAAATAGGAGGATAAGGCGCTTCAACACACTCAAACCCACATCCTTATTCATGAACAATAATACTCATACTAATCAAATTAAAAAATCAATCATCTAACATTCTCTTTTTTAACATGTAACAACCAAATAGTTTATACAATAAATAGTGTTTTAAATACGTTTCATTTTATTTTTATTTTTTAATATTATATTTGAATTATTATTATTATTATTATCATATTTTTATACGAAAAAGAGAATGTTTGATGTGGACAGAGACCCCCTAGTGGATAAGATGTTTGGTTGTATTTGATAATATATGAAGAAGATAACCTTTAAATTTTAAAGATAATGTTTGGGGATTTGGGAACTTATTTTATTTTTATTTTTTAAATATCAAAGGTGGCTGCTTCTATTCCTTTTGTCACCTATGAAGGGAAAATTTCACCATAGGCCAATATTCATAATTATTACATTAATTTTATATTTATATATATTAATGTTTATATGACATTTTTTTAAAATAATTATTAATTACTTGATATTTATGGTTCAATTTAATATAAATATTTAATAAAAAATATATACTTTAGCATTCAAAGATAATAATATTAATTTTTAGTGTTTAATTTAGATTATAGAGTTGATTTGATAAAATATATAATTAATTAATAATATTAACAATCAACCTTAAAATCTGAAATAAATAACAACTATTGGATTATATTTGACAAATTAGATGTAAAATTAAACAAATTTACTATTAACACTAATTTTATTTTATTAACAAAATCATAAAAATTCAAACCTAATTATACGAATAATTAACTTTTATCAAATTATTTCTAAAATTTAAATTAAATACTACAAATTTAACATAATTATTTTTTATTCTTAAAATATATAATTGAAATTAAATAAAAAATAATATAATTATAACACTAAAAAAAAGTCAAATATCAAATGATATTACGTGATAATAACTTATATATTTTGTTGATTCAACATTTATTAAGAAATTGACTATTAATGCGCGTGGCTATTGCATTTTGTGAATAGGGTAAACGTACATTGACTGTGACTCATCACCACGTGACGGACAAAAGAATAAGACGTTAATGCAATTGATTTTAAAATTAACCGTCACCCGTCAGTGCCCGAAAAAATAATAATAAATTTTACGGTCTTCCTTTTTTTTTTATAATTATTAATTACAAATTAAATTAGTATTAAACATATTGGCCGGTACGTGCCTCAAGCAAACCGCCTACTGAGTTCCACTTCCAGCTGACTTTTTTATTTATTTTTAGATAAATATATATTAATAATGCTTTATCAATTTTTTTATTTAGCATTTATATGAAAATAAAAAATATCTTTTTTATTTGATTTTTCAATGATTTTGGTTAATTTTACAATAAAAACATTGTTGTTATAGTAAAAAAAAAAATTTAATTGTGCTAATATTTATTTAGATATCATATTTTTTTGCAGGAAAGACTCTACATTAGCTCTTCTCTAGAAAGAAAACAAATATCGAGTGATAAAAGAATGTCACGTGCTACACTCAAATTAACTCTAAGCTAGTTAAAAAAGCCGCGAGCAACATAAATGTTGCACATGGAGGCATTTCTTATATGACACACTATTGGTAAAGGCAATCTTAGCCTCTATTAGGATTAAGTATCCTAAGTGTAATTTATTTGTCATTTGTACTTATAAATTTTTAAATAAATTTGTTAATAAAATTAAATTATTCACATCGAAATTATTTGTATTTATCTTTAACCTTTTTTTCATACAAAGCAAAATGTAAGCTAATTGGGTTCACTGAGTACTTAACGTTTAACTAATATTAAGTTAAATTATGTGGTTGAATCGTAATGCAAGAAGACAACTTATATTAGTAGGAAATCTAAAAAGTTTGTAGTTTAATGAATCGAAATTGAGCAAATTGGTTAAGAGACTATTATGTCGTCTATCAAATTCAATTAAGGAGATACTTTATTTTGGGTATCAAAGTAGTTAACTCCCGAAAGATAGAGATAAAGATGTAATTGTTTATATTGACAATACATTGGACAGGACCCAAGTGTAATTAATCCTAGAATCATTTATGGATTAATTCGCTTATGACTTACCTTAATGTATTAAAAGCCTAAGTTCAAATAACTAAAGAATCAAAAGCTGATACATTGGGTATGCGACTTCTATATGACATAACTTCATTTACAATAGTGAAATTCGTAGCCCAATTAAAGGTAAATTATATCCTCTCATTAACATTACATGATAGATGAAAAAGTGAAATAAGATGTACTAATTACCATGAGATACAATAGGATCGCATTGGATGAACATATTTTACCCAAAGAGATAAAACATATATTATGAGAATAACACACTTATGACAAAGTTATTTGTCAAGTATCTATAAGTTGCTTTCGTAATGGTATATAATAAGCGAGAGTTCAGTCATGATACTTTAGTTGAATAAATCCATAATTAAATGATATCGCATTTAATAGACGAAAAACCAAAACTTAATCACAAATTATTTGAGTCCTAATTATATATATGTCTAATTGATCCCTCCGTTAACTCAACATAACCCAAAACGAATTGCATGTAGAATTGATACTATGGAATGAATGAGAACGATGATTGAGAGAAATAGATTGTATGCATCACTATTTACAGTAAATAAGTTTTCTCACTGAATATAGAAAAATGACTTTAAAGATTAAATTAAAATTTTAAAATAATTATTTAATCCATTTTAATTAATAAAAATAAGGAGGATACAAACAAGGATAAAGGAATTATTTAAGTATATCTAAACCAAATCCTTAAAGCAATTGATTGCAAATGTTCTTATCAAAAGCGAAGATTAGACATAAGGGAGACAATCATCTTTTCTATATTCTTATCCAATCCCTTCCCCCCTTCCATACACAATAAATTAAATTAATTAAATAATAATTATTTTTAAAAAAAAGTTAAACGCGTGGTCCCACAAATAAGGATAAGGCTCGCCATACCCAAAGACCCTCATCATTGCCACGTCATATATATCCATATCCACCACCTTGTTTCTTAATACTATTCCACGTGGCACGCACATCACCAAGAATCTTTCAATTAATGCAGTTTTTATTTGTTTTGATTTTATCACTTTTTTCTTAGATAAATAATTAATCAATAATTGAGATTTTGGTCTAATTTCGATTTTGAGTCACTCTACTATGATGCAATTTGATTCTTAGATTTTTGTTTCGCATAATCTGGTCCTTGTATTTTATAATCTTATTATTGGGTCCAAATCGATAACATTGTTCATTTCTACCATTAACATGATTATGTGAATATTATTATTAGATCACACGGTCAAGTCAAGATAAAGTAAAAATCTAATCTACCGTGCTGAACCAATAATAAATTTATCTGTTAGTTGAATATTTAAGTTTGTTTTCAGAAAATTACTTCATCATTTTAATTGTAGCAATTGACATTGAATCGAAGTTTTAAATTTAGTTTATGTATTCTAATTTGATCAACTTTTTTTTTCTATACTTTTTTTGAAATTTGAAATTTAAATCCTGACTCAAACAACAGTAGTTAAATCTGTTAGGATAAATATTATTATTAGTCTCGTACCATGCATAAGGTGTGAATTTAGTCTCTAATCTCCAATTTGATCATTTTCGATCCATATGCTCTTTAAATTTTAAAATTTTAATCTTTGCTCAAATAGTAGTCGTTAAATCTATTAATTAAAATAACGTAATTTTTTCTATGAGTATTATGTGAAAATATTAACATTGACATGACATTATAAATGTGATAATATATTTGTTGTATAAGATTTTAGAGACAACATTATTTAGCTTGATGAACATAATGGTTATCGTCTTATCATGATTGAAATCTCAAAAATTGGAAAGTATGATGGCTAAATCGATAACTTATAGAATTTGGCCTAAATAAAAATAGAGACTAAATCTTTAATTTCAGCATAGTACAGGGACTAAAACTAGAATAAAATCAAAATTCTTATATATAGAAAAGCAAGGTTTGGTGCCAACTGCAGACATGATATTCTGCACACGGGAACACCTGATGAAACCAGCTAAATTTTCTTTTTCTTTTTTTTTTTTTTCAATCGATATGTTTTAAAAAAAGGAAAATTTTCTGACAATGAGTGGATGAGGATAAGAGTCCCCCACTTGCTTTAATTCAATTCATAAATCCATTTATATATATAATTAACAACAAACAAACAAATCCCCAAATCGAATCAACCCCCATCCCTTCATTCATTCATATCTGCTTTTCTTTACGTTTGTTCATTCGATTTTTTCTTTGGGTTTTCCTTCTTTTTGATCCTTTTGCTATTTTGGGTGGTGAAAGATTGAAGAATTTTGATCATGTCGATCGCGTTGGAACGGATAGAATCGGCGGGGTTCGGGCGGGTGATGAACTGCGCTTGCGATAGTTCTAAATTCGAATCGCCGCCGCCGGTTAAGGAAACGAAACTGTTGTTATTGGCGGAGACGTCGGCGGTTGAAGAGGAGGAAGATGATTGGAGGGTTTCGTCGTCTACTACGACGTCGTCTTCGATCGGGAGGAACAGTGATGAGGTATCCGGAATATCATCGGACGGTGGTGATTGCGAGGAAAATGAAGTTCAAAGCTCTTATAATGGTCCTTTAGATATGATGAATTCCCTTGAACAGGTCTTGCCTATGAGGTAAATCAAAACAAAAAATAAAAATAAAAATCTTTCCTTTTATTATAATTTATTGATTAATATGCTAAAAAAATCTGGGTTTTCTTGCAGGAGAAGCATCTCGAGCTTCTACAATGGAAAATCAAAGTCTTACACGAGTTTAGTCGATGCATCATCAGCTTCCTCCATTAAAGACATAGCAAAACCTGAAAATGCTTATACTAGAAGAAGGAGAAATTTATTAGCAATCAATCATATATGGGATAAAAACAGGAGCAAAAAGTTCATTAGACCAATAAGTTCAAGTAAAAGCACATTAGCACTTGCTGTTGCAATGAGTGGTTCAGAGACTGATAGTTTTTCAAGCGCTGGTGAGGATTCTTCTTCAACTTCCAGTCCTAGGTTATTACTACCTCCATTACACCCACAAACGAAAATGGTTTCTTTGTATAATAATAGTATTAGTATTACCCCTTCTTCATCACCGTCGAGTGGTGGCCGGAATTTCTCTAACTGGCGGTCTTTTTCATTGGCTGATGTACGTGAATATAACTGACTGTTATAGTTTTACATGGAGTTTGATATATTTTTTATGATTGGCTCCTCCACAAGGTTTTTTTTTGTCAGTCTGTAGTTTTCATTTTTGAGATCATGTGATGCAAATGAAGTGTTGATTTCATTTTCCTATTGGTAGCTTAGTTTTTTTGAATCAAAACTTTGATTTCTTGAAATTGATTTCCAATGTGTTTGATTTGTTAGCTATAAATCAATTGAGCTAGCTTTCATGAATTAACCTGTTAGCTGCTTGTATTTATACACAAGCAAGCTTGTTTTTGAGTTCAGTGTAATGATTCATTTTAAAGTAGAGCACATTTGCCAATCAGAAGGAAAAGGAGCAAAAGTGGGTAAAAGATAATCATAGGAGTTAAATTGAATTTTATTCTATTTACTTGAAAATTAAATAAAATTTTGTCTTATCTTTTAAATTAGTATTTTCACATATATCATTTTGTGGTGAAAAAAATTTTAATCTTTAAAATAAATGAAAATTTTAAATTATATATTTTAATGTAATCTTTTATCCTTAGTACAAGAGTTACTAAAATCCTGGCAGCTACCATGTGAGATCTTCTAAATGCCATGAAGTTTTAAACTTGTACCATGTGAAATCTTCTACATGTATTTGTTTTAAGCCTTCATCAAACATATGATGACTTGTACCATAAATTAAAGATGAGTAGTGAATACTACCGGTTTGATGGATCTTTTAATTCACCATATTATTCTTTTGAGGTGCCAATCTGTAAAGGAAAAACCCTGGGCGGGTTAAGACTTATTGATCAGTAAGTTTCCACCTATGGGACAAAGGCACAAACCCCAACAAGGTTAATAAGATGGTGACATTAAAGCAAGTCAATGGCTACCTATCTCACAACGTTCGAAGTTAAAAGACATGGAACTGATAAGGTCCAGTTAAGGAGGCAGAGCACAGCTAAGGGCTTATCAGTGCATTATTGCTGGTCACACATATAATGGGGCTTTTATGCAGAGGTGAAAGCACCCAACACCTTTCCCCCACCATGCCAGAAACTTGGTTGTTAAATGCCAGAGGTCCCACTCTAGACAAAAAAGCCAAAAATTACTACCATAATTTGATATAGTACAGTATACAACCATATGAATTTGTAGTACTATTACTAGCTGGCATCTTTGGGGTTGCTTTTTGCTATTTTTCTCTCTAAGCTGCAATAATTGATACCAGTCTACCAGAGTCTTTATACACAATTTCCCATCATCTTTTATCTTTCAATCATCTAATGCACATTCTTGAAATATTTTGATTTTGATTTTAAATTTGACGACTTTGGACTTCCTTTCACTCACTGTTTCGAGATATAACCTCTCCGAAGTTGATGAAAAGTTGTGCATCTGAGGTACTCATTGATGGGCAATTGACTAAGTGTGGAGTCTTGAGATTTGCATACTCATCCATGTAAGAAGTGACCTTGGTAGATGGAAGTGGTGCCGGTGGGATTGTGGTTGGTTGCTTTGCTGGGGGTTCCAATGGCATTAGGCTTCCTAGAACTCGTGTCACTTCATGCATTGTTGGTCGATCCGATGGGTGTCTCTTGGTGCATAGAAGGGCAAGCTGAAAAACTTTCTTAACAGCTCCAAGATCTTTGCAAGTTGCAGTGATCTCCGGATCAATGGTTTCCATTACGGCATCATTAGCAGCCTTTGACAGAATCTGTTAAGAATGTGATATCAATATAGTTTTTAAACTACTTCGAACCCGAAATATAGATGGATATAAAAACTTACCAGATGATGAAGACTGGATTCATTGTCTACAGGTTTCCTTCCAGTTAGTAACTCAAGTAGAACAATCCCATAGCTGTAAACATCAGATTTCTCAGTCAAGCGAGAAGTGCGAGCATATTCAGGATCTATATAACCAATGGTGCCCATTACGTATGTAGAAGTGTGAGACTTTGATATGCATAAGCTTTTAGCAATGCCAAAATCAGTAAGATGAGCCTCTAAATCCTTGTCCAACAAAATGTTTGATGACTTCACATCCCTGTGGATGATTCGTGGACTACAGTCATGATGTAAATACGCTAATCCTTGTGCAGCTCCAAGTGCAATCTTCAATCGAATGTCCCAACTGAGAACTTTCTTCTTGGTAGAAACTGCAAGAAAAGTACACAAACTTGTAATTCATGACGCGTAAATGAGCATAGAGAGAAGCTAAAGAAACACCAAAACATATTCTAACACATGGAACTGGTTTGTTCTTAGAAACAAACTTACCATGGAGGAGATCCCAGAGACTGCCATTTTCCATATAGTCATAGAAGAGAAGGTTCCAAGACGGGGAGAGAGAATACCCTTGAAGGCTGACCAGGTTTCGGTGCTTAATACTCCCAATTGTCTCGAGTTCTGTCTCGAATTCCTTCAAGCATTGTGGATAGTGAGAGTAAAGCCTCTTGATGGCAACTGGCCTACAATTCTTAAGAACACATTTGTAGACCGTGCTTGATGCACCACTACCAATTATATACTTCTCACTCAGATTCTCAGTCACCCTCATAATGTCCTCGTATACATGAAGTGCCATATTCATGTGAAGGATCACCAATTTCGGTCTTGAGTAAGTAACTGCCGTCAAGAAGTCCATGAATCAATAACAAGGGCCATAAATTTCAATAAGGTATCTTCAAGAAAAAGGAACAAAAACTGACTAACAGTTCGCAATAAGTATTTTTATGTACTATATACTCCAAATCAAGAGGACTTCATAGGTTTACACATAAAAGGAGAAGGCAGGGCACCTGGCTTATCCAGTGATCCATCTGGAAAAGGTGTAGGATTGTGCGGACGACATGCTGCAATCAAGATCATTAGAAGAATCACAAGAGCACCAAGTGCAATGCCGAGGATTGCAGCTTTAGAGATTGAAACTGCATAGACAAGTGAGCAAAACAAAATGAATAATCAACCAAAGATAACCGACAGATTAAACATACCAAGAAAACATTGACCAACTACAATAGGGAATGGTAGTTGCCAAGAATTCCATGTGTAGGTGCCAAAACAAACTATGAGGTGGTAGCTCATCGTTTTGATATCCGTTTTCTAGTTCTAATGCCTTTTCAGTTTCTAACTTTAACATCTGCCTTAAAGCTTATAGCCACTCATAGTATCAACATATAAGATAAAAATACTTCACTCTCTAAGGTAATCAATACCTCTCTCCGTGGGATGAGACCCGTGGCATGTAGAAGAAAGCCAATAGCCACAGAGCCCAGGATTTCCAATGAAACTGCAATGAGATGGCAGTTTGAACTCAGCTTTGCTTGCGAAAAAGGGTAGCAGCTAAAAATAGCTTCAGTTCACGAATATTTGTTTAGAATGCAAATTAGCGAAATCTTACCTGTCTGGTGAGAATCTTGAAAAGTTATTGCTTGTGGGAATATCACCTGCAAGATTGTTATGGGATACATTCCTGCAATGTTTCAAGGAAAGTTAGGGGATTATATATTGCAACCCTAAACCGAAAATAAAGTATAAAATCTAGTGAACCGTCAACTCACAAGTTGGTAAGACTAATACAGTTGATTAGTGACATCAAATCTCCGGATAAATTATTGTTTTCTATTCTCCTGCATTATATAGAACCAGCAGCTTATAAACAAGAGCAAATATTCTATTCTAAGTCAAGACCATATAAGATATTTAGCCACATGAGGTGTTCTGCTAGAGGGTTCTAAGGTTTTGAGAAGGCCATAAAATGCCACCATTTATTCCAACATGTTCTCATTAATACAGATACAATCAATGGAAGTGTTGTGTATGCCAGCATGTTCTTTCCAACACTTAAAATGTTCGGAATTGGTGCTGAAAAAGTAACTTACAATGAGTACAGGTCCTGAAGCTGTGCAAGTTCCCGAGGAATAATGCCTGAGAGATGATTATTTGAAAGGTCTCTGCAATGTAGAAGCATAAGACGAAGTACTTCTTAAGGCTCTAACCTATTTTCATGGCAGAAAAATCAAGATTTCTTACATTTCTAAAACGCTTCTTAGGTTACCAAATTCTGCTGGAATGACTCCGGTCAAATTATTTCTGCTTAAATTCCTACAAGAACAAATAAAGCAATGATAAAAATATTTGCTAATCACTTAAACTAGAAGGTTGTATATGATTTTCCCGATGTACTCACAGCTTCAGAAGGTGTTCCAAATCACCGAGGGATGAAGGAATGGAGCCACTAATTTTGTTGTTAGAAATGTCCCTAAAAACCAAACAACAAATAAGAACAAAAAAACATCAACAAAGAGGAAGACCTTATGGCACTTAATACTTACAATGTATCTAAATTCCCGATACGTGAAAGCTCAATTGCTATAAAACCCTTGATATCATTCGAGGAGAGATTCCTGAGATAAAAAATTCATGATTACAGCGATGATATTTCTAAGGTACATTATGCAAGATGCTTAGCATTTGAGTCGTGCATTTTGGTATAACAAGGCTGAAGCTTACAAATAAGTCATACTCTCTAGCCTTTCAAAAGCAGGTGGAATGGTTCCATTCAACTTGTTTCCATGCACATTGCTGTCATCAAAATCAATTAATTGATAGCTACCTTAAAACTGTTCGAATTTAAAAGAATAAAGATTATGGAAATGAGATCAATGCTTACAGGCTGTTGAGATTTGTACAGGAGCTAAGATTTTCAGGAATAGGCCCTTCAAGATGGTTGTTGGCAACATTTCTGCAAAAAGTTGCATCAGTGATTACGGCATAGCTTAACTTGTGCATTTGAACAACCAGTAGGACTAACGTACAGATCAAACAGTTCTGTTAACTTCCCTAGCTCAGGTGGAATAAGTCCTGTAAGATGATTATCATTCAGCTCCCTGCAGAAAGCAAACCGATGCTTGAGATGCTGAAAATTGCTTTTATAGGTATCGACATAACCGATGTTTTATACGGACAGTCGAGATATCACATAGAGAAGAAATTTGGCAGAGGCCACTTAGCACCGGAAATATGAAACGTAAACAAAGAAAATTAATCTTACAAGTAGTGAAGCTTTGTCATATTTCCCAGCTCAGGAGGAATTGATCCAGTCAGTTGGTTACCATGCAAATATCTACAGCATATGGTAGATGGCCATCAAAACATTGTTCAAGGATAATACGAGCAGCTGTGTCATTATACTTTGCGTTCCGTATTCTAAAACTTACAAGTTGCAATCAGGACTTACAAATGATACTGAAATGTACATACATTAAGTACCTACTTACAATTTTTCTGTGTAGGTCAGATTCCCTAAGATGGGAGGGATGGGTCCACTTAACTTGTTGCAGCTTAAATCCCTGGATAGTATACACAAGAAAACGACCATAGATAAGATTGATAACACTACGAAAAGAGACAATTCAAATGATGGTTAAAGGCACTTACAATACAGCAAGTGCTTGCATAAGGCCAATAACAGATGGAATCTTCCCAGAAAGACGATTACCTTGCAAAGATCTAACAAGGAAATTGGATATGAAACTAAGTAGGTTGTAGGTACATTGTCATTAAAAAGGAAAAAAGACAAAAGGGATTTTCAGGCACGTACAATGTAGCTACTTGCAAGAACCCAATATTGAAAGGAATTTCCCCGGTTAGCTGGTTGTACGACAAGTCCCTACCAATCACAAGAAAGGGATGTTTTTGGTTAACCAATATTGGCACTTTGAAAGCATTAAACCTCATTGAACTAAATGATGAGTACATACAAGACCTGGAAAGCCGTGCAGTTGCCTATATTCTGAGGGATGTTACCAGTTAAACTGTTGTTTCTCACATCACTGCGAACAATATTGAGTTTTAGTTAAAACCGGAAAAGAGTCTTACGTGTCAAAAGATAGAAAGTCAGTCATGAACAACAACAACAACAACAACAAGAATAGTAAGGAAACTTACAAGTACCACAAACCAGTTAGCTGGCACATGTCTGGAGAGAGTGTACCTACCAGATTGTTTCCTCGCAAACCACTACAAAGAGGAAGAAAAGAGACGAATTAAAAGCATCCAAGCTAAGAATTTATGAGAAGATATGATTAGATAGACATAATAAATCGGACCGTCATACAGTGAAAGAAAAGGTGCAGTAACTATTTTACACTCACAGATACTGTAACACTTCGTTCCAATAGATAAGCCTTGGTACTTCTCCACTCAGTTTATTTTGTGATAGGTCCCTGGAAACAAATATCAGGGCAAGAAAATTCCATCAAAACATCAGGTGAATTATAAGGCAATATAAAGTAATAAGAAGAAAGAACTTACAGAACTTTCAAGTTTGGAATCTGCGACAATGTTGAAGGTATCGGTCCAATTAACTGATTGTTTTTCAGAACTCTGAACAGTCATTTAAAAGTTTCAAATTAGAAGAACTGAGCAAACCAAGAATTAGCAGTGACGCGATATATAGTGAGAAATGCTTCGAATTAACTTACAGGAATTCCAGTTGCCTCAGTTTTGATATCGAAAATGGTATGTCTCCATATAACTCATTAAAAGACAGGTCCCTAATAACTCCAACAAAACAATGTTCAGTTTAACTTACAAGATACTTAACTAAACTTCAGTTGAGCTCTTTTCTAGTAAACTACTTACAGGCTTTTCAATGATGAACAGTCACCAATCTCGTCCGGTATTTGACCGGACAAACGATTTCCTCTAAGGTCGCTGATAATAAAAAAAGACACAACCTTTATCAGTCTCAATCAAATTTCATGCATAACAGCAACTGATATACTTACAGTTTATATCAAATTTCTCATATTATAGAACAAAGATTGGATTTCAAAGAGAAAAGGCAATGAAAAATAAACAGTACATTGTAACAAGGTCCTTGAGCTTTCCAATAGCTGTTGAGATTTCCCCATCAAGATTTAAACCTGACAGATTACTACAGTACCAGAAACCAAACAAAAAACAAGGATCAGCTTTAAAAAAAAAAACTAAACTTTACCGGCAAAACCAAGAAAGAAAATATCTTACCATAAAGAATCTCAATGACCAACATAGGCTAACAAGTGAAAAGAGAAATGAATTATGGTATCAAAACTTACAGTGCAACGACATTGAAGGTGACATTGTCGCAAGTGACCCCTCTCCAAACACAGTAATCTGAAGATGGTGTATCTGTCCAGTCATATAGAACATTGTCCACATCTTTAAAAGACTTCTTTATCTCCAACAGTGTTGTTCCTTTATTACATTACATAACATAGGCAAAAGCAAGAAATGTTGGTTTCATTGCAGAAAAAATTAAATTAAATACAAAGACAGACAATATAAACAATCAATCTATGTTCAAAACCTTTTGGAAGAGAAAAAAACATCAAAAGATTGTTGCTTCAAGCATGAGCCTTAAGCGTTAGGAAACAAGCAGCAAATTTAATCTTTAAATTTTGAATAAGAAAAGTTTGACTTAACCATTATTTTCTTGTATTTTCAAACCATCCAAACAAAACCAGAAAAGGAGACATTCTTTTTATATGAAAAAAAGAAAGAAAGAAAGAACACTTACCATCTTCAGAATCCACAAAAGCACAACCCAAACAAAAGAGAGAAACCAAGAAGACAAACTCCAAATGAAATACCGATGTCATCATTTCACCTTAAGAGAACACAAAAACAAAACAACCTTAGTTTTTTTTTCAAAACAAAACCACCCAAAAACACCATATCTGAGCCAAAGAGAGAGAAATAGAGGGAAATAAACCACTTTGAAAAAACCACAGAGGAGAAAACCTCTTCTTTTTTAACTCACCGACATGGAAAACGATGATGGAGAACCAAAAAACACACACACAGAGGAAAAAAAAGCTTTATTTTTTTCTTATGACACTTCACTGTTATAGTTGATCTTGTAGTATATTGTACCCTACTATTGTTATTATTTATTTTTTCATTTTATGCAAATTTTTTTTTTCTTTTACAAGGTAAAACGATAAGAAGAAGAAGAGCAGCAAAGGACTGAGGGATTCTGGCTCGTTATATCACATCACTCTGCCACATTTCACACACCCTCTTTCTTCCCTATATACATTATACAGTTCCCTCCTAAAGGGAAAAAATACTTACAAACTGTTAAAAAAACACATACACAGAGAGAGATAGAGAAAGAAAGAGAGAAGAAGAAGAATTATTTTCACATATAAAGTTAAAAAACTCTCTGCCATTTTGCTCTGCCATTTCCCCTGCATACTGCAAAAACACCCCATCTCTTTCTCTCCCTCTCTCTCTTATTATCTTCTTTTAATTTTTTTCTCCATTTAAGGGAATAATAATAGACTAATTCATTCTTACATTATGAAACAAATCAAGGGGTTGTTTTAATTTTTTTTTCTTATTTGTCATGTTTTCAAGATTAGTATCATTGGATCCAGTAGTAAAAATATCATTACTTTTAGTAAGATTTTTGAATTATTAATAAAAAACAATAATGGATTATTAATAAAATAATAATATTTTTTTTAATAAAAATAATTTGTATAAGAGTTGAATTATATCTTATTTTTTTTATTTAAAAAATTGAGTAATTTATTTTTTTATATGTTTAATTAGAGAGCAAATTGATTCTTCCGTTCAAAATTTTATTTATTTTTACAGTTAAAAAATTAGTCTCTGTGCATCAACTACATATCACATATTACAGTTATTCCATCAACTACACAAGCTTTTAACGTTACAAATAGATATTTTTTTAACGATAATGACTAATATACTATTTGAACTAATGTATAGAGGCTAATTTGATATTTTTTAGTAAATGAGTAAAATGCAATCTAACTTCTACTACTGGAACCTTCATGGTACTTTTACTTGAAAAATATATGTTATGTTGAAGGATAATCAATATCTATACTATTAATAAATCTTTGATTGAGTTAATGTTACAAGTCAACCAAATATCAAGTTAATTAGAAAATTTACAAAAATAATTTTTTTATATTTAAAATAAATTATATAATTTAAGGGTAATTTAGTATTTTTAATTTAAAATTAATTAAAAATATACATATACTGAGATTTGGGGCCATGTCAATTTTATTGAAAAAGCTTTAAAATTATCACTCAACCAATATTTTATTTTAATTTATTTATACATTTTAATTTTATTATGCACATTTTATTACCCCAATAATTGTATATTTATATTACTATTAACAAAATCTCTAAATGAGTTGGTATCATAAATCAATTGGGCACCAACTCGGTTAGAAAAATTATAGAATAACATTCTATATTTAAAATAAGTTATATTATTTGATAATACTTTCGTCTCTTATTTACAAAAGAACAATAGGAAAGATGTATATTGATATTCTTAGTCTCATGTATTCATGTGTTTAAATTTTATTTTACTTACAATTTAATCTATTTTTTTATTTTAATATCGTATGTATTTCATGTGTTATTATTAATTAGTTTCAAAACATACATCTTATTATTTGTTGTATGTTATTTCTAAACATACATATGTGTTCTAAATATGTGATTTCCACACACATATGCATGTGATAAAGTTTCTAGTATTGTAATGTTATTATTTGAGTTGATGTCATAAGTAAACTCGACATTAGCTCAAGATTGATTACAATACCATACTACGTGTGATAGAAATACTAGCTATTATAATAAATTAAAAAAATTATTATAATGATATTTTTATCTTTTCAAATTTTTATATAAAACAACCACCAAATCAATAAATTTATTTAAAAATCTCTTATAACTCTATCAAAATTATTTTTATATAAAATATTTTCCTTCACTTTATATTAAAATATACTCAAAGTTATTATATTTAAGTATTTGGTCTTTATATATGTTGTTTATGTAGGGAAGCGTGTACTGTTTATAGTAAAACATATAGGGATTGTTTTTTTATTTTATAATTTTAAACATCCTGTTTGGCAGTTACAAGTTACTTTCCGTTATTAACTGCTCTCCCGCCAAAGAATAATCGCCGTATTATTAGTTTAACTCGGCGTTTTTGACGATTACGAACCTATTTTAGAAATCAAAATAGCGGATAACAATACAAATATATCATCCATGGTTTATTTAAGTATTAATTGCACAATTATTATTCACATTTTTAAAATATTTTAATTAAGCATTTAAAATATGACTGTCATACTAATTATTTTCTTTTAATCTAATTATTAGCTAATGCATTAAATGTAAACTTAAATTTTATGTAAAGCATATTTAATTTTTTTTATACATTATATATACTTATCATCATCTCAATTATGTATATCCCTTTATTTTTATTTAAAATTAATTTTAACTATTTTATTATTAAACAAATTTAGCTTTGAATTTTAAAATTAAAATCAATCATAAGGGAATACAGAATCTTGAAAAAAAAGATTGAATTATTATATATGGTAAGAAAAAAGAATAAATTAAGGGGGCCAGAAGAAAAGGCTAATTCGTACACTGAAGTAGTTTATAATTATTTTTAAATAAAAAATAAAATTTACCGAATCGGTTATTTTATTATTATTTTTGTAAGTGGTTTTTTTTAACCTTGGGAAGGTCAATTGTCGCCTTCCTCTCACAATCTCTGACAGCAACCCCTTCTTCGCTTTGATGATAGAAGCGTTTGTTGGGTCCTACCTTTTACTGACACTTTTGACGCCGTCACCTCTTCTCTCTCTCACGCCGTTAACGTTTCTATTATCTACCCTTTTTCATTGTCCTCCTGGTTTTTTACTGTAACTGTTTCCCTTTTACTGGCTTGGGTTTAGATTAGTTCTCTCCTTTCCTTGGTTTTCCTCTTTGTGTTTACTTGATTTTTCTAATGATATCTCCTTTTTTAAATTAAAAAAATATTTTAAATAAATTATCGTTATGAAAGTTATAATCATCAACTTGATTCCAAAAGTACATGAGAATACCTAACCAACCTATCAAAAATATTTTCAATCTTAGCATATCCATCTTCCTGCATAATGAAAAGTGTTAGTAACTTGGCTGCTTCTCTTGATCCATTTCATGTTTGAGCAACAATTAGAACAATATCTTGATATAGTCAAAGTTTTTGGTGTTGGTATGTTTGACTTTTTAACTATATGGCTTTTGATTTTATCTTGTTAAACAACAGATGAGTAGCTAGGAACGTTTGAGATGAAATTAATTAAATTATTATTTATTCGAATGATATGGAGAAAAAAAAAGTAAAAAAGTTTAAGATGATTGAGTATCATTATTCTTATCTCTTAGAAGAGTTTTTAATGTGATAAGAAGCTGATTTATGAAGAGTTTTATTTGAATATTATTCAAGATAATCCATGATAAAATTCGGATTCAAAAAAGTTTGAATCCTTGATTGAGTTCTTTTTCATATGGTGACAATCTTGAAGGAATTAGAAATTCAACTTTAACTAGGACTCTTTACTATCTTAAAGGATAAGCTGCGAATCAATTTTATTTCAAACGGGGGACTTATTTGCTAAAGAGTTTATTATATTTACTTCAAGAAGGATTGAACTTATTGAAGGTTGTTGACCTATCCTAATTTGAATTATAGATGAAGAAATTTGAAGACTACTTATAGGATGTTGATTTCACGTAACAAGGTTGTGCTTATTGTGGGTGTTTTTCTTATGAATTTGAAAGTACATTATTGTGTATTTGGGAATATATTGGAGATTAATTATTAATTGAATTGTGAGGTTTTAAGGAGAGTGATTGTGACAAATTGAGTTTGACTTTAGGATTGCAATTATCCATTGTGAATGGATAGATTGGGCTTAAACCAATAGTTGTACCAAATGAATTGTTGAATAAAATCATTCTCTGAGTTAGTCTCCGCATACGTAGGGACACTCTATGTGTTTTCAAGCCTATATTCGTTGGGATAATTGCTTTAGATCCAAAAATCAAATTGAAAAGTGTTTCACCAATGTATGCGTGTGTGTGAAGTAGTTCAAAAAGGTTATAGTATATTTGGAAACTCCTCTAGCCATGCACATTTTCAAACCTATATTCTTATTTGTGGCTTCTACCTAACCAATTTGTTGGTGGGGAATTTTATTGAGCTCTGAGCAATAGAAATGGAAAGATTTTTTTGTAAATCTCTTTAAATTTTTTTCTAAACTTTGTTCAAATTTCAATGATTAATAAGTGAACATTGTATCATCATATGATATATAGTTTTTTCAAACAAAATTCTCCATTCATATTTTTAGTGGTAGTAAGTAGAGTTTCTACCTCTATCCATTTGGTGAAACACTTAATAACAATTACAGTGAATTTCTTTTATGTAGGAATGTTAAGAAAAGGACCCAGAATGCCCATGACCCAAAATTTCCATTCCCCGTATTATAAAAGGCCATGAACTACAGAGCTAACCATTAATTGAAGAGGCTCAATTGGTTGGCGAGTGATCAGTTAAAATATATTGTTGTATTCCTTATAATAACATTTTACATTAAATGGATACAATAATTGATAGTTAATGTGATACTTTTAAAATTATATTCAATTCCTATATGATTTAATTAAGAAAAATATCAAGGACATAACTTTATAGAACAAGGTAATAACAATTAGATCACATATTCAAGTGTACAAAGCTAAATAATTACAATTTCACTAAAATACATAAGAAGTTTGTTGAGGTACAAAGTTAGATATGGCAACTGACGATGGTTCATATGGCAAGGACGCTGAGAGATGCTTGATGTTGGAAAGAGGGAGAAAAATATTTCTGGAGGTTTGAAAGATAGAGAGAGAGATTGCATGTCCCATGTACGAGTTTTTGAATTGGTTATATATGAGTTCTTTTTGTGGCTCTCATATTGCTAGTTGTCTTCTATATAGTAAACTCGGTGAGTCACGGTGTCCTTTAAACACGTGCCTTTAATAGTTAGGAATGATCATATCTATAATAGTTCGTCTGAATAAATCGTGACGGGACCAAGTAAAATTCAATAGCAAAAAAGATGGTGAAGTACATCAATTATGTATAGAAAAATATGGCTCCTTAGCGAGGTAGAGCTAGTATGATGAGATACTTGTGATTGTCTAAATTGGAGAACTATATGAAATATGCTTTGAGTGAGATATACTTCTAGCAAAATATAATAAATTGGTTATATGAATTTAGTATTATTGACAACTTTAGTTTAGGATCCAATAATCACAAATACCACCCAACAAAATTGGCTTTTATCACTTATGGGAAGTTTTATACTTTTACTTGATCTGATCAGTTTGTTGAATTAAATGTTTAAAGGGGCCATGCATCTTTGAAAGGATACCTTGTTTCATAAAATAAATAATTTATTACTCTTATTATAGATATCATAAAATTTCCCACTTTCATAATTAAGTTGAAAAAGTTACTAAGAATTAAAATGGTAATAACTGTTAAATTTTGTAACTAGAGTTAGTTTAAAATATAATATATTTATCTAACTTCTTGTTACTTTAAAAACTCGACTCGTTATATTAATCAATGAAACTTATGCCTTATTTGATAATCAATTGAAAACAAATCAATTCATTCAAACTTAATTTTTTTTAAATGTATTTTATAATAAATATTAAAAATCATTTGATAGAATTTTTTCATAAAAAATCATCGGAAAATAGGTAAAAAGACTTCTCTAGTCTCTCTCAATTTCAAAATTAAGCAATTTGATCCTTTTAAAAAAAAATCAGAGCAATGTAATTACTGTCAATTTTGAAAGTATACAATTAAAGAAATTAATCACAATGCTATTGTCTTTTATCTATTGTACATTATTTTGATTGGTGTAACAATAGATTTAGCCTTTAATATTTACATGTTTTGTTAATTTGGTTTTAATTCTAAAAAAAATTAGTAAATTTAGCCTCGACATTAACACAAATGTTGTAGGTTAAATTTGTTAAATCGGAATCACATTGGTAGAATGTCTAAAATTTAAGAGTTAAATTTATTATTATACCAATCAAACTTATGTACAATTGATGGAAAACATTAACATCAAGGCTAACTGTTCCTAATTATTCCCGTTTGAAATTAACAAATATTTAAATTACTTCAAGTTCTTTAAGAGAAACTAATTTACTCCGTATCAAAATTGAAAGGGCCGAGAGTTTTTTACTGAAAAAAATTAAATAGATGAAGGGTAACTTCCAATATTTAATGGAGAATATATTCGGTCCATTTATACTTATATATTTTGTTTTCCTTTTACATTATATTATCAAATCAAATTCACAATATTTTAATTAATTATTTTTATTATTAGTTTGGATATTGTTAAAAATATTTATTTTCAATTTTATGATTTTTTTATATTTAACATTTTAATTTTATCCTATATTTTTGTATTAAAACTAAAATAAATGGTAAAAATATAAGATAAAAATTTAGTGTTGAATATAAATATAAAAATATAGGATATCAATTTTAATAACAAACCAAATCATTTTTATAATTTAGACTCAATATGTATTAAATTAAACATTTAAATTTTCAATTCATCAAATTTAAAATTGAATTTGGATCAACTCAAATAAAAATTTCGCTAAAATATTGTAGCTTCAAATACTTGTTGAGAGTAATTCTACTTCCAACTCCCCCACCTTAATTAGAAAGAGTAAGGGCCACATAAGTAACCAAATTAGATATAAATATGATTAATTTAATAAAATAAAATAAAATAAAATATAAAAAATACAATTAGTATCATATATATCACATTCATAATAAAATTTGGGTGTCTTTAGACGGCAATACATTTACCTACTGTTAATGTAAAAATAACAGTAACGATAAAATTAAACATTATAATGTGAGACAGAATAAAAACTAAATGCACTGTATTAAAACATACAAAACCATCTTAACATAATTAAATGATTTATGCCAATCTTTTCATAATTTATTATAGTTATTTGTATACAATTAATGTTCAACATATAATTAATGTAAGTTCAAATCATAATATACATGCACGACATATCAAATCTGAGTGGAAATGTGGCCTCGTGCCTATATGAGCCCTTTTTTTTTTTTTGTTCTTTCTAAGAGCAAATAATTAATACTTGTCCTTTTTTAATAAGGGTGAATACAGGGTAAGGAGATCTTTTTCTTCAAAAACAAAAATTGCACTTCTAACTTCGTATAAATGGTTTGGCTATAAATTAATATATAATAAAATCATCTTTTAAAATAAAAAACTATTTAGATTTTTAAAAATAATGAAATTATAAATTAATATATCTTAAAATTTATATTTTAACATAAAAAATTATAATTCAATTTTAGTCTCGTTAATTTTTTTTTTTTTGAATTTGTCCATGTTTGTTAAGTAATATACTGGATATGAGTCTTATGAATAGAAAAAAAACAATATAAAAAGACTTTATCCTTTAGTTAAGAGTTCAATCTAATTTACTTTTAAATTTAATCGAGACTTGATATGACTATAGGATTAAAGTAAACTCACAAATACAATAATTATCTCTATAATAGTTCCATTTGTCTATCCAGATTTTGCCTATTATAAATAGATGGTTATCACCTATAGACTATATTGTTATAGGGAGATAATCGTTGTAAACTTATCATCGAATTCATATGGCGAATTTCCATCAAATAAAGAAAGTGAGAATTATGTTAAAAAAGAAGAAGAAAAAATGAGAATCAAATCAACAAAATTAAAAAACTTACGACGGGTGCATAGGTTATTGGTTTTATGCATCTTTAATTTTACATTATTTTATATGGTTAATTATAAAGTTCATAAATCTAATAAATTTAATTAATCAACATGACTTATCAAAATAAATAAATTAATTTATCACGAGTTACAAAATTCAAGTAATCAATTTATAAGTTTACGATGATCCAAATTCATAGTAGAATATTTAATTAGAGAACTTAACAATTTATTGAATTGATATATTAAATTCCACTAATTGAAGATTGTTTTCATTTAATAAAAATATGATAAGTAGATTATTTTTCACGTGAAATTTAATCACTTTATTAAAACAACATTTTAATTAAGATAATTTTCATTTAATAAATGATAATTAATAAGCTTACTTATATGAAAAAACTACAAATTTACTTAAAAATTTAGATAATATGTTATTATGGAGAATTAATTTAATAAATAACATACGTCCTAATTATAAATATTGTAAAAATTATTATAAAATATTAAAATAAAACATAAAAAATCAGTTTTACTAAAAACTCAGATTATTAAAAATAAAAGAAATGGATAGCAGAGTATGGTAAATAAAGAGTGGAGGGGGTAAGGTGGAGCCAGCAATCACATGGAAAGCGTTTTTGCATGAAAGTCCTTCCAACAAAATAACTTCCCAATCACGTGCCCCTTTAATTAATGTATTATTATTATTATTATTATTATTATTAGGGTTTACATTTTTATTTGTTTTTGTTTTTGTTTTTTGGGTAGGCCATGACCTACTTTTTTCTTTCTTCATGAATTGATACACCCAGCCCAGCTGACTCCCAATCTAATTTCAATTTTCAAAAAGAGTGGGGGAATATCCTGAAATCTGTTTCATGGATATAAAGCAAATTTCACTGTTTGGGACAGAAAATTTCTATTATGATGAAAAAGCTCCTGTTTTCTTTCTACTGTTTATGGGATATTGCTAGATACAAATAACACTGCTTCAAATATGAATCCCTTTATTTATTTATCTATATCAGGTGGTTAATACAGATGAAATAATTCGAATTCAAGTAAATTTTTTAATTTAAATTATTCGAGTTTGTTAGTCAAGTTTCTCTTAAATAAAAAATTATTTATATACGCAATTAATAAATTAGTATAACGGTAAAATTATAATTTGATCCTTACAAATTTTTATTTATCTTTAGCATGCTAAAACGATTTTTCGATTTTGCCCTTGGTTATATCAAGTTACTTGTTTGGATAATTTCAAATTGAATCATTTTGAGTTTGAGTCAAGTATGTCAATCAAGTTTCTTGGATTGAGTAAATTTCATATTCAAGTTTACCAGGTTTACTTATTTTGAATATTTAAAGTTTAATTTATTAATTTTTATTTGGTATTCTTCATGTCCGTTATATAATTCATGTTCAGGGTTTATGTCTAACCATTCAAATTATTTCGGATTCGAATAATTTTGAGTTGAAGTTTACCTTCACTTTCAAGACTCAAACATTACTTTTTAAAATCAAATAAACCCGTATTAATGGGTTAAAATTTTAAGTTGGGAGTTACAATGCAAGAATTAATAGCCATTAATGCTACAAAATTAAATCGGCTGGGTGTTTTTTTTTTTTTAATGTGGGGGCGGCTTGATAGGGATGAAACGAGAGAAAGATGTTTTCAGTGTTATTAAAACTAGGTAGCAGCAACAGAGATAGGGGGCAAAACCAATAGTGTGGCAGACAGCTTAATGAAAGATAAAAGAAAGGACCTGTAAAACTTACCAGAAAATAATGGAGCATTCTGTCCTCTAACTTAAATGTGATCCCGTTATCTATTATGCAAATTGGCAACCACCATCATCATTCTCTGAATCAAGGCATCTATCTGTTTTGAAACTAATTAAACCAAACAATTGCGTGATCGGTGGACTGCAATGGGGGACTGTTTTTACAGGAACCAATCAAGGTACATGCTATAAATGTTTTTTTCCAAAACTTTAGGCAGGGGATGTAAAGTTAGGATATGCCATCGACTTTTGATAATTATTGATTATTTATTCGGATTGTTAATGAGATTGAAATTTTAGTGTTAATGGATATTCAACCAATTAAAGATATAAAATATTAAATTAAAAAAAAAAAGAGAATGAGAAATTAATGTAAGTCCCGATCAAGGCTAAAAAAATATTATTCCGATCACTCTACTTTAAGTATGCTATTAAAAATTTAATTTATAAATAACGTCATTCATTTGTTTACTTACAAAATAAATGTTCTGAAAAATGGTTTCTAATAGAACATATTAAAGTGCTAATTTATCAATCAATTACAATTCCACTAAACTAGTTTTATAAAAAGGCTTACAGATATCGTTGTAAAGTTTAGAACAGATAAAAAAATTTATAAAATATGTCTTCAAGTCAATTTTCATAAATCAAGAGATTCGATTTGCTTGATTCGGCTCAAATGAATCTTCAAAGATTTGTTATTTCATAAAATCGATATTTAAATATGAGTTAACACACATTCACAAAGTCATCTAAGTCATGGTTTAACTAATTTTGTTTAAAAGATTGCCAACTTCAAATAAGGCAAGTTACGTGACTTACATAGTGCCACCAAGTGTATTTGGCACTGTTCACATAACTGTCTCAACAATCTCTTCCAACAAGACTTCCATATATAGAGCTAGACTCCAGTAAAGCTGAATTCATCCCGATTTGTCCAAATCTCATCAAATTGATTATATTTATATTATATAAGAATACAAAGGTTTGAGATAAATCTTCATAAAGTCAACACGTATATTCTGTTATAGTATGAGATTATACATGTGATTAATGTGATTAGTTAGGTAGTTAGGCAGTTATCATGCTGGTAACAATAGTGAGGCGTTCTCAAGTGTATATAGTCGTGTCTATGGGCACAGTTCAAGTAAGCAAAGATTAATATCATTCTTTGAACAAATCTTTCTATTTTCTCTGTAATCTCTCTTCAAGTGATTATTAGCTTACTAGATTTTATCATGGTATCTTTCGCAAGGTGAGTCTTGGGCCTGGCCACCATGCATTCCGCTGAGTCTGATTTTGTTGAGCCGAATGGATCGGTGTTCCTTGGTGATCGTGTGGTCACGTCATTTCCTTGGCATGAGGTGGTGAAGCTTGATGCTGACTCGTTCCTTCAATGGCAACAGCAGATTCGTCTTATTCTTCGTGGTTATGGATTACTCGGTTTTCTTGATGGTATGTTGTCGGCTCCTCCGAAGTTCGTTCAGTCCTCCGATGGTACTCTGGTCACCAATCCATCTGCCTCAATCTTTGATCAACAAGATAATCTTCTTACCTTGTGGCTGTTGTCCACAATAAGCTCTTCCTTTTTGTCGTCTTTCACGGAAGTTCGAACTACCGGTGATGTCTGGCTCATGGCGAATAGCCTATTCGCGGCCGATACTACTGCGAAGCAATCACAGTTGCGGCATGAGCTTCATTCTCTTCGCAAAGGTAATCTCTCTATTTGGTTATATGTTGACAAGATCAAACACTTGTGTACTCTCCTTGCAGCGTCTGGCTCTCCGATCTCCGAGGCCGAATGGACGGCGGTTCTCCTTGCCGATCTTTCGTCTGAGTATGAGGCTATTGTTTTTTTGGCATCACTCTTTTCGACCTCGTTACCCTTCCAACGACTTGTCGATGCTTTAATTGAGTGTGAAGCTCGACAACTTAGATCTGTTCAGGAGGTTTTAGTTGCTGCGAATGTTGTGGAAGGGACTCCATTGCAGTCGACGGACGGGGTTTTTCGCGGTGGTCGCTCGTCTGCTCGTGGCCTCGGTCGAAGCTTCCGTCCACGAGTCTAGTGTCAGATCTGCAGTCGATTTGGTCATCTGGCTCAGCGCTGTTATTACCGCTATGATCGTGATGGGCAGTTCCCGTTGGAAGATTCGGTCGATCGTCGTGGTGGTTCTGCATTTGGTGCAGTTAGGGGAGAGATAGAGCGTGCGAATGGTCAAAATTGGGGGCCTCTTGGTCAAAATTGGAAGTCTCCATTTTGGCCGAATGGTGGGGTGAATAATGATCCATGTAGGCCACATGCAAGCTATGGCAATCCGTGTGCCCAATTTGGTAATGGGCAGAATAATTTTGATGGCCCAATTTTTGGATCTTATGGGCGTGATTTTGGAGTTGGACGCCGATCTCTTGGTCTACAATTTGGTGATTCTTTGGGTCACCCGTATGGTGGGCCGGCTTCCAGACCACGTGGGCTTAGTGATTCAGCTCGATCTCGTTCGAATGCTGATCCCCCTATGTCTGGACCCTCTGCTAACTGTGTTAATGTTGATCGATCCTGGCATACTGTTCCTGAAGCTCCGAGGCGAACAAAGCCACGCGCTCGCGTGTTTAATGTGGATTCGTCTTCCTATGACTCGTCTCAATTTGTTGGGATTCCCCCCAGGATTCCTGAGTTGCATCCTTCAGATTTTTCTGATGCCAATGGATATGATTCCAATTTTAATACTTCTGACTCGTATGTTCCGGTCCCAGTAGGAAGCTCGTCATGGTGTCCTGACTCAGGCGCTACTCATCATGTTTACAGAGATACTTCGAATTTGCATGGTTCCACCCCGTACTCAGGTACGTCCTCTCTTTTAATGGGTAATGGGTGTCTACTAAAATTTCCACTATTGGGAGCGCAATTATACCTACGAAGCAAAAATTACTACATCTCTCGAATGTGCTGTGTGTGCTGAGCATTCGAATGAATTTACTTTCTGTGTCTAAGTTTGCTACTGATAACAATATTTTTTTTTAGTTTCGCCCCTCGTATTGTGTGATCAAAGACATCCAAACACAGGAAATCTTAATGCGGGGCCAAGTTTGTGATGGGCTCTACCATTTCTCAGCATATTCGAGTTGTTCATTTCCTACTGTTCATAATACTATTCTTCAATGTTGCTCTTCAACTGATGATGTTTTTAGCCTGTGACATAAGAGGCTGGGTCATCCTGCTGATAATATTGTAAAAACTGTTCTTGAAAAATGTCAGATTTATGTAAATAAAAGACATCTTGGTGGTGTTTGTGTAGTTTGTCAGAAAGGTAAATCGCATAAGTTGCCATTTTCACATTCTAGTACTAAATATGTTGACTTGTTTGAATTGGTTGTTTCTGATTTGTGGGGACCAGCTGTTGTTACCTGTGAAGAGAATTTGTATTATGTGTCTTTCATTGACATGACTAGTCATTTTACCTGAATTTATTTGATAAGCCGCAAATCTCAGGCAATAGATTGTTTTGGTCAATTCTAAAAGATGATTTTCACTCAGTTTGGAAAACATATTAAGCAATTTCAAAGTGATTGGGGAGGTGAGTTTCGTGCGTTTTCCTCCGTTTTAGCTAGTTAGTGGATTCTTCATTGCGTTTCCTGTCCTCACACTTCTGAACAAAATGGTGTTGCTGAGCGTAAACACAGACATATTGTGGAGACTGGTCTTACGCTTCTGGCTCAGGCTAATCTACCGCTGAGTTATTAGGGTTATGCGTTCTGCAGTGCGGTTCATCTCATTAATCGACTGCCCACTCTGGTTCTAGAAGATAGGACTCCGTTTCAAAGTCTGTTTGGTCGCGAACCAGATTATGATCATCTTAGAGTGTTTGGTTGTTGTTGTTTTCCGTATTTACGACCGTTTGTTAAGCACAAACTTGAGCTTCGGTCTCAGCAGTCTACATTTCTGGGGTATAGCCCGCATCATAAAGGCTATTTTTGTCTTACGCCCGATGGGAAGGTCATTGTTTCTCGTCATGTTGTTTTTGATGAACATCAATTTTTGTTTCCGGTTTTTACTTCTCTTAGTGATAAGTTGTCATTAAGTTCTCCTACATATGTTCCTGTTGTTCGGTCTATTGTTCCTCACGCGACTCATCTGGCTCCTGAAACTGTAGTTAGGGCTTCGTTGGATAGCCGTAATGCTGCCACAATTTCGCCTAGTTCTCTTGCTTCATGTAATGCTTCTCCACACAATTCTGTTTCAGAACCTGTTGTTCGAGAGGAGGTTCCCTCTACTGCAAGTTTATCTCCTGAGCAGTTTCTTGTTCCTCCTGCTAATACTCATGCTATGGTTACCAGGTCTAAAGCCGGGATCTTTAAGCCCAAAGCATTATGTGCTGATAAAGCTGAGGTTGAGCCATATTCTGTTGAGGAGGCCCTTGCTCATCCAGACTGGCGTTTAGCGGTTCAAGCTGAGTTTGATGCTTTACTGGCTAACTCGACCTGAGAACTTAGTTCCCTCCCTCATGGCCGGAAAGCGATTGGTTATAAGTGGTTGTTTAAGATCAAGAAGAATCCTGATGGGATGATTAGTCGACGGAAGGCACGATTGGTCGCCAAAGGGTGCTCTCAGGTACCTGGTTGTGATTTTAAGGAGACGTTCAGTCCGGTAGTCAAACCGGCTACCATTCGAGCCATCCTGTCTATTGCTGTGACCAAGGGTTGGCATCTCCGACAAGTTGATGTTAATAATGCCTTCTTGAATGGAGATTTGGCTGATAACGTGTTTATGCAGCAACCTCCTAGTTTTGTGCAATCTGGTCCTAATGGTGAAAAGTTGGTATGTCGTCTGACTAAAGCTTTATATGGCTTACGGTAAGCTCCTCGTGCCTGGTTTGACAAGTTAAAACAATTTCTTGTCTCTGCTGGGTTTAAGTGGTCAAAATCAGATGCTTCATTGTTTGTTCGGTCTTTCTCTACTCACAGTCTCTACATTCTTGTATATGTGGATGATATTGTTATCACTGGCAGTTCCACTGATGAAATAAATTGTTTTGTTCAGCAGCTACACAATAAGTTTGCCCTAAAGGATATGGGCGAGCTTCATTATTTTTTGGGCATTGAAGTTAGTAGATCTTCCTCCGGCAGTCTTCATTTATGTCAGCGCAAATACATTCGTGAGCTTCTTGCCCAGAGTTCTATGACTAATGCCAAAAGTGTTCATACCCCGATGAGCTCTGTTATGTTGTCTAAAGATGAGGGTGAACCTCTTGCTGATCCAACTGAATATCGTAGTATTTTTGGAGCTCTTCAGTATATTGTTTTGACACGACCAGATATTGCTTATGCTGTTAACCGAGTGTGTCAGTTCATGCATGCCCCCATTACTCTCCACATGGTAGCGTTAAAACGAATTTTACGGTATTTATGTGGTACTCTTTCTCACGGCTTGCTTTTCCGTCGATCTGATAGGTTGTCTCTGGTTGGTTATGCTGATGCAAATTGGGGACTTGATTTCGATGATCGTCGGTCTACTACGGGATATTGTGTGTATTTTGGTCATACACCTATTTCTTAGTGTTCTAAGAAACAACAAGTTGTTTCGGTCTACGGCAGAGGGTGAATACCGGAGTTTGGCCGCCGCCATGAGTGATGTTACGTGGCTGGTCGCGCTGTTATCAGAATTAAACCTCAGTTCGGTTGATCTTCCGACAATATGGTGTGATAATTCTAGTGCCATGGCTGTTGCAGCTAATCCAGTTCTGTACTCTAAGTTCAAACATGTTGAACTTGACATGTTTTTTGTTTGTGAGAAGGTGGCTAGTGGTGAGTTGATTGTTGGTGAAGTTCCCACATGTGACCAAGTGGCGGATATCCTAACTAAACCATTATCTGTTTCGACGTTTACTCGATTTTGTCATCTTCTTCGGGTTGTTCCACTTGAGGAAGCTGGGTGAATGTTATAGTATGAGATTATACATGTGATTAATGTGATTAGTTAGGTAGTTAGGCAGTTATCATGCTGGTAACAATAGTGAGGCGTTCTCAAGTGTATATAGTCGTGTCTATGGGCACAGTTCAAGTAAGCAAAGATTAATATCATTCTTTGAACAAATCTTTCTATTTTATCTGTAATCTCTCTTCAAGTGATTATTAGCTTACTAGATTTTATCATATTCCAATCTCATCTCCAATTATGATTATGAGATTAGGTGCACAAAACCCTCGAAACAATGTAAGCAAATAACCAAAATATTTTAATTAAATATCTCAATAAATAAGGAAAGTTATAAAACTCATGTAGTGTCAACTGCAATTAGAACCGCTTATGACATTGCTCTTATAATTAACTCAACATAAAACCATAGCTCCAATCAATCAAATAGTTTTAAAAAGAATAACATCTAATCGAAATCAACATTTAATGCTAAAGTTGATAGCTAAATCGACAGAAGGATACAATTGAAATAATACTTTAATTTGAAGATTCAATTGAAATATTTTGAAGTTTAGAGACCAATTAAAAATTGACCCATAATTTGGAGTCATTTAGTTAAACTAACTCAAATGCTTTATCACCTGGACTAAAAAAAATATGTATAGGATACTAATATGCTTAAATTTTCTTACTTATGTATTCATGACCAAATATGTATTATACAAATATCAAATACAATAATACAATATATTTTTGAACAATAACAAAAAAAAAAAAAAAGAGAGATACATGATGATTATTATGTGGAAATCCCTTCAAAGTAAAATGGTAAAAATCACAGGAATGAGAATCCACTCAAAAGCTCCGCTTTATTCAAAGTTTTTACTATAAGACCACAAACATACAACTTCAAGCTAACAATAAATAATATCAATCAAACAAAAGAGAAAAATTGAGAATATCACTAAAAACAAAATTGATTTTGAAATTGAATTCTTGAAACTATAATACTCGCATGAAAAATCCAATGGTAAACAATCAAGATCTTCAAATCTACTTGCCATTGTAAAAGCAAAATAAAGCTAAATTAATCAGAGTGGATCAAAATTCATTAAAGGTAAAACAAAATTGTTTGCTCCCACTTTTTGAAGCCCTACTCGCTTTCTCTAAAACCCTTTTAAAATAAAATCTGTCCCACCTTTTTATTCATACAAATAATAAGGATATTTATAATCTTTATCATAATGAGGATGTTTAAGACATCCTCACTCACGAGTCCGTTCTTCATCACTTAAAATCAAATGGCACCCTTTTGCCCAATAAATGCCATGTAAGGTATGAGTTCAAGGCAAATGTTAAAATTTACTTGGCAGGTGAACACACTCTTATTTCGGTGAATCCGTCATTTTCTTAAACTTTCAACAGAATTGAGAGGCATCTGTCAATAGATAAAACTCAAAAAAAAAAAATTGAATATAGAGACTCAAACCCAATATTAAACCTATTAAAGGGTCGATTGACTCTCAACAAACAATACTTTATAGAGTCAAAATCCCCTCAACAAAAACTACATTCACTAAATTAGTTCTAGACAATGCCAACAAGGACTGCTGTTGGCATGGTGAGACGCAGTGCACACGGACAAGAAACTACCAGGGAAAAGAAAACTAGCATCACAAACTGATAGTAATAGCTTATTTTGCTCGATTATTTAGAGAAACTACAAATAAAACACATCATTCTGGAAGACAATTCTCTAAGAAAATTATGGCATGTAAGCAATTATCAGCAAGTGCTTCGAAAACGCAAATAAAACAAATCATTTTGAGTGCCAATCTAAGAAAATTCTTATAAATCTCAATATTTAATCATATTGTATCTTTTCTGCATTTTGGCTGCAGCCATTCTTACAATAAAATCTTCCTCAAATGTGATTTGAAACTTTTAACAGGAAAAAGCAGAATTGAAAAACTTCTTAACCTGTTTCCTTCTTTCCAAGATGATATGAATTGTTTCTTTTAGTACCAAGGGATCTCTATCAGGGCCAGCAATATCATCGAGCAAAACATCTCCAGCATCGTACCTGGATATTGGAACAAGGAGAAAGATGAAAAAAAGTAAGCTAACACACAATCATCAGGATGTGAGGATGAAGTCATCGTCCTATGTATAAGCTACTAAAACAAACAAAAAGCCACTAGGAAATGAGTGACAAACTAGTATGGAGAAAAGGGAGGTTAAAGAAATACGTACAGTATGTTGAAATCTCAAGAATTGAGAAATTCATCCATATATTGTTCATACACAGTATACATATTTATACAGCAACTGATTACAACTACTTAGTAACTGCATTATACTGTGCTAGTTCTCTAGAAGATCGCAAGTCTACCTCCGGGTGTTGTTTGTATCTTGGTGATAATCTTATTGGTTGGATGTTGAAGTGTTGTATCCCGGTCTACTTCTAAGGCAGACTATCGAAGTTTAGCAAATGCCACATCTGAGTTGATGTGGTTTTGCTCGCTGATGGATGAGACCGGTGTCAAGCAGAGTGGTACACCAGTCATTTGGTGTGATGATGCTAGCACTGTTTCCTTAGCTGCAAATCCGGTTCTGCATGCTAAACTTAGCATGTTGAATTAGATATGCATTTTGTTTGCGAAAAGTTTCTTAGTGATCAGCTTCATCTGTGTTTTGTAGCTGGTTGTGATCAGATTGCTGATGTCCTAACTAAACCGTTAACGGTGGGTGTTTTTTCTCGCTGTTGCCGACGCATGCATGTTGTTGCTGCAGGTGTTCTTTCTCAAGATGCTGAAGGGGGAATATTAGAATAACAGTCTAACGGTCTTAGTTAGCGTCTGGTATAATGCAGTTACTAAGTAGTTGTAATCAGTTGCTGTATAAATATGTATACTGTGTATGAAGAATATATGGATGAATTTCTCAAATCTTGAGATTTCAACACAGTAAATGCAGGAATGACACTTGTAGAATGAAAGAATTTTGGGAAGAAAAAACCTTGTTCATCTTTTACTTAAATTAATGGCCCAGATGTTACAAGCACGTATATAGTAGAAGGAATGCTGGGGTCATAGATAAGATTTCAAGTGAATAACAACTGCCCATTTTAGTTTTGTTAAAGCATCTACCAGTTACATATGCATCTTGAATAAATAAATTAGAATCCTGTTTTCTCCATGTAATTTAAGCATCTAACTGCAACCACTCTATCCGAAGTTATTCAATCAGAAGAAACAAACCCTGTACCAAAAGGCAAAGGTTGCTGCTGATAGAATCATTATGCAGTATACAAATGGCCCAGCTATTGCATTAGGAAGCCTTTGTACGGGTGCTTATTGTCCTTGAGCATCTTCAACCTGGAAAAAGATGTTGCACATTTACTAGTAATTATACCCTGAGCAGCTTATACATAGTGACTCATATTAAGCACCAGATGTGAAAACATGAGTGTATGATTAAACCAATAAGAAAGGTCCACTAGGGCACTAACCATGCGTACAATCTTAGAAATAGTTGAGTTGGAGCCTGTGGATATTGCTTCCATCCTTAGAGGCCATCCTGAAATACAACATCCATTCATATAAATGATGAATGCTTCTTAAAAATAATTTAGAAAATATCCAAATGTAATCCCAACATTTAATCCTTGTCTAGCTATCCTCAGTGCAATCAAGCTAATATGCATTTTAAACCTAAAACTTTATCCCTATATCTGTAATAAATTCTCAAATTATATTAAATTAAAATATATGGATTAAATATTCAATTTGAAGATAATACAAGGATGAAACTGTAAAAAATTCTCAAATTATAATGTTTTTAATGAAAGTAAGGTCTTTTCAAATATTTAAAAATCATATAAATAATTCATTTCTCAATTTTATTTTTTTAATCCACCATTGTTTAGTGTAGTGGTAATATTGCATTTTTAGAAAGAAAATATTGATTCAGACCTTAAAAACAATATCGTTGAAAGGAATTAAATCTCAAATTTTAAAGTACTAAAACTAAATCTCAAATTCTAAAGAAGTATAAGGACTAATTACATATTTTAACTTATTTTTTTCCTCCAAACATATGTAGTAAGTCCAAACCAGCAAATAAGTTGGTGCCACGTGAGAGACAAAAAATCTCTCTTTAAAAAAAATCGTAATCCACAAAATCCACTTAAAAAAATGGAGGGGAAAACGCTATCTTCTTTTTCATCATCACTCAAAGCAGAGCTTCCCTCAGTTACTCTACAAAAAGAAATGGCCGTCACCGAGCTTACTGAACAAACCCCCAAAGCAAAATCCCTAAATTCATTTCCTACATCTTTATTACTCTCTTCGGCATTTATTCAAACACCATTCGCACCTCCAATTTTGAAGCCATCAAAGCCCAATCTCGTCCCCGAAAATCTAATTCGTGACCTTCACCATTCAATCGTTTCAACCGCCGATAACTTCTTGAATTCCCTCCAACAAAATCCGGTTTTCAAAAACATCATCTCATTGTCCACTGAATTCCAAAGCTTCTTCAATGAGGTAGCCCATCTCTATCATCTGTCTATTTTGTTTAATTACAACTTCTAGTTGACTACTGATTTTAATTTCTACTCTCTTCTTTTTCGGCAGGTGAAAACTTGCAGAAACGAGTACGTGAAGATTATGAATTATTCTCCAGTTTCAAATCACAATTTCGCTGCGGTTTTGCCTGGTGATTCAGTGGCAGGGGTCGTGGTTGCTAACGGAATCCTAAATTTCTTAAACATTTACAATACGTTGTTAATCGTTAGGCTGGTTTTGACTTGGTTCCCTAACTCACCTCCAGCCATTGTTAGTCCCCTCAGGTATTTCTACTCCCTATAATCAAATTGGTAAAAAGACCTTTTCAGTCCTTTCAATTTCGAAATTTGGCAAATTAGTTCCTCTAAAAAATCGAAACAATTTAATCCTGTTCATAACGTTTAATGTTTTTAGGGTTTAGTCATCAATTATACATTATTTTGATTGGTATAATAATAAATTTAGCGTTTAATATTAACACATTTGGTTAATTTGGTCTTAATTTAACAAATTTATCCCCTAACATTTGTGTAAATACGTAAATGTTGAGATTGGGTTTGTTGAATTTATTAAAATTAAGGTTAAAATGATAAAATATGTAATCATTGAAGGTTAAATTTGTTATTATACCAATTAAAGTTATGTCCAATTGACAAAAAATATTAATATAGTGCTTAATTATCTTTAATTGCTCACCTTTGAAATTATCAGGAGTAAATTACTGTTTTTTTTAAGAGGAACACACAATTTCAAATTGAAAGGGACCGGAGATACTTTTTACCAATCAAATTTCAAATAAAATATTTTAATTTAAAGCTTTTTAACTTTGATTATTGATCAGTACTATATGTGATCCGTACCTGAACATATTCCGGGGGATAATTCCACCATTGGGAGGAACATTGGATCTATCTCCAATACTTGCATTTCTTGTTCTAAACGCATTTACTAGTACCGCCGCAGCACTCCCGGTGGAGCTTCCGGTGGCTGGACAACCTCTGAGAAGAGCTTCATCTCCTTCGTTGTTCACTGCTTTAACCTCGTCGCAGAAGAAATGGATGAGACGACTCAATGAGAGCCGGTCCAAGAGCTCCAAATCGAATGCCACCAGTTAAACTTAGCACTTCCTTTTGAGTTAAATAAAGGTCCTTTAAACCTCTTACTCTGTATCAGTTTATCACTGGAAATTCTTTTGCTATAAAACTACTCAATTTTCCATTTTGTTTTTTGTTTAATCATCTTGAAGGATCAAGGATATTTTGCAACTATGATATTTCATAGATCAGGGGTTCAAATCCCACCAAGAGCGAGACGCTTATGTCATCTCTGGGTGGGTGGCCATACGTCTTTGAGGCACTCCCTCTATGAACTATACACGGCTCTCTGTGGAGGGGGAACAATACCTTCTGTTGAGGAATCAAGTCGTATCCTCAAGGAGACACTTTGAAAACTTTATCTTGGGGGAGCCGATCCCTCCCCACAAGACTCTTCATTCTTTTTGAAGTAACCATGTTTGACACTTGTGTCCAACATACCATAAAAACTTTAGAAAATCTAACCATATTGGTGTTGGGTACTCACACCTGAGTCCAAGTAACATAGTTTTACAGCTGAGATGAAAATAGAAGAAAACCATATAGAATAAACAGAAATAGTCTCAACAATGGAGAAAAATTCTCTCTCTTCAATTTGATTCATATCATGTGAACTATCCAAAACATTTCATTGAGCAATATACAGGTTTTGGATGATTGTGAATGTAATAGGACACCAAAAAGAAGTGAGATGTATGTATCTCTACAGAGATTAGCTTGGTCTGGTGTATGGCAATTATTTTTGTAGGGTATGTTCTGATGAGGCTTTGAATGAATCAGTATTGCTTTTGTATATATGTCAATGAATGAAGCTGTAGCTAGCAAACTGAGGTTATTCAAGCTGGCACTAATTAGTGGAGACTATCGACCGGTGAATACCGCAATGGAGATTCTTGGGGTTCAAGCACGTTGAGAAATTCCGATAATGTTGCCATCTTCAGTCCAATGATCTGGACCTGGGGATTCGAATGCCCTTTTAGAAACACGTCAGTGATCTGCATTGAACTCAAAAAGGTCGATGATAAGAAGCGCGTTTTAATTTGCAGAAACACAGAAATCTAGCATTAAACTATGGCAATCCTGCGGTGATAGGATGAATTTTAGAGAGAGTGCGGCAAGTTTACCTGTGTACATCCGAAGAGTTTTAGCAGCTTCAGTGACGAGCAACTATCTACAACCAACCCTAGTGCCTCATCGGTTAAATTCCGGCACCATGATAAGTCCAAACTGACCAATTTTCTCGAACATTTGGAAAGCGATATAGCAGTGTTCAGTCCCACCTGTTTCAAGTTGTTCAATGCGGTAAATGAATTGTTTACCAGTTACCACATGATCATAATATGAAATATGAGAAGCCGAAGCGGTTCAAGAGATGGAACATGAATGTCAATACAAGCATTTGCCTTTAAGCACAAAATAGTGAGTCATTCAATCAACAATCATTGCAAGATAATAGGTCCAAAAGCATAAGAAGGCAAGGCATATCTCACCGAGGCAATATTATTTAGGGAAAGTTCAGTTAGAGAACTTCCAGAGGCTTCCAAGAAGGCGGCAATGGCTTCATCACTGTGGCACAAAATGAAATTCGTCAATTGCAGGTATCGCTTCCCTCAAAGTTGAAACAAATATATCATTATTTACAGAGGTTCGGAAATGAACAGATATAGATAGAGAAGGAAACCTGAAGCCATTGCGGCACAGTTTAAGCCTGTTAATTGATCGACAACCATTAGCGAGATATCTCATTGATAAATCCGTCAACTTCCGCAAGTAAGATAGGTCAATGGCGCATAATTTGGAACAATTTTTCCCCACAAATTTGAGAGATATGTCAGTCAATTCCCTGCATCAGAAAAACACTTTTTTGTTACTACATCCGATGATAGATATACCTCTGAATTAATTAGATCTTGGAGAACTTACACACAACTAGCAAAAACTAGCTCTTTCATATTTTTGCCACATGCTTCGACCATTTTGATGACAAAGTCATCACAAACAGTCTGAATTCCAGCCATAGACAGCACTTCCAGACATTTAAGCTTCTTCAGTGCAGGCAATACAACCATGGCTTCTATATTATGACATTCATCTAAATAAAGCTCTCTTAAGGTAGATTCAAAGCAGTTAGCTAAATCATTGATGCCAGATGATGTGAGAAGGGAGCACTGGCTCAGATTTATTGACTGCAGAGCAGGTGCAGACAATGCGAGTGCATTTAGCCCTTGGTCCGTCAAGCGATATGCACCGTTCAAAGACAAGGTAACTAAAGCAGGAAGACTTTTCGATGAATGAGCTAACGTATCTTGTAGAACATAATCCGGTATACATGATCCACACAAGTCAAGCTGCAACACCTGCCTCCAGAGTCAGGTATAAATAAGTATCTCTCTCTCTAATATATATATATGTATATATAGCGGAAGCAAGCAAAAGCTAAGTACTAATCTTTCAATTATAGCAACAGGACTTAAATGCAGGACAACAGGGTCAAATGATGCCTCTAAGTCAATTGATCATCTGGCAATTTTGGATTCAAATCAAAATGGTAAGAAATAGAACAAAATGTGTGAAAATTTACTTACAATCAAGTTTTTAGTATCACAGCAACCAAATATCTTGGTGAATTCGTCTTCAATGACTCGGGAGCAGTCATTGACTCGAATCTCTGTTGGTGATCCGCTAGCAAGAAGTTGTAAAAAATGGGCATCCATTTTCCTAGAATTGGACACCGATCGACTAAGCTTGTGCCGCAGCATATCAGGAACATGGTTGAGTGATACAATTGCTTCGGCATTCTTCGCAAGAGCACACAAACTAAGGTCAAGCAACGAAGGAACCTCACGAGCCATCAAAGAGGTTCTTTTAACATTCTTAGGTACCCATTTGAACTCAGCTCCCAATCCTTCACTTGATAACTTCTTCCTTCTTGAAGTTGAACTCGAAATTCGGGTTTTAATCACCTCCATTGCTATACTAAAAGGAGTTCCTAATTCTTCTTTATCATCATCATCAACAATAACACTCTTCGGAGCACCATCCTTAGTAGAAGAAGATTTTAAAAGGTCTCCTTCAGAATCAACTTCACGTGCAAGCCTTTGAGCAAAATCTTTAGCAATCTCATGCTGTCTTTTTGATTTCTCCTTTTTCAATAATTCTTGAAAATCCTCCAATAAATCAGCCCTTTCATGGTTAACAGTGTTATCACGTGTTAAACCTTGAAATTCAATGTAATTTGGCTTCTCTTCTTCAACTGGTGAATCCAAAATCGAAACCCATTTCTCTGGGTCTATTTGCATCAAATCATGAAGAATCTCTTTTTCGTCTAATTCAATACCAAACCCATCTAGTTTTGCTTTGCCTTTTTCTTGAACGGAAAATTTCCTCTTTTTACTTGAACAACTAACGATTTCAACATCTGGGCATCTTTCCTTTCCCTTCAAATCGACACCAAAAACAACACTTCCTGAGTTTGTGAAGTTTTCTGTTTCTTTCTCGGGAAACCCAAAATCAAAAACAACATTGGGGCTTCTTTTCGTCTTTATACTTGAAGGACTAACGATTTCAACACTTGGGCTTCTTTCCTTTCTCTCCAAATCGACACCAAGAACAACACTTTGTGACTCGGTGAAATTTTCCGTTTGTTTCTCGGGAAACCCAAAATCAAACCCCCAAAACTCGTTCCCGAAATCAATTTCCTCAGGCGGCTGCAGATTAAGATCGAGACCTAAGAACGTTGCATGCTGATGCTGCTGCTGCCTATAAAAATCGACAGCTTCTTCTTCCTCCTGTTCATTTCTTTCCTTATTTTTTCCTTCACTTTCCTCCAAATTCCCTTCATTTTCCCGAGAATCTGTTTTCTCGAAAAACCCTACATCACCCATCCCCACTTTCTCGTTCTTCTTCGATATTCGATATTAAAAAAAAAAATAATTAAAAACCTAGTAACGAAAATCAAGCTCTTTAAATAGCGCCCGCGAAAAAAATTTAACTGAAAATTTCGAGTTCCGTGCTAAACCTAAACCTTAAGAAGGAGTGGGTTTTTAAGTTTCATCTTATAAGAATTGTTAACTAGGATAATAAATTTTTAGTTTTGTTTGTGTTGGGGGGTGATATGATGATGCCACGTGGAATTTGACTTTTGATCAATCGGTGGGTGTAAAAGCTATAGTCAATACTAGTGTTGGTAGGGGATGATAATGACTAGTGCTTTTTTGATGAAAATTGAAGCACATTATTTGATGGGGAAAGTTGTGAGAAGGTGAGACTACATTTTGTAGGAAAATGAGGCTTGAAAGATTATTGGTATTTGGATGTGAAAAGGGTCAAAAGTTGAATAAAATCCAATCAAATTAAAAGAGAATTATAGATAAAAAGGTGAGGACTTTGTTGGAAAAAAGAATTCCCTTTGGGTTTTTATAGGCCGAGATTGGAATTGCTTGCTTTCGATATGTTCCAAGGTAGAAAATTAGTGTTGCACACTGGCTTGCCAAGTGGAGCATTCAATTTTTGAACGACTTCATTGTGTTTGTTGAACCACCTTATGGTGTCTCCCAATCAATGCTATTTGAATACAGATTTATTGGTCCGAAAATTCATCAGGCTACCTATTTGGAAAATGCTTTTAAATTGATTAGATCGAAAATTGATACGGACCGGTTAAAAAATTAGTTGAATTAAATGTCAAACTGGTTGAATTAAATTTTTTTAAATTTTTTTAAATTTTTAATAATTTTTTAATTGAACCGGTTAGACCGGCGACTTGAAGGCATGAATAATTTGACCACCTATCAAATTGCTCCCAATTGTTATCGATAGATGCTCTTCAAATAGCATTTCTGAGATTAGTTACTAGTTAATTGTATGGAGTTTTTACTCTCTTATTTGATCGGGAAAAAAGGTTTCTTATAAACAAATTGAAATTAAAAAAAAAAAAAGATTGTATCAGTATTTTAACTAGAAAATTTAACGGTTGTTTAAATTAAATAATAACATTATAAAAGAAGAGGGATTGAATTATACCAAATTAAAATATAAAAACCAATAAACATTTGCTTTTAAATGATCTCACATTCTCGGGGGTAATGTTAGATTTTGGGTAACATTCCCACATTTGGGTTCCAAATATAATCTTTCACTCCTAACAGTGCTAAGATTCCAAAATAGAGAGGAGACATTTAGTTCACGGAATGTAAGATTACTTTTGATAATAGGATTACCGGAATGTAATATTACTTAGATGATGTGATCACGGTCACATCATGTTACTGGGCCTCTAATTGGAGTTAGATCCAATCACTCAACTCAAATGGGTCGAGATTATTTGGGCCAAGATGGGCTTTTGAAGCAACAAAAATGCTTAACCAACCTTTCTTTTTAATTAAAGGCGTTGAGCTTAAGGAGGCCAACCATGGATCGAGTCAACATAATTGGGCTCGAACTCCTGTGAAGCTCAAATGCAAAATGAAACAACTCAATTTCAATCTTTATATTATGGGATTCATTAACGTTCTATGTCCTAATGTGTGTTTGATAATAATTCATGCTTTTATATCCTGCTCTTATTATTGTCATGTTTATTTCTTGTCCAAGTATGTTAGTTGTGTCATTAGGACTATCATATGTTAAGTGTGTTTATATTGTTGTGTCATGTTTTAAAGTGTTATATATGTTTGCATCATTTGTTTGTGTTACTTGTTTATGCATTAAAGTATCATGTTTTTAAGTGTTTGCAAATGTGTTCACGGCTTGAAAGTCATTTTTTATTGACTAAATTGTTTTTCATGAAATAAACGCACCTTAAAAGTACTATTACATTTTGTAGATCATACGTTTTGTAAATTCTAAATTTAGACATAATATAGGGAGTAAAACATAAATTTAACATTGTTAAATATGCATTAGGTTTGTTATATCCCTGCAGAAAATAAGTATGTGTTCATAAGAGAACATTATCCTAAATACACTTAAATCGTTTAAGCTTAATTACATTATACAAATAAAATATCATAATACGTGGCCATAATTATACATCCATTATGCATTTAACGAAATTAAATTACAAGATTAATACTTTTTATACACTAAAGTTACTTTGAATATTTATCTTTTCAATCAATCTATCCTCTTATCATTATTCCGACTCTCAACCTCTACAAATGAACTGAAGTTCACTACATCATTTTGATCTACTCCTCATTCCAACTTATAACATTATTGTTTATAAAAGTCACATGGCACTTATGAATTTGACCATTAAATTGAACTTTACAAGTCTCATCCTTTGTAGTGTTACTGTTAAGCATGTTCTTTCTTCTTTTCTTTTTGTCGTTAATCACAATTGTTTTCAAGTTGATGTAACGTGTATCTAAAAATAGTTGATGTTACAAAATTACACGCATTTATTTTCTATATATTTATGAAATTTCATGACGTGTACTTTAATCTAAAATTAGAATATGAGATTTAATTAAATTTGTTTGTACAATTAGATATTCAATAGATTTTACTTTGATTCTTGATTTTGGTTCCACCAATATTATTGTATGTATAAAAGGACGTAGTTCAAATTTATTATTTTCCCAATAAAAGGTGCATCTATATCTAGTATGTTTCTCCCCATTCTTTATAGATTTTAATATTTGTAATAGTGTTTGTAATAATAATCAAAGTGTCATTTTTAGTTTTTCAAAAGTTTTTCAACGCTACTGTAAAATAAAAAACCATCCAAACAATTTTCTCTAATGCTATTGTAACTTACAACTATGACCTTGTTAGTATTTAGATTCTCAAGTCCAGCCTGAAATAAGATCTGAACCAAAAGATTAAAAAGGTTAAAATATGTTATACGTCTTTGGAATTTAGTCACAATACTTTTACTTTCAGGAATTTAGTCATTTGTTTTTCAGATTTCAAAATTTAGATCCAATTGTTAGTACTGCTAATTTTTTTGTTGAATTAGTTGTGTGACATTTTGAAAAAAAAACTTACTTGATAGCTATATAACTAAAAAATAGTGTTGTAATAAGCCTCAATTTAATAAAATAATTTTAATAGTTTTAAAAAGTTAGACCCGAATTTTGAAATTTGAAAAGTAAAAGATTAAATTCCTAAAATAAAAGTATAAAGACTAAATTTTAAATGTACTAAAAGTACAGGGACTTATATCATATTTTAACGTTTAAAAACTAGTGACAACCATTTTTTAAAAATTATTAAAAAAACCTGAAAGTTGAAATTGTGATTTATGAATAACTTTTAAATATACATATATAAACAAACGGATAAGATTCTCCTTTTTTTTGTCACTGTTTTTTTATCTCCGGACAAATCCACCGATGTTGTTGTGTCGAACCGGCCACAATTGGCGGCTACCCTTTCCTTCCCTTTCATCCGCCAAACCTAAGCAATTCTCCATCAGGTCCGCCGTGTCACCACCGGAATGGCGGGAGAGCCGGCGGTCGGTTTCTATATCTCTGTTTCTATCTCACTTGCTCCTTGCACCTAAACGTACGTTTCCTTGTTGTTTTTTTTTTCTTTCATTTATGCAGCTATCACTTTAAAAAGACTTTGTTTCAAAGCTAAAATCATAGTTTATTTTCCAATGCAGATGCGATTGCAGGTAATTTCTTGGATAAATACGTGAAAAAGTAATCACTTACATCTTTTTGAATTTGTATTTTATACTCTGGGTTTTATTTATTTTATAATTAAATGATATGCAATTTAACAGGAAAAAGCTGGATCCGCTTGAGGTTTATGTGCCTGCTGTTATATTGACTCAATTACAAATTAAAGACCTAGGTAAGTCTTAAATTATGGTTTGATCCTGGATTTTTTGAAATGGGAATTTTCCATAATTAAACCTCATTCTTGCTCTACTTTACTTTATTCTTTTGCTGGATGAATGATTTTGTTTCTTGTTTCGAGTTTGAGATGAAGAACATAAGTAGAGGAGAGTATTTGGTCAGTTTGGTTGGTTCGATTAGAAGATTGAAAAATCGACTCAACTAATCGACCTCATTAACCGAGCTAACTTAACATTCTCAGTTTGATCAATTAAGTAGATTATAAAAATTCATAACCAATAACCAACCGGCTTAATCTATATAATCACCTATAAAATCGAATTCACCATCATAACCAACTCGCACACAGGTGAAGCAAGAAATACATTCTAGGGGCCAAAATTTAATTATAATTTTTTGAAAGGATCAAAATATAATTTTCCATTGGTTAAAATATGCCATAAGATTCCCTATACTCCTCAAAAATTTGAAATTTAGTCCCTCTACTTTTCAGATTTCAAAACTCAAGTTCAACGGTTAATAGTGTTAAAGTTATTTTGTTAAATTCAGATTCATTAAGTCATTTTTTTAGTTACTTGGCTACCAAGTCAGTATATTTTTATTTCAAAATGCCATGCTAACAAATTTAACAAAAAAAAAAAAAAAAAAAAAAAAGAAACATTGTTAACAGTTGAATTTTGAAATCTGAAAAGTAGAGGGACTAAATTTCAAATTTTCAAAGCGTATAGAGACTTATGGCATATTTTAAAGATTAGACTATCATTTTTATTTTTATTTTTGAAGAGCTAGAATCAAATTATAAATATTTAGGGGACCAAGACCTGTTCTCGCCCCTAATACAGTTAAATTGATTTGAACTAAATTTTGCTCGGTCCTATTTTATTTTTGATGATGACCTATGTTTATCCTACAAAATGAATTCCCATTTCATTTTTTATAAACCCCTTTCTTTTTCATTTTAAAATTCTTGAATATGTTGTGGTTTCATCAAATGAAGATTGAAGAATATTGTGAAGCTTAGATTTATAATCATCTAACCATTGCAGAGAAAACTTTAGAAGTTGATGATAAACCGGAATATGCAACCTGCAGATCCCTGCTACGTTCTGGTCCGGCTGCATCTCTTCGTGTAAATATACGAGCTGTAAGTCGAGTTGTTCAATCTTTTCTCATTTCTTTGTTACATTAATTCTTGGCACATTCGAGAATTCATTCCTACTCCTACAGCAATCGTGTTTCGAAAAAGAAAAAGGATTTTTGCATTTTCTGAAACTATCAACTTGCTAAGGAAATTCTGTTCATCAGAGAATGGTGTATGACAGATAGGTTATGCTTGTTGGTAAACCATCTGCAGTTGCACTTTCATTCTATTTAGTTTATAGCAGCTATATCTATAACTTTCGAGGGTATTTTTTATATTTTTATATAAAATCCAGACAATAGGTGAAAATGAAGGGATTTGAACCCCAGATATCGTGATCTCTCTTCTTTCAATCTTACCATTTCAACCAAATTTAATCTAGTATATACATAAAAAAAAAATTTCCACAAGCAGATTTAAAATGATTTTTTTTAGATTTTCAAATGGTAAAAGTATTATAGAGGCCCTTATACTACAAGTCAGATTGCATTTTACCCCCTCTACTCAAAAAAGGGGCAAATTAGTCGTTGTGCATTAGACCAAAGATCAAATTAATCATTCCTATTAAAAATTGCATATATTTGTACTGTTAAAAATCGGTGTGTTTGACGAAATAGCTAACGTACAAGGACCAATTTTTAACAGTAAAAATGGATGGAATTTTTAACAGAATGACTAGTTTACTCTTTGATCTAAGGTATAAGGACTAATTTACCCATTTTTGAATAGAGGGGGCAAAATGCAACCTGACTCCTACTATATGAGCCTCTATAGTACTTTTACTATTTTCAAATATATCGTGTTATCATCTTAGCTTTGCCTGTGAATTTTTGCTTTCCACTGCCAATAAGGCCTTATGTCAAGGTTGAGCTCCTAAGAAACCTCAATGTCTAACATTTGAGTCCCATCATGTGTAAATATCACCTGTGAATCCTCTGCCAGGTTTATTTTGAGTTTTAAGTCTCATCATGTGTTAGCACTGTCTGAATATATTTCGGTTTTCGGTCTGATTGTGCTTTTTATTGATTTGTTTCTAGTTATATTTGAACATGTATTATTTGTGACTGTACATGCACTTATAAACTCCAATATATATATATATATTGCATATAACTCTGGAGTTGCTGAAGTATTGGGAATTTTGTTTGGAAGTTCAGGTGGCACAATATGCTTCTGATGCTGGAAATGGTGAAAACGCTTTCAAAGACGTGGATCAATGTCTCAGGTATTCTATTTAAGCAATGGATGAAAGTTTAAAACAATTGTGTTCAATTTATAAGATGCAAAGGCCATTTTGTTTAAGTAGATCAATTACAGGCTTCACTCACTGGCTGGACATTGGGGATATTAAGTGCTTTGTTATGTCATAATTTGGCATATTCTTTAAGAAAAATGGTGTCTAGGAAAAAATCATAACAAAACCAGATTTAATAAATTACCCTTAAAAGTTTGGTCAAAATGTGATGCCAATCCTTGTACTTTGGCAAAATTTAGAATTTAGTTCATATAGTTGAAAAGTTAAATTTTATCCTATTACTTTTTTTATTTAAAAATTATAGTCCAACTATTGACATTGTTGGTATTTTCTGTCAAAATTTACTTACCATCAGATAGTACATAATGATTTGTTTTTAAAGCTTATATTATTACATGAGTGTGTTTATGAAAAATTTTGACAAAACATACAAACAGTGTCAAAAAAGGGAGATTTCATTTTTAACTTTAAAATCTCAGACAAGGACAAATAACATATTTTGACCTACAAGTATTTGATTAAAAAAAAAAAACAAATTGATGTAATTGAACTTTAGCTTAGTTAGGATTATTCTTGTTGCAACATACAAGAGGATGTGGGTAAGAATGTATTTAAGCGCATATTATCTTCTGATTTACGAATTTGTGGTGTTATTTGTAGAAGTAAAAATCGTATAGAAAAAAAAAAAAAAAGAGCAGCTTATGAGTGCATTGTAACCTACTGTAATTGATTTAGAGCATTGGAGGAACTAGATTCCTTGTTTCTACATGCATCAAGAAATGAACCAGATGCTTCAGTAAAAGTCATGAAAGCAAAGATTGGTACTGCCCTCAATGCCCTCGACAGGTATTATTGCTTTACACTTTCCATATATGTATGTATATCATTGTTGTCATGCATGGAACATGTAGATTAGGACAAAGTAAAATTCATGTCCTTATAAGCTATTTCCATTGGCAGCCTGCTTCAAACTGTTCCATCCGATGTATTAAATCAAGGCAAGGAAATTGCTGATGCTTATAGAGCCCCTGGTGATGAAGACATGAAGCAACCTGAGGAGTTAGACCCGGATCTGAAGCAATTGGAATCAATTCTATAATATCAACCCATCCCATAGAGGGGTTCACTTACTGAAATGCTAAAATAATTTTGCATACTTATGTAACTTCTGTATGATTTATATTCAATGGTTTATTTATATAGATTTTGCATGTTGAGTTTTAAATAAATTAAAAATATCTTATTTATATCATATAAAAACTTCAACTGTTATATTAATTAAGTATTCTGAATTCATATGAAGATATTGGATCAATATTAGATGATTAAAATATTAATAAGAAAGCATGTAAAACTAAGGATGAATCCAATGCCTCCCCAAATGAAATATTGAAATTATACTTTTAACCCCTTAGATTTCTAGCTTTAACTCTCACCCCATTTATATTTTTATGTCTGACTTTGCCTTGACAAAATTACACTTTTAAGAAAATTATTTCATATAACTATCCAAATTTCTCAATTTGATATCTAACATTTTTTACCTTTAAAAATTAAATTAAAATACTCTAGCACCAACAACCAATAACATAGTTATTTGGTATCTAAATTTTATTTATTTTTTACCTTTGAAATACTGTAGCACCAACAACTAACAACATAGTCACACATAACATAATGACACAACCTCACATTTTGACATGTAACAAAAACTAAAACAAAATTCAAAATTTATAATAAAAAAAATTACATGTCAAAATATAAACTACTATCACATGTCACCCTACTATTAGTTATCAATGTCATTAATAACATACCTATAAGTACAAAAAAGTTCAGGTTATCCTTTTTTAAGAATTTCTCACATATACAAGTTAATTATGTGCTCTGCACTATAATTATCTTACCATAAACCCTAATATCTCCAGAATAGTAATTGAATCTTAACCCAGAGAAAAAGGAAAACCAATATAGCGAAAATAGAAATATTGGTAATAATTTATTACACTGTTACACAAGGACGCAAGTAGGTCAAGTACCTATATGTATATATTTTTATATTTATATATAAAATATTCAAAACAAACAGAGGAAAGGATGCTGACCATTTACATACAAACAGAGCCCTACCATAACAAAAATACCAAGCTGTTGCTGCCATTAATTTGAGGCAAATATCCACATCCCAAGTGAAATAAAAATTCTTTTTATCACATTCTCATCATGCAGATGACAAGCTACTAAATATACGCTTCAAACTCGGACAAACTGCACGTAACCTCCCCATATTCATCGAGCAAATCTATCAGACACATGAAAATTTCGTGAACATGATTTAAGCAAAGCAGGGTCTAAGAAGGGAATACAGATGGGAGCAAAAATGGAGGGGGAACAAAAAGGAAAAAGAATGCTCTCACCTTTGGACAAAAGCGAACATCCAAAGTCTCCAGCATGCTACACTGTGATATAGCAGTTTCAACGGTTTCTTCCTCTATGTTGCAAGACTTCAAAACACCGATACACAATAAAACAGCATCATATGAGAAGCATATCATTGTGACCAAATAAACAAATATAACAAAGAGACCTCACAAAAACCTTCAAAAAAAATATTATCATCTGCAAGTTTGTACTCATGATAGAAAACCAACAGAGCAAAGAGGCAAAAAGGACCTAAAAGTTAAACATCTATGGTTTTATAGACCGAGAATGCATACCTGAAGAAACAGACTGGTCAGTCTAGGACACCCAAGCTTCAAAATTTCCAAAGAGCAACAATTGCTGATTTATAAAAGAGGCAGAAAAATTGAGAAGAGTACCGGATAAAACAAAAACAGATAATAACCATGAAAGGAGTTGTATCAATACCTTAGGTTAAGAAAGGACAAATTGTAACAAGCAAGGTCAACTTCCTTTAAATTGACTGACAAAGAAAGATTTAGGGATGATAAGTGGAAACAACGTGCAGCTGGTGGGATGAGCACCTTCCTAATATTTGGACAACCTACGCAATTGAGGTTCTGCAGTAAACGATTTGGTTGCTCAATTGACTCATTCATGTTCTCAAAAGGAAACATGCTAGATCCATTAAGTGATGTAAATCCACCACCAGTAGAACCCCAATTTAGGTCATGCATATTTATGCATCCATTCAAGCTCACATGGGTAAGATGTGTGCAATAAGCAAGAAGCTCCTCTATGGCAGACTGGCACAGGGTACCATATGACAAGTCCAAATCCCGGAGTTCTCGTAAAGCACCTTCCTTGTAAAGGGGCTCCAATGATGAGTCCGCCAGATACTTGCATGCTTGTAATTTTAACACCTACAATAAAGGAAAAGTGAGCCAAAGAACATAGCAGTAAATCATGAAAACACTGGAAGCTTGATTGAGACAATTTACAAGAATGTGAAAATTTTCTTAAACTTCAAAGTTGAAACAAGCTTTAGTAGTAGAAAAAGAAGCAACATAATGCGTGTTATGGGAGAAAACTCTCCTCCTAAGTAAATATAATGGCATTAGAGTTTAGATCAAAATACAAAATCACTAAGAGCACAAACCAATATGACACACATATTGTGGTAGGGGTAATAACAGTTCACGGTTCAAATCGGTTTGGATAAAGATTGCCGTTGCCTTGTAGTATTAGGAACCGAGTTCCAATTATTTGGACCAGTTTGGTTCATCGGTTTTTAAAATCTTTCTAAAAAATTCCTATATACTTTTTAAGTTATTTTCACTAATTAATGTATAAAATATTTATTTTTATATTATACAAAAACTATAAAAAAATAAAAATAAAAATTATAAATAAAATAAAATAATTTTTTTTATATTACAAAAATCAAATTTAATAAAACGAACTGAAATTGGATCAAATTTAATAAAACCGAACCAAACACTATGATTCAAATAGTTTTTTCAGTTTTTTTTCCCAACCCTATATTGTGGAGTACAATGAACTTAACATGAATAAACCAATGTGTTGTACGGTTAATCAATGCTTATATCTCAAGGATTTTAAAGTTACCTTGAGCTGCAAACAAGACTCAAAAACTGGCTGCAAATTCGTCAAAAAGGTGTAAGACAAATCAAGTGTAGTTAAATTTGGAAGCCAGCGCAAAGAGAAAAGACCATCAGAACCAATAGATGGGCAAGACATCAATATTAGTGACTCAATAAGAGGGCAGGAAGCAGTGGTTGCAGATAAGCAATCATCCTTGAGTTGGCTGCATATAAAATTAAACAGAAGCGTCAGCCATGGGTCAAAACAAAGAATCATAAAAAAGAAGGTAGCACAATTGCAACAAACCTGCAAAAGGATGCATCAAGAGATGTCAATAGAGGACAATTTATTGATGCTTCAGATAATACACCACATCCTTTCAACTCAAGAGACACCATACATGGAGCATCAATTCTGAGCGTGTTCAATTTGGGGCATATTCCAAGATTAAGTGACCGAAGAGCAGCCTAAAAGGAGCAAAATGAATCAGCTTTTACATTTTCATAACAGAATAGAATTATGCGAATCAAATAGTCGATAACACATAAGCAAATTAATATCAGCGAAAGAGTGCTACAGTCAATCTAAACTTACAGGACAAAATGATGCTCTTTCGAGATGATCACAACCATCTAAGCAGATTTTCTCAAGACAAGGACATGCAAGATTTAGAGTAGTAATAGCACGACACCCAACCAGAGAAAGACTGACTAAAGATGTACTGGACAACTGCACTGCCGTCAAGCTCTGGGCAACAAGAAAACAAGAAATATTTGTCAGAAAGCACAACAAAACAACATGCAACAATGCAGGACCAAGGAGCTATATTTATTTAGTAGCAACAAAAGGTAGGTAAGCAATGCTAGATGCAGACCAGAATTAAGACAGATAAGTCTATGGTCCCATTTGAAGTTACCAATCAGCTGATAAAGCTAATCTCATAGATCTCTATCACCCAATCCTCAAATGTCCTATATAAAAGGGCTTTCTACATACACATGCATAACTGAGATAATGGTTTAGCATAAAGAAAAAGCCTATTCACAAACCTCGCAGTTATCCAGAACCAATGATTTTAGCATAGGGCAACCACCCCCATCACTAAATACATTACATATGGAATTTGTCAAAGATGCACAATCTGTAAGGTCAACTTCTTGCAAACATTGACATTGCAGTGCCAACATCATCAAATTCTCCTGCTTCTGCAATGCTAGTTTCTGCATTTTAATAAAATCAACAGCACAAAATCAATTTTTTATCAACAACCAAGACAGCAACAACAGACCAAATCATCAAAAAAACATACTTGAAGTGAATTTGAATTGATGCTAATGCGATGGAGAGCAGTGCAATTGGACACCATTACAGATGATAGCATGGAACATTGTACATTCAAGTCAGCAAATCTGCATGGGCAAAATTATAAATCATTATAAACCCCAAAAAGAGGAGGCACAAAAAAAAAAAAGCAAATAATCCATCCAAAGGCAAGAGTCGAGGAGATCATTTTGGGTTTGGCAAGAAAAAGAGGGGAATAAAATGAATTAACAGTATACTTTCGACAATGAACCAATCGAATTTTCTGCAAACGAGGAAGATCCAGTGACACTGACGTTAACATGTGGCAATTGTCAAGCTCCAACTCCTGCAACAGACAACAGAATCAGCATGTTCAGCTAAAGTTTTTAGAGAACCTCAAATATCCAGGTAATAACAATCTATACAAGGAAAAAAAAAAAAAAAAAAACTCAAACCTCCAACATATAACTATGAGCTATTGCTGCCATTGAGGCTGATGTGATACCCTCGCAGTTGTCAAGCTTAAGAACTGTTAACATTGGCAGTCTTACAGACTTCAACAAAGAAAAAAGCAAATGCATCAAAATACACCTTAACCAAAAGAGTAGACCTCATTAGAACTAAATTAATCATTGGCAAGAAACCAACCTCGAGTGATATGTTAGGACAATAGGAAGAATTCAAAACATGGAGATTAGCACAACTGTGAGCTATCTCACGCAATGTTTCATCACTAACACAAGAACAATTTGACATGTCTAAAGATTCTAACTGGGGGCAAGAAGTCACTGCCGAACGAATAGCTGCATCTGTAAGTTTGTGGCATGCGCTTATGTCAAGCAGATTTAAAAGAGGGCAATTCAGGGCAACCTGTGCCATATTACTACGTTTCAAAGACAAACTTTTTAGTTGAGGGCACCTGCAAAAGTTTCAGACTTTAGCATAAGGATAAGCACATTGACGCTTAGATAAAAGTTAATATTCAAATAAAGCTTTTGTTTTACCTGATAGATATTCGCATCACACGGCATTTTGTTACTTTCAGATCACACAATCGATCATGGTTAATAGGTATTTCTTGAACACCATTGCCAAGAATAGCATCATTCACATCCAAACTCCGTAACATACTACACTCTACCAACGCATGGAAAAAAACATCTCCTAGTTGCCCTCTTCCCAATGTTAAAGCCTCGATATTTCTACCATTCAGAACACTCACATGAATAACAGCAAGCTCAACATATTCATTTGGTTAGAAGAATAAAAAAAATATGATGAGAAAATATTACCGTAATGATGAGACAGCTCTCATAACAAGCAGGTGCATATTAGGAGTGCCACTGAGATTCACTTCAGTAGCATTTGGATACCGTTGACACATGTCCTCAACTGAGAAACAAAATGCAAAATTATAGCAGTTATGAATCCAACTATTTTAATAACAATGCACAATTGCCTTACAAAAATGATTACATGCATGTATCTTCTTGCCTAGGAACCAACATTGTAGAAGGCAATCTCAACATATATAAAGATAAAAGGACTGCTTCTATATAGTTGCATGCTTGCTTAATTCTTTTCATTAACATCCTAAGCCATTTAGACTATCTTTCTCATTTTGACAGCTAATTTCTATTATCTTTTTGGAGTTCTCTTTTTCAACCAAATGAAGAACTACGCAAAGATACTAAGCAAATACAGGACTCACATTGTTCAAGAGATATATTCCTGTTTTCAAAATTCAAACACCTCCAGAAATCCTCATGAGCACTAGCTGCTCGCCACTGCCTACAAACCATAGCAGCATGACAAAGATTACAATGGTCCAAGAATGAGAACACCTGAAAAAAGGAAAACAAAAGACAAGGTTCAACACAATGGAACAATGTGAAAAATTATAGTAACTAGAATAGAAATGAAATAGTTCAAGCTACCTACCATATGCAATAAATCATCAGTCAGATCCATTCGTATTTCGAAATCTTCCGCCCTCAAACCACCCTCATGTTTCTCATCTATCCCACCATTTCCATCAAAAGGATGCCCATCGCTCCCATCATTCAAAATGAAATTATGATCAAATAACCCATTATTAGATGAATTCGAAGAGCCTTGGCTAATGCTATAATCTCTCCCTGTCGAAGGGCAAGACGTGTTCTCACTGCAGTCAAAACGTTGCAGAATAAGTATGACAAAAAAATTCTAGAATTTATTTATTAAATTTGCCTGTAGCTTTCAAGTTGACTCACTGAAAACCGGAGTACACTTTGGCTCGCTTATGGTACGAATCGTGGTTGTCACAATCTTCAACGGCAGTTGAAGCGGAGGCGCTAGTCTCACCTTCGGAAAGACGCAAGCACCGGTTCAAAGGGCGCCACGTAGCATCGTCCCAGCTCCCACCGCATCTCATGGCGGAGACCATTTCTTCAAACAACAACGACCTGTCTTCCCCTTGTCTTCGCCTGTTTAGGGTTAAGGAAGATTGAGCCGCCGCCGCGGCGGAGACAGCGACAGTAGAGGGGGCTTCTTCCTCTTCCCCTTCTTCTCGTTCCTCGCGGTCATCGTCGTCGTCGTCATTCACAATATTCCCCTCAAAACCGTCGACATTTGCTAAAAAACCTTCCTTCATGTTTCCCCCCGGTCGATTACCTTCCTCTTCGTCGTCGATAAACCATAGGCAGCACCAAATCCTCATACACCCGGAGGTCAAAAACCAAACCCCTCACCAAAACAACAAGAAAAAAAAAGAAATATGAAAACCTAGCTCACGATCCTCCACATTCCATCCCCCCCAATAAAACGAAAAAAATAACCCTAAATTTTAAAGAAAACAAAAGTAAAGCTCCGGCCTTTGAGGAACCCTAAGGAGGAAAAATCGGCTTGAAACTTCAATCTTTTTCATCAATTGAAAGAACAATCGATCGATACATACAAATAAACAAATATAGAGAGAGAAATTGAAAGTTTTAGAGGTAGAGAGGGAGGGACATGACCGGATCTGATCGGATCTTAAGAGCTCATAGTTGTTAAAGAAAGGAACTTTTTTTTTTCTGAGCAAAGCTTGAAAAAATAAAAATAAAAATAAAAATAGACCGGCGCTAATGGGTTGAAAATAATCCGAGGGAATTCGTGCTTTTATTGAGGGAAGGAAAAAAATCACTACTTTTTTCATTTTCTTTGTTTCTTTCTTTCATTTTCTTTTGGCTAAATGCTATAAAAGGTCCTTGTACTATATGTTTTTATTGGATTTAATTTCTCTATTATTTTTTTATTTTTTTGAAATATGTTTTTTCAGTCCCGAATATAAAGTTTTTTTTCCTGTTCATTACATCAAATAAATTGAAATGGCTTTTTTTATAAACATATCACAGTTTAAGAAAATTATTTAGCTAAATTAATTGAATAAAATTAATATTAAAACTGAAAATAAAAAATAGAAATATTAAATTATAATAGAGGGACTAAATCTACTAAACATATATCAAACAGGGACTTTTTATCAATTTGACATTTCTTTTCCCTCTTTTCTGGTAGGGTAGCCTTTCTTTCCGTTACGTGTTAAACGACACCGTTCGACAAGCTTTATTAGAAAAAAACACATGATAGTTAGAGATCATTGTAAAATCCGAAAAAGAAAAAATTTACAGAGAAAATATGTATTACTGAATGAATTATGTGTAATTATTATATGAAATAAATAAATTTGAAAAAGTTTAATAATTTATACTTGATATAATGATGGTATTTTTTTAAAATTATATTTTATGAGATAAAAAATGGAGGCTTTAATAGTAAAATTATCCTTGAATTATAGTCCGGTTCTCAAATTGGTCTTTTCTTTTTGTCGTAATTAGTCCCTAAGGTTTCATTCTTTATGTGTTTTGGCCCCTGAACTGCAACTCCTTTAAAAGAATCTATGTGGCACTTTGTCCAAATGAAATCGTGAATTCTTGTTCTTCTGCCTGTCACCCTCTCCCCAGCAACCCAAATGAGGTTCTTGTAGCTGAAGTGTCTTCCAATTCTTGTAGCTGAATGATACATTGCAAGCAATTCATGGGGAAATGCTGACAAGCAAGACGAGTTTATTAAGACTTTTGCAATAGAGTCTTTGTTGTGTAAGTTAAATAATGCGGATGATTGACTCTTAACTCGATTAGTATAGGTATTATTATTAATGTAAAAGAATGTGAGTTTGAGTTCGTTGAAACACATTATTTTCCTATTTATGAGTTAGAGAAGGGCTATCGATAATTCTAAAAATCATGTTAAAAAGAACATATATGATAAGACGGGGAAGAAAAAGAAAAAGAAAAGGTTGTTATGAGGAGGGAGAAAGGAAGAAGAAGAAGAAGAATAATAATAAAAATTATATTAAATTTAATTAAAAAATTTCATGTGTTACGACTTTATTGTTCAGATGTGCTACAATGATTTTTTTTAACAGAATTATAAGTTAGGGGCTAAAACACGTGACAAAAGAAAACATTAGGGATTACTTATGACAAAAGAAAGGTAAGGGCCAATAAAAGAATCGAGGTTTAATTCACGAGTCAATTTTAACGTTAAAGTAAAAGAATTACTATATATGTATTATTTTTAGTATAATGTTAAATTTAATCTTTAATATTTACGCATTTATCATTTTGGTCTTAATTTTTATTTTTATCACTTTCCGAAAAACTTGATGAAATGTAATTTGTTCACTAATATATAGGTTATTTATAAATTCTTTAATAAAATATTTATTTTTCCATCTATAACTTATAATATATATTTTAACTAATAAAAACATTTATTATATTAATTAGAAATATTATTTAACTTATAGTTGAAAGTATAACTTCATAAATTAATTTTGTTAAATTAATATTTTTATGGTAAATAAAATTTTATTTCGCGTTAAAAGTTTCAATTTGGTACTGACCTTAAAAATAATAAATTTATTGTTGCAAGTAAAAACAATTGAGACTTAAACAAAATTAATACACAATTTTTTAGGCAAATAAACTTTTAATTTGTATTAATTAAATAACCAAACTTATAATTTGTATTAATCTCAACATGCCTTTCTTCGTTATCTATCTTTGAAACCTCAATAATCTCGAAACATACTTAAAAGAACAACCATAAACATACATAATCCCTTCCCAACAAATATTTTTAAACGTCTCTTGATTGTGATATCAAAATAACCTTCAACTCGTCAAAGCATGGACAAATATACCAAGTACCATGATACATATGAAAGTAGCATATTTATGTATGTAGACATCCTAAGTATAGATGATAGCTACTATCATACTCTTGAAAGTATTGATGATAGTGTGATGTCCTAGGCTGAGTAGAGCTTCAAGACTCCCAAAGAGTCGATATCTATGTGCAAAAACAACAATTCATGAGTAAACTTAATAAGTCTAAATGAGAATTATCATACTTATCTTACCATTTGAGGGATTCTATTGGAAAAATGTGAATATAAAAAAAAATTAACATAAAAACAATTCTAAAGACTTAGATGAAAGGCAAGGTCGAAATTTACAAAACCATATAGAAATTACTAACATCATTCAATTCATAAACAATCGGGTATTAAACATTATTAAATTTAATTCATAATCTCGTAAGTTTATTTTTTTCCAAATTGGATATGGTTATAAAAATCTCATCTTTATTAACATTTTAAATATTTTTCTTCTTTTTTGGCTCTTCATAACCTTAGTGAAACGAGAGTCAGATACTTGAAAATTCCACCCAATACAATTAAATATGTACATAAGTATATTATTTCAACCCTATAATACTAAGAATGCTCCAACCAATACAACCAATGTTTTCAAAAGAAAATGTTCCCATGGCCCACATAGAAAGGTAGCATAACAATGCTCCAAATCGATCGAACCAAAGTTCTCAAAAATAACGTGCTTTACTTTCGATACTTTGCTTACCTCTTTCGCTTCAATATATAGAAAAACACACAAATTTATTAAAACTAAATCTAAGTTATCAACTCTATGACAATTAATCTTAAACAATTTTTTATTATTATAAGACAAATTAATCTAATTCTATATCTAAATTAATATTAATTTAATCTTAATCCTAACTTAAATAATTATAAATCAAATTAATCAAATTTAATCGGTATCCTTAAAAGTAAAACAAACAACATCAAATTAGAATTATACATTAAACAAAAACTAAAAAGCATAAAATTATTATCAACTTCACATCATAACATGACTTAGCACTAAAATTTTAAACAACCTATATATATATGTGTGTGTAAAATTTGTCAATACAACAAGTCATCTTTAAAGTTAAATCAAGCCTACATAAATTTAAACTAAATGAATTCTAAATCTTCTAACTCCACCAAATACAATTAATAGCCATGTCCATTTAATAAAGGCATAAACTAGTGAACTAACATGTATTAGGTAGTAGTTAATTAGGGGATAATCCAACACCTAGCAGCAATGAAATTGAAGCAATGGGCAACAACATTGAAGCAAACCACATCTAACTGAAATAGCAAGACTCAAGGAATTTGACAATATAAAGCAAGAATGAGAAGTGGCACAATTGAAGCAAAAATTGGCTATGAGGAGACACCAAGCAATAGCAAAAATAACAGCAAATTGATGGAAGAAGGTAACAAAGTATGGGATGATGGAGGTATCAGCTTTTAAGGGATATTGGTCGACAATGGAATTGAAGAATCGGGCAACAATTTAATAAAGCAATAGGTGGAAGGGACTTGGTGCGCATTGAAGAAGATGACGACAGCTATGTGGGCGAAATTATAGCATCAAATGGATCAAGAATAGCAACGACAATTCGAAATCAATTGGTGGCAAAGAGAAATTGGTGTGATCAACTAAGAAAAAAAAAGAAAAAAAAAAGGGGGTTAACTTCAATTTAAACCTTAAAATAAAGTTTAAATTCAATTCAGTCACGAATGTAAGCTAAATGTTCAAATTTGTCCGTAACCCATAAAAATACTAAAAATTTAAATTTTATTCTTTAATTTGAGATTTTAAAAATAATTTATTTGACCAATATTGATGAATAAATTATGTAAATTATTCAAAAATTTTACCGAATTTATCTCAAATTAACACAAAATTTAATATTAAAATTTCGACGCGGTACAAATCAGATCATCTTTCATCACTCTAATGTCAACTTCATATTATTGGAAAAAAAACAACATAATTTTATGGTATTGCACTTTTCCTTCCTCCCATGGATCTTCTTAATAAAATTAATTCTTGAGATGTAAAGTTTATTCTTCTGGAATAAATTCTAGTACTTGATTGGAGAGTTTAATGATATTATCTTGAGCTAGAGTTGTTGCTTGAACAATATCAAGTATAGTAGACTATTTTTTTATTAATTATTAATAGCAATTACAAGAACGTGTTAAGGAAACATCATTGTATTCATCTTCAAAAACAATATACTTAATTCTCTCTCCTTATAAACTCGACCTCTTTAAAATTCATGAATATTATCTTTTATTTTATAAGAGTAATTTTGTAAAGTAATTTTTTCGAAATTTTAATCAACATTTTAAATATATATCAAATATTGTAAAGTAATTTTTTCTGCAATGACATTTCCATCAATCACATTCTAAAAAAAATCGTATTCAAACGCCTCCTTAAATTTTCAATTAAAAAAAAGGTTAAAATATACTCATTGTCCTTGTACTCTTCATACATTTGGAATTTAGTTCTCTTACCCTTTTTTTGAGAATTTAGTCACTTTTTTATTATTTAAAAACGTAGGTCTAATTGTTAACATTATTAAAAGTTATATATCAAATTTAAGTTCATTGCAATTTCATTGTTTTTTGTTACGTGGTTACCAAATAATTTCTTTTATATCAAAATGTCACATCAGCAAGTTTAATAGTATTAATTATTTTATTTAAATTTTAAAAATCGAAAATTACAATGAATTAAATTTCTCAAAAATAAAATTGAAAAACTACGGATATTGTTTAAGTAACTGAAAGTTCTCGTAAATAAAAAAAAATTATCTAACCTTTTATTTCTTTAAATATTAGTTATTTTGAATAAAAAATTTATATGTAAAAATATTTATATATTTTCATCTAACATATTCTAGTAATAAAAAAGTGGGGCTTCAATTAATCTAAGTATCTATTTGCATTAAAATTTCATCAGCAGAATCAAGGTTCATTATTACAAGCCTACAAACACTGCCCTCCAAATCCAATAATTTTGCTCATGCAATGAAAAACATTAAATAACATAAACCACATTTATTTTACATTTTTACTTTTTACTTTTATCATCAGATTGGTCAAAAGTTAATAACCATATGCACTACAATGATTATTATGTTTTTAAGCATTTGATCAACATTAATGTTTATCATTCTTCTATAGGATTAATAATCTTATTAAATGTATAATATAATACTGTTTATAATTATTCAAAGTTGGTTAAAATATGCTTATAGTCCTTGTACTTTTTGAATATTAGGAATTTAGTCCATATACTTGTATTTTCAATAATTCAGTCCATCTGCTTTTTAAATTTTAAAATTCAAGTTAATTACAAACATCTTTTTTCTGATTACATGTTTACCAAATGTGTAGGTTCTTTTTATTATTATTATTTCAACATGTTATAACAACAAATTTTACAATAAAAAATAAAAAATCAACAGTACTAATAGTTTAACCTAATTTTTTGAAAATTAAAAAATAAAAGGATTAAATTCTTAATTTTTCAAAAGTTTATAGTCACATTTTAACCTTATTTACATCTCACAATACCGTGGGTGATAAAAAATCCTTATGCCTCATACTTAATTCATAAAATAAAATAAAAGGGTAAATATTTAATTGATAAAATTACATCACTAAAAAATTTATTATTAATAAATTAAACCATTTAAATTGACGTTGTTATGTAATTCTAACAGAAGAACTAAAAATGTCTATATAAATGTCCAATAAATTTTTAAAATTATTTTTTTTTGTCATAATTAGGGTATCCACTGTCAGTGACTAATCCCTTCATAGTGGATATTCTCCAAAAAGATAAATAACTGACCATGAAATGTGCTCCATTCCCATGAGTAAAATTAGTTAATGCACGTCCGAACAACCAGCGCAACTCAAACTTAGGCCACACCTAAGACGATAAACACCATTAATCATCAGGCCATCACATGAGTTCCTTCTTATTACTTTATTTTAATATATAATGAATTGTTTTCTATAAATAAATCGATGTTACTAGAGATAAAACTTTTTAAAAAAATCTATTTATTTTTATATCTAGTTTTATAAAATAATTATCCTGAAATATAAGAATGAGAAGGTTTTTGAAGGATTTTATTACCTCTGAATCCATATGATGATTATATACGCAAATTAACATGATTATGTTTTAAATTTTGTGAAATTCCTGAGGATGAACTAAATTATTATGCCGTCTCATACATTTTTATGCGATTAGAAAGGAATATGATTTATGATTTCATAAAAGTATGTTTTTTTATGATTCAATTTACTTTTTTTTTCAAAACATAAAAACTAAAATGATATTTAAAATTACTAGAAAAATATGGATTTTATTTTAGGTAAAATTACACCATTAGTTATTAAATTATAGGTAAATTTTCGTTTTGGTCATTTAATTAATAAATTTATAATTTGGTCACTAACATTTTCAAAATTGTTTTTTTTTTTGTTACCCGACTATTAAGTGGCACTTTTTTAATTGGTATAATAACAATTTTAGTCTTCAGTTTTTATACTGTCTATTAATTTGACCCTAATTATATAGAAAATTTTAAAAATTAAAAGTTAAATAAACATAGATAAATATTTTAAAAATAGATAAAGTGAGAGAAAATCAGGGAAACTTGTTTTTAAACCCTCTAAATTTCTTTTAAAAAATAAAAAAATGGTTATTTGTTTTTCACTTCTTCTATTTCGTGACATAACCTTTTCATTATAAGAAAAAAAAATTAAAATATAATTTTTTTTTCTAATTTGGGTTTTGAAAAAAAATAATAATTAAAATTGAATCCGAAAAAGGAAATCTTGTGGTACATTTTGTATGTATGGCTAAAAAAATGGCATTAGAGTCTATTTTACAAGTCTCTATAATATCATTTATGGATGTTCTTCAAGGGCATGAAATTTGACTTAAAGATATTACTAATTTAGTTTCGAGAAACATTGAGGAAGCATGTAACTATCTAACTTTTTTTTATTTGTTTTGTTTTTAATTTGTTATTAGATTTTATTGAATGATATTTTTTTATTTATTTTCCATACATATTAGTTTTCCAACCACAAGGGCGAAGCCAAAATTTAATTTTTAGGGGGCAAAATTAAGTTTTATATTTTTATGATAGTAAAATGTAATTTCACCATTTTTATGATCAGGTTCAAATTAAAATAAAATATAAAAATTAAAGATTAAATTTGTTATTTTATCAATTAAAAAGTGTTACTTAACAAAGTGACAAAAAATCTAAAACATTAATGATTAAATTGTAACTTTTTTTAATAACTTATATCTTTATAATTTTTAAAGGATTAAATTAATTTTTTATTATTTAGAAAAAAATTAAATTTACCATTATTAATTTAAATTTGTATAAATTATAAAGTGACTAAAAAAAGAAATTTTCCATTTAGGGGTTAGGCCCTACCAACTCCTATTCAACAATCAACAACAACACTTTGAAGATTTCATTTTTCTAGAATTTTTTTTATTTTAAAATAATTTTGAGTTTTTAATAATTTTTATATATAACCAGGGTCAAATTAAAATAAAATATAAAAATTAAAGATTAAATTTATTATTATACCAATTAAAATGTGTTACTTAACATAGTGATAAAAAATTTTTAAATTTTTAATTATTAAATTGTAACTTTTTTTTGTTGAGAAAGTATGTGGATTTCTTGTTGGAATTCCTATGAATGCATACATATATAATATAATACTAAATTTTTTATCATAGGGGTATGGAAATTATGTATTTAAATTTCAAAATAATATATATTAAATATAAAAAAATGTATGATTTGAAATTAATAATATTATTATATTTATAATATGTACAAAATTAAAATGAAAAAATCAGTTTAAATTGTGAGTAAAAAGAAATTTAAATAGGTAAATATATTAAATTAATAATTTTAATTGCATTATAATTATTTATAATGGTATTGTCATTTCTCTACAACACGTCAAAATGGTATCATATTGGTGAAAGGAAAAATCAGTATTGAGTTGACTTGTGACTCAAACTCAATCAATATGAGGGCACATTTTTCTTTTTTAAATAAAATTAATAAAAATGTACAAATATTAAAATTTGAACCCATGCCATTAGAAACAATAAAACCTTAATTTTACCATTACAACTAAATCTTTATTTTCATTTGTTTTGTACATTTTAATATCGAATCTCATCACATGCAAGAGTTTTATCGGTTTTATTAAAAATATAAAAGACTAAAGTACCATTGTAATAATATAAATTATTTTTAAAATGAAAGTACATTTTAATAATTTCTTGGGTTGAAATGGTGTCTGATTGATTCGAGACATTAACTCGGCTAGGGGTTTAAATAAAATAGTATAGATACAAACAACGTGGATGAAAAAGTTTGTCTAGTAATATTAAAATATACAAAAATAATAATAATGCTTTAATTGAAATGGTAAATGTAAAGTTTTGTAAATGTTGATGGCATAGGTTCAAATCCTGTCATGTAAAATATTTTTATTGATTTTATTAAAAATATAAAAAGATAAAAGTGTCATTATAATAATATAACTTATTCTAAACATTAAATGACATTTTAATAATTTTTTAGATCGAATTGATATTCGGTTGACTTGTGAATATGTATATAACTACTCAAGAACCATAACTTATCATTTTTGTTGTTGCCAATATTTTGAACCAAAACAAATAGCATTGATTTTGTTGATCTCATGGAAGTGTGTTAGCTCATGTTTGATGATAGAACTTTGGAAGATACAAATAGAAGAAGAAATGATTGTCAAGATTCTTGGATTAGTGGATAATGCTAAATTGGAGTTTATCAAGAATATTTTAGCATTTATCATTGTATTTATTAGGATACTTGTAAAGCACTTTCTAAAGTTATTTTAGTGAAATTTTGATTGTGATTGATAGGTACCTTAGCAAGCCTTAAACTCTTATATAATAAAAGTTTATTAAGTAAAAAGTATGAGAGTCAGCACTTATATTTTGTTCAATGAGGAACTTATTCGAGAGTGTATATTTGTAAGTAAAACTTAATCGAGCTACCTAATCTTACAAACTAAATTTTCAGGGGAAAACTCTGAAAATTTAGTGTAGATATCTTAATACGAGCTGCATATACTTGCTTGGGAAAGGAGTTGTGAGCTTTAGCCTATAAGAAAAGAAGTATACTCTCGAAGGGTTTGGTGATTGATTAAAGATTTATCTTGAGCGAGGCTCCGCGAACGTAAGACCGTTTTGTATGAATTACATAAACAAAGATTGATAGTGTCTTTTTTTTTTTACATTGCTTATTTTCATTTTAACTGCAGTTATAACGAACATTAAGTTAAATCAATTTATCATATTTACAAACTAAATATTTTTTAAATAATAATCAAGTGATCTAACTTTTAGTAGTCAAAATATATAACTCATCCTTACGATTAGAATCCTTAATTCACAATCAAGTGTTATAAATATTTTAAAAAAATGACTTATAATATATTTTTTTAAATTACATTGCCAGTATATCAAATACTAATCCTTAAATAAAATAAATAATTTGATTTAAAAAAATAAAAATTCAAATATCCTAAATTTAAAAAAATGAAAAATAATAGATTTATCAAAAAATCCAAGTAATCCAAAATTTTAATTAAAAAAATAAGGGTTTTTTTTTTAATTTTTTTATAATAGTACAAAACTACAAACCACCTATTGAATCGAAGGAAACAAAGAGAAAAGACAATGACATCAAAGCTCCACGCTTGGTTGGGATGAGTAGAAAAGAATCCTAGTACTCCCCAAACACCCTAACTCATCACTTTGGCCACCTCTCTCTCACATCATGCTTTCAAAAATTAAGTTCCCCATTTTGGAAACACTTGATGCATCACTAGCCAATTTATTATTTCTTTCTTTCCTAATTTCATAAATATGTTCCCTCCTATTTTTGTTTTAATCTTTTCTCTAATAATTATAATAACAAAAATATCTTAACCATTACATCAAATTAAACGATTCTAAATCTTAGATTCTATATTTATCTTACCTTATTAAAATAAAACCAACAACACCCAATTTTTTCATTCTTTTTTCTTTCCACCCCAATTTTGTTCTAAAAAAAATTGAAAATAAAGATTATCCAAAAAAATTTCACACTAAGACTTTAATTACACGGTAAAAAGAAAAAAAAATGAAGGGAAAGATCGGGTGTTGTTGGTTTTATTTTAATAAGGTAAGATAAATATAAGATTTAAGGCTTAGAACCATTTATTCTGATCTAATGGTTAAGATCATTTTGATTCTCATTCTAAAAATTCTCATTATAATTGCCATAAATCTTCTCACCCTTTTTAAAAATTTTAAGATTTTATATTGCTTAACAAAAAAACAACAATTTTATTTTATGAACTTGACTCACAATAAGTTTATACATGGGAACTTATTTAAATTCTAAAAAAAAAAAGCTATATTGTTTAGGATTGGTAAAAAATGATATCAACCTGTCAATGTTTAATTTATACTCTATTCAGCCTGTTGCTTCTTCAAACAATTTTAGGTACTTAGGCTCTCCATTTTACTCGCAAGTGCCTTATATGCTATATGACATAGGTTCAAACTCTACCAAATACAAATATCCATATTTATTTGATAGGCAATTTAGCACTACGCATGGTTTATTCTAACAGGGTATTCCTACTTTATCAAACCTGTTGCCTTTTCAAGTAGCCTCAGGCACTCCACTCTTTATAAATCCCATCCCAAGAAGACTTCTCTCGAATGAGTCAGTCTCCCATTAACAAAAAAGCGATATTGTCTATGATTGGTGTTTTATCTCTTTACTCTAATGAGAACTTGAATGCTTGAGGCTGCATAAAGAGGCAACAGGTTCAACAAAGTGAGAGCGTCTTATCAAGATTTTTAAAAAGTGGATTGTACGTGACACGACCACCTATCAAAGAAATATAACCATATGTGCTTGGTAGTGAGCAACTATGCTATCACGACCTCTTCTGGTGAGATGCTCTCACTCTACTGAACTCACCGCCTCTTCAGAAAGCCTTAGACACTCGGACTCTCCATAAGGTTAGGAGACAAAACCTAGATTAGGAGCAATACAGACCTATTGAAAAATTTGTCAGCCTCGTGCAAATAACACTTCAAAGATTTCTTATAAGAAGTGGACCTCTGCTAAACAAATTTAATTACAATAAACTTATCAAATAAGAATAAAAATATAATTATCTATAAAAAAAATCCACTAATTTAGTTATATATGTATATATGATGATGATGAATTTAGTTGTCGTTAATTAACGTGTTAAAACAACTTAGATAATTAAGCATGATTAGTAGGAAACAATTGGTTTTCTACGGCCGCCTGATGTGGAGACATGTGGGTCCCAATAGTTATAATCAACGGTGGAAAAAAGATATGGAAGAGATCCGGGCACAATGTTTGATTTTTTGCTCTTCCTAAATGGCCGACCACTTACTATCCCATTCAAAAAATGTGGAAAATTAATACATTTTCTTAAAATTTACAATTGGCATCATCAATAAACTTTATTTTAAATACAATTAAAAAATTATTATCACGTCAAAATGAAGCAAATATTTAAATAAATTACAAGTTGAAAGAATTTTTAAAGGTTCTTAAAAACAATTTTTATATAATGATTAAATTATGATATACTGAGTAAAAAAAATGTCAAATAACTTTACATATTAGTTTTTGTTATAAGACTAAATTATGTTAGTAGTAAATATATTTTTATTTCCTTTTTGGTTTTTCAATTATAAAAAAATTATTATTTTATTTTATTTTTTTGTCATTAACTAACGTAAAAATAGAAATACTAAAAAATAAAAAATATTCGGGTGACTAAAAAAGACTATTAAATAGTTGAATGACTTATTGTAATTTTCTATAATCAGGTGACCAATAAAAGAAAAAAAAACATAATTAAACGACTATTACAATTTACCCTTAATTTAAATATATGTACATAATTCTCTAAACCCCGTTAATTTATGAGAATGAATGGTGCAAGAGTAAAGTGAATGTTTCAATCAAGCAATTAAACCTTAATTTATTTGTACCTAATTAAATGTAAGAAAGCCCTTATATTATTTAAATATATTTTTATTGCAATTGTAATTTGTAAAAACTTATATTATCCAATTATGAAGTTATTGTATTGTATTAGAAGTTAGATTGCATTTTACATTTTCTATTAAAAAAATGGTAAATTAATATCTATATGTTAAATCAAATAGTAAATTGATCCTCTTATTAAAAAATCCATTCATTCCTCCTGTTAACAACTTATCCCTGTACATCAACATGAGCTGCACATGACACGTACGTGTTATGGTCCGATTATTCTGTTAGCCACGTCAGTTTTTAACAGCACAAATGGATGAAATCTTTAACAAAAAGGACCAATTTACCTTTTGATCTAATGTACAATAACTACTTTATCTTTTTTTTAAGTAGAGTGAGCAAAATGCGACCTTCCGTCAAAAATTCTTTCACCGAATTTTGTAAATTATTTATTTCCAAGATGGCCTTTATTTTAACGAAGTATAAAATGGGCCTAACCCTTGTTTAGTATTACAATTTTTCCCCTTTTTTAAAGAAGTTGAATCGAAGCAATGAGGTAGGTCCAATCCCATACACAAAGCAACAACTTTTTTTTTGTTTTGAGCTTTTTCTTACTGGGCTTTCCTAACAACAATACTACTACATTATATCCAACACAACTAATTACATTTATAATGAATTTTGTTTTTAATAAAAACATATTTATGACGTAATAATTATTTAAAACCATGTTACAATTAATTAAAAATTTCTTGACCCAATACTGAATATACATAGTGGCAATACTGAATTTAAATACTTTAGATTTCAAAAAAAATAAAAGTTTAACGGTTAAAATATGTTACAGGTGTTTATACTTTATATAAATTTGAAATTTAGTTTTTATATTTTTATTTTTAAGAATTTAGTCAATACTTTATATAAATTTGAAATTTAGTTTTTATATTTTTATTTTTAAGAATTTAGTCAATCTATTTTTCAGATTTAAAAATTTAAGTCCAACTATTAACATTGTTAATATTTTTGTTAATTTTGTTGGTGTGATATTTTGAAATTAAAAAAAAAAAACTCACTTGGTAATTATGTAACTGAAAAATGACGTTGTAATGAACTTAAATTTAACAAAATAATCTTAACACTATTAATAGTTAGACCTAAATTTTAGAATATGCTTTTTTGTTGGACGCACCAGGTTACTAAAAAAAATTTATTCTCTTACGAATATTGCATTATTTTATGTGAATCACATTGAATGAGGTTGATCTCTGAACGGTTTTTCCCAATTTTATTTTGTGATACCACATTTAATCTCACTAATGAAGATGAATGACGTTAAGAAGGGTGCACGAGATAAGCTTATTGAAATCTAATTTATCCTTTCATTTGGTATTTGTATAATTTACCTTATTTTGATTGTTTTAATAAAAATTATCTTATCGTTAAGAAAATAGAAATCAACATGTATTTAATAAATTTTATATATAATTCTTTTTATCACTTTAATTATAATTATTTAATTATTTTTACATAAAATATATTTTTACTCTTATTGCAAATGGGAGAGAAAAAACTAAGAAATCTTGACGGTTTAAAAATTTCATGATAGTAAGTTTATGTTTTGGTCACTTAAAACGGTCACTGAATTATTCAAAAAAATTTATTCGAGAGTTCTTATTTCCCTTCTCTTCTACATTTCATTTTTTTTTATGAAACAACTTTGAATGTTTGAAGCTATGAACCAAAATCTAAATAGTTTTCTTCTTTGATCTTCTATACTGGCTGCTAGATCAACTTGGATCTAAGATATGTTCTTCTATTCATCAATGGGCATTAATCCACTTTACTAATTGTCAAATTATCGCTTGGGACGAACTAATTGTACTTTAAAAAAACTTACACCGACTATTTTATAATATTTTAAAATTAAATATTATAACATAAATTTATTAATAATTTAATCATCTAGTTTATCTTTTTATATATTCTATATAAAAATATTAAAAAAATCTAAACTCTTAATAAATGATTTATTTTGCAATAATTTTTCAAAACTAAATTCCCAAAAGAAGAGTATAGGAATATACTGAATGAAATGTCAAAAGGGAAGGAGATGAGTGTGGGACAGGACGACAACTTACTGTACCCGATTCACGTGCACATCAATTCCATGTTGTCTCTAATTTCTGCAGTCTAACACGTGTCACCTTTTCTGTTCTTAATTCCAAAATACTACGGTTCTTTTGGGTCCCACTAAACCTTTGTCTCGTAATATTGGATTTTTTATATGAATTATTTTATTAAATTGTTAATGAAAATTATTAAAATATTTTTATATTTATAATTTAAGTTATATATATTTTTATTTAATAAATCAATAAAAATTAATAAGAATAAAATATGTATAATTAAAGTATTAATTATTTTTTATATTTTTAATAAATATATTTATTATATAAAATTTTCACGACTGTTCTCTGAACTCTAAAACCCTAAATCTAGTATAATATATATGTTAGATTGCAATTCAACGTGAGTAAAAAATTATATAATATAATTTTTTTTTTAAAATATACAACATAAATAGGGTTTTAATTAAGATGGTGAAATTAAGATATAGAAAGTTTTTATCATTTAGGTTTAAATCTTGTAGTTTTTTTTTTAAATTTTATATAAAAATATATAAAAATCTCCTTATAATAATATTGTTCTTTTTAATTTTCTAATTGAGTTGAGAACAACGGGTAAGTGACATAAATTTAGTAAGACACTTACATAATAATATAGATATTTTGAGTTTTTCTTATTTTTTATAGTATTATAAAATCTCGATCTAATTTGATCAAGCGTTGAATTTTTATACAATATTATTTTATAACACTCCATGATGGAAATTATTTATATAAAAATATATTTTAAAATAAGGTTTTGGTTTAAATATATTTAGAAGTGTTCATGAGTTAGGTCGAATTTGTGTAGGATTTAGATATGATATTAATATACTTTAGGTTTACTAAGGTCGGTTTGACTTGAAATATGGGTTTAAATATTGTTCAAGCCCGCCCATATTTATAAATAGCTAACTCAAGTCCATTTTAAATCTGCCCATACTATTTTTAACAAAATTTTAAAAAATATTTATATTAATTTTAAGTTAATATTTAATAAATTTATATTTTTTATTAAAAGTTTATACAGTCATCTTAACATTTTTAAATGTATATATATTGTAGTAGTATTATATACTACTATAAATTTATTTATATTTTGTTAAAAGAAAGAAGCTGGACAGAAAAAAACCCAACCAATTAAACAATAGCATCAATGTTCATCCCTACACTATTTTGCAAGAGAATCGAAGCCAGATCCTCTAGTGCATGATTGGAAACATACATTCTTATGAGGTGATTTCTTGCTATAGTCTTAGCTATGTTATCAATAATCCTATTTGCAAACCGAGAAGTGTGTTGTAATATGATTTCTTCAAATTTTATGTTATAAATTACATAATATATAAATAATATACTATAAAACATTACAAATTTATAAAAGTGAGTTGGGTTGAATCGTGTTAAGTTCGAGGACTTGAATTTAAAATATTTAAATTTAAATCCAATCCATATTTTAAATGAGTCTATTTTTTTTATCTAATCCTATTTTTCAGATTTATTTCTTTTTCAAACCTTCTAAAACTTAAGAAAAACTTTCAAACTCGATCTAATAAGCTAACCAATAAGAACATCTACTCAAATGTCACCGCTATAATATTTACAATGGCAGTCTCAAAGCGCCGCTATATGTGATCAAAACACTGCTATATATATTAGACGATAATATTAGCGGCTTTCTGGGCAGCATTTTTGATAGTGTGGCTAAGTTTTTTTGCAGCTTTATAATCGCCGCTAAAGGTGAAAAAAAACCCCGCTATATCATTGATTTCCTGTAATGTAACTCGTAGAGAAAGATGACTAAGGTAGGACTATGAAGTGGTGACCAAAACTAAGACTTTGCATAATCATCCACTACTTGAAATTTCACCAAATAGTAATTATTTTCCAAATGCATTAATTGAATAGTACTTGACGGTTTTCATGGTATAAACCTTGTTCTTTCTTCCCTATTATTATTAGTCGGATCCACCACCTACTGATGGAGTGAACCGCCCTGCATCACTTGAAAGAGAAATTATATTAACTCGTGTTTTTTTTAATAATTTTAATATAAATTTTAATTATATCTGTTTTTTTTACATAATATTTAAAATTATTTATTACCCCTCTCTATTTTATGGATATGAGTTTTAATGTACCCAAAACTACGTGTTCAAATATTAAATTTTATTTTTAAATATTAAAAATTATTTGTTTATTTATTTTTGGATAAACCGAAACCCTAGACCACATCTAGAAATATCTAATGTTATAATTTATAATCCCATTCCCATAAAACAGCTGCTCTTTTTTTCCTTTAAAAAAATCAGTGTTTAAATCAACATTTCTATGAAGAAAGACCCTCGTTTGGTTCCTTCTTGCATTATTAAAAAAAAAAAAAAAAAACCCCTTCAAAAGAAATGCATCCCATCAAATATGGTGCCCATCATCACCATCATCATCATCACCATCATCATCTACAACAACAGCAATTCATGGAGGATGATGATGCTTCTTCATCCGCTTCAATTTTCTTCATTTCCAATCCTCATAGTCACCATCAACAACCTGTTTTCCCTTACCCTTTACATTCTCAACAACATAATAAACAACATGAAAATCCAGTTACCCATCAGCTTTTCCACCATCAGTTTCAACCATTTCAACACCCAGAACCTGTTCATCATCATAATCAACAACAACAACAACCCTTTTTGGCTGTTAATTTCAAGTTGGGTCTTAACGAAAACAGTGGGAAAAAAGAGGCTGCTTTACCTTTGAATCATCAGCAAAATGGTGCTACTTTTCTCCATGGAAATGAGCAACAGCAACAACATTCCCTTTTCTTGCCCCGTTGTTTGCCTCCTCAAGAAGATTCTCCCATCAAAGAACCCTTTTGGTAATTTATAAAGATTGCTCTTTTTTTATTCTTTTCTTTTCAAAGTTGATTTCTTTGTCACCCATGTGTTTGTTAAAATGTTACCAGGAAGCCCTTAAACAGATGTGATGATAGGCAGTGTAGTGCAGATGGAGCTAAAATGATAGAGGGGACTAAGTACAACAAAGTTTTGCAACAACCTGGTCAATCTACAAGTGAGAGAAGCAGGAATTTGGATAGTAAATATGGACTGTTTGGTGAGCTTGAAGCAATTTATGGACTTGGAAAGCGTGGAGAAGCTGCTCAAGCTGGTTCAGGGTCTGCTCTCACAGGCGAGAATTCACCTGCAAATGTTGGTCCTTCTATGAACTTAACTAAGTTTCAAGAGCATAACGTAGTAGGTGCCAATGGTGGGGGTGGTAATGTTGTTGCTACTGGGGTTGATCATGGATCCGAAACTTCTATTGGGAAAGAAGCTTCATTAAGGAAGGTTCAAAAGAAGAAGAGGAAGATGAAAATGAAGGAGCAGTTGAGTTCAATGGTTGTGTTTTTCGAGAGCTTGGTGAAGCAAGTGACTGATCATCAAGAGTGTCTCCATAAAAGGTTCTTGGAATTTATTGAAAGAATGGATAAAGAAAGGTCAATGAAAGAAGAATCATGGAGGCAACAAGAGGCTGAAAAACACAATAGGGAAGCCGTTGCAAGGGCACATGAACAAGCTTTAGCTTCAAGTAGAGAAGCTCTTATAGTTTCCTATTTGGAGAAAATTACAGGTGAAAGCATCAATCTTCCTGGAAAGACTCCATTGTTACAGCAACCTGGAAATGCAATGGAACCCTTCAATGGAGTGAAAGTTGATAACAGTAGCAGGTGGCCTATAGCTGAAGTTGAGGCCTTGATTCAAGTAAGATGTGACTTAGAATCAAAGTTTCGAGAACCTGGATTAAAAGGACCTGTTTGGGAACAAGTGAGCTCTTTGATGTCTTCCTTCGGTTATCAAAGAAGTGCCAAAAAATGCAAAGAAAAGTGGGAAAACATCAACAAGTATTTCAGGAAAAGCAAAGAAAATGGTAAGAAACGTTCTCAACAATCTAAAACATGCAGTTATTTTGATCAATTGGGTCAGCTTTACTCAAGAATACCCATTACTTGTCCCACTTCACCAACACCTTTGATTAACAATGACATTTTGGTACAAAAGCAAGGTGATTCAGACTTTTTAGAAGCCTATATTCCTGAGAGAGACCTTGTCACTGCACAAGTAAACATTAGTGGGAACCTTAAAGATTCTGAAATGAACATCCCAAAATTGGATTTTGATGGCATAGTTGGTGAGAATGTAGCACAAGGAAGCAAGGTAAAGTACAATGAAAGCCATGAAAGTGAGCTAGATGGTGATGATAATGACAGTGATAAGGGAGAATGAGAATTGTGGTCAAATGGTAAAAACCAGTCAGCTACAAGGTAAGTATCTTTTCCATATGATGGTGCGTTTAGTTCCACAATGTTGCCATCAACTATGGGTTTGAAATAAAATTTCATTACAAACTGACTGTCTATAAGGAATTAGGATATGAATTTAGTACTTTCAGATTCAGTCCATATAAAATAGTTGATGAAATAAAGTGAATGGGGACATCTGAACTTTTCTTGATGTGTTAGCCATTGCTTTTTCTCTTTTTCTTTGTTTTTTTTTTGCTTTTGTATCATCTGCTTATGGACCATGGGTAGTTTTTGTCTAAAGATTTTGTTTCAAAATTTGAACCTCAATCTTTTGTCTTCCTCTTCTCTTCATAATAATAATGTCGTTGCTTTGGCTGCTATGATGAATCTATTTTTGTCCAAGTTGAATTATTTGTTGGAAGTTTGTGCTTGTATGATACTAATGAAACAGATAGAATATATATATATATATACACTGTCTTGAGAAACAACACTACTCAATATATACTTGCAAATGAAGTTAGCATTTGTATATGTCATTGTAATAGCACGGGTGCATTTTTTTTGTCTTTCTACTTTCAAATTGTGCAAAAAGGTTTTTGCCAATTAAAAAAATGAGTAAAATGGTCCATTTTTTAAAGTAGAAAGAAAAACTGATAATTTTGAGAGGAGGAATTATTTAAATAAGGAGTGCCCTTGTACCTTAAAAAATTAGAACAGTTTCATTTAATTGATAATTAGGACATGATTCAATTAAAAATTGGTTATTGCATCTTAAAATGATGTATATGTGATATATGTGTAGCTGTCTAATTATTTTGTCATTCGCACGAGTTTTTAATAATATAAATGGATAAAATTTTTAATTTGAAAGAATTAATTTAATTTTTTATCTAATGTATATAAATTAATTTACTTATTTTTTTGAGTAAAAAAAAATACAATATAACTTCTAATACACGGTTACTTATCTTGATGATACATTTACCCATAAAACCTATACAACACTTTCATTAAAGAAGATGCTAAGCTAGCATGTCATTAATATTGTATTTGATGTAGATGGTATAGTTTTGTTTGGGGGTAAAAGAGAAGCATATAATGAAATTTCTCCGAAGAACAGTGCATGCAAATGGAAAGTACGTGTGTGTGGGGCCTATTTTCTGCATGGCATGGGACAAGACGACACACAGAAGAGAAATGATATGAGAATGGTGGGGGGTTTCCCTTCACTCTTCCATTATAGAGTTGAAAATGAAATATCTGAAAAAACTGAGTACTTATATATATATTGATTTTAATGAACAGATGAGAGATGACATCAACGTTGTAAGAAGAGCATGCACGAACGGTTGTGACCCGATTCTCACATGGCTGCCTGCATCTGATATTTTATTTTTCCAGCAGACCACTCCACTTGTTTTTCTGCAATCTTCTTTCATTGCTTTTTCCTTTCCATTGCTTTGTATCCAGCAGCAATTAAACTCATACAGCCTTCAACAGCCAATAATTTTCTTTTTGGGTTTATCAAAATTTTGGCTTTTTCATTTTTCAATAAATTTCTTTTGTTTTTTTAATGTATATTACTATTATTATTGAATTCAAAAGATATAAAAACATTATTTATATTTTTCCTTACACAAAAAGAGATAGGTTAGAGTTGGGTAAAATTGAACTTCATCTAGGTTCGCTTACCCAAATTTTGTTTTAGTTTTTTAGTGAATTATAGTAAAAAGCGTGAACAATAAAAGTGATTAGTGCGATTCATACTAAATCCACATTTAAAGCGATAAACATCCTTAACTATTAGGGAGGAAATGAATATAATAATGAAACTCCAGTTTTTTGTAATTTTTTATCATTGTATCAATAATTTGTAATTGTGCCTATAATTTATGAATTAATTAGTCTATTTTTTTAGAGGTTTTTTTTTGTGTTTGTTTTCATATTTAATTAACATTAATAAGATATTTTGGATCTTATGTAATTTCGGGTTTCATCATATTGGGTTTACTATTTTTGGGATTGTAGCTTTTCTAGGTTTAGATTTTTTTTATCATTTCAGGTTTGAACTGATCTCAAGACTAATAATTGAGTTTTGGGCAAACTATAATTTAGTCTAATTTCTAAGTGATTATGGATTTAAACTCCTTCAATTACAATTCAAAGGATTAAGGATATAATTTTTATTTTTTAAAAATTTAGGCATAATAATTTATTTGGCCCTCTAATTTTATAAAAAAAATTCATTTTAGCCTTTCATTTATTTTTGGCCTCTTTTAGTTATTGAACTTACAGTTTTTGTCGAATTACCTCAAAATGAATGGAAAAGTAAACGTTTGTTAACTTTGTTGACATTGCATCCACATGAAAATTCGTGTCAACAATTAATTAATTTTTAGAATTTTAAAAATTCAAAAAATTATTTTAAAAAAAATTATAAAAAAATAATTAATTACTAACGTGTCATACATATGAGATAATTCACATGTATACTACGCCAGAAGTCATTATGTCAAAAATCAATTATGTCTTTTTTTATTATCTAATTCAACCTTTGAATTGACAATTTGTAACAAGTAGTGTTTTTTACTAATAGATATCGCCTTTAAACATTAACACAATTAATTCCTACTAATATGATCATTAAGAGATGCATAATCAACTATTTTTTATATGTAATAATTCACATATAAAAATAATACCGAAACGTCGTTATTTTATCTTATATGTCAAATTAACAAATATATAAAAATTCCAAAAGATAGTGTATAATATTTAAATCTATAGTGGTCCCTCCATGAGCTTCTTGGCTTTGATTTCTATTTAGACACCTTCAACGGGGGAAAAAGACCATTTCAAAATATCCTAGAAAGCACAACATCATACACCAATTTCGTTTCACACTTCCACCACTTTGCATATAGATTTCTTTGTTGCAGCTTTACTAGAAAGATACAAAATGGTGTTCGATTCAGACATATTCCTGTTAGATTTGTAAAATAAATCTGAAATAAAACTTAATAAACCAGGATCTATCATGTCAAATCATCAAGAATAAATTAAGAACAAATCAAGAACAAAACTAGATGCGCAATCGTACCTAACTCCATGAATTTCTTGAAACTTTTTGGATCTTGGGGATTTGATCTTCCAAATTAGCACACAAGAAATTCAGAGAATATCTGTTCTCTCTTTCCTAATGATGGGATATTAGAAAAGATATCTTGTGTATAATTTGGGGACCATAACCCTAATATTTATAACTTTGGCATATTAATTCTAATCAAATTCTAATTAGCCCATCGCTAATTAGAATTTGATTAGAACTCAATTACTATAGTATCTACACATATTTGACCCATACTTTATTTAATAATTAAAGCCCAATAAAATTTTAACCAAATTAGATCACTTTTAATTTGGGCTAACCTATCATGATAGTAAATAATAACATGTAATTACCCTTATTATATATGTGATGTCCATATTTTCCAACAATCTCCCACTTGGACCACATATATATACTAATTATTCTATAATTACATGTCATTATATAACCTTATGAGTTCATAATTTTACTATCATATCCAAAATGTATTCCGAACAATCTCGTCCATTAATTATGTTAACATAGAATCAATGTGACTTTCGTTACATATATCGTAACTAAATCCATCCATGATCACGTATATTAACACAACCAAATGACATAGATCAAGTATGAATGTGTAGCATGGAAATTACATGCAATATGATCTAAACATATCTATTTCCAACTGGTCCTCCTCAGTGAGATCAAACCTTACCAAAATCAAAGTGTGAATAAACCAAATAAACTTTATTTCTGCAGAAAATAAACTTATTATCTTTAAACTGAAATAACTGAAAATGTGTTTATAACATAAAAGCATTTAAAAGTACAAACTCCCACTAAAACCAAATATCCTTTAAATGACATTACACTCATATAAGTAATGTGCTATTATAAAACCTTAGGTGTAGTTCCTTAGTAAGCGAATCTGCAATCATGGAGTTTGTCCTAATATGCTTTATAAGCACCTAACCACTCTGAACTTTTACTTTAACAACCAGTAACTTAAAGTCTATGTGTTTTTACTTTGATGTGCTCTTGTTGCTATTGGAATAAAAGACTGCAATTTGTTTTCACAATTTGCACCTTAGTGACAAATCTTGTATCCATATTCCATCAAAATCAGAGTCTACATACTTGAAGATCTCTAACTGATTAGACCTCCGATATGTGAGAATGTAATCTTTTGTTCTCTGAAAATATCTTATAACCCTTTTGGATGCTATCTAATGGTCCAAACTAGGGTTGTTTAAAATATCTGCCTAACATCCCAATAGTGTATACAATATTCCAATGTATACAAACCTGAACATACATTAGACTTTCTACTGCTAAAATATAAAAAATCTAATATATTTTTTTGTAATCTCAAAATCATTCTTAGGGCACTAATTGAGGCTATACTTATTATTGACAAGCAGTATGTCATTAACATATAAAACCAGAAATATGTACTTACTCCCATTAAATTTGTGATACACACAATCATCAACAATATTCATCTCAAAACCAAACAAAATAATTATTTGATGAAACTTATAGTACCATTGACGGGAAACTTGTTTGAGTCCATAGATGGATTTTGTCAATTTACAAACCATATTCTTTGAGTCTTCCGTCTCAAACTTTTCTAGTTGCACCATATAAATTGTTTCTTCAATTTCGCCATTAAGAAACGCAGTCTTAACATCCATCTGGTGTAACTCAAGATCAAAATGAGTAACAAGCGCCATGATTATCCTAAAGGAGTCTTTCGATGAAACTGGAGAGAAAGTCTCTGTAAAATCGAGACCTTCTTTCTGAGTATATTCTTTAGCTACAAGATGCTCCTTATACCTCTCCACATTACCATTTGCATCCCTCTTGGTTTTAAATATCTATTTACAACCAATTGGTTTTGCACCTTCAGGTAATGGGATAAGTTCCCAAACTTTATTGTCTTGCATAGATTTATACTCATCTTTCATGGCATCAATCTAATTTTGAGAACTAGAACTTTTCATGACTTGATGAAAGTTGATTGGATCATCTTCTATCATTCCATTATTATCCTCATGTTCTTTGAGAAATACAATATAATCATTTGGAATAACATTTCTCCTTTCTCTTGTGGACCTCCTTAATGACACTTGTTCTTAAGGTTATTGAGTTTGTTCTTCTGGAACAATTACCTCATTTTGAATGGGAAGTTGTTCAACATTGTCTTGTAGGGGTTCTGGATTCATTTCTTGATCAATGATAGGTATAAGAACCTGAACATCGTCAAAAGTGATAATAGGAATTGAGTTAGAATCCAATTCCTCCTTAAAAGCAATGTCTAGAATCCAATTCCTCCTTAAAAGCAATGTCTCTAACCTTATTTCTCCCCCCAAACTCAACATCCTCAAAAAATGTTGTAGTTCCCGTCTCAAAAATATTCCTTATTATGGGATCATAAAACTCATACTCCTTAGATCGCTCAGAATTTCCTTAACCCTTAACTTTATAGACATCAAAGAAGTCAGAAGTGATGTCACGTTTCTTAATTTCGTCAAGGAAACATTGGCCAGAGTAATCTTTTCAGATTCTATGCCCCTAAAGGCTTCTGAAATGTTGTGCCTCATGATCATTAGACTCTTGCAATTTGAACGATCCCACCTCTCAAAATCCCTTTTAACATAGGGGGTGCTTTCCGCAGTGAGAGGTATGAGTAGTTCTTCCCTTAGTGCAAGGTCTATGTTTATACAACCAAACACTATAAGTAAATGCCTTTTTCATTCATTGAAATTAGTTCCATTAAGCATGTGTATAGAATTTATATTAGCAGGTATTGTGGCAGCAGTAAACTATTTTTTTATTGTTTTATAGATTCCGAAATAACCCAAAATAAGGTTGTCTTAATAATGTAATAAAAAATCAAAAACCTTAATTTTTGACTATTTCTTTTTTGTTCCAAAACCATATATATCAAAACCAAACATAAATAATGTAGTGGTTCAAAGCCAAATAATTAACAAGCACATGTATTCATAATTTTGGCGTGGATAAGAACACCAAAGCAATTCACGCATATACATGTATTCATAATCAAATAGAAAAACTTACTCTGAAATTACCATGTAAATCCAAAGTTGTATTTATGATTAAACAGATATTATAATAGTTGTATAACAGATATTCACATGAATACTTGAAAATATTTTCAAGCCAATAAATCTCAAAAAACAAAATTATAATAGTTGGCATATCCCACAATTCATACAATAAACCATATCATCATAATTTAACCAAATATTTGGAACCATAAGATGCCAAAACCTAAGACTATATAACCAAATTTAAAACTAAAATATTTAAATATGTATATAGTTGACATGAATTTGCACCAAAGCACCCATAAAATTGAATATATAACCAAAAAAAAATTAAATTCAATGATATCCATCAAAACTTAATTTCACCAATCAAACTATAAAAGATATCTTATTGAATAATGGTTATAAACACCTGTTCACACAAACTATAATCATGCATTAATCCTCAAAATCATTGATATGCATATAATATATATACACACACAAATATAAAAATAATACTGGCTTGCTTTACATATTTCATGTAAACTCAAATTTATATTCATGACTAAAGACATTATCATAAAACTTCTTTATACACACAAATACTTAAAAAAAAAAATCCATAACCACAAAATATAAAAAGAATCCCAAATTGTATAAAAGTCTTTATATACGCAACTACCTATGAAAATTCAAAGCCACCATATTTAAAAAAACAATCCCAAATATTTTAATTTTCAACATTCATTTAAACTAGAAATATTTGATTATATACGAATGATTACAGACTTACCAACATTCATTTATTCGATTATCAAGTGAATTAACTTTCAAAATCAATTATACAACCCAATTGGAATTCTTCAATTGCAAAAAAGTTGTAAATTTGTAATTTTAATTTAATAATGACTTTAACCAAAATTTATAAAATAATTGTGTGAAAAGAAGAGAAAGAAATCTTACAAATCAATTTTTATCAATTAATTATAAATAAATAAATAAACCTTCATCTTTCGAATAGCATATACAAATATTAAACTAGATTATATTTATAAAACCTTAAAACTTTATTTAAAGAATCAAAACCCAAAAATTTATCAAAAATATCAAATATTCAACATAATATATAATTAAAATATCAAATCCATAAAATTAAAAAAGAAAAATGAATCAATCCAAAATTAATAATAAAGAATCAATTCATTCTCAATGATTCAACATGACAAAGCTCAGATGCCACTTGTTAGATTTGTAAAATAAATCTGAAATAAAACTTAATAAATCAGGATCTATCATGTCAAATTATCAAGAATAAATTAAGAACAAATCAAGAACAAAACTAGATGCGGAAGCGTACCTAAATCCATGAATTTCTTGAAACTTTCTAGATCTTGAGGATTCAATCTTCCAAATTAGCACACAAGTAATTCAGAGAATATCAGCTCTCTCTTTCCTAATGATGGGATATTAAAAAAGATATCTTGTGTATAATTGAGATATTAGAAAATATATCTTGTGTATGATTTGGGGACCATAACCCTAATATTTATAACCTTGGCATATTAATTCTAATCATATTTGATATATTTTATTTAATAATTAAAACCTAATAAAATTTTAACCAAATTAGATCACTTTTAATTTGGGCTAACCTATCATGATAGTAAATAATAACATGTAATTACTCTTATTATATATGTGATGTCTATATTTTCCAACAATTCCGTCTAACTTAATATCTGTTTAAAATATTAAATATTGAGTCAAGAGTGATCTAATCTCCCACAATTATCAACCACCAAACTACAAATGTCAACTAGTTTGATTAATCTTGGGATGGGATCAAATCTAGTGATGGTAACGACGTTGAATGGGGTAAGATGTGTCGGATTATTGCATGCCCCAAACTTGATTATATATGTTCTATTGTCACGTCTTAATTTTGATTTTAAAAACATTTAACTCGTCATGAATTTGAAAATTAAGTGTATATTTGATATCAATTGGATCAGAGTTTAATTTTTTTTTTAAAAAATTGTGATTAATTCATTTTAAAAAAATATTTTGGCATCTCTTCGCACTGAATTTTTTACATTATTTTTTATTTTATTTTCAATATTGAATTTGCTGCGTTCATGGTTTACTTTTGAGCTAACTATGCTTTACAACAAAGATCATGCTGGGGATGGTTAAGTAAAAAAATATACATCTAAGAAGAAAAAAATAAGGAACAAAAATGAGAGGGAGACTTGGGAAAATAAATTAAAAAGAGATGAAAGAAATTGGTGTGAAATGGGAGTAAAGGTGGTAAAATAATGTTGTTAGTGATAAATTTTAAGGGTTTTTTTTTAATTTGATTAATATTAAATATATCTCGATGTAGTTTTCACACTAAACTTGACCCAACTTGTCCTCTCTAGAAACCCAAATTTTATTTTAAAAAACAGCTCTTACTGGGTTAAATTAGCTCGAAACCCCTTAGTTTTATGATTTTTTTGTCATCCTTAATTAAATGAAGAAATGTAAGGTAGGAAATTTCTTGCAATAATGCAAAGGTATCTAGAAACAGATCGATGGTTGAACCATTTAAATTATTATTTTTGTGGTTTAATCGTTCCAATTGGTTAATTTTATTTAATTAAATAAATTATTTAAAAAATCATAAAAATAAAATAAAAGTAAACTAAAATTAAGTATCCTTAAATAACATAACTCCTTTATTAATAGAGAAGATTAAGTTTCTTGTGCATTTTCAAATTAAGAATTATTTTTTGAAAATTTCTCGTCATCCTTGAATGATTGTTTACTTATTGTGTAATTACGTGAATTGGTAGTGAGAGTTACATTTAAAAATGCAAAAACAAGATCATAACTTATTTGTATTGGAGTTAGGCTCAAATCATTATTCTTTATATTGAGTTAATCTTAATAAATAAAACTCTGCAAATAGATTAAGTCTTGCATTAAGAATATTTGGGTACAAAGTTTTCTTGTTGTTCCTACCAAACTTTTAACCCCACATAACCATACATGCATTCAATCTCTTCCTTCTCCTAACCTTACCCTAACTATTCTTCAAATTGGTCACAAAATTAATCACCATTATCTAATTTTCCTATCCTACCTCATTCTTTCCCTGCAAAACATCATATTAAGCTTCAAATGTTGAAATTAGATCTTCCATAGTATTTGAGTATCCAGGCCATCAATAGCAATTTTTGAAAATTCAACCTTTGGATAACTTTGCCCACATACCCTGAAGCTCATCAGCGATCTGAGCGAAATTCTAAAAAACCAAGCATATGCTAATAGAAATTTTGCTTTTAACTTAGAATTTTTGGTATGCCCCTTTTTTTCTCCAGTATTCAACAAAACCTCTTCAACTATTTTTTTTATTCCTCGACTTTTGTTACACTGTTTTCAATCTGGTCCCTGATCACATAAATTCTAGTGTATGCTTTTTTAATATAAGCTTCCTGTTCTATATAAAACAAAATTGGTAACTAGATACCAAAATTTCTAAGAGTATCTCGCGAGATATTTTGGTATCTATAAGAAATATTAGTATCAGGTTAGAAAATTTAGTATTTCCCGGTTAGAAATATTGGCAGGTTGACCAAAATTGACTGGCATTGATAGACAAAAAATCATTAAGAATCTAAAAAAATTGTAAAAATTAATCATAAATGTAAAAAAGTGTAAAAAATTATAAAAAATTATTAAATATTTGTAAAAATTATTAAAAGTTATTTAAAACATTAAAAAATTGTAAATTTTAAAAATTAAAAATTATTAAAAATAAAAAATTGTAAAAATATTAAAAAAGTGTTCTCATGGGCTTATATTATTCATTTTGGGCTGGTGTTTTTTTATTTTTGTTTTTAGTTTATTTACAATTTGTAAAAAAAAAAAGACTATGGGAGTAGGTGCTCGAATTAAGTATATATTTTTATAATTTTTTTAGTAATTTCTAAAACTTCTTAAATATATTTTTAATTATATATATTCTTAATTTTTTTTTAAAAAGTTGTTGAAATTTATAAAAATGTAAAGAGTATTAAAAATATATTTAAAAATTGTAAAATTATTAAAAGTTATAAAAAATTTATAATTTTTTACAAATTGTAAATAAAGCAAAACAAAAACCCACCAACTCAACATGAATAATATAAGCTCTTGAAAATATTACAATTTTAAATTTTTTTAATAACTTTTACATTTAAAAAAAATTCAATTTTAGTAATTTTTTACAAATTTTTAATGAATTTTACAATTTTTTTATAAATTTTTAATAAATTTTCCAACTTTTTACTAATATATGTTCTTAAATTTCTAATGATTTTTTGACCAATCGACGCGATTAGAAATTCTAGTATCACTTAAAAATTTAGATATTGTGTTAGAAATTTTGGTATCACATTAAAAATTTTAATATTGGTAAATTTTCTCTTTTGTATCCATTAAAAATTTTAGTATTACTTAGAAATTTGGATATCATGTTAGAAATATTGATATTCATTATAAATTTTGGTATCATATTTGAAGTATTGATATCACGTTAGAAATTTTAGTATTAGTTAAAAGTATTGGTATCGCGTTAAAAATTTTAATATCGTATAGTTAGAAATTTTAATATCCATTAAAATTTTAAAAAATATTGATATCGTATTAGAATCGGTGGTATCGAATTAGAAATTTTAATATTAACTTATAAATAGTTTATCTGATTGAATGTTTACTTCCCAGAACTGGGGTAACTTCCTTCAAACCCAATCATTCATAAAGAGGTAGATTGATGATTGTGTTAGGTTGCATGTGGGTTGTAAAATTTTCATGATTAGATTTTGTGAAGTTGATCCCTAGGTTGAATTGATGCGATTCTATATTCGGTTAATTCGTCTAATTTGAGCTATAAAATGTTATAACGATAATATTTTAACATCGTTCACAATTTAATATAAAATAATTAAATAATTTATTTGTAATTATTTTTCATGTTATTCAATTAAAATAGAACTTAATTCGAACTTACAGAACATTTAAAACAAATCGGGAATAATTTTGAATTAAAATGAATTTTTTATAAAAATTTAAGTAAAAAGTAAAAACAATGGTCACACGGTCGTATGACCAAGCCGTGTGACAGAGCTCAGCCCATGTGGCTTAAGAACACGGCCTTGTGACCCTGAATTACATGAGACCACACTAGTTGAGAAATCTAATTTAAATATTTTAAATTTTTTAAAAATTTGGAGTAGAGATAATTAAAATTTTCAGAAACTGAGGGGCCAAAACCTACGAGGCTCCAACAAGTATCCGCCTTTGCCAAGCTCTTCAAAGTAATACTCCTTTTTAATCTCCTCATCCACCATACACAAAGTGAATATCTCTTTCTCTTTCTTCATACCCTACATTTGTAATAAAATCAAGGTTAAAATATACTATTAGCCCTTGTATTTTAATGAAATTCAAATTTAGTCATTATGTTTAACAAGTTAAAAATTAAATTTTCTAGCTAATTTTTTTATTTAAAAATTTCAACACAATCATCAAAATCGTAAATATTTTTCGTCCAAATTTTCCAACATTGAATTTTGATTAGATTGTTTACACATGGTGAATGGAATAAACATAAGTTGACAAATTTTGATAAAAACTACCAACAACGATAATAATTGGACTGAAATTTTTAAAATGAAAATATAAGAAAATTGAATTCTTAACTTTTAAAATATAGGAATTAAATCTTAAATTCTATACAACAAACATGAAGTATATCCATAAATAAAATAAAATAAAATATATTGGTATGTTATTAAGAAAAACATGATTTAAATATGTAGAAATTCGAGGATTTTTTAAAGAATAAATCTTTGAGAAGAAATAAATATTGTATTTTAGTAAATTATTTATATTTATATTTATATAAAGTGTTTTAAATCGATGTCACGAGTTAACTTAACACCAACTTAGTTAGAAAATTACTTTAAAGGTCTCTTTTAATAAATAATTTAGGTATAAATATGCCAAGGATCTCTGTACTCTTCTAGAATTTAAAATTTAGTCTTCTATTTAATTTTGAAACATTAAGTCCCTATTCTTTTTCTTATTTATTTAAAAATTTTAGTCCCTTAGTCCCTCCATCAATTTTGTTGTTAGAATTGATGATGTGGTTGTTATAAGAAAGATAAAATATATAACTCTTTAATATAAATAAAGATAGGGACTCTATATCTCAAAATCAAAGTATAAGGACTCAATTTAAATTTTTAAAAGAGTTCAAAGACCTTTGATATGCTTAAACCAATAATATAATATTAATAAACCTAAAGAAATTTTAGGCATACTTTTAACTCAATTATTTTATTTTAAAAATAAGATTTTGATACATGTTTTTCTTTCACCCACGTAATGGGTGTGACAAAATCTTGATATATTTTAACAATTAATTGAGTTGATGTCATATATCAAGATTTTAACTCAATTAAACTGTTTAATAAAATAACACATATTAATATGAATGTATTTTTGTCACGAGTTAATGTGATCTATTAACTTGGTCCTAACTCAATTGAGTTATAAAAACTATGGCCCTCGTGTAATATTACAAACTTTTAAAATGAAAACAAATTGTTTAAGCTAGCCATACCCATGTATCTTTTAAAAACTACTAAAATAATTTAATTTAGGATAAGTTTAGATGGACGGTATATTTATCTGCGGTTAATGTAAAAATAGCAGTGACAGTGAGATTAAATACTGTAATAATATTATAGCATAAAACGAAAAGTAAATTAAATGCACCGTACCTCACTGCCTATCCAAACTCACCCTTAAAATTTTAAAAAATTGAATTTTATATATATTTTTTAATTTTAAAATTTTAATCTCTGTGAATTTTACAATTAAAGTTATTAATGTAACGATTATAAAATATTAAATTAATCTTTTTTATCCCTTAATGTTTACTGATTTTACCAATTTAATCTTATTCTTTAAAAGCAAATAAAAATTAACTTGTCCTTTTCTTTTTCTCTTTCCATTTTGCAAAGAGAAATTTTTAGAGAGGTGAGCTTAATAATTATGAGTGAACTTGATGTGACATAGTCTTTAATGGTGTTGTGATGATGGGCTCCAATAATAGTAAGGCGTAAGAGATCTTTGGACGTAGAGATGAAACAATTATGGTTTTATGTCGAAAATAAAAAATATTTGGTGAAATACTCCGTTTATTTTTAAATTTAAAAAAATAGATTGAGTTTGGACACAGCGTATTTAAGCACGTTTTTTTTTTAAATATTAATAGTTAAAATTTTTATACAGTTGACAACTAGAGGCACTTTCATATCTTATTTTTAAAATTAATCTATTTTTCTAAATTTAAAAAAAAATCAACTTATTTTCAACATATAATCCTAATTCAACCAAACCGTTATATGAAATTAAAAAAAAAAAATTCAAAGTATTCAAAATTAAAAGCCAATGATTTAACTCGATAAAAAAAATTCAATAATATGCTAAATGATCTTAATAAATAATAATTTTATTATCAGAGATAAAAAGGTTGTTTTCCACATTCCAACATCATGATATAACTATCATTGTTATTTAAACTCCCGATCTTTTGCTTCTAAAAATTTATATACAAAAATTTCTAACGTTATTCCAATATTAAAAATCAATTGCTTTGCAGCGGTATGATTGTCGAGTTTACCGACAGTACTAGGCTTTTAAAACTAACTTGTTTTTATTAAAAAAAAAAGGATTATAATATTTTGCTGGTAAAAAAAAAATTAAGAGCTTGATTAACTTTTAATAATTGTTTAGAAAAAAGCAACTTGCTGGAAATATAAGAGCCACCCCATGCATTATCAATATGCTTTTATCACACAACAAAAGCACGTGAGACTGGTCCAAATGCAAAACAGAAAAATGTACAACCGAGATGGCGAATGTTGCTGCAATAAGATAAAAGAGAAGAATGAAAAAAAAAAATAGAAAATTCAGATTAATTATTTTACATTAAATCAAAAAGTAAAATAATATTTTTATTAAAAAATTTATTTATTTTTACTGTTAATAATTATTTGTTATATATTAACATGACATACACACAAAATATTACAAAATATTATAAAATATTTATTTTTAATAGTAAAAATAGATATATGTAATGAAACCGTGAGTAAAACAAAGATGCAAGACATAAAGTTAAACCCATCTCTTTCTGTCATTTTAACATACAGTTGATTTCATTTTCTGGGGACCCTGAAAGAAAAATTCATTTTTAATTTTACTCTATATATGTATTCCATGTTAATGTTTTCATAAAGTTTAATTTTCTATCTTTTGGAATAAAATAATTATATTTATAATATTTATTCGAAAGTTAAAGATATGATTAGAGATTCTACAATGCAAAATATGCTTGTAAAAAGGCCCTAAATTGACAAATGATTTGGGACTTCATCGTGTGTGCCACTTGCCATTCACTGTGCAACATATCATACTCCTATAGACTAGGCTTTATTCATTTCGCCATGCTACTTAATTACATATTATTATTTTTATCATAATCAAAATATTGATGATAGGTGATAATCATTAATTTTCTTTTCGTAGATTTTCTTTAAAAAAATAAATAATTCATCATGAAATTTATTTTAATTTTATAAATAGAGATTAAATTTTTAATCATATAATTAACAAATGAAGTGAACAATTACTATACAATATCTTTAAAGAAATAGATTTTTTTTAAAAAAGTGGACTAAAATCATAAACATAATTTCTTTAATATATATTATAAGGGTGAGATTTTATTTTTCGAAATATTTAAAAATTTTCAATTAAATTTCTCAAAATTTTAAAAATTTAATCTCACAAAAATTTTAATTTAACTTCACTTTGAGAAAATTTTATTAAAATTTTAAAAATCTTATTAGACGATATAACTTAGTGCAATTCACCACCGTGTGTGTGTATATATATATATATGCACACGCAAAGACTATGGGCTATAAAAGGGGAAAGGTAGAGGGAGAGAGCGACAAATAAGAGATATGGGGAGGAGTCCATCTTGCTCCAAGGAAGAACTCAACAAAGGAGCTTGGACTGCATTGGAGGATAAATTACTTGCATCATATATTAAAGCTCATGGGGAAGGCAAATGGAGCAACCTCTCCAAGAGAGCTGGTATATATATTTATATATAAAACCCCAAAGTGAAATTATTGTACTTAAGCTTTTCAATTGATGCCTTTTGATTGTTTATTATCCCCCAAAATGCAGGTTTAAAAAGATGTGGCAAAAGTTGCAGACTTAGATGGCTGAATTATCTTAGGCCAGATATCAAAAGGGGCAACATCTCCCATGATGAAGAAGAACTCATTATCAGACTCCATAATCTTCTTGGAAACAGGTTTTTAATCTCTCTCTCCCCTTCTTTTTTACAATGGGAATCGAAATTAAGAGGTACAGAGTTCCTTACTGCTCATTGTGTGATGCTGTGCAGGTGGTCGTTAATAGCTGGAAGGTTACCGGGTCGTACAGATAATGAAATCAAGAACTACTGGAACACTGTTTTGAGAAAGAGAGCCAAAGCTCAAGCATCCATTGGAACTCCTCCAAGCAAATCTACACAAAAAATGCTATCAACCGAGTCTGGAGTCTGTGAACCGTTGCATTCACCCCAGGCTACGAAAGCCAAAATCAAAGTGATTCTAACCAAAGCCACTAGGTCCAGCAGCAAGGTCAGGATCCCAACACAGCTACCTGCAGCTCAACATATTGATAAGCTTCGAGATGGTCAGCTTAACTCAACAAATAATAATCAAGAAATGAGTGGTGATATTGCAACAGTGGAAGCTCACAATGGAACCCAAATGCTTGATTCGTTGTACAGTGATGGTGGCGGCTTAGATTTGTTAAATGAGCAGCTAAAGGAAAGCGATGTTGAATTTGAGGAGAACCTTATGCAACCCTTAGCCTTTGATGAGTCAATGTTTGAGAATTGGACCGAAAATCCTGGTCTTAATGGCAAAGACGCCATGGATTTTGATTCTTTGGCCCTTTTGCTCGAGACGGATGAATATGGCTTTTATAGGAATATCAATTTCCAAACATAGGGTGGAAATTAATCATTGGTTGTATCTATTCTTAGAGAAAATACTGCTACTTTGCTTGTTTGCAAGCTGCATGTTACGAGCTATTGCTGCAAATTTGGAGTAAAATTGAAAGCTGAATATAATAAACTCATCAACTAGTATGGTTAATCCTGACCTTGATGTTTTTAGAATTGTACATCCATTTGATCTTTGGAAGTTTTTGTTTTTAACTCAAGCGAATCACGCGTTTCTGAATTTGTCTTTATAACATACGAAGCCGACATTTATCCAAGATGATGGGTGCTAAGTCAATAATTGCTTTTGCATTTGAGGTTTTTTTTTAACTTTTTGTGATGTCATTAGATTTTGTATTTAATTAAGGTGATTAAGATGAATGTATTTAGGAAGTAGTCATTTAATTAAGATGTATGAATGTATTAGATCAAAGAGTCATGTTAATTAAGATGCATGTATGTATGGAATTTAAAGTTACTTAGAACATCTGGTAAAAGTATTATGGAGGTTCATGTATTAAGAGTTAGATTGCATTTAACATTTTCTACTCAAAAAAAAAAAATTAGTCCTTGTATATTAGATTAAAGGGCAAATTAATCCTTTCTATTAAAAATTTCATCCATTTATGAGTCATGTATATCTCATGCTGACGTACAATGACTAGTTTTTAACCATAGAAATAGACGAAATTTTTAACAAAATGGCTAGTTTACTCTTTGATTTAATATACAGTGATTAATTTACTCATTTTTGAGCATCATCACACTATCAACTAGCATTTTGGGTATAATTAGCAAAAATCATTTTGATATAATGGCATGTATAGGACAACTTAGCCAATAGTTGAAATGATGTTTTGTAACCTAGCTATTGAAATGGCTAGTAATGGTTTATTTTGGTATGATTAAGTGGGCTTTTATGATATATACACATGTGTTAAGTTGAGTACATGTGATCAAATGTTATTATTGCCTAAGTTAAATCAAGGTAAGTTTATAAACACTTGTGCTTGCAATGATATGTCATGTTAACTGATGAAATTGCCTATTTTGAATGCTTGTAATGATTGGTATTGGTTGTGTGTTTCAACTGCAGGTCTTGGGTGAAATTTTGGGTGAGATATGAAGCTAGAAATGGTTTTTATTTTGTCCATACAGGCAAAGACACGGGTGTGTGTCTAGACCGTGTGTGACACACGGCCTGGTAACATGGGCATGTGGTTAGGCCATGTGTCCCCTGCACCTTAATTTTGAGAAACAGAATGCTCAGAATTGGGCACATGAGCAGAGACATGGGCGTGTGTCTCAACCGTGTGAAACCTGCACCTATTTTTGAATTGAATTAATTAACCACATGGCCTAGCACACGGGCGTGTGGCATGGCCGCATGTGCAAGTCAGAGAGTTACACGGGGTCCAACACGGCCTATAATATGGGCGTGTCCCAGGGTCACATGGGTGTCCCAGGGTCACACAGGCATGTCCCATGGACCACACGAGTGTGTGAACTCTGCACCTTGAAAAAAATTTTATAAGTTCGCAAAAAATTCTTAGAGGTCCCGATTAAGGCCCGATTTGATTCTAATGCCCGTATTGGGCCTCAAGGGCACGATCAAGGGACGCTATGGATGACTTCAGTAAATGAATAGTAGTTTATGTGGTTTAATGGAAACATGTTCTGAATGTTCCGGTAATGCTCCGAAACCTTATTCCGGGATGGGTACGGGTTAGAGGTGTTAAAAATTTTGTTATGTTATATGATGAAATAATGAATTGAAATTGAGTTGAGAATGAAGAGTGTGAATTGGACTATGTTATGAAATTAGAAATTGGTTATTCTATTAATTGTACAAGTCTATACTTTGATTTATCTAATGATACACTTACGTGCTAGTATATTTTCTTCGTTATATCGTATGATGTACTTACGTGCCATTATATTTGCTTTGGTATATACTGGCATTGAGGACTAAATGTTTTACTATACTAATTAGAAAAAAAGCCATATCATTATTTCCATTAACCCTTTATCTGAGAGTAATCAAAACATAAATAATCTAAAACGTTAATGATGAAATTAAAAATTTTTAGTTTAGTGACTAAAACAGAAACACACTAATAGTTTGATAACTAATTGTATAGTTTACCCTTTTTTAAATTGTGCTTGACAACCATATTAACTTTTTTACTTAATAGAAAATTGTTGAATATAATAAGTAGATAACACATGTTGAAACTATTAAATTGATTTTATTTTTCAAAATCTTATTTTTGAAATAAACTATTTCCTCATTTCATTAAAAAATAAAATAAAATATTATATTATTATGTTTAACTTTTATCAAAAGCAAAATAAATAATATCATGTTAATAAGACTAAAGTTATAAAATAATAAATTTTCAAAAATCAAAATTTATTCCGTACTTAATTTTATATCAAACAATTTTGTAATATAAAATTAATACTTTTTAAACCTTAAATTCTAAACTCTAAACACACCCTTAATTAATACTTTTCATATTCAGCTATCAATTAGGTTTAAAAAGATTTAATTACTAAAAGATATAAATTATTAAATTTAAATGTGAATGTATATATTAATAATTATTTTTTATTATAGAAAAAAAAAACTTCATCCCCTATTTCAAACTAGTGGACTTTAACTTTCACACATAATTTGAATCTTTATTTATCTATAAAATCCAGTCATTGACTCTGTCACTATGCTAATATGGCACGTGTTTGACTGATTCTTACGACTTTCTTGTGGCAATAATGGCATGTGGTGGGGTATTTTTTTTTTTTTTTTTTGTCTTTCACTCGATTTTATTTAAAAGATTTAATATTAAAATCTAATTTTTAAAAACTAAAATCTCAAATTTTCGGGTGGGTTTAGATAAGTCATGAGAGCAATGCGTTTAGTTTATTTTTTGTCTCAAACCACAATATCACATTTCATTGCTATTATTGTTTTTATATTAATCGCAGATAGATTCATCTTAAATCAATTCACTTGAAAATATTACACTTTTAATTATATTAGTATTCATAAAATTAAATAAAATGCATACTATAAAAAAAATAAAAATAAAAAACTAGTTAAAATATTATAAACAAAAATCTTAATTTTTAGACACGGTGTCTCGAAACGTCCCTGCAACACAATCTTTTTGTAAAGTGTAGATTGACCTATTCGAGATTTAATTTCTATTTTCCTTTTTGATAAAATAATAATCTGCTTAAAACATGAGAGCCTACCCCATGTGAAGATAAAATATGCTTGAAACACTGAACACAAAACAGAAACATGTCATAATGGTCCAGTCCAAAACAAAACTGAAACAGAGACACACACAAGGCTATTTTCATAACCATTCCTTGCTTTAACCTGGACGGCATTTAATTGGCGAAAGACTCGAAGAAGCTCCCAATCTTTTTAATTTAAATAGTTTTTTTTTATCAATTTTCGATATTAGACAATTTTACTCTAATTTTTAATTTTTAATTTTTAATTTTTGAATTGATAGTATGATGATTAAAGGTGAGATTTGGATAGGTAGTGTATTTATTTGCGATTAGTGTAAAAATAGTGGTGGCAGTGAAATTAGATACTGTAACATGAGACAAAAAATAAACTAAACGCATCACACCATACCCAATCGACCATCCAAACCATTTTGTCTATCCTTTCTATTTTTAATTTGTAATATCTTCGAGGCTCTAGAATATCAGTTAATTTGAGAAGAATTTTTTTATGGAGTCAGACATTTTTGAGTTGAGTTATCTTCTTATAAACTGTTAAATTTTATGTTACTTAAAAATTTATTTAAGATATTTAAGTACTTGTAAAACTGAATATTTAATTGGGCGAATATAATAGTCATAATATGCTAAAGTAAGTGTATTTTTTTTATCACCAAATTGGCTAAATAAAGAATAAACAGGTAGTTGATCGCATCCCGCGCATCAAGAGCCGCTCACTCCTTGGTTTGGATCCTATAGATGATAGAATTTGAGCATATTTGAATGTTGTCGGATTTGGTAATGCAACACTAATTAGGACCGTTCAAATATACCCAGAGTTGATTGTTGCATTGGTGGAACGGTGGCCACTTGAAACTCATACTTTCCATCTACTGTGCGAGGAATGTACTGTTATGCTACGGGATGTCGCACTACTCCTCGATGTATCAATTGATGGGTTCACAGTTTTTAGAGAGACATTTCTGTTGCAAATATTTGTGGATGTTTGCTTGGAGTTTTTCCTCCGCCTACAAATTTGAATGGAAATTTCATCACATGGCTAGATGAATTTCCTAAAGTATTACTGGAAGAGGTGTCAGATTTGGACAATTAAGAAAGTTAATTATATATATTATAATCATTTAATTAATTTAATTAGTTCCTTAATCTAACTATAAGTAACAAGCTAGTGGGGAGCGTGTAAGGCCCTAAAAATAGGTCTAGTAGTTTCGAATTATCGGGCTTCGAGTGAAAAATTAGGAGTTAATCGGGGTTATTAGTAATTTTTCCCTTAGTTTAGTTAGCTTAGTTTCATTAAAAAAATCGGGAAATAATATTCCGAAAAATAAAGATATCTTTAGAAATTTTAATTTTATAGTTTTAAATAATATTTGGGTAAAATAAATACTTTGGGTCAAATTAGAATTGAAAAATAAATTAAAATGGGGTTTAATTGAAAGAATTTAAAATATTAATTACATAGGACTATTTTGCAAAATAAGGGACATGTTTGAGTGATTTATGAAAAATGACTCATATTTTCAGAATTTTGGAAGAAAATGATTACTTTATAAAACAAAGTAATTGTGAGAGTGGCTTGATGGGAATTTCCTCAATTTTTGAAAATCAAGTGAGGGTTATTTAGCTCAAAAACACTGCAACCCCTCACTTCACACACAATTTTCACCCGATTTCTAAGCATTTTCTCTGGTTTTTCTTTTTCATTTTCGAAGTCCACATATCATATATTAGATCTCATCTTTTATTTTTTATAAATTCTCTCAAAATTCTCCAAAAAAGATTTTTAAAATTGGGAAAAAACTCATTCGAATTCTTCAAAGATCTTGATCTAATCTTCAATATTGATGATTCTTGATCGATTAAAGGTAATTTCTCAATTCTAAATTCATTTTAAAGTTGTTTTTAATCAATATTTTTTATTTAAATCGATTGAAATGATTTTTCAAATCTTGATCTCTTATTTCTTGAACATAAAATTCATCAACGGTGAATTCATAGTTTTGAGTTAGAATCTAATTTTAAATGGATATCTAACCTCAAATCATGTTTATTAAGAGGTTTCTGATCAAAAAGCAAAAGATTAAACTCGTTTGATTGATCAATTTTGATAAATCCGTTTTTAACTAAGAACATGAGTTGGTTTTCCAGAAAATTATGAAACTATTTGTTTGATGAAATTGATGCTTAGATTTTGTGTTGATAAATTAAAAATGATGTTTAAAAATTGTCGATGAAGTGCATTATCACAAATTCTTTAATTAACATATCATATTGCTTTCTCGCTTTTCTCTCGTTGCTAGATACTAACAATCTACAGCTATACAACCTAATTTTATGTTGGCTTAAGGGCACAAAAAGCCCTTAAAGTTAAAAAAAGAAGAAGCAATTAAGTCATTGTTTTTTTTTTACTCATTTGGGTACTTGAACTTTCAAAATGCATAAAAAAAGCCCTTAAACTTTTTCGAAAAAGCAATTAAGCCCTACTTTTATTAAAAATTAGAAAAAAATTTATAAAAAATTTAAAATAAATAAATAAATAAATAAAATTTATAAATATTATTAAATTTTAATAAAAAATTCAAATATTAAAAATCTATAAAAAATAGAAAAAAATAAAAATCATAAAAAATATATAAAAAATTGTAAAATTTTATAAAAAATTATAAAATATATAGAAATATAAAAAATTTTATGAAATTTTAAAAAGCCGTAAGAAAATTATACAAAATGTAAAGATATATAAATTTCGTAAAAAAATTATAAAAATTATCATACCAAAAGAAACATTTTATAATTTTTCTATAACCTTTATTGATTTTTATTTTTTTTATCATTTTTCGCCACATGTCACGTTGTGTTGCGACACATGATGACTTTAATTGAAAAAAACTAGGGGGTTAATTTTTTATGGTTTTTATAAAATTTTACAATTTTTTAAAATTTTTTTAAGATTTTTATAAAAAATTAATAATTTTTAATAAATTTTTAATTTTTTATTGAAATTTAATAAATTTTCTAAATTTTTTTATTTATTATAAATTTATTTTTCTAATTTTTAATAAGAGCATGGGCTTAATTGTATTTTTGAAAAATTTTGAGAGTTTTTTATATGTTTTAAAAGTTCAAGTATCTAATTCAGTAAAAAAAATAGTGGTTTAATTGCTTTTTTTTTTTGAAAAAAATTAAGAGAATTTTTGATATATTTTAAAAATTTAAGTTCTCAATTGAGTGCAAAAAAAGAAGTACTTAATTAGTTTTTTATTATTATTTTAAATTGATGACCTTTTACACTCTCTTAAATCTTTTATGTTGTACGAAAATAAATGTTTGTCTTAAAAATGATAATTCTGAGCATCATATCTAATACCAGGATAACAAGAACAAATAAACTTGCCTAATGAGGTTCACAGCGGTGATATGGCGAACCACACAATTATTAGGTGTTAGTTTGACACCAACTTGAGGTGTTAGTTTCTCGTTCTTTTATCTTGGTGGGGCTATAAAACGGGGAATTGTATGGATTTGTATAAACAAAGGGAGAGAGTGGGAGAGAGTGTGAGAAATTAGAAGTATGGGGAAGAGTTCATGTTGCTCCAAAGAAGGACTTAGAAAAGGAGCATGGACCGATTGGGAAGATAAAATACTTGCATCATATATTAATGTTCATGGGGAAGGCAAATGGAGAAACCTCCCCAAGAGAGCTGGTATATATATAAGACCCCAAAGTGAAATTATTGTAATTAAGCATTTCACTTCATGCTTTCTGATGGTTTACCCCCCAAAAATGCAGGTTTGAAAAGATGTTGCAGAAGTTGCAGACTTAGATGGGTGAATTATCTTAGACCAGACATCAAAAGAGGCAACATCTCCCATGATGAAGAAGAACTCATTATCAGACTCCATAATCTTCTTGGGAACAGGTTTCTAATCTCTCTCTCCTTTATTATTTTTTCATCCTGACTCCGACTTTTAATAAACCCAAGATCTGTTTAATGGGTATAAAGCTTTTTACCACTCGTTATTTGATGGTTGGTAGATGGTCTTTAATAGCCGGAAGGCTACCGGGGCGAACAGACAATGAAATCAAGAACTATTGGAATACTACTTTGAGCAAGAGAACCAAAGCTCAAGCATCCATTAAATATCCTCGTCCAAGTAATTTTACACATAAAACGATACCAATCGAGTCTAGACTGAAGAAATTATCGAAAAGATCAGCGATTCAGACTAAAGCCATTGGATGTAGCAGCAAGGTCATGGTCCCAACACAGCCACCTACAAGTCAAGATATTGATGAGCTTCGAGATGGTAAACTTTACTCAACAAATAATAGTCAAGAAATGGGTGGTGGTATTGCAACAGTAGAAGCTCATAATGGAACTCAAGTGCTTGATTCGTTGAACAGTGATGGCTGCTCCGATTTGTTGAGCTTTGAAATCAATGGACTGCGGAAAGCAAGCGATGGAAAATTCGAGGAGAACCATATGCAGCTGCTACCCTTTGATAAGGCAATGTTTGAGGATTGGACCACGTACCCTTATCTTAATGACACTGCCGCCACAGGTTGGGACTCTTTGGCCTTTTTGATTGACACTAACGACTGGCCATGATGGTGAAATAAGAAATTCTAGGGCGAATTTATTATTCATTGGCTGTATCTTAAATGAATTGTATGCTACTTTGCTTGTTAAGAGCTCTTATTGTATAATAAACTCATCAACGAGTAGTATCGCTAGACTTTATGATTCCGAACAATTTTGTCCAAGCCTCCTTTAGATAAGAAATATTAAATTTGGATCTGGTTCAATTCGATCCTTTTGTATTATTTTTTTAGATTATTTTTATGTAAAAATTTTAAAAGTACAATACATCAGATACATTAAAAATATTAAAATAAATGTTCCACAACAAATTAAAAAAGTTTTTATGTTTAAATAATTGTAATATAGTTGCAACTTAGCAAGCAAATACCTCTAAAATAGTAGTAAAATTAACAATAAAACAAGAGTTATACAATATCCAAACAATAATAGCAAAATAGTAGTAATATAATAGCAAAATAGTAGCAAAACAACAACATACTAGCAACAAAACAACAACAAACAACAATAGGGAAATTTTGTCAAATTTGACCTGGGCCGCAAGCCCGACCCATTTAAAAAATGCAACATCCCGGAATTTAGGGCTAGAAGTTTTGAGGATTGTGGTTAGGGTCAGTGAGTGGGTTGAATATTTGGGTTCAATTTCGCGTTTTAATGTCAGAATGGGCATGCTAGTTTGGTGGTTAGTTGTGTGTTAGTGTATCTCTGGGTCTCTTCCTCATCGTTTCTTTTTTTTTTATTACCGAATTCCAATTTTGTTTGTTTCTTGTTTCTTCCGTTTTATACACGTTACGTGTTGTCTGTCAAGGAGGTCGTCCTTGTGCGTTTCGTTTTATTAGAGGTGCTACTTGATATTGCGTTCTAAGGTGTGTTCTGAAACGGTTTAACTTCGATATTGAATTGCAGTGAAATTTGATAATATTTTTTGTGTTTATGAAATTGGTTATTTGAAGTATCATATTGTTTTTGAATTGCATGAAATTCTGTATGTTTTGGCATAATTCTAGGTTGCCAAGGGTTGGGGATCGTTTCGACATCAAAAGCATGAATTTGTGGCTGTTTCGGTGTGGTTTCGTGACCACATGGGTCGCCACATGGGCGTTTGCTCCACATGGGTGGCTCACATGGCCATGTGTGTAACACCCCCTAATCCCAACCGTCACCAGAATAGGATTACGAGGCATTACTAAACTTATACACTAACATTTATACAAAAATCGAGTCATAAATTTGCATTACAATTCAAATTCTTGCAAATTTCATCATATAGTCCCTAAAATTGGCCTACGGGACCTAATACATGCTTTAGAAGTGATTCGGGACTAAACAGGCAACTTTGGAACTTTTTCTTTGAAGATAGGGGCACACGCCCATGTGGCCTGGGACATGCCCGTGTGGCCTGCCCGTGGGGCTCCCATGGCCGTGAGGCCAGGCCGTGGGCAGATCTGACTTGCACACAGGGCCGTGGGAACATCCAGTGCCACAAAAACAGAGAGCCACATGGCCTGAGCACACGCCCATGTGACTTGGCCGTGTGAAAACATGATTTTTGACCATTTTTAAGCCATTTTTACAAGCTAAACACATCCATTACATGCCCAAACATTTACTAATAGTTCTTAAATCAAATATCATTCATTATGCTATTTAAACTTAGCAAATATTCATTCATTCTCTTCAACACCTCTTAAGGATTATATACCACAATCCATATCAAATTATCACATTAAATAAAACTCATGTAAGTCTAACTTCCAAAATATGCATATTTTATACCATACTTCAACAACTTTCATGTTTGTTCACTATCATGTACAAAATAACACCTTAACAACCTAGGTACATGCCATTTTACCAAAAAAAAAGTATTCACCACTTTGAGTCCGGGATTGACTTGGATGCTGAGTCCTTAGCTTTCTTTCGTACCTAATTTTGCACACGGAAACAAACCGTACGCTAAGTATACATTCAGTGGTATTTCTATAAACTAATACTTAGTACAATAATAAATCGTACATATGTGTTGTAACTTAAAACATTTACTTTCATAATCTTAATAGCTTAATCTCTTGTCTTCATCTTATAGCTCTTAAATGTAATTAAGAAATTCTTTATATATATATATATATATTCATATCGTTCGATACCTTTTAATAATCATATAACAGTCACAGTCACAGTCACATAATCAAAAGCAATCAATATTTGTTTTCAGTACTTTCATTTACCCCTATTAACATAACTCAGACCTAAACGGATACGCGGATCCAACCCACACACCGAGGATAATATACAGTGTTTCATCGGTCGAAACCGAAATACACCATAGGGTAACAGTAACAGTAACAGTCATAGTCAGGTACGAAGTACCTCCTCGGAACGAATCTGAAACAGTAACATTAGTCGACACATATAGTATCTCATCGACACACAGTCGAAAAATCCCTGAATACTTCTAATCCTATGGCATGACAATTGTATCCGACTAGCCCGACACTGTTAATAAGGTATTCAATTCGTTTCATTCCAATACAGAAATAGTAACAGTTTCCATCATATCATTCTTCATACATTCTAACTATTAAAATAACAATTACATTGTATTAAATCACTAAACATAATTTATAGAAATACAAACTGAAATTCTCGAGTCTACTCGATATCCTCGTTCACTTTCTCCTTTCCCTTTTTCGATGACATTTCTGATGCTATGTTGGCTACATAAAATTTAACATTTAAAATTATCAATATATATTATTTAACAACACATTCTTTAATTTTTCATGTAACTTTTACTATATTTCCAATTAGGTCCTTCCACCATAACCATTCTTTCTCTTCAAATAAACCCTATATTTTTATTTTATACCTACTTTAAACAAGTTTCAATTCTTAATATTCCATATAAAACATCAATTCTACAATTTAAATAACTTAATCCCTACTATAATAAAACTTATATCTTTCTTTACAAATAAATCATTTTCCAACTTCTAACTTGAATTTCTATCACTTAATATCATAATTCATCAATTTATACAACTTAATCAACACCTAAAAAATTCACTATCTAATCAACACCTAAAAAATTCACTATCTTTCTAAATTTCAACATAACTCAAATAGTATTTCTTCCTAGAATTCCATAGACACCAAAATTACAAAAAATAGATTAAATTGACTTACCACTTAAAGCTTGAACATTAAAATCCTATTTTTCCTTTCTTTTTTTTTTCTTTCCCTGTTCTGTTCCTGCCCTTCTTTTTCTTTCCTTTTTCTTTATTTTATTTCTTTATTCTTTTGTTTATTATAACATATATATTATCATATTATTAAATTATTATAACTATTATTTCTTAATTAATAAGTAAATACATATTTATACATACATTTGTACCAATTAAAATATTACATATGTATTTATACTTATCACACACTTGTCATCTTATGGTATAATTTCTAATTTAGTCCCTTGACCTTTCTATAATTTCTAATTAAACTTTCACACTTTATTCAATTTAATCCTTATACTAAATTAACCTTAATTAAGCTAAATTTACTAAATTAAAATCTAATTAACCTCTCATTTAACTTTGTAAATATTTCTTAGAAGTATTTACGAATCAAATTTTCAAAATCAAAGACCCGAAAACTCACCTTTCTTTTGACCTTAAAATTCAGGTTGTTACAGTGTGAATTGAGAATTAGGGTTTTTTGGGCGAATTTTGTTGCCACACGAGCATGTGTTCCACATGGGTCATTTCTGTTCTTTATTTTTGGCATTTTTGGACAGTGAGTTATACGGGCTGCTCACACGGACGTGTGTGGCCTCCACAATGGTGTGTAGACCCTCACACGATCGGGGCACACGGCCATGTGATCCTATTTTGCAGAATTTTTGTTTTGAGTCATAAACTGTCTATTTTATGTTTTTGTGCAATCCAACCCTTATTCAAGCCTCGGTTAGTGTGTTTGAGACTCGATTTAGTTTGGTTTGTATATATATGTGCGGTTATGGGCTTTAATTTTATTGCTCGTTTATGTGATGAATAAGTATGAGCTTATTATTGTTGTCGTAACTGATTATTAGAATACAAGTGTAATCAAATCTGAATCTGTTCAACTGGAACTGTTAATGTCCGTTTCTATATAATGTCTGCGTAACGTGTGCATTGTTGCATAGTATTAAAATTTTGGGATCTGGTTATGAAGAGAAGGAAGACAGACTTAGCAGTTTTAACTGCGATACTTTTGTATAGCGGTTTACCGCACTATCCTATACGTATATCAGCTCAGTTGTATACGGTTACTCAAGTGGCATAATTCCACGTTGTGGTGTGTTGGGTGGATATACCTATTATGGTTCTATGTGGTGTGCATCGTGGACGGGCCTACCATAGCCCTTATGTGGTGTGCTGGGTGGACGAAGTGGTGTTTTTGGTGGGGTGAGATTTTGACTTGTACCTCTGTTTGCATCTGAATATATGTCTGTTTGTCAGAACATTTTGTCTGTTTGTATGAACTTCTGGTTATTGAAATATAGTTAATTTCATGTGATATGTTCTTATTATTGCGTATGGCTGAATCATCGTTTCTATGGTTTGATAATGTATTTGACATGCCGGTTGAGATTTCCGTAAATGATATTTTTATGCACATGCTTGTCTGAAGTATTTATTGTGTCACTCCGTCTGTTGTCGTCTGTTCATGTTTCGGACTCATACAGAGCTCGCGTAGCTCATCTCTATAGTATCTTTCCTTTCAGGTACTTTTAGTGTTTTAGAGCTGGACTCGGTGTACCGGAGGTCTCAGAAAGATATGGTTTGATTCTGTTTAAGTAAAATCTCATAAGTTTTATACGGTTAATTTTAAGTCGGTTTGTAAAACGATTATATAAATTGTGGTACAAGTTTTTATGCTGGACTTTCGTAAGGTGTTATTTGGATTGAACTTTAGAAACTGTGAATTTTATTTTCGAATGTTTAATGTCGGTTTACTATTTTTTCAAACACAACGAACAAAAAGGTTTTCTTGGTTTGAATTAAAATTTTTGTTTCCGGTCACTTCGGTGATCAATGTAACCTCCAAGATTCGGTCTAGACTTCTAGGCCGGGTTTTGGGGCGTTTCAGAAAATGAATTTTATTTTTTTGTCTAAATCTATTTTTCGAGCCTAAATTCTTACCTAAACTCTCAAGCTTTTTGAATAAACCTTTAAATTTAAACAAGTGATCCAACCCATCATGAGGAGTAAATATGATTAATGCTGACCTTGATGCTTTTAATATTGTTCATCCTTTTGATTTTTGAAAATTTTTTGTTTTTAACTCTAAGCCCACATTTATTTAAGTTGATGGATAGATACTTATTAAAACATTATGAAGTTTAATCAATTTATTGTCTAACTCTCCTGAAATTAATCACTTTTAGTAACCTAACATCTTGTTAATAGTTTGCAGGTAAGTATACAAATTTTATTATAATTTAGGTAATTGAGTCATTCTTACACCAAATTAAGAGTTACAATGAATGGAGGAAAATAATTTGTATTTGAAAAATGGCCAATGCAAAAGCAAGTGCTATTCCCAAAGCATCATTGATGTCCTTTTCTTACAACCAAGCACAACTGGCTCTTCAGAAGTACCATCGTTAATAATTGTAAAAGTTATGAAGTCTAATTTTAATTCTAGATAAGTGTTGTTGAAGCATAATTGGTTCTACAGAAGTACCATGGACAACCTATCTAGATTGGTCATTCTCCCTCGAAATTAAATTTTAATTTTTATTCTAATTTCATCATTTGAATATTCTATATCTTTATAATTTTTAAAGGATTAAATTAAATTTTTATTAATTTTAGGGAGTTAAAATGTAATTTTTATATTTACTAATTTAAAGTTTTAAAAAATTTATTATTTTTAAGGAGTTAAAATATAATTTTATATTTATTAATTTAAAATTTTTAAAAATTTAAACAACTTAAAATGAAAAATTTTCCTTTTTAAAACGAATGGGTATTCCCTGTCGGCCAGACAACGCTGCTGACAATAACATTAAATATTTTTGTATTTTCTAGTTTTGACCAATTATGCCGAAAAAGGTAAATAGAAAAAGCATTCCCAAAAATATTTAATTTCTATTTTCCTTGGACAGGAAATCTGTTTATTGAGAAAATACAGCCTAAAAATCTGTTTGGTTTATATGAAGGAGAGAGAGTGAGTATTTTCATTTAGAAAGGAAAATTATTTTCAATATAAGGTTAAAGGTTTATAATATTTTTAAAATAGATTAATCGAGTTTTGAAAAAGATTTAACTGAAGACAAAAATAAATTTAATATTCATTTTACGTCAAGTAATACGTGGAGTAATTCTCGATATAATAGTAAAGCAAGATGTGTAGGTGGACCGACTCGTTAAATTCCCATTGAAATAGAATCCATATAAAGAAAAGCACTTGTCATTTTTTGGTTATTAGGGGCATCTTAAAAACGTCCAGATCAAAATATAACTTTCAAATTAAATTTCAAATTAATGGATGCTGTCAAAGGGAGTGGCGATGCCATACGTAAAAAGAAAAAAACTAATAAAATGACATAAACAAATAGAACTTTTGCATATTTTCGTTAGAGAAATTATTTTCAATATAAAGTTAAGGTTTATAATATTTTTAAAATAGATTAATCGAGTCTTGAAAAAGTTTCAACAGAAGACAAAAATAAACTTAATATTCGTTTTATGTCAAGTAATACGTGGAGTAATTCTCTATATAACAATAAAAGCAAGACGTGTAGGTGGATTGACTCGTCGAGTTTTCATTGAAATAAAATCCACATAAAAAAAACACATGCCATTTGTTGGTTATTAGAGGCATCTCAAAAACGTCCGAATCAAAATATAGTTTTCAAATTAAGTTCCAAATTAATAGAGGTTGTCAAAAGAAGTAGCTATGCCTAACATAAAAAGAAAAAAAGAAATAGAATGACGTAGACAAATAAAACTTTTGCACATTTTCCTTAGGAAAATTATTTTCAATATAAAGTTAAAAGGTTTATAATAATTTTAAAATAAGCAAGTTCAAGCTTATAAAAGAAACCCATAGAATCAACTTTCTCGGCTGTCATCACGAGGATAGCCATCATTGGCAATGATTTTTCTTGTTAAGGTTTCCTTAAATCTTATGAGTGTTTTCACATTAGACCTTATGTTAAAAAAGTTGCTTTTACGTTGAGCCTCTTCTCTTTTTTATTATTATTATTTAAATTATTCTTTTAAATTTGATAAATTTTCATCTATTACATATTAAACTTTTTTTAAGGAGATATTTGAGATCAACTTAAATAAAAAAAAAATTCAAATCTTAATATAAAAAAAACTACCGAATTTAAATATTAATTAAAAAAATTCATGGCTAATACAAAAATAATTATTAAATTTAAAGATTAATTTAAAAGAAAACAAGAGTTCAATCCACGTAATTATGAAGATAAACCATATAGCGAAAGGTTGTTTGAAGTGGTAATGGGATGGAGTGGTATCACTCGGTTTTATTCAAAAGATATAATAATTGGCCCTCCAACTTTATAAAAAAAAAAGAAGTTATTTTAATAATTCAATTAATTTTCACTTCTTTTAGCTTTTGAACTTGTATTATTTGTTAAATTATCTTAAAATGAATGGAAAAATTAATAGTTATTAACTTTGCTGACGTGACAACCCACGTGGACTGTCGCGTTACTAAATAATTTTTTTATATTTTTATATTTTTTAATATTTTTTATTTTTTTATATTTTTAAATTTAAAAAAATTCAAATCCCAATATAAAAAAAAACTACCAAATTCAAATATTAACTTAAAAAAAAGATTCAAACCTAATATAAAAACAATTACTAAATTTAAAGATTAATTTAAAAGAAAAAAGAGTTTTGTCCACGTAATCATGAGGATAGGCGATATTGCAAAGGTTATTAGAAATGGCAACATGATAGAGTGATATCACTCCATTTTATTCAAAATGCATAATAATTGACCCTCCAACTTTAAAAGAAAAAAAGAAGAAGTAATTTTAACCATTCGATTAATTTTCATCTCTTTCAACTTTTGAACTTGTATTATTTGTTAAATCACCTTAAAATGAATGGAAAAATTCATGTCTGTTAACTTTACTGATGCGGTAGTCCATTTTAGTCCACGTGTCTATCATGCTAGAAAATGTTATTTTTTTAAGAAAACTAATAAAATATTTTTTTTATATTTTTTATTTTTTTGACATTTTTAAAATTTTAAAAAATTAATTAATTACTGTCATGACATCTACATGGTAATCTACATATATATCACATCAGTGACATTAATTTTTCCATCTATTTTTTGGATGATTTGACAAACACCGTAAATTTAAGGATTAAAAGAGACGAAAAATTAAATAAAAGACTAAAATAACCTTTTTTTATAAAATTGAAGGACCAAATAAATTATTGTCCTTTTATCTCGATGAAAATCTAACTCTAACTTCACCCACTTTGAATATTACATTTATATATTATATTAATATTTATAAATTTAAATAAAATGCTTCCAATAAAATTTTATAAACTTTAAGAATATCTAATTAAAATATAAAAAAATGGTTAAAATATTTTCTAAAAAAACTCTAACTAAAATATATAAAAAAAATAATTACAAAATTTTAAATATATATTTTGATAAAAATGTCAGGACAAACAATGTAGCTTTAATCTTAAAAATTCTGAATAATAGATTAGTCCTAACTTAGTTGGTATCAAATATTGTTGTCTATGTAGGAAGACGTGAGTTCAAGTACGTTGAGTGCATTTATTCTTTTATTTAAGGGTTGAAGAGGGATTATAAATAGTTCTAAACATTTGTATTCAAATATATATATATATATATATATATATATATATTAAAAGGTGTCTTTTGGTTGGGCAATCCTTGGATCTTGGAGGTTCTTGGAAAAAGTTATTTTTAGTTTCTATACTTTCTAAATTTTAAAATTCCAGTCATCACCAAATAATAATTGTTAAATTCATTAAGTAAAGTTCTACTATCCAAAATCGGATACGCCAAATATATTATCATATGTATAATGTCAAGTCAACTTATTATTTTCACATATTACTCACTAAAAATCCAGTCAATGAATTAACGATTTTTATTTGCGTTAAAACTGAAATTTCATAATCCAATAAGTATAGAGACTTAGAATGACCCAATTAGAGAAAATAGACTAAATCTATAATTGTATGAATAGTATAGATTTAATAGATAAATTTTTTACTATTTTACTAAAAAAGACCTATTTCCAACATTATTTACAAAAATGGGCCACTGAAAATATTATTTACCAGAATGGGCCAAAAAACACAAGACGCTTCCACGTAGGCGCGTTTTGTAGGCGCGTTTTAAGGGGAAATTGTAGAAAAAAACTCCCTCGAGGAAGCGTTTTTGCCATTTCAGCAAAAGGGCATTGACATGGGTGTGCTTTTGTTGACATTGCAAAAGTGCTTTCTCGACAGAGCTTTTTTCTGCAATTTCCCCTTGAAACGCGCCTATGTGGAAGCATTTTTGTATTTTTTGGCCCATTCCAGTAAACAATGTTTTAAGTGGCCAATTTCTTTAAATAATGTTGGAAATGGGCCTTTTTAGTAAAATACTCTAATTTTTTGGTCAGGACTCAAATTTAAAATTTTAAAAAGTACTAAAATTAAAATTGACCAATTCAAAAGTACAAAGATTAAATTTGAACATTATAGGGACTAAATCAATAACTTTTAGAAACTACATGAACTAATAGCCGAATTTAACCTTAATAATTTGTAGGAAAGGAAGCAAACCTTGTTTTAATAACATGTCGCCCACCCTCCGTGACCCGACAAAATTACCTGCAATAGTGGTCCACCCACAAAAGCCAAACCTTTTGCAACTTGCAAGTTCCAACGATGGAGTGTTCAGTAAATTGGGAAGTTATATTAATAGGCTAAATTCGATAAATTATTTTGATATAAAGGCTTTAATTTTTTTTTTCAAATTAATCCTTAAATTTAGTAATTATTTCCATAACGAGGATTAAATATTTTTTTGTTTAAATTAATCTCTAAATTTAGCAATTTTTCTATATTAGCACTTGAACATTTTTTTTGTCTAAGTTAATCTATGATATTTCTTTAAAAACTTTAAAGTTCAAACCTAATACGAGAATTATCAAGTTCTAGAATTAACTTGAATAAAAACAAAGTATATACCTCGATGTAAGAACAATTGTCTAATTTAAACTTCAATGTAAGAATAATTACCAAGTTCAACAACAAACTTCAATTAAAAAAATTGAGGCTCAAGATTTAAATGAATAGGAGAACAATTACAATCGTTGCAATAACATATATACGAGTAAGCAAAAATTAAAAAAATTAAAGACATCCTATAATTAATTTAAAAAAAATGTACATTTAGAATGAATATAAACAAACAAAACATCAATTTATTTAGATTTATTTTAGATATGGTTATTAAAATATTATAAAATGTATCTTAAATTATAAATATTATATGAAAATAAAAAATAATTATGAAATTGTAAGTGCAAAATGAATCTTAAAAAAATTTATCCACGTGGGTTTAAATCTGGATATAAATTTATTTAAATTAATTTTGAATGTGATTTTTTAAAAATAATAAAGTATTTTTGAAAATTATAAAAATATTAAAAACTCCACAACTATTGACTGGCAGAGGGTTTTCTTTGTCATTGACTGGTTGTTACTAATGTAAATTCTGCTTTGATAATTTATGTGTAAATGTAAACTTACTCCTGGATTTTTTTTTATAGGGAATCATATTTGATCAAAAGATAGCAATACTTCACCTAACAAAATGAAGTACGAGATATTTAGAATGAAGTTGGATAAATAGATGTCTAGATTCAGACAAATGTGTATATTCCTTTTTTTACGTTCATTATGTGCATACATTTTTTTAAATTTTTATTGACCTAATATGCTACGTCAGCATATTTTTACATGACAAGTAACATGTAAACTTCTCATGTTTTTTTGTCAATTATGTCTACGGCTGTTAATAATCAATACAATAGATTCTATTAACCGAGAGAATCTATTGATTTTGTTTTCATCACTAAGGATTCAATTGGGTGAACTATATAAATAAATGGTGATATGAGACAAATTTTTAACTTTCTTTGAGTATCAAATAGTAAATATTTAAATTACCAATAATACACAAAAGTATTATAATAATATATGTTTTTCAATTTTCAAATATTATAAATGGGGCTGCATATTAAAATTATAACCTAAGTAAAATAATTAAAATACTCATACACTTATTTAATTATATTATTAAAGCATAAGGTAAGACTACATCCATTTCGAAAAACTAAAATGAATTATGCTCAATTTACATAAAATATTATAAAAGTTTTTAAAATTATTAATATTCAATATTATTGATAACTTAAAAATAATGTAAGACTACATACAATTTTTCAGGAAACACCAAAAAAAAAATGAGTATTTTCTTTAAATATAGAACAAATATCGAATGAGTAAAAAATAAATTTCTTGTGATGCCACTTAATATATTGACGACACCAGTTGAACTTAAAAAAAAAATGTGTCTAATTTAAAAAAAAAGTTGTAAAAGAAAAAATAAGGTAAGGGGTGTTGAATAGGTTATTGCAACCGTTACGTAGTATCGACTTGATGCCCTACTGTCGATGTGACCAATTAGTCATGATAGCCTAGTCGACACTCTCTATATTTTTTCCCTTTTCCTCTTACCCATATATATTACATCTGGTCCCCTTCCCCGCCCCTAAAAGAACGGTTGAAGTAAGAGGAGAGAAAAAATAATTGCTTATGTTGGAGTTTTGGGAGAATTTTTTTGTTGTTTGTATTGTGTGTTGGAGTTTTGAGGAGGATTTATTATTCATCTTCAATATTAAATATGTAAAATAAATTAAAAATAAAAAAATATATTAGTTGCTATTAAAATAATTCATACCATTTTAAAACAATAACTTTTTTTTATCTAACAATATAACTTACATCTCATACTAGAAATTAGTTATTAATATATAGTCGCATAACTAGAAATAAAATAAAATTACATAAAAATAATTACAAACTAATTTTATCAACTCAAACTTAATTTCTGAAGTTAAAAAAAAAACTTTATTTTTAAAATGAAAAACAAATATTCTTGATCTTCAATCTTGATTTCTAATAGCTATAGGCATTCAAATTTAAAAACTTTGGTCACTATTTCAAACTTAAGATTTCTACCCTTCAACTTTAACAACTCAATTTTTTTTCTCTCTTGTTTTGTTTCGGAACTGATAAACAACAATAGATTTTATTTGGGGGGGGGGGGGAGGGAAGGGGGTATAAATATAAATTTTGGTGCCGCCACACTGTTAGGTGTTACCCTCTGATGTCACTAATCAGCCACTTTTTTTTAAAGTACCCAATTGGTTCCGCCAATGTGTCATGCGGCAACACTTTAAAAATAATAATTTTTTCTCGTATGGTATTTTTTATGTATTTAAAAAAATATGACAATTTTTTTGGTGTTACTTGGCAAAGTGGCGGCAACACTTTAAAAAAAAAATCCCACCTGGAATGATTGTCAAATGATCAGGTGTTTTGTAGGATAGTGCCGCTTGACACATTGGTGGCACCCAATTCCATTGTAGAAAACATACCATTCTCGTAATTAATCTACAACCTACCCCATTTTTGTAATTAATTTTTTATTGTATTATCTAGGTAAAAAGGTCTTGGGACTTAAAAAAAAAATTATAATTGGGTGACTACTAATGTAGTTTACTCTAAAATTTAAAGAGGAGTATTTAGATAATTATCTTGAGCAAGGCACTACTGATTTAATCTAAACTCGCTCCTACCAAAACTTGAAAATTTTAATTAGTGACACCTATATCTAGTTTAAATGTTCAATTTAATTCTTGAATTTTTTCTAAATTAAGTATTTGAATTTGGCTTTAATGTTCAGTATGGTAATCTAATATTTCTCAAACTAATACTTGAAATTTTCTTTTCTTTTCTTCACACCTTAAATTCGTTTTTCAAAAAAAAAACAAAAAAAACCACCCATATATATTGGAAACAGATTGAATCCCAGGTGGCTGGAGATATTTGGCCAGCCCTAAATATACTACCCCATGTGTTCACATATGCAAGAGAAATCTTTTATCATTTTGTGCTCAGATCGGTGAATGTCAACTGATCAGTCCTTTGGACATTATTGTTGATAGGCATGTATACCAAACGGGTATTTGGCACCATCTTCCCCTTTTCCCTCACTCTAATTTTTATTTATTTCCAAATAAAAGTTTTGGTGTCTTCTAGTTTCTAGATACTCCATCTAGTATCTTCTAAATAGAAAAGGTCAGTCCTTTTCTGTGGTCGGTAATTTACCGGTTGTAAATGATTAAATCGATTAAAAATCTTAAATTTATTAGTTTATCAGTTCTAATTTAATTTAATTTTTTATTTACTAATATAGAATCTTAGATTTATAATATTATTGTGTAATTCTAAGCATTAATATTGTATCACATATAATCAGTAGTTTTTAAAAATGAAATTAAATATGGATGTGGTTTCATTAGGTTTATTGATAGCATATAGAATTACATTGCGTTATTGCATTAAAGATAAACGTTTTTCAATATCCATTAATCATATGATAATACATTATAAATTATTATAAAAATTGATTTAATTTTTAATAATGTGCCGTCAGTAAATTCATCGATAATATAAAATTATACACTGAAATTAAAAAACTACGATAAAAATGAAAAAACACAAATTCTCAAAAATAGTAAAATAACAAAAATTCTTTTGTTTTCTAAAAAAGCAACTTCGATTTTTTTATTTTTTTTTAAATAATAATAAGACCCGCCCCAAAGCATGATAACATGCTTTTGTCACATACCGAAAACTTGCCAAAGTGGTCCAAAAGCACCCAAAAAAAACAAAAAAACAAAACAAAACAAAACAAAACAGAGAAGGCTTGCCCTTTCTTAAGCTTGCCGAAATAGAATGTATTATCAAATTTTTTTATTAAAAATTAAATTATATTTTGTGTCCTCTATTTAAAAAATAGATAAATTAGTTTCTATACATTAGATCAAAAAGTAAATTAATTCTTCTATTAAAAATTTCATCAATTTCTCAATTAAAAATCGGTTCATGTACTTCAAAATGAGTTATACGTGGCACACAACATTTAACTATTTAGTTATTCTGTTAATCACACTAATTTTTAATAGTAGAAATTGATGAAATTTTTAATAAAAAAGACTAATTTACTTTTTTATCTAATATATAATAAATAATTTATCAATTTTTTAAATAAAAAAAAATATCATAAATTTCCTGCTTTTGTAACCTCCACTTCCAACTATATGTTTTAGTTGGGTCACTTCGGCAATATGGTAAGTATATTGGATGCATAAAAGTGGGAAAGATCAAAGGAATATTCTTCAAAATTAGGTTAATATATTAAATTAATCCTTCAACTTTGTCTCTTTATTTAGAATAACCCTTGTGTATTTAAAAACAAAAAAAAACTCAAATAAGCCCTTAAACATTTATTTGAATTTTTTTTTTATCTATCAATAGTAGTCTAGGTTGATTGGTATTGGCCTAAACTAAATTTTGAAATTTGATTGGAATGTTTGTAGTTCATCAAATATTAAAATATAAAATCCTAAAATTTTAAAAATCATAGTTTATTAATAAAGAAAATATTAATCCTTTCCTTTCCTTTATTGTATTACTTTTCCCTCACTTCCCCTCATTTCAAATCTAGTGTAAGAACTCAAAATTTTAAAGTCTTAAATAAAACTGGATTTACGTAAATTGAAACCATAAATTTCATACATAATAGAAGGATAAAGTAGATTTATTTTTCTTAGATAGTGAATGGACGAACCCCATTCTATTCACTAGTACAAATCGTTAATACTAAAAAAGTAGTTTTTTTCTCATAAAGCCAAATTCTTATTAGTAAAAAATATGTTTTTTTTTTTTGGTAACAAGATATAAAAGTACTAATTACGAGCTAATAGTAGAATCAGAGTTGGATGGCAGAAAGCATCTGTCCATCTGTATCTTCCCATCAACCAGAGGAGGGGCCACATAAAAAACTCTTGTGCCAATTGGAAAACCTTTCATCAGATCAGCTAAAGTTTCCGCAACAGAGTTCACCTCTCTAGGAATTTGCTTAAAGAGCACCCTCCACTCATGACTGCATAGTTCTTGAATTCGTAGAATCAAATCTCTGTTAGAATGTCCTCTACCATCACCATGAACACCTTTAATAGCTAGAGCACAATCAGACTCAGTAATAATATTTACCCATTTAGCTTCCCGTGCTAATTGGAGTCCATCATAAATAGCCTAGAGCTCGGTTTGTGATACACTACATCTCCTAATGTTTCTTTCTATTCCCCACATCCATCCTTCATACTCATTACGCGTCACTGTTGCTGACCAAGCAAGACCCAATTTTAGGTTTCGAGCACCATCTGTGTTTAGTTTAAAGAAACCAGTGGATGATGGAATCCATCTTTGATTCCTAGTTCGATTAATATTGCTTTCCCCTGATTTGACCCGCCCTTGCTTAATAGAACTCGCGCAAGGAGAGGATCACACTACTTATGTTGAAGGGAGAATCTTGGAACACACAAATTCCTCTATTTCCATATCTTCCAACAAACAATCCCAAAAAGAGATGGCCAATCTACATCCTGAAAAACGACATCAAATATGTTTTAATAAAAAATATGTTTTAGTATATGTATTTGTATACACTCCTACATTAACTAATTTAAATTAGCTTTCCAATAATTTTGAAATTTCTCCTATCATTTGCATTTGTATTTATAAAAAATTTAAAAGCTTTTTCCAATATAAATTTTCTATTTTTATCTATTACAAACATAGGACTTATGTAACACCCCCTAACCCTGAACCGTTGTTGGAACAGGTTTACGAGGCATTACTGGACATATCAGACAACTTATGAATAATTCACAAATAAAATAACATTCATAGTATAATTTAATAACAAAGTCCCTATAATGAACTCTTGAAGTCTAAACATGTATTAAAAGTGAAACAAGACTCGTTCAAGTACTCCAGAATTTCTCTTTTATTTTATTTTTTAAATTTTGACAGCATTTCCTTTTATTTTTACATAAAACCTCCTGCAATTAAAACCGTGTCCATTTCAAACATAACCAATTCAACCAACTCATTTAACATACTCATTTTCTATTCTAAATACCTTCTAATCAAACTCAATCAATATAATATCAATTTAAATTTATCAATGTACTAATTAAATTGAAATGATAAACTTTTTTCATTATAATTCTTAGACTTGTAGTACTAACATTTTTAACCATTTATATTCAAAACAAATAACCTTTATACACATCCTATGTACATGCCACATTACCAAAAGAAAATATGCATCACCAAAAGTTTGCTGAAGTCAGGTCTGGCTTTGGATGCTGATTCAGTACTTGACTTCTACAACCTACGCACGGAAACAACCGTACGCTAAGTATGCATATACTCAGTGGTATCACTATAATTCAATTTATAATTAAATACATTAAATCACACACATACTTTTACATTACAATTATCATCACTTAATGAACAATTCAATCTTTTTATGTTATCATTTGAATATATATATCATTCTTATTTCTTTATTTCAATTCTCACTTTTCACATATGCCATATCATTCAAATTTAGTTTTATCAGTAAATTTATTTCATTTGTCCCTATTAGCTTGACTCGGACTTGGCGGATACACGGATTCCAACCAACACACCAGTACGCTACATTGTGCCTTAACGGTACACAGTACCTAAACAATAATCAGTAATGGTGGCGATGAATGATCACAATAACAAAGATTCAACACACAAAGTCTTTGTAGATTCGTAACATAATGAAGAATGATGATTCAGCACACAAAGTGTCGAATCGGTAATGATAATGGTATGGTAAGAATGATGAGTCAACACATAAGTGCTCGATCAAGAAACGGCAAAAACCCGTACTCTTTCATATCCTATGGCATGCCAATTATATCTGACTAGTTAATAGGGTATTCAAATAATTTTTCAATACAATTTCTATTTCGATTCAATATTAATTATAATTTATTATTTCGATCAATTTTCACAGTAATACAGTATTTCGTTTCATCAGAAATTTTACAGTTCAATGTAGTATACGTAACAATATTCAGTAATTTCACAATTTAATTCGGTATTCAAAACAATATTCAGTATCCCATAGTTTAGTTCAGTATCAATCTCAATTTTAATACCCAATCACAAATTTTATTAGTTCTTTAAATACTTACTTTAAAATACTTACCACACATACATATTAAATTAAACACATAATAATTATAAAGCTTGAGTTACAGTGATACAAACCAGAATTCTCTTCGGATTTAATCCCCGATGATCTTTTCTTTTTCTTTTTGGGCTGATGCTTTAGGCTCGATATTAACTACGAACAATTAAAATAATTTCACAATCATTAACACAACACAATTTAATTGCTGAAATTTTTATCTAACTTTTACTTTAATTCTAATTTAATCCTAACTAAACTTACTTACATTCTTAATTTAATTCATTCTCCATTTCTATTCAAATTTTGTTCAAACTCAAACTTAACTATTAACTTTCCAGCATATTTTCTTAATTTCAAAATTTTTTCAAGTTAGTCCCTACATCATAAAACTTATAGCTTCTTTTACAATTTAATCTCTTATTCAATTCTAACTTAAAATTCATTCAATCTAATCTCTAATTCCATAATTTGTCCAACATAAACCCTACATGAAAGCTATGAACTTTTGAAATATTAACTTAATTTCAATAAAACCTTGCTTTAAAGCTTTTAAAACATCAAAATTAACTAAAAAGGACTTAATTGACTTACCAATCAAAGCTTCAAACTTCAAATCTCTAGTTTTTCCTTTTTCTTTTCTTTCTTTTTTTTTTTTCTTTCTCTTCTTCTCCCTTGTTTTCGAATGCTTTCTGTTTCTATTTTGTTTATTTCTTTTTCTTTTATCTTTTATTTACTTTATTTATTTAATTAGCATATATTATAATATATTTATTTTAAATATCTATTACGTATTTAACTAAATAAATACAAATGTACACCACCAATACCATACACTTATCATCATTTATTTTATTATTTTTTACACAAAAATCTAATAATTTAATTATTTAATTAAAAATAATATAATTTAATCTAATTATCTATTACTTTAATATTAAGTAAACAAATTATTTTATAACAAGTGCACATGTATCTATTTATTACAAATGTACCAATATTTTTATTACAATTGTCATTATTCAATTTGTTTATTGTACAAAAATATCATAATTTAATTATTACCATACATTAATTTATTTAATAATAATACTAATAATAATATAAAACCATAACAATTAATAATTATAATAATATAATATATATAATCAATTAATACATTTATGCCGCCTCAACCATTACTTAATAACATATTTGTCATTTTGGCCCTTTTTACTTTCTATTGCTTTAGATTTAAACTTTTACCTCTTATTCAATTTAATCTTTTTTGTTAATTACTCTAAATTAAGTTAAATTCACCTAAATAAAACCTAATTAGACACACCACTAAACTCATAAATATTTCTAATAATTATTTTTAAACCCAGTTCACTACATCGAAGACCTGATAATATACTTTTCTGGTGCCACGAATTTTGAGTCGTTACAACTTATTTCTTTAAATATTAACTTCTCCTACATGTTTCAATCACATTAATTGAAAATTAAAATAATATTCTTTCTTTTTGTCATCTTTTAAGCTATCTTTGTCTAAAGATAAGAAGAACATTTTTACTAATATTTATGCTCTCAATTTTAATTTGTTTTTGTTATTTCTTATTTGGGTAAGTTACATTAACGACCGCTAAACTTTTATTAAAGTTACGTTTGGTTAACCCAAGTTTCAAAAGTTGCATAATAACCACTAACACTATTGGGTTATTATATTTTGATTATTTATTTACTAACTTTTATTATCCTTTAGTGAAATCATGACATGACACATTGACTTAAAGGGCTAGTAACTAATTAAGCCATGACCTATAGCTAAATTAACATTTGGATACTTTTAGAATTTTTCTTAACAATAATTTAAAAAAAAAACTAAAAATATTAAAGTATTAAAATATATTTTATAAAATTATAAAATATAAAATTATAATTATATAAAAAATTAAAAACCATGTGATAACTTGTTCAAGGCCACACGATTACTCATCAAAAGTACAAGCATGTGACAACTAGTTTGCTCGATGATGCCAATGCGATGATGTCCCAATCGAAGGTAAGACACCAAGAGGAGGAAGCCCATGTGACAACCAAGGGTAAGAAGGTGAGCGTAAGGGAGAGCTCTAGAAACCTATTAGTGACTGTGGAGATCCATATGGTGAAGGTTGAGTTGAGTTTGTTTAACTCGTTACCAACATAGAAGTCATTGAGGGGCGTGCCAAGGTACTCGAGTCAACAAGAGAGGAGCTCAAGCCTCAAGGGGGAGGTTCAAGGGGCCTTTTTCGAGACCATAGGCATACTTGCCTAACAGACTGATACGCTAGAGGCTATTGCGGCAAGCCTTAATGAAGGAACTCCAGGAACTTAAGGGAGACCTCACGACATCCAAAGCAACCGTGGGGGGGAGGTGTTCTCCAAGCCATGCCAAAGCACTAGATTGAAGTCATAAAGCCCAAGGAGTTTAAGGGAATGATAGCCACTAAAGATGTCGATAATCTCTTGTGGGGGCATGGAGTAATAAGTTGGTGCAACCAGAATTATGGATGAAAAATAGTGTGGTCATGGATAATTTTTGTTAGTGATAATTGATTTAATTACTATTTATTAATAATTGACTTTTTATGAAGGAAAATGTAATGATTACCATGAGAGAAAATAAAATCATATTGGAAGAACGGATTTATCCCAAAGAGATTAAGGGAATCCTATGAGGGTAAATACATTTATGACAAGATCATTGGACAAGCACTCAATAAGTGACTTTCATAATGATATATAATAAGGCAAGGTTCAATCATGGTACTACAGTAGAATGACTCCATGATTATGTAATGTTGTAATTAATAGGCAAAGAACCAAAACTTACTTACAAATTATTTGAGTCTTAATTATATATGTCAAATCGATCCCACCATTAGTTCGAGATTCTAACCTTCAACCACACACAAATTTAATTAAAATTATGTTAAGTTATATAATAATCGCTACCATTATTGGTTTGTTACGTTTTGGTAATTTATTTGTTAACTTTCATTACCCCTTTAACAAAAACATTAATTTTGATATTTTTAAAATTTTTCCTATCAATAATTCTGTCAAATAAAAATTCTAAAAATATAAAAAAATTCTAAAAAATCTTAAAATTAATTAATTAATTTCTAAAATTATAAAAAAGATATTTTTAAAATTATGATTATATGATTTTAAAAAAAAATCATAAAATTTTAAAGAGAGGAATTGACAATATTGCACTATAAGAAGGAGTCCATGCTTTTTTAAACCCTCATCGTTGAATATCCTCTTTAGACCTTCATTTCATTTAAGACATTAACGTGGGATATTGTTGGGGACAACATACAATTTAACCACACATATAAATTCAAAATTGTTATATTTTAATATTGATGAAAGTTAAAATCTTATTATAAAATTAATTTATTTAGATAAGAAATCAAGGTCAATAACTATGCTTCAATATAATATAGATTTAATTTAATTTAATTATAGTTTTAATTTAATGAAAAATAAATTAAGATAGTTGTATTGCATAAAAAAATGAACTTAAAAGTCTAACAATGATATTAAAATTTTGACATAATAATTTATTTGGCCGTTTGTCAAATCATCTCAAAATAGATAGAAAAATTAATGTTTGTTATGACATGATTATGTGACAATCTATGTGTATGTCACGTTAGTAATTAATTAATTTTTAAAAATTTTAAAAAATAAATTGCTTACTGGCATTCATGTGGCAATACATGTGCATGTCACATTAACAAAGTTAACAAATGTCAACTTTTTCATCTATTTTGGGATGACTTGATAAATAATATAAATTTAAGGATTAAAAGAAGCGAAAAATTAAATGAAAAATTAAAATGACTTTTTTTTTATTTATATAAAATTAGAGTGCCAAACAATTCATTATTTGCTAGAATTTTTATATCACAAATGATTTCAAACATTTAATGAGATGTTGTAGTAGGACATCCACAATTTTTATATAAAGAACAAGAACAAGATAAGAGCTTATTCGGGCTCCAATCAAATTTTAAGGGCATCTTTGAAAACCAATTAAAATTTAAGGTTTGTTTTTTGTATAATGAAAATATAACAGTTTATCTAAATAAATAGAAAAAAAGGTAATTTTAAGTCACTGGATTGTTTGTTAAGTGAGAGCTCCAACAATGATTCGACAATTAGTACGGTAGATCAATTTTCATCAACGAGTAGAAAAATATACTTTAGATCCAAGTAGACCTGATGGTCAGTGTCGAAAATCGAAGAAGAAAGCTGTTTAGATTTTGGTTACAGATTTGTGACATTCAAAGTTGTTTCATGAAAAAAACTGAACTGTGGAAGAGAAGAGAAACGAGAGCTTTCGATTGGTGCAAACAATACATCCAGAGAAGGCCATATAGTAGAGATTTTAACAATCAAGTAACTTAAATAAATTTTTTTGAATAATTCAATGAATATTTTATAAGTTTTTGAAGCTGATCAACCAAAACATAAATTTACTAACAGTTTAATCACCTTATATGCAATTTACCCCTACAAATAAACCTGATTGAGCAAAGAAGCAAACATAAGGTAAAAACTCTTCTTCTTTTTTTTTCTTTTTTTCTTTTCCTTCATGTTGAATGGGAAAATTCCTTTCACTTTCTCGGGCATGAAAACAAAGGTAGAACAAGATTCTGCGATGGAAATTGAATGTAAAAGGCCCAGTAAAGTGACAAATTGTAGGCTGCTGAAAACAGAAACTGACAAAATTGTATATGAGACTTCACATTCTACAACTTTTTTTTTTTTTAAACCAAGTTTTAAAAACACATCAATACACATATAATAGAGCATGTGTTATCTTCTTTTGCCACTTGCCATTCACAGTGCTCCCACATACATCATAACCCCTAAATTATAGGCTTTTTCTAAAGCATTTTTCATTTCAACTTGCTACACAATATTAGATTACCTTACATTTCTTTTTGATTGAGACTACAAACATACACATTATTTCTTCATACGTAGATTTTAGTATTTCCAATTTTTGAAGCCTAACCATGTATATATATATATATACACACATGTATTAATAATTTGCTTTGCAACTTAAAGTCTTTTTAAGTTGATGCATGGGGTCATCCTCCATTTTTATGGGTTTATAAATAGAGGGAGAGAGTGAGAAAAAGAGAGAGAGATTAGGAGAAATATGGGAAGGAGTCCATGTTGCTCCAAGGAAGGACTCAACAAAGGAGCTTGGACTGCTTTAGAAGATAAAATACTTACATCATATATTCATGTTCATGGTGAAGGCAAATGGAGAAACCTCCCCAAGAGAGCTGGTATATATATAAAACCCCAAAGTGAAATTATTGTAATTATGCTTTTCAGTTCATGCCTTTTTATGGTTTATATCCCCCAAAATGCAGGTTTGAAGAGATGTGGCAAAAGTTGCAGACTTAGATGGCTGAATTATCTTAGACCAGATATTAAAAGAGGCAACATCTCTCATGATGAAGAAGAACTCATTATAAGACTCCATAATCTTCTTGGCAACAGGTTTGTAATCTCTCTCTCTCTCTCCTTTCAGCTTAGTAAACTCGAGACCTTGTTTAAAGGGTATGAACTCGCAGATGGTCTTTAATAGCTGGAAGGCTACCCGGGCGAACAGACAATGAAATCAAGAACTACTGGAACACTACTTTAGGTAAGAGAGCTAAAGCTCAGGCATCCATTGAAGCTAAAACAATACCAACCGAGTCTAGACTCAATGAACCCTCGAAAAGTTCAACCAAAATCGAAGTGATTCGAACTAAAGCTATTAGGTGTAGCAGCAAGGTGATGGTCCCATTACAACCGCCTGCAACTCATCAACATGGTCAACATCACTGTACAAATAATAATGAAGAAATGGGTGGTGGTATTGCAACAATTGAAGCTCACAATGGAATTCAAATGCTTGAGTCATTTTACAGTGATGGCGGCTCTGACTTGTTGAGCTTTGAGATCAATGAACTGTTGAAATCACACGATGGTGGAGAATTTGAGGAGAATCCTATGCAGCAGCACTTTCCGTTGGGTGAGGCAATGTTTAAGGATTGGTCTACTAGTCATTGTCTTGATGACAACGGTGCCGCTGATTTGGAATCATTGGCCTTTTTGCTTGACACTGATGAATGGCCATGATAGGAATATCAGTACTGCTACAGTGAAAAATAAAGGCAATCATTTCACCGTATATCTTTTTTTCTTAAGATTAAAAGAAAAAAAATAATGCTTCTTTTTGCTTGTTGGAAGTTTGCATGTTATGAGAAAATTACTGTAAATTTCGATGTTGAAAAATAAATAATTCATCGCCACGTGTCTGGTTAATGCGACCATTCTTGTTTTTAACCTCATTCCTTCTTTTCATCTTTGATTAAAATATTTTAAAGTTTAAAGATGGATTTAAAATTTGATCTGTAATTAAAGGACATGTCATGGAATTAACCCAAAAAATAACACATGCAACCAAAACAGTGTAGGCCGTTGTTACTTGGAAAATTTTGCCTCCTAATAAGGTTGGGGGACCAAAAGAAAATTGCACGTGGAAAAATGTCTAATGCAAACACAATCTCAATTCTCAAGCATGCATCATTGATTTGTTCCTGTGAGAATATTAGTGACTATAAATTTTGGGTCGTTTTAGATTTTAAAATGCTTAATTATCTCTTCAGTTTTTATCCTCTTTCAACTTTTTCAATTTTAATTTTTTTTTTTTTTTTTTTTTTTAGCTTTGAAACTTTGTTGAAAGAGGAGTTTCAATATGTGCATTTAAAATGAACTCGACGGAATGTTAATAAGGCAACTTCATTTCATCTACATAATTTTTTTCATGAATATGCTTCGAGTTTTTATAATTTGACACCACTATTTAAGTTGAGGAAATTAAGAATCATATATAATTTGTTCATTTCTTTTTCCGTTTGTCTTAATTCTTTCATATTAATGAATCTTTTACTTTTAAAAGAAAAATAAACTCTCAAAGTTGAAAAACTATAATATAGTGTGGAATTTGAATCATTTGTGAAATTGAAAGATGTGGAATTATGAAGGTACTAAGTGTTTTACATGTTACTTTCAATGTTGTAGGCCTAGTAAGGACAATAATTGAGGAATATGCTCTTATTACCTCATATATATATATATATATACAGTTTGGGTAAATTTTGTGAATGCGAAATTAATAAATGATGGCCTAAAATAAGAAAACATTTAAGGGTTGATTTTATTACCTCATTTATATATATTTATATACTTCAAGTCATTTCAGATTTTAGATTTTAAAAAAGTTGAGTGATATTGAAATTTTGTGCGTATAAGGAAGGTCACAAGTGCTTCCCATGACCTAGCAAGGACAATGATGAAAAATTAAATTTATTAACTACATAGTGTCTATAAATCTTGTCTAATTTTCAAATTGATACACATAGTTGCGACACGTGACCCAAAATGCCATGTTAGGAAAAGGACACGTGTTGGTGGATGGAATTTGACCGTTAGATGGGAATCCTTAAAACGTTACAGATTTAGGTAAAAACTTTAAATATGATGATGATGTGATAGCCAATTACATCATGTTCTTTATTTTTAAAGTCAATATTGTATTAATATAAACCCATAAACCGTCGGGTATGTTAATGATTGATCACAACAGTAAAGGGTACCTATAATTCAGCCTCTACTATTGATTACTTTTTGGTGAGGAGATTGTTAGATTTACCCATGCATGCACCTCGCTTAAACGTACAAATAATTTTAAAATATAAAAGGAGTAAAATATAAATTTATCAACTTTTGGGGATCAACCTCCTGCCTGTCCTTTGTCCTTTTTCTCTTCAATTATTTTGCATGTTTTTGTCTAAGTTAATATTATAACTTTCACTTTAATCTTCAATTTAGTATCTGAATTTTTTTTTATTCCATACAAGTACCTAAGTTCAGGAATGGATCCCAAATTTTTGAATTTTATATATAAATTATCATGTCTTTTAGATTTGATATCCACGTTGTAAAACATTCGCCCCTTAACTCATAAAGTTATACTTTATATTAATAAAGTATTTTTAAAAAATTTTAAATTATAGAACTTTAATAATTATTATTATTATCAAATATTAATTTATGATGGGCCCTGAAAGACTAAATTTAGAGGCCCAATATGGACTTTAAAGTCAAATTTCATAATTAATTGATTTGGCTCATACCTATACATATTAAATTAGTGTTTTTCTTATAGTTTGATTTGTATGTCTTGTTAAAGAATTATCTTTCTCTTGTAAAGTGCCGATACTGCCGAGAGAAAAAGAAAGGAGTTTGATGCCGCAATTGAAAGCATAGAGTAAAAAAAATACAAATTATCATCCTCTCGGTAAATATTTTTGCATAAATTATTTTTTTTATTATAACGATATTTATGAAAATTTTAGTATAGTATTAGTTGTTCCTTTTTACATATTGGAGAGAAATATTTAATTTTATATAGTGCAATTTTTTTCTTTTAATTTTTTTACTGTTAAATCGTTCATGCTTTTTAAAAAACATTTAATTGATTTGTTTAATAAGAAAAAAAAGTATCCAAGAAGAATTGACACTTGTTTACGTTAGGAAAAAAGTCATTCAGATTTATAAGTTTCACCCCCTTAGAGTAAAATATTGGATCCATCCTTGCCTAAGTTTGACTTTAATTTTCAATTTGGTACTTAGGTTTTTCTTTTGTCTCGATTAAATACGTTTTTTTTACTAGAGCACACACGTCAAATATTTATTGGGTCATATGATGTTGTTTGGTTTGGGTACCAAACTAAATATTGATGCTAAACTTAGATACCAAATTAAACATTGAAACCAAATAGATAATAAATGGTATATTAACCCTTATTATTATATGACATCTATTTCTAAATTGCAAAAAAATATGTTTTTTAACCACACTCGAATTTACATCTTCTTAATTGTTACAATAGAAACAATTATAAATTGAGTAACTTAATTAGTTAAATTAGAACATTCTATATTCTCTTATTACTGCTATAAAATTTTGATAAATTGATAAAAAAATTTATGAGATAAATCCATTTAATTATTTTCTAAAAAATATATCTAAGAATAAATTTAATATTCTTTGGAAGTTAACATAATTTTAATATTAAATACTATAAATAATTAATAAAAGGATTATTATTATTTTTTCGTATAAAATAACCTCACTAGTATACTTAAGATATTCTCATATCTTTTTATAATATATTAAAAAAAAATAAAAACATCATTTTAATTATACTTATATATTTTTTTTAAACTTTTACTTACAATATATTTATTAATACTTTATGAAAATTCATGTTTGTTGAGTGTTTTGCTGTGTGTCCTCTCGATGAGGGAAATCAGATATTTATAAGATATAGTTACTGTTCATTGAAATGACATTTTAGGTAGGCTCTATGCATGCGACATGCGATAAACGACAAACTTTAAATTTATAAGATACGGTTACTGTTAATTGAAATGAAGTCTTAGATAGGCTCCATGCATGCCAACACGTATATTGTTCTAGACTTGAAACGTGTTCATTGAACTACCCACTTGATTTCGCATCCTTTGCTTACAAACACCCAGAAACATGCGAGCCTGGCTCATGAGCTTTTCCCGCGAGCCCCTAATGTCTTTATTTTGTACGGCTCAAATTCCTCATCATCTACGTAGATTGTGGATCGATAGTTCGAGATTATATTCGAGTTTCGAGTCAATAATAAAAAATTCCATGACAATGTTTGTTTTGAAGATAATATTTTTTTATGTTGACCATTTTCTAAGTTAGTTTTCTCGAAAATAATTAATGAGAATCTTAGACAGAACCTTGGGATGGTATCATCTAATTGTTTTCATTACAAAAATAATTGAAGGTGGATATATGTCAGTTTGAAGATAATATTTATTTTTTATTATAATCTAACAATATTTTCTTGCATGTCATTAATGCTCATGCAAGAAGTTGGTCCACTATAATAATACATTTGACTGATTATAATAAAAATTGCTATTATATAATATTAGATTTTGTCACATTTCGGTGAAATTTTTTATATATAATATAAATAATTAAAATGTATTTCAACATCTTTCTATTAATAATATATTTCTATCAACGGAGAGAAAAAAAATATTTTAAGATAGATAAGAAAAAATGATAATAAGATAAAGATGGGTTTATTGTACCAAATGTCCTCAAACTATGATCTAGATTCTAAATTAGTCTATATACTTTAAAATATTTTAATTTAATTCTTAAAATATGAGTATCGTATCAATCATGTCTTTCCATCGACCCAATCATTAACTTGAGCCTTAAATGTTAGCTCAAATCTGGCATGGAACTTATTGAAAATTTGTTTCACAAATTTTAAATATGTTTGTGTCTATTACATGAACAATTTGAATATGATATATTTAAAAAAATCTTTTATTTTTTTAAGAATTAATTTTAATTTTTTCCTAATAAAAGGAAAAATCTAGATTTTGGGTTTTTACAAGAAAAAAAAAACCTGGTTTTTACATTAAAAAAACTATTTTATCTTTTATCTTTTTCATTTATTTTCCTTTCTTAGAATTAATTCTAGATTTTTGTTCTGGTGGAAGGAAAAACTAGAATTTTTATTTAAAAAAATTATTTTATCTTTTTAAAGTTGAATGACTAAAATAGATGTAGAATAAATAAATAACTAAAATAAAATCATTTTTAATGGTGCCCAACATATAAATTTATAAAAGTTGAGGTCACTAACTGTAATGACGTTTTGGTCTTAAAAAATATAATTTAATCAAACATGTGCAATAAGGGTCTCAGAAAATAGGCCGACAGCAACCATAGACAGAACCGGAAACTTTTACTTTAGTCATTGCCCCATTGAATCGATGGGAGAGCCGCCGCCGTACAATAATTAGGTGTTGAATTCGGTCACGTCCTAGTTTTAGAATTGGTCAAATTCTGCTATAAGTCCCTCTACTTTGCATAAGCTATGGATTTAATCTCTATATTTAAGTTTGTTTAATTTTAGTCCCTGTATTTTTTGAATTAGTTAAATTTAGTCCTTGTCATTTTTTTAGATTTTGAAATTTCAGTCATAACTAAGTGGTAGTAATTAAATATGTTTGGTTACTTTTGTTATTAATCATGTACTATGCCTAAAGTTGTAGATTTAGTCCATGTTCTTCAATTAGATAATTAATTAGACCTTACATTTTTTGAAATTTGAAATTTCAGTCTTAACACAAACGACAAACTTTAACCTTATAACTTTAAATTTGGGATGGTTCCTTTCTTTTTCTTCCTAACTGGCGCGCACACAAGAAATATTCATACATAAATAGATACATTTAATTTTATACATGAAATTTTGATGATTTAATTTTGATAAATTACCGAACCATTATCGATGTAATATAATTTTATGTTTATATGTTGCATATACAAATAATTATATTTATCTAATTTAAAAATAAATTGATGTATTTATTTATTTAAATATGTATAATTGCACCAAATCAGAGTTGATGAATCAAATTGCATGTATACAATTGTAATTTGATACATGAACATTGATTTGATGCAATTATACGCATGAAATTTTTTATTGTGATTCAATTATACACATTTAAAGAAATAAATACATCATTTTCTTTTCATATAATAAATATACTTATTTGTGTACGCAATACATAAATGTAAAATGATGATATATATATATTAATAATTGTCTTAGTAATTTTTGAAAATTGAATTAAATCAAAATTTCATGTATAAAATTGCACAAATCATAGTTCATGTATAACATTGTACATTTAACCAAAGTTCATGTATGGTTTTAAGATTTATCTCACAAAAAAAAAAAAAAACTTTGAAACTTCACCAAATAATGTCCAAATGTCATAAAATAAAATTCCATTTTATCAAAATAAATCCAAAAACCCGAAACCCAAAATTAATATAAAAATCAAAATTTTTTAATTTTTTAATTAAAACTTTTAGAGGGTTTAATAAGAATTTTCAAAAAAAACCTGAAGGGTTTAATTACTTTTTTCAAAAAATTGAGGGGCTTAATAAGAATTTCTAAAAATTTTGAAAGGCCTAGTTAAAATTTTTAAAAATTTTAAGAGGTTTAATGATAATTTACAAAATTTTGGAGGACCTAATTAAAATTTTCATAAAATTTAAAAGGACTAACAATGGCCCTGGCCCTCATGAAGATCCGCATATGGTAGTTTAAAGACTCTTTTTAGTATACCAACCTTAAACATAACTCGCTAAGAATCTATTAAATATAAGAAAAATTTTAACAAATTAAACATATTTATGTCGAACACAAACATGTCTCAGAATATTTTAAATGAGTCAAAGTATTAATGCAAACTCTAAACATTAATACACACCGCAATAACAGGGATAATAATATGAAAAACACCAAATGCCATAACTAATATCTATAGTTGATGCATCTTAATGGAAATTTTTTGCATGATATGTACCATTCAGTTGACTAAATATAACTTATTGTAGTTGCCCTATAGCTGGAGTTACCTAAAACCCTTCAATAATTTTGACTGACCTGCAAATTACTATCAATGATATGGTAATCCGAAAAGACATAGTTGGTTTAGAAACAAGAAAATTGAGTGCGTATATTTTGACCATAATACAATGCTATACCTAACCTTCTAGCGAAGTGATGGAACTGAAAGCATTGTTTTGACTTGTGTGTTATGAGATTGGACCCCAACCCCATAATGACCATGCAAACTTAAAAAAAAAGAAGAAAAACAGTAAGGGTGTGATTTTTTTTATAACTGCTTGAGCTCGGAAATGATTGGCGAAAGACAATGGATCCGATTCGGAGGCTATACATTCCATTGCAAGATACACGTAAATTTTGAAGTGTTGGAATTTATACTTTGAGAAATGCTTTGTAAAAGGTGAATAGTTGAGATTCAAAGGCAATGTAACAAATAGTGTCATAGCTAGGATGAGAGACTCGAGGACAAAATCAAAAAATTGTTTTAGAGAGACTAAAAATGAATATTTTTTTTACAAATTTTTGGGAAAGAGAAAAAAATACAATTTAACCATTATACTAATTTATAATTTCCTAAAAGTTAATAAAAAAAAATTCCATTTTTGGGTACTCCCTCCATCCTTATTAGATTGTTCCTAAGTATTCATACCTAGCCTTTAGACTGCTTGATATATCGTCATTGGTTGTCTATCTAGCCATATTGCTGCACTAGTTTGTTCGACTTGCTCTGTTGACCTCGTGACTTCAATTGCTCAGTGTTTTTTTTGGTAAGATTATTGGATCTTGATAGCTACTTGTTTGGTCAGATAACTTGGTTCCTAGATGACAACGTAGTTAAGTGATTGAGGTCTGATGGACATAGGTTTTCTTTAGGCCTCGGTGTGTTAATATTGGGCCTTGCTTAATTCATTAGAAACACCGAAGTTTCTTACATTATACTTTTGTAGCAATTAGGACACCAAGCTGTTGTTGTAGTATAGTGGTAAGTATTTCCGCCTGTCACCCGTTAATTTGGGTTTGGTCCCCGGCAACTTCACTGCTCAGAATTCGACGATGGAGCCACGGCGATTCCCTCTTGCAGCTCAATCCGAAACAATGAGAGCGGTGGAGAAAGCGACCAATACGCTTCCTTCGTCTACGATGCCTTCCACCACCTTTTCGGTCCTCAATTCTTCTCTATTTTCTCCAGTACTGTTATTATACCTTGTAAAAATATGAAGAATTGTTAAAAAAAAAAGAAGAAGAAGAAGAAGATACCAGAGTTGCAGTAGCTTAAGTAGCAAAGATTGCCATAACTAAGGTGATAGTGTATTTAGGTATTTATTCTTAGCTCCTCGATAATATTTTTAGAACCAAATTGGTGGTTGAATTAATTATATCCTCGATTGAATAGTTAGTGGGTGGTGACGTGATACAATATTATTGGCTAAAACTTTATTTTAACAGTTCTAATAGTAAATATCCACATAAGTAACAGAATCAAAATTTAAATAAACAAATTAATTAAAAATTAATTTAGTTACATAACTTCAACAAAAAAATAATAATTTAAAGGCTGTTGTTGAATTAAGCATTACAAATTCAATTAACATTATCATTGGTAAATTCTAATCCAACATTAAGATTATCATTATATCATATCATATTTTTGTTAGTATTAATAAACAATAACCAATATTTATATATTTTAAAATTTTAATTTCTTAATTGACTAGTGTGAGATGTTTTATAAATGATTTTACGCATTTAAATTTTTAATTAATTTTAAATTTGTAACTCCTTGAATTTTGAGTCTAGAAATTTTGAGTTTTAAGCGTAGGGACAGTGGGAAGGTTGCACATGTGTGTGGATGTGCAGTTTAATGTCAAAATGGGTTTGTTGGTCTAGAGGTTAAGAGAGTGTGCCTCCTGGTTTTAGGTTTGAGTCCTAGTTTGAATGTTTCAGTAGGTATTTTGTTTTGTTTTGTTTATAGCTAATAATTATAATTATTTATAATTATTAAATTATTATTTTTATGACTAAAGTTGTTTTTATTTCTCTTTTATTTTATTTTTAGCTTTTCTGTTTTCACGTTCTCCTCTCCTCTCTTCTGCTCTCTGAATATTTCTCAAAACGGCTGATTTGTGGATTCAGGAATTTTGTTCCTCTGTCGTCTTCTCCGATCGTATTACAGGTGTGGGATTCGAACTGTAACTACGTTATGTTATGTGTTTATTATTTTCAGCAAATTTGCTATTCGATTTATTCGACTGCATGCTAACCCATTAGTTTGGGTATTTAGTCGATGAAAGTGATGGGAAATCATCACTTTCTGATATATGTTGATAGGGCAAAGGTTAGGGACAGTTTTGGCGCTGTTGTAGGGTGGTTTCGTGATCACCCCGACAGTCACCCGGGCGTGTCCCTTGGGCATACGGGCGTGTGAGTTTGGGAATTAGGGATTTTAAATTTAGAGTCACACGACCTGGCCACACGGCCGTGTGGCTGATTAGGGGTTTAGGGATCCTACACGGGCGTGTGTTTCCGAACACACAGTTGTGTCTGATGGGCACATAGACGTGTGAGACCCTCAGACGGTCGTGTCTTCCCTGCACCTTTTTTAGCGATTTTAGACAGTGAGTTACACGGCCTATTCACACGGTCGTGTTCCTGATTCACACGGGTGTGTGCCTCTGTCACATGGTTGTGTCCCTGATTCACACGGACGTGTGCCTCTGTCACACAGCCGTGTGCTACCCGTCACACGGGTGTTTGGACCCCCACGCGGCCTAGATTGCTCCACACGGCTGGAGCACACTAGCATGTGGCCCTATCTCGCCAAATAAAGACTTTAGGTCAAATTTAAGTGTAATCGCAACTCTGTGTGTTCCAACCTTTGACTAAGCTTTACTGAGGGTAATTGTGACTCTGATCTGAGCTTAATGTGTGTGTTATTTGTGATTTGTTGTGCGATAGGCTTGATACTGAATTCGAGTTATGAGTGTACACATGTATGATTCTGTAACTGATTGATTGGATGTGAATGTCTGCTGCTGATTAATTATCTGAGACTGGTGTTCTGATTGTGTACATTTGTAACGCCCCGTACCCAAGACCATCGCCGGAGTCGAGCACGAGGTGTTACTAAACTTAATTTCATCAATTAAACAGCTTAAACAATTTATTTTTAAAATTTTAAGACAAGCTGGCCAATCTGCGTCTGATCACTTAAAAATTCATATCTCGAGTTAGAAACTAAAAATCTAATTCCGTAAATTTTCCTGAAACTAGACTCATATATCTATTTACTAATTTTTTCTAGAATTTTTGGCTGGGCTAATTAGTACAGTTTATTAGTTAAAGTCTCCCTGTTTGTGGTTCGACCGCCTCGACCTCTGTGTATTACTGAATCGAGATATCTCTCTGTATAGATTTTCAATGACTATGAAGTTTGTTTCTCTTAAAACTAGACTCAATAAGAAATCTGTACATATAAAGCATTTCTCTTAAAACTAGACTCAATAAGAAATCTGTACATATAAAGCATGACTTCTAATTATTTTTATACAATTTATGGTGAATTTCCAAAGTCAGAACAGGGGATTCAGAGATCACTCTGACCCTGTTTCACCAAATCGTAAATATCTCATAAAATACAACTCTTTTACCTATTTTGTTTCTTACACATGAAAACAGATTCATTAGGATTCAATTACATATTTTATACATCATCTAATTCTATTTCTACTATTTTTAGTGATTTTTCAAATTCACGTCATTGCTGCAGCAATATTCTGTTTTATAGCAAATTTTACTTTACTATAAATTTTCATGGACTAAATAGCATTTTAAACATACATGGTATCAAATATGATTTAGATTGGCCATTCTAATGGCTAATCATTCACAAACTCTTTTCTTGCCAAAGCATAACCATATAATAAGATCATTTACACAAAGTGAGTATTTTGCCATACATGCCACATTCAAGATACACAAGCCATTTTACCAATTTAGGCCTTCGGATAGTGTGAACGAGTCTTCGACCTATCCCGATTCTTAAGCCGGTTTGTCAAAACTACAATGAAGGAAAAAGGAAGGAGTAAGCATAAATGCTTAGTAAGTTCACATGCAAATAGTAAGTAACATAATCATGCAATTCCACATAAAAACATCATTTGCATAAACAACACCAAGACATTCATGTTACATTTGCATTTAATATCATGCTACGATTTCATCATACCTGTCAAATTTTCTCATTTACCACACTTACCAACATGTCACCTTCGTTTTAGGCATTCTCCTTATTTTCTTAAGATCCACCCATTGAACACATCGGAATATAATTCGAATACAAGGAAAGTTTGCACATAAGTGCCACAAATGTAGCCAAGCTACCATGTAACCCGCCCATAAGCGAACTCGGACTCAACTCAACGAGCTCGGGCGTTCGCATCCATAAGTGAACTCGGACTCAACTCAACGAGCTCGGATGCCTAGTTACATCTCACGAACTCGGACTCAACTCAACGAGTTCAGACATTTGCATCCATAAGTGAACTCGAACTCAACTCAACGAGTTCGGATGCCCAACCATCCTAGTGACATGTCACTTGTATTCTAATCTATTCCCAAGGTTCAAACGGGCTTTTTCCTCGATTACACATCTTTGCTGTCTTCCACGGAACATCGAAACCGATACTCGGTAGCAAATCATAATTTACATATAATTCAATAATAACCATAAAGCATAATATTTCATGATATTAATCATCATATCACATAAATAACATTAAATTACTTAAAATGACAATTATGTTACTACATTTACACATGAACTTACCTCGATACAAAATATTAGCAATCAAGCCTACTCCTCGTAAACTTTGTTTTTCCCTCGATCACGACTTAAATCTCGTTTCTCTTGATTATGGAGCTTGGAAGCTTGAAACAAACCCTAGCTATGGAGAACCCTTTAATTTTCGTCCTAATGAAGAAGATGAACATATTTTGCCATATTTTTCCTTTTTTTTAATATTTTAATTACCAAATGACCAAAATACCCTTAATACCTTTCTTTGAAAATTTTCATGAACAAGCCCATTTTTGTCCAAAATTTTAGAAATTGGTCAAATTTCTATTTAAGACCTCCTCATTAATATTCCAAAGTAATTTCATACTAAAAACTTCTAGAATGCAAGTTTTGCAACTTATTCGATTTAGTCCCTAATTTCAACTTAAGCACTTTATGCACAGAATTTCGTCACGAAATTTTCACACAATCATGCAATCATATCATAAACATCAAAATAATTATAAAATAATTATTTCTATCTCAGATTTGTGATCACGAAACCACTATTCTGATTAGGCCCTAATTCGGAATATTACAACATTTGACTGCATACATACATATGCATAAACTATTTTAGGTGGGATTTTAAAGAGAAGGAAGATTTACTGAACTGAACTGGCAGCTGATCTATTGGTTATTAGCCCCTAATACCCAGAGGGTCATGGGCGGTCCCAATGCCCTGAGGGTTGTGGACAATTTGGCTGTATTGCGGACTACCGCGATCGTGATTTATCAGAACATACGTCCAAGATTACCGCATATCATTGGATCGAGGCGGCAATTTTACTGCAACCTATTGGTAAAGCGGATTACCGCATTGCACTATACCATATGTACGTTAGCTACGCTACGTACCACCATCTGATTTGGCAGTTTATACTGCATGTTTGTACCGCGGTTTACCGCATTGCATAGTACAACTTATACGTTAGCTTTGCTGCGTAATATACGTGAGTGGCAATTTATCTGCATACTGTTAGCCCCAATACCCAAAGGGTCGTGGGCAGTCCCAATTCCCTGAGGGTAGAGGATAATGCTGATGTCCATCGTTGCCAGGCAACCCAGGATGACATCATATGGAGTGTAGGGTTGGATGGGCTTTTCGAGGCCCCATATGGAGTGATTGGTTGGAAGAGCTTAATAGCTCTATCGAGGAGTGATGGGGGACGGAGAGGTGTGTTGGCTGGATGAGTGAGTTTTCTTTAACCCAACTGCACTCATATGCATCTTATTGACTGTTTTTTGAGTACGACTATCTGTTGTACGGTTTGACTGAAAGCATTTATGACACTGTGAAATTGTTAAATGTTGATTGTATTTGACTGACTGAATTGAAACTTGAGATTGAATGAGAGTTACGGATACTGTGACTGAATGGCACTTGCGACTATGAGACTGAGTGTGTTTTTATTATGTTTTGAATTCTGTTGTCTGCTGGTACGTCCGTTTCGAACGTACCAACTATTTTGTATAGCTCTGTAAGTATGTTCCGCTTCTGAATTGCTTTTTGGCTTTCTGTATTTGATTCGGTAGTTAGATGGTTTGCTCTCACACTGAGCTCAAGTAGCTCACCCCCATCTGTTTCCTCTTTCAGGTACAGTTCTGGATTTTGTTGATGGACTCGATACGCGGAGGTCTCGGACAGTCTCGGTGAAAGTGGATTATCAGTTTGTGATCTCTAGTTTTTTTATTTGGTTTTCGTACTGTAAGATTTTATAATACTGTGGTACAATTACTGTTTTAAACTTTTATTCGTACATGTTATTTTGTTAAGCTTGTGGACGGAATTTTAAACAGTTAAACGTTTTGATTTGTTTTGAGATAAACATTATCAGAAATGGAATTTTGAACGACTTGTTTTTGTAGAAATCTTCTCACGATCACGTCGGTGATCAATGTAACATTTTGAATTCGATCTAAACTTCTAGGCCGGGTTTGGGGTGTTACATTTATAATGTATTTTTAATTATTATAATTAATTTATTATTTGAATTGTTAAATATAATTAAAATATATTAACTTATTTAACAATTCAAATATAATAAAAATACATTTTCAAATACCATATTAAAAGGTTGATATGATATTAATAAAAATTCAAATCATAATTAAAATATATGTACTATTTTCAACATACAATATAATTTTACTTTATTTAATTATTATTTAAAATAAAAGTTAATAAATATTATTAAAATATATTAATTATTTTGATAATATGTAATACTAATAAAAAAAAACCTATTATTAAAGCATTTGAACAAACAATAAAAAATTGATATGTTGTAAAATACACTTTTCACTATTCAACTTTTATATTTATTTTATTAATAGTAGCTATAATATTTTGTAAATAATATATAATTAATGTATAGCAAAATATAATATCGATTAAAAATAAAAAAATAATGTTTAATTTTTTAAAATTTGTAGTAATTGTAAATTAAATTATAATTATTTTTAAATGTGTAATTATCACAACTTCTATTAAATTATAATTATTTTTAAATCGATAATTTTCACGAATTCTACTTTGCCTTAACTTTTTTAATTAATAATTCTAAAATAAATAGTATAATTATTTTTAAATATTGATTTAGTAATATAGTAGAAAATAAAACTTATTTTTGTTGGTTCAAAAGATTTTTCAAACTCGTGTTATATATTATAGATATAGAGATAGATATAACTAATTACATCTTTAAATTTTATTTAAATAAAATGAAATTTAAGGTGAAAAAATTATATTAGTATTGAAATATTTTATATTGTGATAACTACACTTATGTCTTTGAAAAAAATATAATAAATTAGATTTTAAGAGTTTTCATTTTTTATTCTTATTCACTTGCTTAGTAGCTAGTATGCTGAGTAATGGGCCTTGCTTAATTCATAAGCTTTTATTGGGCTTGAGTGTGTTAACAAGCAAAGAAATCTGTCATAAAATTTTAGTTTTTAAACTAACTTTTAGTAACCATTTAATAACTGGTCGTTGTAGTATAGTGGTAAGTATTTCCGCCTGTCACGCGGACGACCCGGGTTCGATCCCCGGCAAATGCGTTTATTTTTTTTATTCACTGCTCAGAATACGACGCCGTTACGTTTCCCTCCAATCTCTTGTCTCTGTTTGTGCCTCAGAACTCCTCTCCACCACTTCGACTTGAGAGGAAAAAAAAAAAAGCTTCGATTTCACTGAGAACTGAAACGGAGATGGGATCGGGGAGAAACGACTCGCCCGGGTCAGGCAACCCAGGTCCAAGTGGGGAATCGGATCCCTCCCCCCCGATGGAGCCACGGCGATTCCCTCTTGCAGCTCAACCCGAGATAATGAGAGCGGCGGAGAAAGACGACCAATACGCTTCCTTCGTCTACGACGCCTGCCGCGACGCCTTCCGCCATCTTTTTGGTACTCAATTCTTCATTATTTTCCCTATATTTTCTCCAGCACTGTTATTATACCTTAGAAAATATAAAAGAAATGTAAATTTTTTTATAGGTACCAGAGTAGCAGTAGCTTATCAGAACGAGGTTAGTTTTAGACTCCAATCCCTAATAATTCACTAAATTAAAATTTTTCTTACTTTCTTTTTTTTTTTGAAAAATTTAATTTATTTTGCAGACAAAACTCCTAGGTCAAATGCTTTACTATGTTTTAACAACAGGTTCTGGGCAGCAAACATTAGGAGAAGAATACTGTGATATAACTCAGGTTTGATGTATTTTGAAGAAAATAAATGAATTATTTATTGCTTAAAATATGTATCTGAATTTATTCTCTGAATAGCTTGATATGGTGTTTTTTATTTTAAGGTTGCTGGACCTCATGGCCTTTCCCCAACACCTGCTAGACGTGCTCTCTTTATTGTGTATAAGACTGCAGTTCCTTACATTGCCGAAAGAATTAGGTTTAAATTGAAGCTTCATCCCTTTTCATGTTTGTTTTACTGTTTGGGTACTTCGTTTTTTGTTTATAACAGGAGGCGCATTATGTTTATCAGAATTTGAGGGTATGTCTGAATTTTCCTTTGTGCAGCTCTAGAATTGCGTCCCGTGGTATAACCCTCGCTGATTTGCAGTCTGATGAGTTCTATAGTAACAGTGGTTCTGAGAGGAGTCAAGTAGAGTCATCCACAGGCGTTGAAATTTCATTACCCTCAGAGTCTACTGCATCAGTATCTGCACTGTCGAGGTTGAAAGAGAAACTACATGAAATGTGGTTACGTGCAGTTCAGAGATGGCCAGCAGTATGAATATCATGTTCTTTTTTTTTTTTTTTCTGGAAGAGTTCTTTTCATTTATAGAAAACTACTTTTGTTCATTCTCTGGGGCTCTTTCTTACAAGCACAACTTAATTCTTTTAGTTTTGTTCTTTCATTGTTGATGTAGTCCTTTAGACGGATATATTTTGGTGCTGTTGCATGCAGGTGCTGCCTATAGCTCGTGAATTCTTGCAATGGGTTCTACGTGCTAACCTCATGTTCTTCTACTTTGAAGGTATTTAGAGCTTACTCATCTGTAGTTACTAATAAATTTTTAAAATGGAACTTCAGTCATCTTAATATTGTTAATTTTCCATTGACAACCTTGGTAGGTTTCTATTATCATATATCCAAACGAGCAGCTGGTATTCGCTATGTGTTCATTGGGAAGCCATCAAATCAAAGACCCAGGTATATGGTTTTCTACTTGTTTGCTTTGATGCAACATCTTTCTTTACATGTTTGGAGCTCAGCATCATGCGAGGAAAAGCTTGGGTGTGCTGAATATCGATAATAAAATTTTTGGCTGCCTTCAACTACAGGTACCAAATCCTGGGGATTTTCCTCTTAATTCAGCTATGCATCATTGCCGCTGAAGGTCTGCGGCGCAGCAACTTATCTTCAATTACAAGTTCAATTCATCAAACCTCATTAGGGTCTCATCAAAATCCAACAGGTTAATTTGCAACAAGTTTCCTTGTAGTGCTTTCGTAAACTTGCAGCTTTCAAGATGAAAAGTTTATATTGTGTCAATGGCCAAGTGCTTGATGGTTAACCTATAATCTGATAACCTCATCTTGCTTCCGTGCCTATAAGTTGAATCTTTTGGATTATTGCTAGAATGAATGTCAAGTTAATTGTACAAAAGGTATATCTCTTGGCTTGTATTAGTATTTAGTAAAGCTCTTGAGATAGCCGATAGTAAACCTACTATGTTCACTGGGAAATCATTATTTAAGATATTTCATTATCCTCATTTCAAGCAGTTGTGCCATGGGAGATTAGCATGTATTGTGTGACACATTGTTGTTTGGGCATGTAGGACAAGGTTTACCTCTGTTAAATGAAGAAGGCAACTTGATACCAATGGAGGCTGACCAGGGTAGTTGGGTTGGTGAATCAACTTCAGAGGTAAATTATCGAGTTTATTGCTGAATATTCTGTTTATGTATTTCGTTATTATCATCCCTTACCATTTTTATTTCTTATTGCCATATTCATTGTAGGAAAGTTCTAGATTAAGAGATCATAAGTGCTAGGCAAGATTAACGATAAAATATTAGTGTTACTAATCATTGGCAGATGCAACTTATCGAAGGTTTAAAACCATTATGGAACATTGATCTCATATGAAAAGGACTGTATCATTGATAAACCCTAAAATCTAAAAGCTCTTCCACGAGCGAGTTGCTTTAAATATTTCAACTTCTTAGCTTTGATTTAATTTACCTATTCATTATTAGAAGCTTATTTATTTTGGGTTATTAAAGTACTATGAACAATATCTTGGATGCTTGCACTTTGCCAAATGATAACATATAATGCTCAAAATCTTCTTTTGCTGCAATTCAGTCAACAGGTGTTGTCAGCAAATGCACCTTATGCCTAAGTAATCGACAACATCCGACGGCTACGCCATGCGGTCATGTATTCTGCTGGTACTTCTCTTTTCCCTTATTGTCGAATGAATCTTAGATGTAGATTCTATGTTAGAAGAATTGACTGCAAAAATTCATTCATATATCGTGATCTGTCTGTAGGAACTGCATCATGGAATGGTGCAACGAGAAACCTGAATGCCCACTTTGCCGCACTTCCATAACACATTCGAGTCTAGTTTGTTTATATCATTCAGACTTTTAGATTTTACTTATCCTCCTGCATTTTGCTGGTGAAAATTTTTAGAAAGTATACAAAAGAAAATAAGGATTAGTATGTTCAGTTTTTCAATAACCATTGTAATAGATAATTTCCCCTCTCTTAGGGGATATCTGCATAGGTAGACCATATTTTCATCTCCCTTGGCACAAGATGTACCAGTATGTTAGTTTCGATTTTTTATATTCTTTTTTAAAATACTGTGTCTAGTACTTGTGTTGGATACATTTTTGGGTATGAAGACGAGGATATCATTTTTCAACCATAACCAACATTCACATTCAAGGTTATAACAAGTTGGCATGGCATTCCATGTATGATAGTATATTTATCACATTAGATTTTGAAAATAGTAGAACTTGATAAATTTAATAGTTATGGCAGAAGTTAGCCTATTTTCAAACTTGCACAGTTTGTAGGGAAAAAGTTCACACCGGGGTTGACGCCATTTTAAACATTAAACTAGTAGCTATAATTGTATCTATACTATAATTAAAATTCCTTTCTAAGTTTGGCTAAACTCAACACCAATTTAATAAGAAAAATACATTTTCTTAAGAAAATAATAATATTTTTATAATGAAAATTTATTGGCAAGTATTTTATCACTCCTAATATAATTATTAAATAATTTCTTTTACAAAAGTACTTTTAATATTTTTTTCTTATTCGAAAAAGTAAATTTACTTTCGTACAATTTAATCGATTAAATTGGAAATGGGAGAGAATGAAAAAGTGAGAAGAAAATAAAATTTAAGTGTGCTTGGTAAAAAAAAAAGTGAGAAAAACATAAAGAAAAAGAAAGATAATCATTTTCTATAGTGATGCATAAGACTCTATCATTTCAAATTGGAACTATGATAGAAGAGAAAACGAGAAATATGTATGTTAGTTCAAAATTATATATTTTTAAGTATTTTATTTTCTTTCAATTTTCTAATCTTTCCTATCAAGCATTTTTATGGAAAGAAAAATTATACATTTTCATCTTTCTATTTTTCTATCATTCCAGTTTTTCAATTTTCCACTCTACTAAATAGAGATCATTCTAATTTTTCAATTTTCCACTCTACCAAATAGAGCTTAAGGTCGAAGAAAAACTTAAAATTTCAAAAATCGATTTATATCATAGTATTTTAATTAAATTTATTTAAGCTTAATTGGATTTGATTCAATTTTCTATCTAAAAAATATATTTTTATTTAAATCAAATTCAACAATGTCATATGTATGCTATTTTTCTTAATTTATAAATTTAACCTAAAAAATATTTTATATAAAAATTATTATTTATAACTCTTAAATTCAAATCGAAACCGACCTCAACTGTAATCAGTCACTGACATTAAAAAACCCTAATGTCACTTAACATTTAATCATTTTTGTCAGATTGTAAGATCAATAATCATTCCAAATCCAAAGCGACGAAGAAGCAAGTCGTAACCTTGATTTACCGTTTCTCTCGATTCCCCCAAACGCATGGCTGCTCAGATTAGCAAGAAGCGTAAGGTTCGTCCTCCTCATTAAACTGCACAGTATTTGGAATTAATCACGTAATTCTTACTATTTAGGTTTCTTTAATTCGTAAGATCTGAAATATAATGCTTATATATGTTTTAGTTATTATAAGTATAGAAGAGTTTCCCAGTTAAGCGTCCTAACTACTAACATTACCATGAGATACTCTAGTTTTGTTTGTTTGTTTTAAAATAATTATGATTTGATTGGGAGGACAGTTTGTAGCGGATGGAGTATTTTATGCAGAACTCAACGAGGTGTTGACAAGGGAGCTTGCTGAGGATGCGAGGTAAATCCACCTAACCTTTTTGCTTTGGTTTTTTTTTTTTTGGTAGAGTGAAAAGAAAATTGAAATATTGAAGTAGAAAAATAGATAACATAAATTTTGTTCTTTCCATTTGCTTGATAAAATTAAAAAATGAAAGGAAAGTAAATGGAATTTAAAAAAAAATACATAATTTTGAATTAACTTATATTTCTATCTTATTTTCTTTTCTTTTATTGTTCTAATTTATAGTGATTTACTTTTATGTATTAGGATAGAAAATAGTCATTCCTCTTGTTTTCTTTTCTTATTTTTTTTCCTGCCAAATACATTTAATTTTTTTTCTTTTTGGCTTGGTTCATGATTTGGGACAGACGTTAAAAAAAAAATTCTTATAACCAATCACAAAGCGTCACATGTTGTCTATGTAAATAAACAAATATTTTCTTCTATTAAATGTATATACACATTAAAAAATATAAAAAATAGAAATACACATAAAAATTCAAATATATATGTAAAATATAGAAAAAAACATATAATTTATAAAAAAATTTACAAAAAATACAATAATTAAAAATAAATTAATTGAAATTAATAATATTATTACAAAAAATATATAAAATAAAATTCTAAAAAGGTATTTAAATTTCAAGTTGTTTTTGCAATTACTTGAAACTTAAATACCTTTTTAATTTTTATAACATTTTTCAACTTGTATATACTATTTTGACTTCTTAAAATCTATAATTATGTATTTTAAAATTTTATAAAAAATACTTTTTATTTTTTATATATTATATATGGAGTTTTATATTTTTAATCAATATAATACATATAATATTAAAAATAAAAAAAGACAAGTAGTGTATTTTAATAGTACCACATGTTCAGTCAATATCCATCAATGCCAGGTCAATGCTAGTCAACACTAGTGAATAGTCTATCAACTTCGGTCAACTAAAACACTTTTTACTTTGACTAATAATTGACTGGCCATTAACCAATTTTGACCGACATTGATCAGGGCATTGACCGGCCACGTGGCACTATTAGAATACACATCATGTCTTTTTTTTTTTTTAATTTTAACATTATAATAATATATTGATTAAAAATGCAAAAAAAAATCATATATAATGTATAAGAGAGTTTTGAAATGTTTAAAAATATTTATTTTTATAAAATTTTAAAATATATAATTTTAAATTTTAAAAATTCAAAATAATATATACAAATTGGGAAATGTTATAAATATTAAAAAATGTATTTAAATTTAAGTAATTGCAAAAAAAATAGAACTTGAAATTTAAATAAATTTTTAGAATTTTAGAATTATATATTTTATAATTTTATAAAAATATTTTTAATTTTTTTAAAAAAATTACAATTTTTTATACAATTTTTATAATAATATTATTAATTTCAACTAATTCATTTTCAATTACCTTAATTTTTTTGTATAATTTTATTTATATTTTATATTTTTTCTAGATTTTATATAATTTTTCTGAATTTTTATATATTTATTTTTTTATATTATTTAATGTGTATATACATTTAATAAAAAATATTAGTTTTTTACATAAAGACGTTATGTGGTGTTTTATTATTGATTATAAGATTCTTTTAATGTTTGTAAAAAGAATTACTAAAAAATATAACCGAAGAATACTTTAGGTATTAAATTAAGATAAAAAAAAAATTAGTATCAAAAGCGAAATCGTGAATTAAACGTTTAGTTTTGTTCATTACTGATCTATTTTATGATTATGCACCTAGGTCATTGTGAGTGGAAAGCTCCGTGCCTAGCGTGCTAAGTCTATGAAGTTCAAGGATGGTTACATGATATCCTCATGTTATCCTGTCAAGGAATATATTGATTCTGCCGTTAGACACGTCCTTCTTAGACATGTCAGTTAAAATGCAGTTCTAAGTGGCCTTTTTCTTCTATTATTATCCAACTAAGAAATTTGATGTTAAGATTTGTAACATGAAAGTTATCTGTTTGTTTTTTGTTCATGTTTTCCTTCAATAGGTTTCTACTTGAAGGGACCTGAAAGACATTGGTATTCTGTTTGAAATATTTTCAGGGTGTGCTGGGTATCAAAGTTAAAATCATGCTTGATTGGGATCCTAAGGGCAAGCAGGGCCCTATGACCCCATTGCCGGATCTTGTCACCATCCACCCTCCAAAGGATGAAGAAGAGTTTAAAGAAAAGAAAGAGTATGAAGCAGTTGTTCCCCCAACCAATATCGAGTTTCCGGTTCTGGTTTAGAGCCATAATGTTGATGCCCCCAACCAAGTTTATATTACCTTTTATGTTCAACACTAATATACATTAGCAGGACCATTACTGGATGCCCCTGTATGAATTAATGTCTTGCTGAGATCCTTTGTTTAGGATTTGGGTTTGAATTAGATTGAGTTGTTTTTAGTTTAGGTTGTTTTAAACTTGCGGATTCAGGCCAATTTGGGTTTGAGACGGTTTAAATTCGGATTTTTGACAATTATAATAAAACCATGTAGAATAATAGTTGATCGAATCGGTTTCATATCATAATTAAGTTCGAATCTAAGGAATGTGAATCCATGCCAGATGTATTGCTAGAAACTTTCCACTCTAAATCAAAGCAAAACTTGTCAAAAGTTAAAACGCATTCATTCATCCTACTGAATACTTGAAGCGAAACAAAAACCCTACTTAGCATTGGTCTTAACTCTTCCATTCCATAGATGTATACTTCTAGCTACCAACTGCATTTCAGCTCACCCATGTTAAGAGGGCAATTAAATGGGCATGCCTACCTATCCTATAGAAGATTCTTGAGCAACAAGCAAAACTGATTAGTTGATTGCATACGTTGCGCCAGGCCTGTCTTGATTGACTTGGTTGAAATTCACATGTTGGGGGAGTAGATTGTATCTTATACCCAGCTCCTCAAAAATTTTCTTCAACTCGAGAACCAGCTCGGTTCTACGCTTGTTCTTTTCTCTGAAGTCCTGAAAGTTCATTGTGTGTGTACAAAAGAGAGCCATCTTTAATTTATTAACATTCTCGATCTCCTTCACCACCACTAGGTGGCCAGGATGCCATAGGGTATTGACCTCCAAATGCCTGGTAAGAGACAAAGAACATAAATTCTATAGCCAAAGTCGACTCGTAATGTACGAAATATGTTCTATAAACATGCTACAAATCCGATCTTACTTCTTTATTTCTTCTTTCAGCCTGCCAATTGTCTTTGCAGGGGTCATAAAATCAATGGAGAACTCTACAGTATCACCCATATCTGGACTTCTGTAGTAGTTGCTGATTGGCTTTGTTGCCAAAACTGAATTCGGGTAGTACACCTTTTCATTATCGAGCTTCAAGAAGACGGTCGTTAAAATATTCATTTCCTCAACCAGCAACTGTCAGTTACCAAGTGATAAGCATAGTTAGTAATATTTACCAGACATGCACGTGTATATATATATATACAGGATCAAGCCCTTCAAACAATTACCTGAACACCATCAACTACACAACGATCACCTACATCAAACGGATGCATCACGAATACGAATATAATAGCTTCAAAAATAGTCTTGCAGGTGTTTCCAAACATAAAGGCTGCAACTACAAGCTGTGAAGAAAGGAGCAAAAGCACTTTTGTGGTTGCAATTTCCATCAAAAGTAACCATATGACAACGGTAACGATAATCAAGACGACGGTTACAAGTTTGTTCAATTGCTTTACGGCTGTTTTGGTGTCGCTCAAAGCATGTGCTAGCGTTTTCCGGTCCTGGTAAACTTTTATCTGTATGAAATAACAAAAGCAAGCATGTTGACCAAGAATCCTACAACAGGATATTATGTTTGCATCAAATTCACATATGCGTGCGTGTGTGTATGTATATATGTGTTTATATAAGTGCTCTTACCACCCAGTTAGTGAAACTTTTTCTGTCAATTTTCCCAGTGCTTGATCCTTCAAACAATGGAAACACGAGTTCCACCTCCTCCTTGATCATGAACCTTAAGAGATCGTCTTCATCAATGTAACTGACCATAAAGAGCATATCGTAAGGGAAAAGGAAAAACCAAAAATTACTAGAAGCCTAAAGAAAAAGCTGATATTCTCACCGGCGATTTTGATTACTCTCATGACAGACCACGTTCGAGAAAATTTGATGAGCAATATACTGTGCCTCCTCCTCATTAGTGATCTCTTTATCTGCTTGTTCACCACCTTCTTTGTAAACACTTTCGTCTAACGTATTGGAGATCGTTGAAAGCCCTGAATTCGTGATAGCATCTACCAACACCTTCATGTGCCAAGATGAAACCTTTTCTCGTTTCAATTGATGGACTTTTCCCATGTCGATCACATTTTTTGCTTTTGCTTCTTTACCTTTCTTGTTTTTGCTAACAGTCAAACAAGTAGGTGATCTTTGAAACCCATCGATCTCCATAAACGGAGGTCCAGAAAGGGTCTTAAGTATGTAATGATGGAACACTGATTCTTGTATTCTGTCAAAGAACTTGTTCATATGGAAATTGGAAGCTAATAGCTTTAACAACAAAGTCTTCAACAACCACAAAAATGATCCGATAAGAACACTAACTAATGTCCATGTTATTTTATCGAGGATTTTTGTGGCAGTCTTCGATCTCTCAATGCCGAGAAACAATAGAGTCCAAGTAAGAAGAACTAAACTCAACCAAATAAACACTTGAACACTCTTCTTCAAACCATGAACAAAATACAACACTTTCTTCCTTAACAAAAAGTTGATCTCAATCAAGAAAACAACCAAATGCATGAACCAATTAGTAACCAACATACCACAAAATATAACCATAACAAGCACACACCATTTCCAAATATGCAAACCCCAAATTTGTGTCTTTTGCAGTTTATCTAAAGCTAAACTAGCTATTAAGCATCCCAATAGGATCAAAAACACAACTACCTCAAACACAACCTTGGGTTTCACTCCTTTAAGCTTCTCTTTATGTAGTTTAACTTTCTTAATGGTCTCTTCATATTCTTTTTCTCCATTAGAGGTCATTGAAAATGTTTTTGACACACTAGAATCTGTCCTAATATTAGGGGAGGCCTTACTAAAGGAATGTCTATATGGTGAACCAAGTTGTTCTTGAGTAGCAAAGTTAGTCTCTTCCATTTGATCAGATTCAATGAGATAAGATTGTTCCCCAAATCTTGATTTGGGTTTTGTAAATGATCTTCTTCGAGTAAGGTGAGACTCATTACCTGCATTTGGGACTTTTGGTGGTTTATTTGCAGTGTGTTTAGGGGTTAATACCTCTGATTCTTTCGACACTTTGGGAGTTTCTTCGTTGGAAACATTAATCAACACTTCTTCTTTCTTATCTGCCATGTCTTTAGCTTTTCATTGAACACCTGGTAGGAGATTTAAACAGAGGATCAGATTTATATTTAAGAACAGAAATGGAAACTTATAGAGGGAGAATCAAAAGATCTGAAGACCCATTGACCTTTTGGCTTTTAGTCCATTACCTGAAAAGTTTTCAAGGAAAAAAAGAAGAAGAAGAAGAAAGTCTCCACAGGATACCCAGAAATAGTAAAAAACAAGAAGCTCCGCTACACAACTTAAAGCAATGACAAGATACCAAAAGACATTGTAAGAAACACCCAAGGGTAAAACAAAAAAGAAGAACACTCTGAAAGTAAGATTCAGATTAAAATGTTCTGACTATGGAGTAAGCTTTTGTCGTGGGTAGACGGAGGAGTATTATTTAATTAATGAAATATGAGTTTGCCTGTAGCTAGCTGACAAGAAAGACAGAAAGACCGTGGTTTTTCTTCCTTCAGGCTCCCTTTTTTAAGTTTTATAAAACTTCCAATTTCTATTTCTTTTTCCAAGTCGGGAGATAAAATTTTTTGGTGAAAAAATGGAGCATGGATATCTTGAGCAACACTTTTTCGAAGAGGTGAATATTCTCATCATCATTTTTTTTTGTGTAAAAAATGTTATGTGAGTTTTCTATTTTCCATATTACTCGAAAAATAATAATTAATAAGGTTAGTGATTATTATTTGAATCAAGATTAAAATTTTAAATTTTAAAAAATATTATGATTAATAATAATTTAATTGAAAAATATAGACTAAACCTATAATTTTATACCTAATATAAGACTAATAGTAAAATTTAACTAAATAAATTTAACTTGTATTATTCTATCGTAACTAGAAATTAAAATACAAGATTAAATCCATAATTTACACAAAATACAGGAGTTAATAACAATATTTGACCATTTTTAAAGCAAACGCTACCCATTTTTATATTAGATATATTAATTTACAGCTTTATATATACATTAATACTAACTTAAAATATTGATCTTAGTCAACAGAAAGAGCACACTTTTCAAGCATACATAGAAGTTTCCCAAGGTTCGATTTGGGACGGTGATTATTTTTAAATTTAAAAAATTCGAGGACTTCCAAGAAATTTCTTTTAATACGAGGAGAGATAAAAAGATATTCAAACATAAAAACTGAAATCTCAAGTGAATTATAACTTTATATTAATAGAAGTTAAAAAACTTCCGTTAAAACTAAAATAATTGACCAAATCGATATAATTTAGTTAATCAGTTGATTAATTGATTTAGTTCGGTCGATTAACGGTTTATTCGATTTGAAATCAGGTAATTAATTAAATTAATCAAACTTAATAAATAATATTATATATTATATGTATTAGGTTATTATTAATTCGGTTAATTTGGTCAAATGAATATTATTAATTATTTGTTTTATATGTTTTGTACTTATTTTAACCAAAAATAAAATAAAACATATAAATTTTGGTTAATTCAGTTAACCGATCAAATTAATCAAAATATTTCTATTCTGTTATTTTTTCTTGTATTTTTTTGATTAACGGTTAAAGGATTAAAAAGTTCGATTAATACTAGCTCGGATCGGTTAACCATTTGAATACCCCTAATTATACTATACTATTAGTTTGATTGGGTTATGCTCTTGAGGTTAAGATATGTTTCAAGTTTTTATATTCTTTATAGATTTGTAATTTAGCCATTTTATTTTTATTTTTAGGAATTAAATCTCTCTATTTTTTTAAATTTAAAAATTAAGTTCAATTATTATTATCGTTAAAATTCTTTTGCTAAAATTATTTGTGTATCATTTTAGAATAAACAAATACCGACATGATAGCGCCATGTAACAAGAAAAGAATTTAATTAACTAAGATTTTTTAACAATACTAATGATTGAATTTGTATTGTTAAAATAGAAAAATAAAGAAACTAAATTCCTTAAAACTAAAATAGAAAGGCTAAATTTCAAATATATGAAGAATATATGTACTTAGAGGGTAATTAAACCTTTGATTTAATTTATTAAACAATTATAATTCTTTTTGTACATAGCGATTTATTTAATCTTCCGTTAATAATTATAGTTCAAAAAGGAATTTAAAATTAAAACCACTATTTTTGACTTTTGAATTTTGAGTTAAATATTTAAAAATAAAAATTAAAAAAAAAAATCAATTTTGAGCTTTAATATTTAAATCTGTTATTTTATTATTTTGACAGTAGAGGTGGAAGCGAAGCAACGAGACAAAATGGAAGTGGTGTGTTTCTTTCACTCCCGTTTTAGATTCCATTCCACCTGATGAAGAAGCTTCCTTCAGCCTGCCATCTCTCCATTGCTTCCAACTTCCCAACCTTATTCTTCCTTTTCCCATACTTCTAGTCTTTCTTTTTTTTTCTTTCTTGAAATTAAAGTGTTTATCGTCTGACTAATCTCTTTTTTCGTGAGTATTCTCCAAAAAGATCAATGGCTAGCAATAAAATATACTCCATTTTTTATGGAAGGGGATCAAGTCATATTACATCATTAAATGAAGTATTAATTTTTTTTATTCACAATACACGAATTTGAGATAAAAAAATTTGAAGTTAAATTTTTTTAGAAGATCATATTTAAATTGTATAAAAATTTTAAATTATTTTATTGAATTACAATTTCGAAATTGAAATTAAAATTAAAATTATATAATTTTGAAAAGGAAAGTGTGCTTTTGATGTTACAAAGTAGGAATAAAAGAAGGAAAAAACTCCCACAACAAAGAAATCAGAATTGGGGCCAAGCCCAAGAGAGACATAAATTTTGGGTATATGAGAAACTTCTATTTATCAATGCCCATTTCTTTTGTACACTCTATATAACCCACTTACTATTTCATAATTAAAATAAAATAAAAAATCATTTATTGTATCTTTCAAAGTTCTAAACTTGATTTAAATCAATAAATATGTTAATAGGAGGAAAGCTATAACTCGATATTGTCGTCGATCAGAGAGTCAAGAACCACAAGTAAATTATCTAAAATCAATATTCCTGTATGAAAGCATCTTAAACTGTTAAGGTTGCATCACCAATAAACAGGTAAACAGGCAAACCAATTGGCCAACCGATGATCACCCACTCTATCTTGCTTCCTTACTCCTACTACACCATTTCCCGACTTAAGCATTTGAGAGTATCCAAGCTCCAACACTCCTTACTTCACATTTGTCATCCATGAATTTCGAGCCTCCAACTCCAGTTTACCTATCTCGCATGTTGTCTCTAAACCCAATCCATCACCCGAAAGACATCAACGAGATGAAGAGGCAAGACTGGATAAAATGTAAAAGAAGTTGGCCCCTCAAAAGGTGCTGTGGACCTCAATTTCATATTGGCCTTATATGGTGTAACCTTAGCCGAGTGAGAGTCGGTCCACTCTGACCTCCAACTGTGGCCTTCCCTCACACTGATAAAGGATATCTTACGGAAATTCATATGGGGATGGCAAATCATGAATCATTGGTCATTAACAAAAAAGGAAAGATCCAAAAGAATGGTCAATTTTTCTAACCATTTATCTCTGCATTTTGAAGATAAAAACAATAAGGAAACGAGGATTTCTGGTCATATTCTTATGTAAAGCTGAGATGGAAATGCTTTTTATTCTTTTATAAGAATAATCTGTCAGTTTTTGGAGGATACCAATCTGATATACTGGATATAATGTCAATATCAAGGATGAAGGATTACTGGTCTTCCATTGATGGATGATTTGTTGATATATATATATATATATATTACTTTCTTTTGTTAACACAAATATGGGTTGTATTTCAAAAATTGATATTGATTGTGAAGATCGGATTTGATCCTTTTGAGCTAACTATTTATCTCAATCTCCTTTTATCCTTATTTTAAGGTAATTCATTTATTGAGAGTAATTTCTTATTCACGATTTATCTTAATTCTTTTTATATCACAGTTTTAGCCGTTTGTACTAACCTATTCTTTTATTATAGTTTTATAAGAATAAGGCTAGAATAAGAATGCATGAAGTTGAGTTTAAATCATCTCTTATATTAGGATTGAATCTGAATTACGTAACTAAATTAATTATTTTAACTATTTAGACTTTTTAAATTGTTTATTAAGTTGCAACTCATTGTAACAATTAAATAACTTCATCATTTACATAAATAAAAAGTGTTAACGGCATTCAATATCCCTAAATTGTTGGTTAAATTTTAAATTTCACCTTTTAAAATTCAAAACGTTTCTATTGAAATTCAATTTTTTTATTAGTCTAATATTGGTGTTAAAAAAAAAAAAAAACTTAGATGATGCATGGTTTCTATTTTAAACATGTACAAATTAATAAATATTTTTAAACACGTTAAATTAAACTAATATTTAATATTAGATTTGTAATTAAACTAATAAAAAGACCACATTAAAACAATACTTCAATTTAAAGATTCAATTGAAATATTTTTAATATTTTAAAAACCAATTTAAGATTTAAATTATAATGTGGGGATATTTGTTTGAATTAACCCTATATCATTATCATGATTCATGAATGAAATTGAAGCTCATGAGGTAACTATTTGTCTCCTATTCCAAAGACCAAAAAGGAAAACACCCAATTTCCCCCATTGTCTAACTTTTTCTAGGAGACAAACTTGAAACTTGAAGCTATTAATTACCATAATATTCTATGATTATTCTTTCAAGAAAATAGTGGGTTTGTTTTTTTTTTTTTTAACTCCAAAATAAATGAATCAGTCAAAATTTGGTGGGTTGATGAGAGCTAGTTTAAGCCTTAAAAAGGTCATAATGAGGCCTCTCATCATTTTGTCTAATCAAATTTAACTTTTAACTTATCTAGACCAATGTGTAAAAGTTGTCTCCAATGTAATGTAATTTAATTGAGGATGGTTGATTTGGACGTATCTAAGCAAAAGAAAACAAGTATGGGTATTTGCTATTAAGGGTTTATGTTTAGATGAATTGGTTATTGAAATTTCGATTATCAATTAAAAATTTTTAAAATTTTAATTATCAATTAATTCGATTCAACAACTAAAATATAATAAATATATTTAATATTTGCGCAATAGAATGTACCCAAGTAACATATGGTAATATGGTATGTGGTAATGGACTATTTACCAAAGAAAATAATAATAATAATAAATAAATAAAATTAAAATATAACAAAAAAATATAGAAATTTAAGTTAATTAAAAAACTAATTGAATTTTCTATTGGCTTTTTGATAAAGTTGTCTAAGATAATTCAACTTGATTATCAATCAAGCCAACCATTTAAACATCACTAAGCAAGGAATTAGTAGAACCAATCGTGGTTTTGAGGCCACTCAATTTCTAATAATTCAATTTAAATTCATTTAACACAAGATTTTTAACTTTAGCCTTTCAAATTTTTATAATTTTAATTTTCTCAATATCACCCCTAACTATAATACGAAAAAGTAAATACAAATGTAGCTTTAGAAAAACTAGACACACCCAAGAGTGCATTAAGAAAATTAACTCAAAAGAAACCAAAACTTGGTTTTAGGTTATGTTATGTACCAAAAATAAAAAAGAGCTCAACTATGGCTAGGTTTAGCTTATAATATTTTTTTTTTATATATTTCTTTAAATCTCTCTTAAGACCCCATTATCATTGCCAGCAACTTCTTCCCCACTTAGCGTACACAATTCTCCAACAAAATGAAGCTATAACCCCACAATAATATATAAAACCCTAAGCTCACATAATTGTTAATAACTTAATTCAAATCTTAATCTGCACAGATTATCTAATGGATCAAAAAGCTTTTGTTGTAAAGTACAGCATGATAATAATTCTTTGGAATAAGTTACAAATCCACTGCCGCCTTGTTTATTAGTTCCTAATCATATGATCATGTTAGATTTTGACTAAGTGAGAGAGATTCTTCATCATATGAGTGGGAGAGTAAGGCCCCATTTTTATTTAAATTTCTCTCTTTTTTTACACTAAAAAAGAAAAAGAAAAAGAAAACTCTTTGCATGCTTGTCACGTAGTACGAATGGTGTGTTTTTATTTGCTTTATATAGGCCATTATTAGGTCTATTACATTAATTAATGTATTTTATGGTTGTAATATGCTTAAGAGCATGATTTTGTTTAACATGAGAATAGGTTTAAGTTGGTTAAAGAGTCATTATCTCTAATCTATCATATTATTCAATTTCATCTTACTAAGTCTTTGGAGGTTGCCAAAAGTAAATTTTAAACAACTATATGTTAGTATAAATGTCTCTCTCTTTTATTTATGATTGGATTCTTTTTTTAGAATGATTTGAATATTCAAATTTAGTCAAGAAATGTAGTCCATCAAGAAGGCTTCACTAGCTTGAATGAATATATATATATATATATATATATATATTGTTTAAGTTTCTAATTAAGTTGATGTTACTTTTAATCGGGTCATTAATTTTATTAAGAAAATTACATAAATATCCTTCTGTAATTAAAATAAGTTATATAATTCGATAATACTTTAAAAATATACATATAATAGGATTTAAACCCAAACCAATTGGGTTAGTAAAACTTTTAATTTACCACTCAATTAAAGCTTTATTTTGATATTTTTATACATTTTAATATTGTTATGCACACTTTATTACTTCCATCAATTGTATATATTAGTAATGTATTTGATTGAGTTAGTATCATAAGTTAACTCGACACTAACTCAGGATTGATGACAACACAATGATAAACTTTAATCTATTTTTAAAAAAAATTAATATCGTACATATTTCATACATTTCATTATTTATTATATGTTATTTTTAAATACACATTTGTATTCTTAATTTGTGGTTTCCACACGCATATGTGTGTGATATAATTTCTAGTATTATTTAAGTGTTTGATTGAGTTGGTGTCACCCATCAACAAGTTGCTAACTCAATTGTGAAATTATCAAAAGCCCATTCCTTTTATAAATTAAGAAATATTACTACGAGGGTATGTTTATGTCTTTTAATATAAAGCTTAAAGAAACACACCCATAATGAGATTTGAAACTAAGACAACATGATTTTCAACATTTTAACTAAAGTCTCATTTGTTTTTTACATTAATTATTTATAAATATATTAGTTACATAAAATTTCCACTCATATAATAGATGCACTTAGTATATACAATGTGGTTAACTGAGTTAGTATCACAAGTTAATTTGACATCAATTTGTTCAAAAAAGTTACTTACAAATCATTCTTTGACAAAGTAATGAAAATTAATAATGGTATTTTTTTTCTACTATTTTTATATTAACTGTTTACTAATCATCATGATTTCATATCAGATTATTTTAAACTTCATAAGTAGGTTAAAGGTTTGACAGGTGTATTAAAAAAATAAAAATTTATATATATAAATAAATCTTACACATATCATACCCTTAACCTACTTGTGAAGTCTAAAAAATTACATAGGCAATCAAATAATTACTCTTTTATATTCATATAGAGAAAATATTTGGTACACTACGAATGAAGTTTTTAAACTTCACAAGCAGGATTGTATTATGAAAAATGTCTTATAAGATATAATAAAATTGATAATATATAGGGACCCATGAGTTTTTTTTAACTATGCATGTGGAGTTAAAAAAAGTTTATTGTGAATGTACCAAATCCTAATCTTTATATAAATGAAAATGATGTAAAAAAGATCAGATCATGATTTTTATTTAAGGCTATTATTTGATACATAGAATTTTTTTAACTCTACCAGTGAACTTAACCGCCAATTGTCTTATTTATTTAGTTTTTGTTTTTTAAAAATATTAACAAAGGATATTTGACAATTTCTTAAATTCACTTGTAAAATTTTTAAAAAAAAAACTCTATTTTTTTTGGTAATTAAAAACAAAGCTTAAGAAATTAAACTACATTGATTAGTTTGAACAAGCTTTTAAGCTTATCATTAGCAAGGTCTTCGATTAAGTTGGAAAGGGCTTCCGCTCATACATTAATATCCTCCAAATCACTTTGTACTATCTTGACAATCCGATCTACAACTTGATTAATAGCTTCCCTAAAAACATGTGTTACCCTCTTTAATATATCAAATAATAATTTTTTTATTTTTTTATTTTAGATGGGCAAGAAGAATTTGGTGTAACGGTTAGGGCATCTTTTTATTATTAATTTAAAAAATCCTTTAGTTACCTTAATATTTTAAAATACATGTTATAAGAAATTGAACGTGCATCGTCATTGTGAAGCATGATTTTTGACACTTAGTATAGTACTATATGCTTTGTTTTGAAGCTACATGTACATTGATATGATGATATCTTTCTTAAGTATATTTTTTTGTTTAAAAGCATGGCATAATTATCAAAACAAATTTTATTGGTTGTCATATTCAATCATGTCCATAACTATTTTTGTAAGATTCCCTTCTATCTTACTTCCTTGGGTCCCATTCAACTCTTTAAATTTTGCATGAAAACAACCCCAATTTTCCCAATAAAGAACACCATAATAAAAGAGTGCATTTATATTGAATTAATGTTACATGTCTTATTATATATAGAATTTTTTTTATTTTTTATATAAAATAATACATAAAATTATTTATAATTTCTCTCTAACTTTCAAAAGAAAAAAAATATATACATACATATCTTTTGGCAAATCTTGAAATAGATTTGAGATTAGATATGTCAATTCGTTAGATTAAATTTAGTTTTGGATTATATTAATTTAAGTTTAAATTTAGGTGATTTCGAGTGTTGTTTATTTTAAGGTTAGGTAATTTTTTATTTAATTCATTTGAGTTTGTTAATTGAATTTTTTAAGTTAGGATATTTTGAGTTTAGGTCATTTTTAGTTATTTGTTTATGTTATTTTAGATCATTTTAGGTTTGAATTATTATGGGTTTAAGTCATTTTAGGCTTAAGTCAATTTCAAAATTCAGTTAATAACTTTTTATGATGGCTTAGATTTAAATTTAGATTCAGATTGATCGAATCAAATTTTCGAATTTAGGTTAGAATCGACTAGTTTTACATAAAATGTATATCTTCTTACACATTACGTTTAGTTTACTTGTTAAAAATGGCTCTTTACTAAGCAGTACACCTGATTTGGTATGTATTTGGTTTAAGTGTTCATAGCCGGGTTAAATCGTTGTATAGTAGTAACATAATTTATACTTGTTAAAGTCTACCCATATTTGTAAATGTCTAATCGAATTATATTTTAGTTCCTCCCATATTTTAAAAAAGATAATTAATTTATGTGATTTTAAATTTTAATATATAATAATTTCATACTTGTTCTTTTATTGGAATTTTAAACACAGAAAACTTAAGATATTTTTATATTAATTATAGTATTAGAAATTATTATATATTTAATTTTTATATAATATATACAATGAAATGAAATAATACATTATAATTTTAAAAAAAAAGGGTGACTATTAAAGACGAAATTGTGTTATATTTTAAATAAACTTAATTTTTTTACTTTAACTCCATTTTTTAGGTTTAATAATTTTGTCTAAACTTTCTCAAACATCAAGCTGGACTTCAAGCTTAGATAATAACCTCGCCTTTTAACTGTTGTGTAATTGGATTGTTTTTTATTTTAGGTTGACTTGATGTAATTAGAATTTCACAAGTAAAGTTAAAATGATTATATGTATCCATTTATTTATTTATTTAAAGGACATTTCTTGTCAGCTAACGTGTGGAATTTTTTCTTTTTATTGGCAGATATTTTTTTAAAAAAATTGAAGTAAAAATATATTTTAATGTTATGTAAATAGTAAAATGAGTCAAGAAGTACGTCTAGACTCCCATCCATTATTTTTAGGTTATATATTTTAATGTTATCTAAATAGTAAAAATATAAAATTTTTATCGTTTCAGTGATTTACAGGAAAAGTGTGTAGGGTTTGACTCCCATCCATTATTTTTACGTTCATTTTCATCCAATCATCATTTAAAAATGATTTTGATAATTCATAAACGATGATGACAATACTTTATTGAGAAGTAAGAGATTGAAAAAGTATTGGATATGATCCCAACCCAGGTGTCTAAGGAAGAATCTTTTGGTCAAATTCCAATTTAAGGCCACAATCTTTTTTCTCTTTTTGATTTGATCCATTATTTCAACTCCTTTAATTCTTTTTATCTTTAATTCCCAATTCCGACTTACTTTCTATCTTCCATTTGAATTAAATATATATTTATCCTTTCGTGTGCTTTACAGGGTAGGTGTGCAAGGATGAATCTTTTGGTCAAATTGCAATCTAAGGTTGTAAACTTTTTTTCTCTTTTATCCTTAATTCCCAATTCTCACTCTTTTTTATTCTTTTGTGCATCAATATTGTTGGAGTTACATTTCTATTTTCTATAGTTTAATTATATTGTGTGGATTCAATTAAAAGTAACAAAAATACTCCCTTCTGTTACTGATGGGAATGATTGTAACACCCCTATGCCCGTAACCGTCGCCAGAGTAGGGTCACAAGGCATTACGAAAACAACTCAACTTTAGAATATTCAAATACATATCAATAAGAAATTAGAATCATAAATTTAGTTAACTCAACCCCAATATAATAAAATATTCATATCTAACAACCAAAATCCAATAAGCAATATACTAGAGTATGCGCATATATATAAATATATATAGTCAAGATCTCATAGAATAGCATCACGCAAATATAAATCTTACTATTCATTTGGTATAAACCTTACCCTTAGCCGAATCCGCTTGAGCATCAGATTCATTCATTCACAAATAGTACTTCAACTAATAAAAACATTTGTAAGTCTTATTATTATAGAACTTAATTAACCGAGCTTACCAAGTATAAAAATCCTTTCACATTTAAACTAAAAAAAAAAAATCCAACATTCAAACCATTATACTAACCTCAAGAAAGCACTTTCAATTTCTAATATGATTTACTAAGCATACAAAGGTACTTTGCTTATATAAATATAACATATCATCCATATCATAAATACGCATGCTAGTTAACAAGATTTTAACATTATAAGATCACAAAACTAGATCATGTGCCATTTTCGCATGGCTTATCAAAATGATAATTACATCATTCAAAATACAAAACTCATCTTTGTCTATCCTATACATGCCACATTTTAAACTTAAAGCTTCTTTTAAGATACCAAAATGATGACGATAAGTGTGATGACTTCAGTGATAGTCCCGAGCTTACAACGGATCCAAAATCTAAATAAAGATGAACAAACAATTCCAATGAGATAATACTCAGTAAGTCATAAGCAATTTAATAAATAAATCACAACAGAACTTCATTTAAATCTAATTTGTCTACATTATTCATTCATGATACCGTATAACCCCATACTCTTATTTCTTCTTCCAAGACATTATACATATAAATTCCATACACATTTCATTTTCTTAATTACCTATGATGTTAATCAGTGTTCTATTTCACACCCTACTATGATTATATTCCCTTAATCATTTCGCACACATAGTGCCCCACACCCGATCTCGCACACATAGTGCTTGGTTAATAAATTCGCACACATAGTGCATATATTCATTCACACAAATAGTGCTAGCTTTTCCATACGCACACATAGTGCTGTCCCATTCGCACACATAGTGCCCTTTTTATTCATGCATATACGTACACACAGTACAACAAAAATAAAATAATAGCATATCAATTCAATGCCATCGGCTCAATATTACATTATCTATTCGACATTTCTCCACATATAGAATTTACATTTCATGAGCTATGAGTACTCTAAGCATACATAGAAATCTAAGTCTTAATTGTTTAGAACTTACCTTATTGTCGAACAAACAGGTCTGATTGACTACTCAACAACCTTCACTTTCCCCTTATCCGAACTTGGCTCTCTTTGATCTTGAGCTTAATTAAACAAATAAACTAATTCAATCATCTTATCAATTCATCATAACCCAAATTATATTAATTTCAAACACATATATCATACGGCACTTTCATCATTGATGAATTAAACACATAACATGACTGACTGCTCATAGTTCTTAAATTCGACTAGCTTGTCATAATATTTTCATATTAACATCATACCAAACCTACATTGGACATTCATTTAATTGTATTCAAGCAAATTAAATTTCTCTTCCCACTATCACATACACAGTAACTCAATTCCTTTCATGTCAATTACATTTAACTAAACCATGTCTTAATATCAAGTGCATTCGATAATGACACAAACCAACTTACCTCAACATTCTATCTCCCATACCTTAACTGAATACTCCCTAGAGTATTTCAATCCTCCCAATTAAATCCAAGAGCTTAAAATTTACCTAATTGAGTTTGTCCATGTTTATCTTATTAATTAACTAGAACAATAATTAAATTCATCTCAAATCCTCCATGACCGAATGTATATATATATAAAACTCAATAAACAACAAATTATTAACCTCCCAATTCAATTCCACATTCGGCATCTATAAAACACTTACTAACAATTAAATTATTTATTTAAAAAAATTAAACATAATTTCACCTTACTCCATAATAGCCGATTGAGATTTTTGTCCATATTAACCATTCATAGAATTTTACTTAGTTCATACTCATCTATAACCATTTCTAATCACATAACTTCAAAACATCAACAATTTAACATATATGAAACATAACCAAATGCTTCATGCATCACAAATTCAAAAATTAGCACATGGGTCATGTTAAGAGCATCAAAACCAACTCAATTCCACAAAAAAAAATTCAAAAGAATCACATGAAATCATACCTTAATCTATACATTCACCATAGCCGAATGCCTTAGCTTCATTTTCTTTTCTTTTCTTTATGGTTTCGGCAAAATGAAAGAAAGGATGGGTGAAACTTTGTTTTTATCACCCTTTTCTATTATAAATTCATTATTTCACAATATAAAACCATTATAATAAAATGCTTATTCCTTTATTTAATATATAATTTCCACCAACTAAAATAATGATGTGAAAACACATGATTGCATGCATGTGTTGACCGGCCATTTACATTCAAAATGGTCCATTTGACATGCCAGTTCCCCATAATACTAAAACATATAATATTTGGCCACTGCACATTTGCCTATCACATTTTCAAGGTTTCTCAAACAAGTCTTTTTTAATTAATTTCACATCCAAATGACAGAAATCAAAACACGATATTTTCACACATGAAATTTCACATATTATAAACATAGAATATAACATTCAATTATTTTCACGACTCGGTTTTGTGGTCCCGAAATCACTTTCCGACTAGGGTTAAAATAAGATTGTCACAATGATAAGGTTGGGCAACTACTAAATCCAAAAAGGAGTGTGTTAAGATGAAAAAGAAAGTCTCTTACTAGAGGAAGATCTCCCTAGTGAAGGGGCATGGCTATTGATTGACTGAAAGAAGGTAAGACATCATCCAATGATATGTTATTGAATACTATTAAGGGAGATACAAAGAGGATCAAATGGAGGTTGATGACATTTCTATGATAAAGTTCTATAATGCTCCTAACCCAAACTAACTACAGTTTCAATTAGGCAGTGTTATAACAGATGAAGGGAGATATCTTTAGTAACCTTATTGGTAGAACAACGACTTTTTCCAATTAGAGTGATTTTGCTATCTAATAAACCTTCGACCTATAAGCAATAACCATAAACTCGAGCTCAATTACATAAAACTTCCTTAACTTTAGAAGGTAAGTCTATGGTACTGATACCCTTAGGGAAGGTATCAATACATTCTAGCTTGAGATATCAAACCCAAAGCATGGGTATCGGTATTAGGCTCCATTTTTTTTTTCAATTTTGACGATTGGCTTGTGAGGTATCGATACTTGGGTACAATGTATCAATACATGTCTCCCTTGATTCATTATTTTAGGTTCAATGTTTGTACGTATCGGTACCCTTAATTCGGTTATTGATACCTAAGTGTAGTACATCCTAAGTTAGGGATTCTATGGTTTCTTTACTTGCAAGAAACTCATACCAATGATTTGGAAAGTCTTTAACCTACCTTTAAGGCCTCTAACACTTACCTAACTATCAAATGGGAAAAATTATTCGACTATCAAATGGGAAAAATTATTCGACTAAATGCATATTTGATCATAGGATACAAGATCTCACCACCATACCATGCATAAACTATGACCTTAAGCCTGGGTTTCCAAGTATCTAAACACATACATCCATAGTCCCAGGCTTTATTTAACCCTCATTTTCTACAAAAAAAAAACATGAATACTTTTTGCTTATATTAAAGGGTTTATTCCATCGGAATCCAAAGAGAAGATTTTGATTCTTTTGAATCTTTTGAACGCTGTCTAAGGTGTCACAAAAATGGGGTTATATATATTATTAAAAGATTCACATACAAGAGGTAGATGCTTGAATGGGAGGGATAGTTTGTAGATAAGTAAGCCAAAAGAGTACCCTTTTTGCCTTGGCAATAGAGAAGGGTGTGGGGAGAATGTATGCAATGTTTCAAGTAAGAGGGTCCAACTCCAATTCCTCATAATGAAAAAGAAACCAAAAGCTCCCCTCTCTCTCTCCCTCTCATTTTGCTTGCCATTAAGATTTACAATCTTTCTTTTTACTTGTGCAGTCAGTTCCCACTGTGTTCTAATATTAAAGAAAGTTCCCATTGTGTCAGTATCTCTTCAGTTCAGATCATGATCAAAAAATGAAACCATTCCTCAGTTCTTACAAGAAAAAAAAAACCGCAAACTTCCATGGTTCCCTTCTTACTTTTTCCCCCCTTGGAGTTCCATTTTCACATGTTAGCTTAACTTACTAGCATTGCCATATTTCATTTCACTTAAATTCCAAATCAAATGGGTTAATCCTATTTACACCAAAGTTTGCCAAAAAGATTTGAGTAATTGAAAAGGAAATTAAAGCTGAAAATGTTGGTTTTCACTATATATCTTGTTTGAAAGTTAATTACATTATGAAGCCATTAGCAATGGCTCGATTTGTTTCAACATGAGTAGTTTCATACACTGGTAACTCTTCTTTATACCTATCATTTCCCATGAGAACAAGGTGATCCAACTCGAACAAATCCGAACTCGACTCACTACCTGCATCATCATCATCATCATCATCATCATCATCATCATCATAATGACTGTTTTTCTTCTGATTTTGATGATATTCTCTTATAATCTCCCTAGCCATTTCTTCCACTCGCTTACTCTTCTCCATTACTTGAAACTTCACCTCCGACGACGATTTCCCGATTTTCCACGCCGTCGGAACCGAAACCGGCAGCAACCTCGACTTTTGTTGTTCGTATACACGTTTTTGTCCACACGGTCTGCTATCTTCGTCGACGATGACGCTCACCGGGCAAAACCTGACTGTTCTTTTCACCCCATTGCGGGATTTTTCTCGCGTGTTCTTGCTTAGACATGATCTCGAAAAAGATGAAGCTGACGAACAAACCTGGCTTGACTTCAATTTTCTCTCATCGTATTCGTCATTACCATCACCATCATCATCATCTGGATTCTTGGTTTTCTTTGAATTTGTAAACAGAGAATTGATGAAACTGGCGAGACGGGCACCAGGTGAAATGGGTTGTTTCTCCTTCTTTAAATTACCATAGATTTTCATGGCTCTCGATTTCGACCTTTCATCAAGTTTCTCCGGAGGAGCCGACACGCTGGTCCTGACAGGTTTAGGCTTTGGTAGTGATGGTGGAGGAACAAAACATGGAGCTTTTGTCTTTGAACCATACAAAGATTCAGTGTCGGATGATGAAAAAAACCCACCGGAACTGGAATCCGATGAGCTAGAACTTGAGCTAAACAAACTCACATGATGATGATGATGTGATTTCCTTTTGAAATCTTTGAGACCCTGTTTTTTCCCTGCGATTTTCTTCTCGGAAACCTTGTTTTCCATCCATTTCTCGGTCAAACAATCTCGTTGGGGATCCCAAATCTCTTGTTTTTTGCTATTGAATTTCAAGCCTTGATTTTTGGTGTCGCTAATACCATCATTATCATCGATGGAACGACAGATTTGATCGAGTAAAGAAGAAGAGAAAGATGGGTTATCTCTCTTATGCCTGTATCTTTCTTCTCTCATCAGTGTTTTCTCCACTCTAAACATGTTTTTTTCTTTTTTCTTTTTCTTTTTTGTTTTGGTTCTGTAGAGAAGGGTTCAAAACGCTGAAAATTTGGTGAGAAGAAACAGAGTGTCAGTGTTGGTGTTTTCGAAACAAGGACAGGCTTTGGTTTGGTTTTGTTGGAAACATGAAACAGAGAGTAATTGATGCTGTGTCTGAAGAACAATATAGCGAGAGAGACAGAGAGAGTAATGAAAGCAAATTTGCAGGCCTTTGAAGGTGAAGATGAAGGGGGAAGGGGAATAGAAGCTTGGCAATATATAAAGGGATGTCAATGGGGGCAATCATGCCAGATTGTCTTCTCTCTACGTGGCATTCTTCTTGGGTCCTTTTCGATTGGATCGTTTCGGTTCAGTTCTAGTATTTTTTTATATTTGATTCGATTTTAATTCAATTTAAATTTGTAGTAAGATGAACATTTTACCTCAAGTTTAATATAAAACACAATTATCTTTATTTTTTTTTTATAATTGGGGAAAGAAATAGTGTTATTTAACATCGAATTCAACTCTCGTCCTAATAATATAATATTTTTGTCATTGGGTCAAAAAGTTGTTAGCATGTTTGGAAGGTACACTTACCCTTTAGATTCGAAAAAAAAAATCCTAAATCTCCCTTAAAATATATTTATTAAGGTAGTGTTTAGGATATCACATTTTAAAAAGTGTTTTTGAAAACTATTTTTAAAAAGTTTAGTTTAATATTTAAGTGTTTAATATTACTGTCAAAAAATACTTTTGAGAGATAAAATGTTCATTTTAGACATAATGTTAATAAAATAACAAATAAGCATTTAAATAATATTCAAATTAGTTAAAATTATGATATTTTAATAAGAATATAGAAAATAATTTATTATAATTTGTTGTTAATATTTTAATATATAAAAAAAAATTTAAATATTTTTTAAGTAACTAACTAGAGAAGAGAAAGTATTATGTGTTTGGAGGGGTAATTATGTAATGAAACTGTCAAAAGTGCTTTTAAGAGAGAAAAACTAAAAATTTTAACTTCTCTATCCGGATAAAAGTGCTTTTGAAAAACCAAAAATTTCTTTCAAAAGTTGCTTGTTTAGCATTCTTTTTTATTTCAAAAGTGGTTTTTTATTTTTATGTCAAAAGTAATGATGACATGTTTGAGAAACGACTGTAATTAGTGAGTCATATTGAATCGGGTGTAATTAGAGCATTTCAATTACACTTTCCAGTTATTAGGGAGTGAGAATTGGAATAACTACGCACATAATTACACCCATGTCTACTCTTAAAAAAAAATTATTTTCACTCAAGTAAAAATTATAAAAATTATATTATAAGTATGAACATATATCTATGAGTGTTTAGAATTATTATGACAAAAAATTTCTTATATTATAATCCTAAAAAAATTATATTATAAGAATAATCTATGTACTTTATAAAGTTATAACAAAAAAGATTATATTATTTAAATCCTAAATTTTTTTTGAAGTTATGGCATATTATAAAAGTGTTACGATATATTTATTTATAAAAATTCATGGCTATGTAGTATGGACATGACTCATTTATATGTCCATGCTATATATCATAAAAACAATATGTTTATTCATAAAAAAATGTTGTAAGAAGTGTTATGAAAGTTATTGGACAATTTATAAAACTTTATTTATAAATGTTATATATTATAAATTTTATATTATTATTGACTTAATTTACATATTATAAAAAGGGATATAGTCTAGCATAAATCTTGCTCCAAATTAAATTTATATAAGTTTTTATAGTTAAAACTATAAACTATTTGAATTATGAACTGAAATATTATTGGGTAGATGCTAATTATGCAAATGCAAAAAATTTTATTGCACCATATTATGAGGTATAATTAGACCTGATTATGTATCGGACCACTCAGCATAATGATAAAAAAACTTTAATATTTACACATTTTTACCATTTATTTTTTTAAAATAATTTTATCTTAAATGTTCCAATTTCGAATTTTGTTAACAATAAATCCTTGTGCCCATATTTTTATTGTGAGTTCAAGTATTTACACAATCTATGTATTATGATTAAAAGGGTAATTAGTTTGGATATTATCAAATTGATTAATTTAATTATTCTACATCTGATATTGGTTCGGAAGTCACTTAATTTATTTTTTTATTTGAACCATCATTTTAACTTAGAATTTTTATTTTAAATTAATAGTGTGCTTAGATAATAATCTTTTTATTAACATTTTTATTTTCTTTACTTGATTTAAATTATTAATCTTATAATATGAAAATAATAATAATTTTCTATTTTAATTATAACAAAAAAAACTTCTAAATATATTTTTTAAAAAGTAAATTCATTAATTCATTTAATGAACGGTAATTTACAATTCAGAGGAAAAAAATAACAAATATTCGTTGTAGATAAGGAAGGATAAGCTCTATTAACACAGTAAAGACTTTAGCCTCAGCATCAATATAACATTATGACATGTTGATAATTGGCTTTGTCACAACTCAAACACGTATTTGGAGTGATTGCAAGCACTTAACACGATCAGGAAATCAGCCCTGGATGGTCCAAAACGATGAGCAAAAATCGACAAAAGAATCGAGCATTCACTAAACTATATAGGACAACAAGAAGACCATCACTAAAATCAATTGTAAAACTAAGATTACATGCATAAGCAAGACTAAAAACCATGCTACAAGAGTAGACAAAAATTTCTAAAATCGAAGACTTATTAAACAATGAAAATACAAACAAAAAAAATATAAAACTTAAGACAACACGGGTCCAAATAGACTCATAAAATCATTTATTATTTTGAAATATTCTCAAAACAAAAATAGATTAAGAAGCTGACAAAGAGTCACTCACTGTTAAAGAAAAACTACTTGTGAAGACAATAAAAATACTCACAAAATAGATCCACAAACTAAAAAAGAAAAAAGACATATAAAATGAATAAGAAAAAGAAAAAAAAAAAAAGTTAGTGAGAGAAGAAAAAAAACGAGCGATAATCAACTCGAAAGTTGACACCGCCGCTTTTCAGAATTTAGTACTAACTTCTAAATATTTTGCCCTTCTATAATGCTTATTTTATCCATACTCCACCGTCACAATGAATTATTATTATTATTATTATTATTATTATTATTATTATTATTATTATAATATAGATTTTGTAACGTAGCTAATCCAACATAAAAATATTCAAAGAGACGTAAATCAATTTATTCTTAAAAATAGTGATAAAAAAAAAAAACAAATCTGCTACTCACCTCCCAAAAATATTAATTAATAATTAATCAAAAGAAGGAAGGAGGGTTGAATGTTGGTAGGGTTTTTAAAAATGCACATTAAGTTGGCAATATTGATTAATCAATTATTGACTCAAAGCAACCCTAACCCTAACACCACACGAACAGGAATGTTATATTTAAATTATGCATACCCTTTTTTTTTTTTTGTCCGAAAAAATTATTTTAGCTTTTTTTTTTAATTTTTTAATTTGTATTTTTATCAAATTATTTAAAATTTTACAAAAAAATATAATATTTTTTAACTTTACTAATATGACATACATATAGATGACTCGTCATTATTTAATTAATTTTTTAAAATTTTTAAAAATATATAAATTATTTATTAAAATTAAAAATCATTAAAATTATATATTTAAATTTAAAAAGAAAAAGTGACTGATTTTCTCTCTTGTTTTGATTTGGGGAGTTTGTATAATTTATTTCTCATATGATTTGTTGTCTTTGAATCATTATTTTTGTGCACATTGTTTTGTAATTAAGTGAATTAACATTTATGGGAAATTTATAAACTTCCATTATGTACATATGCATTATTTTGTAGGTTGGACTCCTTCATTAATATTCTAAAGCACCTTAATTTAATTATTATTTATAAGTAGCAATTAGTGGGGTGAGCTAATCAATATTGATACAATGATAAATTATTTACATTATTTGAATTTTTATTAACATTGTATCATTTATTTAAACTTAAACATAATATGTATAGCTTTTTGAAAATTTGAGATATTTTTTGCATTTAATTTGAAAGTACCAAACAAATCACTTTTAAGCCACAAAATTTAGAATCAATGTGATTTAAGGTGACAATCCACATGGGAGCTACATTTTAGATTATGTCCAAATACATTTGTAATTAGAGAGCAAATCACATGTATTTGTTGACAATTTATGATGTCTATTTCTATCTACCATTAAAAGATTGTATACATCATCAAAATGGACAGTTTTGACATCACTCTCTAATTGGTACATTTATGTACACAAAAAAGTATTTAAATTTGGTTATAAATTTTAAAACGTTTTAATTGAGTTCTTAATGCATTCGCATCAAATTTGTCTGTTAATCTATTCGTTAATTTAGGTGTAAATTATCAATTTGGATATAATGCAAAGCACATCTAAAAATACGTGGATCAAATTGTGAACATGTGTGTACCTGCCACATAGATAGTTTGGATTTTATATGTTAAGAAAAAAAAGCAATGCTAATAAAATTTAAGACATCTATTTCTTTTGGGTTTTCTTAGCATGTTAAGTTTAATCTGTCTATGTAATAAGTACATATGTTTACAATTTGATTCATGTGTTTTAAAAAATTTCATATCCAATTTGATCTAGTATTTAACACCTAAACTAATGACTAAGTTGATGGAAGAACTACAAAATGATGACTCGATTACAACATTTTGAAGTTTAGAACCAATTTAAAATCTTGGTTATAGGTTGAGGATGTCTAGTGAAATTAACCTTATTATGAATTACTGATGTAGCCCATACCTCACTAATACCAATGCAATGCAGTCAATATAGGGGTCTGAATAAGAATATGCCAAAATGGCATGAAATGACCCAGCTCTTGAAATTTGCTGTAATCATCTCCCAAAGTGCCTCCTACTTCACCAAAAAGCAAATTGAATTATTGTTTTCTTCCCGACATGATTTGATGATTTAAACCATTTCAGTCCGATCATGTTGTAATTAAGTCACATTATTTTGATTACATATCAAAGACGAAGTTGTGTTTCTTTCTCTCTTGTAATTTCTTTGGGCCACATGTATTCGGCTAATCCAAAACTAAAAATCATTTATATCATGCCAATATATATACATTTAATATCTTAGTGACTATTCTAGTGTTTGATTAATATTATTCGGGTTTAGGATGAATTTGAATACGAAAAAAAATCAAAATTTATGTTTCAGGATACTCTTTGATACTTAAATTAAAAAAATTACAATTAATTTTAAAGCTTAAACTAATTTGATACATCTTAAGTATAGATGGAATTATATCAACAAATTGAATTAAATGTGATAACGTAAAATACATATATATTTAAGTCTTATAAATATTTGAGTCAAATTTGGTTTTAGTCCCTATATTATATTTAAATTTTGGAATTAATCCTTGTAATAATCCACATCAATCGACCAATGAATTTTTTTTCAGTCGACGCTGTGAGTGATTTTAACTAGGGAATACTAGTAGTAATAGTAAGGCAACCATATTGTGCTAAGTTAAAGTAAATGGACTATATCTCAAGCTCAGTATAATGCAGGGACAAAAACCACGATTTGACCTAAATATTTGAATACTAATATATTGTTTCTTTGAATGAAAGTGTCACCCAAGAATTTTTTTTTCAAAAATATTATATTTATACACTGATAATATATAATTCAATACAAAATTTTTAAAGCTAAATTTAATATGTATTTTCTATGTTATCATCTTATTTATTAATAATGCAAAAAATTATACATTGTGTTAGAGTGTTTGCCACAATCGACCCGTTATCTAATTAAGATCAACTTGATCTCTTCTTTATTTCGGTAAACGTATAATTCGTCAAACCATATAATTCGCATTGCCATGTAAGTGAACCCATACAAGGGAGACACGTGTTGACCCTAGCATGGGATACGTGTTAATTTGCATGAGAACCTATCCAATCTTAGTACGTCAGATCAAGAGACCGTACCTTATAAATAAAGAAATTGATCTCCATGAGAAACGCGATCACGAAAACACTCCAATACACTATAATCAAATTAAATATATTTAAGGTGGAGTTTGGATTTCATAATCTTCATTTGAGAGCTGATTACGAATGTATTTGCTATAAGCATGCAAGAATTATACAACAACTCCCACAGTTCTCATCCAATCACTGTGGATGTATAATTAATGAAAGTGACTTTTCATGAATGATTAGATTAGGTTAATATACGATCAATTGAATCCATGAAATCCCAACAACGACGAACCATATGTGGACGAAATTCACAACGAGGTTATATGGAAAATTCACATGCAATGATGATGCAAAGTTCAGTTAACCTAGTTAGCAGACATGGATTTCTAGTTGGTTTCTCCAAAAAACAACAAAACTTCGAGAGAACATTTAGTGTATAATGCTTGAAAACGATGGGATGGCTACAAGATTAAAGCAGAGGGGGTTATTGAACAAAGGGTTTGTCCGGTTAATCCCTATCAAGATCACATGTAACTTCATGTTTCTGGTTACTTTGTTCATGAATATATACATATATATGGACCATAACCTTTTATGTGAGCCCTTTGGGTTGGGAAAAAAGGGGGAATGATGTAGAAAAGTATATGATATGTATATTCTCTTCAAAAGGTGTCAAATAGCTTTCAACCATTTGCAGATAAGATCGAAGTTAAAATTTTATTTTGTTAGGGGAGTTGAGATAAAATTATAAATTGTTAAGGCCAAAACTAAAAAAGTCTACTAATAAATATTGGTGCAATGATAAGGCACACTGTACTTTTAATGAAATGACTCGGATTCAAACACTGGAGATGATATTATTGGACGGGACAATCATGTACACTAAAAGGATTAATCAAATATAGAAACTTATTACCAACAAGTGATTGAAATAAGTAGAAGTGGACATCTTTATCAGACATTTGAATTAAGTTCAAATCCTAGAATCATCGTTGTTGAGAGGGCTTCACTTGAATACCACCCCAACTCAAATAGGACTAGTCATATACCGTAAAATAGATAAAGATACTTATGTTTATACCCAAAAAAAGTAAAGCACTTAATGAAAATAAACTAGTTGAAGGACTCATTTAGTAGTTTAGCCAAATATTAAGTGCAATCTTTTGCATTGGCAATAACAGTTTAAACCTCTTTTTAAATAAGGTACAACTCAAAGAGTGGCTTCCACCGGGAAGTAGACAGCGATGGAGGCGTATTTTCAACATCCGATGCCATTAAAGCATGTCGAGTCGAGAGATTAAACTATACTACTATGGTAGGGCCATGGGCCATGACTCGGTGGTAATAATAAAGGTTTTGAAGTAGGCATAAATATGTGCATCACACCCCGTGCGGCATTGCACCCAAGGCCCAAGGCTTGAGAACATTGGTCCCATCCCCATCCCCATCCCCATCCTCATCTTTAACCAACTTTCCCTACTATCCATGGCCTTCATAATTGTAAATCCATTAACTCTCATCTTTTCAATATCATATATTTTTATACTGAATAGCTTTAATTCCACTAAATATTTTAATTGAACCTTTCAAGTTTAACTATTAGTTTAAGTGTTAAATATCAGTTTAAAATTGGTATAGAACATTTTTAACATATGAATCTAATTGTAAATACATGTGCACATATCATATAGATAACTTGGATCTAAACCCTAAAAAAATGATGTCATTAAAATTTATGATTGTTTTTTTTTCTTTTTCAACACGTATTGTCTAAATAATTTATATGATGGGTAAACACATCTTTATACTATGAATAACGTGTTTTTAATATTTTCACATCATATTTAAGTTAACATCTAACACTCAAATTAATGATTGTGTTGACAAAATTGTCTGATTGGTATTTTCTCATTATATGTTCTAATTTTATAATGTTCAAATCATTTTCATATTAGCATTTGTCTAATTATATGTTGAACCTTATTTATATGCTCCAAAGTTGTAAATTATATTCCCAAGTAAGAAATTTTTTATTAAAATAATATTATTTAATTATATCTTGTTCAAGTAAAGCTCTTATACATTTTTCCTATAAATAGAAACTATGAGATGAGCCAAAGACACTCGAGTTATTCATATTTTGAGTGTTGTTACTCTGTCAAAAAATAGTATAAATTTATTTATAGAATAAATTCTATTTTCTTCAAAAGTTCAAAGTTTTTGGTTTCTTATAGAGAACTAATTTTTTCACTAAAATTTTATTAAAGATTTTAGTTTGTGCGATCGATTCATGAAGTGGGAGCCCACACTTTAAGCAAATTGGGGTTTGAAGATAGTGGAGAATAACGTTCAATAAAAAGCCAAGAAACAACCTAGATCCTCTCGCTTAAAATTATTTGTTGAAGTAGTATATAAAACAAATCATGTCGTGTCGTGATAAAGTACATGTGGACTGTCACGCGACTTACAATGTCAACATTGTTAAAAAAATTAATCTTGACACCTATGAGTGTCGAACTCCACTAAATACATTTATTAGAGTTATATTTACGACAAATGAAAAAAAAAATCAAATAAATCTAAATTTGACACCCACTAATATCAAGTTACATCGAATGTATTTATTAAGGCTAAGTTTATAATTAATAGTAAGGTTTAACTCCCTAGTAGTAAAAAAATAACTCCAGATTTGGGTGTTGAAATTTTTAATCATTCCATAATATTTTCCTAATTTCAATGCCGGGATGAAAACTTTGTAGTGCAATACATTTTAATATCGAGATAATATATTCTGAAAAATAAGTTGTAAAATTGTTTTATTTAATAAAAAAATGAAAAATCCACAATTTGAAAGTTAAGAAAATCATATTGGTAGCCTTTTTTTTCCAATTATCAGTAACTTTTTTTTTAAGTAAATGGCTTTTTATATCATTAATTTTTAAAATTGAAGATAGTGTCATTTAATTTTTTTTCAATTGACTTATTAAAATCACATTAAATTTAATTATGAATTTTATACAGTAATATAAATTGTTAAATTGGTCTCCTCGATTATCCAATAAAATTATTTAAAATTGTAATGAAAATAATAACACGAGTGTCATTGCCTATTTTTATATTTAAAATTATGTTTAATTTTATCATAAAATATTTATATTATATATTAAGGGTTTGGTTTATTTGGTGTTAATTTATCTATCGTGTCCAACTCAATAATTTATATGTTTTGCTTTATATTTTAATAAATTTAGAAAAATAAATATAAATAAGAATTATGGGATTTGAACCTAAAACAACATACTCTTTATTAGGGATAGTAATGAAGCGGGGTAGGAATAAACGTCGTTAAATCCACCATCGTTACATAGTTGGTATAATTTGCTCCATCACCCATCCTACTCCACTATGAATGTATAATATTGAAAAATATTACCACCTCTATAAATGTAGATGCATCCATCTCTACCTTGCTCCGTTTTAATTTAATATTTTTACTTATCTTTAATATGTTTAAACTTTTTAAAGGTAAGATTTAAACATAATTCTTCAAACAAATATTTGTACATAAAACGTAAGAATTTTCTAAAACACATTATTACAATTGTACTATTTAAATACTGTATGTAAAGATAAATGATAATTTCATATAATAAAAAAGGATGGGAAAAATATTTATCACAATTTTTATATACCCACTGTATGCAAATATTTTTATATCGATTATTTATTTATTTATTTATCTCATTAATGTGAATCTAGTATTCTTAATTTTCGTCTTCCACGACGTGGACTGAATTTTATTTTACTTTTAAATGTGGGGTCCAGTCCACTGCGATAAGGACCAGCTAAGCCTTTGAGGTTGAATGGGGCCAATTATAAACGAACGGTGTGGTATCACACGCTGTTATGGTGGGCCCTAAAATATGGCCACGTGGAAGGGAGAGATGAGAATGTGGGGACCATTTCCTAATCACGTGATTGTGTTTCTCCCGACATCTGAGATTGCCACTGACACGTGCTCTTTTAAAGAAATTGAAGTAGTTTAGTTAGATTCTCAACCAATTATACGATGCCACGTGTAAAATTCTCTCACAGGCTTTCAACTTTGACGCCGAATTCACACTTCACACCAATTAAACCGTACAATATGGATTTTATCGATCGTGATTTAATTTCGCTGCGTTATAACCAATATTTTTAAATCGAATAAATAGTGGAATCAATTAAATTATTGATTTGATCTGTTGTATTAACTTAAATTATTCGAGTTTAATTCAATAAATATATAATAAAATATTTAATAATTTAGGAGTATGAATGTGAAATTTATTGTTTCGTTGACCCTAAGTAGGGGAGAAGACGACTATTTGTGCCCCGGAGGCGAGGCCCTAACGACAGATTTATATATGTATGTAATGTAATGTAATGAATGACAAGCAAACATCGAGCGTTGCTGGAGCGGGAGCTTGTCGGCTGAGCAGAGTACCACGTGACATGACGTGGCTATGAACAAAACCGTACCTCACCAAAATTGTATTTTCACGTGGACTACATCTCCACAGCCTCCATCTCCTTTTGATCTGTTCACGTCCCCACTTCATGATGATGACAAGTGACTACTATATCATAGGAAATTTCAGACCGTACTGATGATTGGGATTATAAGCATAATATTGTTGAAAAATAATACCAATAATTGGTTAAAAGAAATGAAAAGTAAACTTCTTCTATTAGATTGTGTGTGGAGTTTAATTTCTAATATCTATATTTATTTTTATATTAAGCCCTATATTTAATTGTTGTAACGAGTAAATTAAATGTTGATTTTATTAAAATTTATTAAAATATCTTATTATATATGGTGATATTTTTATGTTTTTAAGTTTTTTAAATAAAATAAAATAATAAAATGATATGATTTGATCTTGAGACACATGCATATAATAAATATGTGAATTTTTAATAGATACATTTAGTATTTTATAGATTAAATATGCAATTATAATTATTGTTGGTCAAACATGTGAATTCATTAAAATAGCATATTGATAATGCATATGCCTGTCTTGTGGCAATTCCAACTAATTTCATATCCTTATTTCTTTTAGACATTTTTTGAAAAGACATTTTTTTCCTCAACATAAACAGTAAAATAAACATGAAATTTATGAAAAAAAATTAAATTTTTTTCTTACAGGAAAAGAAATTCTAAAAATTTGAGTTAATTTTTGGGCAAAATAGTAAATTAACATCGTAATACTTCGGTACGGTGAGGTTATATTCTCATATCCATGTTCAGGAAAAGAAAAATCCGGATAACATAAACTAAGAATGCACATTCTCATCTGCAACCATCCCTCTGAATTAGCAAATCATTATTGGTCCAACATGAGTTTGCAGCAATCAACTCAATGGCTACTGAGTTCTATTAACCGAGTCAAGGACTCTTAAATGGAAAAACTCTTACATCAATGAGTTTCATCACAAGGGTTTTTCTCCTCTCTTTATATCAATGGGAGTTGAGCCTCTGTATGTCCACCAGCTTGTAAAGATCTCCTCGCCGTTGTTTCGTGAAGGGAAGACTCGCCCTAAATTTATCACAAGCAAACCGCTCAGAATGATCAGAAAGCATGGTCGAAATAAACAAATTCCATAAGCATGTAATGAATACTACGTGGAAGTCACTTTTGATCACCTTCGTTGCTCGAGTATTGAGTAATCAATCTCAGCTATTATTATGTCTTCTTCATGTTCAGTTGTAGCTAGGACTTCTCCGAACTGTCACAATGCAAACAGTAAAGTATTACTTCTCGGGTTAAAAGACTTCTAAAACCACAAAATACACGTATTACATGCAACCAATGGAAGAGCTATCAACTTACAGGTCCTACAAGGGTTGAGTGACCCCAAGCCACATAACCGGCTCCAGGATCTCGAGCAGGCGAACAAGTTGCAACATATAACTGACATTTAAAAGAAACAAAAAAAGAGAGGAATTTTATAAGCAGTCAGACCTTCATGTTATAGAAAGCAAAGAGCTCTTAAGGATCTCAAGTCTCCTGTTCTGATGAATCAACTTCACTTTTACCATTCAGTATCCCCGGTGACATTGGCACATGAATTATAAACAAGTATTTCAGAGCTTAATAAAACAGAAGAATGGCATTAGACCGTTGCATTCTAGTTTTGACAATACCGTGACAGAATCTACATAATTTTTAACTGCTTCAATAGTACTAGGACAATTTTTTCTACTAAACCAAACATTACAGTATACCGTTACACTGGTCAATTTAAGAAAAGGGGAAAAATTTGGAACCATACCTGATTATCCATAGCCCTGCATATGTTACAGCAAGAAACTCATTAGTAGATGAACAACTAACAAATTGAAACACAAACAGAATGAATTACACCATTCTACATTGCAAAACAATGGTTAGCTCACTAAATCATCAAATAGGGAGTCCCCTTCAGCTCTAAGAAAGGTTGGATCCTATTATCCTCCAAATACATGGAAACACGTAGAAATATTTAACCATACCTGTTTCAGATACATACCCTATTGGGCATTCACACCTAAGTCCGAGTAACATAGGTTGGATGTTTGGGCAAAAAAGAAATAATCTGGAGGAATGACTTGATTTAAGCATTAATTCGTTGTTGTATATGTAAGTTAATTGTCCACGCTTAAATGAAATGACGGTTTTGGAGGATGCTCAAACATGATAAACTCTAATGAAAATGCATCAAAGAAAATTTATTGGTGTCTAGGCGAAGCAAATTCTGTATTTTAACCTTGTTTTTCTCAACCTTTTCCATTTTAAAGAATTAATAAAGAGCATGAAAGAAGGGGAAAAACAAGCACCTTGCTCTCTGCGATAACTCCCAATGCAATGGTCCGGTTGTCATGTTAAATGCTCCAGGATAGCATATCAAGTGAGCACCTAATTTGGAAAGCATGATGGATCAAAATTCAGCATATATTAAAAATGATAACTGTATCATGGTTCAACGGAGAAGTAAACAAACCTCTTGCAGCATATATCATCGCTAATTCAGTAAAGCGAATGTCATAACAGATGCCTATACCAATCCGCCCAACATCTGCATGCACTAAAAATTATCAAACTAGTGTGCTAAATTAACAATACATGGTCTAAAAATTGCTTTTGAAACAGGTTATAGACAGAAAATCGTAACATGTTCACTTGCATAAAGTCAAGGAAACATCAAACCTGTGTCCACAACAGTAGGAGTCTCCCCTGCAGTAAGGGTTTTGGATTCCATAAAGGTAATCTTCCCAGGAATATCTATATCAAAAAGGTGAATCTGTAGTTCCACAAGAATGTCATAAATATTATGCACGCCAGCTTTAAAGAGAGAGTCTTCAAAATGGTATCACTAAAACCATAGAATTATCTAAGGGATGCTACCAACTTGGTATCTGAGATCCGGAATTCCTGTCTTTGCATGCTTATAAGATGGTTTCAAAAGACGGGATAGGTAAAACTGAAATGTTAGATGGCTCAAACATCAAGTAATGTGTCTATGTATGAGCTTATTTGGCTCCAAAACACATTCCTTCACCGAGTCCAGCAAATAAATAATATGCAAATTAACTTTGTGTTTATACTACCGTACGGGAAAGGAAGAGCCTCTACCTTGCGATGCTTGGCTTTCAGCTTTCCATCAGTACCAAAGACACAACAAGTATTATATAACTTATCACCACAGCGTTCTGGTATAGAGCCACCGACTATCGTGATCTTCAGGCAACTAGCAACTTCAGACAGCATAGCTGTTGAAGGCGAAGCATCACCACCTGCATCGATATCTTCAGCATAAACCGGGAAGCTGTCATTTGAATATGGACTGTTCCATATTTCCTGACACAAAATAACAGACAGGAAGATCAGACATAGACAAATTTAAAATCTTGACTGCAAAAACCTATTACATGCAATCTGTCAACCACCAAAAACAACATATAATTGGCTTGTCAAACTAAAAGATGAAAATCTTCACTTTCAGTTTCACCAAAAGTAAAGGCTTTAGCTAAAATGTGAGAAGCATCATAGAGGCCCCTATATTAGGAGTCAGATTGCATTTTACCCCCTTTACTCAAAAATGGGCAAATTAATCCTTGTACATTAGATAAAAAGCAAATTGACACTTTTGTTAAACATTTCATCCCCTTATACTATTAGCAAATAGCGCGACTGACAGAATAAGAAGACAATGACGCTTGGCTTGGCTTGCCTAGTGTGCCTAATGCTGACGTACAGGATTGGACTTTTAGTAGTAGAAATAGATGAAGTTTTTAACAAAATGAGCAGTTTGCTCTTTGATGTAAGACACAATGACTAATTTGTAGGGCCAAAATGCAATTTGACTCTTAGTACAAGCCTCCATGGAACTTTTACCGCCTTATTACAAATTATAACCCAACAAAGCCCTCATTTGATAATCAGCAAAGGTGAAACCTTGAAACACAGATAATAGCAAAAATACTCACAGGCAAGAGAACAAGCTGAGCACCCTTTTGAGCAGCCTCCTCTATGGCCTTCCTAGCATGCTTTATGTTCCTCTCTTTATCAGGTGTCACTGACAGCTGACAAAGCCCAATCTTGAACTACAACAACAAACCCATCGATAAACAAACAATCAAAGCAATAATAAAACAAATGAATAAACAAAAGAAAAAAATGATTGCCTTGCTGAGAGGAGGTGATGGAAGAGGAAGAGCAGGGGGTTCCCTGGCTTGTTCAGACTTGGAAAGTGATGCCATTATGGATGTTGAGTTGGGGCTGAATTGGAGCTTTTGATATCGTTGATTGAAGAGATTTTTGGGGATATTTGAAAGGAAGAAAGGTGATTGAGAAATGGGTTTTGATGAGTGATAAAGAAGGGTGCGTGAGATGGGAGAACTGTTGGACCTAACAAGTGATGACACCGCTGACTTCATCTCATTTCAGTTTCTTCTGGGGCTCGATTACAACGTTTTTCCCTTCTGGGATTGATCCCCTCTTTTCTTTTGCTTTTTGGTGGGTATGATGGTATGAGGAATTTTTAGGGTTAAAATCCCTAGGAAGTCCCTGTAATATAAGGATTGGATTAAATTAGTCCCTTTATTATTAAATAGATAATTTAGCCCATACTGTTAAAAAGAATAAAATAAATCTAAATTATAACAAATAAAACATTTAGCATATAAAAAATGTCTTGAAATTTATATTTTTTACTGTAATTCAATTAAAAAATTTATTTATAAAATCATAAAATTTTAAAAATATTAACTCTATAAAATAGTAAATGATATTTTTTTTAAAAATAGTAAGTGTTAATTCTATTTCAATTTGGCCTTATTTAATTCTTGTTATTAATATAGAGACTTAATTAATCTATTTAATAGTATATGGACTAATTTAATCAAAATTTTATTATAGAGGGGCTTCTCAAGAATATTCACTGAGTTTTTAGTCAATTCACTCTCACACAACGTCTTAATAAGGGTTTGGATTTATGGTAACTTTTGAATCGAGGGTAGGGTTGATTTTTGTTTTTTTCTTAAGTATTATATCGGTATGCGTATCATTTTTATTTTAATATATTATTAATATTTTTTTCATAATATATTTTATAATTTAATTTTTAATTTCTTAATAAATTATATGAGATATATAAATGTAAATATATCTTCCTTACATTCATATAAATATATTTATATGAAAATATATGTTATAAAATTATTAATTAAATTTAATAACTATTAATTTTAAATGTATTAAAAATTAAAATAGTTAACCACAATTTAGTAAGTTTATATTTTTTAATCAATTTGACTCTTGTTGTTTTTATGTAATTACATAAATATACAAAACGTTACCTAATCATACAAATTATTATAATATCCAATTACATAAATTACTATTAAATTTTAACATGAATTCCATGAAATATTCTCCAATAACATTAAAATTCTTGTTATTTTAATTGAATCAGTTGAATTAGAAATTGATTATTATAAAATTGATTAACTCGTGAATTAATATGATCCGAGCAAACAATCTTTTATATTTAATATCTTTAAATATTTTTAAATTTATTTTTTTAAACTGTTTAAATCAATCTAATTCATTAGATTGAAAATTAGTCACCTAACTAGTTTCACCTAGACTTGTCTATGAGTGGGGCTATTTGGCTCGGCCCAAAGGTACATTAAAAAAATTAGAGGGTTTAGGTAAAAATATAAGTCTAAAAAAAGGTTTAGATAAAAAAATAAGATCAATTTTTTAAATGGGTTAGGCTTCGAGTAAGCTTTTTTTTATCCAAGTTCAACTCGGCCCGAATTTGCCAAAAAAATTGTTGCTGTTTTAGTAAATGTTTTTTCATTATTTTACTATCATTTCACTATTATATTGCTATTGAATGTAAAGGTATTTATTTACTAAATTACACTTATATTAATATTATTTAAGTACATATGTTAAAAAAATTATTAGAATATATTTATTTTAATATTTTTAGTGTATTATATTTTTTAAATTATTTTTATATAAAAAATTTAATGCGAGTCGAATCAGGCCAAATTTAAATTTTAATTAATTTATTTGAGTTGGGTTCAACAAAATTTAAAACTAATTTTTCACATCCGATAAAACACAAACCTAAGAAACGAGTGTAAATTTTTTATTGGGCCCCTCCAAACCATCTATAACTCTAGTTTCACCGCATGCTACTTTTCCTTAAAAGGTTCCCTATGCTTTTTCGAGGATTATTAAGGCTATACATGTACCAAAATTGCACTGCGAGTAAGGCAAGTAAAAACAAGCTTCCATGGCACTGCCATCAACCAGGGCCATTGCCAATTCGGCACAAGTCTTGGACCTCATCCCTCTCGTAAACTCCATAACTTCCCTTCTTCAAACCCTAAACCCAAGAAACCCTATCCCCATCAATCTCACATCATCCCCTCTAAGCCGCTTCTCACCTTTCCTAGACCCAAACTTAGTCACCCTTGTCATCCACAAACAAACCAACCCTTACCACGCTTTGTTCTTCTTCAACTGGGCATCAAACCCAAACCCAAACCCCAACAACTATTCCCACAATCACACTTGTTATGAAGCCATCACAGATCTCCTCCTTCGCCACTCTTTATTCCACCCTACAGTCAAACTCCTTGAGAAATCCCAAAAGCTCTCTGATTTCTTTGTTGGTAAAATCATCAAGGCGTATGGAGATAGAGGTAATATTAAAGCCGCTATCTTTTGGTTTAATAAAGCGAAATCCTTTGAGAAAGATAAGTGTTTTTATTCGTTTAATTCGATTTTGGGTGTTTTAGTTAAGGCTAATTTGATAGATTTAGTTGAAACCTTGTTTGATAACGTTGTGAAGGAAGGTGTGGTTCAACCTGATGTGTCTTCTTATACTATATTGATGAGAGGCTTATGTAAAAAAGGGATGGTTGAGAGTGCACGAAAGGTGTTAGATGAAATGCCTTGCAAGCCGAATTTGATTGCTTATAACACTTTGATTAATGGGTATTGTAAGAAAGGTGATTTAGAGAGTGCAAGTTTGGTTTTCGATAAGATATTAACCGAGGCGGATTCCTTGCCCGATGTTGTGACTTACACTACTTTGATTGATGGGTATTGTAGAAAAGGAGAATTTGTTGAGGCAAAGAGGTGTTTGAATATGATGATGAAAGCGGGTTGCTCACCTAATGTCGTTACTTATAATGCTATTATATATGCTTTGTGTCTTAAAGGGGAAGTAGACGAGGCAAAGAAGATGATAACCGAGATGAGGTTGAATGGAGTAAAGGATAATACTGCAACTCATTTGAATATATTGAAAGGGCTAGCTGTTGCAGGGAGGTCTTTGGAAGCCCTTGAATATTTTAAATGGATGGCTGGTTGTAATATGAATTTGGATGCAAAAGCATATATTGTTGTTGTGAAGGAATATTGCAAGTTGAGGAAGATTGATGAAGCCATTTTCCTTTTGAAGGGAATGTGTGAAAGAGGGTTTAGTCACAATGTAAGTTGTTTTAATTTAATATTTAGAGCTCTAGTCGAGTTAAATGCACTTGATAGAGCTGTTTTGCTTCTAAAACAGATGCCGCAAATGGGTTGCATGCCGAATTCTGGCTCATATAGAACTGTCATATGCAGTCTCTGTGGGACTGAAGGTAGGATGCGAGAGGTTGGATATCTAGTCGATGACATGCTTCAATATGGTATTCCTGTTGATGCTACAATGTATGGTTGTATGCTTGAGGGATACAGTAAGGCTGTAAATGAAGATATGGCAATGCAAGTTTTTAATGAAATGATTGGCAAGAGTTATATCATTAGTTCGGAGAGCTTCTCGGTTTTTGTCAAAATGCTGTGTGCGAAAGGGATGATTGAAAAGGCTGAAAACTTTTTCGAGGACATTTGTAGGACATTCCCTGTGGTTGAAAGGGATGGTTTTAGAAAAATCTTAGATAAGCATCTGCAAATAACCCAAGGTTCAAGTAAGGAAAACAGCAGGGAAGAGAACTTGTGACGGTGGAAACATGAAATGTTCTTTACTCATGACCCTTCAGGCTTTAGCAGTCTGAATAAACTTGTTAGAGGAGAATCTTAGATGAGCATCTGCAAAAAAAACTCGAAGTCTCAAGTAAGGAACTCCATGGAGAAGAGAGTTTGTGATGGTGGAAACGCAAAAGGGATTCGTTACTCATCACCCTGCAGGCTTTAGCAGTCTGAATAGATTTGATATTCATCTGATGGGAGCACTATTATGTATCCCTCACACTGCTGAGATTCAATTCCCTATGTTGGTGAGAACACAGCATTCCTTGTTTTACAATGACTAAAATGTTGCAGCAACGAGCTACATACCTTGAGCGGCAGCATTGTGGAATTTGCTTCCCCGCCAGAGACAAGATGGAGAATCAGTCAGCACTGAGCGCCATTCCTTAAAACTTGTATTTGGATTGATGGTTCTTGATTGGCATTGTATTTAATCATCTGAAATTCATCTTTTGCTTCTCCTTTTGGCTTGGAAAGATGGTTTATGCTTTTGTGTTTAGAACATAATCAATAACATAAAAGAACAACAGCATGTGCCCACTGCAGCTCATAATGCCAGTAACAGGTTCCCCATTCATGCTCAAAATTCTTATGGTTTATCATGGAACTGTATTTCTTTTATATTATGTAAAATATTTTTAGAAATAAAAATAGTCGGGAAGTTCGTTTTATTTAGTTATCCATTTTAAAAAGTGATAACTAATAAATATCACCTTCAAAATCGAGTCAACTTAGATCGTGTCGGATCATTTAAATTTGAGACTCAATTTGTTGGGTTAGGTTAGTATGGGTCTGATATATTTCAGGTTTGGGCTGATTTGGTCATGAACATTTCAAAATACTTGTTCGAGTTATATTAGATTTAGGTTGTTTCAAGTTTGAGTGATTTTGAATTTAGGGTGGTTTTGAGTTTGTATTAGTTTATAAGTTAATTAAAGTCAACTTGAATTGATCACATCATATTGAATTTTCGAGTTGTAAAAGACAAGTATATTTAATTTGGTGGGTTAAATTGATTTAAATCAGTGTTTTAAAAATTGGAAATAAGTTGAAGTACCGGATTGTAAAAAGTAAAAAAAATAATTAACTTGTAAATTAATTAAATTAGTGGTTGAATTAAATTTTAAATTTTTTATGATTTTTTTAAAATTTATTTGATTTAAACCAATTGAAAACAGAAAAGTACTGGTCTAATGGATTCCACCATAATTAAGTTTCAAACACATTGATTTAATTTCATTGGAAGGGAGAACCACCCCTTTTGACATTTTGGGTATTTTTATTTGATTTCATTGGAAGGGGGCTTTTCCATTTAGGGTTCTTTTTCCCTTTTCTATTTTACATTGGGCCAAAAATCAGATCAATAGTCTTTTCCCTGTCTCATCAAATCCGCTTAATTAGGAAAACCCAAATATTTTGTATTTCGAATTTCGCCCAATTCTGTATTTCCTTCTTGTTTAATTTGGCTAGAATTTGCTACTTGCTTTGGGAAGCATATAATACCTATTTATAAGGCTTTTATTGAACATTTATTGCATTGTCGACTAGTTTATTTCGTCCATAAAAATGCTGAAGGCAGGTGTTAATGCAGATAACTTTGAAGTCCTAGACTCCTAGTTGTCATCCATTCCAAAGTATGATCCGTCTGATCCATAAATTTAGGCTTCTGAGTAAAGGTCATACAGTGTACCAGTAAATAGTAATTCTAGGCTTAGCATGAGTTAGTGTGTTAAATCGGGGTGCTGCATATGGGACTTGCATGTAGCTACAGGCATGCTATATTTTGAGCTATGTCCTTTCCTCAATAATACTAACGTCATGCAGGGAACGCGTTTTCAATAATGATCTTCCAACAATATTTGAAGTTGTGACAGGAGCAGCTAAGAAACATACAAAGGAGAAATCATCGGTTTCAAATCATAGCAGCAAGAAGTCTAAATCAAACTCTAAGGTTTGGAAAATTTTCTTGCTTAGATATTTCATTAAATATTATTCTGTTTGTATGATAGAAAGTTAGGGTGGGTTGAGATAGTAAAATCCCTAATGGTGGAAGTATAGTTCATTTGGACATAAAGCCGATGAAATTGTGCGTTTTAGTTTATCAATATTTCCGCTCTATTCGTTGAATGGTAGAAATAAGATAACTATTTACATTTCGAAGGGGACCCTATGTTCTTTTTCCTTTTCAAAAAAATGCAGCAAGGCTGTGAAGCTCAGACCAAGTATTCAAAAGCAGTGCCATCACAGGATGAGGTTGATGATGGTATCGAAGAGGAAGATGAGGATGAGCATGGAGAGGCATTATGTGGGGCTTGTGGGGAGAATTATGTAGGTGATGAATTCTGGATTTGCTGTGATATCCGTGAGAAATGGTTCCATGGAAAATGTGTAAAGATTACACCAGCAAGGGCAGAGCATATTAAGCAGTACAAATGCCCATCCTGCAGCGGCAACAAGAGCGCACGGCCTTCTTGATGTCTGGTAAGCGCCTCTTATGTGAATTCCGGCATCATGGACTACTAACTCTTTTCCTAGGTGATGTACTCGAGTTAATGTTCTTAGTCAATGTGTCCTTTTAACCCAGGAAGTCTTCATGAATTGCATGTGTAGGATTATCACAAAAAAAAAAAAGAAAAATGAAAAAGGAATATCTGTAAACAGGTTGAGAATCATTTTCTTCCTACCATTGGGATTGAAACTTGTTTAATATTTGAATCTTGTCTCTATATTCAAGCATTTGTATTCTAACTAAGAAAAAAATAATTAAAAATCTAATATGAACCAACCAACTCACACCAAGTAATATATACAAACTACAGCTACTTGTATTTTATATAAAGCTACAAATGGAAGGAAATACGGTGATATTTTAGTCCTTCTAGGGTATAAAACCAAACATGTCCAACATTTACTCACAATACAAAAAAGAACCCACACTTTATTTTCAATTCTTACAAGAAAAAAAAAAAAAAAAACAGGTCTTTGCAATGTCTTCAAGGCTTCATCTTTTGTCAATAGGCAATTGGGTATTAGCTAGGCTTGTTTAAGCTAACACATGGGTTCAAGCAGGTGGCCTGGGAGTGTTGTTGCTTGCCATCCATTTGATTTGCAGCTTAACAATGGGGGTGAGCTCTTCTTCACCATTTGGATCTCTAAAACACCTAAAACCTGTTCATATAAAAGGACCAGCAACGCGGACCTGTGCGCTTATATATGTGAGAGATGGAGAATGGGAACTGGTCAAGCCATGCTGCATTTGGTAGCCATTTTCATTGGTGAAACACCTCTACCCTGTATTATATACAAGGTGTTAATGGAGGGAAAGTGGGTTGGATTAGGTCTAGCTAGTGCATATAATTTCACTAGAAAAGTTAAGTTTTTTATTTTTATTTTTAAGGTTTGACTAGCAAGCTTCAAGTGAGGATCGATCCAGTAGATCAATACCCATCAATGAAGAATATACTTTAGATCCAAGTTGATTTAACGGTTAGTGTAGAAGATGTTGTTTTATGAACACAAAAACTAAACTATAAAAGAGAATGGGAAGAAAGGCTTCTAATTAATGTAGATGGTGTGAATGGAAAAGATCATTAAGTAACAATTTTAATAGTCTAATGGCTTAAATGAAATTTTTTGAATAATTCAGTAAATGACAAGATAATAATTTATTTATACTAGTGTAAAATTAACATCATCGTATATATTTTACTAACTTTTTATAATTGATATTTTAACAATTTAATTGTTGACTTAATTAATATAATTGTAGTTGTAATGCTTGTAAAATTTAGAATCAATCAGATATTTTTATCATATCGATCTAAAATATACATATTAGCTTAATTTTATCCAACCTCAAGTTGTGGCCCATATTAACGTTGTATTAGAAAATAAGCACATTAAATTGACAAGTTCTAATAGAAATAATTAACAACGATAATTATTGGATTAAGATTTTTAAATTGAAAAAAATAAGAAGATTGAATTTTTAACTTTTTAAATATAAGGACTAAATCTCAAGTGCTATAAAAGCATAGGGACTAATAATATATTTTAATCGGAATAATATATATATAAATAAAACTCTTCTCAATAGAAAAGTTAAAAGAGAATAAATAAAAGATTGAATTTTGTTATAATCCTTATACTTTATAAAAGTTTTGTATTTTGATAAATTTTAATTTTTTTATTTTTTAAACTGTTCAATTTTAGTTTTTATATTTTTTAAAATGTTAAATTTTAGTTTCGATTGAAATGATAATAGTTAAATCTGTTTGGTTAAATTCAATTATTAATCTTATTTTATGTATACCGTTATAGATTTAATCAATATTATCGAATTGAATAAATGATAACATATTTACCAAATCAAATTTAGAAAATAATAAAATTTAATAAATTTTGATAATTATCTTCATGTAAGAATTAAAATTTAAAAATTTAAAAAAAAAATAATGACCCAATAAAAATATAGGGATTCAATTTTAACCTAAAAGAAACAAGCTAATGATTCGCATTTAGCGTAACAAATTTTCTCCATCTGCAACATTCCAGAAACTCTAGAAAAACACACTTCGAGAAAGTAATAGAACCTTCCAGAAAACTTTCGTAAATTCCCCTTGGAACCTTCATAGCCAAGCTTTTTAAATATAACACAAATTCCCATCCAAAATACACACAAAAAAAAAAAAGAAAAAAAGATCGAAAGTCACCATTCTCGCCCAAAACAATGGATTTCAGAGTCATGGGTTTCGATTCCCCACTGTTCCATACACTCAACCACATGATGGACCTCCACGAAGACGGTGATAACAAGAACAACCCCAACGCCGCGTCGAGGACCTACGTACGAGACGCCAAAGCCATGGCGGCGACACCGGCGGACATCAAAGAGGACTCGAAGTCGTACGTGTTCGTTGTCGACATGCCGGGGCTGAAACCGGGGGACATAAAGGTGCAAGTGGAGGAAGAGAATGTGCTGTTGGTAAGCGGAGAACGGAAGCGAGAGGAAGAGAAAGAAGGGGCGAAGTATATTCGGATGGAAAGGAGGGTGGGAAAGTTGATGAGGAAGTTTGTGTTGCCGGAGAATGCGAATAGGGATGGTATAACGGCGGTGTGTAAAGATGGGGTTTTGACTGTGACGGTGGAGAAATTGCCACCGCCTGAACCTAAGAAGCCTAAGACCATTGAGGTCGAGATTTGTTGAAGAGCGTTGCTTTTGTTTTTAGTTAATGTTGTTTTGGCCTTTAAATAATTCTGGTTGATGTGTCGCTTCCAGTTTTTGGGGTTTGTGATGGAATTATGTTATAGTTGATAATGATAAATTGATGTGTGTTCTACTCATGGTGATCCTCTGCCATTTCCAAAATGGCATCTTACTCTGCTCCCGACACCATCCCCTTTTACTTTAAATATTGATTAAATTCTCTCTAAATCCTCTTAACGCAACCTTTGATCTGAATATTCCAGTACTAGAAGATGTTTAATGAATATGGAAATGAAGTCCGAGAAGAAGAGATAGACGCACCAAAATCCTTTCATAATTATAAAAACAACCATTACCATTAATGTCGCTTTTTTTCACCTTACATTTCTCTCACATTTCTCTTTCTTCATCATCACTTGTGATTAAACTCAATGTTATTGAATCTTTCGATTTATGATCATGGTATGAATACAAAGATGTAACCCTTTATATATAAATTTTTGAAGTAATAGAAAGTATGATTGTGCTACACAAATCAATCACAATGTTCTAAAAAACAAGCTTTAAAAATGGTTTCTTTGTAATATGATGAAAAAAAATAGCGTCTTTAAATTGTTACCCCATCTTCGCTCTCTTTCAATAACTTATATTAATATCGAATTTATCATGCTTTTCATTAACATTCATTAAATTTATCTTTTAAAAATTTAAAAATTTTAGCTTAAATTATATAATTAATTTTTATTTTTTTAAGCAATTTAATTTTTTTTGTTTTATGCTCTTTTAACTTTATTTTTTTATTCATTCTCTTCTGCTTTTTTCCCTTCTCTATCTCTAAAAAAAATAAAAAAAATAAATTGTTCAAAAAAATAAAAATATAGGACTAATTTTAACAAATAAAAAGAATTTAAAAATTAAGTTAAAAGAGACAGGGGGAAGGGAGAAAAATAAAGAGAGAAGTAGAAAACAATGAAAAATAAAAAAAAGTTAAAAAATAACAGAAAAAATTAAATTGCTCAAAATGAAAAAAATATGAAAATTAATTATATAATTTAACTTAACTAATATCTTAGATGTTAACTTAAGTAATTAAAACTTAATATTTTAAATATAAATGATTAAAATGTAATATGAAGTAAATAAAAATAATTATTTTGAAATTTACCCATAATAAAAGAAACGGCGCCTATAGATGCGGTGACTTTAACCCAAGTTGTGGTTTAATTTGGTCTCTGATCGTAAACAAATACAATGGTAAAGCAAACCAGCCAATGAGCTGAGCTGACGAGTCAACTCAGGAGAGCAAGGAAATTTAAAAAGGGTTACAATGACAGGTGACAATGGAAATTTCAAATGAACTTAGTGGGGTGGTGAAGGAATCTTGAGTGGAGGAGATCATCACCATATTCATAGCTACTCTTCTGTCTTAATGAATGATGAACATGTGTTTTGTCTACGATTGAACTTCACTGTAATAGCTTCTGGATTTTGCCATAAAAGCTAGTGGTCAAGACTAAGACAACAGCCAATTTTATTTTTTATTTTTGCTATTGGATAAATAATGTTATGGTGCAGGTACAGTGAAGTCACAATCACTTTTTGACTGGTCTTCTTCAACAATTAACAACGTTTTGAAGGGTTAGTCTAAGCACGAGACTGATATTTGAAAAAGCTAAATTCACACCCACAAAAAATGAAATTGAAAGTCTTGGTCTCCTTGGAGAAACCCCATTTCCATTAAACTTCTTAATGGCATGTAAATGGGACCCAAATTTCTCACCAATATTAGCCTTTTCTGCATTTACCATTGAAGCTTCCTGCAATGTCGCTGGAACTTCATAGGGAAGCCACCTCTGATGATTTATTATAAGCTCAATATATAGTACATGCATATATTATTGTTCAATTTCATTATCGAGATGTTTAATAACAAATTTGGATTGCCAAACTCGCCGGAAAGCGACTGTGCCGGTCGAACCAAGTTCGAGTTCCCTGATGCTTATTTTGATGGTTGGCTGCATGAGGGTTATAGAGAAGCTATGATCTCAGGGACAATTGAGAATCCTTTTAATCAAGCCAATGAAGTGTTTGATGAATTTGCTTGCAATGGCAGCCTTCTTATTCCAGCCCCAGATGATAACAGTAAGACAAAAAAAAAAAAATTGTCATTACTTAGAGTATTAGTGTCGTTGTGTTGAAGAAAAACGACGCACTGTTAAAGTTTTGTCTCCCGTCTCTAAGAAGAGCTTAGGGTATTGGTATGTCGGTTGCCCAAAGTATCTCTATAGCTAAGAGGTCTTGGGTTTAAACCACGTTGCATGCATTAGCACCACACCATGTGCTTGTTTTTCAGAGGCAAGAGGTGCTCCTAGATTCGTTTGGAGATAAAACCTTGTAGGTGTACCGGTTTTCAATGCCACCTAAAAAAAAATAGTATTTTTGTGTTATCAGCACGATGCTCTAACATAATTAAATATCTTGAGCTCCTAATATTACTGAAAATTATCCATCTTTGTTATGTTAAAACAGGAGAAAGTGAAACTGTGGGACAGATGTCCGAATTCAAAGAAAGATATGCATTCAAGACCAAGTCTGAGATTGAAATACTGGATGATGGGTACAGGTGGAGGAAATATGGGAAGAAAATGGTGAAGAACAGCCCAAATCCAAGGTATATATATATAATATTTATATTCAAGGTACATGTTTTTCGTATGTTTTCATTCATTTTCTTATTAATTGATTCATAGGAACTACTACAAATGTTTGATTGAAGGATGCCCTGTGAAGAAAAGAGTTGAAAGAGATAGAGAGGATCCAAGTTATGTCATTACAACTTATGAGGGGATCCATAATCACCAAAGTGTTTCTTGAATAAGTGGTTTTGTTTTTGACCACTACCTAAGTCCGGCAGAAGGGCCAACATCGATGATCGCATCAGCTGCATGATACTTGAGTCATGCATTATGATTAAGAAACATAAAGATGATATCGGAAAAGCCGAGGTCGGTTTTATTCATGTATGCATCTTTAAATTTGGCCAACTTTATTTTGTTCTTGTTTTGGTTATGTACATAATTTGTTGGCTGGTAGAACCCTGAGTTTCAACTGATGTCTTAAAACTCGGGGTACTTACTGAGGCTTTAACTGTTTGATCCAGTTTTGTTTAAGAGTAAACGAGTGTCGTATACATACATATATATACATCCATCACTCGTGTTTGAGTATGTCTCGAGTACAATCATGCCTCCTTTTAATAGGCAAAAAAGTATCATGTCCCTACCTTTCTATCAGACCATTGGTAGAAATCTCCTGTCTCTTTCTTTGGATATATTGATACAAAGGAAATCGCAGTCCGAGGATGAAGAATAACAAATACCATAATGTGAATCCAAAACTTGTTAGATGTCTACCCTTTAAGTGACTGCATGAATCAACTAGGCTAAACTGAGTGCTTTGACCACTTGAGACAATATATAACTATAATTATAGACAGGTGAGCATGTGACTTACAGCATGAATAAACAACCAAAGCAAGAGAAACAAAAGGAAAAGGCAGAAAACTTTGAACATATATGCTTCGTTTTGTCAAATGAACATGAATTGATTACAGTTCCTATATGACTGCACAGTCCTTTCCAACTTAAAGTTCCAGAAAAGTTGGATAATACATACAGTGATGATAAAAATGGCTACATGTTCAATCTACAAATCAAGACATATTCTCAATAAGTAGGCAAATGCTGCAATCTCAAACAAGCTTTGAGACCTTCATTTGGATGATGGCATCAGGGCTTCAAGAATCTGGACCTAAATCTGCCATTAGAGGTTAGACTCCACAGCACATTCTCAGCCTGCACCTTCTCATCGCCGGTTGGTAGACTCTTACATCAGCTTTGACTTGGAAAATGTATTCTCATTGGAGTTAGAAGTGCCAGTGGCAAGCAACCAGCGTGTCCCAGAACACTGCTGTGCTTTTCTACCCCATATATGCACTGCTTAAAGGGTTGCAGTGTTTAACCTGCAATGTGGAACTCAGGGATTTTGAAAACTGGAATCCCTTCTCATTGATCCTATGTCTCAATAGAGGGAGAGGTGCCGTCTCCACTTGAATTAAAGCAATCATAAGTGCCAACTGGTTCATAGTAACAAAATGAAGTCCTAAAACTTCCTTTCTCTGATGAAAGGAATCCGGTATGGCACGGTGATTCTTGTTGCAACTCATACTGCCTGTCAAATCATGATTTTGTTAATAAACAGGTATATCAAGAACAAGAAAGGGAGAAAAGAGAAAAAAAACGAGACTAAAGCATAAGTTCATCCAACTGACACAATTACATACCTTTCTAGCACAACAGCTCTAGAAGCGGCTTCCATTATCATCCTTGAAAGGCATAAGTAACTTATAGACCTACAACGGCAGGCTCTCAGTTCCAAGTGAAGCAAAGTTGATATCGGTAACCCAATCTTGCAGGAACTACAACTGCTTTGGATACTTGCACGAGACCATGTGGCCAACATTTTTAAAATTTCTGAAAGCCTGGAATTCGTAGCTCGCAAAACAAATCCATCCTTTCCCGGGATGAAATGCCAAAATCCACCTCCCAGTGGAGGAAATTGATCTCATTCAGGTGAAAGCACAATTGGACTTCCAAAACCATCACTTCGAACATGAGGAGAACTTTGAAACAGTGTCTCATCTGAACTCCACTCATGCATTAAAGCTTCAGTCTCCAAGTCTTCAACCATTTCAACTGTCCTTCCGTCTTTCAGTGACAAACTTGCCATCTTCAGCTCCTTGCTGGGCAGAACAACAGACAAGAAAGTAAAATCTTCAGAACTATCCCCGCAGCAAAGACCAGGAATGGTGGAATCAAATTCCTCCTCTTCCCCTGCTGCGCCAATATCTAGGATGAAATCACCAGAAGCTAGGGCTTCATTTTCAAACTCTCTCAACAGACGCTCTCTAGGAGATTCAAGAGCACTGTCAGAATTGAAGCTAAATGGATCATGTTCAATTTCCAGCATCTTTAAGAAATCATTAGCCACAGTGTCAGCAATGTCATCCAAACTTGGCGATTTATTTGTCAGTTCACTAGCCTCATAATGTGATTTACCTTCCATAAACTTTTCATTCTCAATAAACTCATTCAAAGCAGACGGAGGTTCCGACACTGATGATTCTGTAACCAATTTGTCATGAAAAACTGACTTCAGCTTTTGCACAGTCATTGGGTTGGAACATATATTACTCTTTTCTCGTACGCAATCGCCTACCACAACCTCCAGCATACAACTGGAGCAGGATGTATTTAAAACAGGATCCACCACCTCATCAATGTCTGTGTCACAATCTTTAAGGATCTCATCCACATCGATAGTTTCAATGACAGAGCCATCAATAGTCTGAATAGCACTTTGTTCAATTGAAGTTGGATCTTTCAGACACCATTTTTCACCCTGCTCAATAGCAAAAAAGTCGTTTTTATACTCATCTATATATTTAGCAGACTCAGAATCGGGTTTGAGTGGCTCCACATGTTCAGACAATTTATCTAAGCCTGAAGAACCATGTAAGCTCTCTTCATTAAGTTTCTGATATAAAACACTTATCGATTTGGAAAATTCCAGCCCTAAATTTGGCAACATTTCAGTACCAAACTTCACATCAACAGACAGAGGTGATAGAGACCTTTGGTTTACATTATTTAGAACAGTACCACCATGCTGAAGTATCCTATGAACTCCGCTATCTCCCCTTGCACTAGAACCGTTCTCTGTAAGATTTAAAAAACTAAAACTGACATTTAGTGTAGCACCCTTAGCCTTGCCAGAAAGTTTAAAGCTTGTTGTCCACCTACTCGATCCTTTCTCCCCTTCTAAATCCTCCAACGAAAGCGGCAATAATCTTGTGAGATCAATCCAATGCTCGCCTATATCATGCCCCGGAGTCTCAACAACAGAAGCATAGATTAAGGAAAGCTTGACCTCATACTTTGCAGAATTATGAGACCCACTTTTACTACCATACACACAACATTTATGCATCAAAGTTTCTTCAAATTCAACAATTCCATCAACAACCCTCACCGCACGAGTTGACAATAACTCATCCTTCCTCTTCCAATGCACAGATAAGCTAAAGCCATTTAAATAAGCAGGCAAGCCTTCAATAGAATGCACATGGAGAAAGAAACAAATATGAAACTGATGATGCCTAATATGAGTTAATGCCCTCAAAGGCTTCTTCCAATCCCAAAATGATGACGATTTCTTATCCTTTTCAGATTCCGAAACTCGGGTTCTTCCAACAGATTTAGATCTAAAATTGGATACAGGAATCAAAGCTTGTGATGAGGGTTTATGCAAGTAAAGGGCATTGCTTATTTCCTCAATGTCACGCAACAACTGACCATTATCAGAATCAACATCGCCATCATTGGAGTTCATTTTGTCCATTCAACAAAGACAAATTAAAAACAATAACCTAAGTATAAGAGATATACCCTTAACAATTTCAGTTACACCGGATATCTTCAGTCATTCACCGGGAAGGGAGTAAAAAAAAATGGATTAAAAGATAAATCATTGAAAACCCAGAAAGGAATTCATCATAGTAAAATTAAAAGTTACTTACTAGATATCTGATTCTTCTTGTTGTATGAGATGAGACGGTGAATCCGAAACCTTTGATCGCTTTCAGTGACCAAGCTTTTAACAAAAACAATAGAAAAGAGTAACAAGCAAGAAAAATAAAGTCCCGGAAATAGAAAATTGATGATAAGAAGAAGGGGGTTACTTGATTTAGTAGGGATTTTGTTGGGATCGTCCAATTTTATTTAATGCTCTCTGTATTTTCCCGGAAAATTTTTCACGTGAAGAAAGATGGAGAATTTGTCTTTAGCATGGACTTTGATTGAGTTGGGTAAGCCGAAGATTTAACTACTGTACTTTTTCTAATAGAGTTAAGATAAGGTGTTTTGAGTTCACGTTATTATTCGTAGAATGGGCTATTTTGGCCGTCAGATCGGTGAGAATCAAGCTTCGCCAGTTTGATTGTTCCGACAAATTCGGAAGATTAGATTAAATAAATTATTAAGAAGTTAATAAAAATAAATTAATTTGGTTGGTTGAATTGGTCAGTACTTATTTTTGGTTGAAAGTTTTCCTCCATTATCGTATCTCGATTTAACTAATCAATTTGATCCAATTCGAATAATATCGGTGAGAACGAAAAATTTTAATTTTTGTTTGTATATTTTAATGGACATAATGATAAATTTAATCTTTAACATTTACGTATTTTGTCAGTTTAACTCTTATTCTTTGAGCTACATTTAGCTCTTAATTTTAAATAAAAAAAATCAAATTTGATTATCAACATTTCAAAAAAAAAGTCGAATTATTCTTTTAATAAAAATATAGACTAAAATGTTAAAATTTTAAACATAGCAACCCATATGTCAATTCACTCGTACATTAAATTACTTTCTTTTTCTAATTTTTATGAATGTTTTTATATATTTTAATTTCATTTTTTAATAAATTTTAAATTATTTTTTGACTTGACAAATAAAATAAATAGTGTGATGTTAATATAAAGTATACTACATTGCTACGTGAATTGTCATGCTAATATCGTTAAAAATTAATATTTTAATCAGTATTTTTATTAAAAACAATTTGACTCTTTTTAATAAATTAATAATCAAATTTAACTAAAAACATAATATCAAATTAATTAAAATATAAATATTAACAACTAAATTTATTATTTTACCTATTTTAATTTATAAAGGAATCTCACCATTCCATTATAGACTATTCTCTCTCATATTTATTATCTATTGATTAGATGTTTCTAATCCATTTCACCCAATTTTTTATTAATTTTTAAATGAGTTAATAATTTATTTAATTTTTTTAATGTGATATTTGTAAGCTTTTTCTTTTTCTAACATAATATTTGTATTTTATAAAAAATATACATTTTGGTATTTAAAATAATGGTTAGTTTAATTCAAATTTTAAAGTAAATTTGATAAAAATTCATAATTAATTAGTAATATTAATAATTAATTTCCATTGAATCAATCCTACTTTATCACAACACTTTTGGAAAACTCTTTTAAAAAATAATATTAATTTAGTTGTCAACCAATTTTTTAATTTCGTTCAATTGATCCATATCGATTTATAAGTCAATCGATCTGACGCCTCTCTTAGATTGATACCTTAACTAATTCCCGATTCAATCAATCGATTTGATACCTCTCTTAGATTGATACCTTGACTAATTCCCGATTCAACTGGCCAGTTCGATTCAAACGACCATCATATGATAATTATACTTTTGCTAGGTTTTAATAAGGGAAATGATGTACAATAATGGAAAGAAAAATTAAATTTAGGAAAACATACTTCGTGTCGAAGCTTATGAAAAGATATCAAATAAATGTCCAATGTCTATGAACACTAATGAGTTTTTCTACTGTTCTACATAAAAAATCAACACATTCTGACTAGTATTTCAACTATAAGCTTTCACTTTTCACTTCTTCTTATCAAGTCCCTATCAACCAAGATGCTCCATACAGTACAAATTATATAATGACAGACTAGTAACTAAGCTTTGAACAGAGAATCGTTAGTTTTATGTGAGTACCGGTGTCGTTAAAATCTGCAACCAAGACGAGTTGTTCCTTGAAACTAGCTGTAACAATGACATCCGTCGATTGCCTGCAGAAACAAACACAATCATCGTATTATCCATAATATCTCCACTTAGAAACTATAAATGAATGCAATGCATGGTGGAAAATAGGAATCAGATCCAATTACCACTCAGCAAAGATTATAGTCATATCCACACAATGGTGATCCACTTAGAAACTACAACATCAAAAGAATGCAATGCCTAGTGGAAAATAGAAAATCGGATTCCGAAACATGCTTTCCACTATATGCTGATGCCTTTACATAAAGAGATATCACTTAAAATCAACAGATATATAGGATGAAACATGAGATCAAGGGTGGTAAAAGTACCATAGAGGCTTTTATATTAGGAGATGGATTGCATTTTGTCCCTTCTACTAAAAAATGAGCAAATTAGTTCCTATACGTTAGATCAAAAAGTAAACCGGTTGGTCTTTATACGTGAACATGAGGTACACGTGACAAGTCAGGTGTAACTGTTTGGTTTTTCTATCAGCTACACTAGTTTTTAACAATAGAAATGGATGAAATTTTTTAACAAAAATGTCCAGTTTGCTCTTTAATCTAATGTATAGGAAATAATTTGTTCATTTTCTAAGTAAAGGGAGCAAAATGTAATCTGACTCCTAGTACAGAGACCTCCATGGTACTTTTACCAATCAAGGGCTTGTCCACAACACAAAATTGAATTTCAGCAAAATCAGAACAATACATTGTAGCATGGAGAAGAAGCAATACTTTTATTGCTACTTCAATGTAGCCTGTGGTGTTATGAGGACTGACTGAACTAATGACCATAGAATGATACAAACATCATAGGTTTTCTGCAGTGAAACCCACATCAATAAAGTATCGATTCTATGTGGTAAGGATTGAAACAAGTTGCATGTATCAGTAAATTAGATGATCAGACATTGTTAAAAATAAAGAACCGGCTTTCTTAGTCCATCATCCTCTTGTTTCGCTAACAGTAAGTAAATAAACTATTTCGAACAAGAAAAAGAGAAAATTGTACACTGTCAAAGCATCAAATATAAGCTCCTTTCAATAAATAGACTATCCACAGTTTCCAACAGAATTACTTGTATTATATATCACACTTTTTGGAGTAATGAACCTTCCCTTATGGAACACATGGATCAATGTTTCTTTTCGCAGTTTTGTCTAATAAATGCATTAGCAACAATGTTACATATAGTTTATCTAAATATGTAAAAATCACCCTAACAATAAGGGTAAAAGTACCATAGAAGCCCCTATACTAGGACTCAGATTGCATTTTTCCCCCTCTACTAAAATAATGGAAAAATAAGTTCTTGTACGTTAAATATAAAAGCAAACCAGTCCTATTAAAATTTCCATCCATTTCTACTATTAAAAACTACTCCTTGTACATTAGCATGAGGTACACATGGCACACCACTTGTCACTATCTAGTTATTCAGTCATCTTCATCAGTTTTTAACAGTGCAAATAGATGAATTTTTTAACAAAAATGACCAATTTACTCTTTAATTTAAAGTACAAGGACTAATTTGCCTATTTTATAAGTAAAAGAGTCAAAATACAATTTGACTCCTTGTACAGGACCTACATGGTAGTTTTACCTAACAACAAAATATACCCCCAATCTCCTACAGCATCAGCTAGGTAAACCATAATGTTTATTAGGTCATCTACTAAAAAATAACAAATTATTCCTCATACCTTAGATCAAAAAGCAAATTGATCGTTCTATTAAATTTTTATCAATTTCTACTATTACAAACTGATCCTTGTACATTAACATGAGTTACACATGGCACACCACTTATCATTATCTGGTTATTAAGTTCTATTTGCTCTTTGATTTAATGGACAAGTACTAATTTATTATTTTTTAATAGAGTAGCAAAATGCAATATGACTACTAAGGGGTACCTTTATCTAACAGCAAGATATACCCCAATCTCCTACAGCATCAGCTAGGTAAACCACAATGTTTCTTAAACATAAGCTAATGAATGTATACACACACATACATACATATACAATTAACCTTGTTAACCTTTTTTGACACTATTTAGCAGAATTCTCAACTGGGTTTTCCTTCCCCTCTTGAAAAACGGAACCAAAAGCAGCTTCAGCTTCTAAGAACCGACTAAGATGCTTGTCGTCCAGATGTTCCTTTTCCAAACAAAGAAAACCCAATCAATCAATCAAAAAACAAAGTAATTCCATAGGGAAAATTAAAAAAAGAAGAAGGTTAAGATAGGACTTTACAGAGAGACAATCTCTGTACTTTTTCCACTCGGAAACACATTCCTCTTTATCCCATTGACCCTTTACAAATTTCTCAGAGTACCACCTGCAAATGAGATAAAAATGTAAAGAATAGGTGGGGATTAAGAGGGGTTTTACAGAATAAAAAAAAAAAAGAAAAAAAAGAAGAAGGAAGGATGAACAAACTGGTTGAAGCAATTGTGGTAAGCAGATCGGAGATGGGCACAAGGTGATGTTGAAGTAGAACTGTTTTTCTTGTCTCTCTTGATTGCTGCTCCCATCTCACTTGCCTGCTAAATGTACCTCTCCGTACAACGATTCGGCTAATGAACGGGTCAAAGCTTATATCCCTTCTGTTTTATTTTTTTAGGTTAAAATATCTCATAAATCCATATACTCTTCTTAAATTTAGAATTTAATGCTCATATTTTCATTTGTAAGATTTTAGTACCTAATCTTAATTTTTATTTTGTTATTAAAAATTGTAATAATTTTATGAATTTTATAATTAAAAATGTGATTTATATATCATTATTATTTTATACGTCACGAATCAAATTAAAATATATTATAATTTTTTGAACTCTTCATAAATTTAAATTTTAAACTATGTATTTTTTTTAGAAATTTAATCTTTTTATTTTTTAGATTTCACTTAAGTTCAATTGTTAATGTTTTTATTTTTGTTAAATTTATAGGTGTGATATTTTAAAATTAGTTAAATAAATTAACCGAAATTTATATGTTTTTATTTTTATTTTGTTAAAACAATAATAAAACATATAAAAAATGATAATATTTAATTGGCCGAATTATTTGAGTTAAGATTACATATAATATATATTATTAATTATTAAATTCGATTAACTAATACTCAAATTTCTAAAAAATCATTAACTAACTAAATTAAATCAATTCAATCGATTAATTCAGTTTTAACTGAAATATGATAAAACAAAACAATGATGATCAACCTTGATGTTATTGCTAATTTTCTCATTCAAATCATCCATTATTTTTAGAAGAACATAATGTAGTTTTTACGGTCTATATTGATTATATAATATCATATAGAAATACATTGTTGTCCATCAAATTAAGAAAGCGAAAACAATTTGATAATAATAAAACTTAAAAAGTGAGACTTTATCTCTAAGTTAAGCATCCAATACTAAAAGAATTTAGAGTGTACTACCCTCATCTCATTTCCAAGATTCCCATATTTCTTTAACTTAGAGCTTCATCTAATTTTGCAACTTACTTGAAAGAAATAAATTTAGTTTTTTTTAAAGTACAATTAAATAACTATATTAATAATTTCAACTAAATTTTACTATTACAAGAATTAATTTTAACATTTTTTAAAGTAAAGTTAATTATATTTATCATTTATTTAATCTTTATTTTTTTTACCAAATATACTATGTAATATTATATTTTTCGAATTTTCTTTTTTTTCAATTTTCAAATTCTTTAATCCAATCAAATTAAAATAAATAATTATATTTAGATTTTATTATACGCAAGACGTGAGTGAAAAAAATAATTTACGTTAAAAATTATATATTTTTTAAAATTTAGTTACTAATGAATATAAATTGAGTGGTGACTAACTTGTATTTTAATGTTATATCGAACATATGTTGATAATTAAATTTGTAATTTTAAATTTTTTATTTAGAAATGATATAAAAGTATGAAAAGACAAAAGTGTCACTACAATAGTATTAATTATAATTTAAAAAATAATATTTTTATAATTTTATAATTAAGTTGGTAATCTGCTTAAATGTAATGCTAATTTAAATGATAGTATAAATATTAATAATTATTTAAGAAATTTAGAATAATTTCATTTAAAAAAACATCACAAGTAAATTAGTTAGGAATTGATGAATGTATTTTAATGTATATCAATTTAATAAAATTTAAAAAAGTCAATAGATTTAAAAAAAAAAAAAAAAGAAAAGAAAATCTATACCTAATGAATGTTTAATATTCTATTTTGCAGATGCAAACAAACGCTGCCGTTTAGATTCCAACAGTTCGGCTCTTGCAGAGCAAGCTATATAATTCCCACCTCTCTCGTTTACCCTTATATTTTCACTCTCAAAGCTAAATCGCCTGAAGTCATCTCTCTCAAACGATGGAAAATTTCAAGGGGCAACCTCGCCTTCCAAAATTCGCGGTACCTAAGCGCTACGATCTCCAGCTGAAGCCTGACCTCTCCGCCTGCAAATTCGCCGGCTCCGTTTCGATCGACGTTGACATCGTCGCCGAAACTCGCTTCATCGTCCTCAATGCCGCCGAACTCTCTATCAACCCTGGATCTGTCTCTTTCTCCCCTCGTAACTCTTCTAAGGTCTCCTCGATCATATCTAACATCTTCTTCGTCGATATTCAATTACCTCTTAACTCTTCATTTCTACATTTCCGCTTTACTTAGTTTAATTTTTGAATTCGAAGTAAGGTTAATAGTATGTTTCAGTTTACTTTTTTGATTCGAAGTAAGATTCTTAGTATGTTTCAGTTTAATTTTCGGATTGCAAGTAAGATTAATAATATGTGTGATTAAATTCCCTTATAGTTAATTTGTATATTTCCGCTTTATTTAGTTTAATGTTTGGATTCGAAGTAAGATTCGTAATATATTCCGTTGTTTGATTAAATTACCTCATAGCACTTCATCTATATTTCCGCTTTACTTAGTTCTATTTTTGGATTCGAAGTAAGATTAATAGTATGTTTCAGTTTACTTTTTGGATTCGAAGTAAGATTTAGAGTATGTTTCGGTTTATATTTGATCAGATTTCATCGTAGTTCATTTCTGTATGTATTCTATAGTTAGTTTAATTTTTGGATTTGAAGTAAGATTCATGATATGTTCTTTTGTTTGATTAAGTTATCTCGTAGCTTTACATTTCTACATTTCCTATTTACTTAATTTAATTTTTTTGATTTGATGTAAGATTCATGATATGTTCTTTTTTTTATTAAATTACCTCATAGCTCTTCGTTTCCATATTTCCTCTTTACTTTGGTGTTCTTTGATAAATTGAAAAATTAATTACTAAATTTAAGTTATAAAATCTGATTGGTATATTAATTAAATTCAATTACAAAATATAATTAGATTGTTTGATAAATAGGAATATTTAAAACTTTAAAGGTAAATCGTTAAAGGGTAATATTAAAAGATTAAAAATAATTGAAAAAAACTCTACATAAGTGATAAATAGCTCCTTATGTTATCATTTTCAACACTTTTTCATTGAAAAAATTCTATCATTTTGTTCTCTATTATGGATTATCAAACTTGTTTAAAAAATTAAATGACTGAAAATATTAATTTTGGCTGATTTAATTTTTTAATTGGTTATCAAACAAGGCCTTAGCTTAATTTTTGGATTTGAAGTAAGATCCATAATATGTTCTTTTGTTTGATTAAATTACCTCATAGCTCTTCATTTCCATATTTCCACTTTAGTTAGTTTAATTTTTTGATTCAAAGATTCTTTTCTTTAATTAAATTTTGGGCAACTTTTTGGAGTGTAACTGATTCTTGAGCAGGTATTTGATCCGAAAAAAGTTGAGCTAGTTGAGGAAGATGAGATTTTGGTATTAGATTTTGCTGAGGCACTTCCTCTGGGTCTAGGAGTTTTGGCTATTGGATTTGAAGGAATTTTAAATGACAGAATGAAAGGGTTCTATAGAAGGTACATGTTATGCTTATATGGTACTTATGTTTGAAAGAAAGAAGATTAGAATATTTATCTAATTAATGATATTTTGGCATTCAGTACATACGAGCACAATGGTGAGAAGAAGAATATGGCAGTTACACAGTTTGAGCCAGCTGATGCTAGGCGATCCTTTCCATGTTGGGATGAACCTTCTTTCAAGGTTATTGTTTTAGATATTCTAAAAGCTCATTTTTATTAATTGTTAAGTTTGATCTTGATTTTACTTCCCTTTTTTTCTTTTTAATATGAAATTATAGGCTACGTTTAAGATCACCTTAGATGTGCCATCTGAGCTAGTGGCCCTCTCAAACATGCCAGTCATTGAGGAGAAAGTTAATGGGCCTCTGAAAACTGTTTCTTATCAAGAATCACCAATCATGTCCACTTATTTAGTGGCTTACGTTGTTGGTTTGTTTGATTATGTGGAAGATCACACGTCAGATGGTATGAACAAACTCTGTTAATTATTTCTTGTGATGACAATGCAGTCACAATCTGTGGATTTTTCTTTTATATGGATTGTTGATGGTGCAGTCATATTCTATTATTTATTGCGTTAAAAACTTTTTACCTGTATCTTTGGACAGGGATTAAAGTTCGAGTATATTGTCAAGTTGGGAAGGCAAACCAAGGGGAATTTGCTCTTAAAGTTGCTGTGAGGACGCTTGAGTTGTACAAAGAGTATGTTTTCTCTTCATTTAATTTCCTGCTTATTGATTGCTATTCCCCCAAGTCTTTAAAAACTGGTGGATGTTTTTTCACGTGGATGCTTACTGCTTATGATCTATTTTCTGGATTTTAGTCCTGAATTAATTCAGCTAACTTCTGCAGCTATTTTGCTGTGCCATACCCTCTTCCCAAATTGGATATGATTGCTATTCCTGATTTTGCTGCTGGCGCAATGGAGAATTATGGCTTAGTTACATACCGTGAAACAGCTTTGCTCTATGACGAGCAACATTCTGCAGCTGCCAATAAGCAGAGGGTAATATTTGTAAACCATGTTGGTGTCCTCAGATTATTTTATCCTGCATCTGGCAAAGTGTTTGATAATCCTACCTGGTTTCTGGAAGGTTGCAACTGTGGTGGCCCATGAGCTGGCACACCAGTGGTTCGGTAATCTTGTGACAATGGAATGGTGGACTCATTTGTGGCTGAATGAGGGTTTTGCAACATGGGTAAGGCAGTTTTTTTTTTCCTTCTATATTTTCTATTATTAGCTTGTGCTACAAACTGAATTTCTAATGATTACAAATTTCCAGGTAAGCTACTTGGCAACTGATAGCATATTTCCAGAATGGAGAATATGGACTCAGTTTCTTGATGAATTAACCGATGGTCTTAGGTTGGATGGGCTTGCAGAATCCCATCCAATTGAGGTAAATGGATACTTGTACTGTTATACAGTTATATCTTCTCTATGTTAAGGGTATGACTGACTTGTTTTCTAGAATATTTTAAATTTAAAATATTTTACTTTGCAGGTGGAAATAAATCATGCTGCTGAAATTGATGAAATTTTTGATGCTATAAGTTACAGAAAAGGTGCCTCTGTTATACGCATGCTACAAAGCTATTTAGGTGCTGAATGCTTTCAGGTTGGTCTGGCTTGTTACATGCATTATGATTCTTGTATGAGTTGACTTCCTAATGATTGTGCTAATATTTTGCATGTGATTGTTCTTATTTTAAATGCATCTTTTGAATCTGTATTAAGACTTCTTGCTAGTAAGTATTTCTCTGTAAACACTGAAGGAGAACAAATGATGGAATGTTGATTTTTATTTATTTACTTCATAAATGTGTCTGATGCCATATGTTTATGTGAATCTTCTCTCACATTTATGAATTTAAATTAGTATCGTTTTTCTTTGACTATTCTAAACTCAAAAGGTTAATTGATTTATTTACATGTGAAATATTCCTGCAATCAGCGGTCACTTGCTTCATATATAAAAAAACATGCATACTCAAATGCGAAGACAGAAGACTTATGGGCTGCACTTGAGGAGGGATCTGGTGAACCAGTGACCAAACTAATGAATACATGGACAAAACAGAAGGGGTATCCGGTTGTCTCTGTCAAATTCAAAGATCAGAAGTTGGAATTTGAGCAGGTTTTATCATGTTTAGTTCTTTTATGTTTGGGGGATCGGTATCGGGAAATGGAGTTTTCTGTTTAGTTAATACGTTAAAATGATATCCTTCAATTCAAACTCGTTGACCTGTTTCATTTTATGCTGGTTTTATTTGCTGTTGTTTTCGTAGCTACTGCTAACAATTGATGTAATGAATGGCAGTCACAATTCTTCTCTAGTGGTTCCCTTGGGGATGGGCAGTGGATTGTCCCAATAACATTTTGTTGTGGGTCATATGACAAGAAGAAAAGCTTTTTGTTGCAAACTAAGTCCGAAAATTATGATGTAAAGGAGTTCGCTTCTGATACCAATAAAAGTGCTTGGATAAAGCTTAATGTGGATCAGACTGGTTTCTATAGGGTGAAATATGATGAGGAACTTGCCGCTAGACTCCGCTATGCTATAGAAAACAAATACTTGACTCCAACTGACAGATTTGGTAATTTGAATATTTTTATGAGATTGCATATTGTTCGAGAATGGTACAAGAGATAACATTACTTCTTCCTATTACAGGCATTCTTGATGATTCATTTGCACTTTGTATGGCACGCCAGCTGCCTTTGACTTCCTTGCTTACCTTGATGGGTGCCTACAGAGAGGAACTTGACTATACCGTGCTGTCCAACTTGATTAGTGTAATGCTTATCTCTCATTCTTGTTTAAAGTTACTTCAATTATGCTCCGAGTCCTGATTCCAGCTCTTGCTTTTCATAGATAACATACAAGGTTGGGAGGATTGCAGCTGATGCAAGACCTGAGCTAATGGATAACATCAATCAATTTTTCATTAACATTTTCCAATATTCTGCTGAGTAAGTTATCTTAAATGTAATTACGGGTTTCCTGGAAATATGGGATACTGTTTGCATGCTGTGGATTAATGATGACTTCCAAGTAGATGTTAACTCTGATCGGGTATAGTAACACACATGGCAATTTTTTAAAAACCAATTGAGAGGCTATTGTCCATTTTATTTGGTTCATGGCTTCTTCCTGTTCTTCATCAGCAAATGGAAACTCGGGCTTATTACATCTTTTTGATCTGCATAGATAGCATTCCAAAGTATAAATTAAGTTCCCTGTTTTAACGTCTTATAGGAAGCTCGGTTGGGATGCTACACAAGGTGAGAGTCATCTGGATTCAATGTTGAGAGGAGAAATTTTGACTGCGCTTGCTATGCTTGGACACAAGGAGACATTGAGTGAAGCAAGCAGACGATTTGATGCATTTTTGAAAGACAGAAACACACCACTCCTCCCCCCAGACACTAGAAAGGTAGTTGAGATTACTTTTGATTTTCAAGGGTTAATTCAGACAATTGTCCCCCATTTTTATACCCACCGGTTAACTATTAACTACGGTTTCAGGCAGCATATGTAGCTGTCATGCAGACAGTCACCTCCTCCAATAGAGCTGGTTTTGACTCCCTTTTGAAAATTTATAGAGAGACTGATTTAAGCCAGGAGAAAATCCGCATTTTAGGTACCGAAGAATCCTTTTCGTTGTGATTCAGATTGTGAGTCAATGAATTTGATGGTAATATTACTTCTCACAATTTGTAGGTTCATTGCCATCTTGTCCCGACCAGGGTATAATTCGTGAAGTTCTAAAGTTTTCATTGTCTCCTGAGGTATTCTATCCGTTTAAGAGCAACCTTTTATCCAAATATAAGTAAAATCTCTAAAATGCAATGTTCTCAACAACAATTTCCTTCCCTTTTTATTTTTGTTCAGGTTCGCAGCCAAGATGCTATGTATGCACTTGCTGTTAGCAAGGAAGGTCGTGAAGTTGCCTGGACTTGGTTCAAGGTAATCACCTTGGCACAACACGAACAAAATTATTGTTGATTTTTAGTACGCTTTTTCTTTTTATTACCATTTTCTTTCTTCTAAATCCAATCTTTCTGCTAATGGTAATGTAGGAAAACTGGGATCTCATTTTAAAAACCTACGGTAGTGGATTCCTGATAACACGTTTTGTCAGTGCAGTTGTCTCACCGGTTTGTGCCTCTCTTTGCGCAACTTCATAATCTGGAATTTGCATTTGCATACTCTTGCTCGTATTCGACCATGTTTAGTTAGTGTAGAGGTGGTTATAAATTACGATATCTGATTGTTTTTGTTTGTAAACAGTTTGCATCATTTGAGAAAGTGAAGGAAGTGGAGGAGTTCTTTGCCAACCGGTCAATACCTTCGATTGCGAGGACATTGAAGCAGAGCCTGGAACGGGTTAACATTAATGCCAACTGGGTTAAGAGCATTCAGGCAGAGGAAAATCTGGGTGAGGCCATACAGGAGTTAGCTTACAGGAAATACTAAGGGATTTGTCTTTGTTTTTAATGGAAAGTAGTTGTGGTGGCTTTTTACTGTTGTTATACTTTTTTACTAAACTGAATACTCTCTAGTAATATCATGAATAATAATCATCCTAATAAAAACAATGCATTAGGCATTAGTTATTTTTAGTTGTTACCTATTGATTTCTTTTTAAATATTAGTGGTGCCTTTTGGATTGGGTCTGTCCCACATCTAAATCTGGGATAATTTTAATATTTGCATTTTTCTTAGGTAACGGTGATATGAAATTTTTGACGATTTTATTTTTAATTTGAATTAATGAATTTTATAAACGAAATAATAATTTTTTTGTTTGAAATACAAAATTTTCATCATACTGAATATTGAAATTATTTATTTTAAAACTTGTGGCAGGGGCATGGCTCATGGGCCTCGGTCTCTTAAAATGTAAATTTATTTTTTGACTCTTAAAATTTTTTAAAAATTTTAAATTAATAAAAGTGACTTCCTCTAAAATTATAAAAATTTGATTTAATCATTTACAAATTATAAATATATAAATTATAAAGAATTAAAATTTTATTCGACCCCCTAAATATTTATTTTAGCTTTACCACTGACTTGTGATTAGTATTTACTTCCTTAATAGGCTTATAGGAGATGGAGAATTAATTAATGAATTTATTTCAATAGATATTTTGAGAAATTTTAAAAAATTATTTATTTTAATTAATTTTTGTTATTATATATTGAAAATATGAATAAATTTTATTCTTAATTATTATGTGATTGAATTTTGTCATTAAATTTTATTTGTTTAATAAAAAATTTTCACTTTTGATTATTTGAAAATGAAATGCAACCCCAAAAAGTATTATTTCAAGTATTTTATTTTAATAGTTAATAATAAATTAATTTATAAAATATTAATAAGTTTAATTATAAATTATAAAATGATTGTAATTTTTATATTTTGTTAATTTATTATTTTTAACTATTAAAATAATATATTTTAAATAATTTTAATTTAATTCTTTTATATTATTTTAAATTGAAATTGAATAGAAAAATTTAAACAAAATTCTAATTTGCGTATGAAGATTTAATCAAATAAAAATATAAAATTAAAAGTACAGTGATAAATTTACTTTTAGTTCAAAAGTATAATGATATATATCAATTAAAAAATATAATAACAAATTTCAATTTTCATCTCAAGAATAAAAGTAAATTTGTATTTATTCTTTCAGTAATATTTAATTTTAATTATATTTTATTTATTATTAATTTCTATTATTATTTTAGGAAACTTCACATGTTGTATAATTATATTTTAATTTTAAATTATTTTTAGTTGAAGAAATATTATATTATAGTCATTATTAATGGACTTGTTTTAAATAATTTTATAGTCTTTTCCTTATTTGTGATGGAGGATACATTTAATAAAAACAATTATTAGGTTATTTTATATTTTTCCCAACCAAATAAATATTTTTTTTCAAACATTTTCCTATTTAAACGCGTGGAGGCATGTGAAGATGTAATAAGAAGATATCGTTTGTGACTTTGGGTATCTATCATGTCAACCATTGTTTTCAATCAGATAAGTTTGTTAAAATGTTTTTCATCATCATCACAAATTCACAGAAGATTTTTGGGTAAATTTCACCCAAAGTCACCAAACTATTAGTAAACTTACGTTTTGGTCACTCAACTTAAAAGTTACAAAATGATTGAAAGTTTTCATTTAAGTAACGGCTTAACAATAAATTTGGCCACTAACGTTTGAATGTTTTGTCCTAATGGCCCTAACCGTATTTTTTAGCCTTTTTTGGCCATCAACCTTTGATTTTTTTTAAGTTTTTCTATTGAGTTAATTTTTTTAGATAATTAGTTTTTTTATTTTTTTTAAATTAAGAGTTATTTTTTTAATTTAATGTATTATTTATTTATTTTATCATTTTCCACACACAATTATTTTATTAGGTTATCTAAGTAATAAATTATATCTTATTAAAAATATTCCACATCATTCCCGTTAACTTTTTTAACGGTACTTTCATTAAATCTATTAGAAAAAGCAGATTGAATAAAAAAAAGATTGATGGCCAAAAAAGACTCAAAAATACAATTAAAATTATTTTGACAAAACATACAAACGTTCGTGGCCAAATTTATCATTTTGACCTTTTTTATTCGCATTGCCTGCATCAATCAAAAGCTTTCCTTCCCATTCTCTTCTACAATTTAGGTTTTTTTCTTTATAAAACAACTTTGAACATCACAAATCTGATTAACAACTTTAGATCTAAGGTACGTTCTTCTACTCATCGATGTGTACTGATCTACTGTATCAATCGTCGAATAATCACTCGGAACGTACTCACAGGACTTTTTTTAAAAAAAAAAGCATAACAACCCAATGGCTTAAATAAAAACTTTCAAATAGTTCAGTAACTATTTTGTAACTCTTTGAAGTTGAATGACCAAAACGAAAACTTACCAATAGTTTAATAACTTTAATTGTAAATTACCCTAGATTTTTAATTGCAATGACATAAAAGCATTTGACGGTGGGAATATACCTGCAATTCTCTGTCATGTCAACTAAAAGCTTCTAAACTGTCAATTATTTTCTGGCACCATCCCACTTTAGGAGTGGTAAGACTTCAATGTGAAAAGAATTTTTTAAAAATACCACTATTTTGTTTCTTGTTCAAAGTCGTCCCACAAATAATTCTGATCTCGAGACTTGCACGTGAAGTCAAATCAGTATTATTTATGGTTTCTAGACTTGGGGATTAAGTCACCAGGATTAAAACAATTTTTTATTTTTTTTATATTCAGAACTATTCATTTATTTATTTGATAAATCAATAATTGTGGTGATAAACTTGCCGTCCCCTTCAATTTCAACCTTCTTTTATTTTTTTTATTTCCTTATTTTGTTTTCTAGTTTGTACTAATTTTTTTATTTAAGTTTTGTTCAGAAGCTTCTTTATGCTTATCATTAATTACACCAATTATAATATTAATCAGTCATGTAATATAAAAGAGGTTATAATTGCTTAAAGTCTCTCTACTTTTCAAAAATTAAGAATTTAGTCATTCTATTTTTCATATTCCAAAATTTAGGTTCAATTTTTAATATTATTTTGTGTGTGTGTTAAATTAGTTGTTGTAACATTTCGAAATAAAAAAGAAAAACTACTCACCTATTTTTGAAAATTACAAGGACCTATTTTTGAAAATCACCCCAAAATTTGTTTATCTAGAAAATCACTTCCCTTAAATTTTTCCGTTTATTAGTTTATCAAAGAAGTATGAAAAAAAAAAAAAGAATAAACAAAGCTTTTGATACTGTTTAAATAAACAAAGCTTTCTTTTTCATTTTTTTTTCTGAATTTTAAAATGATGGTATAATTTTGGTTTTAGTCCTTAAAATATCCTCAAGTTTTAAATTTATATCCATAAATCTATACACTACATATAAAGGTAGTGTCCAAATCATTTCTCAATTCGACACCTATCCAAGTAAACAAAGCTATCCCTCTCGTGATAAAAAGAAGGCCCTGAGGACATGTGTCCTGCTTTTTCTATATACAAATAAATATATTTTATTACTTAATTTATTATTTTATTTTTAAATTATATTATAAAGTGATTAATCCGTCTATTCAACAATGCATCATATTTTAGTTATATTATATCATATCATATTTTTAATTAAAATTACTCACACATTTTATTAATTTTGTTTTAATTTAATTATAAATTTATTTTTTATAAAATATTAAAGAAATAAAATAATATTTTAATCGATAATTTTTTTGAACGGTATTTTAATTTAAAATTATAATTAAAAGTGTAATTGGACTTCCAATTCCTTACTTCAATTTTTATGATTTTTAATATTTATATTTTTTTATTAATCTAACTATTATTATTATTTAGTTAAATTTCAGTCTCAACTTTTTTAAGGAATTAAATTATTTTCTTAAAAACGAGAATATGAAGTAAAATGTTAAATTTTAAATATAACAATCCATATATGATTCATGTTATTTTTAAAATTTTTATTTTTGAATATTTTTTATAAATTTTAAATTATTTATTAACATTGACATATAAGATAAATAAAGTCATATTAAGTAAATTAAAAAAATAAAATTTTTAAATATTTTCATTAAAAAAAAGGAAAATTTTACTTTTTTTAATTAATAAACAAATTTAACTTAAAAAATAAATTAAGGCTAAAATTAACAACTATTCTGTAATATAGAAATAGACCCTAAATTTACAAACAATTGCACTAATATCAACAAAACAAAATTGAAAAAGAAGAATAAAAAACAGAATTTCAAAATAACTTTACAGTTATTGAACATTTAAAAGAATGTTTCTATGTTCATATCATTTATTCCATAATCAAAGAACTATAAACCCTAACACACATTATCTTCTACAACAACTAATCCCCCCCCCCCACAAAAAAAAATGAATTTCTAATTTAAAAAAAAAAAAAAGAACATAAATATTTCCATTTTTGGGTATATATTATAAATTACAGAAACCCAGTACCAGCAAGACCATGATGTAAAAGATTATGAGCAATAGCATCTCTAGCTTTCAATGAACTCACCGATCTTAAACCATCTTCAGCCACCATTTCATCATCAATAACCTCAATTTTCAACTCAGGATCGATCCCTTCCTTTTTCATTTCACAAATATTATGTAAAACGCAGCATGCTCCGAGCACCACCGGCAAATCCTGTAATTTCACCTCCGTTCTTTTCTGTAAACAACACCATCTCCCTTTTAATCTCCCAAATGCTTCTTTAGCTACCTTTTGGATCTCACCAATCTTTTCATTGAATGCGTGTTGTGTCCATGTTAAATGCTGTTGATTGTAAGGAACTAAAACCCAATCCATTAATGGATACCCAGAGTTTCCGACCACCCAAACGCCGTTCAATAGACCACCGTTTTTAGCCCTTTGGAAAAGAGCTGATTTTTCGAGGACTTGATCGTCGGTCATTGAACCGGGCCAACCGATACATACGTCGGTGAAAACTCCGGTCGGGTCGACGACGCCTTGTACGGTGATCGAATACGACGTTTTCTGGTTCCGTTCTGTGTGTCTTTTATTGAAATATGCAGCCACGCTTATCTTCGGAGCGATGATTGGTATATGTGTAGTGTACATCGATCCGACGACGTTTGGTATTCCAGAAATGCCCTCGAATTGTTGTTTTATTTTCCGCAATGAGTCTTCGTCCGGCCATTGTAAGTATTTCGGCATCAAAACGTTGCGTATTGCTGAACAGACTTCGAGGACCAGTTTGTGACACGTCGAGATGCCTAAACCGAATCGTTTCGAAACGAGCCGTAACGGTTCACCCGTCGCCAAACGCCAAATGCAAACAGCTACCCTTTGTTTCACCGGGATCGCGTTCCGTAACGTGGTGTCTTCTTTGGCGATAACGGCGTTTAACTCATCGCATATGAGGTCAAACGTTGACTTGCTCATCCTAAACGCCTTCTTGAATTCTTCTTCCGGGTAATCGGGTCGGTTACACTCATCCCACCATGCGTTTGACCTATCTTTCACCCATAACCGTCTCTGTTGACCCGACCCGGATTTCCCATTCCCGTCCTCAGCCACATGATTCGAAGCGGTAGCAACCACAGTCGCCGCCTTGACACGGGATTTCTTCCGCTTTACACGGTCGGTTTCGTCGATTTTAGAGTAATAATCGTTTAAATTAGAGTGAAATTCAAGCATGGTTCGGGTTCCTTTGGTATGAGTAGACTCCATAACCGATTTCTCTTCTTTGAACGCATCGTTTCGTTCCTCCCGATCTCGCTTTTCTTGCTCATCAAGCAAGATTAACGAAGTGATGATACCATTCAAATCTTTCTTCTTCGTTTCACGACCACTGGAACAGCTATCGTCGTTTTCGCCGTCATCTTCGTCGGCAGTGAACCCCTCCTTTCGTCGCCGTTTGCAATTGTCACCGTTATTCATTTCAAAAGAAAACAAAGAAAAACAAGAAAAAAATGGGGTCTTGAAATGCCAAAGCTGAGATATTCATATATATGAAAGAGATTTAAGGTGAAATTGGAAGATACTGATTTTTTTTTTTTTAAAAAAGGGAAAAAATAGGGTTTGAAAAGTGAAGAAAAGGTGTGAAAAAGGTGAAGGGTGTGTGTGAACACAAAGAGGTTCAATTTGACAAATGAAGCATTATTTGTGTCTCGAAGCCTTTTATATGTGAGACAATTGTTACGGTAAGGTGGCAATCTATCAACATTAATGAGGCTTATCTCTTATACGTCAATTTCTCTCTTTCTTTTAATCATTGAATTTAATTTTGTATTCTTAATATATCCACCAAAATAGATATATCTTTATACTTAAATGGGGAATATAAAACGATATAATTGTTTATTTAATTTTTTTATAAATTAATAAATTAATTATTTGTTGATTAAATGAAAAAAAGAAGAAGCATTTTTCATTCTTCTAAAAATTTCTAATTTAATTTAAATCATTTTAACATAATTTTGAAGTTTTTTCAATTCCAACACAAAATTTCTAACTTTATTTCGGTGCGACTCCATCAGCACTTACGAAATTAAAAAATTTTACTATACCAATCAATAATTTAAAATTCATATCACAAATATATAAAACTAATACATAACGACTTATTTGGCTCTTCAACTTTATAAAAAAATTATTTTAGTCATCAATTTAATTTTTTTACCTTTTTACCCTCAAACTTGCGTTGTTCGTCAAATCATACCAAAATGAATGAAAAAGTTAATATTTGTTAATTTTGCTCACATGACATTCATGTATATGTCATGCCAACAATTAATAATTTTTTTAAATTTAAAAAATATAAAAGTCAAAAAAATAAAAAATAGAAATATTAAAAGGATTAAAAATGATAAAAATATAAAAATTATTTAATAATAAAAATTATGATAATATTCTATAATTTTTAGAAAATTTTAATTTATTATTAACGTGACATGCACGTGGATTGTTATGTCAACAAAGTTAACAACGCTAACTTTTCTATTCATTTCGGGGTGTTTTGACAAAAAGTGCTAGTTTAAGGTGTAACATTCCAAAAATTTCAACTGGACACGTGACACAATTTTGGTAATTGATATAGAGAATTGGTGAGAAAATTTGGAAATTGAATTGGTTAAAGGAATCTTATGAAATCAAAGTTGATAATTCAGATGAGAAAATTTTGAAAAGAATTTAGAAGTGGAAATGTGACAAAAGGATCAAATTGAAAATTTTTAAAATTTAAGGATTAAATTGTAAATTTCACATTTTCACCAGAAAAAGGGAAAAACTGTAATTCTCACCAGTCAAGGACTTATATTAAATATTTATTATGATTTATGATCTTGAATTGGTCTTAAGTATTGAGTTTTGAAAACAAAATCACTAAAAAAGACAAAAGGGGGAAATATGGTAATTTTGCCATAAAAGGGTAATTTGCTCAATTTTCGAGACCTTTATGATGGAAATAATATTTAAATATAATATTTAGTATCCGAAATTATTTTAGACGGTGGGAACTCCGTATTAAGGAAATGACTCACATGTTGATATTTTTGTAGGGGACGAGAACCCTTATCAGCCTCATTTTTTTTCCAGCTAGTAACAGTAGTCATTCTTCTTCTTCTTCATCTCCTTGCTCATTTTCCCATTTTCTCTCAAAATTTCCACTACCCACCTTGAGATAATGTTGAAATCTTCATGAAATCAACCCCTAAGCTCATTTCCTTCATCAATTTCAGCCATGGAAACCTAGGGTTTCATGAGTTTTAGTGGGATAATTTATGGCTTAAGTGAGAAAACTCTAATAAGGTAAGAAATGATTTCCTACACCTACTTTGCTTGATATTTGCTATGATTTGTCATGAGAAAGCTTAGAAGAAATTTATATTTATTTTTTAATGTATTTTTGTTGTACGAAAATAAAGAGATGGTGATTTATGAAAATTATAAGCTTAAATGACGATAGAGTGGAGCTCATGGAAGCTTGATTAAGTGTTTTAGAACATCCAATGAAGTAAGTACCTTGGGTACTTATATTTATCTTATATTAAAGTTTATGAATTAGGTAAAAATATAGGTGATAAATTTGGAATGGAAATTTGTAATAAACATATGCAAATTCCATGGTTTGAAGGATATGAAATAACTCTATAACGTGTTATGTTGGAATTGCTAGTTAAGAAATGCTTTGTAAAATAAAAATATGCATGATATGGAGATATTAATTGTTATGAAAGTGTTAGTAAGCATGGTTTAACATGTAAAATTATACTATTAATGTAAAAATATGAATAGATAGCGTTGTGGTAAAAAATAAGATTTATTGGTGAATTTATGTTTTTAGTCGATATCATGTTAAAATATGAGAATTGATATGTAAAATATAAAAAAAGAATGAAAATATGACTTTTTGCTTTTGGGAGCAATTATATGAAATGGATATGTTTACAATGCCTAAAGAAATATGAAAATGAGTAAGTATATGAAAAGAGCGTATGGTGCCTATATGTGGAGATAAGCACGCTCAAAAGGCCTTTATTAATATGATTTTGAACATGAATATTCTAAGGTGCCTTTATATGATGTGTGTACATGCGTTTGTTAATGGCTTTGTTGGATACTTGTTAATTATAATTGTAAAGTGCCCTAGTAGACTTAGTGAAATGTTAGGATATGGTTGGCATGCCAATTAGGGGCTATAGCGTGTTGGAGTTTTGTTGGAGTTTTCGCACTTATGTGCACTTTATATTGCCTTCACGCCTTGCACTTACGATCTTGGTGTGGTGTAGTTTATGCTTTTATGAACTCTTTGGTGTGGTGGATGGATGCTTGCTCTATCTTATAGTTTCACACTTCAATGGTCATTGGTGTGGTAAAGGAGTCTCGTATACCTGAGTTGGTTTTACTGGAGTTTACTATGTCGTTAAATGTTGTTAATAAACTTTAAATGTTACTACAGATGGCTAAAAGTAAGAGTAAGTGTTATGAACTAAATGTCGTGGAACTAAAAGAGATGAAAATAAGGTAATCAAAAGAGAATTTCACATGATAATGAGCTTTAATAGTGTGGGACCTAGTGAACTTACCTTAAACGATATTAAGGAAATTGATGATTTAAGCATGCCATAGTTCAAAGAAATGAAAACGATGTATATGAATCACATAAAGATTAATGACAATAAATGTTAAATGTGAAAGAACATGTCAATATACTATAGATTCTACTTAAGAGTTTTGAATAGATATTTTCATTAAATGAATTGGTTAACAAATTGTTAATGTGTAAGATGAGCCCCTTCACTTTGGTAAATCAAAATGAAACAACGAATAGTACTAAAATGTGGCTCGAATGAAACTAACATGAAATCCATAATTAAAATTAATTCAATATAAAGCACTTGAAAATCAGAATATAATCACACCTAAATCAAAATAAATATGAACAAAATCTACATATATTAAAATTTAAATCTAAAATAATATGAAAAAAATGATCTGCACATTATAATTGTATATTGTAAGACTCAAACTTCAATCCTTATGTATCAAGTATCATTGTTTATTTAAAGGTAAAACTCTTTAGAATTAAAAACATTAAAAAAATAGCTCAATTTTGATATTTAGTCTTTGCCATGGAAACATTTATAGACATTGATTTTAGTCAAGGAATGTATTTTTCATAAAAGAAAATGTATTTAATAAATTTAAATTAAGGTTAATATAAATTTTGATACTTAAATTTTGTTTTAATGTTCAATTTAGTATTTGAGTTCTTTTGTCATAATTCATGTACTAAATTAAATGGGCATAATGACAAATTAATCCCTTAACATTTACATCTATTATCAATTTGACTCTTAATTTTTTGCTAGCTTTGACCTTTAACTTTTTAAAAGGAGTCGAATTTGACCATCAATCTTTTAAAAAAAATTAAAATTTTATTTTTCTTAATGAAAATATTGATTAAGACATTAAGTTTTTAAATATGGCAACACACATGATGATTGCCACACTAACATTGTTAAAAAAAATTAATGTTTAATCAGCGTTTTCATTAAAAAAACAAGTTAATTCGTTTTGAAATGTTAACGATCAAATTTAATTTAAAAAAATTAAATTAAATTGATAAAAAATTTTAAATATTGAGAACTAAATTTATCATTATACTAATTATATATTAAATATCAATTGGATTGAAAGAAAGTCAGACGTTACAACTTATGATGGATTTGGACTGGTGGCGGTCGGTGTGGGGCGGTTGGTGAACTTTCTTTTGCTTTGCGTCGCAGACCCTCCATTTGACTTGGTCAAATTCTAGTTTTAGTCTTTTTATAATACTAAATTTTATAATTTAATCCTTGATTTTAATTTGGCATGCTTTTAGCATATCTATTTTGATATTCACCGTCAGTTGCTATCATTAACGTGAAATCTTTTTATTTTTACTATTATTCAATTATATTGTTAGGAAACTAAATACTTGAGGATCCTTTATAAAATATTTCACCTTATCACTTGACATTATAAAAATAAAAATAAAAATTAAATTGTGTAAATTCTAAATAAAATAATTAAGTCTTGACATAAAAATAATTAAGATCCGATTTATCAGTTTTTTAAAGAAAATTTAAAATTTTTTAATATACTTTTTGAAATTATTTTCATTAATTTATATATAAAATATTATAAAAAAATATAGATTAAATAGAAATTGGATTTTTTTTGGATTGTAACGACTCTTATCTTATAAATCAAAAATCAAATTGAATCGAATCAAATAAATTTAAATAATAACTTATTCAAAATTTAATTGAAGCCGAACCGAACGCTATAAATAAAATGACTTTTGATTTCCCTAATTTTTATCACAACTCGCAAATAAATGGATTTACATAGATATTTGGACTTGACTTAAAACAAATATTAGAACGAATCGCTCGCGGACCGAATTAAAAATCAATTGAATATTTTTTATTATTTTAAAATTTTTAAAAATTTATTTAATCGATAAGTATTGAAAACGTTGTAGACTTGAGTCATTGGCAATGACGTACTCAATAATCATCCCCAGAAAGAAACATGTATAGCAAGAGATGCTTTGCTTGCTGAAATTGACAATTGACCCTTTTTAGCAATGGATTCCTTTACATTATTTTTTATGCCAATGTCCAATTTTGTGGAAATTTATGTCTTTTTGTCTACCTGCTTTTCATTTCTTCTTTTCCCTTTCCCTTTCTCTTTTACCCTTTTTTTTTATAGATAAATTTATATTTTAGTCATTTAATTTCAGAAAATTATAAAAATAATTAATGAACTATTTAAAAGTTTTCATTTAAGTCATTGAATTGTTAAAATCATTGTTATATGACTTTCTTTGTTCACATCACTTATATCAATCAAAAGCTCTCCTTTAGCTATTTGTCAAAATGAATGAAAAAGTTAATGTTTGTTAACTTTGCTGATGTAACATACACATAGATTGTCATGTGAATGTCATACCACGTATGCAAAGTTAATAAACATTAACTTTTCCTTCCATTTTGGGTTGATTTTACAAATAATGTAAGTTCAAGGGCTAAAAGAGAGAAAAAAATAAATGAATGACTAAAATGAATTTTTTTAAGAGTTGGAGGACCAAATAAGTTATTATGTAAAAAGAAAAATAAAAGGGGAAAAATTGCATGGGAAGCTTTATATTTCCATAAAAGTATAGGCCCTGGAATAAAGGATAGATGACGTTTTGATCCAACAACTCCCCGGTAATCATGCAGATTTACGTATACACATATTTTATATTTACGCTATTCTATTTTAATTTTTTTTATAATTAAAAACAACCTCATTATCTTTGCAATTATGTAACGTAGATAAACTATGCCTAATTATTGATTTAGTCCTTTTATCTGAATTTTTTTTATTTAATCTCTTTATTTTAATATGAGCATATTTGATTCTTCTATTGGTAAGTTCAAATGGATAATATTGTTACTCGTTAAAATGATGACATAAAATTTCTTTTAAAACGGCTGATTGAGTCTTAACTCAATCGACATGGGTATTATTGTCAATGCAAGAAAATATGAGTTCGAGTGCATTGAAACGCATTATCCTCTTACTTATGGGTTGCGTAAGGGTTATAGTTAGTTCTAAGCATTATGTAAAAAAGAACAGATATGAATGTTAATATAATATCATCATTCTAAGGGCAAACAACTAATGATAATATAAATTTAGACTTATTAATATAATGTTATAAATGTTAAAAAGAAAACCCAAATTATGCCGAATGAATTCTAAACTTTAGTAAACTAAAGGGACTAAAACAACAATTAGACCGATAAAACAAAACAAAACGTTGGTTAATTTAATGGATGAGCATGTGATTTGGCAGCTGAAAACAAGGGAAAGAGTAAAATTAGTAGAAAAGTAGTAGCCTCCAAAAAGATTAGGGGCTTAATGCTGCAATTGATTTGATTTAGTAATGGTCAGTGGATCCACGTAGCGTTAACAAATTCAACATTTTCTGCTGCTACTTTTTCCCTTTAGTTTCCCAGTTTTTGAATAAAAGGAAAGGCAAGTAAAGTCCAAAAAAAATAAAGGAGTCCTCCATGTGTTTGTTGTATCTCCTCTAAGAGCCTTTTTTTGATCAGTAAAGCAATGATTTCTCATTTTACACACTCACATGAGATTTTAGTAACAGTAATTGTTGTTGAATGAGTCTACCTACAAAGTCTGCTTCCTTGTTTCTTTCAAAGCAATTATCAAACATATTTTTACATTTAAATACATATATGTACGTACGTATTAGAGTTTGTGTGACCCGAATCCTGTCACTTATTAAAGAAATAAATATTGTGACAAAATAAGAGAATATATGAGGCGAGAGGCCGAGTATCATACAGTGGCATTAAAGATCAAATTTTGTGATACACATCCCTCTCCTAATTTGATTATATCAATTTATTTATTAAAAGATTATTATTTGATATACCGATTTTCTTTTTTATTTCGCTTGTAAAATATTAAAAGATTATTATATGGTGTAACGGTTTGTGAGATTATAAAATTCATAAAACTCTATGAGTAATGTACAAAAATAGTTATCTGGTGTGAAAGCATGAAACTCTAAAAATGGGTCAAAATTGAAGTTCCAAATATTTGTTGGGTTTGGCAAAATTGCAGGAAAACCCATTTATATTCGCTATTCATTCCAGTCCAACTACTTCTTACCGTTCACATTATAAAGCACTTTAATTATAGTATACTGAGTTTCCTAAATAATAATTTAATAATGGAAAAACTATAGCAGAGGTGACTCAACTGTGGTTTTCTTTTTCTGTCATCAAATTATAAAAAGTTACAAAATGACCATTCTCTTGTTTAATTTTATCCTTTTCGGTTACCAGATGGGTAACGTAAAAAGGAGACACTAAAAAATCTAAGATATTTGGGTGATAAAAAGAAGAAGAAGACAAATTTCATGGTTGAGTGACAAAAAAGAAGAAGAACCATAATTAGATGACTACTAATATAGTTTACCCTTTTATAATTTGTTCATTTGATGATAGCTAGGAACAAAGTTGTTTGAACCAGACTAGACCGGCTGATTGGACTGGTTGAACTGGAAACTGATCAAGGTATCGATCCAGAAAGGAAATTTGGACTGGTTGAACTTGGTAAAAAATCGATTGAACCAGATTTTTAATATATTTTTTTATTTTTTAAATATTTTTTTAATGATTTATCTAATTGAATCAAACGAATCAGTTGAATGGTTAGACCGACAATCCATTAACCTAACCAATTCGATCACCGATCCAATTCTAAAAACTTTGATTAATAAAAACTTAGTCATACATCAACTCAGAACCTGAACAAACTACCCAACTCCAAAGATTGGAAGTGACTTATCAACATCACAAATTCATACTTTTTTTTTTCCAAAAATATTTCTTTGTTTTCCATAAGATGAAGATGGCATAGGTTGAAGTGAATTCTAATTGAAATTGGAAGAATATTTTGCTGGTAAACTAGTTCCATGTTTGTCTAAATTAAGCAATTACAATATCATGTCTTCAATAATGTTGTTGGTACATCCACCGCTTATATCCACATTACATATTTATAACACCAGACATTAAATTGGTTAAATATTTGCTCGTAAATTCTAATATTATAATTTTTTTAAATTTAAATTTAAATTTTTTATTTTAAATAAATCTATTTGTCACATGACATGTTTTATTGATCAAAATATGTCACATGGCGCTTTTTTATTAACTAAAGTTGTCGAACAGATTTTTTTAAATGACCGTTACAAAATGGAATAAAAATAGAGAAATTGATACTTTAAGTACAAAATTAGAACAAAAGAATTAAATACCAAAATAGAAAAATGAGTATGCTTTATGGGCCAAATCGTGAATTATACATTTCCTTTGTATTATGAAAAAAAATGATGAGGAAGTATGGTGGCTTGCGGTGTTTGGTGAGGCCGAGAGTGAGGGTTAGCTCTGAAATCAACAGTTAAATTGCGCAAATTACTAACCTCTATTTTTTGTTCTTAACGAGGCCAAGATAGATATGAGAGCTGGCAGAGGAGGGCGTCGCAAGGCAATTACAAGGACTAAATCGTAAACCTTAGAAAAATAGGGGTCATTTTGTAATTTTCCCAATTATATATTTTTGTAATTTTTTAAAAATTTCTTGTAATTTTTTTTAATTTTAATAAAATATAGTTAAGTACTTGTATTAATATAATCTATACTGCTATATAAAAGGAATGTCCCAAGGTTCCACAACCGACACCTCTCCATTGTTTTCTCTCCCTTTTTTGACGTAACAACATAATGAGTAAATTTCAAGTTCAATTCCTCTACTTTTTTTTTAGATTATAAGAATGGGTAAATTTTAATTTAATCTCTATATTTCGCTTAAATTTGAGATTTAATCTATATACCTTAATTTTGACATAATATGGTACCTCAATTTTTATAATATCATTTGTTAGTCTAAATACTTTATTCTAATTAAAGTGATGATGTGAATTTTTAAAAATTGTTAGCATTGTTAAAATTCTTTATTAAATACCAAGCGAGTGTTTTTTTTTTTAATTTCAAAATACTACATCAACAAATTTAATAAAAGAATTTTTTTGCAGTATTAATAAAATAATTTTAACAGTATGAACAAATTGACCTAAATTTTTAAATTAGAAAAATAATTGAACTAAATTTCTGAAAATAAAGACATAAAGATTAAAATTTAAATATACAAAGAGTAAAAAAACTTTGAGCAAATTATAATTTTTAAATTTTTATCTTATAATTTAGTAAAAAAATTAATTAATCCAATGCGAAGCATGGATGAAAACTATAATATTAACTATATCTAAAAGGAAGGGCTTAAGCTGTTCCTCAATTTACATGTGTCTTACCAATTCATTGGTGCTTTTTTTTAGCTTAATATAATATTTTGCACTTTAACTTAACAATTTTTCTTAATTTAGTATTTAAATTTTTTCTAATTTGACACTTAAACTTGATATTTTTTCTAATTTGGCATCTAATTTTTTTATTCAATTTGGTACATGAACTAGGCATTTTTCCTAATTTAGTACTTAGGCTATTTTTTAGGTTCAATTTAATACCTGAACTTATTAAATGTTATGCAAATTACGCAAAACACTAACGATGTTAAAAAATTTGTGTTAATCTACAAAAATATCGTTAATATTAAAGAAAATTCATTTTAAAAAAATAAGTATTGAACTATACTAAATGAATTAAGGCTGTGTTTGTTTACCTGTAAAATAATTTACGGAAAATATTTTCATCCCTTTTCACTGTTTGATGGAAAATAAATTCCCACTGTAAAACCTTCTCCAAAACACGGGAAAAGAAGGCTTTATTTTAGGAAAATGTGTTACCATTTTCGTTTGGTAAGACATTTTCCAAATTTTTTTTCTTCAGCTGTAAACGTAACCAAAAGCCTCTTTCCCCTTCCCCTTCTTTTCTATTCTGATCTAGTGCTTGCCACCAACTAGCAACGGTTCCCAACACCAGTCGCCAGCATTCACCTTTGATTTTCCTCCTTTTCGCCTTTCGTTGTCGAAATTTGCACTGCACCAATCAATGATGGTGTTCATCTTCTTCTCTCAAAGGCAAGAATGAAAAAAATGAAGAAATATGTGATTGTTTTTTAGTAGCAACATGTTTTGGCCCAATTGGTTGCTGGTTAATCCTTCTTCTTTTTTATTTTTTTATTTATGGTTTTTGTTATTTTTACGTTTCATCTTCCTTGAACTGTGCAAGCCGAATTTTTGTTAGTGGTAATGAAATAATTAAGATATGGTAATGGTGGTGGTGGCTGAGACACAACTAATGAGCTGAAATTCAAAGTCTTTAAGTTTCACACGTTATTTGTTCAAATGGGATTAGTGAGCATAATTTTGTTTTCTTCCCTTTCTTTTTTCTTCCAATAGAAATCAATTTTGTTTTCCCCTTTTTTCTTGGGGGTAAAAAAGAACCTTTTTATCTTATATAAATCATTAATTAGCTCGAATTTTGACCCTTTATGGTACATTTTCTCTATTTACCCTTCTCTAATAATTGATCTAATGAATCAACTGTATTTTTTTCTTCTCTTTTTGTATTTCATTTCGATGAATTATTGTTAAATACAAACAATTATAATGGAACGGAATGTTAAAAAATGCTCTTTTTGAATGTTTATTTGGATGCTTTTAGTTTGCTTGTAAACTTTTAGGTAATTCAGATTCGTGATGCAACAATAATTTGGTTAGTAATTTCCTGATAATCTACTGCAGAAGTTATGGATGTTATTGTCTTGGACATAATCTTGTTTCAAGTTAAAATGATCTGGTTCAACTTTTTTGCTCTCTTTTAATATCAATATGAATTTATATTTTTGATTTTGCAAGTGAGTAATGTAATATGAATCGAAAGGGTAGGTCAATTTACAGGGTGTAGTCAAGCTCAAACCATTCGAAACTCGATCTGAAATGCAAGGTTCCAAGCTCAACTTGAGTTTGATTGAATTTTGCTTTTATAGCTGAAGCAATTTCAGATAATAGTCAAATTGGATGAGCCTCAATTAAAGTGAAATATAAACTCAGTTTTTATACTCAAATTTGGATTCAAATTGAAACAATAGTAATTAAAAAGAAAAAGGTCGATTAAGCTCTTAAACTACTTGACTCAAATACTCAAATTCAGCTCCTTCACTAGCTCGAGCTTGATTTGATGATGGTCAAGATGAATTCAAGTTTTTTCAAGCTGAAGCCAAATAGCTTTTGTAATACAAGTGTTTCTTTTGCTCTCTTAGATCTACTAAGGTTGGAGGTTAGATTTTAGTGCTCTTAAAACCAGAAACTTAAGTGGTTTTGCTTGTTGTGTTTGTCACTTCCTGTTTCAATGTCTATATCTATTTTTTTTTTTTTTAAATTTTGATGTTTTAGGCTGTAACTGTTTTTGCTTGCAATAGTTTGTCATAGGCTTACCAAACTTTTTTCTTCATTAACATCAACTTCCTTAGTTTTGGACTCTATATTCATTTTATTTTTAAGGTAGTGTTATACTAAATGATATTTCTTCATGTAATAACAGACAAATAACAAAACCATATTTGATATTGTAAATAGGTTCATGATCAAAACATGACAACTAATACCTTTGTATTTTCTAAAAGAGAATTTAATCGTTGATTTTAGTATATGTTTAAGTTTGTTTGTTGGTTTGTAGATGTATTTTGATTCAATTGAATGATAATGTTTAATTTTGTGTCCTAGGTAATCACTCCCATTTTTCATATATATTATAGATCATCTGTTTGTTGGTCTGTACATGTATTTGTGTTGCTGTTACGAGCATTTCTTGTTTATATATTTTGAATTGACTCAATTTTTCTTATACTTCTTGCTTGTACTTATTGATTTGTAATTTCAATGATTGTTTTCTGACTTTGTTTGATTGATTCTCTTTTATGTCAGGCAGCTCGCTATTGCATCAGTTAGTGTTTCTTTGTTTAAGATATTCCTTACGAAGAAGTGATGTAGATAGAGTTAGAAGGATTTAATGACGACTTCCTTTGTAGTGATTTGATTATCTTGTGGGTTGTAAATTTAAGGCCAAAGTTTTTTTAGCTAAAAGTACAAAGTATAGAAAAATCTGACTTCAAAAGTTTTCTCAAAGTTGAAGATATTGATGCTTTAATATGGTGTAGTACTAATTATGTAGTTTAATACTAGTTATGCACTTGGAAAATATTGTAGTTGTTGTAGGCCAATTTTTTTGGGCCTGTTTACATTATACAAACCCAAATATTCAAATAACTAACCCACATCAAAACCCAACCCCTAAAACCCATTTACAATGCCCAAACAACTACCCATAACCCAAATACATTATAACAAAACCCAAACACAAAACTCGGAGCCCACTAACCCACCAAACCCTAAAGCCCAACCTAGACCCAAAAAGCCCAACTCTGGACTTAGGGTTTCTGAAAACTGAAACCCTAAGTTGCTCAACACGCACACCCCCCCCGACACGACCACCTACCCTTGGCCACTTGCCTCGCCGCCATCCGCTCCAGGGTCACTTCCACCGCCCATAATCCCTGCAAACAATGAAAAAGACGGGACAGAAAGCAAAAAGAAGACAGAAAATATATAACTTGTAAACAAAAGGCTATAAAAGAAGCCAGATTGAAATACTGTAAAAGGATCGGCATTTTCAATACGAATATAAAAAAAAATTGCAAACAAAAAAAGCAAAAAGTAGTGAATCTAATAATTTACAGCGAAGGGATACCCCCGAATCACGTGAACGTCGCCGGAGCAAGGAAACAAAGAACGGGGAACGTATTCGGAGAAACAGTAGGTAGTTTCACCATTCTTTTCATTTAAATTCGACCTTTCTCTTTCTTCGTGCATATATGTAAAGAAAAAAATTTAGAGACTTTTTACGCGGTGGCCGGCGCCGGCGCCGGCGAGCCTCCGGTGGCCGTCTGGCGACCGGCCCTTGGCCGGAGCTGTCTCCTCCCCCCTCTCTCCCTCTCCTTTTCTTCTTTTTTTTTCTTTCTCTGTCACAAATGACTAAAATTTTTTTTTTGTCTTATATAGGGACCAAAACGGTGCGTTTTGGTCCCGCCTCATGTTAAGCCAAATGGCGCGCGTTTTGGACGCGAGTCGGGTCGACCCGATCCGCGCAGTCGAGATCGCGTGTTTTTTTTAAGCGGAAGGGCTATTTGCGCGTTTAGCCCTTCCGCTTTTTCAAGCCTTTGCAATCAAGTTTTTTTATTTTCAATTTGGCCCAAACTACGTTGCATTTTTGCGATTTAGTCCCTCCGTCTTTGTGACGTTTGATAATGAGGGGATAATTGCTTTGTTTTGGTCCCTTCAGCTTGTTTACGCGTGCATTTTAGTCCTTTGCCATTTATTTCTTTTAAAATTTTCCCTAAACTTTGTTCTTTAATTCGATTTAGTCCCTCTTTGCCAATTTACTGTTTTATTTTCGATTTATTTATTTTCGTTTTCTTGTTATTTATTAATTTTAATACTTATATTCATTATATCAAGTGAACTCATTATACGTCTTAATGTACAATTTTATATATATGTGTATGCATGTAATATACTTATGTAGTGTATTATATATAATTTTTATATATTATACATATATTTTTTGGTATAATATTAAGTTATCTTTGTTTAACCTTTTTATATATATGTATATTATTAGCTTCCATGTTTTATCATTATTTTATGTATTTCTATATTATGTATATGTTTCAACTATATTATGTATATGTTCTTAAATGTTGTAGTTATATCTTCATATTATTATATATATATTTTAAATACTATATCGAGTATGCATATATTATATATGTTTTTAAAAATTTACATTATATGTATTTGAATACTAATATTATGTATATATGTTTTCCACGTAAATGTATATGTTTATGTATATGTAGTATCATTAATCCTCTTTGTTTGTGTTTATTTTCATCATACACTATTGTTTAAACATTACATTATGAATATTATTCGTTAGTATTTTACTATTATTATTATTAGTATCCATATTATGTTTTTAAATATTATGTATTTTAAATATCATATTAGGTACACATTGTTTCATTTATTTTTATTCCTATTATATTATTAATATTAATACATACTTTATTATATGTGTATATATGCATTTTTTTTTTCGTAATATTATTTTCATATATCATTATACTCATTATTGTACTTATTGTTTTCACCATCATTATTTGAATATATATATGTGTATGTATTTACATAGTATATGCATAATTTTTGTATATTTATCATTTCTAATAAATACTATATATTTTATATGTTATGTATGTATTATATTATTATTATTATTATTATTATTATTATTATGTATATATTATGTAATTATCATACCATTATGTTGTATGTATGTATATATATATACTAGTGTGTATACAAGCTTTTAGTACCGTATTTTACTATTATGTACATACATTTTTATACTATAAATGTATATATTCTATTAGTTAGTTTTACAGACTAGATTATGTGTATATTCCACATACTATATTACGTTCTTATACATTATCTTACGAATATATTTTATTTCTATAACTACATTATACGAGTATTTTTGACGTCATATATATTTTTTATAGTACTATGTATATTATTTTTTTTATACTTACTGTTACTTATATATTTATTAATATATATACATTTATATATTATTGCCATTGTTTCTTTTATTATTGTTATTATTATTATTATAATTATTCTCACTCTTAATACATATTGTATATGCTTTTAATTTAGTACTATGTGTTTTATATATGTGTTCATAACTATTTCATGTTTACATTATTGCTATTATCATCATGTTTAGTATCATATCCATGGTTTCTTGCTATATGCTTTTGTCATAACATATACGCTGTTAATGTTTTACATATTATTTACTTCATATATTTTTAACCTTATATTATTGTTTGTCTAGTTTCCTTTTTTTTATCTTGAAATATTTTCATTCTCGTTTTCCAATTAATTTCAATAATCAAGGCAACATACCGACTTAACCTTAAGTCATCGATTTCATCGCTATGTTGGGTGAACATCAATTGACTCGTGTTAAAGTGGCATGACCTTTTCAAAATTCAAAAGAATTGAAGTTTCTCATCTTTTCAACTGGATCACGATTAAATCTTACATTGAATTGGTATTTTTGAAAATCAAGACAACACGTGTTTATGAGATACCAATTTTGGGCGTCGCGAGGGTGCTAATACCTTCCTCGCGCGTAACCGACTCCCGAACCCTAATTTTCTCTGGATTTTAATATAGACCTAAACTCGGCCTTCTTTTGTTTTAAAAAGTAAAATTCTAAGGTGCCCGATCACACCTATGAAAAGGATCGGTGGCGACTCCCCTCTTATTTTAAAATCAAACGTCAGTTTTCAAGTTCTCGATAAACCGCCACAATTAGCGACCGAGCTAAATTTTTACGTCGCTACAGCTGGCGACTCCGCTGGGGACCAGCATTTTTGAGAGTCGAGTCGAATTAAACGTGTGTTGTCAAATCTTTCAAAATTCCTTGTTCAAATTAATGTTTAGTCGTGATCCTAAAAACGTGTTTTTGAAAAATCATGCATTTGCATCGTGTTGTATATATTCTTTTAACGTGTTTTGTCCGATTGTTTTAAAGCTTTAAATTCTTATGATTTTAGTTTTGGTTTAGTTTTTAAATAAAACGTAAAGGTTTGTGAGTTTCTCCCCACACATCGTGCACTTGCATTTTGCATAACATGAGCTCTCTACCCGGGCTCCGTCCGATTAAGTGGAAGTAAACGCTACGCCTTCGTGAGTTAACTCGTCCCTCCGCACGGGCTAGTGAATACTTCCGGGTTACATATGACTTATGCTTTCGTGAGTTAACTTGTCCCTCCGCATAGGCATAAGTAAATGTAATCCCTCGAATTGAACTCGTGAGCCTGTGATAGGCTACGACCGGGGCTTTGTACTAGTCTTAGTAGACGATAGTACGAACAATTCGAGTACCTGTCTAGAACCGAAACCACATATAGTGAACCGTACGAGCCACCTAGTTAGAGTCATGCCGAACCTCTGTCCGTTAATAGTCACCAAAATAAGTGCACGGGAGGAACGCCTCCTACTTTTTGCATTTTCACTTTCTATACAAAGTAGACTGGGTTTGTTTAATAAACTAGTTCGAATTGATGAATTTTCCATATTTTTCTGCCTGTATTTAATTACTAATCAAGGTTACTTGTCTTTACCTTATTATTTTTTCTCATCATACATTATAGGCATCACATTAGGAGGGTGTTGATTAAAGATTAGTGACCAAAAAACGGGTTTCTAATGGAAGAGCCAATTATACAAACAGTTGAGAAGAATGCCGTGGTTCGGGACTGGTCTCTAAGAACTCAGAAGGAGAAAGGGGATAGTCTAATGGAGGGATGTTTCGTCAATCTACCTGAGCATGTAACAGTCAATGTTCGCCAGAATAACCTTGAAGACTTGGTTCGGATTTGGAATCAGTGGGACTCGGACCTTAAAGGTATATTCATAGAGAAGTACGGAGATATAGCCCACTTGATCGCTATCAACATAGATGAGCATTTGATTCAAGCCATGATCAGATTTTAGGATCCGCCCTACCAATGTTTTACTTTCAATCGGGAGGACATGACTCCAACTATAGAGGAGTATACTGCTTTGCTTCGTATTGATAATGCACAGCCCTATAAAGTATATGTGAAGGAGCCTAAGCCGATGACTTTTAAGAAGAAACTAGTGAGGTTGATGATATGATGACGCGTGGGCTGAAAAGCAGATAAAGAAGAAGAATGAAGCCATTTGCATTCCATGGTCTTCCTTACGAGATTTGGTTCTGAACCATCCTGACATGATGAAAAGGGTGAATCTATTCGCTTTACCCATCTACGGTTTGATCATCTTCCCGAAAGTTCTCGGACATCTTCAAGTCGCGGTAGTTGATTTCTTTGAAAAATTGAAACAAGGAATCAACCCTGTCCCGACTATTCTAGCCGAGACCTTCAGATCCTTGAGTAGTTGTCGAAGAAAAGGGGAAGGACGATTTATTGGATGCGCGCAGTTGCTCAATGTTTGGATTATGAGCCATTTTTGGAAAGTCGAGCGCACTCCGTTTCACATGTTTTCAAAATAATTTGCACCGTTGGAAGCCTATCTCAAGAAAGAATGGCCCAAGGAAGTCACCGAGCAACACTGGGTCTCAGTTTTTCAAAACCTTTGCGCCGAGGATATAACATGGAGAGCACCGTGGATACGCCCGTCAGTTCTGTTATACAGGGTCGGAAAACAAGACTGGGTGCCATTACTTGGTTTATAGGGAGGTGTTGGATATGCTTCGCTATTAGTTCAAAGGCAATTTTCTTCGCGACAATTCATACCTGTAATATCCCGAATTAGGGCCTAATCGGAATAGTGGTTTCGTGACCACAAAATCCGAGATAGAAATAATTATTTTATGATTATTTTGAGGTCTATGATATGATTGCATGATTGTGTGAAAATTTCGTGATGAAATCCTATGCCTAAAGTGCTTAAATTGAAATTAGGGACTAAATAGAATAATTTGCAAAACTTGCATTCTAGAAGTTTCTAGTATGAAATTGTTTTGAAATATTAATTAGGAGGTCTTAAATAGCAATTTTACCAATTTCTAAGTTTATGGACAAAAATTGGACATGGATGGAATTTTTGGAAAGTTTAGTAGTAAGGGCATTTTGGTCATTTAGGGTAAAATGAATTAAAATACAAAATTAAAAGCCAATTTTGCTCATCTTCAACCCCATGGCCGAATATAGCAAGGAGAAACCATGGCTAGGGTTTTCAAGCTTCCAAGCTCGATTGTAAGTCCATTCTAGCCCCGTTTTTCAAGTTCTTTACGTTTTTGGAGTCCCGTGAAAGCTCAATTTAGCTTATGCTAGCAATAATTTAACCTAGGGTTTATATTTGGAAAAATACCCATAGGTGAAATTTGTGTATTTTGGTATTTTATGATAGAATATGAGGTTTTAAATTATGTTAGACAACTTGTGCTACTCAGTTTTAAGTGAAAACGAGCAAAAGGGCTTAATCGGTAAAAATACCTAATAGTCATAAGTACATGTTAGAGTGAGAATTTGATGTTGCCATAGAAGGGAAAAATGATCAGCATGTCATAAAACATGAGAAAATAGGCTGAAGTTTAATTTACGAGCTTTGGGGCAAAAGTGTAAATATGCAAAAGTTTAGGGGCAAAATTGTAATTTTTCCAAAATATGATTTTGGGTCAATTTGAATAATGTGAGTCTTAATTAGACTATATTTTAAATTATAGAGCAAGGAAAATTGAAATTCGGGCTAAAATGGGGAAAATACCAAGTTGTGGACGAAATGGTAAAAGTAGCCATTTTCGCATACTAGGTAAGTTCATATGTAAATGTTGGTAACATAGTTATTATTTTAAATGTTTATGATAATTATTATGAAATATTATACTCGTGATAATTGTTTGATAATATGTCAAATTATGTGATATACTTGGAAAATGTGAAATACTACCGAGTATCGGTATCGGTATTCCGTAGAAGATGGTTGAGACACATGATTGGGAAAAAGGTCCCGTTGAACCTTAGGAAGGATTAGGATACAAGTGACATGTCACTGGGATATTTGGGCATCCGAACTCGTTGAGTTGAGTCCGAGTTCAATTATGGATACGAATGTCCGAACTCGTTGAGTTGAGTCCGAGTTCGTGAAATGTAACTAGGCATCCGAGCTCGTTGAGTTGAGTCCGAGTTCGCTTATGGGCGGGTTACGTAGTAGCCTGGCTACATATGTGGCACTTATGTGCAAACTTTCCATGTATCCGAATTATATTCCGATGTGTTCAACGGGTAAAGTTCTACTCAAATAGAGGAATACTCGAGATGAAAAGGGACGTATTAGTAAGTGTTGTGAAATGGATACTTTGAACAGGTATGTACTTAACCCTCGGGTTAAAAAATCGATATAACAACAATATGGTAAGATGATAAATGAAAATATGATATGAATGTCTTGGTGATGATTATGCAAATGATGTTTTATGTTTGCTTATATGGTTATGTTACTTGCTATTTGCATGTGAACTTACTAAGCATTTATGCTTACTCCCTCCTTTTCATTCCTTGTAGTGTTGACAAGCCAGCTCGGAAATCGGGAACGGTCGGAGGCACGCTCACACTATCCGTATACCATCTTGGCATAATGGCTTGTATATTTTGAGTATGGCATGTATAGCATTATAATCATTTTGTATATATGGTCTTATGATATGGTTATTGAGTAGTATAAAAATGCTTGGTAATGATTAGCCATTGGAATGGCTAATTATGATCATATTTGGTGTTATGTATGTCAAATTGCTAGTTAATCCATGGAAACCATGAAATAGGTAAAATTTACCATAAAATAGATTCAGACAGCAGTAGTGACGTGAATTTGAAAAATTATTAAAAATAATAGAGACATAATTAGATGATGAATAAAACATGGAATTGAATAATTATGAGTCTATTTTCATATGGAAGAAACGAAACAAGTATATGAGTTATATTTTATGAGATGTTTAATTTTTTGTGAAATAGGGCCAGAGCGATTTCTTGATCCCCTGTTCTGACTTTGGAAATTCACCATAAATTGTATAAAAATAATTAGAAGTCATAATTTATATGTAAAGATTTCTTATTGAGTCTATTTTTAAGAGAAACAAACTTCATAGTCATTGAAATTCTGTACAGAGAGATAACTGATTCGTAATACACAGAGGTCAGAGCAGTCGAACCCTGAAACAGGGGAGAATTTAACTAATAAACTGTACTAATTGGCTAGGCAAAAAATTCTATAAAAAAAATTAGTAAATAGATATATGAGTCTAGTTTTAGGGAAAATTTACAGAATTGAATTTTGAGTTTTATAACTTGAGATATGAATTTTTAAGCGACTGTGACACAGTTAGCCAGCTTGTCTGGAATTTCTAAAATTAAATTGTTTAAGCTGTTTAAGCAATGAATTAAGTCTGTTAACACCTCGTGTTCGACTCCGGCAACGGTCTCGGGTACAGGGCGTTACAATACCCGCCATAAGAGGGTTAGCACAGTCCGAGTTCGCTTTTGCGGGTGAGGGTTACATGAAGAGGATCCGAGACACTGCAAAATCTTGAAAAAAAATTTATCTGGTGGAGTTGGCCCTGTACGTTGGCCTTTCAGAATCCTTTCCTAAAATAATTGCCATCCGAGTTAGAAGTGGCAAGGCGAGAGTTTGAACGCGAGAAGACCAAGATGTCAAGGGATCTCAGTGCTCTGCAAGAGAAAAATTACCAGTTAAAAATCGATGTTCAGATTGAAAGGTCTAAACCCGAGAAAGTGCAAAAGGAAATGGAAGTTGTAAGAAATGATTTAAGGGACCTTCATCTGGAAAACAAGAAATTGAGAGTCACCATCAAGAATAGCGGGTTAGGCAAATCATCATCGAAATGGAAAGAGGAGATAAGCAACATCAAAGGGGGAATGGAGTTCTGGAAGGGAAAAGCGAAAAGGGAAGAGGAAAAGGCCGCACGGACTATGATGGAACTAAGGAAGAAGAATGCAGAATATGAAGCCGTGTCTGCCGAAGTAATGACTAGTCGATCTAAATTTCAAGAACTAAAAGAAAGGATACGGGATTTAGAGGTCATACTGCAAGATCGTCAGCAACAATTGGATAGTCTCTTAAAAGCCTTAGAAGAGAAGAACGATTAATATGATAGAGACATTCACGCTTATAAAATGGACCTCCAAGAAAGAGAGATGCAACTAGGCTTCTTAATCAACAAAATCCGTGAAGCGGCCATACAAATGATACAATTATCAGATGAAGCAGAGGATCTCAGCTGCCAATTCCCGCTGAGTCAACGATCGAGCATATCGGAATTCTTAGAGCGAATAAAGAAATATAGTGAAGTAGCTAGAAAGTTCGTGTAGTAGCCAAATCAAAATGATGAAATGTTTTGTAATAAACTCTTTTGATGAATGAAATGCCTAAGTAGGGGCTATCTTGAAGTCAACACCAAATTCTTGCATATTTATTCATAACTAACATTCATTGGTCATTTATTCAACTTTTATTTGTCATGCATTCATCTTATTCATTCATTCATTCATTGCACATTCCACAATCGCTTGCTAAGGTTAGGATCATATAATGCGCAGTTGCAATACTTCAAATCTGGAATCACGCCACTCATATAGAACGCGTCGACAGGCTAGAACAATGGAGGCTGAATTCAATGAAAGGATTGAAAGAATGGAAAGAATCCAAAAGGAATTACAAGAGCAATTGGCTAGGTCACAGCAAGAGACGAGAGACTTAATGGTGAGATCACGAGAAGAATCGCTCGAACAGAAAGATCAAATGAACAAGATGATGGAGATGATGTCAGCTTTAGTTAAAGGAAAAGGACCCATGCAGAGCCCTGACATCGAGGAACCTCGGCTAAGAGTTAATCACAATCAAGACCCGTTCTATCCTCCCGGATTCACTCCGCCACACGCCCACGCAGCACAAAGGGGGTACACCCAAGGGGAACCCGTAGATCCAGAGCAACGGCCAGTGCCACCTGCTCATTTAGGACAAGGAATATTCATATCAAATCCTGGGGCCAATCCTGTTAATCCAATTGTTCCAGATTTGGACGATCCAGTGGAGATAGCCAGGTTGATAATGGAGGATCACGAGGCTCAAGAGAAGTATAAGAGTTTGGAGGAAAGACTTAAAGCAATTGAAGGCACTGAAGTCTTCTCGGCACTAGGTGCTAAAGAACTCAGCTTGGTACCTGATCTAATTCTGCCTCCGAAGTTTAAGGTACCGGATTTTGAAAAGTACGATGGGACAAGATGCCCAAAAACGCATCTCATCATGTTTTGCCGAAAAATTACTGGCTATGTGAATGAAGACAAACTACTCATACATTGTTTTCAAGATAGTCTAGTAGGATCAGCTCCTCGGTGGTACAACTAGCTTAGTAGGGAAAAGATCCGATCTTGGAAAGATTTGGCATCAGCATTCTGTGACCAATACAAGCATGTATCGGATATAGTGCCAGACCGGATGACCTTACAAATGATGGAGAAAAAGCCGTCAGAAACTTTTAGACAGTATGCGCAGAGATGGAGAGACGTCTCGGCTCAGGTGGAACCCCCACTGACAAAAACGGAGATAACCGTTCTCTTCATCAACACTTTAAAGGCTCCATTTTATGACAAACTAGTGGAAAGCGCTACAAAGGATTTTTCGGATATCGTAATATCCGGTGAGCTTATCGAATGTGCCATCAAAAGTGGGAGGATGGAAGGTTTAGAAAGTTCAAGAAGAACAGCACCCATGAAGAAGAAAGAACCAGAAGCCCACATGATGGGAATGGGAAGCCGTTATGCCCCTAATCCGTATCCAAATCAACCCCGACCTCGAAACTATCCACCTCTGAATTTCTATTATCCCCCTTAAACCCCATACTACCAAGCTCCACCTACTGCCTACCCCGTATACGCCGCGAATCACCAAAGACCCGTCACCACGTTTCCACAAAACACAGTACCCAGTCAAAGCCAGCCCAGAAATGAGCCAAGGCCAGCAAGACCTAACACCGAGAGACCACAATTTACCCCCATCCCTGTGTCGTATAGGGAGTTATATCCTAAACTTTTGGAGAAACAGTTGATTTCTCCTCATTACATGGCACCCCTGAAACCCCCATACCCGAAATGGTACGATCCGAATGCCAGTTGCGCATACCACGCCGGGAACCAGGGGCACTCCACGAAAAACTGTCTGGCCTTTAAAAGAAGAGTTCAAGGACTCATCGACGCGGGCATTCTGCGATTTGATGGTACTGGCAGTACGGCCGGGAACCCATTCCCAAACCACACCGAAGGGAATGTGAGTGCAGTGGGAGAGGAGAACCAGCGACAAAATAGAAGATGGGTTTCTGAAATTAGAGCACCTCTGCAGAAAATCTGGGAGGTACTAGTTGAGAAAGGCTTGCTTTGTCATCCTGACAGCGCGTTCGGAGGAAAAATTGCAAAAGGTCAAAATTTTTGTGGATTCCATAATATTAAGGGACACAGCATTCAGTCCTGCGAAGAGTTCCGGAGACTGCTGCAAAATATGATAGATAATAAGGAGATCGAGATTTTTTATAAAGGTGAAGAGACCGATAGAGGAGAAATATGCGCCTCCGACAATCAATCTTCAGGTTTTTCGTATAGCGCCGATCGACCGTTGATAATTTATTATGATGCGAAGAAAGAGCCGGTAAAACCGAAGATGATCATTGAAGTACCGTCTCCTTTCCCCTATAAGGACGACAAAGCCGTAACATGGAAGTATGATATCAATATCGTCACACGGGAATGTGGAAAGTCTGAAGCCACAACTGGAGATGTTGGGGAGGTAGGTCATTTTACCCGAAGTGGGCGGTGCTATTCTAAAGAAGTCGAGCCAGCAAGGAAAAACAGTGACTTGAAACAAAAGGGAAAGGCAGTGATGAATGAGGCCGAAGATGAGCAAGAAGTTCCACCCGTACCACAAATTAAAAAAGCCTGTGGATGAGAAAGAAGCACAGGAATTCTTGAAGTTTATCAAGCATAGCGAGTACAACGTGGTGGAACAGTTAAATAAGCAGCCAGCTCGAATCTCAGTCCTATCTCTACTGTTAAACTCAGAGCCACACCGAAACGCTTTGTTGAAGGTGCTGAATCAAGCTTACATATCAAATAACATATCTGTTGAGAAGCTTGATCGGTGGGTAAATAATTTGAATGCGGATAATTTCATTTCTTTTAGTGACGATGAAATACCGCCAAACGGTAGAGGCTCTGTAAAGGCACTGCATATTACGACTCGCTGCAAGGGCTATATAATACCAAATGTGCTCATCGACAATGAGTCAGCACTCAACGTTATGCCTTTGGCCACACTTTCCAGGATCCCGATGGATCTGTCCTATTTAAGGCCTTATCATTCCACGGTAAGGGCTTTCGATGGGACGAGGCGCGAAGTTATGGGAAAGATTGAAATTCCTCTGGAAGTGGGCCCGTATATATACGATGTGGAATTTCAAGTCATGGACATTACACCGTCATATAATTGCCTCTTGGGAAGACCCTAGATCCATTTTGCAAGAGCAGTCCCATCATCCCTCCACCAAAAGGTGAAATTTATTATGGATGGCTGTTTGGTCACCGTCGAGGGAGAAGAAGACATTGTAGCATCTATTTCTACTGACGCACCATACATTGAAGTGAATAAAGATGCTGTCGAATGTTTCTTTCGATCCCTTGAATTTGTCAATGCCACATTCGTCGCCGAGGGAAATAGAATTCCTGTACCAAAACTCTCAAGAAATACCAAAATGGGTGTCAGGTTGACTGTAGGAAGAGGGGCTCGAGCAAGAAGAGGTTTAGGGAGATATCTACAAGGAATAGCCAGGGCTCTGAAGCCAGTGCACCACAAGGCCAGATACGGTTTAGGTTTTCAGCCGGACATACGCCAAAGAAGGAGACAATGGAAGAAGGATCAGGAGAGAAGGGTCGCAAAGACCTTAGGCCGGGAAATAGAATGGGAGCCTATAGCTTACCCTCCTTTGTCAAAAACATTTACGTCTGCAGGAACGATGTACCCCGAGCAAGACAATACACGAAGCACACTGTTAATCATTGAAAGGGGTCTCCAAAATGTCAGTATAAATGTCATTGACAAATGAGATGGCGCAAGTAAAGACATCTTAGGGATACGCCCTTGTCCCCCGGACTTTATGTTGAACAATTGGACTGCTGAAGACCTTCTTGTAGTTTATAAGTCTTCAGAGTAATGCTCAAACATTAACCCTCTATTATGTCCTTAGATATAATAGAATTCTTTTGTAAGAGCTTGCATTCGCTCTTTATCATTCAAATGAATATTAATGAAGATGCATTTTGTCACGATCTTTCGCATATTTAATTTCATAATAATTTTCTCATTTCATGGCCCATCCTGACATCTGCTTCATACTATTCCATAACATTTCATCTTGGTCCTAATACTTGGATGCCCCTCTATAGTTTCCTTTTCCATTCAACTTTCAGGTGCTCAGATATCAATGGCATGAACGAACCCGTTACGAGTCCTGAAATCGATTTTGAGAAGGCTGTTTATTTAGGAGAATTCGAAGCCGAAGAAAATGCCGAAGACTATGTCTCGTCTCCCGACTTGTTAAGAATGGTGGAACAAGAGGATAAACAGATCTTGCCTCATCAGGAATCTGTTGAAACAATAAATCTGGGAACTGAAGAAAGGAAGTAAGAAGTGAAGATTGGGACTTCTGTTTCGGGGAACACCAGGCATAATTTGATTGCTTTACTCTGTGAATACAAAGATGTATTCGCATGGTCATATCAGGACATACCGGGATTGAATGAAGATGTGGTGGTCCATAAACTCCCGTTAAAGCCAGAATGTAAACCCATTCAACAAAAGCTAAGACGGATGAGACCTGAGATGTTGTTGAAAATAAAAGAAGAAGTCAAGAAGCAATTTGACGCTGGTTTCCTACAAACCTCCAAATATCCTGAATGGGTGGCTAACATAGTCCCAGTACCAAAGAAAGACGACAAAGTATGAATGTGTGTGGATTATCGTGACCTGAATAGAGCAAGTCCTAAAGATAATTTTCCTTTGCCACACATCGATACGTTGGTGGATAATACCGCCAAGCATTCATTGTTTTCATTCATGGATGGATTCTCGGGTTATAATCAGATAAAGATGGCTCCGGAAGATATGGAGAAAACTACCTTCATAACGATGTGGGGAATATTCTGCTATAAGGTGATACCATTCGGATTGAAGAATGCTGGGGCAACGTACCAGAGAGCTATGGTGACATTGTTCCATGATATGATGCATAAAGAAATAGAGGTCTACGTCGATGATATGATTGCTAAATCCCGAGGGGAAGAAGAGCATGTAGTGAACTTGAAGAAGTTGTTCGACAGATTGAGAAAGTTCCAGCTAAATCTCAATCCAGCCAAATGTACGTTTGGAGCTACCTCGGGAAAATTGCTAGGCTTCATAGTCAGCGAGAGAGGTATTGAAGTTGATCCAGATAAAATAAAAGCCATTCAAGAGTTACCACCTCCGCGCACGCAAAAAGAAGTCAGAGGATATTTAGGGAGATTAAACTACATTGCCCGATTCATTGCTCAACTTACCAACCAATGCGACTCAATCTTTCGGCTTCTTCGAAAACATAATCCAGGAGAATGGAACGAAGAATGCCAGGTGGCCTTTGATAAAATAAAACAATATATGTCTAGGCCTTCAGTGCTAGTACCACCAATTCCGAGAAGACCACTGATATTGTATTTGACTGTGTTCGAGAATTCCATGGGTTGCGTACTGGGGCAACACGACGAATCAGGAAAGAAAGAAAAGGCAATTTACTACCTCAGCAAAAAGTTCACTGAATATGAGGCAAAGTATTCGTCCATTAAAAAATACTGTTGCGCCCTGGTTTGGGTAGCTCGAAGACTCAGGCAATATATGTTGTATCATACGACGTGGTTAATCTCAAAGCTGGATCCAATAAAATACATGATGGAATCGCCTACACTCTCAGGAAGAATGGCACGATGGCAAATCTTATTATCGGAATACGATATCGTCTATGTGAGTCAAAAGTCGATAAAAGGAAGTGCAGTAGCGGATTTCTTGGCGGCTTGAACGACAGGGGAGTATGAACCCTTGAGATTCGATTTCCCAGATGAAGACTTAATGTGCATCTCTGAAAAGGAATCCGAGTCATCAAATGAGAAGCCATGGAAGATGAGCTTTGATGGTGCATCAAATGCATTGGGGCATGGGATCAGAGCAGTCTTGGTATCGCCGGAAGGGAACCATTACCCGTTCACTGCCAGGCTGAATTTCTTCTGTACCAACAACATAGCAGAGTATGAGGCCTGCATCATGGGGCTTCGTGCAGCTATCGAACGAAACATCAAAACTTTAGAGGTATATGGAGACTCAGCATTGGTGATATACCAAATCCGTGGAGATTGGGAAGTGAGAGATTCGAAATTAATCAGATATAGCGATCTAGTGGCAGGACTGATTAAAGAATTTAAAGAAATAACTTTTAATTACTTCCCCCGAGAAGAAAACCAATTGGCTGACGCCCTAGCCACTTTGGCTTCAATGTTCAAAGCAAACAAAGAAACAGAGATAATGCCTTTGCAAATGAGCATATATGAAGTCCCTGCGCATTGTTTCAGCATTGAAAAAGAGCCAGATGGACGACCATGATTCCATGATGTCTTAGAATATATCAAGAATCAAAGGTATCCCGAACAAGCAAATGAGAACGACAAAAGAACAATCAGAAGGATGGCAGCGGGATTTGTACTTGATGGGGACATCCTGTACAAAAGAGAGAAAGATCAGGTGCTCTTGAGATGTGTAGACGCTGTTGAAGCCAGGAAAATACTCGAAGATGTACATGAGGGAGTCTGTGGGACACATGCCAATGGTTTCACTATGGCCAGGAAGATTATGAGACTCGGCTACTACTGGATGACGATGGAAAGCGACTGCGTTAGCTTTGCAAGAAAATGCCACAAATGCCAAATTTATGGTGATAAAATCCATGCAGCCCCTTCGCCCCTTCACGTCATGACTTCTCCGTGGCCTTTTTCTATGTGGGGCATGGATGTTATAGGGCCAATTTTCCCAAAAGTTTCTAACGGACATCGGTTCATTTTTGTGGTTATTGATTACTTCACAAAATGGATAGAGGCCGCATCGTTTGCCAATGTGACGAAGACTGCTGTTTGTAGGTTTTTGAAAAAAAAATCATTTGTCGATATGGTTTGCCCGAGAGAATCATTTCAGATAATGCCTTGAATCTGAACAACAAGATGATGAAAGAAGTGTGTAAGCAATTCCAAATAAAGCATCACAACTCCTCGCCCTATCGTCCAAAGATGAACGAAGTCGTTGAAGCAGCGAATAAAAACATCAAAAAGATTATTGGGAAAATGACCGAGACATATAAAGACTGGCATGAGAAGCTACCATTTGCTTTGTATGCATATCGCACATCTGTGCGGACGTCTACGGGTGCAACTCATTTCTCTCTGGTCTATGGAATGGAAGCTGTGCTACCTATCGAAGTTGAGATCCCTTCTCTACGAGTCTTAATGGAGTCGAAACTAGAGGAATTAGAATAGGTTCGGGCTCGATATGACCAGTTAAACCTCATCGAGGAAAAGCGTCTAAAGGCAATTTGTCACGGACAGATGTACCAGAAGAGAATGATCGCAGCCCATGACAAGAAAGTACGACCAAGAGAATTCCATGAAGGAGAACTCGTGCTGAGAAAGATCCTCCCAATACAAAAAGACCTGCGAGGAAAATGGGCACCAAATTGGGAAGGTCCATACGTCGTAAAGAAGGCATTTTCGGGTGGAACTTTGATTCTCACTGAGATGGATGGGAATGAGTTACCTAATCCAGTGAATTCAGATGCTGTGAAGAAATATTATGCCTAAAAAAAAAAAGGGATCAAGGTGAAAACCCGAAAAGGGCATCTTGGTTAACACAAAAATTAGGATGAAAACCCAAAAGGGCGTTCTAATTAAGCAAACACTGGCTTAAGAAAAAGTGAGGCGTTTGAACGAGGGGTCAAATAATGAGACTACCGTGCTTGAAGCATTTCTGAGAGCTCGAGATTTTCCACGCAAGAAGCCAAGCTTGAAAAGATTCTTGACCGAGGAACGGGGAAGAGTTCATGCGTTGAATATCTAGAGCATTTGTATTTGTTGAAATGCCATCCCTTTTCTCTTTGTGACATTTTTACTATCATTCGATTGACTTTCTTTGTTTGAACTAAATAAATGTGAGGTATCTTTTTGTCCCTACCTGACCATTTTCATGCATCTCATTATGTGGTTCATTTACATGATAAATAGTGAAATGACATACTCTAAACAAAAGATATGTTAAGCATTACTCAGATAAGAACTTGATAAGTACAAGAGCCTCAAAGTAAGGACAAAAGTTTAACCGGGGGCAAAGAGTGATATCCGAGAAACGTAGATTGTGCATGAAGCTAGAAGGCAGGCATGGGCACAAGAGAAAGTCAAGAGTCAAAATAATGAACGCAGATCATCAAAAATCATGACAGAAAAAGGGGCAAATGATAAACAAGCCCAAGGCGCATAGCATAATCATGTAGGCATAAATGCATTAAAGACCAACATGTGCATATCATGATAACATCATGCATGACATATACAGGTACTCCAGCAGGGCAAGAAATTTTGAATGATGGTCATCTTGATTCAAAAAAGGACACCTGAGTTCCACCAGATGACAGGTTTTGGCATTTTGATGTTTTTATTTTCAAAAATCAACTCATATTGCGAGAAGTGAGTTGAGCCTCAAGACACGTTGAGGTAATTTTAATTTCTGTTCATCAAAAAAATCAACTCATATTGCGAGAGGTGAGTTGAGCCTCGGGGCACACTGAGGTATTTTCAAATTCTGTTTTTTTTAATGCTTTTCAAAAATCAACTCATATTGCGAGAGGTGAGTTGAGCCTCGGGGCATGCTGAGGTATTTTCAAATTCTGTTTTTTTTAATGCTTTTCAAAAATCAACTCATATTGCAAGAGGTGAGTTGAGCCTCGGGGCACGCTGAGGTATTTTCAAATTCTGTTTTTTTTAATGCTTTTCAAAAAATCAACTCATATTGCGAGAGGTGAGTTGAGCCTCAGGAACACTGAGGTATTTTCAATCTCTACTTTACGAATTCTGCTTTTAATATCAACTCATATTGCGAGAGGTGAGTTGAACCTCGGGTCACATGCCGAGTTATTTTCAAAGTCTGTTTTTCAAATCCTGTTTTTAATTTTCTTTTCAAAAAAATCAACTCATATTGCGAAAAGTGAGTTGAACCTCGGGGCACGCTGAGGTATTTTCAATTTCTGCTTTTCAAATTCTGCCTTTCAAAAGATCAACTCATATTACGAGAGGTGAGTTGAGCCTCAGGACACACTGAGGTATTCTCAATATCTGCTTTTCAATTTATATTTCAAAAATCAACTCATATTGCGAGAGGTGAGTTGAATCTCGGGTTACACGCTGAGGTATTTTCCATTTCTACTTTACAAATTCTGCTTTTCAAATCAACTCATATTGCGAGAGGTGAGTTGAGCCTTTTAATTTCTGTTTTTCAAAAGTCAACTCATATTGCGAGAGGTGAGTTGAGCCTTTTAATTTCTGTTTTTCAAAAAGTCAACTCATATTGCGAGAGTTGAGTTGAGCCTTTTAGTGTCTGTTTTTAAAGAGTCAATTCACATTGCGAGAAATGAGTCGAGCTCAAGATCACATGCCGAGTAAAGAATAAAGATTGAAGCTGATGGAAGACACCAGATTTGGATCCCCTGAAGTTATAGTGGAGCAGATCAAAGTTGCAAGTCTTGTCCCCTTGAAGTTGCAGTGGAGTTGATCGAGGATATCAGATCTTGCATTTCTAAAGTTGCAGAAGAGAAGACCACAAACCTTATTTCACGGAAGCGATAGAAGAGCAGATTTGAAGCTGTAGATCTTGTCTTTCTGAAGTTACAAGTGAAGCAGATCGAACCAACAAAATCTCATATCCTTGAATTGACATTGGAGTAGATTGAAGCTACAAGTCATATCAGAAGATACAGTGGATTGAACCAAAGCTACAAGATGCAATGGAATGGAAAGAAACTACTTGAACAAGAAGAGCGACAATGAAGTCAAGACTCAGCAAGACGAGGCAAAATTGGCCTTTCTCTATGTCTTTGCTCTATTCCCGTTACACGACAATGAGCAAAGAGGGGCAGCTGTTGTAGGCCAATTTTTTTGGGGCCTGTTTACATTATACAAACCCAAATATTCAAATAACTAACCCACATCAAAACCCAACCCCTAAAACCCATTTACAATGCCCAAACAACTACCCATAACCCAAATACATTATAACAAAACCCAAACACAAAACCCGGAGCCCACTAACCCACCAAACCCTAAAGCCCAACCTAGACCCAAAAAGCCCAACTCTGGACTTAGGGTTTCAGAAAACTGAAACCCTAAGTTGCTCAGCGCCGCACCCACCCCTGACACCAGCCACCTACCCTTCGGCCACTTGCCTCTGCCACCTGCTCCAGGGTCACTTCCACCGCCCATAATCCCTGCAAACAATGAAAAGGACGGGACAGAAAGCAAAAAGAAGACAGAAAATATATAACTTGTAAACAAAAGGCTATAAAAGAAGCCAGATTGAAATACTGTAAAAGGATCGGCATTTTCAATACGAATATAAAAAAAAATTGCAAACAAAAAAGCAAAAAGTAGTGAATCTAATAATTTACAGCGAAGGGATACCCCCGAATCAGTGAACGTCGCCGGAGCAAGGAAACAAAGAACGGGGAACGTATTCAGAGAAACAGTAGGTAGTTTCACCATTCTTTTCATTTAAATCCGACCTTTCTCTTTCTTCGTGCATATATGTAAAAAAAAAAATTTAGAGACTTTTTACGCGGTGGCGGTGGCGTGCGGGCGTGAGCCTCCGGTGGCCGTCGCGGCCAGGCCTGGCTGAGGCTATCTCCTCCCCTCTCTCCTCTCTCTCCTCTCTCTTTTCTTTTTTTTTTTTTCTCTCTGTCACAAATGACTAAATTTTTTTTTTGTCTTATATAGGGACCAAAACGGTGCGTTTTGGTCCCTGCCTCACTATTAAGCCAAACGACGCCGTTTTGGACGCGGGTCGGGTCGACCCGACCCGCACCAGGTCAGATCCGCGTGTTTTTTTTAAGCGGAAGGGCTATTTGCACGTTTAGCCCTTCCGCTTTTTCAAGCCTTTGCAATCAAGTTTTTTTTATTTTCAATTTGGCCCAAACTACGTTGCATTTTGCGATTTAGTCCCCCCGTGCTGCGCAGCGTTTTGATAACCGGGGATAATTGCTGTTTTGGTCCCTTCAGCTTGTTTACGCGTGCATTTTAGTCCTTTGCCATTTATTTCTTTTAAAATTCGCCCTAAACTTTATTCTTTAATTCGATTTAGTCCCTCTTTGCCAATTTACTGTTTTATTTTCGATTTATTTATTTTCGTTTTCTTGTTATTTATTAATTTTAATACTTATATTCATTATATCAAGTGAACTCATTATACGTCTTAATGTACAATTTTATATATATGTGTACGCATGTAATATACTTATGTAGTGTATTATATATAATTTTTATATATTATATATATATTTTTTGGTATAATATTAAGTTATCTTTGTTTAACCTTTTTATATATATGTATATTATTAGCTTCCATGTTTTATCATTATTTTATGTATTTCTATATTATGTATATGTTTCAACTATATTATGTATATGTTCTTAAATGTTGTAGTTATATCTTCATATTATTATATATATATTTTAAATACTATATCGAGTATGCATATATTATATATGTTTTTAAAAATTTACATTATATGTATTTGAATACTAATATTATGTATATATGTTTTCCACGTAAATGTATATGTTTATGTATATGTAGTATCATTAATCCTCTTTGTTTGTGTTTATTTTCATCTGTACACTATTGTTTAAACATTCTGTTATGAATATTATTCGTTAGTATTTTACTATTATTATTATTAGTATGCATATTATGTTTTTAAATATTATGTATTTTAAATATCATATTAGGTACACATTGTTTCATTTATTTTTATTCCTATTATATTATTAATATTAATACATACTTTATTATATGTGTATATATGCATTTTTTTTTCGTAATATTATTTTCATATATCATTATACTCATTATTGTACTTATTGTTTTCACCATCATTATTTGAATATATATATGTGTATGTATTTACATAGTATATGCATAATTTTTTTGTATATTTATCATTTCTAATAAATACTATATATTTTATATGTTATGTATGTATTATATTATTATTATTATTATTATTATTATTATTATTATGTATATATTATGTAATTATCTTACCATTATGTTGTATGTATGTATATATATATATACTAGTGTGTATACAAGCTTTTAGTACCGTATTTTACTATTATGTACATACATTTTTATACTATAAATGTATATATTCTATTAGTTAGTTTTACAGACTAGATTATGTGTATATTCCACATACTATATTACGTTCTTATACATTATCTTACGAATATATTTTATTTCTATAACTACATTATACGAGTATTTTTGACGTCATATATATTTTTTATAGTACTATGTATATTATTTTTTTTATACTTACTGTTACTTATATATTTATTAATATATATACATTTATATATTATTGCCATTGTTTCTTTTATTATTGTTATTATTATTATTATAATTATTCTCACTCTTAATACATATTGTATATACTTTTAATTTAGTACTATGTGTTTTATATATGTGTTCATAACTATTTCATGTTTACATTATTGCTATTATCATCATATTTAGTATCATATCCATGGTTTCTTGCTTTATGCTTTTGTCATAACATATACGCTGTTAATGTTTTACATATTATTTACTTCATATATTTTTAACCTCATATTATTGTTTGTCTAGTTTCCTTTTTTTATCTTGAAATATTTTCATTCTCGTTTTCCAATTAATTTCAATAATCAAGGCAACATACCGACTTAACCTTAAGTCATCGATTTCATCGCTATGTTGGGTGAACATCAATTGACTCGTGTTAAAGTGGCATGACCTTTTCAAAATTCAAAAGAATTGAAGTTTCTCATCTTTTCAACTGGATCACGATTAAATCTTACATTGAATTGGTATTTTTGAAAATCAAGACAACACGTGTTTATGAGATACCAATTTTGGGCGTCGCGAGGGTGCTAATACCTTCCTCGCGCGTAACCGACTCCCGAACCCTAATTTTCTCTGGATTTTAATATAGACCTAAACTCGGCCTTCTTTTTTTTTAAAAGTAAAATTCTAAGGTGCCCGATCACACCTATGAAAAGGATCGGTGGCGACTCCCCTCTTATTTTAAAATCAAACGTCAGTTTTCAAGTTCTCGATAAACCGCCACAATTAGCGACCGAGCTAAATTTTTACGTCGCTACAGTAGTTATCATGTGATATACTACTAATTATGCACTTGGATAATATTATTAATTTGTAGTATTAATTGTGGTTTGAAAGCTAATTTTTTATTATTTAATCTTTATTTTTTTTATAACACAATTAGTAATCATTTATTTGCTTTGGTTGTTTTCAATTTTTAGCTTAATAATTCAGTACTATTATATATTTAATTTGATGTATTTATCTATAAATAAATCATTGCAATATATATAAAAATAATGTAAATATAAAATAAATTCAATTAAACAATGAAAAATAATAAATTCTCAAATGTATGTTTGTATAATTTAAAACAGTTTTCCTAAAATATTTTCAAGAAATCTGCCAAACAACAGAAAATATTTTACGATTCATCCGAACACCAGAAAATATTAATTTTTCCAAAAAAGTAAGTCATTTTCCAGAAACTATTTTCAGTCAAACAAACAAGACTCTAATATTAAATAAGAAAACAAGAATTTTAAAAACCCAAATTAAAAGAAATTCATTATTTTAAATTAATAAATAAAATTAATAAAATCAAAAGTAATTGAACATATAAAATACAAAAAAGAAATATCATGTCATCTGTCACATGTTGATTATACATTGATTATTTTTACTATCTCATAAAAAATAACATTTTTAGTATATTAGAGTAATTTATAAAATATTTGAGAAATTCAAGTACTAAATTGGAAAAAAAAAAGTACCTAAAAATTTAAAACCAATGGGTAAACCCAATTTTTTTTATTAAAAAAAATGATCCCTAAAAATGAAAATAGCTCAAAACCCATTAATTCAATGTATTTTTTTTTTCATTAGTCCAAATTTGAATTCAATTTCAAAGCCTAAAATTCAGATTTACATAATAAAATATTTTAGTCCAAATCAACAATAGTCTTGAGTTTAAAATCAGATTTGAATATAAGTTTATCGCAAAAGTTTCCATTTTGGTTGGAACCAAATTTGCTGTCTACTATATATATATATATATATATATGGTCTTATAATATTCATTTTATTCCCTTAATTTTTGAGAGCAAAGAGTTTAGAGGGTTGTAAATTACTCGAGTTTTGTCGATTGAGTCTTAGTTCGATTATCATAAGTATTGTTGTTAATGTAGGAGGACGTAGGTTCAAATGTGTTAAAGCGCATTATCCTCCTATTTATGGGTTGAGAAAGGACTCTGGGTAATTCTAGGCATTATGTCAAAAAGAGCAAATATAATCAAAACCTACATTGTGATTATTCAAAAAGAATTCACTCTGATCCAACCGTTTCAACCTTTTAATCCACCCCGATTAATTTTTAATTCAACAAGTCTAACATATATGCTTAGCTTTAAAATTTGGTCCTGTGTTTGAATAATGGTGAAGGACTTTTTTTTTTTTTTCGAGGACGTCAACAAATTTATTGTGATTGCAGACATAACTAATGAGATCAATTGTAGGAGGATATTCAAGAACCCTCCTTCGAAAGCAAAGCACCAAACAAAGAATAAAGTGTTAATTGGGTGACATTGTAATGAGAGAATTGATACAAAGGTGAACTTATGTTAAGAGGAAGGTATAAAATAAAAATAATTTATAACATTGGATTCCCCCTCCATGAAATATATACAAACCTTCAAAATATTATTAGATAAAAAAAAATATTAACACTAATGTTTAACCATGTCATTCAATATTGTCTTTACACCATTATATGGGTTACCCCAATTTATCATTGTCTGCCTCTTTTAATCATATTTGCATCATCATAAAGAGATAGAAGACAAAAAAAATTATCATCAAGGTTTTGAATTATCTATAATATTTTCTTATCATTTAAATAGGAGGATAAACGCGTTTTAGTTTGCTCAAATTCATATTTTTTTGTACCGATCATAATGTTAATACCAACCGAATTAAAACTCAATCAACTAAGACTCAAAATCAACACTGAAAAGAAAAGTCTATACCATAAATCCTACTCTATTTTTCAGAGAATCTACACTACTTTTTTCAGTATAATATAAATATATTCATATTGGAAGGGTAATCAAAATTTCAAGGTCTTATGTTATGAAAGTTAAGTGAGTTTGGAAGGGTATTTATGATATTTGAATCAAATTAACTTTCCATTGTAATTTAATCCAAAAAAGTATTTCACAGATGAAAGCAAAGAATTTTGTTGAAGCATCTAAAAACTAGGCTTTAAGAAAGAGCCATACACACGCATGTAAAAGGGTTAAGTGGCCTGCCTATCTTGGTGCATATAGCCTTCATTTTTCCTTTGTGTTGATAAAAAAAAATGGTGATCATGAGGTTCCCAAGCAAATGGGTTTTATTGGTTTTCAAAGTAGGGTTCATGGGGATGATGATGATGATCATGGTTCCTAGTGTAACATCAATGGAAGAAATTGGGACACCACCAGCCGGTTTACTATGCATCAGTGAATGTTCAACATGTCCTGTCATTTGTTCTCCACCACCTGCGCCACCTTTGAAGTCGTTTCCGCCGCCCTCGGTGTCGGTTCATCACACGCCGCCACCCGATGTACCTTACTTTTACTACACACCAATGTCACCACAAACTCCCCAACACTCCCCACCACCATCGGTATCAGTCTCACCACCTCCATCTCCGCCACGGCCGCCTCCATCTCCACCGGCACCTTCCTCCAAGGGCAGTCCACCACCTCCTATTAAGTACTTCTACAATGAGCCATCAGGTCAAGGGCCACCTACTACACCACGCCAGTACCCTTACCCTTACCCGTATTACTATTTCTATTCATCCAAGGCCTCATCTCTATCTGTTCAAGTCTCTATCTCGGCTGTAATGTTGTTGTTTTTCAATGCTGTGTTGTTTTATTGTTGAATTATTTGGATGTTTATAATATTTTTGAGTTCAGTAAGGGCAAAGAAATGAAATATATATACACTTATGTGTATGTATGTATGTATGTATGTATAAATTTGGAAACCACTTTGGGTGTATGTTGTTTCATCATCTTGCTGGTGTTTAAAAATCAACTATATTTCTCAATCAACTTGTTACAGATTTTTTTTTTTTTGCAATTAATAATTTTTTTATAAAATGATTACATTAAATTTTAATTAAATTTAAAGTTGAATTAAGTGAAAACTTTAAATGAGAGAAAATTTTCCCTAAATTTTTTTTCTCTACTTAAAAATAAGAAAATTAGTCTTTGTACCTTAATTCAAAGAGTATTTTGGTATTTTTTTTTTGTTAAAAATTTGATGCATTTGTACTGTTAAAAATTAGTGTGGATGACGCGATAATCGAATAGTGATACATGGTATGCCACATGTACATCATGTTGACATATATGGACCGGTTTTTAACAGTAAAAATGAATGAAATTTTTAAGAGAAAAATAATTTGCTCTTTGATTTAACTAATTAATTTACCCATTTTTTAGTAAAAAAACAATACAATCTGATTTTTAGTATAAGAGTTTCATTATAATTAGAAAAAAAAAGGACCAAACTCTAATTTCATTAACTAAGCACCAATTCAATTCATGGTTCTTCCACCAAGATTTTCTATTTGGCATATAAGTTCAAAAGGGATGCTAAGATGTGTTTTGATTAGGTTAAAATGTGATTTAAGTCTCTATACTTTTTAAATATTCAAAACGTAGTTTCTTTATTTTTATTTCAACTAATTTAGTCTTTTTTATTTTTTTAAATTTAAAAATATAAGTCTAATTATTAACACCGTTAAAGTTTTTCTATTAAAATTAGGTTCATTATATCGTGTCTTTTTGTTACATGATTTCTAAATGTGTTTATTTTAATTTTAAATGAATTTTGACAAAAGAATTTTAAAATTTAAAAAGTATAAGGATTAAATTTCTGAAAAATAAAACCAACGTTTCTAAATTCTAATAATTTTTCTATAACTTATTCATAGTTTATTTGTAACATTTTAATAATTTATAAAATTTTATAATATTTAATTACGTTTCAATATTTTTTATATTTTAATTATTTTTAAATAGGATTAAATTCTCATAAAATAATAGAAAAATCAATTAAGTCCTTCACATCATTTTTTTTTGTCAATTACCCATGCCACTTTGTACTTAGTGACTCATTAAGGGCTTTGATGGAAAAATGAATTTAAGGAGTTCAATTTAGTACAAATCATGATTTAAAGGGTTCAATTGAGTGCACTTTTTAACGAGGAGTTTAATTGATATTTTAGTTTTTTTTGGAAGACTTTTTTGAAATTTTAGTATATATTATGTAATTTATAGCACAAAAAAATTAAATTAAATTAATAATAATATATGATACTATAATGTAAACACTAAAAAAATGTTAAATTTACTAATTTTAATAAATAAAAATATTAAATATTAAATTTGAATTTGTAAACACAATCATATTAACCTTAGAAAGAGTTTAGTCAGCAGTAAAAATCTGATTTACATGCTGATTATGAATATATAAAAAGATAAAAACATGCTGATTAATAATATAATCTATTTTGTATATAAAAAAATGTTTAATTGAATTGATGACTTGTTGACTTATGACATCAATTTAATAAAATATTTAAATATAGTATAAATAATGAAATATTCATTAAAATATGTCAAGAAATTGTAGAAACAAAATTGGTAGAATAATATATATATATATATATATATATTATGATATGTATTTAAAATGTGTTTAAGAAACTATTTTTAAATTAAAATTTTCACTATTTCGTTGTATTGTTTTGACTTTCGCTTCGTATGGAATTTTAGAATTTCTTAAAATATTTTTGTTTTTAATAATTTATTTTATAATTTTATAATTTTAAATCTGGATATCAAATTACCCAGATTCTTTTTTTTTTAAATATAAAATTTTAGATATTTTATTGGCTGAAAAAATAATGACTATTTTGTGGATGGTAATAAACTTGTCTAATCTAAGAATTAGGTAGGAGAAAGCAGAAAAAGTGGAGGCTAAAGCCTTGATCTGGACATTGAGTGTTAAGGAAAGTACAAAATTAATGATTTTGAAAATCAAAGTGAACAGCTTATTTAATTAGTGGATCCTCCAATCTCGAAACCTGCTTTTGTTAATTAATGAAGTCATAAATTAACTTGGGTTTTAAGTTAATACAACTGGAACTGGCTGATTTAACTAGTAATTATATATATATATATTTTTTTTTTCTTTTTGCTCCACCTTTCATTAATTCTTGCCTTATAAGAACAAAATCAATCATATTTTCTTAAATCTTTATTTGAATGGTCAACCCAATGATGGATTTAAAGCTTCATAATACACATTAATATTTTATTAAAATCCTATAATTGTTTTTAGACTAGGATCAATCGATATTAGATTAAAAATCGATCATGGTATTGATCTGAAATAAAATATTGGATCGATTAACCCGTAAAATTAGTACAAATTGGAACCGGTTGAATTAAGCTAAAAACTGTTTGAACAAGTTTTCTCTAATTTTAATATATTTAATTTTTAATAATTTATTAAATCAAACCGAATACACTGATCAAATTGTCTAAATCGATTTTGAAAACCTTCCGTAATAGAATTCAAAATAGATAAGCCGTTATTTAAGCGTAAACCTTATTTTAAATGAAAGGCTGGTTTACGTTAGGGATTTATGTTGTTATATTCTAAAGTTAATGGCTTATTTTTAGTTTACGTTAAAAATTAAGAGCATATTCAGAGAGAAAAAACAAAGGGACTTATCCAAAGTTGAGCAAAGGGGGCTTGCCCTTACATTGAATGGTGAAATATCTATAGAAGGCCCTCCAATAATTAAAATATTAAATTTAAGCATTTTAAGTCTTTCCTTAAATGAAAAATTTTAAATTTTGTCTCCTTTTAAAAAGATATAATTTAATTTAAGTATTTTTAACACAATATATTTATCTTTTAACCCCGAAACTCCAAAACAAAATTATTGTCTTTGCCTTGAAGTTGAGGGATTTTTTATTATTATTTATTTTAGCCTTGTTTTTTCTTTTATAAGATTCGACATACATGTCTTAACTTAATTTTGGAGTTAGATTATTTTTCATAATAGGATTACGGGAATGTAACATTATGGGTGGAATGTGAGATTATATTATTTGGTTCATTTGGCTTGAATGTAAGATTCAGGTGTTTGATTGACGGAATGTAAGGTTATCTAGAAGTACATTTTACTCAATTGCCCTTGTTATAGAATTTGCTTTTTTTAATAGTTTTAGTTCCTTTAATTTTTTTTGTCTCAATTTCCATAAAATTATGATAAATTATTACAATTCTCACTTTTTATTACAATTTATATATTAATAAGTAAATATATTGTGTTGAAATAAATTTATAAATCATAATTATAATAATTCATAAAAAGTGATTACAACACCAACCATAATTATAATTGTAACCATAATTAATATATTAATAAATAAATTATTAAATAAAGTATAATGATTGTAATGTATGATATCTACTAGTTCACTATTAAGAATATATATATATAAATAAATACACGTGGATTACCGTAAGGATTGTCATGTTTAAAAATTTAACATTTTTGTCGGTATTTCAATTAAAAAATCAAAAAATTCAACCCTTTGTTGAAAGGTTGATTGTCAAATTTGACTCTTTTTTTTTTAAGGTTAAAGGCCAAATTTAGCTTAAAATGATATTTTGGTCTCAAATTTTTAAAAATTAAATTTTTTTATCATGAATTAAAAAATATAAATTTATTTTTTAATTTTTTTGAATAATCTCACTATATTTTCTGATCATATTTGTTCTTTTTTTTACAGAATAATGCCTAAAATTACCTATAGCCCTTTCCAGCTCATAAATAAGAGGATAATGCATGCACTTAAACCCACATTCTCATGTATTGACAACAATATTCATACCAATCGAGTTAAGACTCAATCGACTCTGTCTATGAGTATTTATATATGGTGATAATATATTATATATTCATACAATATATTAATATTTGAAGGTTTATTTCACTTTCATATCATAATCACATGTAATAATATATGGAATGAGTTTTCTTTTGGAGATTAAAAATTTAAGTCTATTAGAACTCTTTTACGTGTATGAAGACTCTATAAATAAATCTAAACTATAGAAAAATAATAAATTACATTGAAGTTTTAAATATTTATGCGGGTTATTACATTTAATTAATTTCTCAAAATATTAGTATATTATTAACCTCGGCATCGAAGTTAAAAAATCTCCGTAACTAGCAATGTAACTAAAAATAACATAAAAAATTTAATTGTTCAACCTAAATTTAGAAATTTAAAAATTAAAAGGACTGAAATTTTAAAAATAAAAATTACAAGACTAAATTCTAAATTTATAAATATTACATTGACTTGTGACATATTTTAACTTTTTAAAATGTTCCACAATAAATTTGATTTAACATTATAATTTCTTGATACCGTTCCTACTACTTGTACGTGTTTAACCACATTCGAATACATATATTCTTATATGTTACAATACCAACGTTACCGATCGAGCTTGAACTTATTGCTAGACCTAATGATTAAGATTTTCATAATCGAATCATTGGTTGAATCGATAAGATCATCAATTTGTCAGTCCAATCGATCTGACCTATTTGACTAACTCGTCCAATTCGATTAAATACATTAATAAAAAATTCATAAAAATAAAAGAAAATTAAAATTCTAATTCAAGTAATTTAACTGTTTTCTCTCGATTCAATTGGTTTATATTAATTTTTTATCAATCGATTTAACACTCTTTTCTAAAATAATACCGAATCAATTTTTAATTCATCCAATTCAATTTTCAAATCACGCAATACATAAATATATATGATGAGAAAATAAAATAAAATTTTCATAATCTAGTGAGGTGGCAGCATCTCCATTGGTTGGAGTGTACTTTTCTCTTCCATTCCTCTCCTCAAATTCACTCTTCTTTCTCTCCACAAATCTCATCTCTTTGACTCTCCCATTTCTCGTACTACACCCCTCCGCCACTGTTTCTTTTTCTCTTTAACAATGTCTGTCTTCCCTTCCTCTAAACCCGCCGCTACCACAACCGCCGCCCCGCCCCCCGCCAACGGCGCCACTGCCGGACCCCCAGCTGCTACAACAACTGCAACCAACGGTGGAGCAACAAAATCCAATCTCTACAACCCCACTTCTCGCCAACCTTACCGTCAGCCTTACAACCGCCGTCACCACCACCGTCCCCGCCGAAACTACTGCTGCTGCTGCTGTTTCTGGACCATCCTCATCATCCTTATCCTTGCCCTTTTAATTGCCATAGCTGGTTCCATCCTTTACGTCCTTTACCGCCCTCACCGCCCTTCTTTCACCCTCGCTTCCCTCCGTATCCACCGCTTAAACCTAACGACCACCGCCGATTCCGCCTCCTCCCATCTCTCAACCCTTTTCAACTTAACCCTTTCTTCCAAAAACCCAAATTCCCACCTCACCTTCACTTACGACCCATTCACCCTCTCATGCGTTACAAGTAACAACGATGTGTTTATAGGCAACGGCACATTGCCGGCGTTCATCAGTAATAGCAAAAACGAGACAACATTCAAGGGAGTTGTAATAACGACATCAAGTGATCTAGATGCCGACACCGTCAACAACTTGAGACCCGATCTGAAGAAGAAAAATGGGATCCCGTTGAAAATTGAGATGGATACTAAAGTGACAGTGAAAATGGATGGATTGAAGAGCAAGAAAGTGGGGATTAGAGTTACGTGTGATGACATTAAAGGGACTGTGCCGAAAGGTAAGTCACCGTCGGTGGCCAATGTTTCAGGGTCCAAGTGTAAGGTCGATCTTCGGATCAAGATCTGGAAATGGACTTTTTGAGACCACAAAACTTCTCAATTTAGTACCTTTAATTCCATTTGTTTTTAGGTCAATTTGCGGTTTTGGTCTTTCTATTATGCTCAAATTCAGAATTTAGTCATTATATTTTAATTTAACATAATTCTATCCCTTTATTTTTATAATATCATTACTTAGCTCAATTAGTTAACACCATTACTATTTTATTGGATTGATTAGCGATAGTTAGATGATTAATTATTTGAATTAAGTAATGATATTATAAAGATAAAGGGATCAAATTATGATAGATTAAAATATAAAGATTAAACCCTTAATTTTAAGTATAGTAGACCGATAAAACAATAATTTGACTTTTTATTTACTTGTATTATTTTTCCCTTGATTTCTCCAAGCTTTTGAATTTTTTTTTTGGGGGTTCTAAGAAAATGTCATGAAACAATTGAAGGATCAATTAGCAAGCAGATCTAGGGTGAATTAGTCTTTCAAGAACAAGTTGAAATTAGGGGCTTTTTTTGTTAATTTTTTTTATTATGAAGATATTTTATGTTGTAAGTGAATTTGGGTTTTCATTTTTATTTAATGAAATGCAATGTTATAAAAGAAAATTAATTACCCATTAATATAAAAGAAATTTACTTTGCTAAAAATCATCTACTTGTGTGACAGGTTTTATAATTTTATTTTCTTTATTAAATTAATGCTTTTTGGCTCTCTTTTTTTCCCTAGAAAAAGTGTGCTTGGCATTGCGTGATGAGCAGTAAACCAATCATATATTACTGAGGGTTTTATTTTTTAATTTTTTTTATGATATTAGAATGTGCCTGAAAGTACTGAAATTAATGATTTCTTTTTTTCTCTTGCTTTCCGTGAATCTGAATCCAAACTGTTCCATGCAGGAAATTAAAAAAAAAAAAAAAAGTCTAGAGACTTGAAAGTTGAAAGTACTGGAAGAAATTCATAAGTTTGCAACTTGCAATTATTTCTCTAATATTCTTTTTGTGATGAAATTAGTGTTATTTATCTCTTTTTAAGTTATTAAATTTTGATTGAATCCGATTTAAGTTGGTTTAACCCTCAAATAAGATTTTTCCGAAATTATTATCTTTATTTATAAAATTCAAATATAAATTTATTATTTAATTTAATGGTTTAATTTCATTTAAGATCAAATAAACATAAATATAAAAAAGTTTGCCGACAAAGAATTTTATTAATGCCCAAAATTTACAATGTTATGAATTTAATTATTAATATTATCTTTTTAATTTAAATAAAATAAAATAAATTAAATTAAAAAAGAAAAGGGCAAAAGATGAGAGTTGTCAATGTGACATATGATGTAATAAATAATGGGAGTCAAGTGCATCCCATGATGGCGAAAGAGAGTAATTTCAAGTGCACGTGGTTTCTGTGTCTTATTGGTCTGCTTATGCAGGGGCAGTTGGAATTTTGTCAGATTTTTTTCCCTTCTTTTCTTATTTAAACACTTTATATCTCTCTCTAGGTCCCTGTAAAATACATTTTTATGATTTAATCCTTCTCCTCTAATTTATTCTTTTTAAATTCTTTACATTTTGAAATGTATGGTTTCTGTCTTGGGGCAAACTTTTTTAAATGCAGAAAGTACATATGTTTACATCGAATTATTTGATTAAATTGATGGAAATTTTTTTATCCGAAAACTAAAACTATACATTTCGAGATTAAAATTAATCAAATTACGATTAATGTATTAAATCGAAAAGATCACATAGTATAGGAATATTTTATACAATTTGACACACACATAAATATACTTTTATATTTATATATAAAATCCCACTGAGGTTCACTGCCATTTATGGGTTTGGACCATTTGGCTGGTCTTTTGCCTCTTTGGTAAGTTAAATCAAGAGCAATGAAGACACTAAAAAAAACCATAGGAAATGTGGCAAAAGGACCATAGGGATTGTGACAACAATAACAACTACATTATTGATTATTCACATCTATACCTAACTTTTGGACCGTCTAATAATATATATTAATCTATACATATAATCGAATTGTTATCACGAGTTAATTGGATACTAACTCATTTAAGAAAATTATATATATATAATGGGATTTGAATCTATTGCTAATTACATTAGTAAAACCTTAAATTAACCACTTGACCAATTTTTTTTTAATATGCACATTTTAATAGTGTTGTTGATTAAGCTGGTGTCACAATTTAATCTAATGTAACTCGACACCAACTCAGGATTAGTGACAACACAATCTTAAAGAATTGTATTAATTTAGTACTCTTAATATTATGTATTTACATGATTAAATTTCGTTTTACTCATAATTTAATTTATTTTTTTAATACTGTATATATTTTATGTGTTATTATTAATTAGTTTCAAATAATATGTTTCATTATTCGTTGTATGTTAATTTTAAATATATATCTATGTATTAAATATATGATTTTCACACACATACGTGTGTGTATATATAAAATGTTTATGTATTGCCAATCACTCAAACTAAAATAAAATTTAAATCATATTTACGTAAAATTTTAAAATTTTCAAAATCCGAGCTTATGATGATTAAGATGATCAAAATTTTACATCATTCGATGTTGCTAGAGTACAAGCATATGAATGTTAAAGTGTTTTTCTTCTTCTTTTTTTTCGTTTTGATAGGATGATTTTCAACCTCAAGAGAAATGGGTGCATGGGGGACACAAAATGGAAAGGTGATAATGGATAGAGAGGCAGAAGATGGTGTCACACCATGAAGGAACAAGAATCTGAAATTGGATGCTTCAATGCATGGAAGATGGGTCAATCAAATCTTGGCATACCCCCCAAGAACAAATTATTATGAAACAAAAACAAACAAACTATGATATTATATTCAAAGTGATTAAAATTCTAATCTCAATATTTTCGATTTTTTTATTTTTGTTATTTACTTATTTTGTACCGCAGGGAGTACTAGATTATGAAAGTTTATCAAGAGACGTACACAAGAGGGGGTGAGAGGGACAATGCTGAAAGCTAGAAGATAAGTGGAGAAAATCTTAGAACCAGTTAAAAAAAAGGAATACAGCATTTTCACATGGTCTTGTCTGCTTCAATAGCATATTGCCAAGAAAACCATTTTTCGGCCGATCTAAGGGGTGCCAATCGGCTGAGTTTGGGGGCTAATGGCTAAATTTGCGGTTCATGTAAATCGTTGTCAATGCCAATATATGTACATTACAACAAAAGCAAACTCAAATAATCAGCATGATTAGTTGTAATTGTCAACAATCTTTCAAAGGGTTAGTGTGGAATTCATATTTTCTAAAAAATAGTTTATACAATCAACCATAGTAGGGACTTAACAACACAATCTAGTCATTTTGGCCCCACGTCCTAACAACACTCATCAATCCATCACATTTGATAAATTCCTCATCTAATCCCTTCAAGTCGACTCTAATAGTACACTCATCCATCTATTACATTCAATAGATTCCTCATCTAATCCCTTCAAGTCGACTCTAATAATGCCCTACCCTAACATCAGCCACCCTATCACAACACTTATACTCAATGATTGGGATCCACCCGACCTCCCTCCTTCTATAAATACCCCCTTAAGACCAGGGTAAAAGCCAAAACTCTTCCTACAGTTTCATTGGAATTCCCAAGTATAGTTGATGTGAGAAAAGTGGATATAAAAATAATGGTGAAAATTAATATATAAATTCAAAGCTCAATAGCCATTACCACTTTCTACCACTACTTACAAGTACATGAGATTGTTGCCAAGTAATAAATTACAACAAAATATTTTCGTTGAAGTATTCCGAAAGTCGACTTTACTAAAATATTTTGTAACTTACAAAATAATAAAATAAAAACTTCAAGAATTTAATCAAACTAATATAAATATAAAAATTAACTAAGAATAAATAAATCAATTTACAAAAGAGTAAAAATTAATTATTAAAGCGAAGAAATAAAATAACTAATTTGGTAATTGAACCTGCAATGCAAAAGAAATCATAGTGGTGGAGCTTATCTTTAGTTAAAGAGATCCATTCAATTATTGATAAGTCAAAGGTTCATGACTAAAATGGCATCAAGATGTAGGTGTCACGGGCCGCAGTTCAAAGCCCGTGACCATCACACCAAATGCATCCGATAGAGGTATATTGTTTAGATGGGGATCATTTAGCCCACAAAAACTAGCTCGATTTAATAAGCTGTTAGAGAAGCCTGTTAGATTGAAGCCTGGGTGACCCAATGATGAAAATATGACAACTTAGGCTATCTTGATAAGTATGGGAACTAATCTTAAAAAAGTGTTACGGAATCATATCTTATAAAGATTAAATTAGATTTGATATAATATAATCTTGTAAATCTCTAAAATCAAGGGATCGGCTAATCTCGTCCGTCGATGTAACTTGATCTTAACCGTCAGTTTTGGGGGAGCTCAACTATAAATAGAGAGCCTTCCCTTCACTTGTAACTCGACTCCATTCATTGTTTTATTATTCTTTGTGAATAAGAGAATATTGAGAGCATTTACTCAAACACCTCTCGTGCGTTCTTTTTATATGGCTTTATGTTGTTCTTTTGAGGCTTCTTTTGGCATAATCGCTTCTGCTATACAAATTGGTGCATTGGAAGAGTTTTAAAGGAATCCTCACTTATGGTGGTTAGGCTAACTTAGGCAAGTTTGGAACGAACGGATCGCTTAAGGCCGCACGGATCACGAGATTAAAGATCTAGCCTTGTGACAAGTGGTATACGAGCTATTGGTTGCGAAGGCACCGTTGGGATGTCGAAAGAAGAGTTCGAACAAAGGTGGGCTAGAAAATTAGTCCTTTTGAGGGAGATGCTGCTAGTTGTTGAAAAACGTATGGATAAACTTGAGGGATCCATGAAGGACATAAAGGAGTCACTCGATGTGGTCGAGGATTGCATAGACAACTGGAAGTAGCAGTCTAGAGATTATGTGAAGATGTTTCTTGATTCCACTATGGATGAGGTAAATGAGTTGTTTAATTCACACAGGGATAAGCTGACGAACAGGAACGGTGCTTTCAAAGCCATGGTGATGGCTTTGAATGAGGAAACAATGGCCATGACAATGGCTTTGAACACAAGAATAGAAGAGCTTGAGGAAACCTGGTCTTGTGTCGAGCAGCCATGGGGAAAGGAGTGTCAAATGCAACACTTAATTACGAGGATGTCTTGAAGCCAAAAGAGTTTATAGGGACAAGGTCTGAATGGGATGTGGATAATTTCTTGTGGAGGATGGAAAACTACTTCTGTGCCAAAGGCATCATAGACGATGCGATTAAGGTAAATATTGTTTCAATGTTTCTTATTAATATTGTGCTTTTATGGTAGCGAGTCAGGTCCACAGATAAAAGGCAAAGTGAGATTGAGACGTGGCAAGAGTTCCAATGTGAGTTGAAGGGACAATTTTACCCAAAATTTACCGAGGAAGAAGCTCAGGCAAAGTTACGATGGTTAACGCAACAAGGCACAGTGGGGGAGTATGTTCGAGAGTTCAAGAAAATCATGCTCCAAGTTTCAGATGTGACTGAGAAAGAAGCATTGATTATTTTTAAGAATGGATTGAAGTTGTAGGTCAGACAGGAAGTGGAACAAAGAGGTGTCCAACAACTGTCGAAAGTCATAATGGTAGCAGAGTTCGTGGTCAAGCATGGTCTAGAGAAAGACAAGCTTAGATCTTTCAAGTCCGAAGAAATGGTCGTATGTGAAAAGGATTACAAGGAAGATAATGATGGCAATAGCAACGACGATGATGGTGGTAATGTGAAACCACGAGTTGGGAATAAGAAACCCAACAGAAAGAGGGACAAGTTGAAATACTTTCTTTGCGACGGTCCTCATATGTTGAAGAAATGTCCGAAGAAATTCGCGCTTTCTAAGAAGGAGAAACCAGAAGGAAAGGCCTTAAGACTTGGTTCGAGCGCAAAGGGTGTCGAAACCAAGGAGGCCAAAAGTAAAAAAAAGCCATTAGAGTACTTCTTATGTCATGGTCCGCATAGGTTGCAGAAGTGTCCGAAGAAGTCTGTCATTGAAAGGGACGATGCAGTAAACAAGGAGCCCAAGAAGCTTGGTTCGAGCAAGGAAAATGTCGAAGCCAAGAGAGCAAAGAGGAGTAAAAAGAAGCGAGTAAAATACTTATTGTGCCGTGGTCCGCATGAGTTGCGAAACTGTCTAAAGCAATCCAAGTCAGTTGTGGTCAAAGAAAAGGCAATATCGGAGCTTGTTGAGTCGTCGAAGGGGCTTCCACATGAGGAAGATGTAAGTTTGTCATCGAACTTAGGGGGAAAATTTGCGATAAAAACAGTGAAGCTAGGACTAATGATACTCAATTTAAGTAAAGCGACAGAGTTGGCTGAGTCGTCGGCAAGGCTTTCACCCATGGAAGAGGTGAGTTTGGCATCAGATTTATTAGAAGAAGTCGTGATGCAAACCTTGAAGCTAGGATCAATAAGGCTCATTTCTGTTGACACATCAAAGGAGCTACCATCCATGAGAAAGGTGAGGCATGCATCAAGCTATGGGAAAGTGGTAATGCAAGTTGGACAGTTAACCCGAGTAGACACAACGAGGAAGGTACATTCTAAACAATAACAGTGTTTTGTGTTCTAACTTGTTAACTTGGCAAATAACGTAGGGAACCCTTTCGAAGTTCTTAAGAAAGGGGATTGAGGGACTATGGACAATTCAAAGCCAAGTATTGTGAATCAAGATGATTCTATTCGAGGCAAGTTAAAATGTGGGTAAGAGTGTGACATAACTTCTTGCCATCGAGATGTACAAATGAGTGAGACAGTTCGACTTAAAAGGCGACGTAAACCGATGCGAAAGTTTCAAAGAAAGGAAAAAGCTAAGGCATCGAGACGAGACCGAGGCGAATCAAGTCAGTGTCATTTTAAAGGCGCAATGAGGGCATTATGAGAATAGGTGTGAGAGAATGTCATGGGCCGCAGTCCAAAGCTCGTGACCATCGCACCAAATACATCCAATGGAGGTTTATTGTTTAGATGGGGATTATTTGGCCCGCAAGAACTGACCTGATTTAATAAGCTGTTGGAGAAGCTTATAAGATTGAAGCCTGGGTGGCTCAATGATGAAGATATGACAACTTAGGCTATCTTGATAAGTATGAGAACTAATCTTAAAAGATTGATCGGGAATCATATCTAGTAAAGATTAGGTTAGATTTGATATGATGTAATCTTATAAATCCCTAAAATCAATGAATAGGCTAATATTATCCGTCGATGTAACTTGATATTTACCTTCGGTTTTGGGGTGCTCAACTATAAATAGAGAGCCTCCCCCTCACTTATAACTCGACTTCATTCATTGTTTCATTATTCTTTGTGAATAAGAGAATATTGAGAGTATTTACTCAAACATCTCTCGCGCGTTCTTTTCTATGGTCTTTTTTTGTTCTTTTGTGACTTCTTTTAGCATAATCACTTCCGCTATACAAATTGGTGCCTTGGAGGAGTTTTAAAAGAATCATCACTTGTGGTAGATAGGTTGAATTAGGCGAGTTTAGAATGAATGGATCGCCTAAAGTCGCACGGATCGCGACAAAAAGATCTAGCCCCATGACATAGGTACCTGCATTAGTGTATAACTTACAAGTGTTTAGAGAACTTTATGTTGGTGTATGTCTTATCCAGCCGTTTAGAGAACGTTATGTTGGTGTATGTCTTATCCAGCCCCACAACCTAAGTTGGTGTATATCTTAACAAGTTTAGGTAATTATTCAACTAGATTGTTAAGTTAATCGAACACTCCGAATGTTTAACTCTCCCCTAAATTATTCTTTAACCTAATTGTCACCTAGGTTAATTATAAAGAACGAATTCAGCAATTAATCTTGCTACTAACTTAAACTTATCTATATATAACCTATATCAATTAATAACCCATTAACTTTCGATTTGTTTCACCACTATTTGAGCCGATTATTTCATAACAAGCATCGAAACAACAAACAAAAACAATAAAGCAAACATAACAATAATTGAAAAGAGTTTAAGAGAAAAAAAAAACTTATTAAACAATTGTAATTCTAAATTTCAATCCAAGCTGCTTCGATACACTTACTTTGAAAAGATAATTAAAAAGAAAACTTAAAACCTAATTAAAATTGTGGTTATTTAGTCTTGTGTTGATCTAATTAGGACTTCATTCGACTTGGGAGTGAAGAATAGAAACCAGGCGCAAAAAGACAATAAAACAACGCAACTTGCTTGTGTTGTGGAACATGGTGCCGCAGCGCGCACGTAAATTCAGTGCTCCTATGTTTTTTCTTCAATTTTCGGTTCACGTCTTGCTTTCGCTCATAGTCGAATTTGCTCCCCTTGCCAAATTGGATCTAATTAAGCTAAAATTAACATAAAATGTAAATATGATGCAATGCATGAATAGTGTAATTATGCAACTAAATGCAATACTTTACGTAAAAACTCGCATAAATGTAAGTGAACACGGTACAAAAATATCTATAAGATGATGCCTCATCATACTCCACACAACTTTTGCTTGTCCTAAAGCAAAACAATAATTCTAAAATGCAACCTAAAGAAATATTTAACTTAACTTTGACAATTGAAAACATAACTATATACAGCTAGATCTCATGAGCAAGTTACAATGAATAAAGTTGAAATCTCATATATTGGATAAGTAAAACATAACAGCAACAATAATTTATGTAATTAGAGAAAGAATAGAAATAATACATCTTCGTGCTCGAGTGTGCAACTATCCCTCTGATAATGTGCAAAGCATGACAAGATTCAGAATAATCAAGAGAAATAACCAAGTTCAAGCATACTTCTAAGATAACTTCTTTTGGACTGAGTACAAAGATTGAATCTTTCTTCTTCCCCTTTGTTGAGCATAATACTAGTTATATATAGTTTTCAATTATTGAATATAGAATGATTACCTTTGAATGCAAGCATAGATGAAAACCCAAGCACTCAGTCTGAATTACGTGATTAATCACATCTAAATAATTTTTGGCTTTACTCATCACTATATCAATGAAGTGTCCTAAAAGAATAACAAATTTTTTGACTTGAAGATTAATAACAGCCAAATACCTGATCTCGATTATTCAATTGCACGTTTAGCTTTTGCATTAAAAAATACTAAATCTTTTGACACGAAGATTAATATCAGATCAAGCTTAAAGCTTGAAGGATAACTCAACCTTTGAACATGATTCCTTAGAAGTATATTACATCACACCTTGTCTACCTAAACTCTTTTAGGTTTACCTCCCTATTCTCGGCTACAATTTTACTAGCTTCAAGCATCCTGAAAGACAAACTCCAACTCTTCCTAGCTCACTCACCTTACAATAAAATCATCGAGCAAAATCCAACATATTAAACCCAAAATGGAATTAACACTTCAAAAGGCTACAATTTTCCCTTTTAATTCTTTAGCTTTTTCCTTTGTTGTCAAACATGTAAACAGAAATACTTTCTGTTTTGTGCACAACCTGCTTTGTAAAAACCATATTTACATCATAGCTAGAGAAAAAAAAGATACCAAAAATCAGTTCTATCTATCTATTCCTTGCCATTAGTGAGAGTAAACAGGGAAGCACCACCATTGAGATCATTCTTCAGCTGATGTTGATTTAAGCCACCCCTTTGCTTTGACACATGTTGATCACTGAAATAAAAACAATGCCTTTTGAGTTGTCAATTTATAAAACAAACAGATTGCTATATGTTTCACAAGATCTTATATTTAACTCTTCTATATTTTGCAAACTTTCTACTCTCATGCATCTTTCAATTCTTTCAACTAAGAATTTTTCTCAGAGGACAGTACAACCAGTTATATGCAACTAGCCCTGGAAATGAATTATTTCCAACATACGTATAATCTCATACTTTGAAAATCTTATCTTTTACAACCAATTTGCCTTACTAAAGCATATGCAACTAGCCCTGGAATTGAAGTAAATGTTCGAAGTGCTCATTAAAGTATTTACTAGTAGTCAGGAGCCAAGCCGGATCAGACCCATTTCGAGAGCAAGCTCTCAATACTATTTTTTTCAATCTAAGAAAGGCAATGAATTCTTTTCCAACTGAAAAAACATCAACTAAATCTTTATAACTATAGTAATTAAAAAAGATTAATGGATTCATTTAATGCATTTAAATCCTTATGACCACTAAAACTTCCTTTTACACCACCTCAAACTCGCATTGACAATCAGAAAAAATAAATCAAAATGTCATGCTAACTTATGGAATAACAAGATACTAACCAAAGAAGAAAGGGAAAAAAACCCAGTTTTGTTAATATAAAAATAAACCCAAAAATCAAACCTGTTTTGAATTTTGGATCCACCAGAGTCAACGCAAAATGTTTGCTGCTCTTTCTTATCATCCGAGAAAACAACATGCCCTTCTGAATTAAATGAAAACGATTGGTCTCTCTTATTATCACCAAACAATGGCTTCATATCTTCATCCACATCTGATAAAACATTCGAACCCTCCAATTCAGCTTTAACAAGATTAGATTCAAACACATCATAGGCAGACAACAATGGTGACGACGACCCACCACCACCACCATCAAATATACTAAAACCAGCATCCAAATTCTGATCACCACCATCATTGTACTGCTTCTGCGGCTGTTGTTGTTGGTATTGAGTAAAAACTGACTGTGATTTATAAATAGCAAGCTGTTGATTAACGAGATTAAGTTGAGTCTTGTACTCACCGATTTTGTTATTCAAGTCGCATATCAACCCATAACAACCGCCAACGGGGTTTTGTGCCCTCATATTAGCTTCGAAAATGATGGTTCTAATGGCAATAACACGTTGCTGAAAGTTAAGATTTTCAATGAGCTTGATAATATTTCGAACCCCAAAAAGTTTACGGGTATTAAGGAAATCTTTATGGCGATTAGCAGGGAAAAATGGAGCCAAAAGACAGTTATTGGTGCATTTTCTACGTTGGTATTTACAAACAGCACAAGCTTGTGAACCAGCGGCGCTGTTGGTCGCCGTGTGACTTTGCATTCTATTGGGATTTGTGCTCTTAATATAATAATTTTATTTCATGGATAATTTGCAGAAATCCAGCCGCAAAATAATCCCTGAATTACATTAAATAAGAACAGGAGAAAATAAAGAGAGAAAGAAGGAACCCTAAGCCATTCTTTTTGTAAACTGATTTCCTTTTTTGTTTGGAGAAAAATTAGGGAACGTGGTACTCTACGTGCAATCGTTCTTTTAAATTAATAAAATTAAATTAAATTTAAAAAAAAATTGAAACAATTTATTTATTTTGATAATTGCATTTTGAACTCTAATTTATCTGCTTACTTGATTTTGATGAAAATTTTGTAATTTTCTCTTATTAACTTTTTATTAGAAAAAGAGGTATTTTTTTAGTATTTAAATTTAACTCTTTTTTGTTAAATATATAGAAAGCCCCTTTTTTCTTTTATTTTTCTTATGTGTTCTTTTTAGTTTTAGTCTACTTTTGTAAATACTATTTTTCTTTAAACATATTATGATGTCACATATATACTTTAACCTTTTTATAATACACAAAAATGTATATATTTATTTAACAGTCCAAGTTAGGTTTGGGCTGCACCCTAACAAAATTTTTTGAGGGATAAAGTTGTAAATATGAACTTTGATCCAATATATAATGTTAAATATAAACATCAATTTTGTATATACAATATTAACTTAAAGTTAATTTTCACAAACCACAAATGTCATTATCTATATAACATTATTTTACACTTACACATCACGTATACAAATAATTATTATTATTATTTAATATAAAAATAAGTTGATGTATTTTTTCTTTAAATGTACACAATTACTTCAAAATCAAAATTTCTTGTATATATTTAAACTACAATCAAAATTTCACGTATATAATATACCAAATTAAAGTTCACTTGTAAAGATATTAGCCCAAATTTTATGTATAATTTTTATATTTATCCATTTTCTAAGATAAATACTTCCTTTGAATTATCACAGTTAATAATTTTTAGTTAAAATTTTAACCTTTCACCTTAATTATTTTAAATATTTTAATTAATTAAAGTTTATAAAAATATATTTAAAAATCACATCATTGAAATTTTTCATTATATTTATTTATAATAAATTTTAAAGAATAAGATCTCAAAAATAAAATAAAATTGACCATTAAACTGACCTTGCTTTTTAAAATGGTACAATAACAATTTCAACTTTTAGTTTTATATCTTTTATTTATTAAATTAACCACTTTTTAAAAATTAAATTTCGCACTCAATCTTTCAAATTTTATTTTAAAAAAGTTAAATAAATTCCATTAATCTTTTATTAAATTAAATTTGGATCTTTTTAAAAAAAAATTAATGATTAAATTTAATTCAAAAAATAATAATAATTAAATTGACAAAAGATCTAAACAAATAGGTGGCACGTTCTAATTGGCTGGTAGGTACCATACCAAAATGAATGAAGGTGCCAAGTTGACACCGAAGTAGAGTATAATTCAAGAGCTAAATTTTCTTAGAAATTAACAAAAAGTTGCCCAGAACCTGAATTTCGTTTAAAGGCTTCCATTACATTATTACATTTTTAAGTAGGCAAAAGGGACCCTGCATTTCCCGACTTTTTTACTTTCCAAAATAACACAAAGACCAGGTAATCAAAATATACTCCAACAGCAAAATGGTGATAATATAGCACTTTATTATTAAGGCTTTTTACTAATTTATCCCAAGGAGAGTATACTCTTAAATGGAACATTACCACTGTACCACGAGTAAATTTGTCAAAAAGGGTGTTCAGGAAAAATTGGGGTGGAGGGAGAAGCCATGCATTTCTCCACAACTCAACCGCTACTTCCATGGCAAAGTCACTCATTCTTATATATCTTTCAATCCATGGTCGGACACAAGGTTGTACATAACTAAACCCAGTAGCAGCAGAGCAGCAGCAGCAATCAGGCAAAGTTTACTAAAACCTAAAGGCCGGAGAAGAATATATGTATGTGCACATTCAGTTAAATAAATGACCAACAGGCAAGAAACCCTACCAGCTCATTCCATGCTAAGATCCAACGGGAGCAACCCCTTTGCCTTTAGCTGCAGCAGTTGCAGTTGCAGTGGCGGTGGCTGCTGCTGCAGCAGCGGCAGATGCGGCTGGAATTGCACTTGAAGGCACTGGGTTGGACTTAGATCCATTCTGTGGTTCAATCCTCTGTTCACACTGTTCTTGTTGCTGCTGAGAGTTGAACTGGGCAAGCATAGCCTTAATCTGGCTTCCTGTGAGTGTCTCATGCTCAAGCAATGCGTTAGCAAGTGCATAATGTTCTTTACAGTGGGTGGTGAGAATGGTTTTTGCATTGTTATAAGCCCTCTCCAGCAACTCCCTCACTTCTTTCTCGATAAGAAGTCTAGTCTCAGTGCTCATGCTCCTGCCGTTGTCATTATAAAAATGAGTAACAAGCCCCACTTCTTTACTCATGCCATACCTTGTAACCATTCTTCGAGCTAGATTAGTCGCATTCTCAAGATCAGACACTGCACCAGAAGTAATTTCATTTTCCCCAAAGATAAGCTCTTCTGCAACCCGTCCTCCCATAGCAACATCAAGCCTTGCAAGCATCTGCTTTCGAGAAAAGCTTGTTTGATCCTTGTCAGGCAACTGGGACACCATGCCAAGAGAGCTTCCTCGAGGGACTATTGTTGCTTTGTGAACAGGAAGTGCCCCATTAGTATGGATTGCAACAAGGGCATGGCCAGCTTCATGGAAAGCTGTCAATTTTAGTGACTCCTCAGAAATCACAGCCGACTTGCGTTCACTTCCCAATATGATCTTATCTTTTGCAAATTCTAGATCAGTCATTGTAACTGCTTTGGCACCATCCATTGCAGCCTTTACAGCAGCAACATTGACCAAATTTGCTAGATCAGCACCAGAGAATCCAGGAGTACCTCTAGCAATGATCATTAAATCAACATCCTCAGCCTTCAAGACCTGTAATGAACAAGAAAGAATCGTTAGACATCATGGCTGCACACAATTATTCTACCAAAAATATCACAACAACTAATGCAAACATCAATGGGGCCAAACCTAGTACGGAAAATTAGACAACAGAATGCTGATGCAACTAAAGCAACACGTAAAACAGCGAAGACAATAATTAGAAGCATGTGTGAAAAGCAAACATCAAGCCAAATGTTATAAAACATGCTCCAATGGGGCCTGCCAAACACAGTCCACCTGATGTACTGTCACAAATCTGATGAATCTGCCACTAATAGCTGTCAACTTAAACTCAAAACTCCTAGAAGAAATTAACTTCTACAGTCAACATAATACCTTTGACATGTGGGATTCCATAATCTGCCTTCGCCCTTCAACATCTGGATAAGGAACAATAATGCGACGGTCAAATCGTCCAGGTCTTACCAATGCCTTATCCAATGATTCTGGAAAATTTGTTGCTGCTATCACAATAACTCCTTCATTCTGTTTAAACCCATCCAATTCAACAAGCAATTGATTCAATGTCATCCTCATATATTGTTGGTCCTTTGGATTACGTCTTCCACCTATGGCATCTATCTCGTCAATAAATATAATACATGGTGATCGCTTCTTCGCAGCAGAAAAAAGATCTCTCACTCTTCGAGCTCCAACACCAACAAACATCTCTTCAAACTCACTGCCACTGCAGGAGAAGAAAGGTACCCCAGCCTCGCCAGCAATAGCTCTTGCTAACATAGTTTTCCCTGTGCCAGGTGGACCGACAAGCAAGACTCCTTTTGGAAGTTTGCCTCCAAGACGAGTAAAACGCTGCAAGAAAGACAAACATATTTAGAGAGTGTGTCTGTTGTGTGAGTGAGTGAATGAGTGAGACAAAGTTAAGAAAACCAAAACAGCAATCACCTTAGGATCTCGAAGGTAGTGAACAATCTCTTCCAACTCTGCCTTCGCCTCATCAACACCTTTGACATCATTAAATCTTGTGTTAGATTCCACCACTTGCACCTCTTCGTGTAGACCAAGTCCTGAAACGAGGATATAGTCAGTCAGAATTTAGAAAAAGACATGCTCCATTTGAAACTGAGTTAAAAACTTGTTGCTTAAAGGCTCTACCTTTACTAATCCCTTTATCTTCAATAAGTGCACCAATACCAGAAATCAACAAGAAGCCAAGTGCAAGACTGCGAAAAATACGCCACAATTGATCTTTAAAATTCCCTGATTCTGAAGAAACCATGTGGATAGGAGCACTAGCAGTTCCTAGGGCACCATTGTTTGTAGGTTTTCCCACATTTCGCAAAGCTGAAAGCCCACCTTTAATCTCTTCCTCTCTTGCTGAACTAGATATACCTGTAATTTAATATAATCTCTTAGAAAACAAATATTAATAAAGGCAAAGAGTGGAAACCGTCCAGAATGAAATGATCAAATTATAGTTTAACATAGAATTTCTAAGCATGTCTTAAAAGATTTCCCCAGAAAAGTGAAAAAGAAAACAAAAAAAAACAGAACAAAAAAGAAGCAATGTGAAAATTTAAAGAGAGATAGAGAAGCACAAGAACAAAACCATGCACCTTTTTGTAATGTCTTAAGCAACTCACTTTCATCCAGCCTATCAACTTTGACTAATGCTTTAACATACTCAGAAAGTGCAGAACGGTTAGAATGTAATGATGCCTGACTTTCAAATAGTCTTATCACTGCTTCAGGATCATTTCTAAGGTAAAGTTCTCTTAAATTAGCAACTTCACTAGATTCATACACATCTCGGAATCTTCGAGCTAAACTGCCTACATAGCTTGACCTAAACCTCTGTTGGTTACTCAAAAGGCTATTACCTGCAACCAAACAAGATTTCAGCTTAGGCAAAGTAGTTTTTGAGTTGAGAACAATGAAAGGGTAATCCATGTATTTTATTGAAAAAGAAACAAACATACCAGAAAGATTAGTTCTATTAAACAAGCAACCGATCCGTCCCGACTCCTCTTGCTGTCGTGAAACCTGTTTTAAGATGAAGTTGAAGAAGAATCTCACTTGTTTATCTAAAGAATTAACTTTCAAACCCCTGTCTAACATGCAATTTGCTTCTTTAGTAAGCAAGAATAACACACACAATATACTAACTAAGCCTCACGCCAATCCGATTAGTGCAATTCTTCACCATTTCTACCACAATCTCATGCAAAAATTCATTGAAAATATATAGATGGATGACGCCCCTTAAGAAAACTTTTTCTTTAAGCAAATGAAAGGTCCCATACCTCAATCAGCATAAGCAAATGAATTCCAATTCCAATATTTTTTTTAATTACCTACTCTACTAAAACCTAACCCGAATTGGAATGTTCAATGCAAGATATTCAAGATTAGGGTTTCCACAACCCCCAAATTTTCAGAAGTTTCATATCATACAAAATCCAATATATTAAACGAAGCAAAGAATCTTAAAAATATCCTAAAAATCAGGAGAAAAGAAAGAAGGCAAGGAACCTGAGTGATTAACCGTCTCCAAGCCATCGCCTTTTTACAGAGACCAAAATGAGGTCTGACCTTTCTATCTTTTTCCTTATATGGGTGTTGAAGGGCGTGTTTGGTTGGCTAGAAAATGAAGGAAAATGCGAAAAATGAAAGAATATAAAAGAGGAGAATCTGGAGAGCAGAACGAACCGTAAGTGAGGAAATGGCAAATTCGGTTCGGCTTTTGTTTTATTAGTTATAGTAACAGTAGCAGAAGATCTTGGGTGCTGAAGGGCGTGTTTGGTTGGCTAGAAAATGAAGGAAAATGCGAAAAATGAAAGAGTAAAAAAGAGGAAAATCTGGAGAGCAGAACGAACCGTAAGTGAGGAGATGGCAAATTCGGTTCGGTTTTTGTTTTATTAGTTATAGTAACAGTAGCAGAAGATCTTCTACTGCAAATGACATGTTTGCCCTTTCAATTTTACATTTCTTTTTCCCTTTTTGACCCTTTCAACGTTGTCATTTTCTTTTGGGAGATACTTTTGGATTAAAATGTGAATATCATTAATTTTTGTGAAATTAGTAATATTTTTATAGTTGAATTTTTTATAATTTTATTAATAGATTAAATTTAATGTTATTTGTGAATTTATTTAATTTTACATTTAATTTATCAAATATAATTTAAGATGTATTATTTAATTTGGAATTCAGGGTTTGATCTTATTAAAATTAATTGTTAATATTATTAGCTAAATTTTTATTAAATTAATTCTAAAATATGAATTAAACATTAAAAAGTTTTATCAAATACAAGTATCACATTGGACTAAAAAATGACGCCGGTATCACATTAAAAAAAAGTGTCAAACTCATGTACCAAATTGTGTATTAAGCCATAATAAAAAAAGGTTTATTACAATTATTGTTGGGATTGGTTGGATGGAAAATTGGTTTGTATATCAAAGATATACGATTGAATTGGCTTTTGAGTGAACCAATCAAAATCAGTTAAATTAGGCCAAAAAAATCGACTGAAGGGTGGTTGAACTAGTTTTCTTTTTTAAAATTATTATTTTTATTTTTTTAATAATTTATTTAATTAAGATCGAATTAATTGATCAAATTGAGAACTGATAATCTGATCGATTTGACTATCAATCTTGTTTTAAAAATTATGTTTATTACTTTAAAAAAAAGTTTAAAATAATATTTTCAAAAAATAAAAATAGATGTTTAAGCTCAGCTTGACTCTATTTTTGTTTTACAATATGTTATATTTCTTTTGAAAGTTATTTGGTTCAAAATAGGCGCTGTCACAAGTCCTTATACTCTTTATAGATTTGAAATTTAATCTTTTTTACTTTTATTTTCAAGAAATTAATCCTTCAAATTTTCATATTTCAAATTTTAAATCTAATTTTTAATATTATTTTTTATTAAATTTGTTGATGTGACATTTTAAAATTAAAAAAAAAATGGTAATCATATAACTAAAAAATGACATTATAATGAACCCTAAATTATAGAACTAAAAATAAAGGTTAATGACTAAATTATAGATTTATGAAGAGTACAAAGACTTTAATAAGTTTTCATTTTCATCATTAATTTACTTTTTAATTTTTTTTTGCAAAAATAAAATTGGGTTTTTTGTACAAAAATATTTATTCAACTATGAAACCCAAAATTTTCCTTATTACTTAATTCTACGTAAAACCCTGAGATTTTCCCTTTTAAAACCCTAATCGATTTTTTTTTTCTCAATCAAACAGACCCTCAGAGAATAATCTCCATCGACACCGTAATTTAAGAAATGCGAATTTACTGTCGAATCTAGCTCCAATATAACCTTTTCAAGACTTCTATTGTTGGGCATCTTTCTCACCCTACAGTTCCAACTTGCAAACTGATCTCCATCTTGCACAAGAGCCCAACGATCCAATGTCCATTCTCATCCCGAATCACTTCTCCTGCTAAACCACATTTACATACCACTTAAACAACTCTCAAGAGAGAGTCCCACCTCCCCTCAATAGTACATTAATGGTGGTAAAATATGTATTACCATATGTTGGATAAAAATATGACCAACAAGCTCCAATCCCAGTTCATATCATGAACATATCTATCAGTTGATCAAAATAATTTTTAAGACAAAATTAATGTACACTACGAATGCAGAATGAATTGCCGTCGCATTAGATACAAAAACACTCAATAAGTTGTTTGCTACATCACACTAAAACTAAACAACAAGATGTTGGAAAACATAATAAAACTGACGATCTACTTTTAACCTAATCTTGTTGGTGGATACAGTGGCCGAGACATATGGACCGTAGGATCCGACCCCACACTACTCTTTGAATCCCCATCATACAAACCAGCTGTTTTCTTTAACTGGAACTCATCCATGGACTGCATTTGGATTCTTCGTAAGGCATGATTTGCAGCTCTTTGTTTTGCCTTGGTAGACTCTGTCAAGTTCATATAGTTTGGCCTACTATTCCCCGTCTTCTCCGTTCTCTCTGAAGTCGGCATTGTATTCCACGAGACCGGTGTTGTAGATGTGCATATCGATGATGATGCGGAGCTCTCTTCGAACCGGAATTCGGAACTTGGACTTGATGATGATCTAGTACCTTGACCAATATGGGGAGGCTTTGCTGAAATCCTAGTTGTGACATTGTTCTTTCGTACCTTCACTGAACATGGTTCGGTCGGTCTAGTAGTCTTTCTAGACTCTGAACAAGTTTTCGATGATGGAGTTGGTTCGGAAGGGTCTGCCTGTGATTGCTCCATCAATCGAGTTTCCCACGGTCGGGCTGCCATCCAACGTTCAAGCCAACTCCATCCCCAACTATTCTTATCAAACACTTGGTTTTTGAGATATGGAACTGAAACCGAACTATTTGTTCGAGTATTTGAATCCATGTTCAATCTCCATTGCTGCAAAACCAAATAAACTTCGATTATCTTTCGATATAAACAATGGTGCAAAGTTTAGGGCATTCCCTTACCTTTTGTGCAAGAGAATAAGCAAGTGCTCGTTCTCTCTTGAAAGCACCTTCTTGTCTCAGTTGTAGCTTTATTTTAACATCATCCAATGTTCCTTTACTATCACACCAGCCCTCCTGAAAAAATATTTCGACATATAATTATCCGAACAGCTTATAACGACATTGATGTAGGAACTAAAGTTTTCAGTTAGTGGTACCTCGGCTTGTTTCAAGAGTTCGGCCTTGCTGCGGTGTTCATCGAGTATCTTTTGAACTGCCTGGCCCTCGATGGACATTCGGACACGACGAGCTCTAACACGTGCTTGGACACGAACGAGAGCTTGCATGCACCGGAGTGTCACAGCAGCCTGTTTCCTCACCTGTCGACCGCGAACAAAGGCTTGGATCCTAACGATTCCCTTTAAAGCCCTTAAAGCCCTTCTTGCCTGCAAAAGTATTGCTGGTAAATAGCTGAACAACATCACCAAATGTATCTGAAACAAGCACGGTGAGCACAGACACACCAGGGTACATACCAGCGGCAGACATGTATTCGACATGGCAAAATAGGCGTGGATATGGCAAAATGAGAAAAACAGAAAACAGACACAATTTGATACATGTTCAAACACATTTTTTCCTCTAAATCTGGGATCAAATCATGATAAAGCCCCTCATTGAAAGCATTGGTTTACTTGGGGTAATGTCTCAGCAAGTCTAGCTTAGTCCCTTCCATATATATTACTCGAACTGGAGTGTGAACTTTAAATATGAGTATGGGTTTAACACTGATAGATTCAAACAGTAAAGAACCTACACTACAAAAACTTTCCTTCACTTTCTCAGACACCAAACAAGGAAACAAAGGGCAGCAAAAAGTACCAAGAAGCCTCGGAAAGCAGTTTGAATGCGGATAGCAGCCCATTCTTGCCTTACAACCCTGAAATCTTTAGGAGGAGCTCGAACCACAGCAGCCATGGCAGCAGAGAAAGCTTCAGACCTTGGTGAAGAATCAGATCCTTCGTAATCTGCTTTAAACTTTCCTTTAAAACCCTTCCACGAGGAACCTATTCCATCCCCTGAAGAACTCCTCCATAGCTTCCATTTCTTGCTCTTGCCACACATCTTTTCCTACAAAAAAAAAAACACTTTGGTGATTAATTCTATATAACAGTAAGGTAACTTTGAGATGAACCACAAAAAAGAGTAGAGCTTACTTGGTCATCTTTTACAGTTTTCTTGAGACCAATAAGAGATTTCACCCATTTCGCTGAAGCACCCATGGTAGTTTCAAAGTATATATTTTTCCCAGAGATACAAACAACTGTTATTTAAGAAAAGAAAAAGGAAATGGGCAACGATGGAAACAATTGATAACAGAGTATGAGTGACAAAAAGGAAATCTTTTTGCACAAAAAAAAAAGGGGGGGGAGGGGGAATCTCAAGTCTTCAACAAGACTCAAAGAGAAAGAAAAATTCCCTTTCTTTTAAGAAAAAGGAAACATATTTGAGTTAAAATTTTGAAAACCACTAAGAACCCAAAATGGTGAATAGAAAACTGAATATAAAGGTAAAATTCTAGTTTTTATCCTTCTACTATGCTCAATTTGAAATCTAACCCTAGTTTTGTAATATCATTAGTTTATACAAGTAGGTCCAATTTTAGTTTTTATCCTTGTACTATGCTCATTTTAGGGGAAAAAAAATTCACCTAATTAATGATCAGGTAGATAGGGCATTCTTCTCTTGGTTAAATGGGATAATTTGAATTTGAGCATGCTTAAATGTGTATTATTTCCAGATTTAAGGGTTTTGGAATAATGAATAGTAGTAAAATTTGTATCAAGAAAAAAAAACTTTTTAATTAATGAAAAAAATCATTTTTGACCCCTCCAAAAATTAATAATTTAAGTTCATGTAACATTTTTTTTATCTTTAATCTCTTAAAAATTTATAATTTTTCTTGATCTCCCTTCCGAAATTTCCTTACTTCAAATTATATTAAAGGTTAAAATATTCCACAGGTTCTTGTACTTTTATTTCTTGTTAACATTGGATTAGAATTTTGTAATCATAAAAGTAGAAGGATTAAATTTTAAACTTGTGAAGAGTACAAGGATCTAAGATATATGTTAACCTATGTTAAATTAAACTATAAGGACTAAATCATAGTGTTAAGTAAAATGAAGTGTAAAAGTAGAAATGAAGCAAAAATAAAAGGAGGCAATAACGGGGTTGGGATATAATTTGAAATTCAAAAGCAGGGGAGAAAGGATCCCGCTCAATGGAATTCCTTCACTTTTTGAGTCTCTGACAATTGAATTTGGAAATTTGTGTTATGGCGTTCGAGATTGTTTGGTCCCACTGTCGTGTGAAAAGGTACGTCGCCTTTGTTTTATAGAAATATCAAAAGTTGGAAACCGAAAAAAATAAAATAAGACAACAAATTACCCGACAAAGGATCCCTCTAATCTGTCCATTCAAGATTTTTGTTTGGTTTCTTTTGTTATACCCAACCCCCTAACTATGTTTACGTTGCACTCCTCATATCTAACTAATTGTTATATCAATTTGAAAATAAAAATTAGAACAGTTAATTTATGAATAAATTTATTTATGAGTCAGATTATTCAGTCATGTTAGAACATTCGTTCGAAAAGTGATAAGATTTAGGTAAAAAAAATGTTTATTTAGAAAACAGTTTAGGTCTTAGATAAAGTTTTTTTTAGCTCGGGTCTAGTTCAAATTTTTCTACTATTTTCTTGTTGTTTTCCTGTTATTTTTTCATTGTTTTGTTATTATTATTTGGATATTGTATAACTCTTATTCTATTGTTAATTTTGTTACTATTTTAGAATTATTTACTTATTGTATTGTACCTATATTTGTGTTATTTAAGTATAAATATTTTAAAATTAATATAAACATTTACTTGTTACGTTACTTGCTATGTTGGGTGAGTCGAATTCAAATTTTAACATTTTTATCTGTACTGAAATTCAGATTAAAGTAAACTCGAACCTATCAAACGGGTCTAAAACTTTATCAATATCCGACCCAACTTATAAACAAATCTTACTAATGAATCATTCAAAAACCAATTAATTTTCTTTTAATTTTATAAATATTTGAAAACTTTCCTGATATCGTATTTCTCCAAAAAAGACTGAAAAGGAAGAACAGTGGTTAAGCTGGCTTTACGCACACTTGTATGGACAGTGTTAAATCGCTGTTCAACTTCAAAAAAAATCCTTTTTCGTTTCTTCTAGAAAAGTTGTTACTACTTTAATCCTTTCATTTTAATTTAATCTCTTTATTTTTGTATATTTTTTTTATAATCTCTTTTAGAAACATTATTCTTTTTGGTGAAAAAACCATTTTTTTTTCACTCCACCCTTAATTCAAACAACAATTAAAGTATATAGTTTAATACAGAAGGACTAAAATCATAATTAATTATTTTTCTATATAAGGTTAAGAACAAGAAAACAAAGGAGAAAAAAAAGGTGAGAAGTTGATTGGTTGGTGATTTGATGCCTGCAAGTATTTCATAAAACTACAAATATCATTTGAATTTTACAGTGTAAAAAGGACAATTTTTTTCATTATTATTATTTTGAAATTTGTTGGCAATGAAGGGTTTGATTCAAATGTGTTCGTAGATCTATTTTGTGTATTAGCAATTAAATCATAGTGAATTAATATCTAAAGCTGAAACTTTTTTAGCTTAGGATTCTCTGTCAATCTTAGAAGTACAGTTTAATAATGTAATTGGAGTAAAAAGAAAGTCAAGTTTAGGCTCTAATTTAAATCCTAATTGAAATGTGAAGAAGACAGAGACAGACACATTGATGTAATAAAAATAAATAAATAAATAACATGTAAATTGGGGATTGGGAGTTTCTTTGGGTTAATTATTTACTTTCAATGTTTTTACTTAGGTTGGTGTGCTTAATTTGTCCAGCATTGATTGCATGTGTTTTTTTTTTTTACCCATAACTCTTCCTCAACATAAATAAGAAGATATTACATTTTAACGTATTTAAATTCACATTGTTCTACATTAACCATAATACTTATGGCAATCGAACTAATATTTAATGGAAAGATGAATACCATAAACTTCTAACATTAACAATAAAAATTAATATAATTAGTTATAAAAGGAGACTCAACAGGTGAAACAAAACTCAAGCTAGGTTCTTAAATAACCCTAAACTCTCAAAGGGAAGAGAATATCCAGATCAGAGCAAATGTTCTGATTAGAGCCATTGTCAACCACTATTACTTTATATTTTCTCTCCTTTCATCATTTCAATTTGGAGCGATTGGGTTTTATTTATTAAGATAGAAAATGGTCACCATCCTATTTTATTTTCTCTCACTTCTTTTCTCCTTACCAAGCGCAATCAAAGTTTATTTTCTTTCCATCCATCCATTCACTTTTTCGGCCAACCAAGCACACCCTAAAAGGATGGGGTGCTTCAACCGTCAAACCTTTTAATTTCGTGTGTTGGTACCACAGCTCCACCGCATCTCATCTACGAGGCTTAAAGAGTGGCTAATGGTACCCAGAGAAAACAAACTCAACTGAAGTTAAGGGTGAAACGATAAATTTTTTATAGGGAGGGTGAAATTAAATTATAAATTTTTATAAGAGTTAAAATGTAATTTCACTATAATATTGACATATATATTTATAGATTTTAGAATAATTAAATTAAAATTTTATCATTTTGGGATTAAATTATAATGTTTTATGTATTAGTTTAAAACTTTATAGATTTTATGGGGTCTAAAGCAAAATTTTCCCATTTTAAGAGTGTCCTGCCGCCTGCCTTTGCCTGTGCTGGATGCTTTGTTGGAAACTAGAGAACACGAGGGAAGGGTAAAATGGCGGTCAACCAAGTGGCCGACTGCATGTATGACAACTAGGGTTTAAGACACTAAAGAGGTTACATAATTTTTTTAAGAGAGGTTATTGCTTTGATAAATTTGAAGTATACGTTGGTTTTAAAAGTTATTTAGGATTTTAGGGTTTTATTTTTTTATATTTAAGGAAATATGTTAATATTAAAGAGTGAAATAGAAAATACATTTACAGAAAGTGTTTTTGGTTGAAAGCACACTTTATAAGATACGATTTTTGAAAATATTTTTTAAAAATTATGATTTTTTTTTTTAACATATTAACCTTTTTTGTTAGATGATTAAATGTTTGTAATATTATTTTTAAGCTTCAAGTTCGATTTCTCTCGTGCACACATTTGTATTTTTTATTTCATATTATTTTAATTTTTTTAAGTTACAATTTCAATTTCTTTTTACACATCTACTCTATTTTGCATTTTTTTAAGTTACAATTTTAATAGTAATTACAATTAATATATTCGTATAACTATGACTAAAATAATTTGTTATAATACACAAACGGATGGACTGGTAACCAAAACATATCTAGATTTGGACTAGAATAGATCTGAATAAGGCTCACACATTGTGGAACTTAAACCAGAATGAAATCTAGACTAAAACTTACATATGATATTTATCCACATTGGGACTTAAATATAAGATGTCAAAGTTTTATTTCACAAAATTAAACCCATTCATTTTGATTGTGAAAATTAATTAAACACAATGATGATTTAATTATCTATATTATTTATAAAATTCCTAAGTGATATGGTGTCACGAGTTAATTTAACATTAACTCAATTAATAAAGAATTAAAGAACATAAAAATAAAAATAAAATATTATAAAAGTACTTAAATCTTTAAATAATTGACATAATAACTTTTTTAGCCCTCCAACTTTACAAAAAAATTATTTTAGCCCTCTATTTATTTTTTTGACATTTTTTAGCCCTTGAATTTGTATTTTTTTTGTTAAATCACCCAAAATAGATGAAAAAGTTAGCTTTGTTAACTATAACATACATGTGAATTGCCATGTGGATGACATGTCAATATTTAATTAATTTTATAAAATTAAATATATGTTTTTTTTATAATTTTACACTTTTTAATAGTTTTAATATTTTTTAATTTTTAAAAATAATTTTTATATTTTTTTGTAAAATTCTTTTAAAAAATTAATTCAATGCTAACATGTCATCCAAGCAGGTGTATGTCACACCAACAAAGTTAAAAAACATTAATTTTTCCATCCATCTTAAGGTAATTTAACAAAAAAACAAAAGTTTAAGAGATAAAAAATGTGAAAAAAATAAATGATTTTTTAAATAATTTTAATGATTTTTAAATTTTAATTTTTTTTTGAATTTTTAAATTTTTTAAAACTTAATTAAATCATAACGTGTTATTCACATGGGTGTGTATCACGTCAGCAAAATTAAAATATGTTAACTTTTCTATCTATTTTAGGGTGATTTAATAAAAAAAATACAAAATTAAGAGTTAAAAAAGTGAAAAAATAAATAAAAGACTAAAAAGACTTTTTTTTTTTTATAAAATTGGAAGATTAAAAAAATAATTATGCTTAAATAGTTTTATAAATTTTAAAATGACTTTTCCATCAAATAAAATTTTTCCTTCAAACTTATTAAAATTAAAACTCCCAGAAACAGAATAATTGAATAAAACAAATTTATTATAAGTAGAATTTATAAATAAACTAATGTTTTGGTGAATTTATGTACATATTTTTTAACTTAGACAGAGAGCTTCATTAATGTTTATAGACAAAGGGCAATAGTCAATAGTCAAAGCTCAGGGTTCCAGGAATGAACACCTTGTCTGTCTGTCTGTCCCTCCTCACGTGCCCTTCACCCCTGTTCATATTTGTATTGTTTTTTTTAATTTAAACAAAATTTTATACATTAGTAATTATAATATATAAATTTATTATATATTTTTTTATCATTACAATATTAAAAAAAATAAATGTAAAAAAAAAAGAGCTAAACGATAATATTTGAATTCATGTCATCTAAGTGTTAACCAAAATGTTTAACCACTACTCCAATCAATTATTGTCATCTAAGTATATGGTGATGGTCATTGAGTTTTTCACAAAATGGATGAAAGCGAAGACTTTATCTACAATCACGGAAAAGCAAATGAAGGCATTTGTTTAAAAGACGATCATATATACGTATGACCTCCCGCACTTAATAATCACAGATAATGACACCTAATTAAGGATTTTGTAAAAGCCTTTATATTTTTTTTTAGTCCATAACTCGGTTAAAACTCCATAAACAAATGAGCAGACTTAGACCGTTAACAAGAAAATCCTCTAAGCTTTAAAAAAGAAAGTTCACGAGAAAAAAGGGATCATGGTTTTTAAGAGCTATCAAGAATCCTTTAGGCCCTGCAAACTATATCACATACAGGCACGCGCGGAACACCATTCAACCTCATGTTTGGCTTTAAGGCAGTAATCCTTGTGGAGATTGACTTGAAGTTGAATTTTCACAGAGTAAGACTTTTACGGCATTACCATTGCCAATCAATATCCTTTTTACTTCAAACCCAACAATAACAATTGTGACTACCGTAAGGTCGTTCTTTTATTAAGAACTACACTTTCATCTTCTTCATTGAAATTTACTTTCCACGTGTTGTGTTACACCCTCATTTGGCAAGCTAATACTGTTTGGGAGATTGTGCTGGTGAGATTGCCTAAGTCGCGAGACTTAGACAGGTTATCGTTGGTAAGCTTCCTAGCGAAGTGTTTCGCTGAACTTCACTGAGTTTGCAGAATCTTACTTTGCGGTTGGCGAGTTCCTTCTTGCGGCGAGATCCCTTATTTGGCGGACTCTCCCACTAATAAGTTTGTTGCCCGTGTTTTTGTGTTGCCACAGCTGAAATTGTAGTGGTTTGTGGGACACGTTTAAGTCATCTAGTATCCTAGTGGAGGTAACGTGTCAATAACCTGGACACTTGGGGAGTCTCATAGGATGTGATTAATTAGTGGAAGCGTGTGAGCATAATTACTGATTAGAGTTTAACCCTGAGTGAGATTTAAATTAGAGATAACTTAAATAGGACAACCTAGTAGTTGAAAGAAGAATTCTATTTCATCTTCTCCACTAGCCTTCGTTATCATCGAAGAAAAACTAGAGGTGTTCTTCATCGTTAACGAAAGAGTTGTTTGTCAAGCTTATAAAAGCTTCTTTCCCTTAAGTTGTTTGTTGGTAAAATTCTTCAATCATTCTTTAAGTTTACTAGACAGAAATGAGTTATTGTAAGAGCTATTCAATAGGGCTTTCATTTGAAGATTAGATAGGAAGTAAACTTCCATCCGGAAACTATTTGCATGTTTATCGATTCATATTATTTCATTAAGTTTGGTTATTTTTATATTTAAAGAAGTCATTTGATTGTTTTAGCCAAAGATACGAGGGAAGGTCCTAGTGCTAAAGGGAAAGAACTCGTTGAGTAGGAAAACTCTGAGTGAAGATTTATAGTCAGTTCCTTTGTACCTTGAGTCTGTTATCTGTATTATTTCGTTTAAACCTACCTACTATATATCCAGAGAAGTGACTTTAACCTTTGGTCCTCATACTTGCATCAAATGAAATATGTTTAAGGAGCGATGCATGTACGATTATAATCAGTAAATTAGAAATAGAAGTCATGCACAAGCTCCGTATCCAAAATGGTGTAAGGAAGCATTGGAAGGTTGTTACGTATAATGATGAAAAGAAGATATAAGATATTATGTTTTGCCTACGATGTGACACTCTAGTGCAGATCGTGATTGATGAATACCCGACCTTGTAGGGGAACACTCATGTGTTCGAAATACAATGAGGAATGGTGAATATATGGAGGTTATGACTGGTTTAGTGGCTCTAATGAGCGGTATAAAGATACAAGAATAATGGCTCTGCGGAACTGGGATCAAAAGCTAGCATAAGGAAGGGAGCATATGGATAAAAGAGTGTATATTGTGTTAAACAAAATGTGAACATTATATGAAGTGTAAATGGTACGATAAACAGTCATAAAGGGGTAGTCCACAAAGGTGACGTACATGCAGAGCAATTGTGCCTCGTGTTCGTCATATGCGAGTCTCTAATAGCACATGGTGTCTGCCATTGGACTGTGCCCATTTGTGGATACTTCGAAAACAGGAAGAATAGTATCCACCATAATGGCGTATCATTTGTCGGTCTAAGTCTTAGTCTAATAGTATATGTTGAACCCTATTTTAACATTTTGTAATTTTTATTTTTTGTAATTTATATATTTTTTTAATTTTTATAAAATTTACACTTTTTGATATTTTTATAATATTTTTAAATTATTTTTCATAATTTTTATATTTTTTCTTTTAATAAATTTTAAATGCTTTTTGAATTTTTAATAATTTATATATATTTTTCATCTATAATAATTGTGTATAATTTTTTTTTGTACTTTTATATATTTTAATATATTTTAAATTTTGTATTTTTTATTATCTTTAATAATTTTAAATATAAAATATCATATTTCGAAACGTTACACAATTTTAACATGTTACATTACTAAAACAACCTCAAAAAAGCTATGTTACTCTTTAATAGTTAACCTTTTAACTTTGAGGATTAAATGACTTAATTTATTAAAATTTTGACCTTCAAGAATTCAACTAAGAAAGGATTTTCTAGAGCTTTAGACACCTTTGGCCTAAAAATAATAAGCCAACAAATGGAACGTCACAGGACAAATGGGTTACTGCGCCTAAATGCATAAAACAAATCAAAGAACAAAGAATGTTCGGTTAGATCCCTTCCCTTCTACCTATTTTACATTTTTTTACTATCTGTTATATACACTTTTATTCCAAAATTGTGAGCATAAGAAGTGCTCAACTCAACTTTTGTCCCTCCTACCATTTGGTGAATGCTCAGTAAGTTTTCAATTGGCAGCCATAACAGACACCCTTGGGCTAGGGAGTCCCATGTATGCAAGCCTTGGTGAGACACGAATTTTGGGGCTCGGTCTCGGTGAAGGTATCGGACCGCAGTTTCCGAATCGACCATGTTCAATCCTTGGAGATAGGTTGACTTGTTCCAATGCCTGAGATTGCAGCTCTTTTGGGTAGTCTTTAACACAACCAATTCGAGGGCCAACACCACTTGACCACTTGCAAGACAAACGGTTCGCTATATTGAATGCTGGTTCTTCCACCTTGGCTGCACTGTTGCCTATGCTACTTTGTAGACTCACTGTTGCCGTTGGATCTTTGATCTCCCCATGCTTGGATTCATCAACAGCAACTTTGCATGCAGTGTAGTCATCATCTACTGCACATCTCTGCATAAGAAATGAGGAACCAATAAGCCTAAATGACTATTTAAGCTAAACACATGCAAACTTGGAGAAAATAATGTTTGATTATTACCTTTACATTGGTCAAATCTACATTCTGTTCCTCAAGGAAAATAATGAATTCCTTGAAATTATCTTCAGTTGGGAGGTAATGACCACTGTAAGGCCAAATAGCCTGGAAAGGAAGATAAGCATTTAGCATCATACATTAGATATTGATCCAAATATTGTATTAGGTAATATCTTAAGGATAAGTTTCTTGGAGACCAAGTAATAGGCTTTCTAGGGATACGAGAAAGAGTTCGGCACAACACCTGGTGTATTCCATGTGTTTGAACACTAGAGAGCATAAAAATTGGTTTTGTTTCGTGGCTCAGGTTTAATATTTGTTTATAAAGTTTTTGGAGATCTTTATAATCTCTACGTTTATAGTGGATTTTTATCTCTCATTCATGGATGTAAGCAACAAAGCCCAAACTTCATTAAAATAGTGTCTCTTGTGCATATGAGTTGATCTCATGTTGATTACTCTTCTTCATATAAATTTCTAACGAAACAAAGTGTAAAGGGAAAAAAATCCGGTGCAAGGTATTTGGAATTGCAGTGTGCACAATATTTACCTCAAGAACTCCTTGAGAAACCACCAATCTTCCGGCTGCGGTCGTAGCCCCACCGGAAAGGAAACTTGAGTGCTGAAAAACACCTTTTCTCTTCTGCCCAACATACAAGGATCTTGATGTGCTAAGTACAAAAATCCACTTGGAATCATCAGTGGTGTTAACAAGTAATCCGGATAGCTTGTAAACAAGCTTTCCACTATCTACAATCACTTCGAATGCTTCCCTCTCTTTCTGCAAGCAAGAAAAAACAGATATGATTAAAAACATAAACAAAAAACAACTTTAAACAGAATTGGAGCATTTCAAATGGGATAGAACTAAATAAGACTCACTGGTCCAAGATAATTAATGCATTGCTGTTGTAGACTAGTTCTTTGACACTTCTTAAGGCTTAGTTCTTTGCCATCACCGATATCCAACCTTCAGTTCCATGATAGAAAATGAATTTCAAATATCAGAACATAAGGGTGAAAAAGAGTAGCCTTCACTTATGTAACTTCGGAGTTTAGTTTTACGAAAGTACATTACCAGTAGAAGAAAGGTTGTGAGCTCTTGCTTGCAGACCAGACATCATAGTAGAAGTGTAAATTGTGTCCATAACGATGGCGCGGATCAATCTGCAGCAATATAAGAGAAAAAAAACAGTTACTCATAAATCTAAGAAAATAACATAACATCCAGATCTGGTCCATGTGAGCTCTAATGATACCATATCTTAGCAGAGTTTGCTATAAACACACAAAAGGGGACTAAATGGAAAAGCCAATTTTGGAGTAATCAAGAAGGATGATATGGACTTACAGCTTCAAGCCAATGTTGAAGTGCTAGTTTTTGAGCCTTTTCATCCTTAGACAAACCCTTTCCTAACTACAAATTCAAAAAAGGATGTTCTTGTCAGTCTTCAAGCAAAATGTTAAGAACCATTGGGGGAAAAAAATGTATTTTAAGGACTGGAAACAGCTTAGAAAAGTACCTTGGCAGCCCTTGTTTTAGCCCTTGACCACTTTGATATCACAGTTTCTTGTTTCTCAATCTCATAGAACGAAATAGAACACCTTCTTAGTGCTGCAGAATCTAAGGTCTTCCACCTGCAAATGTTGAGTGAATGTAAGAACCAAAACAAATACCTCGAAATCGAAAACACTGAAAAAAGGAACAGCAAAATTGAGATTATATGACAAACCAGAGCTCTTCAACCACAACTGCACAATCTGCAAGGTTCCTTCTTGTCCTATACCCTTTGTAGACTTTTTGAAGCTTAGTTGCAGCAGAATCAAGCTCGGTTACAGGCCTTGGAGAAGAAAATACAACTGGTTCAGGGAGCTTTATGGTGGGTTTTTTTGGTATAACTATTCTATTTGGTTTAATAGATGGTTCAAGCTTTGTTTCATGGGAATCACCACCATTATCAAAACTACCAAAAACCTTGTGTTCAAGGATTTCCTCCCGTGTTGATAAAAGCAAAGGAAGGGAAATACCCATTGATTTCAAAGAGGAAAAAAAATCAAGAACCTCACCTACAACAAAGAAAGCAGTCCAAAAACCAAAAAGAAAACTTTTTTTCTTCTGACTTATTGAGCTCAACTGCAAAGTAAATTCAACTTGTTGAAGTAGGTGAAGACAGACAACTTAATATATAGGCAATTGGGTGGCAGGTTGAACAATTCGAGCTATACCGTGGAAAATTTAATACACTATGAAAAGGACACCATGTTAAAAACAATTCAAAGTTGGCGAGTCATGCATAAAGATAGTTAACCCTTACCTGATTTCCACTGAACGAGTGGAAGTGAGGTTTAAGGTGACCTTCAAAGAAGTTGATTAGAAAGAATGAAGAAACATCAGTTGAGAGGAACAACACATGTTTTAAAAGGAAGGAAGAAACAACAACACATACAGGAAGCAGATAACAATGGTAAAATTACACAAGGGGATCCCTGTAATTGTAATAAAGGTGGAGTTGTTTGTACGTCATTGATTTTTCAAAAGTAAAAAAGCAAAAGCAATTTTTGTTTTTCAAAGTAACATCTTTTAACCCTTATTTATATAATTATTTTTCTATTGAATTTTTTTCAAATATATAAAATTATATATTTAACTTTATAATAAATATATTTTAATAATAATTAAAATTTAAATTATAAATTTAAATTTACAAATAATTAATATTAATTATTTATAAATATTTAAAATTTATATTTTATATATTAAAATATTAATAATAAGTTATAATAAATTATTTTTTATATTTTTACTAAAATATCGTAATATTAATGAATTTAAACATTATTTAAATATATATTTTTTACTTCATAATATCCTATTTAACATATATATTTTATTATTCAAAATTGTTTTTGATAATAATATTAAATACTTAATTTTAAACTAAATTAGAAAAAAAAAAGCATTTTTATCCGCAATAAAAAATTAGCGAAAGTCTTCCACCGCGTCCCTTTTGATAGTCTATTTTGACTTAATGAAATCTGGTGTCAGGTCAAACTTGTTAAAGGCTACCATGCGGCAACAGCAGAGCACCCATTTTATAAAATATCTTTGGTTGAATGATATGTCAAAAGCTGCTTGAAATTGGGTTGCAAATTTAGAAACGTTTAGATAAAAAAAAAAAGCTTAAAAAATAGATAGATTTTAAATATTTAAACTCCGAATTTAATCTAATTCGACTTATTTTTTAATTTATAATATTTTATATTTTATATAATTTATAACATAAAAATTAAATTTATAGTAATATAAACATTAAAAAAATGTTAAGATGATCATATATAAAATATTAATAAGTAAAAAATATATAAAATCATTAACATTAAATTAAAAATAATATAAATATATTTTAAAATAATAATATGAGCTGACTTAAAATGATATAAAGTTAATTATTTACAAATATAAAGGGGGCTTGGACAAAATTTTAAGCCCATATTTTGAACCGGTCAAGATTGAGTGAGCATGAAATGTGTTAATATCATATTTAGGTCCGGCCATGAACACACCTGTGAAACTTATTTTTGTTACTAGTAATTTAAGTTTAAGGTAAATTATATTATTAGTTATTAAATTATGCGTAAGTTTTTTTTTATCACTTAATGAAAAAAATTACAATTTGGTCACTAAAATTTTTAAAATTATTTTTTAGGTCATCCAATTGCTAAGTGACACTTTTTAGTTGGTATAATAACAATTCTAGTCTTTTACTTTTATACTTTCTGTCAATTTAACCTAATTCTATATAAAATTATTAAAAAAACCAAATTTATTTTTTAAAAAATAAAATGTTGTTGTTGAAGGACTAATATATATGGAAAATAAAAAAAAAATCATTGTTTACTACAATCCTATAATAAATTAAAAACAGAACAAAACAAAAAATGTTAAATCATTACATGTTTCCTTAATGTTTTTTAAAATCAAATTAATAATATCTTCAAGTCAAATTTCATGCCCTTAAAGAACATCCAAAATTCATGTTACAAAGATTTGTAAAATCGACTCTGATGCTATTTTTTTTAGCAAAAAAGTGCAAAATATACCACAACTTTTTTCTTTTTGACTCAATTCAGATTTTTAATTCATTTAAATTATTTTTCAAAACCCAAATTATAAAAACAGATTATATTTTGATTCTTTTTTCTTATAACAAAAAAAGCAAAATCAAAAAGCAAAAAAGAAAAGTAAAAAACAGAGGACCAATAAGAGAAAAATTTTGGAGGGTTTTAAAACAAATTTTCCTTTTCACTTTATCTATATTTTTATTTTAATTTTTAGAATTTTCTAATTTTTTAAAAAGAATTTCAATATTTATCATTTTATATAATTAAAGTCAAATTGACAAAAGAATATAAAAATTAAAAACTAAAATTATTATTATACCAGTTAAAAAAATATAATTTAACAGTTGGATAAAAAAAAATCATTTTAAAAACTTTAATAACCAAATTATAATTTTTTTAAAATTAAATAACCAAAACGAAAACGAAAACTGTTGTAGTTTATCCTTAAAGTTTAAAACTGATAATTGCAAGAAACTAAGTATATTGTATTATAGTAATTTTAGAATGGTTATATTTTACAATTTTCAAACGTTATAATGTCAATAATGTCAAAAAGATCAATGGGAGAGTGATCTTAAAAATTTTCATGCCCTCCGAAATGGAAACAGTACCCAGACTGAAGACTCAAAAGTTGATCGGAGATTGTCATATTTGTCTGCTTATGCAGTCATCTTTTGCATTCTTTGCTTATGCCTTCTCCTTAGCCGGTGTTGGTATCAGATGGTGCAATGTTGTTGCTGGGATAACAGCAGCCGGGCTAGGATCCTTGACTCGATGAGACCCTGTTTTCCTCAGACTGAAATTCCGGTCTGCTCCACTTGGTATTAAGTTCTGCAATGGCCATGGAAGGTGCCGCATCAGTCTCGTTGAGCTCACAAGCAAGATCACACCCATCATGATAAATAACCTGCAATCAGAAAATTTTCAGGTAAATTGCTGTTTCAGCAGTCTCATCCAAACTTCTTTTTTCTTTTTAATTTCAAACAATAAAAATGCGATACAAGTGGCAAGCCACACGAGAGAACGTTCGACACAGAAATTGTGTAAAGAATAGAATGAGTATATATACCATCCAAGCAGAAGAGAAAGACGAGCAACTGGTGCTGAAGGTAACCGTTCACCCAATGCAAGCATACCAGCCAGTACACCAGTCAAAATTGATGCCACAGCAGCACATGTGGATATCACAATTGCTCTACCATGCTTCAAGCCGCGAGTCTGCTCACAAGGTGTAAAAGATCATGTTACATATCTAGAGGCTCAAGTATATAACAATAGTTGGCAAAGTAACACATGAGCGGACCCTGTTAAACATAAATTCCTGATGATGAACCTTTCTTCCGCTAAATCAAAACATAAGTGGACCATGTTAAACATGAATTTTCTTAATCACACGCATGGACACGGCTAAATAGAATGTAAAGGTGTCAACATGCTTGGATAACTCGATGAACCACTTTGAGTAGCGGAAATACCTGGTAGTAAAATCCAGTACCACTACAACATATACTGATTGAGACACATAGAGGAATCAACATTTTGGAAAAGCCCTGCTGCACGAAGACAAATCCTATCTTTGATATCACCGATGCCATTCTGAAAAGAAAATGGAGCTACATTTAAAATGAACATCCAGAACCACAATAACCCCATCAGTCTTGATGCAGCCATGCAGGCACATACCAGTGCTACAGGGATCAATTATAAACCATGAAGAGCAACAATAACATGTCCAATAAAAGTAGTTAAGGTAAAAAAGATTACCCAAACAAAATTCCTGATTCCAAACCATATATGATCTCTTCAACAACCTCATACTCCATCTAAATGAAAAAAATTGTTAATAAGTGCACAAAAGCGAGAAAATTGGGGGGGGGGGGGGATAATCAAAGGGACAATGAAATATAGCATAAGAGTTTACCAGTTCTTGCTCCCTCCGCTGACGCTTGCAGATGCGAAGCCACCCATTCAGGAGTACCTGTATAATCATATACAGAGCATGAAAGTATGCAGGATGGATTAGTCCACAATAAATAATCAAAGGAACAAAGAACATAGCATAAGCAGGAAAACAGGGATGATTGGAGATATCATGAGTAGGGCACTCCAATGACAAACAGCAACAACAGTTCTTTTAGTTTCTTTAAAATAATTCAGCTTGACTGAAGCTCAAATTTTTCTAAATTTTATATTCAACAAATATAAAATCCAACAGGAATTGATAATTTACAAGTATTTTAAGGAGCACAAGAAAACAGCTTCAATACTAAATTTACAAAACAATTCATTCATCAATAAAAGCCATCATCATGCCACTCAATAAATCTTGCACCTAGGAGGGATGCACCAGCAGTAAGTTAATAGCACTTGGTGTAATATGATTAAACTAAAGATCCAATTATGTTCTACACAGACTGAGATTTAGTACTTGCATTGTTTTATTAGATCAACGGTGTAGATATTATTGAGTGGAAATTGTGCTTCAGATAACTTCTAAAAGTTCCCTGTAAAGGAACAACATTTTTGGTATGATGCGTCAAAGCTTTTAGAATTTCTTTGAATTTGCGAATTTCTTAATAGTTTCAAGTTCGCAAGAAAAGAATTTAATCATGAAATAGATCAGTGAATCCTACAACATATTTCAGAAATTTAAAAATATATGTGATATTAATATAAAAGCAACACTATTAGATAAGAGTACGGGAAAAAGGTACCTACAAACAAGATTATGACAAAGAATGCCAACCATGGTAACTGTAAAATAGATACTGAAGAAGCCACTTGCTCCTCTCCACCAGCACCAACTCCTAAATGAACAAAAAAAAGAGATTATTACTATTTACTATGTATAGGTCAATGGTTTTCTACTTTGCTATCATAAGGCTAAACTGGATGATTCTGGTTATCGAAGAAACTGTAAGCATAACCATCAGCAGAAGGTGCATTTAACAGAGTTCAAACCCAAAATGTAATATGGAGATATTAATGGGGAAGATTATAAATACACTATTGAGAACTATCATGCCATGGTTGATTCTATAGGGAGTAATCGAATATGATAACTGGGATTACCTATGGTGCCAATGCCAGCTAATGTAATCCCCAACCAGTCAATAACATTCATGACTTCTTGTAGATAGAAGTGTGAAAAGATTGAAAGAATGGCAAGTCCACATCCAGAAACTGGTTGAATGACAGATACCTGAACAACACTTTTGTCATTCACAAAGATAAAAGAATATACCAAACATTTAACACTATCAATCATCATATATAGAATTGAATCCCTCTGCAGCCAAGCATTGGTCATTAAGTAGTAAAGTAGTAATCTTATATATCATTAACGTCAATTTACCGGAGCCAACGATAAAGCTCTCAGCATCAACAAGGCACCGGATATATCGATCAGAAACCCAATCAGCCATGATTTATTAACAGCATATGCTCTTATCACCTACATAAAAAAAAGTACAAACAAGTCAAAACTTCAAGCGAAGGCCTGATCTGAAGCTGAGATTGATAATTTTTTTTATGATCAATATCCCAAAAATCACACATACTGAAAAGTTTCAAACCAAACCCAATATTACGGTAGCTTAAAAAAGTATAATGGCTGTATGATTCATTGCAGAATATACAAAAAGAAAGATACCCAGAAAAAAAAAAAAGGGTGAATGATACCTTGAACTTGAAGGAGAGAGGAGGGAGAATACCGGTGCCCTTCTTTTGTAGAACTTTGCCTATGTTATTACCAGCGGTAGCTGCCAATGTTAAACAGATGGATTCCCACATTTTTCTTCTTCTTTGCTATCTATCTCTATTATTGAAAACTTAAAAAATCTCTCTTTTTTGTACCTAAAAACAGGGATTTATGGGTGAGGGCAGTGGGCAAGAGGCTTGTTGTTGCCTTACGTTAAGCCCTTTTATTTAATAATTAAGGGTTGGTTAATTGGCAAAGGCGGTCGTTTGCTCGTTACATCGCATGTTCTCAAATCCCATGTGGGGTTGGCTTTACCCTCAGCTGTAGAAACGTGTCTTGCAATAACATTGGATCTTGGTTCAAATTTGCACCAAGTCCTTGTACTTAAAATTTAATCCCTTTAATTATTTGATTTATAAATTTAAGTCTATTTGATAATACTCTTAATCAATTTTTGCTAAATTTAAATAGGATATAACAAAATTTAGCCCTTGAATTTGTCAGCTTTTCTCAATTTAGTTCTTAAACTTTTTTTGTTTACATTAGTCTTCGAACTTGGTTATTTTTCTCAATTTGGCCCTTGAACTTAGGTTTTATTAAAGTGCGATGACATGACACTTTGATATTAAAAATATAAAGAAATTATAATCTTTTTTCTAAAACGTTTCAATTGATGATACGGAACAATCTTGGAGTATTATATCACTATATCTTAACGAAATCTAAGTTTAAAGGCCAAATTGAAAAAAATTGTCAATTTTTTAGACTAATATGAACCAAAAAGAAGTTTGAAGACCAGAGTGCAAAAAGTTACCAAGTTTAAGAAACTAAATATTACTTTACCCCAATTTGAATATATGTGACATTTTAATAATCAAAGTTTTGATTTAATAATTAAAGTTCAATTCATGAATTTGTTATTAATTTTTTGTTAAATTTGAACACGAGACACTTTAATATTTAAAATTGTTATTTCAAAATTAAAACTCAATTAATAATACATATTAAAATTTAACGAAAATCAATTAATAGTATTATCAGTCTTTGACTTTTATTTCGTATTAAATTTTATATTTCACAAATATTAATATATTTATTGTTTTTTTATCACAATATGTCAATAATAAGAATAGAGAGGAAATTTTAAATTAATTTTTTAATAATTTCATTATAGGATTTAACTATATTTACTATTTATGATATAATACTTAGAATAATGTATAATCCCTCCCTAACCTATAAATAGGAGAATAATCACTTCAGCGTAATTGAACTCCTATATTGTTCATACCAATTAAATTATAACTGAAATCAACAACTTAAATTTAAAGTTGATACCGCCAACAGTTGACATCTTATATTCTGGTATGTAGTCAACATCAAATAGTACGAATCCAATAGTTTTTTTTTGGGCCCAATAGTTGTAATAGCATCATAAATTAAACGAATTAAATTTTAAATTATCGATTATGTCAATTAATTCAGTTTGTTAGTAAAATTATTAATTTAATTGTTAAATAAAATATAAAATTTTATATGATATAATTTAGAATGAATTTTTTAAAAAAAATGAATATTGTAGAATTGATTATTTTAAAAATATTAATTTTGAGCCAAAAAAATATATAAATTCTATAGCTGTCAGATATGAAAAAAAAAAGAAGGAAAAAAGAAGCAAAACAACCGCAAAAAGGTTTGAATCCACAACCCTCAACAACTCTCCCAACCTTTAACCACTAAGTCTTAGGCTTCATTTGGGGTGGTGGGGCGATGCGGTGCGCTTAGTTTATTTTTTGTCTCATGCTACAGTATCGTTACAGTATCTAATCTCATCATCACCGCTGTTTTTACACTAACTGCAGATAAACACACCGCCCATCCAAACTCACCCTTAATCAACAAGATGGGAGAATTTATAGGAAAATTTTGTTTATTTAATGTTTTACTTCTAGATTGATTTCTATGATTTCATAATTTTTGATTAATTTTATTTTTATCTACTTATGATCAAGAAAGAAGTTATATCAGACGTTAATTCATAAGATTAGTAATAATAATATTAAAAATAGTGATTCGAAAGATTACAAAACATTCACAAATTTTGAAGCAATTCTTTAGGAGACTCCTATACTATAGTCGAATTTTTCATAAGTAGTATTCTTTTGGCTTTTATGCACTCACTACCTTAAAGTTTGAGTTTTGAGCATAAAGCATTAAATTATGCTCAAGGTTGGTAACAACAATAATAATAATAATAATAATAATAATAATAATAATAATAATAATAATAATAATAATTTCTTTTAGTTGTGAATTTCTTACTTCATGAAAATTTGTTAGAAATTAATGTTTTAATATGATTTGGTTGTCTTTATAATGGTCGAAATTAAGGAAATATTGAATTTTTATTTGTCCAAAACTTGACCCTTCCTCATGGAAAAGTGAAGGAAACTTGCAAGTATTGATAAATATATTTATATATGCATATAATTGCTTATATATTATTTATCTTCCATTTGGTTGTTTTTTTATCTGATTACTTACGTATCATCTCTAGAGTTTTTAATTATTTTATACTATTTTAATGTTATTTTATTTGATATCCTTCGAAGTTAGGGCTTTTAATGATATTGATATTATGTTAATTCTTATATAAGTATTTGTCGTATAAAGTTTCTTTAAATAAAAAAGATTTATTTACGCATATAAAAGGGCATCATATTAAATCATATTCCCTAAAATAAATGCTAGCATAATAAATTTAAAGGGCATAATTATAAATATGATAAGTGGTTCACAACTAGAAATGGAGAAGAAGTAACTTACGTTCTCAATATATGAATGTACCTGTCGTACAACTGAATTTTTTATCACCATATTAATATTTCTCAAAGGAAAGGAAACATATGTCCGTAGACAATACAATAATGCATACTATGCTTAGGGATAAGAAGCATTTTTCCTGTTAGGTAATGAACAAACCAATCTTTAGTGGTACAAAATTAATTTAAAGCTATAAAAGAGCTAATAGATTGCTACCATGTGTTAATTCAAGGCTCCAGAAGAACTAATACATTGTTATACGAAGAAACAAAGTGATAATGAATGTATGTTCTAGTTAATCTTGTAATTGATCTCATATTGAGATTATGAATGAATAAAATTATATTTAGTATGAATCACTCCTGCTATAAATATGATACTTATCTTTAATTTGTAAAGGATAGAGAAAGATTGAGTTTTGATTGTGAAACGATTCTCGTAAACAAATGTAACAATATATAAATACGTCATCATCTTTTGACATGGACGTAATAAATGACTTTATAATAATAGTAAAAGGGATCATCATGATAATTTTTCTCATCACCGAAAGTGGAAAAATGAAGATAATGTGGAGATTGATGATAAAACTAGTGTTGAAATTTAGATTAATAATTCCATATTATATTTCACTAACTCCATGTCTATATTTTGTAAATTGATTAATAGCTACATACTATATTTCATCTTTTAATTGTTGTGCAATTATGATATACTTGTATGCTTTGCTTAATTTTCTGTATACATTTATGCAAAAAAAATATTCGTTTGTGCGCATTTTGTAAATTGATAAATTATTTGCAACAAATGCATGTAGAGATTTTATTTTATTGTATTGGAAAACTATTTTCTTTGCCTCTAGTTTATACTAAGCATATATTAATATGGTTAAACCACATACTACAGTAAACCAGAAGTTTATGTTGGTATTGTTGAATCACATGAGATAGTAAACTTGGAGCTTACTAGTCCAATGTATTAATTTAGCTAGCATGACTGGTTAAACCATTTTGATCAATAATGATACGACAAGATGAGAATTTACTTAAATATTTATTAAAGAACCTAAAGATTTTTCATTTATCAAGTGTTGCTTGTTCTCAAAGAATATTGATTAAACCTCACTAGCAAAAGTTGAGATTGAATCTTTTACATTTTTTAAAGAAATATAAGTCCATTTATCCAACAAATGGATATTTTGATATAATTTTGATAGATGTATCTACAAGTTAATCACATGTGAGTTATCAACTTGTAACATGTAATTTGTAAGATTACTTGTTTAAGAAAAAAGGCTTTCGGATTATCCAATTGAAAGAATTATTGCTAATGTTGATGACTTTATTTTTCGAGTTTAAATTATTATTGTTTGTTAAATTGTAGCACCAAATAACATCTCATTTTCACAATTTTAATTTAATTCTTTAATTTTATTAATCCTAAAAATTAATAAAAAATAAACTTTAAAGAAAGTATTTTCACCATTCAAAATCGTAACTAAATTAGTTAAATATATCGACAATTTTTGTTAATTGATCATATAGGTCGATTTTTTGAAAATTTAGAAAAATAGACTGTTTTTGAAGAGAGTGTGAAAGCGCATCCAACTGGATGTACTTTTTGCACAGTTGGCAGGAAAGCTCATCCAGTTGGGCGAGCTTTCTACTAACATGTCAAGGAAAGCGCGCCCAGCTGTACATGTTTTCTTTGAAATTTTCAAAAAACGCTTCCAGCTGAGTGCGCTTTCCCGACATGTTAGAGCTGGACGAGCTTTCACACTAAAAAAAACTACTTATTTCCCTTAATTTTTTAAAAATTAACTTATTTAGTCAATTAACAATTTTTTTTTTTTTGACATATATGGCTACTTTAGCCCAAAATCTTGCCCTGGTTTTCTATTATGTTTCTCTTTTTTAGTTTTTCTTACACTTTACATGATATTGTATCTCAAGTGTTTAACCAGAAGAAACCAAATATGAACCTGAGTGGGATTTCTCTTAAACAAGAGAGCATTGAAATAGCAATAACAAAGTAAGATCAACAAGAATTTGAAAGGATTTAACATTTAAATAAACACCTAGAATTTCTTTTCCAGGTAATGAATCAAAAATCAAGCTAATCCCCTAGTAATTTGATTAAAAAGAATCCTTTTTAACCAATAACTCCAACATAAACAAGAAAAAAATTTAGCTTAAGAGAAAATAGGAACAAGAAGCTGAAAAAGAATCACCACCAACCATAGACAACTTGTATGTATTTATGTTTAAGCCATCTAAAGCTCCTTTTCAAAGACCCTTTCACCTTACTTTCTGCACTATACATCTTGTAGGTAGCAACCCTTTTTTTCCTTTGGAATTCAAGCTCACCAAAGTTCCATGGCTTTGAACAATTCCCATTGTTGGGGTAATAGTTGTCAGCCATGTGGGACTGTGAATATGGAGCAGTATAGCACCACAAATCATAATTAGAAGCTGGTGGTGGTGGTGGTTCATGGTAGGTTTCAAGCTGCATCATCATCCCATTACCATAGGATCTTGAGCTCTTGTAATCTGCCATTGGATTTGTTTTTGGCTATTCAAGACTGATTTGGTAGATGAGTGTTCCTTTGTAAAGGAAGAACAAAGAATACAGAGTAGAAAAAGGCTATGGAGGAGGTTGATGTAAAATAGCTCTTCTTTTTATATCTAATTTTTGTGGGTTCTTTTCGTTAAATTATGGTTTTGGTCCCTCCACTATGCTCAAATTAAGAATTTAATCTATATACTTTAATAATGTTATTAGTTCTTTCAAATCGTTAATACTCGTTAAGTTAACATGGACTTTTTTGTTGTAAGGGGTGTTCTTAAGAAAAATCATGTCATCATGTTAACCTAAAGAGTTAGTAGTGTTAACTAGACCATTAGCTATTTGGACTACCTAATAAAAATGATGAATCAAATTATGTGACATTAAAGTATAAGAACTAAATTCAAAATCGAATGCATATTAGAGAGGGCAAAACAATAATTTAACCGGTATTCTTTTTTTCTTTTCCTTTTTCCTCTCTTGTGACAACTTTGGAGGACATGGCAATTGATTCTAGATGGCATGTTTAATGGGAATCATGGTGTCTACCGCAATTATTTATGTTCTCCATTATACCCTACATTTTGCGTTGACCAGTCATAAACTATTTTAAATAAAGTTCCTCGATTTTGCTTAATTTTGAAAAATTTTAAATACGAAATAAAAGAAATGTGATGGGAAACAATTTCTTTTTGGTCATAAGACACTGGAAAATGAGGACATAACTGTAGTAGTCGTATGATCTTGCATCCAAAGAGGCTAGCAATGCCCTGGAGGCTTTGTGAAGCAGCATAAACCTGGTTCTTGCCCTCTTGTGTGCATTGCATTAGACCATTGTAAGTAATGTGGTTTGAAAGGATCAAGATTAGGAACCCATGAATCCAACCAGAAACTTACTTTAGATCCCTTCCCGATAGACCAAATCCTCGAAATCGAACGCCAAATGTAAGATTTAACAACTCTTACCCACAAAGTTGTGTCCTCGGGGACCTTGGTTGTTTGCATAAAATACATTGTGATCGAGAGCAAAACGAATTTGGCTAGGGTAACTCTACAAGCTAAAGATAGGAGGCAAACTTTCCACCCTTTGAGCTTTCGACGGACTGTATCTAACATAAAGGAAAAAGAGCTGTTCGTAACTCTTTGATGGAAAAGTATACCCAAATACTTTGCAAGATCCGTCACCAGTTGAAAACCCAGTCTAACACTCAAAGAGTTGGCAGTTGCAGTAGAGATATTATTGGAGAAGAAAACACTCACTTTGTGGCCTAACTCAATGCAGAAATGGTCTAAAATTTGTTTGACAAGTGAAGCCTGAACTAAATCCGCTCTAGTTAAGAGCACCAAATTGTTGAAATTGGTATGCATGCAGCACATGCAGCACATGAAACAGCCAAGAAGCAGAACAAGCTGCAAAGCCATACTTATGCTGGCTAAAGTTCAAGCTGCTGTTCATTTTGTTACTTCAAGCACTAGTTTAGTTTTTTAGTTCAAAATGAACTGAGTTGGTATAGTTTTTAATGTAATTAGGTGATAGATTGATAAATCAGCTTACCTATGTGTGCAAGTAATGTTTTCATAAATTCCAATGTAACTTAGTGGTGTTAGGTGAATGTTTAGGTGTAATTGACTATATACGTATTGTTTTTCTTATTGAAAAATTGAGCTAAATGAGCTGAAGCCATAGCTCCCTTGCTACACATTTGTGAGCAAATAAAAATACTGCCTTGTTCTGTCTTGTATTTCTCCCTCTGCTTCAAAAAACACCAACACAAATCATCAGAAAAGAATTAGTGGGACAGAGGATGCCCTTCTCTCGCAAATCTAATGCGTTTCCATGACCCATTGGCCACAGCTAAGGTGATACAGAGACCTAATTTCTCCATGCCAACTAAAAATAAGTAAGGCGAAAACGGATCGTCCTCTCACAAACCTCTAGCCAGAGAGAACGTTGTCGTACACGCACCATTGTAGAGAACCAGCATAGACGAAGACGAAACATAATGCATAATAAGGCGATGCAATTTTCCAGGAATACCAATCTCAGACAAACAGTCGTCCAAAAAATCCCACCGTATACGCTCATATACCTTCTCCAGATCAATTTTAATAGCCATCCAAGCACCATTACTTTTCTTAACTTTCACTGAGTGAATAACTTTTTGAACTATCACAGTAACAGGCCACCTTGAAATAAAGCTAATTTGACATATAACATAAAATAGGGCAAAATCAATAAAGTCAGCAACATGAGTAAAACAATAGTAAAGCCCGTTTCAATTAACGGTCAACTATCAATTAAATTCTTTTACAAAAAATTAATAATAATAATAATAATTGAACTCTCAACCTTTATAATTGTATAAAATCTTTTGACTAATGACTTGCCATTTACCATTAATTGATATGTACTCCATTTTTTTCCCCTATGGCTGACTTTTTCTACGTACTACTATTTTATTTTATATGTAATGTGAATAAATAATTTAAAAATAAAAATTTTAAATATTTAAAAAATAAAAAAAATAAATTTAAGGAATATACTTTAAAAAATAATATTTTTTTAAAAATAAAAATACTATAACTTTTAAAAAGAAATTCTAGGAAAAAAAATTAATAATAACAATAATAATATTTTCAAACACTCAAAGCAGTCCGCACAATACAATAAACAATATAAAGACCTCTATACTTTAAAATTTTTATTAAACATTTGTGAACCAACAAATATCGATTTCTACATTCACCTAACTCTTTCGCTTCAATATAAAACTTATATTAAAAACGGAACTCTAAAAAAAAAAACCCAGCATTAGGTGCATCAAAAACTAATTTATAAATTAATCAATAAAATTAAATTTTAGTTTAATCTTAATATTATGTTTAAATTAGACCAAAATATAAAATAGGCATAATTAAAATAATATTAATCCCTCTTTAAGTTAATGTAACTCACAAGTTTAATTTAAAATCATTTAATTAACTATTCTAAATAAAAACTAATCAAATATTACGGATTGAGGTTTAGTTTGATTGGCATTGGCATTGTTGTCGAAGTTATGGGTTTGAGTACACTGAAGCATATTATCCTCTTATTTAAGAGTTGGAAGAGACAACTACCAATTATGTTAGCATCGCTAGACAACAATTTCGAAGGAACAATAGAATGCAAACAAAGGAATAATAATATATAGGGGAGGATTCATCTATATTAGTGTAAAATGAAAATTATTTTATATTTCTTTTGTATATTTTTGTATGATTAATATTTTAATGATTTAACCATCATATTTCATTTTTATTCATACAGATCATTTAGCTATTTATTTTATGTAAAAAAATTTAACCGTTTAATAAACGTTAATATATACAGTATTTTAAATCAATATGATAGAGATATCAAATCGATTTAAAAATTTACATACATTGCAAGTATAATTATATTGATAAATTCAACAATTAAATCTTTAAAATATTAGTCAAACAACAATATATAAAAAAATATAAAATCACTTTAATTTTATACTAGTATAAGTGGATCCATCCTTTCCATATATATATATATATATATATGAAAAGGAGGGGGCTGATGATGATTTATGAAAAGGGTGTGATTTTCTTTTCCATTTTTGTTTAATTGCTCAATGGGAAAATTACAACATAAAACCCCTAATATATTTTCTTTTGCAGATCACTCTTAAACTTTTAGCTACGCAATTTACTACTCAATTTTACTATCCTATCAACTTAGTCCCTAACTGCAAAGCTAATTTAAAATTCTAACAAATTTATTGACATTATCAATTTTCTACATTGAGGAGTATTTTTTTTTTTTTTTGTAAATTTTTAATACCAGTGGAGCAGTTGTGGTAATTACTTATCTGATCTTATCTTAACCTATTCCACTATATGAGATAATTTTATTCTTGTATATTTATAACTATTAAAAAGATAAAAATATAAAATAGTGTTATAAAAAAAAACTCATACGTTTTATGTTTAAATATTTTTCTTGAAGAATTATGTTTAAATATTTATTTACCTTTAAAAATATTGAAAATATTAGAAAGAATTAGTAAAAAATAAATTGAAACGAGATGTGTAAAGTGGAGATGAATGCATACAACATCTATCAAGGTGATTGTAATTTTTAAAATTATTTATCCATAATAAAGTGAGGTAGATGATAAGACAAAACATGCTAACTATGAGATGATAATAAATTTAACTATTTAAGAACATCCGCTCTTGTCTCATTTTATTACGGTCGTCAAACTAAGGATATGTTGTGTGATGTAAAAGACAAATCGCTCTTATAAAATATTTGTGCACTTTATAATATAAACATACGTCTGGGAGTTGTATAATAAAACTTAAATTTAAATATTCGAAAGACCGAAAATCTTAACATTTGCCAATAATATCAAATATTCGTTAACATATTGCATAACATTTTTAATGATAGATAAAAAGGTTTTATACTTGTATATATACAATATACATACAATTTAAGAAACGAATACAATACAAATATAATAAAGTACGTAAATTCACATGTGGACTTACAACTCAATCATTCAAAAATATAAATAAAAAAATATTCAAAAATAAATTCTAAATAAGTAAAAATATAAAAGAAAATTCAAGGATATGCATGTTAAATTTATGCAATAACAATGTGTAATTATATATATTGTCAATAAATTAGATGATGACACGTATTTAAAATAAAGTTAACAAAAATTAATAATCTTTTGAATAAAAAATATAAAAAAAAATTAATTCTCGATTTTTTATTTTTATCAATTTAATATATTATTTATGTTTTCAATTAAATTTATATGGTTAAAGTGTTCAACAAATTAAATTTCGATTTAACCAATTAAATTGAAAGATAAGATCCATAGCCACATATGGATAAGCTAAGCAAAAGAATGATCAGCATTTGTTATTGGAAGGGGAGCATTAAGGTTGGGAGAAGAAGGAAGGTTAAAATTAACAAGTATGGAGTATAATGATAATATATATTATATTAAAAAATAAAATTATTTAAATTTTAAAAATTATATTATTAAGAGAAATAATTATAAATTTCGAAATAATTAATATATATGATTGTAAATAGAATTTAAAAAATATCTTATTTTTTTAAATAATGCTAACATCTGTTAAAAGTATTATAGAGGCGTTTGTATTAAGAGTTATTAAAAAATTGTGTAAATTAATCCATGTACATCAGATCTAAAAGTAAATTAGTCCTTCTATTTCTACTATTAAAAATTAATTTTTGTATGTCAAACTAAGGCATACGTGGCATGACATGAGTAATTGTTTAGTTATTCTATCACTAACACCAGTATTTAACCGTAAAAAATAGATGAAATTTTTAATAAAATAATTAATTTACTCTTTAATTTAATGGATATAAATTAATTTATTTATTTTTTAAATAAAAGATGAAAAATGCAATCTCAATATTAACAGAGAAGCTATATGGTAGTTTTACCTGCTAACATCTTTTTCATATGCTTAATTTGCATTAGTTATCCGTCTGCAGAATCCTTGCATTTGCTTAATTTGCATTAGTCATGAAGCTGCAGGATGAAGGACCAGCAGGCTGTGCCACTGCCACTGGCAGTGCCACCACCAAAATCATCACTTTATCTTAATTGTAGGGCTTAGAGTCTTTTGCAGCTTTGTTACTGTTTCAATTGCAGCTGCTTCTTTTTTTTCTAATTAAATTCCATTGAATCCAATCTCTAAGTTCTAAAAAAGCTCCAGATCCTAATGCTAAGAATGGCAATGGCAAAAAACAAAAACACCCTAAATGCCATGGACTTTAATGGATTAAAACGCCATTGAAATTGAAACTAAACTCCCATATATATATTTTTGAACACAAAGTTCAAAACACATGTAAATTAAACAATATTAGGAGCAGATCTACGCTTTTTTACTTCATCACCATCTCCTTGTACCAAGTATAGAATCCATCCTCTGCAACTTCAACTGCTCCTTAAACTTGTTGATGAAATCATCGGCTTTGGCATCTACTTCATCGTCCTCCTCCGTAGCTTTACCTTTCCCTTCCCTCATAGTCGCTGGCCGTCGAGCTTCCAATATGTCATCTTCCTCGAAATGCGAAAACGGTGACTTCACACTCGCTGATTTCTTCATCTTCTTCGGAAGCTTCGTTGGTACCTCCCCGGATGCCGGTTCGGCGTCGGATTTGGTCCTCGTAACTTGATTGTTACGCTTCAACTCACTGTATATTTCATCAAAGCCTCGCTCTTCGCCTTGGGTTTGTTCTACTTGTTCGGGTTCTTTTATTTCTTCTTCCTCGGGAGTGTAATGGGAGCTAATCTCATGGGGTTTTTGCTCCGGGGAGAAGTAGCCATACAGGTTTATAGACTTAAGCCTTTGCAAAACAGAAGGAGATCTATCGAGGTGGGTTGGGACTGGTTCAGGTGTGGTTTCAGTTTCACTGGTTTGTTGTTGAAAAGAGATATGGAAATCAGCGCCGGAAGCTGGGATTTCGGCGGTGGTGGTGGTGGAAGTAAAAGGTTGTTGGGATCTGTAAGAGTACAAGTTGATGGATTTGAGCCTTTGTAAAACAGATGGGGATGGAAGGAGTCTAGGGTCGTTTGTTTCATCTCCTTCGTGGAGTGATGGGCCGTCGCCGACACCGCCAGAAGCGGCGGCGCCAGAATTGTTGGAAGAGAAGGTGGAAGTGAAAAAGATAGTACCAATAGTAATGTTAAGAAAGACAAAGAAAACAGTAGGGGTAAACCAGCTGAAAATGGAAGCCCAAAGGGAAGAAGAAGGTACAGTCGACATTGATTCTTCCAAATCACTGGCTGTCTTGTTTCTTGCTGAGATTTTTTTAAAGCAAATTAAAAGAGAAATTTGTACCTAAAAAGCCGCACAAGGAAAGGCGAAGAAAATTAAAACGAAAAAAAAAATAGAAAATAGGGTGGAGCCTAAATTCGAAGTGGAAGGCTACGTTGAGGCCGACGGCCTATTAATTGAAATTATAACAAAAAAATTTATTTAAAAAATTCTAAATTTTAATGTTTAGGGTGGTTTATTTCGCGATTTTATATTATGATCATCTTATAATATAATATAATGTGTAATTTAATTATAATTCATCCTTTTAAGAATTTTATATTAAGAGCCTAATTTTAAATTTTAAATTATTTTTTTAATGTCATTTTAATCAATTTAAGTTTTTTTTCTTAAAAGACTAATTAATATATATTTATTAATAGTAAACTATTATAATCATTATATTAATTATAACGATAATTATGATTAGTGTTTGTAATCACTTTTTATGGATTATTATAATTATGATTTATAAATTTATTTCAACACAAATATTTACTTATTAATATATAAATTGTAATGAAAAAATAAGAATTGTAATAATTTATCGCAATTTTATGGAAATTGAGATTAAAAAATATTAAAAGAATTAAACTTGTTTAAAAAAATTATATAACAAGGTCAATTGAGTAAAATGTGCTTTTATATAATCTAACATTCCGTCAACTAAACAACTCAATCTTGCATTCCAGCTAAGTGAGCCAAATAACTTAATGTCACATTCAATCAAAATATTATATTCTCGTAATCTTATTACGAAACTTAATCTAAGGTTCGACGAACCAAACGCCCCTTTAATGTTTATATCTTAAAAGGAGTCGAATTATTGTTTTTAATGAAGATAATAACTAAAGTGTTAAATTTTTAAACATGGCAACTATCATGGCAATATGTTTGTACTTCATGTTAATCTTATTGAATTTTTAAAAACTTTATATTTTTTCTGAATATTTTTAATAATTTAAATTATTTGTTAATGATATATATAAGTAAAATAATGTTATGTCGACATAAAGTACACATAGATTTTCGTGTAAGTTATTCTGTCAACGTCGCTAAAAAATTAATGTTTTGGTATTTTTGTTTAAAAAAAAGCAATTTCACTCATTTTTAAAGGTTATAAATGTCCAATTTTAGCTAAAAAACTAAAATAATGACTAAATTGAGAAAAGATGTAAACATTGATGATTAAATTTATTATTATGCCTAAAATATATAATAGTGATGAATCAAAATAAAGATTAGGAAAACTACACTAGAAGTCACCCAATTATTGCTCATTTCATTTTTTGATTACGTAACTATCAAATTTTTTAATTTGGTTACCCAACTAATTGAGATTGTTTCTTTTAGTTCGTTTTCGACAAGTGCAGTTAAATCTCTAATGGGAGGGTGACATGGCAGTTAAAAAGTTGGTATAATAATAAATTTAGGCTTTAACTTTTACATATTATACTGATGTAGTCATCATTTTAAAAAATTAACCTACAAAATTTACAAATAATTTCAATTTAATCCTCAAGATTAGACAGTAATGGAAGCCAGGGCAGCAGCGAAACTGTAACAATCATGAGAGAAATAATGGGACATACAGTGGAACTTGTTTAGTACTGTGTTTCAGTTCATGTTCAATTTCCCTGTCAACTGTGTTTTCTTTCATAATATGCTAATGAAGCAATTCTTAGAATTTGGTGGGTCTGAAACACATGCACACAAACGAATCATCACGACGATCATCATCAGCTTCCGGCAACACCTTGAACTGGTCTTCATTGGCAGCCGGCGAGGGTGAGGGCAAAGGCGATCCGAGCATTTGGGCAGTCACTTCTTTCCTTCACATATGACCTTGAACTGCCAAGTGTTTGGTGCACTCTCAAATATTCGATGACCTATCAACGCCTTTCCATGACTTCAGTTTCCTAAAACACCCATCAAAACAAGACAACGATGAAGACACAGAGAAACAGAACACAAAATAGTTCTAAGAAAACACACACACACACATATATATAATTACCTTGAAGTTGTGAAATTGGAGTTGGAGGTTTCAGCCAATTTGATTACTGGTTTCGTTGCTGCCACAGTTTCCATTACTCTCTAATTTTGAGTATCAAATTCCGAACATTTATACAATTTAAGAGTTAAATTTATTATTATATCGATTTATTATTATACAAATAAAAATAAGCTTTCTATAAAAAATATAAATTGAAATTAAAATGGAAGAAAAATTTTAGACTTTTATTTAAAGATGTAATCCAACTTGATTGTGAATTTATTCTAAATTAAGTATAATTAGTTTTTATTGAAAAGTGAAATACAATTTTTGTTATTGGAGGATCTTAGAAAAGAAATTATAAAATCTAGGCACGTGTTGGTGTTGTGGGAAGTGAACTGAGAGAAGAGAAAGGGACAAAAGCAAATTGTGAGGTTCGTAATTGTAGCTGCTGACACAGATCGCATTTATAGCTAGCTCACCTTTAAAACGGCGCCGTAAATTACAGTCGCTTGAATTAAATCACATCTTCATTGTTCTCTACTAATTTCTAGGTTAAATTGCAAGAGATGATGTTAGTTTTTGAATTTATTTTAAATCACCTTCGATTTTTCATCTTTCAAAATTTCCTTATATTGAGCAATGCTTAAAAGTTGGAATAAGTTCAACGGAAAAGTTTAAACCCTAAGAATTTTGAGATTTCATGTTCGAGTATTATTTTATCTAAATCTGTGAATTTTTTATTAGATTTATCTTGGTTATAGTCAATTAGTTGTTGAACTGTTGATATAATTAAGAGAAATTTTGAAAATGATTTTTGAATAACATATAGATAAGAAGGGAATGAACATACGCACAACCATCTCGATATATTTTCATAATGTTATTAGTTAAGTCCAAATAGTTAATATAGTTAAATTTCTGATTAAAATGTTACGTAGTTATATATAATTTGAATGCCTTAAGGGTTTTAAGGATAGGCACATCTTTTGGGTTTGTCTTACTTTTTTTTTGACATTATAAGACAATGGTCAAATTTTAATTTTGAACCTTATACCAGCTAAAACTTGGACTAAATCCATATACTTTAATTTTTGACATAATTTAGTCCTACTTTTATAATGTCATTAATTACTCTAAATAATTAATATTGTTAACTATTTCAATTATAAATGCTGTAGCCATTTTTTTAAGAGTACTATTCCAACAAAAAAATATTATTCTATCATGATGAGTCTGAATGCGTTTTTTTTTTAAAGAAAAAGAAAATCATATAAGCATTTTTAACATAAATTTTTTGTTATGTCACTACTAAGTTTTTTTTTTTAATTTTAAAATATTACACCATTGAATTTAATTGAAGAATTTAACGGTGGTAACAACTTAACCTAAGTTTTTAATTTTGAAAAGTAGAGGAACTAAATTCCTGAAAAATAAAATAAGGAGACTAAATTTCAAATCCATAAAGTATATAAGGACTTAAATCATATTTTAACCTTCAAATTTCTATTCCATAATTTGATACAAACAAATAATTAACCCATTTCAGAATGTCACACAAATGAATTTAATAGAAGAAGTTTAACAGCGATAACAATTGGACCTAAATTTTTAAATCTAAGAAACAAGAAATTTAAATATTTAAAAATAAAAATACGATTACAATATATTTTAACCTTTAATTTTTATTCCATAATTTTACACAAAAAAATAGTGAATCCAAAGCAAAGCTGAGAATCATACTAGTATATGTCAAAGCAGGGACCTTCCTTGGTTTCCTTTTCTTTTCTTTTTGTTCGCATTATATAGAAAAATGATAAATTTTCAATTTTAGTCCCTATGCTATACTCAAATTTAAGGTTATATAATAATGATTCATTTTTAATTTTGGTTCACACATGGACTAACCTTTCCTTTTCTTTTCTTTTTGTTCCATTATATAGAAAAATGATAAATTTTCAATTTTAGTCCCTATGCTATACTCAAAATTAAGGTTATATAATAATGATCCATTTTTAATTTTGGTTGCTATACAACACTCGAATTTAAGATTAATTTTTATACTTGAATTTTTTAACTTGATTTGGTACCTCAATTTTACAATGTCATAGATTATTCAAAATATTTCATTTTGATAAAATGCTTATATAACTTTTAAGAGTTATTAATAATATTGAAATTTTTTGTTAAATTCAAGTCCATTTCAATATCTTTTTTGTTACATGACTACTAAGTGATTAGTTTTTTAATTTCGAAATGTCACACCAACGAATCTAGCAGAAGAATAATAAAGAAATAAAATTCCTAAAAATAAAAATACGAAAACTAAAATTTAAATATAAAAAATAATTAATATTTAAATATTTACTCTATAATTTCACCTAAAATATAATTAATAAATGATGTAACGCTAAACGTAATAAAATTCATACTAATTTAAGTATAAAACAAAAATAATATATTTTATCTACACTAAGACCTTCATTTTGTGACACACTTATTTTTTTTTCTTTACATTGTTAACAAATAATTAAATTTTGACTCCATTCTTTTATATTTTTAAATTATATAAATAATCAAGTTTAAACTCAGTCTCCATATTATGCTTATACACATAATTACTTCTTCTTTTTTTACATTATTAAATAATGGTTAAATTCCAATTTTAGTCTTTTTTTTTTAAATTATGTAAAAATGGTTAAATTTCAATTTCGATCACTATACTACACTTAGATTTAAGATTTAATCTTTATGCTTTAAAAAATAATATAATTTGGCACCTCAACATTTATAATATCATTAGTTAGCCTAAATAATTTATTCTGATTAAAATACTAAAATAAATTTTAAGAATTGTTAATACCATTAAATTATCTGTTAAATTTATGTCCATTATAATGCCATTTTTATAGCCACAAGGTTACACCGGTGAATTTAATAGAAAAATTTTAATAATTTTAACAACTAAACTTGAATTTATAAATTTAAAAAGTAAAAAGATAAAATTCTTGAATATAGAAATACGTTAACTAAGATAAAAAATACAAAATTTGAAGCATATTATAACTTTTAAATTTTAAGTCTATAATTTAATCCAAAATAATTAACTAAAAGCGTGATACTAATTTATTTAAAAAATAAGATGATTTACTTTTTCATGTATAATTAAATAAATTTTTATTTTTTTCATCACTATAAACTATCACAAAATTAGTGTCTCGTAATTTAATCTTTAATATATGGATGCTCGAAAGCAAAACATTTAAAACTATTATCATCACAACCGACAGGTATCAATGTGGTGAAAAGACAACAAAAAACAGTTAATCAAACAATATTTTTAGCTATATGGTTCTTTTGTAGGTGTCTTTATTTGGTGGGTGCAAATCGCCAATATTCTACAATTTCTTTAAAGAATCTAGGGCTAAAAAAAATCGTAATTGATATGGATAATAATGTAGTTATTTATTTGATTAAAGTAATTTCAGTACAACACCATCACTCGCCTGTGTTACAAGTAGACCTGTTTATGGGTCGGACTACCTGGCCCGTTTGAAATGTGGAAAGATTTAGACAAAAATATAAGCTCGAAAAATGAGTTTGGACAAAAAAATGAGGCCCGTTTAAAAAAATGGATTGGGCCTCGGATAAGACATTTTTGGCCCGGGCCCGGCTCGACCCGAATTCACTAAATGACAAAAAAATTCTGCTATTTTTTTTATTTTTGAATATTATTTTCTTATTGTTTTCTCCATATTTTACTACCATATTACTATTAGTTGCTACTATTTTATTGTTATTATTTGGATATTATATAAAACTTATTTTATTATTAATTTTGTTATTATTTTAAAGGTATTTGTTAATTTTGTTATTATTTTACAGGTATTTGCTTGTTAAGTTGCATTTATCTTAGTGCTATTTAAATCTACATATTTTTTAAAATATATTTTTAATTTGTTGAAAAATATTTATTTTGATTTTTTTAGTATTTTTGATGTATTATATATATTTAAAAATCATATAAAATAATATAAAATAAATACAGGCGGGCCGGACCGTGCCCGGGTTTTAGTATTTTCATTTGGGTCGGGCTTGGAAAAATTTTAAGCCCATTTTTTAGGCCCGACCCGGCCCGAGCCCAATGAGTGGCCTAAATTTTTAGTTGAGCCCGGCATAAATCCAACCCGGCCCGGCCCATGAGCACATCTAGTTACAAGCTGTTAAAGATTAATTCTAATTATCTTGAATGATTCAGATTACATATATATTTAGAGAAGGTAATCGGACAGCCGATGGTTTGCCATCAACAGTGTCCTTAAGACCTCTGGGTAGATATATCTACATGCAACTGCCGGATAAAGTTCTTCAACTGTTATAGGATAATTACTTTGGAATAACTTGGCCTCGCTTAACCTAGTTATGATTTTTATCCTCCTTCTTGTAAAAAAAAAAAAAGAAAAAGTAACATTAAAAGAGTTGATAGACGCACAAAATTCCAAAAAGTTGAAATTAATTTATTATTATTATTTACAATTGATGAGCCAAATCGCTATCAACATAGAATATAATTGTTCTTTGATATTCTATTATCTTTTTTTTTTTTTTCCTTTCGATGTTATTATTATTATTATTATTATTATTATTATTATTATTATTATTATTATTATTATTATTATTATTATTATTATTATTATTATGTTTTCGTTAATAAAGATGAGATCTAACCACACCATGACCATCGTTTTCTTCAACTTTCGGTCGTCGAGAAACGATGGGTTCGAATACTCCGCTCATGCGAGGTTTGTCACATTTTTGCTAATGGTGGATTGCTTTCTCCATGTGCATGAACCTATGATGTAGGCCTTGGGAAAACTCCCCTTCAACAACTTGAAGGAACGTCAAACTCTAGCAATTATAATAAGACACAAAATCATACTGATTTTCAGTCAAATAAAGCTCATACTAGTAAGGGTCTTATTCACCAATTACTACTCCCATTTTCATCTACCCACCTACGTACGTGCACGATTTTACCAACATAAGAGTTTCGTTGTATAAGAATTTAGTTGGATCTAAAAAAATAAATAAAGATAAAAGTGTTTCCAGAAAATTTTTTTAAGAATAGTTATTTTTCTTTCGAATGTAGAATGAATAAGAAATATTATTTTCTAAATACAATACCTTTACTCGATCAGAATAATTTGTAATGTACCATGCTTTGTTTTAAATCAGAATTATATCAAAAGATTACTCGAGAAAGAAAGACTGTACAAAATAGTATTTCACCATAAGTGGATGCACCGACTCAAAATGGTTAAAGTACTTGGGAGGTCTTTGTATTATAGAGACTGTGTCAGATTAGTCATTCTATTATTAAATGGATTAATTTAGTTTTTATACTATTAAAAAGAATCAAATAAGTCCAAGTTGTACCAAAGTTAACATTTATTATATAAAAAATATCTTGAAAATTATTTTTTTCAATTAGAATTTAATTTCAAACAAAAGATTTCATTTATGAAACCATAAAAACTTTGAAAATCTTAAACAGTAAAGGATGTTTTTCTAAATAGTAAATGTTCATCTCTATTCTAATTTGACATTATTTGGTTCATTTTAGTAGTACAATGACTAAATTAACCCATTTAATAGTGGATGGATTAATTTGATCAAATCCCTATGATAGAGGTACCTTCCATATACATTCACTAACTCAAAATTGAAGCCTCCATGGTGCAATAAAAGAGTGCCTATATATACCTCTTCAAGTTCATGTTTTTTGAAGTTGGCAAGAGTTCTATAATTTAAGCATTGAGGACTGGATTGTTCTTAACCTCACCAAACCTTGGTATTTTTCTAGCTCTATAGAAAACTAGAATATTTTCTTTGCTATTGCTTGTTGGTTTTTGTGGAAGAGAAGAAATGCTTATATTTTTACTCCTGACTGTGTGGACAATGATGGTTTTATAATTGTTGCATGAGACATAAAGAAGCGATTTTTTTTTCCAGTCAATTGAATCAGATTCAAGGATTCACAAATGTCCGGAGAAGGTGGACGTAGCATGGCCCCCTCCATCGGAGGGGAAATGAAAAGTAAATGTAGACGGTGGCCAAAACTCGAAATATAAAATAGGTATGGTCATGCCCGGTCCTAGGGGTCGTTTGGAGGTGCGACCGCTCAAGGCCCAAAGCTGAAAGGAGTCTAAAATATTATTTTCCAGTTGTTAAGGGGCCCAAAAAATATTTTTTTAACTTTTAAAGGTCAAGAAAAAAAATTACCAACTTTTAAGGGGCCCAAAACTTTTTTTACCAACTTTTAAGGGACCTAAAATCCCATTTTATTGTTTTGCCTAGGGCCCCAAAAATGTCAAAAAGAGGCCTGGGTATGGTGAATGATGTGATTCAAAGTGCATCTAGCTCATGGTGCTTACGATTTGCAAGGAATATCGGGTTGTGCTTATGAGGCAGAACTTTGAGGTATTCTTGATGGTCTTGAGCAGGCTTGGGAGCATGGCTTGGGAGCGCTGCATCATGTTAAGGGTATTCTGATGATACATCAACTGGATTCATTTATCATTTATGACATTCCAAGCAAACCTGCTGCATCGAGATTGGGATATTGATATTAGGCATGTGCATCGAGAATGCAATAGAATAGTTGATTGCTTAGCAAAGGTTGCAGAAGGAATGGTTATTGGTTTTTACTCTTGGTCCCAACCTCCTAATTTTACTTTGAATGTGTTGCATGAAGATGTTACTGGTTTAACTTTTCTTAGATTGATTGCTATGTAATAACTTATACCCTCATTCATAATAATAAAAATAATAAAAGTTTAATTTTTGGATTTGAGACTCAACCATATGATGGCAAATGATCAAACTTTTAAGCACGAGAGCGATAGTTGATTACCAACGATTATGTGACAGTTTATATGATGCTATTTGGTGTAGTAATATACGAAAATTGTAGTTAATATGTGTCGAAACCATTTTTTGAAAAAAAGAGGGATTTACTTTTGAAAACACAAATTGAGAGTCGCCACCAATCCTTTTTTGCTGAGGTGTGATCGAGTCACCTCGAACAAGCGGTTATTTTTAACAAACAGTTTCATTTATTAAAACAACGGTTTTGGTCTACGAAATTCAGAAAATAGGTTCAGAAATCGGTTACGTACGAGGAAGGACTAGCACCCTCGATACACCCAAAATTGGTACCTAGTTGATTAACGTATGCCTTAATATCGAAAATTGAAAATTTTGAAAGAGTTTTAAATACGACCCTACTTAGTAATAATGTTTTTCCTTAAAAATCGTTTAGATAAATTAGAATGCATGTCAAAGATCGTCTCACATCAAGGTAAGATGTCATATCCAATACGTTAGGACACAACACCTCAACCCTCAAATATAAGCTTGCCTTTTATATTATTTAAAACTCATGTATTTTAAATTTAAAAGGATATTCTATTATTTGGACCAAACGAAAAAATCGAAACACAGTACGTTAGGGCACAATTTCTCGAATTTCTAAATACGAAATATTGCCTTTATTTAAAAAATCCTTTTTTTACGAGTTTGGGTAAAAAATGTAACGTGATTTTGAAATAAAATGTGAAATAAATTACAATGCGAATATGCATAATAGGGTAATAAACATGACAATATAAAATAACAATAACAAGGTCAAAAATATGGGATATGTGTAACACCTCCTAACCCACATCCGTCCCCGGAACAGGGTTACAGGATGTTACCGGAGTTTACAAAATATTTACACATAATTCCACTATTTGCTCATATTCCAGTCAAGCTATCTTTTCGAGTCATAGTCACTAAATTATTTATATCTTGAGCTACAGAACTCCAAATTAAGTTTTGCTAATTTTCCCGGAAACTAAACTCACAAATATTTATACCATAAAATTTTTAGAATTTTTGGTTTAACCAATAAGTACATTTTATTCTTCAAAGTCACCCCTATTTCGCTGTCAGATAATTCCGGCCCCTCTTCACTAAAGATTAATTATTTTCTCATACAAAATTCAGATAATGTTATTGTTTATTTCTTTTGAAAATAGACTCATCAAATATTTTAAGCATATAAATTTAGACCTCTAATTATTTTTCTTCAATTTATTACGATTTTCCAAAGTCAAAATAGGGGAACCTGAAATCATTCTGACATTGTCTCACAAAAATTAAAATATCTCATAATATGAAATTCTTTTGATTACACCATTTCTTCTATGTAAAACTAGACTCAATAGGATTTAATTTATTATTTTATTCAACCTCTAAGTCGATTTCCACAATTTTTGGTGATTTTTCAAAATTGAACTACTGCTACTGTCCAAAACTGTTTTAGTGAAAAATGTTGATAACTAAGTTTGTTACACCTTCACTTCCTTTCAATTAAACCCTATATATGCCATACAAACCTTAAGATGCATAATAAAATGTACCGAAGTAATCTGGCTAGTGTGCCCTGATATGTTGATCCGATCCACCGACCTCACGTCAATCTACAAAGAACATTAAATACATAGGAGTAAGCTTATGTAAGCTTAGTAAGTTCATAGGCTTGAAACATAAATCTTACCTAAATACCATAGCAACTCAATAAACAAGTATTATACATATATCTCTTGCCATCCACAATTTCACTCGATGAATTCATTTCATTGAGCTCAATTTCAAACATCAAATATCCAATCGTATTCCGACATTTAGCTTCAACTATCACTTACCAACACTTGTCAAATTAGAGAACGTGTTACGGATTTGAGTACATCGTGATCTGAAGCTCGAAGTCTAGCTGAAGCACATAAGTGCTAAACGGAATCCCAAAGGCTAACTGAAGCACATAAGTGCTAAACGGAAGCCCGAAGGCTAACTGAAGCTCATCAGAGCTGAACTGATACCTTAAAAGGGTTAACTGAAACTCATATGAGTTAACGGAAGCTCGTAAGAGCTAAACAAAAAGCAAATACGAGAATTCGCAACAAATGCTGAATCTCGGTTTACTTGGGTAATTTACCGTCAATTCATCTTTTTCACTGAACGATCGTACTCGTTTCCTGCGTTCTGCTAAATTTGAACTTTTGCTTCGATTTTCATATTATTACAATATTCATGATTCAATAACAAATATATATACAATAATACATTTAACCATTCTTAGTTTAGCAAATAATTATGAAATTTCAACCATATGAACTTACCTGGGCCAATTTGTAGAAGTTATGAAAATTCAGGGACTAATCGAAAATTTCCTCTATTCCACATTTTCTTCGGATTCTCGATCTATAATATAGAATTTTTCATTCATTAACATTCATTTCAGATCTAATTCACTTCACAATTTATGCCCTTTAATTTTTAAAATTACATTTTTATCCCAAATTTTATAGTTTTTACAATTTAGTCCTTACTCAACTCACCCATCAATTGAACTATTTTTTTCCCAATTGACACTTTATTTTATCATTATAAACTATTTCACAACTTTTGATATTCTGAATTTCAAAACCAACATCTAATTCACAACTTTTTCACAATTAGGTCCTAAATACCATTTTCTATCAAAATTACTTAATAAAACCACCTTAATATGAAATTAGAACTTAAATTTCATAATAATTCATCATAAATTTCCCTTACTCAGCCAGGGTAACTTCCAATTTCACCCACCAAATAAAAAACTAGTGAATTCTATAAGTGGACCTAATTGTAAAAGCTATAAAAACATAAAAATTATCAATAAAAAGCAAGAATTAAACTCACATGATGTATAAATATGAAAAATCAGCTTTCTACAGACCTCCTATGGTGTTTTGGCTGAGAAAATATGAAGAGATCTCTAGATTTTTCAATTTTGTCTTTATTTTATATGTTAAAATTATAAAATTTCCAATTTTGCCCTTATTTCCCTTATTTTTCTGCTGATTTTCTTGCCCTTTCCGTCTAACCTATTCACTTTTAGGCTTAATTGCCCTTTAAATCCTCTTTCTTTTAACACTTGAGCTATCCTTCTAGCAAATTTTGCATTTGTTATAATTTAGTCCTTTTTATTTAATTGACTACCCAAACGTTAAAATTTCTCAACCAAACTTTTATACTAACTTAATGACACTCAATAAATATTTTTAATATTTATGGCTCGATTTTCAAATTTGAGGTCTCGATACTTTGTTTTCAACCCGATTTACCTAATTAATTCTTTTAATTCACCAAATTCACCAATTCACAAATTCTTCTAATTTCTTACTTGACTCATAAATATTAAATTATTATCTTGTTCAATTTTACTTGTCGAATTTTGTGATCTCAATTCACCGTTTCCGACACTACTGAAAATTAGGCTGTTACAATATGAATAAAAAATGAATAAAATAACACGAGCCAAAAGGGAATAATATGTGGATGGATAAATGAATATTAATAAAATTTTAATTTAGAAAATTTTCGAGTGAACAAATGAATGGATGAAATAAGAAAATACTAAGAAAAGGTTTAAAATAATGACAATAATAATAATGAAAAATAATAATAATACATTCATAAAATAAAAAAATAATACGTTAATAATGATATTAATGATAAAAATAGAAAATAATAATATATATAAGGATGATGATAGTATGTACGTAATAATAATAAAATAATAATAGTAATAATAATCGTAGTAAATATAAAAAGAAAATATATAAGGTTCTGAAAATAATACAAAATTAATTAATTTAATAATATGATAATAATAGTAATAATAAAACAATGCTAACAATAATAATAAATATAATAGTAACGATAAAAATAATAATAAAAAAATAGAAAATAATAATATATTAATAAACTTAATAATATGATAAAAAAAATTAATAATGATAGTACTGATATGGAAAAAATAGTAATCATAATATATTAATAATAATAGTAGAAAAATAATAATAATAATAATAATAATAATAATAACAATAATAATAATAATAATAATGAAAACAATAATACTAATAATAAATAATATAATAGTAAATACAAAACTCAAATTAATTCATTGAATAGTAAAATAGCAAAAATAATCGAAAAGGGACCAAATTGAATTGAAAACTGAAATTCTGGGGCTAATCCGAAATGAATAGAAGATAATAGGACCAAATTGAACACGCGGGCATCAAAGAGGGGCTAGAAGGGAAATAATTGCCACCCTCCAAAATGCATAGCATCACTAGGGACTAACGCGTAACAGGAAGAAAATCACAGGGGCAAATTGCAAAATAAAAAAATTGAATTAACAAAAGTGAAAAATGCAGAAGGGCAAAATGCGCAGTTTGCCCATCCAAGCAAAACACGCGGATCCTCCCTAGCGAGTCGGGTCGACACACAGGTAAGGGGGGAAACGACGTCTTTTGGCCTATGCGCACAAGCACCAAAACAATGCCGTTTTGTGCACTTATAAAACCCAAAATTTTCTAAAAAAGGTTCATTTTCTCTCCTCTCTTCAAAAAAACAAAGTTTCCCCCTCACCCTTTTCTCTCTGCAGGCCTGCCTCACGGGCCAAGTCTCCGGCGTCGTCCTCTATCGTCGCCGGCCGCTGTGCAAAAAGGTAAGTTTTTTTAAAATATTTTGAAAAGTTAAAAAAAAAAAAAAAGAGAATAAAGAAAAGTATGTTTACATTCGGAAAAGGAAAATAAAATAGGGGAAAAAAAAGAAAAATACCCCTAACGTTCTTTGAACCTCGTTAATTTCTTCTTGCTATCTATTACTCGTATATGCTTGCTATTTTTCTGGTTTGTGTGAATGTTTGAGTCTATTTTTGCTTTCAATCTCTGCTTTTTGTTTGCTTGTATTTAAAAAACTCCCCCCTTTACACTGTTGAGAATGGCTTTATATAGCCTAAATTACAACTGTTTGTTGCGTGCTTGTAGGTGTGGAGCGAAGATCACGGAGGCATGGTGCGGACGTGGCGCGGTGGAGCAGCACATGACGCGGAGGGGGCGCGCAACGTGCGGCGCCTGGAGGCTAACTTGCGGCGCAAAGAGCATTTGGGGTTAGGGTTTGTTTGGGGTTTGGGTAGTTGGGCTAGGTTTTGGTTGGGTCTGATTAGTTAATTAGGGGTTTGGGTAGTAATTTGGGCCTGGGCAATTGGGCCAAATTATTTTGTAATTTTTACATTATTTTGGGCTTTTACTTATTAAGGCCCAGTCAAATTTGGGTATTTACAATATGTTTTATGAAAAAAATCTTATAATTTACTAAAAAAAAATAAAAATATTTAGTCAAAGTAATTAAAAATTACAATTTTTATTAAAATAAAGATAAAAAAATGAAATCCTTTTTATGTTTTATCAAAATAAATTACTACAAAATTTACCATCGTCACTATTTGTAACTAAAAACTTTAATGGGAAATAGGTGAGGCTCACATTCTAAATGTTTTTTTTTTATACAATGCCTAAAACTATTCATAGTCCCTCCCCAACCCTTAAATAGGGAGATAATATCCTTCAGAACACTCGAACCCACGTCTTCCTACACTGATAATAATATCGATGTCAACCGAACTAAGATTCAATTGGCATGACTTCCATTTTATATTTAAAAAAACTGTCATTTTAAGTCTCACCTATTTTTTTTAAAAGTATAGTTGTAAATTAACGTGTTTACCACTCTTGCAAAGAATCTCAAGTGCATGTGTCATTTGAAATTAATTACTTCAAATAACTTTCACCGGTTATAATATTATTTTTGTGTTATTTTGCCCAATAAAAACTGTTTCATAGTTATCAGCATTTTGATGATCTTTGATTTGGTTTATTGTATAGTATTGTAAAGAGAACTGTTAAGAGATTTTCATTTGAAAATAAACAAAGTTATGAATGTTAAAAGTAACTCTAGAGGTGAGATCTTGATGCCACAAGAGCATTTAGAATTATTTGATTCATAGTTTTTTTTTTTTTTAATTTAATATTTTGTTTTAGAGAAAAAGAAGGGTGCTTATGTTTATTATTATAAGTGAGGCTTTGGTGTTGATAATGAGTTAAGTTTCAAAATCCTATCATATCATCTATAGCTTTGCAACCTAGTTAGCTATCTCAGATTGATTATCTTATTTCGTGCTTTTGAATTTTATGTTTCTTTTAATACTTTTGACATTAATGAAAACTTTCGATTTATCGTTTTTCTCTAACTTTTATTTATTTTTTATTTTATAAGGGTTTTTTTCTCTCAAAATATAACAACATATTACCATCATAAAATAAAGTAGTAAAAATAAAAGTTATCTAACTATGCTGAATTTAATTACTCAACTATAAAAAGTGATGACATTGATCTGCCTGTGGAGTTTGGGCATTATAATAGTGAAACACTATGTTGAGTATGAATTTGCATGTTCAATCTTAGCCTGCTGATATATGCTGACCAACTTGCATGCTTTGCATTGCCGTATACGGTGACCACAGTGTCATCTGCACCCTTCTCCAGGTGTCGCCAATGCGTGCCTAATCGGCTAAGCCGTATCTCGCCCTGGCCGCTGATCTAAAACTTGTTCACAAAGATGACAGTAGATACCAACATCTTCTTGGTCCATTTTTTACTCATGTACATAAATTATCCACCATATTTGCATACATGCTCAGCAACAGCTGTGACTGTCATTTGGTTGATATTAAACAAATCCACAAGCACTTTGCCTAATGAAAAACAACAAAGCTCCATTCAACTTTGAATAAGAAACTCAATGTTGAATTATTTGGTTAAGTGGATATGTGATCAGCAGAGCTAATAAGAGAATTGGGCAAATTTTGTCATCAGTCCCTGTATTTAAATGAAGTTTTAGATTTAGACCAGTGCTTAAATAGATTTGTGATCAGCAAATCTTAAAGTTTTGGTAGATTTGAATAAGAAAATTGGGGTAAAAATACTATTGAAGCTCCTGTACTAGCAATAGGATTGTTTTTTGCCCCTTCTACTAAAAAATATGCAAATTATTCTTTGTACTAAAATTTTTAATAACAAAAAGGTAAGAGGACTAAGGGATAGTTTGACAATGCTTTTGAAAAGTGCTGTGAAAAAGTACTTTTAAGAAGTGCTTTTGAGAAGTGATTTTGAAAATTTTGGTTTAAAATTTGAGTATTTAGCATTGCTGTCAAAAAGTACTTTTGAGAAATAAAATGTCCATTTTAGACATGTTATTATTAAGTAACAAATATATATTTAAATAATATTTAAATTAGTTAATATTATTATATTTTAGTAAGAATATAAAAAAATTATTATAACTTCTTGTTAATATTTTAATAGATAAAATATAAATTTTAAATATTTTTAAGCAATAAATGTTAATTATTTATAAAATTTAATTAGAATATATAAATTATATTTTAAATATTTAAATATAACTATTAAATATTTGTAATTAGTATTTTAAAAAATATTTTTTTATTTTTAATTAATGATTTTAACACATTTGTAATTAAGTACCAAGAAAAAAAGGGGAAGTACTATGTTATTGGAGGAGTGAAAAAATAATTAAGCACTAAAAGTGCTTTTGGGAGAGGAAAAACTAAAAATTTTAACTTCTCCTTTTTAGAAGTGCTTTTCAAAAGTACTTTTAAAAAGCTAAAAATTTAAGCCAAAAGCTGCTTGTTCTGCACAGCTTTTCTTCCAGAAGTGTTTTTGAAAAGCAATACAGAACTGGCCCTAAATATCAAACTTTGTTAAAGTACAAGGACTGATAGGATATTTTGACCAAGGAAATTCCAACATTGAATAAGAAAATCAAACGATCTAATCAACTTTGAAGGATAAAACCCTATCAACTTGCCAAGTGCACTGACATTTTTTTTTTCTGGGTAAAGAACATAGCTTTATCACGTTCAATTAAACATCACTTATATGATTCTGGGTGGGTTTAGTCGATTTCTCCAGCTGGCTATTGTCTAAACCCAGTTCCGTGCCAAATGCCAACATGTTTAGTGTTGGCTATTCTGAGTGGGTTTAGTGGAATTTCACTAAACATCCTCAAACTATTCCTTAGTTTTTATGTTGGTACTTGTACTTCAAAACGTTTTAATTGAGTCTTTAAAGTATCAATATTGTATCAATGATGTCTTTTTGTCAATTTAACCATCAATTTAGGCATTAAAAGGCAATTTGGATCTAACGTGGAATATTTGATAACACGTAGATCAAATTGTAAACTCATATATTCCTATCGTATAGACAACATGGATCTGATAAGTTAAGAATAAAAGCAATTTTTCTTTTAACACTTTGAATTCAATTTGTCCATACAAAAGGGACAAACATGTTTGCAATTTGATTAATGAAATTTAAATATGCACTACCATAGATTTGAGTCAACATTTAACGTCTAAGTTAATGACTAAGCCGATGGAAGGATTCAATTGATATGATATACTAATATTTTGAAGGTTCAATCAGAACGTTTTAAGTTTAGGGTCAAATTAGACTTTGAATCATAATTTGAGAATACTTTATGCAATTAACTATTATATAATTTTTAATATATTAATAATTGTGATACATGTGTGAGTGGGGTAAAATTGATTAACTTAAATTCATCAAAGTAGTTGTTTCTCAAGTCTAGAAGATCAATCAACTTGTGACGAGTTTTTTTTTGCTAGGATCCAATTGGTGAAGATAAATGGAAGGAGTTAATAGGTTTGCAAGAGCCTAAGTTGTGAAAAAGGTAACCCAAACACATATCAATTAAAGATTAAGTCCATTTGAATTTTATATGGATTGCTTGAAGATTTAGTTGTTTTATTTTTGGGCTACTTTATCAATGGACCAATTAAGAAGTTTATTTTTTTTAAACCCAAGTTAATTTGTTTTCTTCTAAATTTGGTCCATGTACAACTCCCACAAAGCTAACAAAATTCACTTAGGATGGGTTTGGATGGGTGATGGGATGTGGTATAGTGCGTTTAGTTTACTTTTTTCTCATGCTACAGTATCTAATCTCACCGCCATCGTTGTTTTTACACTGACCGCAGGTAAAAAGAAAAAGCTACCTTTCATAGCTATTTGTTTTTTTTATTATTATTATTTTAGCAAACAACATTTTTTAAACTAGTTTTTAGAGACTTGTTTCTTTTTTTTTCTCAACTCCCTTCTTATATAAACCCAACTTTGATTTGAATGAAAGTAGTTTTTGAGTTCTTACTTAGAAGAAATCTTTTCTTGTTTCTTTTAGAAGAGTTTTGCACTCAAATTTCTTCAAGATTGTTAGTTGGAGTTCTTGAAGGGTCGATTAAAGTCGTTAGTCGAGTTTATTGATGTTTGTTCTTCAATTGGATATCTTTCTTCCCGTCTCATCATCATCATTTTTATCATCTTTCCATCCCCTTTATTATTATTATTATTGAATTGTTCCTAACTTATTTATCTTTTAATTTCATATTTGACATCATATTTTTGGAGAACAATATTTGGCTTTTCTCCTTCAAAAATCCATAAATCTATCTCCTCTGGTTTCAATTTCATTCTTCTAAATTTGCTTTATTTAATTATTTCTAATCATTTGTTTGTTTAATTTTTAGATTCGGATTCTAAACATTTTTAGCAACTTGAAATCGATCCATCCATTGCCATCTATCAAATTGGTATTATATAAATAACACCTTCTAATTCTTTTGGGTAAAAGTACTATGAAGTCTCCTATATTAGGAGTCAAATTACATTTTGCTCTCTTTACTCAAAATAATGCAAATTAGTCCCTATACATTAGATGACAGAGTAGATGGTATTTTTTGTTAAAAATTTTATCCATTTCTATTGTTAAAAATGCGTTGCTGATGTAAAAACTAGTCAATTACATGTGGCATGCCTCATGTACCTTATACTGATATACATGGGCAGTTTTTTTATAGTAAAAATAAAAGAAATTTTTAACAAAAAGACTAATTTGCTCTTTGATCTAACGTACATGGACTAATTTGTTCTTTTTTTTAGTAGAGAGGAAAAAATACAATCCAACTCCTAATACAAGAGCCTCCACAATACTTTTACCAATTCTTTTGTATCCACTTACCAAATCTACTTGTGCATTAAATTTGTTTTGGATCAAATTAAAAAAGTTATTGTTAATCGATTGTAATTATTTATAATTTAAAGTTAACTAATTTGATATCACTCATCAATCAACTCCCAACTCAGTTAAAAAAATTATTGAAAATTCATCTTTTTATAAAATAAAAAACATTGCTATAAGAGTATTTCTATCATTTTATATTTTATGTTAAATCTAGAAAAATGCAGATGACGGGATTTGAGCAAAAACACTATAATGTTCAATATTTCAACTTTATCATTTAAATTAAAACCTCATTTATTTATTATATTAATTTTTTTATAAATATATTTGTTGCATATTTTTTTTTAGATATTAATTAATTGGCTTCCTCAATCAAATTACCCAAACTTCAATTGTTATATCATCAACAAATTAAAATTACATATTTCAAGTTTTAATTTTAAATTTTTTATAATTCAAATAAACATAACCATCCAACAAATATTTAAATTTCAATTAAGCATATAGTAAATACTGAAATTCCAATTGCTTATCATGTGGATGTCAAAACATTTTTTTTCAAAAATATTAAAAATAATTATAATTAAAAAATAATTGTTTAAGTGATAGGTATTTTTAGCAGTAGTATTTATTATTGGAGAAAAAAAGGAAAAAAAATCTTAATAGCCTAATAAATACTTTTTAAAGAGTAAAAGAACATAATAATTTTAGTGATAGGTATTTATTATTAGAGAGACAAAAAAAAATCTTACTGGATAGTTTATTTTTTTTTAAAAAACAACATATTTTCTCAAAAAAAAAAAAACAACATATTTAACCTCATTTTATAAATATATTATAATTAAATTTTAACTGATTAAAATTCATTATATCTTATATATTTCTTCTCTATTTTCAATAATTCTAGAAATGTAAATTAGTGCCTTGGAATCATCTAGGCAGTTTAAAATGTTTATATTACCAAAGTGGGTCTCTTAAATGTCTTAGTAAAGGAAGTTAGTAGCCAACTATGATAAAACTCTTCAACTTGAATGTGGTTTGAGGATTCGTTATCTTGATATGGAGTTTTTAGATAATTTTTAATGTGATTAGATGACAGATCATGTGTTGATTAAGTGTTGATGAAGGAAATGATTTAAATTTGGAGATGAGCTCAGATACTCAATTCGAGTTTAATTGAACATTTATTTTTAATTTTGAGCTCGGCTTAAGATATAATCGTACTACTTGAGTTTGATTAAAATTGTTTTATCTCGAGATATTATTGTTCATGGGTCGGGCTGGATTGAGTTCGGGAGGAAGGGAGCTAAGCATGATATTAATATATTTTATGCTTGCTCAAGTCTAACTCGATCAAGAATATGGACCTAAAGTTTTGCCCAAGCCTGCTTATATTATTATTTTTCAAAATTTTAAAAATATATTTTTTATTAATTTTAATATTTAATAATTATATGTATCTTTTATTTATGATAGTTTCATATATAGGCATCTTATTTTGTTAATGTTTACATTATAGTAGTATTATATATTACTATAGATTTAATTTTTATGTATTATAAATTACATAATATAAAATGTTACAAACTTGGAAAAAAAAGTTGGATTTAAGTCTTGAATGTTCAAGTCTGAGCTCAACCCATATTTTCAACGACCTTATTTTTTGTTTAAACCTATTTTTCTGACCTAATATATTTGCCTAAACCCTCCCAATTTTCACGTGAGCTTTTGGGCTTGGGCGAGCAGCCCTACCCATGAACATGTCCATTTTTGCACTCAATTAAGCTTGTATATATTCAAGCTCGAGCACGGCTCAATAATTAAACTTAGAGTTAATAATATATATTAAAATTAAAAAGTTTGATAAATCTTGTAAACTATTCTAATTAAGTATTACTAAACTCGAATCCAATACAATCGACAACTCAAAATATCCAAACTCAAACAAAACTTAATAATTACCGAATCAATTTAATTTTTTTCGAATCAAAGTTTAATAATTTACAACCAACAATATTTCATTTCATTTACATCCTTAAATGAGGTACCTCCTGAACTTGTTTAAAACAAAGGGAGAATTTTATTTCAAATAATAAAAAAATTGGAATATTCTACGCCATCTGTTTTTTTTTTATTTCTCCTATAAGAAAATATTGACTTTATTAATTAATTTCCACCGTCGCCTCCCCTATACGTAACCTAAAACAAAGGCACATGCCGTTGTCCGTTAGTTCCTCAAGTCAATATCTACAAAAGGGTTCCTTTTATCATATTTATTTAAAAATAAAATAATCCGTTCAATTTGGTTTATAATTTAATTGTAAATATATACTAATATAAAATATATTTTAAATAAAAAAGAAATTGAGTTTTTTAATTTGATAGACCTAGCAAACCGATTGCAGTTAAACATTAGGCAAACAAATTATGTTTGACAGTTATTAGCGGTTCATAGGTGAGAGGGTCTTTATCACCAAAAATAATTAAAATTTAACAATTCTTTTTTATATATATATATGAAATTGAAAGCGGTGAATAGGATGCACCTAGAGGTCATCATGGTCGGGTTAGGTCGGGTCGAATCTCAATAAAATTTAAGAATTATTTTCTAGGTTCAAGTCTGACTTAAAAAATGAACCTAAAAATTTATCCAAACTTGGCCTGAATTATAATAACTAAATTTGGGCCAAAAATTTATACCCGAGGCTTGACCCATTTTGAAAACGAGCTTTATTTTTTATCCAAAACTATTTTTCGGGCTTAAATTTTTACCGAAAAATTTTCACTTTTCGGGTGAACCTTCGGGTCTGGTGGAGTGGTCCGACCCATGATCAAGTCTAGATGCATCGCAGCAGCGGTAGCGATAATGTACATTAGATTAAGGAACAAATTGGTTTTCATTCTACATTTCATACCTACTAAATGTAATGAAAATATCATAGAGATCTATGTATTAGGAGTTGAATTGTCATAGAGATCTATGTATTAGGAGTTGAATTGTATTTGGTCTTTTTTATTAAAAAAATGGGCAAATTAGTTATGTATATTAGATTAAAGAGTAAATTGATTTTTTTGTTAAAATTTTCATCCATTTATATTGTTTAAAATTGGTGTGGTTGACAGAATAACCAAACAATAGCATGTAACCTGCCTAGTGTACCTCATACCGATGTACAAAGACTAATTTTTAATAGTAGAATTGGATGAAATTTAAAAAAAAAAAGACCAATTTACTCTTTGATTTAGCGTATATGGATTAATTTGCTCATGGTTTGAGTAGAAAAAATAAAATACAATCTAAGTCTTAGTACAGAAAATTCCATGGTACTTTTATCAATGCTCATTTTCATATACTGAAACAACATTATTGAGAGCCTGTTATACTTTAAAATGATTTAGAGCTCGGTCGATGAATGGCTTCGGATCAAGGCCATTATTGAGTCAATAATTTTAGAGAAATAATATCTAGCAATGGGAATTTTTTTTTTTCAAGAGCCAAAACTAGACTTCATTTTGAATTGATTAGTCAAGGATTGGAAATGTAAGAGCATGATGCCTGTGAGTCAGTTGAAGGAAGGAAATGTGGAAAACGGGAAGAACCTTGGAATCAGCTGGCAGTTGAAGCTTATACGCTAATGGTCCAACGTAATGAAGAATTTTGTAAGGGCCAAAGAAGTGAGTGGAAAGCTTAACATACTGGCAAGGAGCTAATGATTTTTGACAGTATGGTTGCAATCGCAGAAACACATAATCAGCAACCGTAAAAGTTACTTCATGGTAATGTGCATCTACTTGTTGTTTCATTCTAGTTTAAGCCTTTAAAATCTGTTCTTTAAGAAGCTTTGGCATGGGATCACATTAAATGAGTTAAGCATTAAGGTCAGCAATCCTAGTTTCACCATGATTAAAAAGAGAAATTGCTAAAGGGTTATGGCCATATACCAATCTGAAGGGTGTGGTGCCAGATGAAGAATAGAACCTAGTATTGAAAGAAAATTTAGCCCATGGTAGGTAGGTACTACAGGTATGCAGTTGTTGTTAAGCACAGCATCGTAAATAGGTCTCCAAGCACTAATCGACCACCTCTGTTTGACCATTCATTTATGGGTCGTAAGAGGTGCTCATGCGCAATGTGGTTGAGTTGGAAGAGCTCCTACAAAAAAAAGCATTGAGAAAATAGAACATCGTAGTTAGAAACTATGAATCTTAGGATGCCATGAAGTCGCAAAATTCCCTTTAAAAAAAAAACAATATATTTTTATGTATAAGGGTGAGCGATTATAATGAAAGAAAATCACTAAAGCTGATTGAATTGAGTGGTAAAATTAAAAAAATGTTTTTTAAGGAAAATTTCGAGTTAGATTAAATTTTTTAATTTTATTTCTGGTAAATTATAAAAGAAGGTACGTAATAAATATAATTCAAATTTAAGCTAAATCTGAAGAGTTAAACATCTTAACTATCAGACCGATACGCGAGATATACACGACAGTGATGAGTGTGAAAATTGATTAGCATTCATGTTTTCAATTTTTTACTTGTTTTTGTATTGGAGGGAATAGGTGGGCCGTTTGTTCAAGTCATTACTGTTTAGCTTGAGGGGAAAACAGTGCGCAGGATAAGCGAATCTGCTTTGGGCGTAGGATAAGCCTGTAGATAGAATAGAATTCAATAAGCAACAGTTAAAACAAGAACAAAAATAAATAATAATAATAATAAAATAAACAAATAATAAAAAATATTAGTAAAAAATTCTACATATTTATTTTTCTTAAAAGGAAAAAAAAGAGAGGAGAAAAAAAAAGAAGTCGCCGTTGATGATCGATGTCGAAAATGAAGCATCTCTTAAGAAAACTCCACATCGGCGGTGGTTTAAATGAGCACCAACGATTGGCGGAGGCGCGGCCCGTGATCAGCCCTAGTCCGAGCCCGACTCCGGACTCGAACTCGATGAACGTGACGGGACCGGCAACAGTGACTTCTTCTTCATCGTCTTCGGTTACTTCAAGTACAATGGGGAGAATTGGGGCAGTTGAATCGGTCGGGGCAGATCGGACGGCTGGGGATGCGGTGGATTTTAATTTATTGGAAGAAGAGTTTCAGATGCAATTGGCTTTGGCGATCAGTGCCTCCGATCCAGAGACGGCTCAGATCGACGCCGCTAAAAGGATTAGCCTCGCCGGCACCGACAACAACGCGTTCGTTGAGTTGCTTTCGCTCCGTTATTGGGTAATATATTCTTCCGTAGTTCAATTTTTTAATATTTTCTTTTATATAATTAGGTTTTCGAAATCGCATTTTCTGTTCGAATCGGTCTTAATAGCCAATTATTTCCTCCCTTAATTTGGATATAAAGTCATTCTATATGTACCTTCATCTTCTTTTTTTTGGGGTGTCTTTTACTGATAATTCTGATTGCATTTCACGTTTCCTCGTTATAATTACTAGTATATGTATTTAATTTCGTTTGTATTGTAATTGAGGATTTTCAACTGCGGATCTCATTTCCCGTAGTAATCTTGGGAGTTCTTTGCTTTTACGCCATTCTTATTAGTCATGAAGTGATTGGGATAATAATTCACTTGTTGAATCTTTCTTCTGTTGTTTTATTACAGATGTTTTGATTTGCATGTTAAGCTCGATTAGTCTTGCTACCTCTATCAATTTAAGTTTTGCTATCATTCATTTTCTTTGATAGTATCTCATTGTTTATATATGTAAAGTTTACTGCTTGCCTCTTGCCGCTTGCCGCTTGCTACCAATGAATTGTGTTTCTATTATATGAAATCCAGGTATGTCGGTTTTGCTTGTTTTTTATCTCTGTTATATAATGCCAAGTCCTTTTTAACCATAGCTAGTTGGTAAACCTTGTTTTTTTTTTTTTTTTTTTATGCCATAACCTTTACATGCATGCTTCTTTGTCATGAACATAATATATATGTTGTTTTATTATTACTGTTTGCTTTCCTGTAATTATGAGTTGATTAGTTATTGGTTCAATTCTTATGGTGTTATATTGTATTCAATATGGATATGAATACTAATTGATGTTAGTTTTCGATATAGATTTTTTTTATTAATTAAAATGATCCTTTTTCATCCTTTGGTTTTCAGTACAGGCTGAAAGGTTCCTGTTCATGTCTAGACAAGTTCTAGAGCCCATAAGTTGATATATTTGTTTATTTTTCTCTTGGGGAAAAGAAAACTAATTTCTATGTTGTGTTATTTGCAGAATTATAATGTTGTAAATTATGATGAAAAAATTGTGGATGGATTTTATGATGTATATGGCATTGCCTCAACTCTGGGTGCTCAAGGGAAGATGCCATCTTTGGTTGATCTTCAAGCAGTATCAGTGTTAGATAATGTTGATTATGAAGTAATTTTGGTTAATAGGTTGCTTGATCCTGAACTGCAAGCACTTGAGAAAAGAGTGTATAACATATACGTGCAGTCCCGGGCCTTCGGCAGTGGCCCAGTTTTAAGTGACATGATTCAGCAAATCGCTGAAATAGTTGTTAATAGAATGGGTGGTCCTGTTGCTGATGCTGAAGAGATGTTGAGAACATGGAACTCGAGAAGTTATGAGTTACGGAGTTCTCTTAACACTGTCATTCTTCCACTTGGACAGCTTGATGTTGGACTTTCTCGTCATAGAGCCCTGCTTTTTAAGGTTGTAAAAACCCTTGCTCATCTTATTCCGATAAGTCAAACTAACTCATGTAACATATGTTCCTTTTAACTTCACTAATGTCTACAACACCCTTTTTCATTTTCATTTGATGGCTTTTGTTTAGCTTTTTTTTCTGCTAGGTCATTTATCCTGCCAGTTTTATCTAATTTTAACCTGCATTAAGGACACATGTAGACCTTTTATATGGAAATTGTTTCATGCCTCTGGTTCCAGGTTCTAGCTGATAGAATTAATCTCCCGTGTATGCTGGTAAAAGGGAGCTATTACACTGGTACTGATGATGGAGCTGTCAACTTGGTTAGAATCAACAATGGAAGGTAGTCTCCTCCAGCTATAATCTACATTTTTTTTTATCTTTGATTTTGGTAATTATGCTGTGTTTTCTACAATGTTTGCATATTAGGGTCTTTTTACTTGAGTTAGTCTCTCAATATTGTGGACCGGTTAAAATTTTCTGTTCAGCCTTGTTCTTTAGTTGGTTTAAAATTTTTACTTCATGCTAAATGCACATAAATTTTGAGTTTGTGTTTTTTTTTTTCAGTTTCATCCTGTCTTCTTCTTTAGCCTTTACGCAGTATGCCGTCTAGTCAAAGAGAAAGTTCAATTTCTGTACTGTTATGAGCTGATGTGTTTAATTATCTAAAAAATGCAGTGAATATATTATTGATCTGATGGGTGCTCCTGGGACTCTAATTCCCGCTGAAGTACCGAGCTGTCACCTCCTAACTTCTGCACTGGATGTAAGGGGCTTTGCTGATCGTACTGAAGCTTCTCAGAGTTCATGTTTTCAGCTTGACAAAGGAATTGGAAATGTGGCAGTTTCATCTGCTCCAGATACGAGCCCTAAAGTTGGTGCCATGAGGTCAACAGAATCTGTCAGCAGTCTGGCAAATGAAGAGGAGAGGAGCCATGCTGAAAGAGCTGTCTTTAAGAGATTTGAACAGGAGTTTGGGAAGCTTCTTCCCTTGACACCTAAATCCAATGAAATCTTTCCTGGCATTCATGAAAAACCATCATCAGCGCAAAAGAGAAAGGTTAAAAATGTTTCTAAGTATGTTATCAGTGCAGCAAAGGACCCAGAATTTGCTCAGAAATTACATGCTGTTTTGATGGAAAGTGGTGCATCACCTCCTCCAGATTTGTTCATGGATATTAATTCACAGGATCTTGCTGAACAAAGTAGGTCTGAACAAGCAGTGAAAGGGACAAATGTAGATGCTGCTATTAGTTGCCATTCAAATGAGTTGCCAATCAATGAGCTGTGTCTTGTATCCTCTGGCATGGAGACTTCAGAAAACACTAATTCCAAGCTTAGGCAAAAGCAACTGGCTAAATACCAGAGAGAGGTTGGAATTAATGCCATAAAAGCTAAAGTTGCATCTTCCTCTGATGTGACACGTGAGGAATTTCTCGTTGGTGATACAACTAATGAGTGGACACAAGTTCGAGAGACTTCCTTTTCCTCTGCTAATGACTTTTGCCAAATACAGCCAGAAAATGTCTTGGCGACAGATGAGAAATTAATACAAAGGACTTCTGATACAGATTTCTATAAAGAATCTGCACTGGAATTGATTGAATCCACAGGTTGTGATCTGCATTTGATTAGTAAGGCTCACAGTGAGAAGATATATCCTATGCTAAGGGAGGTTTCAGAATGGGAAATTCCATGGGAAGATCTTCAAATTGGCGAACGCATTGGTATTGGTAAGGTTTCATAATAAAACAATCAAACTTGTTCATTGTTATATGTGTCTGGCTCTGCTTTCCCGTTCTTTTAAAGTTTCAGATATCTCCTGCTTACTAGACTTGATAACTGCAATTGATGTTTGTCAAGTAGGTTAAACCTACTTTTTGGTGTAATGATTTAAGAATAGGAACTAGCTTAGTTGATTGAATTGCTTTTTTATAATCATATTTTGCTGGATCTACACTTGGTATTTGCTTGAATATGTCTTGACTGTTCCTTACCAGTGTACACTTTCTTAATATATGAACTCTTGTTTTGCAGGATCATATGGTGAGGTCTATCGAGCGGATTGGAATGGCACAGTGAGTTACATTTGCTATTACTTTTATTCCGTGGAACTTTTAGGAGTAGTATACTGCTATTTGATATGATGACACAATAATGTTGCTACATGCCAAAATTTCAAAAAATTGTTATTCTCTAAGCAGTGACATTGACATTGTATATGCAAATTCCCTATTAGAAAAATCAAGTAGGTCGATCTGATTGAACAATTGTGGTAATATCTGATTCAATGTCATACTGCTGTAGTAAGTTAGTGCATTATTCTTAATTTATATTAAATAGTTCTTCTATTGATTGATAACAGTATATGGCTTGAGGCTTGTTCCAAAAGTCTCTTCAATGACTTCTATGGTATTTTCATTTCAGTGTTTGTCTCATTGTCTTTGTTGGCACTTCAGGAGGTTGCTGTGAAGAAGTTTCTAGATCAAGACTTCTCTGGTGATGCATTGGTTCAATTTAAATGTGAAGTAAGCCCCCTAAAAATAGCTTCCTGTAGTATGTTGCTTGTTTATTTCTTCATGCTTGTGAGCTCAACTTTGCTGTAGAATTGAATGAATTTATATTGAGGATGTGGCCATCTCTGATTGATGACCCTGTGCAGGTTGAAATCATGTTAAGGTTGAGACATCCAAATGTTGTTCTTTTCATGGGAGCTGTTACTCACTCCCCGCATTTCTCTATACTCACAGAGTTTCTCCCCAGGTGGATTTTCTCTATACAATCCAAATTGTTCTCATATCTCTTCTATAGTATTCGATGCTTTCATAAGTTAAATTTGTTTGTATTTTCTTTTCATTTGTTACAAGTATTAGTGGCATTTTAAACTTCATGATGATTTCCCTCTGGTTTTAGAGGATGAAAAAGGAAAATAGTGTTAGCTCTTGAACTCTGTCTTCATGGTAGTGTTGTGTGGATATTTTGTAACTGGTGTTATTCTTGTAGATATTAGGTATTGGAGTTCTGTCTTCATGGTTTTAAAGGATGAAAAAGAAAAATAATATTAGCTCTTGAACTCTGTCTTACATTCTTCTTACTCCTCCCTCTTTCTTATGTAGGGGAAGTTTGTATAAGCTACTGCATAGACCCAATCAACAACTTGATGAGAAGAGACGAATGCGAATGGCTCTTGATGTGGTAGGAGTCACAAGTGAATAAATTATTTATTTTTATTTTGCTTCATACCTTGTACCAAAGTCTCCCCATCTCCCTTTCACTCTTCTTGCCTGGTTTTTTCTATTTAACTGAAACTTTATATTGTTTGCAGGCTAAAGGAATGAATTATCTGCACACAAGCCATCCTACTATAGTGCATCGAGATTTGAAAACACCAAATCTCCTTGTTGATAAGAACTGGGTTGTAAAGGTTCTTATCTTGAATCTAATTGCTGGCCAAAACTCTTCCTTGATTTTGCTCATAGTTCTATAAACTACTTTACTGATTGCTTTAGGTTAAAATATACTCCAAGTCCGTGTACTCTTTATATATTTGGAATTTAATAGTTCCGTTACTTTGCAGATTTAAAAATGCAAAGTCCAATTAACATTGTTAAATTCTTTTGTTAAAATCAAGTTTATTATGACATCTTTTTTTTTGTTACATGGCTACCAAGTGAGTTTTTTTTTTTTTTTTTTTAAATGTTACAGCAGGGAATTTAACAAGAGAATTTTAATGGTGTTAACTATTAGACCTGAATTTTTGAAATCTGAAAAGTAGAGGATTAAATTCTTGAAAATGAAAGTAGAGGCATTAAACTCCAAATGCATGAAGAGTTCAGTGACTTGGAACATATTTTAACCATTGCTTCTTTTCTGCTGAAAGATGTCTTTAATTTCTTGCTTACATGTTTGCTTCTCTCTATTCAGGTCTGTGATTTTGGTTTGTCACGCATGAAGCATCACACATTCCTCTCTTCTAAGTCTACTGCTGGAACGGTATTCTAAAAGATAATCCTCAGTGTTGACTTTTGAGTTTTCTCTTCCGTATATATCCAAATCTATCATCTTTTTATGAATTATTTGATGTTGTACTGCAGCCTGAATGGATGGCACCAGAAGTTCTAAGGAATGAACCAGCCAATGAGAAGTAAGTGACTTGAACCGCATGCATATTTTACTGACATTTCTATTCTGTTTCTTATATGGATAGATTGGTTTGGTTGCAGATGTGATGTTTACAGTTTCGGTGTGATATTATGGGAGTTGGTTACGCTATGTATTCCTTGGAAAGGTTTGAATCCAATGCAAGTTGTTGGGGCTGTCGGATTCCAGAATAGGCGTCTAGAAATTCCTGAAGATGTCGATCCAACAGTTGCGCAGATTATACGTGAATGCTGGCAAACGTGAGTTCTAGACTTAATTTTTGTGCATTTGTCTGTGTGTTGAGAATGATCATATAATCCCTTTTGCACTAATTCAATCTAATCTGAATGTTCAATTTGTGTCTCGTTTCTTAGGTGGCCACTCATAAACAGTCTGAAACAAACCCTGTTTATCTTTACCTTGCATTAAAATAAAATCGTGATTATAATCAAGTCAAAATAATTAGAATGATCCTTTTTATGGTTAGTCATTGCTCATGACTCGGTTTGTGTTTCATATGGGTAATAGTGACAATAATTTGAATGATCTCATGTTTTTTTTCAACTGCCTGTAATGTTGATTGTTGTGGAACTCGCATTAAACTTGTTATTTTCCTTGCAGGGAGCCACATCTACGACCATCATTTGCACAGCTTATGTCCCGACTGCGACGTCTTCAACGGCTGTATATTGAAAGGCCAAACTCGAAAAAACAAATTATAGATGATTTCGTTCAAAGTCTTTGATGTAATAAGAGCCTGACTAGCTGTTCTCCTGGCTCAAAGAACCAGGCAGCCGGAAAGGTTTACCTCTAAATGTGCAAAGAAAGTTAAAAAAGGAGATAGGATCGGGCAAGTGTCGGCTCATTCGAAGCGGGGGATTGGCACTTCCCATCCGAGTGGATTGATTCCTCTGTTAAGCAGCTGCATAAGAGCAGTGGAGGATACCACTTAAAAAATTGTCTAGTATTATGAATAGGTTAGCATTTGTCAACTGTAAGAAAGTTCGGGGAAAAAAAACAGAAGTGAACAGAAAACAAAAAGAACAAAAAAAAAAAAGGAAAAAAGAAAAGGAAAATAATTACTTGTGGAGGTCTTTGTTTTTGGGTAGGAAATCCCAATCTCTTGAATTGTAAACATGTGAGCTCTACTGCACATTGTGGGAAAAAAAAAAAAAAAGAATTATTTGCAAATTATATGCTCCTCCATTTGTCCTTTTATAACACACACCCAAGTAATATAAATTTCGTTTTGCTCAAAGGTTTGGTCAGAATTTTGATGTACTTTGTTTCGGTCAATATTGATTCATATATGTTAGTTTTGGTCAGAATTTTGTTTTGCTCAAAGTTAGGTACCAATACCGTATATACATGCGGATACACAACTGTTGTGTGTGTTGATGGTAGAGAAAGATAGTGAGGTGTTGAAAGTTGGTTATTAAAAAGTTTTAAACATTATAAAAATTATAATAAAATTTAAAAAATCCTAAAAAATCAAAATTACTAAAAAGCAAAAAGGATGTCCAATTGTTTGTCTAGATTAATTGTTCAAAATATTATAAAAATTATAAAAATTTTAAATAATTATAATAAATATTACAAAAATCATAAAAATTATAAAATATTTAAAAATGTTAAAGATCGGGCATTCATTAAAATGTCTCAAAATAAGAAAAATCGTTTATAGAGTTCTTCGTATGGTTTTTCTATATGAATTTTGAGTACAAGAAGTAGAAATTCAAATTTTTATCTGCTCTTCTATCTTTATAATTTTTATGAAAAATCAATATAAAGATTGCTTTAAACAATTTCTCTTCTTTCGAGACATTTTGATGAATGCCCAATTTTTAATAATTTTTAAATGATTTTATAATGCTTTTATAGAAGCCAATGTTGTAAAGTGGTTGCCGAAATACCAACGGTAGTAGCTATACTTAACACTGCGACATACTTTGTTACTTGTCATATTTGAAGTTGACAATTTTTTAAACAAAATCTTCAGTGCTGTGAATGATGCTGATATTGTGGAAGTATGAAAGTTCATCTATGAAAATCAGTTCATTTGAAATAACTTATCTTGAAATTTGAATTGGATCAGGTTGAATCCCTTGGATTGTGTAAACTATATTGGAATAGCATTGAAGACATATCTTCAATAATCTACTTTACATTGGTCTTTATTGTTTTATTGTATCTTGCTATTTTAGCTACTATTTAATAGAGGAATTAATTGTAATTGACCTTTAGTATGTTAACAAGTCTCAAAACTATTATATATTTGAGAGACTTGTATAGGTTTTGTATTGAGTATCTAAAGTTCTTATCTGTTCATGGTAAAAACATATATTTGAGTGCAATCGAGAGAGTAAACAAGTTTTGTTTACTGTCTAAGTTCTCAGGGGGATAATAGATAACTTAGAAGTAAGTAATCTAGATCTTTAAGTATAAAAGTGAAGATGTTATACTAAGGTGCGATAAGACTTAAATCTTATTGTATTGGGATTAAAGATAGTGAATTCACTTACTAAGCTAAGCTCTGCAATTGAACTGCGTAACAACTTGATGCGTTCTTTTTTCTTTGTTCTTACTATATTGACACCTTTAGTGATAATTGCATTCATCACTTCCATTCACGCACTCTAATTTTTAAGCAACTATCATCTGCGTTCAAATGTATTAATAATTATTATTATTTAAATATTTTTTAGTGTGTGTTAGTTGTTGAATGTTCTTGAATTAACATTCAATCTAGTTGTTTTAAGCCTAACACGATGGCTACACCATTGGTAGGCTAAACTTTAGGGTCTTTACCATAATCTTCTTACGGCCAAACAATCACAAACTTAACAATGGAGCTTCATGCCTGCTCAATTATCATTCATATTTCTAAAGTCATTGTTGTCGAATTTACGTTAATTTATGAATTGGTGATTATGACAAAAGAAAAAAATCATTTATCTAACTCATATATAAAAGTGCATGCACCTGAGGATCATTAATAAGTCATGCAATCCTAAAAAAAGGTTTGCTTTAGAAAAAAATTGCATCCAAGTGTTTTATTCTTAGGGTTAGGTTACATGTATTTGTCCCTCTACAATGAATTTCACCATTAAATTCATCTCCATCCTTCCATCCCATGCATGTGACCAAACCTTATGCTTTTTCTTGTGAAATCAACTACTAATATACGTTAAAGTGGTATTTTTTTTTTTCTTAGGAAGAAAAAACTTTTGATGGAGTTGAATTTTAAGTAAATAATTTAGTTTAATTGAGTCACGTTAAAATACACATGTATATTTGTAACATTTTTCTAAAAAATAAAAATAAAGCGAAAAGAGTAACACCAATCCACCTAATTAATTTGAATATGTTGAGCTTTAATATTATTTGATTTTATAAAATGAAGAACTTGCTTCTCAAAATTTTAGTAAAACTTTGTGATAATTTTTTAAATTATTTATAAATTTTAAATTAAAGGGTAAACTATATAAATGGTTACTCGAGTAATAGTAAACTTTCAACTAGATCACTTGACTTTATAAAATTTATAAAATGGTGACTTAAGTTATCAATTTTGCTTTTGTTTTTTTTAAGTTCATTTTCGTTAAATCAATAACATCATGGTGATGTGGTTGTGAAGTATATGGAGAAATTATTTTATGGATTATTCTCACTACATCATCTATGGTTCTTTTTTAATTATTTAATGATATTTCAATAATTTTTTCTATGTTATTGACACATAATTTTGGTAATTTTTTTATCCAGAATCCTAAAACCTAATTCAAGTTCGAGTTTGAGGTTCAAGGTAAAAAAAAAAAAAAACCAAAATTATGTGTCATGAAAAAAATTTATTAAAATATCATTAAATAATTGAAAAGAGATTATAGAGACTATGATAAGAAGGGTTCATAAAATAATTATATCAAGTATATGACATGAAATTTTAAAAATAAAATAAAATTAGACATAATTTCCACATCATTTATTGAAAATAAAACAAAATCCTAAAGTCACCGTTTTAGTCCTTTAAAATCTTAAAAAATTGAAGCCCGCCCCCAATTTCATCTTCTTCCGTCGTCGAGAAAACTAGCGAGGCAATGAAGAAAAAAAACAGGAAAAAGAATAGTGTTGCCTGAGGTTGAGCCTGAAAATCCTATGTGCATAATGGGTAAGATTTAGAATGGATGATGAAGTGTGTTGTTTAGGTTTCAAATTTGAATACGAAACAGAGATGTTAAAGCATTTAATGAAGCCTGAATTAATGAGATTCCCACTCTCCAAATCTCAAATCACCAACTTGAGTAAAACCCACGCTATTGATACATAGTTTCCACGTTAAAGTTACCCCATTGGAGATAATTAATTATTCTTTGATGTGTAAAAGAAAAGAGAAAGAGAGATTACTTTCTTGGAAGAAGATGAAGCTGGGAGCGGACTTCAATTTTGTAGCTTCCAAACTGTCTTTTATTTAATTTACCCTTAACAGTCATGTCCTCATGTTGTTAATGATTTAACGGAAATGGATTAAAAAAATAAAATTAATAATTCGAGTGATCATTTTGTAATTTTTTAAAATTGAATCATCATTTATATAATTTATCTTTAACTAAAAGATAAGATATTACGCTCTGTTTTTAAATTGTTACGACATCAATAGTGCTAACTAAACAATACTCAATTGATTTTTCTTAAATAAATATTTTTTTTATATAAAATCAAGGGTTAATGCACTATTTGAGATCTAAACTTATTAATTATTCACACATTGGGGTCTGAATTTTTTTTAATCTAAGTTAGCCCAAAAATTTTTTAGTCCAAATTAGTCTATAATATTTCTTTAAAAAAAGTTGGGCCAAAAAAATTCAAGCCCCAAGTGGAAATAATTGTTAAATTCAAGGACTAACTTGGATAAAAAAAAAGTTTAAGCCATAATATGGGAACAATTACTTAATTCATATCCCAATATAAGAACAATTACTTACTTCAGGAATTAATTTGAACAATAAAAATTTCAAACTTCAATATGAGTTCATAACATAAATAATACATTAATCCTAAAATCAAAGAGGATTTAGATAAATCCAATACAAAATTATTTAAAAAAAAACACATGCTCATCTTTTACTTCTAAATATTTTAATTAAAGTTGTAAATTTTTATAAATAAAAATAAAATAATAAACAAAATCATATTCATCCCTCTATATTCCCATGTCCAAAAATTACAAATTTGCAATCACCCAAAATAAAAGTTTTTGAGACAAAAATGAAAAAGAGAGATGGGCATATGGTTCTTGATTTTATGGGGAAAGGGTGGTCTAAATTTCAAAAGTCAAAACCACAAATAATTAGGTTGGCTAAACTAAGGGCTAAATGTGAATCTACTTCTTTTTATATATATAAAGTTAATGCTTTAGTAAATAATTAGAATTTAATATTTATATTTAATTATAAATAAGGGATACTTGTACTTTATTTATAAAAAATTTTGATATCTTAGATTTAAGTTTAATCACAATTTTTTTTTTTAGATTTATTTTGAGTTGAATTATTTTTCTTTTAAATTTTATAGAAAGTTATAAAATTATAAAAATACTATTATAATAAATTTTTTAATTAACTCGTGATTCTAAGTCAGTTAAATACTTAATAATATAAATATAAATATTCTTTCCCCAATAAACGATATTTATGATTCTTAATTGTAATAATTATTAATTGTTTATGTATTGATTGAATTAGCTTCCGGCCGAGTTTTATGATATTATAAATATTTATTTAAATTCAATTTAATTTGAAATATAAACTTTTAAATTTAATTTAAATTAATTTATTTAAAAATATGTTATTTTTTAATATTAAATATATATTATTAAATTTTTGGCATAAACAACTTAATATATTTTGTTATGTTTACATTATAATATAGTATATTTTATTTTAAATAATATATAAAAATAAAGAAATATATATATATATATGTATATATATAAACTTCAAAATTGGACAGCATTGTCAGCATTGTCTCAAGCAGTGAATATTTAAATTCAATTCTAATCCACATTTTAAATGTAATTAAATATTTTACCCAAACACAATTTTCAGAAATAATGTTTTTATCCGAACTTTTTTAATATCGAATCAACCTTCAAACTTAAATGAATAACTCAACCCTTAAACTCAGACACTCTTCGAATGATTAATTAAAAATTGATATATATATATATAATTATTTAATAAATTGGAAATGAATATTTTAACTCAAAAACTAGGTTAAGAAATCTTTAATTGGTATTAAAATAAATAAATAAGACACATAGCGATCAACTTATGGAATTTAAAATCTTTTACTAGATAATAATCTTATATATTAAATACAAGGCTTAAGGGTAAAAAAAAATTAATTAAAAAATAAAAAAATCAATTAAACATCTTCTAAAAAAATACAACAAATTGAGTTCTCAATTACTTAAAAAAATCAATTGATCCCTTCTTTAATGGAAATCGTGGTTGATTAGTTTAATCGATAACAGTCTTGAAATGGTAGACAAAAGGCATGAGAAGTTGACAAGTGGATAAGTATCTTGATATGGCATGCCGTATTAGCAAATCTTTTTTAAAAGTTCAAAATTAATAAAAATATTAATCTATAATGAATTTAGAAAGATAAACATCTATATTTATTTGAATCTGAACACTCATTTATTCAAATTTATTCCAGATACACACGAACGTGTAAAAAATTACAAGTATATCTATTTTAACATGATTGAGATATAATAAATATTAAGTGTTGGCGTCAATTATAATTTTTGACTATAATTTAAGGAAATATTGGCGAAATATTTGTTAGTTTGTTTGATCAACGTATTTTGACTATTTAATCACATATTTTTAAACGTTTTTAAAAACAAATCATGGTATTATAACGGAGGAGAAGAGATTGGATCAATCAAGAAAATTTTGTAAGACTCTTAGTGTAATTTACTTACTTTATTTAAAGATATATTGATTTTGAAGAAGTCCAGAAGAGCTGTTTTATTATATTCTATAATAAGTGAGGTAATTGAGGTAACATTTATATAGTCGAATGATAAGAAGGCTTGGAATGTCCTTTTAATCGGGTCGGGAATCACTTATTGAAGAAATTAATAGAGCTTGAACCACTGGAACAACAAATGAGGACAAAACAACCAATTACAACTTAAAGAATCGTTGGGAATTAAAGCATCTTCAACTGTATTTTTGCTCATGAGGCTTGGACCAATCTCCAAACAATAGATGAAGGTACCATTTCTGTGAGACAGTCAAAACTCTTAAATGTTAACATCAAGAATTAAAAATATGGGAATGTCAAAAGAAGAATCAATTTATTTTTTTTTAATTTTTTTGGGGTAAATTATGTATATTCTCTAATCAAGCTTTTGCTCTTGATGAGAAGTACTTGAATTTCAAGGTAGTTCTAAAAGTTTTGTGATCTTTTTATCAATGTTTTATAGTTAAGGTGACTTCAATAGAAGAGGCCAAAAATATTGATACGACGAGGATTGATGAGCTCATAAGATTCCTACAACCTTTGAGATGAACCTTGATGAATCTAAGAGGAGTATAATTAAGATAGAAAATACCATTACAAGTTATTTCTCTAATTGCAACCATGACTAGAAGCAAAGATGTTATGGTAGAAGTTCAATAGTCACCAATGCAAAGATTATGAACATTATGCGGTTGAATGTGTCAACATTATCAAAAGGTTAAAGTCTTCAATAATTACTTTGAGTGGTTCTGAAAGTGGAGATGTTGATGAAGAAGATAATATCAACAATCATGTTACTTTTACTTTCTAATTACTGACAAAAGTTACAATTGACTCTAAAACTAACAGTGACAATGATGTAAAATCAATAAAAGATTTTATAGGAACATACAAGACCATATTAGACAAATGAAGTTTAGTATGTCTTAAATAAAAAAACCACAACATTTTGAAGATTTTCAAAGAAAAAGGCTCCTTACTAGCAGAAAAAGAAGCTAATTTTGGTGATGCTCTAAAAGAGCTTGCAACAACCTAATCTATCTTGAAAAACATGAGATCGAGGAGCAAGAAATCAGATGAGATCCTTAATGTTGGTAGACATGAATCAGGACATGAAGGCCAAGGGTATGTTGATACTTGTAAGAAAAGTGTTGCTCCTACCATGTTTGATAAATGTAAAAAAAAAAAAAAAATGCTCAGTGAAGCCAGAGATTTCCAAGGAAAGAGCATGAGTTTACTTTAGTAAGAAGATTCAAAGACCTAAGGGTAGACTTTTGTGCAATCGGATCTCAAGAAAAGACGTTCAATTGTTTCTCTAGTTACAACTCAACCTACAACTATAAAAAAATGTAGACACAATAGGAACAAGTGTGGAATAAGAAGAAAAAGGTTCTTTATTATTATTGTGGTATTGTTGCCATGCCAAACCACATTATTATAAGATGTTGAATGAATTGAGATAGAAAATTGTTACAACACAAGTTATAACTCAATCAATAACAATTGGGAGATACAACTAGAAATATACTTGGGTGAAAAAAGATAAAAAAAATTGATTGATGCTCAAATTAAAATGAAGTTGCAATTGACGAAATAATTACTGAAAATATTTTAAACAGCATGAATAGGGGTGTTCATGGGCCAGATTCGGGTCGAGCCTAAACATGATATTAATATATTTTGTATTTGCCCAAACCTAACCCGATCAAAAATATGGGCTTAAAATTTTGTCCAAACTCGCCCATATTTGTAAAAGATTAACCCAAGCCCATTTTAGGTCAGTCTGTATTATTTTTTTAAAATTTTTTATATTATTTTAAGTTAATATTAAATAATTTCATATTTTTTTATTTATTGAAAATTTTTATATAGTTATCTTAACATTATTTTAATATTTACATTAGAGTATTATTATATATTTAGTATAGGTTTATTTTTTTAATTTGTTATAAATTACATAATATAAAATATTGTAAACTTAAAAATAAGTCTGATTGGGCTGGGTTCGGGCCTTGAATGTTCAAGCCAGAGCTCGACCCATATTTTAAACAAATCTAATTTTTTTACCCAAATCCTTTCAAATTTCAAGCGAACTTTTGACCTGGACAGTTAGTTCGGCGCATAAACAAGTCTAATTATGAATACTCCAAGATTTCATGGAAAAAATCCTTATTATTCCACAAATTAGAGGTCCTATTTTACAGAATTGTTAAAAATTTAGCATCCATAGCACCTTTTGTTAAAACATTTTATTGAAGAAGACTTCAGTGACCATAGTTAAAATATAAATTTATTAATAATTTAATGAAATTAAATATAACTTACTCTTAATTTTGTATGGATCGCTAAAGACTCAAATGAATGCAATTTATGCTATAAATGTTATACCCTTTAGGCTAAATACGATAAATGAATGAATATATAAATCAAAAAATCTTTAGAAAACAAAATTAATAAATAATTTTTTGAAAAAAAGGTGAGGGTGGTGGGGGTCCCACCTGGAAGTGAAAATCTGGAATGGTTCATGAACCTTGCCATTGCTTTTTCATGTCTCACTTTTCTTTCCAATTCCAAAAATTTTATCTTTAAAAAAAAAACAATTTTGATTAATTCCCAAATTGAATTTTTGTCTGAATATATACAATCAATTGTTGTGATTCTTCAATATGAACAGCACCGCCACCTCTTCCACCACCCACCACCACTTTCAAAAACCAAATATAAAACACAAAGCTATCACCTTTCTTCTTCTAATTTACCGACCTTTTCAAAGATCTTTGCTTTGATTCATCTTTGCTGCACCTTTTTTTTTTTGTTTTCAAGCAAATTACCCTACTTTTTTTGTTTCAGGTTAGTCAAAACATCTTCCATTATCAGTCTAATTTTTCTTTTTTTTCTTTGGTTTTCTTCTTCTTCTTTTTCTTAGTTCACTATGCATTAAATATAGCTAAAATTCTTGTTTTTTATGTGTTATGGTACACGTTTCTGGGTTTTGCTTGGTTTGCCTCAAGAAATGATTCAGAGCTTAGGGGAGCTGAAATTTGATTGGTGTTTTTGTTTTTACTTGGTTGAATTGAGGAGTTTTAGGTAGAGAAAAAAAAGGGTTGTAAGAAGATTTGCTTTTGATGATTTCCCACTATAAAAATGGAGCATTTAGTGTTTAATTTGATTGGTTGTCTAAAGGAAAATGATCTGATATATGGGATGCATGTTTTTAGGTAAATTATCTATTTGGATTATTGCAGAGTTTGTTGTGCTAGGCTGATAGTTGTGATATGTTCCCTTTTGTGCATTTTTTATCTTTTAAAAGTAATTTGGATTATCGTTTTAAAGATAATATTGAGATGCAAATTTTGCATTCCATTGTGCCCATGCTTTGGAAATCTTTGATTTCTTTGTGAATGAATGAGGTCTTTATGCTGGTTTTTACTTCTTAGTTTCTTTCTGTGCTTCTTCCACTCATATTGTTCCTATTTCGCCACTGATACCCTTGTGCGGTTGTTAACTTTCGGCCATGGAGGAAACCCGATGTTGTAACGAGTCTTTATTTCGGGTGAAGTTTGGAATGATGTTCCCAAATAGGGTTGATGTAGATACACAATAAATGGCTAAAACGAATGTTAGTCAAGGCTATAAGGATGATGACTAGATATGAATGTAGCATTTCATTAGGCGAATCAAAAAAGTTAGGATTCTCGAACGTGCTAGTATATACAAGGAAATGGAGTTGCATTATTCTGTAGATCATGTTGGATCTTGATGGATTCTGAATTTACGCGAAGGTTCGACATGCTTGCTAACGTATGCACTCGTTTAGAGAATTAAGTCGTTATTGGCATGATTTATCCACTTTGGAGTTTGGACTTATTCGTCAATTAATCGAAGTATTAGGACTGCACTACCTTGAGAATGACATTTCTAATGCAGGATATTAAATGGCTTGGGTTTTTGCCTAATTTTGAAAGGCGATGAGTACAACCGGCAATAACGGAATTCTTGTATGATAGTGAATTTTTATGAATCTTTTGGTTTATGTTGACATTTGGAACTTTTGCATTCTTACTACAATATTTTGCTTTTTCTTGTATGGCATTTACCTATTGATATCGAATATTCCTTTTGTTTCTTTCCTAGAGTAACGGTATCGTGTATTTATTGTAGAATGAGACTATCGACTTTGTGATTGGATAATTGCATATCAAATCGAGAACAAGCCCATCATGTCTGAGGGTGTTGTTTGAAATGATGATGGTTTACAGCCTAGAATTTCAAAAAACCATATGCCGCGTGGAAGACCTCCTATAATGGATCTGAAAACAGCTTATGATGTCGAACTCAGTGGATCTAGAATTCAGCATGAACTATGGCCTTTAGATGAAATTGATCCGAGGAAAGCAAAATTTCCTTGCTGTCTGATTTGGACCCCACTCCCAGTTGTCTCATGGTTGGCACCTTTCATTGGCCACGTTGGCATTTGCCGAGAAGCTGGAGCGATTTTGGACTTTTCAGGATCATATTTTGTGAATGTCGAGGATTTTGCTTTTGGTGCTGCAGCTCGATACGTTCAACTCGATAGAGAAAAGGTATAGTTTTGTGCTGGTGCTCAGAAATTTAACCTTTTACATCTCTCTATGCATACGAAGGCAAATTTCTCTTTGTTGGAACTAGTTGCTGTTTCATTAACTAGTTTTATTGTGGAACTAGTGCTGCTTTCCTCCCAACCTGGCTGGTCACAAATGCAAGAACGGGTATCAGCATGCAGAGTTCGGGACTGCAGTCACATGGGATGATGCCCTGCAGTTGAGCATGCGTCACTTTGAGCACAAGAGCTACAACCTCTTCACATGCAACTCTTACTCATTTGTCGCCAATTGTCTTAACCGGCTCTGCTACGAAGGATCAATGGATTGGAACATGATAACTGTGGCGGCTCTAATACTGTTCAAGGGGCAGTGGGTCAATAGCATGTCGGTAATAAGATCATTCCTCCCTTTCACAGTGGTGCTTTGCCTCGGGTTACTACTCGTCGGATGGCCATTCTTGGTTGGACTTTTCTCGTTCTCTCTCCTACTCTTTGGGTGGTTTCTGTTGGGTACGTACTGTGTCAAAACCTTGTTGGAAAGCTAGAGTTTCTTCTCTTCTTTTTTTATTGAAGTTGATTTTTTGTTAGTTGAAAGATGCATGCATAGTTGGTACAGGTTGGTGTGTTCTTTCAAAATCCTAGGTTGTCAATACCGGACAGACATCGGCCGAAGATTCTACCCGGAACCGGCTGATTGTCGAAAGATATAAAGTTGTCCCTCCCTCATAAAACTGAATTGTAGATTTGCGTCATTAAAGGGAAATAGAACTTTTTATTACAATCCCAAGATTTCTTTATCTGGTGATAAGTTCATGAAGTAATTAGATTGCTTCATTAAACGTTAGCTACCGTGATTTACATAGATGTATCAGCTGCCATGATTTCTTGCTTTGTTATTTCTTTCCCTTCAAGTTGTATAGATGTATGCATTCCATGCCACATACATAATGATGCATAATGATGGTAATTATCATATTAACTAAATTGTATAGATGCATGCATTACATGCCACACACATAATTTAAATATATCTAATTAATTTTCAGTATTTTTGGGCTAAGACTTAGGTATCGCTGCATTCTTGTCTAATTTTAGACCATAAATTTCGTTATTATTTAAACTTTTAACTAAGTTGAGGTGATAAGTTAGTCGAATATTAATTTAATTGGGAAATGACAAAAAAAATTCATTCATATACTTTTATAAAATCAATAAAAACACAATAAATGTTAAATCCTCAACTTTACCATTTCATCTAATGTTTTAATTGATTTTTAATAATTTAAAAAAAATGTATATTTGTTACATTATAATTTTTTGACTTAATTCTCTATTTATCCTTTAAAGCATACTTTTTTGTTTGAAGTGTCATTTTTATTTTTAATATTATATTGATTAAAAATATAAAAAATAATATATAATATATTAATTTTTTATAAAATTCTAAAATATACCATTATAATTTTTAAAAAGTCAAAATAATATATAAATTAAAAATTGTTATAAAATTTTAAATATATATATATTTAAATTTCAAGTAATTGCAAAAAAAATTTATTTTAAATTTTTTTTAGTATAAAAAATTACTTTTAAAATTGTTTTACAATTTTTGTAATAATATGATTAATTTCAACTAATTTATTTTTAATTATGGTCTTTTTTTTGTAAATTTTATTTTTATAATTTTTTATAATTTATATATTTTTCTAGATTATAAATTTTTGATTTTTTTTAATGTACATATACATTTAATAAAAGATTTTTTTTTTTTTACATAAAGTGCCACATGATGCTTTAGGTACCAAATTGGGACCAAGCCCCAACCTTGGAGTTATTTGGAGGTGTGACCGCCCAGGTCCAAAATTGAAAGGAGTTTAAAATATTTTTTTTTTAATTTTTAAGGGGCTCAATAATTTATTTTTTTAACTTTTAAAGGTCAAAAAAATATTTATCAGCTTTTAAGAGAGTTAAAAAATTTTCTCCAATTTTTAAGAAACTTAAAACCTAATTTTATTGTTTTGCCAAGGCCCTTAAAAATATCAATAACGAGCTTGATTGAGACAAAAAAATTTAAGTACTACAATAAAAAATGAATATACTTTAAGGTTCAAATAGTAAATTAAGTTTTTTTTTTCACCCACTACATAATCTAGAAAACTATGAATATGCGATCGAGACTTCTAATGATAGCTTTGCTATTAAAACCATGAATATAAAATTTTCCAATTTTCCCCTTCAATTATAAACTAAATATATTAGAGAATCATTTTTACTTTTTTTTTTTTATTATAAAGAAGCAATAGCATTTTGAAGTACCAATAATAATAATTAGCAATAGCTTGTTATTTTACTCTCTCTCTCTCTTTTTGGCTTTAAAAATTTATGCTCTATGGCGATTGAGTTTTAGTTCAATTAGCATCGATATTATTGTTAGTGCAGGAGGATGTGGGTTCGAGTACACTGAAACGCATTATCCTCCCATTTAAGGGTTGGGGAGAGACTATAGATAGTTCTAGGTAATATATAATAAAAAAACAAATATTATAAGAACATATAATGAGATCTTGAGTCAAGGTCGAAACCATCATTTGCAATTATATGTTTGGATTCTAAAGTTCCGTCATGTATTCATGTCATGTGAGTTTTAGTCTGGGTTAATCGATTTTTGTCTAGATTTTTTTTAAATTTTAATCCATTTGTGCTTTAATAATTTAATTTTATTTATTCAGACATCTTTGTATCTGGCAATACTGTAATAGTTCGATTCTACTAGTTCTAGATATGTGTTTAAATTTACACTTTAATTGTATATTAGTGTAAACTTTAAAAAGGATTTGAAGAATGTTATAGTTTGGGTCTGAAATTTATCTAGGTTAGGAGAATATTAAAACATATTTGGATTGAGACTAAATTTATATAAAATTGAGTAATTCAGTCATTGATATAAAATTATTTTGTTTTGGACGAAAATGTTGACTAAATAACTCACGTTGCATTTTGCATGTACTTTATTATTGACATTGATAATTTTTTTAAAAAAATTTAAGAACTTTATTAAATTTTATTGAAATTTTTAAATTTTTTTTTAATTTTAATGAAGTACATGAGAATTGTCATGCGGGTTCAATCAATTTTTTCATATTCGAAAAAATAATTTAACTAAATTTTAAATATTAGAGTCTAAGTGATAAAAGAATCAAAACTAAAGTGACAAACGAGATAAATATGTCTATATTTTAATCAATTCACTCAATTATAACATAAAACAAAAGGCAACCTAATTAATTTAATCATTTCAATTCAGTAAAAGTATTACGGAGACCTTTGTATTGGGAGTTAAATTGTATTTTGCCTCCTATTCAAAAAATGGGTAAATTAGTCATTGTATGTTATATCAAAGAGCAAAGTAATCCTATTATAAATTCCATCTATTTTTAATATTAAAACCTTATCAATGCATGTAAATATGAGGTGCACACTACATGTCAAGTGTAATTGTTTTATTATTTCATTAGTCATGCCAATTTTTAACCGTAAAAATAGATTAAATTTTTAAAGAAATAATCAATAATAAAAGGAGAAAATGTATTTTTACCCCTAATAAAAAATCATCGTAATATTTTTTGAATAAATTATAAAAATAGAGTAAAATTTGAACGATAAATATGACTAACGTAATTCGAACATAAAATATACCTAAAACGATAAACACCCTAACCATAATATAATCATAATATTTTTCTTTTCAATTCAAAATTAATCGAAAATTGCTATCCCAATCCACAATTTTTGCAAAAACCATTAAACATTGAATGCAGCTTTTGGAAATGGAAAAGTCTTTGTCCAATTGGTTCATCACAAAAGCTTAGACTTGATAAGACAAATCAATGTTGGTCGAGAAAAAGACAGAACAATTTAATGACGTAAAGCAATACACCCTTTTGTTTTATTATTATTATTTCAGTTTGGGGTTTTGTCAGACTGAGGAAAAAAAATCAAACAGTCGACCTTCGACCACTCCATTTGCGTAAGCTTTCTTTATCTTTGGGTGTTTGGCTATACAACTATTTTTGCCCGCATCAGTCAGTTTGGGTCAGAGACTTGTTTCAATTCTTACAATTTATTTTCATTTTACTGTCCTGAAACCAGAAAACCAACTTGTAATGTCACGTTTCTGATATAGCAGTACTAGATTTCTGTCTTATTTCTCATCTTTACAAATTCTTTGGGTATTTGAGATGAGATGAGGCTGGTCACTGTCCCAAAAAAATGAATCCATTAAGCTTCATGGGTTATGAAGCAAATGTATTAGCATAAAATATATAATATATACTGATAAAGAGTTTGATATCTTTTTAAATAAGATTTTAAATTTTAATTTTGTAAATAAAAAAAGTAAAATTTATTCTAATCTGGTTTGATTTTAGATTTAATCTAAAAGTAGTGGAAGTCAAGAGTTGTCCCTTAAAAATATGCTATTTTTGGAACCTGAAAACTGCATATGCCATGCTCTGAAAAACATGATGCTAAGAACCTTTGCTTATCGGCTAAATTGGTCATATATGGGAGAGTTAATTGGTCAAATACATCAATTTTTTAAAAATTTAGTGAAATAAATCATTTCTAAAAGGAGAGAGTGAAAGTACTTCCAATTAAACGCGCTTTCTTCACAGTTAGTAGAAAAGCTCTTCTAGTTAAGTGAACTTTCTACTGGCTTGTCAGGGGAAACTCGCTCAGTTAGACGAGTTTTCATTGAAATTTTCAAAAAATGTTTCAAGTTGGGCACACTTTCTCGACATATCAGCAGAAAACTCGTTCAGCTGAGCGAATTTTCATACACTCTCTCAAAAAACAACCTATTTTCTTAATTTTTTTTTAAAAACTACTTATTTAACCAATTAATATTTTTCTTTACATATATGGCTATGCTTATTGCATTATACAACTTAATCGCATACATTGCATCTCTGGACAAAAATGGGAAACCCCAAATGGATAAAATATCGAAGAAATTGAAAACCCGACTTAAAAAAAAAAAAAAAAAGTGGAAGTAGTGGGTGGTGATGGAAATTGGACTGATCCTGCAAAATTAAGGCTTAATTCATAACCATTGCTGTAGAGAATGTTTGGTTTAAAAATAATTCGTTTAGAAAGGGTGCATTTTTTTAAGGTATCCTTAAGCTGTCGGCTTTAATCATTAATTTTTTTATTGCGGGTATTTTTTCAAGATATAAACGAATGATGATGAAATGTGTTTCGTTTTTATGAACAGAAATTAAATCTCCGACCATACGATTAATTGACAAAATAAATAACTATCACACTATAAATTATGGTTAAAAAGGTAACTTTATTTAATAGTTGCTTTTATATTAAAAATGTTTCAATAAATGAATTGATTTAATTTCTATATTGAAAAAAAATCAAAAAAATTAAATTTTAACATAGTTAACATTTATTATTTAAAGAAAATGTTATGTAGAGTTAATATTTTTAAAACTTTTATGATTTTATAAATTATTTTTTTTAAGAGTAATCATGTCATTTTTTAAGGAGATAAAATATAATTTAGTGTTTGAACTTGACAATTTTTTTTAACTTGGTCCCTAAACTTTTTTTAATTCACATTTAATTTTTGAACTTAACAACTTTTCTTAATTTGATCCCTAAATTTCTTTTAACCACAATAGCTTTGGAACTTGATAACTTTTTCTAATGTTGGTCTCTATTATGATGTATCACTTTAAAATTGTGTCATATCCTCATCTAAATTTAAAATATATATATTTTTATATTTTTCAATGATAATGTATCAAATAATTTTTTATTTAAAATTATTTTAATTCTAAAAATACTTTTTAATAAACTAAGGTTTGTTGAGTTGAACAGTAAAGATCTCGTATTCAAATTTTATGAATGAAAACTATAATTTTTTTTTTATAATTTAACATAACTCAACTCCTGATTTAATCGAAATTCTCAATACAATTAACCAAAAGAATCTCACAGATAAAATAAAAATAAAAATTAAACAACCAAAGGGTAAATATATTACACAGATTTGTTAGAAATTGTCAATGATCCACCAATCTCTTGCTTACCTTTTCATCGATGGAGACAACACACCTCTCCTTTTCATTTATTTTCTGTTTGGGTAAATTACACTACAGGTCACTCAATTATGGATCATTTTCTTTGTTGTCACCAAACTACTATTTTTTAAAAATTGATCACTTAATTATAGATTTATTTCTTTTTTGATTACTAAACTATGAATTTTTTTTAAAATTCATCACCCAAGTAATATATTCATACAATTAATATACCCTGAAGCCTGTTTCATTTTCTTGAATTTTCATACAATGAACTGCCAAGTAAGTAGCATCCTCTTGCATGCGAATTCAAGACCCTAACCAAAGTCCTTGCCTTATAAGCAGGCAACTGCTTGCAAAGCTAAGCGAGCTTCGACCTTCGCCACTGCTCCGGCAACTCATTAAAGTATAGGTACCAAAATGAATAAATTAGAAGTACAGATACCATACTAATAATTTCATTAAAGTATAAAGGTAAAACTTGTCATTATCTTATAATTTTTATTAAATTCTTAAATATATCCATAATTTAAAAGGTAAGTTATATTAGTAGTCACCCAATTATAATTTTTTTGTCACTTAATTATAAAAAATTTATAAAATAATTATTAAATTATTCAATTTTATCTTTTCTGACTACCTAATTATTTTGAAATTTTAGTGTTTTCATTTATACGTTAGCTAACTTGTGCCTAAAAATGATTTCGTATTTTTTTTATAATTAAAAAACTAAAAATCAGCTATACTATAATTACCCTAATTTAAAAGACAAATTGATGCGATGGGATAAGATAAAACATATTCATTTCCGAAAGTTGAAAAAGCTTCAAATAAAAGATTGCCACCTTTTGGGGTTATTATTGATAATATTAATTAACATACACAAATTGAAATGCTTTAAGGTAAGGAATATTGATAATGGATTAATTATAAACTAATCCCAATTTTTTTATCATTTTCCCAAAGGGAGATTCCCAAGTAAAGGTAAAGACAAAAAATCCTTTCTAAATTTAGCCATTTTATGGTCCATCCACGAAATCTCTTCATTTAGAAGTAAACACAATTTTAAGAAAAAGACAAACAAAAACCACTGACAAGTTTGTTAAAAAGTTCAATGCTAAACCCCCATATCTCTCTAACAACAACATTTTCAAAATAATTAAAAAGGGAAAACCCTTTGATTCACTTTTTCATATGTTTTTTTTTTTTGTTGTTGTTGTAATTAAATAAATTCTTATTTTATTTGTTTTTGCCCTTCACAAATTGAAAAGCCTCAACTTTTATTCATTAGCCACAAAACCCTTCTTTATAGCATCCACATCTAGCAGCGACCAAAACCCCACCACCGTGACCGGAGATAAAAACCGGTGGTGAGCTCAGAGGCTAACGAGTGCAAGCAAGGTAGCCATGGACTCGAACCTAACCAAAGAGGAATTCGATGAGCTAAAGCCCCTCATCGACACATACCACAAGTTCGACCCAACGCCAAACACATGCACGTCGCTAATAACGCAGCGCATCGACGCCCCAGCCCGAACCGTGTGGCCATTCGTTCGAAGCTTCGAAAACCCCCAGAAATACAAACACTTCATCAAGAGCTGCAACATCAGCGCCGGCGACGGCGGCGTCGGTAGTGTTCGGGAAGTGACCGTCGTTTCAGGCCTTCCGGCTTCGACGAGTACCGAGAGGCTCGAGATTTTGGACGACGCGAAGCGTATATTGAGCTTTAGGGTGGTGGGCGGTGAGCATAGGCTGAGGAACTACAGGTCAGTGACTTCGGTCAATGAGTTCCACAATGAAGGCAAAGTTTACACCATTGTTTTAGAGTCTTATATAGTTGATATACCCGAAGGGAACAGTGGGGAAGATACTAAGATGTTTGTGGACACTGTCGTCAAATTGAATCTGCAGAAGCTTGGGATTGTAGCAATGGGTTCTTTTCATGGGCATGATTGAGAAGAAGAAGAAGAAGAAGAAGAAGATCCAACTTCCAAGGGAAATCTTGGAAATTAAAGTCTGGGATATTGGCTTTTAGTAAATTACTATATTTGTTGGGTGACGAATTCAGTGATAATGTTGATGTTGGATATTATTTTAAGCTCTCAATAAATTATTACAAAGTAAATTCATGCATCAATCTAAATTGTATTCTATTGATTGAGGATTTTCTTTTTTAAGATTAACTTAGATATATATCATTGTTAAACCAAAAATAATTAATTCATGCATCTTCGCTTTTTAGCGAAGTTTGACCAATTATTTTGAGTGTTTTATTTTTTTTTTATTAATGTATTTTTTATATTTATTTTATTGATGAAGATTTTTTTTTTCAAGATTTATAAATATTTTTCTAATAATATTATCTTCAAGATTTAATTTTAATTTTTTTCTTAAAAATATAATGTATAAATATAATGATGAATTTTATTAATAAAACACTTTAGTATTATGCATTGAATTTTATGTAATTTATTAAGATTAATATTTGATATAAATCGCCACTTAAACAAATTATTCAAAAATTTTAATAAGATTGAGTTGACAACAGGTGCGTAGCTAGCACTGGCAGGGCCGGCTTTCCTAAAATATAATTTTTTTTATTTAATTTTTTTAAAATTTTTAAAATTTTAAATTAATAAAAATAGCATTACACTTTAACCCATTTAAAATAATAAAATTTAATTTAATATTTTAAAAATTATAAATATATAAAGCATTAAAATAATTAAATTTCTATTCTCACCATCATAAAAATTAAAATTTAAATTCGGATCCTAAAAGAATTTTTTAACTTGACCCTAATGGACAAGTAATTGTGTGAATGGATCATACGTTAGGGGGACATGAGGAATGGTTGAAAGCACCGAAATTAAGATTAGGTGAACACCTTTTTCGTGTGGCTTCAATTCAATGTCAACCCTTAATTCATGGGCAAATATATCAATTATTACCTTCATTTATTTCATCCTTCAAAATTGTGATCAACTTCAAGCAACATGTGACTATTGATAGAAACCCCCCAATTCATACTTCTCTTTAATTTTTCAACAAATAAAACCCTTTAGTTCCACCACTGTATATACCATCATTAAATCAAATAGAGATATATTATTTAAAATAAATATAAATTTATTTATTTCTAAATTTTTAACTGTGGATGCATCAAATATTAACCGAGTTAAATTATATGATTAATACAACATTATAAAGAAAAACAAAAACAAATATGATAAATAACATTAATGAGACATTCGCTTAAGGGATAAATATCAAAACTATGCACGAACTTTGGTTCAATGTACAATTTGATACATGAACTTTAATTTGGTGTAATTATACATATGAAACTTTAATTTTGATTTCAATCATACGCATTTAAATAAATAAACACATCAATTTTATTTTTATATTTGATAAAGATAATTATTTTTGCATGCAATATATAAACATAAAATTATGTTGTATCAATAATTGTGTTAATAATTTGGGAGAGTTAGATTAAATCAAAAGATGTATAAAATTATACAAAATTAAAGTTTATGTATACGATTGCGCATCAAACAAAAGTTAATATATAGTTTTAAGATTTACTCTTTCACTTAATAATAATGTTGAGGACTTAGAAATTGCATGTCCTAAGTTTCAAGTCACACGATGTGTAAATTCTCATTCTTTATATTTTTTTATGGCTTCAATCCCATTATACGTGAGCCTTGTTTAGATTTATCATAATCTAAATTTAGATATATTTTAATTATTAATTCATTCATTTTACAATATAATAATTAATTTTGGTTATAGTTTTACAAATGTTTTTTTTTATAATTATAATTCCTAATTGTAGTTATTTAAATACATTTATTGGAATTATAATTACTAGAAATTTTATCATATCGTATAGGTGTGAAAACCACAATTTTTGAAATACAAATGTTTGTTTAAAAGGAACTTAAATTAACGATGAAACATATAGTTTGAAACTAATTATATAACTTACTAAGATAATAAATTGTGTATATTAAAACAAAATTGTATAAATTATATTAAAATGAAGTTTTGGTTGAGTCATAAATTTAAGGTTTTAATAATCCAATTGGTACGAGTTTGAATTCCACCATATACATATTTTTATTGGTTTTTGTTTAAATAAAAGACTAAAATACCCTCGAATAATATAATTTTTTTTAATTACAAAAGGATATTTTTATAATTTCTCAACCGAGTTGGTGATCCAACTCGATTAGGAGCTTCATAAAATAGTATAGATATATAAACAACTAATGTAGATAATAAATTATGTATATTAAAACAAAAATGTATAAGATATATCAAAATAAAACTTTGGTTGAATAATAAATTTAAGGTTTTAGTAATTCAATTGGCGCGGGTTTAAATCTTACCATGCATATTTTATTAGTTTTTGTTAAAATGAAAAGACTAAAATACCCTCAAATAATATAACTTTTTTTAATTATGGATTGACATTTTCATAATTTCCTCACGGAGTTAGTGACTTGGTTGAAGGTGACACCAACTCAGTCAGGGGCTTAATAAATAGTATAGATGCATATAATCAATTGTGTATATTAAAACAAAAATGTATAAATATGTTAAAATGAAACTTTGGTTAAGTGGTAAATTTAAAACTTTAGTAATTCAATTGGTGTGAGTTCAAATCCGACCGTACATGTTTTAATTTGTTTTTGTTAAAATGAAAAAAACTAAAACACCTTCAAATAATATAACTTTTTTAATTTCGAAAAAACATCTCGCTAATTTCTTAACTGAGTTGATAATCTGATTGAAAGTGACACAACTTAATGAAGGACTTAATTGTAACTTTATTTGTGGGCCAATATTTTCAATTTCATGGAAATTTATTTAACTATAGTCGAAACCCAAAAGAGTACTGTTTATTGGGCCTGAGCATGTATTTTTTTTTTCAATTTAGAAGAAAAAATAGATTAATTATTTAATAGACAAAAAAAAAAAAAAAAAAAGAGGATCTCGACGTAGTTTTTAGGAAAGTGTTTTTTTATTTTATTTTTAAAAATGATTTCACGTATTTTCTCAAGTAATATTTATTATAAATTAGTTTTGCTTTTTATTATTTTAAATGAGCTTTTCTCATTATTTAACTATTATTAGTTTAATAAAATTAACATTTTACATATTATTATTGTTATCCAAGTTTTTTTTCATGGTTTAAGTTTTACTCTCGATAAATTAAGGAAAATTTAGTAAAAAAAATGCTTCTCTATCTCGGTAAAAATGTCAAGTATTTTTTTAGTTCAGACTTTTTAAATTTTGATATCAATTATTTTTAAATTTTTAATTAATTAAAATTTATAAAATATATTAAGGAATTAATTCATTGAAATTTTTTAAAAATATTTTTTTTTTCAAATTTTTATCTATAATAAATTTTAAAGAATAATATGTCAAAGTTAAAAAGAATTACCACTAAAAGTCAAAATGCAGTAAATTTAGCTTATAAACTGAATACCAATAGTCAATTGCCCTGATATGTAGCAGCTTGAGTAGTATAACCTGGAGTGATATGCGGATACTCTAGAAACTCAAGTACTCTCATCCTATCAAATTTAACTTCGAGTATACAAGCTAGAGGTTATAATTTTAGATTATCCCAAATTATCCTTTCCAACGTCACCAACATGTACAGGTTCCTCAGTCTCGGAATCGATATCACTAAAGTCACCGTGGGTACTCCAAATAACAATCTAGTTATATTCTCATGCACTTCTTGCCCTGGTTCAGAATGGTGTAATCCAATAGAAATTGACAATACCTCATATGGTTGGGAATGGTGTGTTTTGGCAGAAGTTGATGCCACATTATATGGATTATGAGCAATATTGAATTTGGATTCTAGAAACTTTAATGCAAGATATCTTGATTGCATTTTCGTCTATGTGTATTCATTAGATATATAAGGAGTTCCCAATAGCAATACGGAACTATTAATCAACCTATATGTCAAGTCTGGTGTTCCAATTTGTGAGTCCACTAAACGGGTCTTAAATGAACTTGGGATATTGGCCCCATGTCCTTTTTCAATGTTATCAAGCTTGACATACAACTTCACTTTTCCAATACCATTAGACTCATGAAGTGTAATCATTGTTTATAGATCATCATCATCATCCGCTACATGAATTACAGTATATCTCATTGGATTGTCACAAGTAATAAATCTATAACTCAATAATCCCATCAAAACTCTAATTTTGCATCTCATCTCTACTAACTTGGTGTCCTTTCTGAACATCATGTTAATTAGACTTCTGCACTCGAAAATTACATTGATAATCGTATTATGGATGTGGCCATTATAGTTCACATCATAAAGCATGTTGCTCATTTTGTATAACAGAGTAGGTATATGAAGATTGAATAAGGTAGACTGTAACACCCCAAACCTGGCCTAGATATTATGGCCAAATCGGGCGGCGTTGCAAGGGAGTGCTTTTAGAAAACCTTTTCAAAACTTTATCCAGTGAAAAAAATCGTTCAGTTTATTATCTTTACTTAAGTCATGAAATCTCTATTCCGAATATTACGTGAAAACTTTTCATAACACGGAAGCTAATACATCATTAGTTCATAAATCAATAATTTAAGAATTTAAAATCCCAAAATAAACCCCAGGGTAATTCGAGTCCAAATACCTATTAGTCCCCAAAACATAAATTTAAATTAAGCAAACCAAAATAAAGTATTACTCAAAAATTTCGTGAGTGTCTACCAGTGGTCACCATCAAGCCTTCCGTCACCGATCCATCTACTACTGAGGATTACCTGACAAACAAAATAAATAAAGGGGTGAGTTTTTCGCAAAATCAGTGTGTACATCCCCACAAACAGCATACATACAAACAGATAACAAAATATGGTTATTCAGCCTTAGCCATACAGAAAATCGCATCCATAACAGATCAGATATCAGATATAACATGCCCACCAACCCTACACATCATCTACGTCCAACCCTACACACCATGTGGGGATAAAATCGACCATCCATCCCTGCACACCGTATATGGGGATATAACCGACCCATCCAACCCTACACACCATAAGGTACCGCAACGCAACATATATCATAAGTATGCAGCTTAGCTGCCAGATAACGAGCTTATGAAGCCCTTCAGATACTCCCTTCACTTCGTTAAACCCACCCTGATGCAATGCATCATACAAGTATGGCATGCTATAATGCAGACAAATAGATCATACATTTATTTATGGAACAGATCAGATAATCATGCTAAGTATATCATGCGAGCACATACATCACATAATTAATAGTCTAGATAAGGCTTACCGACCATACTACAGGTCACAGTCGACTTGGGTGACCCGTGCAACCTTACAGAACATTACAGATTAAAGGGGCTCACATGCCCGTGTGCCTTGCCCGTGTGGATCACACGGCTTGGCCCAGATTCCCACACACCTGTGTGGCCCACACGGCCCATTTGCCTGAGCCCGTGCCTCGTCCACGGCCTCGTCAGCATCACACGCTCGTGTCTGTCACGCTTGTGTGGCGCGCGCACGGCCTAGCTCGTCAATCACACGCCAGTGTATCGTGACGCAGGCTGCTACACGGACAGACCACACGCCCGTGTGGCGTCAACAGACTGTGTTTCGGCTTTCGCCGAAACTCATTTTCTACGTGATCGAAGTACACACCTGATTTGTTTTCGCTGCTAATCCAACCACGAGCACTCCAAAGCCTAAGATTGACAATACCGAGCCCAAATCAGTCACTTAAATCGACTTAGATAAGAACGAACAAATCTCGAAACGCGAGATCCACTTACCTTCGACAAAGAACGGTGTTTTCTCGCTACTAAGAATTCGATTACTGATCTATCGAACCTTGATTAATCCCTAAACAGTAACCTAAATCCTTTTAAATAATCTCCAACTGAAATCTCGTAACTTAGTTTAAATGTTACTTATCGAATCGTCAGAACCACTAGCAAATGTCACAGCTAAACGGAAGAGAACGAGAAATCGAAGGAGAAGAAAAAATGAGAAGAAGGAAAAAGAAAGAAAAGAAGATAATTTCGGCAGTAAGGGTTTGGAAGAGGAAGAAACGACAGAGAAACCGTTTTGTCAGCAAGAAGAAAATAAGAAAACCCTAATTTTTCCCTAAAGCCCACCACTCAGAATTTTAATAAAACCCAACTCTTAATTGCAACTTATAGCAAAAATAATCCCATCGCCATTGCAAGGAATCAAACCCCTAACCCTAAACGTATTCTCTTACCACTTAACCACTAGACTAGCAAGCCCATTCTATTAAGTTTTTACCATTAATTCCTTATAAGCCCACTGACCTAAAGTCAGGCTTTACTCACATAAAAACCAAAATTTAGCCCAAATTAAAACTTGAACTTGGGACCTCCCAAACACACCCTAGAGCACAAAATCACACAAGCAGCCTAATATTATGCGAGTTCATGCAAAAATTTACATTCAGATATCCCCCTACACTACAATTTCACAAAAGCCGAAAACACCTAAATTTGGGGCGTTACATAGACGAAGATTGCTTGGATATTTAAAAGATAATACCAAGAAGAATATAGCAATGCTCAAGGAAAGAAACTTGTTTTATCATCTTAATCTTCTATTTACTCAACTAGAAGCCTCTAGCGCCTTATTCCATCATCGGGCTTCCATCAACTCATTTAGTGACTTGTTTTACCATCTCATTCTTCCGTCTACCCAACCAGAAGCCTCCAAGGCTCGTTCCATTGTGTTAGGCTTTCATCATCTCAATTATGCATGCATGCACGAGAATACTGTATTACTTCAACCTTATATAAATCCTAATTTAGTTGCCTTCACATGAACCTTTAACATTTCATCGATTGCCTCACCCTAACATGTATATAGAAGTCGGCACCTTAAGGGGTCGACTTCCACAATGACAATAGGAAGTTGGTCCCTAAATGTGTCAATTTTAAAGTTATCTCGCTATGGTGCCGACTTCAAATATATCACTAAATAAATCTGATACCTAACTATTTTGTTAATTAATATTTGAATCTAATAAATTTAATTAAAAAAGCCGGAAGAAAGCTCTCTTATTTCAAAGACATCTAATTTGAATACCCAAGTACTTCCATGATCTCTCAATTGTCTTCGCCTTCAATATACAAATTTGTTAATATTAATTGCAAGTCCAAACAATATACAATAATAAAATATGAATGTTGTAATAATATAAATATGAGAATTTGTTTAAATTCTACTTAGCTTCATCTATTCCTTATAGCTTTAATATGATAGTTTCCACTTTCATATATGTAACATATGTAACTTCAAATTAAGTATTAATTTAGACATTAATTATTTTAAAAATATTATGTTATTATAAAATAAAGTTTATTGTCAAAAAGGAATCCTTCTATAATATTTTGCAATAAATATAATTTATATTGTATTTGTTTCACTAAAAATTAATTTTTAAAAATTAATTTTAATGAAAATTTGTCAAACTATAAATAATATTTTAAACTGAATTATTTAAATATTAAAATATTACATTTTTTCTTTAAAAAAAAAGTACAGTTCAAAAATCATTTTCTGAAATTGGAAACATAAATATAGTATAAATTCAGAAATTTAAGACTTGAAAAAACATTTTCCAACCATCATTTATTTCTCAAAAACTGGACATGGCAAGTCCAAAAAGACAGTTCTTGTTTTGTTGAAAGGTAAAGAGAGTTAAAAGAGAGAAAAAAAGTTTGAATTATCACATCAAAATCCCACAAGAAAAAACATCAAATTGGTTGCTAGCACATTAGCCATTACTGATAAAAATCCAAGTATCAGATCAGAAGATCAACTGATATGGTTCAAATGTTCATTATTACAAAAGATTTGGTCTGCCTCCCTTACTCTATAGACAATCATAAGTAGTCAAGAGATTTAGATTTATTTATGTACTCTCTAAAGGCCCTTTCAAGTTTAAGTACACTAGACTAGACTAGACTCTTAGTTAGTGGTGCTACAATTAAACTTTGCCTTTAGAGTTTTTAACTGAGTTGGGTGATTTTGGGGCCAACCTAGAGTAATAATAAGCTGAAAAGAACAAGGGAGTTAGATGGAGCATGGTAAGTGCTTGAATAAATTCGTCAAAGATCTTTGCCCATCAGATATTCTCGTCACCTTTGGCATAGCTTGCATCATCATATTCAAAGTACACTGCAAAACAACACAGTGTGTTTTCTTGCAATACCTTCACAAATGTTGCATTGGTTTTTGGTTTGGTTGTTTTTTGTTTTTGTTTAGCTTAAAACTTTAGTTGGTTTGCTTACACTTTTGTTCACTCAATTCATTCAGCTTTCTCATCAAAAGGGTGTTATCCATTGTCTAAAATGAGCTAAAAAAGCAAAAGACTTTCGTCTGAAAAATGGTGCCTTTAAGAGAGGGGAGGTACCTGACATCAAACAGAAGTTTTCAACAGAGAGAATCCAGATATTTTAATTGTGATGATTGCAGAGAAAACAGATAAAGAAAGGTGGTGAGGAGGACAAAGAAGATCAGAAAGAAAGAGAAAGAGAAAGAGAGAAGCAACAAAGGAGGGGCCCTCCCTAAAGCCTGCAACAGAAATGAGTGGCACTGCTGCACCAAGGAGTAATGTGTTTCCCTTCCTTTTCTCTGTCTCAATTTCCTCTCTATCTTCTTGTTTTTTACTTATATTTCTCTTTCTATCTTAATAAAACGGGCCATCTCCATTGTTTTCTCTGCACATCTGCTTTTTTTTCTATCTTTTTTTTCTGGGGGCTTTTTTGGACTCTATCTCCCTCCTTTTTTAGTGGGTTCTCTATGATGTTGCTGTTTATATATATATATATATTAAAAACCGAATTTATGTTTTAGAGCTTTAAAATCTTTGTTGGACGGATTATAAATCTTGTTGGGGTCTGAAACTGTGATCTCAGTTTCTTGGTGTTTGAGTTCTTTGAAAGGAAAAACAAAAGCTCCACTTTTCTGTTCATGCAAACAAATTAACACCACCTTTTGTGTGTGTGTGTTTCCTTTTTTCCTTTTTTTATATTCTTTATGTTAAAGAAGAAAACAAAGTTTTTTTTAACTACAGTTTTCTAGCTTTTTGACAATGGTCTTTTTAATGGAGAAACAGAAATCTAATGATTTCATGTGAACTTTGCATTGTAGTGGCTTCTTTTGTGTGTCTCCAAGAACACCCAACATTCATTTTTCAATCAATATAGTTATAATTAGGGTGTGGGTGAAGACACTAGCTTCCCTTAGCTGCTTTTGTACTGTAGATGAAAGCAAGGTTGAAACCTGCATATAATATCAGGTTGGTCATCTTTTTTTGAGCTTAGCTCTTTGTTTCAAAAACACAAGCACAAAAGAAAATGAAATTTGAAGGCCCTAAATCTTCAAGGGTCTACTTTCTAATACATGAACTGTTTAAATATGAAGATTTAGGGTTTATATAGGTTCTCATGTTCCCTTTTGTTCAACTTTTAGACTTCCTTTCAACTGTGCTTTTGTATTAATTTCCATACCCTTTTATCTGTAAGTTTATTGAAATCATGATCTTTCCATATAAACATTGTTTTCTTAGCTTGAATATATATATTTGCGTGTGTGTATTATTTAGTTGCTCCAAGTTCTGATGCTTTATTTTTGTGGCAATGTTTCCCATTTACAATGACTGACATCCTTCTGCACTTAGAATTTGTGGTGAAATATTTCTCTATCAATAGTCTTATCTTTTGTGTAAGAGTGGGGCAGGAAATGACCTCAATAATTTTGAAAGGTTAAATCATTCACATAATGCTTCTGAGAAGTCTGTGTACCTATTCTCTACTCTTTTCTTTAAGAACAAAAGAATGGGATCTGATCTAATTTCTATCTTAAAACTTTGGTTTTAGAATGGTGGTCGGAAGTTGGTTTCTCCATTTTTGCAATTATGTGTAGTATACTTCTTTTATATATTAATTTGGTGATTTCATTTCGTTTATCAGTTCTTCAGGTTCACGGTGGATCAACGGAATGATCATTTTTGAACTCAAGGAAGTTATATAATGAACTTATGGTAGCTTAATGCTCCGAATGATGAAATGAAGGCTAAGCTTTAAGAACCCTACATGCTAAAGGAGCTTCGTATGGTTGAGGCCATGTGATTTTTGTTCCCAAAGTATAATGGAGAATGATATGTTCAGCATTCCACGACCGATGGTGAGCCAAAATTCTGTTGTTATCAATGGGATTCCACCAGAGACTATCACTAATAATTCAGTAGTTGAGTCCAACTTGTTTAACCAGATCAACCAAAATCAGACTCTAGTTGGATTTCCCGTGCTTCCCTCGGTGCAAGGAGAGTTTGGCGGTGATCTGTGTTCTGATCTCCATGTATCTAATCATGCCAGATTCTTCGACTCTAATGCATTGATTGCATCTGTTGGAAGAAAGGTTGCCAGTGATGCTTCACTTGGCAGTTCGGGTTTGGAACATAACATTGAGTTTCATGAGCAGTTTATTGGCAGGACACCTGTTTCTTCAACTCCACCTGCAAGCTGTGGTCTTCAAGAAAACTTAAACGAGTTAGCAATCGTAGCGCCTTCCATCTACCCTCAGGATTTCAGGAATTACTCTTCAACTGAATGTTCTGATGGTATAAATTCTACCACAGTAACCTCGGTGAATAGTGTATTGAATGAAGTTTTTGGGAGTATGACAAATAAATGGGATTTTGAGAAGTTTCCTGGTCCTCTTGAGCATGTTGGCAAAACCACATTGAAGACTGCATTTCAACCATATTCGTCTATAGGATGTCCAGATCCAAACAGTTGGATGGCACCTAATGGTGCAAATATGAGCCTGGATTATCCTTGTGGTTCCTCAAAAAATAGTAATGAGCTCTCGTTAAGTCTTGCAACATCTCTTCCTGGTGTTATCAGTGGGAATAATATACCCGATCAGTCCTCCGAAATTAACTGTTGCTTGAATACAACAAGGTTGGGTTCGGAACAAACCTCTTCCAATGCTAAGGAGCTTTCTCTGAGTTTTGGTTCCAATGGACCCGTTCAAGTATCACACTTAATATCGGGATCTAGATATCTTCATGCAGTTCAAGAAATACTTGCTCAAATTGCAAACTATTCACTTGAAAATCTAGAGCAGATGAGTGTTGGACCTGGAGCAACTATGCCGTTCTCCTCAAGTTGTCTAGCTGGAAGATGGATGGCTGTGATGGATTCAAATGATTGTCCCAATGTTGATGGTAACACTGAGGTTCAGTTAGAGGCAGAATTACAAAAACGGACGGTCGAGGCCAAAAAAACCCAACTGCTGACTTTACTTCAAGTGGTATGTTGATCTAATTTGTGCTGGTAGAATTATCAGTTTTGGCCTCTCTCAATTGCTTTTTCGGATTTCAATTATGAACTGCAGAATTTTCTTGGTTATTGAATGGATAAGATAAACTGGTGCTGATTTGATGTGGAGTGAAACATGGATTGAAGTTCATAACTTAAAGATTCTTTAAGCCTAAACAGTGTAACAACCTTGAGTTCAGCCATAGCTTACTATAATTGAGCAAGTTGGCTTTTTCTAGAGAAGTAGGTGTGCCTATGTAGTATCGAACTGTTTTAAGTAGTTTGTTTCCCTTGCTTCTTTTTGTTCTCCAATTGCTTTCTTTTCTCTATTTGCTGGTTTATTTAACATTACATTCTGGTGTACTTGAATGGTTTTGCTTTGGCTTTTATCGAGGCCAGGTTGATGACAGATACAGTCAATGCTTGGATGAGATCCATACGGTTATATCTGCATTCCATGCTGCAACTGAGTTGGACCCCCGGGTGCATGCTAGTTTTGCTCTACATACGATCTCTTTCTTATACAAGAACCTTAGAGAGAGGATCAGCAACCAAATCCTAGCCATGGGAGCAAATTTCAACAGTGAATGCACTAGAGATAGGGAAAAATATTTTCAGAATTCATTCATCCAGGAGCAATGGGCGTTACAGCAGCTAAAGAAGAAGGATCAAATATGGAGACCGCAGAGAGGGTTGCCTGAAAAATCTGTCTCGGTTTTACGTGCGTGGATGTTTCAGAACTTTCTTCACCCGTGAGCATTCTTACTGGAGAATTGCTTCTAGGACAAGAAACTAGGAGAGAAATAGTTTACCATTTTTCACATTCACACATAAAATCTCACGGTTCTGCATATTTTGAGAATTTCGTGTTTGCAGGTATCCAAAGGATGCAGAGAAACATTTACTTGCAATAAAAAGTGGGTTAACGAGGAGCCAGGTACTTGCAGCTTTAGATACATCTTTTGTGTTGGAGTATTTTAATCTTCTAATGGACTTCTATATGATTTGATTGTTTCATCATGTCCGTTTGGATCAATGAATGATCAGGTCTCTAATTGGTTCATAAATGCTCGTGTTCGGCTTTGGAAGCCAATGATAGAGGAAATGTATTCGGAGATGAACAAACGAAAAGCTCGACAAAATGAGGAAGGAACCAAGAGCAACCCCAGAAGCCATATAAGCATCAACCATCAAAGATTTAACTTCAATTAAAAGCACAAGAAAGAATGGATCAGCGGACAATGGATTCTGGATTTGAGCACGTTTTTCAGTAGGAAAGGAACACATCCACCTCAAGGTTACAACTGTACATAATGCTCCATTATAGTTGGGACCTTTAGCTTTAAGGGTATGATTCTAATTCATACGGGGAACTCTTTTGTTGAAAGTATTTTTGAATTCATAGTAAAATTTTCATGGACTTGGTATATTGAATGCCTTGTTATGGGTAGTGGTACTGGCACACTTTTTTGTTTTTATGCATGTGGGGGATTCATGGGTTACCAATGTACTTATGATGTTCCACAACATACCTTTATTACACTAGTATATATATTATAGTAATACATAATGTGATGGCAGCAAAATGTTGCTGCTTAACTCAACAATTATTGATCTCAACTTTGAAATTGAGGAATGTTTTCGTACTTCCATTTCTGCATTACAAAATCACACCATCCAAGGATGAAGATGAACCCCATTTTTTCTCCTTTCTTGTACAGCTACCGTTTACTTTTGTTTTGAAAATTGTAGAAGCAATTCAGGGTTTTACATAGACAAATAATCCATGTGGGCAAAGAAACAAGAAAGGTGCAAGGTTTGGACTCTTTTGAAATGCTTACATCACCATGTAAAGCAAGAGCTTATTACCATCAAACTATCTTGTTGGTTGAGGTGATAATGGTCTTGTCCTTGTAAAAGTGAGAACACAATTTGAGTTGATAATGGTCTTGCCTCAGACTCTTAGGAGTGTAGGAGTGAGAATGCAACAATGTGATAATGGCCACGCCCAAAGTGAGAATACAAGTTTGAACTTTCAGTCGCCCTAATAAAAGTGAGCTCTTAAAAACTCATTTATTCGGCTCTAATTTAAAGCTTGAGTTAAAAGAAAAAAAAAAAAGAACAAGAAAAAGCAAGAGAGCTTATTTGGAAGAGCACCATTGTCTTCTATAATTACTACAAATTCTTCCTAAGTTAAGTGGAATCCTATTATTTATCACATAGGATTTGGGGGTTATTTGCTATAATACATGCAAATCTAAAAGTACAGCTGTTATAGTGTCAACATGTTCTCTTTTCCTGCACGTAATTGGATCCCAAGTTCATATCAGTGACAGATATCTTGTCCATTATATATATAGTGCATGCTAAGTTGTAATCCTGTTGGTCAACAGCAAATCAAAGTGCTGCAGATGATACCTGATTGGTGAAGCTGTTAGTGCTGCAATTTGAACAACAATCAACAATGGCAGGGATGGTGTTTTGTTTTTCACTTTGACAAGACAAGTTTCATTCATCTTCTCATGTCTGCTAACTTCTGCCCTCCCAAGGTGATTGTTAAAAATCCAAATTTTCGATCATCACAAACTTCTATTATCAACATCTCTACGTTTACTATATACACGAACTAGCAATATAAATAGGGTTTGATCATGGAAACGATGGGAAAATATGTTTATTTTTGCCCCTTTTTTCAAGTCTTACTTTCAATCATAAAAAGTTCAATACTATTTGGTGTCACCAAGTTCTGAAAAAGAATAATCTGATGGGAATCAAATCATTTCCCTGGAAAGTTGTTGGTAAAGACAAATAATAGGACTATTTAAGTGACAGCAACAGGTCTAATGGTTTTTTCCTAGTTATCTTATCATTTTCCTGGAAAGTGACATGAACCCAATTTCAATGGCTGACTCAATAGCCAGATGATCCCCCATAATAGCCTCTTAGACCCCACTAATTTGACAATAATTTGACAATGGAAACCCACTGTTATTATCAGTAAATTGGTGTTTCTCTGGTAAATAATAATTATTCCATTGATTTACAGATGACTTTTAACATCTAAGATTTATGGTTACAAATAAAAGAATTGACAATATCTCTTTTTCTGTCTGTATTTCTATCTACAACCCTCACCAGCCGATCAAAAGATGTTACAAACACCTTATATATATAGATAGATTACAAAAAGGTGATGTCGCCCTTTCTCTTTCATCTTTACCTCCACAGCTTACAAAGAAATCCGGGTTCTAATCGGTTTCAACTTCAGTCCCATGCTTTCCGGTGAAAGAAGCTCCGGAGAGATGCAAGATGGACTCAAAGGGCTTCTCGGGCTAATGCTTAGAGTTGGTCGGTATAAACCGTATCCCATTAGAAAGTACTCTATTGGTATCAACATGGCATGGGGTTGCTCCTCCGTCACCATTGACCCGCATGCCTGAACCTGTAGATTCCACCACCATTTCAAGGTTGTTAGTTCACTGCCGTATGGATATTATGATTTTGAAAGTTGGATGTGTAAATTATTATAACAGGTTAGGCAATAGATTGTTTGCTTACCTCCACTAGGGCACTGTATCTTCTATCTAATTTCGATGTCATGTGAAGAGCCTCAGAATGGAACGGTGAGTTCTCCCCAACAAATATTAGCGAACGGCAATATAGTTTTCTTAATCCTTCGCTAAGGTCAGGTCTCCTGAAATAAAGTAAATAACACTTTTATGCTGGATCAAACCAGTAACTGCGTGCACGCACTGAAAAGTTTTCTTTTTCTTTTCCCCTGGTAAAGGTGGAAACCAATCACATGAACCTATTTTAAGAACATCTTTAAAACAAACCTAGTCTATTGATCTACCATGGTTACGGTCTTACTCATTCATTGCATCAAGGAATCGGCAAACATTTATACTCTGCCTCTCATCTAGCAGCTGCAGGTGGAAAGAAAACAAGATTTATGTCAGAAAACTGCCATGAGACAAACTATCATATTCCGTATAGGTCAATTGAATAGCAAATAAAAGTCGAATACAAAGAGCTGAAGAACTAACTCTTCTGCATGCCTGAACTATATCAGATTCTGGTACTAGAACACTACCACGAACTTCCTGCCATTGTCATTCAGAATCTCACAATTAGTCCAGTTCTAGACAGAAGGAAATAAATTGCATAAGTTATTGAAGCAGAAAAATACCTTACTGAAGTACCGCTTAAGCAACAACTCCTTCGCCATGCCACACATGCCATAGAAATAAAGAAAATTCGACATCACCTGAAATAACATGAAAATCCATCTGAGCACGTAATTATGTAACCCCTAAGAGAAAATAAAATGGCGTAGAACATGAACCTTATTTAACAACCATTCCGTCCATGAAGGTGCTCTGCAGAGGGGTGACACGAGTATTAACCCAAGGACTCGTTGTCTGTATTTCATCTATTAAGGAAAAGAAAATGCAGCAATAATTACTTCCAAGAAGTCAACAGAGCATGATATTTAATTTGAAATGAAAAAGGGAATAAGGAAAAATGTATATGCTATGCCAAGATAGTTGACTTACAGCAAATAAGGTAAGAATATATGCTCCAGCTGTAACTCCCATGCACATTACAGCACCAAGCCTGTGGTTAAAAGTTAAAAACATAAATAAATAAATAAAAAGGAAAGAGTTAAAAGATAAATAATATCAGCTTGCTTGCCTTTATTCTTTTCCATATAAATAAATAAATAAATAAATATATATATATATGTATATATATTAAAGAAGATGACAGCTTAAGAAATTATATAAGGGTGGTAGGTGCCTCAAGATGCATCATTTTCAGACAACTACTGCACACCAATTACCAGCCATCATTACAACATAATATGTGTCATAGAATGCCTAGAGCATAAGAGATTACAGTAAAGTAAAATTCTAATAAGCTGACACTTGGAAAGAAAAAGCAAATAAAGTAACTATGAAATTATATTTTTACCCGAAAAAGTTGAGAACCTCAACAATCTGATCTGCCAAGTCATCGACAGAAGGACTAAAGTCATCGGAGATGATCGGGGCAGCTCCCAACTGCAATATTTCTTGAAGGAAGTTCCGGATAAGAAAGGCGTGAATTATAGGATTCTACCAAAAAAACAGTGATTAAAACCGGCTAATTAAAACTGACCTCATGCCCTGGAGGACTTATATGATATATACAAAAGTTGTGCAGGAGTAAGGAGCTAGCTTCTGGAGAAAAGAACAAGCCTTGGAAACAGGAGATATCTGCACAATCCCGCATATTTAAAAAAATTAAGATACAAGAAGTATCACTAGATAAATGGAATCGGTCAATGTGGAAATCTAACAAATAATGCTATGAAATTCAGACATATGACACTAACATGTAAATCTTTAGCTCGGATTAAAGGCATTACAACAATATCTATGTTTAAGGAGGAAATTCAGTATGCAAAGATAAAAGACAAATTCGAGTGAACCCTTTTCAGCCTAAATTGTTAGTGAAAAATAAAGATCAGCATAAGGAAAATCGATGAATCGATAATGTTTTCTGCATTGCTTACGATTTAGAGCTAAATCCGGATAAGTAACAAGAGCCGGCTTATCTTGGTCTCCGAACACAACAACAGAAACCGTACCGAGGCGAGTTTTCACAAGGTACTCCTGCAGATAGAGTTTACGAAATGCATTGTTATTCGTTTAACAAACCTTCATGAAAACACCCTAATGAATCAAAACAAATTACCATCAAACCAAATAACCCCTAATTTTTAACAAATAACTAGAGCAGAAAATTACAAAATATGATCTAGTAAAGAAAACCCAACTTACTTGGGTGTCATTCACTTTAAAAGAATTGCTTCAAGCATAGCCCAAATTAAGTATATTAAAACTAAATAAAGCTAACATCTAACCATGTTCTGAATCATCTAAACTCCTAATTTAAGCAGACATTGACATAAAAACTCATGAAATTACTAGTCAGCTTTCTTCTTTTGCTTGCACTTAGAGCAAAAAAAAAAAGCAAAAACCCATTAAATTTTCAAAAGATAATTAATTTAGTTTATCTGGGTGCTTCTCAAATGAGGAAAAAAAGAAAAATCAGAAGCCGTGAATCAAATGACTATGAAAGCAAATTAAGGAATAGAGAATTAAGCAACAAATGGGAGCATAATCCAGCTAGATAGCTGCATTAAACTTTTTCCCATTTCATTTTCTCTCCATTTCCCGCATTTTCCCGGTAACCAAACAATAAGATATGAATGCAAGTTTACCTTGCCGCCTAGAGAGATCGTTTCCATATCAATGGAAACCGAATCGCTAGAAAATTCCATTTTCCTCCTCTCTCTTCTCTCTACCGAAATGAAAACACAATTTTAGAATTGGCTTTGCATTGCTTATATATACCAAATTTTCCCTCTGTATTTCCTTTTCAGATTTTTCCCATACTATTAAAAAGTAATAAAAACGAGAAAATTATAATATTAAATATTTAATGCACTTTTTTATGTCTATCTTCAAAAACAAAAGTTTAACTCGTGGTTAACTCTTACCGAGTCACCGACGCTTTGATTTGTAACGACTCGGAATCAGTGAGCGAGAGAGGGAGAGAGAGAGAAAACTCGTAACTCACAAGGTTCCGTACTAGCGGACTTTAACTTGGGTCTCGGGTCTATTTAACCCCAGTTAAGAGGCCGACAGTTCTTCGATTTACGATACTGCCCTTTTTTCCTTTTGCTATTTGCTCATTTACCATTTGTATTTAGCAAGTTTTTTGTTTTTCTTTTTTCTAACTACAATTTGCAAGGCTGGGTTTTTTTTTACTTAAATGCAAATTTAACTCTGAAATTATACTATTTTCTTATTTAGGTACTTGTAGTATTTTTTTATTATTAAAAAGCAATATCTAAATTTATTAATTTCATCTTATTTTACCTTAAAACGTGAAATCAAGCAATAAAAATATAGCATAAGGGAAAAAAACAAGGGATTGATAGTAGCGTTGGCCCCCTCTAATAGAAAATTAATTATATAATCCCTTTAATTTTTATAAAATCATAAGTTAGTATAATAGTAAAATTACATTTTAACACTAAATTTATTTTATTCATTTTTTACTTCCTAATTTTGTTCTTATCTCTGATGTGACACGCAATACGTTTTTATTAAATATCATACATTTTTAGTAAAAAAAAAATTTATAGTTAAAGTACCAATTTTAATTTAAAAACTTTAAGTACTTAAATAAAAAACTAGTATAATTTGAGGGACAATTTTATAATTAACTTTTTTTTTCAATATTTTTTAAACACCTTGTTTTGAGTATTTTTTTTTCCTAAATTTAAAATAAAAATTAGTATTATTTTGAGTATCGGTTTGAACAATAATTTTAAATCGATTAGATTAAAAATCAATACGAACTAATTGAACCGATTAAAATTTTTTTAATTTTTAATTTCTTTTTAATTTTTAATCTACCTAATAGCCTGAATGATTTAATCAAGGTCCAATTTAAAAACCATTGATAAAAATAATTGAAAAGACATTAAAACCTAATATCTCCTACCTTATAACCATTGTAATTTATATTTTTGTAATTTCCTTTAATTGAATTGGATTCAATGCTTTATTAATCATTAAATTATAGCACACTCATGATATAGATAAAAAAAATTTATACAACGGATATTTTATAAAAATTTTGATATAAAAAAATGAAACTTTAGTTTAAATAGTAAAGTTAAGGTTTGAAAATTATGTTGTCTTACTTTTCGGTAGTCCTATTACCAAAAGAAATCTCACATGTGAAATAAACTCAATTAGATAAATCTATACTAATATAAATATGGTTAGCTAATTTGGTATCACGAGTTTATCGAATACCAATTCAATTAGATAAATATAAAAAAATAAATTAATTATACTAAATTATAACACAATCATGATGTGTTTTTTTTAAATATATTTATTAAAAATTTATTTAAGAACCAAGTTAGGCTTGGGTAAAAATGATAAAAGTCTCGTTATATGTGAATTTTTATTATTTTTATATAAAAATATTCAAAAAATCAAAACGGATTAATTAACCTTTTCTATTTAAAAAATTATACCAAATAGTTAGCTTATTTAAAAAAAAAAACTCATTTGTCGATTGAGTTTTAACTCGATTGGCATAGATATTGTTGCTATGCAGGAGGACGTGGGTTTGAGTGCGCCGAAGTGAATTATCCTCCCATTGATGGGTTGGAGAGGAACTATAGGTAGTTCTAAATATTACATCAAAACAAACAAATATAATCAGAATATGTAATGAAATTATTAAAAAAATTTGCTTCCAACTTCAAAAGAAAATTCTAATCTAAAAAAACCCTACTAAAGTCTTAATATATATATATATATATATATTTTATTTTCTAGAAAGGATCTTTTCATTTTATAAATATCGTATATATATTTAAACACGAGTGTGCAATATGTAATTTTTATAAATAAATTATGCACGTGGAGTATAAACTTTCTCCTAAAAATAAAATAGAACCGTATAAATAAATAGATAAATCTTAAAATCATACAAAAATTTTAATTTTGTGTAATTTTATACATAAAAATTTAATTTGATTTGATTCACACAAATTATTAACACAATTATTGATATAACATCATTTTATGTCTATATATTACATTCACGTATAATTATATTATTCCAATACAAAAATGAATTGATATAGTGTATAATTGCACCACATCAAAGTTTATATATAAAATTACACATTAAATAAAAATTCATGTATAATTTTGAGATTTATTCCTATAAATAATTTTATTTAAAAGTTGAATTCAAAAACTAAGATTTTTTTATAATATTAAGAGTTAATTGTCAAAACTTCAAAATATTTTAATTAAATCTTCTAATTATTACCTTGTTTTTGGGGTTCGTAACTATTTCTCTCAACAATGTCTTTAAAATTAGAACTTGTATCCTCCTATTGAAAGTGTAATATATATCTTACCATTGTATCCGACCATTTATTAGTACTGTTAGCTTGTTCTTAAATGTGAGCTCAAATGGATTAATAATGTTTATTGATAAAATATTAATACCTTCAAATATTAGAATTTAAATCAATTTAAAATTCTATTCGTAGTTTAAAGATTTGTGTATTTAACCATACTGTACAATGAAATGAACTCAATCATTTGCCGATTGAGTTTTAGCTTGATTGATATGAGCACTGTTGCCAAAGCAGGACGATGTAAGTTCGAGTGCGCTAAAGCACATTATTCTCCTATTTATGAGTTGAGGAGAAATTACGGATAATTTTAAGTATTATGTCAAAAAAATTGATATATTCAAAACTTATAATAAATTTATTTTTAAAAAAAATGGAAGGCAACTACTACAAATAATTTTAATTTTTTCTTAACATTTGTTTCTATTTTGTTGGCATTTGTTGTGCGAGATTTGTTCCGACTGATATGGAAAGATTCTGATTTCCTTTAAAAAGATTAAAACATTTTTATCATATTTTATAAATTATAATCAGCCATATATTATATAATCCAACGGTTGAGAGATCATTGATCAAAATGGGGCCCAATCAATCACATCAGCAATCCATTCTCATGCAAACTACGTCGTTTTCAGCTCAAGTTGGTATTTGTCATTACCATTTACCAGAGGCCGACGACAACCCTCCTCCCCCCTAGGTCCAGTCCCTCTTCATACCGCTTTCATGTCGTTTTACTCAATTTTAGGAAACGTTTTCCTTATTTTTATATATTTTACTTTCACAAATGAAGAGAGAAAATAAGACATTATTATTTGCTATTGTTATTAGAGTTACATCAGATCGCATCGATCGGTTAAATTAATTGAACCAAAAATATATTAATATATTAATTTAGACAAAGAATCATTCAAAATTAAGAAACAATCGAAATTTCGGATAAAATTTGACGATTGAATTGATTTATAATTTTTTGAATTTTTTTATTTTTATAAATTTCAATTGTTTATTTAATTATTGTTGGACCAGTGATCAAATTGAAAACAACAATTTAACTAAATCGACCACTGATCTAATTTTTAAAACATTATTTTTTTCCATCCAACAGCATATTATTATAAATAAAGAAAACTAAAAATGATATGCTTAACCGTCAAGCGTTAATGTTGCCTTTGCTCAATAGCAATATTAAGATTTCGAATTTTGAGTTCTTAAGTCGAGTGTTACTTTGTGTTAATATCTTAGTTTCCATCTAGATTTATTATGATAAGTTAGTTTAAATTGAGTTAAGATAGTTGTTAATTAATTATTCAGTTCTTCAGCAATGATTGATTTTATTAAAATTATTGTAATTTAAAATATATATACTTAATTATAATTAATAATGTATAAATCCTATAAAATAAATAATAATAAAAACAATGAAAATTAATCTTAGCTCAAAACCGCTCCTTTGTGATAATCTTGTACACTAAGAATAATAAATACATGGCAATATTCCTTCATGGATGGGACTCTTTTCTGTGTGATCTTATTTTATTAAATTTCTCCCTTGCAAAAGCACTTAGAGTAACTTAAGCAAAAGATATTTAAGAACATAAGCTCCAACGTTTTTTTAAGCTCATGTTTATCTTGTAAAAATACGTGAGCATTTGAGCTTGCGTATAACTAAATATGTGTAAATAAACTTGTTTTTTTAATATTAATTTTAAATATTTTGATTTTATAAATAAAAGTAAAAACTCTCACATATTTCATTTAATTTCACATTTAATATATAACTAGCCAATGAAAAAAATTATATATTATAATGTTTGATTTTCTTGAGACAATATGAAAATTGAAGAATGTGTGTTAAAAATTTAAAATCTAAAATATCTAGTTTAATGACGTATTTAGAGGCTGGCAGGAGCCCCAGTCGTCTTAAAATATAAAATTGTCCATGTAGATTATTCTTTAAAATTTTTAAAATTTTAAATTAATAAATATAAAACTACACTTTAACTCTTTAAAATTGTATAAATTTAATTCAATAATTTAAAATTTTAAAAATTATTAAAAATTGCAATTTAATTTCCACCATAAAAAATTTTGTAACTTAGCCTTGATTTAGTCCTAATTTGTGATGTAGTTACAAAATCACCATCCACTCAAAATTCCTAAAAATCATATATATATTTGTTTCAATGTGATGAGTGGGTTAAGAACCATTATCGTCTAGAATATGACCTTTTATTTTTAATTTTTTTTAAACCATGTACTGATTGGTGCATAATAATATAATCTTTTAGTTAACTTTTTTTAATTAGTTCATGCTTTAAAATGAACCAATTTCAAACCTTTAGAGGTAGACATTTTACCTCACAAAATACCCAATTTTTTATTTCTTAATCTATAGATTTGTCCAAAAATTGTACTATCCATCTTACTTTAAAGAGCTAATTTTGACAGAGGTTTCAAGAATTTGGGTGGGTGAAACCCGACTTGAATTCGTATTTAATAATATATTTTTATTTAAATTTAATTATAAAATAAAATATACTCTATACTGCCACACATATCCATTTATTATAAAAGATCACAAAATAAATTATATTTGTATATTCATATAATATTAATTTCGAGTTCGATCTTGAAAAAGTCCCTGATTTTTATTAAGAAATGATAAATTAATTCAGTAACGAAGTTAGTGAGTCCAAAAATGATTTTTTTTTATTTAGACTCTTTTATAAATTATAAAATTTTAAATTAATAACGATAAAATTATACTTTCGCCCTCAAAATAATAAAAAATTAATTTAATTTTTTAAAATTATAAAGATATAGTCTATTAAAATGGCGATATTGTACTTTTTTTTTGTAAATTACAATAACAGGACAAAACTCAAACAATAAACGCGAATAACACGATTCAACTATCATAAAGAATATAAAATTTAATTCCGACCCAAAATTTCTACTCATTCACCCCTAAATTAATTCAAATAAATTGTCTTCAAATTCAATGTCCTTGGGTTCGTTACCATGGTGCCTTAATATGAAATGATAGAGAGATGGACCTTTGAAAAATTAGTACAAACTCCAAACATAAAACAAGCTTAATCATCAATTTGTCCCACACATAAAACAAAACATTACTTTCATTTTATTTATTTATATTTAAATAAATGTCATAAGCAAAACTCTAGCGTTGTTGTCCACTTGTCTTGTATGAATTTTATTTTTCTAAATTAAGATATTTATCCTACAAAAATTAGGAAATAATGATCATAAATATTTTCAGTCCATATAATAATAAATAATACCCATACAGTTAAAATTGAATTGATAAATACACTTTAATTTTCAAAAACCCAAAAGAGTAAGGAAAGTGTAATGAAACCTTTAATTTAAAATTTGATACATTTTTATATTTCTATTTAATTATATTTGTGTGTCCTGTTATATTTTTATATTTGGTATTATATTTTATGATGAATTTTAAATAATTTTTGTAATACTATAATATTTATGATGGGATATATATATTTTAGAGAGATCGAAGAAATATATGTGAAGGCCACCTAGCAAGCAAAATTATTGATAAGTGGTAGTCAACCAAGTACACGTGAGGTTTGTGGACTCTAACACTACCCTAGAATCTATTACAATACAGTACACAATTTTTTCTAACAAATTAAGTTTTTCTAAAAAAATCTTTTTCCTTTTTCGGTACATTTTAGTTTTTACGACCAAAGACTTGCCTATGCAATTGTCCGCACCGACACCGACACACGGTCGTTGTCCAACCGAGTTGACTCAGGCCATGAGCCCACAAGCTGAGCCGAGTTTTGAGGTTTAGTTTCCCATTTGAGCTTCATGATAAGTAAGTGGTAGTAATAATAAATAATAATTTACTGAGAAAAACGAAAAAAAAATTAAAATAATATCAGGACGATTTTAAATTATCATTTATTAAATAAATTAGAGAATTTTTAATTTAATGTGTAATTTAATGCATAAAATTTTGATCGTAATTCAATTATACGAGTTTTAAAAAATAAATACATCGTTTTATTTTTATATTAGATAAATATAATTATTTATAAATGTAATATGTAAACGTAAAATGGCGTTACACCGGTAATTGTTTTAGTAATTTTTTTTAAATTTAATAAAATCAAAATTTCTAAATATAAAATTACACAACCATAATTCATGTATAGTTTTGAGATTGATCTAGAGTTATAAAGTTGTGATTTTAGAGTTTAGAGTGAGAATTTAAATTTAAAATTTAGGATTATAGTGTTTAACGATGAGGTAAAATTTCGAATTATTTACTCTTTATGAAAAAATTAATTTAATATTATTTTTATAGGACACTTATCGCTGGTAGAGTATACAAAATAATTTCCCATTATATATTTATGAAAATATAAAAAAATAAAACAATATATTATATAAAGTCATTTATTTGTGCACAGGGATAGAAGGGGGGAAAAAGACAAGCTATGGAAATACATATAATTTACATGTAAAATAATTAAATATATTTATACATGTTTGCCACTTTGTCTTTACTTTTCTTTATTTCTGAAGTGTAAAGCAAAAGGGATTTCTTTTTTAAAATTTTCTTTGAAGCCGCTTCGAATAATTTATCTATAATTAATTAAATTTAAATATAAATTAAAAACCATAAAACCATAAATTTAAATTTTAATGTTTTAAAAATTAGTATAATAATAAATATAAAATGTCGGCTGACATGATTAGTTGGATCACTTGATCGGCAGTCATAAGGGATGAGGATTTGGACCAAAGCAAAGTTTTAAGGAAAAAAGTGCAAAAATTTCTACTTACGTGTCACCTTCTCGTTGACTTGGAAAAATTTGGTGAATGATTTTTTTTTTTTTGAATTTCTTTTTTATATACGACAAATTATGGGGTTCGAAATTAAATTATGGTAAGATGACGTTACAGTGATGTCATGGCGGGGAGAGAAGCCACGTGTTTAATTATAAAGTAATTTAGTTATTGCTTGAATTAGAGGGCATTGAACTGTAATGATTGGGATGTGTACTGATTTTATTTTTAATTTGTGTATACTTATATGTATTGATGAATTGATTATGAATTATTAAAAAGTAAAATTAGAAATAAAATAAAAAAAAAGGTTATGAAATCTTCTTCGGCAATGTTATTTTATGGTTGGAATTGGACCTACCATGAGTTACATGTGATGGTACGAGTTTTCTTTTATGGAGATCAGTGCCCCCCCCCCTTTTACCCAATAAAATTAAATTTGAAATATTATGAAATTAAAAAATTACGATTATTTGATTAATAATTAATAATTAATTTAATTTTTAAAATATCAAAGGATAATTAAAATATAATATAAGAATGATTGGTTGTTTTTATTTATTTCAAAAAAAATTAAATTAAATATTTTGTACAAAATTCATATAGCTAATTTTGTCTTGTTAAAATAAAAATTTAAAATTCAAAAGACTTATTAGTATTAAGTGAAAAATTAACAAAAAAAATAATAATTAAGCACTCAACAAAATTTAGCATCGAATTGAGCTCTTAAATGATGAAAAATTAATTAATCAGGTTACTCTATTAATATTGACCATGTTTCATCGTTATGTTTCGTTGATCTAATTAACAGACTAATTAGATGACGACACGTGACTGCCACATGTATATTATGTTGACGTGAAAAAATACAACATTAATAAATATTTAGAAAAAATATTAAAAAGTAATTTTTTTTAAATCACATTTAGAATAAACTTGGATAAAAACTTGTCCATATTCATTTGAACTAAGACAATCATTTCTCTAGGTTCATCCTAGAAGTGATTTTTTAAATAATTATTGAAATTTTATTTAAAAATTATTTTTGGTACAAAAATGTTTAAAATTTATTAATAAAATTTAAAAAGTTATTAAAATTATTTTTAAAATGAAAAATATTTAAAATTTATTAAAAACCACGCTTAGAACGAACCTAGACTATCATTTGTCTAGGTTCAATTGCATGTAGAGTACTAACTTGTCCAAGTTCATTCCAACCATGGTTTTTAATAAAATTTTAAACATTTTTATTAATTTTAATAAGTCTTTATAACTTCTTATAATTATTTTTATTTTAATAAGTTTTCCATGATTTTTATATTTTTTTGTATTTTTATAGTAATTATTTTAAAAAAAATCATAATTAGGAAGAATCAGGACATATAATTGTTTGGATTCAAATGCATATGGACAACTGTTTCTCCATATTCATTCTAGATGCGATTTTCAAATAAATTTTTAATATTTTTTTTAAATTGCTGAAATGACATTTTGCCACATTAAAATGATGTACATGTGTCTACCATGTGTCACCATACAATTGGTCTATCAATCACATCATGGTCAAACTTGATCACCATTAAAGGAGGGAATTGATTGATTAACTTTTCATCCTTTAAAGGCTTAATTAGGTGCTAAATTTTGTTGAAGATTTACTTAGTTTTTTTTTTATCGATCATTTTTTTATTGATAAGCCAATTAAATATCAGTATTAAAAAAACTAAAAATCAAATTGAAGTAAATTACCTCAAATATTTTGAAAATCTAAAAAATCCAATCCAATCAAACCAAACTAAACACAACTCTATCCTTCCAAGCAAAATTTTTTCTTCTTTTATCTATACCAAACCAAACCTAATTTTGTTAAATTTTCTTTTTCGTATTTTAAAAATGGATTATTATCTTATATATAGTTAGAAAAATAAAAAAAACTCCATAAATAAATCTAGAATGATATCATTTAATTTTAAAGTGTAATAAAATAATTTAAAAAAAGATATCTAACATCATCTTAAATCCACTCGTAAAGTTCATTCCACTGACAATAAATAAAATAATTACTTTTAGAAAAAATGAGTATAAATAAAAAAAAAGTGCGTCGATAGTAACAAATCAATGCATCTAAAGTTAAACTTTGGAATGATTATTTGTTCAAAGTTGAAGACTAGTTCGATATTTATAGGATTTAGATACAAAATAATATATTTGAAAAATGAATTTGGACAAAAAAATATATTTGTTTAAAATATTAGTCAAATTTGAGCTTTGATATTCAAAGTAATCTCCAACTTGACCATACTTTTTTTTTAATATTATAATATATTATTATTCATTTATTTTGATATATTGTATAATTTATATCATATAAAAATTAAAAATATAATATAGTGTAAATATTAAAAAAACTTAATGTTGTTATTGTTTAAAATATCAATAGAATATAAAAGTAACAGGTTTGACCAAAATTTAAAGTTCATATTTCAGATATTATATATATGAAATAGACCCGAAATTAATTTAGATCAACTAATGGACAACTCTATTAAATGAAAATCCTATTGGTAACCATGTTTAATCTATATTCTATAATATTAAAATATTATTAACCAAAATATATTATTACAAATTAAATAAAATATTTTTACTAAAAATAAAATTTATAAAAAATTATTCTACCACCAAACTTAAATCCAAATACTTTTTTTTACTATATAACTAAAGCCCAAGAAGCCCACCTATCCGGTGGATTAAGCATCTAACCCAACTGTTCAAGTTATAAAGGAATTTTTTCTCAAAAAAGTTATAAAGAATTTGTATTTAAAATTTTTATCCTATATATATTTTTAGCAATCTGAAATTAATAAAATTAAAAATATTACTGAGACTAATAAATTTTTTAATTTAGAATTAATTATTTAATTAAATAAAATGTTGAAAAAAAAAATCCTACATAAGCGCTAGCTAATGAGAAAGCAAGGACCAGACTAAAATTCATATCCTAGTAATAAGATGTTCCCTGTTGATGAGCTACGGAGGTAGGAGACTTGTGAGAAATGGGAGGATTTTGAAAGATTTAAGGGGATGGAGATTGAATCGAGAGTTGGGGAGTTTGGTTAACTGTGTGCCTTAGTTATGTAAGTATCTAAGGAAAACATCTTTAAATTATGTGTCTTTTTTTATTGATGAATTGTCACTGAACGTCTTACAGTAAAGTTATCTCTTATTAGAGGGAAGATATAACTTGATGGTACATGGTTCCAAGATATATGAATGACCAAAAACAATGATCCTATCGGACAAAATTTGCTATTTCAAAATGTAGCTATTGAACTCTAAAATGTAATTTCAAAGGAGCAAAACTACTTATCCTATGATCTGAGACCAAGAAATTAAAGTGGACATGTAAAAACTGGTCCCCAACAGCAAAATATGAGTGACACAACATCAATGAACTACAACTACTAACGTTGCAAGGATAAAAAACAAAGCTTATGACAAAAAGGAATATCATGTCATGGTTGGTGATAAGCTATGAATAAAAAGCATTGTGAAGCAGAAGAAGACATCAGATTCCCCATAGTGGCTTCCTATACACAATTTGTCATGTCAATCAAATATTATTCATAAAGTATTTCTATTTGATATACGAATATAATGATATAATCTTCAAGGAATCTTCAAATATATAGAAAAATTAACTATGTTCGCATAAAATAAATGTTGGAAAATTATGGATATCAGTCTAGAGGTGTGCATGGGTCGGGTCAGGCTGAGCCCAATTAAAAATTTAGTCCCGTTTGTTAGGCTCGGGCCGGGCCGGCCCAAAAAATGAGTCTAAAATTTTACCCAAGTCCGACCCGAATAAAAATGTTAAAACCTGGGCCCGACCTGGCCCGCCCATATTAATTTTTATATTATTTTTATATAATTTTAAAATATATATAAACCATCAAAAATACTAAAAACATCAAAATAAATATTTCTTAACAAATTGAAAATAAATTTTAAGACATATGTATACTTAAATAACACTAAAATAGATGCAACTTAACAAGTAAATGCCTCTAAAATAATAACAAAATTAACAAATGTCTTTCAAATAATAAAAAAATTAACAATAAAATAAGTTTTATACAATATCCAAACAATAACAACAAAATAGTAGTAACAAAATAGTAAAATAGTAGCAAAATAGGGAGAAAAAAATAAGAAAATAATATTTAAAAAATAGATTTTTTTGTAATTTAGTGAATTCTGGCCGGGCTGGACTGGGCTCGGGCAAAAAATACCTTGCTCGAGGCCCGGCCCATTTTTTAAACGGGCCTTATTTTTTACCCAAGCCTATTTTTTGGGCCTATATTTTTGCCCAAACCCTCCCACATTTCGGGAGAGGCCGAGTGGCCTGGCCCATGCACACCTCTAGATAACACATGTATAATAATTATTACGGGCTTCAATTATTAAATAAAAGTATGAGTCAAATATGTGTAGATACTTTAGTAACTAGTTTCTAATCGATGATAGGTTGATTAAAAATTAAGTTTAATGTACAAAAGTTATATATTAGGGTTATAATCCTCAAATTACACATACTCTGATATCCCATATTTAGAAAAGAGAAAGCCATCATTCTCTAAAATATTTGTGTTTCTAAAATATTTATGTTAATTTGAAATATCAAAACCACAAGACTTGAAGACTTCAAGATATCAATGGAATCAAGTATGCTTTCGCATCTAGTTTTGTTATTGTTGATATGATATGATAGATATTGGTTTACGGTTTTAAGTTTTATATCAAAATTTTACGATTCTAACAAGTGACATCCGAGTTTCGTCATGTTGATTTATTGAGAATAAATTAATCTTTATTTTCTAGAATGAATCGTTTTTAGGTTTTATGGGTTTTATGTTATGATTTGGATATTTTAAGGGAGGATTTCGATATTTTCCCGTAAAATTTTGGCATTAAATGTTTATGTATTAAACTCTACTGTTGGATTGAATGTATGGTTTGTGGAACAATGCATGATTATATTATCCATGAATTGGATGTTATTGAATCCACATGATTTTAAGTTTTGTGAGAATTTTGTTAAGATTATTGATAATTTTTTATGAACTTAAATTATGATTTTTTGTTAAATTGATTTGATGACATTCGCCAAAGTTTTTTTTTATATGTGTATATATATATATTCAATTTTCCAGCATAATATGAATTTAGTTTTAACTTTTGTTCTATAAGATTTGGTTTTAAATATTATTTTAAATTTTTTTATGGTTATTATTAAAAAAAAAAACAATGTCTTTCGATTTTTTTGACAACATATAAATAACTTTATTTTGGATTATTTTAGAAATTATAGTAGATTCAGAAATTTTAATTTTGGTATATTATATATTTTATAATTTTTGTCTTTTAATTATATTTTTATAAGTTTTTAAGATTTTTTTTATAAATTTTTACAACTTTTGATAAGATTTTTTATAATATTTATAAGTTTTTATAATTTTTTTTTATAATTTCTTATAGGCTTTATAACTTTATATATACTAGCTTCTAATGTCACATGTATTACATGCGATTTGAAACGTTTAATATTTAATCAATTTTGAAAATATTGTATTTTTAATTACAATAATTAATGTTAAATGATATTTTTATTTGAATTATTAAATATAATTAAAATATATTAACTTATCAATTCAAATAGCATATTTTCAACTAATAGTTAAAGCATTTTTAACATATTCAACATCTAACACAAATTTATTTTATGTAATTAATGTAAAGTAAAATTATTCAAAATAATTTTTTTTTGTTTGCTTTTGTGTGGTTTAGTTTGTGGTTTTTATTTTTTCAATTTGGGTTACATTTATGGGTGATCTGCCCCATGTTTGTTTTATTATTACTTTTGGTTTTTCAATAAAGCATGCCTGGTATTTCTATTCAAATTTTTTTTAATTAAATTTAATATTAATTAAGTGATAATTAAAATATTTAAAATTTTAATTAAGTAATAATTCTATTTTACTTTAATAAAAATAACAATGTTAAATTTTTTTAATTAATAATAGTAAATTATAATTATAATTATCGCAATTTTTTTTACTATATTTTATGCTTAGAATTCTATTTAAATAACAATTCTATTTTAAAATTAGCACAATATTTTTAATAATAATTATCTTACAACTTCAATTAAATTATAATTATTTTTAAATTTATAAAGGGTATTTATATATAAAAATATATTTATTTAATTAAAATTTTGATTTCTTATTATTTTAAATTCATTCAATTATATTAAATGATTTTATAGATTTATAATTTTATTAATTAATAATATATTATGTTATTTTTTAAGTAAAGCCTTTATAATATATGACCAAATTAATTAGTTTCGCATTAATATATTATCATTTAATTAATATTACTTATTATTATATAATAATATTAATAAATTATTATTCTAATGTAGTTTAGTAATATAATTAACAATAAATTATATTTTTATCAGTTCAAAAGTTTTTTCAAAACTCGTGCTTTTATATATATTTTAGATAGATATTTTTATGATTTTTATTGGAGATATGAAAGATTAAATTACAGGCTGTCATATTTCGATATTTGATTGGTCCGTTGATTGATTTTAATTGTTAATACAATCAAATGTGAAAATCATTAATGTAAGAGCTTAATTAATTTTCCAGATTAATGATAAGGGCTCGATTGGATTCAAATTAAATCAATGGACTTAATAACTTTTTTTGGTTTTTCCTTAAGGGCCTACTATAAGCCTTTAATTTATTAGGAATATGAAAGTTGTCTTAAATTTTTACCAATATTATGTTATTATTGAGTTTATTAATAGTTAATAGTAAATTTGTAAGTTTTTTTTAAGTAAATATTATGTTATTACTTTTAATTATCAGTAGTTGAATATGCTATATGTATTCTATAAGGAAATTGTATTATTGTTTTTGTTTGTAATTGTAGTAAGTTAGTGTTGATATATTTGTTATTAAGAATTATTGAAATCGTTAGTATTGTTTGTAACGTTCGAAATTTAATATTTGGTATGCTCAGTTGAGAATATGATAAATTGATTTATGGTCCAAATTAGTTTGAATGGATATATTATTTCAATTGAAGATGGTGTCTTATTTCAACCAGAATCTCCTTTTGATATGACTTTTAAGAATGATGCTACCTTAAAAAAATATGAAAAGTGAGATTCTTAAAAAAATCTAGGTCTGAGGTATTAAGTGGATATTCAATTCGAAATATAAATATGTCAAAGTTTAGCAGAAAAGATTGTAAGTATTACACAATAAATCTTAATGCCAATAAAAATGTTAAGATGATGCTAAATGATCAATCGCAAATATAATCTTAAATTTTTTGGATTCCACAATAGCACACTGAAATTACAGTGGGCTCCTCCTCCTCCTCTTCTTCTTCTTCACGGTATGTAAAGAAACAAAATAGGCTTAGGGTTTAAATAGAGAACAAAATAAATTGTTTTTTTTTTGTCTTTTCGGTTCATAATTATTTTTAACTTTTTACATTAGAAAATTTAAAATTTTCCTAAATGTATGACATGATACTTCACGTGAAAACTATGTGGCAAAGTAACGTGTAACGTAGGAAACTCATTACCTTAGTAATAAAATATAATGAGTGGGCGATCATTGTGTGACAACCTAATACTGTAAGTGATAATTTTAAAAGTTTGGTGATTAAAACATAATTTTAACTAAAGTTAAGAGATAAATTGTATAATTTATCCTTTCAATTAATACATACAATTAATCTTGTTTAAGGGATAAATTACCTGTTCAAATTCGAAAGCCTACATGAAATATGGGAGAACTTGAGCAAAAACATTAAGCTTGAAAAATGAACTTAATAAAAAATTAAATTCATTTAAAATATGAGTTAAACTTAAACTTAAACATTTAAAGTTAAAATCCGATTTAATCCGAACCATTTTTTAATTTTGTAATATAAAAAATAAATATATAATATTAAAATATAGATTAAACTGACCTGGCACAATCGATCACACCCCACAACTAAGAAAACTAGTGTTATTTATTTAGTAGTTGGTGCATAAAATCGATTAGGATAGAGCATTGTAAGCTACGCAAACATGACATAAATGATAAAAAAACCTCATCCAAAAAAAGTTGAGTAGGGTAAGCTAAGCTATTAAAATCGAAACAAAAGAATTCTACGTCGTTTTCCATCAAACAGTCACCAAAAATGAAAATTAAAAATAAAATAAAATAAATAGAGAGATCCAATAATCAGCCAAAATAGCTACGTCGCCATTTTCCAGCTCCGTCATTATCTTCCAATCTCCTTTGTTGTGCAAGTTTAAATCGACGGCGATAGAGTGTGCTAGCTAAAGAGAGTAGTAAAAAAAGAAAAGAATCTCGTCGATGTTCATTTCATTTAAAGAGAAATAAATTTACTACTATTATTATCCAATCGATGTAAAGAATGAGAGCACCGATAATTTATTCGTTGCGGTAGCTGTTTCTTGTGTAGATGATGATCGATCGACAGTTTGCGTTTTGTTAAATGGAGATTTCTTCGAATCGATGAAGTGTTTCCGGTTTTGTTATGAATCTGAGTGTTAGATCGGCTTCTTGATGCATTGAGTTTACTTTTTTTTTTCTTTCTTTTGTTTTTGGAGTGGAATCGATTTAATTTTCTTTCTTCCTTTTTTTGGGGAAAACAATGATCAACGGCGGTTCCGAAACAGCCGTGGCTCCGGTGGGAGGATCACAACCGCTTGACTGGAAGTTCTCTCAGGTGTTCGGAGAACGGACGGCCGGAGAGGAAATTCAGGAAGGTGTGCTATTTGGATTTATTCGATTTGGTTTCTCTTAGTGTTGATTTTGTCTCAGTGCTAAAGAATTATCGAATTTTATTGTTTTTTAATCGTTATAGCTAATAATCTTTTTTTTTTCCGTTGCTATTATTTTTCCATTGTTTAAATTGGTAATATATATTGTTGGATTAGTGTATAATGTTAGGATCTAGGTCTAGCTTCACGCACTGTATAGCTTCTCAAAGTGTGATGTGAAGCAATGAAGAATTTTTTGTGTTCTGGAATTAACTAATTATCGGTTGAGTTCAGTAATTAAGTTGAGATTAGATGTTATTTACTGAAAGTCTGAAGAAGGAATTCAATGAACTGTAAATTGATCTAATTACTAGGTTCCTGGTCTTGGAGGGTGGTGCACCATGTAAAAAATGTACTAAGCAAGTCCTTTGTGGTAAGAGACTGAGTTTGCCTGCGTGACTGATGTTCTTTGACTTCAGGGTGTTATTTATGGACTAACATGGAAGTAAAACTAGTATCATGCATTAATCAGATGGTCTTACCTAGGAGTCTGGCCATGCAAGTGACAGTCCGATGAGGTTTTGATCCAGTAAGAACCATAATTTCTTTGTGAACCATCTCGGGCTTGGCTGTTAGTAGTTTTGCTCTTCATGATGCCTTCCTTGCATTGGCCTCAACTCTAAGCGTGATTAAATAGAATATTTTGAAGAGCTTTTCCATGATGCACTTTGCTTGATGAGTCTGCTTGTGTGAAGAGAACAGTTGCGGGCGTGATATACTTGGTACTTATATGTCCTACAGGTTCTGCTTCTCTTTTCACTTCATTTACATGCCATTGTTTCTTTTTCAGTTGATATCATTTCTGCAATTGAATTCAATAGAAATGGCGATCACCTTGCTACCGGTGATCGTGGGGGTCGGGTGGTTTTGTTTGAAAGGACTGACACTCAAGACGTACGTTCTCTGACCATTTTTCTTTTTAATATTTCTGAACCTGCTTGTTTCACTTACTGTGATTCTCCAGTGTTCTGTTCTTACACTTTGTCATACTGTTTTATAATATGTAGCATGTTGGACATCGAAGAGATCTAGAGAAGATGGATTATCCAATCAATAGGCATCCTGAGTTTCGCTATAAAACAGAGTTTCAGAGCCATGAACCTGAGGTATTTATGTTTGGTTTGTGGTAGACATAAACATAATGATTATTGGGAGTACATGCTAAAAACTTTCTGGACTTGAATATTGAAAACGTGCACTCCCTTGGTTTAATACAGTTTGACTATCTGAAGAGCTTGGAAATTGAGGAGAAAATTAACAAAATTAGGTGGTGCCAGTCATCTAATGGTGCTCTTTTTCTTTTGTCGACAAATGACAAAACAATCAAGTTATGGAAGGTAGGTAAAGGCATATTTTCTATTCCGGATTTTAAAGTTATGAAGTTATGCACAAATTATTATTGTGATAACTCCACTATTTTTTCCCAAGGAATATCAATATCCCAAAGCAGCAACATAGCAAATCTACAAATTTAACCTTGTTATCCTGTTGGGTATTTCTAATGTCATTTCAAACTTGTAAAGGTACAAGAGAAGAAAGTCAAAAAAGTATGTAACATGAACGTGGACTCAACCAAAGCCATGGGAAATGGTCCTATTGTTGGTTCAAGTATATCAACAAGCTCCAAACAATACATTGCAAATGGAGGATGCACAAGCAATGACTTCTCATTCCCAACTAGGGGTTTCCCATCTTTGCATTTGCCTGTGGTAGTTGTTGTGAATCCAGAATGCTTATTTGTTAAGATACTTTGGAATCAATTAATTTTTTTTGTCATATTTCCATGGTTTAGGCAGTGTTTGATATGCCAATACTTTTATTATATGGTTTACTGATCTAACATGTAATGCTTCTGTCATATCTAGGTAACCAGTCATGAGACAAACCTTATGGCCAGATGTCGAAGAATATATACTCATGCTCACGACTATCATATCAATTCCATATCCAATAACAGGTGCGTATACTTATTTGGCTGAATTTAGCAAACCCTTACATATGGTAGATTTCTTTTATTTTCATTGGGTTTCCACTTTCTTGGGGCTGAATCTTTTTTGTGCTTCAAAAAAAATTTTTTTTTTTTTGGGGGGGGGGGGTGTTACACGTATAAAAATTATAGATTGAGAGAAAGTAATAGGAGTTGCTGCTCAACTTTTGAACCTAGAATACTTGGTCTTCTAAGCTTGTTCTTTATTTTATGAAATACTTATTGTTCCTTTCTTGATTTGTAGTGATGGTGAAACTTTTATTTCGGCAGACGACCTGCGAATCAATCTTTGGAACCTGGAAATTAGCAGCCAAAGTTTTAACATTGTTGATGTGAAACCTGCAAACATGGAGGATTTGACTGGTCTGTATCTGTTTTGTAAATGGAAATTATGGATCTAATTTTGATATTTTTTATCTTCATCTTTTATTGCTTATGGGTTGATTGGTAAAAGAATCAGTTATTTCCAGTATTCCCATCCCTCTTTTTTTCCCCTTATGTATTTTGGTTATTTGCAAATTTTTCTTCCTCTTTTCAACATCCTCCTCTTCATTGGGTTACCAGGGGTGGGGGTTGGGAGGTTGAAGGGAGGTAAGGGCTATGGAGGAGTAGCAATTGAGTTGCTTCTCTCTCATTATCCTGTACTTCATTGACTCTCTTCTGTCCTCCTACAACACTTTGGATTCTGCTGATATTATGAATTTATGATGTTTCCCTGTAAAGATAATACTATTATGTATTTTCCTGCTTGCATGATCCGTTTGCTATTTATACTTGCAGAGGTGATAACTTCAGCAGAATTTCATCCTACACACTGTAATATGTTAGCATATAGTAGTTCTAAGGGTTCAATTCGACTTATTGATATGCGACAATCTGCATTATGTGATACTCACAGCAAATTGTAAGCGACCTGTTTTATCATGTCATTTGAGAAGTCATCACTAGCTTGCTGTACTATTATATTATTTTTTATGCTGTTTTCTTTCTAGTTTTATAAGTTTCCCCTTGATGGTACAGGTTTGAGGGACAAGAAGCTCCAGGTTCCAGGTCTTTCTTCACAGAGATCATAGCATCAATCTCCGACATTAAGTTTGCCAAAGATGGAAGGCATATACTAAGTCGTGACTATATGACGCTTAAGGTTTATTTGTTTTTACGGAATTGATTCTTCTCTTTTGAACTACACTTTGCTCTTGCGTCATACCTACTGGGTATGATGCTAGTATAATAGCTGAATTTCTCTATATATTTCCTCCTTTTTCAATTGTTTTGTAACAAGGTTTTGATTTATTGGCTCTCAGTTGTGGGACATAAATATGGATTCTGGTCCGGTTGCAACTTTCCAGGTTCATGAATATCTTAGACCTAAGGTAGTATATTCTACTATTTGGTTTAGATAATATTTTAAAAAAATGCTATATTTTACCCGGTATGATGTTTTCCTGTCTTTTTTGGACCCTGAACAGCTTTGTGATCTGTATGAAAATGATTCCATCTTTGACAAATTTGAATGTTGTCTAAGTGGAAATGGACTTCGAGTGGCTACTGGTTCCTACAGGTACGGACATTACATTAATTCTAAATTGGTCTCCAAACTTCAAAATGATCTAATTGAATTTCCAAACTATCAATATCACTCCAATCAGGTCTTTCTGTCAGCCATTCTGTTGACTTATGTATTATATGTCTATTAATGACACGTCACTAGTTGAATGCGACACGTCTCTTTTTTCAAACTTTTTTTCTTTCATCATTTCTTTCTTCCTTTTTCATAATAAATACAAATAAAAAATAATAATTTTATACAATTAATATAACTGAATAGATTTTAATAAATTGTTTATTAAAATTTTATTTAAATTAGTATATAATTTTTTTTCTGTATTTATTTATATAAAAAAGGAGATTAGAATTATTTTTATAAAATTAATACAAATGAATAATTTTCTAATTAATTATAAAATTTTAAATTTCTTTAATTATAACATAAATTATTATTTATTCTTATTTTTTATTAAAAAAAGGAATAAAAGAATAAAGAACATAAAGAAAAAGAATAAAGTATAAAAAACAAAAACAGAAAAAGCAAATAGGTGTCGCAACTAGATATGCGTCACCAATTGACAGAATTACTAATGGAAGGACCTGTTTGGAACAATGTGATAGTTTACAGACCTAATTAGAATGTTTAAGAGTTTAGGGACCAATTTAGAATTTGGCTCATAGTTTATGGATGTTTGGTGCAATTAACTCTTTTAGTAGTGATTCTTTTTATTATCCGAAATAAAACATCCACAATATGTCAGGACTTGAGCATTATATAATCTAGTGTTTTCTGTGATTCCAGCAATCTGTTTCGGGTGTTTGGTTGTTTTGAAGGTAGTACGGAAGCAACAACACTGGAAGCCAGCAAAAACCCCATGAGGTATGTTTTGATGTTGTCTGCTTGGCTATTGTTAATATTAGTGATGCTAGTTGCTGTAAAAAAAATATAAGTGAAAATTGTTTCACCTTTCTTGATTTTTGAACTCCTGATTCAAAAGGATGTATCATCATTTGTCAGAAATTCCCCTTTTTAATTTTGTGATTAATTTCCAGAAGACAAGGTCAGGCGACATCAAGGCCTTCAAGATCTCTTGGTAATCTCTCTGGTGTTGTCCGACGAGGTTTGTGTTTCTGATCATTACTGATTCGTAATTTGAAATGATCTGTAACTCATTTAATTGCATATTTTCATGATTTCGCTTGATTATTAGTGAATTAGTATTATAGCCATTTCCTGAGCACCTAGTTTTCAAATAATCAACTCAAAAAGCATTATATATAATATCTTTTGAGGTAAACATCTATTTAACTACATGCATCTCTCGTCGCCATTTTAGTGAAAGGAGCAGATAACTCGGGAGTTGATGCAAATGGAAATGCTTTTGATTTCACTTCGAAGCTGCTACACTTAGCATGGCATCCAACCGAGAACTCTATTGCCTGTGCTGCATCCAACAGTCTTTACATGTATTATGCATGAAGAGGATCCAACGAAGCTTGCAATTATTTTTGCTGGGCAGAGCTTTTGGAGATATTGCTTTGCCTTCATACCTTATTTAGTGATGCAGAAAAGCTGCACCCATTTGTTGAACTCTTGGCGATTCTTCGAAGTCCAATCATGTCGACCACCACCAAAGCTCAATGCCGCTGTTGTTGATTTTGTCGATGAAGTACATTGACTTTATGCTTTGATGGCCACTGATATTAATATTCTTTTGTAGGGATAGACACACAGTGCTATCCCTATTCTGTTTTGATTAGGTTGAAGAAAATACAATAGCACAACTCCATCTAACAACTCAATCTCCCCGCACCCCAAAAAAAAAAAAAAAAAGCTTCTATAATTAGAGGCTTTTGCTGCAATGTTACCAGGTTTGAGTTTGAGATAAATGAGATGTTAACCAAAATCTTCAGGAAAAAAAGGAGCTTATAATTCTCATTGGTTAAAATGTTATTGTACCATTTAGACTATATAAGTTTAACACATTTCCGAATTTTAGTTTATTAATAATTATTATTGTTATCAAATTCCTAACTATTTCCGAATTTTAGTTTATTAATAATTATTATTGTTATCAAATTCCTAACTATTCTTTCTGTTACTCCACAGAATTGCTGCTGAATTGTGTTGGTTTTTGGATGGTGTAGAAGTGGAAGAAGCTCTCCTTTTAAATCAAATTTACAGATGTCCATTTTAATTGATCTAAACAAATAATAAAATGCCAATTACTTATCAGTATCCGTGTAGATGTTGAAATTATGAGTTGTATGCACTATGCACACAATATCAGCTTCGGTTGTAGCTTAAAAATTAAAATAAAGGAATAAGACGGAGATGCAAATGTTTAAATATTAAATTTATTGGACACTATTGTATTATAAATTTTAGGTACTTGAATTGTTCCTAGTACAAGAGACAAGCCCAAAGGCCTATTTGGCATGTCGTGGGTGGCAACTTTAGTTCTTAGACCACCCTTATGTATTTCGAGTAGGGACTATTTGTATTTTTTTATTAAAATATTATTATTTTGTTTATATTTGTTCAATTAAGACTTATGATTTTCTCTATCATCGGCTAGATTAAAAAGGCACTACTTAAGTGTTGATACCCTATTAAAATCTAGTGACTTATTTTCCTAAATAAATTCTAAATTTTAAGAAAGTTTGTATTTCAGTTTCTAACATTTGAAAGTTGTTGATATTCATTCCAAGTATCAATAAAGTTTTTATTAAGTGTTTACTCCTTTGCAATTAGAGCCTACAGTTTAAGTAAGTTGAGATTTGAGAATAATAAAGAAGATCGTGTTAGTCAAAAGCTGAGAATATCTTATATTGCCTATTTTTAACACAAGTGCGAATTTGATAAAAAATTATTGTTATAAATAACACAACCATTTACAAAAAAACTATATTAGCCTTTAATCAACTCTTCCAATTGATTTGAATTAAACAGACTGAAGTTATGATAACCTCCTTCACAATATTAAAAAAATGAAGTAAAAGTTCTATCAAGAAAGAATTAATAAATTAATCTTATAAGAAAATCTCCCTTGAGCATTTTACTTATAAAAAGTCAAACATAATACATGCTATGGTGGTAGGCTAGATTATCTATTTATAAGGATGTCTAAGCCTTACTTGAATCCTAAGTAATTGGTAATTATTAAGGGCTAGTTCTCCATTGTTGTTATAGTTGAAAAATACTTTTTTTAGAGAAAATGCTTTTAAAAAGCTTAAAAGAAAATGCCGTGAAAAAATGTAATTTATTAATTTTTAGTGTTCTCCATTATCATCAAAAATTCTATTTGAAATTTAAAATGTACTTTGGATATGATAGTGAAAATTTAAAAATTAATTAAATTATATGATATTTAAATAATTTAATATAATGGTACATGAAGTATAAATGTTAAATAATTTTTAAGTAATTAATATAAATTATTTGTAAATTAATGATACATAAATTATTTTAAAAACTTAAATATAATAATAATTTATATTTAAATAATCTAATATAATGATAAATTATATTTAAATAATTTGATATAATAGTACATAAAATATAAATTAATCTAATTTTTATATACTTGTAAATAACTAATATAAATAAGGATATTTTGATTACTTTCGCTTTCAAACGCAAAAGTTAAAAGTTAAAAGCATCTAAATTTCAACTTTTGCATTTAGGTGGAAAAACGTTTTTTCACCATTGTTGGAAAAACTTTCTTGTTGTTAGGATAATCTTCCATTTTAATCACTCGACCGTCAAGTTATTAGCGACATCTGATATTACAAGTCACCTCATGCACGTGAATTTTTTCCACCTCAATAAAACTAATTTTTTTTCCATGTAAAAAAAAATAAAAATTGAAACATTTTGTAGCCCTAAAAAGATAGATTAAATCTTTTGATATCGTCTAGACTGATCGGGATAAAAAATTCCAAAAATTCCAAAAGCTGAGAAATTTAGGTTAAGGACTTTGATAGATTGTTAAGAGGGCTAGAAAGAAATTTAGGGTTTTGATATATTTGTATTGCAAATATTTGGGTTTGTAGAGTTTGTATTGTTGCTCAAGATTCGAATAAAAAATCTGCTCCAGTTGCTGTTCAAGATTCGAACAAAAGACCTGCTGGAGTTGCTGTTAAAAATGGCGAAAACAAGCTTTAGAAGCAACTGAAGCACCCGATTACAATTGCAAAAATGAATTGAAAGCATTCGATGAAACAAAATCAAGAGTGAAATGGCTCGTAGATTCCAACGTATCGAAGATTCCAACCATTTTCATCAACCAACAGTATAAGCTCGAGAGAAACAACAACATCCATGACGGCTCCATCAATGGTGGAATCTCGATCGTAGAAAAATATTTTACAAAGTTTTTTGCCACCATTCATTATCAACAGATTAGGAATTTTGCAATACAAACAAATATAATTTTTACCTAAAGTTATGGCAGAAAGATAAAAATGGATATTAAAGTTTTGTAATGGACAGTTTCAAAGACTTATTTCTCCTATTCCTTAACCTAATTTAAATTAACTTACAATTGATTAATCCTTTACTCACTAAAACTAGAAGTTGAAGTTGTAATTCTGTGAATTAAGGAATATTTTAATAAGGAATAGCAAATAACTATTATATAAACCTAATTTAAATAAACTTACAATTGATTTCAACTTATAAAAGTGGAAGACTATTAACATCCTAATTTAAATGGAAAAATAACACTTGAAGTCCATATAAGTACAAACTCTAAATTTAAAAATCTAATATTTGCGCACTCTAAATACCCATATAAGTGCCGAAAATACTTAGTTTTGTCACCCTCTTATTTTATTTCCTGACTTGAATTATTTGCAGGGACCAAGCTGCTACTGGTTTTCTGAAGGAGCAAGTATGGGGAATTCTGTGCCAGATTGGGAATATCTACTAGAACTCTGTCTTCTTACTGTTCTTGAGAAAATAGATGAACCCATCAGTCGGGTTCAATTTGGTGCTGTTAGCAAATATTGGCATTCACTGTTCAATACTTTTCTCGACATGAAGAGGCGATTATCCACAAATCTAGTTCCAATACTGATGATTCCATCCAAAAAGAGCGCCACAAAGCGAAAAATATACAACTTACAAGCCAAATCAAAATTTGCTCAGATTGAATTTTCCAAGCCTTATACACGGAGATACTGTGGTTCTTGTTACGGTTGGTTAGCCACAGTAGATGAGAGCTTCAATTTAACTCTTTCAAATCCTTTTGAAAATCTTAGCATTGATCTTCCTCATTTTGACAGCATGGCATATGATAGTGGGCACTACACATATAAAATTTTAAAGGTTGTGTTATTAGACGATCCCTTGTTGCATCCGAATAATTTTGTAGTTGTCGTAATTTATAGTGTTTATGGCAGATTAGCCTTCTACAGACCTTGCCAAGAAAATTGGATATACATGGATGTCGATGAAGATCATTCTCTTTTCCTTGATATTCTTTTCCATAAAGGTTTGGTTTATGCTATAGGGCACTACAACAATCTTGTATCATTCGATGTTAATGGTGTAGAAGATGATGAAAGTTCAAAGCCACCAAAATTGAACACACTCGTGCCAATAATTCTAAGGCTTGAGAATCATTCATTTAGAGTTTATACTCCATCCATAAACATTTAGATTTTGAAGAGGTTGGTGAAAGAAGTGTTCATTGGACAAAAAAATTCACAGTTTTCAAATTGATTTTAGATGATGAAAACGGTAAATTGTTAGAAAAGAAAGAGGTAGACAGTATAGATGGAGATATAGTTTTTGTGGGTGAAAATAAGACCTTAGCAGTTTCAGCTTTGGATTTTCCTGAAGACCAGCCTAATTTTATATATTTCAAGGCTGATTTTATTGATAGGGATACATATGAGATATTGGGTCCTCAAGATATTGGTATTTTTCATTTGAAAGATGAAAGTTTGGAAAAATATTATCAATTCAAATCCTCGCACAAAGATCTTTTTCCTTATATTTGGATCTCGCCCTCAAAAGAGTATAATTAGAGTTTAGGATGGATGTTTTACTTCATTATTATCATCCTCTGCACAAAATTTGTCATTCTTAAATTTTACTCAATTGTTTTATGTATTTGCTAATATTAAGTTTACTTAATTTGTTTTATTTATAGAAATATTAATTAGAACGAGAATAACTGTTACAAAAGTAAATAACTATTATAGAACTTACAATTGATTTCAACTTCTAAAAGTGGAAGACTATTAACATTCTAATTTAAGTGGAATAATAACACTTGAACTATTTCGAAGAAGGAAGACTATTGACATCCTAATTCTTTTCTAAAAGTTTTCTATCTTGGATTGAAACTGCAATTTTTTCTTATCTTATTGGTAGATTTAATTTCAAAGAAAAGAAGGGAGAAGGATTGGTTGATTTAAAGTATACTTTATCCTTATGTATTAAGGTTTAAATAAGTTTATTTTTCTTGGACATAAAAGCTGATCAGATTTAATTAGGGATGAAGCATTTCTTTATTTTAAATGTTGATTTATCTCCTTTGTTTCTTGGAGAAAATGTTGAACTCGGCCTGTTTATTACCCCACATGGCGGGGGTGTATCGTCGGTGCTTTTTGTCAAGTGGTTTTTGCTCCCTATTTTTGCACTTGTGTCAGGTATTTCATTGGAGAATAAAATTTGTTGTAAGTAAAATTGTTTGGGGTCAATAATTGTAATATTGGAGTTGTTTTGTATAAAGGTAGGTTGAGGTTTTTTTTTTTTTTTTAAATAAAATCATTCACTTAATAAAATTACGTAAAGTAGGATTGGTGAATCTGAATTACGTTAACAAATCACATGTGTTATTAAATTGTCTTGTTTCAAATAGGTGAAACATTGCATTAGTCATTTAACAAATCAGAAATTTTTAAAAAATAATATTTTAAATTAAAATTTACAATTATAATTAGATGAGGTTTAATCAATATTTATAAATATCTATATAAAATATACATGGACTTGATAATTGGATGAATTAATCTAATTTTGAGTAGTATTTATTCAAATTATCATTCGAGTTTAAAGTTTAGTTTTCTCATCACAAATTCATAGAATTTTAAGTTTTAATCTCTTCAAGTCTTTTTAAGGCATTTAAATTGAAATATTTCAAGCTCAAATTATCGTAAATTTTAATTTTGAATCGATTTAGATTTAAGTTATTGTCTTTTTTTTATGATTAAATTAGATTGAATCCCGGATTAAAATGGTTGCCTTAGGAAAGAAAACACTTTGTTTAGTCTCCTAACCCACACGTGGTAGGCAACGAACCATTACAACAAAGACAATTAATAACACCACAAAACATAAACCATAACCCAAGAGTGAGTTGGTAACTGAGTCAAAATCTTCCAAATCTCTGGGCCTCTCCAAAGGGAACCCTCTCTTCTCTAGAAACCACCGTCGAGCCATGGCTCTAATCACCCGAACCACCGCCAATCGCCTCCCTCACCTCCTCTCCCTACAGCGTGCCCTCGCTATTCACACCACCGTCCCTTCTCTCTCCTCTTCTGCCACCCCAACCACATACGCCCGGCCTTCTCCGCCGTCCACCTCCGGCACTCCCTCCAGTCTCTCTAAGCCTGCTGAGTACGTGATTTCCAAGGTCGATGATCTCTTGAACTGGGCCCGTCGTGGGTCCATCTGGCCCATGACTTTCGGCCTCGCTTGCTGCGCCGTCGAAATGATGCACGCCGGTGCTTCTCGCTACGACTTCGATCGCTTTGGTGTCATTTTTAGGCCTAGCCCTCGCCAATCCGATTGCATGATTGTCGCTGGCACTCTCACCAACAAAATGGCCCCTGCTCTTCGCAAGTATTATCTCATCTCATTATTAGGGTTTCATTTAAAAAAAGTTAATTTATGATCCTTTATTTTGATCTATATATTAGATTTGGGATTTCATGAGAATGTGAATTGTTGCAGTCCCAACCTTTTCTTAGCTCTTTGGGTTACAGGCGTAATCGCAAAATTCAATTCGTGAACCCTCTATTTGATTTGTGTTAAGGATATATTTACAATTTGATTTGTAACTGAATTGCTTTAATTTTTGGAAGATATTTTTTTCTTTGAAATTGGTGGATTGTTTTTGGGAATATGATACATAAATTAAAAAATGAACTGAAAAGCTACTTGAGGCTGTTTCTTCTTTAACATGATACATAAATCGAGAAGGTTATGTATATTTTTTCTATTGCTCTGTTCAACTTATGGGTTTCTTTCTGATTATCGGGAGAATTGTTGAAGAGTTAGTAACATAAAAACAATGATTGCATCATTTTATATCTGTAATCTTTTAAGCCCTTAGCTTGGTTGACCAAACATAGATCTTAATGGTGTAAAACCTGAAGCTCAAGCTTGAATGGTCCTGGATAAGTTCGTGTGGTCTAACTGGGGCTTGATGTTTTAGGAAGAAGATTCATAGTTATTACAAACATATTAGTACACATTGATTTTTTTTTTTAAACTTTTATTTTATGGTGTTTCTGGACTAGTGGAGAACTACCCAAACCCAGACTGAGCTAGCTTATTTGGCATGCAATTTTGTCTCATGACAGCTGTAGCCTAAACGTCTGATGGTGAATTCAGAGTGGGATGTCCATGAAAAGTTTTCTTGTTTTAATGGTATTTTGACAAATATGATTTATTCCCTTTGTTGTGCTGAACAAATCCAACCTATTAAGTTTTCACCCCTGATGGTATCCCATTCTCTGCTTTGAATATTAAGATTCTTGTTAGCAATTCCCCAAATTTTGTTGCTTGGTAGTGTATGTTACAAATTCTTCATTTTGAAGTTTGTTACTCTAGGTTCGAGGGATTCTCTACGAATTATGTGAATGACTTGGCAAAGAATCGACACTGTGTCTCCATTTCTGCTTCTTCTTCCTGCCTGTTTTCATATTTCCTGTTTGTTTTCCAGTCTTCGGTTATGCAAATTTGATTCGGCTTTGGTAATTTAGTTTATGGTTTGTAATATTTGTAGGGTTTACGACCAAATGCCAGAGCCTAGGTGGGTGATTTCAATGGGAAGTTGTGCAAATGGTGGTGGGTACTACCACTACTCATACTCAGTTGTAAGAGGTTGCGATAGAATTGTCCCTGTTGACATCTATGTTCCTGGTTGTCCACCCACTGCGGAGGCGTTATTGTACGGAGTTCTTCAATTGCAGAAAAAGATCAACAGGCGCAAGGATTTCCTCCATTGGTGGTCCAAGTAAGAAAATTTGCAAGGTTATTTCAGGGCTATTTGCACTGCTTTTTGCAGTGTTGAGTAACAAATAAATAAAATCAAACTTTCTGGTGAAATGCCATGTAGATGGAGATTGTTAAGAAAAGCTTTTGGTTATAAAAGTTCATGGGGTTTCTATTACTTTGCATGGTGACTGTACTTCCTGTATCATTTGGAACTTCAGTTTTTGTTTCGGATTTAAATGGGTATGAATATGAATAATTTCATTGTTTTGTTGTGGTATTTATCTGGATTTGATGGTTTTTGCATTCATGCAAGTGTTTATCTTCTTATTTTGTGGAAGACGAATTTGGTCAAAAAAGTTTTATTAATAATTGGTTAACTCAATTTTATTGGTTTAGTCAATTATGATGTTAAATTGGTCAATTATTGATTATTAGATTTCATTATTTAATCGACCTATAGATGTTAAATTGATTTGATTAGATAAATTGTTTTAGGTCGGCAGTACCAAAAATTTAACCTTGCAAAAAAGGGCCTTTTATACCCTAATAACAACCATTTTATTCCAAAAGTGAATTTTGATTCAAGGACAACTAATGATACTTTCATATGTAGTTTCCCAAATAAGATAAAATCCCTTCTATCAACAATTCTATGCATTCAAAACCGATGGCAATCCAAACTCAAAGTTTAGTTACTGATGACATTGATTTTCTTTTAGATCCTCACCAAGAATGTCTTCATACGAAATAGGAACCCTAATCCTGTCATGAACAGCTTTTCGTGCTCCTTCGGTACTGAACTGTTCTTCCCGAGTTTGTGGAAGCAGTTGAGAATCTTCCAAAACACTCACTGAGGTTCCATTAGTCAGATTGCAAGCAGTTTCTCGGGACGAGCTCTCTTTGTTCTGTGCTAGTGCCCGTCCGACATTTTGTTGCTTGAATTGCTTCTGCAAAATTATAAATACCACAACTCACATATTCGATGTTACAATTCGAAGAACGAAACTAATTACTAGCTTTGGTTACTCATAACATGAAACAAGAACCAAGGCCTGGAAATCTAAACCCAAGTTCAATGGCTACTATATCAAAAACAAGAGTTGCTTGAATCATACTTATATTTCAACATAAAGGAACATGTCATATGCAATTAGATTAATCATTAGGCAGCCAAACTATAAGAAACATCAGGCTTTAACCGCTAACGGTTTACCTTTGGATATAAACCAGACAATTATTTAGACATCTGATTGCTGGATGAATCAGAAAGCTCTCATGCATACACGTGTATATATATATATTCATAAGCTAATGAAAAGGCTTACTTTAAGTGCCTATTAATACGCACCTCGAAGTCCTTGGTTTTTTTCATTATTTCGCGATAAGCAGCGGGTTGTCGCACTTTTAGGATATTCCATAATATGCCACCACCTGTCCGACAACGTTTTCCATCGGCAGTCATCTGACCTCCACAAGATTGAATTGCACCCACCTGGGAACTTTGTATTTCATCATACCATCCCAGAAGGAAAATTGCAATAGGAAAAATGAAGGAAAGAAAGTATCAAACCGAGCATGGAATAGTACAGTAGGATATATTGGGATTATCATAACATATAAGAAGAAACAAGTCATGAATTTCCACTTATTCCTATATATACATCAAGCATGGTAGCCAAGGTGAGGGACTTCAACACAACAATCTTATGAGCCATGGCCATGATGAAAATTGTTTTCCACACCAGACACCAAATCAAGGAATCTCCAAAACTAAGTTACACAATACTTGGGTATATGTATCCGACATGTGTATGGTTAGATTTTTCTGTACTCAAAGGTCATATCACATATGTCGGGCACATATAGAAAAATGAGAAGTTCGAGCAACATAGCTCCAAAATCAAAAGAAAAGCTCAATGTTTTAACCATTATCAGTTGCAAATGGGATACTAATGATAAATATAAACCCATCATTAGATTGTACATTATAAACACAGATAATTGAGTAAAAAATACACCTCCACGACAAGATCACTCAATGCAGAAACCCCCAAGCACCCCACAGCGTTGTACACCATGTATGACTTCTTTTCTTTTAATCGTCTACAAGTATCTAACACAAACCTGCAAAACCCACATTTATCAATTTATAAACAAATTAACTATGTTTTGATGGAAGAAAAATTTTTCATAGAGAATTACTGGTTTATATCCGAAGGTTTATGTCCAGAACCACCCTTTTTTCTCTTATTCTTCCTCTTATTTGCTCGGCGCTTTTTATTTTTACTTTGGGGCACCTGATTTTCACCATTAACAGCAGCAGAGCCGCTTTTTTCCCGATCATTTCCCGAGTTACAACATTCCACGAGCTCTCCTTCTTCAACGTCAACCATCTCTACATCTTCTCCATATCCTAAATCTTCGTCTTCGTAAATCGCTTCCAATATGCTCTCTCCTTTCTCCATCAAGAATTTCAAAACCAAAACAATCCCAAAAAATTTAAATTTTATGGCCTTTAAATGGACAATGGAGAAGTTTGCCGGCCGAGCTTTCAGTGAACGTGCGAACGTTTTTGAGTGTATATGAGTGGGGATTTTTCGGTTTTGTATATGTAATGCAAAGGGAAGCCCAACTGAATAATATGAGCCGATTTTGGGTTTTCATTTTCTCGGGAAAATAACCAGTCGGTGAAAAAGCCCAAAAAAATTTTAAATGGGCCTGCACCCAATTTTCTAAGCAACTCTCATCACAACCGCCAATTATATACGATTCCTAATCATCAATATCGACGCCCCAGATGCAAGCACACATTTCTGTAAAAAAATTTTAGATAATGTAGCTCTGGGCCCCTTACGTATCTTTTACTATATATGATAATGTAAATATATCTATGTATACCAGCTGCAAAAGGCTTGAAGAATCTGTTTCCTTTTTATGGTTCTCTATAATTTGGCCAAATCATGACATCTCTTGTGGTTGGTGCGATTCTTCTCTTGTTGTCGTTGACCGGAACTGTCTCAGCCGGTAGAGATGTAACCGGAGACATACTCCGGCTACCTTCAGAAGCTAATAAGTTCTTCCATGGGGGCGACGATGATGAAGTTGAAGGCACGAGATGGGCGGTCTTGATTGCCGGATCTAATGGATATTGGAATTACAGGCATCAGGTCATAAATAGCCTAATTTGTCAAAAAAGTTACTTATTTTGGGGAATTTTATGATGAATTTATTGTTTTTTAATTCATAATGATTGATGGGTCGTATTAATTTTGAAGGACATATTTATCTATATATTTGTTTCAGGCTGATGTTTGTCATGCTTATCAACTGTTGAGAAATGGTGGCCTAAAAGAGGAAAATATCATTGTTTTTATGTATGATGATATTGCCTACAATGAAGAAAACCCTAGACCTGGAATCATCATTAACAATCCCCATGGTGATGATGTTTATAAGGGTGTTCCAAAGGTTTATTCTTTTTCATGGTTACTTGTAATCTTCTTTAAAAAGATTATAAATTGTATGCCTAATTGATGTTCTTATGCAGGATTACACTGGAGAAAATGTTACTATTAATAACTTTTTTGCTGCTATCCTTGGAAACAAATCTGCTCTTACAGGGGGTAGTGGCAAAGTTGTTAATAGTGGCCCCAATGATCATATCTTCATATATTACTCTGACCATGGAGGTCCTGGTGTACTTGGTTAGTTCTCATTAGCTTGGTCATTAACTTCATATCTATTACCTTGCATTCTTGTATGTCATTTCGGCTTGAAACTTAATATTGGTTTATAGAGTTGCTAATGAATAATGATGAATTGTGTGTTAATCCAGGCATGCCTACCTTACCTTATCTTTATGCTGATGATTTGATTGATGTTTTAAAGAAAAAACATGCTACCGGGACCTATAAAAGCTTGGTAAATTTTTTTGTTCTAAATATCTGTCGGTTTCTAGATGTCTTGTTCATCACTATGTTGTAAATTTTAATTTCTTGTCTGCCTGTATGTAACTTTGTAGGTATTCTATCTTGAAGCTTGTGAGTCTGGAAGTATCTTTGAGGGTCTTCTTCCCGAGGGTTTGAACATCTATGCGACGACTGCGGCAAATGCAGTCGAGAGTAGCTGGGGAACCTATTGTCCTGGAGAGTATCCAAGTCCTCCCCCAGAGTATGAAACCTGCTTGGGAGACTTGTACAGTGTTGCTTGGATGGAGGACAGGTACATATAATTTTTCATCTACCCTTCAGATCATTGAATCTGTGAGGTTTTTGAAGTTGAAGCCTATTGCCTATATCTGTTTTCGATAGATTTAAGTTTGGCATCTTCAGTTTATTTCAAGTCTCTAAGAATTTGGTAAACAAGTACAAAAATCAGAGGCAAGGTAGGTGGATATATTCTGATTCCTTTGATATCATCTGGATTAAATTAGGATATATTTTAATTCTAAGGAATCAGTTTTTTTTCTTAATAGTTGAGTTACATCTCTCAGAATGTATTTTTAATTTTCTGTATCTTGTTGAGCAGCGACATACATAATCTGCGGAAGGAGACTTTGCACCAGCAATATGAACTTGTAAGGCTTTTTTAAATCTATGCTTTGCATGAGCTGTTTCCTTTCCTTTCTTAAAAAGAGAAAAAAGAATTGCGACTTCAATAGTAGTTATTTATTACTGCTATATAGATATAAATAAATATGAAACTATATACTGAAAATGAGAGGTCGGTCTAAGTTCCTTTGACACTGAATTCAAGTGCCAATGAGTCTATTCAGTATTATGCTAAAATCCAAATGGTTACCCGGTTGAGTTATATGGTGAAATTTCACTGTGCTGGTCTTTACAGGTAAAAAGGAGGACTATCAATGGCAATTCTGCATATGGCTCTCATGTTATGCAATTTGGTGATATAGGAATTAGCATGGACAATCTCTTCACATATTTGGGTACCAATCCTGCTAACGATAACTTCAAATCCGTCGATGAGAACTCCTTGTTGCCACCCATCAAAGCTGTTAATCAGCGCGATGCTGATCTTGTCCATTTCTGGGATAAGGTTTGTATCTTATATCTCTTGCATCGGATATTACTGTGAATGAGTAAGATATGAACACTTTGTTCCGTACTTTGAAAGCTGAACTGCTAGTTTAGAGCTCATCCCACTCAAGTTATTTTCGAACCTATTGTGCAGTATCGCAAGGCACCTGATGGCTCGGTTAGGAAGGTTGAAGCTCAAAAGCAGGTTATGGAAGCCATGTCCCACAGAATGCATGTAGACAACAGTATACTACTCATTGGAAAGCTGTTATTCGGAGTCGAAAGAGGCCCTGAAGTTTTAAACACTGTTCGACCAACTGGTCAACCTCTTGTTGATGACTGGAAATGCCTTAAGAAAATGGTAATATCCTTGATTCTCAGTCCCTCTTCCTCATTTTCCTTCTTCTCATCATGCAACTTACGAAGATGCTCTGTCCATTGACACAGGTAAGAACCTTTGAGACGCACTGCGGATCACTGGCACAGTACGGGATGAAACACATGCGTTCCCTTGCGAACATCTGCAATGCTGGAATTGAGACAGAAAAGATGGGTGAGGCATCGGCACAAGCTTGTGTCAACATTCCTTCAGGACATTGGGGTTCTGTTGAGAAGGGGTTCAGTGCATAAAATGCAGCAGAATTGTCAACTGTTGAAGACCTTAACTTTGATGATGTTGTATTTCATAATGTGTTTTCCTAAGAGATATGTATATATATATATATATATATATATATATATAAACTCTCTGCATTTTTATGATTATTCATGTGATTGCTTCTGCCCAAAATTGTTGGGTAGCCACACTGAACCAGACATGCTTAATTTAAATTAATGTGCTTCAGTTATGATTCAAATGAAATATTGCAAAGCCTAAAATGTGATCTTTTTGATGTAACATCTTTCAATTACATTAAAATAAATTTATTTAAATCTCCGAAGGGTAAAACTTTGACACTGCAATTTTTTGTTCTTTTCTTCAAGTTTTGAATCCGAAACTTTGCTTAAAGATATTGGAATTTTTATCACTTATTCTTACGTTGCATAAAGGATAAAGGATATTGAGACTGTTTGTAACGGACACATGCTCCACAAACTTAAAATTTAGGAACTTGCTAAATAAAAATAAAAATAAAAATAAAATTATATTCACATATCTGGATTTATTTTTTTAATTAAAATATGTTTCAAGTCCCTATATTTTTTTTTGTACTTTTTGTATTTAGTCCTTTTTTATTTTTTAGGGTTTTAATTCCTTTAGTTTTCATATTTAAAAAACAGATCCAACTGTTAATATTGTTAAAATTTTATTATTAAATTTAGGTCATTACAACATTTTTTATGTTACATGGTTACCAATCAAGTATTTTTTTTAATTTTAAAATATCAAACCAACAAATTTAATAAAATAATATTAATCATGTTAATAATTGGACCTGGATTTTTAAATTCAAAAAATTGAAAGACTAAATTTATTAAAATAAAAGTAGAGTGGTTAAATTCTAAAATCTACAAAAGATATAGGGACTTGGTGAATATTTTACTTTTTTTTTGTTTTTAGTACATATAAGGAAAAGTATTCAATTCCTCTAAGATTTAAAAAAAATTATTTTTATATTTTAAAAATATTCATTCACTCTTTTAATGTTTAATGAAAATACACAAATGTTTAAGGTTTATTTGTTAACTGAAATTTAAATTAAAAGATAAATACGTTCTGTATTAATTACTTATATTGGTTTTAATATTATATTCAATAATTATTAATTAAAAATAATAAAAATAGAATTATTTTAGCTTTTTTTAGAAGTATTATTAAATTAAATTATAAATTACATCATACTTTAATATAAGCTTATCTTAATAATTTTCCAATTAATACTAGAAATGAAACACGTTGAATGACATCAAACTGCATGAAGACCTTATTTTTACCCTATTTTGTTGAAGATAATGGTCCAAAGTTTACGAAAATCAAACTGTAAGGTAATTACATTTGCTTCTAATTAAATTTGATGTTGAAGCTAATCATATTATTAAATGAAAAGTAATTTATTTTAACATTGTATTTTTCCGTCCTTAAATTACGAAATCAAAATTTTATTTTAAAAAAATATTAATAATTTTTTTATTCCACCACTCAATAAACCCCGGTACGAATAAAAATTTTAACTTGTGCTTAAAGAGAAGATCCCTCTATTTTCCAATCAAAGAGCATGGTGGTAACCCCTTGGGTCATTGTCATCTTTTAAGGACAAAAATAAAGAAAGAAACTGAGCTGAAAGTAGCCATTTTGGCATGTTTTTCATCTACCATTAGAAATAGGTTGATGAAGTGATTTGGAAGGTGACGGGTGGGTCTAAGCAAAGACACTTCAAAACTTTCATCATTGGTTGGATATATAATATCAACATATGCATAATCCAGGCTGTGTGGGTTTTGCAATTGGCCTAACTACAAATCATTCAATCAATTCCGTGGCTCATTATCAAGAATTTAAACCCTTTTCCCTAAGGTTGGAAGTTAGTGATTCTTCATGTGAATGTGTCGAGAGTTAAAATTGAGAGTCGAAATTTTGAAGTTACATCTTCAATTATCGTTTTTTTAATACAAGAAGACAATATATTTACGCTAATTATTAACACGATATGATAATTAAATTTTTTTTTAAATAAAGAAAGCTTTTTCAACCATATTGCATATAATTATTTTTATGTGATTTTAGTATACAAGTGGCACAAATACGATAAAACCAACGTGGGTAAAGCATGGGTTTCAATTTTAAATCATGTAAACAAGTGTTTATAAAATAATAATAAAAAAGGTTAATTGCACCAAACTATTATCAAGGGTTCGGGTAATATAAATCAAAACACAAAATAAAAATTTTAGTTATTTTTAGTAGGAAAGTAATTTCTCTCCCAGTAAAGATTGTAATTTCTAGAAAATAAGTAAATAAATTATCACTACTTTCTGGCAGAATAACAATACCTCATGATTGTATGAAGTGTTTTTAGGTCAATTGATCCACTCTATTTATAGAGGAAAATACAAGAATCCTGTTTGAACAAATCTTTGATAAGTAATATTATTTAAATAGAAAATATACTCTCTGGCTAATTTTACTAGGGCAGTCACCTCCTCATGTTACATGACGGGTAAATTAGCCTCTCTTGTATTATGTAACACCCCTTAACCCCAAACCGTCGCCGGAACGAGGTTATGAGGCATTACCGGACATATCAGACAATTTATGAATAATTTACAATTAATATAAGTTTCATAGTATAATATAATAATTAAATCCCTATCTTGGACTCTCGAAGTTCAACACGTATTAAAAGAAGAACGGAACTTGTTCGCGTATTCCAAATATTTTTTTTCTTTTTATAAAAATTTCGGCAGCATTTCTACTTATTTTTACTTAAACCTCCTGCAAATTCAAACCAAAACCACCAACACCAATGTTTCACATCTATATAACTAATATTTATATCATTAACACAATTTTAACTTAATAACTATCATAACGTCATTCATAATTGATGAAAAACTTCATTCATTTATCAACTTAATGTTCATGTATCAAAATATCATGTACTTTCCTTACCATTTCATTTAACCATCTAAATCTTATAATTCATCCTTCACTACCCAAAGTAATATACATATTCAAGTGATTAAACAACACCTATGTACATGCCACCTTTACCCAAAAGAAAATATACATCACCAAGTTTGTGTTGGAGTCGGGATTGTTCGGATCTTTGAGCGGGACACTTGACTTCTACTAACTGCGCGGAAACAATCTGTGACACCGAGTATGGATATACTCAAGTGGTATTACTATAAATCAAAACTATTTAATATTAATAAATTACAAACATCAACCATAAATTTTATAATCATTTAAACTAATTATATATATTTATATTACTTCATAAATCTTAAATTCATAATTCATTTTTCTCATACTAACTCAATTCATAAATTAGTTCATACATTCTTTCTCGTATTTTTCAATAGTGCTAAAACAAATAATTTCATTTTCAAAATTTCATTTCAATTATTTACCCTATTAACAAAGCTCGGACTATGATGTATCTGTGGATTCCATCCAAACACACCAAAATATCCAACCCAAACACACCGGAATATTGTAAATCCTCCATAACACACAAGTATAATATATCCTCCCAAACACACCAATAAGGCATTAAATGTCTCTTGGATAAACCAAGTATATAATAATGAGAAACATCTTCTCGGCCGAACTACAATCTCCTCATCACATCACAAATCCAATGGCATGCCATTTGTATCAAATCTAGTCCGGCAAGTTAATAGGGTATTATTTTACTTTTTCTAATTTCAATTTCACTTACACAAAAATTTTCAATACTCATTCAATCCAAATATCTATTATCTTAATTCATATACAAATTAATTTTCACACAAGTGTATACCATCAACACCATACATTTGTCACAATTTATTTATTTTCAATCAATACACTTTTCAAATAATCACATATTCCATAATTCACTTATTCAATTTAATTTGATTCAATTTACATCACTTTCATTTTCACTCAATATTCATATCAATTTCACATACTTACCTCAAGTCTTACTTACCATACATAACAATTAAAATTTCAGCAATCAATAATAATTAAAATTCGAATTATAGTAATACACACCGTAATTCTCCCGTTTTAGTCCTCGATGACTCTCTCCTTTCCTTTCGATGCTGACGTTTCAGGTTCTTTGTTGGCTACGAAAATAATAGTAATTTATATTATTATTTACAGCATTAATTATAATAAATAATTAAATTTCTAAACAATTCCTACCTTATTCCCAATTTAATCCTAACTAAACTTAATTATTTTCTTAATCCAATTCACTCTCTTTTTCTATTCAAATTTTGTCTAAACTTATATTTAACTATAAAATTTCCAGCATATTTCCCTAATTTCGAAATTTCTTCAATTTAGCCCCTACAACATAAACTTATAGCCTAGTTTACAATTTAATCCCTTAATCAATTCTAACTTAGAATTCATTCAATTAAATCCCTAATTCCATAATTTTTCCAACATGAACCCTACTTGGAAACATATGAACTCTTGAACTATCAACTTAATTTCATCAAAATCTTGTTTCAAAGCTTCTAAAACATCAAAATTAAGAGAAAAGGACTTAATTAAGCTTACCAATTAAACTTGAAGCTTTAAAATCCCAATTTCCCTTTTTATTTTCTTTCCCTTTTTCTTCCCCTGTTTTCGTTTCGTTCCCTGCTTCTTTTCTGTTTCTTTTGTTTTGTTTCTTTGTTTCCTTAATTCTTTTTATGCTTTATTATTTTATTAACATAATATAATATTAATATCATATATTAAAATATCTTTTACTTTAATATTAAGTAAATTAATAATTATATAATAAATGTATATTTTATATTATTACAAATGTCATTATCTAATTTGCTTATCAAATAAAAATCACATGATTTAATTAATACAATTAATAATTATAAAATATTTTTATACTTAAATTATAAGTAATTAAATATTTAAATTACTGTATATTTATTATCATACAATTGTCTTCTATTTAATTTATTTATAATATATTATCAATTAAATAATTATAATAATTTAATATAAAACCATAATAATAATTTATATATATAATACATACATTCAAAAAAAATCTTGATTTTTCTTCCATTTGCCGCCTCAATTTATGTAAATGGCTTAATTGCCATTTTGATCCTTTTTATTTTCTATTACTTTAAAATTAAACTTTTACCCCTTATTCAATTTAATCCTTTTTATTACTTACTCTAAATTAAACTAAATTCATCTAATTAAATCCTAATTAGACACACCACTAGGCTCATAAATATTTTTAATAATTATTTTCGAACTTATTTCACTAAGACGGAGGCCCTATAACTCACTTTTCCGGTGCCCGTGAATTTCGGGTCATTACATATTAGATCTAATTTATGTGCTTTCTGAACTTTTGATCCAACACTTTATAATTTAAACCAACCCAATATTTATTTTCTATTCTCAAATAAATAATAGTTAATCAATTAATTTAATTAATTAAATTAACTAAATTACTTTCTCAATTAAATAATTTTCTTAACCAAATTCTAATTCCGTTAAAGTTATAACTATTTTACCGTAATAGAATCTATGAGGAAATATATTTAATTTCTTTATTCAACAGCTTCATGATGACTAATTAGTCTAATTTCATTTTCGAATTTTAATTATTTAGTTATAATTAATTAAATAATAATTCAAAAAACCTTCAATTAATTCTCAAGTAATTTTTGTACTTAATGAGAAAACATATTCATTGTGAAATAAATTTCTCTTACTTCATCGTTTCCATTCATTTCTATTCATTTGATTCTACATGTGATTCATTTATGGTTTCAATGAGCTTGCGGAAGTTTCAACTTTTTACCTATTAATTATGAACATATTTAGTCACGAAGCCATTCCACTAAAGCCACTAAAGTATCGTGACTGAGGTCTTCCTTATTATATACTATTACGAAAACTATTTAACAAGTACTCGTCCAATGACCTTGTCAGAAGTGTGTTACTTTTATAGGATATCCTTAATCCTTTTGAGATAAATCTATTTACATTACCTTTGTTACTTCCTCCAATTTAGGCGTGAGAAAGCTTCCTACAACATAAGTTTTGATACCTCTATAAGTTTCATGTTGTTTTAAGGGTTCTTCCATACGTCCAGCCCAAAACACAAACCTCAATCCAACCCCCTCCAAAAAAGATGTTAAAAATCTTATTCTAAGCATCACTAGCTTCAATTGATGTTGTAATCGAATGGATCTCAAATGGTAATAAGTTGGATCTTAAGCTTAACTCGAAACTTGTAGCACAAAATTCGTCTCAAATTCAATCCAATATGTTAGTTTTCATTTACCAAACTTTCGATATAACAATTTTTAATACTGAAATTTATAATATTTTCGTAAACCATTTTGTGAAAATATTATTGGAATCTCATTAAATATTTTCATGAACTTTAAATCTAAAAAAAAACACTTTTATTAAAATGATTTGATATTTATAAAATAATTTTGAGCTAAATTAAAATTAATTTAAAGTGATTCAAAGCATTGTTTCAACATTTTAGAAACACAGGGAATCCCCCAAGGCAATGGCATAGGATTGGCCCCCCTGAATTGAGTAGCTAAAAGAGGTTTTGAGAAAGGTGGGGGATTGATTTGCCCAAGGAATCGATCCCCTATGGCTAACAACTAGTTTTTCTACACTACTGCAAAACATGATTTTTGTACTTTCAACGATCATTGTTCATCCCTGATGGCTCCAAAGGTTAGAAATCAAATTTTTGGTATAAATATATCTCAAAAACACTTCAAGAAGCAATAAACTCACATCCATACAAGAAATTAAGAGAAAATTTATTAGAGCTTTCTTTTCTACATCTTTCTCTTGTACAAATTTTATCGAGAACTTTATTGTAAATCTTTATCCAAGTTTTATTCACTCTTCTTGATAGCTTATACTTCGTAAACACTTACGTTAGAGAGGTATTTTTTATTACTCGCATTCACCTTTGAAAAATGGTTAGGTTTTTAGTTGAGCCTTTAGAAAATAGTTAAATACTAATTCATCCCTTTATTGGAAAAAAATTGATCTATCAAGGCTTTTCACAATATTATTATAAAAGCTTGAGCTTGAACCAAATTCGGACTATTTGAGTTTGACTCAATTAAGTTTATTTACATGATTTATATGCTCGAGTTAAGTTGAAACTCGTTTCATATACAAATTTTTTTATATTTAAATAACAAGCTTTAGGGTTTAAAATTTATATGTATATATTTTAAGAATAAAATAATAATTTAATATTAAAATATTGTAAAATACTCAAAGTTGCTTAATAACTTGAGCTTAGTTCCATAATTTTGAGTTCAAACTCATGTTTATATCTAGACAAATTTTATTAGTGTTAGCTCAAAATTCTCATTTTTCAACTTCTTTTGGTTTCTAATACTATTCAAAAATATCCAAATTCTCCATCTTCAGCGGAATACAATGAATTTTAAAGCAGACAACATCAAAAGCAGATAAATAAAAAAGGAAATTGCAATAATGAATAATAATAGCCAAAAGCAGGGAAAAAATCACCAATGTTATTTGAACCAGATCGAGAATCAGTCGGGATATCAGTTTGATTAAGGGATTAGATTAGTTGATCCATGTTATACTACCATCCATTTAAGAACACGTGGCAAGTCAAAAAGGCATCCGAATAGTAAGCCTGTAGGCAGCAAACTAAGAAGTAATCCACAAGTCCTCCTTTCCGAAGATACCATTCGATACCTAGGTCTTCAGGCTTTCATTGGAAACATGAAGTTGTTGGTCACCGAACACCATGTGGGCTCAATTGTTCTTTACCATCAAGTCAGTGTAAATGACATGATTTATCCCATCACAAACTTCCTCATCCCATCGAAGACATTTACCCCCACATGTTTTGTAATGATAACTAAATGATTAGTCCAAACACATTAACGTCATCTTACATGAGACCCTCACCTATAAATACTTTCAAGAATGATGAAGAAATGATTGACTCTCCAAAGATACTTAGTCAACACACAATCAACTTACCTTTAACCCTCGGCCTTACCGGCTTAGCATTCTCCTCACTTCTAATCCTTCCTACCTCCAGCTCTCCATTCAGACTGGGTGAATCAGCCTTCGTAGAATTCTCCACTCTTTCCTTTATATCTCTCCCTTTTTATATCACTATATCAACAATTGACAAATTAATATGAATTAGTTGAACTAAACAAAATAAAGATTAAAACGATTTTCTTTATTTTTTAAATATATTTTATAATTTTTAATTATCTATTTAATATAAAACCAATCAAATTAATCAAACTAAAAATTAGTGTTAAGAACAGTTAAACCACCATTCCAATTAAGAAACATTTTAAAAAGAATAAATAATAAATAAAACCAATCTCAATTTGGCAACTTGCCTTCTTCTTACTGTTTGAGAGACATGAGAGGGCCGCCCGACAGGCACACTTACCCGTCCTATTTAGAAATTAAAATTCAAAATTAAATTATGATATTTTGTTGTAGACGAAAAAGTCCTCCACCAACCAGCCACCACTCTTTTCAGTGTAATGGTTATTTCTGTCTTTTCAAGCTTGTAATTTAGGCTTCTAATTAAAATAAAATTATAATTTGGATGCGAAATCTAATTTTTTTTTTTGAATTTTCCACGTGTTTGCCTCTATTTTTAAGCCTAGTAGCATTTTTTTTATATCAACAAACATCATACTACGATTGGTTTGGTTGGTGAAATTTAATATTACGATTAATATTATTATATTTCGAAATAAAATTGCAGTAATTTAAATTCTCAACATTTTAGTCAGTTTATAATTTTATATTCTTAAATAATATTAAAATATTGTAAAATAGTGTATAATTTTATTACGATCTATTTATTAGGTTATATTATATTATAGACATAATTTTAAATTTTGGATTAATTTACCCTTTATTTTTATTATTTTAATTAATTTATGTTTTTTATTCAAATAAAATTTAAGATTAACTAAAAACAAAAATATTTTTTTCTTAACAGTGAAATAGTAATCGTACTTTAAAATTATAATGATTATATTTATTCTAATAATTTATTTATTTATTAGTATATTAATTATAGTTATAATTTAATTATGATAGGTGATTTAGTCACTTTTAATAAATTATTATAATTATGATTTATAAATTTATTTCAACATTATATATTTACTTATTAATATATAAATTGTAATAAAAAATATAATAATTTATCATAATTTTATGAAATTTGAGATTAAAAAATATTAAATTAACTAAGCTTATAAAATACAAATTCTATTAGAAGAACAATTTAGTAAACTACGTTTTTTAGAGAATCATACATTTAATCAATTGAGCACGTAAATTTTACATACTTTAATCAAATGAATTAAATAAAACAATCTAACATAACACTTTTAATCTTACATTTCTTGAAGCAAGCCTCTCCTAATAGAAAATTTACATGAATGAGTTGACTCTGTTAGGAAGCAATGCAAATCAATAAGTCCAATATTTGTTGTTTTTAATTCAATCCAATCGACAACTTTATCTTCTTTTTTTATACATTGCTGAATATTGTGGATGATGATTTCAACTTTACAAGAAAATCTACGAATATCATTCTAGGCATTGATAAGCTTAGATTGTTAAATTCAGTGACCACTTAATTACCAGCCACAACTATTTTTTAATATAATATTGAAGTGAAATATGAAAGTATGAGAGTTTAAACATACATCAAATGAATTACTGACAAAAATTTTAATCACTCCTATTTATAAATAAACACCTAACCATTACAGTATTATGCCTAAAATATCAAGGCATGGACTTCAACTAGTGATGATTTAAGCAGGACATCGGTGACTAACAATAGTTTTCTTTTGTGCGACAAAAATCTAACCATTACAGTATTATGCCTAAAATTTATTAGAGCTGAAAATTCAAAATTATGCCTAATTGTTATATAGGTGTGAGTAGACTTATTTATGAGTTGGGTTACTTATTTAAGTTCGTTCGAAATATGAAAGGATTTGGAAAAATTATTAAGCCCGAAAATATGTTTAGCCAAAAAATTATGTCCGTTTAAAATATGAGCTGGACTTGAACTTGAACATTGAAGGCCCGAGTCCGTTTTAAATTTATAATGCTTTATATTATGCTATTTTAAATATTATTTAATTTAGAATACATTAAAAAATAAACTTATATTAAATATATAATATTATTCTAATGTAAACATTAACATAACGTTAAGATGATTACATAAAAAATTTTAATAAATAAAAAATTATTAAATATTAAAATAAAATAAATTTATTAAAAAAAATGGTCGCTTTAGTTACTCTTTTATAAATATGGACAAGTTTAGACAATTTTAAGCTCAAATTTCGGATCGAGTTTAAACAAACATAAAATATATTTATATCATGTTTAGACTCAACTAGAACCTAACTTGACCTGACCAGACCATGAATACCTCTACATATGATTCATGGCAGATACTTATCTTAATTACTGTAAGATTGTAAACACTTTTAAATATTAAAAAAAAACATAAATAAATACATTAAATTATATATCACATTTTCGCAGCCTTTTACTCTATAAAACAATTACTATATGCTATTATGTGGCATTTGTCATTTTAAAAAATATTATTAATTGCATTTTATAATACTTAATATGATGAATATTTACTGAATAATTCTTTGATATTTTTATTTGATTCTTCATTAAAATATTTTAAAATATATATTTTTTAAACTTATTACATGGTTTAAATGAAAATAACTATTTCACAATATCTTTTAAAGTTAGAACCATATGAGATGTTGCAATTATTGTCTTTACTCAGAATTAATATTGATGTAGTTAACTTATAAATAATTTATAAATAATTTATAATTTGTGGACGGATTTTTTATTCCTTCAAGAAAAAAAATATTTAGCATTCAATGGACCTCTTAACAAGTTTGGTTTTTTCTTTTTAGTAATAGTTTTATCTCTTAATTTTGTCGAAAGTCAAGTGCTTGAAAATGCGATTTAAAGATAAAATGAGAGCACCTTGTTAGGTGTTTCAAAAAGTAAACCATGTGCAAATGGGAGCACCTCATCAATTGTTTGAGAAAATAAACCACGGGTGTCGCACATAGTTGAACTCAAACTCATGCTTTATAGCACTTATGGGTGAAAAATGCCATCACTTAGCCTAACTTGTACTCATGCCTCATTCAAGGTATAAGTATATTGAGAGGGATACTCTTTTGGAAAAATTTTTTGAAATGTCATCCATTGAACAGTCATGTGAACCCCCAATAATGTTAGGTATTGTCCTCATGGTCGGGGTTTTGTCTCCCTCCTCCATCAAGAGCCATGTACAATTTACGGAGGAGGAGCACCTCAATTGGTGGAGATAAGGGCGAAGCTAGAAAATTTGGGTTGTGGGGTTAATTTTAAAAAAAAAAACTAAAGCATTTATAAAAGTGATATAAACTAAATATTAGTTATTAAGAAACCAATCTATATGGTTAAATGTAAGACTATTACAAAACTATTAAAACAATAACTAAAACAAAAGGTACATCAAATAAATTTAAATAACGTGTACCTTTTTTTACAATTGTTCTCGATGCTTTCTCATGTGTTGAAACCGTTAAATTATCTTCTCTTTGTCAATGTTATTAAAAATATGTCTTTCTTATATTATCTCTATCATTTGGATGATAATCTGTAATCTTAGTTCTCAATTTTGGATCGATCGGAAGGTTTTCAATGCTAAACTCAACTTGACTCTTTTGATCCTTTTACAGATTGGTTTGTATCTCCTTTTGGCTATTCACTTATTTTTTCTTGTTGCTCTTCCTCTACTTCACTAGTAAACTTTCTTTTAAAATATTTTCTCATTCCTGTTAAACATTTAAAATAAATAAATCTAAGCAATAAACACAAAAGTTTTATGAAGCCAACATACAACTAGTAATTTTCTTTCACAAAAATAAAAATCACTTAAGTATTTTTTTAATGTCACGAGTATGCAACATGTTAATTTTCAAACACAAGATTCACAACAATCACAATAGCAACAACAATTTGTAAATAAGAATGTTACATTTCTAATCAATATTTAAGAAATTTAAGATTATATAAATACAATCAATCTTAATTTCTTGAAGGATTTGTATTAGTTAACCTTTAAAAACAACTACTCAACATGTCAGTATCTCACACAAAATCAATATCTCAAAATCATTCAATAAATTTAAAAAAAAAAAAACTAAATCTTGCATATAGATTCTAAACTATCACAAGAAAAGCCACAACCTTAACATTTTAGAGATTGATCAATAAAACTTGAAAAGAAAACAAAGTTGTCAGACTCGCTTGAAAGTATTAAAAGGTTAATCACTTTCTTGAAGAAATTTTAGAGAGAGTGTGTATGTGAGAAAATAAGATAAATTTAAGAGAAAAGTGATAAGTGTTAAAAAAATAAAATGATTATGGATTTTGGAGTTTTAGTGAGATGAGTGAGATTTATTTATTTTTATGTAAAATATATTTTTTTTAACTTTTAGTGGATCATTTTCAAAATTTTGGTGGGATAAATTATATAAAATTTAAAAAATATATAACTAAAAAAATTTCCTTTTTTGGGGGCCAATTTAAGTGGCTTTATCGCTGAGTGGAGATAAAACCTAAGAGGCTTAAAAGAAAGGTGTTAGTATAATGTATAACAATAATAAAACCTAAAGTATATAGACCACATACTTGAAAGTATAGCGCCACCTGAGATACGTCTAAACGACAACATTTTAAAAATTTCTTTCAAATGATTCAACCCCTCAACAAGGTTGAAACTCCACTGTTTGCAAACACTTCAGTTTCTTCGATGGTTTGCTTATTTGGGCATCGGTGAGTTGTTTCCTTTCTATGATCTTGCCAACTTTTTAGGCTACTCATCTCTTGACAAAAACAGAAGAAAAATCCTCATGAAAAATAATATCATATTTGTTAAATAGTTCATTGATTCTCTTAAAATGAGGTCAAAATCACTCAACATAATTGTTTTGTTTTTTTTACTCACAGTTTTTTCCTTACCATTTGGCAAACGTCTCATGAGTTTTTCCTATTTCACATTCCTTTTAATCAAGGAATCAAAATTTGGATCATAAATGAAATGGAATTTTAGATTTTTTATCTAGTTGATTGAATGCATTACTTTATGATAATTGAGTCTTAACTTGATTAATATGGGTATTATTATTGGTACAAGAAGACGTGAGTTTGAGTGTACTGAAGCGTATTATCTTTTTAGAGGGATTATAGATAGTTCTAAGCATTGCGTAAAAATAAACAGATATGACCAGAACCTATAGTGGGATTGTTCAAAAAAAATACATCAATTAAATCATAAAAAATAATAATTGTCATAAATTCTATTTTTAATAAAAAAAAAGGGTAATCTACAAAAATAGTCACTTTTGTTTACCTCAAGTTACATTTTAGTCACTTATGTTATTATTTTGTTACGAAGTGATCACTCTACCGTTAAGTTTCGTTATCTCTCTAACGGTAATCCTAGGTGGCAGTCCAACTAGATTTTAGGTGCCAACTTGGATTTCTAAATTGGATGAAAATAGATTTTTAATTAAAAAAATTTAATTAATTAAAAAATTTAAACCTAAACCTTAACTAAAAAAACTATTCATCTCCTCTTATTAATTTTTCTTCTGTCTCTTATTTTTTTTCAATGGTTTTTTTTTCATTTGACTAGAAAAACTATTATTAAGATCAAAATAGTTGAAATCAGCAATAAGAAAGAATAATCTGAAATACCCACAAAGAGATTGTGAACATACAAGTTGATTCAGATTAGAAAAAAATTGATTGAGAAACCAATTATTCAAGAACTATGAAAGAATTAGAAAATATAGTAATTAGGAACAAGAACAGTGAAAGTAACAGCCCTTTTCTGAAAATTTTAAAATTAGCTTGAATGAAATATGTTTATGAAAACATGTTTCTGGTTGCATTTTACGAGATGTCTACTGACGCAAAATAAAATACATGTTTACAAACAATTTCAAAAAGTAGAAGAAAATATTAAGAATTTTAATTTAGGGTTTTCATTAAACAATAAAAAATCCACTCTTTTGTTTTTCAGTATTGAATAAAAGAAATAGAGGAATTCAAAGAAGACATACCTGAACCCTCCATTGAATCCATCTTTATGAAGCAATGAATTTGATTAAAAAAAAAACCATTGAAAAAAAGAAAAGATGGAAGAAAAATTAAAAAGAGGAGATGAACAGTTTTTTTAGTTAAGGTTTAAGTTTAAAAATTTTAATTAATTAAAATTTTTAATTAAAAATCTATTTTCATCCCATTTAGAAATCCAAGTTGGCACTTAAAATCTAGTTGAACTGCCACTTAGGATTAACGGTAGAGTGATCACTTCGTAACAAAATAATAATATAAGTGACTAAAATGTAACATTTCAAACATAAGTGACTAAAATGTAACCTGAGACAAACAAAAGTAACTATTTTTGTAGATTACCCTAAAAAAATCAAGACTTCTAAATATTGATATAATTAAATTTACTTAATTACCATTAGCAACTACACGATCTAGTGACATGCCAATTTCTTTTTGTTTCATTATTATTTATTGTCTTTTTAATTTTTCAATCAAAATAATTCAACTTATTTATTTTTTAAAAAGCACCCCAAGACAGAATATCTAAAAACCAACTTTTCTAAATATTTTAATAAATAAAGTTGCTAAAATTTCTATGTTTTGAAAGGAGAAGTTAATTTTACTAATAAGATTCCAAATATGTTGAAAACACAAATTTGGAACGTGGGTTTAATTCCTTGAACTTTCTCTTGATAATATATATATATATTTGAATAAAATTTTAATATTTATATTTTTCTATCAATTTCGCATTTAATTTTAAAAAGTTGAATTTAATCATCAATTTTTTTTTAAAAAAATTGAATTTTTTTAATGAAAATTATTGATTAAATCATTAAAATTTTAAAAATAGCAACACACATGTCAATCCAAATACACTTCATGTTTTTTTAGTTTTTATGATTTTTTTAATATTTTATAGATTGAAAATTATTTTTTAATGTGACAAATAAGATAAATAATATTATATTGACATAAAATACATGTGAATTGTTCGCGTGAGTTGTCATAAAAATATTTAAAAAATTAATGTTTTAATTAATATTTAAGTTAAAAAATAATTTAACTCTCTTCTAAAAGCTAATAATTAAATTTAATTAATAAAAAATTAAAATTAAAATTAACTAAAAAATATAAACATTAAAAACTAAATTTATTATTATACCTTTAATAATTAGTCGACCTTCAAAAGTCATTTTTGTTAAGAAAATTATCATCGACTGCGACAATTCTTCCATCAACCTCACCAAAAGAGGAAGTGACATTTTTTTTTGTCACAAGGGAGAGACATTTGAATAAATATTGAAAGAAAAAATAAAATAATCGTAAGGTATAATATGGTGACTGTTTATTTCATCTTTAAATTATGAGATTAAGGATTTAATCTCTATCTATGAAAATAGTGCACATTACGTGACCAGTTCCTTATGTTTATGTAGGATACCAACAACGAGAGAATTAGTTTCTCCTATCGGTAGTAGACATCCTAATTTCGACCACAAAAAAATAAATAATGTGAGAAAAGTATAATTACCGTTTGATTCAAAAGTCCACCAAGAATTACGAAACTGTCCTACAAGAATAGACAAGTTGAGATTCGGGTCGGGGACCCGGTTTACATTAACCATGGTCAGTTCACCCGAGTTTACATAACCAACCATAGTTAACTTGTTGCGTTGTTGTGCTAAGCACCACCTCACCCGGCAGCGACAAAATTAAAATAAAACAAAATAAAATATTAAAGAAAAAAATAAAATATTATTATTCCAGCGTTGTTTGAAGATTCCGCTAGATCTATTAACGCCGTTAAAGAGGAGTAAGGCAAAAGAAAATCCTGAAACGAGAATCGTTATATAGACGGAGTTAACTTTTCGAATTTAGGGTTGGGCAATATGAGCCGTTGGATTAATGATGAACGGATTGGATTTCATGGTGATGAAACCCTCTGTGGTGTAACGGAGGGGTGAGAGGAGGTATAAAAACTGGTTATTGCAAGGGAGAGAGCGCTTTTCGTTTAATCAATTTTTTCTTTTGTTTATTTTCTTTATGTTCTTTGCTAATTTGCTTCTACTTCCTTCTTCTTCTCTTTCTCGTGAACCAAACAGAAATTTCCTAAGGAAAAAAAAAAATTCAAAAGCTGATGTTAATTTATGAATAAATGTTGAGGATCTGAATTTTAAACCAAGCGAGGGAGTGAAAGAGAGACGAGAGAAGGATTTGAGGAATTGTTAGGTGTGTAATTGAGAGTTGAGATTATTTGTGTTTTGATTTATTGTGATGAGTTTTCGTTACCTATTTTCCAATGGATAACTTGTTAAACAACGATTTTCGATTTTTCTTTTCTGCAGATACACTAGAAGAGATTGGAGGGAAGTTTTTTGCTGGTTCTGATAACTAATCGTGAAGATTTCTTTTTATTTTGTTGAAGTTTTTGAGAATCTGTAAGGAAAACGGTGAACAAAGTTCAAAAGATTTGGAACTACCGTTACGTTTCGATTCTTTTTTGGAAATAATTTTGTCTTTCTTCGATTTTTCTTGTTTGACAGATGCATTTGGAAGATAGAAGAGCTACTTCGGGGAGAAATTTCAACTGAATTCATCTGCAAATAAGCAGATCAATTGCTGACATATTCAAACATTAGAACCTTCATCACAATCACAAGAGAGTTTCGGAGGAATAGGCTGCAAATGTCATTATTTTGTTGAAAATTTGAAGTAGATTTGTGTTTATAGACTAGAAGAAGCAAAGTTGTAACGGCTAAGCCTGAGTAATTCAGGTATGAGATAAGATCAGGAATCTGACTATCTGAATACCGATTCTAATTCCACCTAATGATAATTGACTCTCGCCATTGATATGGCAAGCTTTTTGTTAAAAGAAGAAAAAGAAGTCACAGTTATTTTGTTTCTTACCCAGCTTCTTTTTTTAGAACACTCACTGTTCTACCAATTGGTTTTATCTAGCTTGGATTTGATCAAGAATCGAATTTTTTTTGACAGAGTTGATTTTTTTCCCGAGAACGTTAGCGACCTTCAACACATCTTTCTGCAGAACGTTGGGATTACTTATCCTTAGATTTTAATTTCACTTTGGAAGTGTTGTTTATTTCGTTTTCGTTTTCTGATAATTTTAATATGTTCTCTTCCATGTCCGTCTATGGATATTTCAAACAATTTTAAGAAGAATTTAATCTGTTCCGCCAAAAATTTTCCTCCAGATTGGATCTCTGTTTTGGTTTTAGTTTTCGCTTCCTTAAATCACCACTGGGAAACATTGTTTCTTCTTTGGCTGCGATGTTTTCCCGCTTTTGTTGAATCGTCTTTTCAGTGTTTTTTTTTCTCATCCCGTTGCTTCTTAGTCAATGAATTCCTGTTTGGTTACCAGGAACCAAGAGAAAATTAAAACAAAACAAAAAACTGTTTCTCCCGTCTTGAACTTTTCATCAGTCTTTGGCCCGTTTCCTTTGAAAAACTTCTGTGTAAATTCTGAGTCGTTCGATGCACATATTCTAGTGCTAATCCAAGGGCAACTGTTGTTTGAAATTGCGTGAAAGTTTCAAGAGAAGCGACATCTCAATTCTCCTAATCTCTTACTTTTTTTTATCCTTTCGGCATTTCCACTTTAATTCTGAATTTGTATCCAACGCCTTTTCCCAAAATTATTTTTTCTCAATTTTTTACTCTTCATGATGGGTCAGGTGTGGTGGAGAAACCGATGGAGAAGGACGCATTAAGGATCAATAACAGTAGTATTGGTAATAGCACCAACTACAGCAGAGATAGAACCGGAGGCGAAGGCGACGGCGGATTGTTAAGATCCAGCTCGGATCCGGCCAAGCAAACGGCGTCGTCTTCTGATTTCGTTTTGCAGTGGGGAAATCGGAAGCGTCTGAGGTGTATGAAGATACAAGTCAAAGACGATCAGTCCAGCCCGGTTAATCGAACAACGGTTCGAGTCGACCGCCGAGTCGTGAGGGCCGACAAAGACTCTTCGAATCAACCAAGCAATAATAATCACGGGAATGGATATTTTAACCTCCGTCAACGACCTGCTTCTCCTCAAGCTCCGCCATCTCAGCGCGTTCTCAGGTACTGTGTAATTTACGATTTTACACTTCTTCTCCTTGAGTGTTGGGCGCGTTTAAGATACGCTCACTTGTGATGGGGTAATAATGGGCGGTGTTGGTTAGTTTTTGATGTCTGGTTTCTTTTGCCACTTGTTTTTGCCTTGGGTTTTTAGTTCAAATTGGCGTGAGAAAGTGATTATAAAGATTTAGATCCCATCATTTCCAGGCCCCACTTCATCATGTCTGAAATTTCTTAAAATAATTTCTTCCCCTGCTTCAAAAGCAGAAATTACTGATCTGGATTAAGCTTATTTGACTAATATATATCCTTTTATGAGATAAGTTTTCTGAGGTCATGGTTAGAGTGAGAAGATTTTGGGTTAAGGAAGTGCTTTTTTATTTAAATTACGATTTTAAATAAAAAAATTGATAAACATGCCTCTTTTTAAATCAAAATTTTTATTTTTAAATCGAGATTTTAATCGAAATTTAAAAAGTTAAATTTTTAGTTTTTAGCTTTTTGGAGATATACTTTTTAGTGAAATTATCATTTTATTTTTAGTAAACTCTTTTACTCTGTAACATCATATTTGAAATTCATATTTTATCTTTTTAAAAGTAGTTTTAAAAATAATTATAAAACAAAATAAAAAAATTTAAAACTATTTTCTCACAACTAGACGCAGATCCCAAAGCCCACTAATATTTTTAAAATTTTTTTATTTTTTGTGAAATTTTTAGAAAATTTTTATTAGGTCCTCTTAAATTTTTAAAAATTCTCATTGTATTTTTTAATTTTTTAAAAATTTTAATTAAACTTTCTTAAAATTTTTGAAAATTTTCATTAATTTTACAAAAGTTTTAATTAGACCCCAATTTTTTAAAAAAGAAATTCAAACTCTTGAAAATTTTGAAATTTTATTAAGCCTCAAAATTTAATCTGAGTCCGCCACTGCCCGTATTTTTCAACTTAAATAGTAAACTAACTCCTGTGAATAGAGAAATTGAGAAATCGGACACTTAAAAAGTCTAGACAAAAAAGACAAACCTTCTCGATCATGCTACAAAGATCAAGGTTGTTCATTGACTGTTCATTTTTCCTGGTAGCGTAAAGGTTTGTTCCAAGAATGGATAATCTTTATAGTTGGTTGCCAATGCCATGGACACTCCTAAAACCTACACAAATTTGGATGGATATTTCCAGATGGGCCTTTTGGCTAGTTGGTGAATGCATTTAATGGGTCTCGTATATAAAATAACATTTCAGCCTCAGGTTTCCTATTCTAACATTTCATCATATATACATAACATTATATGAATGATGCATTCAGGGCTGAATTATTTTTAAGAGGCTTTTATTTTGTGCACTCCCCAATTGGTCAGGTGGGCGCCAGTGTATGGTTCTGGAGAGAAACAAATGGTGAGTTTATGAATGGCGCCTTCTATGTTTAGGGTTTTACTTCTTTTTCGTAGATCTGACTGAATCTGGTTATTCATGCTTAATTTAGTGATTAAAAATAGAAACACATGAATTATAGGGCTATGCTTTTGCTTTTTCACGAGGATCTTAATAATATGGTCACAGAAAAAATAAAGGGTTGTTCAAGTAGGTTGGTTCACCGCATCTATTATGTGTCTTCGTTTGAAGGTGGTGTTGTTTGAGGGATCATTTTTCTAGATTTTAAGTTATTACAAAACATAATTGGCCAAATTAGTTAAAATTACTCTGAAAGACCTTGTACTATGAGCTGGATTATATTGTTTTCTTTACTTTAAAAAATGGGTAAATTAATTCCAATACGTTAGATTAAAGAGTAAATCATTTTATTAAAAATTTCATCTATTTTTATTGTTAAAAGTGGTCCTTGTACATTGGAATGAGATGCACATGGCATGTTACATATAACTATTTAGTTATTTTGTCAGCCATTAACAGTAGAAATGGATAAGATTTTTTGACAGAAAGAATTAATTTGCTCTTAAGATCAATTTACTTTAATAGAAAGGTAAAATGTAATTTAATTTTAGTATAGGAGTCAAATATCAAATTATACTTTTTTGTGATATTTCAAAGAGAAAAAACCTAATGAGATATGTGTTGTAATTCTTATTTTTATCGAAAAAAGTTTAGGTAAGGAAAGATTTTATCAGTTTAGGATCAAGTATGCCATGGTCTTCATAAAAAGCTGAAAGGAATGTTTATGAATTACTCATCAATTGAAACTGATGATGGGACTATATGATTGTCAAGGTGTTAATGTTAATCCTCCATCGTAGACAAAAATCTGTGCTGGATCTTGTTTTGAGTTTTGATAAGTGTTATTACAATTTGATGGTATCCGTAGTTTTACCTTCTATTAATTACTATTTATAACTATTTATATATGTTCTTTTTATTAATTATTATAGTTTCTCGATGGTGCTTGTCCTGCTTTAGAGTTACCTCAATTAATATACACTATTCTTTTCTAGAGCTATTTAGGGTGAGTTTGGATGGACGGTACGTTTATTTGCGATTAGTATAAAAATAACAGTGACAATAAGTTTAGATATTATAGTATGAGATAAAAAGTAAGTTAAATGTACCGTATCACAATATATTTCCGCTTCAAACCCATCCCTACTCTGATAAGGGGGGACTCCTTGGAAACATCAAACCATGGAGAATGGACAGTTACCTCACCACATGACTACAAATAGTCTATTTTGATCCCAACTCTATCAACCGTCCGATTATAAATCTGATTTTGGAATCTGGTCCCACTTTCTAATACCAACCCATATTTCAACACGTAACCTTAATCCACTACAAAGACCAAAAAAATATGCCTTTAATCCTACGGTTTTAAAACCACCTGTGCTTTCCTTATATCCAATTCTTCTCTTTCTCTCTAATAATCTAAACTTTCCCATCAAAGCAAGGAAAGAAATTTAACAACTCTCCTATTTAAAAGCCAATCTCAAAGTCTCACCCTGCCCTTTAAGAAAAGCCAATTATTAAAAAAGAAAATCCCTTCCCCCATTTTCTACGCAAATACTTGTCCAGAATCTATCCACTCTCTTTCACCCACCGATTTAGAATTTTGGATCACTCCTAAGGTTATTTTTGTAATTCTAATTTTACAACTTAAACCTTTTCTCTTTTTTTTTCTACTTTTTTAAAAGTTACAGCAGTTGTTTCTTTTTACCATGTGTTTTTTAAGATACTTTTTTTTTTTCTTCTTTTATTTCTATTCCTCTTAATTCTTGTTAATGTTTTCCAGGAACTCTGAGAATTCCAGTGCTATGAGAGGCCAAAACAACGGTGGTGTAAGGGGATTTGCTTCACCAGATAGGGGTGCGCACGATAAGAGAGTTGGTGGTAACAACCATAACAATAACAACCACCACCACCACCACAACAACAAATCAGCGGCATCTTCGGATATGACCCATGACAGCAAAAAAGGAGGCTCATCTTCAGGAAGCGGTGAGGCAGCTCCACCCATCGTTTGGCCACCAAAATTTGTGATTGCTTTAACTAATAAAGAGAAAGAAGAAGATTTCATGGCCATTAAAGGATCTAAGCTGCCGCAGAGACCCAAAAAACGAGCGAAATTTATTCAACGTACCCTCAACGTAAGAAACTCTGAACTCTTTTCCTTGAATTGATTCCTAATTTTGTTTTTAAAATTGAGGCAAATTGAATATTTTTAGCATTTAGAGCAGATTTTGATTTGAAAACGGAATTATTTTTACTAAATTGTATGGGGATAATAGATGAGGTACAAAAATTAAAGTAGGGGAGACTACCCGTGAATTACGTTAAAATAATGGGTTGTTTCGCTTTTATTATTTTTAGGCCATTTTCGTAGGAAAAAAGAAAAAGGGAAAAAGAACAGAAAAGGCTTGGAAGGAGTAGGTAAAGCGACAATAAATGAAACGTAGTCGTCTACGTGTCAGTCGAGGAGTGGATGAGTATCTAATTAGATTAATCCAAGTGTTAGCGGTCCACTGGAAAGGCTGTGATTGCGAGGCTGTCACCCATAATGTTGTGTACTGCTATGATGTACGCCTACCATAGTTATAAATTAATAAATAAAAATATATAGGAGATATGAGCCGGCACAACACATCACACATACACGTGTTACTTCAAGAAATAGGGGGTTTTCTTATATAGCAGACTTGAATCTTAGAAGTCAATAGAATCCGGTTTGAATTGGACGGTTCGGGAGATACTGATTATTTTGTAAATGAAGAGCAACCAGTCCGTTGCTGGACTGGAGGGCATTTCTGCAAATATGTTGTTATAGGGTTACTGTTCCCTTCTTGCACTTCCAGTTGTCTTCCGGGATGGGCCACACTGCATACATAAAAACACAAGCAATGATTAATCTTCCTTTTTCTTTTCTACTACATGGAAAAAAAATTGTAAATATTTAAAAAGATTATATTATTTTAAGCCTTTGAAATTCTAACTGGGGAAAATATATTGAACAGTTGGTAAGTCCGGGGGCATGGCTATGCGATTTAACACTTGAACGATACGAGGTCAGGGAGAAGAAGATCTCAAAGAAGGTAACAAATAAGCCTTCATTGAATTATAATGATTTGTTATAGTTACGGTTAGAAGGCTGGAATATAACAAAATGTAATGTTTGCAGAGACCAAGAGGTTTGAAGGCAATGGGTAATAGTAATATGGAATCGGACTCCGAATAAAAAGCAGCCTTTTTTGAGCTTAGGTGTTGAGAGGCAGTTTGGGGGGGGTCATTTTGTTAAAGATGGGAGAAGAAATTGAAGTGGGTGTAAATGAGGACCTTTTTCATCCTTTGAGATTAATGAAAAAGGAATAAATTAAGCCAAACTTTTTTCATCTTTTATTTTTGGTATAGTATTTCAAATTTCTTCTGAATTTCTCATATAATTCAATTTGCTAACTAAAAGATTATTAGATTTGGTAAAAAAAAAAAAACCTTTGGTTAAATTGATTTGAATTTGATTTTAAATTTCACCTTTTAATCGAAATAAATTGCGCTTAAAATTTGAGTAGTGATAACATGTAAATGTTCACCAAAAGTAGGTCTAATCATAATGAATATTTTGGTTATTCAATTTTATAATCCAAAAAATTCATTCTTTATTTAATTTGCATTAATCGTCAAATATAAAATTATTTGTTTTCCCGAGAGAACTAAGAGTATTGGATAAAAAAGATTTGATTGTATGTATATAAAATTATGTTTTAAAAATACTTGTTTAAATGTAATATACAATAAATAATTAAATGTATGGTTTAACATTAATTAATAATATATAAAATATGTGAAAAAAATTAAATTATGAGTTAAATGAAATTTAAACATGTAAATACATTATATTAAGAAATAAATGATGCATTACAATTGTTTATTATAGTATTGTCATCAATCTTGAGTTAGTGTCATAATTGATTTATGACACCAACTCAATCAAAAACATTATCAATATATATACAATTGATGGAAGTATGCATAACATAATTAAAATGTAACATAAAGTTTTGGTTTATTACTAAAATTAAAGTTTGTTCGATCTAAATAACATGGATTCAAATTCCACCACATGTAAATTTTTATTGGTTTTTTATTTTAAAAAAAATTGAAGTATCCCGAATAATATAACTTATTTTAATTACAGAAAAATATTTTTGTAGTTTTCACAATCAAGTTGGTATTTGATTAACTTGTGACACTAACTCAGTCAATCAGTCAATAGCTTAAATAATAGTATATATATATATATATATATACAATTGATTGATGTAATACAATTAAAATGTAAGTATTATATTGAAATAAGTCATTGGTTTAATGTAGATCTAATCATGGCCGAGTCATGCTGATGCAAAATTTTAAGCCCACTTTTTAGGTCCAAGCCTGGCCCAAAAAATGGGCCTAGAATTTTTGCCTAAGCTTGGCTCGCCCGTATTAATTTTTTAGATTATTTTTTATATAAAAATAAATTTGAAAATATAATACATCTAATATACTAAACACATTCAAATAAATGTTTCTCAACAAATTAAAAATACATTTAAAAAAGTCATACTTAAATAACACTAACATAGTTGCAACTTAACAAGTAAATACTTCTAAAATAGTAGTAAAATTTAAAATAAAACAAGAGTTATACAAGATCCATATAATAACAATAAAATAGTAGCAATATAATAGTGAAATGATATCAAAACAACATAACAGCAGTAAATAGCAACAAACAACAACAGGAAAAAATTGTCAAATTCAGCCGAGTCCTAGTAAAAAAGAATCTTGCTTAAGGCTAATCGAGCATTTTTTTTATCCAAACTCATTTTTTGAGCCTATATTTTTGCCTATTTTTCCCAAACCCTTTCACTTTTTGAGTAGGCCTTCGGGCCTGAGCATGTGGCCCAACTGATAATCAGGTCTAGTTTAATGGTAAAATTAGTGTTTTCTTAACTCAAATAGTATAAGTTTAAATCCCACCACACACAAATTTTTATTATTACTTTTTTTTTAAAAAGATATCATCTAATAGTATAACTTATTTTAATTACAAAAAAATATTTTTGTAATTTCTCTAATCGAGTTGGTGCTGATTGACTCGTGATACCAACTCAATGAAAAGCTTAATTAATAGTATAAGTGCATTAAGTTAATAATATCTTTTAATATAATCAATAATATTTTTAGCTAATTGATTATGTCTCTCATTTATTAAAAGAGAAGTTTTATGTTTGATTAGCGTTCGATCGAATCAAGTTAAATTGAGTGAAAAATTTTAAGTTAATCGATTTAACAAATCTTATTTTATCCTCGAGTTCGGAGGTTGTCTTTTGTACTTTTTCGAGAGCTAGCTAGCATAGCATAAGCATATACTCGGTGGCTTGATTCATATAGCCAGGAGCGCCTCAATTGGTGGATTTACAAGGCTCAAGGGAGATGTAACACCCTTATACCCGGTTCGACCCAAGGAACCTGATATAGGAATATTACATTTGGTGTCAAAGTGATTTTGGCTAATCATTAATACATTTGAACATTAAAAAAAAAATTATAATTTATATTTTAGTCCCTACTAATTGGAACATACTTGATATTCTTAAGTACATGCCATTCTATTTAAAATTTTGAAACATACCCTCTTGGCACTTGAAGATGTGATGAGATGGATGCTCACAACCTCAATTACAACTCTTCAAAATTACCGTACCTAATTGAAAATTCCGAGCTATTCCTCATCGACTTTGTCTTTTCCCTTTTTCGTCGAGGGTTTCGGTATGACGTTAGCTACGAAATTAAAACAATTAAAAATCATCAATACAACACAATTCAATTTCATATTAAATATTTAAATTTTTATGTTTAAATTTTTACTCAAATATTGCCTAAATTTCAATTTAGTCCCTAAAACGAGACTAATTTTATTTCTTCACAATTAATCTTATATTTTCATACAAATTCTACTTTAAACTAAATTTAACTCCCTAATTTCACTTAAATCCCTAAATTTTAAATTTTTCACAATTTAGTTCTATTACTCAAAATTTACAATTTATTCCTTTTTTCATTTCTAACTTAGAAATCTATCAATTTAATTCCTAATATTAAAATTATTCAACATAGACAACATTTAAAAACTCAATAATTTCTAAAATTTTGATATGGGTCAGGTAGTATTTAATATCGGGATTCCAAAAATATAAAAATTACAAGAAAAAAGAGACTAAATTAACTAACCAATTGAGCTTAAAACTTTGAAATCCCGAGCTTTGGCCTTTCTCATTTTCTTTCCTTTTTTTTTCTATTTCATTTCTATCTTGTTTCTTTTACTATTTATTTTTCTTTTATTTAATTGTTTTATTATTATATAATTTATTATTATAATAATATATATACTTAAATGTTAAGTAAATATATTTTTTTATACATAGATTTTTACTTATGCCACCTCATTTAAGAAAAATGACATAATTCTTCTTTAGTCCCTTTAATTTTTCTTTAATCTATAATTTAACTTTCACCCTATATGTAATTTAGTCATTTTACCTAATTACTCTTAATTTAAGTAAATTCTCTTAATCAAAACCTAATTAACCACAAAACTAACTTCGTAAATATTTCTAATAAATATTTACGAGTCTGATTTACGAAAATGGAGTCTCAAAAATACATTTTTCGACACCCGTGACTATTGAGTCATTACAGGAGAGGTGTTAGTATAGGGTGTGTAATAATTATAGAACTCACCTGGGCTAAGCGACTTACATGCAACTGGTTGTGGTTGAGGGAGGGTTGACTCCTTTGGGAAAGGTCTTCAAAGTGCCATTTGCCAAGCAGTTGACCCGTACCCCAACAACCAAAGGTATTGTCCTTTAATAGAAGGTTTTATCTCTCGTACTTTATTGAGAACCCATCAGTGAGGGCATGCCCAAGGCACAACAATAAGAGTTACTGCACTTCAAAGACTTTCTCTTGAAGGAATCGACCCCTTTCAATAGTGAAAGGTGCATGTGCCTGAAGCATTCCCAACTCTGAGAAGCAAGCCCCTCGAGCATGTGCTTAAGGCACGTTGGCCCTCAAAAAAGTACAAGAGATAGAACCCCATTGGTGGACAATACAATTGGTTGTTAGGAGATCGGTCGACTGTCTGGCAAACAACACTTTCAAGACTTCTCCCAAAGGAACCAATCTCTTTTAACACTTTCTAATCTTACTAATGTGTATGTGCATCTGTTGCGTTCCCTAAAGATATGTTTAAGTGAATTATGTTTCACATAAATCTAAAGTATCCTACATTCATCACTCAATAGACAAAACAAATTTCGAATTACTGTTAGTTAGCATAAGATTGATCACAACAATAGCATCAACTTCAATAGAAAAGTTAGGAATGTTAAGGCCCACTAGCAAGTTGAAGCCCTTCTCATACTGCCCATAGTTGGACCTCCACACTAGGAGCAAATGGTATATGACGGTAAGAACCGATTATCCAATTTCCACGGATGATTGCATCGTCCCATCTCTATCCGAATTACACGTCAAGATCCGTCCATGTAGAGCTTGAAAAACCCTTGACAGGGCCCTACCAGGCTACAGGGATGAAGGAGCTTGTTGGTTGGTGAGAAAGCAATAAATTTGTTGCTGGCACAAAATGGAAATACACCAGGAGTGCTCAAACTTCTCGAATTGCGAAGACTTCTTGGGAGTAGCACTTTCAGTCCACATTTCCTTAAGTCTTCATTGGCAGAAGCTTTGTATGTTAGCTCGAAGCTAATTCATAAGCTTTAAAATAACTCATGTGACTAAGATGTCCAATAGGTTTCTAATTGTAAATAGATTTTAATAATAAAAATAATTATTTGATACATTAAACTCCACAAGCGATAACAAGTGTCACATTTATTTATATAATTATTTTTTATTGTATTTTATAATATATTTGTTAAACTTTCAACTTGCTTGAATAACGATATATTAAATAATTTTTCTTAATTTAAAAAATTCATATATTAATATCTTAAAAAAAATAAAACTCCAATAGAATTTAGATAAAAAAAAGTTAATTAAGCCAAAGATAAAATCACCTATACTTGGAACTGTTCGCATTAATTCATAATTTGGCAATAAAGCATTACTACTATATTTATTTATTTATTTTGGTATAAACCCATATCTTAATATTTAAATTTGTATTCTCAAATTTACAAAGATAAAATCATTACTATTTTAATAAATAATTTGCTAATTTTATAAAGTTTAAGAACTTCATTACCAGAGTATTAAATATAGAAGAAAAACCACATGACAAAACATCAAAATAGGCATCATTTATTGGTGAAAAAACTTAGATTGTTTCATTCTACTCTTCCATATTAATTCCAGAGAGCTATTAAAACCATATGGGATATGATCATTTAACATTGACTTCAAAATTTCAATTAACAACCATCTTAAATTTTTTTTTTCTTTGAATATACTAGAACTAATTAGAACTATGGATATTTGTCCATAAAACAAAACAAAACCAAATCAAGCTAAGCCATGTGAGATAGTATTGTTTCCATCAACATATCGCTTTTGTTTTGATATTAGTATCTATTAATATCAATACATTTTGATATATCTTTTCAAATTTATTAGTATTTTATAAGTACTTTTCATATCTATCTATATTATACATATAAATATATTTATATATAAATTAATTAATTTATTAAACTTAATTAAATGATTATATTTTATTTTTAAATGTAATCATAAAAATAAAAATATAAAATTTGATTTAAAATATTAACTATGCACTAGTACAAAACAATATTGGTCAAAATAAAAAAACAGGCAGAAAATACACTGAAATTTTGACACTAACTAGTTTAACTAGTAAGTAACGGTTTAAAACCAAAACGCATAAGTACCGGCTGATACGATCGGTACCTACCTAAACGAAACCTACTAGCATGGTTGTAATGTAAACTAAAACTAAAACTACTAGTTTATACTAAAAGAATATATTGAACCAATGATCTAATAAAGGACAATCAAAAGAAGCCATCAGATATTATAATCATACCAACATGTTCAAGGAGCTTATGTTTGTCATAGAAGGTTCTTGAATCAGCCTAAAATGCAAAGTTGAAACAAAATTTATATTACATTGACTTGTAATCTCTCAACATATATTTACATATGAATAGACTATAACCAGAAAATATGTAAGAACATGTTACACCAAAAAGTAAGAGATAATACTGTTCAAGCAGCACACCTAGGTAGATGGAGTCCAAGATGATTTACCGGTAATGGTTTTGTTTGATAAGTAAAGCAAGCTCATCTTAGTCCCGTCGCTCTCTCTTTTTGTATAGATTGGAAAATACGTGCTGCTGATTCGGTGGCTGATCTTGGATTATGAGGCACAACTCGTATCACCCTTGTCCTCTGGTCAGTTTCGTTAGGCTTCAAGGCTCCCGGTGGATTGGCCAGAGCTGTAAGGATAAGAGGGGTATTTTTTCCTTCAGCAGTATTACAGGTCCCGTCTTTCTCTGCTCTCTCACTTGGACTGCTTGCTGTACATCTTTGTTGCTCGGTGTCTTTAGATGCCTGAAACTTCACGACAGGAGGAATAGCAACATTCTTCTCACTCGGCAGATTAGATGAACATTGTTGCTGCATGTTAAAGTTAGCTCCATTTCCAGATAACTGGCCACTTTGGGCATGGGACCCTGCTCCAGCAAATTGGTTCATCTGTTCCATGGAAGAACCTGAGAATGCTGGGTTCATGACTGGCATACCACGAGGAGGAAAGTAAGAGTGACCGACTAAAGGAGTGCCTGGTAGAACCCCAAGTCCTTGATGAGGAGGAGCTTGAGCTCCGTAAGCTGATGTCATGAAGTTTCCAGTCATTGGGTTTTGTCCAAAAGGTCCACAGCCTCCACAAGCAGATCCCATGAATCCAGGTCCTGGATAGGGCTTGTATATCAGTCCTTCAGAGGGGGACATGACAGGGACCAGCCACTGGTGCCCGAGCATTTGATTGAAACACCAACGGTTCATTTTGTTATCACCATTAGCTGGTGAAGGTGGTGGATTTCCAAGGAAAGGCCCATTATTTGAAGGCTGACTACCATTTTTCACAGAAGAGAGGGATGTCCTACCAACTGCATTTTCTGCTGAACATTCCATCTTATGACTTAGCTTCTCAGCTTCATCTTTGCGCTTATTTTGGGGCACTGGTTTTAGAATTAACTCTGGTGGAAGCTTCTTCCCAGGAGAGTCTTTGTAAGAGGGTTTGCTCAAATATGCAGTATCCTCAAGCAAGAGATGTGGCAATCCAGCAATTAATCTCTGTACCTGTTTCAACCCAAAGTATGAAGCATTTTAACTGTATAAATACAATTATCTTCATGTGCATGCATGTATCCATATAACAACCAGCAGAAATTGATAAACAAGTCAGGATCACCTTACCTTAATCAGCCTATGTAACTCAAACACTTGTACAGCAAATACTCTTTGTTGACTGTAGAGAGTAACAGGAGTTTATCAACAAAATGTTGCAGAGGTCATAATAATACAGTTTTAACAGAATAAACTGCTGGCAAGTAAAAGGGGAATATCAACTACATACTCATCACAATAATGCTTGAAAGCATCAGCTGGATACAGTTTTGATATTTAGCATACAAATATTGCTTCATTTGAGGTCAAAGTCGCTAAAGCAGTTAACACATAAAGAGGTGAAGTTTATTATTCCTCTCACTTCTCCTCAAATCCTAGTTTTATGATTTGGGGAGGGGTGGTTTGTAACTCATTCACAACCACGTCTCCATGGGATGAAACCTTCTAAAATAATCTCAGTCTCGATAACATACCTTATGCACTTTGAAGCAATTAGATATTTGTAAAGCAGAATCCAACAACCAGAAGTCAATTTCATGCAAACAGATATGCTAGAAAACACCAAAATAATCAATCTGAAGGCATCTATAAACGTCAATCAGAAAAATTCTTCAATGTCATATTTGGAGCAGCCAAATATAGAACATTAGTTTCAGTAGAATAAAATCGAATCTGAAGCCACATGCTTTTGTCGCAAATAGAATATTATCAACTTACAGAATGTACACAAACAGATATTTTTCTTGCATAGATATATGTGCAAAATCAAGTGAATCCTTCACCAAAACCAAATAAATATAGGGCAGAACTATTAATCTAAATTGCAATTGGCCTATAGATCCCAAAACCGAATAAATCCTTCACCACAAAACCCAAAATATCAAGCTAGAGAACATCCCTCTTGCCAAAATATCCACCACCAACTTAAAATTTTTTCAAACATTTCCCAGTCAGCCTCCTCCAAGGTCCACCAACATTAGCTTCAGGGATAATCCTCCGTTGCTCATTCTCCTTCTCAAGACCTCAGGATAAAAGGTGAAGAAAGCTGCACCAACCCGAGACAAGAATATATCTCAAATGAAGATGAGCAGACAAGGAATAAAAGGAGTTCCACTGTCTCAGTTGTTGGTTGCACAAATTAGGATAGCCCTCCCCCTGCTAGAAGATGATCCACGGTTAACACGTTATTGAGGGCCTCTGAACACATAAAAATGCCACTTCGAGCAGAACTCCAGATCATTACTTCTCCCTCCTTCAAAGCCATATTACTATGCTCCATAATATAGCATTTATTCCATATTCCTACTATCAGTAATCTAGATTGCATTCAGCATATTAAAGTCAACTTTAACCTGTGATAACAACTAGAATAGTGATCTTAGTCAATATCCAATTGTAGTTTCAGCCAAGAGGAAATATTTTAAATGCATAATGTCTTTACAACCATGGGGCTAAAAGTTACAACTCGATACTGTAACAAGAGAGAATTCAATAGAACAAACCTCAGAACATATAATCACATTTAAACTAATAGTAACACACCATTCAATTAAATTTTCATGAAAACGTCGCATGGATAAATTCTGTCTAAGTCAATATATCAATCTAAAAAAGTTCCACTACTGGACCAGGCATCACATTGAATCATCTAATCTTAATATAGACTAGACCTATTGTTCCACCCCTCCTCATAAGGGACCTAAAAAGTTTCTTGTATAAGTTCTCATTCTCAAAAGCACAAACCTTGCACTGTTTTGTCGTCATATATACAAGTATATAATATGAGTAAGTATTCACAGAAAAAGAAAAAGTACCCTCAGATAAAAAACCAGAAAAGCGAAAAAATCCAAGACAATATACTTAACAATGAATGCTTACTTAGCAATCGCTCTTCTTGCTTTCCAGAAACGCTTCTGACCTATTATTCCCACCACATCATCGGGAGAGATTTCCAAGCTTGATACAGTATCCACCACAGAAGTCTCAGAGACATCATCGCTTTTATCTCCATTTGCCCACTGCAGTGAGCCACAAGTCCTGTCTTCATGACATTCACTGTCATTACTAGTTTCATCAGGAACACTGTGATTCCTCTCTGAATTAGACAGGCTTCTCTTCCGAGAAAGAATTCCATCACCAATCACTTTCACCAAGGCAACATCATCATCAGTACATCCATTATCAACCGGTTGTCTGCCAGCTCTCAACTTTTCTACCAAGCAAGCATCATTTTCATGCGATCCACTTAATCTAGATGCTGGAATCTCTCCGCAACCTTGATCAGGGGACACATTGGCCTCTTTGGCACATCCATCAATCTTTTCTCTAGTTGATGAATCTCCAGCAGTTTTTATTGAACGCTCCCTACTTGAGCATGCTTGCAAGGTCCCTTCACTCTGATCTCTTACCTCCTTTCTTGAACCGACACCAGAAGAGCTACACCGATTTGGATCATTATCATGAACATTACGGGCTTTTTCCCCATCAAACCATTCCTTATTTTTGCTATGTTGTAGACCTGTCTCTGAATTAACAAAAACAGGAACCAAGAAATCATCCTCATCTCTAACTTTCTTTCTCGGTTCAAGGCGTGCCATAGGAGCATTTACACTTGCTCCTCCATGCTGGCCTGTATGAATCTTCTCAGCCTGATTAGTAGATGTCAAATGCGATACATGAGATGGAAAAAGCATATTTTGAAGGCAACTTCCCTGCAGGCATCAACCAGTTACAGCATAAACCATTATATTCCCGTTTCATTTGTATAAATACTAAGGAAATAACTAATCCCTCACCAAATCCCCACCAGATGTATAAAAACAAGTCATAAATAAAGGAATTAATAGCTTATGAGCCAATAAGAAAAACAAAGAGACATAAGATAAATTGCAAACACAGACCAACCTGGCTTGTGGAAGTAGGAGGAACCAAACTGCCTGAATTACTTGTGTTATGAGGCAAGAGGCCAGGGTTAAACCTCTGTGAGGGAATACTTAGCTGTTCATAAAGGGCCATCTTATTCCTTGGAGGAGCCCTCGGCCCTCCTTTCTCTGTATCATTAACATGAAGCCTAGGGAACATGGGCTCCATATTCTTCTCATCATCTTTTCCTCTCTTCATTTGTTTTGTTTACTATATCTAAGTTTCAACCAAAATAATAATAACAACACAATTTTACATAAAATTCACGAAGATACCTAATGAACCACATCACCAAAATTAAAACCCACCACTAGAAGCTCAAATTTTAACAAACCCATAAATCAATAACTTAAATTGGTCGATACCCAGACTCCAAATGCACCTTCGACTCCGATTGAACAGTCTTTGCAATAACGAAGAGAATACCCAGATGGGAAATGGTGAGTTGCAACTCAAACGAAGAAAAGGGGGAAAAGGGGAATAGTTTGGATATTGAAAAACTAAAAATGGTAAAGTTGATAAAGAGAAGATAGATTCAATGAAAAGGGTAAGATAGGAGAAGGAAATTGAAGAGTAAGGTTAGGGATTTGTATGAAGAAGAGGAAGAGCAAACCATGGTTGGTCTGAGAGAAGGGGAAAAGCGTTTAGATTATGGGCCCATTTTTGGATGGAAGTAGTAGATGCTCCTTTTTCCTCGTGGATTTCCAATATTTTACTCTCTGCCATTGTTGGCCTCCAACAATTCTTATCCATTTGAAATTTTATAACCACAGTGCTTTTCCTGCTAAAATACCCTTCCTTACCCACCATTGGATTTTGCCTTCACGATTGGCACCATTTTTTCATGCCTTTATTTCACCCAAAATAACTCTATACAAATTATTATTTTTATAATTGTTTTCTGATATTTTTTTTCAAAATAAATTGGTGAATACAAAATAACTTATTGACAATTTTTCTTTTTGGAAAATGTATATCATTTTCTGGAAAAAAAAAAGTCGTAAATTCATTTTTATATAACCAAATATTATTATATTAATACATTTTAATCTAAATTTTTTAAAAATTAAAAATATTATTAAATATAATAATTTTCAATAGTATTAATCATTCGCATTTATATTTTAATCATAAATAAATTATTAACATAATTTATTTTTAGTAAAATTATTTAATATTACAAATTTATTTCAATAATAATTTTTACATCCGTAACAATTTTAAATTTTAAGTAATATTCATAATATTTTACTGAAATTCTATATTAATATTTTAGTAATTGAATTATATTAAAATTTATTTTTTAGAAAAATATATTCGGTAATAAATGTTTTATAATACAAAATATGAATAATTTAATAATATAAATATAAGTATTTTAAATCCCGTTTAATTTTATTTATCCTTTCCACTTTCGATGTTGTACCATTCACTCTCGTATAACTTCAAATTAAATTTTAATTAAACATTAATTATTATTAAATCTATATAAAATATTAGTTATTATAAAATACCATCTTATTATAAAATAAATTTCGGTTGCTAAATATATTCTGTGACAAATATAATTTATATTGTTTTGTTTCATTGAAAATATGTTTCAAAAAAAATGATTTTCAGAAAAATTTTCAAACAATGAAAATATTTAACAAAGAAGCATCCAAAGATACTAAATTTTTCAAAAGATTCAATTTATTTTTTGAAAATTGTTTTGAGTGAAACAAACACAACCTTTTTTTTTCTTTTTGGTCCCTTTCTACTTTAATAATAATTTTGAACTTTTAATTTAATTTAATGATGAATTTATTTATTTTTATAATAAGCTTAAACTAAGTCTAACCCTCTAATTTTCAAAATAAAATATTTGAATAAGATCGTATTTTTTTAATAAGATCGTATCTGCGTTTTCTTTTACATAATATTTAAAACTATTAATAACCCTACTTCAACCCATAAATCTCGAATCTACGTCCTCCTGTATTAATAATAAAGTCTGTGCCAATCGAGATAAGAAACAATCGCCGAAATTCGTATTTTTTAAATTATAAAAAAATAATATTAAACAAAGTAAGACATATAGAGCTAAATTTACTTTTCAAAATACATATGTAAAATTATTTAATTAAATATATATTTTCTTGAGTTTACAAAAATATAATCATAAATAAATGTCGATGTCTTTAGTAAAAACATAAATGGCATTTAATTTTTAATTAATCTTTTCTAAATGTTGATGTCTTTAGCAAAAACATAAATAATTCTCTAGCTTTCACATTTGTTGTTTCTTTAATCATCTTAATAGTTTTTACCTCTCGTTAAGGCCAGCAAACCCTAAATCCCCAAATTCTAATTACTCAATTGCTAGTGTGTTGACGTCAATTTTCCCTCAGTTTCTGTCTTCTATCATTATATGAGCTTTGTGTTTGGATTGGGTCTGGCTAATTAGATAGTTGGATTGAAATTGGAAATTCCCCAATTCAATCTCCTTCTTCTACTCGGTTTAGAGATTTGATGGAGGTTCTCTCCTCGTTAATTGGAAGCTCAATTTCCACTTGCTAGGCAAAGGATATCATATAAAAAATTGAAAATTCTATTAATATGATTCAAACTTTTATCAAACATTTCCGAAAATTTACAAAATACTTAAAAATATATTTCGAATATGTTTTAATTTATCTAAATATTTTTAAGTTAATGTTAAGATGTTTTAAAATATTTCTGAGTGATTTTGGTATATAAATTTCGAGATGTATGGCTATAAACATAAAAATTCGAAGCAAAAATATGCTTCAAGAGTTGCCTGTCTTGAGACATTGTGCAGTATATCTAGAGACAATTAGTTAATTGTCTTGAGACACACTATTCATGTATCGGCTTGCCAATGGCTATATAATAGCTATTTTTTAGCCAAGTCTCGAGACATCTTGCTAAGTCTGGAGATATGTCTCGAGACATACATTGCAGGAGAATTTTCAAGCCCGAGATTAATACTTCCAACGGTTAAAATTCATCTCCAACAATTATAAGTGTCCACTTATTTGTTCATTAATATAAATACACCTCAAGACTCAGTTGAGAGATATCTAAACATTAAGATCAAGAGAAAATTATTCAAATATTTATACTTTTATTTCTCTTGTAAATATTCTCTAGGAGCTTTTTTGTTCGATCTTTTATTACTCTCATTTTATTTCTTTGAGAGCTTGACTCAGTCCGTAAATGAGCCTAAATTTTTTCCAATACCCAACCCCGATAAAAGTACCCACCTGTATTAATTTTTTTCAATTTTTATTTTTATATAATTTTAAAAAAATATAATATACCAAATACCGTAAAAGTATTAAAATAAATATTTCCTAATAATTTGAAAATAAATTAAAAAAATCTTTATAATTAGATAACACTAAGATAAGTACAATTTAACACAAATACTACTAAAATAATAATAACATTAACAATAAAATAAATGATATACAAATTCTAGACATTAACAATAAAATAATAACATAATAGTAATAAAAAGTGGGAAAGCAACAATAAAACACCAAATTTTTTTTATTGTAAATTTAAGTTGGGCCTAATACTTTACACGAGACTTGATCTATTTTTTAAACGAATCTTATTTTTTATTAAAATTTATTTTTAAACCTATATTTTTATTCAAATCTTTTTATTTTTTAAGTCAACCTTCATGTTTACCTGAGTAGCCCTGCCGATTGACAATTTTAGTAATATAGAGGTAACGCAAAAAAAAAAAAACACTAATAGTTAAATGAATCAAAGTGGTTTACCGATTTACCCTCTTATTAAAACAGGAAGACGCCATAGAGAAAGACTTAAAAAGGACTAAGCGAGAAATGGTGCCAAATGTGAACGCAAAATCCAATGGTGGGTAGGAGTGTATTTTTGCAAGAAAAGTATTCAATGGTTAAAAATTTCAAATGGATAAGAATTGTTGGGGGCCAACCATGGCAGAGAGTAAAATATAGAAAATCCAAGAGGAAAAGGAGTTTCTAGTTCCATCCAAAAGTGGGCCCGAAATCTAAACGCTTTTCCCTTTTCTCAGACCTACCACGGTTGCCTCTTCCTCTTGTTCTTCATAGAAATCCCTAACCTTACTCTTCAATTTCCTTCTCCTTTCTCACAGTTTTCATTTAATCTATCTTCTCTTTATCAACTATACCATTTTTAGTTTTTCCATATCCAAACGATTCTTTATTTCCTTAATTTATTTTCTTGTTCCCCTTTTTCTTCGTTTGAGTTGCAAATCACCATTGTCCGATCTGGTTATTCTCTGCGTTATTGTAAAGACTGTTCAATTCGAGTCAAAGGTGCATTTTGAAGTCTGGGTATCGACCGATTTAAGTTATTGCTTTATGGGTTTGTTAAATTTTGAGCTTTTAGTGGTGGGTTTTAATTTTGGTGATGTAGTTCATTAGGTATCTTTGTGAATTTTATGCAAAAGTGGGGTTTGGTAATTGTGTTATTATTATTTGGGTTGAAATTTTGATATCGAAAACAAGATAAATGAAAAGAGGGAAAGATGATGAGAAGAATATGGAGCCTATGTTCCCTAGGCTTCATGTTAATGATACAGAAAAAGGAGGGCCGAGGGCTCCTCCAAGGAATAAGATGGCCCTTTATGAGCAGCTGAGTATTCCCTCACAGAGGTTTAACCCTGGCCTCTTGCCTCTTAACGCAAGTAATTCAAGCAGTTTGGTTCCTCCTACTTCCACAAGCCAGGTTGGTGTGTGTTTGCAATTTATCTACATGTCTCTTTGTTATTCTTATTGGTTCATAATTCCTTTCTTTATGACTTGTTTTCTATATCTGTTGTGGGTTTGGTGAGGGATTAGTTATTTCCTTAGTATTTAGGCAAATGAAACGTGAACTATAGTGATTTTGTAGTCATGGTGGTTCATGCTGTAACTGGTTGATGCCTGCAGGGAAGTAGCCTTCAAAATAGGCTTTTTCCTTCTCGTGTATCGCATTTGGCATCTACTAATCAGGCCGAGAAGATTCATACACGACAGCTTGGAGGAGCAAGTGTAAATGCTCCGATGGCACGCCATGAACCAAGAAAGAAGGTTGGAGATGAAGATGATTTCTTGGTTCCTGTTTTTGTTAATTCAGAGACAGGCCTGCAACATTGCAAAAATAAGGAAGGTTTTGATGGGGAAAAGGTCTGTAATGTTCGTGATAATGATCCAAATCGATGTAGCTCTTCTGGTGTCAGTTCAAGAAAGGACGTAAGAGATCAGAGTGAAGGGAGATTTCAAGTGCGCTCAAGTAGGGAGCGCTCAATAAAACCTGCTGCAAATTCATCAACTAGAGAAAAGATTGATGGATATGCCAAAGAGGACAATGTGTCCCCTGATCAATATTGTGAAGAGATTCCAGCATCTAGATTAAGCGGTTCACGTGAAATTGATACTTGCTTGGTAGAAAAGTTCAGCGCTGACCGACAACCAGTTGATAATGGATGTGCTGATGATGCTTCCTTGATGAAAGAAATTGGTGAGGGAACCCTTTCCCGGAAGAGAAGTCTGTCTTATTCAGAGGGGAATCGCAGTGTTCCTGATGAAACTAATAATGACAGTGAATGCCATGAAGACAAGACTTGTGGCTCACTGCAGTGGGCAAATGGAGATAAAAGCGATGATGTCTCTGAGACCTCTGCGGTGGATACTGTATCAGACTTGGATATCTCTCCTGATGACGTGGTGGGAATAATAGGTCAGAAGCGTTTCTGGAAAGCAAGAAGAGCTATTGTTAAGTAAGCATTCATTGTTAAGTATATCGTCTTGAATTTTTTTCACTTTTCTGGATTTTTATATCTGTGAATATTTACTCAGATTATACACTTGTACATATGACGAAAAAACAGTGCAAGTTTTGTGCCTTCAAGAATGAGAACTTAAACAAGAAACTTTTTAGGTCCCTTAGGAGGAGGGGTGGAACAAGAGGTGTAGTCTATATTAAGATTAGATTATTCAATGTGATGCCCGGTCCAATTGTGAAATTATTGTCCTGATTTGACATATTGACATAGAATTTATCCATGCAATGTTTTCATGATAATTTAATTGAATGGTATGTTACTATTAGTTTAAATGTGATTATATGTTCTGAGGTTTGTTCTATTGTATTCTCACTTGTTACAGTTTCGAGCTGTAACTTTTTGCCCCATGGTTATTTTGTAGTAATAGAAGCATTGCTTTCAATCATTATGAAAGTTAGACAATTAGAAATAGCTGTAAAGACATTAAGCATTTTAAATATTTTCTCTTGGTTGAAACTACAATTGGACATTGACTAGGATCACTATTCTAGTTGTTATCCCAGGTTAAGTTAGACTTTAGTATGCTGAATGCAATTTAGGTTACTGACAGTAGAATATGGAATAAATGATATATTATGGAGCATAGTAATATGGCTTTGAAGGAGGGAGAAGTAATGATCTGGAGTTCTGCTCAAAGTGGCATTTTTATGTGTTCAGAGGCCCCCAATAACGTATTAACCATGGATCATCTTCTAGCAGGGAGAGGGCTGTCCTAATTTGTGCAAGCAACAACTGAGACAGCAGAACTTCTCTTGTTCCGTGTCTGCTTATCTTCATTTGAGATATATTCTTGTCTTGGGTTGGTGCAGCTTTCTTCACCTTTTATCCTGAGGTCTTGAGCAGGAGAAGGAGCAACGGAGGATTATCCCTGGAGCTAATGTTGGGTGGATCTCGGAGGAGGCTAACTGGGAAATGTTTTAAATTCTTTATAAGTTGGTGATGGATATTTTGGCAAAAGGGATTTTGTCTAGCTTGATATTTTGGGCTTTGTGGTGAAGGATTTATAAGGATTGGGATCTATAGGTCTACTGCAATTTAGATTAATAGTTCCATCCTATGTTTCAGCTGCTAATTGTTGTACATCTACGATATGTTTCACTCAATTTTGCACATATATCTATGCAAGGAAATATCTGTTTGTGTACATTCTGTAAATTGATAATATTCTATTTGCAACAATTGCATGTGGCTTTGGCTTTGATTTTATTGTACTGAAACTAATGTTTTTATATTTGGCCGATTCAAAGGTGACATTGAAGAATTTTTCTGATTGACTATTATAGATATAGCTAAATTGTTTACTTTGGTGTTTTCTTCAACATAATGCTAGCATATTTGTTTGCATGAAATTGACTTCTATTTGTTGGATTCTGCTTTAGAAATGTATAATTGCTACAAAGTGCATAAGGTATGTTGTTGAGCCTGACGTTATTTTAGAAGGTTTCATCCCATGGAGATTCAGTTGTGAATGAGTTACAAACCACCCCTCCCCAAATCATAAAACAAGGATTTGAGGAAAAGTGAGAGGAATAATAAGCTTAAACTCTTTACCTGTGAACTGCTTTAGCAACCTTGACCTCATGTGAAGCAATTTTTGTATGCATAATATGAAAACTGTGTCCAGTTGATGCTTTCAAGCATTATTGTGATGAGTATCCAGCTGATCTTCCCCTTTTACCTGCCAGCAGTTTTTTCTGTTAAAACTGTTTATTATGACCTCTGCAACATTTTGTTGATAAACTCCTATTACTCTCTACAGTCAACAAAGAGTATTTGCTGTACAAGTGTTTGAGTTACATAGGCTGATTAAGGTAAGGTGATCTTGACTTTTTATCCATTTCTTCCGGTTCTTATATGGATACATGCATACACATGAAGATACGTGAATATGTACAGTTAAAATGCTTCATACTTTGGGTTGAAACAGGTTCAGAGATTAATTGCTGGATCGCCACATATCTTGCTTGAGGATGCAGCATATCTGAGCAAACCTTCTTTCAAAGACTCTCCTGTAATGAAGCTTCCTCAAGAGTTAATTGTAAAACCAGTGCCACAAAATAAGCGCAAAGATGATGCTGAGAAGATAAGCTATAAAATGGAATGTTCAGCAGAAAATGCGGTTGGTAGGACATCCCTCTCTTCTGTGAAAAATGGTAGTCAGCCTTCAAATAATGGGCCTTTCCTTGGAAATCCACCACCTTCTCCAGCTAATGGTGATAACAAAATGAACCCTTGGTGTTTCAATCAAATGCTCGGGCACCAGTGGCTGGTCCCTGTCATGTCCCCCTCTGAAGGACTGATATACAAGCCCTATCCGGGACCTGGATTCATGGAATCTGCTTGTGGAGGCTGTGGACCTTTTGGACAAAATCCAATGACCGGAAACTTCATGACATCAGCTTACGGAGTTCCAACTCCTCATCAAGGACTTGGGGTTCTACCAGGCACTGCTTTAGGCGGTCACTCTTACTTTCCTCCTTATGGTATGCCAGTCATGAACCCAGCATTCTCAGGGTCTGCGATGGAACAGATGAACCAATTTGCCGGTGCAGGGTCCCATGCCCAAAGTGGCCAGTTATCTGGAAGTGGAGCTAACTTCAACATGCAGCAACAAAGTTCATCTAATCTGCCGAATGAGAAGAATGGTGCTATTCCTCCTGTCACAAAATTTCAAGCATCTAAAGATGCTGAGCAACAACGATTTACTGCAAGCAGTCCCAGTGAGAGAACAGAGAAAGACAGGACCCGTAGCACCGCTGAAGGGAAAAATACACCTTCAATTCTCCCTACAGCTCCAGCCAATCTGGAGGGAGCCTTGAAGCCTCGCGAAACTGACCAGAGGACGAGAGTGATACGAGTTGTGCCTCATAATCCAAGGTCAGCCACTGAATCAGCGGCACGTATTTTCCAATCTATACAGAAAGAGAGAAAGCAACGGGACTGAGATGAGCTTGCTTTACATATCAAACAAAACCATTACCGGTAAATCATCTTGGACTCCATCTACCTAGATGTGCTGCTTGAACAATATTATCTCTTACTTTTTGGTGTAACATTTTTTTACATATTTTCTGGTTATAGTTTATTCATATGTAGATTTATGTTTGAGAGATTACAAGTCAATGTAATATGAATTTTGTTTCATCTCTGCATTTTTTAGGCTGATTCAAGACCCTTTTATGAGAAACATAAGCTCTTTGAACATGATGGTATAATTATAATATCTGATGACTTCTTTTGAATGTCCTTATCTTTATTATATCATTGATTCAATAGGTTCTTTTAGTGCAAACTAGTTTTAATTTCTTGAGTTTTCTTCTTTCAACCATATGCTTCATTACATTACAACCATGATAGTAGGTATCGTTTCGGTATCAATCGTATTAGTCGGTGTATATACATTTCGGTTTTAAATCATTAGTAACTAGTTTAAACTTCATTTCGATCAATATTGTCTAGTACCGGTGAGTGGTTCATACCGATTGGTACAAGTTTTTAATATTTTAAATTGACTTTTTACTTTTTATCCTTATTTTTTTATTATTTCATTTAAATTAAAATATAATCATTTGATTAAGGTTAGTATATTAAATATATTATATACAAAAATAATTTATATATCTATGAAAAATATTTAAAAAGTACTGACAAATTTTGAAATATATTGATATCAATACATACTAATACCTAATTTCATTTTTGTGATTGTCTATTTCGATTACAACCTCACATCTCTCTTCTTTTTTTTTAGTTAGTGATCAAGTATTAATTGAAATTATGGCAAATTTCACCATTAATTATTAAATTAAATTAAGAGTAAGTTTTTATTTTAGTCACTTAATTAAAAAAGTTATAATTTAATCATTAAATTTTTTGAAATTATTTTGATAGTCACCCATTTTTTAGTTGGTATATTAATTTTAGTACTCAGTTTTTATATGTTAATTTGCCCCTAATTGTATATAAGATGATAAAAATTAAAAAAATTTAAAAGTTAAAATTAAAAAATAAATAAAGTGAGAAAATGAGTGATCAAATTATAATTTTTTAATTAAGTAATTGAAACGAAAACTACCCATAATTTGATTAATAGTGTAGTTTAAATGGTGATACTCAACTTAAAAATATTAAAATTTTAAAACCTAAAGCATAAACCTTTGGTTTCTGTCGCCAGCCGTCATTTCTACTTTCAATCTTTGGTGGAGAGTGGTGGGGATTGGGGGTCGATCAACGGTGTTGATTGGATGAGCAATGTCCTCAGCTTTTTGGCCAATGCTAATGGATTGGATTCTCTAAGTGGTCTGATTAATAAAACAGAATACAACTTCTAATTAAAAAGGAAATTGAGTTTCCATATATTATTAAAACTTTGGTGGATCAAACAATTTTTTCTACTATCAATTTAATTGCCACATTTCATGTTTTATTTATTTAAAGTTGGAAGTAAATTTAAATTTTTTTAATTATTTCTATTATATAAAACACTTTTAACTAATAAATATATATTAATATAAACTATATTTTAAATCTATATGATAAAGATATTAGATCAATTCAAAATTTTATATGTACTGATAAATTTAACAATTGAATTCATCATAAATTTTTTTTCGGATTAACCATTGTAATGTAACATGTAAGGGAAGGGTATTCAAAATAGACTTGTAGTGGCATAAGTTGGGATTTCTTGCTTTGTGTAATGGAAATCATGGGATTTAACAAGCATTGAAAGCAGCTTGTCCATAGTTCAGTAACATATCAAGTCCTCATTAATGGTAGTCGTACGGAGCCTTTTGTCCCTAGTAGAGGCCTACGTTAGGGAGATCCCTTTTGTCAAAATATACTCTTTATTGCTCTTAAAAGCTGAATTGAGCAAGTGATACGGGCTACTTGCATCGCAAGGACATGTCCTCCCGTCTCCCATCTCCTATTTGCAAATGATGAATACTTGTTCTTTAATGCTATTACATATTCTTGTTAAGGCATTATGCGTGTTCTTATAGAGTACTGTTATCTCTTTAGATTGTCGAATGCTATAGGTTTGTATCAATCTCTGAAATTTTAAAATTTTAACATAATTATGTTAATTGTTTATATCGCATGGTAAAATTTTATTTTTATTTGTGTCTTAAAAATTTACAAAATTAACATCCTTACCATGTTTAATTATTTATTCTTTTACAAAAGAATGTTATTAAAGATATCTTTTCTACTATTGTCAAATTACAATATCACTTTATCTTTTCTTATCACGATAATTTCATATTTAGTTACATTATTTATTTTTTGGTATTTAAGAAATTAATTTTACAATCACCAAATATATAAAATCATACATCATGTCTTTTTCATCAAATAAGTAGTTGCAAAGAGATGTAGAATCTCTCGGTGAAATTAAAAGGTATATTTGCTATATGTCATACATTTCGTCATATGATCCACAAACTTCAGAATAAGCTTACAGGATGGGAAGTCAAGTGACTGTCTCTATGGGGAAGATATAATCTTATAAAATTTGCGTGGTCATCTATTCCTCTATATGTCATGTCTTGCTTTAAACAAGTGGAAATTACACGTCAACTTGGAAAAAGTTATGCTCCCCTGTTGAACAACGTGGGTTAGGTTTCCATGGTACCGAGCTCTTAAATGAAGCTCTTCTCTGCAAGAAAGCTTGGAGAATGCTAATGGAACAGGAGAACTTTACCTAAAGCATCTTACTTGGAAAATATTGTCACGATCACCATTTTCTTGATTTGCCTCTCTGGCAATCTGACTCTTGGTTTTGGAACAACTTTTCATGCGGACGTGATATTTGTAAAAGGAAAGGGGAAAATGTTGTTATTCTATCCAATTCTTTTGTTCACCAAACTAATCCCAATTATTTGCCCTATAGTACTACTTGTCATAGATACATAGACTCTAATAATCAAATGTGGGATACACTCTAAGAGTTGTGTTCACGGGGGTTTTCCATGGTTGGAGGTAAGGATAAATATCTCTGGAAATACAATCATAGCGGTAATTTTTCCGTTAAAAGTGCTTAATTATGACTAGCTACGGACCATTCCCTCATTCCTTACCTACCAACCAACACCGCAATTGGAGAAAGCTATGGCAATTGAGATTACCATATTAAGTACTAATATTTGTGGAAGTTGTTAAATAATTGTTTGCCCTTGTATGTTGAACTCAAAAAGCAATGCATTGCTGAAAATGATATCTGCCCCATGTGCCAAAGGGAATCTGAGTCAGTGAACCATTTGTTCAAAGAGTGTTCTTTCGCGAAGGCTATTTGGTTTGGAAGGCACATGAATTTTAGACTTGACACCACTGAAGAAGCTAGTATCTAACTATGGCTGTACCAAATATTGAATACGATATTCCACCAGGACTCGACGAATCAGGCATTTTCTTTCTTATATTGCTCCAAACGTTTGGACTATCTGGAAAAGTCGAATTGTATGTGTTTTTTCGCACACAAAACCTTCTCCAGTGAAGTGTGCTAACTATTTTGCCATTTATATCTTGAGAGCTTTTCAGGAAGAATCTACCGTCCAACATGACCGCTGCACTTGCTCCTCACTACGATGTCAGGCATCTGGTATTGAGGAGGCATTCCAATCATTGTACTGGCCTAACTGGTGGTGCAGCCCTAGCCATGGATGCCAAAGGCAGTCAAATAATCATATGGAGGACGATTAAAGAAGACTCAAAACTACATTGTCGACTGTTATTGGTACGTTCTATCTTATTTCGCTTTATTGGTACGTTCTATCTTATTTCGCTTTCATAATCTCAGTATCATGTGTTGGTGTTGCAAGACTCCTAATAAGCAGTGGAAAGCAAATCTTCACAATCATGTCAACACTAACCGGAGGTTGGAACCGTTACGATCTGATATACAACACCTCCAACAGGGGATGACTATACTTTTTCAACTAAATCGCCGTCATCTACAGCATCTGGTAGAAAATATGGTGACCAAAGCAGCGGAGTCCTGGATACCTTTTAGCCGGCCATAGCTTATTGATTGATATGATAATGATATTAGATTTATTTAAAATTTACCTGCATGAAAAGTATAATTATATCGAAAATTTTTACACCAATATAATTGAAAATATGGGAGGATAAAGAATTAAAATACATAAAGCATTGTTGACAATATTCTCCATCGACCAAAGTTGTAATAATATATGGAAAGCTATCCCACTCAATTTCCCTTTTATTTAGAAGTTCTATTCTGTTTTATTAATCAACTTGGTTGACCAATTAGAGATTCCAATCCATTAGCATTGGTGAAAAAGCTGTGGACATTGGTCCATAATTTTCATCGAATCAATACACTTGATCGATCCCCAGTCCCCCACCACTAACCAGTTTTTGTCTAATATTTGATAATTTAAGTGCAAACATATTTCTGTTCTCTTTAGGGACCCGAAGGGTTCCCATCATCCTTCTATATAAGGCACTCGACCAGACACAACGATTCTGCATTCAAGTCCTCTCAGTTATATTCTTAGTCTCCTACGAAGTGAAACTATGGCTCAACTTAAGAAGATGGATTGCGAAATAGTGATCAAGACACCAGCTGATAAGTTCTACAATACCTTCAGGACCAAATCCCATTTGATACCAAAGATGTCCAACGGATTAATGATAGATGGCAAACTTCTTCAAGGTGATTGGAATACTGTCGGCTGTGTCAGGCTTTGGTCTTATGTTTCCGAAGGTAAATACCATCAAATATATAGCTCACACAATCACGTATATAAGTATGCTTTCCTCGTGTATTAGGAAGCTGATTATATTTTGTGCATTTTACTAAAAAAAAGGACAAATTAGTACATTAGTTCAAAGAGCAAATAAATTATTTCTGTTAAAATTTTCATCCTTTTTTGTTGTTAAAAACTGAAGTAGCTAATGAAATAATTAGACAATGATACATGACATGCCATAAGTACTTTATACTAACATACAAGAATTAATTTTTAACAGTAGAAATGAAGGAAATATTTAACGGAAGAACCAATTTATTTTTTAATCTAACGTCAAAGGATTGATTTGTTCATTTTTTTAATAAAAGAAACAAAATGAAATCTGAATAAAAGAAACAAAATGAAATCTAACTTTTAATACATAGATATCTAAAATACTTTTGCGCGCTTTCCACGCATATGATATATATGTAGTACCATATACTTCTTGTATGGCTAATTAATGTGTGTTGTAGGTAAGTCTGAGATGGTTAAAGAGATACTTGAGAAAGTTGACGACGAAAACAAGACGATGGTTTTCAAAGTGGTGGAGGGTCAAATCTTGAACTATTATAAGAGTTGGAGGAGCATCTTTAACATCACGCCCATGGGTGAGGGGAGCTTGGTGAAATGGACTATGGAATTCGAAAAGCAAAACGAGAACATCCCTGATCCGGACAAGTACATCAGCTATATGACGTGCTTGACCAAGAATATCGATGCTTATCTTCTTAATGCCTAATCAAGTTCTGTTTCGGAAAGGAAATATTGACAATAACTATTGTATGGTATGGAAATTAAGTATGAATCCTTAAATTAAAAAAAGAAAGAAGACATATTAATGAGTACCTGATGATGTATATGCGTCATTGTTAACTAAATAATACTAAGGTCTTAATTACGTGAAAAATAAATTCACTTTTGATCGTTATGTATATGTATTATTAATAAAATAGGATTCAATCTCCTCCTATCGACACCCTGTTTGGGGTTCAACATGTCACTGGCACTTCATTGCTAGCCGTCCAGATTGATTTTTTAAAGAGTTTAGAAGAACAACAATATTATAAATAAATGTTCAAACAACTACAAAGTAAAATTAAATTAATATAATCATAATTAAGTTAGGAATCTAAATAATTTAGACTAAAACTAATACATAAAAATAGCATAGACAATCTTACACATAGACATGTAGCCAAAGGGGTCTGACTAAATGGGAGAATTGCCTTTTAGGCCTTTTCAGAAATTAAAGCATTAAATTTAAGGTGTTTTAGCCTTTCATTAAACAGAACAACGCTTTTCTTGGTCATAAGAAAAATTAATAAATTAATTTAAGTTTTTTTAACATATATATTCTTTTGTCTTTCAAGTTGATTCCAAATACAATTCGTTCTACGTATTTGCTACGCTTCCTTAGAACACTTCACTAATATTATGTAGATTTTTATACTCTTTCACGGAAATTATAATAAAATAAAAGATCGTAATCATTTGTGTATACATATTTTTAATCTTCGTTGTTGGATATATCATGTTTATTATAACAATTGTAAGTTAGAAAGGATGACGACGATGATGGCCAACACCATAGATGGTGTGAAAAATCAGATTCACACAATAGATGATTGTAGAGCCATAAAGGTAGTGGTTTGTTTAAGTTTAGAGGGTGATTTTACAAAGTGTAGCTATGTAGATTTTCTTGTGTCTTGCTCTTTTTTTGGAGAAGGAAATATTTATATGTAAAATTGGATTGAAAAAATTATTTAATTGGATATATATTGAGATGTGTATTTTGAGAAATAAAAAAAATATCGAGTTAGATCGAATTATAAAACATTGAGTTAAAAGCTCTAAAAGTATTTGTAATTGAACCCGATATGAGAGACGCCCAAAAGCCTTCATGTTTATGAGGGGTGACAAATCTTAATATTATTAACTAGGGTTGCTGCCCCCTATACTCCAGATAGGCTAGGAGTTTATTTTTCTAGTTGAAATAAACTTTTATAATTTAACAAGGGTTCTACCTCCTCTCTCTATAAATAATTGGCATCAGTAGAGCTATTGACATAACTTTAAGATATTATTACTTTGCCTAGAAATAAAGATAATTTATTCTCAACTATTGAACCTATTTGTCGGAATAATAATTTTGTCGGTATCTATTTGAGAAGAGATTTTTCAGTTACACTTAAACAAAGAAAACTATTTCTAGTTTTGTGTTTTGATTCGAATTGTTCGAGTATACACTCGAAGCAGTTTGTGTTATTTTGTTTTCACACTTAAAATTTCGAGTTATTCTTTCAAATTTAAAGTTCAATTTAATATTTGAGAAGTTTTGGACAAAAATAATAGGTCTAAAAATAATATTTAAATAAAAATATTTGACTCGTTTAAAATATGAATCAAATTTAAGCTTCAACATTTAAAACTCCAAACATGGCCCGGCCTTGCCCATTTATAATATTATATAATTTATATAACATAAAAATAAAATCTATAATAATCTATAATATTATAAATTAAATATTATAAAATATTGTCTATGTTTAAAATTTTAATAAAATAAAAACTTATAAATATTAAATTAATTATTTTTATTTTTAAAATGTGATAGAGCTTAAAATTATATTGGATTAGCTATTTACAAATTCGGATAAGTAATTTAGATAAAATTGGAGGCCATATTTTGGCCTAGGCCAGGCTTGGGCAATCATAAATTATGTTAATACCATACAATGATCTAATTAGGCACATGAACACCTCTATTCTGAAACAAATGAAATAAAGATTACCAAAAATATATATTTAAATTATAAATTTCATTGTTGTGAATAAACCCGATTAAGCAACAAAAAAATAAAATAACAAAGTAATTGAAAAGATCGAACACAAATATTTTACTTGAAAAAACCCTTTCGAAGAGGATAAAATACCACGGGTAAAGATAAATTCACTGTAAAAGCAAAAATGAAGAGTACAAAGATGGAGATAAAACTAAATCTCGAAACCCAAAAAATAAGAACCTTCAAAACGTAAACACAAGATTCTCTGAAAGCTAGAAAAAACTAATACCTAAATGTGTACTGGGTTGTTCTTTCTAAGGTTGTAAAAGGAGGCTAATTTCGTAGGTCAAATAATATTAAAATAATCTACACTAATCGGAGTTTGACTGAAACAAATAATCAGAGTTTAATTAAGAGAAGAAAATAAAGAAAATTGCTTGACACGTCGCCACGCCGTGATGTGGATTGTCGGGACAAGGTGGCGTTGCGTCATTGGGACGACAGTCTTCTTCTTGTCATGATGTCAGCAACTCATCGGGACAAAGAGTTCCTCCTCGTTGCGATGTCACTATTTGATTGTGTCTTAATTTGACTGAAATGTGAGGCATACTCCACATTCATCCCTATACTTTATGAAAATTGATAAGTTAGTCATTGTACTTTAACTTCTGAAAATTTAATCATCGTACATTACAAAAATTGAGAAGTTAATCTAATTGTTAGTAAATTTAGAGGTGGCTAAGGCCTAGACAGATACGGGGTTGGAAGATTCAAGTATCACAACACTTAGATGAGCTCAAAGGATTATGTGTTATGAAGGATAGTGGAAGGTCAGATATGTGCCCAGAGAGAGAAATTCACAATTTGCAGATCGTTTGGCTAAGCTCTACCTAGTCTGGATGTCAAGCTTACAAATTTTCGATGTGTCACCTAATGACGTGCTTCTAAACAATTGATTTAATATAATTGTTTTATTTTTCACTAAAAAAAATAAACAACTAATTTTTGTTTATTTGTTATATATAAATTGTTGCATTATTAATTTTCACTTATTCAAACTTTTAATTTTCAAGTCAACGATAAAGTTTCATAGTAGTACCTAATTGAAATAACTTTTCAATTTTCATATTAAATTTCAATAAAATAATATAATGGGTAAATTTGACAAAATAATATTATATGAAATTTAGAATCAGACAAAAAAAGAAGAAGAAGAAGAAGAAGAAGAATTGACATTCAAACAGACAGTGGGCTTAAGGAATTTAAAAAGAATAAAATCAAATCAAAGACTTAAATTATAGAAAATGTAGCATAAGTTGGAAAATTAATGAAAGAACATGAGCTTAAAACGAACCATAAATGTTGAAATGGTCAACGTCAAAGACGAAGCATTTGAGATTCTCTATATGAACTATTTTGTATAATAAATCAAAGTTTTGCATGATTACCCCCAAAACAATTTAAAAATAAATAAATAAATAAATACTCATCTATTTTCTTTTTAATTATCATCTTTGTTTAATGGAATCATCTATTTTCAATAAGGCTATCCGTTTCATTGACTTGAATTTGGCTCGGAATTGGACTAATTTATCATTATAACTTCATCACATCAAAACTATGGGAATCAATAATATTCAAACCTTAGAAGCCATATATTCATAGTCAAATGTTTTGTTTTGTTTGATGGTAGGTCATCTTTTAAACAAATAGTTTTTTCGGGTTTATTTATGAATTTCATCTTTGTACTTTGTGAAATTTGGAAAGTTCGCCTTTCTACTTTAATTTATAATAATTTCATATTTGTACTTTACGAAAATTGAGAAGTTAGTCTAATTGGGTAACATTTTTAATCATTGTCGACCTAGAAGTCTATAGTTTTACTAGTTTATTTGACACTCCATACTTGACCCGATTATTGATCCGAATATAGGATATTACATTTGTTGCCGGAGCAAACTCATAGTAACTTAGTTTATTTATTTAATAAATAAACTTTAAAATACAAACATAATAAATCTCATTCATTTTCAAATTTTATATATAAACATGTATAGGATATGATTTTACTAGTAACATACATTCAAATAAATGATGTATAATTTCAATTAAATCATATGTATATGTTCAATGAGTGTCAAATGATCTCGTTATAAACAATTCAAGATTAAATGAGGTCAAATATGGAGTTAGGACTCGAATCTAACTCAAATTAATAAATTTTAGCAGTGTGTCTCGAAATAATGAAGGTCTTGTCTCGAGACATAACTCCCATGTTCGAACCCCTAATTTCGATGTTTACATTTTTTGTCTCAAGACAATGTCTCTTATATTCTCAAGACAACGATCCCCTGTTTTGATATTTTAGGTTTGATGTTTGGCTGGCTCAAGACTTGAAATAGGGTAAATCTATTTTAACTTCGATGTGACCTTATCTTGAGACAGAGTGACTTATCTCGAGACGAAGGTCACTCTGTCTCAAGACAAGTCTTGAGACATATAAGGTCAATCTTGAGACTTGGGTTAGGCAATGCCCCAAATGATCAAATTTGTTCTTAATGTCTTAAGACACTAATAGTCATTATCAACCTCCATGTTTTTATCCTTTACAAATAAGCCCCTAATTACACCTAATTTAACTATAATTTCTAAGCTAGATTCAAGCTTAATTTAATACTTTTTACTGCAATTGTAATATATTCTATTATAATCTTAATTAATATCAACATGCATAAATTTGAGCTATTAGTATCAAATTTTCTAAAGATTTTCAATTATGGAAATTCAACTAAAACATCAACAATTCATTAATCTAAGGATTGGACTTGAACCAACAAGCATCATTACTTAATAATCCAACTAAAATTAAAAGAAAAGATCACCTTAATTAACAATGCAATGGACGGCAATGGTGAAATGAAGAACCCAATTTTCTTTCTTTGTTTCTTCTGTAGTCGAATGTAGGAGAAAGGATGGGAGGAAAATCAGTCTTCTCTTTCATCCCACTATCACATTAACATGCTAACTTTGATTAACTATATTATTTTATTTTATTTTATTTATCATTAAATCTAATGGTTACTATTGAATATGGTAAAGATTAATGGAGAGTAATGGCTATGATCAAGCCATCCCATTATCTTATTTTCAAAGTTGGCTTAATAGCAATTAAGGGCCCCAATTATTTCCTTAATCAAGTTTCACTCTTTATAACACCTTGCAAATTAGTGTTTGTTCTATAATTAACAATCGATTTAATTTAATTCCACATTAAAGTTCGACCCTGAAGTTTCGTATTCAACACATATTTATTCGGTTCAATTTTTCGACTAATTCGATTTAATTAAAATCGACATTGAACCGGGTTCTTTTGATACCGACAAAAATCGGGTTTTTACAGTTTATATGGAAGGATTAGTAAATATCGACAGTTTAACCATTTATATGCAACAAATTAGGAGAAATCTGTAATTCAAGTTCATGTGTTTACCAACAAATAGGCTAATTTTTCTCAATTACTCTGAAGTACAAGGAACAAATTCTGACAAATTAGAGGGACTAATTAATTTCCTACACGTAGAAGGATGAAATTAAGAATTAGACAAAAAAAAAATGAATGAATATATGCAAATCTTTTATATTAGGTTAAAATATGCTCTAAGTTCTTGTATTCTTTGTACATTTTTTATTTAGTCCTTTTCAATGAATTTAATGCCTCTACTTTTTCAATTTAAAAATGCAAGTTCAATTGTTAACACCATTTTTTTTTTAAATTCAAGTTTATTGCAATGTTATTTTTTTAGTTACATGACTATCAAGTGAGTATTTTTTTTATTTCGAAAGTCATACCAGTAAATTTAATAGAAAAATTTTAATGGTGTCAACAATTGAACTTAAACTTTGAAATCGAAAAAGTAGAGAGACTAAATTCCTAAGAATAAAAGTATAATGACTAAATTTTAAATTTATAAAAAATAAGGACTTGTAGCATATTTTAACCTTTATAATATTATAAATATACGGGTTGACTCAATTATTAATATAATAACCTCTTTTCTTTGTGCCTGTTCTCTTAAATTATAGCTAGTTGCTGAAAGGGGATCAGAAATCAAAATGTTAAAATGTGAATATCATTGAAATGAAATGACAGCGTAATACTTTTCTTAATGAAAATTGATAAATTCATATAAATAATATTAAATAAGCTCAAATTATGAATTTGATCTCTTTATTATAAGAAAACATAAAAGTTAATAACTATATTTTAATTTATTAGAATTTGGTCCTCAGGAAAACTAAGAAGTTACCAAGGGCAAATCCAAGGCACAGGTGGTGGTCTTGGTCCCCAAAATGATGAAATTACTTCTAAGTCCATTGAAATATTATAAATGTTAAAGTTGTGTAACCCGAATCTTTGTTAAAGAAAATACAGTGGTAAAGAAGGGGATTTGTGTACGAACCATGCAACACAAGTAGAATTTGAATAGAACTACACTTCGTCTATCTAACATTGATTAGAATAAGGGTTTTTCAACCTTTAAATAGATGTAGTCAAAAATCTTCTTGTATCATTCAATTTTCAACATTAGTGAATTTCTATTACCATTAACGACATCTATTTTAACAATAAAATTATAAGTTAGTATAATAATAAAATTTTCTTTTGACCTCCAAGAATCTATAATTCAATTTTGTCCCCTAAAACTTTTTCTACCTTCACCCCTAGAAGTTAATCTAATTGGGTAACACTATTAAATCTTAACATTAAACCATTGACCTGAAAAAAAAATAAAAGTCAACAATTTTTATGCTTGGCATTAGCAAAAATAAACAGTTCAACAGTTTACATGTAATATATTAAGGAAAAAATTAATAAATTAAGTTCATATATTTATCAAAAAATAAATTAACTTTTCAATTTTTATAAAAAATATAGAATGATCAAATTCTGACAAATTAAAATTGAGAAATTAATTCGTGAATTTTCTTATATATATATATATATATAGATATAAGAATATTTTATTATACTCATGTTGTTGGAAGATAATAAAAAAGCATATGTAAGTACAATCAGATTGAATAAGTAATTGGGATTGAAAATCTTGTTTGTCCATATGTTAAAGATTTCATCAAATTTTAAATGTTGCATATATTCCCTTGTTGATTAAGCTTTAGACATGTTTTTTAAATAGTACACTAATTAAGGATTAAATTAAATTATCTTTGTCCCAAGTGAAGAAGGGAGAGAGAAGCAATGGTGGCCTATCCAATGGTGCTGATATGCTTGTCTTGTTAAATACTTTTAAACAAGGAATATTCATTTACATGTAATGACACCAAGATATAGTTAAAAGACATTATGATAAAAATTGTCTGAAAGTGCAATGTGCAAACATTAGAGGGAACAAAATGTCTGCCCACCTTTGAGGGCCTTTCTGTTTTACTTAATCCCCTCATGTAAAGAAAAATAAAATCTCTATAATAAACCTTTTTCAAACTTTGAATTTTGAATGCTTTCTTAGCACTTCCTTTATAGAGGCAAAGAGAAAGCTAGAATTGATTTTTATTATTATATTAAATTATAATTTTGCAATTTAGAGGTGTATATAAGGATATTATTTCAGTTTTCTCGTAAATATTCACTCGAAAAATAATAAAATTATATTTTGACCTTATAATTTTTTACCTTCTTAAAAAATTTCTAAATTCACCTCTATGTGAAATAAATTCATGAATAAATTTAACTAAACTTTTAAGTTATATTGAACAAGCAGATAGTCAAAACTGGGGTAGTTTTGATGGTGACAAGTTGAGACAAGATTAATTGCATTCACCCAGGGTGTATATCTTAGGGTTTCCAAATTAAACCACTGTTGGTTTTTTCTGCTAATTAGCACCCTTTACTGCAGCAGATTTGTGGATCTGTTGAAAAAAATGTTGACAGTAGAGGCCCCGGGGGAAAAATGCCTTTATCATATAATAATATAATGAGGTTGGCAAGGTTCTCATTTCACATTATATAATACATATGTATGTATGTGTTTGCTTTAAGAGAAAGGTTGTTTATTTTTAGAAAGCAAAAGTGGAAAATTGGAAAAAGGAAATATAGAAAAATAAATGTTTAAAAGTAGAAAAGCTTTTAATATTTAGGGTTTTTTTTTTTTCCAATAACGTCTTGACAATTACTAGGTTATATGATATATCATGCGTAAATTATCTTATAGATTAGTCCCATTAGATATATTTCGATTTTAGTTTTAGAGTTGATGCAATTACAAATTAATATAATGATAAATTTATATTTTGGTCCCTCAAAAATTGATTATCCATTTTTGGGTGGTTTAGTTTTGAAATGGAAAGATGGTAGAGAAAAGGCAAATGAGTTGTAAGAAAGTCAGATGCATGGATGGAAAAAGAGAAATAAAAAACGTTAGAACTTCATTAAATTATGGATCATTTGAGGGTTGGAGAAAAATGTGGATAGATTTTAAATGGTAAAACAGGGGTGAAGATTCAACATATGAAAAGGTTTAATGATAATAAAATAATTAAATTGTAAATGGAATGATAATAATGGAGGAAAGAAATAAGAAAGCTGACAAGTACAACAACACACAACCACATTACCAAAAACTATAATAGAGAATAAGTTATGAGGGGGGAGAAAGAGATATTATGGTTACTGTAAGAAGAGAATACGTTTACAGCAAATGCATGATGAGGTTTGAACAGGCCAAAACCAAACCCATGCAACTTTCGTGACCACTCAAACAGCAAAAAACAGGCAGACATGATGATGGAATCACCCTCACACCCATGCCCACCCTCCCCTTTCCTTTGCATTTTCACTCTTTTATTTCAATTCCCCCCCCCCCAACAATTTTTTTTTTGCAAATACCCCCACCTTTTTTCTCTCTCACACAAATTAATTTCCCATATTAAACATTAGCAATTAACATGGTGAAGCCAGAAAATTATTTTTTGGGAGGGTAAAGTATAATTTTACCATTACACTAATTTATTATTTAACAAAATTTAAATATCCTCTATAGCAAAATCATCATTTGGGTGGGGATGGAGCCAAGGCCTTTACCCGCCCCTCGGTAGTTAACATATTTATATATAAATATTAATTATCTTATCCATCGTCAATGAAGTTAAAGAAACTTCATAAATTGAATTAGAAAACCGTCATATATCTTTATATTTAAGAGTGATGCCAAAATAATTTTTGTGAGAATCAAAATTAAATTATAAAGTTTTGGATATTCAATACATAATTTTATTATGTTACTACTTATAATTTTATAATTTCCAAAATGAATTAATTTCTATTTTACTCTTTTCTGAGAGCAGGGATGGGGTGAGGCTAGCGCCACCCTAATTATAATACAAGAACATTTGTGAAAATTTTAACTCCACCATAATAGTCCTATATGTAGGTGAAGGATGAGCATTAGTCTCCTTTGTTCCTTAGAGTATTAAGAGAAGATAGTTGTTGGTGGAAAAAAAATTTAAAATTCAATTTTATATTATATATATATATATATATTTGGTGAAACTGATGAATCAAATAAACTATTAAATTTACAAGTGTAATAAAAGAATCAATAAATTTTTATGTGAATTTTTAATATATATGTATATGTATAGGTAGGAATAATCTAGCAATGGGATTAAGTTTAGAAAGTTGAAAGGGTATGGTTAAGAGAAGGAAGAAAATTAGCTATAAAATCAACATCTGAGATTAAATTAAAGCTACAATGACTTGACTTTGAATCAGACATAGGTTAATATAATCATTTTTGTTTATCTACACAAAACCTAATCTTCCAAATCATCATCATAATAATAAAGCATGTGGAAAGAAAATTCTTAAAAAAAATATAAACATATATATTGTATCCAATCATCTCCTCTCCTTTTCACATGGCTTTTGATCTTTTGTTGTAGGCGGCAAGCATTTAATTTTGTGGCTCAATAAGGGTTAGTAGCAACACTTTGATTCAGTCCTTGGCTAGTCTTTATATCACCATGGGAGAACTCAAAGCTTGGACCTGCAAGGACGCCATTGACGAATTCATAAGGGAACTCATAGCTGAACTGTTGATCATCCATCAAAATAATACTCCCCGTATCTTCACCATATCCATTACCAGTAGAATCCGACAAGGCGGATCCTTCTTGAGAGGAGGAGACAACAACGATGTTGTTGTGACTGTTGTCCAAATTCGGACCTGATTGTGACAGATTGGTGATCGTGTCTGGAGTTGAAAACTGCATGACTGGGTCTAAACCCATGTTTTGTGAAGTACTACTATTACTGACAGAGAATCCATAGCTAACATCAGATAAAATCGGCAGTGAAGTAGTTGAGTAATCAAGATTGTAAGGCAGTGGTTGAGTTGGGATATTGTTGTTGTTAGCATTTAATAATCCGCCATTGTTGTCCACATTAAAGCTTGATTTCCCTGCAAGTAGCTTCTTCTTTAACTTAGTGTTCCAATAGTTTTTCACATCATTGTCGGTTCTTCCAGGGAGTTGAGAAGCTATCAAAGACCACCTAACAAGAATCATAAATGTCTTAAATTATAAAAAAATGCCGACATTTGAATAAGTTAACAAGAAACTTTAAGACAAAAACGAACTCGCCTGCTTCCCATTTGACTATAAAGAGAGCATATAATGTTGTCTTCCTCTTCGGTAAAACCTCCATGTTTGATGTCTGGTCTGAGATAATTAAGCCATCGTAATCGGCAACTCTTGCCACATCTCTTAAGGCCTATAAAAGAATGACAAAGACAAACAAGAACCAAAAAAAAAAAAAAACATTTCAACGTTTTTCTTACAGACAAACGTGAAAACCAAGAGTTGAAGCTGCCTGCTTCAATTAAAACAAATTTTACATTTCTTTTACTGTTTTCTCTCTTTGATGATCAAAAAAGTTAAACCAGGATAGAACCTGAGACTAAAATAAAATACCCAGACATGAAAACAGTACTTTGAACAAAGATCATGCAACAAGGAGACAAAACACAGTGGCCAGTCTTTTTTTTTTTTTTTTTTAATTTCTTGCAGGAGAAAAAGTACGGTAATTATTAACAGTCAAAAAATTGTAAATAAAACGATGGAACAGTCTTTTTAAACCCTCATTTGGGTGAAATGGGTTTGATGGATATACCAGCTTTAAGGGGCAAAGCGATCCAGTTACCACCCGTGCCATGGCTCTGAACATAGTTTTTGAGGGTGGCGTCTTCTTCAGGAGACCAAGGGCCTCTCTTCACGTTAGCTTTGTCACAGCATGGAGCTCTCCCCATGCCTACTTAGCTCCTTCACTATCACTACTGTGTGACCTTAAAAAACAAACAAACAAAAAAAAAAAAAAGACAGGCCAAAGACAGAATAAATTAAACACTCAGAGAGAGACTGAGAGGGAAAGAAAGAAAGAAAGAAAGAAAGAGAGAGAGAGGAGAATTGAGACACGCAAAGGGGGGTTTCAAAAGAGACAGTGGGCACCTCTTATGGTGAATTTGGGGTTTATAATATTGGTGGCTGCCTCCCCCTCCCTCTTTTCCTTTGCATACCACTTGACTTTGTATGACTATTTTCTTTGGAATTTTATTTCCAAACATTTAATCCATTAATAAAATAATAATGAATTATTAAAATATTTAAACCCATTTGGAGAATAAAATTTTTACTATTGTTTTTTTACTTTTTTTTTTTTTGTTAAAATGTATCATAAGTCCCTGTACATTTATTTCATAAAATTTAGTTCCTTAATTTTTATATTTTAAAATTCAAAGTTCAATTGTTTTTTGTATTCTATTAAATGATTTTTTTTATTTTAAAATGTCACAACAACAGTTGAATTTGAATTTTAAAATCTGAAAAAATAGAGAAACTAAAATCTTAAAAATACAAATACAATAACTAAATTTCTAATTTTTTAGAAGTACAAGGACTATAGGCGGATTTTAAACCTTTTTTTTCCTCCTCTTCTCTGCTTCTTTCTTGTCTGTTAAGATAGTAGGACCCAGTCAACGTTCACTTATGTTGACTGTTTTGATCTGATTCATTTATTAGTAACCTTTTTTTTCATCCAATTAAAGTTAGGGTTTGGGGACAAAGTAATTCAAATTGCACTGACTGGTTTTTAGTTAATTAAATTGGGGTTAGGATTAGGTTTAGATGAATCACACACCACTCCATCTCGAAAGGTTTATTGAAATATTATTCTTTTAATTTTATAATTAATTTTATATATTTTAATTAGATTGTTTTGAACATTTTATAAAGCTTTATAACATTTTAATTATGTTTTTCCCTAAAAAAAATTAAATATTTTATTTTAATAAAATTTATAATATGTATTCTATTTAATCTTATAAAATGAATATAATATAGCCACCCCTAATTAAAACTAATATTCAACTCAGCCTAAACTCATTATACTAAAATATGAAAAAGTAATTTGAAAAAATTATGTAAAATATAATGAAAAATTGAAATATAATAATATATATGAACTTGTCAAAATCTACATTAATCAAAATATAAATGTATATATAAATTTATAATCCTCTAATTATAGAATTATAATGTATACAAATTTGTTATACAAAATTATAATATTTTAAATACACAAAAATGACTTAAATATTATACAATAATTGAAACATGGAAAATAACATAAACATAATACAAACTTGTAAAAAAATATATAAAACAAATTATTGATATAGGTAAAATTTTATATAAAATAATGAGTACATGAATCTACAATTTTTTATCTAGTAATGATGTCTAAATTAATCATGTTCAAAGTCACTAATTATAATCTTATACCTTAATTACCCTTCTAATTAAATTTATTGACCTTAATTACTTTTACCGATGTAGAATTTTATGCTTGCTTTCTAGGTCTGGGCTTGATCTAGTCTGAAAAACAGGCTTAAAATTTTGCTTAAGTTTAGTCCATGTTAAAAATGTTAATCCAAGCCCGACTCGATTGTAATAATTTTTTAGATTATTTTTATATAAAAATAAATTTTAAAAATATAATACATCAAATACACTAAAAATATTAAAAAAATGTTTCCCAACAAATTGAAAATACAAAAAAAAAAGTATACGCATGTGATTCGGCCCAGGCTCGGGGGACCTACCCGTTTAGAAAATGAGCCTTACTTTTTGTCCAAGTCCATTTTTTAGGTCTATATTTTTACTCAAAACCTCCCACTTTTTAAACGAGCCTCCAGACTTGGACGAATGACCCGATCCATGACCAGGACTCATGGGAAATTTACCAATAATATATCTTTGATTAGTTGGATAAAAGAAAAACCGTCGTTGATTCCAACCCTAAAGTAAAAAAAGAGAAATTTACCCTAATGTTTAAAATATAGGTTAATTTTTAGTAGAAAAGAAATCGACCCAATGAGGGTTTTACTCAAATTAAGCCTAATAATTACGTTGGACTTACATTTACCACTTCTCCAATAAAATAAGAAAAGGTATATTCCCAATTCATGGTGAGGGTTTTATGGGAACTTTATAGCAAAAATATGTAGGTGTGGCAAACTTTATAGTAGCTACCTAGGGTTTTATTATTTAATTTCAATTTCTAGAGAGCAAAGTAATATTTTTGGTCTAATTCTTCTTTTAGCCTCTTTATTAGGTTGAAATTTGAGATTCAATTTTTTTTCATTCTTTTGCTTTTATAATATTATTAGTAAATCTAGTTTAATGATAACATTTGTTGTTGCGGTTAAAATGGTGACATGAACTTCTTTATGCTATGCATAAGTTACATTTTTAGTCATTGCACATTAAATGGGTTAGTTTTAGTCCATATATTCTCTTTTTTATTTTGTATTTTCAATCTTGAGTCTAACAATAAGTTAAATACATGGGTCAAATTTTGTTGTTAGTCCTGTACTCTATGTAAGTTGTGAACTTAACTCCTGTTCTCCAATTTGATCAAGTTTAGTTCTTATATTTTTCGAATTTTAAAATTTTAATCTAGTAATCACTAAATCTATTAGCTAAAATTGTGTGACTTTTTGTGATTATTATGTGGAAATAGCAAGATGATATATTATTACTGATGCGATAATATGTTTGCCATATAAGATTTTGGAAATAGTAGAATTTAACTTAACAAATGGATGAGGATTGAAATTTTAATATATATATATATATATATAAAGATTAAAAATGACCAATTTAGAATAAAAGTTTCTTAAGTTTTCATCTCAACCATGGTGAGCTGGAATCTCATAGGTATATGCTTTGCTATGCTTTCTCACTAATGGTAAAATGTTGTACGGAACATAAGCAAAACAATGTAGCGAAGCCTAAAATTGCAACTTATGCATAGTATAGGAATTAATAGTATAATTTGATCAAAAGTTATTATTAATTGAACATGTTTGACTAAATTTTCACATGGCTTTGACTGGGTGACCGATTAATACTAAAGAAAACTAATAGCTAATAGTGTTATCGATTTGAATTTATAAATAATATATAAGAGTAGAATATCAAATTATATGAAATTAAGATAAAGATACTAAATTTCAAATTTCAACAGTTAATGGACTAAAACCATAATTAGACCAATATTTTCCTGTATTTTACACTGGCTTGTCCCAGTCTCAGCTGTTAGTATTTTACATAAAGCTTTTTACCTTTCATGAGTTTTGACTGCACAGTGTATATCTGGGAGTTTTAATTTCTCCAAACATCACGTGACGAATTTATGATTCATAATTCGTGACTAAGAGCAGCCAGGCCATCATGTTAATCACTATGTATAGTCCAAATTAATAGCAATATGTTTCATATTATTTTATTTATTGCTGCATCATAAATTTAACTGTCCAAATTTATGACTATAAACAATCGAAATAATTGCTTTCAGATCCACTGTATATATGGAGAAGTTTTTGAAGTGACATTTTTAATTTAAATCTTAATAATCAAAATTATTATTTTTATGTTGGTGTTTCATTTTAGACTTTTGTAAAGAATTGTGTACGGTTTATGAGGAGAGTTTTAAATCGATAGAGATAAATAATTATAAAATTTAAGATAGGTTTTAATATTAAATAAATAAAAACAAGGATGGAAGCAATATACAGATTTAAACAGCTACATGTTGGTCAATGGTGGATGCATATTGAATCCCTCTTTGACTAAAATGTAGAAGAGGAGAAATTCAAGGAATATACATCTTTCAATCTTTGCCTAACACCTCTTTTTACTCTCAAAGAAGTACTTAAATAAACAAGAACAAATTCACCTAAATGAAACACTCAAATCATTCTCTATCCAAAAAAAAGGTAAAAGTTCAATGTGTCATTGAGGATAAACTAATAATATTGATGTCCATAATTAATTAATTATTCTCCAGCTTAATTTTCTTTTTTATTATTTTCCCCCTAATTTCGAAAAAGAAAAACTGAATCCAACATGCCCCCGAATGATTAAAAAAATATTATTATGTCCTATACAGATTAATAAGTCCTAGTTAAAATATATATAAATTAAGTATAAAAATAATAATAATATTACTAAATTATTTTACACTCACGTGAATGATTAAAAGTTTTTATGTAAAAAAATAATATAGATTGAGTTACGACACATCCACAATATGAGTGGAAGTAAAATATTTATGTAAAATATATTTATTAAAAGTTTATTCATTACATTTTTAAATATTGTTTTATAAATTAAAAAATTAAATAAAAAATTTTTAAATGTCGGATTTATATTATAAAATTATTTGTTATGTTAGGCTATGTTTAATAAATTAAAAAAATTAAGTGTTAAAAATTTAAGTATTAAAAAATTAATTATTGAATTTAAATTATAAAATATGTTTGGTATAATATTTAAAATTAAATATTGTATATATATATTAAATACATCTCCACTTTCTGTGTCTATTGTTTTTTTTCCAAGTTGCTTTGGAATTTTTTACTTGGTGGAATAGAGATGGAAAGTGGAAAGCTGACATGAAAGAAAATAATTATATTTGATAATTCGAGTATTTAGTTGTATTTTATACATCTATATTAACACATTAGTAATTCATGTTTTGATTAATATATATATATATATATATTGTAACACCAAAGTTACAAATGATGTTGGATAATAGATTTCTATCATAAAGGGTGTGAATAACTATTAAAATAGAAACAATTTATACTATGGATAATGTGGAGAGTCGTTTGGATTGATGATTTGAGAGGCTTGAAGTCATACTTTTGGATAGTTTTTGTTGAGGGTAAGCTATATATAGGTATCAGTTACTCGCTTAAGTTTGGAGACTTACTCGAACTTGATCTAACTCCACCCTCTTTTTTTTTTTTAAGTTTGTAATGTTTTATATTATATTATTTTTATATATTATATAATTTATAACACTATAAAAAGGGTCACCTCTAAACCATTCAACATAACTTTGTAACTTTAAAAATTTAAAAGTTCAAAAGTTAAAATATGAGAAATTTTGAAGATTAGAAATTCTCTCCAAAATATCTAAAGAAATTTTGAAGAGCGGTTAGGTTACAATTAAAATTTGTGTGTATATTTATGTCTTTCGATAAATTTACTTTTTTAAAAATTGAATAACTTAAGTTACAATTAAAAAAATCTCGAAATGGGTTAGCGGTTAAGTTGGAAGATTTAGCCCTCAATGTTTACAATTTGTCAATTTAATTTTTTTTAGTTGAATTTGACCATTCACCTTTTAAAAAAAAGTCAAATCATTTTTATGTAATAGAAATATTGACTAAAATATTAAATTTTAACGTTGTTGGCTTGACAACTCACATGGCAGTTCTTTTGGACATCTTTGTCTTATATGTTATTTCAACAAATAATTTAAAAATCAAAATCAAAAATCAAAATTATAAATATAAATAAGTTCATAAAAATTCGAAAAACTAACATGAAGTACATATAAATTGCCATGTAAACTGTTGTATTTAAAATTTTAACATTTTAATTAGTATTTTATATAATAAAAAAATATTATTTTAAATCTTTTTCAAAATGTTAATAATCAAATTTAATTTAAAAACAAAAATAATAACTAAATTGACAAGAAATATAAATCTTAAAAACTGAATTTAACATTACGCATATATTTTATAATTTTGTTTCATGTCATACAAGAAGTATAACTTGCCTCATTGGTGATGTGTAAATCTTTTACTCTCAATATACTATATTAGTAACGTAAGACATTCAAACGAAGTTAGTAAATTTGCAGATGTGAAAAATCTCAAATTTAACTATTTGCAATGTTTTTTCAAGATTTATTTTAGATTTTAACTGATTTTTTTATAGAATTTATATAATATATATAAACAAAATACACACTCGTATTAACATTTGTTACTTTATAAAAAAATATTTTATTTTTAATTATTTTCTAATTAAATTAATGTATCATTTACTCGCAAGTTAAATTTAATTAAAAATTTAAATATAACATATATTAAAAAAAACTAATTAATCAAAAGGAAACATACCATAGATTCTTAATATTATTTATATAGTTAAAAAAATTGACTGCCAATATAATATATATACAATTAAATAAATGTTTCAAATAAAGGGGTCAAGAATATCTATCATATAATATTTTATTAAAATAATTAAATGGGGACATAAACTAGGTTTGATCTTTCAACACCTTTGATCTACAAATAACTAAGTTTGAATTATATTGCTCAATGGAGAAGAAAAATAAAGTTTGAATTATGAATAACTTTTTGTTTACTCTTCCCCATAATGAAAATGCTAGAAGAATCTAACCACATCATCTTTATTAATAATTAGTAAGGTTGTTTATCTCTTGGGTTAATTATTTTTTAATTAAATTATAAAATAAAATTTAAAGGTTAAAATATATTTTTATTTTTAATTTAAAGAATTTAATTTATTTATTTTTAAATTTAAAATTTTAACTTTAATTATTAACATTATTAAAAAATTTATTAAATTTACTAGAGTGACATTTTGATTATTATTATTTTTTAAATATTCACATGGCAACCGTGTAATAAAAAAAATATATTACAATGGACATGAATTTAATAGATAATTTTTAAAGGTGTTAACATCTCTTAAAAGTTGCATCATCATTTTAATCAAAATAAAGTTTTTGGACTAATCAATGACATTATAAAAGTTGAGCGTAGTATAGGGACTAAAATTGAAACTTGACCATTGTTATATAATTTATCGATAAAATGCCATTTTGCCACGTTGAGAGTCCTTTTTTTTTTTTTTTATGCTAAAGCGTTTATAAATAGTTTAAAAAATCACTTTTAACCTTTCGACTATAAATAACCTTTTTTTTTTCTTGGATACTTGTCAACATACAAAAGATATAATAACAAAATAATAAAATAACTATTACATACAAATATATAAATTATTTGAACTAACTAATGCTATTGTAAAAATAAATGACCAAAATATATAAAATTAAAATATAAAGATTAAATATCAAATGTGAGCATAGTACAAAAATCAAAATAACAAATTTACCATTATCTTATAATGACTAAAAAAAGAGGAGAAAACCATGTCATTAGTTAGTCTAAATAATTAGCACTATTAATAATTTTGGTGATTGAGGTGAATTTTTTAAAAAAGACATATTCCAACTCATCATACTAAAATAATTTTTTTGGTTAGAAATAGTTTTATTTTTAATTCACATCAAAAAATTTATCGGACGAATGAATAATATTAAGTATTTGGACTAAGCATTATAAGAAAATAGGGATTAAATTATTGTATATACAGAATAAATCTTAATTTTAGACTTAGTAGAGACCTAGAGGGACCAAAAGTGATGTTCGACCAATTTCTATAAAATGCAAAAAAGAAAATAAAATTGAACATGTGTCAAGTAGAGAGACAAAAAGTGATATTTGACCAATTTTCGATAAATGAAAATAAATATCAAACACTTGGCTATCAAGGTCCTTCGACTTTTCTTTTATATATAGGTTATAAATTAAAAGTATTTTATTTATCTGAATTTAATTAAATAATAAAATATATTTTAAATTCTTTGTTGGGATATAAATAAATGAATTTGTATTTGAAAATATAAATTCAAGTTGAATTTCATAAGAGTTAAATTTTTTTTATTGGTTAAAGTCTATTATTAGCTCTGTATTTTATGAAAATTGTGGTTTTGATAATTTTAAATTTTTAAATTTTTAAATTTTAATTCTATCAAACGATAATTAATGTTAAATTATGCTATTTTCAAAAATTCGAGTCTGTAAATATATTATCATATGTATAATATCATATGAGTTTGCTATTTTCACATATTACTCACTTAAAATCCAATTAATGAATTAACGGCTGTCATTTACGTCAAGACTAAATTTTTAAAATTCAAAAAATATAATAACTTAAAATGATCGAATTGGATAGTATAAGTCAAATCTACAACTATACACATAGTATAAGACTAATAATTGAATTTAACTAAACAAATTTAATTGCTACTGTTTGATTCAGGACTAAAATTTCAAATTTTGAAAAGTAAAATGACTAAATTTGACCAATTCGAAAAGTAAAATGACTAAAATTGATCAAATTAAAATACAAAGATTAAATTCATAACTTTCTCAAAGTATAGGGACTAATAGTAGAATTTAACCTTTTATTTACTCAATTTTAAAACATGTAATTTTCAAAATCCATATTTTTTTATAAACTTTTTTATTTTTTTACAAATTAAAATAAATAATATAATATATAACATATTTAATGTATGTAATATTTAAAATAAATTAATTGAATATTTTTCTATTTTCATCTCTTTTATTCTTGATAGAGATTTGATTATTTATTCATTCTTATACATTATTGATAATAGTCTGGCCAACTATTAATCTGATAAAACTTAAATTGAATAAGAATTTTCATTTTAGGTCTAGAATGAATAATTCTTAGTTTAAACTAGATGAGTCAATTCTTGATTTGTAATTAGGATAGGAATATACAGTGGCGGAGCCAGAAAATATATTGGGAGGTGGAATTAAATTGTATATTTTTACGATAGTAAAAATGTAATTTCATCATTTTATCTTTATAATTTTTAAATGATTAAATCAAATTTTTATTATTTTAGAGGGCCAAAGTGTAATTTTACCATTACTAATTTTAAATTTTATAAATTATAAAATGTCTAAATGGAACATTTTCTAATTTAGAGGGAGCCGGGGCCCCTATCAATCTCCTCTTGACTCTGTCACTAGGAATATACCTGATTGCCTTGGGTAGCCATAATTGGAGTTATTCTCAATCAATTTGGTCTAAATTATTAGTATAGGGATATAGCTCAATAGTTAAACTGAATTAATTCTTTAATTGCTTAAAAAATAATTAAGGGAATTTTAATTCCCCAGATTAGTAATTAACTCTATTAAGATAAATTGAGTGGAGATAGAAGAATTAGCTACTATCTTGGATAAAATTGTGATCCTAGGTTTTTTTTATTGATTGATATTTCAGTTTAATTTGCATTGTTTATTTCTATTTATGTGATTTAGTTTGAGAAAATTATATTATCGATTTATTTGTATAGGTATTAGAGTAAGATTTGGTGATTAGCGTTAAAATTAGTAATAACTCTATGTAGGATCGATATTTTTATACTATTTATCTCAATACGTATACTTGTGTGTAATATTCGATTAATAGTATTCATTTAATTAATTGAAATTATAAAAATTAAATTAAAAGTAATAAATGATGCATAATTAAAAGTGTTACCAAATTCACTGTATTGAATTAAAAATATTACTAAAACTAAATTAAAATTTTGTGAAGGGGTCAAATATAATTTTTACATTTTTTTTAAATATTGATACAAGAATAATTTAAATAAGTTAAAAAATTTAAGCAATTTTTCCTTCTTTTTCAAACAAATAATTCATAGCTCAAAAAGGTTTTAAGAAATTGAGGATTTAGGTGTCAAATAATTTTTCAATAAATAAAATGGAGGGATACACTTATACTGATTTACACTTTTCGTATATTTTGTATTAATATTTTAATAATTTAACTATTGAATTTATCGATATAATTATATTTATTATGCATGTAAATTTTTTAACCGGTCCAATATCTCTATTATATCGAGCTAAAGTAGTATTTATATTAATATTTATTGAACGATTAAAAATTCTTTACAAAAAAAAAGCTAAAAATATTTAATTTACGTCAAATTTAATATACATTATCTATATAAATAGAATGTGAAATATAACAATTAAAATATTAATTGTTCAAAATACGAAAAGGTGTAATATTATTTTAGTTTTACACTAGAGTAACTGAACCATTCCTCATAAATAAATCCTTGACTATTTGGTAAAAAGACCTCTCTGGTCCCTTACACTTTTGAAACTGAGGAAATTAATCTTTCTAAAAAATATAGAAGCAATTCAATCTTAGTTAATTTTAAAAGTGAGCAATTAAGGGCAATTTATCATGACATTAATATCTTTTGCCAATTGTGCATAATTTTGATTGGTATAATAACAAATTTAGCCATCAATGTTTACATATTTTGTTAATTTGGTCTTGATTCTAAAAAAATCAACAATTTTAGCCTCAACATTTACACATTTACAAAAAAATTACGGACTAAATTTGTTAAATCATGACCAAATTGAAAGAATGTGTAAATTATGAAAACTAAACTTGTTATTATATCTATCAAATTTATGTAGAATTGATAAAAGACATTAACGTGATGATTAATTACCCTTAATTGCTCACTTTCAAAATTGGTAAAATTAAATTATTTCGATTTTTTTAAGAATGACCAAATTACTTAATATCAAAATTGACTAACAAAGAAATCTTTTTTACCTTACTATTTTTAAAGAAAATCATCTCCTCTCTGACTCTGGCTCAAGCCATGGTTGAAGCATCTAAAACTTGAGAAGATAAAAAATTAACCCAACCCAATAAGAAAAGAGAGCCCATTGTGCAGTTTAAAACTATTACAGCCCAAAACACACATTACATTCCCAGATTTCATTAGTTGAAAATCTATGACAGTCAATCCCACATGAAGGTTGATGTTATGGTTTATAAATATGATATAATTTAATTTTTTTAATTATTTTTTAATTTAAGCCACTGATACTATTAACAAATTTTAGATAATTAACTGATATGGATTTTTTTTCAATAGTTTAAGTTATGAGATTAAGTTGTTGTTTGATAACACATTTAAAAAAAATTAAATCAGTTTAAAATTAATATTTTATTGATTTTTTTTTTAAATTTCGTTTGGTAATTCATAATAAAAAACAAAAGAGAGAATTTTTTATATAAAAAATGTGAAAAATATAAGTATATAACTACTTAATGTAAATTTTGTTTCAATTATTTTTATTTTATTTTACTCTTATATCATTCTTTAAATATTTTTATTTTATTTTAATATTATATTATATTATAAATAATTTACGTTTAAATTTTAACTTTATTTAAAAAATGTGAATTTTTTAAATAAAAAAAGATAAAACGTATATCAAACAATCTAATTATATTTGGTACCTCATTTTAAGTGATATACGAAAAAAAAAATAGAACATAAATTCAATACTTAACTTTTTAATGTTTAATTTTTTAAATACTTGATTTTTTTTTTTTAAATTATCAAACAACACCTAAATTAAATTAAGTTTAGATTATAAATTATTGGAGAAATAATTGTTTTGATTCTCATAACTTAACCATTTTAATTACATATAAAATTTAAAAGGTTTTATTTTCATTTTTTTAAATGGTGAAATTCTATTATTACACCTTGTACTTTGTTTAAATTGTTGATTTAGTACATGTACTTTAATTTGATTAATTTTAGTCATTGTACTTTTCGAATTGGTCAATTTTAGTCTCTATACTTTTTGAATTTTGAAAAAAAAAAAGAGAGAAGGAAATTAAAGTTTCAAGATAAACTCATTCGTATAAAGAATTAGCTCGGATAACGGCTGGTTAGTTGAGAGAAGTTTCTTTTTCTTTTTTACATTATTCAAATTTATAGTTGTGGAATGCTTCTGTTTTAAAAGTTTGAAAGCTTTGGTTAGGAAGTTTGAGGATTAAATTGGTAGAATTAATGAATGTGAAGGGTTAAATTTATTAAATTATTTAGAATTATGATCAAATTGATAGAATATGTAAGTATTAAGGATTAAATGTATTATTATACCGATTAGAAAAAATATTATATTATCAATTTAACAACAGGTGACCCAAATAAAAACACAGACATATTTGAGTGACTATTTATATAGTTTACCCTTAGTTTTTTTTATAATACGCGGAACCTATGTCATTGTACTTCTCCTATTCCGAATGTAAAAGCCTTAATTATTACCCATATTTAAGGTCGCATAATATTATATATTATTCTTAATTATAATTCATAAATAATAATTTAAAGTTAATAAACATCCACAATTAATTCATATTAACAAGTTCTAAAAATTATTAAAATATGCTAAATGTTATAAATAAATGTGAATGTCCATATTCGAACCCCCTTATTTATGAGGTAAAACCTCTCATTCATTATTCAATATTTAATATATGCGTTAATGAAGCACTTAAGTAAGCCTCATTTATGGTATTGCATTGAATATTAATTACTTATAAATTATAAATAGAATCCTTACATGAGTGAAATAAAAAAAGGAGAAAAATTCTCTTGTATTTTCATCCACTTTTATTTATTGTTTTATTAATTTTTTTATAACACGTTATTAGTACGAGCTTCTACGATTTCATAGTAAAGTTCACATCATTTCGAATTTATATAATTTGCCCGTATAACTCCCGTTAAACTATATACAGTATACATATTTTCATAATTCTTTTATTTTATTTTCTAGATGAAATATTTGTTTTGGGTAACATCTGCACATTTATTTTTACAATTAAAATCTAATAATGATAATTATATATACATTTTTTTATTAAAAGAAATTTCAATTAATTTAATTTGTGTTAAGTTATTATTATGACTATTCCTCCTTATGCCAATATTTGGCATACATATTATTATTTAGCAAATTTGGTATATATACGTTTTTTAATACTTATTATTTTACTAATATATTTTTTATTTTGATTCAAGTGGTTATAATGTCAAATCTTGCCAAACTTGAATTTGCAGCCTTAGACATCTCAGGTAAAAATTATTTGTCATGGGTGTTAAATGCTGAAATTCACTTAGCTGCTAAAAGTCTAGGAAATACTATACTAGAGATAAAGAGGCATCTAATCAAGACAATGCAAAAGCAATGATTTTCATCCGTCATCATCTGCATGAAGGATTAAAAGTGAAATATCTTACTGTGAAAGACCCTCTTGAGTTGTGGAAAAATTTGAAAGAACAATTTGACCATCAGAAAACTGTGATACTCCCTAAAGCTCGTTATAATTGGATGCACTTACGGTTGCAAGATTTTAAGACTGTAAGTGAACACAATTCAGAACTTTTCAAAATTAGTTCTAAACTAAAATTATGTGGAGAAAACATAACTGATGAGGAATTGTTAGATAAAACATTTTCAACCTTTTATGCTACTAATGTGCTCCTGCAGCAGCAATACCGTGAAAAAGCTTTTAAAAGGTATTCTGAATTGATTTCATGTCTTTTGGTGGCTGAACAAAATAATGAGCTGTTGATGAAAAATTATGGAATTTGTCTCACTGGTTCTGCACCATTCCCTAAAGTGAATGTAGCAGTACACAATAATTATGAAAATAGAAAATACAAAGGTCGCGGCCGTGGTGTAACACCCCCTACCCGTATCCGTCGTCGGAATAGAGTACGAGGCCTTATCGAGAAGCACGAAACACTTACAGATAATTTAAATACATTTTCATAACAATTTATTTCGATTTCATACTATTTCATATTTAACCTTTTTGCACGAAAGTATTTAAGATATCATCTTTATGCAAATAGCACACATGAGGTACATAAAATTCCATAATTATGAATGAACACATTTATCAAACATATTCCATGTTTTTATATATATCATAGTTTCATATTTCCATGTATCAATTACCATCACTTCCTCGTATTTCAGACAAATACGTGTAACAATTCATAAATATGCAATTCATTAACTCTTCCTACCAATCACGATTTTAAATTGCCAAATCACTTATTGAGCGCAATTTCAATATTCACTAAAATCTATCATATAAATTTGGATGTACGTATTCATCAATAAATTCCATGTACAGATATCATCATCTCATATTTCCACATACATTTACTTTCCACATTTATGAATTCAAATAGCATATACAATACATACCAATGTATTTCAAGTACGTTTTCATGATATTTTGTTTCGAACTTAGATTATTTCATACTAGAAGTTTTCTCATTAACTCATTTGGAATATCAATTCATACGGATAATACACTCAAGACGTAGAAATATATAATCACAAATGAACTCATTCATCAACCAAGTTTTATGCTCATGTCTCATCAACTCGTATTTCCTTATATCACATAATTCCATGTAATACTTACCAAACTTCTTCAAATTAGTGAACATCTTACGGAATTGAGTACTTCGTTTTCTCGATGCCATAGTTCAACTATGGTCTTACACATTTTCACATAATGATGCCATAATGGTCTTACACATAATCACATATCACATATCGATGCCATAGCCCAGCTATGGTCTTACACGAATCACATATCTCACTGATGCCATATCCCAGATATGGTCTTATACAGTAGCATATATCACACCGATGCCATATCCCATATATGGTCTTATATGGAAATCTGTAACACCCCTAACCTGTATCCGTTGCCAGAACAGGGTTTCGGAGCATTACTACCATTTACAGATTACTTAAAAAAAATTTAAATGCTTACCGATTCAATGCATCATGTAAATAAATATATTACCATTCAATCAACAGATTAGTACTTGTATAAGCATCAAACAGTAATATTGTTAGTGTACTTGCACATATCTCATATAAATTCAACATTGATATAACTATTTTCTCGACATATCGTACTTGAGTTCAATAATAGTCTCAACTTACATAATTTTCTTGTATCAACATATCAAAAATAATCATATATGTACATGTCATGAAACATATTATGCTCTTACCGTTTCTTCATTAGCATATATGATTCATTTCATTATATTAATATTTCATACTCCATCATTTCCATATATTTTATGTATATTTATTCCGATAATAGCTTATATCAAACCTAACATAATTTATATTCCACGTACTCATACTTATTTCGTTTATCTATCTTCATAATTATTTCATACAACTATTTTGTACATATATATTTCCATATGACCAGTTCTTGTAAACATTACACACAACCATTTTATATAACCATTCGTCATCTGATACATATTACCTGGATATCAATTGTTCAACAGATGTCATAGCATCTCCCATCCACGGTCTTATTCATCTTTGACATGATGCCATAGTATCTTTCAACTATGGTCTTACTCATTTTCTGTCATGTTGCCATGATATCTTTCAACCATGGTCTTGTTCATTTCATATCACGTTGCCATGGTATCTTTCAACCATGGTCTTACACATTTCATATCAGGTTGCCATGGTATCTTTCAACCATGGTCTTACACATTTCATATCAAAGTTGCCATGGTATCTTTCAACCATGGTCTTTCACGTTTCATATCAGGTTGCCATGGTATCTTTCAACCATGGTCTTACACGTTTCATATCAGAGAGCACACTCCCGCGAACCTCATCCTTACAGTGGGATTACCAGTCCAGGCTAAATCCCCTGTAATATAAACTCATAGAGTATTGTCGGGATTACCGGTCCAGCTAAATCCTCGCAACGACAATTACTCTAATGAGCTTGGATCTCAATTACAGTCGAGCTAAATTGGACCTAATTCGGATTACCCGTCGGGCTAAATCTATTTTCCACATATTCTTCGGGAGGGCTATATCAGGATAGGATCACCCGTCCGGGCTAGATCCTTTTTACCGTCAATTCCTTTTCAGAGATCCATCGAATTTTTCCTTTTCATTCAACCGAGATTTATTTTTAATTTATTTGAGTATTATCAATATTTCATCAAATATCATGAATTGAATATTCAAATCATATTTTAATCACATAACCACATATTTCAAGTATTTAAAATACAATTCAAGTTACACAAACTTACCTCATTGCTTGTTTGTGTTTATAATTTCATTAATCGATATCTTTTCTTTTCACGATCGAGTCTCATATTTGAGTCGTTCGGATCTTTATAAATAAATTTGATCATCATTTTCATTCATTTCATATACTAATGCATTTAATTAATGCTTTAGGCAAAATTTACCATTTTACCCTGAACTCTTAATTAATGACGATTTCATCCTTAGGGTCGGAAAATAAAATTCTTGCAATTTAATCCTTATTTCCAGCTATTATTCTTATATATATTGATAACAGTCCATGAATTCTATAAAATATCAGAATTTTCTATAATTTCAACACTTTTCAATTTATTCTTTCAACACTTTTCAATTTAATCCCTAAAACATGTTTTCCCCCGATCTTGAACTAAATTAATAATTTCATTCAATTTTTTTATTTAAATAATAAAATAATCCATTTCATGCAATTTGATCATTTTTTACATTTTTACAAAATTGCCCATAAAATTTTACTTTTATTCAATTTTAGTCCTTGAGCCTAGAATATGCAAATTAGCCATGCTAGATGAATATTCATACATATTTTTCCTCCTCCTCCTCTCCATTCCACATCCTTAATGTAGATAATACTCTTGTAAGTAACATTATCCATAATTTTTATTATTTACTTTTATGAATATTCAAGCTGTCTATCTGCATCATGGTCACTAAATTATTTATATCTGGAGCTATAGAACTCAAAATTAAGATCTGCTAATTTTCCTGAAACTAGACTCATATATCTTCTTACCATAAAATTTTCAGAATTTTTAGTTTATCCAATAAGTACAGTTTATTCTTTAAAATTACCCCTGTTCTGCTGTCTAACAGTTCTGACCATTCTTCACTAAAAATTAATTATCTCCTTGTACAGAATTCAAATGATGTTCCCGTTTGTTTATATTGAAAATAGACTCATTCAGGATTCTAAAAATATAAATTTAAAACCCTAATTATTTTTATCCAAATTTTTATGATTTTACAAAGTCAGAACAGGGGAACCCGAAATCATTCTGATCTTGTCTCACAAAATTCATCATATCTCATGATTTACAATTCCATTGCTTACATAATTTCTTCTATAAGAAACTAGACTTAATAAGCTTTAATTTCATATTTTATTCATCCTATAATTAGATTTCTACAATTTTTGATGATTTTTCAAAGTTAGACTACTGCTGCTGTCCAAAACTGTTTTAGTACAAAATATTAATTACCATGTTATAACACCCTTATTTTCTTTTTCTACACCATTTCTCATCACTTTCTCTTATTTTCTCTTCACTAACATATCATGAACATAGGACCTTATGTAAGAAAACTCTACTATAACATTATTTCCATGCTTTGTCAATAATAACAAACTTAAAAACATATTGAAATCTTGATATACTTACCTTGTTCTATTGATACTAATCTTTAACTTGATTTTTTCTCTCTCCTCCAGCTTCTATTTCTTGAATCCAACTTGATATTCTAACTCCCCATGGTCTCCTTAACATTTCTCTCTCTTGGTAGCTATGGAAATTCATTTGATTTTTGGGTGAAAATGGTGAATTTTTGGTAAAAGGACTAAATTGTAAAGAAAGCAAAACTTTCTTTCTTCCTCTCTTTCTCTCACGTTAGTGCATGGGAAATATGGATGAGAATTTCTCATCTTTCTTTCTTTATATACTAATAAAATAATAATAAAATAATATTAAAATAATATTAAAATAATATTAAAATATCTTATTAAAATATTAATAAAATAATATTTATCTAATTAAATAATTATAAAATATCAAAATATCTCTAGCATCATTATTACTTTCTAGATTTCTCTCTCTTCCAATTGACCATTTTGCCCTTCATTATCTTTTAAAATTCCATCCTTAAGTCATCATTTAATTTGGTAAAATTACAATTTAGTCCCTCATAATTTCTTCATCTATTCAATTTGGTCCTAATTCATCCATTTTCCTTAGTTTCTAGATTATTCCACTCTTAAAATATTTACACTATTGGTCCTTCAAATTTTTCATATTTACACTTTAACCCCTCAAATTTTGAGTATTTACTCTTGTGCAACAAAACTTTTCTCACTTTTACAATTTAGTCCTTTCTTGAATTAATATATCATAATATACTTCTCAATATTGACATATCTCAAAATTTCCTTTTTTTTTTTCGCTTTATTTCCTTATTTTACTATATCAAGGATAATATCTTACTGTAAATATTTTCAGGGTATTACAAAATCACTTGTCACTTGTCACTTGTAGCCGAAGCTACCACTATTCATCGATCGATAGCGAGCTATCATTTTTCATCGATCGTAGGCGGAGCTACCACTTTTCACCGATCGTGCAATGAAGCTACCACTTTTCATCGATCGCAGCGTAAGCTACCACTTTTCACCGATCGAAGTGAAATAAACTACCACTTTTCACTTTTCATTTGTCATTGATCGGATAAGGGTAGCCAAGCTATCACTTATCACTTTCACTTGTCTTCTGATCAGATAAGTGTAGCCAAGCTATCACTTATCACTTGTTGCCATGGTCCAACCATGGTCTTTTCCTTCAATTCATCTTGTCACTCAACTGAAATGCTCAATTTGATCATTTATTCAATTTTCATGCTTTTACATTATTCACGGTTTTATCATCAATACATATGAAATAACACATCATGAAATTCATAAAATTAACAAATAATCACTAAAATTTAGCCATATAAACTCACAAGTTCAATTTTTCTATTATAACGATAATCATAATTTCATAATAAATATTCCAAATAAAACATTATATCATTTCTAATCCAACACTTATTGATTATAATCGGGGATATGATCAATTTATACACGAGTCATTCATATATTTTTCCTTCTCCTTCTCTCCATCCACATCCTTGGTATAAATAACACACTTGTAAGTAACCTTATCCATAATTTTCACTAATTACTTATGTGAATATTCAAGCTATTCACCCGTGTCATAGTCACTAAATTATTTATATCTAAAGCTACAGAACTCCAAATTAAGGTCCACTAATTTTCCCTGAAACTAGACTCAAATATATTCTTACCATAAAAATTTCATAATTTTTGGTTGGGCCAATTAATACAGTTTATTCATTGAAGTCCCCCATGTTCTGCTATCTGACAGTTCCGACCCTTCTTCACTAAAAATTAATTATCTCCTCGTACAGGATTTGAATGATGTTCCCGTTTGTTTCTCTTGAAAATAGACTCATTCAGGATTCTAAACATATAAATTTAATCCCATAATTATTTTTATCCAATTTTTTATGATTTTACAAATTTAGAATAGGGGAACCCGAAATCATTCTGACCTTGTCTCACAAAATTTATCATATCTCATGATTTACAATTTCATTGCTTACATAATTTCTTTTATAAGAAACTAGACTAAATAAGCTTTAATTTCATATTTTATTCATCCTCTAATTCCATTTCTACAATTTTTGGTGATTTTTCAAAGTTAGACTACTGCTGCTGTCCAAAACAGTTGTAGTGCAAAATGTTAATTTCTATTTTGCCCCAAATTTCACAATTCATACAATTCAGTCCTTGCTCAATTAACCCCTAAATTAAGATAATTTTATCAATTAATACTTTTACTAGACATTATAAGTTATTTCATAACTATTAAAATTCAGAATTTCCACATAAAACTCTAACTTCAAACTCTTTTACACTTAGGTCCCAAACATTCACTTTCTATTCAATTCTTTCAATAAAATCAACATATAAACAATTTAAAACTCTAATTCCATGCCAAATCATCATATACTTCCAGCACATATTCATAGAAACTTTCAATTTCTTTCATAGAATAAAAAACTAATGAATTCAACAAGTGGACCTAGTTGCAAAAGTCACAAAAACACAAAAATTTCAAGAAATAATCAAGAATTGAACTTACTTGAAGTAAAAATATGAAAAACAAGCTTGAGGGAACTCTTTCATGGTGTTTTTTCTGATGATAATGAAGAAAAATAAAGAGAAATCTAGATAATTCCACTTTAGTCCTAACTTTATCAAGTAAATTTTGCAATTTTGCAATTTTTCCCTTAATTCTCCTTATTTTCTTGCTGATTTCATGCCCTTGCTGTCTAGCCCAAATAGACCTTGGGTCTATTTGCCTTTTAAACCCTCTTTCTTTTATCATTTAAGCTATTTAATCATTTTTCAAAATTTTGCATTTGATACAATTTAGTCCTTTTTGTTCAATTAACTATCAGAACTTTAAAATTTCTTGACGAAAATTTACTACTAACTTATTAACACTCCATAAATATTTATAAAAATATTTATGGCTCGATTTAAAATTCCAGAGGTCTTGATACCTTGTTTTTTTATTCTAATTATTTTAGTATTTATTTTTAGTACACTATTCACTATTTCAAAAATTTTCCTAACTTCACATTTAACTTATAATTACTAAATTAATAATATTTCCTACTCATTTGTCGGATTTAGTGATCTCGAATCACTGTTCCGACACCACTAAAAATTAGGCTGTTACACGTGGTCGTGGACGTAGTGGGGGATGTGGTTGAGGACGAATTAGTAATCGTTATCATGGTGGTCATAACAATGATACTTCTAACCACCAGAAAAAGAATAACAATGAAAGACAAGAAAGAAGTGGTCAAAATAATCCTTCAAAGATTGTTGAGAATATATGCTACCGATGTGGTATGAAGGGGCATTGGTCATGTACTTGTCGTACGTCTGAACATTCAGTGAAGCTTTATCAAGCATCCATTAAAAGGAAGGGAAAGCATACGGAGACAAATTTTATATCCCAAAATGATGAAATGGAGGCAAAAGATGAAGATATTCACTGTAATACTAAAATTGACCACGCCTAAGAGGATGATAAATTTAATGACCTTAATAATATAACTCACCTAAATGTGGCAGATTTCTTTGAGAATCATTAGAAAAATTGATGTTATTTTGACATTTTTATGTTGTTTTTAAGTATATTTTATTTTCTTGCATAAAGAATAATTTATATATTTAATAAATATTTACAATGTTTCTCATATTATATTTTGTTTGTTTTTGTGAAGAATATGAATATTCAACAAAATTTCGATGGACCCAAAATCAATGGAGACATATGTCTTGCAGATAGTGCTACAACACATACGATACTCAAAGATAAAAATTATTTTTCTCATTTGACAATGAGTAATGCCTATGTTAATTCAATATCGAGTAGTTCAAAACTTATTGAAGGCTCTAGAAGAGCTATTATATTATTACCTAAAGGTACAAAATTTGTCATTAATGATGCTTTTTATTCCACTAAGTCTCAAAGAAATTTATTGAGTTTTAAATATATTTGTCTTAATGGATTTCATATTGAGACTATAAATGAGAAAAATGTTGAATATCTATATATTACAAATGTTGAATGTAGAAAGAAATATGTTTTGACACATACTACAAACTAGAAGTTTGTAGAACCACATACTTTTACTATTTGGCATGACCTATGATGAGAAGAATCATCGAGAATTCAATTGGACACCCATTAAGAACCAAAAGATTCTTGAATTCAAGGATATATCTTGTGTCACTTGTTCTTAAGGAAAATTGATTATTAGACCATCACCAGCTAAAGTTGGGATTGAATCTCCCCTATTTCTGGAACGTATTCAAGGTGATATATGTGAGTTCATTCATCCACCATATGGACCATTGAGATATTTTATGGTATTAATAGATGCATCAAGTAGGTGGTCACATGTGTGCTTATTATCGACTCGTAACATGGTTTTTGCTAGACTATTTGCTCAAATAATTCGATTAAGAGCACAATTTCCAGATTATGCAATCAAAATTATTCGTCTTGATAATGCTGGTGAGTTTACATCCAAGCTTTTAATGATTATTGTATGTCAATTGGGATAAAAGTTGAATATCCTGTAGCTCATGTTCATACACAAAACGGTTTAGCTGAATCATTTATCAAACGCCTTCAACTAATAGCTCGACTATTGCTCATGAGAACAAAACTCCCTATTACAGCTTGGGGATACGCTATTTTGCATGCTGCAGCACTTGTGCGCTTAAGGCCAACAAGTTATAATAAGTACTCCCCATTACAATTGACTTTTGGTCAGGAGTCAAGTATTTCCCATCTTAGAATTTTTGGATGTGCAGTATATGTTCCAAATACTCCACCACAACGCACAAAGATGTGTTCTCAAAGGAGGTTAGGAATATATGTTGGTTATGAATCTCCTTCTATAATTAAATATGTTGAACCATTAACTGGAGATTTATTTACTGCATGATTAATTGATTGTCATTTTGATGAAACAATATTCCCAACATTAAGGGAAGAGAAAATACAACTGGTAAAAGAAATTAGATGGAATGGATCATCATTATCTCAATTAGATCCTCGTACAAGTCAATGTGAATAAGAAGTTCAAAGGATTATATATTTGCAAAACATTGCCAATCAACTGTCAGATTCATTTACTGACCTAAAAAGAATTACAAAATGTCACATACCAGCTGAAAATGCTCCAATACAAATTGATATCCCAATAAGGCAAATTGTTAGTGCAAAAGAAAGTAGTCCACGCCAGAAGCGTGGAAGGCCAATCAGTTCCAAAGATAAAAATCCTCGTAAAAGAAAATGAGTAATTATTCAAAATAGTGATATTGTGGAGGCAAGTGCCCCAGAAGAGACCAAAGATATAACTAATCAAAAAACCCTAGAAGAGGTTCAGGTACCTAAAAATGGTGATAATGGAGAAATCTCAATAAGTTATGTTACTTTAGGAAAAAGATGGAACAAAAAAAAATAGTTGCCAACAACAGTTTTACTTATAATGTTACTCTTGAAATAGCAAAAGAAAATGAGGATCTTGAACTTGAATCTATTGAGGAATGTAGAAATAGAAAAGATTGACCAAAATGGAAAGACGCAATTTAAGCAGAATTAAATTTACTTTCTAAACGTGAGGTTTTTGGACCTATAGTCCAAACCTCTAAATATGTAAAGCCAGTAGGATATAAATGGATATTTGTACGAAAATGAAATGAGAAAAATGAAGTCGTAACATATAAATCACGGCTTGTAGCACAAGGATTTTTGCAAAGACCCAGCATTGATTATGAAGAGATATATTCTCCTGTGGTGGATGCAATCACATTTAGATACCTTATTAGTCTGACAGTATGTGAAAAACTTGACATGTGTCTAATGAATGTTGTTACAGCCTATTTGTATGGTATACTTGATAGTGAAATTTATATGAAAATCCCAAAATGATTTAAAATCCCTGAAGGATATAGAGTTTCCCAGGAAAATTGCTCAATCAGATTAAAGAAAAGTTTATATAGATTAAAACAATTTGGACGAATGTAGTACAATCGTCTTAGTGAAGATTTGTTAAACGAAGGTTATAAAAACGATCAAATCTGCCCATGTGTTTTTATAAAAAGGTCTGAATCAGACTTTGTGATAATTACTATTTATGTCGATGATCTAAATATTATTGAAACTCTTGAAGAGCTTCAAAATGCAGTAAATTATTTAAAGAAAGAATTTGAGATGAAAGATCTTGGAAAAATAAAATTGTCTTGGCCTGCAGATCGAACATTTAAATGATGGAATTCATGTCCATCAGTCAACTTATACGAAAAAGATCTTAAATAAATTTTATATGGATAAAGCACATCCATTGAGTACCCCGATGGTTGTACGATCGTTAGATGTGAATAAAGATCAATTTCGTCCTTGTGAGAATGATGAAGAGTTTCTTAGTCCTGAAGTACCATATTTAAGTGCCATAAGAGCATTGATGTATATTGCAAACAACACAAGACCTGATATAACTTTTGCTGTAAACTTGTGAGCTAGATTTATTTTATTCAAATGATTCAAAATCCCTATTAGTTGGTTATGCTAATGCTGGATATTTATTGGGTCTACATAAAGGTCGATTTCAAATGGGATATTTATTTACATGTAGAGGTACTGCCATATCATGGCGTTAGACAAAGCAAACATTAGCTGCTGCCTCTTCAAATCATGCTGAAATAATTGCAATGCATGAGGCAAGCCGAGAGTTGTTTGGCTAAGGTTATTAACCCAACATATCCAGAAGATATGTAATTTGCCTTTACAGGAAAATATGCCAACTATCTTGTACGAAGATAATACAACATGTATAGCTCAATTAAAGGGTGATTATATCAAAGGTGACAGAACGAAACATATTTCACCAAAATTGTTCTTCAATCATGATCTTGAGAAGAAAGGTGACATAGAAGTTCAACAAATTCGTTCTAGTGATAATTTAGCAGATCTTTTTACCAATGCATTGCCAATTTCAACATTTGAAAGGCTACGAAATAAGATTGGAATACGTTGACTCAAAGATATAATGTGATGTCGTCATTAGGGGGAGTCTAAAACACGTTGTACTCTTTTCCTTTAACCAAGGTTTTGTCCTACTGAGTTTTCCTGGTAAAGGTTTTTAACGAGGCAACTTGTTATAAGAGATTATATATTTTTTTTCCTTCATTTGGTTTTTATCCCACAGAGTTTTTCTTAATAAATGTTTTAATGAGGCACTGTTTTCTCTAGTGGACATCCAAGGGGGAGTGTTATAAATAAATGTGAATGTCCATATTCTAACCCCCCTCATTTATGAGGTAAAACCTTCCATTCATTATGCAATATTTAATATATGCGTTAATGAAGCACTTAAGTAAGCTTCATTTATGGTATTGCATTGAATGTTAATTACTTATAAATTATAAATAAAATCCTTACCTGAGTGAAATAAAAAAACAAGAAAATTTCTCTTGTATTTTCACCCACTTTTATTTATTGTTTTATTAATTTTTCTATAACGCTAAATTTATTTATTAATTATGCGATAATTTGTAAGGTGAAACATGACGTGAAACATGACAACTGTAATATTAAATTAATAGTTGAGACCCATTATTTTTAAAACAATTTTTTTTTTCATTTAGTTCTAAAATAAATTATTTTAATGATTTTAAAATTTATTTATAATCAATTTAATATCGTATTTTCAAAGCAAGGAATAAAATTATTTATGTTATTATGATTTTATTTAATATAAAATTGTAAGTTGCAATAATTAAATTTAAAAAAAACAAAATTATTAATTTAATATAATTACATTGGTACGTATAATTATCTTGTGTATTGCATGAGTATACAAATTAGTTGGCAAATTAATAGGAAGAACAAATTATATCAAATTGAGATTTGCAAACTAACTCTTTAAGTTGAATTTAGTACAAGGGCGAAAATCATAATTTAACCAACTTAGAATCTCATATTTTATGTAGTCATATTTCTTTCTCTATCAAAATTAATATTTTATAACTTTTAAATATATAAATGATATTGTTGATTGAGTCTTAACTCGATTTGTATGGGTATTGTTGTCAATGCAAGAGGATGTGAGTTCAAGTGCGCTAAAAAGTATTATCCTCCTATTTATGGATTAGAAAAAAGTTATAAATAATTTTACGCATTATACAAAAAAAAAACAGATATGATCAGAATCTATAATAAAATTATTCAAAAATCATACACACAAATGATATTTGTCGATCAATCGATTGGTTTAGAGGGAAATTACTTTCATTAATTAAAATCTCAGTTTGACATTATGTGGTTTAAAATTGAAAATATATAATGATATTTAATTTTAATCAAATTATAACTTTGTACGTAAAGCATATATTTCAATCTTATAATTTAAATAACAAAAATCCAAATATAATTTTTTAAAATTTTAAATAATTAAACCAATAAGAGGTGATAACGTCTTTTATATCTTCCTAAGTTATATCTAGATTTATTCATGGTCGGGTCATCCGCTCAGGCCTGTTTAAAAACAAGAGGATTTTTAAAAAAAATACAAGACTCGAAAAATAGGTTAAGTAAAATTTAATACCCGTTTTTTATATTGACCGAAGCCTGGGTAATTTTTTTTTTTTTTGCCTAAGTCTGACTTGGCCCGAATATGTTATGTTATAAAAATAATTATATTGATAATATATGTTAAATTTTAATAATTATATATATTTATATTTATATTAAATAAAAAACCCGATAATAATTAAACACATTATTAAAAGCCTAAAAAAATACTTTACCTAACTTAAAATATAAAATTTTAAAAATTATATTTAATACAATAAAACAATTATTATATTTATGGTAGTGTTTTTAATATAAATACTTTTTAATGTGTTAGAAAACTTTTATTTTAGTGTTTTTTAGTGCATTAGTGTATCATATTTAAAAAAAATTGTTAAATAAAAACTAATCTAAAAAAAAAATCAAATATGAGTGGGCTAGGTCCAAGTTTACCTTTCTTAAATTAGGTCGAACTTGTACAAAAAAATTAATTTTAAGCCAGATCGAACTTAAAAAATTAATTTAAATAGTTATATAAGCCTGACCCGACCCATGAATATATTTAGTACTAACCTTTTATTAATAAATAATATGGCTCCAAAAATAAAAGAAAATTGGTTGAAATCTATAATTGATGAAAGATTGTGGACCCAATGGGCCGATTTTGGTATTGGAGAATACATATCCACCAATGCCTTCAAATCTAAGCCAAATCCCAAAGAATCTCATCTCATAGTTCATATCCAGAAATTTGTTTCTTCCAATAAAAATCAAATATAACATTTATTATAAATATTTTTGTGGGGAAATAAAATGGTCACTTTATTGGATTTATTTATGATGGGGTTGAGGAATAGGGTACTTTGAGACAGTTTCAAAAAAAAGGTGCGTGGTCTCTACTCCACCAAAATGGAAAGACTTTGGTCCCTCCATGAGTATTTCTTCTCCTTTATATTGCAACTCGTTTCTCTCTTTTTTCAGCCTTTTGCTTGCAACTTTGGTTTTTCCATTTTAAAAGTACAAACAAATTTAAGTGAAAGTAATAATTTGAAAGAAAAAAAAATGTAATATAGTAGTAAAAGTATCATGAAAACTTTTGTATTACGAGTTAGATAGCAAAAAAAATAAGTAAATTAATCTTTGTATATTAGATTCAAGAGCAAATAAGTCCTATTAAAAAATCCATCCATTTCTGCTACTAAAAATTGATCTTTGTATGTCAGCATGAGGTACATGTGGCATGATACATGTCACTGTCTAGTTATTTCGTCAATCACAACAATTTTTAAAAATACAAATGAATGAAATTTTTAACAAAAAAGATCGAATGGCTCTTTAATCTAATGTATAGGAAGTAATAATTTATTATTTATTGAGTAGATAAAACAAAATGCAAACGACTGTTAATACACAAACGTCTATTATACTTGATCATGTCTATTATAAATATAGCAAATTCTATATAAATATTTTAAATAAAATCTTAAATATCTATTTTATGTGAAAAAAGAATTGGGTAATTGAGATGGTGAATATATATAATAAGTTAGGATTAGATTGAGTGGAGTCAAATATAGGTATAGTTAACAAAGTTATAAGCAACAACAACAATAATGTAAAGAGTCAACGAGAACAGATAGGAATTGAATGATCATCTTATTAACCTAAAGTTGAGTGTATATAAAGGAATCGACTCAATTAATATTCAAGGAGTTCTCAACAACAACAAAATTTAATGGAGATAAAATAGTAAAGTCGAAAATGAAAAACAAACTAACCACTGAAATCTAGAAACTAAATAACAAATAAATTGAAGGAGTAAATGTTAAAATTATATACCAACTTTGATTTAATATCTCATGAATTTTGTTTTACATGATAAGATATTGGTTCTATTTTTATTTTTTTTGAGATTTTTGTTCCTATACTTCTTATTATATTATACGTTGATAATGACAGTAGAAATGATCGCAAAGCAATAATAAAAAAAAATAAGAACACACAGATTTTACGAGGAAAGCTCTTATTGAGAAAAAACCATGGGTAGAGGAGTAGAAATTCACTAATATTGAAAAACATCAATACAAGAGGTTTGCAGTTATGCGTAGTTTTTAAGGGCTAAACATTTCGTCTAATAAAAGAAGTATAATTTTATACGGATTCAACTTGTGCGGTAAGATTAGGCCCTTAAACCTTCGACCCTCCAATTTTGCATCTCTATTTTATTTATTTAACAAGTGATTTGCACTTCGTATTTTTCAAACTGAATCAAACGGGATTCGGGTTATATAACTCTAACACTTCTCTTACATTTGAGATTTTAAATTTCTATACTTTAATTTTAGTATAATTTGATACCTTAAATTTTTTTTTTTGTTATATACAGATACCAAATCAATTTTTTTAGCTTAAAAAAAATTATATCAATAAATTTAATAAAAAAATTTTACATTAAATTTTTTAAAGTAAAATTATGGACATTAAATTTCAAATATATTGTAAAAACAATGTAAGATATAGTGATGTGTTACATAAATTGAAGTTATAAATTATGATTAAAATCATATAAAATATTAGGAAAAAGAAAAGAAATGTTGGAAGTATCGTCCACGTTGTTTGTCGGCCTCTTTAATCATAAAAAAGAAATAAAGAAATAAGAGTATGAAGAAACCAGAAACAGTCCCCTAGATTTTATTCGAAAGAGATTAGTGGGTGCAGTTGACCATGTCCTGTCTCTCCCCCATTAAACTTTCACATCAACTTATTATTATTTTGATTAATTTAACTAATCTCATACACATCCAAGTGGCTCTTGATGAAGAGATAAACTAAACCATCATCAGCAGATAAGGACTCCTTTTATCACTTCTAATGACTCCACCTCATCAATCTAATCACTTGGATAGAAATCCTCATCTTATTTCTTTGATTGGGTGCCCCATCAATTCAAATATTTTAAGCCCCTTGTTTACTCACACCATGGAAGATATACTCAAATGGACCCAAAGGGAAATCAAGACTTTTGTGAATCAAAATAGCTTCCAATAGGGGTTTATATAGGTCTCGATTTTAGGGTTTGTTTTTCTTCATCCATAATAATTAATATTTATATTGTTAGTATATTTCTACAAGATTAAAAATTATTGGCATGTGTTTTTCTTCGTTTACACTTTGAGGGAATGGATTACTTTTTGAATCTTGTCATTGAAGTTTAAAATTTTCATTAATAATGTATTAAATACTTTTTTTTTTAATATTTATTAGTGTTATAATATTTTAGGTCAATTTTTGTATACTTCGTCAAGTCAATCTTGTCAGAAGGCTGTAATTCATACTATATAATCAATGGTGCTTATTTCATCACTCACTTGCCTCGTGGACCTTGTAAGGTCTTATCATAGGCTACTCGAGTTGACCTACGAAGATAAGACTCTCTATAGCCACTAAAGGCAAGTGTTTGAATTGTTGGAATGTCGGTGCCCCCAAAGCGCGGCGGAAAAATAAAATTCCGACAATCCAAACCATGGATCCATGTGCAAGGAACGAATCGGGAGAGAAATATGATCATGGTTTCAAAATTACCGAAACTTCAATTTGAGTAGACAGCGACGCCTCGGAAACGAGAATACAGAACCACTATTGAACCAAGTCACAACTTTTCAGATGCCGACCTCTACGTAACCCACCCAATTGACAATGAACGGAAGAAGTCCCCAAAACTGTTTTAGAGATTTCTTTGCTTTGACGGCTGCTAGACCACACAAGCAAGGTTTAGGGTTTTTTTTATATTTTATATATATCAGTAACTCCCCCTTTTAATTGGTATATTTATAATGAACTTTAATTCACAAAATAAATAAATATAACAATGTTTTAACTGAAAAATATAATTACATTAATTATAACAAAGATTTCGATAAACTATATTTATTTTAAATTTATATACGAACTAAATTCATATATTAATAGAATTATGTTCTCATTATGTATACAACATCCTTGTACATATAATATGTTCGATATTTGATTGCCCAATTAAATTAATTATATAATTAATTTAATTCATGTGACAATCAAACACAATACCAACTATGTTTATTCCGATCATCTCAACCATATGGTGTGACCTTGTAGGCTCTTGTAACGTTAGCAGTAATACTAGAACGATTCTAATGTTACATATAATGAGTGGCATCTAGCAATGCATCATTGCTACCTAAGTTACAAGAAGTCATGATTCGACATAACCTTCTGTGATTTACCTTTCATGCATTAATCCTTAAGTCCTTTATCTCTGGAACGAACACAAGTCATGGAATAGTCACATTTGCATAGTCCATCTCATGTTTCTTGATATCTTGAGTAGACTATGATATACAAATAAGTATGACATCTCATATCAGCTTATTTGAGAATGGCCATGCATTTCTAGTCTCACTCAATCAAGTGGCCTAAGATATTACTCCCATTATATAGGAGGGACTTATTCTATATTGATCAACCATATCCCTCTACATAGATTGTAGTATATCCAACATCAGCCTTTATAGAACAACCAGTTACGGTGTACATTTGACTGTATCAAAATATACAACTCACAATGTTGGGATAATGATGATCTCAAGTCTGAGGATCATATACATATTAATCACTATGAGTAATGTTGTGACAATTACATAACAATCCAAGAAACATACTCATAGTGGGTCAGTCCAATATGTTGTTCTCTAACACACATATTCATGCATTGATTTTGACACTCTATATCAATGACAACTCTTTATCATCAATCAACTACATGTTAGTCTGAATGCATTATTGTTGTCCTAGTCAACAATAATACTTGACTAAGGATATTTTAAGAATAATCATATTATTCTCAGGACATTATTATAAAACAGTTTATTTATTCACACAAAAAAGAAACTGAAATAATAATGGAAACGCCTTATATTAATAAACATGGTAAATCAAGTATGTCATCACTCTCTTGCCTCGTGGACCTTGCAAGGTCTTATTATAGGCTACTCGAGTTGACCTACGAAGACAAGACTCTCTATAGCCATTAAAGGCAAACGTTTGAATTTCATCATGAGTTATCAAATTTACTATCTAAAGGGCAACTAGCAGCATAGGAACCACTCAAAGAACATCGTACAAGGGGACATGAAAATATATCATTGTTTTGTCTAATGTCCTTCTTACCCTTATTTCATTTACATCTTATGACTCTCTACACAGCCAACATGTGAACTATCACCAAGCACCACCTCATATCCTTTGTATTGAAAATTACAATTAGTTTGTAATACTATTAATAAACCTACATAACGCAATAAATGGATATAACTCGATGCATGATGATGGTTGATGTATTTTAGGGTCGAGTAGGTTAAACCTAATTAGGTAAAATATTATTAAAAGAAAATCAAGTTATGAGTATGTTGAAATTTGCGCTTCAATATGCTCTTCGATGCCTAAGTTAGTAGGAAAAAAATATGTGAGAAATGGGTCAAATTTAAAAGTACAATGCTTAGATCAAATAGTATAAATTATTGTTGATACAAAGTATAAATGTTGGTAGTTGGAGACGATCCACACAATAGTCGTGTGAAGAGCTATAAGGTTCATGTTTTTAGTTTTAGAAGTTTCTTTAGAGAGATCTGGTGAGACCTAGTTAGTTGAAAAGGAGTATATTGTCTTCTTTTAACCATGGGGGTTGTTTTAATACTCTTGGGACAAGTGTATGTCTTAAAAAGCTTAGGAGTTGAGTCATGGTAAGCCTTCAACACGTGTTTAGATGTGATAAAATACTCAGGTGTTGCCTCTAAGAACCTTTTAGTCTATATGATTCGGCCTTGTAAGTTAGATAGGTAACAAAAAGAGGACCAAGAGTTGACCCTTTTGTAGGTCCTTCCAAGAAGAGTTTGGAAATGTGTTTTTTGGTGGTCAACAAGTTAACTATAAAGGGCCTTTAAGCGTGGTGGAGATGCGTAAAAATTGCCCCTAGTCTGTGGGGAGGCTACATAGTGACCTTCCTTAATACCATATGTGAAATGTGCATATGGCGACTATTGAAGTAGTGAATATGCAAATCTAAGAGATGGAGCATGTAGAGTGTTTAAATATTAGGAAAAACAACTTTTCATTTGTTAAATAGTAACATGTTGCACTATAAGTGGTCATGGAAATAGTTGAAATGACTACATTAAACACAATGATAGTGTATTGGAAAGCCTCTAAAATAATTGAGGACGTTTGGATAATGACTTCTATAATATAGGGATTAGATGCATTTTGGAAGCTATTATTTGCTTTTCAAATTTTCAAAAGAAAAGATTTTTTTTAGGGAAACTTTGCTAAAGTTTGGTGGTGGTAAGTCTTCATCTTTTTTGTTTGATATTAGAATATAGGAATGTGACTTGAAGGAAATTTTTAGTACATTAGTTTCATACTTTTTATTTTTGGTTTTATGATATTAGAAATCAAACATTTGAAATTTGTTTTGTGATTGATTTTTTCTTATGGTATACCTGAGTAGTATATTGGTAAAGATTTAGGGTTTATGGTTAGGAGTAAAAAAAAATTCAAATGGAAACAAGGGAAATCGAAACATAACTAGAGGAAGTAGATAGAGATTTCAATTATAAAGAATTTTATATTCCCATTACTTGATATGACGTCGATGCCGTAGCAATCATGAAAGCACGTGATAAATGCTACATGTAAGAGCTTTAGGTCATAACAAGCCAATATTTGAAATCATCATTCTTGATAGGCCAAGATGTATGAGTGATGTAGAAGAGCCTTGAAAAAGAAAGAGGGATTAAGATGAGTTCTTGAAAGTTAGGTTGAAATTCTAGAGAGAGAGGGTTTTAAATTGAGACTTCTTTATTAGATTTAGATTGGAGATTGTATGTTTTTAGGTTTTAAAATATTATTTGATCATTAGGTTTTAGATTTGGAGAAGATTAGATTGGGTTTATGGGAGGTCCAAGTTGAGTTCTTAGGAAGCGAAATTAGTTCTCGTTTCATCGTTTGAATTGTTCTTTGTTAATATAGGATTTTCGATGTTTAATACTTGTTAAAATAACTTGATTCTTTGTTTTGGTTGTGTAATTGAAGTTGATGAGGTGGTTAAAAAGCTCTAATGCAAAAGTTATCGATGAGTGATTTGGTTTGTGCATTATAATTTTTTATAAACATTGTGTTTTTACCAATTGATTGCTTAAGATTTAATTTAAGAATTTCATTAGCTAAATTGTTAATTGGAGAATTGGTTGGTTGATTGTAAGTATGGTATGCATGTATGTTGAAGTATATGATATTGTAGTAATTGATTGCTTGGAGTAGTTTCTTGGATCATTAAATATGGAATAATGTTGCCTCTGATTTTGTGTTGTATTTGGTTATTAGATTGTGTTGAGAATGCTTATGGCATTAAAGATGCCCCCGATTAAACGATTTTGGAAAGTTACTGACATCTGAGAGTGTCATAATCGTCCCATCATGTATCCTAATTTTAACAGTACCAATACCAATTACCTTACTAGATGAATCGTTTCTCATGCGCACAACTCCACCTTTAACCGACATGTATGTAGAGAACCATTCTCTATTGGGACACATGTGGAAAGAACATCCTGAATCTAGGATCCACTCAGACGTGAGCTTAGAGTTATCGCTCGTTGACACTAACAAGAAATCATCACCATTTTCATCGACCAAATTAGCAACAACTACATCTTCCTTGTTACTCTCAACAGTTATTTTATTTTGCAGTTTATAACAATCTGCTTTGACGTGACCTAACTTTTTACAATAGCGACACCTTTTGTCTCGTTTCTTTGATGCTACCAAAACGGAAGGTTGTCTATCTGCCTTGCTATCCAAATGAAACTCATTGTCGAGTTTATCTCTACTCAACAAATGACCCTTCACATCTTCGAACAAGAGTTTGTCTCTACCATAAATCAGGGTCTCCCTGAAAGACTTGTATGAAGGGGGTAAAGAGTACAATAATAGCATAGCCTGATCTTCATCGTCAATATGAACATCAACATTCTTTAAATCATTTAAAAGAGTAATGAATTGACTGATGTGATCTCTAAGAACCTCACTTTCATTCATGCGAAACGTAAATAGACGTTGTTTCAACACTAAACGGTTAGCCAGAGACTTAGCCGCATAAAGAGTTTCTAACCTTTTCCATAAGGCGGATGAGGTCTTCTCCATCAATACCTCCTGCAATACCGTATTCGCGAGGGACAACTGGATTGCAAATAAAGCCTTTTCATCAAGCTCTTCCCATTTTGTTTTATTTAGATTCTCAGGCTTTTTCCTGGTAACAGCCTTTTTCAAACCAGATTGAACTAGAATTGCAATCATCCGAACTTGCCACAGATTGAAATTTGTCTCACCATCGAACTTTTCAATTTCAAACCTTGTTGTTACCATCTCTAAATGAGCTGATTTATAAAAATTGAACTAGCTCTGATATCACTTGTTAGGATCGACCCGATTAAACAACGAACAAGAAAAAATAGAGGAATAAATTGAGAAATTGAACACACAAATTTAACGTGAAAAAACCCCTCCAAAGAGGATAAAAAACCACGGGCAAAGATAATTTTATTATAATGGCAAAAGAACAAAGAGTACAAAAGATGAAGATAAAAACTAAACCCCGAAAACCCAAAAACAAAGAACCCACAAAACGTAAACACAAAATTCTCTAAATGTGTTATGAGTTCTAATTTCTAATGGGTATTTTTTTAAGGTTGTAAAAGAGCCTATTTATAGGCTAAATTCATAGGTCAAATAATAATAAAATAATCTAAACTAATCAGTGTTTGATTGAAACAAGTAAACAGAGTTTAACTGAAATATTATTTCTCAAATTTGACTGAAAATAGGAGTCATATTTAACAAATCTCCACATTGACTCATATTTCCACAACGCCATCTTTGCTAAAGCCCGTCACGAGCCTATATTAAACTATGCAGAGAATTAACTGAGTCAAATTTATGCTTAGAAACTGGAAGACTTCTAGCCTTCGACTTGTACACTGCCAAATTAAAACTAACTCGGTTCTGATTTTTACGAACACAGTGCCCTAACTTTTCAAAACCTCTATCCAAAAGAGAACCTCTCTTTAACGAATCGGTCATACATTTTTCCCTCCTATGACGAAGTTGCCTCCACTTCAAACGAGTTGACTTCGACTCCGTAATGGATGAGGTACGTCCGATTTCACCGATCACGGTAGAACCTTCCAGAATATAAAGACTGCCGGTTCTCTTACCTTTTAACAAAACAAGAGCTTCACGAGATACTTTAATACCGCTCGACTTGATGTTGATTCTACAATTTTTCAAGTCTAAAATACTCAATGAGATGAGATTCTTTCATAAATCAGGTACATACCTGACATCTGAGAGTGTCATAATCGTCCCATCATGTATCCTAATTTTAACAGTACCAATACCAATTACCTTACTAGATGAATTGTTTATCATGCGTACAACTTCACCTTCAACCGAACTGTATGTAGAGAATTATTCTCTATTGGGACACATGTGGAAAGAACATCCCGAATCTAGGATCCACTCGGACGTGAGCTTGGAGTTATCCCTCGTTGACACTAATAAGAAATCATCACCGTTTTTATCGGCCAATTTAGCAACAGTTACATCTTCCTTGTTACTCTCAGCAGTTCTTTTATGTAACACCCCCTAACCCCAAACCGTTGCCGGAACGAGGTTATGAGGCATTACCGGACATATCAGACAACTTACGAATAATTTACAATTAATATAAGTTTTATAGTATAATATAATAATTAAGTCCCTATCTTGGACTTTCGAAGTTCAACACGTATTAAAAGAAGAACGGAACTTGTTCGCGTATTCCAAATATATATATATTTATAAAAATTTCAAAGACATTTACGCTTATTTTTACTTAACCCTCCGCATGATTCAAACCAAAACAACCAACACCAATATTTCACATTCATATAACTAATATTTATATCATTAACATAATTTTAACTTAACAACTATCATAACATCATTCAAAATTGGTTATAAACTTCATTCATTTAACAACTTAATGTTCATGTATCAAAATATCATGTACTTTCCTTACCATTTCATTTAACCATCTAAATTTTATAATTCGTCCTTCACTACCCTAAGTAATATACATATTTAAGTGACTAAACAACACTTATGTACATGCCACCTTTACCCAAAAGAAAAATACACATCACCAAGTTTGTGTTGGAGTCGGGATTGTTCGGATGTCGAGGCGGAATACTTGACTTCTACTAACTCGCATGACGGAGACAATCATACACGAGTATGAATATACTCAGTGGTATTACTATAAATCAAGACTATTTAATATTAATAAATTACAAACATCAACCATAAATTTTATAATTATTTAAACTACTTTTATATATATATTTATTTTACTTCATAAAATCTTAAATTCATAATTCATTTTTCTCGTACTAACTCAATTCATAATTTAGTTCATACATTTTTTTCATACTTTTCAATAGTACTAAACAAATAATCTCATTTTCAAAATTTCCTTTCAATTATTTACCCTATTAACAAAGCTCGGACTATGATAGATATATGATTTCCACCCAAATACACCAAAATATCCAACCCAAACACACCGGAATATTGTAAATCCTCCATAACACACCGGTATAATATTTCCTCCCAAACACACCAATAAGGCATTAAATGCCTAGTCGGATAAACCAAGTATGTATTAATGAAACATCTTCTCGGCGAACTACAATCTCTTCATCACATCACAAATCCAATGGCATGCCATTTGTATCGAATCTAGTCCGACAAGTTAATAGGGTATTATTTTACTTTTTCTAATTTCAATTTCACATACTTTCCTCAAGTCTTATTTACCATACATAACAATTAAAAATTTCAGCAATCAATAATAATTAAAATTTGAATTATAGTAATACACACCGTAATTCTCCCATTTTAGTCCTCGATGACTTTCTCCTTTCCTTTCGATGCTGATGCTTCAGGTTCTTTGTTGGCTACGAAAATAATAATTTATAATCATCAATACAACATGATTCAATTTAATTCATGAGCCTAAACATGCAAATTTAACCATTTTTAATGTATGTATATATAATTTCACCATTAAGCTGTCTACTTGAGTCATTGTTACTAAATTATTTATATCTTGAGCTACGAAAATCCAAATTAATATCCGTAAATTTTCCTTAAAACTAGACTCATATATCTTCTAATCATAAAATTTCCAGAATTTTTGGTCTAGCCATTTTATACAGTTTATTCATCAAATACTCCCCTGTTATTTCATTTGACAGTTCTGACCTCTCTCTACTAAAAATAAATTATCTCATTGTACAGAACTCGAATAAGGTTCTTGTTTATTTATTTTGAAACTAGATTCATTAAGGAGTTCACATATATAAATTACACTCCATAATAATTTTTGTACAATTTTTAATAATTTTCCAAAGTTAAAACAGGGCATCTCGAAATCACCCCGAACTAGTATTACAAAACTTCAAATATCTCTTGATTCATCAATTAATTGCTTACACTGTTTCTACTATAAGAAACTAGACTCAATAAGCTTTAATTCCATATTTTGTTCATCCTCTAGTTCAATTTATAAAGTTTTTAGTGAATTTTCAAAGTCAGACCATTGCTACTTCCCAAAACTGTTTTGATGTAAAATGTTAATAACCAAATTTATAACACCAATTCACACCTTATTCCTATTCAAATTTCATTTAAACTCAAATTTAACTATTACATTTTCAACATATTTTCTTAATTCCGAATTTTCCTCAATTTAGTCCCTAAAACACAAAACTTATAGCTTACTTTGCAATTCAATCCTTATTTCATTTCTAACTTGAATTCCTATCAATTTAACCCCTAATTCATCTTTTATTCAACATGAACAATATTTAGAAATCTAATAACTTTCAAAATATCAACTTAATTTCATCAAAACTTTGTTCTAAAGCTTTTAAAACATCAAAATTAAGTAAAAAAGGGCTAAATTGACTTACCTATTAAACTTCCAAGCTTTAAAATCTCTATTTCCCTATTTCCTTTCTTTCCTTTCTTTTCTCCTTCTTTCTCCCCTGTTTCGTTTCTTCTCTGTTTCTTTTTTGTTATGTTTCTTTAATTCTTTTATGTTATATTTTATATTTAATTAATTTAATAAATATCTATTCTAACAACAAATACTAATATTACAATTGGATACATATTTAAATTTTACATTTGTACCAATAATTTTATTACAATTGTCATTATTTAATTTGTTTCTTAAACAAAAATCTCATAATTTAATAATTTAATTATTTAATTAACAAATATCTTTTACTTAAATTATAAGTAATTTAGTATTTAAATTACAAATGTACCAATACAATTCTTACACATGTATATTTTATTACCATACAATTGTCTTCTATTTAATTTATTTATAATATATTATTAATTAAATAATCATAATAATTTAATATAAAACTATAATAATAATCATTATAATATATATATGATTTAATATATAAAACCTAAATAAAATCTTTGATTTTATTTCAATATGCCGCCTCAATTTATGTAAATGGCTTAATTGCCATTTTGATCCTTTTTATTTTCTATTACTTTAGAATTAAACTTTTACCCCTTTTTCAATTTAGTTCTTTTTGCTAATTATTCTAAATTAAGCTAATTTCACCTAATTAATTCCTAATTAGACACACCACTAGGCTCATAAATATTTTTAATAATTATTTTCGAACTTATTTCACTAAGACGGAGGCCCTATAACTCACTTTTCCGGTGCCCGGGAATTTCGGGTCATTACATTTTATTTCGCAGTTTATAACAATCTGCTTTGACGTGACCTAACTTTTTACAATAGCGACACCTTTTGCCTCGTTTCTTTGATGTTACCAAAATGGAAGGTTGCCTATCTGCCTTGCTATCCAAATGAAGCTCATTGTCGAGTTTATCTCTACTCAACAAATGACCCTTCACATCTTCGAACGAGAGTTTGTCTCTGCCATAAATCAGGGCCTCCCTGAAAGACTTGTATGAAGTAATGACCCGAATCCTTATTTAAATAAAATACAGTGGTAAAATAAAATAAAAGAAGAATCCATATAGAATTACACTTCTTTTATTTTATTTTTAGAATAAAGTTTTTTAAACATTATTAAATTCCATCTATTTGATATTGATTAGAATAAGGTGTTTCAGTCTTACTAGAATATAGCTTTACAAGCCTATAAATAGACATAGTCTATTCTTCTTGTATTAATTTGAATTCGACATAGTGAATTTTTTTCTCCTCTTTTCGTGATTTTTTCCCGAAAGGGTTTTCACGTAAAAAATTGTGTGTTCTTAATTTTATTTTATTTTTACAAATTGGTATCAGAGCTTTTGGGTTTTTCATCTCGATCACGGTAATGGCATTTTTGAAGTATGAAATTTCGTTGTTGGATCGCAACACCAGATTTACTTTGTGGCAGATTAATATGCAAGCAGTTTTTGCGCAGATGGATTTGGAGGATGCCCTGCTAGGGATAGATAAGATGCCTTCAATTTTAACAGATAAAGAGAAGAAGCGTAAAGATCGAAAGGCGTTAACACAACTACATCTGTATTTGTCCAACGAAATTTTACAGGATGTTATGAAAGAGAAGATCGTCGTTGCATTATGGAAGAGCCTAGAACAAATATGTATGTCGAAAACTCTAACAAGCAAGTTGCATATGAAGCAGCGTCTTTATGCTCATCGTTTAGAGGAAGGTACATCTGTACACGAACACTTAACAGTGTTTAAAGAAATACTCTCAAACTTAGAGGCCTTGGAGGTTCAATATGATAAGGAAGATCTAGGGTTGATTCTACTTTATTCGTTGCCCCTGTCTTATTCAACCTTTAGAGACACGATTTTATATAGTCGCGAGTCTCTCACAGTTGATGAGGTTTATGATTCTTTGACCTCGTATGATAAGATGAAGCATCTTGTGGTTAAACTCGACTCTCAGGGAGAGAGTCTCATTACTCGTGGGAGACAAGATCAGAATGCTGATAATGATCGTGGTAGGACACAGGAATGGAATCCTCGCAGTAAATCTAAGAGTAGATCGAAGTCTTCAAATAAAGGTAAAACTTGTAAATTCTGCAAGAAGAAAGGGCACATTAAATCTGAGTGCTATAAGCTACAGAACAAGATTAAAAGGGAGGCTGCGAATCAAAAGGGAAAACAACTAGAAAATTTTGGTGAAGCTGATGTTGTAGAAGACTACAGCGATGGTGAACTTCTAGTCGCTTCTATCAATGATCCTAAAGTAATCGAAGAGTGGATACTTGATTCAGGTTGCACCTTTCACATGAGTCCCAATCGGGATTGGTTTACAACTTACGAAACAGTGTCTGAAGGTGTTGTTTTTATGGGAAATAATGCTTCATGTAAAATCACAGGTGTTGGAACAATACACTTAGTGACGTGCGACATGTTCCAGAATTGAAGAGAAATTTAATTTCGTTGAGTACTCTTGATTCAAAAGGGTACATATACACAGCTGAAAGTGGGGTTTTAAAGATTTCCAAAGGTTCTCTTATTGTGATGAAAGGGCATAGAAAGACTGTCGAGTTATATGTTTTGCAAGGTTCTACTGTTACTGGTGATACAGCTGTCGCTTTCTCTTCCTTGTCAGATGATGATATTACTAAACTTTAGTATATGCGCCTAAGGCATATGAGTGAGAATGAAATGGAAGAATTGAGCAAAAGAGGACTTCTTGATGGGCAAGGAATTTGCAAACTAAATTTCTATGAGCACTGTGTTTTTAGGAAGCAAAAGAGAGTTTGATTCACCAGAGGAATCCATAACATGAATGAAACGTTGGAGTATATTCATTCTGATCTATGGGGGGCATCTAGAGTGCCTTCGAGAGGTGGAGCTAATTATATGCTAACCTTTATTGATGATTTTTCCAAAAAAGTTTGGGCGTTCTTCCTAAAGCAGAAAAGCGATATATTTTCCGCATTTAAATCTTGAAAAATTATGATTGAAAAGGAAAATAAATAAAATGCCTCCGCACAGACAATGGCTTAGAGTTTTGTTCTGATGAGTTTAATAAATTGCGCAAGGCAGAAGGGATCGTGAGACACTTGACAGTTCGTCATACTCCACAGCACAACAACGTTGCAGAATGAATGAACAGAATGATCATGGAAAAGGTTCGATGTATGTTGTCAAATGACAACTTACCGAAGTCGTTTTGGGCAGAAACAGCCTCTACTGCATGTTTTTTGATCAACCGATCTCGATCCGTTGCCATTGAGAAAAAGACTCCACAAGAGGTTTGGTCTGGTAATCCTGCTAATTATTCTGACTTAAAGATCTTTGGGTGTCCTGCGTATGCTCATGTTGATAATGGAAAATTGGAACCGAGATCCATTAAATGTACTTTTCTTGGTTATAAAGCTAGTGTAAAAGGGTATAAGTTATAGTGTCCTGAAAATAGAAAAGTTGTGATTAGCGGAGATGTTGTTTTTTATAAAACTGCTATGCTACCTAACTTATCTCTTAAAGACTCTTCCAATAAAGAAAATCAAAAGCAGGTGGAGCATCAGATTAATACAGAATATACCCCTCAAGCCAGTACAAAAATTGAGAATAGAGTTGCTTCTTCACCACAATACTCTATCGCTAAAAACAGAACTAGAAGAGAAATTAAACCTCCAGAGAAGTATGCCGAGGCTGATCTAGTTGCTTATAGTTTAAATGTGGCTTAAGATATAGATGTGAATCAAGATCCATCTAATTATTCTGAGGCGGTTAGCTGTGAAGACTCAGAAAAGTGGATGTTTGCTATGCAAGAAGAGATGGAATCACTCTACAAAAACAGAACATGGGATCTTGTGAAACTTCCTAAAGGTAAAAAGACTGTTCATTGTAAATGAGTGTTTAAAAAGAAAGAAGGGACTCCAGGAGTTGAAGAACCCAGATATAAAGTAAGGCTTGTTGCAAAGGGTTACAGTCAAATTCCAGGAGTGGACTTCACAGATGTGTTCTCCCCAGTTGTTAAGCTTATTTTGATTCGAGTTTTGCTTGGTATTGTGGCCATACATGATTTGGAGCTTGAGCAGTTAGATGTAAAAACTGCATTTTTGTATGGATAACTTAAGGAGGACATTTACATGCAACAACCAGAGGGTTTTGCAGTCTTAGAAAAAGAGGACTATGTTTGCTTGCTGAAAAAGTCCCTTTACGGTTTGAAACAGTCACCAAGACAGTAGTACAAGAGGTTTGATTCCTTTATGACTTCTCATGATTTCAAAAGAAGTAGTTTTGATAGTTGTGTTTACTTTAAGAAAAACAGTGATGATTTTTTTGTGTATCTACTTCTTTATGTTAATGACATGTTGATAGCAGCAAAAGATAAAAGAGAGATAAGAAAGGCCAAAGCCCAACTAAGTGAAGAATTTGAGATGAAAGATTTAGGACCGGTAAAGAAGATACTTGGTATGAAAATTCTCAGAGATAGAAAAACAAGTAAATTGCACCTAAGTCAAAAGGGGTACATTGAGAAAGTTCTTTGCAGATTTAATATGCAGAGTGCTAAGCCTGTTAGTACTCCTTTAGCAGCCCATTTCAGACTTTCATCGGCTTTGTCTCCACAATCAAATGATGAGATTGAGTACATGTTACATGTTCCATACTCTAGTGCAGTGGTATCTCTCATGTATGTTATAGTTTGTTCACGTCTAGATTTATCATATGCAGTCAGTGCAGTTAGCAGATATATGGCGAATCCCGGTAAAAAATACTGGAAAGCAATTCAGTGGATTTTAATATACTTACGAGGTACTACTGATGTTTGCTTACAGTTTGGAAGAACTGAAGATGGAGTCATTGGGTATGTTGATGCTGATTTTGCTGGAGACCTTGATAGAAGAAGATCTCTCACAGGTTATGTCTTTACAATCGGAGGTTGTGCAATCAGTTGGAAAGCCACTTTGCAAACTACAATCGCTTTGTCTACCACTAAAGCTGAGTACATGGCGATTACTGAGGCTTGTAAATAAGCTATTTGGTTGAAGGGACTCTTTAGTGAACTCAATGAAGACCTTCAAATTAGCACAGTATTTTCTTACAGTCAGAGTGCCATCTTTCTTACAAAAGGTCAAATGTTTCATGAGAGAACAAAACACATTAATGTTCGATATCATTTTGTTCGTGATATTATTGTTCGTGGTGATATTGTTGTTAGCAAAATTAGTACTCATGAAAATCCTACAGATATGATGACTAAGTCACTTCCTATAACCAAGTTTGAGCATCGCTTAAACTTGGTTGGTGCTCATTGTTGAAGTTAAACCCTTAAGGGGTTTTATGGAAGAGGTGGAGAACTTGTTCGTTGAGAGTTCGCAAAGAAGAACTTGTTCATTGATAATTCGTGTCAAGGTGGAGATTGTTAGAATTAAGTGACCCGAATCCTTATTTAAATAAAATACAGTGGTAAAATAAAATAAAAGAAGAATCCATATAGAATTACACTTCTTTTATTTTATTTTTAGAATAAAAGTTTTTAAACCTTATTAAATTCCATCTATTTGATATTGATTAGAATAAGGCGTTTCAGTCTTACTAGAATATGGCTTTACAAGCCTATAAATAGACATAGTCTATTCCTCTTGTATTAATTCGAATTCGACATAGTGAATTTTCTTTTCCTCTGCCCGTGGTTTTTTCCCGAAAGTGTTTCCACGTAAAAATTTGTGTGTTCTTTATTTTATTTTATTTTATTTTATTTTCACAGTAAAGTTGGCATGTCATAGGGTATATAGAGCTCTTTAAATATTTGAGTGCATATGGGTTTTTGGTTGATGCACTCTAGAGATTTGTACATAGCACTTTGTGCACTCTTGCAGTGTAAGTTAGATGAGTTATGTTTTACACATACCAGAGATTCATTATATGTATTTACATATTTATTCGTTTTCAAAGAACCAGATGGATATCCACATACACAGTACATTTCCAAGTCTAGTTAATTAGGGCTAACTTTAACAAGGAATTGCTAATTTAATTTAGAATTAGAATTTATTATTAGATGATTATGCTAGTTAATGTTGTGTGATAAGACTAAATATGCAAAATGTTTTCATGTAGCATATGATTGTAATGTAGTCTTATTATGTACCTTACCATGTATGATGTTTTAAATGATTTTGGTAAAATGTTAAGTGGTGTTTATATGATGTAGTTGATATATGTCTAGTATTCTTTCAATTTAGCTTTACCATAAGTTTTATTGTAAAATGGATATAGACCACTAAGTTTTGAGGAAAGCTTAACATGTAGAGTTTTGTTCCGTGCGCAGGTTACAGGAAGTTTGAATGTAGTTTTTATGGGTGAGCAATATTGTTCCAAGAGTTCTCAGCAAAATCAATTGAGTTGTGATGGTTTTTCGACTTTTCTAGTAGTTGTAGCATGTAATTAGGTCACTAAACTTGTCTTTTAAGATTTTTTTATTTTATTTTTTTTTGTATTAGAGATCCTTAATGTTTGATCCTTTAGTATTTTGATATATTCTTGAAGCCTTTCGAACTCTTATGTTGTTATTGTTTCAATTGTATAAATGAGAATTGATGTTATGAATATGGAAATATGACTCTTTCATTTACTTTGGAGTCCAGATTTTGATTTAATGTGTTTTTAAGCATGATATTATACGTATGGACTTGATTTGATATGTATAACTTGTTGGTATTTGTATTAGTTTAGTGTCTAACATATATAGGTGATTGCACGACTTGAAATGCCAATTTTCTATATTTTAAGGCTTTGTCTCAAGACAAAAAGACCATGTTTGCCTAAAATATGCATTTCCAAGTGTATGTCTAAAGACATAGTATGCATGTCTTAAAACATGGGGGCTAAGTCTCGAGACATGCAATTAGACCTATTCATGGGTCGGGTTACTTGTCCAAGCCTAAAGTCTTATCTGAAATTTGAGAAAAGTTTAGACAAAAATACTAGGCTTGAAAAATAGGCTTGGATAAAAAAAGGTTATTTAAAATATTCGAACATTCAAGGCCCAAGCCCGTCTCGACTCATTTCTAAATTTCTAATCTATTATATTATGCAATTTATAACATATACAAAAATTAAATCTATATTAATATATAATACTATAATGTAGACATTAAAAATTTTTAATATGCATATATATAATTTTAATAAGTGAAAATTATATAAAATTATTAACTATTAATTTAAAAATATTATAAATATTTTACAAATAATTTTAAATAATATGTACGGGCTTAAAATGAGCTTAAATTAACGGTTTGAAAATATAGGTTTAAATTAAATTTTAAGCTTATTTTTGAATTGAGCCAAACTAAAATAAGCATAAAATATATTAATATTGTAGTTAAGTCTGGCTAATCCTAAACTGTGAACGTGCAAGTCAATACTAAAATATAGTTCCAAAGATTATAGGTCTCAAAATATGGACTGTTATGTGTCGAGAATGGTTCACCAATACTTGTTTAGTAATTTGCATGGTATTGAACCCTATTTTGAATAATGGCCAAGAGGATGACTCCAGTGACCAATGTTCTGTTTTATATCCGCTCATCTTCTCTGATTAAACTTGGATCGACAGCCTAAATACAATATTTCGTGATGATTTTTGGTTTAATTGATTGATTCAAGTGTCAAATGTTGCTATTCGTTCATGCTATTTATTTATGTATTATACCTAAACTGCCAAAATTCGTCATATACTTTAATTTTATTATTAAATTCAAAATTCAACAAATATATTATTATTACATGTAATTGAAATAAATTAATATTAGATTTAACAACTAGATTTAAGTTGATCAAATTATGTAATAACAAGAAATTATTGACATAAATTTCGCATTAAAAAGAAATAAACTTGAACGCCAAATCATGTTTGTTTAATGGGAAAATAGTTTTCCTTTCAACAGCAATCCAAGAAAAGCAAATTTAGTAAAAAGATGAAGAAATATATTACATTGATTAAAGAAAGTACAGAGATAATATACGAGACAAAATGACAAACAAATCTCTATACAAAGAGTTGCGATTTTCCATTTTTTGTTTTCCCCAGAAAATTAACAAAGAAAAAACAGTGGCACCACCACCGTAAAATAAAACTTCTTTTTTCCGATCACTTTTTCGTCGTCTTCTATTTACAATGCAAATTACCCAAATCAAAATCACCATCAATATCCGACCAACTCCGATACCCACCCAACATCAGGACCCGACCCGGTAGGATCAAGTAGGTCAAGAGAATTTTCCTCACTCAGCTTAGCGTACATCCTTGTCCTCAAGTCTCTCCCGGATTCCACTCTCTCCATTGCAGGTTCCTCAAACGCATTATTGTTTTCCCAGAGCTCAAACTTACTGAGTCCGGACCGAGTCGGGGTACGAGTTGGAGTAAGAGGAGAGCCGGGTCGGAGCATGGAGCTCCTTGGAGAAACAAAACATGATCCCCGAGAACAAGTAGTTCCCATTTTAGCTTTACCAATCTGTAGATTACGTACGGAAGAGGTGAGTTCACTTACCGAGTTAAATGAGCCGCTCGGCGACGTAGGTGGTGAGTCAGAAGGTGGAGATATTGGAGGCGAAGCCAAAATGGAAGTTGGTGAAGAAACATAGTCTAAACGATAGCGGATAGGCGAGCCGAAGTAATCCATATCACTTGACCCGGACCCGGACCCATTCCCTCTCGGACTCTGCTGCGGTAAGACCCGTAGTTGCTCCGGCGTGTGAGCAAAAAAACAAACCCTCCGTTTACAACAAGTACCGTCCTTGCATGGCTGAGTCCGGTAACGAGTTGGGTGGAGCCAACACTCAAACACGCCATGAGCGAACTCACACGAATCGCCTTTTTTACAGTTTCCTTTGCGGAAATCCGGGCAAGCGGATCCAGAGTAATGGAACTTCCTCGGATCCCTCCGCCGTGCCTTCTCCCCTGGGTGGGCGTACGGACACTCGGTCCAGTCATGTGACCTGCCACGAGCACACCTCCTCACCTTGAACTCGTACATACGGAAATGGTCGCACGAGAATGCATCGATGATGTGTACGTCGGAGTCATCGCTAAGGGTGTCGGGCTCGAGATCGTTCGAGGGGAGGTAACGGCGGAGCGCCTTAAGGTATTCTACGGGACAAGGGCTGCAGGGTGCATTGCAGTTAAAGCCGACGGCCGGAAAGTTATCCGCCGAATCATTTAACGGTTCCCAGTCGGGGATATTGACGGTAGGAAAGGGTCGTGTAATGGGTTTTCTGATCATCATATTTTGGACATCCTTCGTTCTGCTATTCTATCTTGTTGGGAGAGGACGGTTCCCTTTTAATATAAACTGCTTTTCTAACCCCTAGTTGTTTCCAGTTAATCATGGTTGAGTTATTTTATATTGTAATTTATATATTACTGAGATTAAATTTAACCTGAGTCGAGTGGGAAAAATGTATAATAGTCGTATTTAAGACTTTATTTAACAATATATATATATATATATGAGATTTTATTTATTTATTTATTTTGTGTTTATTATTTGGTAAATTACACCAACAGTCACTCTAATTTTAATTCAGTCACTAATTTTTAAAAAAATAACAAATCAGTCCTATTAATCATTTTTCTTTATAGATGTAACAAAAAAGTGACATGGCATTTAATCAGCCATCACGCTATTTCGAACCCAAAATACATATAAGGGTAAATTAACCAATAGTCACTCAACTTTCAATTCAATCACTCAACTTTCAAAAAATAACAAATCAATCCTACTAACTTTCAAAAAACCAGACACCCAAAAAGAAAAACAAATAAAACCATTGAATGAATTCTTCTTGTTCAGGAAGAAAGCTGAGAACCATGGCTTCCTCATTTTCATTACCACAAAATACCATTTTATATATCCTTTCTAGACTACCTAGTTCGACGCAACCACAACTTTCGTTGTCAACCATCTCCGACTCTCTTCTTCTAATCTATCTCTCATCCTCCTTTGCTACAATACCGAGTCCAATTTCGACTTTGGGATCTTGCTAATCACTGACCCAACCCAGAATTTTAATTGTCGGCATTTGATTGTCCCTTTGGAGAAACCACTTTCTTTGTTCCTGAAAATCATGGGTTCAGTCGATTGTTTGGTTTGTCTAGATGTTCCCCTTGTTTTTCTTTTGATTTTGTTTTATGCAACTTGATAATGTTGGCAATAGAGTTAGTGTTGTTTAGCTTAATTGACGACCCTTTTTGTTTATATCATTATATCCCATGAAGATATCGAAAAAACTGAGTCGTTTTGGTTCTTGAATCGTTTGAATGTTGCTTTGGATGATTTTCTCCTCATTGATTTGGTTGTGGGTACTAATAGTGTCAAAATTGTCTCCAATCCCATTTTGATCTGGTTTTTTCAGGGTTAATGGCTTTGGGAAGCAGAAAAAGATAATCGGATCCCAATCGTGATGGCTTCTCTATTAGGGGGTTGAAAAAGAAAAAAAGAAGATAGGATTGTGGTTTGGAGCTCAACGATGGTGATGCCAAATATGGTTGTGATAGAGGCGGCGACGGCGAGATTGTTAGGATAGAGAAGAAGTATAAACATATTGGGTCATTTACGTAAAAAGTAAAAATATTGGCCATTTATTAAAATACGAAAAAAGAAGGATAAAAAAAAGTCACTCAACTTTGCCTCGTCTAACGTGGTAAGTTAACTGGCCACATTAGCTAGTTTACTTGTCACGTCACCTATCTCGTTAAGCTTGTAATGGAAAATGTTAATAAGTGATTGTTTTGTAACTTTTCGATAATGATGTTAATAGGTGATTGATTTCTTACTTTTCAATAACATTGGTGACTAATTTGTTATTTTTTGAAAGTTGAGTGACTGAATTGAAACTTTGCCTCGTCTAACATGGCAAGTTAATTGGCCACGTCAGCTACTTAATTGGCCACGTCACCTGTCCCGTTAGGCCTGTAATGGAAAATATTAACGAATGACTGATTTGTCACTTTTCGATAACATTAGTGACTGATTTGTTATTTTTTGAAAGTTGAGTGAATGAATTGAAACTTTGCCTCGTCCAACATGGCAAGTTAACTGGCCACGTCAGCTAGTTAATTGACCATGTCACCTGTCCCGTTAGGCCTGTAATGGAAAATATTAACGAATGACTGATTTGTCACTTTTCGATAACATTAGTGACTGATTTGTTATTTTTTGAAAGTTGAGTGACTGAATTGCAATCAGAGTGACAGTTTTGTCAGCTGCATCAAAGTTGAGTGACTGTTGGTGTAATTTACCCTTTTATTATTATATTAAATAGTTATTAATTTGATATTATTTTTAATTCAAACATGTTAATCATTATATAATGATTAAAGTGATATTTTCAAAAGTATTATGATGTTATAAACCAATTTTTTGAACTCACAATGAAGGTTAAGAAATAAAGGGAAATTTAGCAAAAAAATATTGATATTAAAACTTTATTAGGAAATTGAGTTCTTTTTTTCCTGAAAAATAGGTTAATTTTGGAGAGAAATAAAAAATGTGTCCAACAGAATGTGTTTTCAGCTGAGGTAGTAATAGGGAGGCTGAAAGTGCATCCTACGCATTTTCGTCCATCCTTTTTTTTTGTATTGGGTGTTGAAATTTTGAGAGAGATTTATTTTGTGTTTGTATTCTAGGAAAAATTTGTGATACTTTTAAGGTATGTTTGATTTTACGGTGATGCAGTGTCGCTCGGAGACCCACACTTTCCATTTCTTATGTAGAGAGTGCACCATCATTTTAGAAGATTGAGCTTCTAGTTCACGGTGGCTATACGGTCATGGGTTAAAGTATAACTAGGGCTCCTAGTTGACGGTGGTTATGTGGTTACGGATTCAAGTATAACTAGGACTCTCAGTTAACGGTGGTTATGTGGTCACGGATTCAAGTATTACTCGAACCCCTAGTTGATGGTGGTTATGCAGTAACAAGTTCAAATTTTATGCCACCAGAAGAGAATGTTCTATAAATCTTATATATAAATTTGAGATCATAATCATAGAGGAAAAAGTGGCTCACTAGTATAATAAACTTATTCTTTTATTCTATCAAAATAGTATCATTAACCTTGTTGTCCAAAACCTGTGTCAAAGGTGGGGGCAAAAAGACTTTCAGGGAAAGTGACCGTGACGGTGGAGAAAAAGCTGAAACGTGAGTCGAGGGGCAACAATTGTAATTATTAACGAGTTATTTAATCACAACAATCGTTGCTGCCTTGAGTCGCGTTTTAGCTCTAACACAGTCACTTCTCTCCCTGAAAGTATTCTTACTCCCAACTTTGTCACAGGTTTTAGACAATGAGATTAAGGATACTACTTTGATGGAAAAAAAAGAATAGGTTGACTATATTAGTGAGCCCATTTTTCTCCATGGTTATGATCACAAACTTATGTATGGGGTTTGTAAAGCATCCTTTTCTGGTGGCATGAAACTTGAACCCGTTATCGTATAACCACCGTCAACTAGGGGCTTGAGTTATACTTGAATCCATGACTGCATTATACTTGAATCCATGACTGCATAACCACTGTCAACTGGGAGCCCTAGTTATACTTCATCCCATGATCGTATAACCACCATGAACTGAGAGCTTGAGTTGCAATGCGGCATTTTTTAAGGTGATGGTGCACTCCTCACACGAAAAATGAAATTTGTGGGTATCTGAGCGCCAATGCATCACCGTGTCAACTCAAACATACCTCAGAACTATCACAATTTCTCCCTAAAACACAGACACAAATAAATTTTTCTCCCCAAATTTCCAACACCCAACAGAAAAAAAAAACTATTTTTGGAATGATGAAAACAAGTCCAGTAGGAAGCGTTTTTTGTTTCTCTCTCCAAAATCAATCTATTTTCTAATTAAATTTTAAAATCAACATTTTCTTCCAACTAACCCCCCAAAATAAACATATATTAATTTTATATTTTAAAAAATAAAAAAATTTGTTGATATATAACCTTTAAACAGAATAATAAAAGATTTTGAACCAGCATGTAAGTAACAATATTCATATCAATTGAGTTTTTATTTTTTTACTTCACTATCCAAGTTAAAAATCTATCATATAGGTTTTTTATATTTTTAATTTTTTGTTTTCTAGAACACTCCAAAAAAAATATAAAAACATGTTTTTTGTTTCAAAAATTAAAAACTTTTCCAATTTTCAATCTTGTTTGTAAAATCGAGTAATAATCTTTTATTAACAGAAAATAATAATATTATTACAAAACCAGGTTTTTTTTCTATTTGTTATTTTTTAATATAATATAAAAATATATGACAGTTTTTTTTTTATACCTAAAAGTATTCATAATTCCCTCAATTTTAAAAATAAAAGCAATTTGATGCTCTAATGAACTAAAATTTAATCATGATAGAATATATATATTTAAGAACGCTATAATTATCTAAAAATGTCATCATTAAAATATTTAAAAATATAATTACAGGGACCGGTTAAATAATTCCTTTCATCCACTTTCTTAATTTAACTGTAAAAAGGACGGTCGATGTGACGGTAAAACTAATGTAAGTAAGGGGCTTATCCTGGCCGGTGATTTGAAAGTCATTAGGTAAAATCTTTACTGTGGGCGTGATTCTGAGTGGGTTCCGGGGACATTTTGCTATTTCACTATTATTTATCATTATTATTTGTGCTTATCTCTTTGTGCTTAGGTTGTGATAAAATGCATCACTGCCGGGTGACACAACTCTTTTTGTCTTTGTATGAATTCGAAAACTGATTGTTTGGGGTCCCTTTGGGGTTATTTTTAAGGGAACTTGTCGTTTATTGCAGAATAAAGGTATAAAATTTCGCAAGTTTAGCTCAACTGTTTGTTCTTTTAGTTTTCGTATCCGGAAAAGTATTGGCAGAAGTGAATGACGAATTTCCTTCGAAAGATAAAGGGCCGGCCATCGTAAAAAGAGATGGTGAAAGAGGATAAGAGAAAAGGTAGAATGAGAGAGATGGTTTGAGATAAAAGGACGCATAATATGTATGTTATATGTAAATATCTTATGCGCGGTAATATCATATCTTATTTTTTTTAAAAACGATAACACGACTCTATAAATTGGTGATGTGATAATATAAAGTAATTTAACAATTGATGATTATTCCATCATGATTGAAAGGTTTTAGGCTTTAATTTCAATGATATAATGTTTAAGAATCATCTAAATTTTAAGCTCAAATTTTAATTTAAAAAACATCAATCATCGTCTCACTCGACTCAACGGATTGAATTTTGTTAATTGTAGTTGAAAGAAACTTTGAAGATTGTAATAGGCTAATTTTAGCCTAGGCCCCAAAAAATAATAACCGAAGCCAAATGATGCAATCGGTCGAAAACAAATCAAAAAGGGCCAAATTGAAAGACAATCATTAAATTGTGGCCAAATAAAAAAGATGGAGAAAGCCAAGGAGTTATCAAATTTTGTTGACTTGATAAAAGGCTAAAAATAGAAAGATATGATTTTTATTTTTGTTTTTATTTATTTTTATTTTATTTAGGCTATTTTTAGTAAACCCCATGTATATAAATAGGGATATTTTGTTCTTTGAAAGGGGATCGATTCCTTTTGGTATTCCTACTTCGATTTGGAATTGGATTATTCTCTTTTTTTCCTATTTCCATTGGAATTGAATTATTTTATTTTCTCTTTCAATTACATGAGAATTGAATTATTTGTTCTTTATTTTTTCTAAATTCGTCCAATTGCTTTTAGCCCTTCCCTTTTTTTATTGTTTTGCAATTAAGTTTTCAATATTCTTAATTTTGGCCCTAAAATTTGTTTAGACTACATTTTGGTCTTCCTTGAAGCTGTGTGTTTTGGAGGGTGGGGATTATTTCCTTTTTGGTCCCTCCTTATTATTCGCACGTTCAGTCCATTTCTTTTTATTTATTTTTAATTTTCCCCAAAATTTTGCTTTAAGGTTCAATTTAATCCTTTTTTTATTTTCACTATTTTATTATAAAATTAACTAATTTAATATATTATTGCTATTATTATTATGTTTCTATTTATATTTATTTTGTTATTCTAATACTATTATTATTTATCTAATTTTTATTTACCTATTTATATTTCTACTATTATTATATTTTTATTTCTATTTATATACTAATATTATTTTCATTATTATTTTTCTTATATATGTTTTTTACTCTTGTTATTAACATTCTATTTTTTTACATTTTTTGTTATTATCTATTTTAACTTTTTATATAACGCTCATTTCAAATTTTTATACATTATTTATTTTAATATTTTAATATATTATGTATTTCAAACTTTTTTTACACATTATATATTTTGAATTGTTTATATATTATTTTTAAAGAGTTTTATATATTATTTTATCTTGAATGGATACTAATTTTTTTTAAAAAATTATTTTATATATTTTAGATTGCTTTTATAACATTCATTTTAAATCCTTTTTATATATTATTTGCTTAGAATTGTTTTATATTTTATTTTAGATTTTCTTACTCTGTATTTATTTGTTATTTGTGATTCATTATTATAACATTTTGTTTATAAATTATTACTTTGCGTTGTACATTATTATTCCATCGCATTTTATTCGCTTAAAAGGCCGTGTTTTAATATTGTTTAAGTTTTAAAATCATTTTATTCAAAAGTTTTCAAAATAAGGCAATACTCGGTATTTGGCATCTTCGAGAAGATTGTGCCCTAACTTACTGGGTTCCAATTTTCCTCGTTGAATCTAAGTAACCGGGTACTCTTTTTCAATCAAAACGTATAAGTTTCAAATAAAAGCTTATTATCAGGAATTCGAGATGTTGTGTCCTAACTCACTAGATATGACATTTTGTATCTCGGGATAAGGATTTCTAAAAAAAAGAGGAAATGTTCTATGTTTGGAAATTCGAGAAATCGTTCCCTAACGTGTTGAGTTTTGGTTTTTTGTTGGACCAAATAATAGAATATCCTTTTGTAATTTTCAAATGTATGAGCTTTCGAAAATCAAGAATTGATCGTGATTTCGAAGGTTTAAAGAACCATGTCCTAACGTGCTAGATATGATATTATATTACTTTGAAACAAGAGAATTTTAATGTTCAATTTGAGTTATTCAAATGTTTTAAAAGAAATTGTATTTTAAAATATTTTTTTAAATTTTAGACATAAGGACATTGTTTAATCAGTTTGGTACCAATTCTGGGCATAACGAGGGCGCTAATCTTTTCTCGTATGTAACCGACTCCTGAATCCATTTTCTCAAATTTCGTAGGCCAAAATCATATTTTAATAAAATAAAATATTTTTTTAGGTGACCCGATCACACCTAAATAAAAAGGATTGGTGGCGACTCCATACCTCGTTTTAAAGTTGATCCCGTTTTTCAAAATAAAAATGACTTCGACAAAGATGTTTCTAATGAAATTACTAGTAACTTCGAAGGTTGATCTTGAGTTTTCGCATATACTAATAAGATATAAACAGGTTTTGATGGATTAATTAGTCTATTGACACGTTGATGGAATGCATAGACGGGCCGTCATGTGCAAATGGGGGATGATTTGGCTTCATGTTCCTCTGCCACGTGTCATAGCTAAATGAGAAAATGTTCAATTTTCAATAATTGAATAAGTTGAATTAAATAAATTTTTAAAATTTTTAAAAGTAAAAAGATATTAAAAATAAAACATTCAATTTAACCGGTCCATATCAATTCCCAAATCAACTAATTTAATAACTTTCTTTAAATTAATATCCTAATCCAATTCAATTTAAAGAAATGATCAATCCATCCATTCCAAAAATATCTAAACCAAATTTACATTAATCAAATTAAAGCTCATTCAAAATGAATATTGTAATGCTAAGATTAAAACCCATTGACGAGGTTTGTATTTGGATAATATGTATATATCATAAATTTATTGATTGGTGTTGATTTACTTTAATAAATTAAAATATTTATAGTTTAGATAAATAATTTTATATATACCACTAAAGTAATGAAACAAATCGAAATTTATAAGCAAAACATGTTATTAACTTTTAAATATTAAATTGAAAGATATTAAAGTAAAGTAAAATAAAATTAGAATTTGTCCCACGTATAAAGTGGATGGAAAAAAAAAAAAACCTTTACATGTAGGTTTTATTTTTAAAAGTAATTATATTTTTTCATATATCATAAAACCATCATAGTTAAAAAAAAAGAGTTACTTTATAATTAGACAAGTTACATGAATAATAGTATTTTATTTTCTTTTGGCCACTAAAGATGAATAGTATTAAAAAAGGTTAAATAATTATTTAGTGTTTAAATCTGGTAAAAAAAATTATTTTGGATTTGAATTTTTTTGTTTAAGTTAGACTTTGAATTCGGTACTTGTTCTCTCATTGAGGTTTGAATTTTCTTTTTTCTAAGTTAGTCATTGAACTTAAAACTTTTTCTCATTTAGGGTACAAACTTGACAATTGTTCCCACGTTGGGATTTGAATTCTAAGGTTTTCAATGATTAACTTGGACAAAAAAAATTTAAGCCCAATATGAAAACAATTGTCAAGTTCAGAACCTAACTAGATTAAAAATAAACAAACGTCTCTAAATGAACCCTTTAAACACTCTAAATAATTTCTTTGCAAAATAAACATTTTTTTTATAAATGAAATAAAATGTAAATAAATATAACTAAAAGCGTAGTAGAATTTTAACATTCAACCATTAACGTTTAACATGTTTTCTATGTGTATTAATATTTTTACGCTAACATCTTAAGTTTAGATATTGTGTTGTACAAAATTGTTGAGCATTAAAACTATTACACATGGAAACTCTGTTAACTCACGACCTTCGTTGTAGCACTATGACTCCTTGGCTTGGTTTGTATTGCTCCGCCACTAGTATTGTACCGCTAAGCCTTGAAGAACACGCAAGCCAACCACTTTCGACAACTAAGCTACTTCGGCAAAACAATCATCACTTGTCACCCACATCTCTTGTAACTTAAGTGATGTCACATTACCCACCTATCATAGATCTTGGAAGAAACTAGCCAACCAACCAAAAATAGTCATGTGTCCCACAAAATCAACCTATATAAGCCCTCTCACATCAAAGACAATTTACATTGTAACAGTCTGATTTTCAATGATGCCAAAAGAATACGATTTTGACACCCCATTTTTATAAATCGAGCCCGTAAATAATAAATATGAATATTTACAAGGTTGGTATAAAAGTATATTAAAGTTTGGTTTGGTATTTTTTTTAATTAATAGTTAATTTAGACATGAGAACTAAATTGTAAAAATCTAATCGCTAAAGATTTTTAATTGGCTAAAGACTTAGGGATTTAAATTGTAATTAGTCAAATGTTCAAAATGGTAAATTAACCATTTTTAAATATGATTTAGTGACTTATGATGACATCTTCCACCTTTGTTAATTAAATAGGTTAATTAAACTAATTAAAGTATGATTACCTTAATTAATCAAATTAATTAGTCCTTAATCCCACTCTATAAGTTAAAATAACGTAAAGAAATAATCTTTTTCATTCATTTTCTTCTTTAATCCTAATTTGAGAGAAAGAAAAACTCTTTGAATCTAAAAACATTCGGTCCTTCAATTGGTAAGCAAATTAAGTCCTTTTCTTATAATTTTTATATTTTTGAGGTCATGGGAGCTTGATTTAGCTAGCCCATGTATCAATTTGTAACAATGCTAAAATTTTTGAAAGTTTTCATTGTTGATTTCTTGAAGAAATTGGTGTTAAATTGATAGATTTTAAGCTTAGATTATAAAAATGACTAGATTATAAAGTTTAATTATTAGTTTTGTACATAGGGACTAAAGTGAATAAAATGTAAAATTATTTTTAAATTTAGGTATAAATAGGAAGTAGAGGGTCCCTAATGTATGTAATTGAAGACGGTTTTCAAATCAAGGCTCAAAATTGAAAGATATGGTTATTTCGAATTTAGGGACTAAATTGAATAAAATATAGAATTTTAGTGTTATCAAAAAATAAGATTATATATGTTCATTCGTGTCATGACATAATGTATAAATTTTGGTATTGATGAATTGAATGAAATACCTATATAGATCAAGAATTAGATCAAACCGGAGATAATCGAAGAAAAGCAAAAATTATTGAATAGTCCCTAAAGAACCAACTTGTTGGTGTTTTGATCAGGTAAGTTTATATGGTATTTATTTACTTAAGTTGTTATGTAATTGATTTGTTTATATGTGTTTTATTGTGGATTAATTGGTTGTGAATTTGTTCGTAAGGCTAAAGTTGGACTAAATTGAAAAGTAATGTTTTTATGTGTAAAAGATGTCTGTGTGAACTTAGTAAATGTTAAGATACAATTGTCATGCCAATAGGGTCTTGTGTGCACTTGTTCAAGATTGATTAGAAATGTTACCGAGGTCCAACATTTGTTACAGATTTTTAGATATATATAGGTTTAGCTTGAATGAATAACCTGATGTGTCGTTCTAAAGGTTTAGCCTGAACGTGTAACTTGACATGCTTATATATTTAGCTCGGACAAGTAAATGGTGTGGTGTAGATACCTTTGTATCCAAGTCTGTTTACTAGGGTTCATCGGGCGAGATAGTTTAAACGAAATTGAGAAATTAAAATGGGATGAAATGAACTTGACTTTCAAATGGTAAGTTATTGAATGAATTGTGCAAGAAACGTTGATTTGAGGAATGTCATTGATATGTATGTGAATGTAATATCCCTTGATTGAGTATGAGCTTGAAATTGTTATCTAATGTGACATGAATTGGCATGTTGAGTATTTGTGATATCATATGTTATTGATTTTAATCAAAATGCTTATAATAATGATGATTTTTATTGTCATGTCTAGCCAAATATTGTGCCAAGCTAAAATAACTTAGAAATGTTGGTAATAATAAGGTAAATTTTGTTTAATACCTATAAATTTATTAAGTATCCTATATGCTTACCTTATATGTTTTTCCCTTTCCCTTATAGATTGTCATATTGCAGAACTTATCAAGTCGGATCCTCTTGATGCTCACACTATCACCAAATCGATAACTATTTGATCATTTTGAGTTTAGGGTTGTTGCATGTATATGTGTTACCCTAATGTATATAAGTCTTAGTGAATTGAAAGGTTTGGGATGATTTTGGCAATTTTTGTTTTTGAATGTTGGCCATGGCATCTAACATGGTCAATGCATGGTTTGGTTATGTTTGATGCTTTTGGGAAGTTGATATATGAACTTATTAACTCGGTATGTTTATGTTGGTAACATAAGATAAGTAAAAGAGCTAATTTGATGCCTAGTTAAAATGATATGTTTCATTGTCATGCTTGAGATATGTATTGGTGTATGGTTGATTTAGTTCATGTTAAAGGTCTATAAACTATTAATGGATATAATGTAAATAAGTGTTTGCAATTTGAAGTGAAATGGTATGATTCAATATTGTGATATGGCATAGGTATATATTGATATTTGGATAGCTCGGTAGGTATGTGTTTCATGACATTGAATTGTTAAGTTTAATTGATGTATAAGTGTTGAATGCCTTGTTAAAAGGTTGGATTGAATGCCTTGTTAAAAGGTTGGGTTGAATGCTTGAATTTGTTTAGTATAATTTGATAAGTTTTGGATCAAGTAAAAGTAATCATAAGTTGAACTTGTTGAATGAATGTAGTTGGAAACTATGAAATAGGTACCAAATTGTACATTTTTATCAAAAACAGGGAACTCGTCTCGACGACCAACTTCCCTCATCACGATGTCACTTACTGTCTGCTGACGTTGCGAAGAGTTCAAGTATTTATAAATAAAGAATCCCATCAACATAATAAATTTAAATGTTTAACAAATTTGATGTTTAAATAAATTACACAAATTCGTAAGCAAGGTACGGGCACTGAGGGGATCGATATTTTCGGGAAAAGTCTTTAAAGTGTCGTTTATCACATATTCGACATTGCTCTTAACAGTTGAATGTATTGTCTTATATTAAGATTTTGTCTCTCAACTTTACAAAAAGCTCTCAAAATTTACGCTACCATGCTCCCAAAGAAAAATAAACCACCTTAGTTGGTGGTTTAAATCTCCGTACGCATCCTCTATGATTAATATTCTGCCTTTCCTCTAAATATATATCTCCTCCGTCAATCGAGGCACTCCAACTTTGTAAATCTACAAAACTTTTCATAAAATCAAAAGATAAAATTTTGACATAAGATAATCCATTTAATTGTTGAGGACTATATTAAATGCTCTAAACACCACACTTTGAACACTTTATTAAAAAGGGTAAATCTTTCAATAAAGCTAGGCGTTTTTGCAGTGGACTAAATTCATAGTGGCGGCCGAAACTTAGGCGATAAAGTTTGATTCTGATTTAACGCATGCAAGTGGCACTGGAACAAAATTATTATTGAATGGAATTGTGTCCCAAAGTCCCAAGTATGTCGGAGACTACTGCAGCCGAAGAGGACATTACTGATTGAAATAGCTCCAAAACAGCATCGTTTTTGCAACTCCACTTGGGGTACTAGAATCCAGATCTCCTCAATCTATGGAAATAAACGGCTGTGATTGCACTCACTTCTCGATAAATTTCGCAAACCGACAAAACGAGCGAGCACATGATCCGTACGAATAGGAAATAAAAATAAATAAATAATTAATTAATTATCCCCTTATCGACCCAGAATTCCGTACGACAACACGTGAGACGGATCGCGTCACATGTGCAGCTCCAGTCAAAGAGAAGAGTACACGTGGTTGGTGCCACAGAGAGGTGGCGGCCTATGGGAGCTTAATTTCCGAAACTGACGTTTAATCCCACTTGATTCGAACACGTGGCATCCTCTTTTATTAGATCTGATATTTTGATTTCTCGAGATCTCCGTGATCTTTGACTCTGCTTTTACTGTTCCTTGATTTTTCATTTTCCTCTTTTTAAAAAAAATTTAATTGAAGATTTATCCACAAGGGTTTTGTAGCATGTGATGCTCGGACGGGGGATCTCCGTGTCTCTGACCCATCTTTGTCGTTTTGTTCATGCGGTTAGTACCTGCTTTTCATTATTTTTCATATTTTTTATTTACATAATTTTTGTAATTAACTATCCTAATGAAAATTTCAAGTGGGGGAGAAATTTACAAATATAAAATATTAATTTTTGAAATAAAAAAAATTAAATGTGTTACTTTTAGTTTTTAGTCAATTAAAATTATAAATAATATTCTTAGGTTAAATATTTTTTAGGTTTAAATTTGATAAATATTTTCATATTGAGTCTTAATTTTTTTTTTCAACTTAAGCCATGAACTTAGTAATTTTTCTCACATTTGTCTCTGAATTTTTTTTGTTCAAATTAGGTCCTAAACTTGACAATTATTCTCCATTGAGAATTAATCTTTTTTATGTCTAAGTTAATCTATGATATTTCTTTGAAACCCTAAATTTCAAGTTTCAATGTAAGCACAATTATTAAGTTCCAATGTAAGAAGAATTGTCAAATTCAACATTTTTCTTTAGACAAAGACGTTGTTTTTTTCCACTTTTTGGGTGGTAAATGTTTCTCAAAACATAAAGTGTGAATCAAACTCATATTTGAATTGAAATTGAGATAATGGTGTAAATTCTTTTCTTCTGAATCAGATGGATTCATATCTGAAATAGGTTGACAATAAGTTTTTTCAATGATTAACTTGGGTAAAAAAAGAGTTCAAATCTAAATGTGAAATAGTTGCCTAATTTAGGCCTAACTTAGACCAAAAAACTTTGAAGTCCCAATATAGGTATAGTTGTCAAATTCATGTCCTAATTAATGATTTAACCCTTACCCTTAAATAGGAAGATAAAACATGCTTTATGGCACTCAAACCCACGCCCTTCACTAGAAATAATTACCAATACCAATCAAGCTAAGACTTAATTGGCAATATATGTTTTTTGATAGTAAAGTAGAGATGGAAACATAGAATTAAAGTTTACAGTGTCTCATGGTGACTCGCCCTTCTTTATCCTTCTGTATTTCAGCCAAAAGCTCCATATAGGTGGTTGATGAACAATATGCAAACCTATGTCATGCTCCATGGCCAACTAGCTAACCTGTCCGTTACAGTATTCCCCTCCCGGTAGATGTGAACTACTTTGACTTGCCATTAACGTTTAAACATCCCCATAAATGCTCGAGCCAAAGAACTAGGAGGTGGAGAACCGGAGGTACCCTTAAGCATTTTGACAGCCCTTAAATTATCCACCTCTACAATTAATTAGCTTCCGATATCCCATTGAGCAAGCCATATCCAAGCCATTGAGGACGTCCCAAAGTTGAGCTTCGAGAATGGTTGTAATGCCATTAAGTACATAGCTGTTAACCAACCCTTGCTATGGAACCACACATCGTCAAATCTCTTCGTCTTCGTCTTCTTATTTTAGGTCATATTTTTTTTTTATAAAATTTGAGAGTGATTATATTTCCTTTGAATTACATTAAAAGCAATCTAAATTATTATCTATATATTTTTTCCATTTATTTTCTTTATGTAAGTTGTTATATCAACTTCAAATATTAATCATGCATGTTTTGCCAATAACTATAATATAAACTTAAAATATTCACTTATCAGCATTTTAAAATCTATTATTAAGTTCAATTCTTGGTTTACTTTTGGGGGGCAAAATGTTCAATACTTGTTAAAACATAGAATCTTATGCAATCATAATAATTTTTAGATTTTTTCTTTCTTTTAAGTTTTTGTTTTCCTTTTCTTTTTCATTAAATTTTCACTTGTATTCAAGGGTGTAGCTTGCCAACCCCTAAAATCATTTAATTTTTTTAATTTTTAAATTAATAAAAATGAAATTGTACTTTTGCTCCTCTAAAAATAATAAAAATTTAATTTAATCCTTTAAAATTTATAAAGATATAGACTATTAAAGTAGTGAAATTATATTTTTATTATCGTAAAAATTACAACTTAGTTTCGGACTCCTAAAGAAATTTTCTGACTTCCCCTCTACTTGTATTGTATAAAAACATCTAACTACAAAGTCTGTTCACTATTTATTGTTTATTTATTTCCAAAACTTTTATAGGAATTTATAATTTTAAAATCTAAATTCAATTTTTTACTTTTGAATTAAATAAATTATTTATAATATAAATTCACATTATCTATTAAATGGCAAAATTATGAGGTTTTTAATTGTTGAGGAAGCATTTGATTGGAATAAAGATGGGTTTTGGATTAGGATGACTTGCTTGAATCTTAAAAAGCTTTTTACTTTATTGGAAGATAATGTGCTAAAAAATATTCAATTAATGCCAAGTTGTGATCTATTCAAACCCTTTTATTTGGAGTAATTGATAATGACAAATCTGCCAATTAAGTTGAACCAAAAGTCATGGGTTGGGTTAGGTTTCTACTCTTATAATTACTATCTCTTTCACTTTTAATCAAACTTTAGTTTAAGATTTTAAATTTTTAATATTTCCTCCTATTTATGTGTGAATTCATTAATTAGTTTGAGATTAATTTGTAATGATTTATTCGAATTAAAGTTGTTGATTTAGTCGTAATTTAGTTGAGAATTTATGAAACCTTTTTTTTAATATTTAACTTTTGATATTTGGTAGCTACTTTGAATCTCGATTAAATTCAGAGTTAAGGTTTTAAGTTAATATATAAAAAAATTGTACTTTGAACCTCAAAATAATAAAATATTAATTTAGTCTGTAAAATTGTATTTTATCTCTGGTTTCAGCTCTTGTTTGGAGTCGAGTGATGTTAAATATTTCTAGGAGAACAAACTATATTAACATTATTTTTTCCATTTGCAAAACTCAAATCTAAAACAAAAAATACATCAAGATTGTTGCCAAATGACTCAACCAGTGAACTAATGGAATCGTTCCATGGCCAAAAGTGCAAATATATAAAAGCAAAAGAGAAAAGGAAATTACTTGAGCAAGTCCCTTTCGTTTTTTTTTATTTGTCAATTGAACAAACATAGCAAATTGCTGGTTTTAGGTTTAATAACTGTGGGCATTGGGAAATTCATTACAACTTTTCTTTTAATTGGTCGGTTTTCAGGCAACTAGGGAGAAAGAAAACAAAACAAATTTTGTAGGACATGTACAAAAATCGGAATACAAGTTAGGAGCTGGAAAAGCTTTACTTTTTTGTCTTTTTCAAATTAATTATAAATTATATTAACATTAATATTAATTTATTGTTTTTTAACTTAACCGACCAAAAAATTTACTCTAAACTATATGCATATTGCAATTATTAAAATTAGAGATGATAACAGAGTGAAACAAAGTAATTTTTTGCTCTCGATTCTAACTTAGTATTTATACCTTACATCTCGTTTTTATTTTCTTTAAAATTTCAATACTTGAACCCAATCTCTAAAAAAAAAAAAAAAAAAAAAAACTCAACTCTACTCTCCCCAAATATTAAATAATTTTTATATTAACAAGTATATATAATAGATAAAATTTTATAAACTTTTAAAAGTAATTAGAATATATAAAATTAGTTATAAAATTGAAAAAATATATATTTTGATAACTTTTTTGAGGTAGATGAGGCAAATATGATCAAAATCCTACCTTAGAAATTTTAATGAAAACTCTCTATCCTACTTTGAAATCAAATTTTTAAAAAGAAGAATTATATTATTTTTTCTAAATTCGAATCATATTGGAACCCGTTAAATTGATATTATCTTTGCCTTCCGTTAATTAGGGTTAGTTTAACATTGTTGTTAAAAAATGTATAGTATTTTTAAGATGTTTAGTTTAAAATTTTCTAAGTGTTCGATATTATTGTAAAAAATATTGTGAAAAGTTAAAATATTCATTTATAATATTATGATATAAAGTAAAAATTAAAATAATATTCAAATTCATTAAAATATTATGATATAATTTTAAGAAATTATTATAAATTATTTCTAAAATGTAATTCAACTTAGATTATAGTACAATAATAATTTCATGAGCAGTAGCATAAGTGACTCAAATATATTGTCCGCGGTGCTTTATTATTATTTTAGTATTAACAAATATTTAACTTAGATTATAGTACAAATATAACAAAATTATTTATGATAAATCATTGTTAATACTATCAAATGTGAAATATAAAATTTAAATACTTATTGAGTAATTAATATAATTTATTTGTAAAATTTAATTTATATATATATTATATTTAAATTTTACAGTTAATATAAATGAAGGGTAATTTTATAATTTTACACCTAATTTGAATTTTAATTTAACTTGAAAAACTATTTATTTAACATTTCTTTTTAACATAAAAAATGGATTAAATTAAAAAGACATAAAGATAAATTTAGCTTATAACATTTACTCATTTTGTCATTTTGGCCTTATTCTTTATTTTTTGGGGGAGTCATTTTGACTCTCAACCTTTAAATTTTAGTCAAACTACTTGCTTTTGGACCAAAAACTAATTGAACTGTTAAATTTTGATAGCATTGACGTGGTAGTTCATGTGGCTTTTTACGTATACTTCACTGCTAACCTGGATAATTTTCTAAAAGTTTTTTTTGAAATATGTTTATTTTAAAATATCTTTTATTAATATGTTTTGAATTTTTATGAATTATACATGGACTGTCATACAAATAGTCACATCAATATCGTTAAAATTTTAACATTTCAGACAGTTTTTTATCCAAAGACAAACAATCTAACTAAATTTTAAAGTTTGAGGGCTAAAATTACCCAAAAGAATAAAGGCCAAAATATCAAAATAAGAAAATGTTATGGATTAAATTTATCATTATGCCAATTAAAAAATTAATGTATTTGGACCTAAACCCTAAATATACCTTAATATCCATAAGTAAAGGAAACGGGAGAGAGTTAAGGGTGAGTTGGTTTACATTCCCACCCTATTTATTATGGAGGCCCCACTCCATTTATCATCTGTTCAGAATTTTGGTTTTATTTTAAAATGGAATTACAAAGGCTGGGTGGATTTTTAAGTTCAATGCATTGGCATCAAATTATTAGGGTTAGTAAAGAAAACTGGAATTCATTGGTTTGAATTTGAAAATGGGCTATTGCATTTTGGGGGGTTCTGTTTTGTTGCATTCACAAAAATGTAGGTCCATTATTCATATCAATGGGGCCTATATCATTATGATTACTACTATTCTCACCCACTTGTCAACCAACTACGAATCAACAATCCTTTGGTACATGCATGCATATGCATCTCTCACAACATAATTAATAATTGGGTTAATTGCACAAAATGAATTTCGCTCAAATTTTAAAACATTTCAATTCCATCTTTAAATTATCTGATTTTATATTAATAAGATCTTTTTATTACTAATTTTTTTATTTAACTGTTAAATGAAACACTAAATTTTACGTGATATGATTTAAAATGAAGTAAAAAAAGGAATGCCGTAAAAATCTTAGTTGTTTTTCTTAGTTTTTTAATGTTAAAATTTATGCGCAACATTTTATTTTTCTTTAAATTTTTAAATTATGTCATATAAGATTTTATGTGACATTTAATGGTTAAATTGATACTTTCAATAATGGAATGATATAATATCAATAATTTGAAGATGTAATTAGAACATTTTAAAAATTGGAAACCAATTTAAAATGACGATCATAGTTTGGAAATGAATAATACAATTAACTCTTAAAGATTTTAAAAAATAAATAAATGAAACACAGGTCATTATTTTGATTTTGTAATAATCCATATATCTATATATTAAGAGAATTATTCTATATACTCCCAATGAAATAAGCGGATTTAAAATGTCATCATATGTCTTTATAAAATCAAAAAGAAAAAGACACATGATAACATTTTGAAACCAATTGTCAATTGAAAGTATAGAGAATAATTATCCTATATACCATATAATATATAGGATAATTATTATCTACATTGACAATGAAAATTTTTATTACACAAATAAAGTTATCCGTAAATTGTATTTAAAAAGAATATATATTTTTAGTCCATTTGTGGAATTAAAAAACTCTAATGACAATGTCAAACGTTGGTCATATATGATAAAAGATAATTGTAGTGTACACCAACACTAATAATGGAGGCCTACTATGTGGTGCTGTTTTTATTAAAGCATTTCACAATTTCTTAATCTCACTGGTAAAGTCTTTCAATAAGATAATTATCCTATTGAATTAAAAAAACAAGGACATAGTCCATTTTATTTATTTGTGTATATGTTACCACATTCTAAAACCATGGGCACCCATAGTCCATTTTATTTATTTGTGTATATGTTACCACATTCTAAAACCATGGGCACCCTTTTAACCAAATTGTGTTGCTTTAAACTTGTGATTCTCAATTATCATTAAATCTATAATGGCATGCAGAGAAAATTCTTCACTGAAACAAGTAGTTGCCTGAAAACGTGCAGGTTTCTGCATACTCTGTTAAGTGACAAGTAAATGACGGATACTTGCATAAACATATTGACACCAAAAGACATGTTGCTAGTATATATGATAGTTAACTTATTGTTGCCCAGCTGAGCAGCATTTGGAGCTTCATGCTGTAGCGTTCGGTCACGATTCCACTGGTAGGTTGCACTACACAAGCGGCTTTACCAGACCCAGACCTAGAACCAGCTACAGGTCTTCTGTTTTACTATGATGTAGAAGGCAATCTCGGGACTTTGGGCACCTATGTCATCACCAGAAAAGGGTGACAATGCCACTATTTCTACACAATGGCTGCTGCCTTTGAGCACCTGACATGGGTGCTTTCCAAAGTCCCAAGTTTCTTATGCAAAAGTAATGTCAGACTGTAGGAGGAGAAGATTGATGACAATTGCTGGAAGGAAGCAGAAATGCCAGAGAGAGTTAAGGTGATATATAGGGAGGGATCCACTTACATCTATGTAAAACTATTATGACTTTACATACTTCCATAACTTTTTTTTATGATTGATATTTTAATAATCCAATCATTGAATATATCAATATAATTTTACTTGCCACACATGTATCATTTCGAATTAATCCGATATTTTTATCATATCGATCTAAAATATTGTTTATATTAATATACATTTAACATATAAAAGTTTTTTTATATAAAACAAATAGTTAATTGACATACATGTCCTATATTAATGGAACATGAATTGTGACAATTGGATTGTTAAAACATCAATCGTAAAAGAAGTTATGAAAGTGGATAAAACCATGTTAATTTTACACCGTTATAAGTTTTTAGCCAACCAGTATAATAATGACATTCAAGATCATGAAGAGCTGTCAATCGAGCTAAAAGACTTGCGACCTAAGTTCAATTGGACAACTCCTCCCCCACCTTTTATCAAAAAAGAAAAAGAAGTGATCGAAAAAGTCATCTCCATGACTAAACCAGTTATTCCATTAAATCCTCAACTGGGAGACAACATGCCATCAAGTTTCCTTTCCTAAGATGACTGATTTCAACAGTTTGCTTGCAAAATGAAACACAACATAAACAAATGCTCACCTACATTGAAAGCATCAGGAAAACCCGAAATGCATTTGTTACAAGAGAAAGCTTCCTTCCTGCCCTCCTTATGGTACTCAATGTTCTCTTGCAAATTAAGATGCTCCCTTTTTCTTAAGTGTATGAATGGCTCTACTTGTTCTGCACAGAGACATCAATGCATGAATATTATGTGGTGAAATCATGCTCCTGAGAAGCAAATCTAATTGATAACCCGAGGTCATTTTTATGAAATTTGATTCTTTGGGAACCAATCTGAGTATAATATAGTACCCAAATAGTGTCACTCCTTGTTCAATACTTTAGGAACTTTGATATATGGCTCCTCATAACTTGGAACAGACGCTATCAGCGCTTCCCTGTTTAGAACATACCCAAAGTTAAAATGACTGGACAGTAACCCCGTGGAAAATTACAACTCAGAAACCACAGTGCAGGTGCTCACTTGTTCTCAAATGTTTGAGGGACATCTTCACGCAAATTATCACCTTCAGTGTCTGTGAATAAATAGAATGGCAAAAAGCTTGTTAGAGCTTAAGATTTAGAAAAAGACACATCTATTACTCCACATTAATTATACATTCAAACCGTAGTAGTTTTACAGAGGTTATGCTCTTAGTCCCTCTACTAGACTCAAATTTGAGATATAGTCACTATACTTGAATGTGGCATGATTTGGACTCTTTCTTTTATAATATCATTAGTCAGTCTAAATAGTTAACACCGTTAGTGATTCTGGTTAAAATGCTGATGTGGATTTTTGTTAACAATACCCTTCTAACACAGAAAAATAAATCAGCATCATGAGTTAGAAGGGTAATTTTAAGAAGAAGTTCCGGAATATTGACTTTAATTTGGCATAATATGACTTTTCTACTTCTATAATGTGATTAGTTAGTCCAAATAGTTTAATAGCCAGTAAATCCCAACTTTGAGCATAGTAGAAGCACCAAAATCATAATTTAGAATAGAGTTGGCGAAAAACCTTGTTATAATTTAATATTTAGAACAAACTGTATCTATCACTCCACATTTGTCAGTCCCCGCTTTGTTAAGATACCTAACTACAACTATTACTTTTTTATAGGAAGCAATACTAGACCACCATGTAGATTGTAGAGTGTTTAGGACCAGAAAGAATACTGCATGACAACTAAAACAGACAATCAATCAACCGTATAAAATCTAATTTACATGGTGCATATATAAACATGCCTTATCTTGCTTGAGAAAGAACAATTTTTGTGCCTTGCGCCTTGGACTATTAGGAGTCCTAGCACCTAAAGCATGGTTGGCACCTTTGCCAAGATTGAACCAAGCAACTGTATAAAAACTACCTTTCATTGATATGTTAATAAATGCCTCAATTATGCTCGATTAGTTCTCCTTCGAACACATATCAGAAATGTACAGTGCAATAGCAACACCAACAAACAAGAAAGAAATACCAATTTATATAAATGAGTTCTAAGTACCTGCTCTAATAGCAGGCTCGACATTGTCAAGATCAACAGCTTGAAGTTGCCCAAACCTGCAATAAAGAACCCAAAACTTAAAAGAAAGTTTCATCTGTTATTTTTCCAATCTTCAAGTTGTAATGTGATGAGAATTACATCCTCTGAGCTAATAAAATGGAGATTACATCGTTAATTATAAGTAAATACTTGGAGCATAACAACCATAAAGTATTTCTACAAGCTTTATCTTTACAAGAATCATGGGGAAAACCTGATAAATAATAACAGCTAAAAATCATTAATAAAAACCCAAGACCCAGCACCCAGTTTGTAGGGACATCTCCAAATTACTTATCGAATATCAATTTTGACTTGAATTGAAAAAAAGAAATTACCAGTCTATCACTTGTCCAATTTTGGGAGCAAATTCTTCAACCTGAAACCAAAGGAAAAAAAGGGTTGAAGAAATCAACTTCAGCCAAAAAAAAAAAAAAAAAGAATGAGAAAGTGAATAAAAATGGGGGCAAAAGGAACCTCATTTGGGGCGAGTGAAATTCGAGCAGTTTCAGCCAAGCCAGGCAAATCCGGTGGCTGCAAAGAAGACCTTGTTTTGGTGGAGAAATTTCGGGTTCTGAGATTATTTTTAATAAGAAAAAAAGGGTTTGAAGCAGAACCAAAAGAAGAAACAGTGGTTTTAAAATTGAAGTTTGTGAGCATCAGCAGAGCTCTGCTCCCCATTGTTGTGATGCCTTTGGTTATTGGATTGGAGAAAGTGATACAGCAACTACACTGCCACTCTTATCTGCAATGTTATCGCCATGAATGGTGAAATGCTTTTGTTAATTTGGGTTTCAGGCCGAGAAGCAAATATTGAGCCTAAATTTTTTATTCGGCCCAAAATGTTATTCTTAAAAGGTTTTGTTGACCCAACATGCCTAAATTATCCATTTCACTGTACACGTCTTAAATAAAAATACTATTTCAGACCGAATTGATAAAGATTTACAAACAATTTGTTAAACCAAATGTTAAGTGCATTGTTAAGATCATTTCACTTTCAAGGGAAGATAAACCCAAACCTTGGATACGATGCTATTCAGAAGCGTAGTCGTGATAACAACCATCATTTTATAAGATTTAAAATTTTAATAAATAAATCAATTGAATTTTAATTTGATTTACAACAATATTATTATTAGTGTAAAAAATTATAAATTTGAGTGCATTGAAACGATGATTATAAAAAAGATTCATTTTACATGATTATTGTTTTTTTTATGTCAACACAATTTTTAGCGGTTATCTCTTTTAGATAATTTGAAATATATATATAATCTTTAGATTTGACAACATACATACAAAAGTATCATAAATATTTCAATGGTACAATTATAATTTTAATTCCTCTTAAATACTAATAATTTAATTTAATTCTTTTTAATCTCCTTATTAAATAGAAAATCTATATTTTGACCCATGTTAAAAGTTAAAAATTCAATTTAAATTATTTTAGTATAAAATTTTAACTTTAAACTCCAAACAATTTTTTTTTTTTTTTATAATTTTGTCTTGAACCCTCATCACATGTCATGTTATATTTATAAGTAAATTACTTTGTATTCATTGAACGTGCCATCTTCTTATCATATACTACTTGTAACGAAGTTAAATTTTGAGAAATTTCACTAAGCAAAACCATTGCCCCTCCGTTTTCTTTGCAATTATAATAATAAAACTCAACCAAGTACAGTTTAGTTTCAATTGTAACAAATTTATGACATTTTTTTTACAACAATCAATCCACTATACAAAATCAGCCTTTGTTAGTATCATCTCCTTCGTGTCCAACACTGCTCCTTCCCCTTTCCCCTTCATTGTTGTTACAGGGATGAAGCTGTGGAGCCATGAGTAAGCTTCTTTGACCCTCACTTGACGATGGAAGTGGATTGGCAGCATGTCTGCTATCACTTTCAGACACTACAACAGGTGGCCCCGATGTCACCACAGTTGTCTCCACTTCACTGCCTCCACCATGACTTGCCGCTTCTTTGCCGCTACCGGCAGCTGGAAGTTCATCAGAGGTTATATTGAGTTGGGGAATGTAGTCTCCAAGTTTTGAAATGGTAAAACATAAAGATAAGAAGACATGGGGTTTATTTATCTCTTCTATTCAAATGAACTGTTGGCTAATAAAGCTGCATTTCCATGGATGCTAACTGTGATAGGTCTACTAGTCATCGAACCATTTGAAGAAAAGAAATAATAAATAAAGTAATCGATTGCTCGAGTAGTAGAGTTAACCTGTATGGCTGGATGCAGCAATGCTAGTGTTCGTATTTTGAGGTGCTGAAGAAGTTGCAGCTCCCCTTTTCATCTTCAACTATGGAACAAAAGAAGGCCAATCAGTAAGTTTTACTCATGCTAACAATTGCTTTGTATTTCAGTAGATATTTAAAAGTGAAATCCATTAAACCTATACCATTTTTCGTTCTTGACGAAGAACTACAAGTACAATCAAAGCACTATCCAAGAAAAAAGAGAATCTTGTGTGCTCTAGCAATCTAAAAAAGTTTCTAAACTTTCACACCTTAGCATTTTCTTCACAATATTTTACAACGACTGAGATGCTGGCATAGCGGCCATTCAACAGCGTATAAGCCCACAACAAAAGCTTCCTTGGAATGCTTAGATCAAGAGGTTCAACCCCTTCCATGCTCAATGGAAATTGCTTTTCTTTTACTAGTCGAGATGGCACTAAAGAAAGGTTGAGACTGGATGGGAGCATTACACAGGAGCTCTCGCGATAGAAATTATATGAACTTCTAAGCAAAGAGTTGGCAGTCTCCAAATCTCCATCAGAAGCTTTCTTTATCACAATATTATTAATTTTTGCCAATGTTGGGTTCCATTTTGCTTGAAGACTTTCCAAATGAGTTGAGTCCTCGAACGATGAATTCCATATTTCATGTGTTTGCAGATCAACACAAAGCTGCTGACTGCTTTCCACGACACCATCTGTTGGTTGGCTAAGAGTTTGAACCTCATTCGAGAATCCAGATTGCAAAGGAGTGATTGATGCCAAGCCAGTTATAATAGAGCGATACCAAGCACTAGAGGCGTGCCTGCAAACTTTGGCACAATTACTATTTGACAATTTTGGGTTCTTGAACCGTTTCCGGATCCTCTCATTTATTGCTTCAAGTGTTTCCAGTTTTCCATTTCTTTCCAGCGACAAAATGTACTGGTGAAGATACCTGAGCCAAGTTCACCAACAATTAGAATTTTATGGAAAGGAAAGACACTAGTTATGTTACAGTTGAAGGACAGGCAGTGCAGGTTGCCTGATTATCACATACTAAAGGTTACAGGCTAAAGGTTCCATGAATTCTAAGAATTTGTAAATAACACACTCAGAAAACACGCTTTACCCATATAAACTGCTTTCGGATATTTCTGGACTTCTAATCTCAGGCAAAGAGCAGATCTCAGGCCACAAGGTACCCTGTTCCATAAACAAACCAAATATCTTCTCTAGTTGATGCTCAAAACTAGATGCAGGATCAGTAGCAGCAGTCTCAACTTGATTAATGGATAAAACTAGAGCCTTGATGTGCCTCCCAAGTGCCACTGGAACAAGATCTTCAATGCACAAGGAGAACTGAGTGCAAAAAAAAATCAGATAACAAATAGTATTAACCGAGGGTATGACTTTTGCAGTGATTACACCTAAATAATGTAACTGCAAACATAGATCTTTATTCCCTTCTTTCATTCCCCCCCCCTTTCTTCACGATCCTTAAAGAGCATGCGTGTATGTGTGGGGGAGGATAGGCAGGCTCCAATAGGAAATGATACTAGAAACTGTTTATCTCCTAATGCATTGGCCGATAGGAGATTTATGTTCTGAACAAAACACATAAATCAAAGTAAGTTTCTAAAGGATTGAATGGTTACCCGCTTATCAGAGCGGAGGGAGACATAAGCCCGGTCAAGAGTACAGATATCTCCAGTTTCTTCCAACAATTTCAGATAAAACAACAAGTATTTCCGGATGCAAGTTATAAACTTTCTAGAGCTCTCTGGTAAGTTTACTTCAAGGGCCTTCTTGTTCCCAGCTAAGCCTGGTGCTTTGCGCCTGATTTTTTTCACCAAAAAGGAACATACAAGAATGAAAGAGATTAGATCCATATAAGAACAGCCAATAAGTCGCTAAATGTATTATCAACATCAAAGACATGAACATCTTAAAAGGATACCATATTGAAAATCATCTGAACCATCAAAAATCCCAATTCTTAGCATTCCCCGCCCCCATCCCACCCCAAAATGAAATGGTAAACAATGAAACTTGACTAGTCCATTAAAGCAGAGAAATGGTTCAATATCTAGGTAATGACAATCTAGTTGCTTGGAACATAAAATATAGGTTGCAGCCATACTTTCCCTTTTTCACCATGCCATCAATCTCCCACATGTTTATTGTAAAGCATGACCGAGATGATCTGAAGCAAAAAGAAAGTTCGTCTTTAGCCTTCTGCAAATCACCTATGCCCCCCTTTTTATATAATCCTTGGGCGAGCATAAATCTGGCCTTATGAAAATGTTTCAGATCTCCTCCAACACAAATTTCCAGGGCGGAAAGACAGTCATTGTAGAGCATGTTCCACACCTCCTCCCTTTTCTCTGTTTTGTCCATTTTATCTTCTTCCAAAAGTGAAGTTTCAGGAGTTATTTTGCTGATAATGTCCATTGCAGCATCCTTCAAAGATTGACTGAAAAAATACGTTGAGAGAACCTAGAACACAATCAATGAGAGTTCAGTTGATAACTATTATCTGGTGAACTTGTCAACTTGTGCAAGTCCAGAAACAAAAACTGTAAACTATTAAACCATGAGAGATTCAAGTTATTTTAAGTTAAAACGGAGAAAGAAAGGCAAATAATTTAATTTTACTTGCTTGGAAGAGGGAAGGAGGGAGGGGGATTAAAGAAACCTTTAAAACTTCAACATTTTGTTTTCCACAGTTCCAGAGTAACTTCAAGCGCGAAGCATGCATCCTGTAGAAAGGATCAACAGCTGATGGATTCAAAGCAATGGCTTTATCATAATAGGACAACGATGTCTCATATGAGTATCCAAGCTTCTCACAGAGTTTTCCTATGTAGAATGCATGTGACCAGTCCTGCCTATAACATAATGGAGTCAGCTGAAGGTAGACATCTTATGATGTTAATTCTAAAAAATAAAAAGTGAGATAGAAAGTGGAAAGTTAAGGAATCCAGAAAAGCAGAAGTACTTGTGCATTAAGGCTTTTTTGAAATGCCTCATGGAGTTTTCACAGTATATCCTCCAAACTGCATCCCTTGAGGGCACAAGTGATCGCTGATCATAGAAGGGAACAACATTCTGAAGGCTGTCGTAGTACACTAATGCCAATAGTTCATGTATCTCACACTAGAATAATGCAAAGTTACACGGTAATTAGCAATAAATTGATACAAATTAAGCAAACATATAAATATGAACCAAGAATAAAATTCACATATTCTCTTTATGACTGTCGATCTCTATTAAGCCTCATACTAAACAAATGTCCATAGTATTTTATTTGTATCAAGGAACCTCCCAAAAGAATAAACAAAATAAGTGATAACGTAGTGAATATGCTTTCAATGGGACCCATTCTTCTTCTATCCCTTCTTACTAACTCACATGTTAAGATCTATTGTGGTGTGGTGTACAAATTTGAGAAATGACATTTGATACCAGTATAAGGAATATAAACGTCAAATGTCCAAGAATGACCACTAAAATCCAAACCATTGTCCAAGATGCATATGAATCAATGGCATAGAGTTACCTGCTGCTCTGATGTCTTAGCCAAAGCCAGACTTATTAATAGACAGCGCCTGCTTCTCCTCCGACTTGTCTCAACTCTCTGAGGCAAAGTGATATTCTTCCTCCATCCTGATACATTTATGTGCTTACTCCCATCATTTAGCAGCAAATCCACCTCCTACTTAACAGAAGCCAAAGAGAATTTTGTAAACAATTTGATCCCATTCTAGGAAAATATAGAAAACCGCATTATAGTAAGGTTTTAACAGTTTGTGCATCATTCACTAATAAAATGATGGCATAAAAATAAATCTTGCCTCGTCATAAATATTTGCAAGACGTTGCCAACTCTCAAAGCGTAGGGGGTTATAGAGCAGGTCATATTTGAAGAGGTTTGCATTTTGCTGAACAAATTCTTCCCCTTCCTTGGTGAGAACAAAGCCAGGCCATTTATCAGTTGCATTCATTTCTTCAGACTGTGCTAGGAAATAATAAAGATTGCTATAGACATCCAAATATGGCTCAGAGCTGCAACCATAATTACACGCAAAGATAGCATATCGGTGAAGTGAAAACATACACATTTAACAATTGACAAAGAAACAAAGAAGCATACTATCAGATCAACACAAATATATACCTCCGTAATAATGATGCCTTGTACTGTTTGAGGTTTCCTCCGTCAGGAAAAAGCATCTTTGTTACAGTCTCCAGATAACCTTCAGATCCAGCCATCTCCGAAAGTTCCTCCTCGCATAAATCAGCATCAAAAAACTTATCTATTATGTTTCCAGCCAAAATTTCTTCAGGTGGTTGAGGAAAGTGTTTACGTATGGTTCTTAGCACTCTGCGAAGTTTGACCAATCCAGTTCTCTGAAACATAAAATAATGTAATTGAGCTAATGTCACCTAAATCATAATTAGATAATAACTTTAATAATTAATATATATATAGATCCTCTTGCATACACATGCATAGGCCCCAGTGCATTCAAGTTGGCGTCAGTTTGTATGAATTTGTGAAGAAAGAAAAACTACTTACAGAAGAAGCTTTTGCAGAAGGAAGAATATATTGGAAAACATCGGCACATTGTTCTTTAGTCTGATAATCACCACGACTAGTATTTTTGTGCACAGCCAGTTCATCATCATAAGATGAGTCAGATCTAAGATTAAGACCATATAAGCAGAAAAAGCACTGATCCAAAGCATTATCTATCATTAGCTCAAGTTCCTCCTTTTCATCTTCGCTGAGCTCATCGTCACCTTCATCAAGCTGATGACCACATTTTTCTCCAAGATTGATTTTGTCGACATTAGTACATTGCTTTTGAAGTGCTATTGCATTGTCTTTCTCTTGGCCAGAAAAAGATGGAGTTCCTTTAGAAGTAATCCCTTCAATATCATCCTTCATTGCAGTAATAGATTCAGAATTATGAGTTCCACACATTCTCTCACCTTTCTTATCTGAACTTATTTCATTTTCTGATGTTTTGAAATCATTATCATTGCTTGGCTGCCTGTCATCTGGACTTATCTCCCTGCTTGAAGAGTTAAAACTGGATTTTAGCTTCATATCCAAGGCCAAGAGATGCTTTATTGCAAATTTAAGAAATGTTGCTTCCTCCCCTTCACCTCCCTCACCCGCACAACAAAGCCCATATTCAGCAAGCAAGTCATGAGTTGCTACAATTAATTCAACCTAAGACAAGAAAACAGCAAACAGAATTTAAAGATATATAGATATGCAAACAAATGCTGTGAGAAAAAGAACAATCAATAGAAAAATGAGCGAGTTGCTATTTCTTCTTCATAAAAACTAATGGAAAATTCACCTGGCTTTTAACAGTTACTGAAGAGTCAAGGTGTTGAAGCTTGCAGAAAGCAATGGCTGCATCAATGAAGCAATTACTTTGCTTTTGTTCCAGTTGATCAGCATTTACTTGCATAGAGGATTTCTTGCAAAGGACATTGTTTGCAATGTTGTACATGATTGCCAGAAGCAGTGATTGAATGTCACTAAAGATGCTAACTAAACCAATGCCATTCTGCAACCATAGCTAACATGAAGTCAAGATGCAGTATAGGGAAGTAAAAGGAAATATTCTACTTTAAATATTAACCATGAGTCAAAAACAGAAGAAATATATTTCTCAAATATTGAAGAACTATGATCATGTTAAGTTGGTTAAAGTTTCTGATGAAGAATACACTCCTCAATCCTATTAGCAACACATTCATGGATCTTACTTGAAGTTCATGGATTCCAGGGTAACTAATACTAAATCTACACAAACATTATAACAGGCATTTCTGCATGGAAAATACTACTTACAGACTCTCCAGATTGATCAATGAAGTTTTTCACTTGTGAAACACATTGTAAAATCTCCTTCACTTCCATTGTAACCAAGTCATTCCAATGCTTGCTAGTACCGTCACTTGATACCGTCTCAGGACCAGAAAGCATTTTTGACACTGACTTCTGATGAAAGGCTTTACCAAAAGCAACACATTCACCCATTCCAGCTAGTGCCATGAGTATTTGAAGCTTTCGTGTGTGACTAGTCAAATACACCTCCATATCCATTGGCTTTATCTTCTGACAAGCTTTAATTAATATATCTAATGCTGATAGTTCAACAGGGGTAACACCATCACCCTTTGGGTCAGATGCCAGTGAAGGTGATAAAGAATTGGCAGAAAAAAGAAGAGGAGCAAGCAAAGTTACACATTCCACATACACCTCTTTCTCAATCATCTCACCTAGAGTCTTCTCCAACAAGAAATCAACCTTTAACAAATTGATTTCATGAAGAATCCTTTCAACAGTTAGCTCTTTAGAAATCTTACAATGCGGCAGCTGCACCATACAAGAATTGTCTGCATTTTCATTCTTTGCCAAAAGTGACATGGAAATGCAGAACTCCTCGTAAGCTTTTGCCTTGTTCCCATCCCGAACAGATAACTTTCCACTCAACCAGAAGTAACGAGTCCAGAAGGGACTTTTGTTGGATAACAAGGAACTATCTAAATGTGAACTTTCACAAATGGAGCTATCAGGTGATATTGCATCAGTCCCTTGGAAACTCTCAAATGAAAAGAAATTCTTATTCCCAAATGTCGAATGAAATGGATGATCTAAAGCTACTGATTCAATTATTTTACAAAGATGGTAGGATGCCTCTGATAAGAATTCAGACAGATTGTTGGAACTGGAAGGAGAAGACCCAATGTCATAATACAACTCAGCGAGAAAAAGACTACATTCAGGAGTCCTATCCTGCCCCCAATTCCTTAGAAGCTTCTCCAACTCAAGGAATTTGACATGCGCATCTCGACACACAAGGCTTTTACTTGCAGCATGTTCCAAAAGCAAGTGACCAATATGGTAAGCACCATAATTTTTTGAAGTTTCTCTTACAAAATTAGCAACATCTCTACTTTCCATATCCAAGGAATTAGCTTGATCAGCACATGAGACAGAACAATTATCAATATCTTCAGAACCTTTGCTGTCTGGTTTACTGATGACAAAAGGTTCAAGTAATTGAAGCACAATCTTGGCCAAATCCTTACCTGCAGTAAAATCTAATTCTTCTTTGCCAGGTTTACGGCTCCTAAGACTTTCAAGACGAGTACTCCGTCTCTCCTGTGGTTGTTCTTCCAAAAGATTTGATTCTTTTTCTTTCGAGTTACTAGCTCTTTGAGAGTCATTATCATTGGGAGGCATGCTTTCACCACTAGGAGCTAAAGTAGATTCTTTCTTTTCCACAGGCTCCATCACAATTTCGGCACAAGGAGGGAAGAGAATGCTTAACCTGACATCCCCAGATCTGTACAATTTTCCAGTCCCGACCTCAGAACCACAACCATTTAGCGGAAGTGAAATTCCCAGGAGTCCATCAATGAGAGCTGCCCAGGAAGCTTCTGCAATTTGCAATTCTATGTTCTGGTTCAACTTTTTGAGTGCAGTACCTTCATCTAGATTCTCATCAGGTGCTTTTCTCTTGTCATGGAATTTAAGACTTACATGTTTAGGTTCCAGCTTATCTATACCTCTAGGAGCAAAAGGAGCTGATTCTGTTTCCTCAATAGTATTTTTGACATGCAAAGCACGAGAATGTGATGGCCAATGCTTTAAAATCAACTCTGCAACAGAAAGGCATGCAACTTCATCACCAATGGCAATGAGAACTTCCAACAGTTTCTCCATGCAATTCCCTGACACACAATATAAATGGATTGTATGCATCATGAAAGTTGAGCAGACAGAGCACAAAAAGAGAAGCAAACACAGGATACGACTGAAGCATATAAATACTCACAATTATTAGGACTGCACAAAAGTCCCTGCTCAAAAGCCCAACGTGAAATACTCAATGAACCCATTGAGCATGATAGAGTCCCCAGCTGGTTCCAGACAACCGAATCTTTGTTATCAATCTCTACAGCTTGAAGATAACAACGCAAAGCACTCTCATAATGACCTGAACCTTGTTGAAGAAAAACAGTGGCAAGGTTCTTCAATACCAAAAATCTGCACAGAGCTAGATGAAAATACATTAACATTTATGCTTACTAGATTTAGATGTCATAATGAAACATACAATTAGCACATAAATCTAAATCACAGAAATTTTATTTAATCAAACCAGAGCACCGCTTGAATTAATCAACACTATGAAAAAATGAAACCTTAACAGAAATTTATAGGACACAATTTACATAAAAATTCAAGCCAATGACTTTAGGTGTAGTGGCTTTGCATTCTAAGATCAAAACTATGCAAGGAAACTACTTAAAAACAAAGCGAGATATAGTCCATGAGATAGATCTTAACTTGAGTTGTAACAGATGACCATCGGTAGTATTGTTATCCACCTGAATAAATTAGAAAAAAATAATTATTATTTTGAGGATATAATATACATTTATATGTTAAAGCATTTGCAGCTGAAATATATTTCATGGAACAAACAGATACTTCAGCATTTGAAATAAGAGGATCTTTCAAAACGGATTCTAACAGTTCGCGAGCCTTTTCATAGTCTTTAGCCTGTAACTTGAGAAGCCCATCATGGTAAGCTTGTGTAAGATGGAATTCCTGCAACAAATGATTCAAGAAATTAATTTTATTCTTTGAAATACAAAAAAGGACCCTAAATTCATTCTTTAGGGAACCAAAAAACAAAGCCTTCAAATTGTTCAACCAACCCCAAAAAATAATTCACAGAATCACAACAGCAAAGCAACTTCTTGTTTTTACCTTAGCTTTATCAAACTTGAGATTGACATTATGAACATAAATAAGATTCAAAACAGAGGCAAAAATGAAAAAAAAATGAAATTTGGAACAGAATTTTACTCTAATTAATTGCATTCAATGTCACGCTTATGAAAAAGAAATAGGAGCATACCTGGGCTTCTTTAGTAGGAGCTAAGGGTTCCCACTGGCCTCTGGAATCTGTGTCGTTAATAGCTGCAATTGAGAACTGAAACAGACACAAACACACGAAAAAAACATAGTAAATTTAAAATTTTAAAAAAAATTCACTCCTCTCGAAACCAGTCAATACAAGATTAAAGAACCAAACAATTACGCACCATTTTTTTTTTTTAACTTCCTCGTACGACAGCTGCCTTGAGGAGACTCTTCGAGTAGTTGCTGTTTTGGGGGGTTTTTTTGTTTGCTTCAGATTTAGGCGGGTTCTATTGTTAGTTTATCGGGGGTTTTCAGGTTTAATATTTTCACTTTCTCGTTAGCAATGAAGGAAAAATAAAATAGGTTAAATTCTGCTATTAGTCCCTGTATTATGTATAAGTTGTGTATTTAGTCTTTTTTATTTTGGTATTTTCAGTCCCTGTAATTTTAGAATGGTAGCTATTATGTTAAAATATGCCATAAATCCATGTATTCTTCAAAAGTTTTAAATTTAGTCCTTATATTTTTATTATTAGGAATTTAGTCTTATTTCTTGGATTTTAAAATTCAAGTCCAATTGTTAATGTTGTTAATTTTTTGGGTTAAATTTATTGTCGTGACATTTAAAAATTAAAAAAAATTATTTGGTAGCTATGTAACTAAAAAATGATATTATAATAAAACTAAATTTAACAAAATAATTTCAACAGTGTTGACGATTGGACATAAATTTTGAAATTTGAAAAGTAAAAAGACTAAATTCCTAAAAATAAAAAGTACATGGACTAAATTCTAAATTTATAAATAGTACAAGGACATGCGGCATCTTTTAACCTAGTTCTTAAACTCATTAAGTCAAATTCTATTGTTTTTAAAATTTAATACAATAATCATATTATTGCATGTGTAATATCATGTCAGTTTACTACTATTTATATTATAACTAGAAATTTGAAATTTAAAAAATATATCAATTAAGAACATATATGGACAAAATCTATAATTTTACACATGATATAAGACTAACAGTAGAATTTAATAAATTTAACTACTCTCATTCGGTTAAGAATAAATTTTTAAAATTGAAAAAGTAAAAGGAACTAAATTTGACCAATTTGAATAGAGACTAAAATTAATTAAATTAAAGTATAGTTACTAAATACAATACTTGCTCAAAGTACAGGGTCTAACCGCAGAATTTGACCAAAAAAATTAGCATAACAGGTCCAGCCTTCCTCCCAGAAGAAAACGATGTTGTTTTAAAAGGCCTAAACGCCATTCCTATACGCCTTTCCTCAAATTATGAAATAGAATTTTCACTGCGGTGACTGGAACAGAGATTCAAACTGAGATCGATCAGAGTGTCGGATTCCGGTCAGTACTGTCAAATTCATAAACTCTTAATGAAATTTTTACATAAATAATTGGGTTTTGGGAGTTTTCTTTTTATAATTCATTTCGAATGGGGAATCAATTCATGCTCTTTTAATTTTTCTTGTACACATTTTGACGAATAGTTGGCGGGCTTGAAAGCTGAAAGCTTTTGCTTCTTGGCATTAATTGAATTTTAATTTTTTTTTCCTACCTGTGATTTTGGTGTGCCAGATTCGAGAGCTTGAGGAGCCAAATTTTCTTCTTATCTACAATGCTTCATTCAATTAAATTCAATTTCTTCATCTCAATCTATATTGTCATCTTCATTGTTAGCAGCTCAATCTTCAGTCATGGAAAAATGCAAGTAATCTAAAAAAAATGATCTATTTTTGTGTCAATCACTTCTTCGATCTTTTTTTCACTTGTAAGATAAGAATGTCGCTGTTTTCCCTTCTTTTTTTGCAGGCTAGACGGCGCCGTTTTGAATGTTGGAGAGGAGCTAAAGGCGGAAACTTTGCCGCTTAAAATGGGTTCTCGAGTCTATAAACTGCAAGGTCTGAAATCATTAACTTGGTACGAAGTGAAGATCTCGTATCCAGCTTCAGTATGTAATTTCTTTACTATGATTTTGCCTATTTTTGGCGTTTTCAGTTTCAAAAGCTGAGCTTTGATTTTTTATTGAAAGATTCCCGCTAGTTTTTCTTTGCAACTGAAGAAAGGGGATTTAGAATCTGGGTTAAACAGGAACAGAAGATTGTTGAATACAGAGAAGTTGATATTCAAGACTGAAAATCTTGACTTCATTAATGATCAGGTTTTGGCCTATGCTGATGAACTTTCTTTTGATGCAAATTTAGTCTCCAATGTTTGAAATATTATATAGAATTAAAGTAGTTTTATATGTTCTGTAACTTTTTGTATGAGTTCGATGGGTATATTTCATGTTCTATTCACATTGATCATTGATCATGTCTGTTGAAGATGGTATTCTTGATCGATATGATAGAGATGTTGAACCAATTCAGAACTGCAGTATATGACAAATACAATTATATTGGTAAAATCAATGATTGGATTGTTAAGATATTAATCTACAAAAAAAAAGTTACGGAAGTCTGTAAATCTACTTTAGTTTTACATTAGTATTAAATCACTATTTGGGGTCTGAACTTGGCAACTTTTCCCGCATTGGTGCTTAAACTTATTTTTTGTTCAAGTTAGACCTTGAACTTGGGCAATTGTTCTCACATTAGAGCCTGAACTAGACAACTATTCCCACATTGAGGCTTGAACCTTTCTCTTTGTCCAAGTTAGTCCCTAAACTTGGCAATTTGTCCCATATTGGGACCTGAACTTGGCAATTACTCCCACATTGGGGCCTAAACTCTAGGGTTTTCAAGGACTAACTTGAACAAAAAAAAAGTTCAAGCCCCAATGTGAGAAAAGCTGCTAAGTTCAGGCCCCGAAAAGTGATTTAACCCTTTACGTTAATGTAAGATTGTAAGTGGATTCTTCATACACACACACACACAGAGTAATGCTAAAGAAGCTCGGTTTTGCTCAGGGCGGATTGCATGTTTTGGTGACTGTGGAGCCCGAAGGTTTTGTGGCAATACCCAACACAAAGGAAAGAGAGTTCATCATCTTCAATATAGGTAAGCCAACTATTTCCTAGCTCCTTTTAGCCCCTTTTGATCCTGCAGAGGGTTCTTTGAAATTGGTTAGGGGAAAAGTTAGAAATTTGTTTTAACATAATGTGATGAAAATGATGGAAGGAAAAAAATAAAGCAGATCCTGAAATAAATGCGATGATAGGTGGTGGTGGTGATGAAAAATGAATATGGTTGAAGAAGATGAAAAGTGCAGTGGTTGAGGTAAAACATCGCAGTAGTGAGTAGTGGAATAAATTCAAAAATTTACCGCCCATTTCGAGAGTAGTTTCGGTTTTTATATGCTGTCACACCTTGCTAGTTATGTTACTACAATATCATAAGCTGCTTCAGTTGTAGGACCTAGTACATAAAATGGCTGCACGCCGCTTGAAAATACCATTCACTGATATATCACACACCTAGAGACTAGTAACACATTGCAATTAATTCACAAGTGAGGCCAATGCGCACGGCAACTTGTCATTGTATTCTGAAACTGATTCAATCTTCTTCATTACTTCCCTAGACATTTCGTTTTACTGATTCACAACATTTCCACATGATATTGAATAAGCCATCTGCATCATCAAATGCAACCTGTTCTGGCATTTGCTTGTTTGTTTCCATCTCTTTCGGCACTTGTTTATATACCCCTTTGACCTATCCTTCTTATGCAAACACTAGTTTCATATTCACAAGATAAGATGTCTTATGCTTAGTATGCTAATAAGCTCGATTTTATTTTTCAGTTTGCGATGAACTGTTGTTGGGCATCCCTTACTATGCGTGGTGGGTCGTAGCCTTTGTCGTGCTGTGTTTAGTATCGGCATTGATTATTCCTAGTTATCTGCCATCGTATCTGCTACGAGACCAGAATGTTGCCAAGCAATCTTGAGACATTGTCGTTTAAGATGTATAAGTAATGATTGTATGATTGCCACCATTTGTTAATTGTTTATGTAAGGAGAATCGTTGCTGTAACCAAATTTTCAGAAATGTAGCTGAACCAACTCTTGGGAATGTCAACCATTTTTGCCTTCATCATCGTTTATGTTCGGTTCAAATAACCCTTTTGCTTTGTATTCAAGTAAAGCCTCTATTTTCAAGTGGGAGGTGTACTCAGAGTTCACTTGTATCGGTTAAATATAAGTTCAAAGATCAAGGGTTTGTTTGTGTATATAAAATGTAGGATGATTTACTGCGGTAAAGTTTTTTAAGCAATTTTTTTTAAGGCATAATGATTTATTTGATCATTTAACTTTATAAAAAATTTATTTTAGCCCTTTATTTAATTTTTTTGTTTGTTTTAGCTCTTGAACTTGCATTGTTTATTAAATCATCACAACTTTTATTAACTTTGTTGATGTAGCATTCACGTGGTAGACTATATGTATGCATGTAAGTAATTAATTTTGTTAAAATTAAATATTTTTTTTAACAAACGTTAAATTTTTTCATTCATTTTGAAGGTGAAAATTTAATAGAAGGTAAAAATGTTTTTTTTATTATAAAATTAGAGAGTCAAATAAATCATTATATTTTTTTATTAATATAGCTATTGTGGCACTGAAATTAAATAAATATATTTATTATTATTGATATAGTTTTGATATGAATCATATTGGTCGTTATATATTGTTCTTACATCAATATCAAGGTTTCAATTAAAATTTCAGTGTGCTTTGACCGTTTAAATGTCATCCTAAATCACCTTTTGTACGGGTTGGAAAAAAAAAACTCTTCTTATTAACTAAAAAACAGAATTAAATAGGTTAGATCTACCCTGTAAATAAAAATATTTCTAACATTATTTGTGGAATTAAATTTATTCTCAAACAAATATTAACTCATAAACAAACACATGGTAGTAGTATAATTCTTTTTTATTCCATTGTCAGAATTATACACAAAATAATAAATTAATTTGTAAATATATTTGTTTAAAAACGAAATATGTCAAATTGCAACGACTATGAATGGTGCAATAGACTGAGAAAAAGTCAAAAAGCTGTTGTTCCGGTGCACGAATGGGTGTGGCTTTTTAAGCCCAGATTTCATTGAAGTAAAGATCCCTGACCAAACAGCGGTTTGGGGACCGGATGGCCTCACCTATAACTGCTGATGGAACAAACCATCCGCCCCTCAAGTTGGAAGGCTCCTTCGAAAATTTCAGGCCTTGAATAAGATTATTTTGGTTTGAGCAATATATCTTGCTATAAAATAATTAAATTTAATAATTTAAAACCTAAAAAATTATCAAATTAAATAATCTAATCCAAAATATTTTTTTTAAATTTATATTTAATATACTAAAATATTTATTATAGTATATTATATTTTTTAAAATTTATTTTTAAATAAAAATTAATCTAAAAAAATGGTGGGTCGAGTTAGATTAAATTTATTTTTATCAAATTAAATTAAACTTGAAAAAAAATTAAATTTTCTTAAATAGAACCCAAATTAAAATGATTTAAATATCTTACATACCATGAGCACCTCTAACCTCCCGTCCAAAAATAAAATAACAAATAGCTGGTCCACGTGTCCACCAACCCTATACTTCTGCATTTTGACCGGTACCGGTTTTAACATGAACCGGTATCCAAAGCGAACTTTCGAGATCTTCAATGCTGGAAAGTTGACCGCAGAAACTAACCCCCCTTGTTTTTGGCTCGTAGACGGTAGAACTTAGCTGTTTACAAGGAACTTTTGGTTAAACTATGATATTAGTAGATTTAGTCCCTATAATTTAATAAGATTATTCAAGTTCTGAAATTTAAATCCTAACTAGATGTTATCAGTTAAATTTATTAAATTCTATTTTCAAAATCTTATATGGCAACAGGCAGATATATTATCATACATAAAATGTCATGCAAATTTTTTATTTTTATATATTACTCACAAAAAATTTAGTTAATTGATTTAATGGTCCTTATGTACATCAAGGTTAAATTTTCAAAATTCTAAAAATATATGAACTAGAAATGATTAAATTAGAGAACATTGACTAAATTTAAAAATTTAGACATAGCGAGGAACTAATAACAAAATCTAGCCAAATGAATTCAACTATTACTATTTAGGTCATGACTAAAATTCCAAAATTCAAAAAATAGAAAAACTAAAATTGACCAAATAAAAAAGTACAATGACTAAATTAAAGTATAAAACTCATATTGTACTCATAACATGGGGAATAATAGTAGAATTTGACCAATATTTTTTAAGGAGGTAAGACTTAAATTATGAATTCTGAGACTAAAATGTAATTTTATAATTATATTATTTTTGAAGGGACGAAAAATGAAATTCTACCATTTGGACCAAGCTCCTGGCAATGCCTGTGTACGTGGAACTACACTCAGTTGCGGAAGACAAAACGTAGTAATTTAAAAAAATAAAAAGAAAAATGAATCTAATCAGCAACAAAAGAGAACCCGAGAAAAGCACGTAATGTTACAAACTATAAACCCCATAAACATATTATTTACGGTGTATGCATGCAAATTTGGATCAAAAACACACCAAACCAGACAGTAAATTCAACACTTTTAGATCGAGATCCTTCATATTCCAAATGGTCCGCAGCTCCTGGCTGGGTATTATGCTTACCTTGAACGTAATTATGGATCCACGACAACGCGGTGATGGCCGCCACGCCGCACCCACCTGAGAACAAGAACCCGGTTGTGACAAGCAAGATGGCTAGCCCAGCTGGGACGAGAACCGGACTGAACAACACCATGAGTGGTGTCGCCATGACAAGAGCGATCACTGTGCCAGTAAAGGTTAACCCTGACAAGAAAAGCAACATTGCCCCCAGTGTGATTGCCGTCAAAAACTTGGCCGTCTGGCGAGGTGATGGAGCTGAGTTGTTGAGCTTCCGAGTTATGGTCTCGCGTCTGTTTCGATCATTTGACATGATGAACGGCTCTGATTGTCTGGTCCGATCAACGACAAAAAAATGGGAAAGAAAGTGAGAAAATGAAAGAGGAAGAGGAATTGAGAACTTGTAAGGAGGGTGAGAGAAAGGGATGGTAAAATAACACTGGCAGATCCAACTCGATAATATAGGATGATTTGTTTTTTCTATATCGGATTTAAGAGTACAAATTTTCATTAAAATTTTCAGTTATAATTGTATTATTTTAAAGGGACTAAAACTGAAATTTTATCATTTGGGACCAAGCCTCCGCCTCTGGCCGTGGAACAACACTCTAGACAAAAGAGAATATAATGTTACAAATTATAAACCGCAAAAACATATTATTTACGATGCATGCATGCAAATTTGGATAAAAAACACACCAAGCCAAGCAGTAAATTCAACACTTCTAATTCGAGATCCTTCATATTATCATCATATCCCTAGCTCTACTTGCAAGCTTATTTCCTTCAATATTTCCAAACGTTCCGCCGCTCCTGGGGGCGTATTATGCTTACCTTGCACGTAATTGTGGATCTAAGACAATGCAGTGATCGCTGCCACGTCGCACTTGTTCGGATCTAATATTTTTGGTGTAGTATTTTCGTCTATATGTATTTGTATTTTTCGAATAAATTGGTTTAATAAAATATGCATCAATTTCATTAGTATATTCGTATATTGTCGCCGATGATTTTTGCACACAAAGTAAGATGAAAGCAAATATTAGCTGACTGATTATCTAACATTTAACTAATATTAAGTAGTATTAAGTAGTCGGATCGTAATGTGGAGAGACTGCTTATATTAATAGATAATCTAAATATGTCCTCAATTTAATCGAGATTGAACAATTGATAGAAAGACTAATATGTCGTCTATCAAGTGTAATTGAGGAGATACATTGTGTTGAGTATCGAAGTAGATGACTCCTAGAAAATAGAAACATAGATGTGATTGACTAAAATGACAGTACATTAGACATAACCCAAGTAGAATAAATCCTAAATTTGTTTATGAATTTATTAATTTGTGTCAATCATAATGTGGCATACATTAATCCTGAATAGATGATAGACTATGTATGCGTGACTCGTATACTTTGATGTAAATGAAAGCCTAAGTTCTATAATAGATAAGTAACCAAAAGAATTGATACGTTGGGCATACGACTTTTGTGTATGTAGCATCATTTCACACAATAATTCATAGCCCAAATAAAATGATGTTCTCTCATCAGTATTACATAATAGATGAAAAAAATATGGTCATGGATTATTTTTCTTTGTAATAAATGATTTAAATTGACTTTTTATGAATGAATATATAATCGTGAAAGTGATTGTCTGGTAAAATCAACAATAGAAAAAAATCATCTCATACAATCCAATTTCTTCTATTATTTATTATTTTTACTTTTCGCTTTTTTGCTATGGTTTTCTCCTATCATCTCTTGTGTCGCCTTTTTCACCAATTTCTCTTGCAATATCTTTGCATCTCTGCTCATCGAACACAATTTGCAAAATCACAAGTAGAAAACGAAGATGCAAAATTCACACGATAAGTATAGAAAAAGAGAAAAGAAAGAGAAAGAGGGAACCTTTCATGGCGTTGCTCAAGGGTTAAACCTACTTTTTATAATTTATTGAGTATATATTTTTATAAGTTTCAATAATTTTTGAATTTCTATTTTTTAAAATTAAAATTAAAATTTTATTTTCTTATTTTTTAAAATCATGACCAAATTGTTATAATGTGTAAATATTAAGGGTTAAATTTGTTATTTTTTTCAAAATCAAGATCAAATTAATAAAATAGATAAACATTGAGGGTTAATTTTATTATTATATTAGGCCACGCCAATAGTGGCAGATCTAGAAATATGACTTAGGGGCAGGGGCGAAGTCAAAAAGATTTGGGGGACGAAATTAAATTATATATTATTATGATAGTGAAAATGCAATTTCATCATTTTAATATTCTATATCTTTATAATATTTAGATGATTAAATTAATTTTTTATCATTTTTTGGGTGTCAAAGTGTAATTTTATCATTACTAATTTAAAATTTTAAAAATTATAAAGAGCTTAAATAATTTTTTTCATTTTAAGGAGTCAGGCCCCTACCAGCCCCTAGATCTGCCCCTGCACGCCAACATTATGTTTGGTGATCCATCTCACTCTAACGATAGAGTGATTGAAATTAATAACTTATCTAGCGAGAGAAACTAAAATCGATAATTTATCTAACAGAAATGACTAAAATAACTTATCTAACGATAGAGTGATTGAAATTAATAACTTATCTAGCGAGAGAAACTAAAATCGATAATTTTTCTAACAGAAATGACTAAAATAACTTATCTAACGATAGAGTGATTGAAATTAATAACTTATCTAGCGAGAGTAACTAAAATCGATAATTTATCTAATAAAAATGACTAAAATAACAAAATTTAAAAAGTAAGTGATCAAAATAAGAACACGAGTAAACTCAAGTGATTAAATAAGTAGTTTATCTTTAAAAAAATACTTAATATTTTAAGACGAGTCCAATTGGTTTTTTTTTTACTTACGACCTTGTTTGGCCCACGATAGGAAATAAATAGGACCATAGCCGTAGGACGTTAACGAGCTAACATGACAGCCGTGTGACGTTAGTCTCTTCTCTCTCATAATAGAGACGCTCCCCTCTTCAGATCTCAAAAGAAGACAATTTTAAAAAACAACCGTTCCCTCCCACGTGGCACATTTTCCTAATTCGACCGTTGCAATGGGGCTTCCTCCCAGATCCCTCCATAACCCCTCTTTTATTTCCTATTTTTCTTTAACTCTGTAGGCCTCCCCCAAGATTTTCTTTCAAAAAAAAAAAAAAATGGCGATTGCTGAGGCTCAACAACAAGAGAAGGTGAAGGTTTTTTTTTTGTGTGTGTGTTTTGTTTTTAATCATTCAAGAACCAAAGAAAGCCCAAAATTTCAGGGTTTTTTATGGAGAACAGTTCCGATAAGGGTTTTCTTCGTATGGAAAGTTTCAATTCTCCAATAGGGTTGATTTAGGGTTCTAGTTTCAAAGTTTAGAATTTTGACAAATTTGCGTCCTGTTTTGTGCCCTTTGAGATCTAGGATTAGCGGGTTTTGAAAATTTGGGTTTTTTTGAGACAATGTTAGGGATTTTCTTTTATGTATGTATTTTTAATTTGTTGATATCCATTATAGGTTTCTTCGGAGGTTCCGGCAGCTGAAAAGAAAAGATGGACCCTTGGCGATTTTGACATTGGGAAGCCTCTTGGACGGGGGAAGTTTGGCCACGTTTATTTAGCCAGAGAAAAAAGGGTCTGTTTCTTCTTCTTTTTTTCATTTATTTCTTCCTTTTTCGTTCATTTCTCCTTTTGTTTTCATTAACTATGAAGAAATTTGAAGGATTCGGTTGGTGGTAAGTTCGAAAAACAGACAGAATAGACCGGAAAAATCAAATGCTCACCCATTGTAATTATATTACTAGGCTGATCCTTGTGTATTTTTCCAACAGAGCAATCATATTGTGGCCCTCAAAGTTCTTTTTAAAAGCCAACTACAGCAATCTCAAGTTGAACATCAACTACGTCGAGAAGTGGAAATACAGAGTCACCTGCGCCATCCCAATATATTGAGGCTTTATGGATATTTCTATGATCAGGTATGAGCCTATATTGATGATTCAACGATGTATGTATGTAATTGAAAATGTTATGTATGAATTAACATTTGGTTTTCTGAATACAACCTTTTTGCAGAAACGTGTTTATCTGATTCTGGAATATGCAGCCAAGGGTGAACTTTACAAAGAACTGCAAAAATGTAAATACTTTAGCGAAAGACGAGCTGCTACTGTGAGTTTCTTCTTTTTCATTTCCCGATTGGATTGTTGCGCTTGTATTGTGTTCGATGGATTTATATGTTGCTTATGTTTTTTGCTGCAGTATGTTGCCTCTTTAGCTCGGGCACTCATTTATTGTCATGGAAAGCATGTCATACACAGAGATATCAAACCTGAGAACCTGTTAATCGGTGCACAGGTGATTCCTAACCTATGCCTAGTACTCGTTTGGTTATTCAATGAAAGTCTCATTGTGCTTATCTAGCCAATTCGGATTCCTTGTCAGGGTGAACTAAAGATTGCAGATTTTGGATGGTCTGTGCATACATTTAACCGAAGGCGGACTATGTGCGGTACACTTGATTATCTCCCTCCTGAAATGGGTATGTAGTAAACCATAGAACTAAGTGGTACACTGTAATGTTGCACTGTTTGTCATCTCATTGAACTAAGTTTGACCTTATATTTTATGTTCTCCACAGTCGAAAGTGTAGAGCATGATGCCAGTGTAGATATCTGGAGCCTTGGTGTGTTGTGCTATGAGTTTCTTTATGGAGTCCCGCCTTTTGAGGCCAAAGAACATTCAGACACTTATAGAAGGTAAACTCGAGCTGCGGACACTAGAGAACATGAGTAAAGCTTTTGGTTAATTTTCAATTTTGAGTAAGAAATGCATTTTAGAAAGGTTCAAGTTCTGTTTTCAGTTTTGAGCTAAGAGTACCTCATTTGAGACCGAGTAACACTCTTAGAAGGTAAATCCGAGCTGCGGAAGCTAGAGAACATGATTAGAGCTTTTGGTTAATTTTCAATTCGGAGCTAAGAGATGCATTTTAGAAAGGTTCAAGTTCTGTTTCAGTTTGAGCTAAGAGTACCTCTTTTGGGAGCAGGAACACTCTTAGAATATTAATCCGAGCTCTGAAACAAAGAGAACGTGATTGAGACTTAAGTTTCCTTTTTCATAACTTGTTCGCTACGGTACGCCTTTTGAGTACCTATCATAACTTGTTCACTCTTTTCCCCATTCATAGGATTGTGCAAGTGGATTTGAAGTTCCCTCCAAAACCAATAGTTTCATCTTCAGCCAAGGACCTCATTAGTCAGGTATCTTTTGTTGCTTTTATTACTTGCAAATACATGAATATAACGACAATGCTCCATCATTGGTATATACTGAACACACTTCAACATTATTTACAGATGCTTGTCAAAGATTCCTCCCAGCGCCTCCCACTACATAAGCTTCTTGAGCATCCATGGATTGTTCAGAATGCTGATCCATCTGGCATATATAAAGCTTAAGATACATTTGTTCCTCTATATTCTTTTCTTGATGAATATTGATTATGCAAAGAATGTTCTGTTACTTAAATTCGATGAATCCTTACTTTGCTTGTGTCTCCAAGCTTTGTAGGAATAACATATATTTGTTAAATCACAATGCATTTCTTCTGTAATCCACTGTTAAATTACTATGATTTGTATCAGTTGCCTGTCTTACAGCAAAGGAACGTCCAAAGTTTCTGAACCATTAATGGTAGCCAAATATGTACATATCTAGTGATGGTATACTATGCGATGGAACTTTCAAGGGCATGTCTTTGGTCAATTCATTGACATTGTCTTTACAATCTTCCCATCCAAGATGCCATTCGCAGGATATTTCTCTTTCTTGGCTTCAGCTATATCTCTAGGTTTCAAGAAGCTTGGCTGGTTTGTTGAAGAGAGCAGCCTTGCCCACATCCTGTCGGTAATCACAACCTTGTTCTGTTTCTCGATGATTCGCTGTTGGTGAAACAAATTTGGTAAGGAAAAAGTAGTCCAAACAAAATCAACGATTAAACATAATCGGACTGACCACTGGATTGAGGTTAATGGTTTCTAACATTAAACCGTGTTCAGTAACAGAGAAGTTAATAAACTTACATTGAACGGAATGTAAGCATGTCTGCCATTGACAGGACCAACGGTGAAGCCTGTATACCCTGCCATTGCTCCATGAACTGCACCGTGAGCAAGTAGGGTGCAGTAGACATTATCTGAAGCAATGCTAGGAATAGCCCGGATCATGTATGTAGGATCTGCAAACCAAATATCTCAACTCAAATATATTGCACACATATATTTAAGAGGAAGAAAACAAAATAAAGTGAACAGGATACTAACCTATATATTTAAGATTAATGGGCATTTTCTTCTTTGCAAAATGCTCCTATATATATGTAAGAAACTATTTTAGTCTAAGATGTTATATCGAATCAGTAGCCATGTATCGAACAAAAGCAGAGGTTAGTCAATTGAAGGTAGCACCTTTATCTTGTGAGATATCCACAGCCCAACATCTTGAAGAAGCTTGTTACCAGAAGCATCTTGCTGGTCCACGGACTGCAAGCTTTCGGAAAGAAGTTCCTGTCCGGCTCCTTCAGCTATTACAATGACCATATGTCCATTTTGTTTGAGTTGTTTTCCTATATATTCATAAAGTCCACCTTTTCCTTCGAGATAGAATGGTGACTCTGGAATCAAGCAACAATCGACATCACGGCTGGCGAGAGTAGCATACATCGCGATGAAACCTGCAGAGGATCGAAGAACAAGCTAAGAAACACCTAGCATTATTAGCAACAGTCGGTCACGATTTCATACCGCAGTAGCGTCCCATTAGCTTTACAAGTCCAATGCCGTTCCCAATACTTTCAGATTCAACATGTGCTGCTTTAATGGCACGTTGAGCCTCCTCTACCGCAGTATCAAAACCAAATGATTTGTCAATAACCTAAACAAAATCAGCAACCACGCACAATACACCATTCACGGATTAACTAACTTGTCGATCAAGTAACAAGGACAAAGTTTATAGATATGATCAGTACCGGAATGTCATTGTCAATGGTTTTGGGAATTCCAGCGACAGCTACTTTCAAACCACGTCGCCTTATTTCCTGCCCGGAGCAAAATTAGTTAAGCTAAAACATACATGATTTGACATTTATAGAAAATAGCTAATGGTAATACCTCAAAAATCACAGCTGCTCCTTTATGTGTCCCGTCACCTCCGATTATATAGACCTGAACTGCTAAAGGATACAATTAGAACCAACAAAATGTAGTTACCATGTATTCAAATAAAACAGAGAGGAGGCTCCGATGAAAGCCTCTACTCTAGCACCTTAACGCACCTGATTGATCCCACGATCCTGAATGCGGTCAACAATCTTGACAGAATCATGACCTCCTCTCGAGGTTCCAAGAATCGTACCGCCACGTTTATGGATATCATCGACAAACTTAGGTGTTAAGGTGATAGTGTTCTTTGCATAAAAACCCCTATATCCTCCCTAAATATGGATCATGTATATGTGCTAGTGAGATTACTACATGATGCTAAACCAAGTTATTATAGGTTTGAATGCCTAAAGATCGAAATTACTTACATCGATTCCAAGAACTTTTCGGACACCATACATGTGATAGAGGCCACACACGATTTCTCTGATGACCGTGTTGAGCCCAGGACATAGACCACCACATGTTACAATGCATGCATTAACATCATCTGATTTAAAATACACCTGAGAAGCACACAGCATGTGACAATCAGTGAATTGTCCATTGCTTATCATTTTATAACTTTGAACCCCATAGCATTGAACCAAGATGACCAATTGTACCTTTTGGCGAGGTCCTGCGCGTCGAAAATGCACCCCTCTTGCACTTTCCTTGTGCACAACAATCTATGATTAAATAACTAGTGTGTCGGTTAACCATACTACTGATTAAGAACGTATAAAAATGAAAACAATCAAAATTTCAGTGCATTCCTTCATAAAACAAAGTTTCTAACGGAATATAGATATATATACATACTCTAAATAAATGTAAAAATATAATGGAGGCTCCCTATACTAAGAGTCAGATTGCATTTTGTCCCATTTACTTAAAAAATGAACAAAATAGTCCTTATACATTATATTAAAGAGCAAACTGGTCTTTCAATTAAAAACAACATCCATTTATACTATTAAAAACTGGCCCATATATCAACCAGACTAATTTTTAACTCTACAAACGAATGAATTTTTTAACAGAAAGAAAACAATTTGTTATTTGATCTAATGAATAATGACTAATTTGCTATTTTTTTTAAATAGAGAAGACTCCATGTACTTCCATTTTATTTCTAAATAAATTTCCCATAAAATTAAAAAGTTCAAGCGCTAAGAGAAGGATTCACCTTCTCAGTGACGGTATCATCCTCATCAACAAAGTATTGCCTGTGAAACAAAAAGGCATGCAAATAAATTACTCATCTTGATTGGCTGATGAAAAAAAACTTAATTAAGGTTTGGTTTGGTTTACTCACTCGACAACTGAATAAGCTGGATTACTTTGTAATGGATTTGGATAACTCTTGTCACATGAATGAAACACAAATAAATGAGAAATAAAAGAAAACACATATTAAGTAAAGTTCAGTAACTCATTAACATAACCCCCCCCCCCAAAAAAAAAAGAAAAAATAATAATAATAATAATCTGGTTTCATTAATAAAAATAATAATAATAATAATCTGGGTTCATTAATACTCAACAAACCAATGAAACCCAAAGCTGATCAAAAGATAATAAAGGCTGCAAATGCAATTTCACCCTTTTAAGTACAAAACAAACACAGTTCACTCAAAGTTCCAATATCCCCATTTAATGAATCATTAAATATACAAACAGAGAGAGGAAGTACGGGGAGATGATCAAGGTAATCGGTAAAGTGAGGAACGTCTTGGAGCAGGAAACCGGCAGCACCGGGAACTAACTTGGTATGGGTATCATTGGGATTTCCCATCGACAAAGAAAAACGTGAACAGTTGGAATTTTTTCTGTTTGTGGTTAAAGAGGGTGAGGATGGTGATATATAGAGGGTTTGTATTTGACAAGAGAGATTGAGAGTGCCCATCAGAGCTGAGAGAGAAAAACAGGTGGTGGATGCTTATCCGAGTTGGATCGCCCACGTCAATATGCATGTAGCCCACGACAATTTTTCGAAATGGATCCTTATCCGAGGTTTCTTCTTTTTTCTGTTGGTTCAAATACTGGAGGCGCCGCATTTTATGTTTTCTCTGGATTTAATTGTAAGGGTAATTATGACTTTTATTATAACCTTGTAGTAAATTTAGAATTTAATTTTCATATTTTTAATTTTAAGAATTTAAATTATTTATTTTTAGATATCAAAATTTAACGTTATTAATTTTATTGTTCTAACATTTTAAAATAAAAAAATAAATATTCATTTAGTATGTAATACCCTGAAAATATTTACAGTAAGATATTATCATTGATATAGTAAAATAAGGAAATAAAGTGAGAAAAAAAAAAGGAAATTTTGAGATATGTCAATATTGAGAAGTATATTATGATATATTAATTCAAGAAAGGACTAAATTGTAAAAGTGAGAAAAGTTTTGTTGCACAAAAGTAAATACTCAAAATTTGAGGGGTTAAAGTGTAAATATGAAAAATTTGAAGGACCGATAGTGTAAATATTTTAAGAGTGGAATAATCTAGAAACTAAGGAAAATGGATGAATTAGGACCAAATTGAATAGATGAAGAAATTATGAGGGACTAAATTGTAATTTTACCAAATTAAATGATGACTTAAGGATGGAATTTTAAAAGATAATGAAGGGCAAAATGGTCAATTGGAAGAGAGAGAAATCTAGAAAGTAATAATGATACTAGAGATATTTTGATATTTTATAATTATTTAATTAGATAAATATTATTTTATTAATATTTTAATAAGATATTTTATTATTATTTTATTAGTATATAAAGAAAGAAAGATGAGAAATTCTCATTTATATTTCCCATGCACTAACGTGAGAAAAAGAGAGGAAGAAAGAAAGTTTTGCTTTCTTTACAATTTGGTCCTTTTTACCAAAAAATCACCATTTTCACCGAAAAATCAAATGAATTTCCATAGCTACCAAGAGAGAAAAATGTTAAGGAGACCATGGGGAGTTAGAATATCAAGTTGGATTCAAGAAATAGAAGCTGGAGGAGAGAGAAAATCAAGTTAAAGATTAGTATCAATAGAACAAGGTAAGTATATCAAGATTTCAATATGTTTTTAAGTTTGTTATTATTGACAAAGCATGGAAATAATGTTATAGTAGAGTTTTCTTACATAAGGTCCTATGTTCATGATATGTTAGTGAAGAGAAAATAAGAGAAAGTGATGAGAAATGGTGTAGAAAAAGAAAATAAGGGTGTTATAACATGGTAATTAATATTTTGTACTAAAACAGTTTTGGACAGCAGCAGTAGTCTAACTTTGAAAAATCATCAAAAATTGTAGAAATCTAATTATAGGATGAATAAAATATGAAATTAAAGCTTATTAGGTCTAGTTTCTTATAGAATAAATTATGTAAGCAATGGAATTGTAAATCATGAGATATGATGAATTTTTTGAGACAAGGTCAGAATGATTTCGGGTTCCCCTGTTCTGAATTTGTAAAATCATAAAAATTTGGATAAAAATAATTAGGGGTTTAAATTTATATTTTTAGAATCCTGAATGAGTCTATTTTCAATATAAACAAACGGGAACATCATTTGAATTCTGTACAAGGAGATAATTAATTTTTAGTGAAGAAGGGTCAGAACTGTTAGACAGCAGAACAGGGTAATTTTAAAGAATAAACTGTACTTATTGGATAAACTAAAAATTCTGAAAATTTTATGGTAAGAAGATATATGAGTCTAGTTTCAGGGAAAATTAGCGGATCTTAATTTTGAGTTCTATAGCTCCAGATATAAATAATTTAGTGACCATGATGCAGATAGACAGCTTGAATATTCATAAAAGTAAATAATAAAAATTATGGATAATGTTACTTACAAGTGTATTATCTACATTAAGGATGTGGAATGGAGAGGAGGAGGAGGAAAAATATGTATGAATATTCATCTAGCATGGCTAATTTGCATATTCTAGGCTCAAGGACTAAATTGAATAAAAGTAAAATTTTATGGGCAATTTTGTAAAAATGTAAAAAGATCAAATTGCATGAAATGGATTATTTTATTATTTAAATTACAAAATTGAATGAAATTATTAATTTAGTTCAAGATCGGGGGAAAACATGTTTTAGGGATTAAATTGAAAAGTGTTGAAAGAATAAATTGAAAAGTGTTGAAATTATAGAAAATTCTGATATTTTATAGAATTCATGGACTGTTATCAATATATATAAGAATAATAGCTGGAAATAAGGATTAAATTGCAAGAATTTTATTTTCCGACCCTAAGGATGAAATCGTCATTAATTAAGAGTTCGAGGGGGCAAAATGGTAAATTTTGCCTAAAGCATTAATTAAATGCATTAGTATATGAAATGATTGAAAATGATGATCAAATTTATTTATAAAGATCCGAACGACTCAAATATGAGACTCGATCGTGAAAAGAAAAGATATCGGATTAATGAAATTATAAACACAAACAAGCAATGAGGTAAGTTTGTATAACTTGAATTGTATTTTAAATACTTGAAATATGTGGTTATGTGATGAAAATATGATTTGAATATTCAATTCATGATATTTGATGAAATATTGATAATACTCGAAATAAATTGAAAATAAATCTCGGTTGAATGAAAAGAAAAATTCGATGGATCTCTTAAAAGGAATTGTGGTGAAAGGATCTAGCCCGGACGGGTGATCCTATCGATATAGCCCTCCCGAAGAATATGTGTAAAATGGATTTAGCCCGGACGGGTAATCCGAATCGAGTCCGAATTTAGCTCGGGTGGTAATTGAGATCCAAGCTCATTAGAGTAATTGTCGTTGCGGGGATTTAGCCCGGGACTGTAATCCCGACAATACTCTATGAGTTTATATTATAGGGATTTAGCCTGGGTGGTAATCCCACTTTGTAAGGATGAGGTTCGCGGAGTGTGCTCTCGATATGAAACGTGTAAGACCATGGTTGAAAGATACCATGGCAACTCGATATGAACGTGAAAGACCATGGTTGAAAGATACCATGGCAAACCGATATGAAATGTGTAAGACCATGGTTGAAAGATACCATGGCAACCTGATATGAAATGTGTAAGACCATAGTTGAAAGATACCATGGCAACGTGATATGAAATGAACAAGACCATGGTTGAAAGATATCATGGCAACATGACAGAAAATGAGTAAGACCATAGTTGAAAGATACTATGGCATCATGTCAAAGATGAATAAGACCGTGGATGGGAGATGCTATGACATCTGTTGAACAATTGATATCCAGGTAATATGTATCAGATGACGAATGGTTATATGAAATGGTTGTGTGTAATGTTTACAAGAACTGGTCATATGGAAATATATATGTACAAAATAGTTGTATGAAATAATTATGAAGATAGATAAACGAAATAAGTATGAGTACGTGGAATATAAATTATGTTAGGTTTGATATAAGCTATTATCGGAATAAATATACATAAAATATATGGAAATGATGGAGTATGAAATATTAATATAATGAAATGAATCATATATGCTTATGAAGAAACGGTAAGAGCATGATATGTTTCATGACATGTACATATATGATTATCTTTGATATGTTGATACAAGAAAATTATGTAAGTTGAGACTATTATTGAACTCAAGTACGATATGTCGAGAAAATAGTTATATCAATGTTGAATTTATATGAGATATGTGCAAGTACACTAACAATATTACTGTTTGATGCTTATACAAGTACTAATCTGTTGATTGAATGGTAATATATTTATTTACATGATGCATTGAATCGGTAAGCATTTAAATTTTTTTTAAGTAATCTGCAAATGGTAGTAATGCTCCGAAACCCTGTTCTGGCAACGGATACGGGTTAGGGGTGTTACATAGTAGATACTCATTTAATAGTTATGTAATTAATTAACTTGAATTTAACAAAATACTTTTAACAATTTTAACAGTTGAACCTAAATTTTAAAATCTAAAAAGTAAAGAGACTAAATTCTAAATTTATAAATACTATAGAAACTTAACGTATAGCTTAACCTTTATTTCATAATTTTAATTTTATTATTTTTTATTTTATTTTGAATAATTTTTATCCAAAATTAAAGAAAGTTTTGAATATTTTAACTTTTAATAAAATTAATAAACAAATTATTTCAAAAATAAGATTTTTAATAATAATATTAATTTAATATTTTCAATATTAAGGGATAAGTAGTTATCCATTTATCATGGTCAACATTTTTTTTAATTTTTATATTAAGTGAAAAGATAATATAGTTAATAAACACACTCTTGATATTTTTATCTAACGGGACTTTGGTATTGTTAACAAAAGTTGAGATCTTCGATTTTGAAGGCTCAGGTTTGAGTTTCATTGAGTTCCAACTATGTGTAAGTTTCGTTCAAGTTTTTCTGGATTAGTTCAAATTTTGTTCAAATTTTCATCTGCTATGTATTGTATTAGTTGGATTTTACATTGTAATTTATTGAACATATATTTATATTTGTACATGTGTTGTAGTTGTAATTGTATTGTCTTTGTACTAGTAAAACTTTAAAAAAATAGTTTTTATTTTATTTTATGAATTTATTTTTTCTACTATTTTGATTTAATAATTAAAGTCCAATTAATAACATCATAAAAAAATATTAAATCAACTTTATGACATTTTTTAAATATAAAAATTTGATCATGTAACCAGTTTAAAATTGTGTGAAAATGTTCATAAGTCGAGTGGTCCATCAAACCGTTTATATAGATGTTATGGTTAAATATAAATAAATAATATTTTTATTGCTTTGAAACAGTAAAATTACCTTTTTAGATTAGCCTAAGAAAGTCGGGCTTGAATTTAAAAATTTTATTTGGAATTAAGTCTTGACCCAATTCATAAATTTTTTTTTCTCCACTTTATGATATAGAGTTAAAGAATCTTACTATCTTAGGTTTATACAAGAAATCTTGTTGGTCTAGTCTCACATTATTACTTGCTTATTTGGTTTATCATATCTCGAGTTTGGAATTCATGCTCGTCAACTCAATATGATTGCTCGAAACCTCCCCTTTTCTTTATTAGTATTGATTTTCAAACTCAAACAGATTCTTAAGCTTTACTTGGTAGATTGAAAAAAAATTGAAATAATAAAGAAATGAATGGGTACGAAACTAGAAGTATGGAAAACTTAATTCTCTTTCCATATGTTACTTGGTAGGGGATGAAAAAATGGAAAGAAATTTTTCTTTTCGTCCATTGCTGCTCAATAAAGTTGAAAAATGGAAGAAAATAAAATAAAATAAAATAATATATTTGAAAAATGCATAATTTTGAATTAACATATGCATTTTCATCGTTTTCTTTTATCTGATCATTTTAATTTGAAATGATTGATTTTTTTATATTAGGATGAAAAATTATCTATCTTTTTTCTTTTATTTTTATTTTTTTTTACATAAATAACTAAAAAATTAGTGAAAGAAAATCAAATAGTAGACAACAAACCCAAATCAAAGAGAGAGGAAAATAACGTAAGTTGTGCGTCATATTTTTACATATGTCTATCAACTCCCTTTTATACTTCCAAATTATATGGTTCAAATTATCTTTAATCAACCATCTTTCATGCAAAGTAATTAGGGTAAGCATTTGGTTGATTTGGTTTTATAAATGATATATTATATTGTATAAACTATTTTAAATTATTATATAAATAGAAATAAAATTATTAGTTATTATAAATAAAATTATCAATTAGTAAGATTTATTTGATTATTCGACTGAATTCAACAAATAAATAAATTTTCAAACTAATTATTTTAAAATCAACTAAGTCAGACCGAGTTAACTAAAATTGAATCATTAGATTAATTTATTGGTTTAAGCCAATTAATGCTAAGCTTAGTTTTATAAATTATATATATATATATTTATATTCTTTATACCTGTTTTATGATCTGTGTTTTAAAGTCTATATATTATAATATATAATTTTAAAATTTTATATAAATATATTTAAAAATAAAAATAAAATTATTATCACTTAAATAGATGAAGCCGTTGCTATTTTTAGCATTGTATGGCTTTCACCATTTCCTAATATGATGTACACTTAAAGTGTTGTTGACCCATAAAAGCTAAGAACTATATTTGAAATTCTCTTCTTTTCTTCATCATCACATCTACCCATGAAGTTATAGCAGAAGAAAAAATGGCAGAGGTTTGTTCCTCTTCAACAAACACTATCTGCAATTATATGATTCTTCCATGAATCAACTTCCTTCCATTTTCGATTTCAACAATACCTGAATTTTGCCCCTAATAATAATACTTGTGAGAAGCTTCTTGCTTACAAACAAGTTGTTAAGTATATTGGTGTATATCCCACATCATTGGGATACAAATAGACGAGCGGAAAAGCAGCTTATAAAACAAGCGGGGTTAGACGAACTGAAGCATACCTTTCTCGGCCTTTTGGCTAAGATCAAGTGTAGTATCTGTTCTTATCAGTTTAATATCTGATACGTGGGCCATTGGCTCACATGATATTAAATTTATTTTTTGCGGTGGAGGGTCCATTGCGGTAGCTTGCTACTGGGACTCTCAAGCGTCGCCCAAGTGTTGCACTATTGCTCGGGCCTGGCGCACACCAACCAATTATAGTTTAAATTCTGACCTTTTGTCAATATTGCCTTCTAAATTCAGACCTTGCCAGCTTTTTAGATCAGTATTTCCGGCCAAAATTTTTTAATGGATTCCGAGCTATACTGTGTGTTGACTGGCTCAGTCACTACCCTTCTATTCTTTTGCCATATCAGCCGTAAAAGATACTATATTTAACTTTGCCTTTTTACTTCCAAAATCATTTTCTCGTTGAATTCATCAGAAAACATTTTTGGGCTTATGTAAAAATGGAACAGTTGATTTTTAAGGTTTATGCATTATCTGTTGAATTATGCTATGGTGGAACCTAAATTGATTTGCAAATGTTATGACTTCAAATGGATGGAGCAGTGGCTACTTTTAGCATTGTACGTCACTTTTCTCATCTACTGCTAATATGATAGTAGCTTCCATTTCATGTACAATTACGATGAAGTTGTACTAAAAGCCCAAGTGTATGAAAAAGTGTGTAATAAAAGCAAAGAATTATGTTTCTTTCTTAGCTTCAACTTTTCTTCATCGTCACCCCCACGAAAGTTAAAACAGAAGCAAAATTAGCAGAGATTTGTCCCCACTTCAACAAATATTTTCTCCTATAATGACGACTGTTTCATGAAGTTATTATCAGGACTTATATAAGAGAGAATTTTGTTAGTTTTGAGTAGAAGCTTCCTTGGTTAGGCCTGAATACATTGATCTATATCCCACATCACTCGGGTACAAACAGACGAGGTGAAAAGCAGCTTATAAAACAAGCGGGGTTAGACGAACTGAAGCATACCTTTCTCGGCCTTTTGGCTAAGATCAAGTGTAGTATCTGTTCTTATCAGTTTAATATCTGATACGTGGGCCAATGGCCCACACGATATTAAATATATTTTTTGAGGAGAAGGGTCCATCACAGTAGCTTGCTACTGGGACTCTCGAGCGTCGCCCAAGCATTGCACTATTACTCGGGCCTGGCGCACTCCGCCCAATTCTAGTTTAAATTATATTTCGTATAATTTTTATTTGTATTTTAAGGTATACAATGACTACTTTAAATCTAATTTTTGCAAGTATAAATTTTTGAATATGCAGTCGAGGAACTCTTTATTATATTTACTAAACAATTATCTTTATAAACCAAACTGGTTTTTTCAAAAGGGATTTCTAAAACCCCTAAGTTGTTACCTTTTGACTGGTTCATAAACACACTGAGCTTATATATAATCCCAAGCAAGAATATAAATTTGAGTGGGTGTAGTATTAGTGTTATATATAATTATATTGGTTTATTATATCATTTTAATTATTTATTGCATAACCCATCTAACGATTTTCTTCATATATTTCACCTAATTTCGCCGTAATTAAATCCCATTTCGAAGCTATTTTTTAATTTCGCCGTATATATGGTCTAATTTTTAATTTTATCTTTCTATTTTCTGAAATTTGAAAAATTAGTTCTTGTAATTTATCATAATCACATGATTTTAATTTAAGAAAATTTATAAGTTTGTTTAATTGGGTAAATATTGTCTAGATTTATTGTTATATTGTTTACTTGCATATTAATTTTTATAACCGAAATTCAATAACTTATATGTAATAAAATAAGAAAAATAAACATTTTAAATTTATTATTAATTGGATTAAACTCTCAATTTCTTTTAAAATAATCGAGGATTAAATTCTGACAATTTAGAGAGATTTAACTTTTTAGTTTTGGTAGTGGATTAAACTATATATATTTAATATGATTGAATATTTTAAAAGATTATAAGGCCTTCAAGCGTGAGAAAATGTTCCAACCCAGAGAGAATTCAGCACCAAAAGATATTCATGTTAAGAGTTTACATTGCTTTTACCCCAAATTGTTTTAGATTTTATTTTTATTTTTACATAATTAATGTGTTTAAATTATCTGTAGTTTGGTCTACATCAGTCACTATTAAATCACTTACTTTCATTTATTTTCAAGATGACTAATCTTTTTAATTCGATTTAATGTAATGTTAGTTATCATTATCCATGGCATTCCATTAATGACAATCAGCGTATAAGGACTAAAATATCAGCTTTTCAAACATACAAAGATTAAAATATTCTTTCTAGTAGTATACAGACAAACTTTTTGACATAACACAGAGGCTTACAATGAACTTCAATCCAAAATGTTATGTCAAGCGGGCAGAGTGAAAAACGAGTAAATAAATAGTTGTCTCGTAATTTTATAATTATTTAGTGATATTAACTTTCACGAATTGTACCTAAACCTTCTCAAGATTTCAATTTATTTCTTATTAGAAGATAGAATTTTTTGGCATATAAAAGACTCTCGTTGATATGTTTTTCTTACATCAAGTTACACCGGTGTGATGAAATTTTGAGTCAATTCGAAACATAATGACATTATAGATTTGCATTCTAGAGTAGAATATCATTGGTCCATTAGACATGCCAGGCACGTTGCGTATTAGACCAACTATCTACAATATAGGCCACGTCTTACATGGATAATTTTGAAGCATCCATTATTTATGCCACAATCTTTGCTTTTTCTTTTAATGGTAAGTAAATTTGTCGCGATAAAAAGGTTTTTAATATTTATAAATTTCTCTATTTTTTATAACAAATAAAAAAATTAATTACAAACTAACAATAGTAACAGGATTGGATAACAAAAAATGTCTGTCTAATGATATCTGATCATCAACTAATAAAAGAGTAATATAAAAATTTCGAACACTAATAAAAAAAACCTTTCATCAGGTCAACCAAAATATCAAAAGTACAATTCACCTTTTATATTTATTTAAAAACTACTCTTTACTTGTGTCTACACAGTTTTTAGATTCACGTCACTAAATCTTTGTTTGAAATAGTCAAAATAAAAGAAGTACAAAAACAAATAAATAATAATGCCAAATGATATAAGCTGTGATCCGAGATGCGAGATTTGCTTATGACAACAACAAAGTGGCGAGCATGAATGGGAAGATGGTTTTACTCATTATTTTTCATAAATATAAATAAATTCGTTGTTTTTAAATATAGATATAAATATTTTTTATGAAGGAAAGTTAATGATATTGTTCAAACATTGATTTTGCAAAAAGTATATATAAATTGCATTCAAAATAGAAACATTAGTCATTAATAACCGTATTAATTTACACATAACATAATTGCAGGAACATTTAAGGTTAAAAAATTCATGATAAAAAAATTGAATCTTAATTCAATTAACATTATTACTATTTATATCAATTTAATTCTGAGTAGAGTATTATTTAACGTATATGTTCGAGTGTAATTGAATGACTAATATCAATTATTTCAATCAATTAAGTAAAATTTACCTCGACTTTTGTTAAAAAAATAAATCATCATATAAAAATTAAAGTTGTTGAAATCGAATTTAATTAATGGATACATCTATCTAGAGTAAGATAAAAGTTTGATTGATTAGCAAATTGAATAAAATTTTATATTTTTAAATAACTTTTATTTTAATATTTTTTTAAAATTGAATTCGATGAATCAATTTAACTGATAATTTTTTAAACCTATAACCTCACCAATATTACCACCAAAACATGGATCGGAATAATATAACAATTAAACCTACCTTAATCAGTAGTATAGAGTTTAATCTTAATCCTAAATATAAAATACTTTTAAAATTTGTGACTAGTATTTACCCTTTAATAGACTTAAAAAATACAAAAAATTAATTACTTAACTTACTACGATATCGAGAAATAATAAAAAATAAAAAATCCCAGAGCGACAGCAAATCTAATACAATAAACGTTGGACAATGTCCAGCGCAGCTTTATTTTTTTCACGCAATCTGCCTTGCATAACTTTCTTCCTCGCCAAACACAAATTTTCTCTTTCCCTCTCTCTCTTTAAAATCCCGATGCAATCCCATTAGCAAAACCCAAAACAAGTTCAAAAGAAAGTTATGTCTTGGCAACAATACGTTGACGAGCACTTGATGTGCGATATAGATGGTCAACCCATCCATCTTTACTGCTGCTGCAATTATCGGCCAAGACGGCAACATTTGGGCCCAGAGCTCCACTTTCCCTCCGGTTCTCTTCCTCAAACGTTTCAATTTGCGTTATCAGTTGATTAGAGAAAAAGGGTTCTTAAAGTTCTTTTTTTGTGTGCTTTATGGTGTTTGTAGTTTACCCCTGAAGAAATAAGTGCAATCATGAATGACTTTGCTGAACCCGGTTCTCTGGCACCAACCGGATTATTCCTCGGTGGTGTAAAATACATGGTGATCCAAGGTGAACCGGCTGCTGTAATAAGAGGAAAGAAGGTAATGTTTTTATAGTAAAATACCTTCTTAATTGAGCCTATATTAGTAGCATAGTTTGATTTAAGTATATCACTGACGCAGGGTGCCGGCGGTGCGACCGTGAAAAAGACCAACCAAGCACTGATAATCGGGATATATGATGAGCCTGTAACACCTGGTCAATGCAACATGATTGTGGAAAGGCTTGAGGATTATCTAATCGATCAGGGTCTTTAGTTAGTTTTCTTTTTGGTCATTGGTAATGTTCCTTCCATTTTGTCCCATTTCCTTTATTTTGATATCAGATTATAATGGAGAGTTGGGTGTGAAGATGAAATGGTTTTTTAGTATGTTGTATGAATTTTTTAATGTTTTTAAAATCAAAGCATTTTTGGTTGGGAATTGTGTTATGTTTATGTTGGGAATTTTTATTTGAAAGGGAATTGTCGAACTATATACTTAATGATTTTCTGCTATCTGCTTATATGCTATTGATGTTAATTTTTATATAAAACTAATTTACTCATGTTTTCTTTCATTTTTATTAAGAACTCACTTAAATTTGTTATTAGCGGTCACTTTTCATAGATTAACTCGTTAATTAGTTTAGGGTGTTTTTATACAAAAGAAAAGAAAAGATGGAACTTTCACTGATTTTAGCTCTGGGACTAAATTATTAGATACTACATTATGGCACATGCTATGTGAATTTTTTTATGTTAAATTATATTTATAGGGTTTAGTTAAAATAGTAAATTAAGTTTAGAAGATTTTAATGTATCGAGTTTATATATAATTTTAAACCTTGTTAATGCAAATTTCTAATTTTAGCTTTAAATTTGTGAAAAGAAAACAGAGATTCAACAAATATAAAAGCTAAACAACAACATTTCATATCGTTGCAAAATTACGTTTGGAATATAGAACAGAATAGGCTATGCAATAAATCATAGAACTAAACTAGTCAACACACTTAAACCGATACCCAAATAACATTTGCACTCGACTTGGGTGGGGTGCGCCCGGCCCGGGCAATAGTGCAACGCCTGGGCAACGCTTGAGAGTCCCAGTAGCAAGCTACCGTTGTGGACCCTCCCCCTCAAAAAATAAATTTAATATCATGTGAGCCAATGGCCCACATATCAGATATTAAACTGATAAGAACAGATACTACACTTGATCTTAGCCAAAAGGCCGAGAAAGGTATTCTTTGTTTAGTTGAAGCCCGCTTCTTTTATAAGCTGCTTCTCCCCTCGTCTGTTTGTATCGCAATGATGTGGGATACACCAATATATTCAGCAACTTGTTTGTAAGCAAGCAGCTTCTCACCAGTCTTTGTTGAAATCAAAAAGAAGATTCATGAAACAGTCATATATCCTTTAAATCTCCTTTAGAATTAGGGTATGTTGGCTTTTCTCCAGTCAAAATCTCTTCTTCTCACCATGAACTGATGTTGGCAATCCCCATTTAAGCCAAATAAAAGAACAAACAAACCTTTAGAGAAAAAAAAAAGTTTAATAGAAGAGAAAGTGAAGAAATTGAGTGAGAAATAAATAGAAAAACTGATTTTCTTTTAGTTAGACATCAACAAAATGATTACCTAAAAAATTAAGTCCAACTGTTACATAATGTATGTGAAAATTAAAATAATTATATCATGTAAATAGATAATTCCCCACTTGAAAGTAATTACACTGAATAATAATTCTTACAAAAAAAATTTAAATAACTCAAAACTTTATAAACCACAACTTAAAAATGAATTTATAGATCACAATTAGAAAAAGAATTTCCAGTGTAAGACCACAGATGGAATAATTGGAATCAATAAATTAAAGAAATTTACAATTGAAAAATAGAAATTTTAGTATATGTGTATGTATAGAAATCACGTATTAATAACATGTGTTTAAAAATAACACACAACAAATAATAAAATTATGCTTTGGAGTTAATTAATAATAATATATGAAATATGTACGATATTAAAATAAAAAATTAGATTAAATTATGAGAAACTAAATTTAGACACAAAAATACATTAGATCAAGATATTAAATGAATACAATTATTTATCATTGTTTTGTCATCAATCTTGAGTTGGTGTCGACTTAATTTATGACACTAAACTAATATTATTAATGCTGAAAATCTTATCACTCGTGTCTAAAATAATACAAAAAAATATGAAAAATATTATCTAAAATTAATTAATATACAAAAATTTATATGGAAATATTTATGATCATTTCAAAAATTGGTAAATGTCCCTACTTCAAAATTTCATTTTTGACACATTTTTATATATAATAACTTTCTATCGATTTACTAAATAATAAAAAAAGGTCCACAGAAAAATATGAAGAATATCTCACAAAAACATTTTATCAAAAACTACATCTGTTGGGCCACAAACCACTAGGCCACTGCATTATACACTCCGCTTCCGGTATAACAACAAGGACTACTCCGAAAATATTGACACTGGAATTAGGTGGGTTACGCCAGGCCCGAGCAATAATGCAACGCTTGGGCGACCCTTGAGAGCCAGAGTAGCAAGCTACCGTGGTGAACTCTCCCCCTCGAAAAATTAATTTAATATCATGTGGGCCAATGGCCCACGTATCAGATATTAAACTGATAAGAACAGATACTACACTTGATCTTAGCCGAAAGGCCGAGAAAGGTATAATTTGTTTAGTTCAAGCCCGCTTTATTATAGGCTGCTCCTCCCCTCGTCTGTTTGTATCCCAACTTTGTGGGATATAGACCAAGCTGTTTGTCACATCTTTTCCTTTTAGGGGCCAAATTCCGGTATTGTTGAAATCGAGAATGAAAGGAAATTGATTCATGAAATAGACATATAATGGGAGATAATAATGTTAGTTAAAGTGGGAACAAATCTCTGCCATTTTTTCTTCTGCTATAACCTCATGGGTATCGATGATGAAAAGAAGATAATTTCAAATATAGTTCCTTGCTTTTATGGGTCAACAACAATTTTTCGAACATTTTCAAGCTTTGGTAACAATGTTAGCAACAAACAATGATTGTGAGCTGATGGGCATAAATTCTGATCCCGAGCATCTAATGAAGGTTAGAAAATGTTTTGTTAAAAAAAAAAAACATAAACCTACAACATTTGTATCCGCAACAATCAAATCTAATATTTATAAATATTTGAATTCACATTACCTGAATAATTAGATATGTCGCTGTGTTTATGGAGATTAATTCTAAGCTTGAAACTATTATCCATTAAAAAAAACATTATCAAATTTTAAATATGATACAAAAATATATATTTTTTACTTAAAAGAATTTACTTGTGGAAAGCCAAGATAAGGTGGCATTTGCATGTCTTTGGCGGGTATTATTCTGAAAATATATCTATACCAAAGTATGGTGATTGAAAAGGGAATTTTTTTTGGGAAAATATAGAAATGAGATACAAGAGTTAATTGTATTAAATATCCATAAACTTTGTCTCTAATTTTAAATTGATTTTTAAAATTTTAAATGTTTTAATTAAATCTTCAAATTATCGATGCAATATCAATTAAGGGTGGGTTTGGGGCGGCGATGAGGTGAGGTGCTGTGCGGTGCGTTTAGCTTATTTTTTGTCTCACGCTACAGTATTTAATCTCACCGCCACCGCTGTTTTTACACTAACCGCAGGTAAACGCACCGCCCATCCAAACTCACCCAAGTCTATTCATTATTGAAACTGTTAATTTAACCATTAAATGACACGTAATATTTTACATGATATAATTTAATATTTTGTATAAAATATTTTCTATTATTTGACAGATTTCCTGAAAATATTTCATAAAAGTTATTTTTAAAGAAACAAACATACCTTTGAGATTTATGATAAGTAGTGAATTGATTACAAAGTGAAGTTAATGTGAAATTATAGTAAATGATGAATCTTCATGATGTTAAGGATTAAATTGTAAACTTTGTGAAATTTATAATTGAAACAAGAGAAGTGATATATGCATGAAAATTTATTGTGTGAAATAAGATATTATAATGAATTATTTGATTAAAGTGTTTATATGGTGAAAAATAAATTACATGACAATAGGGACTAAATTGAAAATTGTATATAAGTTTAAGTGTGAAACGATTTAATATGTAAATAAGGAAATCATGATCAAAGTTCAATGAATGTGTTATGAGATGATAAAATATGCATAAAGTATTGTAAAAGTGAAATTGTGGACAAATATGAAATTTTTATAATGACAATGACTAAATTGTTAAACTTGAGAAAATATGTGGATGAAATATATAGAAATTTAATATGTGAAACAATATATTGAGATAAATTATGTGGTTAAGGTGTATCAAGAAAGAAAATTAATTTAATATGATTAATTAGTAAATATTAAACTTTTATGATAAAAATTAACTAAATTAAAAAATTATGAAAATTTATAAAAAATATTTAATAAGGGAAGAATGTAACATCTTGGTATTTTGACCCGATATTCAGATTGGATATGAGAATGTTATAATGAATAGAGTTTCTTACGAGAATAAAAAAATTATTTTATATTAACTTAATTAAAAAAACGGAGTTTTAATCAATAATTCAATTATTTCTCTAGTTAAACTCATACTTAAAAATTGAAATTCCATTAAGTTTGAAGGTTTGGCTCAACTTACCGATTACAACCGCTTACATGAAGTAGAAGCCCTTATTACATCAATACATCTGTGTGTGCTTTTTCCGCTTCCTCTTCTTCTTTTGGCCCATTTTTTTCTCTAAAAACCTCACCTACAGCTTACTCTGTTCCCTGACATTTTCCCTTAAAATTACACTGAAAAAGCTCACATGTTCCCCAAACTTCATCTATTACTCAAGTTTCGATTCCTTGTCTTCGCATCGAACCGCCACTCTACACGATCAAACTCTGTTTTTCGAATTACCGCCACCTATTCGACGATATGCCCAAACCAAGTTGAAAGCCCGAATGAAGAAGCTATAGAACATCCGAGAGACTCCGTCGAAATTTTCAAGCAATGGGGTTGCTGTGAAAACGACTTGTTGAAGATCTTTTCACGCCAACCTTCTTTGCGCAACGCTCAAGCTACTCCCCTTTTATCCAAACTCAACTTGCTGAGTAGCTTGGGACTCAACGGTTCCGACATTGTCAAGATGGTCAATTGTCGTCCTCGTTTCTTTTGTTCTCGTATCAATAATTGCTTCGACGAGCGGATTGAGTTCCTCGTTAACCTGTTCGGGTCGCGAGAAATGCTTCGTAAAGCACTTGTTAGGAACCCTTCACTCTTGACCTATGATTTTCACAATACCATGAAACCAGTCATTGCATTGTACGAAGAGATTGGCATTAGTGGACATGATTTGATTGCTATGCTCATCTCACGTCCCACATTGATCCCAAGGACTTCTTTCAATGAGGAGAAGATGGAATACATAAAGAAAACAGGGGTTTTAAAAGGTTCCAAAATGTACAAGTACGTAGTTTCACTCATCGGAATATCGCGGATCGAGACTATACGTGAAAAGGTGACTAACATGGAGAAATTCGGGTGTTCGGAGGAAGAGATTTGGAGTCTGTTGGGACGTTCTCCTCTTATTTTGACACTCTCGGTTGATAAGGTTCAAAGGAACATGACATTTGTTTTGGGAACCATGAAGCTGTCTCCAAGAGTGGTGCTTGAGCACCCGTTTTTGTTGTTCAGCAACCTCGAAGCCGTACTGAAACCGCGGATATCGTTGGCTCGGAAACTAAAGGAAATGGAGCTTGATCCGCAAATTAAAGGATCGATCATGTTGAGGGCATTGAGGATGACAGAAAATCGATTCTTGAATGTGTTTATTAAATGTCATCCACAAGATGTGGCAAATGAACTGTTGGAGTTCTATAAACATGCCAAAGGTCTCAAGCCATTGGCCGAATCATCGAAAAAAATACTGCGTAAAGGATTTCCATTTTGAACATTTTCGTTTGTTTGTTTGGTGCTGTCTTCATTTTCTTTTTGTTCATTCATGTCTAGGGATATTTCGATTAAATTTTCAGATTTATAACTTTTATTCTCAAAGGGATAATGCGAGACTCAAAATTTTGGGATATAAAAAGGGATGCCTTTTCGTGTTTCATTGGTGTTCTCTCTCTGCCTATATCCCTTGCACTCCCTGTGATGAAGAGTTGAAATTTTTGCTACGTATGATGGCATATGTAGATTTTCTTCTTTATTTATTTATTTATTTATTTATGGAGGGAATATAGATTATGAAACTCTACCATTATTAACTTTGTAGGCTCAGTTGGCACCATTGTTATGGTACAATTAGAAATACGTGGGTTGAAATGTGTTTAAACGCGTATTTTTTTTATATTTAAGGGTTTAAAAAAGATTATGGTTTGTGAACAATAATTTTTAAGGTAAATCTAATTCTATATATTTTAACAGATGATTATTTTTATCTTTAAGATAAATTTCTGTTAATTTTGATTTGGATGATGTTTATTATTTTTATTAATTGCTTTTCAATAAAGATAAAATCTTGCACCAATTAAAATTAATGTATTATTAATAATAAAAGATAAATAAACAAATTAAATCTTTTTAAAGTTCTTTTATAAATTAGTTTCTTATGATATTATGTATTTATTTTTAAAATTTATTAAATAATATTATTTTATTTTAAATAAAATAATAATAATATTATTCAAAATAATAACCATAATCTTAAATCATAATTACAACATTTGTACAATATTAAAAGATATATGAATGTAGCAGGTAGTCAATAAATTGAACATACGACTTCATAAATAATATAAATTTAATGTAAACTAAGACTTGTTGTATATATAACATATTATATAGAGTTATGTGGATGTAAAATTACATCTCTTTTACAAAATTAAAACCCAAAGTTGTCGTCATAAAGGATTAGTATTTAAATTATATAATAAATTTAATTTAATATGGGCAATATCATGCATAAAATTTGATTTTATACAATTTTATATATAGATTTTTGGTTTAACTTAAACTTTATAAATAATTAATAACCTTGTAAAATTAACATCATTTTATATTAATATTTTGCTTTTGAAAATAAATTTTTAATCTAATTTTATTTAAATGTATAAAATTAAATTAAAATTTATGTATTAAATTATACATAAAATCAAAATTAATTTATGAATTTATATTTATCTCTAATTATAATGCTAGATTGATATCATATTTACTTAGCAAATTTTAATTTTATGCTTATTGTTTGATAATATTTGATTATTTAAAATTTTATTTCAAATTAAGTGTTAAAAAAATCTAGTTAACATATCCAAGTAATATTTTTTTTTCAAAAAGAAATGTTATTATTAATGACAATTTTTTATTAATTAATATTTTTTAGGTAAACCCTTTTATTTTATTGGATGGACTTTCAAGCTTTAACAAAAAAAACCCCACCCATAATCAGGTACACCTGTTGCGGCGGCTACGAGATGTCGGATGAATAAATATATTAAAAAGGTGATGGCATTGGCAGGCAGCCTGCCAAATCAAATTACGCCTCTTCTCTCTTTGTTCTTTAAACTCTCTTCGATCATCATTCTCCCCCATCTTGTTGAATCAAATCTTTATTTTAAAAAATGGGAATTCCGTCAGAAATGAGGGATGTTTGGGTACAGAGAAGAGCAAAGTTCTTCATAATTCCTTCTCCCGCTGAAGACCAGAAGAAATTGAGAGCCCAGCAATCCTCCCAAGGTGTTTTTTTTTTTTTTTTTGGCTTTGAATCTTTCATTTCCTTAAAGTTTCGGTGATCAAAGCTGGCATCCCATGAAATCATGTTGCATTTTCCACTTGTAATTCGCTTTAAAAAAACTTTTTTTTATTTATTAAATTTGAGTATATACATATCAGATATTAACATTTTAGGAAACTAATGCAGAAGGTATTCGTGCCGGTCTCAAGGCTGCTGCCATTACCGGCGTTTTTACCGCTGTGCCAACAGTAAGTTAAACCTTAACCTTTCTCTTATTGGTTGTTCTTTTATTAATACCAATATTAATTATTCCTTCCTGTCTGTGTTTTCATTTTACAAGATTTTCCTGCAAAGTTTTTCTTTGGTTACTGATTGTCTGTGTAAGTGGTAGAGAATATGTAATTACAGTTTCAAGATCGTTTAAAATATGCTTGAACTCACAATACTTTCACTACACCTGGAATCTAATCCTCTTGCTTTTATTTTTAGAAATTTTAGGAATTTAATCTCCATGCATTAATTGGCAACCCTTGTGTGTTTTTCTCAGTTGATTGCAGTTCGTAAGGTTGCTTGGGCAAAGGCAAACCTCAACCATACTGCTCAAGCTCTTATCATAAGTGGAGGTATTTTCTGAAACCTATACTCCTTAAAATTTATTAGTGTTACTCAAAAGCAATCATATTCTCACTAGTCCTAACTTGTGATATGCATTATTTCTATGTATTATTAATGTATGAATCCAATTAAGACATTTGATTATAATAGTTTTGCTCGTCGTAATATGTCTTATCTGTGTATCTGTTAAACAGCATCGATTGCCGCTTACTTCATTACTGTTGATAAAACCGTGTTGGAAAGCGCTAGGAAGAATTCTCGAGCTCAGTTTGACAACAAAACTGCTTGAATACCTCATCCGAAGGTAATGCAAAATGGACTGAGAGCAACTTTACTTTATGTGTTACAGTTTAATGATGTTGGTCACATAATGCAATTATTTTTCTTCCTGAGTTTTATGTTCAAATGTTGATTTTCAATTCTAGAATTTAAGCTGGTTTGCAGTTTTTGGGTTCGATTGTATGTTGTTTATTGTATGTATTTAACAAAGTAGTTGTTTGGCCCATTACTTTAGGGTGTTGATCTCATATCAACATAGCAAGAATTACCTATTAGTGATGTGGGATAATGATTTGCTCTGGTCTGTGAGTTGTATCACATATATTTAATGCATTTCTTAATTGAAAAGGGAAAAAAACATTTATAGAAAACGAGTAAATGCTCCATTTGGGTCTAAATCCTTGAGCTTTGCTCATATAGGATCAAATCTTCCAAAGTGATGGCTGCTTATCGGTCCACAAACAAAATGTATTAATACAAGTACAGCACATTGGGTTGATGGCATACTTTCTCTTTGATTGAATTATGACCTGCCTGCAATTTATAAGAATGAGATTTATTTTAAGGAACCTTTTTTTTTTTGGGGAGGGGGGGTTCTTAATGACCATCTACCTCTGCTCACAATGTTCTGCAATACTTCATTGATGGTACGGATGAGCTACAGTCCGTTTTTGATCTTCCTAACATAATATTACTTCATTTCTTTTTTTTTTTATTGAAGAGTCTACATTTTCTAACTCCTTGATTACACATATACACTAAAAGATTAGCCTCGAGAGAGGGATTCTCGCTTGAAGTTGAAATTTCACATAAAATCTTTTACAACAGAAAATCATATCATTGTTTTAATTTATCAATTTTTTTCGATAGAGAAGTTAAAATATAATCCAAATACGGTATAAGAGGTTTTGTGATATTTTACCTAATTGAATTATATATAAAGTGGGAAAATATCTATAGTTAAATTTTTATCAATTTTAGTTAAGGATTGTTTTGTTACATTTCATATAAAAATAAGAATAAAGAAGGCAAAAACATCAATATATTAACATTCATTTCTTTCTTAAAATTTATTTTTAAGTGATTTTATTGATTGAATTGGTGTTGAGTTAATTTGTGATATTATTCATTCAACCATTTGATTAACACTATAATTTGATAGTGTATATATATAAGATAGATATATAATGCACACTATATTATGAGACACTCACGATGTGGATGAAATTAATTATCTAACAAATATATTTTAGAAAAAATTTGATATAAAAAAACAAATTAGAATTTAATTAAAATTATAAAGTTAAAATATTAATAAAAACCCAAAGTATTGGCCTAATGGTCTAGGTGTTCCACTGTCCAATGTGTGGCCTGAGTTTGAGTCCATTGAACTTGCTCCAAATAATCCTCTTTTTGTCGGATTATTGTCAATATAATTATAAAAAGTTAATTTTTCAAGAATTTTAGACCAAGCTTCTGATAAACTTTGATATTCGGCTAACCCATAGATAACAAGTAGGACCAAATAATTCGACGGGATAGTTGCTGAACCATACCACATAGTTCCGGCAACAACAAAAGCTGCAAAAAAGAAAAATATATAATTTTTGGGTTAATATTTAGTACACTGAGAATGTATCTTTTTATTATTCCACAAGAAATTTTGAAAACTTAATATGTGCATCTCTTTTTTAAATATTTATTTATTTGATATTATACTATTGTCCTATAGAACACTTGTCACCCCTCAAATTTTACTTATGAAATTTAAAAATTCCACTAATAATATACCAAATAATTTTCTATGATTTTTAATGAAATCCATGCACCATTTCAAAACTAAATATTTAAATAAAAAAAACTATAAATATTGATTATCGTCTTTAATCCAAAAAATGTATAATATACATATAAATGCTGCAAATTTGATTTCCCTTCTTTTTTTTTGTAAGAAAAAAGAGTAACAAATTACAAGACAATAATTACATCAATGTCATTTTGTAAATTATTTAGAACGAAAGTATCAATTTATTGGGGAAGAGAAACAAACTCATGAAGATCCAATTAATAGTCAAACACCATACCAGCTAAGGCATTAGTCGCTCTATTAGATTTCTTGTAAATATGCTCGATATGAACCACCCATGCTCGAGCACAAAGCTCTTTTATTTTGCATATCAATGCCCTGTTCACTACACTTTTATAGTCACAATTGATTGCTTGAATTGCAGATAAACAATCACATTCCAATACAACCAATTTCCACCTTTTAGACCATAGCAACTTAAGTTCTACAGTACATTTCTCAACATTGCGACCGTAGCCAAATATCCATTTGCCATGGTTGTCTTTTACAATCCTAGTTGAGCAAGCAAGTCCGGTGTGAAGTTTCCTTTCATTGTCTATGTTCATTCTGACACAACCAACTATAGGTGGTTGTCGAGGGCTTGGTCTGATTTTTCTTTTTCAATTATCTAGATGATTTCATAATTTATATGCTCCAAAAAATTAAAATGTTAATTTCATTTAATCATCTCATTACAATTAATATTGTATCAGAAATTCTATTACATATTTATATGTATGAAAATTATGTATTTAAAATAAATAATTTGTGTAATAAAATTGAAATTTATAAAAATATCAAAATAAATCTTTAATTGAAGTAGTTAAATTATTTTTTTATAAATGTTTATAGCATGAATTTAAATTTTGATATTTGTAGTTTTTTTATTGTTTTTTTATCAAGGAAAAGACAAAAATCACTTTTGTAATAAAGAAACTTATTTTTAATAATTTCATTGAGTAAAGTGATATCGAATTTATTTACGACTCCAATTTTGTAAAGGTGTCATAATTTATATGCTTCGACAAAAATTAAGATGCTAATTTTGTTTTAACTATCTCATTACAATTAATATTGTATTTTAGCATATTAAAAAAAATCGTGCTATCCGTGTTTGTATTGTCTTTTTTTCTGTCATAAATTTATATGGATTTTGACAAGATAAGAATATATATATGATATTATGATATACCCAAAAAATTATGTGGAGAAAAAAAATAAAAAAAATAGTTAAATAATTGCACATCTTGATATTTTAAATGAAGAAAGTAAATGATTTTTTATGTATTAAAAGATTAAATTATTTAAAATACCCTATTAGTCTATTATTTCACTTTACATTTTTTAATTAAAATAATGTGATTGAATTAATTGATACCAAACTCAATAAATAGTATAAAATTAAGTATCTAATTATTTTATTGTATTAAAAAATTATGTTTATAAATTAGTTGTTAAATTAATTATTTAATTTAATACTTACGGTAACAAATACTAACTATAATTGTTGATATAATTATAAATTTTTAGTAAAAATAATTATTGCATTTTTTAAAAGGATGGTAATATAACCAAATATTTTATTTAAATAATAAATAAATTATGAATGTAAGTGAAAAAGTACGTTACTTTACCTTAGATGACAAATTAATATAAGCTTCCGTTAGTTAAAGCAAGAAGGATTATTTTCTTAATATTTTAATCTTTTATATATATCAATAATTAATTTTATCCGTTATTATTACAATAATTTAGAGAATAATAAATTCGGATACTTTTAACGCATAATATCACCCGCTTTAACAAATAATAATTTTAAATAATATTATTTAAAAAAGAAAAGTTAAATTTATCATAATAAAGAAAATATTAAGAAAATAATATTCTTTTTGAAGTAATGAGATATTATGTCAGGTGGATAAAATCCAGTAATCTACCATTAATAAATGATTTATTAAGAACTAAAGTGATAATTTATTGCATAACTTTAATGATTAAGGACCGACAACCCCACCCACCATCACCAACTATTTAACAGTTACTCTTATAAACTAGCCATTAATATTCCAAGTCATGTGTCTAAAGTCTTATCTTTTATTTATTTATTTTCGTCTAATTTTAAATTTTATGAAAATTAAAAGGTTAATGCTTCTATTTTAATTTATTGAGATTTTACTCTCGTGCTTTATGAAAATTGAAAATTTAATTAAATTAAATAATTTAATCATTAATTCGAAAATAATCAATTTAGCAATTTATAAATATATAAGAAATTGATAAAAAAATTTGCTGTTCAACAATTAAATCAGATAGTGATAAATTTCAGTATTTTTAATAAAAATAACAGTTTAATAATTTATATGAAAAAATTAGCAGAAGTCAATGCTTAAATTTACGTGTTTATCAATAATTAGAGTTGCTTCTCTCTTTTGTGTTAAAATAAAAGATTTAATTTGTGTTTTCATAATCGTGCCGAACCAGTTTGATCAAGAATTTGTTAAGGTATCGGTTTAAATAGAGGTAAAATTTTAATTGATTAGTGAGCCACTATGAACTAGTTAAATCAATTTAAAAATCAATTGAACTGAAAATTGAATCGATCGAACCATATTTTATATATTTTTAATATCATAATATTTTAATAAATTATTTGATCTGAACTAGACGAACTAAAAACAAATAGTTTGATTGGTTTGATCAACATTATTCAAATTGAACTGAATCGACTGATTAGATAGATTAAATCAGGAACTTGTAAGGACGTTGATTCAAAAAATAAAGTATTGAACCAATTAACTAGAATATTAGCACTGGACAAAAATTTAATTTAACTGAATTTTTAATATTTTTTATTTTTATAAATTTTTAATAATTGATTTAATTAATCTGATTAGATAAATCAAATTGATTAGATTAATGAACCAATAATTTAGATTTCACCATAATCTACTTCTAAAAATTGTGGATTTGACCGCTCCCAAATTATTAGATTTAATTTTATAATTTTTATAAAACTAAGATATGAAATTCTTAGATATTTTTTAAAACCAAAGTATTAAGTGTATAAGACAAAAGAGAGAATAAAGAAAAAAATACAACGGAGAAAAAAGAAGGCGCCTGCCAGAACAAAGTAATTTTTATTTCGGTTCCGATCCACAACTTAAAATAAATATCATAAATAAATCTGGCAATTAATTATTTTTAGTCAGTCATCTTAATCAAAAGGGGAAAAAAAAGAAAAAAAGGTAGAAGGAAAACACCCTACCAAACGCTCCCTTACGCCACCGAAACGGCGGAGCCTCCTCTCTTTTTTTCCTCTCAAATTTTCCTTGGCTTTCTCGATCTATCCTCTCTCTCTATCTCTCTCTCTGTTCTTCAACATCGTGTTTAGATCCGTTCCTCCCATCCTTTAAAGATTCCGTCTTTGACCCTTCTTCGTTGAATCTATCAAACAAATTAGGGTTCCGATCTGTTACCTGTTGTGTTCGTTTAAAAAAAAAAGGACTTTTTTTGCCTCAAAATTTCATCTTCAAAAAAAGAAAAAAAAAAAGAAGAGAGAGAGTTTTCGATTTCCTTGATTTTGCTTGAGATTTATGTTCTAGTCTGAAATTCATTACCTTAATGATTTGCTATATCGGTTCGAACTCCATTACGATTGCTTGATTTTGTATTGGATTTGGGGTTAAATCCAAGCTTGCGTGTTTTTTTTTTGAGGGTCTGGTTAGTGGTGAAACCTATGGAGACTCAGAGCCCTAACGGATCTTTGCAGAAACAATCACTGCCTCCGAAGAATTATGGAATCACGAAACCAATATCACTCGCGGGGCCTAGTGAGGCTGATGTTCAGCGGAATACGGAATTAGAGAAGGCAATATATTAGTCTGTTGTTTTTGGGTTTTCTTATTTTTAATGTTGATTTAATTTTACGGTTTTTTTTTTTTTGTTTATGTCTGTAGTTTCTGATAGAGTCGGGGCTTTACGAGAGCAAAGAGGAGGCTGCGAAAAGAGAGGAGGTTCTTGGCCATATCTCTGAGGTAATTAGCAAACAATTGAGTTTGTTTTACTTGCTGCCTTCTCATCTCCGTAAATGAAGAAAATGTGTATTTTTTGGTAAATTGCGTTTCTCGGACCTACTGGCTACTGGTTCGTGTTTTGCTTATGAATTGACTATAAGCACCTATTTGGCTTGCATGTTATGGTAATTGCATGGTGATCTAAATCTTGAATTTTTATTTACTGTTTGTTGTATTTTTATAAGAAAATATCTGAAAGAATAATCAGGTGAAAAAGAGGCATGCACTTGGAAGGTTTTATCATGTTCATTTGTCAGTAAAAGGATAAACCAATTTTTTGGTGTGGTTCTAAACTAGTGAGTTATTTTCCTTATAGATTGTAAAAAGTTGGGTAAAGCAATTAACTCGTCAAAGAGGCTACACTGATCAGATGGTGGAGGAAGCAAATGCTGTCATTTTCACTTTTGGATCATACCGTTTAGGGGTAAGCATAAATTCCTAATTCCTTCATCGTAACTGCTGTTTGATAAACTTATGTTCTAACCTTCATGACATTTCTTTGCAATCATAGAAATTTGGTTTGAAATATAGCAAACTCTTTTTGCCTGGTATTTTAGGATTTATGAGTTTGATAAGAAAATGGCCTAAGGGATATGAAGGTAGGCTTGCAATTGAAAAAAAAAAAAAAACCTTCTATAAAGTTCCCTATGTTATTTGGTTGTTGTTGAAATCTAGCTACAATACTTTGGTTTCATTGTTCTTTCTGTTTTTTGGAAAAATTAATAACTTCTCTTGGTGCCTGGGCATGTACCAATTGCCTTAGATGTTTACTCTGTTTAATTTGTTGTGTTTATTTTTTCTTCAGCATTAGTCAATGACATCTTTTTATACTTAGATAATAAGCAAAAACGTTCTGTTTTGATAGGTGCATGGACCTGGGGCTGACATAGACACTTTGTGTGTTGGGCCATCTTATGTGAACCGAGAGGTGTGTTTAATCTAGCTAAGTCTTTGTTTTACCTTGAGATTAGTTGGTGGTCCTTTAATTTGAGTTTTATTTATATTCGATTTGAATTTCTCCAGGAAGATTTCTTCATCATTTTGCATGATATTTTGGCTGAGATGGAAGAAGTCACTGAACTTCAACCGGTTCCAGATGCTCATGTCCCAGTAATGAGGTTCAAGTTCCAAGGGATATCTATTGATCTTCTTTATGCAAGTATATCTCTTTTGGTCGTTCCAGATGTAAGTTTGTAATCCTTTCTTTTTTTTTTTTTTTGAATCAACACTGTTGCCAATTTTACATCTCTTATAATCACGTGAAGGTCAAAAATGATTTCCTTCACATAGTGCAGGGTGTTGCAAGCTATTTTATGCTAAAGAAATCGCCTCTTTTTTCTCTTTTCTTGGTTTTTTGATGCATTGTCAACTAGACCTTCTAACATTTTTGTTTTTTAATAACTTATAAGCTATCTTAAATATAGTGATATCCTAATGTTGTATTCTTTTGAACACAATATCTTATCATCCTTCTTAACTGATGAAAAAAATTAATTTTCATCTATGACCTTTTGCAACTCATAGATACATGATAGTATGAGAGATTCTGTGTCAGTACCTTTTAATTAGTATTTTCCTAATAGTTGCAAAAAGTAAATTAACTTCTAGCATAGAAAAAAAATAAAATAAAATAAAAGAGAGTATATTTTGATGGTTTTGTTTGTTCAAAATGAATTTGACCAGGAGTTGGAGGGTTCTTGGAATATTTTAACTGCATTTCTGTTTGAGACAAGAGATTTTACCTTTGCTGTTGGGACCACCAATGCAGAATTTTCATAATGTAAAATTTGCTGTGCAATATATGGTCATATGGTATAATAAATGTATGATGAAAAATGTAAATGTATGATGAAAAATGTAGTGTTTGAAGTCTAGTAATGCAGTTCATGTTTAGTTGTTGTCTACTTTGATATATATTTTGTTTTGATCTAATCAACAGGACCTTGACATCTCACGTGAATCCGTGCTGCATAATGTTGATGAGCAAACTGTTCGAAGTCTTAATGGGTGCAGGGTTGCTGATCAAATCCTTAAACTTGTCCCAAATGTCGAGGTAAATAATTTGAATGCCTACCAGCACTTGTTCTATTTTTTGTCTAATTTTGCAGTCTTTTAATCTATCACTCTATTGTAGCACTTCCGCATGACACTTAGATGTTTGAAGTTCTGGGCAAAGAGGCGTGGAGTTTATTCTAATGTAAGATTGCTATTTATTGGTTTCAACTTTTTTCTTCATTGTCGTCTTTGCTTTCATATTATGTACTTAATTTTCTGAGTTCTCTCTTAGGTTACTGGATTCCTAGGAGGTGTAAATTGGGCTCTTCTAGTTGCTCGTGTGTGCCAACTTTATCCCAATGCAGTACCTAGCATGCTGGTTTCTCGATTTTTCAGAGTGTATACTCAATGGAGGTGGCCAAACCCTGTTATGTTGTGTTCAATAGAAGAGGATGAGCTTGGCTTTCCAGTCTGGGATCCGCGCAAGAATCCTCGGGACCGTTTCCATCATATGCCAATAATTACTCCTGCATATCCTTGCATGAATTCCAGTTACAATGTCTCTTTAAGTACACTTCGTGTTATGATGGAACAGTTCCAATTTGGTAATAGAATATGTGAGGTGAGACAATACATGGTTCTTTTCGTTAAGGTTTAGCTGCCTTTGTTGAAGTTTGAATTATTGATGATTTAGCTGCTTTTTCTTGATGTAGGAGATTGAACTAAACAAAGCTCAATGGAGTGCTTTGTTTGAGCCTCATCTTTTCTTTGAGGCATACAAAAACTATCTACAAGTTGACATAGTTTCGGCAGATGCTGATGACTTACTGGCATGGAAAGGCTGGGTAGAGTCTCGGCTTAGACAGCTAACCTTGAAGGTAAAAAATTGGCTGTGTTGGGGGAGTACTCTATTGAACTTTAAGCTACTTTGTTTCGTTTAATCATTAGGGTAACTTTGAAGATGATGTTTCCATATCATTCTGCAGATAGAGCGGGACACAAATGGAATGTTGCAGTGTCACCCTTACCCAAACGAGTATGTTGATACATCCAAGCAGTTCCCACATTGTGCTTTTTTCATGGGTTTGCAGAGGAAAGAGGGAGTGAGTGGTCTAGAAGGTCAACAATTTGACATACGTGGAACAGTTGATGAGTTCAGACAAGAGATAAGCATGTACATGTACTGGAAACCAGGAATGGATATTTATGTTTCTCATGTTCGTAGGAGGCAGCTCCCAGCGTTTGTTTTCCCTGATGGATATAGACGGCCTCGATCATTGAGGCATCCAAGCCAGCCGACCGGAAAAACTTGTGAAGATGTCACGAGGTCCCGCTCAGGCTCTGCGGAAAGACAAATTAAGAGAAAACGTGATAATGAGACAGTTGATGAAAAATTGAACAAGCCTGAGAAGCGAGCCTCAATTAGCCCCCTGAGAATGGAGTCGGTTTCTCCAGATATTATTACAAGCAAGTCTGGTGGAACATCTCATAATAGCAATGGTCAAGCAGTTAAAGTAGAGCATCGAGGAACTGGGGATCTTGATAGCTTACGAGGGCAGACTTCTTTAGACGTAGATGATTCATCAGTAGTTAGAAGTGTAGAGTCAGCTGAGCGGATAGGCTTACCGTTTAGGCAGGAGTTGCTTTCTCCATGTGAAGTTTCTGATTTTGGAACAAGAGAAGCATGCAAGGCTGGCTTGAATCAAGAGAAAACTGCAGATTCGACATCAGCTTTCATCAATGATCCTGAATTTGGATCTTCTAGGAGAGTTTTGAACTGGAAAGGAGTGGGTGCCGAGGTCGATCAAGAGGTGGTCAAAGCATGTAATCAAACAGCAGCAGTAGAAATTGCTGAAAGTGTATTTGGGTCAAGTTCGAATGCGCAGAACCTCAATTGCAAGGTGAGTTTCTTTGTTTGAGGTATTTGGGTTAAAGATTGTAGCAGATGGCAGTGAGAATACTGGAAGTTCTGGAGATAGTGAGAGTCAGGGGTCTTTGCAGGGCAGTGTCTGCGGTGCTGAATTGGATTCGCTTCTGGAAAAAGGACACCTGAATGCTAGTGCTGTTTTCCAAAACAGCTTGTCTGAAGAATTAAAGGTTTTGAATCTAACACTTGGACATAAATTACTTGCATATTTTTTTTCTGCTTTATAGCTGGTTCTCTTACTGTTTGCTTTCCATATAGGCTAGCTTTTTTGTTCCTTTTTTTTTTTTTCTGTATCGTTGGGTCATTGTGGCTGTCAATCCTGGTTTTTGAGTTCTATGTTCAAAAATGTTCGTGACCTGATGTTTGATGGTATGGGAGCAAAATTTTGGTATCTGATGATTTAGAATTAGAGAATCTCATTACTTATCGTGTTTTTAGGAATCTCTTAATTGATTTTCTTGTAATCATTGCAATTCTTTTTGTAGTTTTTTTTGTCTTCCTTAATGTTTTTATCATCACCGTAATTATCAGCCAATCTCCTAACTGCTGCATATGTGGTGGCAGGTCCTGCTCCACCATCATACGTGCTATTTTCCAGTAACTGTGCTTAAGACCTTGACTGTGTTTTGTGTCTAAGGCTCAGATACTTGACCCTCCTCTTATTTCTTATATTTTTTATGACTTAAACTTTTTTGGTGACCTATTTACCTAACTAGCTTTTTTTTTTACCTGTATTTTGTTGTATAGCCAAGTATCTCAGTTGGAAAGGTTGTAAATTCACAAGATGGAGCTAGGTCAGAAACTTTGCAGAAGCCAGTGATGAGGCATGTGTTTTTTGGAACTTCTATTTTCTTTATGCAAATTATGATCTCTTTATGCTGTTCTGTTTTTTTTTTTTTTGATTTATTTATAGCAGGTTGAGTTTGAAGTCAACGGCATAATGTGTTGTAGATGAGGCGTCGGGAGAAACCTTTGTTGCCCCAAGGAGTAAGGCCAGTACACCTCAGTAAGTGTCCCATTATTTGCTGGCTTACATTATGGTTTTACAGGTATACCGAGTGTGAGTGGACTTGGCAGCATATTCGACCCGTCTGGTGGAGAGCTGCGTTGTTTGGCTTATACTTTTAGGTTTGGTTGTGGTGTTTTGGGTTTTATTTTTAGCTTTGGAGGAGAGCCAAGAAGCTACTAAAGTGCCTCTGGTTCTTTATAAGACTTTGCCATCTCTGTTCTTTTTATATATATATTTGCTACTTGAGTTGTCGCATGCTTCTTGCCTCCCATTCAAGAATGAACAACTCTTCATCAAGAAAATTGTAAATCAATCTGGAGTGTTGCCGTGGAACAGTTAGACCTTTTTTGTTTTTTTTCTTAATCTAATGTAATCCTATGTACACTTGTGATACAGTTTTTCAGTGCTTTCAAGTCATTATCTGTATATGCATCTCTCTCTTATAGGAACGCCCCTGCATGGATGCCCACAGTTGGGTACTGGATAGCCAATTTTGTTAAAAAACTTCCATTTTGCTAATTGAGTGCAAGCTAATTGACGTTGATGTTATTGTGTTCGCCTAGACGTTGTGGGTTTATACATGTAATTAGGGGTGTAATGGAGTCTGAATATTGCCGAGCTTGTGCCTGAGCTCAATTTTGAAGTTTGATTTTGGCTTAAGATATAATTTGAGTCTTTCGAGTTCGATTAAAGTTTGCTCAAGCTTGAATTCAATAATTTAAGGTTAATAATATATTATAAGGATAATAATGTAATTTAATAATATGAAAATGTAAAAGTTTTATTAAGGTTCGCAAGCCGTTCGAGTTAGAGTGTTAGTAAGTTCAAATTTAGTTCGATTGATAGTTTGAGTTTGGCTTGACAATTATTGAAGTGAATTTGAATTTTTTTCAGATTTTTAAATGTAACAATGTTAATAATTTTTTTGCATTTTTTTGTACTAGTTTTATGAAAAGCGTAAGTCAATTTTTAAAACTTCTGGTGATTTTATTTTTATATAATTTTTTTATTTTTACATTAACAATAATTTTTATTTTTAAAATATTTAAAATTAATAAATATTAATATAAAATATTATAATTTTTAATATTATTATACATATTTAATTATTTATATCTAGTCATATAATATATTATTAATATAACTTATTATTTTTATAAATTTTATAAATATTTTTATTTTATTTTAATAATAAAATCTTAAATAATATTCTTTAAATATTAATGAAAATATTCAATATTAATATTTTAATAAATATTTATTACAATTATAAATATATTAATAATAAATATTTTGTAGTATAAAGGTTAAAATATGTTATAAGTCTGTATTTTTTATAAATTTGAAATTTAGTTCTTATATTTTTATTTTCAAGAATTTAATCTGTAACACTTCTTAACCTCGTCTCGTTGTCGGAACAAGACTACAGAGTATTATCGATCATTACAATACATTTACACGTAAAACAGGAATAAATACAATACTGTACATCAAAAACATCTTAATATATCATTAAGAAGCCCTCGGTACTTAATAAGTACATTTAAAACAAACCGGGGTTCAATCAGAAGCTTTGAAAATTTTTCGTGAAATTTCAAAGTTTCTCCCTATGAACAGTACCACACGCCCGTGTGCCCTTTCAACACGCCCGTGTGAACACCTCGTATCACTCACACGGCCTGGACATACCCGTGCCCACTACCCGTATAACTCTCTGTCTATTTACTCATGGCAAACTAATTTCACATGGCCAAGTAACACGCCCGTGTGCTTAGCCCGTGTGGATTTATTTTTGTTTCGAACAACTGCAGTTTTCACAAGGCCATGAAACATGCCTGTGGTGTATGGCCGTGTCCCTCACACGGCTGAGTCACACGACCGTGTCTCAGCCCGTGTGGCAACACCTGAGCATTCTGTTTTGGACATTTTTTAGGTGCAGGTGACACACGGCCTAACAACATGCCCGTGTGCTAGCCGTGGGTCTCACACAGTCTGATCACATGCCCATGTGCTAGCCGTGTGTCTCACACGGTCTGATCACACGCCCGTGTGCTAAGCCGTGTGGACTCAAAATGAGCTTTTAATCACAAATTTACCAACCCTGCAAAACTTAAGCTTCAAGCTAGCAATTTTCTTAACTTTCAATAATAAATCATCCAACCAATGTACCCTCGTTGGTACCACAATTTGTGGCAAATATACTAAATCACCTCAACAATCAAACATACTTAGATTTAACTTCAAACATACATATTCCATACTATAGTTCAATATCTTTAATACCATTTACTATCATGTATTAAACAACAACTTAATAGCCTAGGTATATGCCATTTTATCAAAAAGAAAGGTACTTCACCACTTTGATATCTGGGATTGGCTTGATTGCTGAGTCCTTAGCTCTTTGGTACCTAATCCTGCGCACGGAAACAAAATCGTACGCTGAGTATACACTCAGTGGTATTTCTATAAACTAACACTTAAGGCATTAATAAATTATTAATACAATTAGCCTTATGCCTTTACTTTCATGATCTTAAGGTTTGTTTACTCTTCTTTTCTTTCTTTTTTTTTTACCCTTTTAATGTCATTAAACAATTCTTTACACATTTCGTATCATTCAATACTTTCAATAATCATACATCAGTATATCATTATGTTCGCTAACAATCAACATTCAGTCGTAATCATATAATCGATAGCAGTTAGTCTACAGTACCTTCATTTTCCCCTATTAACATAACTCGGACCTGAACGGATACACGGATCTAACCCACACACCGGGGATAGTACACAGTGTTTCATCGGCCGAAGTCGGAATACACCGTAAAGGGTAACAGTAACACTAACAGTAACAGTCAGGTCCGGAGTACCTCTTCGGAACGAATCCGGAACAGTAACTATAAGGCGACACTTATAGTGTCTCATTGACACAAAGTCGGAATATCCCTGAACACTTCTAATCCTATGGCATGCTAACTATATCCGACTAGCCCGACTCTGTTAATAGGATTTTCATAGCTCGGTAATAAATATACTTACCTTTATTTTCATTCATTATACATTTTCGGGAGTCACATCAATAAATATGCAATAAGTTTAGTTTATAGAAATACAAACCTTAATTCTCGAGTTTACTCGATATCCTCGTTCACTTTCTCCTTTCCCTTCTTCGATGACGTTTCCGGTGCTATGTTAGCTACATAATAGTTAACATTTAAAAAAAAATTATCAATATACTATATCACATTATACATTTCAATTTCTATACAACGTTTGCTTAAATTCCAATTTAGTCCTATCACCATAATCATTCTTTATCTTTAAAATAAATTCTATATTTTCATTCAATTATCACTTTAAACTATTTCAACTCTTAAATTTACAGCATAAAACATTAATTATAAAATCCTCTCAATTCAATCCCTACTATTACAAAACTTATATTTTCTTTTACAATTCAATCCTTTTCCCACTTCTAACTTGAATTCCTATCAATTAAAACCATAATTCTTCCATTTATTCAACTTAATCAACATCTAAAAATTCAATAACTTTCTAAATTTCAACATAACTCAAATAATATTTCTTCCTAAGATTCCATAAACACCAAAATTACAAGAAAAGAAATTAAATTAACTTACCAATCATGAAATCTTAAAACCCTAATTTTTCCTCTTCTTTTTCTTTCCCTTTTTCCTTCTTTCTTTCCCTGCTCATTCGTGCCTTTCTTTTTCTTTTTCTTTTATTCATTCTTTATTTAATTTACTTTTAATTATTATACTATATTATTATTTACTTATATAATAAGTAAATACATATATACACATACATATGTACTAATTAAAATAATACATATGTATTTATACTTACCACACACTTGTCACATAAGGCTTATTTACTAATTTAGTCCCTTGACTTTTCTATAGTTTATAATTAAACTTTCACACTTTATTCAATTTAATCCTTATACCTAATTAAGCTTAATTAAGCTAAATTTACTTGATTAAAATCTAATTAACCTCTCACTTAACTTCATAAATATTTCTAATAAATATTTACGAATCTAATTTTCAGAATCAAAGACCCCAAAAACTCATTTTTTCGATGACTTTAAAATTTGGATCGTTATATAATCCCTCTACTTTTCGGATTTGAAAATAAAGTTTAATTGTTAACATTGTTATTTTTTTTGTTGCCACATTTTTAAATAAAAATACTTAGTATTCATGTAACTAAAAAATGGGGTCATAATGAACATGAATTTAATAAAATATTTTTAATAATGCTAACAATCAAACCGAAATTTTGATATCTAAAAAGTAGGGTTAATCCAAAAATAAAAATACAAAATTTCAAATTTATGAAAAGTATAAAGACTTATAACATACTTTAACCTAATATAAAAATATGAATATTTTAAATATATAAATATGAGTATTTGTTTAAATAATGCTCAGCTTCGTTTATTACTTACAACTCTAATGTGTCAATATATACTGTCATATATGTAATATATGTCATTTAAATTAAGTTTTAATTAAGCATTATAACATTGATTATTACAAAATATTTTATTATTATAAAATAAATTTTGATTGTTTATTTTACAAAGAATAATATAAAATAAAAAATTATAGATATAAATATTAGCATTTTTTCAGAAATTAGTTGTATGATTAGTTAGGGGTAGTATATTGTATTAAAAAAGTTGAATTATTTGAGTATTAAATGTAGATTTATTACTCTTTGGAAACATTCTGTTTTGAAGAATACTTGCATCTGAGTTCTCAAGAACCTCTCAATTTCATGAAGAAAGTAAAAATTTAGAAAAAAAAAAAACAAAACAAAAACAAAAACATATATCGGATAGTATATATTGATATTTACAATCAACAGTAGTAAGATAGATAAAATATATTACAATCTCTTTTAAGTTCAAGTTGAAAGAGATGAGTTTAACATGAAGTCTAAAACGAATATGGAAGATTCTAAAAAGACAGTAGCACAAGTGCACACACTTACAGCTATACGATAGTCCATGGTTGCTTTGGGTCAGTGGAATATTTAGCTGAGAAATCCCATGTTAATGTGGATATAACGAGCAAAGCTGATTCCCACAGTTTTTTTTTTTTTTTAAGTGTTGAGAATCACCACTGCTAATCTAATCCAGGCATTCTAAACTCTATCCTCGGATCCCTCTTCACTATTCTTGTAGCTGGAAAAATATGTGGCACCGGGAGCGGCACCGGAACCGGCACTGGCACCGCGAAGTAGTGGAGCAACATCGAACTCACTTCCCACTCTTTTGGTACTCCAGCCATCCTCAGGACACCAGCGTTGGAGTACATGGAGAACTTCCTTCATCGAAGGCCTGGTTGAAGGTGATGCGCGTGTACAAACGATCCCTACCTTGTATACCATTATCATTGCCTCCAAGCAACATGATTCTTTTACCTCCGGATCAAGTATTTCAATTATGGATTTATCACCCTCCGAGAAGTTTTGCCATGCCTTTTGCACTAGGCTCATACTCTCATTCGCGCTATTCGCTTCTCTTCCGGTCACCAATTCGAGTAGCACCACTCCAAAGCTGTAGACATCGACCTTCGTATTAACTTTCGTTGTGTACGCATACTCTGCAACACAAATGATAGCTTTTGTGTTAAAAGAAATGTGCTAGTTATTTAAAAGGGTTAAAGCAATCAAGTTTTGAGCTTTTCTTTTTACCTGGGGCAAGGTAACCAAAAGACCCTGCAACCGTTGACATTGTGTGAGATGCATGCCTTATTAGCATTTTTGCAAGTCCAAAGTCTGCAATTTTGGCCTTGAACTCCTTGTCCAACAGAATATTGCTCGACTTCACGTCACGGTGGATGATCGGCGTAGGACATTCATGGTGCATGTAACACAATCCCTGTGCGGCTCCAATAGCAATTTTCAACCTCGTCGGCCAATCCAAAACACCACGGGGAAATAACCTTTTATTCCCATGAAGCCATTTATCAAGGCTCTGATTCTCCATATACTCGTACACTAAAAGCTTCGAATCCTCACTAGAAATACAACACAACAGCTTCACTATGTTGCAATGACGAATGTTTCCCAATATTTCAACTTCTGATAGAAACTCTTGTTCGAGCTTGCGATCAAGTTTCTCACAAGTCCCAATTTTCTTCACCGCAACGAATTCCCCGGAACGATTGATTTCAACCCGATAAACCATCCCCGAGCCGCCAACACCAATGAGATTATCATCTACTAAATTGGACAATATGTTCATTTCACTGAAGTTCAGTCTCTGAAATGAGGTCAGCTTCCATGTCTCTAAATATTGCCCAATCTTCTTCCTCTTATAGTAGTCTCTAACAATGAAAAACACCAGTACAACAATAACCAAGGAAACAAGGATTGCAAGTGGTACAATCATGGCGACATGTTTAGATGAAAATCTCTTGGACTCATTCACCATCGAATTACAGCTTGGAAGATTTAGTTTTGGATCATCTGAACATAGATCAACATTGTTCAAAAAGCTGTTTTCATATGCAGGATTTTCCAACTGATATGGGATTTTCCCGGAAAGTTGATTTGATGATAAATTCAGGGAAGTGAGCTTCAAGTTGCCAATCCCATATGGGATTTCACCAGTAAAATGGTTTTCGGATAAATCCAAGTTGATTAAATCGGGTAAGGATCCGATTGCAGCAGGGATTTGACCCGATAGATTGTTGTTGGATACATCCAATGTATTCAACGATTCCCACGAGATGATTTCCGACGGTAGTTCGCCGGAAAAATCATTGCCGTCGAGAAGTAATGTGATGAGTCGAGTAAGATTGGTTATCTCCTTGGGGATTTGACCGGAAAACAAATTGTTGCTGGCTTTAAAGACGACCAAATTCGACCATGATGAAATTCCGGCTGCGATTTCGCCGGAGAAATTGTTGTTGCTGATTTCGACTCTCGACATGTTCCATGCAACATCGCTCGGTAACTCGCCGGTGAACGAATTGTTGCTTAACATCAAAGACGATAAATTGAAAGTTTTCCATAACCCTGACGGAATCTCGCCGGAAAACTTGTTGTGTTGAAGTTGAAAAGTGAGCAAACTCGAACAATTCCCGAGCGATTTCGGTATTTCACCTTCGAGATTGTTTGTATGAGCCACCACTCCTTGTAAAACACCACCGGCGCATAAATTCTCCGGCAATCTGCCGCTGAATTGATTCTCCGACACCTCGAATGCTTCCAGCTTTGAATGAAGCCCGAAGTCCTGCGGCAAAACTCCAGTCAAGTTGTTGTCAAAAACCTTAAAATCCCTCAAAGCAGGCAGTCGACCGAAACTTTCCGGCAATTCTCCGGTCAAGTGGTTCGAAAACAAGTTTAAAAAATCCAAATACTGCAACTCGCCGAACCCTTGTGGAATTTCGCCGGTCAAATTATTCTGGGAAAGATCAACTTCAACCAAATTCAAAGCATCAATGGCTTTGGGTATTTCACCTGAAAGATGATTTTTGAAGAGATACACATAAGTTAGATTCTCGAAAGTAAACAAATTACTTGGAATTGGACCTTCCAAATTGTTTCTCGACAAATCCAAATGCACTAAACTCGAAAGATTGTTTAAACTTTCCGGGATTTCACCGATCAGATTGACTTCCTTCATCCATAAATACTCCAATTTCTTCAAGAAACCAAATTCCCAAGGTATTTCCATGGCGGAAAAGCCATTATAAGCCAGACCCAAAGTTTGAAGATTGGACAAATCACCAATTTCTTTAGGAAATGTTCCATTGAAAAGGTTTTGGTGTAAATATAACGTTTGCAACAGTGGTAATCTCCCAATACTGGGTGGAATATTCCCAGAAAAATTATTACCATTAATATCAAGGGAAACAAGAGTTGATAATCGGTGAATATCGTCAGGGATTTCACCGACAAAATAGTTTTGAGAAATGTTTAGGTATTGAAGCTTTGAACAATTGTAAAGCGTACTAGGGAATTCCCCAGGGATGAAATTCAAGGAAAGGTCTAGGAAAGTGAGGTTTTTGAGGTCACATATCGACGGCGGAATCATTGTCATGATGTTTTTGTCACGGAGGTGGAGCCCGGTGACGGAACCGGCGGTGCAGATTATCTCCGGCCAATCACACGGCGAAGATGATGAGTTCCATGAAGAAATGGACGGTGGATTGCCCAGTTGCTGCTTAACGTTGAGAAGAAGGGTTCGTTCATTGTGGTTTATGGACTGTGAATAAATCACTGTGATGAAGAAGAAGATGAAGAAGAGAAATGTGAACCGGGTTTTAGACATGGGAACCGAACTTTGAGGCCGTTTATTGGTTCCGGTTTGGTTCTGTTTCGCCGGGAAATTTGATCGGCTTTATTTTTAACGGTTGGGGGTTTTCAAAGTTTCATTTGTGACTGAGTTTGGAGGGAGCGAGTCACTGATTTTGTTTTGAGATATATTTTTTTATTTATAATTTTTTTAGTTAGATTTGTTTTGTCTTTTGACTCTTTGTTTGGTATGTGTATCTTTATTTACGTTTTTGCCATTACCTCGATTCCCTGCCGCTTATGATTCGTACCACAAGTTGGAGGGTAAAGCTGTTTTAATGTTTTTTGTTTTTTATTTACAATACACAAAATTTAAACTTTGCATATCATTATCGAGTTTTTTTATTACTTGACCCAAATAAGATAATTTAATATTTTATTATAATAAATTAAATTTTGGTATAATTACAATGTTAGTGAAAAAAAATATTTTATTTAAAATTTTATCAATAATGAATATATATGAAATGATAATGAATATTTTATTCCTATTAAACACGTGTTCAATCTTTTTATTTGTAATTTATAATTTTTTACTTAAACATCGTATAATTTATTTTGAAATTATATAAATAATTTTGGATTTTTTAAAAAATATAATATCTAATTTTATTTATATTTTAAAGTTTTAAATTAAAGGAAAAACGTGTTTTATGGTGTTCGAAACTATATCCTCTTATTGTAACAATAGCAACGATACGAATTGAACTAAAACACAATTGATAAATTTTTAAAATATTTATTTAAACAAAAATATAACGTTAATAATAATATGATGAAATTATATTAAAAAATTAAAAAATAAAAATCAAATCATATATAACAAGATACACAAGCATTCATATTGCAACAAGTGATGCATCTCCGTTTTTATCTAATTTTTATATTTTTAATTGGGTAATAATATCATAATGTATATCATCAATTTTTTAAAATAAAATTAATTAAAAGTGATTTAATCTTTAAAAAATCTCTAAAATTTTAAACTATTGTTATTATCGCTTATAAATATTATTATCTAAAAATTTTATTGAAATTAATAATAGTAAAAATCAAACAAAGTTTTATTAAAATTTACCCTGAAATTTTAAATTCTCAACTAACATGGATTATAAATCATTTAAATTAATTTATCCTTTTAAAAAATAGGTCCTTGTAAATATTTATTTTCCTAATTTATATGGCTTTGTGAGTAATTTAATTCTCTTCAGCCTACAAATAGGTCCTTACTCACAATTACAATAATTTCATTGGAGGTATAATATATTTTTTTTATTTTTTCATTTTTTCTACATTATGTTGTTTTTAATTTTTTTTTCAGTATCGTAATGGAAAGATTTCAAAATTGAAACAAACTAGAAGCAGTTTTTTTAATTTTTTTATATATTATTTGTATTTTTTATATAATGATTTTTTAATAGTTTTTTTTCTACTTTGATTTTGGTTGTATTAAAAAAATATTTTTTTATACATTAATCGTGTTCCTAATATTAAAATAGTTTTCGGTTTTTTATATTTTACTGTAGATTTATAATTTTTATGTTATATCATATTTTCTAATCAAAGCACCATATATGCTAATTATATATATTTATTATATAAAAGAATATACGAAAGTATATATGAATACTTTTTAAAATTGTTCTTTGAATTTAAAAATATTTAATTTTTTAGTTATTTGAAGTGGTGGTCCTATTTTTTAAATTAAACTTTAAATATGATTTTCTTGACATTAATAATAATAATGTTTTAAATAATAAACATTTTAAAACATCGTGTATTAAATTGTAATTAAATTTTAAAACTAAAATCTCAGCATAAATGATAAAATAATATATAATTGTATGCAAGAATCATATAAATTATATAAAAGAAGGTACGGGACCATATATGAAAATATTGAGTTTTGAAATAGTTTTTTGAGTTGCAAAATACTTCATTAATCATTTGCCTATAATTATAAGGCAACACTATTAACTTAATTTAATTACATTATATAACATTTTAATTTAATTTAATCACATTATATAATATTAATTTACTCTAATTATCATATTACATACCTCATTGTTAATCACATCATATAATAATTTAACTTAAGAATCAAATATAAATATAACATTTATTTTTTATCAAATTTAAAGTATAAAAAACTAAAAAAAATAATTTTATTTTATTATTTATTATATACATAATTGCATACACATACACATACACATATAATATAATGTCATATATATAAAATAAAGTTTTGAAATAATTTTAGTAAAAATTAGTTCTAAACTAGTTCTAAAACATTTTTCATCTATTACATGCTAACACATTGTCGTAATTTAATTTCGTAATCAAATTATCAGTATGAAATATTATCAAAATTAAATAGATTCATTCGCATGGCACATATATACAAACTAGTTATTATATAAATTAAGGTGAAATTGCATTTAAACTTATTTATTATATTAATCATAATTATAGATTATAATATACACTGAATTTTTCTTCTTATTAATTTATACAATCAACCCATTGATAAAAAATAAAAATAATTATAATGCAATTCTTTTTCCTTTTGCTACGTGCTCAATAAATGATAAAAAAATATATATGAAAAAAAAAAGTCAAGTCACGTGCTAAGAGTTCTGTTGTAACACGAATTCTTTTTTTTTTCCTTTTGTTTTTTATTTTTCTAAACTGTGGCCTCTGATTACTTCTAGTAGTTTTGATTACAATAATAAAATGTAATATTTTTATTTTTTAAAAATTTGAAATTAATTTTTTTAATTTTTAATTTGTAGGTAAATAAGTTTTGATCAATTACTTGTATTTTTTTAGAATTTTTAATTTGTAGTAGGTATTGTTTTTAATTGTTTTCAGAATCTTTTATTGGTAGCTAAAATAAACCAAAGCTTTAATTTATATTTAACAAAATTATTTATATAAATATATGAAAGCTTATTTGAGACAATAATAAAAATTTAAAATTTAAACTTTCAAAAAATATATATAAAGAATTTGCTTAAAAGCATTTTTTACATTTTTAGTCCTTTTTCTTCTGACAGAAATCTTCATTACATAGATTTTCAGGTTTGACCATTTTTTTTCCACGGAAAATTTGACTACAATTTTGACTTTTAAACAACGTGATGCATGGTACGACCATGAGAAGCCTGCGATTGTAGGTAATGGTAGCTTCGTAAATTAGTTTCAACACAGGGCCTTTTTGTGAAAATCATGGTTGAATAGTCAACTAAGATGGGCAGCTTGACTTGAGCCGAAGCTCAACATGGCTTTTATAGTTGGCTTAGCTAGCCACTAGTAAAGCTTTGAGGCAGCAACTAGAAAGACAATTTTGGAAGACTTTAAAGGCACAATCGATACTTAAGAGAAAATTTAAAAATCAATTCACTCTTTCCACAAGATTCACGTTAATTAAAAAAATTAATTAAATTCTTTAGTTAATGATTTCAGTCTTTCATCACATTAATCATTAAAATTAATTGATGGATCAATCAGTTGGTGACATGTGACAATTTCTAAGTTAATTTTATATTTGTTGGGGATTGACCCGTATAAACAACGAGAAAGAAGGAATAGAGAAAATTGGGCACACCAATATACGTGGAAAAACTCCTCTTTCAATCAAGAGGATAATAAACTATGGGTAAAGAAGACTTCGCTAATTAGCAAATAAATAAATAGTGCAGAATGAAAAAATTTAAAACAAACCCTAACCTCGAACTCAAAACTCTCTAGTTAAAACACAAAATTCCCTTAAAGTTATCTAAAACTCTCTCTTGATTTTTCTCTCTAATGTTGCATGTAATTTATCTCCTACTTTAGAGTTACTAAGGCCCTTTAAATAGGCTAAGATTAGAGTTCTAATATGACTATAATATCTCTAGTGTAATCAAAGTTTAACTTGGAAAAGTAACCCTTATGAGAGTCTAATACGTAATTGCTTTAAGTTTGGAATTTATCGTGTCGTCGCGACATCCCAGGCTCCTCATTGCGGCATCGCCTCTGCTTTGCCTCTATTTCAAACATCGTTGTGTCGTTGTGACGTCGTATGATTACTCGTCATGACATTGCCTCTACTTTGACTTTGGTTTGACCGAAAAATGTAAGACACACACCACAAATCTCCACCTTGACTCGTATTTTAACATGCCTCCATTATCGAGCCCCATCATGGGCCTAACTCGATCTTTGCAAGATACTAACCAAGTCCAAATGGTGCTTGAACTGTAACACTCCCTAACCCTATACCGTCGCCGGAACAGGATTACGGAGTATTACCGGTCACTACAGTTCAAACATAAACAATACAGAAATAATTATTAAGTATTTCAGAAATTTGTCTTACTATCCTTTTTATGGGCCCTCGAGACCTAAAATAGAGATTAAACGATTCGGGACTCAATTGGAAGCTTATAAAAATTTCATAAAATTTTTGAATTTCCTTTAATGAACTGTACCCACACGCCCGTGTGAATTGGGGACACGCCCGTGTGTCTCCATGACATGCCCGTGTTGTCACCCCGTGTGACTCATACGGCTTGGACACGCCTGTGTCCTTTACCCGTGTACTCCTCTGACTTATTGCTCATAAACAAATTAGTTTCACATGGCCAAGTCACACGCCCGTGTGCTCAGCCCGTACGGAATTATTTTCAATTCAGACCTAATGCAGCTTTCACACGGCCAAGCATATGCCCGTGTGCTATAGCCGTGCACTTCACACGGCCGAGACACACGCCTGTGTCTCTGCCCGTATGGTCATTCCTGAGCATTCTATTTACATTATTTTAGATACAGGGGACACACGGCTTGCTCACATGTCCGTGTAAGGGCCGTGTGTCTCACACGGTCTGATCACACACCCGTGTGCCAAGCCGTGTGGACTCAAAATGAACCTTATAGTTCAAGTTTACCAACCCTACAAACTTAAATAACAATCAATTTAAAATCCAATTTTTCAACTAATCCAAAACATGATTAAATACATCCATTTCACATTAAAATCATCAATGTTATGATTCAACTCGAGTGTATTAGTAAGTGTTTAACATAAAACTTCTAGACAATGTACTTTGGTACTAATTGAATCAATTCAAATTAAACTATATAAAAGACTATATTATAAACATAACTTTTCATTTATGGGTTGACCATTATCATTCTTAGACAAAATAACTTCAAAAGACAACCTAGGTACATGTCATTTCTCAAAATAAGATACATTACCAAGTATTTGAGTTTGGACTTGTCTTGGATGCTGAGTTGTTAGTCACTCTCGTACCTAACCTGCGGACGGAAACAAACCGTATGCTGAGTATGCACTCAGTGGTATTTCTATTAACCAACACTTAAATCATTATTAACACAAAATGCAGTTAAGCTGTTAACTTCAAATCTAATAGTACTACTTATATTCAAAGTTCTTTCTCTATGAAACATTCAGTTCAATTATGTATCAATCAATAACAGTGGATTTTTAGTACAGTAGCACAGTCATTTAGTTGTCCAATACAGTAAATTTACTTTTATTTGCATAATTCAGACTTTGGCGGATACACGGATCCAACCAACACATCAGTACGGCACATTGTGCATCGACTTTGCCGAAGTAAACAGTAGCAGTATGATACATAGTACCTTATCGGATTAAACCGAAGTAACAGTAATAGTACGACACACGTAGTGCCTCATCGACACAAAGTCGAAGTAACAGTACGACACTATTAGTGCCTCGTCGACCCAAGGTCAAAGTACCCCTATACACTTCCAATCCTATGGTATGCCAATTATATCCAACCTAGCCCGACACTGTTAATAGGGTATTTATTTCACTTAAATTTTCAAATAACAATCAATATACATTGCAATTCAAATAATCACAACTCAATTTGATTCAATACAATGATAGTAATACTTACCTTTATCTAATAAATGCAAATATATATTTTTTAAGTTTAGTTTATAAAAATACAAACTGTAATTTTTCGGATTACTCCTCGTCCACCTTCTCTTTTCCTTTCTTTGTCAATGTCTCAGGTACTACGTTAGCTACGAAAATTAAACAATTCGTACTATTAATACGATAACAATTCAGAATGAATAATTGAATTTTTATTTAATCCATACCTAAATTTTCAATTTAATACTAATTAACACATTTGTTTTTATCACTCAATTTCATACTTCATTTCTATTCAATTCCCTATCATATTCTCCTCAAACATTGAACATTCATGGTAGAACCCTAATCTCAAGTTTATTTTGATTTAGTCCCTCAAACATAAAACTTATAGCTTCTTTTACAATTTAATCCCTTAATCAATTCTAACTTGAAATTTATTCAATTAAATCCCTAGTTCAACAATTTGTTCAACATAATTCATGTATAAAAATCTAATAACTTTCAAAATTTTCACTTACATCAAGTAATATTTGTCCCTGGGACTCCAAAAACATCAAAATTACAAAGAAAAGGGCTTAATTGACTTACCAAATTAAACTTCAAGCTTCAAAACCCTAATTTTCCCCTTTTTCTTTTCTCTTTTCTTTTCTCCCAATTCCTTCTCTCTTTCGTTTCTATTCTTTTTCTTTATCTTTGTTTATTTCTTTTATGTTTTATTATATTATTATATTATTATATTATTATATTATTATATTATATTCTTAAGTATTAAGGATTAATATATGTATATTATACATACACATGGAGTAATATTTTTCATACATTTGGCACTATTCCCTTTTATGAATTATTTGCTAATTTAGTCCCTTCAATTTTCTTTAGTCTATAACTAAACTTTTGCACTATATTCAATCTAGTCCTTACACTAAATTAACATTAATTCAAGTTAATTCACTTAACTAAAATCTAATTAATCACTCAAATACGTAAATATTTCTAATAAATATTTACGAACCCCAATTTTCTAAAATTGTAAGTTAGAAACTCGATTTCTGATACCCATAAATTTCAGGTCATTACATAAACTTCGAGATTGGAAGACTCTTATTCAAAGCGGTCATACATTTCTCATTCACTTGACCAAGTCACATATGCCATAACCGAGTTGACTCCAACTCCGTAATAGAAGAGGAAATTTTTTACCTTTCATCAAAACAAGAGCTCCATGAGATACTTTAATGCCATTTGACTCGATGGTGATTTTATAATTGTTTGAGACTAACATACCCAGAGGGATGAGCTTTTTCTTTAAATTAGGCACATGCCTGACACTTGACAATGTCCTGATAATCTCGTCATGCTTCTGGACCTGAACGGTACTAGTACTGATTATCTTACAAGGTGAATTATTCCCATGAACATAACTCTACCTTCAACTTAACTATATGTATAGAATCGGTCCTTGTTGGGACACATATATGGTAAGAACACCCCGAATCCAAGATCCACTCGGATGCAAGGTTAGACCTTTCGATTGTAAACACTAGCAACAGACCATCATCCTTGTCCTCAGCTACACTAGCATCAGCTACCTCAACTTTTTTTACTTTCCTTTCTCGCTGCTCTCAACAGCCCTTCTGTTTTTATTTTGTAACTTGTAACATTCTACCTTAATATGATCCAACTTTTTACATTAACCACAGGTCTTGTCTCAATTCCTTAGCTTCGATTTTGACCTAGACCTGTTCTAACTTGAATTCTTAGACTGTTGTCTACCTCTTACAACCAAAATCAAAGCTTGCCCGTCTATCTTGCTATTCGAATCTAGCTCATTGTTGAGTTTCCCTTTATATCTTCGAACGAGAGTTTATCTTTATTGTAAATTAGGATTTTCTTGAAAGTCTTATATGAATGGCCAAAGAATACAATAATAGCATAGTTTGATCTTCATCATCTATATTAATCTCAATATTCTTTAAATCATTTACGAGAGTAACAAATTCATTGATGTGAGCACTAATGGACGCACGTTCGGCCATACAGAACGTGTATAAGCGTTATTTCAGCACCAATCGATTTGCCAGAGACTTTGTCATGTTAAGGGACTCTAACTTCCTCTATAAGAAAGATGTCATTTTCTCCGTAAGCACATCATGCAACACATTATTCGTGAGGCATAATTGAATTGCAGACAGAGTATTCTCATCAAGCTCATCCTATTCTGATTTATTCGAATCCGTGGGCTTTTGCCCTGTAACTACTTTCTTTAAAGATATATATGAAATAAAAATGATGTTTCCCATGTAATTTCTTTTACCAATTGTTTATTTTTCTTCCCCCTAATATTGAGAATATCATTTCATCAAAATAACCATCAACAAACTAATTCGTAAACAAATTTATTGTTATTGGTTCAAGATAATCATAGAAGAAGATTTATAACCAACATATATTTTCAACCTTCTTTGATGACTTGTCTTTATGCATTGTGATGAAGCAATTGAAATATATACCGCACATAAAAAAATTCTATAATTAAAAATATTTGACTCATGACCAAAAGTCAATTTTAACAAGGAGTATTTAGCATAACTCATTTGCCTAATGTTTGAAAAATACACTTACCTATCTAAAGTTTTGAAAATATCCACTTACCCCTTATGATTTGAAAAAAAGCACATTTACTAAGTAAATTTAAATAAAAAAATATACTTATAATTTTGTTACTTTTTACCATTTATTTTATATTTATATTTATATATTTTTTCTTGTTTTAATAGGAAAATATTGAAAATTTAATTACTTTAAAATTATATTGAAGTACTATAAAATTAAGTTCTAATTAAATTTTATTTTATTTTAAGTAAAAGTACATATTTTAAACATATATTTAGTTCAACTATATATTAAATTTGAGATGAATTTATTAAATTTTATTTAAAATAAAATAATTATCATTATTTCGAAACAAGTAATGGAAACAAAATTGATTAAAATATAAAATAGGAAAATATAAGAAAATCATCTTAAAATTAATATTTAATTGAAATTAAATTAATACTATAATGTTTAACATATATTTACGTAGAAATGATAATAGAAAAAAGAATCAGACAAGATTATTTATTAAAAATAAAATTACATACATTAACTTGAAAATTACATTATATTGAACACATTCTTATACATAATATTATGTAATTTATAATTTAATTTAATAATAATTAAATTAATTTTATAAAAGGTTAAAAAATGGTAGAAGTTTTGTAGTCTTTATAAATTCGGAATTTAATCTTTTTAGTTTTTTATTTTTAAAAATTTAATCCTTTTACTTTTTAAATTTTAAAATTCAGGTCCAACTGTTAACACATGTAAAATATTTTTTAAAATTCAGGTTCATTATAACGTTATTTTTAATTACATAGCTACCAAGTGAGTACTTTTTTTATTGCAAAATGTCATATCAACAAAATTATCAAAAAAATTTAACAGTATTAACAACTGGACCTAAAATTTGAAATCTGAAAAATGGAGAAATTAAATTTCTAGAAATAAAAGTACAAGTATTAAATTTCAAATTTATGAAAAATATAAGAACTTATGGCATATTTTAACGTTTTATAAATAATCAGGTTTTAATTATTTTTATTTGAAAATAATTGAATAAAAAAGAATTAAGATCCAAAGATAAATAATTAATTAATAAAAGGTAAATTCATTTTTATTTAAAAGTCACTTGTAAATTATAGGGTTAGTGTAAATGACGTGAACTTAAGTCCAGCTTAAGCTAATTAGGCTTAAGCCAATGAAAAGCTTTCTGTGACAGTTAGGTGACTTGGGTCAAACAGGAAAGTCAACGAGAAGATAGAATTGGGAAACTGACGAGAAGATTCCCTTCCCTTCCACTGCTTTTATTATATTTGGTTTTTCCTTCATTATCTTGACTTTTATTATATATATATTCTTTGGTCAAATTGTTGAACATATTTTTGTCTTGTTTTTTTTTTTAAGTTGGTTTCACACTTCTACCTATACTTTTATAAAATATTCAATATGGTACTTATACTTTGAAAATATCTAAAGTAGTACTTGAATTATTAATATGTATTTTATTATGGTACATATATTTTCATGCTATATCCAATGTGGTATTTGTACTTAGAAAATGTTCGATACAATACTTGAACTATCAATATATGTTTTATTATGATACATGATGTTAATATTATTATTAAATTACTAAATCAACCAATGAAAATTCGACACATATATTTTTTTTAAAGTTTAAATAGATAATATAACATTATGTGAAAAATAAATAAAACAAAAATAAATTAAAAACAAATTAACTAAATATATGGTTAATAAAAAGAAGTAAATACTAAACTTACATAAGTAAAAAAAGCCATCTTCTCCTTCTAAATAAATTGCCATATTCTCCAAAGTATCTTAATCAGCTAGACAAGATGATATTTAAATTTAAGACATTATAGTATTTGATAGTTTATTTTTACCATTTTAACTAAAACGTAATTTATTTTTTATATAACTTTTTTATATATAAATTTTTTACATGATTTTTTTCACCCCATCATGTGTTATAATGTAGTCATTTAATCAGGTAAAACTGTAACGACCCGAATTTTACGGTTATCGGAAAAGTGTATTTTCGGCTCTCAATTTCTAAAAAATGGATTTATAAATATTTATTAAAAATATTTACAAAGTTAAGTGAATGGTTAATTAAAGTTTAATAAGGTGAATTAGCTTAAATTAAGAATAATTAGATAAAAAGATTAAATTGAATAAAGTGTGAAAGTTTAATTATAGAATAAAAAAATTGAAGGGACTAAATAGGTAAATAAGCTAAAGTGAATGCCAAGTGTGTGATAAAAATAAAATACATGTGTAATAAATATTATACATACATTTGTAATACATGTATGTATTTACTTCTTATTTAAGTAAATATTATTATTTTATATTAATTAAATGAAGTAAATAATTAAATAAATAAACAAAGACAAATGTGCGGTGATGATTTGATACAAGTGTGTAAATAAAAAAAATACATATACTTGTAATACTTATATTTAATTACTAATAGATATTTACTATTTATAAAAGATATTTATTAATTAAGTAATTATATTATAAGATATTTATATAATAAATAAATATAATTATGAAAAGTGTAAGGAGATGATGATATACAAATGTAAAATAAATATTTTTTATTTAAAAGATATTTAATATAGATATTTTATTGTTATTATTATATTATATATATAGTAAAGAAAGAAAGAAAAAGAAAGGAAACAAAGATAAGAAACAGAATGCTCAAACGAAAATGGGGGAAAGAAAGAAAAAAGGGAGAAATTGAAGTTTTGAAGCTTTAAATTTTAATAGGTAAGTCAATTTAGCTCTTTTTACTTAATTTTGATGTTTTAAAAGCCTTGGAATAAGGTTTTGGAGAAATTAAGTTGATATTTTAAAAGATATTAGATTTCTAGATATGGTTCATGTTGAATAAATTGAAGAATTAAGGGTTAAATTGATAGAATTTCAAGTTAGAAGTGAAGTAATGATTGAATTGTAAAGAAAATTATAAGTTTTGAATAGTAGGGACTAAATTGAAATAATTTTGAAATTATGGTTTTATGGTGAAATTAGAGAGTTAAAATTAGTTTAAAGTGGAAATTGAATAAAAATATTAAGCTAAATGTAAAGAACAAAAGTTAATCTCGGTTTAGGGACTAAATTAGAATTTAGACGAAAGTTGAATAAAAATTGAAATATTCAATGTGAAATTGAATGGTAGTGTACTGATAATTTTTAATTGATTTCCGTAGCTAACATTGTGCCGGAAAATCTCGGCTAAGTATGGAAAAAGGCAAAGTCGACGGAGGTTAGTTCGGAAATTACAATTTGTATTTCTATAATCCGAACTTAGTTATTAATTGTTATATTTTTATTTAAAGTGTATGGCAAATGTTAAGGTAAGAATTATTGTGCTTTATGATTGAAATGGATTAATTGGTGTATGTTAAATCTATTGAATTTATATGGATAAATGTGATTGATGTGGAATTGAATATGAATGTAGGTTATATTGAAAAATATATTGATTTGGGAAATGATGAAATTGATATGAAAATATATGATTATTGTGAAATTTGAACATTTGTTAATATAAAGTGAATTGAAATATATTGAATTGAGAATATATTTGATTAATTGAAATTTGTACATATTGAAAATTGAAAGTTTACTGAATACCCTATTAACAGTATCGGGCTAAGTCGGATATAATTGGCATACCATAGGATTGGAAGTGTATAGGGATACTTCGATCATGGGTCGATGAGGCACTAATAGTGTCGTACTGTTACTTCGACTTTGTGTCGATGAGGCACTTTGTGTGTCGTACTGTTACTGTTACTTCGGTTTAATCCGATGAGGTACTATATACCGTACTGCTACTGTTTTCTTCGGCAACGCCGATGAGGCACAATGTGTCGTACTGGTGTGTTTGGTTGGATTCGTGTATCCGTCCAGGTCCGAGTCATGTTAATAGGGGTAAATAAATGTACTGAATAACTGACTGCTACTGTATAATTAACTGTTACTAAATAACTGATTATTATTGAATAATTGACTGTTACTGAATAATCGACTATTACTAAACTATTGATCGTTACTGAATGATATTGATAAAGTGATTAATATTGAAAATACTAACTGTTACTGGAATGAATGAGTATAGAATATTGATTGACAAGTGAATTGTTGAATAATATTTATTGAAATTGAACAGTGAACTGAAGTATGAATAAGGCACATGAATTAAGTATATTGTTCCAATGATTTGTGAATTTATTGTGAAAAGCTATTGGGTTAATAAATGACAAGAATTAAATTAGTATAAGGAATTTGTCTACGAATTGAACAATTAAATAATTGTGATTGCTATATGATTTTTAAGTAAATGTTATATTTTCATATTATTAAGTGTTTGAATTATAGAAATACCACTGTGTTTATACTCAGCGTACGGTTTGTTTCCATGCGCAGGGTAAGTTAAAGGCAGACCGTTGAATCAGCATCCCAGGCCGATCCCGAATTTAATGAGGTAAAGCATGTTAATTATTGGTAATGGCATGTACCTAGGATGTCTTATGTATGTCACTTTGAATTGTGAATGCAATAGTGTAATAAGTAAATTTAGAGTTGGTAATGGTATAGGGTAGGAAATATTCTATTTGGTATGAATTTGGATTATTTGATAACGTATGTAAAATACTTAAAAGACTCATCATATAGTCGTATAAAATGTCTAGTTTGACAAGTTGAGAATAGATTTGGATGTGAATTGAAGTGATTGAATGCATGTTATTGGATTGTTTGGTGTTATTGTATTGCAGGGTTGGTAAACTTGACATTAAGGCTCATTTTGAGTCCACACGGCTTGGCACACGGGCTTGTGGCCAGACCGTGTGAGACATACGACTTATACACGGGAGTGTAGTTAGGTCGTGTGTCCTCTGCATCTTGAATTTTAGCTTCGAATTGAGCAACACGGTGTGCCCACACGGGCGTGTCCCTTAAACCACACGGGTGTGTGGTACTGTTCAAAAGGGGAAATTTTGAGAATTACACGAAAAATTTTATAAGCTTCCGATCGAGTCCCAATTTATGTTTATCTTCTATCTCGAGTCTCGAGGGCCCATTAAAAGAACAATAAGAAATATTTTATGAACTGTGTAATAATTATTTTTATTTTAATTGTAATCGAACTGTAATGACCGGTAATACTCCGTAATCCTGTTTCGGTGACGGGATAGGATCAGGGGGTGTTACAATAACATTAAAAAACTGTAATATTTTTTTCAACTTAGTTAGATGGTGATCAAAATATCATTATTTCACAAAGTAAATTATAAAATCTCTTAAAGGTTTCTATACTCTTTTGAAATTTAAAATTTAGTTCATATAATTTTAAGATATTGAAACCCTATACTTTCTTTTATTTAAAAATTTTGGTCCCTCCGTCTAATTTTACCATTAAAGGTAATTATGTAAAAGGTGAATTAACTTCTTTAGCCCTCAACGTTTACATTTTTTTTATTAATTTGGTCATTACCATTTAAAAGTACATAATTTTAAAGATATATTTTTTTTCATATTTTAAATAAAAACATAAAATTTTAAAAATTATGATCACTTTAAAAATAAAAAATTGTATTTTTCAATAAAATAAAAAATATATGAAAAAAAACTCTTTCAAATTTAAAAAACAAAAAACAAAAATGATTTAAAAATATAAAAAATTCTCAAATTCAATGTTATCTAAATTGGATTGGATAGGCTAGTAGAACCAACTGGATAGAGAATTGGTTGGCATATTGGTCCGGTGAGAGGTAAAAAATCAGTCGACTTATGAGCCAGTATAGACTGGCTGAACCAAGCTAAAAAATCGAGTGAGCTTGTAGTTGAACCAATTTCAAATTGGTTTGACTAGTTCAAAGCAAATAAATTATTAAAAGAATAAAAAATAAACATATTAAAATTTTATAAAAATCAATTCGACTACTGGTGTAATTGGTTTTTTAACCCAATTCAACCAGTCAATACCAGTTTATAGGTCAACTAGTTTTTAAAAATTTTAAACTTTTTTATCCCTTAACATTTACAATTTTTTTGTCAATTTGTTCCATAACCTTTAAAAGTACGTAAAATATTTTTAAAAATTATTTTTTTATACTTTAAACAAATAACATAAAAAATAAAAAATATTTAAAATTCAAATATAAAAAGTTTTTTAATAATTTAAAATTATAAAAATTAAAAAATCCAATGTTCTCTAAACCAGACCAAACCGGTTGAAATAGGAATCAATTGGGGTATTGGTTCGGTGAGAGATAAAAAACTAGTTGACCTGCGAACTAGTACAAAGTAGTTGAATTGGGCTAAAATACTAGTTGAATTGACAATTGAATCGATTTTTATAAAAAAAAATTGTTTATTTAAAAAAAAATTGTTGTGAACCAGTTGGACTGATCATCTTGGAACCAATTGGTCAACCTAGTTCAAAATCGATTCAAATGTTGGTTCAATCAATTTTTTAGCTCGGTTCAACTAGCCTTTTACAAGTTCATGCGTCAATCGATTTTTTTACCTCTCACTAAATCAATAACCTATCTAGTTCCCGGTCTTACTAACTAATCCAATCCAGTTTAGGTAACATTCAATTTTAGAATTTTAGAATTTTTTTATATTTTAAAAATTATTTTTATTATTTTTATTTCTTTGACTTTTAAAGGTTTTTTTATTTTAGTTTCATAATTTTTTTTATTTTTTATGTTTTATTTAAAATATGAAAAAGAAATTAATTTTTTTTTTAAAATTATGCACTTTTAAAGGGTAAGAACCAATTTGACAAAAACGGTAAATACTAAAGGCTCAAAAAGTTATTTTACCTTTAACATAATTAACTTTAACGGCAAAATTAGACGGAGGGACCAAGATTTTTAAATAAAAAATGTACAGAGACTCAATGTCTCAATATTAAATTATAATGATTAAATTTTAAATTTCAAAAGAATACAAAGACCTTTGGTATATCTAAACTTAAATCAAATTATTTTAAAGGTGTTTTTGTCCTTTTATATCTCTTATATAAAAAAAATACAAATACACGTACATAATAATATTTGTTTTACCATGTATCTTTATATTAATTTTTTATAATCATATATGTTTTTGCATAATTATGTTTTCCACTAACATTGTGGATGTACTATAATCTAGTTTAATTTTATTTTTTTTAAATTGAATAATATAACATCATTTAATTCATTAACAATGTACAAATTTATACACATCAAAAACATCAAATATTATTTCTTTATATATATAATGTATTTTAAGTATTTTCATACAATATTTCAATGTTTTCATTTTCTTATTCCATTCACGAGTTAAGAGCCACTCTATTTTAATACAATAATCATCACCATTTAAATCTATAGGATCCATGTAAGACTTATCTATCAAACGTGAAAATTAACTTATGAAAGGTGGGTGATTACATACGCATTGAATATTAATGGATTTAAAAAAAAAAAAAAAGAATGGAGCGAAACTCTTCATCCATAACCTTTTACAACCTTTTTTGTTTATCGATATAAACACCATTTTGAATGTATTATGATTTGAATTTTTGTTTTTATGATCAAAATTATGAGAATAGTAATTAATATATTTATTGAGGGGTCGACTTTTTTAAGAGAGTTTTAAAGTATTGTCTCTGGAGCTGAACTCCCAACAAAATATTAGGCTTTGTTTTCTCATTATCCTCTTTTTTTCTTTTCAAATTAATTTTTCTTCTTTTCAAAGGTTTCAACTTCCTAACATTCTTTAATAAAGACAACAAGTTTTATTTATTTTGGATAAAGGAAGTCATAATCATCTTTGCTACTGTCTAATGGCAGTTGCATGCATTCAGTGGTTGAAAATAAATTTTCCTTTTTTATATAGCAAAAGAATATCAGCATTCAACTTTCTTAAATCAAAATATTATTTTGTTGGGGGCAGCATCCGTTGGTGGCGGCTCCTTTTTAACTATATTGATTTTTTATTTTTTTTTTGTTTTAATCTAGTTTTTATTTTCGAATAAAACAATGTTAAATGTTACCTGATTTATTGAAAATTGTTTCCAAAAAAAATTATTGTAATAAAACACAGTGATGATTGTAAAATTATAATATAAGATGATGAGAATGAAGAAGATAGATTATTTAAGACTTGACCTTTTGTAAATTATTAATGCAGTCTGTCTTTTACGGCTCTTTATAATGATTTATTAATTAATCGGAATAAAATAATTAAATGATGATAAAGCAAGGATACGATATTAAAAGTTTGATTAATTTAATGCATCTTCAATTTATTACTGAGATCATGATTGTAACTAGTAATTGTATTTTTTTTCCCATTTTTTTGCTTAATCTTTATTCTTGACTCCTCAAATGTATACATTAATTAATGCGACAAAAAGTATTATTCTTTTCATTGATAAATAATAGCTGAGTAGCTTTATTTTTATTACTTAATTTATACAATTGAAGATCTTAATTAGAAGCCATCATAAGTTGAGTTGGGCCTTAATAAAATTTTAGGTTTGCTTTCTAGGTTTGGACTTAACTCGGAATATGAATTTCAAATTTTATTTAAGTTTAGTCCAAATAAAATGCTAAAAATTAAACTTGGTCTACTTGTATTACTTTTTTTATATTAATATTTTTATGTAAAAATTTAAAAAATATAATACATCGAATACACTAAAAATATTAAAGTAAATGTTTTCCCAAAAATTGAAAATAAATTAAAAAATTATTTATACTTAAATAACACTAAGATAGATGTAACTTAACAAACAAATACCTCTAAAATAGTAGCAAAATTAACAATAAAATAAGAGTTATACAATATTCAAACAATAAAATAAAATAGTAGCAATATAATAGCAAAACGACACAAAAATAATGATAAAACAATAGTAAAAATAGTGAAAACAGGCAACAGTAGCAAAAAGTAACCTTTTTTTTTTTGCAAATTCGGGTCGGACTTGGGCCAAAAAAAGTTTACTCGAGGCTTGATCTGCTTAGAAAATGGGCCTCATTTTTTTTTCCAAATTCATTTTTTAAGCCTATATTTTTACCCAAACCGTCCCACTTTACATGTGAGCCTTGTTTATTTTTTTCTTTTTCTTTTTCTTTTTTACATGAGAACATATGGGTAAATGTCAATTATAATCCCTCTACCTTTTAGATAATAAGAATAGTTAAATTTTAATTTGATGTTTATATTTCGCTAAAATTTGATATTTAATCAACATACTTTAAATTTGACATTATTTAATACCTTAACTTTTATAATGTCATTAGTTAGTCTAAATACTCTATTCTAATTAAAATTATTATATGAACTTTTAAGAATTGTTAGCATCATTAAATTTTTTATTAAATTCAGGTTCGTTATAATGTTATTTTTTGTTATATAGACACTAAGTTTTTTTTTTTAAATGCCACACCAACAAAAAAAAATCTAACAGTGTTAACAAATAAACCTAAATTTTTGAAAATAAAAGTATGAAGATTAAATTTCAAATATACGAAAAGTACAAAATCTTTAAGTAGATTGTAACATTTAAATTTTTACACTATAATTTAGTCAAAATTTAAATAATCAATCCAACATGAAGCGCAGATGAAAACCATACAAATTTTAGAATAATAGTATTACCTTTCACTATATTTTTCTTGACATCCATGTCCAGTTTACTATTTATATTTAGAGTTTGTGTTATTATTTTTAATATCGTTTTCAATATTCAAACGTATCACTATATTATATCAAATAAAATAAAAATTATTAATGTGACTAAAGTATTTTAAACCGTAATAATAATATTAAATTAATTCGAGTTTTTCAAAGTTAAAAAAAATTATAAGCCTTTGTATGGATATTTTGTTTAAATCTAGATGCCATGGACCACTTTTTCTGGAAAGTAGATGCAAATGTTGAAAACATGAGAAAAAAAAATTATATAACTTAAAAGGAATACGCAATAATTCTCTAATCTACATTAAATTTATAAATATATCAGTTCAAAAATCATTTTTAATCAAAGTAATAAATATTAATTTAATGGTATTTTCCTTTTTTTTATATATAAAATATTTAAAATAAAACAACTAAAGAAAATATCTAAAAATTGTATTGGAACCTGAAAAAACATATCTATAAAATCTTTATCACTCTTGTTTATAATTTAATTGTTAATTAATTTTTTATAAATATAATTTTAATAATAATTTTTTCTTTGACCCGCTTTGCGGGTGTTATGAAATTTTAATATATTTTAACAAAATTCAAAATAATACAAGGACGAAATTCACGATCAAGAAATTAAAAATTAAAAATATATTTAATATATTAAAATAATAGGTATTCAAAATAATAAAATATATTTTATGGTCGGCCATATATTTTCGAAGAAATTCATGATGAATAAATTAATTATTGTCGTCGATAATAGATATCTTGATTTTAATAAAAACTTTGTTTTTTATACATTAATAAGGTGTTATATTGTTTAATGGATTGAAGGGATATTTTGTGGAAAACGTTTTACATGATAAATTTACCTTTAAATTTTATTAATAGTTTTTTGTTTATACTATTTTAATATTTATCTATACTGATTAATTAAAATATATTTATTTATTTATACGAACTAAAATCCTCTGCACTCATTTGTGTCTCCACGTTTTTTAATTGTACCTCATTTTCTTTTTATAAAACAAGTGACTTTTCCTGTATTCATAAAGTAATTTTTTTATTAAAAAGTTGCAACTCTTTTTTTTTTTTTTTTAAATAACTGTTGTTTTAGTTCCAACTTGTTTTATAGAATGTTTTTTTTATTCTTTTAAATTAATTGTGACTCTTTTTTCAAATTATATAAATAGAAAAATCAATTCAATACAGTGTTATTAGAATTGGATCAATCCGATCAATCAGATTAAGAATCGATTGGTATATTTATTTTAATAAAAATTAAATTATTTTTTGAGTGAACCACTCGAAACTGGTTAAAAATAGGATATTAGGATAGAAGATTAGTGATTGAACTAGATTACAAATTTTTTAATAATTTATATAATTTTTAATTTTTTTAATTAATTATTATTAAATCAACAGTTAAATTGAAAATTAATAATTTAATCGTTTTAACCACTAATTTAATTTTTAAAACATTACTAAAGTAGTAACTAGCAATCTTCAATTTTTTTTATTTTATGAAATAAAAATATAATGAATTAATTTAATTTCTTTTCTTTCTATTTTATTTTCTGTAATTAATATAAAAAAATGAATTACAATTAAAAACCGACGTGACATAGTTTTTGTTAGAGGGGCACAGGTTGGGGCAGGCTTTAGGGGTAAGGGGTTTTCGTTCCTATCTATACTTATATCATACGTCTATTTAAGTTTGTAACACGAATTAATTTAACATTAATTTAGTTTTAAAAAAATTAAAAACATTTTTTAATAAAACTTTGTGTAATAATTAAATTAAAATAATTATCAATTAAAATTTAATTTAGATAATATTGTCATTATTATAATAATTTAAAAGATGTGGATTTAAATATACTTAAATGTGTAATATTTTCTACTTTAAAAATATGAACAATTTAGACTTTATATAGAAAACCATTTGACTATTTGCATTTTCACTAATGAGGATCAATTTTTGTTATTATCGATATACATAAGAGCTGAATCGGTTAGCTTTCTGTATTTTCCATCTTTTCAGGCGGTGGTGATTTGATGACTTTAAAGAACATGCAAGTTTCAAACAAAGTTAATATATATATATATATAAAATAAATTAAAACCATAGTCAAAGATTTTGATTAGGTTTCTTACATGGATTTGAATCAAAATGTTAGTATATGCACAAAGCAAAGTCAGAGTTCTCTTCTCTTTTGCCTAGGGTCGGTTGGTTGAATTAATACTCAGAAATAAATTATTATTAATCAAATTATTTTCAATATAAAAATATAAAAAGTTAACAATTATATATAATATATTATTTATTTTAATTAATTATCTGATTTTGAACTAAATTAATCGATAACAAAAATTTTAAAAAATTATTAATCGATCTCCGACTGAACTAAATTCGGCCATCGACCAATTAATCAAATTAGATCGATTCGACCAGTTGCTTGTGTAAGATTGATTCAATAAAGGTACAGGCAAAACAAAACGTAAAAGAGATATTTTTTTCTTATATATATTTTTATTAAAGTTAAAATATAATTTTATTATTGTATCGATATATATATATAGATTTAGAAATATTAAATTAAATTTTTTATTATTTTAAAGGTAAATTATAATTTTATTACATATTAATTTAAAATTTTGTAAAATTTAAAAGGTTAAAATATCACGATAGGATGATAAATTTACTTCTAAGAATAAACAATTCTCGAAACCCCAATTGTCAAATTACAAAACTCCACTCAGTTAAGTCATAATCAAATCCCAAATTAAGCTAAATGAATTTTTACCTATTTTAACCATTCAAATCATTTCCTTATACTTGACTTTAGAGAGTATTTTCTAAGTTAAAATTAGTGATGCGACTGTTATAAAAAAAAAGTAGAATAACTCTTTTAATCTTCAACTGTTACATTTGTTTGTCAATTTAATATTTACTCTATATATACAATTACCAAAAATGTTTTAAAATTAAATTTTCTTTCATATTTTCAAAAAATATATAAAAAAATTAAAAAATGCATTAAAATTAAAAAATGTTTTTAAATATTTTATTTTAAATCATTTTTAAAAATATGAAAATATAAAATTTTCTAAAAGTTCAAAAAATCTGATATTTATTTCATGAATGACAATAAAGTCTCTCTAAACTTTAAGATATTCATTCAGTCCATATTAAATCAAAATTGAACAACTTTTTAAAAAAATCAAATTAATTATATATAAAAAATATTTTTATGTAAATTTAATTACGAAGTATATAAAATATTAGTATAAAAATATTTTTTAAATAATGATAAAAAACTTTAAATCAATTCAAATTAAAATAATTAAGAGTTTTAATTATTTTTTATACTATTTTTTGCCAAAGGTCAATGTGCTCTTCTAAAATTTAAATTTTAATCTTTATACTTTAATTTTAAGGCTTTAGGGTTTAGTCCCTATATTTTTTTATTTAAAAATATTGATCCCTTTGTCAATTTTGTCATTATATTTGGTGATGTGGCTGTTATAAGAAAAATGTAAAATAACTCTTTTTAACACTCAAAATTTATGTATATTTTTTGGTCAGATTAGTTCTTACTAATTAAAAGTACATAAACAATCACATCATAATATATAATGAGATTGTTAAAAATATATATTTTTTAAATTTCAAATTTTTTTAACAATAATTTAATATAAATAAATAAATTAAAAATCAGGATAAAATATGTTAGAAAAAGATAAAAGGCAAATAGTGGCATGGGGCTAAAAACATGGCCCAACCACAACAAAAACGAATTACATGTGAAAGAGAGTAGATATTTATGATTAAAATCAAATTTTAATATGATATTTCAATGAAAATAATTCTCTTTGTTTCGTCGGTTTGCTCTAAAGTGAAAACGTGATGATGTCAGTCCTCGGCGATGCCAGACCTGTCTCATTGACTCCATTCTTTGTTTTCTTCTTATTAATTGCATTGTCTATTATTGTATAGTTAATAATTAGAAACTTCCATTATTTGTGATAATTCATATGGTTTTTTTTTCTAATATAAATTTCACATAATGATTTGTTTTATTTTTAATTTTTAAAGTTATTTTAGTTTTTACGTAAATTTTTATTTTTTAATTTTTAAACTTGTATTATTTTATTAAATTTTAAAAAATTCAAAAAATAATTTGATATTAAACATTATTAAAAAGTATAAAAATTGTTAAAAATATATAATTAATTGCTAACATAACATACACAAATATCGTGTTAGCAAAATTATCAGACATTAACCATTTTAGGTAATTTGACGATTTAAGTTTAAATACAAAAAGAGATAAAAAATCAAATAAATAACTAAAACAACTTTTTTAATAAAATTAGAGGTGTTCATGGTCGGGTTAGGTCGGGCTAAGTATGATATTAACATAAGTTATGCTTGTTCAAGCTTGGCTCGACCCGAAATATAGGCTTAAAAATTTGCTCAAATTTGTTCATATTTGCAAAAGTCTAATTCAAGTCCATTTTAGGACACGCTATATTATTTTTTAATTTTTTTAAATATTTATATTATATTATTTTAATATTTAATAATTTTATACATTATTTATTTATTTAAAATTTTTATATAGTCATCTATTTTATTTTAATGTTTACATTAGAGTAGTATTATATATTTAGTATAGGTTTAATTTTTAATGTGTTCTAAATTACATAATGTATAAAAATAACATAATATAAAATATTATAAAATTAAAAACGGGTCGGATCGAACTCGGTTTTGACCCATATTTTAAACAAACTTAATTTTTTTGTTCAAATAAATTTTCAAACCTAATATTTTTATTCAAATCCTCTCAAATCCAGTCCTTCGAACCTGAAGAGGTAACCCGAACAGCTCTAAATCAATCAGTATGTGAAATTTATATTATCCCTTTTTGGAAAGCTTGTGAACCATCACAAATAATGGAAATTTCTTATTATTATACCATGCTAGTAAGCCCGATATTAAATAGGCCCGGATATACAATAATTGACAATGCAATTAAGAGTTTTCCATTTTCTTAAAGAGTTTTTTTATTTAAAATAAAGTTTTAATTGATTTTTAAATAATATTTTTTATTATTCAGATAATTTTATGTAAGTTTAGTATTTATTTTTTTAAACAATTGTTTTTTATTTAGTTTTTCATATAATATTATGTTTCTCTATATATACTTGATGATTTGGAAAAATAAATTTTTACGTGTCAAATTTTCATTAGCTGGTTTAACAATTTACTAACGGTGTTACCATCAAATACAATAATAAAACACATATTGACAGTTCATGTACTACATTAGATATTTTCAAAGTATATGTACCAAATTGGATATTTTATGAAAGTATAGGTATCATAATAAAATGCATATTGATAGTTCAAATATTACATTGAACATTTTCAAAGTACATGTACCACATTGAACATTTTATGAAAATATAGATACTAAATGTAACATTATCACTTTTTTAAATACAATTTAAGGATTCATTGCAAAATCTCAACTTACTTGCGGAATTAAAATTTTCCATCACTAGTGTACCAAGTAATTATCCATATATTTATTAAGCGTTGACGTAAAATCTAAATATTAGTTTCATAGAAATGATAAAGTGGTAAGAGTTTATGTTTGGTGTTTTGAGTTCATTTTTATTTCTAGATTTTATATAAAATTATAAAAATACCATTAAATTAATATTTATTGATTTTTTAATTAAGGGTTTTTTGGTAAAATTAATAAAAAAATTAAAATCCGATTATAGGTAACACCAACTCAATTAAACACATATATTATATAAATAAAAATTTTCATATCATAAATTTAGAAATAAAATTTATAATTATTTAAATTGAATTCGGGCTAAGAATAGGAGATGTTAAACATAGAAGCTTTTATTCAAGCCCAATCGATGGAGTGGACTGTCCATCCCGAGTCTACAGGTTTTGGTATAGATGAAAAACTTACCTTGCTGCAAAATTAACCATTTCAAAAGAATTTTTTTTTTATTACTCAAATTAAAAGTTTGATAAAAGCTTTAAAAATTTATCTAAAATGGAAATTAAATATTATGTTGTTGACATGTAAATGATATTTTAGTTAAAACAATAATTTAATAATCTCAGTATATATAAAGGGATAAATATTAAAATTATATATAAATATTGATCAAACGTGTAATGTAATATATATTTTTAGATTTTGTGTAATTATATATGTGAAATATAAATTTTTATTTAATTTGCACAAACTACTAGTACAGTTATCGATGTAACATTATTTTATATTTATGTACTGCATATATAAATAATTATATTTATCAAACATAACAATAAACAAATGTACCTATTTTTTTAACTGTGTATAGTTGAATCAAAATCAAAATTTTATGTGTGCAATTAACCAAATTAAAGTTTCATAAAATTAAAATTCATGTATCAAATTACACATTTAATCAAAGTTTATGTGTAAATTTGATATTTATGCCTAGTATAAATTAGTTTTTTTAGATTGAACGAATTGTTTTATTAATAATTAAAGTTGAATGATGTAAATTGATTAAATTAAGGAAATTTTTTTGATATATTGTCAGTAGAGTTTTTTAGATTCCACAAGAGGGTTAAATGTTTGACAATTATATTATATGATGTAATAAAATAATAAAAAAATTATATAAATAAATGTGTCGCTTTTCACACCCTCAACCTGTTTGTGGAGTTTAAAATTCTCCACTGATGTATCAAATAAATACTATTAAATTGAAGGTTTATGATTTATATGAAAATTGAAGCTAAGTTGGATAATCTAAAATGTAAATTACTCTAAAATATAAACTCTTCTACAAATATATGTAATTAAGTTCTTTTTCAATAAAAATGAAAATATTAATTATAAAAAAGACTTTAATTTATGAAAACTAACACATAGACAAGTTAAAATTAATGGACGAGAATCTGGTAAATTGGTAATGTATTTTTTTAATTTTACAAGCAATGTTATAAATTTGTTACATGTCCATTTTCTTATATATATATATTAATTTTTTTTTACTATATACACTTGTCGTCAACCCAATTTTATTTGTAAAATTTTTAAATTCCATTGATAATATATAAAATATTTTCTCTAAAATTAATGGATTTAGCAACATATATAATTATTAATGAGTTGAGATAATGATTCACGTGGATATCATACAATTTTTTTAAGTTCCATTTATTTTGATTTAAAAATTTAAAAGTATTGCTTTCAAAAAAAAAAATCTATCATAAAATTTAATTTTGTTGTTTTTATATAATATCTACTTTTATCTATGTCCACAACCCTTAAATTATAAGGATAATGCGTTTAAATACGCTCAAACTTACATCTTCATGGTTGTTGCTATAATAATGGGCCTACTAGAGGTGCTAACGAGTCGGGTTTAAATATGATATTAACATATTTTATACTTGTCAAAGTTTAGCTTGATTCAAAATATAAGCTTAAATTTTTTTTTCCAAATCCACTCATATTAGTAAAAGACTAACATAAACCTGTTTTTCATCCATATTAATTTTTATTTTTTAAAATATTTATATTACTTTAATTTAATATTTAATAAATTTAGTTTTTTATATAGTCATATTAACATTATTTTAATGTTTACATTATATTAGTATATATTTATTTTTATGTGTTATAAATTATATAATATAAAATATTATAAACTTAAAAATGGACTGGTTTAGGCTCAAGTTTTGAATGTTAAAACTCGAACTTGATCTATATTTTAAATAGGTCTCTTTTTTTTTTCTAAACCTATTTTTCGACTTTAATGTTTTTATCCAAAATCCTCTCAAATTTTGAGTGAACTTTCTGACATGGATGAATAGCCTCACCCATGAATAAATCTAATCTCCACTAAATTAAAACTTGATTAACAAATTTAAATTTATTAAAAAAAGGCAAATAAAAACACGATCTAAAGGAACTTAAAAGGTCTGCTAAAAGAATTTGTTGTCTACTTTTATCTTTGTTTTAATTTTGTGAAACTCTACGAAATTTATAATGAGTTTTCATTAATGGGCTTGGACGATTGGGGGAAATTTTAAAATAAAATGGAAACTTTTTCCAAATTTTGGGTTTAATGAGTTCGAGCTCATTATTTTTAATCTAAAATATAGACAAAAATCGATTTAACCAAAGGTTTTCCTTTTTCGATTTTTGTTTTTATTTAGATTTTTTTTTCTCTTCGAGGTGGGCTTTTACAAAATATGATTATATTGAATTGGTTGAACCGTTAGAATAATTAATTTCAGTTGAACTGGTTGATTCAATTTTGTTAAAACAATAGTTATGCATGAGAGAATATGAAAATTTTTTATTAGGAGATTTTTATTAAAATAATATAAAAATGAAATTATTATTTTCAGAATAATATTGGTTCAACAGTATTTATTAAAATGACAACTAAGTTTTAGTTTAGTTGATATTGATATTGTTATTAATGTAGGAGAATGTAGATTCAAACGTACTAAAATGTGTTTATCTTTCTATTTAAGAATTGAAGAAAGGCTATGAATAATTTTAAATATTGTATAAAAAAAACTTATGTTGCCTAACTAGTGTGCTACACTAGTGTAATATCTTACCATTATCATGCAATCATTGAAGAAATTGAAAAAAGTAGAAGAGATTTTTTAATGGGTGTTGTGCACTTGATATGTGGCATTCAATTGATTTAACCGATAAAATATAAAAAAAAGCATACTGAAAAGAGGAACATATTGGAGTCAGTTGGTCATTCGACGATAGTGGATGGAGATTGGAAGGTTTATCTGTTAGGATTTTAAGTTTAAATCAATAGAGTTTTGAATTATTCTATAAAAATTGAACCTATAAAATTGAAAGAGGAAGAAAAAAACTTTGGTTTGATGTTTATTTTTTTCGGAGTAGGAAGTGGGATGATGGCTAAAATAAAACTATGAAGAAAGATCCCTAAAACTTTAAAACTCTCAAGTAGATCAGTGATCAATTTATAATTTTTTAAAATTGAATGATTAAAATGTAAATTTTCTAATAGTTGAATGACTTTTGGGACAATTTTCCTAATTTGTTTAAGTGATAAATGGAATTCCGTTCATAAAACGCAAGAACTTAATTTTGCCAAATGGCGCGGGGCAAAATAAAACAACCATAATTCCTATATCTTTCATTTCGGAACATAACCCTAAAGGGAAAGAAAAAACTGGAACACTCCAAAGAAGAAAATGGAAGACGAAGTTGAGAGGCGACAGATCCAACAGATTCTGGAGCTCGACAACGAAGAGTTACAGATCGAAGAAGTCGAAAGTCTTCTCGAATCCTCCGACGATGATCGCGATGCCTCGTAATTACCCTAATCATTTTACAATTTCCTTTCTTTTCCACATTCTGATTCGGTTTCTTTTCATCGTTAAATTTAGGATTATTGTTGTTGGCGTTTCGATTTCTTTTTCTTTTTGGTTCTTTTTTATTTAAAATTTCAAGCATTCAGTGTTGAAAAGCGGTAGTTGAAATCAATAATCTATTCATCCGATTGCTGCGGTTTATTAATGGTTTGCAACTTCGTTGTTCTATATTGCAGTGGCGTTGTTTCACCTGATGACTTTACTTTCAATACCCAGTTGACTTCCTTACATTCATATCTCGGCGGTAATTATATATAATCTATACTTATCAGCTTTAAGTTTTCTGGTTAGTCTTATCTTATCTGAACAGTTTGAGATTTACTTTATCAAACTCGTATGGCAGAGGTTGATGATACGCGACACAGATCTGCTTTTTGGGACGGCGGTGCCGTTTTGAACCTTCCTTTGTTCTATCTTGAAGGTATTTATACTCGTATTCAATGCATTTTTTGTTTCCGAGTTTGTGATTGTACATGTTCATAAATTTTGGTTCTGGAGGGTATTGATTCATCATAGTTTGTGTGTTATTGTTTGTTAGTAAAATCAAAGAACTTTAGGAGCATTAGATGTTTAACTTATTTATTGAACTTTTGACTTGTATGCCACTTGTTAGAGTGGCTTCAGAAACGTTGTACACAAGTCTGATTTATTTACCAGTCTCTGATGGTCAGTTTTTGAATCACGTGGTTTCATATTAGTCTCTGGATGTTTTCATCTTCATATTTGTATTAACATATTAAAGAATTTAAACCCTTTCTTTATAATATTTACCAGGGGTAGTCCTGTTCCCAGAGGCCACACTTCCACTTAGAGTTATTGAACCGAACTTTGTAGCTGCTGTTAACAGAGCAATGACCCAGGCTGACGCTCCTTACATCATGGGTGTGGTAGGTGAACTCATATCTTTTCCATATTAATTTTCTGCATATGTGATTTCTTTCTTTTTATCTTTTATTCTTGTACAATGAAACAAGATTTGAACCTTGTCCAGGTCCGTGTTTACAGAGACTCTAATGATGGACCATTAAGGCTAGCAAAAGTAGGGACAACCGCAGAGGTATGCATGCTGAAAGCTGTTGTTTGTTTATATTTTCTGGTTGATAGGCCTTTAACGTGTATTTTACAATTTTATGACATTTTATGGCTAACAACTTATAGCATTGTGTAAAGAGTTGTTAAATGTTTGAGGAAACCACCCCGTTATCCCACACACCAGAGACATACACAAAGAAAAAGCCAAAAAGGTTATTCATGATTTGAACAGTGAACTTGTTTAGGTATAGGTGGAAATAAGTAGGTGTGGGAAAAAGTTATTGCCAATTCTGGACCTGAGAAAATTGTGGTCAGATTATGTGTGTGTATGTGTTGTACCTACTCTTATGAGTACCTTGTAAGTTCCACTCTCATTTCATAATGATTTTAAGCTTGACTGCAGTTGTTTTGTAATATTTTTACTTAAGTTTTTTAATCTTCATTTGCAGATTCGGCAATATCGTCCAGTGGAGGATGGTTCTATTAATGTGGTTACTCGTGGCCAACAGCGGTTTTGTTTGAGACGCTGTTGGATTGATGCAGAAGGAGCAGTAAGAAAGCAATTTTTTTTGAAAATATTCTCAAATTTCTTTATTGTCAGTGCTTGTGCAGTAGAATGCTGATTTGCTGTAAATTTTCATTCTTTTAAGCCTTTTGGAGAGATACAGATTATTGAGGAAGATATACCATTTAGAACCCCTCGAGATGCATATGCAAAATTGGTACCGTTAAATAATCGGCGAGGCCAGCAGATCCTATCTTTAAATGCTTTATCACATGGGGGGAGAAATGATGAAAATGATTCAGAAGCAAATTCAGAGGAAAGCTTTGAGAATGAACTTACTCAAACAGAGCGGAGAATTCATCAATCTGCAATCGGTGCCTGCTATGATTCTGATAGGACGGATGAGTCGACAAGTAGTGCTGATGACAATAAATTATCTGAGTCAGGCAGCCAATCAGGAAGTCCATGTGACACTGACTCTACCTTCTTAGGTTCTTCACCTTCTGGCCATAAGAAACAGGTTAGAAATGCTGACTTGGGAATTGGGACCAAGTCCATGGCTCGAAAAGTGGCAGAACCAAGGTCTCATCTTTCAAGTACATTGTCAAGAGCATTCGCGCCCATTTGGGTGTATCGTATGTATGACTCATTTTGTCTTGCTCAAAAGGCAGCAGGTATCTCTTATTTGATTTTGGTTGTTTTCCTATGCTCTTTTGCCACATCCTCATTCACTTTGTATACTTTAAAGATTTTGCTATGTTAGTAATTCATGAAAATATAATTTTTTTTCTTGTCTGGAGTATAAGTTTCAACTCTCTTACAGAGAATTTTTGCTGAAGTAATTACATGTGATTTTTGGTACATGGCAGATTTTAGAATTTAATTTAAGGCAACTCATTTTGGTCATTTGTTGGGAGTATTGCCTCTCTATTGTACTTTGTGTGCTTGTAATGAAAGTTCTTTGTTCTGTGATACATTGGAAAAAAATAGTAAAAATAACTTATATACACAAACATACTATGGCATTATTTAGGAAAAATTCTCTTCATATTTGGTAATAGGTTGCTTAGTTTGTTGTTTCCTTTTGGTCTTGTCTTGCTCTTATGTCTGAACGATGTTAGAACTTAAATGTTTGATATGCTAATTTTGCAGATATGTGGAAACAAATAGTCGGGACCCCAAGCATGGATGGTTTTGTGAAGAAGCCTGATCTTTTATCTTTTTATATTGCAAGTAAAATCCCCATCTCTGACCCTACAAGGCAGGAGCTTCTGGAAATTGATGGTGTTTCATATAGACTGCGCCGGGAAATTGAGTTACTTGAAAGGCTTGATCGTGTTCGATGCAAGATCTGTAAGGTACTACTTTCTATTGTGTATGAATACCCTCATCATATGGTTGCATGCTCCCTCCTGTCCTTAAAGCATGGCATGCATTCCTATGGTCTATGTCTTTACCAGTTTTTTTCCCCTTCAGACTGTAATTGCCAGGCGCAGTGATATGTTGGTGATGTCTACTGATGGTCCTATGGGTGCTTATGTTAACTCACACGGCTATGTTCACGAGGTAATGACTTTCCGAAAAGCGAAGGGCTTAGCTACCAGAGGCCGACCACATAAAGAGTACAGCTGGTTTCCTGGGTATGTTCTTCAACTCTCTTTCTCGAGGATTAGCATGAAGTCAGTAACGTTTAAGCTAAATACCATGGATAGTTGACACCTTTTCATGACATATTGGATTATCATATTTGCCTTGGGGTTTAATAGGAAGGTTGAGATTTTCAATGTTCTATTAACAAGAGCGGTGATGTATCCTTATGGGGTAATCAACTTTTATTTAGATTCTAGCTGGAAAAACAATCCCTTACAATAGCTTCAGTTAGTAACCAAAGACGGTAGGGCTAGAAATTTGCCATATTGATGTAGTTGCCAAGAGCAGAGTGATTGATTCAGATCTGGCATTCATGATTTTCATTATATCATTTCTAGTTTATATTTTCTAGTGTACATGTTACTCCATCACAACAAACTTGTATTGGTGCATGTAATAGCTGTTGGAACTTTGTAGGAGGGAGGCCATAAAAGGTCAACAACCTGAGGACTTGAAATAACCTAAACTCGAAATGATGATAGCCTAAACTCATAATGGCCCGAGCCTCAAAACCCGAATGATCCAAATCCAAAAATCCCAAACTTGAAACTGATCCAAACCCATAATAACTTGACCTGAAGAGAGCATCAAACTCGAATGACTTGATCCCAAAATTGGCTCAAACCAAATTGACCTGAAAATTTTAAATTTTGAATTGACTAGACCCAAAACCAACTCTTTCCCCAATCGACAAATCTATTTAAACCAATATTTAACTAAAGTGCTGTGATACACAGGTATGCATGGACAATCATAAACTGCGCATCATGTGACGTCCAAATGGGGTGGCTTTTCACTGCAACAAATGAAAAGTTGAAGCCTAAATCGTTTTGGGGTATAAGGAGTTGTCAAGTTAAGGATGAAATGCGATAGAATCCGTATGTTATTGAGTACATCCTAAACTTTTCTCTAACTACTTTGCAACTTTATAGACCGTAAGAGCTTATATTGTGTTACCTTTGTATATAGTATATAACCTGGGAGCAGTATTTTGTATGGAATGTAGCCTTGCCTTGCTAAATAAAACATCAGACATCAGGTTTCATGCTACAATTTGTGGCGTTCCGTGTAAACTCTTGCCAATATATCTTCTATGCTATATTAAAATCACAACTCAGTGTGATAAAAGGAAAAATAAGTCAAATTTATAAAAAAAAGACAGGTACTATATTAGAAACAGTATAAAAGTAAATTACCTTTTTAAAATATAAAATAAAAATTACTCTTACTGTTACTAGTGCTTTTTTTAAATAAAAAATGGTTATCTATGCTACTCTTTAAACTCCTTATTGAGTTGAACACAGAACCCAGATGGTAAGTAATAAAAGAAAAACAATGTTTTTAACTAAGGAAGTTATATCATCGTGAGAATGTTTTTTCTAAAAAATATTATTTATTAAATCAATAATAATTTACGCAATGAGATTTGAGCTTAGACCAAAGTTTCACTGTCACATGAACTTTAAAAAAAAAATGAATGGTTTGGCGGTCACCGGAAGACTGAATAATGCCGTGCTTCATTTCATATATTGATAACAGTATCTCACAACAGTTTCCATGGAAAGGGAAAATAAAATAAAATCAATAGATCCTACCCATAACTATGCAATGGACTCCAAATTACAAGGAAAAAAAAATGAAAAAACCAGACAGATAAACAACAAAGAAAATAAACAAAAAATCTGATTGAGAAGAGGCTAAGGTGTGGGAAACTGGAGAGGAGTTTATTAGACCAACAACAAAAAACATTTGACTATCAACGGTAGGTTCTATAAACAGGGCTGTACATGCAGCTCTCCGCATATTTAACCAGATCTTCGGGCTGAGGAAGGTGAGATGCCAGCCCTGTTACACGTTCCAACAACATAAGTATCAGATACGAGCATATTTCTGACATAGATACATATTTTGGAGGATAAAATCTTGGTACCATGCCCGAACATGTTACAGAAATGGATATTGTTAGGGACTTACCGAGTTCATATGCCTTGGCAGCAACTTTAGCGGCAATGTTGGCTGAAATCTTTCTGATATCGGAGAATGGTGGGTAAATTAGTCCCTTTTTGAAGTGTTCCTCTGTCACTTGTGCTGCCAAAGCTTCCGCTGTCACGAATAAGAAAACCGGTTTAAGTCCATTTGTTTGACCAGAAAGATAACCAATGGTAAACTATATAAGGTGGCTTGATGCACTTACAGGCTGCCAAAAGCATATCGTCATGTACACGAATTGCACCAGACATTATCACTCCCAAACCGAAACCAGGGAAAATGTAAGCATTGTTTGCCTAAATGTACATTGAACACGGAGATGTTACAGTTAGTTTTAGGAACTACATTTCGAACTTCAAAAATGCTTGAGGGAGATGATAGTACCTGGCCGGGAACAAAGACTTTGCCATCGTATTCAAAGGGGTCAAATGGGCTTCCACTGGCAAAGATTGCACGACCCTGATGATTGAAAAAGAAAATGGTAAGAACGAGTTTCTTTTAAGACTAATTTTACTTGCGACCGGTAAAAACTTCCGAGCTATATCATGACATAAAGTATCCGAGCTTAAAGGACGTAGAAGAAAACTGTTGTCATATACCTCACTCCATGTATATGCTTCTTCTGCTGTACATTCAGCTTGCGAGGTAGGGTTCGATAGAGCCATAATAAGAGGTTTCTGCAAGTCAACCGTTGGGGTTAGTACAAAACTCTTCGGTTGAGATAATGTTGACATGCATGCACACATACATGTTGTACATAGATATATAGTTAGAAATAAAGGAAGAATGAGATAAAGAACCTCATTGATGGATGCCATAGCCTCAACAACCTCCCTTGTAAATTGTTTTCCGACCCCAGATGTCCCGATCAAGACCGTTGGTTTGATTGCCTGATTAATCAAGAGAAACGTGAGAGGGAAATATATATATACATGTATGCATGCATATATATATACGTATATGAAACTGTTCTTTCTTGAATCGTGACTAATTTAAGACAAAGTTGCTCACCTTAACAGCATCTACAAGTTTGCTGACAGGTTCATGCTCATGAGCCCAAGGTTTCTTGAAGTGTTGAAGTGAATGCTTACGAGAGTCGACAATCAACCCCTGCCATACGGTTCAGACTCATCACAGTGAGAAATGGTAGACACAAATAAGCCAAATTTGAAAGATATAAGCATCTTTTAGACGAGATTCGCAGTACCTTTGAGTCTACAAGCCAAATCTTCTTGCGGTTCTCTTCGACTGGATTTCCAGTCTGTCAAAAAACAGTACATGTTTAGGCATAAACCCAAGAAAACGAATCCTTGTCATAAGAAAAATAAAGCAACCTCTTACCTGCTTTGACATCTCAAGAGCAATGAGCTCGGCTATACCGGTTCCAGCCTATCAACACCCGAAAAGAAACACTTTTAAGACTATCGGTATGTATAATAGGTTTTCTCTCTTTATAACAAGTATGGTCTAGAAAAGTTCAGTTTCCTTATTGGAAATGTGTTAATCGAGCCTTACCTCTCCGGCACCAAGGAACAAAAACCTATGGTCAGCGAGAGTTCCACCGAGTAATTTCAGGGCTGCAAGAAGCCCAGCCAGCACCACAGATGCGGTACCCTGCCATTACGGAAGTGTTTCCAAATAAGAAACCAAAAGGTTACCACCATTAAGGGAAGAAAGAAGCACTGATGTTAAAGCGAGCGCCTAGGTGCTAAGGCGCAGCGCAAATGGCCATTACCGCCTCAGCCACCTCAAGGTGACGTGACTTCAATCAGTCGAGCGCCTAGTGCGCTTTTTGGGCGCCTTTGTTGCAAAGCTAGGCGCAAAAAAAGCACGCCTCACTAAAGAGCTGTTCCATTCTTCTGTTTATTCATTTTTAGGAAATTTAGAGCTAGTTTCTGATGATATATTTAATTTCGTTCTTATGGTGTTTTATTTTAAGATATAAGATAGTGTTGGGAAAGCCACTTAGTAATTAGATTTGAATGTAATTGTACCTTATTACATAAAGATGACATGTTCATTCTAATAGTGGGCTCTACCAAATTGAGTGCAATTGGATTAAGCAGAGAACGAGAATTAGAGTTATTACACAGCTAATTACACTCAAATTTAAATTTTAAAAAAATATTTTTACAAGTCATAAAAAATTATATTATTAACATGAGCACGATGGTTATGGGAAAAAAATTCTTATATTATAAATTCTAAAATGTATATATTACAAAAATAATGTGTATTTTATAAAGTTATAACAAAAAATATATCATTTAAATCATAAAAAATTTCTAAAGTTATGGCTAAAAAGTTTATTTTACATGTTATAAAAGTGTTATAATATATTTATTTATAAAAATTATGGCCAAGTATAAACATAACTTATTTATGTGTTCATGCTATATATTATGAAAATAATCTACTTATTCATAAAATAAAAATTCTAAAGTTATGGAAAAAATTATATTATTTATAAAAAATGTTATGAAAATTTTGGACAATTTATAAATTTTTTATAAATATTATATATTATAAAATTTATATTATTTTTTTGACTTAATTTACATATTATAAAAAGGAATTTAACCTAACATAAGTTTTTCAAAATTAAGTTTATATAAATTTTTATAATTAAAGTTATACACTATTTAGACATCTGAACTCAAATATTATAAAACCGATGCTAATTATGCAAATAAAAAAAGGGTTTTCTTGCACCATATTGTAATTACAACTTGTAAATATAAATTATGTAACTGTGTAATTATAACTTGTACTACCAAACATGATATAAGGAATGACGTTGTAATTACACTTTGTCAGCTAAACACGTCTAAAAAATTACAATTCTTTAGAATTACAAGAGAGTGTAATTACTATCCTAATAATTATTAAACTTAAACTATATAACAATGTTTTGAATTTATAAATTCAACTATATTAAAATTTATCATTCTTTTACTAATTAATTAATACTTATTAATTATATGTTTTTATATACATTTTACATATATATTTATATTTATATGGTTGTGCCTCGGTTTACTCGGGTGAGCGCTTTTTATTGCGCCTCAAGCTATATAGAGGTCTTAGTTAGGGGGCTGGTAGGGACCGTCCTTTCTAAAATAAAAATTTTCCATTTAAATCTTTTATAATTTTAACATCAGAAAGAAGAGGAGAATCTAGTTAGAGAATATTACCTGTATGTCGTCGTTGAAAACGAGATGACTAGAACTATATCTTGCCAACAGTTCGAATGCATTGTGGTTTGCAAAATCTTCAAACTGAAACAGTACTTATTCAGAGAATTGAGGATGTAAAAGTCCAGAAGTAAATGGCTAAACGAGTGTGAACCGATAATTACCTGTATTAGGACTTTCTCCCCATAATTCTGCTTAACTGCAGACATGAACTCATGAAGAAGTTCAGCATATTCCTACACCATGGAAATCCAGTAAGTATTTCAGATAAATAAATACATTTATGGCATAAAAATGTATGTATGACTGGATATAAATATATAGAAGCAAAGACCAAACCTGTCCAGTTGCCCTCCTTTGCCTGAGGCCGATGTAAAACTCGTCGTTTAACAACTTCTCGTTGTTTGTCCCGACATCAATAGTAATAGGCAAGCACTGCAGGAAATCATCCTATTTGGTTATGCTACAGAAAGACGAACCGTATAGAAACTTGAACCAACACCATATATGCGATTAAGAGACCACTATGGCATTTACCAAGACCCCGTTTTCATTACAAACTCATCCGTTGGGGGAAAACGAGAAAAGAAACAAAGAAAAGCAATCACGAAACGAGGTGGTTTTAGTAATGCTTACTGCAGAAGGACGGACTCCTCCGAGAGCTGTGTACAGAGAAAGTTTTCCTACAGGTATACCCATCCCCTGAAACAAGCATAATGTCGAAGTTTGTTAAGTTGATCTACTAGACAGACAGGGAGATATGGTCACAGTTTCAACTCACAGTGCCCATACAAATATCGAATTACCTGGCAACCAAGATCTCCAAGTCCCAAAATTCTCTCACCATCAGTGACAACGATAACTTGGACGCTTCTCTCGGGCCAGTTTTTCAATACTTCAAGAATCTTCCCCCTGATAGAATGTGATGCTTAGTTATTGTTATGCAAGTTCAACAGCAAAACATAAAAGGAATACATACAAAGGATATAATCAAACACATACTTCTCTTTCAAACTGATGTAAAGACCCTTAGGGCGCCTGAAAATGCTCCCATACTTTTGGCAAGCCTCGCCAACCGTTGGAGTGTAAACAACCGGGAGCAGTTCCTCCACATTATCAATGAGAAGCTTGTAGAAAAGTCGTTCATTCCTCTCCTGGAAAATGGAAAATAGAACATCAGATAGAAACGAAAAACATGCTAAAAACAGCATATGCAAGGCATGAACAAGTACCTGAAGATCCATCATAGCCATGTATCGTTGCAAAGGAACTTTATATTGGCGAAGCATATGCATAATCCTCTTCTCTTGAAGCTCTTGACTGAGAACAATCGGCGGAAGAAGACCACGTAGGTAGTGAGCATCTCTCTCTCTCTCGGTGAAGGCGACACCTTTGTTGTGACGTGGGTCTCGCATTAAGGTATATCCACTGCAACAACATTCAGAAAGGTCTAAGATGAGTTGAAAGATTACCAATATGAAACTTCAAAACAATGGAGAAGATTGTATATGGTATAGCCGGTACAAAATGGCACAAATAAAATTAGCTTTTCTATTTATGTTACAAGCAATCACTTTGCTTAGTTTGCAAGTACTAAGTTTTACAACATTAAAATCAAACACATCATATATATATATATATACCAACATTGAATTTATTGCAACAAAATTAGATGCAACAACAGCAAACCACAATGACAGATATATTGTTTTATACGTCATATACGATGCCAGAGGCGGACTAGTATGGTGGCCTAGGCAGCCTTCCCCCCTCCAAAAGAAAGTTTTGAAAATTTTTTATTTTTCTCTTGAAATTTTTAGAAAATATTAATTAAACCCCAAAATTTTTGAAAATTCTCATTAATCTTACAAAATTTTTAATTAGAACCCCAATTTTTTTAAAGAACTCCCATTAAAATCCAAAAATTTATGAAAATTTTATTAAGCTCCCGAATTGTATGATGCAATTTGCAATCCTGTAGAAAATATAACAATAATGAGAAATATAGTAGAAGATTTAACTTTTGTCGTTATCTGCAAAGATCGATAAAGCTATGATCTTTCAACTATTTAGTATTCAGATGACCAACATTTAGATTTCTTTAGATCTATAATTAATGTATGAACATTGAACAACAAATTATAACAAGTAATTCAAACTGAATATTATATTATAAAACATAAAGCATCACCTAGCAACAGAGACGGTCCAAGGGGTAACAGGCTGACCCATGGTGGCAATATCCTCACCATACATATCCTCAACACCACCAGCAACAGCTGAATCGTTATCCACTAAATTACCACCGTTCATCATCGTTCTCAGCAATAATAAACACCAAGATTTTCTTTCTTCTCCACCCAACACCGGTCTCTGTGAAACAAAGAAAAAATGAACAGAGCTGAAGAAACAACCTTTAGGCTTTGTGTTTGAGAAAACAAAAGCCAAACCCTTTTTATAGGTGAAGTAAAAGGGCAGAAAAATCAAAATTTCAATGCCCCAGAGAATCGTACAAGGTGGGTGACTGCAGGCCACGTAGAAATGGGTGTTTGAAAAGGAAGATCCTTTGGACAATTTTTGTTAGATTTCTTTTTCTATATATATAATAAAGATTTGTCAAGTTCAAAAACAAAACTTGAAAAGTGGGAATAATAATCATATAATAAATAAAGGAATTTAATGAGACAATATTATGATAATACCAGCAAATGTTTGAAAGAAAGCATGGTGTTAGGCATGAGAGAACGTGGAAACGAGCTGACTCAGTGGTCTGTGGGCGGCTGTTTTCCGCGTTTTTTTTTCCTAAAAGAGAGAAAGTGGAATTTTTCCGCTGTTTTTCTTTGGTCTCCTGTTTCTACGGATAGAAAAATCGTCATTGTGATGCTTGCTATTGGGTGTTTTTTTTATTATATATATTTTTTAAAAAAAGTGTTTTTTATTTATAATTAAAACATTCCTTAAAATTAAAAGTTCCTTCAACAGGATATACGGTTACAACTACTTATTTTCTATCCAATTGATTTATCTAATTTAATTAAATAAATTATTAAAAAAAATAATTTAAAGATTAAAAAACGAGTTCAATTGTTGATTCAACCAGTTTATACTAGTTTATGAGTGAATTAACCCAAACTAATACTTCAACCAATTGATTTGGCTGATTTTAAAAATAATTAAACATTTTTTCACTAAATTTCTCACATTTTAAATTTCATTAATTTTTATTTTAAAAAATTTAAATATAGATTATAAAATTTTTAATAAAGTAAATTTTAAATATATATCTTTAAATTTAATTAATTAAAATATTTAATATAATTAATGTTTGATAATAATAATAAAATTCTAATTGCAATATTAATTGTGACTATTTTTTTAAAGAGTTAAATTTTAATACATTGTCGGTGAAATATTTTAAATTTACAAACACGGTTCAAATATTTTTTTAAAAATTTAAAATTTTATTTGATATATTAGAGTGTAGTTTTCTTAATTCAAAATTTTATTTATTTATTATCATGACGGTGGAGTTTATTAATTCTACAAACATATTAAAAAATCGTCATTTGTTTTATTTATTTATATTTTAAATATCAATTAAGGATATGCGACAATTTTTAATTTTTGTTAAAAAAATCTTAATACAAATGTATCAAATAGTTATATTTTTTATTTTTAAAATTTTTCTCCATCCAAATAATTATCAATAAAGTTGGATATTAAAAGAACATAATAGAGTAACAGCTTTGATATTGTCACTAATAACTGATAACTAGTGAGAAAAATAAAATTAATATAAAGAAGAAATTAATTAATGAAAATAATATAAAAAATATTCAACTAATAATTATTAATAAAAAAATGTAATAACTTTTATCGAAATTTATTTGGGAATTGAATAAAATGATTTATATTACTTTGAAGACAAGGCTACATGATTTTATAGCATTCACTCGCTTTCCTTTAAAGATTACAATATAAGGAAAAAGAAAAAAAAAATTTATTGATTCATTAATTTGATTGCTTTTTTTTTTTTAAAGAAGAAACCCTTTGTCATGAATTAATTTCCACGTCACAATACCATTTTATACCACGCCATTTAGATCTTAGATTTTTTTACTACAAATGAAAAAAATAATAATAATAAAAAAGTTATTTTGATGGTTACAAAATTAATATTTGATTACTTCAAAATGGAAGTAATTGAAAAAACACATGAGCAATCTTTTAAATATTTTTTTATTTTTAATTAAAAATATTGATTTTTTTTCAATAAAAATGCTTTTTATGGAAGTGAATGGTTTTATTAAAAGATATTATATATAAATAAATATTGAAAGATATAAAAAATAGTATAATAATACTTGTTAATGTTTTAAAATTTTGATCTTTTAAGGTAGTAATTATATCTACTTGCTGTAGTTACATTTTAATTTTTTATGTCATGTTTGGTAATATAAATTTTAATTATATAATTATATACTTTTTAAATTTTAAAAATATTAATTAATATAAAATTTTATCAATAATACTTGAAAATTTTTTCAATAAATAAAAAAAATCTAAAATCGAATTATTATATACAATTAACATAATATATATTATTATTGACTTAAAATACTGACATAAGAAATTAAAAATTTTCAAAATAGTTAAAAATATCATAGAGATCCTTATATTTGGAGTTAAATTGCATTTTGTCTCCTCTACTAAAAAAGGATACTACATTAGATTAAAAAGTAAATTAGTCATTCTATTAAAAATTCCATCTATTTGTACTATTAAAAATTAATTCATTTACATCAGGAGGCACACTAGACATGGTATGTCATATCTCATTGTCCTGTCATTTTATCACTACAAATAAATAAAATTTTTAACAAAAATAATCAATTTATTCTTTAATTTAATGTACAGAGACTAAATATATATATATATATATATGTCTGGATTACTTTTTATCTCCGAAAGTAAATGAAAAGTTGTGATACATCGTCAACAAACATTTGTCATTCAATTTTGATAAAAGTAGAAATCTGAAATCCACCGCCATTGGCCTTCTGGTATCGTTAATGTTACTCCATTTAAACCGCCAGGTTGTAACTGGTGAAGCTATTTTTAAGCATTACTTTTTGACTTTTGTTTCTTCTAATTTCCAATAATATTGTTGTTGGTGGGGGAAGAGACCTAGTCTCCAATAACTTTGACCTGAACTTCCTCAGGTATAACCCCCCATTCACACTCTTTTTCGTTGATTTTTTGTTTTTTTACTTCTGTAATTGAAGTTGGTTATAGTAAAGGGTCGGAATTAAATTATCTATTATCTTTATAATTTTTAGGGGATTAAATTAAATTTTTATCATTTTTAGGAGGTTAAAGTAAAATTTTACTTTTACTAATTTAAAATTTTAAAAATTTAAAGAGTCAAAATATAAAATTTTTATTTTAAAGGGAGTCGAGAATCCTGTCAACCCCTACATCCGCCTCTGACATCAATGACAAGATAATTGTGAAAAGATATGTATAATTAGATAATATATTAATCAATGGTTTAATGTTCAATTAGTCCTCTAAAAAAATGTTAAATTTGTTTGCCAAATTTGAAATATGAACATGGAGGACTTTGAAATATTTCCCAAAAGCTAGTAACGAAAATACTATAATAAATTGATTGAATTTTGTACTTCATTGTTCAGTGTTCAAATTTGAAAGCTTAGGATTTTATATACTCATTGTTCAATAGGAAAAACCCATTTCGTATTCCCACTTTATTTGAATTTTTCATATAAATAATGTTAAATGGCTGACTAATTAGTGATTACAATGCACATGGCCGTTGTAGCAAGTTTCAACTAATAATATTCACTAATATCATCAACAGGCAGCAAGCCTCCGCGAATATTTTAGGTTTTAATATATGCAAGAGTTAAAATAGAAATAATAGACTGCCTGAATTACATTAGATCAATTAATTCGATAGATGAGTTGAATCAAAAATCGAATAAAATATTAATCTAAATAAGGGCATTCAACTAATTAACTTAACAATTAGACAAAAACTGAGGTTGTTTAAATTGACTAGATCGACGGATCAGATTAGTTAAGTTACAAATTTAATTGATTCGCGAACTAATATGGACCGATTGAAACAAACAAAAAAACTAATTGAATGGACTAAATTGACCGCTAAAATACCAATTCGAAGAGAGATTCTAAACCGATTAATTCGCGAACCAATATAGAACAATTGCACTGAACAAAAAACTAATTGAATTGAACCTTCACTATTTTTTATATTTTTAATGATATAATTAATTGGACTGATCATTTCGACAAACTAATGACTTGATTAGTCCAATCACAGATCTGATTCTAGAAAAAGTAAAAAAAATAAAAATAAAAATAGTTAAACTGATTTTTTAATGATTTACGACTGATTAAATTGATAAATAATTGGTTAAGAGCTGTGCACGCAATTCGTCCTCAACTAATCTATCCTTTGACCCAACCACTCCCAAAATTAACATTACACTTTCCAAAGAACGAGATTGTTGAAAAATTTAATCATAAATCTTAAAAGGATTGAACATGGAAAATTTACCTTAATGATATTAAAAAATTAATTAAAATATCCAGACTTGATTCAGGTAGAAGTGCCGTGCAACAGGGATTAATATTAATATATACCTACTATAATTTTAGCAATATGCCTGCTTTAAAAGTGCATACGTAAATTAGATCAAATAATGACAAAATCAAAGACCGGAAGTAAGTTGGTTTATTTTTCAGAGAAATTACTAAAACTGAAATATGAATTCTCATACAATGTATGGTTAGGTTACAAACTCAGAATGACACAACAGTCAAGTATCTGTTATAGACTTGGCTCAATTACAAAACTTACAGTCCACACCAGATGGCATCACCAAAGCATTGTTAGGGTCAGCCGGCAAACCCCTAATTCATGCTTTTTATCCTTTGATAAACTGCCAAAAATACATGATCATCATCAATCTATCATCGTAATGCTTCTACCACTCGTCACTGGCATGGTTCATTTCTCAAATAAATTTCAGCATCCACTTCGTTCTGCAACAACACAAGTTGCAAACTCCCGAGCATCCTAGCCATTAACTTAAAGAGAAAGCAATTAGTCAACTTATTCATCATTTACCACTATAATGCATAATTAAACTGCTTCATTAAGATATGCTTACTTTAGGCTTCTTTTTCCAGAATCACCGATGTTGCTCGACTCTTAATTTTGCTTAATGCCTGTGTCTGATACACCTAGACATGGAGGACAAACACCTAAGGATATTGAACCTATCAGAGTTGGATACATATCCATATCCGAGTCTGAATAACATACGTTACCAGAGACCATTACAGAGACAAACAAACACCGCACTATATTAGAAAGGTTCACAAATGAATGGATGGCAAGTGAATACAAATCAGTTGCGCAAAACATTGCTTCATTATATGATGTCCCTGAACAACGTAAAACTCTCCACTCCCTTAACCTCCACCCTGTAGACCAATATAATTTATTGTTTTAGCGTGCTACAAAAGTTGCCTAGGTATCTTATGCCAAAAATGATTGACTGCACAGATGTAAAACCAGTGGTAGTGCCACAAATATCACAAGGAACTGGTGGATGTTGTGTTTCTATATAACATCAGCAATCACACAAGGCAAAATCAGATATGGCCAAGAATCTTATCAGGTGCTCCCCATTGAAGATAATATATGAATTGCTGAAAAAGGCATGATATGCTTACCATTTCGGAAGAAAGAAAAACAGACGGTTGAAACAATCTAAGACAGGTGTACTTGATGTTGTACCTGAAAAATGTTAGGCAAAATATTGCAAATGGAAAGACCTGTCAATATATGCCAACAGCAAAGAGAACAATAAGTCCCACAACTATAATTAAGTTGACTAGTGAAAGTTCCTTACCAAATCAAATGTTGGTCCGTCTCCTTGCAGTTCCTTTGCAAAAGCTTTTAGCCACATATAAAAAAGCCTCTGCAGTATTTATTCTTTTGAGATTTTGACCTCTATTCTTAATACAACAAAACCATCTCATAGGCTCACATTTTGGAGCCTAGGAAAAATAATCACACCACAAAGCACCATTCTAAAATCCAAACTCCAAAGTACAGCATTAAGCTGGCATAAATGGATCAAACTATAAGCTAAATTGTAACTGGCATTATCAGACTAAACCGTCAAATTAACCACAATGGCATTCAATAGCCAGCATGGAACAAAAAACTGGTACACTGACATATCACAACTTCAAATATTTGAATGCTTATTCCACAACAGACGGATTAACTTTTTGGAAATAGATATATCAACCTTTAGCATGCAACTAGTCAAGAAAAGAATAATGAGAGGAAAACAAATTTGGGAAATCGAACAGGCAAAAGGATGAGGCAGTTTCAGATGCACTCGTTTAGCTTTTATGAAACAGGAATACTAACAAAAACTATAGCCCAAAATTAATAATGATAACCAATTACATACCGTTGCTTCAAAATATACAAAATAAGTAACATTCTCTTCTTTAGGGTCAAATCAGACATCCCAGAAGAAGAAGGATAAAAGATCATAATGATCTTCTAGACCAGAAACAAAGCTAGACATAGTATACAGATTTAATGCCTCAAAGCATCTAGAGTTTAGCATAAAATCATCATTGAATGTTCCTCGAACACCATCAACAATTAAACTTAACCTGTGCACTTGCCTTCAACCTAGAAATTATGATTTCAAAACTATACAGGTAAGAACATTCACATCTAGTGGGAGAAAAGATATTAATTTAGCCCATAAAGATTTTGACTTGATTGAATGACAGTGCACAGGCATTAGAATAGATGCTACATCATGGTGACAATAAAGTAGAATTTTGCATACATCAACTCTCTAATGCTGTGATCAATCAATCTGACTACAGAGCTTAGTTCCTTAAATTGAAGCAGTAAAGTCGTCCCTCATTGTACAAGTGCAAGATCGACCAAAATGAGTTGCATCTGAATCTGAACAAAACTTAGGCAGTTCATGAAACAGTTCGACCATAGCAAACTGATGCAATATAGAGATTCTTTGCCCATTTCTCCTGGAGAAAAAAGCCCTATGTAAACATTTACATCTTCACGAAGAAAGGATGAAATAAGCTAGTGATAAAAGTTGAAGTCAATACCTTTACATGTGTGCTTGGAAAAGCAGACGTTCGAAGGGTTTCTTGAGTTTCATCTGCAGGTTTTCTTCTTGGAACACTAAGGACAAAAGCAGCTTGATCCCAAGTTGCAGCGGTTGAAGTGATGCGATAGCCACTATCCCACCTCCGATGAATACCTTCACTAGGATATAGAAAATCTAATTCTACAACCTGAAAGTGCACCAGAAAAGGATGAAGGAAGGCTGTAAGCTTTTCATTTAACACAACAATGGTGTGCCATTGAACAGATAACAAATATCCTAGAAATCCAATAAGAACCTGGTCAGAAAATGGAGCACCACGCGACATAACAATTGCCCATTTGCTTCCAGCAGTCGCCATGGCAGTCACATAAAAACCCTCCCTCCATTTTTTGTTGATCCATTTGAAGGGAAATGAATCACTAACTTTGTAGGATTGCTGCAAATACTGGGTCCCTACATTCGATAAAGCAATAGAAATAAGACAGATAAATATAAAAATAGAAATTTCTTTTTACATACCATAGTGATAGCTAAACTAACCTTTAGACATTACAACTAAAGAGCTCCCATTATTAGCTCCTGCGATTGCACTGATGTAGTAATTCTTCTCCCACTGCTCCATAATCCATTCCTTCATTGAGCAATAAAATCAGTAGATGAGTAAGAGCTATTCACAACTATGTTTGACGTATATTACTAAGGGGCGTTTGGTTCAAGGAATGTAAGATTAACTTTGGTAATAAAATTACCAAAAAAGCAAAATGACTTAGCACATTACCAATAAAATTGGTAGATGAGTAAGAGCTATTCACAACTATGTTCGACATATATTAATAAGGAGTGTTTGGTCCAATGAGTGTAAGATTCACTTTGGTAATAGAATTACCGAAAAGCAAGATGACTTGGCCCATTACAGGATATGTTACATTATCCTATTTAGTTCATTTGGCTAGAATGTAAGATTTGTTAGTTTAGTTGACGGAACGTAAGGTTACCTATAAGCACATTTTACTAAATTGTCTTTACTGTACAATTTGTTTTTTCAACAAGTTTAGTTCCTTCAACATTTTTCAGCCAATTTTTCCATAAAATTGTGATGATTTATGAAATTCATTTTCATTACACCTTGAATTTATCAGTTGAATTCAATCAAACAACCATTGAACCAAATTATTTATATGGCTTATCAATTGTTTGTTTAAAGAATTTGGTAGCTTTTATCATGAAAAAGTAAGTGAAACAAAAATTTTCACAAAAATGACTGATATATATATGCATATCTATATTAAAACATGTAATGTGTCATTTGATAAATACTAGTAAATTTTGTTTCTTATTTGCAAAAATTCATTTTTTTGGTGTGTTATATCAATCTTTATGGTATTAATCGGAAAATGCTAACTAATCCTCTTCCGAGGTCCAAATGATGTCTGGATATCATTGAATGAGTGACATTTATTGTGTGATCAGATATTGGGTTTACTAAACATAGATGTTAGCCTCACTAGGAAAAAAGGACAGCATTGACTAAAATTATAAAAACAAAGAAAAAACTTGTCCAAAATTTCTGATTCTGCTCAGAATGTGAAATTACCTAAGAAAGAGGTGATATTGAGATTACCCTTCTATTCCATGATGTGGTTTTTTTTTTTTTTTTTTTGGGGGGACCAGCAATAATTGATAGAATTAGGGCTGAACAACGAGTAAGAAAGAAGTTGGAACTTTAGAAAACTTAAGGTTATAGAAAACCTCTAGTTTCTTATTAGTCAAAATAATAATAACAATAATATTGGCTGTAAAGCCTACAACTCATCTATATTGGCTTTCTTTCTTGCAAGTAATGTTACTAGGCTTTCTTGCAAATAAAGTTCTATTCTAGCCCTAGATTTGAACCCTAAAGATAATAATCCTAGCCATCCATAATATATCTAATATGCAATAAATAAAACTAAATAATAAAATATATAAAATAAATAAAAGCTCCTGCATCATTTCAAAATCTTCACATTATTGGGTATGTGAGATTTGCCAGCTCAAGGAAATGTTTGATATCCAAACGTGGGAATAATATGCCAGAATCTCACATTACCCCCAAAAATGTTACATTCCTTGAACCAAATGCACTCTAAGTGAAAACATCAAAATAGCATACAAATAATATTTAATATAGCAAGAACTGAACTTTTTCAAAAAAAAAAAAAAGTAAAGTAAAACAAAGATAATCAGAATAAAAAAATTAATCGAAAAGAACTTAAAGTGACAGTAGATATTTTTCAGAAGATTTAAAATAGGAATAGTGGGTTGATAAGAGATATAGTTCTATTTTGAAAGAAAGTTAAATCACCCATGTAACCTTATATATGTTTATTGTATTATCTGGTTTTTATGTATGTTTCAAACTGAGTCGGTGTTACTAAGCTGATTGACACCAAACTAAGTCAAAAGCTTTATTATATATATATAGCAAGAATTGCAATAGAGAAGTCTCTGAATCAAAAGAACACAACCAACCTTATGAAGAAAGTATGGAGAGAGTTCATATACTTGAGCAGTGAAGCCAGTGCCAGCATCCATAATAAGAGCCCATAGGTTAGAACAAGAAGCCACACTACTTATAAATAACCCATCTTCATTTCCTTTCTCGATATGTTGAGCAAGCCTCACATCTGCCACATTATAGTGATATCTACAACAGGAGATAGAAATTATCAACATCTATTCTTATTAATAATTTGAAAAGCTTGATGATGATATTTAGAAAGATACCTTTGCTTCATAGGCCTACGAGCATTATACACACTAATCCATTGAGTTGCAGGCATACCCATTCTAACCTTCTTCTTTGGCTGTTCATCCTCTTCATCTTCCATTGTTAACCGTCCTCTCTTTTGTCCTACTTGATATATAAGCTTCAAGAAAAAAATATATATGATGAATAAATTCCAACAATTGAGATGTACTTCTCAATGTCAAGTTAACCAAATAACCAGATGCAAGAAGTACCTTTTGAGCACCATCAGTATTTATTGGCCTAATATGTGGATTTGGACCAACAATGCCATCAAAAAGAGAGATATATTTTGCATAATTTGGTTCCTCGTCAAACTTCAAATTCACAACATACTCAACAAACTGTCTGAAAGGTGCAGGGCAAAAGCAACATAAAGTTTCAGGAGAAGTGGCCATCTTCTTCTTACAAACAAGAAAGCCTTTATTTTCACCCTAAAATACCACTTGCATTAGAAAGGCAAGAGATAATAAGCACATACATGCACAAATTTATATTACAAAAATGAAAACCTGATATCCTTGCCATGGTAACCGACCACGAAGGAGGAAAATAAGTGTGTAAGCCAAAGACTCTAGATCATCTCTCCTGCTACCAGTTCTACCAAGATGAGCATGCACACTAGCATATCGTACAGTTCCCCTGTGATACCGAAATAATCAATAGCAGTTCCTCATAACCTCAAAATAGAAAAGGAAAATTAAACTCCAAGCTTGTATGGATAAGCAAATCAATTTATATGCCACCACAAAAGGAAACAAAAGCAAACAAAGCAAATGGCTAACAATTTTTAAAATTTACCTGAAAACATCAGGACGTTGATCATACTCAACATGTTGACCATTCGAACTATCTCGCCACTTGGTAGCTGTTAAGTCAAAATAGAAACAGAACCGTCAAAAACTATTTGGATCTGAACAGAAATAGATCTTAAAAGAAGAAAATCAGTTTACCTAATCCAAGGTCAACAAGAAAAAGATTTTTCTCATCTGGAGTTCCGGGAAGACCAAGCAAGAAATTCTCAGGTTTCACATCCCCATGCACATATCTACGAAGTATAGAAGCAACAAGGTTATAATTTAAAAAAAAAATAAATAAATACTAGTATAGGAGGAACCATCATCATTGCCACACAAATCTAATTATAGAGAACTCAAATCAGTGGACTGATTATCAAGATTTATCAATTCAAGCATACCAATTCTCTTAACAACATAAATCCCCTAGCCGTATCTTAAAATAAAAAAGAACAGAAAAATCATAAGCAAAACATAAAAATATATTACCCTCTGGAGTGCATCTTCTCCAAGATTGATATGGCTTCAATGGCAATACATGCAACCATTTCGATAGACATCCTGGAATTGAAAAGATGAACTGCAATTAAATGGTTTATCTGTGAATAAATAAAGCAAATCTACCATTTAACTTCACAAGGAACTTACGTATGTGAGTTGTTATTCCAAACATCCCATAAGCTAGGTCCAAGTATATCCATAACCTGTTAAAAACACTTCAACAACTCAGATCATACTCTGAAACCTGATACACAGACACATGCATATCTGTGTGTATCAAAACTTAAGAGATTGCATTAAAGCAAACACATACCATAACATAGTAGTCACCTTGGCGGCCCTTGTAATGAACTCGAGGGACACCATGGCTCCCACCAAGTGCACTGCACAAAAACAATTGAAAGCCATGGTAAAAATCACAAATGACATACAGCCTTAATTAACGAGGCTATGTGCTATAACAACCAGTAAATTAATGAGATGATAGGAATCTCACTTGTAAACTTGCCACTCATATGGTGGCCCATAATTACATCCTTTGCTGCTTCTATGCTCAAATTTTAATGCTACCTAAAATTCAAACATAAAAGGTTTAGAGCATTTGGGATATGAACTATTTCAAGCATGGAATGGAATCTTCTATAATATCATTAGGCACCTCTAGAGCTCCCGGACCAGTAGCTCCAATTCGTCGACCAACATAAACTTGTCCAAAACCTCCTTTCCCCAGTTTCTTTTCAATTCTATACATAGGGGAGCCGCCAACCGAAACCTGTTGCGACAAAAACAAAGAATAGGATCCATTTTTCAAACTAATATGACTGTCTAAACAGGGTTTCTTTTTCATTCTCAACATTATCTTATATTTCATCATATAGCCTAAAACTAGGACCAACCTCAAAAGTCAAATTGTTCTAAAACGCTTTTGCGTGATAACCAATTGAACAGTGTAAAGAACCCCAAACCAAAAATGCATGAAAAAAAAATTAAGCCAGAAGCAATGATTCTAAATAATCAAAGCTTCATTTATCTTTTTTCTAAGGATTTCTTGATAACAAAACCAGAAAACCAAAACTAGAAATATTACCAAAATAAAATTAAAGTCGATAAACGAAAAAAGATACCTTTTCAGGAAGCGGAGCTGTGTTTCCGTCATCTTCAGCCCCAGGGCCCTTATCGCCGCTACGGCCGCCACTATCGTACTCGTTCATCTTCTTTTCAGCAACCTGTTCTTTCAAAACCCTAAGCTTTCTAATATCCTCGTCTGCCTTTCGTCCAAACAGCGTTGTTTCAAAACCGGCACCGCTCACAATATTATTGTGTCCATCATCGTTGTTGTTAAGCTCGTTATCATCAACGACGGCGACGATCGCGCCCTCTCGTTTCCTCTCCTGTCCGGTTCTCCTCTGGCGAGTTCGTGTGGTGACGTTTTTATTGGTTTCGGGTTGGGGAACAATATCAATCGGAGTTGGACTCAAGTTAGGGTTAACGGAGGCCCGATTTCTGCGAGCACGGCTACGCAGCTCAGGCATCGTACGGATTACGTACGTCCATTAAAGAAGGCAGCTTGGTGAAGATTCATGGAGGTTCTAGAATCATCGGCTATATATATATTCCTATCCTGGCTTTGATAAACCCAAAAGAACCCCAAAAAATTTGGGGTTTATTTCTTACAAAGAAGGATGAATTTAGGGTTTTCGAATTGGGGATTTTGGAGATCTGCAAGATATAAATTGAAAAAAAAAAAAAAAAATCCTCTTCCTCAATTGTCCAAGCGAATGAGAGATGGATGCGATGTCATGTCATGTTATGTGATGCGAATGACGAAAAGCTTTACCGATTACATTTTTTACTTTTGAAATTTAATTTAACCGCACCAGATAAATTAATTTTTTTAGAGTTAATTTTATTTTTTAATTTTTTCCCAAATCAGATATTTATTAATTTGTTGAATTTTTAACTTTTTTATTTTAAAAAACTATATATCTAGAAAATAAATAATAATAATAAATTGTCATAATACTTGTAAATATTACCCATTAATTTTGAACCCAGCTCGGTTTTTCTCATAATACTTGTAAATCTATTTGCACTTAAAAAATGTTAATTGGAAAAAAAAAACTTTCATACAAATTAATGCCACCGTTTAGAGAACATATATTTGTTAATATCACCTCTTAAAAATCTGAAATATTAGTGTTGTAAGAGTTGATTATTTGTATTATCAGTTGTTAAATCCTGATGATAGGAGGTATTGTTTTGGTTTTAAGATTTTATTTTTTGTATTCATCGAGAGTTTTGAAGGATTCACGGAAGAGAATATTTCAATTTGTTAGAGATAAGACCTACAAAGTTCATAAAAAAATGTTAATATAGTATGTACGTTGTAGGACTCAAATTTTACCCGAGCCCAACAAGTAGAGCCCAAAATACTAAATAAATTAACAATTCAATTAACACTTCACTAAATCAACTACTAACTCCATCACCTCACTTGTCTGCAAAAACAAAGAGGCAATAAAATTTGGCTATAAAAGCTATTCAAAACCATTGTAACAGGGGTTCTTTTTTTTGGAGAAAAAAAGAGAGAGATTCGAATACAAGAAAAAGAGAGGCTTTCAATACAAGAAATACACGAGATTAATCAAAAATCAAAGCAAAATAGGTTTTTTTTTCCGTCTATTCTCGTTTTAAGTTCTTTGTTTATTTTATTTAATTTTTCAATTTAATTTTGTTTTTTTACATACGAAAGTAAAAATAAATGGGAAGAAGCTTACCCATTTTGAAATTACCGAAAAAAAGTTTTTTTTTTAGGTCCGACAGCCGTGCACAGTGGCGCCGACTGTAACAGTCTAATTTTCAATGGTGTCGGAACAGTGATTCGAGATCACTAAATCCGATAAATGAGTAGGAAATATTATTAATTTAGTGAGTATAAATTAAATGTGAAGTTAGGAAAAATTTTGAAATAGTGAATAGTGTACTAAAAATAAATATTAAAATAATTAGAATCGAAAACGAGGTATCGAGGCCTCGGGAATTTTAAATCAAGCCATAAATATTTTTATAAATATTTATGGAGTGTTAATATGTTAGTATTAAAGTTTCGTCAAGAAATTTTAAAGTTCTGATAGTTAATTGAACAAAAAGAACTAAATTGTATTAAATGCAAAATTGTGGGAAATGATTAAATAGCTTAATTGATAAAAGAAAGAGGGTTTAAAAGGAAAATAGACCCAAGGTGTATTTGAGCTGGACGGCAAGGACATGAAATCAGCAAGAAAACAAGGAGAATTAAGGGCAAAATTGAAAAATTGCAAAATTTACTTAATAAAGTTAGGACTAAAGTGGAATTATCTAGATTTCTCTTTATTTTTCTGCATTCTCATCATAAAAACGCCATGGAAGAGTTCTATTAAGCTGGTTTTTCATATTTTTACTTCAAGTAAGTTCAATTCTTGATTATTTCTTAAAATTTTCTTGTTTTTGTGATTTTTACAACTAGGTCCACTTGTTGAATTCATTAGTTTTTGATTTTATGAAAGAAAGTGAAAGTTTCTATACATATGTGCTGGAAGTATATGATGATTTGGCATGGAATTAGAGCTTTAAATTGTTTATATGTTGATTTTATTGTAAGAATTGAATAGAAAATGAATGTTTGGGATCTAATTGTAAAAGAGTTTAAAGTTAGAGTTTTATGTGGAAATTTTGAATTTTAATAGTTATGAAATAACTTATAATGTTTAGGAAAAGTATTAATTGAGAAAATTATCTTAATTGAGGGGTTAATTGAGCAAGGACTGAATTGTATGAATTGTGAAATTTGGGGCAAAATGGAAATCAACATTTTGCACTAAAACTGTTTTGGACAGCAGCAGTAGTTTAACTTTGAAAAATCACCAAAAATTGTATAAATGGAATTAGAGGATGAATAAAATATGAAATTAAAGATTATTGAGTCTAGTTTCTTATAGAAGAAAGAATGTAAGCAATGGAATTGTAAATCATGAGATATGATAAATTTTGTGAGACAAGGTCAGAATGAATTCGAGATCCCCTATCCTGACTTTAGAAATTCACCATAAATTTTAAAAAAATTATTAAGAGTCTTACTTTACATGAATGGATTCCTTATTGAGTCTATTTTTAAGGGAAACAAACGGCATGGTCGTTGGAATTCTTTATAGGGAGAAATTTGGTTCGTAGTGCACAGAGGTCAGAGTAGTCGTACTCTGAAATAGGGGAGACTTCAATGAATAAACTGTATTAATTGGCCTAACCAAAAATTATAAAAATTTTATGGTAAGAAGATATGTGAATCTAGTTTCAGGGAAAATTAGCGGATCTTAATTTGGAGTTTCGTAGCTTCAGATAAAAATAATTTAGTGACTATGGCACAGATGGACAGCTTGAATATTCACATAAGTAGATAGTGAAAATTATGGATAATGTTACCTACAAGTGTGTTGTTTATACTAAGGATGTGGATGGAGAGGAGGAGGAGGAAAATATACAAAAATATATGAATGACTCGTGTATAAATTGATCACATGCCTGATTATAATCGATAAGTGTTGAATTAGAAACGATATAATGTTTTATTTGGAATATTTATTATGAAATTATGATTATCGCTATAATATAAAAATCGAACTTGTGAGTTTATATAACTAAATTTAGTGACCATTTGTTAATATTATTAAATTTCAATATTATTTTATGAATGGTGATTACTATTTATGTATGTTAATTGTTGAAAATAAGTAAATTATGTACAAAAGTTATGAAATTGAATTGAGAATTTTGGAGGAACGGAGCGCAGGAAATAAGTACAATCTTTCAGTACCCAAGTAAACCGAGATTCAGCATTTGTTGCGAATTCTCGTGTTTGCTTTCCGTTTAGCTCTTACGAGCTTCCGTTAACTCATATGAGTTTGATTAACCCTTTGGGGTTTCGATTCACACTGGTGAGCTTCAAGAAGCCTTCTAAAGCTCGCTTAGCACTTATGTGCTTGCTTAGCCTTCTAAGCTTCCGCTTAGCACTTATGTGCTTCAGCTTAGCCTTCTAGCTTCCGTTTAGCACTTATGTGCTTATGTGCTTCAGTTAGCCTTCTGGCTTCCGCTTAGTACTTATGTGCTTCAGCTTAGCCTTCTAAGCTTCCGCTTAGCACTTATGTGCTTCACTAGACTTCGGGCTTCGGATCATGATGTACTCAAACCGTAAGTCGTTCCTTGAATGGATAAGTTGGTAAGTCGTAAATGTAACATGTGGAAAAAGAAATGTAAGTAAGGTTATCATTATTATTATTGAGCTCAATTATGTGTGTAGTAGTAGTAGTAGTAGTAGTAGCAGCAGCAGCAGCAGCAGCAGCAGCAGCAGCAGCAGCAGCAGCAGCAGCAGCAGCAGCAGCAGCAGCAGCAGCAGCAGCAGCAGCAGCAGCAGCAGCAGCAGCAGCAGCAGCAGCAGCAGCAGCAGCAGCAGCAGCAGCAGCAGCAGCAGCAGCAGCAGCAGCAGCAGCAGCAGCAGCAGCAGCAGCAGCAGCAGCAGCAGCAGCAGCAGCAGCAGCAGCAGCAGCAGCAGCAGCAGCAGCAGCAGCAGCAGCAGCAGCAGCAGCAGCAGCAGCAGCAGCAGCAGCAGCAGCAGCAGCAGCAGCAGCAGCAGCAGCAGCAGCAGCAGCAGCAGCAGCAGCAGCAGCAGCAGCAGCAGCAGCAGCAGCAGCAGCAGCAGCAGCAGCAGCAGCAGCAGCAGCAGCAGCAGCAGCAGCAGCAGCAGCAGCAGCAGCAGCAGCAGCAGCAGCAGCAGCAGCAGCAGCAGCAGCAGCAGCAGCAGCAGCAGCAGCAGCAGCAGCAGCAGCAGCAGCAGCAGCAGCAGCAGCAGCAGCAGCAGCAGCAGCAGCAGCAGCAGCAGCAGCAGCAGCAGCAGCAGCAGCAGCAGCAGCAGCAGCAGCAGCAGCAGCAGCAGCAGCAGCAGCAGCAGCAGCAGCAGCAGCAGCAGCAGCAGCAGCAGCAGCAGCAGCAGCAGCAGCAGCAGCAGCAGCAGCAGCAGCAGCAGCAGCAGCAGCAGCAGCAGCAGCAGCAGCAGCAGCAGCAGCAGCAGCAGCAGCAGCAGCAGCAGCAGCAGCAGCAGCAGCAGCAGCAGCAGCAGCAGCAGCAGCAGCAGCAGCAGCAGCAGCAGCAGCAGCAGCAGCAGCAGCAGCAGCAGCAGCAGCAGCAGCAGCAGCAGCAGCAGCAGCAGCAGCAGCAGCAGCAGCAGCAGCAGCAGCAGCAGCAGCAGCAGCAGCAGCAGCAGCAGCAGCAGCAGCAGCAGCAGCAGCAGCAGCAGCAGCAGCAGCAGCAGCAGCAGCAGCAGCAGCAGCAGCAGCAGCAGCAGCAGCAGCAGCAGCAGCAGCAGCAGCAGCAGCAGCAGCAGCAGCAGCAGCAGCAGCAGCAGCAGCAGCAGCAGCAGCAGCAGCAGCAGCAGCAGCAGCAGCAGCAGCAGCAGCAGCAGCAGCAGTAGTAGTAGTAGTAGTAGTAGTAGTAGTAGTAGTAGTAGTAGTAGTAGTAGTAGTAGTAATAGTGTTTTTATTATTTTATTATTATTTTTAACTTTTTATTACTATTATTATTAACTTACTGTCGAAATCACCCTTTTTTGAAATTTTAAAATTTTAAATTTAATGAAAATATGGGGGGAATCGACTTTTTGGAAAATAGAAATATGGAGTCGCCATCGATCCTTTTATCTTGGTGTGATCGGGTCACCTAAGAATTTGGTTATTTTAATAAAACATTTTTGATTTACTAAAACAACGATTCTGGTCTACGAAAATATGAGAAGACGGGCTCGGGAGTCGGTTACGTATGAGGAAGGATTAGCACCCTCATTACGCCCAAAATTGGTACCAAATCGATTAGATACTGTCCTTTTGTCTAAAATTAAAAATGTTTTTGAAATGTGGTTCTTGTTAATAACATTTGAATAACCCGAGTTGGTTGCCAAAAATCTTCTTGTTTCGACACCCGAAAGTTTATAATTTGAAATTAACAAGAGGATGCTCAACTATCTAATCCAACAAAAAATCGAAACCCAGCACAGTAGGGCACAATTCTTCGAATTTCCAAACATTGATCATTGCCTCTCTTTGAAAAAGGCGAGTGAAATCCCGGAGAGATATTCAATTATTTCAGACAGCCGCGAGATTGCAACCCAGCACGATAGGGTACTATTCCCCGAACTGTCTAAACATCGAACACTACTTCCGTTTTAAAAGGTTTTTTTTAGAAAACGTGGATGAAACTTCGAAGGGATCTTCGATTGTTTAGAACAAAAGAAAAAGCGCAACCCAGCACGATAGGGCACGATCCTCAAATCGCCAAACATCGAACATCCCTTGTTTTGAAAGGTTTTTAATAAGCATGAGTGAAAACCTAAATGAATATTCGATTGTTTTGAGTAAACGAGAAATCACAACCCAGCACGATAGGACATGATTCTCGAATTATCAAACACCGAATATTGCCTTTGTTTTAAAGGATTTTCAGAAAACATGAGTGAAATTTTGAAGGAATATTTGATTATTTTGAGCAAACGAGAAATTGCAACCCAACACGTTAGGGCACGATTTCGCGAATTGCCAAATATCAAACCTTACCTTCGTTTTAAAATTTTTTTAAAAGGCATGGGTGAAATTTTGAAGGGATATTCGATTATTTTAAACAAACGCGAAATTGCAACCCAACACGTTAGGGCACTATTTCGCGAATTGCTAAAGATCGAATCTTGTCTTCGTTTTAAAGAATTCTTAAACGAATACTTATGATACTAACTTAAAACGTATTAATTCGATTTGAAATGGGATGAAATTAATCATGAAATTTGGATTTTATAGAACCACGTTTCAAAAATCAAATGAAACGATGATATGGGGTAATATATGTGTAACACCCCTAACCTGTATCCGTTGCCAGAACAGGGTTTCGGAGCATTACTACCATTTGCAGATTACTTAAAAAAAATTTAAATGCTTACCGATTCAATGCGTCATGTAAATAAATATATTACCATTCAATCAACAGATTAGTACTTGTATAAGCATCAAACAGTAACATTGTTAGTGTACTTGCTCATATCTCATATAAATTCAACATTGATATAACTATTTTCTCGACATATCGTACTTGAGTTCAATAATAGTCTCAACTTTCATAATTTTCTTGTATCAACATATCAAAGATAATCATATATGTACATGCCATGAAACATATCATGCTCTTACCGTTTCTTCATAAGCATATATGATTCATTTCATTATATTAATATTTCATGCTCCATCATTTCCATATATTTTATGTATATTTATTCCGATAATAGCTTATATCAAACCTAACATAAATTATATTCCACGTACTCATACTTATTTCGTTTATCTATCTTCATAATTATTTCATACAACTATTTTGTACATATATATTTCCATATGACCAGTTCTTGTAAACATTACACACAACCATTTCATATAACCATTCGTCATCCGATACATATTACCGGATATCAATTGTTCAACAGATGTCATAGCATCTCCTATCCACGGTCTTATTTATCTTTAACATGATGCCATAGTATCTTTCAACTATGGTCTTACTCATTTCTGTCATGTTGCCATGATATCTTTCAACCATGGTCTTGTTCATTTCATATCACGCTGCCATGGTATCTTTCAACCATGGTCTTACACATTTCATATCAAAGGTTGCCATGGTATCTTTCAACCATGGTCTTACACATTTCATATCAAAGTTGCCATGGTATCTTTCAACCATGGTCTTACACGTTTCATATCAAAGTTGCCATGGTATCTTTCAACCATGGTCTTACACGTTTCATATCGTAGAGAGCACACTCCGCGAACCTCATCCTTACAAATGGGATTACCAGTCAAAGCTAAATCCTCAGTAATATAAACTCATAGAGTATTGTCGGGATTACCAGTCAAAGCTAAATCCCCTACAACGACAATTACTCTAATGAGCTTGGATCCAATTACACCCAAGCTAAATTCAGACTCGATTCGGATTACCCGTCCAAGCTAAATCCATTTTACACATATTCTTTGGGAGGGCTATATCAGGATAGGATCACCCGTCAGGGCTAGATCCTTTTACCACAATTCCTTTTCGAGAGATCCATCGAATTTTTCCTTTTCATTCAACCGAGATTTATTTTCAATTTATTTCGAGTATTATCAATATTTCATCAAATATCATGAATTGAATATTCAAATCATATTTTCATCACATAACCACATATTTCAAATATTTAAAATACAATTCAAGTTACACAAACTTACCTCATTGCTTGTTTGTGTTTATAATTTCATTAATCCGATATCTTTTCTTTTCACGATCGAGTCTCATATTTGAGTCGTTCGGATCTTTATAAATAAATTTGATCATCATTTTCATTCATTTCATATACTAATGCATTTAATTAATGCTTTAGGCAAAATTTACCATTTTGCCCCTAAACTCTTAATTAATGACGATTTCATCCTTAGGGTCAGGAAAATAAAATTCTTGCAATTTAATCCTTATTTCCAGCTATTATTCTCATATATATTGATAACAGTCCATGAATTCTATAAAATATCAGAATTTTCCATAATTTCAACACTTTTCAATTTATTCTTTCAACACTTTTCAATTTAATCCCTAAAACATGTTTTCCCCCGATCTTGAACTAAATTAATAATTTCATTCAATTTTGTAATTTAAATAATAAAATAATCCATTTCATGTAATTTGATCATTTTTGACATTTTTACAAAATTGCCCATAAAATTTTACTTTTATTCAATTTAGTCCTTGAGCCTAGAATATGCAAATTAGCCATGCTAGATGAATATTCATACATATTTTTCCTCCTCCTCCTCTCCATTCCACATCCTTAATGTAGATAATACACTTGTAAGTAACATTATCCATAATTTTTATTATTTACTTTTATGAATATTCAAGCTGTCTATCTGCATCATGGTCACTAAATTATTTATATCTGGAGCTATAGAACTCAAAATTAAGATCCGCTAATTTTCCCTGAAACTAGACTCATATATCTTCTTACCATAAAATTTTCAGAATTTTTAGTTTATCCAATAAGTACAGTTTATTCTTTAAAATTACCCTTGTTCTGCTGTCTAACAGTTCTGACCCTTCTTCACTAAAAATTATTTATCTCCTTGTACAGAATTCAAATGATGTTCCCGTTTGTTTATATTGAAAATAGACTCATTCAGGATTCTAAAAATATAAATTTAAACCCCTAATTATTTTTATTCATTTTTTTTTATTTTACAAAGTCAGAACAGGGGAACCCGAAATCATTCTGACCTTTTCTCACAAAATTCATCATATCTAATGATTTACAATTCCATTGCTTACATAATTTATTCTATAAGAAACTAGACTTAATAAGCTTTAATTTCATATTTTATTCATCCTATAATTAGATTTATACAATTTTTGATGATTTTTCAAAGTTAGACTACTGCTACTGTCCAAAACTGTTTTAGTACAAAATATTAATTACCATGTTATAACACCCTTATTTTCTTTTTCTACACCATTTCTCATCACTTTCTCTTATTTTCTCTTCACTAACATATCATGAACATAGGACCTTATGTAAGAAAACTCTACTATAACATTATTTCCATGCTTTGTCAATAATAACAAACTTAAAAACATATTGAAATCTTGATATACTTACCTTGTTCTATTGATACTAATCTTTAACTTGATTTTTCTCTCCTCCAGCTTCTATTTCTTGAATCCAACTTGATATTCTAACTCCCCATGGTCTCTTAACAATTTTCTCTCTTGGTAGCTATGGAAATTCATTTGATTTTTGGGTGAAAATGGTGAATTTTTGGTAAAAAGGACCAAATTGTAAAGAAAGCAAAACTTTCTTTCTTCCTCTCTTTCTCTCACGTTAGTGCATGGGAAATATGGATGAGAATTTCTCATCTTTCTTTCTTTATATACTAATAAAATAATAATAAAATATCTTATTAAAATATTAATAAAATAATATTTATCTAATTAAATAATTATAAAATATTAAAATATCTCTAGCATCATTATTACTTTCTAGATTTCTCTCTCTTCCAATTGACCATTTTGCCCTTCATTATCTTTTAAAATTCCATCCTTAAGTCATCATTTAATTTGGTAAAATTGTAATTTAGTCCCTCATAGTTTCTTCATCTATTCAATTTGGTCCTAATTCATCCATTTTCCTTAGTTTCTAGATTATTCCACTCTTAAAATATTTACACTATTGGTCCTTCAAATTTTTCATATTTACACTTTAACCCCTCAAATTTTGAGTATTTACTCTTGTGCAACAAAACTTTTCTCACTTTTACAATTTAGTCCTTTCTTGAATTAATATATCATAATATACTTCTCAATATTGACATATCTCAAGATTTCTTTTTTTTTTTTCACTTTATTTCCTTATTTTACTATATCAAGAATAATATCTTACTGTAAATATTTTCAGGGTATTACAATATGTGCATAAGATACAAAACTTAACGAATGGGAATAATGTGTCTTGTTTAATCAACAAACAAAGTGAATAATTAAATGTCACTAACCTAAAAAATATAACCCGACTACAATTACACATGGGAAATAATTGATATATAATACAATAAAAGAAAATAATAATACAACAATACAACGCCACAAAACGATACATGAAAATGTGCTAAAATAATGTACATAACATGGTATAAAATAGTCAATGCTAGGTGCACAAAACAAAATGCCAATAAAAAACAATGTAGTATAAGACGAGTTCAAAGCAATGATAAATACTTAATATACGTATATTATATAATAAATTGACGGATAAGGAAAAAAACTAGAGATAAATAATCATTTATTATGGAATGGAGATTTTTAAAGTTAAATAACATAAAAGGTGTGAAAAACATTTACAAATACATGCAATAGAAGAGAATCCAATAATAAAAGGGTAGTCAAAATGCATGACAAAATAGAATTTTGGAAAATATACTATGCGCGTAAAGGATTAATAAAAGCATAAGCACATATATATATATATATAAAATTTTAAAAGCAATTACATGTGAAAGTGACATAGGAATGATAATATATATAGGATTAAATTAATTTGATTGGATGCATACAAATACATAAAAATATTTAAATGAAGCGCTACCTAATATCAAAATAATGCGACATAAAGAAAAATTTCAAGAGGATGATTTTATAAGCACATAAGAAACAAAATTCTCGAATAACATACGCACATAATTAAATGAAATTTAAAGACAGTAAGCATTTTAAATAAAAGAAAAGAAAAGTCATTAAAACAACATATGCACAAATATACACAAAAAGAAAAGCAGATAATACATTGTATGCTTCGATAAAACGAACTAAAAAAAATAACAATATAAATAAATAAATAAGGTTAATAGAATATGTAAAGTATTAAATAAATTTTAAAATAATAAATACTTTAAACAAAAGCTTAATGAGATAAACTTAAAAATAAAAGGGGAAATTTGTCAATAAAGAAGCCAAAATGGGGACTGGCGTGTGATGTGCGCAAATGCACAAGGACTAGATTTGAAAATAATCCAATCCTCCCCCAAGACGCAGCACTGCCGCGGACTTAAGTGCAAATGCACACAAATTAACGGGCTAATTTAAAAAGAAAACAAAACAGAACGGATAAGGCGCGATTGAATGCGCACGCAAAAGGGGAGGACCAATCTTGCAAATAGCCCATTCGCAGTACAAGGGCGTAGGTTCGGGTCCTGGAGCGGGTTGACGCGCGGACCCTCCCCATTTGCAACGACGCCGTTTTGTCCTTTATTGATCCCCTCCTTATTTCCTTCTTAAAATGTAGCCCACCATTGAAGTAAAGGCCATTAACCCATTTCGTTAGGGTTTCATTTGGCAAGAGACTGTCGAACCACCATTTATTTGGTGACCGACGGCTCTTAGGTGATGGCCTGACCTGGTGCGCACTCGCAAAAATACGGTAAGCTTCCTTTTTCTTTTTCTTCATCTTTTTTTTTTTAAAAAAAACTTCAAATCCTCGTTCATTTTTTAGTGAAAAGAAGGTTTCATAGAGCAAGGAAATCTCTACATTGTTCGACCCCTCGCCCTTACCTCCGCATCTATGAGGTATTTTGGGCTTCTCATCGGTGTCGATTTACGTATATATAAAAAAAAATTAAATCATTCAAAAGGAAGATAAATCGACAGAGAGAAAAAGAGCCCTAAAATCACTTTTTATATCTTGATTGCTTTTTTCTCTCCTGTGTCTTTGTGTTCGTATTGCTTATGTTCGCGTTAAAAAAAAGAAAAAATACAATGGACCAAGATTCTGGCTTTATAGTCGAAATAAAATAAAAATACAAATACAAGTTGCCCTTTTCCTATTTGCTGCCGTGTGGTTTTGTATTCTTTTGTAGGTACGCGCTATTCTTGGCAAGTGTACGGGAAGTGCGGGCGTGGTTTTACGAGGGTCGTGGGCGTGGTCTTTGGACGTTGGGGCGCATTTGAGGCCTGGAGTGGCTGAGGATGTTAGTGAGGATTGTGGCGCAAGGGAACCCTTACCCTAGGGTTTGCTGACATTGGGCTCATTTTAGATATTGGGCCTAAGGGACTTGTAATTGATATTGGGCTGTAGGGTGTTGATTTTGGGCCATTTAATTGGACCGAGGGACTGTAAAAAGGACATTTTAACGGGCTGTTTTGTTTATTTCTTTGGACTTTTGGTTTAATAATTTGGTATTTATTTTGGGTTTCGAAGGGGCCGGGCAAATTGGCCTATCTACACCTACTATTATTATTTTTATTAATATGATATTATTTTCTTTTTTTTTATATATTGTTATTATTATTAGCACGTATATTATTATTATTAATGTATCATTGTTATTTTCTATTTTATTATTGCTTTTATTACTATTTTTTCTATTATTATTATTTTCATTACTTCTGTTATTATTACCATTATTTTCTATTATCATTAATATGTCGTTTGTTTATTATTATTATTGTTAACACTATTATCATCATTATATTTACTTTTTTTTAATATTATTACCTTTTATTATTATTATTATTACTATTATTTTTATTATCCGTCCTATTTTTAAACTATTTCATTCAATATTTTATTGTACATGTGTTTATTTGTTCACTCTCAATTTAAATTAAATTTTCATTCGAATTTTCTTTGTTATTCCATTTTTTATCTCTATATTATTTTATTATTATTTTTGTCTGGATTTTTCAAGTAAAGGTAATATTCGGTACTTGGAAATTCGAGAAATCGTGTCCTAACGTACTAGGTTTCGGTTTTTCGTTTGATCTAAGTAACCGATTATCTTTTTAAATTAAAATACATGAGTTTTAAATAAAATAAAGGCAAAATTTCGTATTTAGAAATTCGAGTAGTCGTGCCCTAATGTACTGGGTTTCGATTTTTCGTTTGATCTAAATATTCGAATATCCTTTTTAAAATTTAAATACATTTTAAATGAAATAGAAGGCAAGCTCATGCTCGAGGGTCGAGGTGTTGTGTGTAATGTACTGGATATAACATTTTACCTTGAGATGAAACGATCCTTGACATACGTTTTAATTTATCCAAATACTTTTAAAAAGCATTAACGCTAAGAGGGATCGTATTTTAAACTATTGTCAAATTTTCAATTTTCGACATTAAGACACTGAATAATCAATTAAGTACCAAATTTGGGCGTGACGAGGGTGATAACCCTTCCTTGCATGTAATCGACTCCCAAACCCGTTTTTCCAATTTTCGCAGACCAAAATCGTTGTTTTGATAAATCAATTTATTTATTGAAAAACGACCATGTTTTGAGATGACACAATCACACCTCCTCAAAAAGAATCGATGGCGACTCCAAACTTTCGTTTTAAAAAGCCGATTCCTGTTTTAAAAAGCCGACCCCAGATTAGATATGGCCATTCTTAGAGGAATTCTGCAACTTAGACAGGCTGTTTCCTGACATCCATACCTGTTATAGAGTGGAGGGAAGTCCAGGGCAGCCTGGCTTGGTCCGTCACTGTATAGGCCAGTTTGGATGGGCCACCGAGAAGCTTTTAACCATTGATCCCACCAACTGGTCCTTAAGCTACCAGGTCCTGGAAAATAACTTTGGGCTCAACAACTACGTTGCCACTCTCAAAGTCTTGCCAACAGCAACAATGGGGGATGATGGTAAGCCTGAAGGGTGCGAGATCGAGTGGTCGTTTATAACTGATCCGATTCAAGATATGAAATTGGAAGATTTTGTTTCTTCATGGCAAACAAAATGGAGGATGCCCTCAATGCTCAAATGCAGAGGTCTGGTATGTCTTGAAGTGGTAAAAGCATAGGTTTGGTATGCAGTGGTAAAATTACTACGGGAGTAGTTTGTATTACGAGATAAATTATATTTTACTTAATTACATAAAGATTAAAATGGTCTCTATTTTTACTTTCATTAATTTTTATTATTAAAAATTAGTGTAGCTAATGAAATAATCAATCAGTTCCATCTGGTGTGCTATAAGTATCTCAAGTTGACATATAAAAACTTTTTTTTATCAATAGAAATAGATGAAATTTTTAATAGAAGGACTAATTTGCTCTTTGCTCTTACATACACAGACTAATTTACTTAAACTCCTATTTAATGATGTTCAAGAAAATTGAAACAAATTTTATTACCATATAAAATGAAAGAATCAAATGAACAAGATCACCACGTAAAATGGAAGATATTTCTACAAACTAGTTATGATTCCTATACATGGTTAGAAATTTCACTGTAAACCAGAACCCTCTGGAGATGAATAGCTTTTCAATGTTTCTAGAACATCTACTGCTTTCGAACCAGTGTTCTAACTTCGATCACGCAGGATAGATACCAGAGCTCTTTCTTTTTCTCGATCACCACTTTCGGCTATGGAATCTAATCTCTTCTCCATCCAGTTGATTATATCTTGTCCTATCGCTTCACGCTCTGGTTCAAAGAGCAGGTCGTGCAAGAAGCCCTCGTAAAGCTTTATGTCTTTCACCTTGGAGGCTGCTTCGTTGTACAAATCCTGGGAAGCAAGAGGATCGGTGACTTTGTCTGCAGTTCCATGTAGAACAAAGAATGGGACTGTCACGAACTTGAAATTTCGCATTAAGTACGATGAAATGCACAATATCTCATGCCCTGTTCGGACCCTTATTGGACCAGTGTACACCAAAGGATCAGAGTACTTGGCCAACATTGCGGCAGGGTCCCTTGAAACTGGGATGCCCCTCTTGTTAGCACCTTTAAACTGGAACTTGGGGACAACCAGAGAAAAAAGAGGTGCAAGAACCTGAACAAAGACACCATGTAAAAAATTTGAACGGGGAAAATGATTTGATATATATCATACCTGTTTCAATCAGTATTGAAAACCCTAAACCACAGCAAATCCCAGCAATAACTCTCTGGATTTATTTGCAGACATCTTTTGCTTTAAAGAATATTTTGGTAGACTTTTGGTATTTTAATAAAGATAAGCCAGGTATTTGCATAAATGAGAGTGCCATTAAAGATTCTTATAAACCATTGATTGCTTATTGTTAAGTAACTTCTAACTTTTTAATCTTTTTCTTCAAGAAATAAACCTCTGAGAGACCAATACATCATGATTTAGCACAACTAAGAAACAAGAACAAGGAGCAAGTTACCGCAATAACGGGATGTGCTGGCTTAACATGTAAAGCTGGAGCTGTCATAACAATTCCCTCCAGCATTTCTTCAATATAAGGATACGAAGCTGCCTGCGAATTTGGAACTTATTAATTTAAAAGTAACCAATACTTCAGGTACTTCAAAAAATTGGTAGATGTTATACCTTTAAAACCACAGCACCACCAGTAGAATGACCAAAAAGGAACAAAGGCACACCTGGGTTTTCCGATTTTATTTTTTCCAAGAAAGCTCCCTTAAGAAAGAGAATAGACAAAGATTAGACTGCCAAGTTAAAGTTTTAGTAGTGTATAACCGACCAGTTTAATTATTACAAGAGCATGTAAAAACCCGATCAAACATTTTGAAAAAGAACACCAGAATGGTTCAATCTCAAGGCACATCCTAGATACAGAAAAGACAAGGAGAACTTACAGTATCCGCAACCACATCATCAAGTGAAGGAACATATCCATGCAATCCACCACTTCCACCATGACCTATACAGCAAGAGAATTTATGTCATTACTATAAGGATTAATATATTTGGCCCTTGAACAATCACTTTTGTCCCAGTGGTTTCAAGAGAATAAAAGAACTACAAGAGCCAAAGAAGGAAACATTTGTGTTAAATTATGTACCTGTCCAGTCCATGGCATATACACCAAAGTTGCAAGAGGTTAGTTGCTTTGCAAATTGAACGTATCTTCCACTGTGGATGAACACCCACAAAGACAGCTCATGTAAAATAAGATTCATTTATAAAAAAAACTGAGATGGTCACTCTATTCAATCAACAAAATAAAGTTACCTGTGCTCATTCAGCCCGTGTATGATAATCAAAATGCCCCTAAATTCACAAACAAGCAGCACTTAGGAGAGAATATTTAATTGTAAAAGGAAACCAGTAAAGAACTAGTATCTGAAATTGCATATAAACCCAAAATCTTTAATTGTAAAACTGAAACCAAAGCAACATTTACCCATATTTATACTAAAATTAAAAAATCTGATCATCTCGATACCGTCCTCAAAGTAGGAAGGTGAAAATTAAGTTAATTTGTACAGAGGTTTGAGTCCTTTAGAGACATAAGCATTTTCAAAATTTTCAAAACTTCAGTTTATCTTTAAACAGAGAATATTAAATCGAGAAATGAACACTTTATTTTAATTAAAAATTTAACCATTTTAGTTCATTTCTTTCCCTAAATTCTAAAAAATTAATGTCTTACTTTAATTCATCGGTAACCGGAAACCAAGACCGGCAAAACAAGGCATTTCTTCGAACCCCGAAGAACAGAGACGTGCTCCACCGGCACTGAATCTCTCCGTCCCCTGTTTCAAACCCCATGTCCAAAGCCTCCGCCAAAGCTCTCCTTCTCAAGGTGTCCTCCTCTTCAGACCTCCATACCGACCTCCGCCTTGCGGTTTTAGCTGCCGAAGGGGATGCCGCAAATGAATTTTCAACGGCAGCGACCACCCTCTGAGAGTGCCGGCGTCGAGGGAATAGGGTGACGAGAAGGCACAATATCATTGATCGAATGAAAATAAGAGGGATTCTTAGGGTTTTCAGGACCGGGATTATCCGGTTGCTTGCTCCCGACGTCAATTGCTCCATCTCCACCGCCGTTGACATGGCAGAGATGGCAACAAACAAAATTAAAATTTAGAAAAAAAAAAAAACCAAACAAAAACAAAAATCTAATAGATATGAAATGAAGTGGAAAATTGAGGGTATTTATAGCGCGAAGGAGGAATTTGGAGAAGGAAACGAAATTAAAACGAGATCGGTGACGTGGATTTGTTTGATTGAGTCAAAGATCTGATTTTCTGTTTAGTAAACAAAATGGAGGGCTGTGATGGTGTAAGGATGTGGCGCGTGATATACAGTTTGGGTGTAAGAGACTGGTGAAATTCTTTAACATTTGAGAATGTTGTTGGTTGACGAAATGGAAAAGTACAAAGAAACTTGCGCTATATTACCCGCGAAAGACAGCTCCGATGCGAACCGGTTGTGGCGCGAAAAATTAGAGGGAGAAACCGGTTAAGAACCGTTATTTAAATTTATTAAAAAAACAAATTTAATTTTCCTTTTTAATAAAGGGTTTATTTTATTTCATTACGTGGCATTTACTAATTACACATCGTTATGACTTCCAGCCATTTATGTTAATAATAAAACCGTATCACCAATTAATCAAATTTTTATTTAATTCAATAAATTTTTTTATATTTTTTACTATTTATATTCAAAGTTCGTACTTATTTTTTCGATAATATCGCTATCAATGTACTTTATCATTACATCCAACCACTTTATTACAATAGTATTTTATATATCATTTAATAATTTAAATATTTTTAAAAAAAATTACCTCTTAAAACAATTTATTTTAAAAAATACCCTTATTTTCTAAAAGTTTTATATTTGATAATCTAAAATTTTAATTTAACATTTTTAATAGTTTTTTATCCACGTTTTAGATATTACTTAATCTAATATTTATCTAGAGGGTTTGCATTAATTATTGCCAAAGTTGTTAAAATTATATCGGTATCGTTTTTGTTTTAATATCAATATTATCGTTTTAGTTAATTCAATTGCATGCTTCACCATTTGCAACTTTCTTTATGAGTGACATGGTGGTATATGTTTGCTATTATTTTTTCTATTCATCGTTGATAGCAATGATTAATTATTTTTTTATGAGTATGTTTTAAAAAAGTAAACAGTTGGTCATAAAATGTGAATCATTCTTATTAGTAGAGATTAAACACCTAACAATATGATTAAGGAATAAAATGAGCAACCATCACACTATACTTTATATTATTCTTTTTTATATCCGTGTAAACTCGATTCAGCTACCACTCCCTATGAAAATGCCTTTGCAATTGTACAAACATTAATTGAAATATTTGCACAAATAAAACCTTCTAGTTGTTTGAGCAGTCCAAATTCAGAAACATGAGATTCTTTTTTGATAATTTACACGAGCAAATTACTATTAGGCACATATATAAAATACAGACAGATAATCTCTCTGACTAAAACCCAGCACCCAATAAGTCAAACATGAGAAATTTAAAGGTTATGTAAAACATCAAGTTTCCCAAATACATGTGCAAACATTTAATATATGCCAATGGGGGAGCACTACTGAGACTTGGTGTTAAGGGCAACAACAGTGGATACCAATGAATCAACTCCACAAACATTGCTACCCCTGCAGATTTTGTAGTATCCACTCTCACCCCAGTTTTCTCCCCATGAATTCTTAATGATCCAATATGGTTTATCCTTCAAGTGGATAGGTGAATAGCCTGCTGAACCATACCCCACCAACAATACTCCATGATCAAGGTGTTTGGAGCAGATGAATGGGCAAGAAACTCCCCCAATATATGTCTGCATGAACACTGAATTTATACCCACTGCAAGAGGACCATTCTTCACAAGATTAGCAGCAATTTGATCCTCATCAAGTGAAACAACACTGAAATTGGCCACCTTAGCAACAATTTTGGACTTGTCAAATTTGCACCTCCCACGATCAGTAGCAGTGTAAGGGTAGTCTTCCTCACGCATGATTCCACCAGCTTTGAGTGTATACTCAAAAGCAGTATTCATGAGACCACCATTGCACCCTGAATCACATGAACCTGCTAACTCTGGATCACACTCATGATCACAATCTACGAGCTGTTGTTCACTGAGGCTCACGAGTTTCCCAGTTGCCAAAAAATTAGCACCTTCCAAGGCTCCTGTTGTACTAAAAGACCAACATGATCCGCATGTACCTTGATTTTTAACGGCCGTAACAGCTCCTTTTTCTCTCCAATCGAAATCCTCAGGCAAATTATCGGTAGGTAAAATCGGTGCCTGGTTCGCATCTTTAGGCAGTCTCAATCTCCTGTTTAACCCTAAAAACCTTTTCCTGAATTCGCCGGGAGTCAAATCGGAGAACTGAGTCACACCATGAGTGGCGGACGGGTCGAGCTTCTGATGACGCGCCGCTCGTCTTAGATTAGACCGGAAAACCTTGAACCGGTAATCGTGCTCCGCCTTCGACCCGTACGATTTATTGAACCGAGCCTTGAACAACAAGAAGTGATGCTCTGCTGCGGTCAGGAGCTGCTGCTGCGGCTCGGTTCCATCGTCGTGAACGTCCGTTACTTGCCTGATCAATGGATCAACTTCCGATGCGACGGCCGAGAAAGTCTCCGCCAATATCAAACCAACGAATAAAAAGTGCGAAACAATAAACAAGGGAAACGCCATGCGATGAGCCATCTTTTTTCTTTCTTTTTGGAGGGAAAAGAAAAACTAAAGTGCGTTATTTATAGAGGTATAAACTAACAGCCATGGGGTATTTGAATGGGTTGCGTGAGGGAAAGGCTGACCAACGGGGAAATGCCACGTGGTTGAGTGGAGTGTTGGCATTGAATGGTAGTTACTTTTGGGTTTTGGGCTGTTTTGTTTTAAGCGTTTAAATGATTACATTTTTTAATTCATGACGGGCCTTTGAATATAGCATCTTTAGCATTATATATTCATATTTTGTTCTTTTCTGAAATAATTATTAAAACTTATTATTTGTTATGATTTAAGAGAAATTTTAATGAAAAATGATTAAAAAAAATGAATGACATAATGATCCAAGCATAATATAATACACAAATTTTAATATAATATACATATATATATATATTAATTTTCACCCATAAATAATAAATAAATATAGTTAAAATTTTATTTAAAGAATATAATTGAAAAAAACCTTCTAAAATAATTAAAAATTAATCCAACCCTTCAAACTATCAATTACATTCAATTAAGTTCTCGAAATATAGTTTTTTCGTCAAGTCATTGATGGACCGTTAAGTGATAGTGTGATTGCTAACATGATAAGTTAATTATTTATTTATTTATTTTACGAGAGCTTGATTGATTTTTTAATTATTTTGTGAGAGTGTATTTAGCATTTAACCTGAATTTATTTTAAAAAATTTAGATAATTTATAAAAATGCAAAAATATTACAAATAAGTTAGGGAAATCTTTAAAAAATAGAAAATTATGTAAATTTTTATTAAATTTATTTTAAAAATAAGTAAATAATTATAAATTTATAAAATAGAAATTATTAAAAAATAGAAAATTATATTAAAACATAAAAAAAATAAAGACCTAGTAAAGAGTTATAAAAATTATATATATTTTATTTCTTAAGTTTGAAGTATTTAGTTTCAGTAATATAAAAAAAAAATGAAAGCTTAAAGTATCGAATTTGTGTAAGGTAGCAAGTGGGGGGGTTTGACCAGCAAATAATTTAATGTTTAGTGACTTAAGGTAAGTGATGGGTAATGATTTTGGTTGAGGAGAGGAGAGGAGATGCAAAGGAATTTAATAATGACAAACTAATATATGATCTAGGGCAATGTATGAGAAAAAATGAGTAGTAACTTTTTTTAATATTTTATAAATATTAATAATTTTATAATATTTCTATATTTTTATAACTTTCAAAAGTTTTATGTTATTTCAGTATTTTTATATTTTTATAATACTTAATATATTTTTAATAATTTTGGAAAATTTTCTATAATTTTGTTTGTAATCTTTTAAAATTTATAATATGTTAATTTTGATGTTCCAAGCTTTTGATATAACAACATTTAAGATAAATTTTTATTTATATTTCTTTAGTCATTTGGTGAAAATAATTATTAGGAGTTTTGTTAAACATTTCAAAGACTTGTAAAAGTACTCAAAAATATGTTTTAAATGAATTTTAATTAATTTATCTAAATGCTTTTAAGTCAATCCGAAATGTATCGATACAAGTCCACTTCTACCCATATATCTTGTGAGTTATATCGATACAAATCTGTCTATAATACTTCTAATCACTAGAAATTATCCCCAACAGTTATAAACGTATCAAGAACACTTCAATATACAAAACATGAACATCCAAATATATAAATCAAGAGAAAGGTCTCAAATTGTTCTATTTCTCATTTTCTATCCCTTCTTGGTATTTTTAGCCCTAACATAATATTTTAATAATTTTTATTAATTTTTAATAAATTATATATTTATAATTTTTACTAATTTTTAAAAATTTTTGTCTACGTTAACCACCACATAATCATTTTTTATGCTAAACTCCATGCCAATTGTCACGTCACCACTTAATGACCTATTAAGAGATTTGACAAAAAAATACGTTCAACAACTTAATTGAGTACAATTCATAATTCAAATTGTTCAATTGGATTTTTTTATTAGGTATTCATTTGACTATTTTAAATTATTTTATGAAAACTTTTTTTTTTATATTTAAGCATAAAATGAATAAAACTCGTTTTGAAAATGGGGTAAATTATCTAAAATGTAACATTAGTATTGAGGTTACTCCATATGACGTTGGCACTATTTGTAATGTCATTGTAGCGGTCCTTTTCCTGTGCTTCACGAATTTATTAAAAATATGAAAATTTTGATTTTGAGAATACACAAGATTTTATTAAAAAAATTGGAGTTTCCACCAATTTTTTTAATTAAGTGTAATTGAAAAATTATAAAATTATTTTAAAAAATAAAATTAGAAAAAAGGTAAATTTGGGTCTACGTTAAAATTTAGAGAAAAAAATTAAATTTGAAAATTAGTTAAAGGGCGAAGAAGATTTTAACACTCCCACAATGCACAAAATTAATACATTGCTAGACATATGTTTTAATTTTCAAAATACAAATAAAATAATATTTGAAATAATGTAATACCTAATAATATATTAAAATAAAAACAAGTATGAATTTAAATGAAACAATATTTAATAAAGATTCTAAGGATTAAAAAAGAAAAGAAAAACCAAAATACTTTTTACATTTCATAAACTAAATACATGTAATTAAGTTAAATATAATCAATCATCATACCATGCTATATTATATTATATTATATTATTCTATACTATATTTAAGACCCTAAATTAAATTAATGGTACGAGTCAATGATGAATCAACTCAATTAAGAAATGATTAAAAAATTTATTTTTTACAAAATAAATTACACTATTATTACGAAAGAGTTTTATTATTATTATTATTATTATTATTATTATTATTATATTTTATATAAAACTGTTAACTTTTCAACATTACCATTTCAGCCAAATTTTTATTTGGTCCTTACATAATTTTTTAAAAAATAAATAAATATTTTTTTTATTTTTTATATGGTTTAATTATCACTTAAAGTCCCTGATAAAGTAAGTGTCGTTAATCAAACGAGACCCAACTCAGTTGTGAAATGATTAGAAGAATATTTTTTGCAAAGTAAATTATATTATGATGATGATTTTTTGTCTTTTTATTGTTACATAAAATCAATAAAAACCTACACAGTAAAACTTGAACCCGAAAACACTACAAATTTTAAACTTTCAAGGTTACTATTTCAATCAAAATTTTATTTAATTATTACATAAACTTTTAATAAATATATTTTTATACAAAATTTTCATCTATAACGAGAGTGTGCTAGAATCTAATTATTATTAAATATTTGATTAAGTTAATATCAGAAGTAAGTTGAGCATTAACTTAATTAGAAAAAAAAATACTTAAATTTTATTTTTTTAATAAATAACAATTATTACATGAGGGTGTTTGTGTATTTTCGTACCTTTACATAAACCATAATAAATCCAAAGACACTAAAGTCCTTGAAAGTTCAATTTTATCATTTTCACCCAAAATCTCATTAATTTTTTTTATATAATTTTGTTCATTAATATTTTCACTTAATATTCTTTTTCATCATTTATTAAAGTTGTTTGAATAAGATCGGACTGGTTGATCGGATAACAAATTGGTTGTGGTATTATTTTGAAAAAAGACGTTGAATTGATTGACTCAAAAATTTATACGGAATACTTAAATTAAACATTAATAATTTATTTAATTAAACGAAAATCGAAATTCCTTTAAACACAACTTATGTTACGCATGTACACTACAGCAGACCTTTTTTCTTATTTTGGGTTTTGGAATAAAACATTTCAACTGTCCACAAAGAATACTTGGGCCTTGATTAGAATGATGATGGGCTTTTGTATTGAGGATGACAATTTTCCCTTCTTCCCTTTTGACAAAAAATCTCTCATATTTATGAGTTATATTAAGTTGGAATTAAATTTAAAATCAAAATAATTCTTAAATGAAGAGTAATTTATTTAAATATTAACTTTTTATATACGAAATTCAGATCTAAAATTTTACTTAAGATGCATTGAATTTTTTTATCATTCGACTCTAAATTCGACTAATTGTTTTGTCCTATTCAAAAGGATACATAGAGATTAGTGAACAAAGTGTAGAATAAATGGGGGGTTCATATTCATAATTGCTTGATGGTCCCCAATTTCTCAAATCCCCAAATTAAGGTGAAAAATTAAGCAAAGGATTAGGTTGATTGCAAAATCTCACATCCAACATGAAGAGCACACGTGAGATATCAACTTTAGGGTTTAAAAGCCTTAATCATGGACCGACCTTTCTATAAACAGGTGAAAGCTTTTAGTCATTTGATTGGACCATTCCTCTAAATATTCAAATTTGAGTGTCGACCATGAAAATGACATTGATTAAGCTAAGCTAAGATTAAATAACAATTAAGCTTACTAATAGTAACCCTAAGTGAAAAAATTAAGAAAATAATAGAATAAATAAAGAAATTGATTACGTAATTCATATTTATTTTATATGTCTATCGAGTCTTGTCCAAAGAGTAATGTTACGCAATTTAAAATTTTTTCTTACATTTACGTGTTTTATTTAGAGACGAATCTATCATGATTTAATAATATAATATGCGAGTTAACATTTTCTCATTCTTTATATTGCAACCTTATTCTTATATAATTATCTAGATTTACAACTGATCGAATCAATTTATTTACAAAACAATACACACTCAAAACAATGAATGATACAATGCTCTCTCAAACTTGTACATGACTTGTATAATTGAGCATGTTATACTGAAATTGCATAATGAAAATCAAGTTCAGAATTTGGTCTCTTTGTGTGCATATACACATGAGAATGGTGCATGCATGTTCTTGGTGAAAGCTAGGTAGCTTCATTGTCATTCTAGGGCAACTCTCAACTCAAATCACTAAACGTGAAAGATTTCATTGATGGGTGTTTGATCAGCTGCCATGTAACCCTCATTTCGATTCATCCATCTCTGACTAATAATCCAACTTATAATAAATTAATAATGTTTGTGAGTGGACCTTTACGCCCAACATTTATCGATCACAATGCCATAAAATAAATAACTTTGTGAAAAGGGAAAGTAGGATATCCAACTTCTCTACTATTGGTCTTCTTATTTTAGCCAAAGTAATGTTAAAGTTTAAAGCTTGGTGATAATTTTCTGGACCACTATTTAAGAACATGAAACCCTACAACAATATAATTTTGTTTTTAAAGAGGATTTAGACCCTTGTTCTAGGGATATGGGTCGATTCACATCATGTATGCCTCATTTAGATCAACAATTATAATAAAAAAAATATTTATTTAGAATAATAATTAAAATTATTATTAAATATTTAGATAATACGAATTCAAATACATTTTTTTTTGTCAGTTACACATACTTACTATGTGAGTGGAATTATATTAAAAAAATCTATTTTTTATAAGTATAAATTGGAATAACAAGTTAAAAAGAGATATATTTATATTTTAAAAATAAAAAATAAATTACTTATGCAACCTTATAAATATTTATTGATTATTGTATTATTTGAGTTTGATATATATTTTTTAATTTGATTATGTCATATTTATGACGTGGTTGAAAAATTCATGTAACAAATTTTTAAAAAAAAATGATATAATAATAAAATATGATTTTAGTTGAAATAGTAAAGGTAGTTATTATTGAGAGAAACAACCACGAATTTGGAATATGGATTGTAAAACAAATATGAAAAATACAAAAAAAAAAATTGAGTTATTGAAAATTATAATGTTTTGAGTTCAAATTCCATCGTATGCAGATATTTTTCTAAACTTGAAAATGAAATTACTCTCAAAATAATATTTATTGGTTTGTAAAAATAAAAAATCTTTAATAAATTTTTCACTGAGTTGGGTAAAAATATTAAATATCAGGACAGATAGATTTTTAATGAAAAAAGTATAAGGTAAAAAGTGATGATATTAATTAGTATAAGTACAAAATTAGAGCACTAAGCCTAGTTTTGGCTTATTGTTATTAATGCTCTTCACAGATTAAGCACAAATTAACTTTCTAAGCTTCCTGACTTAGAAGGGAACAAGGTGACTAGAATGGTGTCTGTATAGGCATTGCAACCTGTTTCTTCTTTTTTTTTTAACCAAAAAATTTCTAATTTTTAAAATTTAAAATTAAGAAAATTTAAAAATATCAGTGAATTATTAAAATTTATAATTGAAAGTAATAAAAATTCAACACCTCTAAAATTAAAATTGTTATATCCTTGCACTTCGAACAAACTCCTCAAACTCTTATTCATTGTGTTTGACCTAATTTTAGTGTAACTCTTCAAAAATATCCCTTAAAAGAGCTCCTCGGACTCTAAGTTATATGAGAGCCTATCTAAATATTATTTATGACACCAATTATCATATCTCATCTAAAATGATTGACAACATATTCAATTGTCACCCTAACCATCTTACTTACATCTACCATGATAGATCGATTGACTTAGCCACCTATAATTGCCTATAGCATGACAACACATGACATCTCGAGATCCTAACTCGAAGCATATAAACCATATCTCCGACATAAGAAAAAGAAACTCCTCTCTCTCTATCGATTGAACCATTCCAATGGCTCTTCACCTCACCTTAAGCAAGGTAAATCACTGTCAATCACCGTGGTAACCTCAACCTTGTTTGACCTTAACATCAACAAGAGTCATGAATTCCTGATGCCCTCAATTCTTATTCATGTAGTGGCATTCATCACACTGACCAATTATCCCATAACCCACCTCCTAGTTTCAAATACAGAGATTACCTGCTTGTATTGTGAGTGTGGCAGTTCAAACTTATATATTTATATACTATCCATAAAGAAAGTACAATGGGACAATTAATTATACGAAATGGTAAAAAGTAATAATTATATTCTTAATTTCATAGTTATGTATTTGTATTTTGTTAGCTAAACTCGAAATATATATTATATATTCAAATTAAATTTTACAAACAATTAATATTAATTGTTTATAAATATTTATATTTTATATTTTATATATTAATGAGTTACAAGAAATTACTTTTTATATTCTTACTAAAATATCATAATATTAATAAATTTAAATATTATTTAAATGCATATTTTCATTTCTCAACATCACGTCTAAAATAAAAATTTTATTTCTTAAAAGTATTTTATAATAACAACAGTAAATATTTAAATTTTAAATCAAAATTTTCAAAAGTATTTTTCATAAGTACTTTTTCATGATGCTTTTCAAAAGCAATGATAAACCGACCATTTAGCCTATATTCTCAATTTGGATAATTCTTAGTCCTCATACTTTCCAAAATTTGAAATTTCAATCTTGATGCAAATGGCAACCATTAAATTTATCAACTAGCATTTTTGTGAGTAATATGTGAAAATAGCATGGTCACATGGCATTATACATGTGGTAATAAATTTGCCACGTCAGATTTGAAAGGTACAAAGATTAAAATTGACCAAATTGAAATATACAAATTAAATTCACAACTTACGTATAATACAAGAAGTAATAGTAGAATTTAATTTAAAATATGATATTAAAAAAATATAACATGATACAAAAAATAACAAAAATACAATATAAATATATAAATATATTTAAAAATTTTATATATCATAAGTTATTAAGATAATAAAATTATATATAACATTTTTTATGTAATGCCTACTTCTGCTCCTTTTCCGTCCTTAAATTGAAGAAGAAATGCGCATAAGCACGCTTAAACTCATGTGCTTCATCTCTTAATTACTATAAAAGTAAGATACCAATTAAACTAACGCTATATCAAAATAAATATATATTATTTAAATATAATATATAATTATATAAAAATAAATCAAATAAATTAAAGATGAAGAAGGGTAGAAGAGGTATCGTAAATGAGTGACTAATAAATAAGGAGAGCAATAATATTTACTACGTGAGTTAAGAATTTTATATTTTTAAAGTAAGATTTTAAATTTGAATATTGTGGATAAAAACAATAAAAGAATTTTACTTATATTTAAAAATTTGATCAGATTTATTTTTAATTTAATCGGGATATAATGTGATTGATAAAAACCGGAATATCGATATGAAATGAAAAATAAAAATAGGGAAAGAAAAGGACGAGGTTGTAAAATCCTAGAAAATGGAAGATATAAAGCATGCCTGCCGGGGTGTGACAATGACCACACACTGTATATTCCTTTCAGTAAAAAGATTGTCGCCGATGGGGTCTCCCTTAAAAGCCAAAATGCCACAGTTTTGAAGATGGATCGCACCACCATTTTTCTCTAACCATACCTTATGTAAAGACATTAAACTTTTCCCCTTTTATTCTTTGCTTTCTAATATCCTCTCTTTTTTTTTTTAAAATAATTTAATTATTTTTTTATGTAAATTTTTTTTAAGAAAAAGTGAGTGAAGAAGGGAATGATATAAATGAATTAATAATTTGTTTGTGACAAAAGAGTCTTACAAATAACCAAGGAATGAAAAATATATAAAATTAAAAAAAATTAATTTATGAAATGACACAATCTTAAAATACAGGATGATTATATTTTAACGGAATTTAAATTTAAAGATTAATTAAAAAATTATGATTTTAACTAATGTAGATAAAAAGTTTAGAGATAAAAATAAAAAAAATACGAAATTTAAGAATTAAATGTTTACTTTAACCATACTTAATATTTCATGATTTTCTTAAAAAATTTTAATACAGCGGTCCAATTGTTTATTTTTTCGTTTCACTAAATTTATCGTGCTTTGATATTTTGTGACTTTTTTATTTAAATAATACAAAAAATAAAATTAATAACTGAAGTGGCATGTCCATTAGATTATTTATCAAATTAATATATTTACTTTAATATTAAAATAAATAGATTTTATGAGTAAAAATTATAAATTAATAACTTATTTAACTACAAAAATAGGTTAAAAGTTTGTTTAAACACAATATATTAAGTTGGAAGGGAATAAAAAGAAAATAATAAATAAGGAGTTTGGTGCTGCCACACTACGTCACCCTTCTACTTTCTTTCCCAACAGCCACTCAAAATGAGAAAATTCATATTAGGTCCCTAAATACTTTAGATCATTACATTTCAGTCCAATACTGCCAATTTAACCGGTGGCACTAAAAAAATCATATCATTTTGGTAAATAATCTTATGAACATACCATTTCAGTTATTAATTTTATTTTTATATTATTTAAGTAAAAAAGCCACATTTTGTTATTTAAAATTTATTAACGACAAAAATTAAAAAATATATATTATAAAAAATAATTACTTAAAATATTTAAGATGATTGAAGTGAAAATTTAATATTTGAATACTTATTGAGTAAATTAATTAAGTTTCTAATAGATTTATTCATAAATCAAAATATTTATCCGGATAAATTAGCCAAATATGCTGAAAAAAATATTAATTGATAAAATAGGTCAATTTTTTTTAAAATTTAAGGAAATAAACCGTTTTTTAAGAGAGTGTGAGAAAGTGCGTCTAGCTGGGCTCGCTTTCTGCAAGTTAGTTGGACGCGTTTTCCTGCTAATATGTTAGGGAAAACACGCTCAGCTAAATGCATTTTCTTTGTAATTATCGAAAAACATGTCAAGTTAAACGCGTTTTCCCTAACATGTCAGTAGGAAAGCTCACCTAGTTGTACGCACTTCTACATATACTCTCTAAAAATGACATCGACTTTTTTTGGGATATATTCAGCTGGTTTATCCTCTCTATCCATAACTTTAAACTTTTTACAGCATTAGATAAAAATAATTACTTGATAGTCAAAGAAGTAAATGATTTAAGTTACTTAAGCTTTTGTATCTTTACCCTTCTCAACATATTTCCCTCTGTCCACATCTTCTATATTAAAAAACACAACACTTGATTTGAGTCATTAAAATATATAAATTGTTATCCTAATTAAATTATATTTTATAAAAAATTATAATATAATAATAAATTTAACTTTTAATATTTTCTTTTTTTTGTTAATTTAATCATTATTATTTTTAATTAAATTTGGCTCAAATCTTTTAAAAAGAGTTAGATTTAACCATCAACCTTCCAAAAAGCATTGAATTATTATTTTTTAAAAAGAAATAACGAGTAAAATAGTGATTTTTTAAACAAGACAACTTAAATGATAATTTACGTGTACTTTATGTTATTTTTTAAAATTTCTACGAACTTTATATATATTTTTTAAATTTGAATTATTTATTTATAATTTACATTTTTATATAATTTAAATTATTTATTGATGTGACATATAAAATAAATACTAACTTTTTTTAGAATAATATGAATTTTTTATTAAAATAATATAAATTTTTTAATTACATGAATAATATGGACCGTGCCTAAGAACCCCAAATCGGCATAGTGGCTGATGATTTGGGATGATTTTCGTTACAAATGTTAACAAATTCATCAATTTGCTTACATTTAAGAAATATAGGGATCTAACTGCTCTGTATTTTAGTGGAGGGACTTCTTTGCTCTCCTTATAATAGCATAGGAATTGGTAGGATACTTTCACCAATAAAATAATATATTAAAAAGAAAGAAAAAAGCTAAAAGAAAAGGGAAATTTTCAATTTAATCCTTGTACACTTTTTTTCGGCAATAATATTTTGAGAATTATAAATCGATATATCAACTGTCAATTTGAGTTTACGATGCTGCCTTAATTAATTTTAATATAATAAATGTATTGTTGTCACCTCAAATCGTCAATCGTGGGATTCCTATGCACAATTTATATTATTTGAGTAAATAATATGTTTTCCATATTATTTCGAAAAAGACTAAAATAATATCATGTAAAAACTTTCATATAAGTTATCATGCTATATTGTTTAAATTTAATTATTTTTTTTGAAGAATTAATTATCAAATTCAAAAAAAAAAAAAACGATATCATTAAACACGAGCTCATAAAATAAAGGCAAAAGAAAAAGAAAAATTTGATGAAAGCTTTTCAAGGGATACAAAATCCTAATCACAAAGAGTATGATCATCTATCTATCTAAACTCTGAAATCAGTCAAAAAAGATGATTTTGGTAATACCCGACAAAAGCAGAGGCTTTTCCAACATCTGTCCCTGTTTCAACCTGTTGGTGTTCAGACATTATTCAACCAGTTGCATTCTCCTAATTATCCCTCAATTCAATCACCATCTATTTATACACACTCATTTTCCCACACCCTCCTTACCATCTTCACTTCCCTACTTTTAAACCCAATATTTTTCCTCCTCCTCTTCTCTTTTAAATCCATAAATCTCTGAGATTTATACTTTAATCTAATGGTTATCTTTAGGTAAGATGCTATTTTGGAGCAAAGAAAAAAAAAACGTACTGCTTTCATGTGATGCATGTTCTTCATTCATTCACAATCATATCGTTTTCCAGTTGTACCTACAAATTATTTATACCGTTAAAATGATTGTTGGTTATGAGTATAGGTTCATGCACACTCATTTTATATATATATATGTATGTATGTATGTATGTATGTATGTATGTATTAATTCTTTCTTTAATTTCTTGCCTTTGTCGACCAGCTTGGGATCTCGTGGAGGCAGTTTCAAAACCCTGGAAACATAATAGAAATGGCCAACAAGAAAGGAGCTAATGCAGTCGTGTTGTTCGTGTTTATGTTCTTGATCAATTTTGTTGTGTCTGAATCCGAAAATGGTAGAGAACTTGAACTTCTTTTGTCTTTCAAGTCTTCAATAGTCCACGACCCTTCTGGTTTTTTATCAAACTGGGATCCTTCAGCCACCACCTTTTGTCAATGGCATGGCATCACTTGTAATAACCTGTCCCATGTTGAAACAGTCGATCTTTCAGCTAAAAACTTGTCTGGGATATTAGTTTCTTCGTCGGTTATCAATTTACCTTTCGTTAAAACCTTAAATCTCTCAAACAATCACTTGTATGGTGAAATCCCACCAGACATCTTTTTTGCCAACTCTTCACTTCGGTACCTTAACCTTAGTAATAATAATTTCAGTGGCCATATCCCAAATGGTTTCATTTCGGGTCTTGTGATTTTGGATCTTTCAAACAATATGTTTTCCGGGAAAATCCCGAGGGAAATCGGATTATTTTCCGGTTTAAAGTTTCTTGACCTTGGTGGGAATGTTTTACTTGGGAAAATTCCGACCTCGATATCCAACATTACCACTTTGAAGTACTTGACTTTGGCTTCGAATGAATTAGTCGGTTCAATTCCACATGAAATAGGCAAAATGAAGAGTTTGAAATGGATATACTTGGGGTACAACAATCTCAGTGGTGAAATTCCAAAAGAAATAGGTGTTTTAACATGCTTGAATCATCTTGATCTTGTTTACAATAACCTCACAGGTCAAATCCCATCTTCCATTGGTAACCTTAAAGATCTTAACTATCTTTTCCTTTACCAAAATAAGCTTACGGGATCGATCCCAAACTCCGTTTTCGGCCTTAAAAAGCTTGTTTCTCTTGATCTTAGTGATAATTCATTATCCGGTGAGATACCGGAACTCGTAGCTCAACTTCGAAACTTGGAGATTCTTCATCTTTTCGGGAATCGATTTTCGGGTCGAATCCCAAATGCTTTAACTTCATTACCTAATCTTCAAGTTCTTCAACTTTGGTCTAATAGATTTTCAGGTCAAATTCCACGAAGTCTTGGAAGATATAATAATCTCACCGTTGTTGATCTTTCCACCAACAATCTCTCCGGTCGAATACCGGACGGACTTTGCAGCTCCGGCCGTCTTTTTAAGCTCATTCTTTTCTCGAATTCACTTGAAGGAGAGATTCCAAGGAATTTGAGCACTTGCACCAGTTTGCAACGAGTTAGGCTCCAAAACAACCGTCTTGTAGGTGAATTGTCCTTTACAAAGCTGCCAATAGTGTACTTCTTGGATGTCTCGAACAACAATCTTTCCGGCAACATCGGAGAGCAAAACTGGGATATGCCGTCGCTTGAGATGTTGAGTTTGGCCGGAAACAGGTTTTCAGGCAAGTTGTTGCCTCATTTATTGAATGCACCAAAGATTGAGTTCTTGGATTTGTCGGGAAATGAATTTTCAGGCACCATTAATCCACGTTTTGGGACCTTAACGGAGTTAATGCAATTAAGCTTAAGTGAAAACAAGCTGAGTGGTGAACTCCCAGAGGATTTGTCTTCATGCAAGAAGCTTGTACGTTTAGATTTAAGCCATAATCAACTCAGTGGTCAAATTCCATCTGGCTTAGCCGACATGCCGGTTCTTGGTCATCTTGATTTGTCGGAGAACCGGTTATCCGGTGAAATACCGGCAAAGTTGGGACAAACTGAATCATTGGTTCAAGTGAATATCTCTTACAACCATTTAACTGGTGCTTTACCACCCACAGGGGCTTTTCTAGCTATAAAGGAAAGTGCAGTTGCCGGTAATGATCTTTGCGGCGGCGGCACCACGAGCGGTTTACCGCCATGCAAGAAGCTTAAGAATCGAGCTAATTGGTGGCCCTTTATGGCTTGTTCTTTCGCCGGTTTACTGTTGCTTGCCATTGCTGGGTTTGGGTTTTTGTTCATGAGAGGAAGGAACAATTTGGAGCCTAAAAGAGTTGAAAATGGAGACGGATCGATATGGGAATTACAGTTCTTTGATCCCAAGGTTTCGAAATCTGTAACAATGGATGATATCACACTTTCTTTGAAAGAATCAAATGTTATTTCTAGATGCAAGGAAGGCGTTTTATTTAAAGTGAAGTCCGTTTCAAATGATTTGAAATTCGTCGTCAAAGAAATGCACCATGTCAGTTCACTTCCGGCGAGTTTTTGGTCTGAAATCACAGAATTCGGCAAGCTTCAGCATCCGAATATCGTGAAATTAATCGGAAAATGCCGGTCGGACAAGGGTGCGTATTTGGTTTACGAGCACGTTGAAGGGAAACTTTTAAGCGAAATCCTTGGCAACTTAAGCTGGGAGAGGCGGTGGAAAATTGCTATCGGGACTGCGAAAGCTCTACGTTTTTTGCACTCTCGTTGTTCGCCGAGTGTACTCGTCGGAGACATGTCGCCGGAGAGAATTATCATCGATGCAAAAGATGAACCTCGGTTACAATTCATCTTTCCTTTCGTTGACAACAAGCCCTTCCTTCCTTCCTCCTATGTTGCACCAGGTAAAACCATGTATCACGTTGGTGGAGTTAAAGTCTCAACATTATCACGTAAACATTTTGCTAATGTTTTTTTTTTTTGCAGAAGCTAGAGAGAATAAAAAAATGAATGAAAAGAGTGACATATATGGAATGGGTCTGGTTTTAATAGAATTATTAACGGGAAAAACTCCGGCAGATGCTGATTTTAAAGAGCAATATTCAAGCATGGTGGAGTGGGCTCGTTATTGCTACTCAGATTGTCATCTTGATATGTGGGTTGATCCTGTTATTAAAAGCCAAGCATCCATCAACAACCAGAACCAGATCGTTGCCGCCATGAATTTAGCTCTCCATTGTACGGCCGGCGACCCCACTGCTCGGCCATGCGCGGCTGATGTATTCGAAACCTTAAAATCTGCTTTCAGAACAAGTTCTTGCCTCCCAAGCTTAAATTTTAGTTCGCCTGTTTAGGGTTTAATTTCTAATAATATAGCATGATTTTGTTCAGAAATTTTATTTTATTTTTGTTCTACGCACCTGGGTTTCTAGTGTTTTTCTTTTGTCACTCAAATGTTTTATTTGATGGTATGAATATACTTTTTACTACCGAGTGTAAAAAAATGTAGATTAACTAATTAAATGCCATTATATGAATTAATTACAGTTTTCCTTTTCTTTTTATTGTTTAGAGATAGATGGTGTAAATCTTTGAAGATCTTGTTTTACTTACCTATCTCTTCGATTATTGCATTACTCATGATTGTGACTCATTCACTAAGTTGCTTTTTCTTTTTTTATATTTTATGTTAATTTTATGTTTAATGTTCGAAATTTATGATTATTTATTTTAATAATGTCGTTATAGTATTTAAGTTACTAAATTGTTTTGGTAAATAATGCGCTCGAAATAAGTGAGGTGATTTAACATGCAAAATGTACAATTCTAATAATCATACAATTAGAGTCTTTATTTCTTAAGTATATCATATTTTGCAAAAATGAGAAGATTTGGTGATGAAGGTTGATTACAGTTCACACGAAAGTGATGAGAGTTGTGTAAGGTGATTTTGTAAGTATGAAAGAAAGATAAAGGTTCTTTAAATAGTTTGATGGTGTTATTGATCTTAGCTTCTTAGGAAGCATCTCTTGAGTCTAATGTGATTTGAAATATTGTTCACATGTTAAACGGGAAAGAGACAGGTGTTGTAAAAGGATGTAATTATGTAGTGTCTAGTAAAATGATCTTTATAAAAATTAAATAAACTTTTTCGTATTTTTTCTTTGATTAAAATAGTTGAGTTGAATAAAATTTCGTATCTTAAAATTTAAATTTTAAATCTATTAAATATTAGGAAATATTAGGATGATATAAATCAAAGGAGATAAGTGAATATCCCATTGGAAGATCCAACTCTAACTCATGCGGAGAAAATGATTGCAATCCCCCTTTTTTCACCAATGAATGGCTGATATTCATTCAATATGTTCTTTCACAGCTTGTTTTTAAACATGGAAATGGCATATATAGTAAAATTCACATGTATTTGGTATAAAACATCATGGTCTACTCCTTTACTTTTCTTTATTTTTTGTGTCCCCTTAGGATGAAAACCCAAATATTTACACTGCCGACTCCCTCTAATTTTTCCCCTATATTCCGTCTTGTCTCATCATGATTAGCTCTATTTTCCACAGCACAGTATCTCTGCATGCTGTCGGAATGTGACAGATTTGGTGCAACAACTCCAACACAAACCGAGTTTAAACTTGTTCACTTCCACATTTGTAATTATCAATTGTTGACTATAAGCTTAATCCTCAAATCGGTTTTTCATTTGCCTAATCTATGTTAAATTTTATATTTTAGTTATTTACTTTTAAAAAGTTATAAATTTATTATTAAATATGTTTAAAAGTTTTTATTTAAGTTGATGTATTGTTTAACTTATTATTGTATGACTACTTTTATTCGTATCGTTTGTATTCATCGAAAATTTTTATTCTTTTTTTTTTTACATTTCAGTTTTTTCATAAAATAACTTTAAATGTCATAAATTCACGAATTAAAATTTAAACAACATTCTTCTCTAATGTCCGACACTAACCCACAAATAAATTTGATTTTAAAATATGTTGTACTCATAACAATAAAATATTAAAATTTTTAAACAGATCAATAGGATAGATTCAGGAATTGTAATCTAATTCGACCAATGAATATCTCTATAGCAAAAGTTAAAATATATTTCAAAATTCATAAGCGAATTTGGTAGATTTATCTAATTACCATTAAGACAGTTTGAATCTCATCATTTATTATATACAAGATTTGGTAATGAAGGCTACAGGTGGTTTACATTGTAGTATTGCTGAGAGCCACTAATGGTGTTTACCAATACTAGGGAAGCTGAGTTGAGACTTAGGCAGAGTTTCAGTAGAGGAAGAGAGCTGGCAGACGACCACTCTTTAGTCCTAGATAGTTGTCTCCCTGTATTTACCCCCATATGAGATTTCCTTCCTGATCTGGCTGGCGACCTATCTATAGTCCATCAATTCTTCTTATCACAAACTCTTGATCTCACATCGATTCTCATGATCTCTCAACTTGAGGAATTCAACTCTTCTGCTTCACTGTGCCTTCTCATAGAGGTAATATAGCTTATCTGATTTGTGTTTCGTAAAAGCATACCTCAAATGCTTATGATCTACCCTTGCTATGAAAGCTTGAATGACCCATTCATTCGTTAGGCCTTTGATGCTCATAATGGCTATGTTTAATCGATGTATATAATCTTACAGGCGTTCATTGTCATTTGTCTCACAACCTACAAGGCCGTGGGTTTCTTAGTGCAACCTTGTTTGCTGAGAAGTGTCCCACAAATTTTTGTGCTAGTTTTTCAAAACCATGAATTAATTCTACTAGTGGGTTTTACTGATAATATTGTTGGCGTGAGGTAGTTGTATGGATAACCATCATAATCACCTTGATGAGCATTTTAGTTACGAGTAGGATGATGCAAGTATCATTGTTTCGTTTGTTGTTAGTAATACTGGTTCTATTCATATTGACGATGTTAGTTGCAGCTTGCTTCATTCTCATGTTCTCTTAGGATATCTTTGATTGATAAAGTCACAATTTCACGTTAATTTTTCATTGACAGTGTCAATTATTGATACAAGATATGATTTTAGAGATTGCAAATGGTTCTACTATGATGGTGTCAAGATCCACTAATAATATTTATGGAAATTGAGAGAGCTGAGCTGAAATTTGGGCAAAAATTTAAAGTGAGGAAGAGAGCTTGTGCCTCTACTTGTTGGTTCATACTTACTATGTCACCTTAAAACACGATAAATTAATTTTTTTTGCTTTAAAATAAAATCTTTATAATTAAATTACTCCTTTTTATGGAGAGAAATTAAGTTGTCCGTAAATCTATAATGTAAATATCAATTATATTTGTTGCAAGGGATAAAGAGTTCAATACTTCTTGCTCAGTATTCTTTAAATAAGATTTTGAGTTTAAATTTTGTAAATAAATAATAATAATGTTGAGCTAGCTTACCCCACGAAGTAGAACCCGACTCGACTCAATACCGAACTTAACCGATATTCTTGTGACAAAAGAAAACCAAAAAAAAATCGATCATAACATGAATTAATCGAAAACAAGGGCAGTGAAGGCCTGTTCACGCCCCAGCAGCTATAAAATAGTGAATTAGAGAAGAGACCATAACAGATGAGAGGTCCTGATCAGGTGGTTTAGTCAAAGAGCTAGAAAACAGGAACATAGTTCATGCCGAAAGGGGACCACACTGTGTAATAAAATCCTGATGGGGGTTGATGATATGGTTTGTCCTACTGTCGGAACACACTCTTTTGAAATCTAGCAAACTTGGTAGGTATGACAATCACATACCTGCAAAAATGTAAAATGCAAGAAGCTTTGCTAGCTAGATGAGGCACTGAGGCACCCAAACTGTTAAAAATGCTGCCATGTATCCTTTTTGACCTCGCATTCCAAGACTTGTGCATTTTTCTTTTTCTTTTTTGCCTTTCACACTATGACATTGGAGTTCCCAAGTCACTTAAAAGCTGGACTAAGCTATTTAAGATTAAACAGTTACAAATTTTATGTAATGTATTACAACTATATCAATATGGCAATGTAAGGTTTGAGTTCGTAGTTTCAAATTTCACTTTATGTAAAATACGTTGGTTCTCTTAGTTAATTATAATTAATTTATTAATAAGATAATTGTTGAGTTAATTATTCAGTTCAGTACTTGTAATAATTAAATATATTATAACTGAAATCACATTAATTATTATAATCAAATAAATTAGTTCAAGCAGTAAACTAATATTTGATTGTAAAGAAATTTGATTTTAAGTCTTCAATAAAAAAAAATTCAAAAGACCTGAATGAGTTGATAGTTTATCACACTCCACTAGGGGGGTTGTCAAAAGAAGAAGGCAAAATAGATGGTAGGTGTTATCTTTCTAACCAAGGGACCTGCTCACCACCTTTCTTGTGACCAACTTTTGTCCTTCAATGTGGTCATCATTATGTTGAGACCCCCTTTTGTTCTTTTTTCACTTCCATTCTCTCCCAAGCAATAATGGAATTTATAACAACAACCAGAGCTCACATTGTTAGAAGATTCCATTACTATATAGCTCAACATGTATAATATCTACGAAGTAGCTGGTTGACATTTCAAGGACACCAAACCAAAACCAAACCCAGCTCAGTTTTGCTGTCATAGATTATGTGTTTTTTTTTTTTTTCCATCTTAAAAGTCTCAACATATCAATTATAGCTTTCTTGGAGACCATGAGAAAGGTTTCTTCCACTACTTTCTTCTATTAAAATAAAGTTCCTTTTCATTTTTGTTTTTTACATTTAATTTCTTCTTCCATTCAATTTGATATCTTTGAATGTTTTTCCAACTCACTCCATCAAAAGCTATCTTTTGCACATCACAAAACATTTTTCATATTTTGTTTCTTTGTTCTAAGACAGCTGAATCCTTTCTTTTCTTTTTCTTTTTTTTACGAGTTTTAATGTAGAAACATGTAATAATAGGATACACGTGCATCCCATTGGTTATCTTATCATGTCCCTACTTAAAACTATCTATGGAGGAGTTTCAGTTTGACGAATCTTTTTAAGTACAAAATTGTTTTAAATTATATCATGTTAGTGTTGTTCCATAATTTGCTGATCGTGAGTTCTAGGTAAAATTAATAGAGGGTTCTATATTAGGAATTAGATTATTTTTTTATTTTTCTACTAAAAAATAGGTAAATTAGTTTCTGTACACTAGATAAAAAAGTAAATTAGTTTTTTTTTATTAAAAATTCCATCTATCTCTATGGTTAAAAATTGAATCGATCCCTATACGTGACCATGAGGTACACATGACATGCCAAGCATCATTGTCTAGTTATTCTATTCGCCACGTCAGTTTTTAACAATACAAAAAGGACTAATTTACTATTTGATCTAATGTACAAAGACTAATTTATTCATTTTCTAAATAGAAGAGACAAAATATAATTTAATTCCTATTATAAGGGCTTTTATAATACATTTCCTTTCACATTCATAAAATTTTAAGGTTAATGAGTACTAAAATGTAGTATAGTACATAGTCCCTGAAAATTTCAAGAGATAAATTAATATATATATATATATATCCAAAAGAATGTAACCCCATAACATAAGTTTGTTTATGGAGAAAAATTAGTGTTCCATACAGTGTCATAAACATTGGTTTTAGTCTGAATCATTTGAAAAATGTCGGTCATAATGTCAAAATAATTCATCACAAAAGTAAATAATGAGCTGTTAGTTTGTCTCAAAACTTTAGTTCCACAAGCCTTTGTTCCCCATACTTTGGGTGTAAACTGTCAACCATATCAAATCAGCCAAGCTAGCTCTCTCCAGGGCTACTTAAAAGAAACTTTTCCATTAATAACGTTCCCATTTATAGACTATAAGCCAGTATGGTTTCCCACAAATAAAGGGCATTTGTCCTTTATTATATATAAATCATATTCATAATGAAGCACAACAATAATCTTTATAAATGAAGCATCAATATGATTTTTTTTTCGAAAAATCTGTCGGTATTTGTCAATATAGAGTAAGTAAGTAACAACAAAACATTTACGTAATTCGGTTTCTTTATATTTACGAAATTTTATTCAAAAAGATAATTTATTATCTTTAATTTTTAAAGAGATAATCCGCAATCTTTAATATTGCATAATTAATAATTTAAGTTCTATCACATACCGGTATAGCAATTTCACTTTTGCACCCAAGATTTAAATATCTCTCCACAAAGTTTCTCCCCTGAAAACTTAATTTATAAACCAAATGACTCTCTTGTTTACTTATAAAATGTACTTACAAAAAAATATTCCTGACAAATAGAATAAGTGCTAAACTCTTAGTATATTACCTATGCAAGTCACGAGAATATATGCCTTTTTAACTTACTAATATATTAGATCAATTATAATCACAATCTTCGTCAACGTAGCAGTAAAAATGGCATTGAGACATTCCTCATAAAGTTCAAGATAGATTAAAGATCTTCAAGATATGTTTTCAAATAATTCAATCCAAATTACTTGAAATAGAAGATCTAATTCGATTCAATCTTCAAGATTTTTTTCTTCATATGGATCGATTTTCAAAATTGACCCAAGTTATATCTTAAAAAACAACAACCATATTTTATTTTAAAAGATTATCAATTTCTAAATAAAACAAGTTATAAAACTTACAATAATAAATGTAATTAGAACTATTGGGTATCACTACTCTCCTAACTGTCTCCACAATTATAAGCATTGGAATCATTAGATTTATCAGTTCAACTATTTAGGATTTAAATTGGATTTACAGTATTTACATCAACAACAATCAAATCCAGGAGCATAAAACCACACAAGACAATTGGAGGAGCATTGAAGTATAACATGGTGGAACATTGCATGAAATGACAACATTAATGTTATTATTATTATTTTCCCTGATATCAAGAAATTGGCCAGTGATGGAATTCTGAAGATTGTAATTTGGTGGGGTAGGTATAAGAGAGAGGGTTTGAACCTTTGGTAATCATTAGTGGATGGTTGGATTGACATTGACTACTCAAGATGTGAATGGAAAAAAATTAGACCAATGATTCAAATATAAAGCAAAGAATATGAACAGATGATAAGACTGCATTCTTGGTTTATTCTTTGGGTTTTGTGGAAAAGATTAAGGAATGTGAAATGGTCAAAAAAGGAAGGGGGAAAAATTTCTTAAGGATAAAATGTACTTGGCCCCAAGTCTGAGGAATATTTGGAAGGACATGGAACATTTGATAATAATTAATATGTTATTATTATTATTAGTGGAAGTCTTTAACAAAGTAAAGTATTGTCCTCCAATTCTACAACATGGTGATCCTCAACATCAGGGAAAAAGGATGGGAATGTAAGCAGAAAGGGTCATGCAACTCTATTGAATCTTGAACCAAAAGAATCAATAGAAGTTGGACAGATTCATCATGGTGGGGTTTCATATATAATTCCATATCTTCATTACACACTTCAACAAGCCCTTATATATATACAAAAGAAGCACTAGTTAGTGGTAAGAAAAGGCCAGAAAGGGTTGCAGATATATGCTAATCTTTTGCCTACTATCAATGTCTGTTGAATCAATTGGAAGGAGTTTGATATCTCTTAAATAATGACATGAGTTCAAGTTTTGTAAATAAAAATAATAATATTGAATGTGATTATACTTCAAATTTAGAAGGAGTTTAATGTAATTACTGAATATAAAAATATTAAAATATCAACACCCTTTTGACATTTATTGTCATAATATTGATTAGTATAAAAACAAATTTAGCTCTCATAATTTACACATTCTATCAATCTACAAATTAGCTTGTAATATTTTTGTGAATGTGTAAATGTTAACTCTAAATTTGTTGAATTTCTTAGAATCAAGATCAAATTAATAAAATATGTCAACATCGATAATTAAATTTATTATTATACCAAATAAAATTGTAAATAATTGATGAAAAGATATAAACACATGATTCATTATTATTAATTACTCACTTTCAAAATTTATAGAGATTAAATTATTTTAATTTTTATAAGAAAAACTACAGAAATGTTTTCGCCATTTTTTCTCCAACTTCCCCACCAACTTTGACCGAAGATGACTGCAAATAGAATCTTAAACTTCTTATATGTATGTATGTATGTATGTATGACAGAATTCGAATAACATAGTGTTATAGGCTTTTTGACTTTATATGCAACAACTCAATATCCAATAAACCAAGCAGAAAATGAGACAAGTGGAAGCCCAAATTTAAGCTTTATAGCAATACAGATACAAATTAACCGTGATGTGACCTGTTAATATTTAAAAGAGCAAAGAGAACACCATGATTAACTTTTAAAAAAGCAAAGAAAGGATGAAATTGAATAAAAATAAAGAAGAAAAAAAGAAAACCGGGGCAACGGTAGTGATCAATCAATGCAGCATGAAACAAATACAAAAGAAAATGAGGGTAAACCAAAATGGAGGCCCCCATTACACCATTTGGTTCAACATCATTGTAACAGTATCATATCACTTAAAAGGTTTAAAAAGACTAAAAGAAAACAGTTGAAAGGGGGAGATTTTTCTAATCTAATCTGCTATCTAGACCCTACTTTTATATATTTAGAATTTTCATACAAAAGACCAGTTTATGAACATGAAGCAGATACAGTGAGCATTTTCTTCATCATTTACCACTTTCCAAGCCACTGCTCTTTCATAAGAGACTGCTCTTCCCATGCTTGATAAACAAATACCACCTTGTAGGCACATAAAACCCTGCTCAATCAAAACAAACCATGTATCTCAAATCAACAGCAATATTAAATAAATAAATTAGTCCCTAAACATAAATTAATTATTTCTGTTGTTAAAAATTAACATGACTGATGGAATATCAAACAATAACATCATGCTTATGTACAATAAAAATTGAACTGAATCCTAATATAGAGGTCTCCATGTTACTTTTACCTAATTGCTTGGGATGAAATTTTGATAGCTAAAAAATAGATTTTTTATCTAACAACTCAATCACTATTTATGTTTGGTACCAAGTGGTTAAGACTGGATAATTCATGGACATGAAGATTTGATATTATATTCCTCCTTTATGTATTTGTTTCAGTTTTTCCATTTATCCACAGTATATATGTGTGTGTTCATATATGGGAAAATGAGAAATGATTTAAAAGAATATTTGACCTGCTGCATTACTTGTGGGAACTCTGCAAAGAGGGCTTTTCTTCCATTATCATCAAATATTTTTTCCAAGCTTATGTCCTGAAGGGCTACCAAGGTTGTTTCAAGCATGTCAAGTCCTGCTTGATTGCCAAACATAAAAATCGGCGGTGCCTGCATATATTACCATGTATAGCTAAAATTTGCAAAAAGAAAAAAACACTAATGCTGAAAACTGATGTTATAAGGATTTTTTTCCAACAAAACAATTATTTCTTATCTAAGATTTTAAGATAAGCAAACAAGGTGTTATAGTAATTCCCTGGATCAATTTAATTTCTAAAAATTAAACTAAATTAAGTTTTAATAAAATTAGTATTATTATTTAAAAAATGACATAATTTGTTTTTATTAATAACTCAATTCTAAATAAAAGATATTAACTTTTTTATTTTAATAAAAAATAATATAATGATTAAATTAATCTATTTAAGTACTAATTTAATAATATCCCTATGAGACCTATTACATACTTTCATCAAACAAGCAAGCATCAACTTTCCAATCAAGAATTATTTCCATAGTAAAGTGCAGAAAATATAAATAGTGAAAGTTTGATATATTACTAAAATTAAGTGCGAAATATGATTAAATTATATAATAAATATAAAATTTTAATTATGAAAAAAATTATTCTACATTTTATCTTTAATTTTTAAATATTTCATTTCCTTCTAAATAAAATTAAATTTTAAATATAAAGTTTTTAAAAATAAAATAATATTAAAATAAATAAAATAAAATACTCTCCTGATAAGTAAATACCTTCATAGAGCAACATAGAATTGCATCTGTGTGATGCCAAAGTGATTTTAGAATGGATTCAGTTCCTTCATGTTTGAGCAGTTCCATCCTTAGAAAGCACCTTCAAACAGATATACTAATAACTAAAAATTGGGTTCAAAATGAAGAGACAAAAAAGAAGAAGAAGGGAGATTTGATTGACACACACCTATAGCTTTGACAAATCCAACGAGCTAGTGTCTGTGCTTCAGGAGAACCAGGAGGTGACTGAAAACCAGCATGAGAGCCAAAGTTGGAAGGAGACAGTGCCAATGCTACCCTTTGAACCGAGGCAATGATACTACGAACGTACTGTCGGGCCATAGCAGCTATATTTTCTTGAAGGTGGATCTCACACACAAATTGGAATGCTATTGTCATCACTGATTTTGAGTTCCCACATCGACCAGAACGATCACCGGTTGTTCGATTTCCAGCAGTTCCAACTTCAAGTGTGGAGGCAAGATCAAGTGTACGACTTGGACTTGATGCATCCTAACATTAGAATCGAATTCGATTAGTAAGGGACTGACATAGTGAATGAAAACGAATAGACACTTACCGTTCCGGAATCGAGGGGAATGATGCGGAAACCGGAAGGAATAATAAGTGCATCATCAGAGAATGAAGCATCAATGGGGGCAAAGATGAGTTCAGCACAGCTTCCAACTGCATTCTCATCAACTCCACTACACAGCTGAAATATTCATTCAAGTGATCATAATTATATTGGTCCATGCCATAAAATAATTTCAATTGAAAGATTGTTAGCGACTTTTAAGTACCTGTAAAAGGAAGATATCACCAGGCATGATCATGTCATCTCTATAGTGACCCATATTTTCCAGCTTAATCACCTCCATGAACTATAATAAACACATAAAAGCTAATTTTAGGCTATATATTGCCAATTTGATAGCGAGGATTCGACACAAATTTGTACCTCTTCATGCTCGATTGTGTGAGCCAAGGGAAGAATGACCTGACCACCAAAACTTCCACCTCGAGACATCGGTAAACTACAGGGACCAGCTTTGATAGCAGCAGCAGAGTAAGCATCAATGCCACTATCAGCCCACTCCGATCGATGTTCTCGTAAGAATCTGAGAAGTATTGCTGGAGGCACATTCTAACAAATGGAAAGAAAGAACATTCTTGAGTTTTCTTATCCTTCATAACTAGTATTAGATCTTCTGCTTTAATTCACATACTTGCAACACATGTAGAACTGACCTGCAATAACATGGATGCTTTGGCACATAGAACCGCGGTGCCTACCGAAGGAAATCCATTACTGTAAGAAAGATTTATACCCATCATCTTGCCAGGAGAGGAGTTCACAAGGAGAGTAATATCATCAGCACCATCACTTTCCAACATAGACCATCCTTCATCAGTAAATCCATTAACAGCCTCATTAAAGCCCCTGGAAATAGAACGAGTTAGATTGCCATAGATATATGTGTGTGTGTGTGTGTGTGTGTGTGTGTTTCTGTGTGTATACATATGTATATTGAAAAATGATCTGCTGCACAAACAATGTACACTGAAGGGACTAATTTACTCATTGGCTTATAATATAGGGACGGGACCTGTCAGGTAGTTTAATCGAATTATGAAAGAGTGAGATGAACATACTTGCTCAATTTCTGACTAAGTGCACGTAGAGCTGCAGGTCTTCTTCCCCAACCAGTAACATTCGGCTGAGATATTTCTTGAGAAATCTGCCTTAAATGACGCAAAGCCTGCATAAATGACAAAAAGTCATAAAACTTGTCATATCCAAACCATGAAAAATATTTAATTGTTATAGATTCTAGGAATAGTCTTACATACCGCCATTGTTGTCTTCTGAGCAAGTAATGTTGAGGACTCATAGAGGGGGCGCAACACTTCAGGAACACTCCAAGGCTACATACAAGCAACAATGTGATACATTGTCCATGTTAATAATAATAATAATAATAATAATAATAATAATAATAATAATAATAATAATAATAATAATAATAATAATAATAGGAAGCAAGGTAAGTTGTATGTATGTATGTATGAATGTATGTATGTATGTATGTATGTATGAATGTATGTGTATATGTATGTATACCTCCAAATCCATGTGATCAACAATGTGAATGATGGATCCACCGCCTTCACAAGGTCTAATTAGGTAACCACTAGGCAGCATTTCTGCTCTAACGAAATTCGCTGCTGGCGGCATATTCGGACCGTTCTGAGTATTGTTAAGTGATCTTTCACATACCTATAAGAAGCAATATTGTCACAATAACAATCAAAACTATAACAGATGAAGTTTTTTTACGGTAAAGGAATAACAAAAGGTACAAAGTAAATTAGTAGCATACCACAAGACTACCATCTTCTAAAACAGATGTGTAGCGAAGCAACCAGAAGTCACGAGCTGGTGCCAATGTTGTTGGCGCATAGAGCTGAAAGAAGATGACGAAATTTTATGATACTTTTGTTGAACTTGAAAGGGAAAGGAAAATGGGGGTAGTGAGTGTACCTGCATGTAAAGCAGTTCAATGGTCCCACCGTTTCCAGTGGACAACACGTTTATAACATCCACGGCTCGGCAATCACGGAACCATGACGGCCGATCTTTAAGGATTTCAGCGACCTGAAGGATATATATACATATGTAAAAGTTAAGTCTTCAATAAGATCATATGTTCTCACACTTGGCTACGTTAGGATTACACTAACACAAGGAAAGTAAGAGAAAATCACACTCTTTTTTTTAATAACTTCGAAAGCCTTCCTTTTCCTTGAATGATTTAGTTTTTATTTACCGGAAAAGCTATGGACAAAAAAGTAGGGTTTATTTTAAAACGTAAATTAACATTTTTTATCTTTCTTTTTTTTTTGTAAGTTACGTTATAAAAAATGATATAATTGATAATTTCCTTTACTTTTCAAGTTTAATTAAATAAATATTGTAAATATATATATTACTTTCCTTTACTAAAATACATGTATATCATTTCCTTTACTTTATAATTATTTATCCAAACATAAAGTTATAGTGAGCATTCGGTCAAATTCAATGGAAAGAATTTGAAAACGAGTCCTATTTTATATCGAAAATTTTTCTTGAATTAAATAAAAAAATGGACAAATTAAATTACAACATTGATGACAATTTGACTAAATTCCAAGTTAGAACAGGTATTAACATAAAAGAAAAATAAAAGAATTTAGAACTTTTTAGGTTTTTTTAATACTATATAATTTTTATTCTTTCATAATTTTTCTAATTTAATAAATTTTTGGATTTTTGAAGATTATTTGGAATTTTATGTAATTATTTTTATTTTTTAAATGATTTTTTTAAAAGATTTGTCTTTATTTTTATTTTTATAATTATAAAAAATTTTATTAAATTTTTAAAAAAAATTAAATATTTTTAATAGTATATAATTTTTATAAAAATGTTTAGTTGATTTTTTTTTAAATTTGAGGGATTAATTTATTTAATTTAAAAATTAACATAGAATTAAAGAGGCATTTACACCAAAGAAAAAAAATGCCTAAACTCCAAATCATTGTTTTGTTATTTGAAAATTTGGATATTTGAGTTGTGAAATATCAAATTTAGTAACTTAATTAGTCGAATAATTTCTTCTTCTTCTTTTTTAAATTTTCGAAATAAAAGTTACCCTGGTAGGATCAAGTCCCACAAGTCCGCATGCACGTGCTGCCACTCCAGTGCAACCATGAGAAATAGCAACGATTCCAATAGAATCCGGACCAGGCTGCAGATATAAGAATCACATGTTAGAAATGAAAGAGCTGTTCATCTTCACAAAAAGGCATGTTATCCTAGGACAGATATAATATTTCAAAAGAAGCATTTATTTTCATTATTATATTAAACAATGAAGACCCTTAACCCATGAAGCAATAGAGAAAGTGGGATAGTGGGGTTATCCTCCTAGATATTGACATAACAAAATATGTGGGTTTTGATGTTGCTTAGAAGATTAGCAACATTTTTTTACTTTTTTTACAGAAAAGATATTGATCTGGATAATGACAAACCATAATGGAGTATATAGTTTAATGACTAAAAAGAATAATGACAGAGAGCAAGCAGTAAACCTTCATCCCAGGCATTTGGACCCACTCCACAGCGGTTCCAGTGGCCTTTGATAAAAACTCTGTTAAAGTTTCATCTGCAATAGACAAAAGTCTAGAAACCATACAAACCATATAAGACACCAACAATGGTTTTAATTTTCTGAGAAGCGAGAATAGAAAGTGACATAACGAAAATTAAAGAGAATTCCACCACTAACCCTGCAGGACTGGCATCTCTTGGAGGATGCTGAGGAGTCAAATGGTGTTGATGACCACTTGTCACCACTGAGTCACAGCTTGTATCTGTGGTGGCTAACCCCGCCTGCTGTTGAGACTGTTGGCGAAAGTAGCTTTTTTCATAAACAAGTTGGGAAACTTGTTTTTGTAGCCTATCGTTCTCCTCCATTAACAGTTTATTCATGGCTGTCAACTTCCTGTTTACAGCTTGGAGACGAGATGCCTCTTTCCTTTGTTTTTCTCTACATCTGTGGAAAACGAAAACCCATCATCCTCATCAACTCAACTGAGTGAATTACTATATAAAAAAGGTTGTGGATTTTTATGTATATATAAAGAGTAATGACCTGCGATTTTGGAACCAAACTTTGATCTGCTTAGGCTCGATGTTGGAGAGGATAGGGTACTCACGAATGAGCTGTTGACGACGCATAGAGCTAGGCTTAGGACATTCATAGTAAAGACGTTCTAAAGCTTCGACTTGCTCGGGTGTGTACCTCACATATTTCCCATTATCCATTGCTATCTTGTTCCCTTCTTTGCAGGATGAGGTCACCGCCATCATCACGTCTTTCCCCCATCAAAAAACCAAAAACAATAATTTTTTTTTTCAAATGCATGCGTAAAAGAATACATCTATAATAGTACTAGTAAAAAGGAGAAAAACAAAACATACCCTTTTCTTTTCTTTTTTCTCTCTCTGGGAATTTTTACAAACGCAATCGGATCACCGGCGGGACCTCAAAACTCCATTCGAATTCTCAAAACGATCAAAGCAAAAAAAAGAAAAAATCTTTGGTCTGGGTTGCTGTTGTAGACGGTTTTGTGTTAGTGCGGCGAGAGCAAAGGAAGGAACATGTTGGAGAAGATGATAAAAAGGTGTGTTTTTGTTAATGTTTTGTTTGTGGATGGTGATAAAGAAAGAACAGAGAGGTCTGTGAGAGAGTTTCAACTGGGTGGGGGGGGGGTGGGGGGGGCGGTGTTAAAATAAGGAAAATGGGTGTTTGAAGGAAATGAAAGTGAGGGAGTAGAGTCAGAGAGATGATATGAAGGGTTGAAAAGAGGAAGATTGGGAGTGTTGGAAGGAAAATTACTTCTCTTTTAAACCGCTCTGTAACTACTTGCTTTTTCCTTTTTTGTTTCACTCCCTAATTTTTGTTGTCAACCTTTTACGTCAAAAATAATTTTTTTTAATTTAGGATGATATTTGTTTTTTTATATAATATTTAGAATTACTCATAATTTTTACTCAATTTTTAAATAAAAGAATAATGCGTTCTAGCACATTTAAATAAAAGAATAATTTTTACTCTTTGCACCATTGAATTTCTTTCAATTTACAGAATACTTTGATACTTTCTGATTGGGACATCAGTTGGGCTTGACTCTTTAGATTATTAGCTTGGAGACTATGGAAGAATCGTAATCTCTTTATTTTTCAAAGGAAATAATGGAGTTCTAGTGATATCATTGAAGTTTCAATGTGCTGGGCCAAGCATTTGCCTTTGACTTCTAGAGAAGGCTTGAATGATAGTATAGCTTTATCACATGAGGAGCTTTCTTCTAAGGATTGGATCGTTCTCAGTACTGATGGTGCTATTCAAAAAAACATTAGGAAGAGCAGCTGCTGGAGGACTGGTACGGGATGGCACTAGTAACTGGGTGATGGCTTATAACAGATTCCTAGGAAATTATTCGATTTTTTTTTGCAGAACTCTGGGGCACTCTGGATGGTTTAAAACTCATCCAACGCAGAGGCCATAGCAACGTAATTATTCATTCAGATAGCTTGGAAGTTGTCAAAGCTATTCATGATAACGTTTCGAAGAGCTCAACTTCCGCTTTGATCAAGAGAATACACCGTATTTTATCCCAAGAAAGTCATTGGATTTTAAGATACATTCCCAGGGAGGAGAACCATTGTGTAGACTACCTTGCCAAATTGGCTTTTGGAAGAAAGGAGGATTTACATCTGTTTGAGTTCCCTCCAGATGAAGTATTAGATTTCCTTAAGTCCGACAAAGAAAATTTTTGTTCCTTTTGAATACCCCATGTATTTTTATTTTTCTTTGTTCTTTTTTCACAAAAAAAAAAACAACGACTACGTAAAAAATAATTAAAATCAAATATAGGAATATTATCTTATATACTATATGGAGGTTTTTTAAATGCTTTTTTATATCTTATAAATAAGTTTAAAGTGTAAGAAATGTCTATAATAAAAAATATAAAATATAAAATATAAATAACGCGATATTTGTTACATTGTTAACCCACTTATCAAATTTCTAAATAAACACTATAATTTGTAGTGTATCAAATAATTATCTTAAAATATAAAAGGTAACTCATATATAAAATTAAAATTTGTGACATTCCAAAAATATATTTTTAAGAGAAAATTAAATTTTGTGACATTTCAACTAATTATGTTAAAAAAATAATAGATTTTTAAGAGAATGATGATAACTTAGATGATGACACATCCACGATGTGGGTGAATTTTTTTTTGTAATAAATATATTTATTAAATTTTCATATAAAAATTAATTGATGCTTTAGTTACAATAGGATAGTTAATTTTTTATAATTATAATTAATTTTTTATTGATTTTTATATATAAAAAAAAATAAAAACACACCCTTATAAAATATAATTTAATTTGTATATAAAAAAAGTATTTTTATAATTATGTATTTTGATTATAGTTATCGGAATGTATTCTTTGTAATCGCAATGTAACTATAATTATAACTTAAAAGAAAGTTTACATATATTAATTAAAAAATACATTATGTTTAATATATAATTATACTAAAATATGATATAATTTATAATTTAATGATAATTAAATGTTTTTATAAGTCACATTGTACTATTAATTAGAAAATACGATTTCAAATTTTAGAGATAATATTATTAAAAAAGACGGATATGAATCTCAAATATACATAGTAAAATACATACGAAGAAAAAAACTTTTCCCTAATAAAAATATTAAAATTTTTGCAATAAACGGAGAGCTCTTGAAGGTTCTCCGTTGAACTAAAATATCCAATAACTGTAGTATATAGTATACACACTGTTACATATTGGATGATAGACTTACTAGGATCCCCACTCTCAACTTACGCGCGTGCTTTCCTTCTCCTTTTCTTTAGTGAAATTATCCTTTAACATGTTTCTCTAATCTAATTGCGCTCTAAGTTTGAAAAATAAAAAGAAAAATTTAGATAATGATGTGGCATAATTTAAAAATGTTGTTTAGTGTTTTAATAATTGAACTCATGGTTAAATAGGTTAGACTACTAGTTCTCGATTCAACTAATTCGATCGGTTTGACCATCGGACCAACAATATTAATTTTACTTGAATTTTTATGAATTTTTTATTATTTGTTGGTTCGACGGTCAAATTGGTTGAATCAAGAATTGATAGTCTAATAACTTGTTCAACCATCGATTCAATTACTAAATCACTGAATATGACACTTTGATATTGTATTACATCATCATCTACATTTTTTTCAAGTGGTGATGTGGCACTGAGATTGTGCCACATCATCAACCTTTTAAAATTTTTAAGTTCAATGATCAAAATAGACTTAGTTGTTAAGTTCAAAATGGACCAAATAAAGTACAAGTACCAAAATGAACCTAGTTGTCAAGTTCAACGGCCAATAGGGGTGAACAAAACTTGATTCGATAGAAAAATTTGAATATCAAGTTAATTGAACTAAGTTATTTGAATTATTCGAGTTATTTGAGTCAACTCAAATAAGTAATTCAAGTTTCGAGTTCGAGTCGAGTTGGACTTTACAATTCTAATAACTCAAATAATTTGAATAATTCAAAAAACAAATTGGTGTAAATACCCCTTTGATCCCTATCAATTTTGAAAATGAGTAAATTGGTCTCTCTCAACAAAAATTAAAAAAAATTCAAAATATTTATAAAAATTCCTAAATTTATATATTTTTTAAAAATATATTAATTTTTTTAAAAAACTTAAAGAATATATAAAGAAAGTTAAAATTTAAAAAAAATTAAAATAATAATTTTGGAACCTAAATAAGTTAATTAATTATTCGAATTTATCATACTAAAGTATATTATATTTTATTATTTTGCTTTGAAAATATTTTCAAATATATATGGTTTCAAATTTATGTGCTTTAACATGTAATTAGTTATACTGTAATAAGATTTTAATTTGACGTGTTTAATTTTTTAAGTTAACTCGAACAATTTCACTCGATTCGATTTGACTCAACTCGAATTTCATTTTACTCGACTCAATTTGAAAAAAAAATCTCAAATCGATTTAGGATGTTAAAATAGGACTCGCCAACTCGATTAACTCAAAACTTTTTCACTCGATTCGATCGAATGCTCACCCGTAGGGACCAATGTGAATCTACTTATCAAGTTCAATGGCTAAAACTGACATTATCTTCTTCTTTTTTTCACGATTATTAACAAAATGGATTTAAATGAATAAAAAAGTACAAATTTAGAAATCAAAATGGATAAAAAAAATTTAAAGGTGAATATGAAGGAAAAACTACATTATCCCAAAAAGAATAATGGAGAATGCATGCGGCCTTGGCTTCTCATAAAACATATCACACCACCTTTCCTCTCTCATCATCATCGTCGCCATCATGAATCATCATCATCTTAACTCCCTTATATTGTGACATAATAATCAAATATATGCTTTCATGTATTTTCTTTTTCCTAGGATGCTATGCTACATCACCCCCAACGCTCTACATTTATTCTCCTATACTTACTATCTCTATATTACAATGCTAATGCTTTGCCTAATTTCATTATCAATAACTCCAAAGAATGGGCTATCCCCCTCCCCCCCCAAGTGGTCTAGTGTTTGAAAACGTCTATTCTATTCCTATTAGCGTACCCACTTCCACCATAATTTTAGATTTTATATTTTTTGGAAATACGTGAATTATACGTATATATCATATCAAGTTATACTCATGATGTGGGTGAAAAAATAAATATATAAAAAGTAAAAGTGGAGCGGCAATGGACTTATTTATAAAATTTAACTGATATTGGATTTGATCTTTTGGCATGAAATATATTTTATTTTTCATCATATTATTAAATTCACATTTAAAAATAACTATAATATTTAATTTAGAATTATTATTTTAAAAAACTTGAAATAAAATAAAAGTTGTGATAGTTGTACATTTAAAAATAATTATAATTTAATAGAAGTTGTGGAAATTACACATTTAAAAATAAGTAAATTTTAATTTACAATTATTAGTTAAAAAGTTGTACTGATTTTAAAATATTGAGTTATTACTTTAATACAACCCTAAGAATAAAAGCATCTTAATTATCACTTAATTATTAATTAGTTATTATTTTGATTTATGATACTTTACATTAAGAGTAAACTACAGCATGAGTCACTAAATTATGGGTAAAATTTCGTTTTTAAAAAATAATTAAATTTAAATACATAAAAGTAACATTAAAAAATAATTTACAAATGAATCCACACATAACATTTACGTTAGTGACTTGAGTCATTAAAATCCCAAAACCTTAACTTTCTCAACACTTATCATACGGACTGACAATCTCGAAGCAGTTAACCTCATTCACGAAGGAGTTCGTAAATGTTCTAATTCTGCCTTAGTTATGAGAATCCTACAAATATTGAAACAATTAAGTCATTGGAATCTTCAACATATTCCAAGAGAAGAGAATAGCCTTGCTGATAAGATAATCAAGCTCAGGAGAGATATAAGAAACCTGGTTTGCAGTTATTTGATAAAGATTATGTAATGAGTTTTTTCAATATTTGATCTTTGAGGTGTAATTTCTTTTTTTCACCAAAAAAAAATTAACTGTAAATATTTTGCAACATTCACTGTTTAAAATTTTACCATTTCCTTGTTCAAAATTAACTTGCACGGAACTTATACTAGAAAATGGATTAAACTATAAATTTATCACCATATTACAGAAAACATTGATGTTTATCCCTATATTTTTATGAATTGATATTTGGTACATTGATTGTTAATGTATTTCATCAGTAAATTTAAAAAATTATTATGTCTTATTTTTTAATATTTTATTATACTCCTGTAGGATACTTGTCAATCTCCTGACTCCATTTGTGAAGTCTAAAAACTCCACTGCAGTGTACCGAATATTTTCCCGTACTTTATTTTGATTGATGTTTGTCATTATATCTTGTGAATATGGTTAAATTTACTACACAAATTTCATGTGATTGGATTTTGTTACTAAACTTCGAATTTTATTAAATTTTTTAGTAATTTTGATTTTAATTATGTTTTATGATTTCATTTGAATACAAAACATAACAAATATATATATAATTTCAATTATTTTATTTTATTACTTAATAAGTTAATTTGAAAAAAAAAGAATTGAAAAAATCTAAACAATAAGTTTACTTATTATAAGTAACCATTTTTAAAATTGAATTGTAAAATTCAATCAAAAATCAAATTTTAATGACGAAATTCAATCAAATAAAAGTAAAATAGAAAGATTCAATATAAAGTTAAAATATAGTGATAATGACAAATTTTAACTTACACCTAAAGTATAACAGTAAATTTATTCATTAACCCCGAATTAATTAATTTATCATTCAAACCTATAGTTTAACTCCTAATCTTGATAATAAGAATAAGAATCAAATCCAAATGCTACTGTTTTTTGAAACTGGATTTGTGGTCTAACCAGTTAAACTATCGATTTGTCAATTCAACCAATTTAGTTAAAAGATTATCAAAAAAATATTTTTTTTAAAAATGTTCGACAAGTTTTCAGCTAATTCAACTGGTTCATACTAATTCCCATTAAACAGATTTATGTCGTTCTTCAAACCGATACCTCAACTAATTTTACATCCGATCAGTCCAACATCATCACGGATTACTAACCTTTGAGAAAAACATTATTGTTTTATAAACAATAATACTTTTCTCAAATCACCCCAAAATGAATGAAAAAAAGTAGTATTTGTTAACTTTGCTAATATGACGTACATATGGATTGCCATCTGCGTGGGCATCCATATGTACGTCACATTAGCAAAGTTAACAAACATTACTTTTTTCATCCATTTTGGGGTGATTTGATAAAGAAAAATGCAAGTTCAATGGCTAAAAGAGATAATAAAAAAATAAAATAGAGGGCTAAAATTTTCTTTTTTTAAAGTGGAAGAATAAAAAAAATCATTATCCCAATATTTTAATCCTGAAATAAGTAAATTAAAATTCAAAATCCCCAAACTTAATTAATACTCAGTTTTAAAAAATAATTATATTCGGATTTGCTTTACCAATACTCATTATAACATGTATCTTGAGAGTTAATCACTTAAAATAGAATTGTCAAAGGAATTCACCTTTTTGTTTTATGGATCTCTTTCTAAGACAAAACGAGTCAATGCCACTAAAGGAAATATATATATATATATATTTGGTAAGTCAATGAAGGGTCATCTCAAGAATCCCAATTTCAAACCCTTTTCACTTGGGTCCTCCTGTCAATTTAATTATTATTAAGGGATTAAAAGAAAAATCCAAGGTTACCAATTTTTTAAGCAATTGGGTAAAAAATAAGGGCAAAGCAATGGCAGACCAAGTTAAGTGGTATGCTTTGATTCTTGGGTTACCCGCATCCTTAATTAGACTTTTTATCCGCTATCAATGGCTATACTACGCGTCTTTTTCTTTTACATTTACGTACTTACGTTTTATTCATTTCTTGTTTCAATCATTCTAGCTTCAATTTTAATGTTGGATTTTTTTTACACAAAAAATATATTTTAAAATAGGTTCGTCATAAAAAAATTACTATGCCTCGATTTTGATTTAAATTTGTGTTATATGTATAAGAAAATTGGAAGAAATGAAACTTAACTTTGACTTAGACCCTAAATTGATTCACCGAACTCGAACAAACCTAGCAAACTAAAGAAGAGACAAATGCAACCGGGCTAGTGAAAGCATGAGCCCAACAAACCTAGAGTTCAAAGGACAACAACAATAAGTTAAGCCAATTGTTGATAAATAATTGTACAAGTTGTTATAACAGAATCACTTATAAAAGAGTATCTGTAACAACTACTGAAATCATGAATAAAATTACAAAAATTTCTCTTCTAAAACTTCATTCTTTCTATTCTATATCCCTAATTTCTCAAAAGTTCAATTACAAATTTACTCAAATCGTTACAAATTGGTATTAGAGCTGACAAAAATCCACTTTCAACCGGAAAAAATCTAGGAAAACAGTAACCATTGTTGGACTGGATGGAACTAGCTTGCAAAAGGAAAGCACAGATGCAAAATTTGAAGAACAATGGAAAGTATTGAGGCTAGATTCGCAGGGACTCAAGGGTACATAACTAAAATTTTGAATATGTTGTCTCAAAAGGGGGAAGGACCACTACCACAAAATAGTGCAATTGTTCAAGACAAGCTCAATTAAACACAGTAGCCGCATTTATCAAAATTTGATGGTAAAAAACCCATACACATAATGACTTTAAAACTAACCCGAACAAATAACCCAGGACAAAGGTTAATCAAATATGTCAAACCTTAATTTATACTACTTTAGGTTAACCAAGTCTTTGATTTAAGCTTAAAAGATATAAGGTGGAATGGGACACAGCAATGGCTTAATACAAAAGAAAAAAAAAAACAAAGTAAATTGGTGTTGTTTAGTGGTGATTTTGTTTTTTAATTAATTTTATTGCAAGATGTCAACGGCTGTTAATAAAAAAAAGGTGGCTGCTAAAAGTGCTAACATACCCCGCCACTCTCGCTTGTTCCATTGAAAACGGTGCCACTAAGAAGATTGCGCTCAAATTTTTAAAATTGTCCTCTTTTTCTTTTAATAAATGGATCAACGAATAATAGTTTGACGCGTGTCCCACAAGAGGTTGTAACGTGAGGTTGACGCCAGCTGACCACGTCCTCCTGGCCTGTGTATGTTTTCAAAAGGCAATAACTTTAAATTTTGTATAATAGTGTTTTATAAAGACCAAACATTAATCTACAAACAAAGGTGGAAAAACAATCCACTTTCTGGTACGTTATATTGTAGATGTTTTAAAAATATTTTGAAATTCTAAAAACAGGAAAGTTATTTTTTATTTTCTAAATATGGCAACGATATCTAGTGATAATTATCGGTTTGGTTTGGTTGATTTTTTTTATTTTTTTTAACTATACCTCATAATTCATTTTGGTTTAATTAGGTTTTCGATTTTTCATATTAATTTTAGATTTTGAATTTTTAAAATTTTATTTTACGATTTTTAAATATTACTTGGAAAATGTTTAAAGTATTTTTCATAAATATTTTTAAATAAATAATAATCAATAACTTTTATAAGATTTTTTTTAAAATTATATAAAATTTTAAGCTATTTTTATTATTTTAAATAAAAATATTTATTTTATATTATAAAATTAAAATTAATTATAAATTAAATAAAACAATATAATTCATTTCGATTTCGGGACAATCTTTAACTTGCATTCAAGTCGGTTTTCAATTTTTCTTGCTTAGCTGGCTATTGATTTTTGTTTAACTATGTATTTTATAATTCTTAAACTACGTTGTATGATAAATGAAATTATTAAACCGTTGCTAGTGTTTAGACTAAGTGCTTGAAAGGAGTGATAGGAAAGTGAACACTTCTTTGGCACCAAATCTGAAAACTAAAAACACAAAGATCACGTAGGAATTGTTTACATAGTTCAGTTTCCTTAAGTCTGTGGAGCTTAGCTCAGTAAGAAATATTCACTCTCTTCACCAGTTACAACAAGTGAATCTAACCTATAATACACTCCATGATGATTCTTCTCACTTTCGAATATTGAAGAACAATACTCTTACAACTAAGTTCACCCTACAAACCAATAGTGGACTATTGGCAGTTAATCATATAGAGTTTCAATCCAATTTAAATGTCCATGTTCTTTTAGGTGATTTAATTCGATCTAATTTTCAATAAGAGTCTTCCGAATAATGTAATCTATTCAAACTGTTCAATAAATTGACAATACTCAAATATGAAAATTGTCACTCAACAACTCGTGGGCACTTTTTTAATACTTCTAGTTTTATATTTTTTTAATAATAAATATTGAAAAGTAACATATTGGTATTCTTGCAATCAATCACCAAATTTTAATTTAAATGTAAATTTAAAGATAATTTTTAATTTAATGAAATAATTAAAAATATTTTTTTAAAAATAATTTAAATAATAATTACAATTATTATAATATGCTAATATATATATATATATGTATATTTGTGTATATTTATAGAGTAGTATCTACAAACACATGTCTAATGATTTAAATCGTAAAACAAAAAAACAATGTACTTCGTAGTCACTTTTATGTGGGTCATGGACTCCGAGAGCTTTAACAACGCTTCAGATTATCCTCATCTTTGGAGTTCACCGTAGCTTGATGCGGCCCATCATCGTGGATGTCACCATTTTTCTTGTACTTGATCTTAGAGCCGTATTCGCCTAGGAACACCCATCGAAATTCTAAGGGATCTCTTTAGGGTTTTGGTTTTTGCATTTTGAGGGATAAATTTGATTGGTATTTTTTATGGGTACTTTGCTTGGAATTCTTTTTGGGGATTTGGTATTCTTCTAAAAAGTTATCTCTATCCTTTTTATTTTCTCATATGCTACTTTTAATAGAAACTTTAGAAACTCTTCCTATATTAGCTTGATTTACTATTTAGATAGTTTTTATAATATTTATGTATATAATTTATTAATTTATTTTTAATTTTAAAAATGCATATTTAACTTATGATAAATTTTTAAAAAATTGTTTAGATAATTTAAATGATTTATTTTTTAGATAATTATTTAGATAAATTTATCAATAATATATTAATAACTTAGATTATTTAGATCATTTATAGTTTTTTTAATAAATATGTTAATTTTAAATAAATTATTTATGATTGTAAAAAAATATTAAATTTTAGTTAAAATATATAATTATTGTTTATAATTAAAATAAGTTAAGTTTATGATTTAATTTTTAAAAATTAATTTTATTAATTAAACGTCGACATTATTAACATATTAATATATTTAAACCAAATTATTAATAATTATTAAACATCAATATTATATTATTAATAACTTAAATTTGATATTTTTATGATATTAATAAATTATTCATTAAACCTAATCATATTAAATTGTTTTATAATTTTTATATAATTTTAAATAATTTACGTTTAATATTAGTTTTTTTAGTGATTTGATTTAATACCCGTGCAATGCATAATTATAAACAATAATTAAAATAATTTATGTTTAGACATCCAATTTTTATTAAAATATTATAATTTCAAAAATAATATATTTATTAAAAATATATTATATTTCAAATTATATTTGCTTTGTAGTAAATATATCCCGTTTGTCCAATTTTTATTCATATATTTATCACGTTATTTATAATACTTTTATTTATATATTTAATTAAATAAAAATATTATTATTTTATAATTTTTCATTTTAAAATATTTAGAAAGGATAATTTGATAAGAAATATATAAAATGATTTTTAAAATTATAGAAATTAAATAAACTATTTAAAAAAATTATAAAAATAAAGTGATCAAATTATATAAAATATGAAAATTAGGGAGACCGAAACAAAAATTTGACCTCCTCCTTATATATAGGTCTCCTCTATCGTTGGCCCTCCTTCCAACTCTTCAAAACCTGGTTCTAAAACAAGGATTGTAAACATTAAGATGTGACCCATATTTTAATATCGTCAATAGATTGAAATTTGTGTATTTATAATATATATTAAAAAAAGAAAACTTAAAACTTAAGTGGCAAATTATAAGATTTGGCCCTCCAAATTCCCATCTCATCATGGGATTAAGATTCGAATCCTATAACTCTAATCATGTTTACAAATTAAATTGTAGTTAACGACGAACATCATAAAAAGTAGGTGAGCAGTTAACAAGACAAGCGTGTAGTTTAAGTATATCATACACTTGTGTTTCTTTAATCTTCTATATATCATTACAAAAAGTTGCTCAATATATGTTGATAATATTTCTTTACCGAAAGGTTGATTTAATTAAAGATTCTTATTAGGTTATTTTATCAGATCACATTAGGATTCGCTCGAAGATTGATCTTATAACATTTGAATTCACATGCAACAAAGATAAGACCTCGTAAGTTTACTACCAAAACTTTTCAGAGTTTGATCGGGTCATAGATAATATCTAATTTCAGTAATACGAAGCTTTCTACTTTACACAGATACTCTGCTCATAATTGTCCAAAGACTTTCAGGTTATCACCAATGACTCTCGACACATCGTGTAAACTTTCTCCTATGCTTTGTATATATTTAATGTTCAAATATATGGTTTAAGATACAAAAATTTAAAAATAAGAAAGAATAAAAAATTGAGATAGCAATATCTTGGGTGAATAAAAGAAGGGTGTCTCATAGGATTTGGCCATGTGAATTGCACAAGAATGGAGATTGCACCCAAATTTGGGCATGATTTTCAATATACCTACTTTCATGTGTATATATATATATATATAAAATATAGTATAAATGTTGGAGTAACGTAGCATGAGCTATAGTAATAGCTTTAAACTTTGTGAAGAAGCAAAGATATGAAGCACGCGCAGTCAAATGAGATTTTTACGGGTGGATGGGGGTCTTAAAAAAAAAAAAAAAGTAGATGTAAGGGCGGGCCGTTAACGAAGTGGGGGCCCCACTTAACGGCGGGGAAATAGAGAGATTTGGCCCACTTCTGGCCCATCATTATGATTTTGCTACTGCCAATACTAGATGTTTCATGCATTTCCAATTTATTTTAGATGCAATGATGATGGCAATTAATTCTTTTTAATTTTATAAAGTTAAATTAAAATACTTGCTGCTTGCTTAATTTTCTTTTTATACTTTTATGAAGTGAAGTGTAAAAACTTCCATAATAATGTATTGTATATTTTATTATTATTTTATAAATATTTGTAAACTCTTTCACTTATGGTAATATAATTGTTTATTTATAAATACTCGATTTCACAACTCAAGCACGATATATTTGAAGTGATTGCAAGCACTTAATATGATAAGAAATTCATCTCGAATGGTCCAAAGCGGTAGGCAAAAACTAGAAATAGAATCGGGCATCCACCAAACTGGAGAGGATGACGATAAAACTATTCTTAAAATAACTTGCAAAAGTAAGATTACATGCACAGGCAAAACTGAAAAAAGTGCTACAAGAGCAGACAAAAACTTCTAAAAATGAAGACTTATTAAATAATGGAAAAAAAACATATAAAACTTTATACAACATGGGTCAAAAACGGCTCGTAAAATTATTTATTATTCTGAATTACTCTTAAAATAGAAATAAATTAAGAAGCCGATAAAAAGCCACCTACTTTTCAAGAGAAAATGCTGGTGGATGGTGGAGTTTCAACAATGACAAACATCGTAATTTGTTCATCACAACTTGTGAAGATAATAAAAATACCCGCAAAATAAATCTATAAACTAAAAATAGAGAAAACACATGGAGTGAATGTGAAGAAGAAAGAAAGAGAAGGTTAGTAGAGGGAGAAAAAGGTGGACAGTAGCTAACTCAGAAGTGGTACCTGGGCAAAAAAAAAAAAAAAAAAAAAAGAAGCAATAAAAAATCGAATCACATAAAAAAACTAAAAGAAAGAAAGAAAATTTATAGAAAATATTTGTTTTTTTTGTCTAACTCAAACCACATAAAATAAATTTTAAAAATCGAGTCAATTAGTTTATTCAATTTACATAGATAATTTATTTTATTCAATTTTTGGTATAAAAAAAAACCAGATCGAATTTAACTCTAATTAAAACTTTCAAAGTCAAATTTCATCATAGTGAATTTTATATTTACATTGAGTTGTGTATATGTCCTATGGTTTAAGTGAACATATGAATTTCACATTCAAAAAGATGAATTTATTCATAAGAGTTTAGATATTTTAATAAAATTGAAACCCATGTAATAATTTACTGATATTCAGTTAATTATTCAGTGAAATACCAATATAGTGAACTAAATGTATATTTATAATTAAAAATAATAAATAAAAATTAATAAATATTGATTACAGACATATTTTACTTTATAAAAGAGAATATAAATTTAAATATTGGAGATAATATTATTAAAAGTGTAACCACAAATTTTAAAACAAACTTAAAAAATACTAAAAACCAAAGGAATATATATATATATATATACATATATGAGTGATTAGTGAAGTAGAATAACGAATGGAATGGGCGGTAAAGCCCACAATAGAACCCAAACGCCCAGTCTGGATTCAGGTTTCATGTGCGGTATTCATCCTATCAGCAGGCTTACAACCCTACTTAACTTTGAATTATTTAATTTTAGGCTAAAATACTAAATAAGTCCTCCAAAAATAATTAAAATTTTAATTAAATTTCTAGATGAAAAGTGTATTTAATTGAGCCATTTGAATCATGATTTGTACTCAATTAAGCTCTTTAAATTTATTTTTTCGTTGAAGTCCCTAATCAGTTGTTAAGTGTTGACGTATTGATTGACACGAAAAATAATGACATGACAACAGACGTAGAATGACAATATAAAGGCTTAAATAATTTTTTATTATCTTACAATGGCTTTGATTTTTTAATTATTTCATGAGGGATTCATTGATTATTTAAGTAAAAAAAATTGAATTTCTAATTAAAAAAGTATAAATTATAAAAATCATAAAAAATATTAGAAATTTATAAGTTATTATAAACAATTATATAAAAAATTTAAAAGATATATAAATTTATTTAAATTATTTAAATATTATAAAAATTATAAAATCATAAAAAAATTTAAAGAAAATTTATTAAAAATAAAATTACTACACCATTTTTGTTTTCTCTCAAACACTATCTTACATCTTACTCAACTAAAACTTTATTAAGCGGAAGTGTTCATGCCGGGCTGAGCTTAGGCCCAATTTAAAAAATTCAAGCCCAAGCCCAATAGAGTTGGCCTGCCAGAATGATTCCTTTCACTATTTAATAAAAATATTTTATTTAATTTTACCATAAAATATATAAAATATTAATTTAAAATTATTTTTCTATTTTTTTATTTTGTGAATAGTAAATCGAATCTGCCTATGAACACCTCTCCTCATTGCCTACCTTATGGTATCAAGCAGAAGCCACTTACTCCATGCCCACACAATATTTCCTTATTGCTAAAACTAAAGACACCAAACAAACAAAATAACAAAACTTTTCTATAATTTTTTTTCTTTCTAATTTTACAACATTTTAACATTTAAAATAAAATTTTATGAAGTTTCTTATTTTTATAATCTTTTATTAATTTTTAATAATTTCTATAAATTTTAAAAAATATATATATAACTGATCTGTAGTTTTTGTAATTTTTAACGATTTCACAATTTTATGATAATTTGTTTATAATCTATAATATTTAATTATAATAATTTTAAAAAATAAGATTAAATTATCAATTAAACCCTTGTAAAATAAAAAAAATTAATTAATATCTCGTAAACTAATAAAATATCAATTACACTCTCCACCTAAATAATTTTTCCATGTCAACTTGTCATCTCATCACTTAATGATCATCAGGAGCTTGGGCGGAAAAATGAATTCAATTAGGTACAAGTCATAATTTAAATGACTAAATTGGATGCACTTTATAACAAAAGTACTTAATTAATTTTTTTAAATATTTTGAGGAGGCTTATTTTTAACATTTTAGCATTAATTTTATACTGAATTTTGAAATATTCATTTATTTTTAAATTGAATTTATGTTTAAATTTAAAAATTAAAATTTTAGTCAACACATTTTTTATTCAATGTCTGAACTATTATATAAACTGCCTCAAACCCTTAACTTTTAAGGATATTACACCTTTAAACCCTAACTTTCATATTACTGTAAGAACACGAATATCAATAGAATATATCTGATTAGAAAGAAAAGAAAGTAAAAGACATGTTATGATGAGAGCATTTGACTTATCGTTTAGTCATAACATAGGATAGTGTAAGAAACTACCGGTCAAAAGTAAGAATTTTATACGCCTTACATAATTCAAAGTTTTCATTAATTTAATAACAATACAATTAATTATAAGTAGTGAAAACGATTGTACGAAACAGAAACGTCATATCATCATATATTATTTATCAATTATTTAATATTTTTTAAATATTTTTTATGTCATTAATACATTGTTTTGGTAATTTTTTTAATCTGAATCTTAAATTTAAACTCTAAAACTCTAGACCTTAGATTTAGGGTTCAGAATTCAGGGTTTAAAGTTTAGAATCCAAGATTTAGGTTAAAAATTACAAAAATAATGTATCAATAACATTAAATAATTGATAAGAGATACAAAATAGCGTAACGTCTCTATTTTATACGATTATTTTTCGTGATATGATTTTTTTTTTAAAAATATGAGAAGATAATATGTATATATATATATTCAAATTATGTGATTATTTAGGTGAGTCAGTGTATTGAAACCATATTATATGCAGTTGGAGCATGCAATGAGTTTAGCAAGTAAAAAGGAAATTGGATTTTATATGGTAAAATATGTTGATTAGCTACCCTTATCCTAATTTTCTTAACAGCTAAGTTCTTGGAATAAAAAAAAAAAAGGGCTTTTGTTTATTTAATTAAATTTGTCACTATCTCCTCAAATTTCAATTCATTTTGGGGACAACCATATATGCACTCGTACGCTAAGTCCAAATATTTGATTCCATAACCTTATAATTAATAATTTCATTGGTTCATTCATTTTGGACCGACATTAGAATTCCAACACGTAATTCCCTTTTAAGTTATAAAAAAGGATGTAAACATTTTTTTAATGCGAGATGAAAAAAAGAAATGATTGACGAATTTACACGTAAATTCCAATTATAGGGAAGAAAAATCGTATGTCCAACTATTGTTATACATTTTGGATAAAGATCAACTATTATATTTAATTTTAATCTGTTGATAACATTTATATATATATATATATCCATACACATATACAATTATACTGACATCCTCAATGTCCCAATGTTCCTCAATATCTAAATAATAGAGTGGTAGACTATTAACTAACCCATCATATATTTGAATTTACTTTTTTAACATAGTTACATCTCTTTCCAGAAGATGATCGAGTTTTCCTATCTTTTAATATGTGCTCAAGTCTTTGAATTTATGAAGCCTCGTTTCTATTAACATATTACAATATTATTTTTTTACTAACATAATGACACCAAGCTCTTATTGCAACTCACGCCAATAATTAAAAACTGTTTTCTCTTACTTATTGCATCAAAAGCTAAATTACAAACTTCTGATAAAAATAAGTAGTTCTGATCAGAATTGTAATATAAATTACTCAGGAGCGTAGCTATGAGTTGGCAGGGCCCCAGCCTCCCTCCTAAAATGAAAAAAAATTCATTTAAACCTTTTAAAATTTTTTAAATTTTAAATTAGTAAATATAAAATTACACTTAAAAATGATAAAAGTTATAAAGATATAGACTATTAAAATTATGAAATTATATTTTTATTATCGTAAAAATTATAATTTAATTTCGACTCCTAAAAAACTTTTTTAGCCCTATAAATATCCCTACGTTTTATAGATCAAATATGGATCCTGAATCAAATGTGAGTTTTCATGTAAATTAATACTAAAAAAAATCTAAACTAAAAATCAATACTTATTAAATTATTTAATAAAATTTATTCATTCTGCTATCAAATATATAGTTCTTACAATTTCTTTATATATAGATAAAAATAAAAATAAAAATAAAAATACTTGATTTAATTTTAAAAAACAAAATTCATTAATTAAAATTTGAGAATATTAAAATTTTTAAATGAGAAAACACTAGAATTTATTTATTCTCTTTTCAATACAGAAACTAAAGATCATGTTTTGTCAAATTTGTCCCCAATGTTTAGAGATAATTACCAAGCAGTCAAATCATTTTCAGACATCAACCAAGCTCTCTATTTCATGCTTAACCAGCGCGATTTATATCAGTTTCATATGCTTTTTAGTGTTTACCTCTCTCTCAACTATATCAATACTAAAGCTTCATACTCTCTGGAAAAGAAATGGAATCCACCGCCGGGACAGCCGATGATTCCGGCAACATGCCGCACAAAGTTGTTGCTGTTGCCGCTGGTGAAGCTCATACTTTGGCTCTCTCTGGTAAGCTTTCGTTTATTACCTCAATTCCTTCTTCCCTAATCTCTATATGGTGATAAGAATTTTCAAAGTTAAGGTGTTTTTGCAATGAATGGAATTTGCAGGGGATGGGTACGTGTATTCATGGGGCAGGGGAATGTTTGGGAGACTCGGGACTGGTTCAGAATCCGACGAGATTTTCCCGGTTCGGGTCAAGATCCAGAACTCAGAGCTTAAGCTTATAGCTGTCGCTGCTGGCGCTTATCATAGTCTTGCTCTTGCAGGTTTATTATTATATTCTTAGGTACCATGCAAATTGTTCTTTGTTGAATCAGTCTTTTTTATGTTTGTTAAAATGCTACACTGAATATATGGCAGATGATGGATCAGTTTGGTCTTGGGGTTATAACGTATGTATCCTTTTTATAGTGGGTTTTATGGCAAAATTTGTTCCTGGAAACGGCATTGCTATCATCTATTTTATATGTTTTCTTGATTTATATATTTTGGTGTATCCCTTGACTGCCATATGGATGGCCAACTTGGTCTACATGGGGAGAATTCTTTGGCACCTCAATTGATGGAGCGGTTTCTTGAATTGGGCTCCCCTGATCAATCAAAAGATGAGTTAGAGACGAAGAGTAAAGCACCCTTGAAGGTATGTCATAAGTTATTTGCTGTTGGAGTTCACTTCAAATGCTATGTTCTATATTCTTCTCATTGTTTGTTCTACCATAGATTTGTGCAGTCAAGGCTGGAGGAATGACTTCGCTTGCTATTGATAATCTTGGAGCCCTTTGGATGTGGGGCAATTGTCCACAGGAGAATAACAATGGTGACGCAAGCTTGACATTTGTGAGTTGTTTTACTCCAATTCCTGTTTGGGATTTTCACGGCCATACTGTTGTTAAGGTTGCATGTGGAAATGAGCATGTTGTAGCCTTAGTCAGTGCTGGAGAAAGGCATAAAGGTGATGATCTCCTATGCTACTCTTGGGGTGGCAACGGCCATGGCCAATTAGGCCTAGGAGATACAGAGAGCAGGGCTCGTCCTGAAATTGTTGGAACATTTAGCCAGGACATTCAATGGACGGTTTATGAGGTAGCATGTGGTGCCTTCCACACTGCTTTGCTTACTCGTAAAAAGAGACCAAGTGACACACTTGAGAGTATGTGTTGGACGTTTGGCCTTGGGGACAGGGGGCAACTTGGGCATGGAACCACTCGAAGTGCATTGGTTCCTGAACCTGTGAAAGAGTTACCGCAGCCTGTATATCTGGTTTCTGTTGATTGTGGATTGTTTCACACTAGTGTTGTTTCATCAGCCGGAGATGTGTGGTCATGGGGAATGGAAAAGGGTCTAGGTCTATGCCCTGATGCTAGTTTTATAGGAACAGATTCAGGTGACGCCATTTCTCCCCTACGGATACACGGACCTAAATTTAATGATCCGGTTCAAGTAGCTTGTGGAGCTGCACATACTGTTCTTGTTGCACATGATGGATACAAACTATGGTCCTGGGGCAGGGGAAGGAGTGGAGTTCTTGGAAATGGTAAAACTGTTGACTGTTTCAGCCCAACAATCGTGCTGTGGCCTCCACTGAATGAGGATTTCAAGCAAGAAGAGCTGAATCAGGATGATAAAATTGTAGATCAAAAGGGTTCTGATGGAGTCTCGGAGATGGAGAAGAAGTTATCTTTGGCCATGGAAGAGATGAAGCTCCTCCAATCAAAACTTTCCACCATGGAACGCTATGCAAGCATACTTCACGGTTCAATCTTTGGTAAACCTTTTGAAGTGCAAGATATTCCGATCTCATTGCAGAACTCTGGCACTTTTGATATTGCAAGGGAATGGGAAAACATGTTGGAGTCATCAGATCGTAGCGGGCTTGTTAGGTTGGAATTGTTCTACCGAAACATGCTGACGGGTGTTAAGGATAAGATTTTGAAGAAACGGATCCAGGAGTTAATAAAGGAGTGCCTTCCTTCTTCAGCACAAGGAAAATAGTGATGTAAAATCATAATAAAACAACGGAAGCATTGGTACATTCAGCATTTTATTTACTGTGATGAGCTTCCCCTATTACAGGTACAAAATACTATTTCCTCTTTCTCATTTTTTATAATAAGGATGATATATCTAGTGCAGTCAAGAATTACTTACCATGTTGTTTCTGGTCATAAATCACACTCATACTGTTCTTAGACATTTATTATTGTAAAGGTTATGGCATTGATTGGTTTGCTATATTTATAATAAGATTGATAGTTTATTACTTTTGCTTACATATATGGTCAAGAATGCTTACATATCTTTCACTCCTACACAGAACAAACTAACTATACATTCTTTTTTTTTTTTTCTTGGAGTTTCTATTTCGTACATTGGTAATGGAGTTTTTTAACTTCACAAGCGGGGAAAAACGTACGTATCAGTTGATAATATCGGTTGTGAAGTTCAAAACTTCTCTCATGGCTGATTATATAGTTTCTTTTGTTCTTAGTGCTTTCTTTTCTTTCTATTTCTTCATATTAATTTGTCAAATGCATATGTATTTATCATATGACAAGGCTATCACCAGCATTTGGTCATGATTTATATATGAACCATGAGAAGATTCTGGTTGTGAGGAAGGTGAATTAGTGATTTTTATTCTTTGGGTACCCAACATCCATGTAGTCCATATGGTAAACCATAAGGGAGCCTTGCTCTTGCAATTTCTTCAAATGTTGATCCATCTAACAATAAAGCATACCCATTTCCATTTTTCTCACTAATCAAGGAGATCACAACACCTGCAACATTTTATGAAAAAACCAAAAGGGAAAGGAAGTTAATTCAATTATATTAGATTATCAATAATTTTGCTGAAAATTCATTTGAAAGAATACAATCAAATAGCTCACCATCATCTTCCTCGGTTGCCCCTGGCCGAGTCACGAAGAATGGTTCAGACGGCACAGCCCCTGCTTCATGCCAATTCTTTGCTGCCTTCTTTACTAAATCAAGCTGCCATATCATACACAAATGAACTTCAGCACATCATCATCATCACCACCACCATCATCGTCAGAATTGAAAATTTACCTTGGTGAGGGTATTGGGGAAATGACATGGGCGTTGGGCTCCACAAGCATAAGCATATCTGTATTTTTTACCCAACTTTGTAGGGTTGATGCTACACATATCCATGCCTCTGCCATGTTCATCAGGCTCCAAAGCTGACTCCAACTTCCCATAGGGACTCCCATCCAACGGAATTGTGAATCTTCCCACCCTGCTAATCAATTAACAACGTTATTAATTTCTATCACACTGTATTAATCTCTGAACTCATAATTAGGAAGTCTATGCTATCTTAAATCAAGATCACTAAATCTAAGCATGTAAATAGCCTAAAATGTAGCAGTCGCCTAAGGATGTGATTTTATGCTGGCCTACATCTTTTGACCTCAGCTATATATACGTATGACCCCTCTTATTGTCGAGAGTTCGACTCTATGATCCATGACATACAAGTCATTTGTAAGTGAGAATGCTACTACTTAGATCATAGGTTAAGTATAACTGTGCACAAAAGTCTTCAGTTTTCATGGTTTCACTTGTTATGGAATTCCAAGACGTGTTTTTTGTAGAGTTGAAAGAAAGTATAGGGTCGGGTCTAATCATGCACAAACTCTTTTCTCTATTTCTCTTGTTTTGGCACTCTACCTTATGAACCTGACAGGGCTTTCAGCAGTGCTGCTAAAAGATAAATCTTTGATCGGAGAAGATACTTAACTTTTATGATGTACCCTTGGCCTATGAACCCATAGAGCTCTCGACAGAGCCGGGAGACATCAACCATATGTATATAAATAAAACCATTAAAGATGAATATTACCTTGCATCCGGTAATAAGTCGTCCTTGCCATTGAAAGAGCGAAGATTTTGAAGCCTAAGCTGATCAAGAATGGTGGCGTCAGCGTTATGTTCACAACAATCGGCTATTATAGCAGTCACCCGACCGTCTTCATCTTCCTCTTCATACGCATTGATGAAATGAAATGTAACGAATAATGGCACTTCCACACTCGCCACCTTCAAAAAGATTTCCCCACATTTTAAACCCTTTCAGTTCAGCATATAAGTAACATAACACAATGAAAAAGAAAATGAATCACTTACGATTTTTCCACTAGCTTTACACATAACATGAAGGAAGGCTTTAGATTCAGGATGCCACTCGAATTTATACAATGGAGTAGGTTCAGCTCTGAGTAAATTTTGAGCGCAGTACCTTAATGGCATTTCAGGCACCACAACATAATGTTCAGTCACTGGAAATGAATGAACCCAACCGGGAGCTGGTCCGTTCCTACAGTTAACCCTCCCAATCACTTTCCTTTCATTTGTCCCTGGTTCCATTCTCACCACCAAGTAACCAGGGTTCACCAAATCAGGCAACAAGGTCAAGAACTCGGCATCAGTCACTATGGGATGAGCCGAGTGTATCAATCCCCCTAAACTATCACTATATTCCAACCTCCCCAATGTTTCCAAGCTGTTAGGGTCGATAACTAAGGACCCTTTTTGAGTTTCCGTCAGGCAAACTACTCGGCCGTCTCCGAGCTTGACGACGCCGGTGTTGGCGTTATCGGTTAATGAAGCACCGGAGAAAAGCTTTGCGATGTCCCCAACATAAGCCATGAAGTTTTCATATTTAGGTACTTCTGAGAATTCTCTGAAGCAAACCTTTTTGTTTTTCCTTGCAGCCTTATAGGCCTCGGATTCGATTTGTCGGTGACCGGCGATTAATCTGCCGTTCTCGAATTGGAGCTTGACTAGTGTTGCATAACCGTCAAAGAGGTGACGGAAGTTGTAATCTTCAATATGCCATAGACCTGGGCCATTTCGTAAGTACGTCCCTTTCTGCATGTCATTACGGTAAATTAATTAATGATTTAATCACCATATAAGATAAACATTTTTATGTTTATATAAATCTAGTATATAAACCCTTTCATAAAAATATTATCAAGTCGTCTAAGATTTTATGCCATTTATACTATATAGTTTATATACATAGGTGATATAAAATACGATGAATTATGGATTCCACGTATAATCTGATTGTTTTTTTTTTTTTTTTAAAGTGGACGGTGGACCAACATAGGTGTTGGTAAGAAACAGAGTTTTATTGAAAGAAGAAAATAAAAAAAAGTAGCTGTGCTTTTCAGTGGCAGCCTAAGGGACTCTTAGGACACTTTTATTTATTTATTTTAATTATGACGAAATATACGAAGTTAATTTGATGTATACTTTGTGTTTTAAGCTATTTGGAAGCAAAATTTAAATATTTTCTTCGACATTTTCAAGGGAAGAAGGACCTGCAGAAGTAAACACATGAAGTGAATAAACATGTTTTTATCCACAACAAAAAAAGAAGTTAAAATGTGTCCTTGTATTTTATTTTTTATTTTATATTTATATTTTTTTTATTTTTAGAAATTTAGTTCCTATAATTTTTATATTTTATAATTTGAGTTAAATTGTTGGAAGAGACAATCACAAACCCTGAACATAAACAGTAAAATAAACATGCATAATATCAACTTTTTTATTAAATTTATTAGTATAATATTTTTAAATAAAAAATACTCACTCAATAGCCATGTGATAAAAAATAATATTATAAACTTAAATTTAATATGAAAATTTTAAAGATATCAACTGTTAGACTTATATTTTTACATCTGAAAAATAAAAAAAATTTAAATTCCATTCTAAATGAATAAAATGTATAAATTTTCATGATTTTCTTAAGTAAACGTACCAGCCATAAAGGTATTTCTCCTTGCACAACTAGCTCCCCTTCCCATCGTTCTTGTCTCACACTCGTCCATGCAACGTGGTTCCGATCACGACGGTCTACGGTTTCGTTATCTAACGATGGAACAATCACCGGCCGACGCAACGGACTCGCCACTTGAGTGATTGTTAACCCTCCCTTCTCCGGTTTCCTAACAAAACCAGCCTTTTCTATTCTGTGATTGGATTGATTGAAATCCAACATGGTTATGGGTGAAAACTGGTGCCTGCAAATACCTGAAAGTGATAGGGAATCCATCTGAGAGGGAGATAAAGAATAGGCTCAGGTATATGCAGCTGAAGAAACAAAAAAAGAAACTATTAAGGACAACAGCTAGGATTGTTAATTAAGAGCTAAAATGCCATTTGCTATTTATAGAAATGCTTGGGGAAAGAAAAAAGTTAAGAAGGTAAGGGACAACATGTTTGGAATCTTGATTGGTGGAATTCCTTTGCACTATAAGACACAGGGTTTAATCTCTTTATATTTATATGAGATATAAATTCTATAAAAATTACATGGTAAATTAATATATCTTTTAGAGGGTTGATCTAGGTATGTATTATGTAGTGTATTTGAATATAGTTGGGATGTTTTAAGGAGAGTGCAGCATATGAGTGTGCAGCACATGGGGGGTTTTCATTTTCTTGGAAGAAAATAAAAGGTAGCCATCACATAAATATTGTCATTTTGTTTGTGCTTCATGGCCCAGCAAGAAAGAATAATATTTTTGGTTTTGGTGATGCTAATGTTGCCAAGCTTTGGTGGTGCTGCTTCATTAGGGATCTGCAGTTTTTGGAATCTCATATTATTAATTATGTGTAATCTGATCACTGGAATATATGAAAATGTGGAGGGTTGACATTGGTTTTAGGTAATTTTATGTCCCAAATGATCGTACCATAATAACAAAGTTAGGGTTATTTACCAAAGTCCAATTAAAACCCAATCTATACTATTATTAAGTCGAATTAAAATCTAATAGGTTCTAATATTCTAAAGTCGAATTAAAATCTAATAGGTTCTAATATTCTAAAATCTGGTTAAGAATACGATTTACAATTATAGTAGAAGTTTAAAAATGTTCAAAACCAAGCTAGTTTATGATATTTATAGCAATAAAAACTGTTAGAGATTGTGTGGCCCGAATCCTGTCACTTGTTGAAAAAATAAATACAATGGCAAAATAAGGTCCTAAGAATCCTTCGCTTTGGCTTTTTTGACACAACTTATTAGCAAATAATCAACTTAGCTCCCCCTTTCACCATGTATAAAACAAAGGTATCAAGGGAATAAGACTTTTAAAGTGGTAACAAAAATATAAATAGTAACAGCAAAATCAAACTCCTCCTTATCATTCACATCCTCTTATTGGCTTTTTGACAAAATTGGACTGGAATTGTGACTGGGGATGTGAGGCAGAGCCCCTGCAGTACGGACCATACTGCACAAGTTGAGTCCATAAAGAACTATCTTTCTACTATTTCACTTTAATTAGAACATAATTTTTCAACCCTTAAATAGATGTAGTCGAAACTCCTCTTGTATCATTCGTTTTTCAACATTAGTGAATTTTTCTCCTCTGCCCGTGATTTTTTTCCTGAAAGGGTTTTCACATAAAATCTGTGTGTTCTTATTTTTCTTTTCTTATTGCTTTGTGATTGTTCTGCCGCCATCGGCGTTTATTATAACAAAAAATTTTACCTAAAAGTAACTATGCTTTGTACGAGACAGATTCGAGTTGATCTTGACTTTCAACCAAACAATTTTCTTTGCTATTCTCGTACCAAAAATTGCGCTGAGTGTAGGCTCAAGCAACACGAACCGAACACAAAACAAGAAATAATATTAGTGCTTTTAGTAGGAAAATATTTCTCTCAATAAAAACCGATAAAGATTGTAATTTTTAAAAAATATAATTTATTCTAAATAAATAAACTACCACTATGTTTTGGCAGAATAATGATATATAATTCAATCATTAAAAAATGTTTTTTTAGGCCAACCAATGCAATCTATATCTAGGGAGAGTTAGAAGATTCCTCGATGAACAAACCTTTTAGAAATAATATTTATTTAATATAAAATACTCTCTTAGTCTAACTAGGGAAAGGGTGGGTGTCACACGTAGTTAACAATAATAGGGTTGTTTGCCCTTCTCTAGTTAAGGAGGGGATTTTGGATCTCTCATGTATTGGGTCCAATTATTCGTGTTTCTTTGACTTTTAATCCAACACTTTAAAATTTAAACTAACTTAATATTTGTTTTCTATTTTCAAAATAAATATTATTTATTCAATTAATTTAATTAATTAAACTAATTAAATTAACTAAATTAATTTCTCAATTAAATGATTTTCTCAACCCAATTCTAATTTCGTTAAAATCATTACAACTTTACGTAAAAGAATATATGGGGAAATATATTAAATTTTCTTATTCAAAATTACTGTAAAACCAATAGTTGTACCGGATGAATTGTTGAATAAATTCATTCTTTGAGCGAAGGTTTGTAGAGTAGGATTGGTGAATCCGAATTGCATTAACAAATATCCTATGTTAATTCTTTTTTTTTTTACTTATCTCTTTGACTCACGTTTTGATTTTGTATTTATTTCTCTCATTACTTTACTTCTTGCGTTGATATGCTTAAGTGGTTTTGTCCAAATCTCTGTTCAAACATTTGTCTGAACAGAGAAAAAATCGAAGTTCTAACACTATTTAAATATGTAATTTCATTAATTTCTTTAAACTTAAATTTATAGAAAAAGTAATGAGACGAATGAGATTTTGCGAAGAATGACTAAATTTAGTAATTTCTTTAATAGAAGGATTAATATTGATATTTGATTTAACATACAACGATTATTATACTTATTTTTTAATAAAAAAACAAAATATAATCAAACTTTTAATACAAAAATCTCTACAATACTTTCAGCCATAAAGTTAGTGTGTATATATACACATACATATACATTGACTGAAGATTCCGTGATGAGTCAAACATATTTGAAGAAAGGAAATGAATACTGAAAAAAATACTGAAAGAGAGAAAAAGATGTATTATGTAGTGTCGACATCGTCGTCTTTCATGATGATTTTGAGCTAACCCAATGAATTGTAACTTTTCAAGTCTTGGTAGCCTTTTAACCAAATACCAACAAGGTATATAGGTCAAAGCTAGACTACGATTGCGGCTTTGGGTTTGCTAGTCAACAACCTCTATCTCTCTCCATATTTACCAACATAAAATAACAATGACCAAGTTACATATTTTCAATACAAGGAGGGGACATTGATTAATTTCATGATAATATCTTTTTTACCATGAGTAAATTATTGTCAATTTATACACTACTTATAGGGCTTTGTAATTTGAATACTTAATGTAAGTGTTTAGGGTATACACTTAGTGCTGCTAAACTAAGAGCTACGTCCGTAAAACCAGTTTACATAAATTTGTATCTTCTTAATAATATATGTATTTTCTCAAATTTTAAGTTCAAATGCCATGAAATGGAAGAAGGCAATCAGGAGGTGTTATAATTAACGTCGATAATGGCGGTAAAATAATCGTAAAATAATAAGAAAAGAAAAATAAGAACATACAGATTTTATGTGGAAACTCTTTTAGGAAAAAATTACGAGTAGAGGAAGAGAATTTTACTAATATTGAAAAACGAAAGATACAAAAAGAGTTTCAACTACATCTATTTAAGGGTTAAAAATTCTTATCTTAATTAAAGTCAAATAGAAGAAAAATAATACTATACAGATTCAACAAGTAAAGAAATTTAATTCACACAATCTCCAACAAGAAGCAACGGTGGGATTGAGGTATTTTTAGCTCCTATTGATTGCTTTGGAGAAAAGATTTTAACATACTGTACATGCAACTCGTTTTTTTTTTCCTTTGGCCAATACATTGAACTTGTTACAGAGAGATACATAATCATAAAAAGCTAAAGACTTATAATTATTCTATGCTACACCTATTTATATTATCTGGATGGAAGTAATAAATATAATATAAAAATATTTAAATAATTATTTTAAAAAATTATAATCATTAATAAGATAATAAAAATTGTAAATAATTTTTATAAATGATATTTTTGTTTTGTTGATAATATTGGGACCTTTTAAGTTTTTTAGTATCCACGTTTTAAGTTGATTTTTAATGTTATTTTAAAAATTAAATTATTTATATAACCCTACTAATGAGCCCCCATTAATTATTAATTATTAAGTAAAGTAAAGTGTTTGAATGAAAGTGTTGATTGTAACAGTCATTTTAGTTGTTATTATAATAAAATAAAGAAAAAAACTAACATACAGAGTTATTTATGTAGTTCGGTTTTTTTATGTCTATGTAATCTAATTCAGTGATTCAACTTCTATCACACCCTAGTACAGTAACCTTACTTTTGTACTTAAAAATCTAGATCACTCTTAAGAACTTAGGTGGTAAACAAAACTTGTTTACTCTTTCAAATGCATTCACAAAATCCATTCCACTATGAATAGATAAGTGCTCTTAATACCTTGTTACAAAATCTATACAAGTCTATCAATATATAATAGTTGAGACTTGCTAACATACTAAAAGATCAATTGCAATCCAATCCCCTCTTCTTAGTAGCTAAAATAGCATAAATATGATATAATAATAAAGACCAAAGTAAGGTGGATAGTTGGAGATAAGTCTTCAATGTTTGTCTCGATCCAACTTCCATAATCTAAGGGATTCGATTTGTATGATTAGATCTAATCCAATCTTCAAAATAATTTTCTTCAAATAGATTGATCTTTGTAGCCGAGCTTGCATACTCCCACACTATTAGCATCATTCAAAATCAAAAGATTTTGTTTAAAAAATTGACAATTTCAAATATGGTAAGTCATCTGTCACGGTGATGATCATAGTAGCCACTTCTATAATTGACACATAGACAATCACTTCAAAACTTTACCTCAATAGATTTGTTTTATAAATTTCGCTTATTTGCATTTTTTCAATTGAGTTATCATATAAAAAATAAGGCTTTGATTGAAATGGTAAATTTAAAGCTTTGGAGAGTACAATATGAATACCAACTCAATCACAAATTTTATATATAGTATAGATGCTAATAACTAATGGTTAAAGTTTATCACAAGTCTCTTTACCATATCATAAAGTTCATTTTAATCCCTCTACTATTAAAATGAACATTTTTGTCATTGTACGTTGAGAAATTAATATTTTAGTCTTTACACGTTAGCTTTATTGTTAATGAAATGACATGACTTAACAATGACTAACGAGGTACAAAGTAAAAAAATAATTTTTCTTTTACACAATTTGTTTTTTATTGTGTTTAAATTATTTGTAGCTGAGTCTACATTAGTTACCATTAAACCATGTTTTTTCCAAGACTCATAAATTTTTTTAATTTGATTTAATAACTGATTTAATGCCCCTTAACAACAAAGTTAATGTCAGCTTTTCAAATATATAAAAATTAAAATTATATTCCTAATAAAATAAACTTTAATTGACATATTTTGTATATTTGAAATCATGAATGCATGATTGAGGGTTTTATGAGAAACCAAAAAAATAATAATAAAAAAAAAGAATCTCGATCTAAATTTCTAAAAACATTTAATACCTTATTATGAACTCAGACCTAGCAATTCTTACGTCAATAATATCGATATTGCAGCACCAATTGGAAGATGTCACCGTCCAAAGTGGAATATTAAACAAATTAAAGCTTCCCTTTGAATTCCAAAGCCACAATGATTTATTCCATGAACAAATTTTCTTAAAGGAAAACCCCAAAATTCGATGATTCTGCCTTGTGTATCATGAATTCTTAGTCCATACCCCTTTGGGAAAGTGGGTATAGGAAGTCACTCCCAAGTTGCATACTTTATAATAATTAGAGAGTTCGAGTAAGGTTGATTACAAGTGTGATTGCGGGTCCACGTGTTGGCCAGTACCAAAGTCTCATAAAATTGAAAAATTAATACACTTTTGAAAAACTTTCAATCTGCCTCGAAATGGCAAGCATTTCACTTTTGTCATCTCAATATGTAATTTTTATTTTTAGTTATTGCTTCTGTGTAAAGAAAAGACTTGGGACCATGCATATGCTTAATTATACATAAAATCATAAATCAATTTGTTTTCTGGATCCTTCTATACATGCATATATACACACATGTAGCCCAACTAATATAAAAAAAAACATTTTGCATTTGATTTATAATCAATTAATGAAATATATATAATATAAAATAATTAATTTAGTTAATGTTATAAGTCAACTCGATATCAATTTTGAAAATTCGAACATTTGTTAGTTTGTTAAGTAAAACAAAATATGAATGAAAGTGACAATGGAAGTGGGCACTTCCAATGGCACTACGTAAAACATAATAAAAACATATAGGAGATGAGAAATTGTTTAAACAATTCAATTCCCTACGTCTACGAAGTTTAGCTCGATGAGAAAAATTCACTGTCTTTAATCCCAATACAACAAGTGATCTAAGTTCTATCACACTTTTATATCTAAAGACTAGACCTCTCACTTCTAAGTTTTGTTAAACCAAAAAACAAATTGGTTTTACTGTATCAAATGTACTCTCACAAAAATGTTCCTTGATGAATAGGTAAGTGCTCTAAATGCTTAGTGACAAAACCTATACAAGTTTTTCAAATATGTAAAAAATCGAGATTTACTAACATGCTAAAGACCGATTACAATCTAATCCTTATTAACGCCAGCTAAAATAGCACAAATGCAATATAATAATAAAGACCAATATAAAGTGGGCTGTTGGAGATAAATTTTCAAAGTTTATCTCAATTCAACATCCTTAGTCCAAGGACTTGATTTGTAAAATTCGATTTGATCCAATCCTTAAAATGTGTTCCTCCAAATGAATTGATCTTTATTAATAGGCTTAATTATTTTCACAATATTAACATCTATTATAGTCGAAAGATTTTGTTTCAACTGTAAACTTACAAATCTTAGCAATTTTTTTTAACAAAATCATACAAGTCAGAAAGTTGATCTTTCAATCCCTAGTATGTTGAATCAGCTTAATATCAGGTCAAAGCTTTTCAATGATGCGGTTGTGTGAATCAATAAAAGAAAAGAAGAGATTAATCATCCTATTGTTGAAAACAACAAGATGAATAGCAAAGGCTGCCGCAGTGGGCACTTCAACCTAATATAGGGACCTTATCTGAAAAATTATGAACAAGATTATACAAAACGCAATGGGTGAAATTGGTTAAAGAAAATATGGACGACCCACTTGCCCTAAGTTTATATATTAAGGTGGTCTCAAGTTTGGCATAAGAGGGATTACTGTTTCAATTGCACTAAGAAATCAACACCCTCGTAATTGCTATGGTCTCTTCTTGTCTCTCCTGATTCCTACATTTATAATATAGTATTTATTTCATTCATTTTTTTGTGGCAGACAAAATTAGGGTTTCCCCACAACAAAAGCAATTCCATTATATTTTAATTAAGGGTTAATAATTATTGTTAATTAGTGGGGACTGGAGGGTCCAATTTTAATGATTGCAATGAGGATCCATTTCAAACAGTGCTTATTCACATTTTTAGTGTTGCAACTTTTTTTTTTTTTTTTTTTTTTTTTTGGCAGCTCCTAATGTTGGTATGATGATTAAAAATATTGTATATGATTTATGATTTGATTTTTTTGAAGTATACTCGTTTTTTTATTTATTTCATACTTTTTTTTTCCATTTTAATACTAAAAATTATAACAAATAAATACTTCTAAGTATAAAAAAAATAATGATTTAAATCAAAATATAATATATATTTTATATTTAGTAAATATGATAAATTTATACATTATAAATAAATCATGTATTTTTTTTTTTTATAATAAGAAGTGTCCTCTCCTATTTTATAAACTAAGTTTAATTTTTGTTTAAGTCAAAGGTAATATTCAAATAAATTCAATTAACAATGTGGACTTCAATAATCAAACTTGGTCAAAATATGTAGGGAAGAACTTCCACTTGGACTAAAATCATGTATTCACAATTGTATATGATGAGATCAGAGATTCATACATGCATAATTACGCATGATGAAACTCGAACCTGAATATTTTAAATTCAAGACATCAACATTTATTAATAATACTGAAGCCTCGTTCACAAATGTTTTTCTTTTTAATTTTTGAACAAAGCATCGGGATAATATATTCAACTTTGATGGTTTTCTTAAAAAAAAATTGAAACTAATTCACGTATCCATAAATTGGTGAATATTTTTTTTTAAAAAATGGTGAGAACTTTAAATATAAAATTTTCATTTAGCTATTTTTATCTTTATATAAAACCTATAAAAATTAATTTAAGTCCAAAATAAATTCAAAAAGCTACTTCCATAATGTGACTTAATCCTAGGCTATCATGGTCACCAAAGCTTAAACTCTTTTTTCCTGTACAAAAGACAAAATACAGAAACATGAGAACCTCGACATCCCACGCCCCTCTGCATCACCCTGAAGCAGCGGACCGATGCTTTCTTGTGGATAAATTAAAACCATTGAATTCCCGGAGGATATATGGCAGCTCCACAATCCACTCCCTGTCAGCGTCGATCGAGCAGTCCCTTATATATGTATACAGCGGGTGATCATCATTCATTGGCTGAGACAGCAGCCGAACAACCAGCAAAGCATCGAGTTCAACGATGAGTTTCGCCCCAGAGGATCACAGTGAATATAGTGCCCCATGGTAACAAACAGCACTAAGTCACCGTCGATAATGCTGCTCAAGCTACTATCGAAACGGTAACACAAAGAAATCGCAATTATCCCAATCCACCCTTAAAATCGCCCACACATCCCTGGCAAAGATACACTGACGCAATATAAGATCTATTCGCCGCTCCACAAACCATGCATGCGGCGTCAGCTGCAATATTCGTCCTTCGACGTATCTCATTTGTATTAAGCCGGTTATCGGCCATTAACCAAATAAAATTTTTACCCGCTCCAGACAAGACAGGCACCAAATCCGCTCCAGCCGATGTCTTCCAATGGTCCTCTCCTTCCCGAGCTAACATAGAACAAGCTGAAGCAACATCTATTTTTCGCTGTAATATAATTAAACATGATAGGCTAGGTTTAAGCCGTTCAAGATGGATGCCCTGTAATATAATTACACATCTTGTCAGTTTCATTTTGTTTCCTAGCAATTTGCAAATTAGTGTTTGACAATTGGATAGTGATGTGTTGAAAATTAAGCTGCCAATCATGTCGATTCTTGACCACAACTTATTAATGAAGCCAAATTTTCTTGCGTCCTTCCCAGGACCCAAACAGAAATCCCCAATCATGAGTGGGCATATTCGGGCACTCAAACCATAAATAAATCGGCCCCATTACCCGACACAAAATTACAGCATCTCGTTGGCAATGAAACCCATAGTATAAATATTCAACCTCCACCATGTCATAACCCCCCAACTACATTAATAATAATTGTATCGATTTCAGCATTGAATATGGACAAATCCGTGGACCATATGAAATGAAAGGGATGATCGTGGTTAAAGTTCTTACAAATATAATAATCTAAGTTTCCATATTTCAACTAAATCTGACTGTTAATGACGAAGGTATAAGCTAAGAAATATAAAAATGGTTAGGGTTTTCTTGTAATCGACATATATAAAAGTTTGTAATTTGTCTGGTACTGAAAATCCAACTTATATACCTTGAAAGAATAGAATATGATGAAAGAGAAACAATGTAACTAATTGTCTGGTTTTCATGGGAACTAGATGCTGAAGTTTAAGCTTTTGTAGTGTATCTAGATGGCGATGATAAGCCCACATAGATTCGTTGCTCAACTTCATGTTATAATTTGTCACTTTGGTGATATTGAAGTTTCAACATAGGGTTTGTTTAATTCGTTCAAACTTATCATGTAATAATAACAAGGAAGCTCAAGTCTGATGAAGAAACCAAAAGAAAATATGTGAAAAAAGCAAATTTCAAACAATTAAATTTGCTCTGTTTTGCCCATTCAAGCATCAAACACCATTTCTGCAATTACATTTTTCAGACACCAATGTCAACGGCATCAACATGTGAACAAACTAGAGGTTTCTATCCATCAGGTTTATTAATAATATTAATATTTTTATTTTTATTAACTCTATTATGTACTTTTAACTTAAATTCATTTTAAATTCGCCTATATTATTTTTAAAAAAATATCTATAGTATTTCAAATTTAATATTCAATATTTTTTATATTTTTCATTTATTAAATTTTTATATGTTGACAATTTAAAATTTTTAATATGTTTATACAATAATATTATTTATTAATATAAATTGAAATTTTATGTGTTAAAAATTATTTGATGTATAAAATAACATTATATAATACAATATAAATTTTAAAAATAAATCAAACTCGAATAGTAAATATTTGAATCCCACCTATATTTTAAATAATTTTTTTAAGTTTATTATTTTCCATAATATTTTTATCTAAATATTTCTGAATTCCAAATCAAACCTTTGAAATAAATAGCCTGGCGATATACTAAAAAGTAGAAACCCATTCCCTTTCAGTTATGACCGATTGGGCCATAAAATATAGTGCTCGCCCAATTACATTAGAGTTATAATTTCTATGTTAGATACAATGGTCAATGTTTGATCAAATCAAATAAAATTTGTTTGGGATAATCAAGTTAAGGAGACTTATTTTATTATCCTAAATTGATTTGAATTTTTTTCAAATCAATTCGATTGAAATGAGAGTTAAGTCGAATTGAATGAAATTGTTCGAGTCAAATTAAAAAATTAAACATGCCAAATTAAAATTTTGTTACAGTATAACTAATTCCATATAAAAGCATATAAATTTGAAACCATATATATTTGAAAATTTTTTCAAAGCAAAATAAGAAGAAAAAAAAAAAGGAGAAACTTTAGTATGATAAATTTGAATCATTAATTAACTTATTTAGGTCCCAAAATTATTATTTTAGAAAATTTTTAAATATTAACCTTCTTTATATATTTTTTAGATTTTTTTTAAAAAATAATAAATTTTAGAATTTTTATAAATATTTTGATTTTTTTTTTGTAATTTTTGTTGTGAGAGAGACAAAATTGCTTATTTTTAAAATTAACAGGGGCCAAAGGAGTATTTATACCAACTTGTTATTCGAATTGTAAAATTCAACTCGACTCGAACTTAAAACTCGAATTATTTATTCAAGTTGACTTAAAAAAATCGAATAACTCAAATCGATTAACTAGGAATTCAATTTTTTTTATCAATTTTTCGAATGAAATCGAATTTTGCTCACCCTAGTTAGGTACATATTAATTTCCTGTATGCCCCATCTCAAAGAAGAATTATAGAAACAACATATGAAAGCTTAAAAATCACTTATATATTTAATTTTGTTCAGGCCAAGTTGTATTTTAAATAATTTTTTTTACATAATGTCAATAGAATAATCCAAATATCTGAGAAAGAAATTCACTTATAGTTTTTTTTCAAGTAAAACTCATTATTATTATTATTATTTAAGTACTACTATCTTTTTGTTTATTTTAAATCTTAAATCGATTGATTATTAGAACCATGATGTTAGAGTCTTGCAAATAAGTTTTCCATCATCTCGAACCATGATCTTCCATTAATGTCATGGCTTCCATTGTGTAGTCTGTCTACTTTAGTGGTGCCATTGAGACCATAACAATAAACCCCCCAACTCACCAAATTAAGTGCATAACTACACAAGCAAAATCAAACGCATGGAAATGGGAAGTTCTGGGAATGATTTGAGATCATTTCAGAACATCTCTTTATTTAGGTTAATTTTTAGGCCACATAGGGATACTACATCAATGGTCATTGACTAGAGGTGCGGCGACAAGGCGCTTGATAAACTCCACAACAACATTAACCGAATTGTTTGAAGCAAGGGAAATGAAAGTATCGATCTCATTCGATTCAGCCGAGCCACCACCGGCCAAGTCGGAGAGAGCCCTAATGATGATAAAAGGAACCCTTTGTTGCATACATATCAGTGCCACTGCTGCACTCTCCATGTCGACCGGGCTTACGTTGAACTTGTCGTAAATGAAGCTTCGATAAGCAGCGTTGTCTACGTAAATGCTTGCGCTTGTTCCTCCGTGGACTTGCACTACTCTTGGTGTCTCGTCCAAACATGTCGTTGCATTTACGCAGTTCTCTAGTTCCATGTCCTGTTCACACACACATATATAAAATTTAATTTGTGTTTTTGATTGCGTTGTGTTTATCAATGTATCGGATGCTCATACCTCAAGAGATTTAGAAATATTGAAATAAAGAGGATCGACAGGGATCCAAAAGGCATGTTGCCGTTGCTCGGGAGTACCGTCAACGGGGAAGACTTCCTCCGGTTGGAACCAAACATTGTTCAATAGGTTGTCGTGTGAGTTACAGGCAGTCACATTTTCGGCATAATCTGCAAATTTTATGTAGCCGATGGTTCTTGTATAGTCTCCATTTGGTTCAAGGGGGAGCTCGTTAGAGGGTCCATATCCAAATCTCTGCACTACGTTACATATCTTAAACCGTGCATACGTTTTTATGTATATTTAAAATTTAAGAGAGTTTAAAATTATGTTAAAATATATCTTCGAATTCAAATGTAGCTGTAGAGAAGAGAATAAAAATTGATTATTAAAAAAAATTAAATCGAAATGTAAGGTTTTCAAAACTGGACTAGTGGTTAAACCAATTAGATCATTGATTTTCAATTTGATTGATTTGAATGGTTGATATAATTTTATTAAATAATTTATTAAAAATATTTAAAGTAAAAATATCAGAAAATAAAGAAATATCAGTTGAATCAATTTTTTAATTCAATTCAAATGATTCATAATGCTCCTTTAATGAGTACTAATCTTTTTCAAAGGGATTTTCTTTGAATTAAAAGGTCAAAATGTGATAGAATCCAAAAAGAATTTAACTCCGATAAATTCAAATTTAGTCAATATATTTAAAAAAATTGTTATAATATGAAACAATTAGGCTTAATTTAGATTTTCTAAAATTCAAATTGGTCCAAAGGTAGTGTACCTGCCAACTCCAAAGGGCAGAGTGTGACCAATATTGAGGAATAGTGACAAAGCCAATGTGTAAGGAGGGGTTTGCATTTCCAGCTATTCCATAATGGACAACTCCCTCGATTTTGAATAGAGTTAACAGTAGCTGACTGGTTATTCCTGCATTTATCTATTATATAACAAGTTAGACATATACATATAGTAATAAATAATTACTAAATTACGATTATTTTTTTTGTTACCTAATTATAAAAATATTTTTTTTGTCATTTAATTATTTTAAATTTTTAAGTGTTTTCATTTTTATATTAATCTGACTAAAAAAATAAAATCAAATAATTAAAGGATAATTTTATAATTTTTATAATTAAATAATAAAAAAAGACATAATTAAGTGAACGTAATTTAGTCTAAATAGAAAAACAACAACATGGATTAGTAATTATACCATGCTCAGTCCCGTCATGACTAATATAACATTTTTCTCAACAATTTTCCCGAACCGAAATCTCCTTCCTAAAGAAACCCACAAACACAAATATATATAACTATATAGAAAAGAATAAGAAAAAGGGTTTTATTCAAAAGGGTTAATATATAATTTGGCCCTTGAATTTGTCTATTTGTACTTGGTTGGTCACTATTTTTTTTACTTAATTGGTCCTTGAACTTGTATTTGTTAACCAAGTTGGTACCTTCACACTAACATTATTAGTTGTACTAACGTGACACTACTAACAAATCCAATAGTGCTACATGGTAGTCTCTTAGTATACCACGTGACAAACATAAATTAAAAGAATAAAAATAAAAATATATAAATTATGTTTGCCACATGTCGTTTTGAGAGGCTGCCACATAACATCACCAGATTGGTTAAAAATGCCACGCCAGCACAGACTAATAGTGCTAGTGTGGAGGGACCAACTTGGTTAACAGAATACAAGTTCAAGGACCAACTAGGTCCAAAAAAATTTAGGGAACAGCTAGGTAAAAAAGACTAAATTATATATTATCCTTATTCCAAACTATATGTATACAATAATATATATATATATATATATATACCAGCAACATCAATGGTGAAGTTGGTGGAAGTATAGTTTGGATGTTGAAGAAGAGGGTTCATTTCGAAAAGGTTTGGAATGAGCAAGCCTAAGTAAGGTCCATTCATGTTGGCTTCATCGATAAGTTTTTGTGTATCTGCTGATATTGCGCCATGGGCATGGTGTTTATGAAATATCAAAGTTATCAAGGCAACAAGAAACATCATGCATACAACTTTCATGGCGGCTGCCATCTCTCTAAGGAACGCGCGCTCACACAGAGAGAGAATATAAAATGGTTGGAGAGTTAATGTGAGGAGAGGGGGTTATTTATAGAGGCAATATATGTAATGGAACTCACAAACCACATGGAAATCATAGAGAATTAAATTATAGAGCCATTCATATGTGGTGCAAAATCATAGGTTGCTTTTTATGAGATAAATATATATTTTGATACTTGAATTTAACTATATAAGATTTTTTTTTAATTCAATTAGGTACCGTACTTATACGTGATAAATTTATTATTGATAAAAATATTTTTTTTAAAAGTAATTGATTAAAATAATCAAAGTTTATGTTTAAATTTTTGATAAAATCAAAATGGGATTAAAAAGGATAAAAAAATAATGTGTAATTTTACATTTTTTAATATGATTCTCAAGTTAATTCATTAATTCATGCAATATTTTTTTGTCACCATCCAATTCAACTTGTTCGGTCATGGCATGAAAACATATATAAATTTATCTTTTTTTAAATATTCATAGGTCTCTTAAGGTTTTATCATCTTTAAGTGTGCCTCCATAAATTTAAACTTACATTGTCAAATACAAAGGAGTGTGCTTTGCAGAATGAATACCATGTAATCATCTTTTGTCACCCGTTGGGTTGTAACTTCGGAACATAAACCAAATTTTTTTTTTATAGGCACTCATAGGTCCCTTAAGCTTTGTTTGGTAAAGTGGAAAGAAAATTAATTAGAATGATGAAAAATTAAAGGGGTAGAAAATTGAAAGGATGGAAAACATAATTTTTTTTTCCATTTATTGTTTCGTAGAGTTGAAAAATGAGAGAAAATAAAATAAAGCATTTGAAAAATATATAATTTTGAATTAAGATACACATCTCTCTCATTTTTTCTCCTCTTATCTTTCCAATTTAGAAGCATTGATTTTTATGCATTAGGATAAAAAACGGTTATCTGTCCTACTTTCTTTCCTCTCACGTTTCTTCCCAATCAAGTATACCTAAAATTTATTTTCCTTCTACTTTTCAACTCCCTCCTCTCATTCCTTTACTTTTCCATCCAATCAAACACACCCTTAATATTTCTCATCCTCAAGTACACCTCTACATATTTAAACTCACGTCCTCAAACATTCATGTTTGATTGTAAATTCAAAAAGCACTAAAAAGTAATAAAAACTTAAACACTTTAAAAAAATAATTTAAAATTATAATATTTTATATTCAAATCCAACCACCCATTTATTTTTCCTTTCCTTTTCAAAGAACTAGCACGTTTTTCATGCATATTCTCACCCACTTGGCAGTTCCAGAATATTTATTTCAGTAAAATCACGAGGAAGTTGTTGGTTTTCATTTAAAAAACAAAAAAAAAAAACAAAATTAATGATTTATATGTATACAAAAATATGAAACATAACAAGTTGTTTACCTAGGTGTTTTTTTTTTTTTTTATGCATGTGGTGACTTATTCAAAGAAATAATTTATTATTTTTCAATCTCGTATAATAAGTTATTTAAGTTTTAACACACATCAATTAAATAACTTAATATTTGCACTAAAAAATCTAGATCACTCTTCTCTAAATTTTTCTCGCTGCAAATCAAGTAATACACTTGATTTTAGTTACAATGTATTAATGATTACAAGTTAAAAATTAAAAAAAATAATAATAAATTAAAAAATCTATTCAACAGCCTAGTTTAACTAGTATTTTTGTCTGGTTCAACCAGTTCTCATATTGTTTCCTAGGTCGATTGCAAAATCCCTCCCTGAATCAGTTCCTAATTCGATTGGTCCAATAGGCCGATCCGTCCAGTTCAAACAATATTATTTTAATCAATAATGAGGAAAAATTATGATATTCTTCCATCACACATTTATTTAATTTATTATATTTATTGTAGTAAATTTATTTTAGACTCACCCTTATTCACTTTCTTCTGCTATTTTATCGTCTAATGTGAAAGTTTCACTTTATAATTATTCGTTGTTATTAATTTTAATTTTAGTTTTAATTTAAATATTATAAAAATCTCCAATTTACAACAATAAAATCTTATTTATTACTACAATTTTATAATTACTTAGGTAATTTGTAACTCTAAAGTAGTAAATTATATCAAAAGTTCAATATTGATCGAAGATGATAATAAAGATGAGAGATCAAAGAAGAAGATAATGACGAGGAGGAGGAGGAGGAGGAGAATGACATCTCGAAGTAGAAGATTAAAATAAAAATTATTTATATATTTACAATATTTTTTTTTTTAAGGAAGAAAAAGAGCAAATTTTATTTTAGCAATACAACTAGTAAAAATGTGTAGTATAAAGGGGTACATTAGTAAAATGGAAAACAAGTTTTACAACACAATTTGGAAACAAAACAGATCAAAGCAATGGACAAGAGAGATTAATGGATTTTATATTTGTAATATTATTAGTATTATTTTTAAATTAGATTTTATTTTAAATTCTTTTTTTGGAAGTTGGACTTTTTAATTTCTTTAAATATACTTTTATTTTAATTAGGAATTTAAAATTGTTTAAATTTCCTTTAATTTATTTTATATTTTATTTATAATACAAATAGATGATTTAATAATATAGTTGTTTCGCTTACGAAAATAAATTATTAAAAAATTAAAAAATATATTGTGATAATCTCATAGTAATTTATTTTGAACAAGATTAAATTTAATTAGATTATATTAGATTCTAATTGAATTTACTTTTTAATTAATAATATTCTACTTGGTTTTAAATTAGAAAAAATAAATATAAAATGTTAAAAATATTTTTTAATATTAAAATTAGAAAATAAATTTAATGTTTTAAAATCAAATTTAAAAATTAATAGTTAATTTGATAATTTTAATACATTAAAATCATAATTAATTTTATTTATTATTAGTGTACACATCCAAATTAAATCGAGATTTAATCTTAATTCTTAAAAAGTGCAGTATAGAAAGAGATCTTACTACAAAACAGATATAAAGTATTTATTTTATAACTAAAAATAACATTATTATTTAATATACTAATAATACCATCAATTTTGTATAGATTAAAAAAAGTAAGTTGAATACCAAACTCAATTTGATTTCTTCTTTTTATTTATAGTATTTGAATAGGAAAAATCTTTAAAAAAAATTCTTTTTTTCTTCAAACGATTTGCTTCCTTTGTTTTCCCTAACAGTGGTACTAGCCTTTAGGTTGGCTATCGTCTACCTTGTTTCTCCATCCCACCAACCCTCTCTCTCTCTTTTTTCTTTATTTATTCCATGTGTCTTTTCTCTTCTCCAGTTTGTAAATATTTTCTGTGTATTTTTTTGTCTTTACAAGTTGTAATGGACAAATGACGGTGTTTATCATCGTTGAAACCCACCAACCACCAATAGTTTTTCTTAGATAGTAGGTGGCTTTTCGTCAACTTTTTAATCTATTTCTGTTTGAGAATATTTTAGAATAATAAATGATTTCACGAGTTAATCTGGATTCGTGTTGTATTGAATTTTATATTTTTTTATTTTTTTATTGCTTAATAATTTTCATTTTTAGAATTTTTTTGCTGCACTTGTTGCACGTTTTTTAGTCTTGCTTACGCCTATAATCTTAATTTTGCAAGTGATTTGGGGGATTGTTTTGTCGCCGTCCTCTCCAATTTAGTGGATGCTCGATTCTTTTATTGATTTTGCCCACCTGTTGCTTTGATGATTTTCTTATTGTGATAATTTGCTTGCAATCAATCTAGATATATCGTGCCTGAGTTGTGACAAAATTGGATATCAAAATGACGTAATGTTCTATTGACTCCGAGGATGAAGCTTTTATCGTGTTGATAGAGCTTGCCCTTCACTGTTGATGACGAGCGTTTGTTGTTTTTTCTTTTATTCAAATTGTACAATCTCATTCATGTAATGAATTAATAATTTTTTTCTTTAAAAAAAAAAAGTTAACTCTCGAAATTTTGTCATATACCATCATATTATTTTTATTATAAATGTAATTAAAAATTATATAATTATATAAATTGGCATGCTAATGGTAATTACATAGTATAGTTTCTATATCATATTTTAATTATTTTTTCATACTATGGTCATGTAACATATTCATATAATTCACCATATTTATATTTGACATATTGTTAATAAATTATGTTATGACACATCATCAATAAATTATTTACAATAAATATAATATAATATTTTAAAATATTATTTTAAATATGACAAAATGCCCGGTACTAAATAAAAGATAAGCCGTGAGGTGGCAGTGAAACATAAATATGTTTGGTGAAATATGAATGAAGGTCGGCTCAATTATTTGAAATCCAAGTCAGATATGGACCACTATCTCTTACCGACATGACCCGACCCGAGTAAGTTCATATAATTTAGGTTTGTTTGGTTTGCGGGTTTACCCAACCCAAGCCAAGTTGCCACCCGACCAAACTATTCAAAAACCATGGCCCAAAAACTTGTATTGTAGAACCCTATTTTTACCTTAAGCAGAAGCTTATTTTATGCAGATGATAATATTGATTATAATTCTAAACCAATTCATATGCATTTAATTAATAATGGTGTAAAGTAATTTTAATATATGGATGTACAGGTTTATTGCATTTAAATTAAAAGATACATTTAATTAATTTATATTTTTATATATAAAATATTTACCCATAATAGAATTTAGTGCATATATAAAAAATTAATTATTTTTTATTTTTTATATATAAAATATTTAAACATAATAAAATTTAATGCATATATATATATATAAAAAATTACACATTTTTAAATATATTCCATAAACATATCGTTCCATTTAAAACGTTTGAAATAAATTTGCGTACATTTTAAAACAAATTTTTAGTTGTGGTAAATGTCAATTATTGGAGTATTTTTTAATCAATATGAGATTAAAATTAATTTTTAAAATTTTTAAAATGTATCTAAAAGTATGTATTTATTATTTTGTTTATAAATTTTAATTTAAGAAAAAAGATAACGAGATAAAAAAAAATTGCACCGATAATTATTCTTTTTTAAACTAATCAATTTTTAATTAATTTAAAATATGAATAATTGATAAAGGCATTTGCATTTACAATCATATGGATCATCACCTATGATTTCTCATTTAACTATAAAGATTGAAGAGTATATTCCACACCTATGCTGCCCATGATCTTTTATCTAATTATAGCCCAGGGGGTTTTAAAAATGGAGCCAAACCAAATATACCTTCCACATCAATTGGAACTTGAAGTGCACTTTTAATCACCTCTGGTGTTGTAGTCTTGCCTTTCCAAGTGTTAAACCATGGCCCTCCTCCTACTTCTAGTGCCGCCATGTCACTTTTAACATCCAAGATCAGCTGCATTTCGGAAAGATGTACCGGAAAGTAATGTATTAATTATGTAAGGACTAGACTTGAAATATCTTAGTTGATTGAATTTACCAAAACCAACTTTGGGAGGCCATAGCATTTTTATTTGTCGAATAACAGGTTAAGGGCTCAATCTAATAGGGATTAACCTGAGGAGTACAGTGTACCCACAGCATGTAACAATTACACATATAATGGCTTTGTTACACCGAGATTATCTGTTCCTTGATTCTCATCTCAGTCGGATGAAATTTTGGATAAGCAACAAGCCTCCATATAGATAGGACTGAGATGCAAAATTCTCTGAGGTTATACTAAAAATAGGTGGATGTACCTGGGATGTCCCTTTATTATAGGGACCAATTTAGTTTCTGTACTATTAAAAAGAATCAAATAAGGCCAAATTGGAATAAAATTTAATATTTATTGTTTACAATTTGGACTTATTTGATCTTTTTAATAGTATAAGGACTAAATTGATCTATTTAATAACAAAGGGACTAATTTGATCCAGCCCCTATAATACAGGGACCTCTCATATGATCTTATTCCAATAGTATAAAAAGCCAAAATTGCTCAGCAAGAACTGATTCAGATGGTTTCTCCTATCTCTAAATTGATGATAAGGTGTTCATTTTAACCGTCAAGAAGGTAACAATAGCATACCTTGCCTTTACTGCCACCAACATTTTTTTCCCAGATCTTCAATGTTAGATCACCTAAACAAGTGTCTAAACAAGCTGGAGTAAGACCAGCCTCTACTGTTGGAGCACGCAATGTCGTACCCGAATCAATTGTTGTTGCCTCTAACTCAACCTGCTCATAAACAGGACTTGATAAGAGTTCGCCGATAAATACATTAAACTCAAGAGTTTAACAATCAATCAGACAACCTATCAAAATCAACTTTCTAAGTTCTAATCTACCAGGTCCACATATCCATAGGTATTAGACTTTGCAGAATTTTGATTTTCGGTATGAAAACTCTTGACGAAGCACAATGAAGGGAAGATACCATATGTGTTTTGTTTTCTGCAGCAATGTTCCAGTAACCCCACTGGGCAATTTCCCAAGTTACAACACCATTCCATGGCACAAATTCATAGAAAATTCCATCATAGTGCACTCCAATCTGCACAACCATAAAAGATTAATTTATATGCCAAGCTATTCAAAATTAACTACTACTTTACAACGAAAGATTTAGTTTGCTCTGATTGCAAGGCATATATAATGTGGCAATACCCAACTTTGGTTCTTAAAACATTAAAGAACCACCATACATGACAAGTAAAACATGAAAAAGGAGGATGCAGTTTCAACTTTCAACTCTCTTGAAACATAAACATCATCATCATCATCATAATAATAATAATACAAGCTTCTTTTCAGGCTACAGGAATCATTAACAGAATCAGAGAAGCAAAGAAGACATGAAAGTTGCTAGAACTGAAGTACCAATGCAGTATTTTCAAAGGTCTCAGTCAGTCCAGGCAGTTGCCTTAATCCACCAGCAGCGGTCAGAGAAATTTTTCCGCTAGCACCTTCAAAGACATTACATTGAGCCTGTAGTAATATGTCAATGAGGAAATCACCATGGTTAAAAGGGAAAATGGTTGAGTTTTATTCAGTGGAAAACCTAGCACAACAAAAATGTCTTGAGATCATCAATAGTTTAGCTAAGCATGCAAGAGTATGAAGGAATGAAGAATTACCCAAAACCATTTTCTAGGGAAGCCTCCACCCCAATTCTTTTCTGAATATGAAGGGGCATCTTGAAACTCAAACCTTTCACCATCCCACTCTATCCAGCCTGCAGTCCAAAGTCACACCCTGAGATAGTATTCTCAATAAAAAAACATGGATTTCTAAAGAGAACAAATTTCAGTCTAGATGATAGGAAACAATAGTGAGCGACATAGCAGACAGAGCACAGATGCAGGCTACAACGTACAAAAGCCCAAGAGGAAATCAATGCAAAGTAATTCAAAACAGGAAGGAGAAAAGCAAGTGCCTGTTGAAAGTCCACTGGCCATGCAAATTTGCCAATGGGGTTCAAATATGGGAAGAGCTGCAGCCCAGCCAGCTGTGGACTTCTGCTTGGACCCAACATCACCCCATCCATATATGGGGCTTGTACTGTACTCCCAACGTGCAGTTTTAACAGTTTTTGCATAATATGTCCTGCAATTAGAACCTAAACCGTGTAAAAAGAATGCTGAACCCTAAAATGTAACTTTATCACAGCATAGACTTTCGAATAAAAACAGGAAATAGAACTTCATGGATACACCAATTCTGTTCTGATGGCATGTTTGTAAGGGAAAGAACTATAACCATGCAGCAGGAACTCTACAAGGAAGCACAAGCACATCAACCATCAAAATAATAATTCTTTTATACTTCTCACAAAGCTAGAGTTAAATGCTTTATGTTTTTCTATGAAAAGCAAAAACGACAGTAGATAAAACCAAATAATTTATTTCATATGTTTGATAAATCATGCTTATGCGTTCAATATGAGGAGGCACCTCCCATCATCACAAATAAAGCCCTGATTCCAAAGAGGGCTAACTTGAAAGCCTTCCAAAACTTTTCTATTGAATTCCTACGAGAAACAACCATACAAAATATTTGAAGTTAATAAAGAATCAAGATTAAAATATATAAAATATCTCAAAGCAGCAGCATTAAGGTTTGCTTTGCAGTCATTTTCCTTCAAAGAGTAGAATCCAAATATTGCTGACTAACCCGGGGAGGAACCTCCTTACTTGGAGGTCGTGAGGCTTTGTTGGCTACAAAAGTATTCCCCAATGTTAGCTCATGTCTGCCTATGCATTAAAATTGTCAATTAGGCATGTATGTTTTATCACTGCACTATTAAGGTATAAGAAGGAAAAACACCAAAAGACAATGACGAGAATAGTAGACCAACTCTACCTAACAACTAAATTCATACGATTGAGTTTTATAAGGTTTATAACAAAGGGGTACAGCGATGCTGAACTACCCAAGAACTCATATTGTGTTATAACTAGCAAAAAAGCAGAGAGGAAATAGAACACTTTTACACTGAAGTCAACAAAGGGCCGCAGCAACTATATGTATATATATATAAAGAAAAAAGTGGCATATAGACCTAATAGATGTAGTTTTATACTTCCATTACTACATGATGAAAAAAACTCAGGCACAACGAGTGGCCAGTCAGAGATAAGATCTTAGATTAAAAATTCAGGAAGCCAGTAACGAAGAGAACTTACTTCCCCAAAAGTTTTGAGATTCCTCGCTGTATTGGCATATATATTTGCCATAAGCACCAAGAACTTGTGCCCCAACTCCTGTAAATCTAGGTCCGTGCTGCAGCATTTCCAATGGTGTCAGTGTCCTCTTAAATGCAGGATTCTCCACCGAGTACATGAAGCAAAAGCTCTGTTTTCGTTCTGGGATTGATACCTTAAAGTACCAACCCTCAAAAAATTGTCGAGTAGTCCCATCAAAGTGGTACCTATATCCAACAAAAGCTTTTCACCATTGGAATTATATAAAATTGACCCTTTGCTTAGCTGATCACCATGAATGATAACCTTGAGGAACCTGATATTAACACTTTAAGAAACGTTTGGATTGAGTCATCTTACGTTACTGATAGGAATGTGAGATTCCTTCTCAGATTAACATATTTGATTCAACAACTTTCATATGATATTACCAACATGGTCAAAATTTTGGTAATGTAAGAGTAATCCCAATATTATCATTTTATATTACTGAGAGATTTTTGACAATTTTACATCCATTTTCAATGACTTCCGTCCATTTTTCTTAAAAATCAATGAATCAAAATTTCCAATTTTTTGACAGAATCCCTTGTAACATTTTAATTTTATTTATTTATTATTGTCATTTTGTAATATAATTTAGTAGCTTTTTCATCCTTAAGAACAATTTAGTAAAAAATGCTATCAGATTATCTTATATTCTTTAAACCACTCAAAAGAATCTTACATTTCAACCAACTAAACCAAACCAAAAAAATATTAACATTCTTATACCAAAATAATCAAATATTCTCCAATCCACCAATTTATCACCTCTAACCTTTATAAATTATAATTTCCAAAAAAAATTACCGAACGTAGAAAAGACTATAAACTTAGCTTAAGTAATAGCAATTCAGATTTTTACTGTCTAACCATTTTCAGGAAGAAAAAAAAGAGTAAAAGTTTCAAAAGGAAAAGCCAAGTCAAACCTTGAATATGAAAATTACTCAAGTTCAACTTAAGCTATTCAAATTCACTAAAGGCAACTTAGAAGAGTCGAATTACCCGCTGTGAGGAGTGCGAGTGTCTCGATTAACTGGCGTGGAGACATAAACCGGACTGACGGAAACGGACCTCTTGGCTGCCGGAGAAGAAGTTTCGGTTTCAATCTCGGAGACGGAGCGGCATACGACAACCGGCGAGTTCGATCGAAACCCTAGGCTAAGAGGGCGGAGTTCTCGTGGAGAGAATGCATTGAAAGTTGAAGATTGAGTGAATTTAAGGGTGGATTTGGAGTTTTGAGAGTGAAGTCCAATAAAACAAGAAGAAAATTGGTGAAGCTGGTTGAGTGAGCAAATGTTTGAGTCCATGGAATATCTCTAAAATCTGAAATAAGTGGAGGGAAAAAAAAAGAGGAGGAGAAAATTTTGAAACTTGAAGGAAATGAGAAGCATGGAATTTAAACTGAAAGCGTTTTTTTTTTTTTGTAACAACTATAAACGTGCCATTAACGACCTGAAGTTGAGTGCACGTTTGAGCAAGTGGAGTGTAAGTTTGAGCAACACGTGTAACAGACATTGGGATGGAAATAATGTTCACAAAAAATACGACCGCACGGCTCACAACCGAAAATCAACTGTTATTACAATTACTCAAAAAAAACAAAAAACAAAAATAAGGATAATAATGTTGGCTAAATTAGCAACACAAAGAAAAAAAAAGCCGGAAAAAAACTGGCTGTTTAGGCTGATTTCCAACGTGTATTTATCATAATAGATTGATTTTAGAGAGAAAAGATGAAAATATGTTTAAGAGAACACGTTTTTAATCAACTTTGTAAGAAATTAAACACGTCATGCTAAACGCACTTTTTTGTTTAATTAGTTAGAAATATTAATATTTTTAAGAAAATATTGTTTAAAAGTATCGATACCTTAAACTTTCATTAGAATATGGATTATTAATATTTTATTAAGGGTATCGATACTTCAGACTAGGTAGGAAAACGTGTCCAATAAAACGTATTTTCCTGCAAAAATTCATTCTTCAAAATCGATCAACCTTTTTTTTTTTTTTTGACTTTTTGGCTAATTTAGCCAATAATGTTATTACAATTTGTATATTGTATTTTGTTTTAAATATTTACTTCCTTAAAAAAAACTACTTTTTAAATATCTTAATTAAATTACCCAACTTCTCATCCCTTAAAATAGCCTTGGTTTCGAACAATAAAATAAAATAGCCTTGATTAGTAAGTCCTTCAACTATTCCCATTTTTTATATTAATCCTTAAAGTATTTTTCACAATTAATTAAATTATTAATTTGGAAATCGAATTATAGTTGAAGGCTAGTTTACTAATACAATCTTTAAAATAAAAATTCATTAACTTTATTGCTTTCCACAGTATAAGATGTATATATTAATATATATATATATATATGTATATGTGAATTTATTTATAAGCACGTTGTACCTATGATAAATTTTTTTAACATTTTTATTGTTTTCATCTTTGAAGATCCCAAAATAAACATTTGTTTAAATTATAACCACGTTGTGAGGGTGAATTTTTAAACATTTTTATTAGGGATAAATATTAAATTTATATATAAAATTTAGTTTAATGTCTAATATTATATTATAATTTAATTTTGTGTGATTTTATATATAAAATTTTAATTTTAGACAATTTTCACAAATTACTAGTAACATTATTGAATTGGTATCATTTTACGTTAATATTGTATATACACAAATAATTATATTAATCCAATGTGAAAATAAATGTATGTATTCATTTTTTTTATATGTATATAATTAAATCAAAATCAAAATCAAAATTTTATGTATATAATTACACCAAATTAGAGTTCATATATCGAATTACACATTAAATCAAAATTTAAATATAAATTTAAATATGATTTGAAGAATGCACTTATGTGAACCCCATGTGATGGTTTGATGGTCAAAGATGTTTATTGCCCCAAGTGTGAGTTGAGTTTAAGTCGCGTTAATCGTATTTATTTTTCGAGTTTTACCCTATTATTGTAATTCACAAAAAAATTAATAATAATTTGTCAATAAAGAAATACTCTTTTTGAAGCAAGTATTTGAAGTTGCAATTATGTGTCAATAAAATTGCTCACTTTCATCATCATTGTGATAGAGCATAATTTGATATTTTTGAAGGATTAACAATTTATTAAAATAAGATATTTGGGTCATGCGAATATTGTGACGATATTGAAGTTCATCTATAATGGTTATTTCATTTGGAGAAACATATTTTCGGGATTGGATTTAGTTTTTAAATTTGGACTAGTGATCACACCGATCAAACCACCGATTCACAGTTTGACTGGTTCGGGCAGTTTAAAACCGATTCAACTCTATCTATATGATAAAATGGGAGGGATCCATTTACACGGTGTAAAAACTAAAGTAGTTTTACACAATTCGTAACTATTTGTAGTATTAATATTTTAATCATCCAACCATTATATTTTATGATCTATTTGTGTAGATCATGCACATCAAATTTGATATAAATTTAAAACTTCTAACTATTTGTTTTATATGAACACATTTCAACCATTGAATATATATTAATATATAGAGTATTTTAGATCGATATGATAGAAATATCAGATCGATTCAAAAATGTACATTCATGATAAATACAATTATATTGATAAATCCAACAGTTGTATCATTAAAATTATTAATCATATTACGAAAGTGTATAAAAACTACTTATTAAACTACTGTGTAAGTGGATCTATATATGATAGAAATATCAGATCGATTCAAAAATGTACATTCATGATAAGCACAATTATATTGATAAATCTAACGGTTGTATCATTAAAATTATTAATCATATTACGAAAGTGTATAAAAGCTACTCATTAAACTTCTGTGTAAATGGATCTATTTTATTTTTTATAAGTATTTTATATTTGAGATTAATTTAACCTCACTATTTGATATTTGTAAATACTTTAAATATACATATATCAAATGTTGTTAAAAAATAGCGATAAATCTAAAACATTATACCGAAACAAACCGGTACTAAAACATACTAATATTAATAATAATAAAAAAGTATATCTACCTGTATGACACTGACTACCTTGATGTCAATGCTATTTCCATGCTAACATGTGTCCATGGAGGAAAATGCATTAAGCAATTGGTGGAAATGAATAATAGATAGTTCTAGATTTTGTCCCTCACATTTTTTGTTTATACAATGAGGCTTCTATTTGAAGTTTTTAAATATTCAATTAGGTCTATGCATCTAATTAATTAATTAATTAATTAAATTTTTACTAAATTTAGACTTAAATAAGTTCTATTTAGATGTTATGATCTTCCGTTATGATGTAGGGTGTCTTTGCATTATAAAAATGATTAAACTTCAATTTTAGTTTCTTCTATTATACTTAAATTTAATTATTATACTTTAATTTCTAACATTAGAAATGTGAGCATTTTAAGCTTTATGATTTTGATCAAGATTTTCAGAACGGGTAAAATGGTCAAACCAATCAAGTCATCGATTATAGGTTTGATCAAATAAATTATTAAAAAAATCATAAAAATAAATAGAAAATTATTAGAAAAAGAGAAAATTTGGTTCAATCAGTTCGACAATTTTTTTAGTTTGGTTCAATCGGTTTATGGGTTAATCAATTCAATTCATCTTCAGATCGATATCCCAGCCAGTTCCTAGTCTAACTGGCTCGACATGCCGATTTAGCTTGGTTCTGAAAACATTAATTTTGATCGAAGAAAGAACTTTACTGATCTCATCAGGGTGAGCAAGACAGAAGACTTCGGGAGAGTAAATTTTGAGCATTGTTAGTATTACAAAACACTATAAATAAAAAGAAAATGAAAAGAAAATTCAAAATCATTTGAATTTTGATGTAAAAGATTTATAGATAAAATTAATAATTTTGATAATATATCCAAATACATTCCTTCTTTATTAAAAGGAATTGCTATACCTCCATCAAATAAAGTAAATATAAGCATAGGAAATAACATAGTATTATCTTATTCTAGAGGTGTGCATGGGTCGGGCCGGGATGGGTTTGGGCCAGGCATAACTAAAAATTTAGGCCCGTTTACTAAGCTCGGGCTCAGCTCAAAAAATGGGCTTAAAATTTTGTCAAAGCCCGGCCCGAATAAAAATGTTAAAATCCAGGCCCGACCCTGCCCGCCCATATTAATTTTTATATTATTTTATATAATTTTAAAATATATATAAACCATCAAAAATACTAAAAACATCAAAATAAATATTTCTCAACAAATTGAAAATAAATTTTAAAAAATATGTATACTTAAATAACACTAAAATAGATGCAACTTAACAAGCAAATGCCTCTAAAATAATAACAAAATTAACAAATGTCTTCAAAATAATAAAAAATTAACAATAAAATAAGTTTTATACAATATCCAAACAATAACAACAAAATAGTAGTAACAAAATAGTAAAATAGTAGCAAAATAGAGAGAAAACAATAAGAAAATAATATTAAAAAAATAGATTTTTTTTTGTAATTTAGTGAACTCGGGCCGGGCCGAGATCGAGCCAAAAAAACCTTACTCGAGGCCCGGCCTATTTTTTAAACAGGCCTTATTTTTTTGCCAAAGCCCATTTTTCGGGCCTATATTTTTACCCAAACCCTCCCACATTTCGGACGGGCCTTCGGACCGGGCCGCACATCTCTATCTTATTCATGAGGATAAGGAGAAATAATGTAAAAAAAATAATAAAAAAATAAAAAAGTATTTTTTAAAAAATTATATGATGTCACAATTTATTATTAGTTAAAATTTTTTTGGACAGATAAAATTTCGACGGAAATTGAATAACAGAAAAATAGTTGATGTATGGAAGAAAAAAAAGGGTTCAAAATATAAATACTAATTTGGATGTGATTGATGGGCATGCCTTTGAAGGCAATTTAAGGTTACTTACGGCAGAGCAGCAATAGCATGCCAGGACGCAAACTCCTTGGCTCTTAAAAAGAGAGAAGAAAAATAATCGTCGACAGCAGGATTCGAACCTGCGCAGGCAATGCCCAACAGATTTCGAGTCTGTCTCCTTAACCACTCGGACATATCGACGTTTGATTCAAGCCTTCTATAAATTTACTATTAAATGATCTAGTTTCTTTTCAACACACATGATAAATTTGATAGAAGTATAAGTTTTTTAACATATTTTACTAATAATTAGCAATAAATTAATTTTATTTGGTAACATTTAAGTACTCAGACAAAATTTATTGGATAAGTCCTATGGTCATAGTCCTATCCAATAATAAAATGTCACCTAACAATAATATATTTTACATGCTCACTCTTAATTTCTATTCCAATTCATCTTCCTCCTCCTTTCAACACTTTTAAGCTTATTCGTTTTTTCCTTTCTAATTCATTTTCCTTTTTCAATTTGCTTATAGAGAAGCAGATTATTTGGTGAAACTTGGTTCCGTGGACCCCTGACATTGTTTCGACTGCAAACACCACTAGAAGGAATCCAACAAATAATTGTCGTACAGACCATAATGAATTAACAAATTGATCACCTATATGCACACAAACTGTTTTTGAAAGAAGAGAAAAATGTTCATCACCTTGTTGGGTGGTGGTGGCACAAATGCTAGTGTTCTTGGAAGCAGAAGTGGCAAAGGAAATGGTGGCGACATCGTTGTCACAGCTGCTGTAGGCACATTTAGCAGCGAAGGAGGTCGTAATGGAAGGAATGAAGCTGCTGCTACTGCAAGCAAAATGTTTGGTTCCAACGGCAATAGTAACGATTCAAATGAAGACAATAAAGGCAGAGTTGATAGAGGCGGAAGACTTTGGCACTCTTGAAAATAAGGTCGGACATGGATGTTGTTTAGTGAAGCTAGTGTTAAGGGTCCATTTTGGGAAGAGCTCTCAAGGTGATTATCATTTTAGCACAGTAGACAAAATAAATAGGCAGCTGCTTGAGCACGGCTTAAAGGGAAAAGAAATCTAATTTGATTAAGCCCATATTAATCTATTATTGAATATGTAAAATTAACCATCATGACATTTGACTCTAGAGTAATTTATAAATCTAATTTAATATATATTATTTAAGTTGCATAATGTTAAAGATAATAATTTGTTTAGCTTTTAACTTTATAAAAAATTAAGCTTAATGATAAATTTAGCCACTAACGTTTGCATGTTTTGTCAAAAATGACCTTAATTATATTTTCAACTCCTTTTTTAGCCATCAATCTTTAATTTTTTTTCAAACTGCTTTTTCTAATAGATTTAATGAATAAATTAAATATTTCAATTTTTCTTTTTCTTTTTTCAAAAGGTTTTAATCTTTCACATTTTTGTTTACTGAGAGGTTTTTCTACTTAATTAAATTTTATTTAGATAATTACATTTATTTTCTTTAAATTAAGAGTTATTTTATTAATTTCCACATATAATGATCTTATAGGGTTATTTAAGTAATAAATTACATCTCATTAAAAATATTCCACATATAAAATTTCACATAATTCCTGTTAACTTTTTTAGCTGTACTTTCATTAAATATGTTGGAAAAGTAGTTTGAAGAAAAACCAAAAGTTAATGGTAAAAAAAAGGTTCAAAAAACAATTAAGGCCATTTGACAAAACATGCAAATGTTAGTGGCCAAATTTATCATTAAACCAAAAATTTATTTAACCTTTCATTTAATTTTTCGTCTCTTTTAACCTTTGAACTTATATTGTCTAATAAATCACTCCAAAATGGATAGAAAAATTAACATTTGTTAATTTTTTTGACGTGACATCCATGTAGTAGTCTACATGCATGTCATGTTAGCAATTAATTAATTTTTTCTAAAATAAAAAAATATTTATTTAATAATTTTATTTTAAAAAATATTTTTTATATATATTTTTTAAATTTTTAAACTTTTAAGAAATTAATTAATTACACGTGACATTCAGGTGTCAATCCATATGTATATCATGTCAATAAAATTAACAATTAATTTTTATATTCATTTTGGATGCAAATTTAAAGGTTAAAAGTGACGAAAAATTAAATGAAAGACTAAATTGATTCTTTTTCTAAAATTAAAGGGCTAAATAAATTATTATGCCTTCTATATTTATGTGTTTTCATTAATTTGGCTTTTATTATTAATTTTTTAAGTTTAAACTGGCTTCTAACATTTTAATAAGATTCAAATCTTATTATCAAGAGTTAAATTTTTTTTTTATGAAATTACTGATTAAAAGATTAAATTTATTTTATAGTTTCTTAAAATTAGTTTTTGAATTTGAAAGTTTTTATTTTTCAATTCTTTATAATTTTTATAAAATTAATATTTTAATCAATATTTTCTTTTAAAATAAGATTTAGCTCATTTAAAAAAAAGTAAAAATTAAACATTAAATAATTCAAAAAAATAAAAATGAAACTTATAAAAATTTATATTATATGGTTTTTTTTCTAATTAAGCTTAATCTAAATAGATTATTATCTGAAACTAAACTAAAAATGAAAATAAATTTTAATCAAGATGTGAAGTGAAACCAGAAACCTTAAAATGGAGCTGAAAATCAAGCCAACTTTTTACAAACTCTAATAGTCTTTAATTACACACCTACTACTTTATTATTATTATTACTAAATCAAATTAATTTGTTGAAAAAATAATTTACAAGGCAAACACACAGTACAGTAGAACATATTCCCAACTTGTTCAAGCTTTGCAGCATAAGAAACGACCAAGTCCTTTAGAAGGTTGAGTTTCTGATATCTCAATCTCCATCTTCTTCCTCTCCTCTTTACCCTTTACGTTTACTTCATCATTGATTTTAGGTATTACGAGAACAAGCACACCATCACGCATTGAAGCCTTCATCTCATCAGCTTTCCCATTTGGAGGCACACGGAATTGCCTGTAAAAGTTGCCACCACCACCCCATCTTTCTCTACAATGCCACCGCCACTTCCCTCCTTTCTCCTCTTCCTCGGCATCTTCTTTTCTATCCGCACTGATACAAACAACACTTCCTTGATGGATTTGTAGCTTCACGTCCTCTTTTTTGAACCCGGGAAGATCGATCTCGAACACATGGGAGTCGGGAGTTTCTTTCCAGTCCATCGGAGGCGCCCACAATAAACCTTGGGATGGATCAAAGCTGTTGCTTTCGTTTAAGACTTGAAGCAGAGACATTTTCGATGTTGTGTTGTATGATGTTAGACTTTAGATGTTATATATACTGTAGGGTTTTGATAGGAAAGAGTGTTCTTGAAATTTCTGGAGTTAGATAAAGAGATCATTGTAGAATGTTGGAGAGATTTTTATTTGTCAACGATTGACTTTATTATTATTATTTTAAAAAATAAGGTGAAATAAATTAGGTTTATTTTTAAATTTGGTAAAATTAGTTCCCCTGTTTTAATTTATCAAAGTGAATCTAGTTGATTTTAATAATTTTTGCTTAAAAGTTAATTTTCGAGATTAAATTTTAATAAATTAAACTAAAAGAGCTAATTTTTTAACTTTTCTAAAGTAAAGAAATGAAAATAAGAATTATACCAACAAATTAATAGGGAAACGATTGTACGTTATCTATATCTATTTTTCAATAGTTAATGCCAATCAAATTTAAATGAGAATCCTGAAATTCAGAATGAAATTATTGATATAATATTAAATTATTAGTGAGAGATAATATATCTGTTTCATGCAATTCTTTCTCTGAAGTTTATGAGATAAACTGGACCCTTTTGTCTAGTAATTGATAGTGATTGAAATATTTTTTTAAAATTTATTGAGATCCTATTTAAATAACCCGTTGGAAAATGAAACTAGTTTAACTTTATTCTTAATCTTTGTAATTTTTAAAATTTTGAAATTTATTTTTTATTTTAAATTTCAAGAATTTAATTATTTTAGTAAAGGTTAAATTATGTTATTAGTTTATGTATTTTATGAAAGTTATAAATTTAGTCTTTATATTTTCTAAATTTTAAAATTTCAATTATCACCAAATTATAATTATTAAATTCATTAAATTAAATTATGTTATTTTCAAAATCTAATGCAGTGCAATGTCATGTTCATTTGTTATTTTCATATATTACTCACATAAAATCCAGTTAATGCATTTACGTCAAGATTGAAAGTTTCAAAATTCAAAAAATTTAGGGACATAGAATGATCTAATTGGAGAATATGGACTAAATCTACAATTGTATGCATAGTACATAACTAGTAATTGAATTTAATCAAACGAATTTAACTGCTATTGTTCGTGTCAAGATAAAAAATTCAAAAAGTACAACACTAAAATTGATCAAATTAAAGCATAAAGACTAAAAACAAAATTTAATCAAAAGTAAACTTCAATTGGTAAAAAAATATTTAAATTTAACAAAAGTAAACTTACTATATTATCAATTGGTGTTTTATTGTTTTTCAAATCAAATAAGCAGTTCTTAAAATTAAAAATTAAAAAATTAATTTCAAAAGTTTGAAAAGTATAAAAGACTAGAAATATCCGAAAATTTTATTAGAGTTTTGAATATGATATTTAGTGATAAATGTAATGATTAAATTTTTAAGTAAATAAATTTAGAGTAGAATAACAAATTAGGCAAAATATACTATAAACTCAGACATAACAGAAAGAATAATTAGAAGTCGATAAAATATGAAAAAGAAATGAATTTTTTGAAAATCACGTGGGAGCTAGCTAATTAGTTGAATTGAGGTTATTTAATTAATTAATTAAAATTAAATTATTTGATTTAGTGCATGTTATACTTTATTCTGATTTAAATTGGGAATAATGTCAAAATAAAAATAAATACGAACATTAATAGATAAAAGTTTTACAAATTTATTATCCTTAAACACTAAAAAGAAAAAAAATATGAATATAATATAAATGTATAAACATGACGAAATTGAATTTAATATAATTATTTGTATATGTAATATATCAACGTAAAATAATGTCGTTAATGATTTTTAGAAACTGAATTAAATTAAAATTTCATGTATAAAATAATACAAAATAAAAGTTTATATATAACATTGTATATAGAATTAAAGTTTATATATAATTTTAATATATATTCTTAAAATAATATGAACACAACATGAATATACGAATGTGTCAAAATATACATAAAATAAATTATTATGTAAAATTTTATATAATTTCGTAATATATTGGACGCGTGAACATTATTCAGACAAATCATATAAAATATCTTGAGATAACTTATAAAATAAGGAAGAGTTGTCGAAATTTAATCTAAACAAACAGTAACTCTAAATAATTATTGCCATAAGATTCTACGAATTTCTTTTTCAATTGCGAAAAAAGTGACGGTTCAGTCGGGTATCAACGTTAAGACGAATCCTAGTGGAACCGACTTGTTAATTAACAATATACCACATGAGGAAAAAGAAAAAAAAGTGGCGGTTCAGTCAGGAGTCAACTCACTGAGCTATGATGGATCCAAGTGGAACCGACTTGTTATCCTTCCACTGCCAAGAGCGGGAGATGATCGCTGCTCTGTGAAACCAGCCTCACGCAGTACTCTCCGCTCTAAGAACCACGAGAACCAGAGCTTTCGCTCGATTCCCTTGGCTTAACTCTCGGCTTGGAATGGGCAAGCCAGATGCGGGCCCACGATGGATCCAACTCAATGAAACGAACCCATGTTCCATCATCTTAATGCCCGCACTCGGGTTACAGGCTTGCATTACCAAGGCCGGCGGACAACGCTACGGGAAAGCGGATATATAAAGAACTAATAATTGTTGTTTTCTACCCGTGTGGGATTGGAAACAATAACTCTTTGCTCAAACTAAACCTCTGCTTCCCTCTTGTCCCCCTCGATAACTTCAAAGCGAATCCCATCTCCTTCAATGGGTAACTTCCTTTCCTTCCTTTTGTTAATAAAAGATGGGCATACATAGATTGAATTGGGTCTGTGTTTCAATTGAAAATTCTTCCCACCTTGATACAAAAAATGCCGCCTGTTGTAGGATCGAATCTTCACAAAACCATCCAATATAGCAGTTGACCTTCTCATTACAAATCATTGCACTCGTAATTTTGTAAAAACAGATTTTGATTCGTGTGCTTGTGTAGATAAATGATTGAATTAGTTTTGGATGGATTTTGGATCCATTTAAATTATAAAATTGTTTCAAAGAGATGAAGTCAGCGTCAATTTACTTGATGTATCCCGTAGCTCCTATTCAAGTTTGCGATTCAACCTTAAAATTTAATGAAAGTAGGAGGATCAAATTTTAATAAATTAAACTAAAAGACCTAATTTTTCAACTTTTCAAACGTAAAGAAATGAAAATAACAATTATACCAACGAATTAATATGTGAAGGAAGTTTCTGGGATAAAACTAGTTCCTTTTGTCCAGCAACCGATAGAGATTGATATCTTTTCTTTTCATTTTTAACTCTGATTTTAGTCTGTAATTTTCAGAATTTTGAATTTTAGTTTTTTTACTTCTTTTAAATTTCATGAATTTAGATTTTTTATTTAACTGGTTTACAAATTAAATTTAAATTTGAACATGTGGTGTTCTAATATTCAAATATATGATTTAAAAGTAAAGGTTAAATTCTATTATTAGTTTATGTATTTTATGAAAGTTGTAAGTTTAATTTTTTATATTTTTTTAATTTAAAAATTTTAGTCTTCATTAAATTATAATTGTTAAATTCTGCTATTTTTCAAAATCTGATATGGTAAATATATTATCGTATGTACAATGTCATGTTTGCTTGTTATCTTTATATATTATTCACAAAAAAAATTCAGTCAATGCATTAATGACTGTCATTTACGTTAAGATTAAAAATTCACATTTCAAAAAATATAGGGTCGACATAGAATGATCTAATTGCATAGTATAAAACTTTTTAAGTAAATAAATTTAGAGAATCACATTAACAAATTAGACCAAAATATACTATAAATTGAGACATAACACTAACATACGAGAAAAATAATTAGAACTCGATAATACAATATGAAAGAAAAAATTGCTTTGGATCCCATCATATGAAAATTACGTGCGAGCTAGTTAATTAGTTAGTTAATTTGAATTAAATTATTCAATCAGTATTTGTCATAATTTATTTTGATTTAAGTAGTCAATATAAATGGTGTTAACTTCAAAATAAAAATAAAAATAAATATAAATATTAACGCATAAAAAAATTATAAATTTATTATATTTAAAACAGTAAAAAGGTAAAAATATCAACATAATACAAATGCATAAATATGATGGAATTGAATTTAATGTAACAAACAAAGCAACAGCTAGAATGGCCTAATTTTTGCTGAACTTTTATGCCTCTCTACCCTCTTGACAAGCTTTATTGGCAAGTAAGGTTTCTGTGAGCTATTTTGGCTATTTCATCTTCGACTTCTACCCAATCCCTTTGAATTGATTTAGGGGTTTTTTACTCTCGTACGAAGCCCTTCCATTACTTAGCTTGGATTCTGCTTTTGTATGTCTTTCTCTGGGGATTCTTAATCTAGGTATAAGTGAATTTGGATAGTTGTTCTAAGGAAAAGAAATAAAAATTGATTTGGTCCTACTCATACTTATGAAATTTGACTTGTGGTTTATGTATATATGAAATTTTGATTTTGACTTTGATTTAATTATACACATTTATATAAATGAATCAATATATTTATTTTCATATTGGGTTAATATCATTGTTTGTGTATACTATCGACTTAAAATGGTGTTAATTTGACAATGTTGTAAGTAATTTTTGAAAATTAAATCAAATCAAAATTTTATGTGCACACAAAATTAAAGCTTATATATGACATTACAGATGAAGTTAAAGTTTATGTATAATTTTAATATTTATCTCAAAAATTATATCAACACAACATGAATATGACAAAATATGCATAAAACAAATTATTATGTAAAAATTTATATAATTTAAAAATAACTTGAATGCTTCAACATTATTCGAAATTTAATCTAAATAAACAATAATTCTAAATAATTCTGCCATACGGAAAGATTAAAAAAAAGGTGATGGTTCAGTCAGGGGTCAAATCACTGAGTTACGATGGATCCAAGTGGAACCAGCTTGTTTATCCTCCCACTGCCGAGAGCGGGAGATATTCGCTGCTCTGTGAAACCAGCCTCACGCAGTACTCTCCGCTCTAAGAACCACGAGAACCAGAGCTTTCACTCAATTCCCTTGGCTCAACTCTCGGCTTGGAATGGGCAAGCCAGATGCGGACCACGATGGATCCAACTCAATGAAACGAGCCCATGTTCCATCACCTTAATGACCCCACTCGGGTTACAGGCTTGCGTCACTAAGCTCGGCAAACGGCGTTAAGGGAAAGCGGATATATAAAGAACTAACGACAGTTGTTTTCTATCCATGTGGGATTGGAAACAATAACTCTTTGCTCAACCTAAACCTCTGCTTCCCTCTTGTCCCCCTCTATAACTTCAAAGCGCATTTATGGTGAAATCCCCATCTCCTTCAATGGGTAACTTCCTTTCCTTCCTTTTGTTAATAAAAGATGGACATATATGGGTTTAATTGGGTCTATGTTTCAATTGAAAATTCTTCCACCATGGTACAAAAAATGCCGCCTGTTGTCGGAACGAATCTTCACAAAACCATCCAATATGAAACACTTCAAACTTTTTGTTATTTGAATAAGTGAGAGGTCAAATTCTTCTTATCTGACAAATCATGATTCCATAACCAGGTGGAGTATTTTTCTAGAATTAATGATCAATATTAGAGGATAGAAGGATTGAAAATTTCCTGCCCTTAGCCTAAAAATGGAACCTAGTGTTCATATATGATGAAAGCCTGAAACTATGATCTTTATAGTACAGAAATAAAGAGACTAAAAGCTTGTGTTCTTGGTAATGATAAATACTGTATTTAATTAATTGTATAACTAATGTTGTTTCTGAAAAAGAGGTAAATGATGGATATAGGCCTGGGGCATTGGGGCCATCAGGCTTCCTTGAAGAATCTAATGGTCGACTGGTGCATTGCTATCAAGCTAAAGCCTTACAATAACTCCCGGGTAAATCATTTCAATTTGTAATTTCATTCAAACGTGGTTATTTTATCCCTAAAATTCCACACTGTTCCAAGTGGAGCATGTGGTGTTAACTCTAAAAACCACGAGACCGAGAATTCAACTCTTAACTTTGGAACAGACAAGCCAGAATCAGACCAAGCTGAGTGCCCCACCTAGGTTAGAAGCTTACGTTACCAAGCTCGGCTGCCAATGGAGATGTCCGCAAGTGGTTACATAAAAATTCACGGGATTGGAAACAGCAGCTTCTCACTGCAGCCACCTCTGCTTCCCCCTTGTCCCTCTCCACTAAAGTCAAAGCAAATCTCCAACTGCTTCAATGGGTAATTCATGGGTTTATTTGGGTCTATGCTTCACAAATCATAAAATGCCCCATGTTTTCGAATTAATCTTCACAAATCATCACATATGAAATAACATCAAGCTGCATTTTCTAGACCATTTTTTGATTTGTTATTTCGGACAGGAGATGCTGCGACATAAGGTGTAAAATCTCCTCCAACCAAATTTCTTATCTGACAAATCATATTTCTGCAATCAGCCGGGGTGTTTTTCCAGAATCAATCATAAAAAATTAGAGGTTAGAAGAGTGAAAAGTTGCTGCCTTAAGCCTCTTAATATGGAACCATTAAATCATGTTCTAGTATTCATATATGCTTAAATACAGAGACAAACAGTTTCACTACTTTACCCAGTCTAAGATATCACAAAGACCGGCCTCTATCCACTTACCTTCCATTTTTTTCAAACCCAAGAATGTTTCAAGGTTAAAATGTACCCAAAGTTCTTGTATTTTAATTCACTTCAACTTTTATTTTTAATAATTTATTTTATTTATTTTTCAAATTTCAAAATCTAAATATAATTGTTATTTCCGTTAAATTTTTTTGTTAAATGTGTTAGCATAACATTTTAAAATAATATAAATATTCACTCTATAGTCATATAACAAAAAAAATAACATTGTAATAAATTTAAATTTATATTTATTTTTTAAGGAGTCAAAATATAATTTAATCATATTAATTTATAATTTAATTATTTCATAAGAGATTGCATAACAATTTTTTCCTTTTCAGGGGCCAAAATTTCTGTCTAACTCTTAAATTTGCTTTGATTATTGCCGTACTTTGAAAAATTAAGTTAAAATTTTAAATATAATATTTATAATAATGTATATTTTGGACTATTATTTTTTTAAAATGTATTTTAGAATCAAATTTGAATTACTATGGTAAAACCATTGGAATATGGGATAGAGAAGTAATATAAAAATAATATGGAAAAATAATAAAAACATGAAATGGCATAAAAATTAATATAAATAAGACAAAAAATTATAAATAAAAATGATGATTAATAATTGAAACTTTATACAAACTTGTAATATACTTGAAATACATAAAAATTATACAAAAACACATTAACATATAATTTTTGTTCTAAATTGAACCAAAAAATTATGTAAAATATAAAATAAATTGAGATAAAATATAAACATAGAATTTTTTTTCCCTAAAGTTAATCACTATGATTAACTGTACAGAATATTGGATAAAATGAAACATGATACAAATATAACACACAAAAGAAAAAAATAAAATACAATATGGTTACAAGAAGCTGTAAAAAATTATATAAAATGAATATAAAATTAAAATATTTTAATTACCTTAAAAAATGACACAATATTTTTTGTTCTCTTTTCTCTTATTCCCTATTTCTTTTTTTTTTCTTATTTCCTTTTCATGAAAAAAATAAATACCCTAAATACTCCTTCAACCCTGCCCAAGCTTAACTTAATTGCACCCAAAATTGAAATTTTGCATTCCCTTGATTGGGATAACTTTTAATTTAGGTTATAGATATCTTTATAGATTTAAAGAGAAAAAAAAACGGTTTACTTCTACAATAAAACCCCCTTCATAAATGAAATTACCTAATTCTTTCGAAGAGGTCAAATTTAATAATATTCAGACGCATAACTCAAATTTTGCAGAGTGTGGAGAAATGATCAATTAAAGATATCCCTAGAGAAGAAAATGCTAAAGTTGATCTCATTGCCAAGTTAGCCTTTGATAGAGGAGAATATTTATAGTTATATCTTAGATTTTTCTTTTGATTATTTCTAATGTCTTGTAAAGTACTTTATTTTATTTATAAAAAAATTTGATGTCCTAACCTTGTCGCATAGATTTAAGATTTATGAATTTCCTTTTTTAAGTGCTCAAAAATTGAATTCATCAAAAGTTTTTGGATCTTTATCTCATCGATGGAGAATTATTTTACAAAAAAAAGAAGAAGAAAAAACAATTGTAATAGGACTTTTATTAGGAATATTAGTATTATTGATGCAATACTTAAAATTACTCATAACCTCTCTTCAATCCATAAATAAGAGGATAATAGGTTTCAACGCACTTAAACCCACGTATTCTTGTATTGACAATAATATTTATACCAATCGAATTAAGACTCAATCGACTATTAAAAATATTAATTTAAAAGCAAAAACTCAAACTAATTAAAAATACGTATTCTTGTATTGACAATAATATTTATACCAATCGAATTAAGACTCAATCGACTATTAAAAATATTAATTTAAAAGCAAAAACTCAAACTAATTAAAAACAGGGATCGACTTAGCTTATTTTAAAATAAATTAGCTTGTTAATTTAGTAATATAATTAATTTTCATGTATGTACTTTTTTTTATTTTGAAGAAAACCCAAATTAGTAATTGTCAAATTTAGTAATTTATATGTCAACGTAGCCAAAAAAAAAGAAAGTAAAAGCATTAAATGGATTAACAAATTCTAGGTTTCCATTTACCCAACTATTAAAGTTCCAAGTACAGATTAACTCCCAAAATAATTTCATAAGAATCACTAATGACTAAACAATTTCCTCACAAACTGTTTTTGTGGCATGCCGCAGCAGGACCACGACTCATTATTGCTTTCCTTTCAGCCAAATATTATGAGTGAGAGACATCTGGCCCAATAATAAACGCGTCAACCGCATGAGCAAAGAGTTCCACAGTCGCACGAAAATGCCTATAACAGCACCCAACTCAATCCAACTTCCTCTATACCACAATAAAAAAGAAAACCCATCTCCTCCTAAACAAACACAAATGTGGGAAAAAAAAAAAACACTTTTTGAAGGTAAAAGTATTTTTTGGTGCAAAGTGGGGAATTTTTTATGTCATATTAGTGTCAAATCATATATTACCATGTATATTACTCTATCCTATATATGCTCCAAAGTCTATCTTGGTCTTCAATGCAAGAAATCTTCTCTTTTTATAATTTATTTCTTCGAAAGTTTCTTCTAAGCATTACTTTCTATTCTATCAAAAATCCCATAATTTAACACATTCTCTTTACCAAATTAACACTCTCCATTATATAAAGCTCAGATCTATCAACAGTGATTGAATTATCCAGAAATAAAATGTATTATTTTAGGTGGCTCCTAGGTTTTCTTCATCTACTTGTATGGGGCTCAATCATCCTGGTCCATGCTATTCCACCACCAGACCCGGTACAATGCAACCGAACAATCTGTACCCTCTCCAATTCCTATGGTGCATGGGGAGATCGAAAGGACTGCAGTGTCAAAAGCGTTGTATACCCAACGACTGAAGAAGAGCTTCGCTCTGCCGTCGCTCACGCCAATAAAAACAAACTCAAAGTGAAAGTAGTCAGCAAGTTTTCACACACAATCCCCAAACTAGCTTGCCCTTCATCACTGGGTCATGATTCGTTGTTGATAAGTACGGCGAAATATGATTCCGGTATCGAGATTGATTCGGTCAATTTGGCGGTGACGGCCGATGCCGGAGTGGCGCTACGGGATGTGATTGACAAGGTTGAAGAGGCGGGGTTGAGCCTGGTTGCGGCGCCGTATTGGGAGGGTGTGAGCGTGGCGGGGATGATAAGCACCGGGGCACATGGAAGTTCGTGGTGGGGCAAAGGAGGAGCTGTTCATGATCATGTTATTGGGCTCAGCATGATTGTTCCAGGTAATGAATCAGAAGGGTATGCAAAAGTAAAACAAATTGGAGCACAAGATCAACTCCTTAATGCTGCAAAAGTTTCTTTAGGAATTTTGGGTGTCATCTCCAAGGTAACTATCTCTTTCCTTGTTTGAATTGCTGTGAATTCCATCTTAATAGGGTGATTTTCGAAAAGTTTTAATATGGCGAATATTTTTTTTAGAATTAGAATGATATTAAAAATTAAGTTTTTTAAGTATTCATAAAATTGTTATATCATCGATATGAAATTATTATTATACACTTATTCATAGAAAAATTAATTTATGGACTATTTCCATTACATTATTGATGGTCTATTTTCAATTATTTAATAATATTTTAATAATTTTTTTTATGTACACATAATTTTGATAATTGTTTTACTCTAAACTTGAATCTAGAATCTCGAACCCTAAACTAAAAATTTAGAACCCCAAACCCTTGCACCTTAAACTCGAATCCTAAATCTCGAACTCGTAATCTATATCACTGAACCCTTGAACATTGAACCAAAACATGTAACCTCAAACTTTCAAACCTGTAACCTAAACCTTGATCCCTGAATCCAAAGCACAAACTCAAACTCAAACCCGAACCCTGAACCTTAAATCTCAAATTCAAATCCTAAATCTCGGGGTTTGAGGTTTAAGATTTAGGATTTGAGTTCAAAGTTTGGGGTTTAAGAAAAAATAATTACCAAAATCATGTGTCAATGGCATGAAAAAAATTACACAAAAATTACTAATTTCTTTTAAATTGGTTGCACAAAAAAAATTAACTTATGAAAAACAAAATAATTAGAATTTATAAAAGAATAAAAGATGTTTGTTTATAATTTAAAAATTAATTATTTTAAGTAATTTAATTAAAGTTAAATTAAGTTGGAGAAGATATTAGATATAGATGAGTGTATAATAATACTTTGTTATCTTTAAAATTTAATGATGTGGTACTATTTTATTGGTGCCTAAAAACTATATTTTTTAGGATGATTCTAATATAATTTATTCTCATATTTAAAAAAAAATAAAATATATGTAAAAGTATTATAGAAATCATTATACTAAGAGTTAGATCATATTTTATTAAAAATTTCATCTACTTCTATCGTTAAAAACCCAACATTATACATTAACATTAAAAACACGTGACGACCTGTTAGCTTTATCAATTTTTAATAATGTAAATAAATAAAAAATTCTAACATAAAAAATTAATTTATTCTTTAATATACAAATTAAATACTTATCTTTTAAATAAAAATAAAATATTATTAAACTTTTAATATCCTATTCGTAATATTTTAGCTCAAAACTTAGAATTCATATATTGATCAAAACTTAAATTTCTTTTCATTTAATTTAATGGTTGACAGTTCATTAAGATTATGCAAAAATTTTCATATGAAACATAAATCGCGTCAACGCAAAAAAGAAAATTGAAAATTTTTAATTAAAATTAAAATTATTTTAACTTATAAATAAATATGAAAAACTAAATCTATAATTTTATCAAAATACACTCATTAATATATAGCGAACTTTGACAGGAAAAGTACGAAGAACCTAACAATGGCGTAAGTCTTAAATAATTACAGTTGTCTGCATTATGTTATGCTCCTAATTGTTTCTATTGACATTTTATTATTCTTAGAAAACTTTGCAGTAAAGGAAACATAGGGTGTCTACCTCAATCAAAAAACTGAAATTTTATATTAAAAAAATTCCCAACTTTGGATATGATGCTCACGTTCACCTATTATTTTATATGAATTTAATCTATAAATTACATTAGGAATCAGTATAAACATTTTTATAATCACATATTTAAATTTAAGTTAATTTTTTAAAATTTGATTTTTTTTAAATTTAAAATTCTTAGTCCAGTCATTAAAATTGTAAGTATTTTTTTTATTAAAATTAGTCAAATTAAAAATTTGATGATTAACATAAAATAAACATGTTAATTTGACAAAAAAACTTCAAACAATGATAATGATTAAACTAGGATTTTTAAAATGAAAAAAATAAGAAGACGAAGATCAAATCTCAAATTCTAACCTTAAATTTATTTATTTGAATAGATAAATTATCTATTTATAATTTCAAAAGTAATTTTTTTAATTGTTGAGGGAAGAAAATGAAATTGTTTAGGATCAAATTTAAGTTTTCATATCTATAATATAACACTCTTCTCACTAAATCAAGAAGCTGTTGGCAAAAATAAACTTCCGCTACAACTTGAGGTTTTTTTTTTGCTTATTTATTTGCAATAAAATTATGTTGTCTGAAATTAAACAACATATATATATATATATATATATATACAGGTGAAGTTGTCTCTGGAGAGAGGATTCAAGAGAAGCATTACATATAATTTCACAAATGATTCTGCAATTGAAAACAATTTCATGGAACATGGAAAGAAATACGAGTTCGGAGACATCACATGGTATCCATCAAAACATACGGCAGTGTATAGATATGACAGTAGAGTTCCCATGGACACCCCTGGCGATGGAATTAACGACTTTCTTGGCTTTCAATCCAATGAAATCCTCATCTCTAAATCGGTCAGAGCATCAGGTAAATTTTTTTTAGGGTTAATTGCACATTCTTAATCTATATTTCAAATCAATTGATTTCATGATCAAGTAAATCTCTATTTTTGGGTCAATTTTTATAGTTGTACATTTTTAATGTATAATTCTCTAACTTCAAAATGTTTAAATTGTATTTTTGTTAAAACATAAGTGTCATTTTAGTTAATTTTTTTTTCAATTGATATGTTAGTTTGAATGTTAAATATTAATTTGAATTTGACATATAATATTTAAAATACGTAAATCAAATTTTAAGCATATCTTTACATATCGTATGAATTATTTAGGTTGAGTGAAAAGCGTCTTAAATTTTAATAGAATTATTATTCTAATCAAGTTTGATTCAAGCAATCTCTTATATAAATATATATCATATTTGAGTTGACATAAATATACATCATATTTGAGTTGACATAATACAATACTGATATTTTGGGACTCAATTAGATTAATAGAATGACTTTAATACAATACTGATATGTATATCATTGCATAGTTTTGGTCTTTGAATATGAGAAAATTTTGCAGAAAAACTATTCGAGAGTACCAGAAGTGTGAATGGAGAATGCACGCTGGCGGATACTACATTATGGTACAAGAAGCAAATTGGCAATGGATTGAAGAACAATGGGCAGATTTTCACAGGTTATCCAGTAGTGGGTCGGCAAGGGAAAATGCAGACATCAGGTTCATGCTTATATTCAACTAAAACAAGAATCGATGCCTCCTGTGCTTGGGATCCAAGAATCAAAGGACTATTCTTTTATGAATCAACTGCAATATTTACTGCTACAAAGTTTGGAGACTTCATCAAAGATGTTAAAAAATTGAGGGACCTTAAACCAGAAAACTTTTGTGGGATCGATCACTATAATGGGTTCTTGATTCGATACATAAAGGCTTCAAAGGCATATCTAGGCCAATCCGAGGACTCCATAGTTGTTGATTTCAACTATTATCGAGCTGATGAAGCTTCCACCCCGAGGTTAAACCAAGATGTAATGGAAGAAGTGGAGCAAATGGCGTTTTTCAAAAATGGGGCTCGCCCACATTGGGCTAAAAACAGGAACTTGGCGTTTTTGAAAGTTCAAAGTAAGTACCTAAACTTTAATAAGTTTATTGCAGTGAAGAAGCAATTAGACCCAGAAAATATGTTGTCGAGTGAATGGTCGGATGAGATATTATTTGGGAAAGAAGGTGTTGGAAGTGATGGATGTGCTTTAGAAGGGCTTTGCATATGTTCAGAAGATAGACATTGCAGTCCAAGTAAAGGGTATTTTTGCAAACCAGGGCTCGTTTACAGTGAAGCTAGAGTTTGCAGATACTCACCATCATCCTCCAATCTTTGATTTTTTTAGCGGATTGGTCTTCAGGTTTTCTCCTTTTTCTTAAAATAAAAATAAAAATTCAAAGAAACAACTTAGTATTTGCAAAGCGAGACAATAATAATAAGCATTGTTTTTAAAGAAGAAAAAGAACATTGTTGGTTTAGATATTTGATCCTAATGGTGCAATTTGCAAATTCCCATACAAAAATTGATTAGTGAAAATAAATATTACAAATTTAAAAACATCATAATTTTAAATTTAATTTTCAACATTTATACTTTTTATCAATTTAACCCTTATTCTTATTTTAACTAAACTTGACCCTCAACTGAATTGAATTTGACCTTCAACCCTTATTCTTCTATCTGGGCCTTATCCTTCTTTAGGTCATCCAAGGCCTCCTTGATATCCACTTTCCTTTGGAGGGCTTCCACTAACTCAACAACCTAGGCATGAACTCTATCACGCTCAGCCACAAGTTGGTCGCAACAGAGAATCAATGTCTCCTTTTCCTTCTTCAGGGTGTCATTAGAAGTTTCGAAGAAGCCCACCTGAGTTTGCAAGCGGTTGGCCTTATCTTTAGCTCTGCCTGCTAAAGTATACGCCTCGAGTTTGGCCTTCGGAAGCTCATCCACCACCCACTAACACTCGGTCAACTCATCTTTGACCTTCTCCAATGTATCATTAAACTTCAGTGCTTCTTGCTTTTAAGACTTTATAATAATAAAGTATATAGTCTATATTTGTTTGCATATGCCGACCAGTCACAAGGATGGAGTCCTGTGTAGCAAGGACAGAGAACTCAGTTTTAGTAACAAGGTCCAAAAGGGTGGGTGGTGTAGTTGTATTTGAAGGACCTAGAAGTACAAGCACAACCGACGTCAATAAAAAAAAAATGAATGACTTCACAAAATCGTGAAGAAACCATAGACACCACACCTGAAGAAGGAATTTCAATGGGCAATAGATAGCTTACCTAAGTTGAGCCAACGTTGGAAAAAAATCACCCCTAGAGGGGGGCCTATGACGTGGTCCCGAGGGGACCCCCTTAGAGCTGATGTTGGGGAAATGGTACCGGATGAGGCTCCGGACTACCTTCCACTAATCATTGTGGAAGTTTAAACAACACTTGTTGAGGGAGCAGTAGGCTCCCAGATGGTCAACCCTCAAGGCTTTGGTTAGCCCTGTCCCTTAACTATGATAATTTTTTTTTACCTCTTGGATGGCTTCTCAGACTGCTTCCTTAGTCTTTTCCTGGCAGGAGCGACTATCGCACTAGCAAGGACAACATCCAAGATTTGGAATCTATCTGTCTAGTTGCAGGAATTTAGGTAATTGGAGTTGAAGTAACTGCACATAGGAAAAACATTATCAAAATCAATAAAAATAAGCCACAATATCAGCACTTAGAAAAAATTTGACAAGGTTAAAGGAAAGGTATGACGGAAAATGGGAGGCCCCATCATGACGACCCTCCAACCCTGTTGTGCCACTCCATCCGTTGTTTAACGAACTCTCGAAGCTAATGACCATGTTCACCAGAGGGACATCTAAAGGGGCCTCCTCCTCCTCCTCTTCATCATCCCCTGGAGCTTGGAAGATGTTTCCTCACCTGGAGCTTGAGCTTGACTACACGAAGCAATGGATTGGCTAGTTCTTGCACCAACAACAATGGTTGTGTTGGTCCCCACAACAACAGGAGGTTTCTCACCCTTCGAGGGGATAACGGGTAAGGAACGATGCATGCCATCTGGAACCCTTCATTTTTTATCCAAACATTTCTTGTAATTTACAATGTCTTGCAAAGGTTCCTCCATTAGCCTGTGGAGGATTAAGGCCGCTATATCCTCTAAATCAAAAGGCCACGACTGGTCCCATAGCTTAAATTTCCCGCCATTAATGAAACCAATGTGGAAACTACTCTCGGAATAACCATTTGCGCCCTCATTAAACAGGCAGTACTTGAAGATTTTATGAAGGGTGATATCTCGGGGAACTATGAGGAGATATTTCCTATTCATCATCTTAAATTGCTCCTTAGCCCCATCGTAACCCTTTAATGGAGGCTTATAATTACAAAGCTCAATGGGAGGCAAGCTCCACTCGATGGGAAAATCAAACCTCTAACCAAACTTCAGCTCCACAAGTACGATAAGAAATTTTAATCATTTTACATGATATCCATATCACTTAGAGGTTAAACAAAATATAAAATCATTAAAAACCAAAACTAACCGTTTTGGGTGCCTTAAAACCCTAAAAAAACTAAAGCTCCAGTTTCGGTTACTTGCATTGTAAAGAGGGCCAAAGCTGAAGAAAAAAAGAGGCCGGGGTTTTATATGGAAACTTTCGACTTTCAATTACACCAAGTCAATCGAATAGATCTATTAAAATCAGTTTCAACTTTCAATTGACTATAATTTTATTGTAGATTTTAGACATTGATATATGTCTGTAGCTCCTCGAGTGTTAGCCCCTTGGTCTCCGGAATTACTTTCCGATTAACACAGTTCCAACACCTCATCTAAACACAAAATTGAGGAATGTTCTTCAACTTAATATATATTTAAACCCGAATCAAAGAAAAATAAAACTAATAATTTAAGTTATAATTTTGTACGAATGATTTAATTAGAAACTTATTAATAATCCAGTCATCGTTTAAGTAGATTATTTCATAAAAATTAATTAAAAAGTTTTTCTCAGCCCTAGATTGCAAGGCTAACTGGCTGTGGGCATCTCTTATGTCCCACGACCATGAGGGAGATGAATTATTACTTTAATATAGTCAAGTCAGATATGTATGAAGGTGGAAAATTCCTACGCTCGGATCGAGTTTTATTTTAGATTCTAATTTTATCAGGTTTGGAAATGTAGATTTTTTTTTTATTATTCTGGATTCAAATTTTAATAAATTCATATTTAACTCATTTCGATTTTTTTTTTTGAATTTAGACTTTTTTATTCGAATTTTTTGGAACTCGATTATGACAGATACAAATAATTTTAAATTTTTTAAATTTATAAATATTTTAATTTTGGATGTAATAATTTACTTTATTTTTATATTTATTAGCACCATTCAAATTCGATTTATAAAAAAACGTAAATTATATATAATCAATAGAGATCATGATAGTTGATACTCTATTAGTCAATATGTGCCGAGTTGTCCTTTAGTCAATACCAAATAATATAGGTTCAGTTATGATTAAGATTTCAATGTGTTTCAACTCGTTTTAACCCATACCAACTTGTACCAATGCATATTAATCCGTATCGATAGGTACAAAATTTTAATATTTATATGCAATATACATTCCCGTGTACATGATACTCCAACACTCACTTCAAATCAGAATAACATAGCTTCTCATGCTAAAAGGGAGAACTCACTTGAACTTGGATAATCTTCATCTCAGGACTCTCATAATAAGAGAAATCATGTTATCCATAAAAGTTAGTTTAGTAATCAAAAAGGGAAAGCACAACATACACGATAAAACAGCAAAACGACTTTGGAAGGTATATATGTATATCCTACAGGCTTCATAGGATACCATCCATGTTTATCTCTTTTTCTCAAACCTTAAGAACTGTAAATTACAACTGAATAATTACTAAAAATACAGGTATAGAGTATCCCTATACGGCTCTTATATTGACTAATTGCCTGTTCTGTTTCCACTCCCAATAACTGGCTCAAGAATGGAGCATAAACCAACTTATTTAAGTGACAAACAAGCACTTTTGAGTACAAATAAAGGGCAGTATTTAGGTTTTACAAACACTTGTTCAGGACAACGCCAGCATACAACATCGAATAATTTCAGTTGACATGTGATGTAAGGCCGGGTGTGCAGGGTCGAGGCATATGCAAATATTTACAGGCCTTACCGTGCACCTAGCTTTTTTCAAGGCCAAAAAATTCAACTTGTGTAGTAAATATGACCGTTTTGAAGTCAGACATTTGATAAAGCTTTTAAGCTTTTTTTTTTTTTTTTTTTGGGGGGGGTCCTGGGCATCAAAGAGGGTGCTTCGGGTTTTGCCTGCAGAAAATTAGACAAGTCAATTTCTAATTGAAGAATTCAGGTAGAGGAAGTGCAACGGAAGGGATCAGTTTGAAACCAGAATGAAGATGAAAGGGGATTCGAGATGCTACCAGAAAATATAATTGTAACAGTCTCATGAAGCTCGATTTCGTGAATGCTCTTTCCTAACTGCATGCTTCCTCTCACGCTTGTGCCCAACCAATTTTACCAATCCAGATGACGGAGCTTTTTCCCTTCCAAATTTAAGGTCTTCACCACCAATCATGTACTTATTTCCAGCTTCAGGCACAGTAAAATCAGCAGGGTTTCTATTAATGCGGCAGATACCAGTCTCTGAACCACTTTTTGGATGGAAGAGAGTGCCGCTCATAGAATGAGCTTTATGCTTCTGTTTTGTTGCACTCTCCTTTGGATGAAGCGTCATGGGGAACATCGTAAAATCTGTAGTTCCAAGCGCCAATTTCGGCAGACTATGAACAGGAATAGATCCACAAGTTGTGTTTAAGCCACTATTTGAAGATGAAGTTTTTTGTGATCTGTGGCTTTTACTCTGCCTTTGCGAGTCTGAGCATTTGTTTTTCTCTTTTTCTCGAGACTTCAGTGAAATTTGACCCACAAAATCAGGTGCTTTCTTGAAACTTTTACCATGCTGGAATGAAGTAGAAGGACCAACTGCTGGAGTGGCTGACATACACTCACAGAAACTCTCAGGTAGGTGGTTTTTACTGTAGCAATCAAATGATAGATGTTTCATTGAATTGGTTCTATATCCCCCTGATGGCATGCTTGAAAACTCCTTAGGACGATAACCAGGAACAAAAGAAGTTTTCTTAACAAATCTTTGGTTTCCATCAACATCAACTGATGCCCCTGACTGTAACCCTGCATCCATAAGACTGAGTAAATGCATGGCTGGTATTGTTTCATTCGAATACAGATCTAACGGCCCTGCCCCATTATGCTTGCAAGAAAATGAGTAATCTGTATGTGTCCTTCTAAGCGCTTCAGAATCAAACTTCCTACAATGCTTCTCATAGTTTGAAGCCAGATTCAAGAAGTTCCGGTCATCATTTCGGCTCATATTTCCCTTAGGTAGACTGCTGGGGCAATGTGAAAGCACATCTAACCTTGCAACCTGATCTGCACACTTTTGAGGGATGCTGTGCACATAGGACATGCTACTCGGTATCATGGATGACCATAGGTGAGGTACTTCTTTATTCTGCTGTGGAGTACTCTGGCATGTGTTACAAACTCCCAATGCCTGCACATTAGCATGAGAGGACCTTTGCCCAGTCATGTTCCTTACCTGCTGGCAATTTTGAGCACTGTTTTGCCTGATGGAATTGGGGGCAGAAAATTGGACTCCATTCAATGGCTTCTCTCCACATAGAGGAAAAGGTCTAAAGCCTGCAGGGGGGTAACTTTGTTCCAACTGGGTCATCTTGTACTGGTTTCGGTCTATATGAGAGAAATAATCCACTGACTTTTGCTTGCTGGATTCCACATTATCGCCTCTTACAAACTTGCCAATTCTTCCATTTTTAGCTTGAGCTTCCAGTTTATCTGGGGTCTCTTGAAACAGGATCATCTCTTCATTTTCATATACTTTATTAAGATCCACCCTCTGATGAACTTTGGTGTTACTGGTTTCTGGCAGCTGTTTATCAATTTCAGTATCAGGAAGACACCGTTCATACTGATTCTTTGCCATGAGTTCAGCAATTTCCATTATGTCATCTGCAGCTCCTTGCTCAGAAACCATTTCAACACGTTTATCATAATGCTCCCTAGCAACTGTTGCATGGTCTGGAAACTCCACAGTTCTCCCATTGTTGCTTGTACCACTGAAATCCTGCAACAGAGATAAGATGGAAAGAAAACCTCTTCTCAATTTCACAGAAACAACATGATGGAAAAACAGATGCATTAATTAGCAGAACTTTTCCTCATTACATTGGAAATGTTTGCCATAAAGTTCACATGATTGCTTATGTTACTCAATGCTACATATATATGCCATCTCAAAGTTATCAACAAAAATGCTAGTATCTAAGTTTTCATATATAAGATAACATGAGCTTATATCAGAACCAGAAGGGTCATTAGTGTTTTAAAAAATTCCAAGAGATCTGTATTTTGGAGTAAGGATTAAGGATGGAAGCAAAAGTTGTTTCAAAGCAAAAGAAAAAGATGTGAACCAGTTTTCTCAAAAAAGAAAAAGATGTATGTACCTCTTTGAAGTTTTATAACTGGTTGAAGAAAAGGGAATGTTTCTGGCTCAAAAATATATATATGGTTGATTTGAAAATTCCAGAAACTTTATTCTAAATGCTAATCATAACTTGAATAATTCATGTATGCCAAAACTGAATGTAAAAACAAACTTGGTTACAGAGGAAGAATAAATGTGGGGAAAGATCACACAAATGATTCTACAAAAATATCTTATGAATTTATTTTCTTTTTAATTATAAATGCAAGTTCACTACTTGATCAACAGAAGAAAAGTTCATACCATTTGCAGCATTGTGGAACAACTCCCAACTTCATCAGGAGATCTATGCTTCTGCTTCTCATTTAGGAACGGTATTCCGTATGTGATTTGATTACTGTTGAGATCAACATGCATTCCCTTCCAAAGGTAGGCATCAACTTGAGATTTAGTTGGAAAAGTAGACTCTCCAACATAGTTCATGTTTAGATCTTTCCTCCTAGTATCATATTCACTGAGAACACACCCTTGGCAAGATGATAAAGATTGTAGCCCATCCCTTATTGGAGTGCCACATTTTGCATCATATCTTTTAGCAGGAAAGCAATTACTAAGGGAAAATTGCACTCCTTTTTCAGGTGATGCATCCTGGGTTACTTCAAGAGGAACAGCTACATTCCCAATTTGTCTTATCTCTACATCTTCCCTTGAAGTCAGACCTTCTCTGAGAATGCCATTGTTCCAAAGAACTGGAGAAGCTTGACGATCATGATCTAGATGCATCTTGCTCTTTTTCTTTAACAAATTAGACTTTTTTTCTGCCTTTGCGGCAGATACAGTTAAGGGATTGAACCCACTGCCTGCAGATACATCATTTGATTTGTACAAAGCAATATCAGTGGCATCACTCTTAGTGGCATCTCCAGGCTTTTTCTGTCTTTCCTTCTGCAGATTTTCATGAGACAGACGCAAGGATGGACATTGATCAATACTCTGGGTCTTTTTGTTTTTCTTCTTTCCTAGAATAGGACTTCTATCAACTTTAAAGTTAACCAAATTGCTCTTTGCTGGAGTCTGTAAGCTGCTTCTGTTAATCGTACCTTCTGAATCAGAACTTGTGATTCCATCAGCAGTTTCTGCATCTCTGTTGAAGGTCCTAAGGTTTTTATGGTCATTATTTGGAGAGGTCATCAATTTCCCAGGCATCCATTCTTCATCCTGTGGCATCTTTCTTTTCCTTCTACGAGCCAAACTACTCGTAACATTTCCATGGAAAGTGACCTGACCTTGGGAACCAGATACTGAATCTATGTGTACGGACGCATCAGGATTGGTACTAGAAGGAGAATCCTCTGTACTCGTGAGATTAGTATTTTCATCTTTGTTTTTACCCAACAATTCGGTCAGCAGACGCACCTTACGGTTTTTTCTTCGATGCACGCTGCCAGAAGCAGTTCCAGGCAATACCTCATCACTATCAGATGATGCATAATCACAATCATCTAATTCCAAAGAAGAATGTCCATCTGTATGAATCTTGAAAGCATCAGGAACCCTATGAACTGTACTCGCTATCCCATGGGATCCACAACCTTTTACCAACTCCATCTGTTGATCACAGGCAGATTTTCCTGTTTGACTTATTTCAGTGGCATCCTTAACTGCATGCTCCACATTTGATTCAGGAAGCTTGACACCAGCGACTTCATTATCTTCTAAATTGGGATTATGATGTTGCGGAGAAGCCACTGTTGCAGAAATAAGAAACAGTGTTATTGCAGCTACTGTTGTTCCAGTTTCAGTTGCAATGCAGGAAAATGCTTAAGTTTATTTATATGGTCTTTTACTCATGTCAGACATACCTTTTTCATCTAAACAAAGTGCTTGCTTCATAAGGCTAGCAATAACTTCTATTCCAGCATATTTCGGAATCTCCTTATTAATGTTATTTTCTAAGATATCTTCTAAGATATCTGTTTGCCCTGGAAAAACAACCAAAACAGTTGAAGTTCTAATTTAGTGGTAACCACATGAAGACTGAGCTAGGATAGATATATACCTATGACCTGTACATCTGTGTTTTCCACTCTCTTGTCACTTTTACCACTAACGAAAGGATGACTGCTATTAACATTCAAACAAGCAATACCATCACATTTTCTTGAGTCAACATGACTCTTTCCAGCCTGCAGCAAACCTGATGAAGACACCACAGAATCCCCAAGGGATGACACAAGGGGACAAGAGCCAAAGGATTTCAATTTGCTACTATCATTAGTAACATTTCTTTCTTCATTTATACTGCCTTCAGCCCCAGTGTCCCGCAGACAGTTCTGGCAACACCACCATCTGAACTTTGGAACAAGTAAAGGAGGAAGCTTACAGTTCTGTTCTTTAAATATATTCTGGCCACCATCTAATGCAAATGGCCAACTTTTCTTCCAGTCTTTCCTGCGCATCTCAGATGCATATCCACTGCATTTAAATCAAAGGGAATTTATGAGGAAGACTTCCAACATGACCATTAATGCACCACATATAGCAACTAGCAAGTTTGAAGGGAGTACTCAAAGAACTATACATCTGCAGAAGCCATTTATAGATATCAAATCTTGCAATAAATTTCCCTCAAATTATAAAGGGAATTTATGAGTAAGACTTCCAACATGACCATTAATGCACTGCATATAGCAACTAGCAAGTCTGAAAGTAGTGCTCAAAGAACTATGTATCAGCAGAAACCATTTATAGATATCAAATCTTGCAATAAGTTTACCTCAATTTATAACTGTAATCCCTTTATTAGGTGCCATTACATAAATTAGATGTTTAGTATACTTTCATATTTGTTGGAGATATGATCTCAACATTCTATTCTATCTCAAACAATACGTTGATAAAGAATAAAATACCTCAGCTAATGCACTAATTTATAAATAGAATATCCAAGACATTTTGATCCATTCCCTAAAATGTGGAGAAAAGTCATCGTGCACATACACAAACAAGAAAGCTATGAAGTTAGTGAGGAAGCATGAACAACTGAAGGAAAGAAATAAGTTAATTAATTCTTTCAATAATTCTCATTTTGATAGATGATTTCAAAAGCATTTCTTAGGATATACCCTTACGTATCAATTGATTCCACTAAGGAAAGATACCTCTCTCACATAGGTACACTCGCTGCATTAGCCCACACCCAAACTGCAGCTACCATAAACCCATTTTCAACAACAATGGTAGTATATAGAGAGGTTGAGGAAGTTCAACAAGTAGACAAGAGCACTGAATATTAAGGATCATGGCTTACCGAATAGAAAAATGTTCACACTTCCTAGTATCAATGTCATCATTAGCATTGATAAGATCTATGGATATTGAGTCAATCTTTATGGGTGATTCCATGGACTTGGCGACAAGATTAGAACTGCAACTGTGATGAGTTTCCTTGACCACAGTAGTTGTCTCCATGCTATGAGTAACTAATTGATAACACCAATGTGCAACAATTAGATATGCCATGAGCATTGATAACAATACATAGTAACAGTGAAACAATATCCATAAGCTGCCATGAGCATTGATAACAATACATAGTAACAGTGTAACTATATCCATAAGCTGCCATGAGCATTGATAAAAATACATAGTAACAGTGTAACTATATCCATAAGCTGCCATGAGCATTGATAACAATACATAGTAACACTGTAACTATATCCATAAGCTGTCATGAGCATTGATAACAATACATGGTAACAGTGTGACCATATCCATAAGCTATGTAATCAATATGCAAGAAGCTCCAAGATGTTAAGTATATCCCAAGAACTCAAGCACGTACCTAATGATTTTTAGGAATTCAAGATGAAATAACAGCAATATAGTAAGACGGATACAATAGAAAAGATGAGAAGCTGGAAAGCCCCTTTATATGGTGATTTATTACATAAAATAATAACTTATAGCAGTAGAGGACTGAATACTATTCGAAGGGAACAAAATTGGAAACCCTAGTTCCCATGAAACCAAACATAAATATGATTGCAGTTACAGCATTAATGTTTCAATAACATCCTAATAAATTATATAGCAAAACCCATCCATTTAGAATACAAAGTAAATCATCAAATTACACCAACAAGGTAAAAAAACATGTTAGGGTTTTATCAGATAATACGAACTAAAGTTTTCGATGAGAATAATAGTCTTGTTATCAAAGCAAAAATAATAAGCTTTAAAACTCACCTCCAAGCCTTCGAGTTTGATGTTACAATAATCCATAAAATGAAAAACTTTATCTAGGGTTTCATAACTATCAAAATTCACAAGCTAGTGAACAGTGAACATCATTTCTACGACCACAAAACCGATAAAAGAATACATAAAATATCCATTAAAAAGGAAAATATATTAACTCATAAAGCAAAACCCAGATGCCAAAACGTCAATAAAAGTCTAAACTTAACGTACTAAACACAGTAAACTAACCCAAGATAACTGAAATAAACAAAAAGCTCCAGCTCAGCTTAAACTCGTATTAATCAAAAGGAAACAAATCAATAACAAAAAAAAACCAGAGCTTTAAATTGTAATTAGATCAGAAAAAAATACCTTTATTTGAGTTAGTACCTCTTAAGACAATCTAAAACCAACCCAGCTTCGATTCTTCACGGCCAGTCGAAAAAATGGTATCAAAAGGAAGAACATTGATCGACCAAGTAGAAGATTGAGTCTTTCTGAAGAGATCTGAAGCTCGTCGTGTATAATTTGAGTGCGAAGTTTGGAGAAACCCTAGCTTAAACAAAGGAGAGGTTTTTCGATTCTTTTAGAGAGAGAGAAAGACGAGTAGACAAGAAAAGAGTTTTTATCTTTTGTCCTTGAAAGGAGGGTCTTTTGTTGTTGTTGTATTAAAAATCATCTGTAAAAAAAATATTTCTATATAATTAAATATTATTTTATTTTATTTATTTAGAAAGTATAAGAGAGAAAACCAATGCTAGGAAAAAGAACCAATGGCTTTGGCCCACGTGGAAGTGAGGTTCGGTTCTTATCACAATTCCATTATGGGTGTTGCCCTAGATTGGAATAATGAAAAAAGCGCACTATTGGAACGCGTTGGTACACGCTCCTGTTCCCAAAGCATTAAAAATTAGTAGATTTTCATATAACATCCCTGTACTATGCACTTTTTTTAGATGAGTCTCTCTCTTATAATTTAATTATTTCTAATATCTCTACTTTTCAAAATGAATAAGTTTTTTTTTTATTTTGAATCAAATTAATTATATATAAAAAATAATTTTTATGTAAATTTAATTATAAAGTATACAAATTATTAAAATAAAATATATTTTAAGTAATGATACAAACTCTAAATCAATTTATATTAAATTTAATATAAATTTTAAATATAATTATATTTATCTAATTATAATATAATTTTTTTAATATAATTATTTTAAATTTAACTTGAATCAATTTATAATTTGTATCATTATTTAAAAATTAGGATAAATATTAAAATTATACATAAATTTTGATTCAATGTGCAATGTCATATATAAACTTTGGTCTTGTGCAATTTTATACATGAAATTTTAATTTGGTTCAATTTTCCCGAATCACTAACGACATTGTTGAATTAGTACAATTTTACGTTGATATATTGTTTACAAAAATAATTATATTAATCGAATAGGAAAATAAATATATGTATTCATTTCTTTAAATGTGTACAATTGAATGAAAATAAAAGTTTCATGTGTGCATATATACCACAATTCAAATTTCATGTGTATAATTGTACTAAATCGAAATTCATGTATCGAATTGCACATTGGACAAAAATTCATGTGTAAATTTAATATTTAATCCTAAAATTTATTATATACTAATATTTAATATACTTCATAATTAAATTTACATAAAAATATTTTTTATATATAATTAGTTTGATTTAAAATAAAAATAATCTTGATCAAATTTGATTTAATATGGACTGACTAAATATCTCAAAGTTTGGAGAGACCTTATTACGATTTATGGAGTAAATAACATAATTTTTTATATTTTTTATTTTATTAAATATTTAAATTTATTTTTTAAAATTAATTTCAAAGAGTTTTTAATTTTTCAAAAAAATTATTTCTATTGAAAATATGAAAAAAAAAATTAAAACATTTTTGTAATTGTTTATGTGATTTTAAGAGTAAAGACCAATTTGACAAAAAATGTAAATGTTAAGGATAAAAAAGTTGTTTTGCCTTTTTATAACAGGCACATCTACAATTCTAATAGTAAAATTGATGAAAGGACCAAGATTTCCAAATAAAAAAAGTATTGGGACTCAAAGTCTAAATGTTAAATTTTAGAAGAATACAAGACCTTTGAGATATTTAAATCTACTCTAAATTATTAAATTATAGTTGAAAGACTAAATACGTAAAAAAATGCATAGTGCAAGGACTTTATTTAGAAATTGACCTAAAAACCTTTTAATACTCGTTGTATCTACGGTCTTAAAGATGCCTTCGCACGTAAACACCCTTTCATTGGAGCGTGTAATGGAATGCCCATCAAAGAGCGTGGAGTTAGTTTGAGATGAAAACCCTAAGGATTAATTTCATTTTTTTTAATTTCCGTGATGTAAATGTAATGGGTAAGTGTTTAACCCTAGCTAGCCCATTTTCACATTAAAAATGCCTAACCCCCGAAACCTTGGCTGGCCTACTTAACTAGTTACTAAATGTATGGCATTTAGGGTGTGGATCACATACATTTTGGGTTCGGGACATTTACATTTCAATCTTCATGATATGTTCGTCTTTTGATACATTAATAGCGAAATATATAGAAAATTATATACAATTATGTTGATTTATTTATAAAATTTGAAGTTTTTAATAACGGAGAATGATGATCATATGATATACGATTTTTGTCATTTGTAAATTATTTCTCGTAAAAAAAAAGCATCTTTTACTTTTATTCCACCCATAAAATCACCCCACCTTTCACCTAAATTGTACCATACTTTGATGCTTTAAACTTACAATCTCCTCACCATAAATTCTTTCATTATCCAAATGTATAAGTTGATAATGTTCCAAAACCAAAGTGATAGATTCTTTACTTGAAGAATAGGGAAAAACTTGAATAAAGTCATAAAAATATAAAGAAATTAGGGGAGAGAAGTTCATCCCCTATTGGGTAGGTTGGGGTTTAACGTAGTAAATAGGAGAGGGAAAAAAAAACACCCCTATCGAAAATAAGTGAAATATATGCTTACTTTTGTTAATTATGACGTGTTGAATGAGAAAAAGAAAAAAAAAAAAAAGGTTGAGATATTTACTTATAGATTAAGTATATTAAATTCAATTTGGTTGTTGACCTTTTTCCAAATTAAAAGAAATCATTGAATCCATTTGGAAAGATTGTCCAAAAACATGCATGATATAGTATATATATACACGTATGTAAATATCTTTTCCCATATATGTTCATAGCTAATTGAATTTTTTTTTTAGATTTCTCAATGTTTACCGATCATAAGAGTTGATTTGGGTCAGATTTTATTTCGAAATAAATTCTTTCAATATTGTTTTTTTTTTATCTACAAGTTTTAAATTTAAAATATTACTTGAGAAATATTCAACTACTTACTACAGATACTAATTGGTTTATTGAATGCACATGAATTGTCCATTTTCATCTAGTTCTAATCTCATGTTTTTGTTAGTTTATATTGAAACAACAGTGAGATGAATAAGATATTTGGAGTTCTTAGTTTAGTTGGTTTCGAGGGCGTTGTGGCACTGCTAGCTAGCACATGTTCCCAACTAGAATGTGTAACACTTATTTAAAAGAAACCATGCATATGATATGGATCGACAAAATCATATCAACCATATGTTCCTTCCTACAACACATTAAAAACACAAACTCACTTTCAGGTCAAAGAAAAAAAACAAGGCCGGCATCAGTTGTTTTCCATTGATAATGAATGCTCTCTCCCAATGGGTTTTACAACTTTATATTGTTTTAGATTCAGAATCTTAAAATCTAAAATCCCTTCTCTTATTTTTATTATTATTTATATTTAGTACAGAAATAGTGTTAGATTGAAAGTGGGTGGCTAAGATGCATCCAGTACACATTACACAGTATCCTCTCTCTTTATATATAGGGGAGGAGTTTCTGAGTCTGAACTGAGGGTTCAGTGAACCCATTGATATTTGTGTTGAATTTGAGAAGGAAAAAAATATGTCATAGATATTGAGGATTTGTTGGGTCTAATGACTGAAAGATACATCACTCTTCTTGTGGAGAGGGCCCTCCTTTATAATGTTTCTGCCATTATAGGCATATAGACCCAACACCAACAAACAATTATATAGTAAAAAGGAATTTCTTTATTATTATTATTATTATTATTATTATTATTATTATTATTATTTCTTTTGATGACCTAAGTTCCCAAAATCGTAGCTACCGCTTCCTGAAAATATCTGAAATGGCTCCCATTATTATTTGCAGTTCTCATACAAAAAACTAAGTTTGACTTTGAATAAGTATAAAGATATTTGGGTTAATTATCTGATGTATTATATTTGGTGGATCTGATAGTTTGTGTCATGCGACACAAGATTACAAGAAGGAAAATCCGAAAACTCCTTAAGAGGGGCAGTCGCCCAATCGCTTGGACAATAAGAAGCCACCTAATCAGCCGGATTACGATTAGGGCACTAAATTATGACTCAAAAATCTCACCTCAGATTTTGGGTAAGTAAGAAAGCATAAACTTTAAAACAAAAATCTTGTCGAAAAAGCTGTAAATCTCACAAAATCCTGGTTATAATTTTCATGGATATCTCTTTGTTCTTGATTTATCTCAATTTAAAGGAATATATATATAGGGACTCATTTTCCTGTATATCTAATCTGGGTAAGATGTCAGCTCATCAGCAAAAAGGTTATCCTGGTTATAATTTTCATGGATATCTCTTTGTTCTCGATTTATCTCAATTTAAAGGAATATATATATATATATATATAGGGACTCATTTTCCTGTATATATAATCTGGGTAAGATGTCAGCTCATCAGCAAAAATAGTTGATTATATAAAGGGAAAGATATTATCAATGATGAGTTTCTTTTATGCTGGAAAAATGGTAATTGATTTTATTTTGAAACGCTTTGGGACAAAACCCAGAACTTTTTCTGTGCTAAAAAAGGTTTGTTTTCTCTAAAATAACATAAACATTTTTTTTAAGAAAAAGAAAAAAAAAACCAGTTTAAAGCTGAATTAAAAGAGAAAAGACAAGTGTATGGTATATATACACACGTCACCATGTAGTGTATATATATATCTACACACATATCTACTCATTTTCCTACCAGATCTCTTATATATACATGTACATCTGCGCTAAGTTCTGATTATAGTTTTGATTAAGCTACAAAACTCAGTTTTATAGCTTTCTGCCAATTCCGGTGACTTTGTCTTCTTTGATGCATGCATGCGTCCGTTTCTTTGCTTTTGTAAATAACAATAATATTGCAAGGTCTTTTATTTCTTTTAAAAATTTTGATTATTTAATATTGTATTTGAAAACATTTCTGAATATATATTTGTTTTTAATAAATAAATAAATAAAAATCAAACTTTATTCTTCAGAATATTCAGTAGTCATGATTAAAGATTATAGGACATTTGATTTAAGTGTTTGGGTGAGTTTGGATGGACGTTTACCTGCGGTTAGTGTAAAAACAGCGATAGCGGTGAGATTAGATACTGTAGCAATACTGTAGCATGAGACAAAAAGTAAGCTAAACGCACTGCACCACACCCAATTGCCCATCCAAACTAAGCCTTAGTGTCGAATTTTTAATTGTAAGATTTTTTTTAGAGAGAGTTGGTTAGGTACATAGCATGATTGTGGGTTTTTGTGATTTTTTTTCTATTTTATTTAATTTTTATTTATTTATTTTGTAAACTTAAAATTTTAGAGGTCATATTCGTGAAACCAAATATTTATAACTATGGACCAAATCCAAATAGCATGAGTTTATTTTCATCATTAAATCCTATCCATGAATTAATGCCTTGTGGACATTAAATTTATTGTTTGGAAAGACAAATGTAATTAGGGCCATCCAGTTTTGTAGTTTGTTTGTGAAAGGGACGGCAAGCTAAGCTATACATGAAAGAGGAATGATGGCACTGAATGAATGTCTGTTTTATTGGTAAAAGTTTAATGTCTTTTAATTAAGGTATTAAATTTTAATCTGAAGAAAATAATGTTAAAGGTTTAATTTTATTCTCTTTAGTATTTTTCTTTTTAATCTGAAATAAGCTTTGGATTAATGTTTTGTTTAAAAATTTATTTAGTAATACGAATTAAAAGATAATATTTTATCTGGACATTATTTGAGTAATGGTTGAAAATAATTAAATTAATTGAAAATTAATATTTTTAGTGATTTAATTTTTTTTATAAATTTGATAATTCATAATGAAAAACCACTATAGAACTTTTCTATAAAAGATATTGAAATTTTTTCAATTAATTTTGTTTTATTATTTTAACATTATATTATCCTTCATATATTTTACATTTCAAAATGTTTAAAAAATAAAAATGAAGATGTAAAATAAAAAAAAATTATACTTTAAATTTTATATTTTTCAAATAATTTAATTTTATATTTAATTTCAAATAATATATAAAAATTATAATTTAACTTCAATATTTTTTTTAAATTTATCAAATTACACCTAATTAGAATTAGAATCCCTTAAAAATATAAAGCTAAAAATTAACTTAAATGAAACCATTTAAAGATTACTTCAAATACTTTTAGCCTATTAAGATGTTTTTATTTTATTTTATTTTCAATTCTTTTTATTATTAGAACATTGTAAACTTAGGTCAGAAGTTTGGTTGGATTTAGAATGTCATAATGATTGCTAGTATAGCTGTCTGAACTAATCATTCAATTATTACACATTAAAATATAAGATTTAAATATATGAAAAATTAATCATTTAGCAATATCATACTTATAAAAAAATAAAAAAAATTAATTAACACAACTCAACCAAATAACCAAACAATTAATCAATATAAAAGTGACCAACTAATCATATAGACCTAAGTACATGCTAAGGCTAAATTAAGTGAAAATCGTCTTTACAAAATAAGGGTTGTGGAGATTCTTTAGCGATGTTACTTATTCATGAACTCTTCAATCCAACTATTACTTGGACAAAAAATTAAAAACCTGAACGCTAAAATTTTCAAAGATGAGTGGTGATCTCCATATTCTAACTTTACTAATTAAATATTAAAGTTATTTAAATGCATTTTAACAATGCAAGTATGTAAGCAAAGTCTTTAATACATTTCCATATTTAAAAGGCTTTATTCATAATTTAACACTAGAATTATACTTGTTTTCCTATTTTGGTACTTAAATTATTTTGTCCCATTTGATACTTAAACTTTGCTTAGTTACAATTATTTCGGTAGCCAAAAGTTAATAACGTTAAAAATAAAAGGAGTTAACTAATGAGAACTTGTCACGTCATCAATGACATGGCATATTGACCAACGACATAATTTGTTATTTCGGTAGCTAAAAGCTAATAACGTTAAAAATAAAATGAGTTAGCCAATGAGAACACGTCACGTCGTCAATGACATAGCATATTGACCAACGACATGGTATGTTGATGATCATTGATGGGAATTGAACGGGTGTTGACCCACATTGATCAGCTGCTGATCGGCATTGATTGGTCAAAAAAATCATTAAAAGTTATCTAAAAATTTGTATAAATTATTGAAAATTGTAAAAAAAATATTAAAAACAATTGTCTTTTACTTCGGTTTATGGAAAATTTTCTGGACATTCTGAAATAGAAAATGAAGATAGAATAGCAACTTAGGGATGTAAAAGGTGCTTGTATAGATTGTGGGGTTTCTTTTTTGCAGTACAACCATTGCCTGTCATAACAAGAACTTCCAACGTTTTTTTTTTTTTTTTTTTTTTTTTGTGCAAATGAAAATGCTTGTATTTGAAAATAAAAATATTAATAAAGGTCTGCTTTCTCTTTCACGTGGACTTGTGGCATATTTCTGATTTCACTCTCACCATTTAGCGCTGTTGTTACTTTTTGTGTTGCATTTGTCTTCTTTAACCTCAAAGAAGGATAATATTCCTTACGAAAATTCAATGCTTATCAATCCCAATATACTTGCAGACTCGCTAGGTATCCTCCTGCTGCTTAATTATATATGTAAAATTGCTTGAAACAGGACTGAAAAATTGGATAGCTGGTAATGTTTTTGTCTTTCTCTTCGTCTTGCATACATATTTGTTACATCAAAGTAGTCTGATGGAGAAATGGGCCTCGCTATGGGGGTACGTATGCATTGCTGAAAGGGAAATTTGTTGGTTTCATTGCGTTTTTCTATAGTAAATTTCTGCTGTAATATTTAACTTTCAAAAAGGTGAAATTTAGAAGATAAGAATTAAGTGAAGGTTACAGATATAGAACTTCCAAAAGGAAATATATATATATATATATATATTTTTACAACTTTTTAATATTTTAAATAATATTTTACAATTTTTAAATAAATTTTACAAGTTATTTTTCACATTTAAAATAAGTTTTACAATTTTTAAATAAATTTCAATTATTTTTAATTGGTCAACGGCCGACCAATGCCAGTCAACATTTGGTCAACTTGGTCAATCTGGCACGTCATCGGTCAACATTTCACGTCATTGGTCAACATGCCTACTCATCAATCAATGTTTCTAGTCATTGATGACATGGCACGTTCTCATTAACTAGTATTTTTTTTAGCGACGTTAGCTTTTAAATACCAAAGCAAGTGAGAGAATAAAGTTTATGTTCCAAAATAGGGTAAAAAAAGTCTTATCAAAGTGGGAAGACGAGTGCCATTCAAGGATCAAATTGTGGATGAAGTCATATTAAATAACAATTGAACGATTTTCCACAATACATAAATATAATTCACATTTTTCATAGCAAATAACAATTTGTCAATTTTCATAATTGATACATAAAAAATCTCATTTTAAAAGGGTAAACTATGGTAGAGATCACTCAATTATATATTTTTTTCTTTTTTGGCCCAATTATAAAAAGTTATAAAATGGTCACTCAACAATTCAATTTTTTCACTAGTTGGTCAACGTAAAAATGAAAACACTCAGAAATCCAAGATAATTGGGTGGCAAAAAAAAAATAATTGAATAGTTGAGTGACCATTTTGCAACTTTTCATAGTTGGGTGACCAAAAAAGAAAAGAAAAAATTATAGTTGGGTGACTACTAAGGTAATTTACCCATTTTAAAATAAGCCCAAGTAAACACATGCAAAAAATATATTTAGACAGACAAAGATCCAACTGAACACCAAACAATCAATGAAGAAGGCACAAGACACTTCATATAACAATAACAATACTTCAGTACGCGATTTAATCAATAACCAAATGAATATCAATGCGCAAAACTCAACAATAACAATATTCCCAAACACACAAGACAATTCTTACAATACAATAAACAATACGGGGTCCCGTTGACTGTATCCAAAAGTTTTCTGAAACATTTTCCTCTGCACTAGGAATCATTTAAAAGAAATAAACACATATAAAATCTTTCCATCAATTTCACAAAGTAAATTTAACACATATATAAGCGTTCATTGGTGAGAAACGTTCAATCATTGACATCATTCGCTTTGGATTATTCACATACCCTTTCACTTCAAAGTAGAAAACGTACAAACACTTATTAAAAATAAATCTAGTTATTAACTCCATGGCAATTAGTCTAATTGCATATGCATCCCGACAACTAAAAATGTATGAACGTAATTTCCCGACCCACTATTTAAAGCTTGTTGTTGTGGTATTTGTTCTAAAGACCTAGAGGCATTACTTGTATGGTGAAAAGTGTCATATTTGCTTAGATCATAAAAGTCTCAAATATCTTCTCTTCTAAAAGGAGTTGAACCTGAGACAGTGCCGTTGGATCAAATTGCTAAAAGATTATGATTGTGTGATTGATTACCATTAGGGCAAAGCTACTGTTGTTACTGATGCTTTGACCCATAAGTCGGCAATTGAATTGAGAGCAATGTTTGCTCAGCTTAGCATTTGTGATGAGTAGCCTTTTGGCTGAGTTGAAAGTTAAACCCGTATTGCTTGATCAGATTAGAGAATCGTAGTCTATTGATGCTAAGCTAGTGGAGAAAATGAAGCTTGTTCAACAAGTTAATATCGAGAGTTCCAACATTGATACGAATGATAGTCAATCAAATCTGTGTCCTTAATAATGCTGATCTGAAAATTATGATTTTACGAGAAACTCACGATAGTCCTTTTGCTATGCTTCCTGGTAGTGCGAAAATGTATTGTGATTTGCGAGAATCATACTAGTAGCCTAGAATGAAAAGAGAGATTGTTGATTATTTTGTTAAATGCTTGACTTGTCAACACGTAAAAGCCAAACATCAAGTTTTTGTCGAGTTACTTCAGCCTATTTTTATTCCAGAATAGAATTAGGAAGGATTATTATGGATTTTATAGTTGGTTTACCATTATCTCTGAGTAAAACGAATGTGATTTGTGTAATAGCGGATCGACTAACAAAATATGCTTATTTTTTTACTGTGAGAACTGATTGGTCACTTTCGAAGTTAGCTAGAGTTTATATTTACGAGATAGTCAGATTGCACAATGTGCTTGAATCTATTATCTCCGACCAAGACCCTCGTTTTACCTTGAGATTCTGGAAACAATTGCATGAATCATTAGGATCATATATTCACGAGATAGTCAAATTGCACGATTAACCAATTTTTTTTACTGATTTGAGAAGTTTTAGGTTAGGATGTTATATATACACAGATTGCATTGTTAAAGGAAAAGGTAGGTTAGAATATATTGAAAGGTAAAATCAAGAATTTTGAATATAAATCATTAAAAGAACATGAAAAAAAATATAAAAAAGATAAATAACTATTTCTTGATTCAATTAAATTAGACTTTATCACGAGTCAGGTCAAGCCGATATAAAGTTTTAACCTCAATTTGAAAAATGAGCCTAAAATTTTATTCAAGTACGGCCTAGATAAAAAATACTAAACTCAAGCCCAGTTCAACCCACATTAAATTTTTTATATAAAAATAAATTTTAAAAATATAATACATTAAATACAATAAAAACATTAAAACAAATGTTTCCCAATAAATTAAAAATATATTTGAAAAAGTCTTTATATTTAAATAATACTAAAATAGTTGCAACTTAAAAAATAAATATCTAGTAGCAAAATTAATAATAAAACAAGACTTATACAATATCCAAACAATAACAACAATATAGTAACGATATAATAACAAAATTACAACAAAACAACAGTAACCAACAAGAAAACAATAATAAACTACAGCAAAATAGCTGTAAACAACAGCAAGGACAAAAGATTTTAGACAAATTCGGGCTAAAACAGGGCCAAAAGAATATTACCCAAAGCTTAACCCATTTAATAAGCGAATTTTATTTTTTGATCAAGCCAATTTTTCACACCTATATTTTTGTTTAAACTCTTCCACTTTTTAAACAAGTCTTCGAAACTGGACAGGTTGACCGATCCATAATCATATCTAAAGTAAGTGATCTGATCTGATTTATATATATATATATATACCATATACAATAGATTCATATTGATATGAACCACCAACACTCGCTTCAAATCAGAATAATATAGCTTCTCATGCAACTTGGATAATAATCATCTCAAGATTTAGCCTCTCATAATAAGAGGAATCATGTTGGCCACAAAAGTTAGTTTAGTAATCAACAAGGGAAAGAACAACATACACTATAAAACAGCAAAACGACTTGGGATGGTATATATGTATATCCTACAGGCTTCATACGATACCATCCATGTTTATCTCTTTTTCTCAAAACCTTAAGAGCTGTAAATTACAACTGAATAATAACTAACAATACAGGTATAGAGTATACCTATAAGGCTCTTTTATTGACTAATTGCGTGTTCTGTTTCCAATCCCAATAACTGGCTCAAGAATGGAGCAAAAACCAACTTAAGTGACAAACAAGCACTTTGAAGTACAAATTAAGGGCAGTAATTAGGTTTTACACACTTGTTCAGGACAATACCAGCATACAACATTGAATAATTTCAGTTGGTAAAGTAATGTAAGGATGAGTGTGCATGGGTCGAGGCATATGCAAATATTTACAGGCCTTATCGTGCACCTACCTTTTTCATTTTTCAAGACTTGAAATGGAAAATGCCAGTGCAAGTACAAGAACAAAAAATTCAACTTGTGTAGTAAATATGACCGGTTTGAAGCCAGGAACTTGATAAAGCTTTTAAGCCTTTTTTTTTTTTTTTGGGGGGGGGGGTGTGTTCTGGGCATCAAAGAAGGTGCTTCGGGTTTTGCCTGCAGAAAATTAGACAAGTCAATTTCTGATTGAAGAATTCAGGTAGCGGAAGTGGCAAGAGAAGAGATCAGTTTGAAACCAGAATGAAGATGAAAGGGGGTTTGAGATGCTACCAGAAAATATAATTGTAACAGTCTCATGAAGTACGTCGTGAATGCTCTTTCCTAACTGTATGCTTCCTCTCATGCTTGTGCCCAACCAATTTTCCCAATCCAGAAGAGGGAGCTTTTTCCCTTCCAAATTTCAGGTCTTCACCACCAATCATGTACATATTTCCAGCTTCGGGCACAGTAAAATCAGCAGGGTTTCTATTAATGAGGCAGATACCACTCTCTGAACCACTTTTTGGATGGAAGAGAGTGCCACTCATAGTACGAGCCTTATGCTTTTGTTTTGTTGCACTTTCCTTTGGATGAAGCGTCATGGGAAACATCGTAAAATCTGAAGTTCCAAGCGCCAATTTTGACATACTATGAACAGGAATAGATCCACAAGTTGTGTTTAAGCCACTATTTGAAGATACAGTTTTTTGTGATCTGTGGTTTTTACTCTGCCTTTGTGAGTCTGGGCATTTGTTTTTCTCTTTTTCTCGAGACTTCATTGAAAATTGACCCGCAAAATCAGGTGCTTTCTTGAAACTTTTACCATGCTGGAATGAAGTAGGGCTGACTGCTGCAGCGGCTGACATACACTCACAAAAACTCTCAGGTTGGTGACTTTTACCATAGCAATCAAACGATAGATGTTTCATTGAATTGGTTCTATATCCCCCCGATGCCATGCTCGAAAGCTCTTTAGGACGATGATCAGGAACAAAAGAAGTTTTCTTAACAAATCTTTGGTTTCCATCAACATCAACCGGTGCCCCTGACTGTAACCCTGCATCCATAAGGCTGAGTAAATGCATGGCTGGTATCGTTTCGTTCGAATACAAATCTAATGACCCCGCCCCATTATGTTTGCAAGAAAATGAGTAATCTGCATGTGTCCTTCTAAGGGCATCAGAATCAAACTTCCGACAATGCTTCTCATAATTTGAAGCCACATTCAAGAAGTTCCGATCATCATTTCGGCTCATATTTCCCTTAGGTAGACTGCTGGGGCAATGTGAAAGCACATCTAACCTTGCAATCTGATCTGCACACTTTTGAGGGATGCTGTGCACATAGGACATGCTATTCGATATCATGGATGACCATGGGTGAGCTACTTCTTTATTCTGCTGTGGAGCACTCTGGCATGTGTTACAAACTCCCAGTGCCTGCACAGTAGCATGAGAGGACCTTTGCCCGATCATGTTCCCGAGCCGCTGGCAATTTTGAGCGCTGTTTTGCCTGATGGAATTGGTGGCAGCAAATTGGACTCCATTCAATGGCTTCTCTCCACATAGAGGAAAAGGCCTAAAGCCTGCAAGGGGGTAACTTTGTTCCAATTGGCTTATCTTGTACTGGTTTCGGTCTATATGAGAGAAATAATCCACTGACTTCTGTTTGCTGGATCCCACATTATCGCCTCTTTCAAACTTGCCAATTCTTCTGTTTTTAGCTTGAGCTTTCGGTTTATCTGTGGTCTCTTGAAACAGGTTCATCTCTTCATTTCCATATACTTTATTAAGATCCACCCTCTGAATTTTGGTGTTACTGATTTCTGGAAGCTGTTTTTCAATTTCAGTATCAGGAAGACACCATTCATACTGATTCTTTACCATGAGTTCAGCAATTTCCATTATGTCATCTGCAGCACCTTGCTCAGACACCATTTCAACACGTTGATCATAATGTTCCCTAGCAACTGTGGCATGGTCCAGAAACTCAGTTCTCCCATTGTTGCTTATACCACTGAAATCCTGCAAAAGAGATAAGATGGAAAGAGAACTTCTTCTCAATTTCACAGAAACAACATGGGGAAAACAGATGTATTAACGAGTAGAATTATTCCTCGTTACTTGGGAAATGTATGCCATAAAGTTCACAAGCTTATGTTAATCAATGCTACGTATATATGCCATCTTCAAAGTTGTAAATAAAAATGCTAGTATCTAACCTTTCATATATAAGATGACATGAGCTTATATCAGAACCAGAAGAGTCATTAGTGTTTAAAAAAATTCCAAGAGATCTATATTTTGGAGCAAGGACTAAGGATGGAAGCAAAAGATGTATGTATCTTTTTGAAGTTTTATAAATGGTTGAGGAGAAGGGAATGTTTCTGACTCAAAAGCAAGGATATAGTTGATCTGAAAGCTCCAGAAACTTTATTCTAAACGCTAATCATAACTTGAATAATTCATGTATACCAAAACTGAATGTAAAAAGAAACTTGGTTACAAAGAAAGACCAAATTCGGGGAAAGATCACACAAATGATTCTGCAACAATATCTTATGAACTTATTCTCTTTTCCATTATAAAAGCCAGTTCACTACTTGAGTAACTGAAGAAAAGCTCATACCATTTGCTGCATCATAGAACAACTCCCAACTTCAGCAGGAGATCTGTGCTTCTGCCTCTCATTCAGGAATGGAATTCTGTATGTGTTTTGATTACTGTTGAGATCAACACGCATTCCCTTCCCAAGGTAGGCATCAACTTGAGATTTAGTTGGAAAAGTAGATTCTCCAGCATGGTTCATGTTTAGATCTTTCCCCCCAGTATCATATTCACTGAGAACACGCCCTTGGCAAGATGATAAAGATTGTAGCCCATCTCTTATTGGAGTGCTACATTTTGTATCATATCTTTTAGCAGGAAAGCAATTACTAAGGGAAAATTGCAATCCTTTTTCAGGTGATGCATCATCGGTTACTTCAAGCGGAACAGCTACATTCCCAATTTGTCTTATCTCTACATCTTCCCTTGAAGTCGGACCTTCTCTGAGAATGCCATTGTTCCAAGGAACTGGAGAAGTTCGCTGAGAATGATCTTGATGCATCTTGCTCTTTTTCCTCAACAAATTAGATTTTTTCTCTGCCTTTGCAACAGATTCAGTAAAGGGATTAAACCCACTGCCTGCAGATACATCATTTGATTTGTACAAAACAATATCAGTGGCATCACTCTTAGTGGGATCTCCAGGCTTCTTCTGTCTTTCCTTCTGCAGATCTTCTCGAGACAGACGCAAGGATAGACATTCATTAATACTCTGGGTCTTTTTGTTTTTCTTCTTTCCTAGAGTAGGACTTCTATCAACTTTAAGGTTGACCAATTTGCTCTTTGCTGGAGTCTGTGAGCTGGTCCTGTTAATTGTACCTTCTGAATCAGAACTTGTGATTCCATAAGCAGTTTCTGCATCTCTGTTGAAGGTCCTAAGGTTTTTATGGCCATTATTTGGAGAGCTCATCAATTCCCCAGGCATCGATTCTTCATCCTGAGGCATCTTTCTTTTCCTTCTTCGAGCCAAACTACTCGTGACATTTCCTTGGAAAGCAACCTGACCTTGGGAAGCAGATGTTGAATCCATGTGTATGGACGCATCAGGAATGGTACTAGAAGGACAATCCTCTGTACTCGTAAGATTAGTTTTTTCATCTTCATTTTTAACCAACAATTCAGTCAACAGACGAACCTTACGGTTTTTTCTTCGATGCAAGCTGCCAGACTCAGTTCCAGGCAATACCTCATCATTTTCAGATGATGCATAATCACAATCATCAAATTCCAAAGAAGAATGCTCATCTATACGAATCTTGATAGCATCAGGAACCCTATGAACCGTACTCGCTATCCCATGGGATCCGCAACCTTTCACCAACGCCATTCGTTGATTGCAGGCAGATTTTCCAGTTTCACGTGTTGCAGTGGCATCCTTAACTGTGCATTCCACATTTGATTCAAGAAGCTTGACACTGGCAACTTCATTTTCTTCTAAATCAGGATTATGAAGTTGCAGAGAAGCCGCTGTTGCAGAAGAAGCATTGTTATTGCAGCTACTGTTGTTCCAGTTTCAGTTGCAATGCAGGAAAATGCTTAAGCTTATTTATATGGTCTTTTGCTCATGGTAGACATACCTTTTTCATCTAAACGAAGTGCTTGCTTCATAAGGCTAGCAATAACTTCCAATCCAGCATAATTTGGAATTTCCTTATTAATGTTATTTTCTAAGATATCTGTTTGCCCTGGAAAAATAACCAAAACAGCTAATGTTCTAATTTAGTGGTAACGACATGAAGAATGAGCTAGGGTAGAAATATACCTATAACTCGTTTGTCTGCATTTTCCACTTTCCTGTTACTTTTACCACTAACTAAAGGATGACAGGCACTGGTATTAACATTCAAACAAGCAATGGCATCACATTTTCTTGAGTCAACATTAATCTTTCCAGCCTGCAGCAAACCTGATGAAGACGCCACAGAATCCCCAAGGGGACAAGAGCCGAAGGATTTCAATCTGCTACTATTATTATTAACATTTCTTTCTTCATTTATACTGCCTTCAGCCCCAGTCTCCTGCTGACAGTTCTGGCAACACCACCATCTGAACTTCGGGACAAGTAAAGGAGGAAGCTTACAGTTTTGTTCTTTAAATATATTCTGGCCACCATCTGATGCAAATGGCCAACTTTTCTTCCAGTCCTTCATGCGCATCTCAGATGCATATCCACTGCATTTAAATCAAAGTGGATTTATGAGGAAGACTTTCAACATGACCATTAACACACTGCATATAGCAACTAGCAAGTCTGAAAGTAGTGCTCAAAGAACTATGTATCAGCAGAAACCATTTATAGATATCAAATCTTGCAATAAGTTTACCTCAATTTGTAACTGTAATCCCTTTATTAGGTGCCATTACATAAATTAGATGTTTAGTATACTTTCATATTTGTTGGAGATATGATCTCAACATTCTATTCTATCTCAAACAATACGTTGATAAAGAATAAAATACCTCAGCTAATGCACTAATTTATAAATAGAATATCCAAGACATTTTGATCCATTCCCTAAAATGTGGAGAAAAGTCATCGTGCACATACACAAACAAGAAAGCTATGAAGTTAGTGAGGAAGCATGAACAACTGAAGGAAAGAAATAAGTTAATTAATTCTTTCAATAATTCTCATTTTGATAGATGATTTCAAAAGCATTTGTTAGTAAGTAGATGCTATACCCTCCCGTATCAAATGGTTCCACTAAGGAAAGATATCTCTCTCACATAGGTACACTTACTGCATATAGCCCGCACTCAAACTGCAGCTACCACAAACCCATTTTCAACAACAATGGCAGTATATAGAGAGGTTGAGGAAAGTATACAAGAGCACTGAATATTAAAGATCATGGCTTACCGAATAGAAAAATGTTCACACTTCCAAGTATCAATGTCACCATTAGCTTTGATAAGATCTATGGATATTGAGTCAATCTTTATGGGCGATTCCATGAACTTGGCGACAAGATTAGAACTGCAACCGTGATGAGTTTCCTTGATCACAATAGTTGTCTCCGTGATATGAGTAACTACTTGATAACACCAATGTGCAACAATTAGATATGCCATGAGCATTGATAACAATACATGGTAACAGTGTGACCATATCCATAAGCTATGTAATCAATATGCATGAAGCTCTACGATATTAAGTATATCACAAGAACTTAAGCACACACTTAATGATTCCTAGGAATTCAAGATGAAATAACAGCAATATAGTAAGATGGATACAATAAAAAAGATGAGAAGCTGGAAAGCCCCTATATGTTGTGATTTATTACATAAAATAATAACTTATAGCAGTAGACGACTGAATACTATTCAAAGGGAACAAAATTGGAAACCCTAGTTCCTATGAAATCAAACATAAATGTGTTCGCAGTTACTGCATTAATGTTTTAATAACATCCTAATAAATTATATGGCAAAACCCATCCATTTATAATACAAAGTAAATCATCAAATTACACCAATAAGGTAAACAACATGTTAGGGTTTTATCAGATAATAGGAACCAAAGTTTTCGATGAGAAAAATAGTCTTGTTCATCTCCCCTTATATCAAAGCAAAAAATAATAAACTTTAAAACTCACCTCCAAGCCTTCGAGGTTGATATTAAAAAAATCCACAAAATGTAAAAAATTATCTAGTGTTTTATAACTATTATAATTCACAAGCTAGTGAACAGTGAACATCATTTCTACCACCACAAAACCGATAAAAAATACATAAAATATCCATTATAAGGTGAATGTATAAACTCATAAAGCAAAACCCAGAAGCCAAAATGTCGATCAAAGTCTAAATTTAACGTACTAAACACAGTAAACTAAACCAAGATAACTGAAATAAACAAAAAGCTCCAGCTCAGCTTAAACTCGTATTAATCAAAAGGAAACAAATCAATAACAAAACAAGTCCAGAGCTTTAAATTGTAATTAGATCAGAAAAAAAATACCTTTATTTGAGTTAGGTACCTCTTAAGAGAATCTCAAACCCACCCAGCTTCGATTCTTCACGGCCGGTCGAGAAAATGGTATGAAAAGAAAGAACATTGATCGACCAAATAGAAGGTTGACTCTTTATGAAGAGATCTGAAGCTCGTCGTGTATAATTTGAGTGCGAAGTTATGAGAAACCCTAGCTTAAACAAAGGAGAGGTTTTTCGATTCCTTTAGAGAGAGAGAAGAGTAGACAAGAAAAGTGTTTTTAATCTTTTGTCCTTGAAAGGAGGGTCTTTGTTGTTGTTGTATTAAATTAAATTTTATTTTATTTTATTTATACAGAAAGTTTAAGAGAGAGAAAACGAATGCTAGGGAAAAAGAACCAATGGGTTTTACCCACGTGGAAGTGAGGTTCGGTTTCTTATCACAATTCCATTATGGGTGTTTCCCTAGATCGGATTAGTGAAAAAGAAACTCACTATTAGAACGCGTTGGTGCACGCTCCTGTTCCCGAGCATTAAAAATTGGTAAATTTTCATATAAAGTCCCTTTACTATGTTTTTTTAGATTAGTCTCTCTATTATAATTTAATTATTTCTAACATCTCTCCTTTTCAAAATGTGTATTTTTTTTTATATCATTTTCATATATATCTTTGTATTTTTTGTACAATTGGATAAATATTATAGATTATTTTCTTTTTTTATTTCAATTATGAAAAAAATTATCCAATTATACAAAAAAATATCATTTTATCATATATTTTAAAAAATGAACCACATCAATTTATTTGACCGGATTAATAAAAAATTTAAATTTAATATTGAAAATACACATTTTAAAAATAGAAAACTATAGATGATCAAATTATAATAGTAACATTAAATCTATCACCAATGCACAATACAAGGATTTTATTTGGAATTCGACCTAAAAACCTTTTAATACTTGTCGTAACTACGGTCTCAAAGATGCCTTAGCACGTAAATAACCTTTCGTTGGAGCGTGTAATGGTATACGCCTCAAAGAGCGTGGAGTTTGTTTGAGATGAAAACCCTAAGGTTTAATTTCATTTTTTTTTTAATTTCCATGATAAATTTAATGGGTAAGTGTTTAACCCTAGCTAGCCCATCTTCACATTAAAAATGCCGAACCCCCCAAACCCTTGGCTGGCCTACTGAACTAGTTACTAAATTTATGGCATTTAGGGTGTGAATCACATACATTTGGGTTTGGGACATTTACAACGCCTTCCATTCAATCTCCATAATACATTGATAGTGAAATGTATCGAAGAATATATATATAGATATATGTGTGCAAGCTCATATCGACTTTCAAAAAGAAAAAAAAGAAATATGTGCTCACTTTTGTTAATTATGACGTGTTGAACGAGAAAAAAAAAAGGTTGAAATCTTTACTTATAGATTAAGTATATTAAATTCAATTTGGTTGTTGAATTTTTCCAAATTAAAAGAAATCATGAATCCATCTGGAAAGAGTGTCCAAAAATATGCATGATATATATATATATATATATATATATAATATACACGTAAGTAAACATCTTTCCCTATATTATACAATGTTCATAGCTAATCGAAGTGTTTTTCTTTCTTGCATATCTAGGCTTCGAATAATCATAAGAATTTTGGTTATGTACAAAATTAATATAGGTCAGATTTTATTTGTATTGGCTTCACATTGGATGTGAGATGTGCTATATGCGAACCTCAATTCCTTCGCAGCAACGTTTTGATGTTGTGAATCAGCGAATTGGAGTAATCTTCATCTCTGTAATTGTTCAACAATTGCTTCAAAATCTGATTATCACTTTCAAAAATCACCTTGTCATGTCCCCTCTTCCAATCAATGGCGAGACCGTCAAGAGCAGCCCACAACTCTGCTTCCAAAACTGAAGCTATCCTAATGTTGCGGTTAAAACCCCTCTTCAACTGCAGCTTTCCTTGTGATCTGGTCCTCCGCCCCATCGGTGTTTAATTAACCCACCTTGGCGGTGGCAAGCTCCATCCACGATCTTTGTCAGCTGATCGATCGAAATTTTGAGGGAAAAATGTGCATGGCTTTATCATATGTTGATAGCTAATTGGATTTTTTTTTTATCTTTAAATTTTTTATTATATGTAAAATTGAATTAGTTCAGATTTCTTTTTAAAAATAAGTTCTTTCAACACTGTTTTACAATGTTGAAACTTGAAATCATGCTTAAGAAATCTAAATCCTTACCGCACAATCCAACGATATTAATTAGTTTAATGAATGTATGTGAATTTGGCCATTTTCATCTAGTTCTAATCTCATGTTTTTTCTTAGTTTATACTGAAACAAAAGTAAGATAAATAAGATATTTGGAGTTATTAGTTTAGTTAATTTCGGGGTTGTGGTGGCACTACTAGCCCATGTTGCCAACTAAAATGTGTAACACTTATTTAAAAGAAACCATGCATATGATATGGATGGACAAAATCATATCAACCATATGATCCGTCCTACATCAAATTAAAAATACCCAACTCACTTTAATGTCAGAGAAAAACTCAAGGCCGGTATCAATTGCTTTCCATTGATAATTAATGCTCTCCCAATGGGCACTTTATACTGTTTTAGATTCAGAATCTTAAAATCTAAAATCCCTTCTCTTATTTTTTATATTTAGTGCCGAAATGGTGAAAGAGTGAAAGTGGGTGGCTAAGATGGATCCAGTACACATTACACAGTATCCTCTTTATATATATATATATAGGAGGAGTTTCTGAGTCTGAACTTAGGGGTCAGTGAACCCATTGATATTTGTGTTGAATTTCAGAAAAAATTTAAAAAATGTCATAGATATTGAAGATTTGTTGGTCTAAAGACTGAAAGACACATCACCCTTCATGTGGAGAGGGCCCTCCTTCATAATGTTTCTGCCATTATAGGCATATAGACCAACAACAACAAACAGTTATATATCCAATTATATAGTAAAAAAAAAAAATTCCTTCATTTTCTTTTTCTTTTTTCAAGGAATATTAGAAATGTTTCTTTTGATGACCTAAGTTCCCAAAATCATAGCTGCCTCTTCCTGAAAATATCTGAAATGGCTCCATTATTATTTGCAGTTCTCATCCAAAAAACTAATTTTGACTCAGAATATATAAAGATAGTTTGGTTAATTCTCTCTGATGCACTATATTTGGTGGATCTGATTGTTTTTTTTTTCATGGAAAAGTGTCATGACACAAGATTAAAAGAAAGAAGATCCGGAAACTCCTTAAGAGGGGCAGTAGCCCAATCGTTTGGACAATGAGAACCCACCCAATCTGCCAGATTACGATTAGGGTACTAAATTATGACTCAAAAATCTCACTTCAGATTTTGGGTAAGAAAGAAAGCATAAACTTTAAAACAAAAATCTTGTCGAAAAAGCTGTAAATCTCACAAAATCCTGGTTATAATTTTCATGGATATTTCTTTGTTCTCTATTTATCTCAATTTAAAGGAATATATATATATAGGGATTCATTTTCCTGGATATGTAATCTGGGTAAGATGTCAGCTCATCAGCAAAAAGGTTAGTTGATTATATAAAGGGAAAGATATTATCAATGATGAGTTTCTTTTATGCTGGAAAAATGTTAATTGATTTTATTTTGAAACGCTTTGGGACAAAAAACCAGAACTTTTTCTGTGCTCAAAAAGGTTTGTTTCTATTAACATAATTTTTTTTAGAAAAAGAAAAAACCCAGTTCAAAGCTGAATTAAAAATTTCCTAAGAAAAAAGACAAGTGTATATTATTTATATATATATATATATATCACTGTGTAGTGTATATGTATCTACTCATCATCTTCCTACCAGATCTCTTATAAATACATATAAATCTGCGCTAAGATCTGATTATACTTATGATTAAGGTATAAAACTTAGTTTTATAGCTTTCTGCCAATTCTAGTGACTTTGTCTTCTTTTATGCATGCATGCGTCCGCATCTTTGCTTTTGTAAATAATAATATTCCAAGGTTTTTTTCTTTTATAAATTTGATCTATCAGACCATAGGAGGCTATGATTAAAGGGTTTAAATTTACATTTTAATATTGTATAAAAAATGAATATGTTGTATTTGAAAATATTATTAAATATGTCTAGTTTAAAACTAAAAAATGTTATTTGTGTATATCTGCTTTAACACTAAAAAAAAAAATACTGAATATATTTGCTTTAATTTTAAAAAAAATCAAACTAGGACTTTATATTTTAGAATATTAAATCCAGATCCTTATTTTTCAATGTGATTCTTTTATCACTGAAAAATAACTTCTTCTTTTTTAATTTATACACAAAGGAAGTCAAATTAAAGAATTTTTTATATTAGATATTATTTTGTAAATATTTATGATTTGTTCATAATGGGTAAAAAAATCTGAGCGAACTCATACAAATCTTTTGAGTTAACTATTAGATATCTGTTTTTTTTTTTAAACTATAAAAATAGTAATTTTTGTTTGCCTCATATTATTTTTTAGTTACTTATGTTTGAAATGTTATGTTTTAATCATTTTCGTTATCGCTACCATTATCTAGAGGTGTGCATGGGCCGGACCCAACTAAAAATTTAGGCCCGTTTGCTAGGCTCAAGCCTAAGCCGGCTTAAAAAATAGGCCTAAAATTTTACCTAAGCCCAGCCCGAATAAAAATGTTAAAATTTGGGCCCGAACCGGCCCACCTATATTATTTTTATATAATTTTAAAATATATATAAACCATCAAAAATACTAAAAACATCAAAATAAATATTTCTCAACAAATTAAAAATAAATTTTAAAAATATGTATGCTTAAATAACACTAAAATAGATACAACTTAACAAGTAAATGCCTCTAAAATAATAACAAAATTAACAAATGTCTTTAAAATAATAAAATAAATTTTATACAATATTCAAACAATAACAACAAAATAGTAGCAACAAAATGGTAAAATAGTAGCAAAATAGGGAGAAAATAATAAGAAAATAATATTTAAAAAATATTTTTTTTGTAATTTAGTGAATTCGGGTCGGGCTCGGGCCAAAAATACCTTATCGGAGGCCCGACCCATTTTTAAAATGGGCCTTATTTTTTGCCCAAGCCCATTTTTCGAGCCTATATTTTTTTCCAAACCCTCCCACATTTCGGGCAGGCTTTCGGGTCGGGTCAGGTGGTCCGGCCCATGCACACTTCTACCGTTACCTAACGGCAATCCTACGTAGCAGTCCAAATGAGTTTTAAATGTCAACTTGGATATCCAGTTACTGGGATGAAAATAAGTTTTTAATTAAATAAATATAATTTAGACTGCCACACAAGACATTCAAGTTGACATTTAAAACCTATTTGGACTGCTACATAGGATTGCCATTAGGAAAGTAACGGAACTTAACGGTAGAGTGACCACTTTATAACAAATGATAACGTAAGTGACTAAAATGTAATATTTTAAACATAAATAATCTAAAATGTAATCTGAAGTAAATAAAAAATAATTATTTTTATAATTTAATTTTTTTTTAGGATATATATCTGTAAGTTATGTAATAATGTTTGGTCGAGATCCATTAATTAATGCCCTCTGGGCATTAAACCGTTTGGAAAGACAATTGAATTTAGGTTCATCCAGCTTGGGGATTTGTAATTTGAGAAAGGGACAGCAACCTATACATGAAACGATGATGGCACTAAATGAATGTCTGGTTTATTGGTAAAAATTCAATTTTTTAAAGTAAGGTATTAACTTTGAATTTTGTGAATGAAAAAAAAATAGATTCTTTAATAGTAAAGAAAAAATAATATTAAAAAAAATTACTCTTAATTTACAATTTAACTCAATTTTAAAATTAATTATCAAACCCCATTTAGCAAAGAATGATGTCATCCATAACACTTATCGGTAAAGAGAAACTGAATATTTTATGAATTAAGGTGGGTAATTATTATTTTATAAATATTATATTTATAGCACATTTATAATGTAGATGAAAATATTATATTTTTTTTATTTTTCTTTTCTGAGTTAAATTTTAATTAGTGTAGGTTATTTTAATATTATTTGACCTATAAATTTTAACTTAAAAATAACCACTTTTTCACCCTAAAAAAAATAACTCACTGCACATTTAACTATTCATTTTTAGGGGATGGGCTCTGCTTGCGCGGGATAATGTTTATGCTCCGAAAGGAATGGGAGGTCTTGGGTTTAGAGATTTTCACTTATTTAACCTGACGCTTATTGGTAGACAAGTATGGAGACTCCTCACTAAGACGGACACACTCTGTTATAAAGTTCTTAGCTCTAAATATTTTCCTGATGGAAAGTTGTTCTATCCCAAAAAAAGTGGATAAACCATCGTTCACTTGGAGAAGTATTATTACAGCGACAAGGATATTAAAAGAAAGCTTTGGGTGGTTGGTGGGCGATGGCAAAAGTGTGGATATACACAAAGACAACTGGGGGTTTGAGGGGTTGAATGGGGACTCTTTTACCTGCCAAAGAGAGCAAGTGGGCGAGAGGAAGGTAAATGAGTTGTGGATCCAAAATAGCATGTGGTGGGACAGGAATAGGGTAAGGCACATTTATGGTGAAAATATAGGGGACCAAATTTGTGATATTCCCATTCTTAGCCATTCTCCAAAAGATGTCATGTCGTGGTTCCATAGTAAACGTGGCCTTTTTACTACAAAATTAGCTTAATTATTCTTGGCTTATTCTCAAAAAGATGGGTATGGGTCCCCATAGGATGTATTGGAAGATGATTTGGAAGCTGAATATTCTGCCTAAAATTTGAGTTTTTGCCTGGAGACTGAGACATGAGATTCTGCCTACAAATACAAAAATGGCTTCCATTTGGTCTACAGTGAACTCAGAATGCCAACGATGTGGTGCCGACAGGGAGACTCCTATTCATGCCATTAAGGAGTGTCCCACAACTAGGGAGACTCTGATATGTGGTGGAATTGATGATAGACTAATGCGAAATGAGTTCGAACGGTGTATTGATTGGCTGGAAGCTGCTATGAGAATCCTTGATAAAAAAGCTATGGAGGACTTCATCACCCTTATCTGGAACTTGTGGAATAATAGAAACAACTTCACCTTCCAAGGCAAAGAGGAGAATGCGGCCACGATTTGGAACAGAGCTTTGATCCTTAGCAATGACTTCCGGATTTATAACCTTAGAGAAAAGCCGATGATTCCTCCTTAGCCTACTATTCGTAAATGGAAGAAGCTGGCATGGGGGGTTGTGAAAATTAACGTGGATGCGGCTTGTGATAAGGAGCGAATGGGACTAGAGATTATTGTGAGGGACGAAGATGGCTTTGTGCTGGGAAGTTATGGGTGCACTAAAGAGAAGTCTTTTAACAGCGACTGGGCCGAAATCATAGCTATTGAGGAAGGAATTCTTTTAGCAAAGAAGATGAACATAAAAAAAGTTCTCTTTGAATCTGACAATGCCAACATTGTGAACAACATTAATAGTAAGGGGCAGGATATTACATTTATTGGGCAGCGTGCAAATGATATACACCTGCAATTGAAGTCTTTTGAGGCTGCGGCTGTCACGTGGGCTCCTAGAAGTAGTAACAGGATTGCTGATTTCATTTGTAAGTTTGTTCTTAAAAACAATTGCAACTGGGTTTTTGATGTAAACTATCCCAATGAGATCCATGAGCTTGTCATCCAGGACGTTATTAATGGAAGTTAGGCCTTTTTGGGCTGTTTTTATAAAAGAAAAAAAAAAACTATTAATTTTTACAAGCTTTTAGAGAATTTTGTGTTTTCGTTTCAAGAGTTCTTATTTCGGGTTTCGAGGTTTAGTTTTATCTCTATCTTTGTACTCTTCGTTTTTACCGTTATAGTGAAACTATCTTTACCTCTGGTTTTTTATCTTCTTAGGAATGATTTTTCCACATAAAGTATTTGTGTTCGGTATTTTCAATTTCTTCATTATTTTACTTGTTAATTGCTTAAACGGATTTATCCCCAACATATCTAATAAATTTATAAAAGTTTGATATAAAAAAATAAATATGTTTTAGTTTAGATGATAAAATTGGATAAATAATATTTTGTGTAACGACCCAAAATTCGTGGGCACCAGAAAAGTACATTATCGGGCCTCTGTCTTAGTAAACCGAGTTAGTAAATAATTATTAAGAGTAAGTATGAGTCTAATAGTGTGTTTAATTAGATTTTTATTTAATAAAATTTAGCTTAATTTAAAGTAATTAGGAAAAGGGGATCAAATTGAATAAAGCGTGAAAGTCTAATTATAAAGTAATAAAAAATAAAAAGAACTAAAATAGAAATTAAGCCATTTATATGAAATGACGCGGGATATATGATTTAAAATCTAAGATTTTTGTTTTAATTATTTATATATATATTATATTATGTTATGTTAATTTATAGTATTATTAATTTATAACTTAAATAAGTAAATAAACCATGCCAATTATATGGTTATAATTAAATATATGTTTAAAATACAAGAAAATACACTTGTAATATATTTGTATATTTTCTTAAATAATAAGTAAAAGATATCTATTGATTATTATTATTTAATTGATATTATATTAGTGAATAAATTAATAAGTTGACAAATGTAGGATAATGAGATGATACATGTGTAATAATATGTATAATACAATTGTAATAAAAGTATTATTTGTTAAGTAGATATTTATTATTTATTATTAATAAGTTAAAGATATTTATTAGATAAATAATTAAAATTATAAAATTTTTGGTATGAAAAATAAATTAGATAATGAAATTTGCAATAATATGAATATAGACATTTGTATTATAATTATGTATTTACTTAAATTTTAAGTTAAAGATATTTATTAATTAAATATTGATATTATAAGATTTTTATTTGTTAAATAAATAAAAGAAAGGCAAATGGATAGTAATAATAGTGTACAAATGTACAAAGATACATGTATATAAATGTATTAATTTTATTATTATTAAATAGATATTTTATAATTATTAAATTAACTTAAACATAAATATAAAATAAAGCACGAAAGCATAAATAAATAAATAAATAAACAAACAAAAGAAACAAAGAAAGCCATTTGAAAGTGGGAAAGAAAAAGGAAAGAAAGAAAAAGGGAAAATTGAGGTTTTAAAGCTTGAAGTTTAATTGCTAATATCGAGCCTGAAGCATCGGCCCAAAAAGGAAAAGAAAAGATCGTCGAGGATTAATTCGAAGAGAATTCTGATTTGTATCACTATAACTCAAGTTTTATAATTAATATGTGTTTAATTTAATATGTATGTATGGTAAGTACTTTAAGGTAAATATTTAATGAACTGATAAAATTTGTGATTGGGTATTAAAATTGAGATTGATACTGAACTGAATTATGGGATACTGAATATTGTTTTGAATACCGAATTGAACTGTGAAATTACTGAATATTGTTACGTACACTGCATTGAACTGTAAAATTTCTGATGAAACGAATTACTCTATTACTGTGAAAATTGATTGAAATAATAAATTATAATTAATATTGAATCGAAATGGAAATTGTACTGAAAAATTATTTGAATACCCTATTAACTAGTTGGACTAGTCGGATATAGTTGGCATGCCATAGGATATGGAAGAGTACGAGTTTTTACAAACTTGCGATCGAGGCACTTATGTGCCAACTCTCATATCTTATCGAATTATCGTTACCGATTCGACACTTTGTGTGTCGAATACTATTACTGTTTTCGTTACCGATTCAACACTTTGTGTGTTGAATACTGTTATTATTACTGTTACTGCTACCGTTACTGATTATTGTTCAGGCACTGTGTACCGTTAAGGCATAATGTGCCATATTGGTGTTTGGTTGGAATCCGTGTATCCGCCGAGTCTGAGTCAAGTTAATGGGGATAAATGAAATAAATTTACTGATAAAACTAAATTTGAATGATATTGTATATGTGAAAGGTGAGAATTTAAATAAAGAAATAAGAATGGTATATATATATATATAATCAAATGATAACATAAAAAGATTGAATTGTTCATTAAGTGATGATAATTGTAATGTAAAAGTATGTGTGTGATTTAATATATTTAATTATAAATTAAATTATAGTGATACCACCGAGTATATACATACTCAGCGTACGGTTGTTTCCATGCACAGGTTGTAGAAGTCAAGTACTGAACCAGCATCCAAAGTCAGACTCGACTTCAGCAAACTTTTGGTGATGTATATTTTCTTTTGGTAATGTGGCATGTACATAGGATGTGTATAAAGGTTATTATGTTTTGAATATAAATGATTAAAAATGTTAGTATTACAAGTTTAAGAATTATAATGAAAGAAGTTTATCCATTTCAATTTAATTAGTACATTGATAAATTTAAATTGATATTATATTGATTGAGTTTGATTAGAAGGTATTTAGAATAGAAAATGAGTATGTGAAATGAATTGGTTGAATTGGTTATGTTTGAAATGGATACGATTTTAATTGCAGGAGTTTTTATGTAAGAATAAGCAGAAATGCTGTCGAAATTTATTAAAAAATAATTCTGGAGTACTTGAACGATGTCCCGTTTCATTTTTAATACATGTTTTAGACTTCGAGAGTTCATTATAGGGACTTGGTTATTAAATTATACTATGAATGTTATTTTATTTGTGAATTATTTGTAAGTTGTCTGATATGTCCGGTAATGCCTCGTAACTCTATTTCAGGACAGTTCGGGGTTAAGGGGTGTTACATTTTGTGATGTTTTGAGTTTAGATTCTATGTACGAATTTTTTAGATTTATATAAAAAGATAAAAAATACATTCGAAATAATATTTATCCCTTGTAAAAATAAAAGATTTTTAGTAAATTCACAACTGAATTAAAACTCAATTGAGAGTGACACAAACTCAATCAAAACTTTAAATATTAATTGATATTTTTGAGACTTAAACAAATTAAAATAATAAATTATATTGTAGTCGAGGATGCAATAAGCACAAGTAAAACATCAGATTTTATTTGATTACTGCTTAAAGGAAACATTTGGATTTAACTAAACAGATTTCTATTTCGTGGAAAAAAAAAATATTTTTTTAATTCTATGTGAAATAGATTAATTCGGGTTATTTTTTTTAAACTAGAAGGTTTGTTTAAATTTTGAAAGAGTTTAACTCGTAAAATAAGTTTAAAAAAAGTTAAACCCATTTAAAATATGGATTGGATTTGAGTTCAAATATTCAAAGCTCAAATCCGACTTAAGTTGTTTCAAAGTTTCTAATATATTATAAGGACAAATACCAAAAAGTATACATGAATTTTTATACGAGTTTGCAATGTTAACTTTAATTCGGTGCATTTATATACATCAAACTTTAATTTTGGTTCAATTTTCACATTTCATTAACCTTGCTTATCTACGTGACATAAATTTCTGTTAAGTCATATGTAAATTGCTGAAACGACATTTTATTAGGTTTAATAATAAAAAATATATTTAAATTATTTCTACCTAGATTAAAAAAAAAATTCCCAGGGGAAATAAGAAACATTTTACTCAAGTGTGTTTATTTTTTTTAATCTAGGTAGAAATAATTTAAATTTGCTTGTTTGTTTTTTAACCTAATAAAATATCATGTCAGGCATTCATATGATTTAACGAAAAATTGTGTCACATAAATAATAGAGTTAGTGAAATATGAAAATTAAATTAAAATTAAAGTTTGATGTATACAAATGTATCAAATTAAAGTTGATATATAACATTATAAATTGTATCAAAATTCATGTATAATTTTAATATTTATTTATATATTATATTATATTATGTTATTTTTATATACTATATAATCAGTACATACAAAAATAAAATTTATAGTTAATATATAATAGGGTTAATGCATTATTTACCCCAAAAGTTGCAACCAATTACCACTTTGTTACAAAGAATTTTTTATACAAATTTGGTACTGAAATGTCAAATCATGTTGCACTTTGCTCCAACCGTTAACGGCTTTACAAAAAAAAAAAAAAAAAAAAGGGTTGATGTGGTGTGCTTTCAGTATGCCAAATCACTATGTTTCTACTTTATAGAATAAACTCAAAAAAACGGCAAAAAGTTCAAAATAAAAAACAAATAATTTAGGAAAGATATCAAAGAATTTAAAATTAAAATTATATAAAATTTTCAGAAATTAAAAATATTCACTCTTATTTTTAAAAATTACATAAAATACAAAAAAGGGGAGATACAAAAAGTTTCAAAAAGATATAAAAAAAAACACAAAATAGTATAGATATATAAATATTTATACTACTTTTTAATAACTTTGATATTTTTCTATTTTTGAAATTTATTTTTTTCAAAATAAAATAAAAATAAGAAAATTCAAAAATAGAAAAAAAATTCAGGAAAAAAAATTCAATTTTTTTTAAAATCAGAAAAAGTAATAATAATAAAATTTCCGGAAATTACAAGTTATAATTTTCTTTTTGTAAAAAGATACATCAAATTCAAAGAAAGACTGGAAATTAAAAAAAAAAAAACTTTTTTTGAGTAGATAATATGTTCAATGTAATATATCAATTAATTCTATTTTACTTTTATTTCTAATTTTATGTATATTTTGTATAAAGGAAATTAAAGTCTAAAACAATATTTCCTTCATATAAATAAAATTTTAATAGTGAATTAAGATATATATATATATATATATATATATATATATATAACATTATGAAATGTTATAAGAACAATTCCATGCGAAGGGGCAAAGGTTGCAATTGTTTGATGGTGGGAGTTTATTGGCAAATTTAAGATATAAATATGGAAGGTTGCATTGTTTTATACAAATATCTTAACTGTCTTTTACTCTCTTTTTTTTTTATTTCTTTTTACATTTTTATATTTGGTTCTTTTTTATATTATATATATTTTAAAATTTCTTGAAATTTTATATGCATATCTATATTTTTTCTATTTTTTAATTTTTTTAATTTTTTGAGATTTTTCTGAATTTTTTTACTTTTTATTTTCACTCTTTTTAAGATTTTATGTGTTTTTAAAAATAAAAAATAAATATATTTTTTAATTTCTATGAATTTATATAATTTTTTTATGTTTTTATGATTTTTAAGTAATTTTAGATTTTTTATTTTTCCTCATTTCCCTTTTTTATTTTATTTTATTCCCAGTTATCTTTTGAGGACAATCCTTACACTTTGCACCGTTAGTTCACTACGGTAAGTTCAAGTCTTCCAAGCCTAAAAAGATGAGCAAGGGTGGGGAAGACCATGAGGGAGACCTAGACATAAATGACAATGGTGGAAATGATAAGAATGATGGTAATGTAAGATCACATAATAGGAAGTGAAAACCCAACAACATAACGAGAGGGCCAGTGAAATGCTTCCTTTGTGATTATCCACATATGGTGAGAGACTGTTCAAAAAAGACAGCTTTTTATGCCATCGAAGGGGATGATGAGCCAAACAAGGCAATGATGCGACTTAGTTCGATTGTGCGTTCTGTAAAAGCCAATAGAGTTAAAAAGAATGAGAAGAAGCCAGTGAAATGCTTCTTATATTGTGGTTTGCATAAGATGTGGGGTTGTCTAGAGCGATCTAAGCTATTTGTAGTCACTAAAGAAGATGAAGCGAAGCTAGAGAGAAACTTTAAAGCTTGAGTTGATGATACTCAATTCTACGAAGACGAAAAGGGATCACAGGCAGAAAGGGATAATGTTTGTGGACACTAACATCACAGGCCAAAGGAGAAGTGCTCTTGTCGATACGGGATATCTGATTTGTTCATATCAAAGAAAGTTGTGAGTAAACTTGGTCTATTGGTCAGTAAATTAGCCAAAAAGATCAATACTGTTAATTCCAAAAAGGTCCCAACTATGGGAGAAGCACAAAGAGTGAAACTATAGATCGATAAATGGAAAGGCGAAGACTTTAAGGTAATTCACTTAGATGATTACGACTTTGTGCTTGACTTGAATTTTCTTAATAATATTAATCCTCTTTTGGTTCCTTTTACCGATTGTATCTTGGATACTCGACAACAACAATGTATTGTGTCGGTGAGTCGAGACACGAGAGATGGAACCATTGTATTGTCGGCAATCCAACTAGCCAAGGATGTTCTATGTGGTGGGAATATTGACTTTCCAGATCAGAGTGCTACAAAGACTTCTTTGGAAATGCTAGAGGATAGAAAATCAATATGATGCTTCTTTAGTTATTAGTGCGGCTACCACTTATGGGAGAGATGAGTTTTGCATCAGACTTTGTAGGAAAAGTAGTGATAACCCAAGCATTCAAATCGAGTAAATGTTACGAATGAAGTATAGTTTAAACACTTATCTAGTGTTTTATATTATAATTGACTGTTGGCTTGGTAAATACATAATGACTCTTTCAGAGTTCTAAAGTGGATAAGCCAAGGGGTTTACAAACCAAAGTTAAATACAATACTCAAGGTTAACTCGATGTTCAATGTGAGTATACCAAAGTCTTTTTATATGGATCAACAGGATCCCGACCGAGGTAAGTCACAATGGGGGTAAATAAGTGCGGTGGCCTCTTAGTTCAAGATGTATAATAGAAAAATACAGTTTAAGTTAGGCGATGACGAAAACATAAGCCGAGGTAAATGTTTCAAAGAACGGAACTACCCGATAGAGAGACTAGTTGAAAGGCAAATGAGTCAAACCAATGTCAGTTCAAGTACACGACAAGAGCGTTGCGAGAATGGGTGGAGGAGAATGTCAAAGGCTGCGAATTAAAGCTCGTGACCATTGCGCATGAAACATCTCATTATAGTTTGTTGATCAAATGAGACTCATTTAATCCACTTGAATTAACATGATTTGTGGAACATATGAAGAAACCCGTCTACTTGAACCGTTGGTGGCACAGTGAAATACTCTGATAAAACTAGAGTTACTAAGGTAGTTAATGTAAATCCTAAAAGATAAAGATGTATATAGTTTAAGTCCTTATGGCCTATAATTATAAATAAACAAAGCTCAACTATAAATAAAGGCCTTCCTCCTTATTTATAATTATTTAGCTATAAACCTTAATACTTTTGAGAGCATTTACTCAACCACTTAGCGTGCACTATTTTTCTTGTGGTTTTTCTATTCGCTCATAACTTATTTCCCTCTTGATTTTGCTTCCGCTTTACTTTGGTACTTTAGAGAATTTCTGTAATAATTCTCATTTTTTAAAAATAAGATTAATTAAGGCGAATTTGAACAAAAAAAAAATGCTTAAAACTGCATAGTTTGCTAGACTGACACTTGCATATAAGTTAATTAAAGAATTTCCAAACAACAATTAATTGCAAGGCCTAATGGTATCACCTAATTGGACTACTCAATTTTCGACAGTAGAGAGATGAAATTCATAATTAAACCATTTTACTGAAAAAACATATCAACAAACTAGAATAGAAATTGCAATAATGTTATTTAGTGCTTTTAAACACAATTCAATTTCTTTAGGATAATGGTTTATCGGTAATCTAGATACATAAACATCAATGTTGTTCTATAATCTATATGTTGGATCAGAAAAACTGGAGATATTCTTGAATGTTATTTGGAAAGCACAAGTGAATCGCTTACAGTTTAAGACTGCTCATTACACCATTTAAGTTCACCCTTTTTTAGGCATGGCAGCAAGTCTGGTGTACATTCTTGCCATGGACTGGAACCCCCTCATATCACCAGACCTTAAAAGATTGCCTGCCCACAAGTAGGAAAAGTGTCCATCAAGGATGACATCAAACATAGAAGTAGCTTAAAGTTCGATAGAATTTATAAATTCTTCGATATATAAGACTTTTCACCCATGACAATATGCTACATATCTGTATTAAGTAGTAAATGAAGAACACTCTTGATTCATGTTTATATTTTATATAATCTTTACAATACTAGGTAAATTCATAATATTAAGAAACAGAAAAGAAAAGCATCAAATACACCAACTTACCAGAATCACAATTAAGAGGGCTATCAGGTTCTGGATGAGCCATTAAGGCTATTATAGCCCTACAAACAGATTGAAGTGTCCAAGCAGGACTCCATGCATTCTTCAATATATCAAGGCAGATCTCTCCTGTCTGTACAGGACATAATTAATAAGTACAGATTAAATTCTTAATTGAATATCATGGAATTGTTACGTTTCAAATGTTAATGATCCGTAGACTTGTTAGAAGTTGGATTCCTATAATATGTAAGCCAATAGAATGGGTGACAAAGCTCTACCTTTTTCCACCAGTAAAACATGTTCTAGAGCAGAGTACAAGTTTACAAACAAGATTGTAATGTTAACTTTTGTTCTCATATTCTGACATTATGACCCAATTGCTCCTTCCTGGAAATCTGGTAATTAAAATAAAGTCCATAGACGGAAACTAAAGTTTTGCTCCAACTTGGAGAAGATGGAATTTACTAATAAAAGCAAAATCTTCCTCAGTCTCATGCAATGTGGAAAGGGTTCTCACAAATCTCTCCTAACCTACACTCCCCTAGCCATAAGAATTGTCAATCTTAAATACTACATTGCAAAGAGAGGAAAAAAAATATACATTCATACTAAACACAGTATTTTGCAAAAACTAAAGAGAAATTTGGATCATGGAATGTAAGGTTCCCGGTGAGAATCTTACAATATGTAATCGCATAAACACATTTGGTTCAACAACATTACTTTATGCCAATAATATGATATTACCGATAGTACCAAGATTCAGTAAGTTTCTTAGGTACTTTTACATTACTTTGCTAGTGTAGAATATGTAGAATTTGTGATAATTTTAACCCATTCTGATGACTATGATCCATTTTCATTAAAACCAAGACAAAAAATAATAAATACTAGTGAATCAAACTCTCCATTTTTTTTCTTTTCAAGTAACATTTAAACTATATTTATTTATAATGAGTGAATTTTGTCTATTATTGTTTATTAAGAAAATTTTAACATTTGTCGATTATATTTTGGGATAATTAAATCTTTTTGAAAATTTTGGTTTAAGATTCAAATGTTTAGCATTGTTGTCCAAAAGTTCTTTTAAAAAGAAAATGTTTATGTTATAAAGTAAAAAATAAGTTTCCAGGAGCTAGAAGTTAAATTACTGAGGCCGAATAGATAATTTAGCACAAATGTGATTTTTCAAAAGCCAAAGGTTTCGAAAGCTAAAGAAAATTTTCTTTTTAGCATTCTAGGTTGGGTTAAAAACCCAGTTTGAAAAGTACTTTTGGCTTGAAAAGCTATTTGTTTAACATTTCTTATGATTTAAAAAATTGGTTTGGCTTGAAAAATGTTTTTGAAAAGGAATGCTAAACACAACCTATATTTTGTTTATTACATTACAATTAATATTAGTATTATTTAGTTTTTTCCATTATTCAATTATTAGTTAGTTGAAAATTTTAGCATTTTGTATATTACTATTATATTAAAATTTTCCTTTATTTTCAGTCATTTCACTTTTAGTATAGTTTAATAACTTCTTTCATCCTATTTATGATTAAAGACAATTTCGTAAAATATGTTTTCAGGTATTCTTAGATTCCTTCATCAACAGTAAAATCTTACATTTCAATCAAATGAACTAAATCTGATAATGTATCATATCTGATAATGTGATGAGTAATCTAAATAGCAGGTAATCCTATCACCAGAGATAATAAAATATTTCTAGATCCATACGCCTCCTAAGAGATATTATGGTGAAAAGCCTTGAAAACTGTGTAAAAATCCCTTCTGTTTTGCAGTCATAGGCTCACGGCTGCCTAGTTGAAAAACGCCAAGTACCCAAAATTCCCCCAAAAAGGAATGGAAAGTTCATCATATATAAATCAGATGCTAAGATGCAATTGCTATCTTTAAGAATCAAAACATCTTTCCTTCATTCCATTTTATGCAGTCAAATATTCCGGTAGATAATATACAGCTATCAAGGCAAGGAAATCATACCTTAAAATGCACATTGGGGTGAAATATTTTTGTCAAGAACCGCACTTGAGGGGGTTGCAAAGGGTACTGCTCAGGAACAGCAAATGCAAGCTGAAACACTCCACCTTCATAAGGTGTCTCAGATGGTCCCTATATATATAATCATATAATTTAGACAAAATCAAAATAAAATTCTATATAACCGGGATTCAAAGGTGAAATCCGGATATGGGTATGTGTCTGAATATGAGCATATTCAACTTTCTCTAAGTTTTCTTCTTGGAGGATCATTCACATATACCCATACCCCCAATATGTATCGAGGGAAAAAAAAAAAAAACTCTAGATGACATAGACAATAAATAATGTCTACAATTTTCTTTTTTTCCTCCATTTTTTAGTTTAGAAACAACCTTGATTAGAGCAGTCCATTTAAATATGTTGGAATCATCACAAACAAGTTGAATATCGGGATCCGCCGTCTTTTCTCGCTGCACCTCTTTGTATTCCTTAAACAACCTTGCCCTTGATGCCTTCATATAAAGATTTCAACTATATTAATCAAGGGGATAATCGTTTTTTTTTTTTATTTTAACGAAAAGCCAAACTAACTTCTTCGGCGATCTACATGTATTTTATTAAATACGCAAGATTTTTTTAAAAGCCATCTATACCATCTATATAAGTATCAACTAACCTGCATCTCTCGTTGCTTGTAGGAAATTCAAAATACTTCAAAACAAATTATATAATTCTGTATCAGCGTGAAAAATAGCTGTAAAATTGAAAACAAAAAAGCAGCTTTGTTAAGAATTTCCACTAAGGTTTTTATTATTTATGAAAAGAATTAATTGTCAAGGTTTTGTTAGAGATCGGATCAATTAAGATGTGGGATATAGAAATCAATTAGAGCAATAATTGATAATTTAAAAAAAAAAGGACAAAAAAGAAAAAAGACGAGCTTAAGAATCTGACCTGGGGAAGATCCCTGAAATGATAGGAAAAGGAAGCTTATTTTGGTCGTGGTCTGATTTTGGTGATGTGAGACAAAAAACCGTCGGGTCATGGGTTGTGGTTGTAAGAGTTATAAGAATCTAAGAACGGCTGGCAGTGGACTGGGCTGGCAGGATTTAATCCAAACTGGACCAAATCTTGGGTCATATTGGGCTGATTCATGCCCGTCCGTTTTGCCGCTCTACGTCCACCCCAAATCAATAGATTAGAGATTCTTTTTATACTATTTAATTGTTCAGGTTACTATTTATTGATATGTTGGGTTTGATTAAAAAAATATTAAAAAAACATAAATACTAAAAAAAATTATCTAACTAGTTCATACCGATTTTTGAATCAACTGATCTATTATTTTTTCTAAATTGATCGACCTAAACCACCCTAAATCTCTAAAGGATATTCAAATTTACACTCTTCAAAATATTCCAATAATGATGTCAATCAAATTAAAATTCAGTTAACTAGGAATAACTTAAAATTTTAAAAATTTTCATGGCCGACTCCAGAATTAGATTTATTTTTTAAAATAATATTAAATATTTATATTGATTTTTTATAAGGAGAATGGAACCGAAGTTGAAACAACTTAAAATCAAATTAAAGATATTTTTGTTACCAAATATGAATTCATAAAACTTCAATTCAAGATTTGACCCGTATGAAACAAACCAACTAAATCGGATGCATAGAGCCACTTTAGGCTCAGTCCCTACGAACCAAACCAACTAAACTGAATGATAGTCATAGCCTGACTTTTTGACTAGGTTGTTAAGAAACCCATTGTTTTTAGTTTAACTTTATAAGGTTGCTTGCATCTTCATCAACTTAGGAAAGACGGACTATGTTGGGAAAATAAAGGTGGATTCTGATAGTTAACAACAAAAGATAAGAGTTTCGCCTTCTCCAAGGCAAACTGTTACACATGGATACAACAAAACATTATCCCAAAAAGGTAGAAGGACAAATTTGCATAGAAATCTGGACCAATCCTCTAATTTAATAAAGTCAAAAGTAAAATTCCAGAAAAAGTAAAATCATTGCAACATGCATTTCAAAATGCCTACTGTCTAATAGTGTCTTAAAACTTGGGAAAGAAAATTTCGACATGTACATTATATTATTTATTACAATAAAAATAGAAATAAAAATAAAAATTTCCATAGGTCTGAAAAAAACAGAGAGACAGAATCAAATCTATAAACTCAACCTATAACCGAAAGCGAGATCTTTCTATTTTCTCTACAGGGAGTGTACATGATTCCAATACCAAACATTCAACACCAAATATGAGTCAAGAAAAATATCTAACGAAGGAAAATGAGATAAAATAAGAAACAAGTTAGCCACCAAAAAAAAAAAAAAAATGTAAAAAAGACAAACCAAATCCAGGTTCACATGCTACCAGCTCTTCCAGGAGTGGTTTTTGTTGATTTAATTTTAGCCATGTCAACAAGGTCCCCAAACAGCTTATCCTCAGGTTTTGAAGGCTTACTAGGCGGAACATAAGATGAAGTGGAAACCTGGTACGAAGAGTTTCTCAGGGCATTGTCATCTCGGATGGATAGCCCATACATTTGCTGATTGAGATACTGTTGCTGACCATATCCATATGCTCCCATTTGGTTGCCATACATTTGCTGAGGATACATCGAACCCATCTGGCCAGCTGGCACTTGCTGAGGATACATTGAACCCATCTGGGCCCCCGGCACTTGCTGAGGATACATTGAACCCATCTGGCCCGTTGGCATTTGCTGAGGATACATTGAACTCATCTGGCCCACAGGCATTTGCTGTGGAAGCATGCCTGTATACTGTGGTGCTCCCTGGATTGGCTGTGGATGATAACCAGCAAACTGGTTTCCCAGAGCCACATGATTATTAGTCGTTGGTAAATGACCAGTTGTGGTTGGCTGAATGTACACACCCGCCATTTGATCACTTCCCACATACTGGGGATGTTGAGCACCTACAACTGGGCTAGAGTCTGCTGCCTGTGCTTCCCAGGGTGGTGGTGGTAGTGAGCCACTGCTCTCAGCACCTTCTCCACATGCAAAAAGAAAGGTTCATTAATTATAAATGTAGTGGAAGCAAGAATACATATTCAGCCTGCCAAAGAAGCCTAGAATGTCACTACATAAATTTCTTGAGAGGAAGACCATGATTATTTATTATTAATTTCCTAGAATGGTACATGGCATGCCGTGCTTACATGTGCCTATCCCTAGGGAGCTGTGCCAAAAGTAAAATGATCTACTTGTGCATCAGAAATCTATTGTAATCAGAATCGAACCATTGACAGGTGAGGGCGGCTGTTGCTGCTGAACCAGCTGACCATTCCAGGCAGGAACGGTGCCTTGAGCATATGGCTGCTCATATTGAGGAGGTGCTCCCATGTTTGGTGCAGTTCCATTTGCATGAAAATTGTGCTGCTGCTGAGTTTGAGGAGTCAAAGGGTTGGTTTGTCCAGCCAAACCTGAAGACTGGGTGTTAACAGAATTGGAGGTGTTGCTACCATCAGAGAACATATCAAAGAGAACGAGGGCATTCTGCTGTGATGCAGGAGGTGCTTGTTGTGGTTCTCCCAAAGAAACAAGGGCCAGTGAATTATCTGCCTTAGGTGAATTGAAGTCATCACCACTAAGCAAGTCCATTTTGGGATTGCCAGCTGGTGGAGGAGTTGAACCATTAGTTGCAGGAGGAGCAGGAAGCAGTAACTGATTAAATGGTGAACTTGTAACAGTGCTTGAAGTGGATCTGTGAAAAAACCCGGTTAGTTAAAGCTCAAGCTACTGGAAATATAAGATGAAGGGTTTTAGATAACCCAAAATTAAATAAATTTAAATGTTAATCCTAGCAACATAACATTTTATAAGCAACTCAGCCACTCCTTACAGAGGTAAATTCGCTAGTAATCCCTAGATCTAAAATGTTCAAGAGACTGCCACTTCAACATAACCATGCATCTGCAATAACCAATTTGTTTCAAAAAACCCAGGAATCAAATTGTACCAAGGATTCAATGAACCAAATAGATGAAAGAAACTTGTAATTAAGTTCCAAGATGCCGAGGAGAAGTGTATGGCTACCACCAGTAATGCTTAGGAAAAGAAGTATAATGCAGCATATGTAACAAAGAGAACTTGCAATTCTAAGCATATTCCTACGTTAGTTGTAATAAAAAGATTAAAATACAAAACACCAATAATTTTAATCACAAGATCCCTGCATATGCAATCCAGTTCAAAGAAGCCTAATTACCTCCCCTCAGACTGCTTGCTACTGTCTCCAGTATCAATTAGTGGACTATCGACATTCACAAGTTCTTTTGCAGGTTCAGGCTTAGGTTTGTTTGCTTGAGAAGGAGTTCCTGAAGCTATTGCTTCATGCCTTGCTAGTACGCGTTGCAAATCATCATTCAATGCTAAACCTTGACATAAAAGTGACTCATCCCTGCAAGAGATAGATAACCAAAGGTGATACGTGTCTTAATCGTTAAAAGTATTTTACACAATTTCTTGTAACAATCCATAGAGGTTGTAAGCTAACATGCCATAATAAGTGAAATATCACACAAATTTATATAAATGCAAAAAAGATATTCATTGGCATAGGTTAGGGGGGAAAATTGATACATAAATCAAGTCCTTCACAGGTTGCTCCAGCTCCTAGTCACCATAGCAACAAGATTTAATTGAATAAATAATGATGTCCCTTTGATCTCAACTCAGGATATCACTCCTCTTTTCGGTATGTATTTTTAACAAGTGATACTAGCGAAATCACCTTAAGGACCATGAAATAAAAAGAGAATCCCATGCAGAAAAGCATGACACATTCATGAAAACAGATGATAACATCAAGTCATCAACTTATAGAGTGTATGAAGGGCCCAGGAAAATTTTAGTAAAAGATTGTTTCCTTACGATGTTGAATTAACAAGGTGTACAACTCTTTGTTTGTAAGTACGGCACTGCTCCACCAAATCAACAATCACCTCTTGCCTTAGTCCCTGAAACGGTAGATGAAAGACCAGTAAATATGCAAATAGAAACTGAACATAAAGAAACCACAACTTGCATTATATCTTTAGTAGAGGATTTAGCAGCGTGAAACTTCATAAACTTTCGAAAAGATTTTTCATTATGAGAGCTGGAAAAACATAAGTTTACACAAAAAAACTGGTTCACCATCTAATGAATTTGAGCATTGCCAACCAGATTTTTTTGCAAACGCCAGTTATATTAAGACTTAGGTAGTCACCTTAAATCCAATTAATGACTTGCCACTTAGAAACTACATTACCATGCACTTGCCAGAACACAATTAATTTAGCAAGTAAACAAAATGTCTTCATTCCTATACATATCAAAATGCAAACAAATACCTCCTTGTTTCCGGGATCTATTGCATTTAGCATTTCTGAAAGGACATCCATAATACCACGCGCATTCTGAATTTCTGTCAAACTGATAAATGAGACTTCTGTTAAAAAACAATATGTATAGCAAAGTAATTTCACCATCATTCACATTGCTTCAACTATTACAACTACTCTATTTCTAGGAGACAAGGATAACCATTGGTGTGACAACACCAGTCATGGTTACCAGCTAAGGACAGGGAACACTGATGTGCTGACTAAAACTGAAGTTAAAAACAAATAGGAAGTTTTTCACCCAACAACTCACATTGATCTCTCTAAAAATTACATTAATGAGTGAACAAAGAGTTTGTTTTGACAATTACTCTTATTTTAATACAGAGAAAATATTAAATAGTTCAGACACACAAACAGAATGAAATATTATCCTTCCGAAGCAATTGAAACTCACTGTGAAGCCCATATCAAAAAATATTTCAATAAGCTCTGTAATTTTTTATTAGACAATCATTAAAAGAACTTATTGTGGGCAGCAGCCTTCTGCATAACCATATTACTGCAGCACAACTTCTACAAAGACATTATTCATAAAGTTCTGAAAAAACAGACATAGGCCATCATGAAATTGAATGGAAACAATGGAAAACATTACAAAAAACAACCATGCTTTTACTACTCAAACAACTAAGGAACAAAAATAATACCTCAGGGTTGGAAACTCTGACTCCGCAGAAGGCTCAGCTGTGTCTTGCCGATCAGAATTGCGAATATTTGGAGGATAAGAAGACAAAGGTTGTGTTTGAGGAGGAGTAAGTACGGGTGCAGACCTCTCAGATCTTGGTGGGAATACTGCACCAAGACGCTGAACAACAAACCAATTTGCCTCAGAGAGGTAAAAGGAAAGGGGAAAAGGCCACACTATGTGGAAGGATAGCATATGAAGAATACAAATTAAGAGTCATGAATGAAGGATAGCATATGAAGACTTGGATCCCAAGAAATACAAAGCATGTCTCGTACAATTTGAGATGAGTCCTTAGCAGACATACCAACAACTCTTGGTAGGCAACATAATATTGTGGATATCTTGCCCTCGCACCTCCAAAAGCTTCTTGCCAAGTGTCAATCAGAGTCAATATCTTCTCTTTAACATTAAAGTCGGGCTACAATTGAGCAGTACAAAAATTGAGAAGAAGTTTTTACTAGAAAAAAATAACTACAAAATGGGACTCCCTACCTTTTTCTTGACTATTCTAACCATCTCATGAAGAACATCCCTCTCTGCAACGTGCATGTGGACAATGTCCCCACAGTTTTTTATGATAGTTTCTAGCAGCTAGAACATAGGAAGTAAACCAAATTTAAACAAGCTAAGTTCAATGTAAGCAACAGGTAATAAAACAGGCAACAAAAGTGATCATTATATCCAGGGATTAGTAGAAACCAACGTAAAAGTTACTAGCAGCTTACAGTTAGTGCAAGAAGTTGAACTTTAGGATTTTTACTTCCAAGCTTCTTCTTTATGCCTTTCACAACATCTTTTGCTTGCCTGATAATAACCATAACATTTCACTACTAGATTTAAGAAAGCAAAAATTATTCAAAGTTAAAAGATATAAATCCAGTCAGCTTCTGGAGTTAACCAGAGAATTAGAAAACTGAACCTTCAGTCCTTTCTTTCTTTCTTTTTTATTTTTTTTGTTCATACCTTCAGTCCTTTCTACTTTCTATAAATCACAAGAACTAAAAAGAAAACCGGGCAAAAGTAACCAAAAATAATCAACAAAAAAAAAAAACAGTATTAAACTTAATTACCATGAAGCTGCTCATGTAAAGCTAACAAAAATCCAGCTCATATTTGAGAAAAATAAACTTAATATTAGCAAGATAAAGCCATACAGTTATCTTTCACTTTGAGAAAGGTAGTTGACTCTCTATAACCAGTCGAAGTTTTTATATGAAATTAAATCCTCTATCAATCAACAAAAGCCACATTTAAAAGCCTTATAATCAAATAAATCTATTATTGAAATTACATGTTGAACAAAGAAAGAAAAAGCAAAGCAAATTGATCGATCTAATAAATTTCCTGAACCAAATCTCGCCCATTAAACTTGCGTGCTATAAAAGAGAAAAAAACAATATTTAACTTCTCTCAATTTTACAAATAATAGAAAACAAGAGGAGAAAAATTCAAAAAAGGAAGAATAAAAAGCAAGTCCAACACCGAAACAAGAAAGAAGACTAGATTCACAATCTTCATATTCATTTTTTATAATCAAATTGAACACAAAATCATCAATAGAATCATAAGAGCAATAACAACTTCTTAGAAGAGAGGAGAAATTGGAATCCAGAGCGACGAATACCCAGGGTCGTGATTAAGCATATCGCAGATCTCGATATTCCTAGCCCAATCAGGCCCGATCAGCAAGTCACTCGTAGCTCTCTCTACCATAGAGTTCACCATCTTCGCTGACAAAAATAAAGGATTCGCACACACCAAAAAAGTAAAAAGAAGAACAAAAAACCAATCAGATTCCGATCACCGCCCGGCGCGATCGCGACGAACGGAAGAATATTCCGGAGACTCCTCCGGCACACCCAATCTAACTTTATCAAGTAAACCAAACAGTCCAAAATCTTCAGCTCTCTCTCTCTCTCTCTCTCTCTCTCCCCCCCCTTTTCTTCCTCGCTTCTCTCGCCTTTTGTTTCTGAGATTAAATCGAATAGTCTCTTCTTTTTCCGTTGAGAAAAAAAACAAAAACAAAAATAAAAATAATATATATATATATATTCCTTTCGCTTCACATCCTTTTTCTTTTATTAACTTCTTTTTTTCAATTATTTGGGGGGTGATATAAAAAAATAAAAGACCAACCAAAATCAACCACGTGTCAGTCGATGGTTTCGCTGACCAGTTACATCAAATGGCTGCTATCGTTTTATTACTGGATTTGGTGCTTCGTGAGATGGCCTAAGCACGTGTCGTTTTGATGTATCTCAGTTTGGTTTTGAAAAAAACGAGCAGTCCTTACAATTTTTTCCTTCGGAATTTCGCAATTTTTTTCAACTTCATCTTTGAATTCAGATTGTGTTAAGGTATAATCGTGTAACAAAGTATCATGTAATTACCTATAAATTTTAAAATTTTTTAAAAATATTATAATTTATTTATACTTTCTTTTTTACTTCTAGATTTTATAGTTAAATGATCAAATTGAAAAAAAGTTATCAAGTTTCTTGGGTAGTGCTTGAAAAGTCATTTTTTAAGTGTAATTATTTGTAATTACACAAAAATAACATATTTGAGTAACCATTGTAATTGGTGGGTCTCAATGAATTGGTGTAATTAGATTATCTCAATAACAATTTTCAATTATGCAAGAGGGTGAAAACTTGAGTAATTATATGTGTAAGTATATTAATCTAATTTTAAAAAATTATTTTTATACAAATTATGGCCAAGAAGTACTTAATTATGTGCTAATGCTATATATTATAAAAGTAAAATTTCTATTTATAAAAAAAATGTTATAGTTTTTTTATCACAATTTATTTATAAAAAATAGTTTTTTAAAATTATGACAAAAAATTATATTATTTATAAGAAGTGTTATGAAAATTATTGAATAATTTATAAAACCTTATTTATAAAGGTTATATATTGTAAACTTTATGCTATTTTTTCACTTAATTTAGAATTATAAAAAGGAATATAACCTAACATAAGTCTTTCTCTAAGTTAAGTTTATATAAGTTTTTTATAATTAAAGATACAAACTATTTGGACTGTGAACACAAATATTATAAGGTCAATGTTAATTATGTAAATATTAAAGGTTTTCTTGAACCATATCATGAGGTATGATACTATTTGAGAAAATGGTGTTAGACATAAGCACCATAAACAGCTCGTGAACTATTTAATTTAGAACATTGGAGGTTTTGAAATATAGTTGAGAAGACACTTGTTGCTTTAAAAAAATATTTTCTTTTATTAACAACATCACCTTAGTATAGTATAAAATAATAAGATTGAATCATATTAACATATTGCATATTTTATAACTTCAATCATAGGTGGAATTGAGATGTTTCATATTTCGAAGATTGCATGAAAAGAAATCTCGATAATCTTAATGATGCAAATTCAAATGCAAATGATGGTCAGGAGCATATGTTAAATATTAAAGAGGGAATAATCTAACAAATATGCACTAGAACAATTAGATAAAATTGCATATGATGTTTTATTTTTCTTGTTATTTTTATTAGTAATCATATTATTATTACTTTTTTAGACTAACATAGTACATACGATGATTTTATTTTAATTTTTTTACTTGTTTAGAAATTATTTTTATAATAATTAATATTTAGAAAATATAAATTATTTAATCGTGTAATTACAATTTGCACTACAAACATGACATAAGGAATTACAATATTATTGAGTAATATTTTCTCATATCTTATTGATAGGAATGTTCAGGTATTTATATATGTTGTTACAGATACTATTATAGCTCATGATAGGGCACCACTATTTTTTCTTGACTCTGTTGCCTCTAGTACTAACATTCTTTGTCCCTTGTACTGATATTCTCTATGAACTCCAGATCTACTGGGCATATGTCTATAGAGCACGCGGTCCTTTCTGTTCCTGGGTCTGACATTTTGGGTAGGCTCCGCACCTATTAGAAACATGTCTGGGTAGCTTGCAGAGCACGCAATCCTTTCTGTGAGCTCATTGGATGTATGCGAGCCACGACTTCCTTGAGTTCTTGTGAGCTCATTTGATGAATCAAATCGAATCAAATATATTTAAATAAACAATAAAATCAAAACATATTTGAATCTTACTATTGAAATTGATTTTTCATTTTTCAAGTTTCTTGTTCAATCCAACTATATTTAATCTTCATGGACCAATGGAAAAGACAATTTTTTTAGACTCTACATTTTATAGTCATTTTGAGCCCAACTAAATTTGAAGTCGAGCTAAATCAAATCCTTAAACTCCATAAAACTCTTTCAACATCTATTTCACCATCCATAAGACTTGAACCTAAAACTTTAACGTTGTCTCAATTATTAATCGAAACCAGTAATGGCACGTTTGGTTGGAAGGACCTAAACAATCATTTCCCTCTTATTCAATAATGTACGATAATGCAACGGTTTGGTTGGAAGAATTGGTCATTCGATGGAATGTTATTTCTTGACTATCCTTAAATAGATATTCTTTAGTAACATCAAATAATAACTATTACATGCAACAAAAAATAGCAATAGAAATAAAATTTTTAGATGTACCCTTAAAAGAAAAGGACAGTGCGAGGGGAAGGGAAAAATAGGAGGGAAGGAAAGAGAGTCAACCCTCTCTTCGATCGACTAATCAGTAGAGGTTGATTGGAATATGAAAAACAAATTTAACGTATCAAAAAACCTGATGTCGACATCTTCAACATAAACAAACAATTATTTACAAAGTTCAAAAGAAAAATTAAAAAAATCTAAGAGAAAAAAATAAAGAGAAGGTGAAAAACTATCTGTGATGAAAACTTAAATTAATAACACGTCAAACACCATGCAGCTTCGCCGTTCATGGTTAAAGCCATTGCAAGACTCTGAACTTTCAAATTTGCATGTGAATTAAATTTTCTTCGAATTATTATTGAAGGTGAGTCAACCTCAATTATCAGGAAACTTTAGGAACATACTTATAATCGATCACCGGTAACTTCGACAATTGCATATTTATGAAATGGGAGGGAATTAGATTCCATTGTTGCTCTTTCTCTCATGTGAGTAGACTCGAAATGGATTGGCTCAAGAGGGAAAGAACTAAGTTAAAGAGACTATCTGAATTGAAAGGATTCAAGAACTTTTTTTTGAAGTATTTTAAAAGTTGATAAGCCCTTTTTGTAAAAGATGTCATTTGATTATATTTTGTACTGATTTTGCTTTCTTTAATGAAATGACGCATTTTATCTTTAAAAAAAACACTAAAAAAAAGATATTAATTTTAATTATATTTTATTTATTATTGGCTATATTGTTTTATACGTTTATATAAAATATTACTTATAAATATATTTTTAAGTATAACATCTTACATTTTATTTTAAAATTATATTTTAATATTTTTACTAAACATTATGTTTTTTAAAAGGTTCACTAAACATTATTATTAATATTACTTTTTGATGAAGTAATACTATTAATACTAAATAAAAATATGTATATTTTTAATAAACTAATTATTATGATTATTTACTTGAAGGGAAAAATAGTAATTTACACTTATTACTTGTGTATTTTTAATATCATTTTATCCAACTAAACAATGTTATATTATTATTTGTCTATTCCTATTTAGTCAACCAAAAGATGTAAATTTTTTTTTTCAACGAATAGCGAGCACGTTTTTACTTTGTTCTATTATAGTGAATCAAATATAGTATAAGTGTTTCTTAGAATTAAATTTTAAATAAGTTGAATTCTAGTAGTAATTTAATTTAATTGGTTTTTAGCTTTTTAAATCATTATATTAATGACTGATACATTAAGTCAAAATGAATAGTAAGCAATAATTTAAAGTTATTTTTGAAATTAATATATTTTATTCAAACGATTTTATATAATGGACTAGTAGTTAAACTAGTCATGTTACAAATCGGTTAGACCATTGATTCAACGCTCAAAATTTTGAAAATCAAAATAAATAGGAAAAAATTAGAAAAATAAATAATAATAACACATAAACATCAATTAAACATTTTAAATGACATTATTATTTTTAAATCATATTTTAAATATTGAAAATTCGAAATTGAACCAACGAAACCAACATCAATAATATAAATATCAATAGGATCGAAAGAGATGTTGTCGTTCAAAGTTCTATGAACTAAAGCAATATAGTTAAGTTTTAATGTTTGGTTCAAACGAAGATTATAATGCACAAAGATTAGTTAAGTTTAATGCTTCATTCAATATAATTAAACAAAATTATTTAACATTTGAAGCTCTAATTTATTTCTTCGTTTTGTGTATTATTTCAAACACACTCCAATTTCGTTCACAACTAGAGGACGAAGCTATTTGACTCAAATGTTTTATCGGCAACTTTTGAAAATCAAGAGCACCATAACCAAAGAACCTCCATCCCTTATCTAGGAAATAATATATTATAATTTTATAAACAGAGAAGTAACATATTAGATAAATTCCTAGTCTTCTAATTTTGTTAAAAGTAATAACTATCTCACTTCGTAAGCTATCATTAGACTTTCGATAAAGAGAAAATTCATTAACCAATCTTCTACCTTTTGAAATATGTTTGTTCGCAAGAATGGACAAAAATCCTTCCAAGGAAAATGTGTCTTGAGTCTCATGTTATAATGTCGAACTCGATCAATATGCAGCTTCATGAATATCTTGACACAATTAGTAATGTAACCTTGATAATGATTGTGATTCGACACTTGTCCTATTAGGAAAATAAGAAGTAATATTTGAACTATACTTTTCTTTTTCTTGATGGGCCACTTCCATCACCAATAATTCTAACATCTTGCTCCTATGGCACACCATCTTCTAATTAATGCACACTACGCCCTAATGAATTCATTACTTCTCTCATCAATGTGCAGTCTCTTTTCTATTAATCTTCAAATTTAGCCAAGTTTTCTTGCATTCAAAACCGAACATTTGAAAGCACTTGCTTGCATGGCTTAACATCACCCATTTTGCTAGTAAGATGGATTTTCGTTTTGTGTATACCTCCACTTTAACAACTTTAGAATAAAGCATACATGTGTAGGTATTTCTTCCATCATTACCTCTCATTTCCACAACATATTTTTGGAAAGCGGGTTAAGAAAACAATGTTTGTAGCATTGTGGATGTTTAAATTTTTTTTTTTAAACTCGAGTATTGTGAAATTTATAGTAATAAATTTTAGATTAAATTAGTACATGTACTTTGTGCGAGGCGATCTAAGTTGTTTCTTAACTTTCAATCAAACAGTCGTCTCTGTTATTCTTAAACTCCGACTTGCTTAGAGTGTGAGCTTTCACTTTACTAATCAACCGCACAAAATGAAAACTTTCAATTAATTTTCTGTAGAAAAATTAATTCTATCTATGAGAAACTAAAACTTTAAATTTTCAAAAAAATAGAATTTATTTTGTAAATAAATTTTCACTATACTTTGATAGAGTAATGACACTCAAAATATATGAATAATTTGTGTGTTTTAAGCCATTTCATAATTTTTATTTGTAGGGAAAATGTTGCAAGAGTTTTACATAAATAATGAGTAATTAAATAATAATATCTTAATAGAAAAAAATTATACTTTCCTACCTAGGAAACACTAGGGGTGATCACACACCCTATTAAACACTAGGGTTTGTTGCTCCTTTCATTTGGGATAGGTTTGTTGGGTTCGTCTTGAGTACTAAGCATGATTTTATGTGTTATCTGGACTTTTAATCAATACATATAATTTAAATAACTCAATTAATCAATTTTTTATTTTTCTAAAATATTAATTAATTAATTTTCTCAATTAATTTTTTTCTTAACCCAATTCAAAATTTGTTAAAGTAATGACAATTTTACCATATTAGAATATACGATGAAATATATTTAATTATCTCGTTCAATAAAACTTCTATGAGTAATTAATTTAATTTTCACTTTGAATTTCAATTATTTAATTTCAATCAATTAAATAAAAATTCGAAGAATTAATTTAATCTCTAAGTCATCTTTTGTACTTAGAGAGAGAATACATTTACTGCAAATAGTGATTCATGCGATCTATTTGTCTTAATCATTGTTTTCATTCATTATGAAGTATTGGTTCTACATATAATCTATTTTGGGTTATGTTCAGCTAGTAGAAGAATCGCTTGGACGTATATAATTATAACTCAAATAATTTATACTTAAATTTTGAATATTTGTCTATTAATTACAATATTATTTAATTATAGAGTTCTCACACTAAAATACCATGATTGAACGCTCCATTGTTATATAACATTACAAAGCAACTTTAATAAGTGTTTTCTCAATGACCTTGTTATAAGTATATTACCCTAATATGATATATTTTATCTATTTAGATTAAACTGATTATATAACATTACAAAGCAACTTTAATAATTGTTGTCAACTTCCTCTCTCTCCATATATGTTAACACATAAAGTAGTTGCTGAGTTTTTATTTTATTTTATTATTATGCCATGCTAAAATATGTTGATTTATGATGTTAATTGTATAATATGCTTTTAATTTAGCTATTTTATATGATAGTGTTAGAAAATAGTTGAGCATCATTGAACTTTTAGATTCGATGTTTCGTGTGCAAGTCACAAATAATTTGAGAGTGATTCATTGAGACGAGTAACATTAATTTGCAAGAGTCTCGACGGATCTTTTGTTTCCGTAAAGACTTTTTGCTTACTAGTAGTTTTAGCATATACCTAGGACCTCAAAGTTAGTAATTCATGTTGCTTGTTTTCTATAATGGTTGTTATTAGTATTGTGACCATTTGGTACATATTACATTACTTGTTATTTTGGATTGTGAGGCTTTGAAATAAGGTTTTGTTGAGAATTTTAGAAATGCATGTTGTTCTAAGTTGACATTTAAATTGTTGTGGTAGTCAAATTTTGATTTAATTGATGTATGATTTTAAAATTTCATGTTTTAGATATGTTTTAATATGTCAAATACGTTAGTGTTGGCTTGGTTTTATGTCATGTATGTTTAGGTTCACTTTGAAGCATGATTAGATGATTTGTTTTGACTTGATTTTTGTATTTCTAAGTTGAAGTATTGATATCCCGCCCATACCCATGCAATGGTACTTCTTGGCTGAGTATTATTATTCAGACCGTTAGTTTTGATACTTTTGAAGTCAATAGCTAAAATTTCGAAATAGGGGGGCTTGTATTCGTATACGGCCTCGAGTTTCAGTATTGTGATCAAGTATCGGTACAACCCTCTAATGTATTGGAGCATGAAAACATCGAAGCTAAAATAGTTGAAACTTAACCCAAGTATAGGTACCATAGTCCTAGGTTTCAGTACTTGGCTCATGGTTTATGTAACTAGAGCCTCCAAATGTTGTTTTAAATTCATTTTGACTCAGTTTTTTTATTATTATTGTATTGACTCATGATTGTTTGGGATGTTGTTGAATGTAAGTAAAACATGTTGAGTAAATAATATTCGATAAGATTGATTGATTGTTGTTGTTCTGACGGTTAGTGTATTGCTCTTTATTCGCTCGGCTTTTAGACCGCGTAAAGGGTGTCATAAGAATGTTCTTTCTATTAATATACCAATATTTATTATAATATTTTATTGCTAAGTCAGTTGTACGTTAAGTTGTTTATGGCTTAAGTCAAGCTCATGTATTATACTAATAGCATGTAACTCAAGTCTAGTCCGACTTGAAATATTTGTCTTAAATTTTATTTAAATCTATCTACATTTATAAATTATTAACCCAACCTGTTTACATTGCTCATATTATTTTTATTTAAAAAAATAATATTTTTATTTGATATTTAATAATTTTACATATAAAATATTTTTAGTACTATAATTTTATGAAACTTATAAAAGCTAAACAACTTAACATATTTTCTAATATTTACTTTATAATATGATATAATTAATTTTTATATAATATAAATTACATAACACATAAATAGAAGACAATATATTATAAACTTAAAAGTAGATTAAATCGTGTTCAAACTCTAATATTTAAATTTGAGTTCAGCTCGATTAATATTTTAAATAATTTTTTTACCTAAATTTATTTTTTAAAATTTAATATTTTTTTAAATACTTTAAAATATCATATCAACTTTTGAACTTAGATTAATAATCCGATTAATTAACAAGTTTACATGTTTTAATATTTTTTTAAAGTTATATTTTATTTTATATTTAGTTGTATAGTTGAATTAACTCCCGACCAAATATAGGAGAGGCAGAATCTAAGCAAACAGAGAATGTGTAAAAGGAAAGCAACAAAGTTATATAATAAAAAAAACAGACGAGAAAAAGGGGGAAACAAAAGGGAAACCACACAAGTTGTTATTATGTTTAATATAATTTTGATTATGAATTTTAATACACTGTAAATTAGGACCGGATTACTTTTTTAGGGAGGTATCCGTTATTTACATCGATGTAAAATTAATGATTCAATTAACATGTTTCATGTTCCGTTCATATAAATTATGCATGTCAGTTTTGACATAAATTTAAAATTTTTAACTATTTATTTTATGTAAAAATTTTCAACTGTTTAATAAATATTAATATATACAATACTTTAGATCAATATGATAGACATATTGGATCGTTTAATGAAATTACATGCATGATAAGTACAATTATATCGATAAATTCAATTGTTGAATCGCTAAAATATTAATCATACAAAAACATACGAAAAAGTATAAAACTATTTTAGTTTTACACCAATGCTAGTAGATTTATTTCTCACTTTTCTATTATATAAATGGATAAATCTCAAAACTATACATGAACTTTGATTTTGTACAATTTTATACATTAAATTTCGATTGATCCAATTCTCACAAATTATTAATACAATTATTGATGTAGCATCATTTTATGTTTATATATTGCTACAAAAATAATTATATTTATTCAATATAAAAATAAAATTGATGTATTTATTTTTTAAAATGTGTATAATTGAAACAAAATTATAATTTATTATATACATTTAGACCACAATTAAATTTTCATACATATAATTACACCAAACTAAATTTATACATTAAATCAAAATTTATATATAATTTCAAAATTCATCCCTATATAATATTACACTTTAAGCCTTGACATTGTATTATAAAATTTTATTTAATTTCAACCACTAAATTTTTTTTATTAATTTGATGCCGCTGGAATATCCTTTTAAAACTTTTTATAACATTGAAATTGTTAATCCGGAAAACAGTAGGCAGTCATACTCATATCACTTTCTGGCAAGGCAATGGCTTAGGTCACAAGTCACAACTATAGCATGATAAAGGCCTGACTAGATTCTTCACTTGCTTTTTGAGGCCCTAAATTTGGGGTTTCTAGCATGTTTAGAATAATGGTTTAACTATCTTCAAAAAGAAAAAAAAAGTTTAATTGAATTTTATCTGAGAAGCTAATTTTTTTAATTTTAATTTATTATATATAAATTTTGAAAAAAACTTATTTATATATAAAAATAGTAAAAATCAATAATATAATAATTTATATATAAAAAATTAACGAAAATCGAAAACCAACTACTGGAATTCCTTTAATTATCAATGATTGAACTGATTCTTTAATTTTTATAAAAAACGAGGATCGAATTTTGATGATTTTAAATTTATAAAATAAAATGACGAAATTCAAATTAATCTTTTATCAAATAAACTTGTGCTTCAACATGCAAGGAAGTGGGTCATCATTCAACTTTGAACATGTCCGTTGGGCCTACTGATAATGGGATTGGCGGTGGCCGATTTTTGCTCCCTGTTGTACTTTCTATTATTAACTGTTAGATTAGATGTACATTTTCAGTCTCCGTGATTGGTTGCATAAAGTCCAAAAATACCAGTCTGGATTATGATAAATAATAAAAAAATAAATCAGTTTTTTAATAATTATTTAAAAGTTTAAAAAATATCTCATAAGTCTGTCTATTTTTTAATATTTAAAATTTAATTTTTATTTTTTTAATTTTAGAATTTTTTTAAAGATATTTTGAAAAAAAACTCACATGTTAGACATCTAATTAAAAAAATATCGTTATAATAAATTTAAATTTAACCAAAAAAATTATTAGTGTTAATAATTAGACGTGAATTTAAAAAAAATTAAAGTAGAGGGATTAAATTTTTAAAAATAAAAATACAGGGACTAGATTCTGAATTTTGGAAGAGTTGAAGAACTTAGTCATATTTTAACTTTATTCAAAAAATCATGTTCAAGATGAACCTAAACAATCATTTGTCCAAATTCATCCTATAAATAATTTTCAAATAATTATAAAAAAATTGTTATTTTTATGATTTTAATTTTTAAACATTGTCATATCAACACAAGATAGATTAATGCATCATGTTTTATGTGTAATTGCTTCGTTAATCATGTCAGTGCTTAATAGTAAAATTAGATAAGTTTTTAATAAAAGCTGGTGGGTGTTGAATCCACCCAAACTAAATTCCTACACCTAAAACCAAAATTAAATTTGAGTATAGGGAGCAAGGAGACTAATCTATACAAATCTATATTTCTTTATAACTAGAATGTGTTGTAGGCAATTTGTGTGCCCACAACTCATGCCAACCTATACAAAGTGAAAGGGGATTAAATCTAGAAAATAAATAACAATAAAAATGATGTTGAAATAATTAAAACAAAATTGAAACTAAATAAATTGAATGGATAATGCTCTAGCTTTAGGCACGATTTTGTTTCCAGCTTCGAATTGATCTTGACAATAGATCTTCTCCTTCAATTGATAAGTTGGTTATGGTGATTGAGAAAATTCCTCAGACTACTAGCCCTTTCATGAGAAAATTGACCGCAGGAACGCCCGACAAATACTCCTTACTAAATGAATAACCCTGAAATTTGCATCTACAATTTAGCTCCCTGGTAGCCTTGAGAACTAGAAGGACTCAGCTTGAATCAACAACCTTAACTGTGCTAGGTTGTTTAAACTCAATCGTTATTTCCCTTGAAGAATCCAATTACTCACTCAATTAGTCAAGTCAATTTGTTATTCAGTAAAGCAATTATGATAATTACGAATTGCATCGATTCTTCCACCTATACGTCGCACAGCCCTTTTTGACTTGATGTTATTATGAATTTGTGAGACAGCTGAGTCTATCTCTTAAATCGAAAACAATAACGAATACCAAAGTGGAAGATTTTAAGAATGATTACAAGTCTAATGGTTCTCTCTTGGATCAATTATTGGCCTAAAGCTAGACCAAAGCTAATTACTCATAAATTAAAGAAAAGAAAAACAAAATAGCAAAGTTTGGTGGCAATTGTGCGCCCTCTCCTAATTCACTGCGGATAGTAATACATGCAATACATTATTGGCAATTTCAAGTTATTGGAGGGACCAATTGGACATATATAATTAACACTCAAATAAATTCTTACGCCTAAAACCGAAATTAAATTTGAGTATAAGGAGTAGGGTCAATCCCATAAAGATTGATCTATCAAAATGGATATTTCCTTATAACTAGAATGTGTCATAAACAGTTTTTGTGCCCACGACTCGTGCCAACCTATATGAAATAAAAAAGATGATTAAATCTGGAAAACAAATAACAAAAAATAAATAAAAATAAAAATAAAAATAAAACAAAATTGAAGTTGAAATAATTAAAACGAAATTAAAACCGAATAAACCAAATAGACAACACTCTAGGTTCAAGCATGATTTTGGTTCCAGCTTCGAACTGATCATTGACAACAAATATTCTCCTCCAATTGATAAGTTAGTTATAGTGATCAAGGAAACGCCTCAAATTACCAGCCATTCTATGCACAAATTAATTGGGGGAACACCTGGCAATTAACCCTTACCGAATGAATGACCTTTAAATCCATGTCCATGATTTAGCTCATCGTTAGCCTTGAGAACTAGAAGAGCCTAGCTCGAATCAACGGCCTCAACCATGCCAGGTTGTTTAAACTTGATTGTTATTTCCATTGATGGATCCAACCACCCACTCAATTTGGTCACGTCAATTTGTATTTAGGTAAATGAATTACGACAATTACAGGCCACATAAGTTCTTTCAACTATACGGCACACAACACCAAATCAACAAGTTCTTTTTGACTTGATGTTATTATGACTTTATAAAATGGCTGAGCCTATTTCCTAAATCAAAAAATTAATGAAAACTGAAATTGAATATTTTAAGTAGAATTGTGAGTCTCACGATTCTCTTTTGTATTGGTTATTAACCAAAATCCAAACCAAAACTAATTACTCATAAATCTAATTTTAATTTAATTAATCTCTTAAAAGAGATATTTATCTAAAAATAATAATAAAATAATTCTAGAATCGAAGAAATTTTTAAGTCAACTTAAGCTTACGTGCTAAATTTTTCTTACGATCCACATATCAATTCACTTTCCAACATATTGAACAATTGTTAAATTTATATAGAAAATGATCAATTAAACCCTAAATTAACTAAAACTCATATCTAAAATTAATTAAAATAATAGTAAAAATATGGCAATTAAACGGATTACCAAAAGTACTAATTTCCATGTAGAAGGATTAATTTAATATTTTTTTAACATTAATCTCTTTTTGATATAAGAGTAAGCCATAATTTTTTTTAACTCTTAAATAAAAAGATAAAATATTTTAATACCTTTAAATTTATGTTCTTTTATACTAATAAGAATATTGATACTAATTTAATTAAGACAAAATGAAGTTAATATTTTTTGAGTAAAGAGAAGTATAGAACAAAATGAAATTAGACTAGCAGGATGACAGTGCTCGTGGGAGTGGGACTTCTACCGACAATCCTTCGTATAAAATATATTTCCAGCCCATTTAAAACTCAAATTTGGAAATCGGATCATTTTATGAATCATAAGCATAATAGTTTCCTAATTTACCTCTTCACTGTATCTTCGTTCTTGTGGAGTATCTAAAGCCTATGGAGCCGACCAGAATCCACTCAAATGGCGATTCTCTGTTTCAGGACATTACCTTAGCTCCGGATATTCCAGTCTACGCGGTATTGGCTTTGAAAATTGCATATTTCTTGCAACTTGTTTTAGTCAGTGTCTCCTCACTCCATTACTGTACTGTCCTGTGTTCTTCCAATTAAAGAAGTTTTAGCTTTTTTCACTGCTTTGAAGTACTTTTCAGTGCTCTTTCGTCCATTATAGTAAGTGCTGAATTAGGAATTGATAAGTCCAATCTGGTTGAAGATCATTTCATCGCTTCAACTGGGCTTTGACTATTGTGCTCCTGAATTGTGCTTGATCTGTATGCCTTTATCTATTTTCAAGAATTTATGTCGAAATTGGTTCTTAAATGTGCCCGTCTTCTAATTGAAAATTAGAAAGCTATATCTTTAGACTTGAAACGGTCATTGACACTGATTTTCAGGTACAGAATATGTCAACGTTAGATAGACCAAAATGGATGTTTTATATGAAGTTCTCTAGCATTTCTGATCTTTGTTTAGCAATACCAGTATTTTGATAAATTAGTTACACAAGTGTTACACTGAACGTGGATCGATCTAGTACACAAGTCGCTACTTTTATAGAACTAATTCAATAATGTAGTCTTCTCCGGTTCCTTCAGTTTTCTGTTTTGGAACTTATATATAATTGTTTGTTTTACCCAATAATTTTATAATAAGCTATATATTAATGTCGTTAGTTTTACTGAATTGGATTGCTAGCGTTCCCTGACTGGGACCGTGCATACCAATTCGAAATTTGATGGAGAGAACAATCTCTAGTAACAGGTTTACACTGCATCTTTGCCTTCTATTTGTTGCTTCAACAATTAAGACGTTCTTTTGTTTTTAATGCTTTTTTATTATATGAAAAAAGACAACAGCTGCTTATAACAAGGACCCCTGCCCCAATAAGCTGCATTTGGGTATTGGTGTTTATCGAACAGAGGTGAGTGTTTGTAACTTCTGCCAATTAATGATATTTCTCACCCACATTGACCATTGCAAGTATACTTCCGGATAGAATACTTATTATATGGGGTTGCTAGACTTTATCTTTGTATTTCAAGATTTTGGCATGCTCCTGGTGAATGTGTTTTTGGATCATGTGTTATAGTCTTTGCACAGAAATAGGGTCATTCCTATCACCCACTTCTCCTAGTAAAATAAAGTCATGATATTGTTGCAAGGTTGGTTCTTTCAGGTATCTTTTTTAGTTGAATAAACATCCTACCTTGGCATTCAGTTGTATTAGGCTGTTATCAGCAGGTCGGTAACTGCTATAATTATGGATTAATATTAGTAGAAAGTAACTTCCACGAGCATTTCCTTATATCACATCGCTTGTTTTTCTTTGACGGAAACAATTTTCTGGATGGGATTTGTTTGTTGAACAACAGGAGGGAAAATGCCATACATTAAATGTTGTTAAACAAGTGGAGCAGACACTAGCTAATGATCTGTAGGTATTTTATTATTATTTTGCCATCATAACTTGCTTGAGTCATGACTGAACTCTAATTTATCTGATACTTAGGTCTGCTGACAAGGAGTATCTTCCTATAACAGGAATGCCGGAATTTAATAAATTAAGTGCTGAGCTAATGTTTGGCTCTGGCAGGTACAAGAATACTAGCCTGGTTTTGAATTTATTCGATCAATTTTCTTAATGTAGGAAAAAAAGAAAATTAGAGAAATAAAATTTTAACTATAAGATTGGTTATTAGCAAGGCTGCAGTACTCAATGTTCAGAAAGCATAGCAATTTGCAAGCTCAGTTATTATTAGGCTATTCCTGAGCCCATTTTTTTTTTTCATTTTTCCAGTTTCTTTAAACTCTGATTTTAGCTGAAGTTGTTTTTCTGTTGTTGGCTGCTTATATCATTGTTTGGAAAAGCCCTGCCATCAAGGAAACTAGAGTGGTTACTGTCCAATGTGTTTCTGGTTGTCTATCACTGAGGGTTGGAGCTGAATTTTTAGCAAAACATTACCACCAAGTAAAGGACTTCACACCATATTGGGTTATGTGTTATGAGTGGACTGCTTAACCTTATCGTCCACCTTCTTTTGCAGCATGTGGTTTACCTTCCTGAGCCAACATATGGAAATCATCCTAATCTGATATCTGCGGCAGGGTTAACTTTGAAGACTTACCGATATTATGACCCCAAAACACTTGTGCTAGACTTTCAAGGTCTCCACTTCATTTTGAGCAACTTCCATTTGTTGAAACTTCATGTTGCAACTGCAATTTGATTTGAATCACCTATCATGTTTATTATAAGTTTAAGAATTAAGATTATTATGCATATGAATTTGGGTATTGTATGCAAGATATACCTAATTTCTTTTCAATTTCCTTTACTGAACACCAATTCTCACTAAAATGGTCATAACATCATCATTTGGCAGTATTTTTATTTTGCACTGGAAATGATTATCTTCATTGTTCTCATGGATTAAGATAATTCATCTTGGTGTTTGATAGGCCTTTTGGAAGATCTTGGGTCTGCCTTGACTGGAGCCATTGTGCTTTTCCACGCTTGTGGCCATAATCCTACTGGTGTTGATCCGACTTGTCAGCAGTGGGAACAGATCAGGCAGTTAGTGCGACAGAAAGGCCTATTGCCTTTTTTTGACTGTGCTTATCAGGTAAGAAACTACTAAATCTATATGGCTTTAGGTTTCTGCTTGAACCTCATTTAGTGATTGATGGACTGTGCTTGTAGGGTCTGGTAAGTGGAAATCTTGATGATGACGCACAATCCATTCGCATGTTTGGTTGTGATGGCGGCGAATGCCTTGTGGCTCAATCATATTCAAAAAATATGGGACTCTATGGGGAGCGCATTGGTTCGCTTAGCATTGTAAGATGTTCTGATAGAACTCTTCATAGTTAATATCTATCTCCATGTATGACCATGCACATGGTCACATTTTCCTTTTCCGAAGAATCAAATGTGTTTCTTATATGAGAACAATATTTTTAAAATATCTGCATATTTCTCACTACCATGGATATCATCCTTAATGTGGATTTAGGTTTGCAAAACAGCTGATGTGGCAAGGCGGGTTGAAAGCCAGCTCAAACTGATCATAAGACCCTTGTATTCAAACCCGCCCATTCATGGTGCAGCCATTGTTACTGCCATTCTGAAGGATAGGTAATAAAATAATTCAGTCATAGACTTTTTAGTTACTCAGTGTCTTTCTTGTGAATGTGGCAATGACATTCTGAAGTTGCAAATTTTTGTTGCATGCAAGAAAACGCGAAACTGTTCTAGGACCTTAAAAGCTAAAGTGTTAGGACCATAAAAGTCTGATATAAATCTTAATAAACCAAGAGATGTCATGTCAGATCATTAAGAACAAAAATTTAATGTGGAAGCATACTTGAATCCATTGATATATTGAAATCTTCAAGTCTTATGGTTTTGATCTTCCAAATTAATATATCAGCATTTTAGATAAAGTAAATCTCTCTTTTCTGAAGATGGGATGTCAAAAAAAATCAAGTATGGGTAATTTAGAGATCATAACTCTGAAATATAACTTTTGCAACTTTAATTTCTAATCAGTATAACTCGGTAGAATCAATGTGTATTTAGAGAATATGAATGAGATTGGATTTTTTCCCTAGTAGCAATATGAAAAACCGTTTGGCTTATTGCCATGCAAGCCTAATTCTATCTTTTGTTATTTGTTGGGTTAGATTGTAAATGTACATTTCATTAAAGGTAATATTGAGATACTAATGTGAACTAGTCAATACTAGTATAAAAGAGAAACAAGGCTATTAGGTGTATCATTTGAAAATATATGAATTTGTATCCTCTCTTTAGCTTTTCTCCTCTTCTTGAATCTTTTTCTTCCCTTCTTCCCCTTCTTCTTTCCTTCTTTCTGTATCTGTAAATGCTTTCTCAAATATTTAGATCCACAACATATTAAAATCACAATCCCTCCAGTTAACCCCATGTTTTAGAATTTTTTGATCTAAACGGTGTATGAGCAATTATCTTGGCATGGAATCCATGGTCCAAGTCTAAACTATGCCTCTAAGTTTGTTAATTCTTAACCTGTTGCAGGGATTTGTACAAAAAATGGACTAACGAATTGAAGGCGATGAGAGATCGACTGGTCCAAGTACGCCGCGAACTCTATGATTCTTTATGCAACAAAGGTAATCCATTTATGTAGTTTGTAAACTCTTTACACTATTGCCTCCTTTGGTTACTAGTATAATAACACGAGGAAAAAACTTTTTTACCACATATGTATTTCAATAATTAGGCATAAAAGAAAAACTAGTCTATACAAATTTAAGCTTGAAATTAGAAAGATGAGTAAAAACTCTAGGTAAAAAATAAGACCTCTTCCAAATAAGCGAAGATTTTTCCATCACTTTGCTAACAATAACTCATGAGAGTGATTAAATATTACCATTTGAATTAGTTTATTGCTAACTTATATACTAAAAAATGTGTAAAAAAATAATACCCCTACCAAATTAAGCATATATGTGTTGACCATTTCATTCACATAACAGATCCATCTCAAACCTCCATTGCAAAAGAGAAAATGCAGGATGAGTTGTTTTCAATCATTCAACCATGAACTATTTGAGAATCTGCCAAAATTTTGGTGGTTTGACCTAAACTTCAGGGTACATCCTTCTCCTTTTTTCGGGCAGGGACCCCAGGTGACTGGAGCCATATTATCAAGCAGGTGGGAATGTATAGTTTCACCGGATTGAACAAGGATCAAGTTGACTTTCTGACTAGAGAATACCATATCTACATGTCATCTGATGGGTAAAAGATTTTTCCAGCTACTCATTTACTGTATAAGCAATAATCTTAATGAATCAGTTCCCTCATCAATACTGGGATTTATGGTTACCAACTCTGTTTCAGGAGGATTAACATTGGAGGCCTAAGTTCAAAGGCAGTTCCATATTTTGCAGATGCAATACACGATGCAGTTCTAAGCTCTCTTCCATCCAGTACTTTAGCCTAGACTTGTATTTTTCACCCTTCCCCTTTTGCTTTGGATGAATTGGCTTTTTACTTTTTCATTGCAAATTTGGGTAGGGGATCTGTTATACTGCTTTGAACCATGAGCATTGATGTCCAACTTACAATTACTTTTCCAATTCATTTATGACTATGATGGCCTTTTAAGAAACAGATTTTGATACGTGATACATCTATATTTATATATAACTTGTTTGATTGACTTGATGTTATGAGTTAACTTAATATCAAGTTGATCAAAGAAATTATTCAAAAGTCTTTTTTTTAAAAAGTGATTGAACGTGTATTTAATTGAATTGGTGTCACGAATAAACTCGATATTAACTTGATCAGATAAATTACTTAAAAATTCTTTATTAATAAAAGATTGAATATTAATATAATGGTATTTTCGTCTTTTATTATTTTTTATATGAAATGTTTGTAAGGTCGAAGGATTGAACTCACTTTACTATTTTACTTATAGCTCAATTTTTTTATTAATTCTTTTATAAATGTAATTTTAGCATTATGTTTTTCTCTTGTGGAACAAAATCTAATACAGATAACACCCTTTTTTTCAAACATGTACAACTGTTATTTTCTAGATATTAAAAAGATAATTACAAATTTTATCCCACGCGTATTTGTATAGAAGTTATATATTTAGAACACAAATTTTAGTTTAAAAATAACATACAATAAATAATAAACATATGATTTAAAACTAATTAATAATACATAAAATATGTATGATATTAAAATAGAAAGTTAAAATTAAATTGTGAATAAAATGAAATTTAAGCACATAAATATATCATATTAAGAATATTAAATGCACTACAATTGTTTATATTGGTGTCATCAATATTAAGTTAGTGACAAGTTGACTTGTGATACCAACTCAATCAATTTATTATTATTATTTTTAAATAAAAAGATTAAACTACCATAGAATAATATAACTTATTTTAGTTACAGAAGAATATTTTCATAATTTTCTAACCGAATTGATGGCCGATTGACTCATGACACTAAATCAGTTAGGAGGTTAAATAATAGTATTGATAGAGATATAATTGATAGAGATGACACAATAAAGTACGTATAATAAAATTAGAATGTAAATATTATATTAAAATAAATGATTGGTTTAGTGGTGAAGTTAATATTTTATTGCTGCTAAATAGCATAAGTTCAAATTATGCTCATGTAAGTTTTTTTTTTTAATAAAAAGACTAAAACACCTTCAACTAATATAATTTATTTTAATTACAGAAGAAATTTTCCGTAATTTACCTAATCGAATTGGTATCCAATTAACTCGTGATACTAACTAAATTAAAAACTTAAATGATAATATAGACAATAAATAAATTATGAATAGACTTATTTAACAATCATATTATTCACTATATTTGATCACACTGATAACATATTAGATTTTGAATATAATATTTTAGATTTGAGTTTGGTTTATATATTTCACTAATAAAAGGAAATTTGAACTTAACTGTAGAATATAAAAAATATTAGGGTTAGATTTTTTTAGGCTTTAACTTTACAATTATTCTTACATTAAGGTTTTTGTAGTTACTCCTACATTGATGTTTGATTTTTTTACAAGTTATTCATTAAACTTAACAATTTCTCTCACATTAGGGTATGAATTTTTTTTGTTTAAGTCTTTGATATTTTCTTTAAAATCCTAACATTCATACCCCTAATGTAATAACAATTATCAAGTTTGAGAATTAACTTGGATAAAAAAATAAGTTTAAGGCTCAATATGCTAACAATTGTTTAGTTCACATCCTGATATGGGACCAATTACGAAAAATTCGAACTCCGATATGAGACTTTTGGTCAAATTGAAGCTCTAAATAATGATTTAACCTAAAAATAATTCTTACTGTTTTATTATTGAGAATTGAAATTTTTGTGTTAGTTTCGAAAGCTTAAATTTTGTCATACAAGCTAATTAAAATAATATTTTAGTTGTTGATTGAGTCTTAGATCGGTTGACATTGATATTGTTGTCAACATAGGAGGATGTGAGTTTGAGCGTGCTAGAGCATATTTGTATTCTTATTTAAGGGTTGAAATATATTATAAGTAACTCTAAGCATTATATTAATTTAAAATTTTAAAAATTATATACTTTCTTAATTGAATTAACTTTTAATTAAAATAAGGTTTTAATCAAATTTCAATGTAAAAATAGTTATCTAAATTTAACTTGACATGTAACGACCCGAATTTTACGATTATCAGAAAAGTGTATTTTCAGGTCTCCGTTTCTGAAAAATGGATTCGTAAATATTTATTAAAAATTTTTTACGAAGCTAGTTGAGTGATTAATTAGAGTTTAATAAGGTGAATTAGCTTAAATTGATGCTAATTAGGTATAAGGATTAAATTGAATAAAGTGTGAAAGTTGAATGATAGATTAAAAGAAAATGTAAAGGACCAAAATGACAATTATGCCATTTGTCCTAATTTAGCGGCAAAAGATGGAAAAATATAAGATTTTTCTTAGAATAATTAATTTATAATTATTATGGTTATTATTATTTAACTCATATTAAATTATTACATTATTAAATAAATTAAAATAGTCACAAATGTGTGGTAATAAAAATATACATGTGTAATAAATATTATACATACATTTGTATTACATGTATGTATTTACTTATTATTTAAGCAAATATTATTATATATTAATTAAATAAAGTAAATAAATAAATGAATTAAAGAAAGACAAATGTGTGATGATGATTTGATACAAGTGTATTAATAAAAATATATACATTTGTAATACTTGTATTTAATTATTAAATAGATAATTATTAAGTAAAAGATATTTATTAATTAAATAATTACATTATAAGATTTTTATGTAATAAATAAATTAAATTATGACAAATATATGGTTATAAATAGATACATATGTGCTAATAATATACACATGTATAAATAATAATTAAGTATTACTAATTTAAGTATGAATAATATATATATATATATATATATATATGTAATAGTTTAATGAAAATAAAAGAAAGAAGAAGAATGAAAGAAGCAGAATAGAAGAAACGAAACAGAGAAGGGAGGAAAGAAAGAAAGAAAAGAAAGAAGAAAAGGGAAAATTAGGGTTTGAAGCTAAAAGTTTAAATAGGTAAGTCAATTTAGCTCTTTTTACTTAATTTTGATGTTTTAGAAGCTTTGGAATAAGGTTTTTGATGAAATTAAGTTGATATTTTGAAAGTTATTAGATTTCTAAATATGATTCATGTTGAATAAAATGATGAATTAGGGATTTATGGAGAAATTAGAGAGTTTAAATTTGGTTTTAAGTGATAGTTGAGTGAAAAATAGAGAATAAATTGTAAAGAAAATAAGTTAGTTTGAATTGGGATTAAATTAGAAGTTATGTAAATATTAAGTTGAAATTAGAATAAATAAAATGAAATTGTATTGTAACGACCCGAAATCCGTGGGCACCGAAAAAGTGTGTTATTGGGCCTCTGTCTTAGTGAAACGGGTTCGTAAATAATTATTAAGAATAATTATAAGTCTATTAGTGTGTTTAATTATGTTTTAATTAAGTGAAATTAGCTCAATTTAGAGTAATTAGTAAAAAGGACTAAATTGAATAAGGGATAAAAGTTGAATTATAGAGTAATAGAAAATAAAAAGGACTAAAATGGAAATTAATCTATTTATATGAAATGAGGCCTCATGTATGCATTAAAATCTAAGATTTTATTTAAGTTATATATAATTATTATATATATAATTATTATAATTATTAACCATTATTATGGTTTTATATTATTATTATTATTATTATTATTATTATTATTATTATTATTATTATTATTAAATAAAATAAATAGTAGACAATTGTATGGTAATAAAATATATGTGTGTAAAAAAAATTATATTTGTAAATTTGTAAACTAAACACCTAAATTACTTATAATTTAAGTATGAAGATATTTTATAATTATTAATTGTATTAATTATATTATGAGATTTTTATATAATAAATAAATTAAAGACATGACAAGTGTATGATGATGATAAGGTACAAATGTAATAATATTTATGTGTACAATTGTAATAAATGTAAATGATATTAAAATAAATATTTACTAATTATTATTATTAAGGTAAAGATATTTATTAAATTAAATAATTAAACTATGAGATTTTTGTTTGATAAAAAAATTAAATAATGACAATTGTAAAAAAATTATTGGTACAAATGTAGAAATAAATGTGTGACCAAATGTAAAATGAATATTATTATTAAAATAGATATTTATTATAATAATTATATTATGTTAATAAAGTAAATAAAATATAAAAGAAACAAAAATAAAGAATAGAAGCAGAATTGAAACGAGAAGCAGGGAGAAAAAGAGAGAGAAAAAAGGAAAGAAAAATAAAAGAGAAAATTAGGGTTTTAAAGTTTGAAGTTTAATTGGTAAGTTTAATCAAGTCCTTTTCTTATAAATTTGATATTTTTGGAATCTTAGAGTGAAATATTCTTGGATTTAAGTTGAAATTTTAAAATTTAATAGATTTTAGAGTATGGTTTATGTTGAACAAATGATGGAATTGGGGGTTTATTTGATAGGAATTGAATAAAGGATTGAATTGTAAACTAAGCTATAAGTTTTGAGTTTTAGGAATTAAATTGAAATAAATTCGAAATTATGAAAATATGATAAAAATTAAATAGTTAAATTTGAGTTTGACAATAAATTGAGTAGCAAAAAGGTATGAATTGAAAAAGAAAAATATATAGGTTTAGTTAGGATTAAATTGGAATTAAAGTAAAAGTTAGATAAAAATTTCAGCAATTATATTGTGTTGTGTTAATGATTGTGTAATTACTTTAATTTAAGACTTGATTAAACTTACCAATTAAACTTCAAATTTTAAAACCCTAATTTTCTCTTTTATTTTTCTTTCCCTTTTCCTCTCTCTTTTTCTCCCCTGCTTCTCGTTTCAATTCTGTTTCTGTTCTTTATTTTTGTTTCTTTTATATTTTATTTATTTTATTAACATAATATAATGATTATAATAAATATCTATTTTAATAATAATATTCATTTTACATTTGGTCACACATTTATTTCTACATTTGTACCAATAATTTTTTTACAATTGTCATTATTTAATTTGTTTATCAAACAAAAATCTCATAGTTTAATTATTTAATTGAATAAATATCTTTAACTTAATAATAATTATTAGTAAATATCTATTTTAATATCATTTACATTTATTACAATTGTACACATAAATATTAGTACATTTGTACCTTATCATCATCATACACTTGTCATGTCTTTAATTTATTTATTATATAAAAATCTCATAATATAATTAATACAATTAATAATTATAAAATATCTTCATACTTAAATTATAAATAATTTAGGTGTTTAGTTTACAAATTTACAAATATAATTTTTTTTACACATGTATATTTTATTACCATACAATTGTCTACTATTTACTTTATTTAATAATAATAATAATAATAATAATAATAATAATAATATAAAACCATAATAATGGTTAATAATTATAATAATTATATATATAATAATTATATATAACTTAAATAAAATCTTAGATTTTAATGCATATATGCGGCCTCATTTCATATAAATGGATTAATTTCCATTTTAGTCCTTTTTATTTTCTATTACTCTATAATTCAACTTTTATCCCTTATTCAATTTAGTCATTTTTACTAATTACTCTAAATTGAGCTAATTTCACTTAATTAAAACCTAATTAAACACACTACTAGACTTATAATTGTTCCTAATAATTATTTACGAACCCGTTTCACTAAGACGGAGGCCCGATAACACCCTTTTTCGGTGTCTATGGATTTTGGGTCTTTACAATACAATTTCGTTTTATTTATTCCAATTTCAACTCAATATTTACATAACTTCTAATTTAATCCCAATTCAAACTAACTTGTTTTCTTTACAATTTATTCTCTATTTTTCACTCAACTACCACTTAAAACCAAATTTCAACTCTCTAATTTCTCCATAAATCCCTAATTCATCATTTTATTCAACATGAACCATATTTAGAAATATAATAACTTTCAAAATATCAACTTAATTTCATCAAAACCTTATTCCAAAGCTTCTAAAACATCAAAATTAAGTAAAAAGAGCTAAATTGACTTACCTATTTAAACTTTCAGCTTCAAACCCTCAATTTTCCCTTTTCTTGTTTCTTTTCTTTCTTTATTTCCTTCTCTGTTTCGTTTCTTCTATTCTGTTTCTTTCCTTCTTTTTATTCTTTTATTTTCATTAAACTATTATATATATATATATATATTATTCATACTTAAATTAGTAATACTTATTTATTATTTATACATATGTATATTGATAAATTTTTAATTGTTTTAATTTTCGTAGCTAACATTGTGCTGGAAATCTCGGCTAAGCAAGAAAAGGCATAGTCGACGAGAGTTAGCTCGAAAATTACGGTTTATATTTCTATAATTCGAACTTAATATTTAATTATTGAATTTATTACTTAATATGTATAGAAAGTGCTTTGAGATGAATATTTGAATTAGAATAGATATCGGTTAGAATTGAAAAGTGAAATTATTTATTTATTGTTGAATTTTGATTGAATATTATGATAGTACTTGAGGTGAGAATTATTGTGTTATATAATTGAAATGGATTGATTAGGTATGTGTTAAAATTTATTGAATTTATACGGATATATGTGATTATTGTAAAAATTGAATATTTGTTATTGAAAAGTGAAATGAATTATATCAAATTATGAATATATATATATATATATATATATATATGATTGTTGAGATGTGTAATGATTGGAAACTGGAAAATGAATTAGAAACCCTATTAACAGTATCGTGCTAAGTCGGATATAGTTGGCATGCCATAGGATTGGAAGTGTTCAGGGATATTCCGACTTTGTCTCGATGAGACACTAAAGTGTCGCCTTACTGTTACTGTTTCGGATTCGTTTCGAAGAGGTACTCCGTACCTTATTGGTACTGTTACTGTTTCGGATTTGTTCCGATGAGGTGCTCTGTGTACCGCTACTATTACTGTTACTGTTACCGTTATGTTGTATTCCGGCTCCAGTCGATGAAACACTGTATGCTATCCTGGTGTGTGAGTTGGATCCGTGTATTCCGGGTCATGTTAATAGGGGTAAATAAAGGTACTAAATAATTGACTGTTATTGGATAACTGACTGCTACTGCGTAAAAGATTGTTACTGAATAATTTATCGTTACTGAATAACTGATTGTTAAAGAGTGACTGAATATTATTGAACAGCTAATTGTTATTGAATGATTGAATGTTACTGAATGAAACTGAAAAATTGATCGATATTGAAAATTATTTACTGATATTAAATAGTGAACAAAAGTATAAGTGAGACATATGAATGAAAAATATTATTATTTAAATGATTGTGAATTTATTTGAAAAGCTAATTGGGTTAATAGATGATAAAAATTGAATGAGTTGTAAAGAATTTATCCCTGAAATGAATAAATGTAAATTTATGATCATTAAATGATATAAAGTGTATGTTTTGCTATTTAATGTTTGGATTATAGAAATACCACTGAGTTCATACTCAGCGTACGATTTGTTTCCGTGCGCAGAATAAATAAAGCTAAACCGTTGAATCAACATTCCAGGCCGATCCCAAATTCAGTGAGGTAAAGCATGTTAATTATTGGTAATGGCATGTACCCAAGATGTCTTATGGGAGTCATTTAGATTGTCAATGTAATGATGAAATAAGTAGAATAATAGATGGAAATGATATATGGTAAGAAATGACCTATTTGGTTTGAATTTAAACCATTGATAATGTAAGTGAAATATTTAAAAGAGATCCATCATATAGGTTTATAAATTGCCCAGATTGACATGTTTTGAGTAAGTATGATTATGACTTAAGGTGATTGAATGATTTGGTTTTGGATTGTTTGGTGTTGTTGAATTGCAGGGTTGGTAAACTTGATATTAAGGCTCATTTTGAGTCCACACGGCTTGGCACACGGGCGTGTGGCCAGACTATGTGAGACATACGGCTTACACACGGGCGTGTAGTTAGGCCGTGTGTCCCCTGCATCTTGAAATTTAGCTTCGAATTGAACACACGGGCAGAGACACGGCTAATCCACACGGGCGTGTAGGTATTGTTCATAAAAAAAATTCGTAGTGATTTTAAATTAGTCCGGAATTAATTCTACTGTTCATATTGAGCATCAAGAGCCCATTAAGGGATGATATCTTAAAATTACGATGAGTGTAAACATTTATTTTAATTAATGTCTATATAGAATTAGGGGGTCTTACATGACATTTAAAAAAAAAAAGATAACATATTTTAATTTCACATCTAAATGAAGTCCTAGAAATTAGTGAATATCCAAAAACAGGCATCTTGGCAAACGTGCCAAACCCTACGTCATCTATAATTCATCATCTTTTGGAAAAATCCTATGTGTCACCCGGCTTTTCTTTCTAACCAATTGAAAGGCGGCGATTATCTTTTTAGAAAAACTCAAATATTGGAAGCACCTAGTAAAATAATAAAAAATAATTAAACTTTGTATTTAAAAAAAATTGAACTTTTAATCATTGCGTTTTATGATGCTCGGAAATTGAATATGCGACCGCTTTTTATTTTTAAAATATTTTACGAAGCTTTAATGAAAATTTTATCAAAATTTGGATGGCTAATAGTAGTAATTAATTCTTTTTAGACAAATGATTGAAATGTGTTTCATTTTTATGGGCGAAATATATTTAGAAAATGAGATGAGTAATTATTACATATTATCACATTTTAAAAGAATTTAAGTTTTGAGATTATATTGAAAAAATTATCAAATTGCAAGGCTAGTGACTAATTTTGATAAAAAAATAATTTAAGAATCAAGTTAAAAAAAGTTGATAAATTTATAACTAAATGTTGTTTTATCCTAAAAATCATTTAAACCGTCATAAAATAATTTAACAAATCAATTAAGCTATTGCATCATGAGTTTTTTCATGACAGTCACCACTTAATTGCCCGCAAGATATTTTGATAGAAAATTGTATTAAGAGTATTAATTATTTACTAACTTTCAATTAACACCTTAATTGAATGTGATTTTCGATTAAAAATTTAAATTATTTTTAATTATTTTAGTAGTCTTTTCTACATTTAAAATATTTAAAAATTAAAAGATATATAGTACTTTTATTACACACAAAAAAGTTTTGAAATCACATTATATGTTATTTGATATTTTATTTCATTCAAATCATGAAATATAATACCGATTAAGTCTTAATTCGATTGGTATGGGTATTGTTACCAATATAAGAGAATAAGAGCTCAATTACGTTAAAATATATTATCTTCTTATTTATGAGTTAAAAAGAGACTATTAACAATTTTAAGTATAGTAGAATATCAAAAAATTCAAAACACAAAACATAATTGTGTATAAAATGTTAAATTTTATAAAATATACTTTTTTTTTCATTTGTCTTGAAGTTTTAAAATTGAGAACTATATTTTGTCAAAAAAAAAAAAAAGAGAGAGAGAGAAGAAAATTATAATAGAGATAAAAAAAAAAAGGTGGACCCCAATTGATAACAGCTACCGTCACTCGCCGCGTAAGCTTTCTATTGATATAAGCAAACAAAATGGAACAGTCGGTTATCAGCTACCCAAATCAAATTTTGCCGTAAAACCAAACAGGAAAAAGTAAGCGAAAATTCATCATTCAAACGTACCGAACAAGCTAAAATGCGCCCCGAATTCACGTCACCGTCTTCTTCTTCATCTTCGTCGGCCGATCGACGGTTAAACGCTCTGGTCCGACACCTCGCAACCGCATCAATGGTATCTCAAACCGCCGTAGCATTTTCTCCCACCTCCGGGTTTCATGGAGACTCCGTTTTCTCTCACGTCGTTCGCGCCCCTGAAGATCCCATTCTCGGAGTATGCTAATAAATTCAATCTCTCTCTCTCTCTCTCTCTCTGGTTTTTTTTTTTGGTATCTTTTTTATTCTTTTAATTATGAATGATTAAGATGTAACAATTAGCTAACACATGCCGTTGATTTATTAGGTGACTGTTGCATATAACAAAGATCCCAGCCCCGTTAAGTTGAATTTAGGAGTCGGTGCTTATCGAACTGAGGTAAGTTATTTATTTCTTTAAAAGATTTTCCATAAAGTTGGATTTTGGTAAAATTCTATAAAATATCCCTGTAATATCAATTTTTTTTTTGCTGTTTAATTTGATAATTTTTAGTTTTTATTTTCTAAAATATATATTTTCGGTCTTGATACTAATTCTTTTTTCTATTAAATTGGTCAAATAATTTGAACACATGCAGCTTAACAAATTTTCTCTGTGCAAAAAATAGCAAGGTGTATATAGCAAATCATCGTAAGTAAAAAGCATGCCAAAGTTGGTTTCATGACTGAAAATACATATTTCAGAAAGTAGAGAACTAGAAATGATCAAATTATAATATAAGGACTAAATCCGCAAAAAATTATAGTGGACCTTTTATACAATTTGGCATTGGATTTTTTTGTTTTCAATTTAAAATTTGTTAATTTTGCTAACAGGAAGGGAAGCCTCTTGTTCTTAATGTGGTGAGAAAAGCTGAACAAATGTTGTTGAACGATAAATCACGTGTTAAGGAATATCTTCCCATTGTTGGAATAGCAGAGTTTAATAAATTAAGTGCTAAACTTATTTTTGGTGCTGACAGGTTTGTTAATATTGGATGTTTAATGCTAATCTGGGAAATTTTACATTAATTTTATTGTTTTTGGTATATAATTTGTTTCTTTTTGTGTGTTTTAAATGTAGCCCTGCTATTCGAGAGAATCGGGTTACTACAGTTCAGTGTTTATCTGGGACGGGTTCATTGAGAGTTGGAGCTGAATTTTTGGCTAGGCATTATCGTCAAGTAAATCTTCTTGTTTTATTTTACATATTGTATTTTTTGTATTATCTTTGGGCAATTTCATAGTAGTGCTTTCACTTACCTTTTTTACTTTTTCTTTGGCAGAAAACTATATACATTCCACAGCCAACATGGGGAAATCACCCCAAGGTTTTTACTTTGGCAGGATTATCTGTGAAAACTTACCGCTATTATGATCCAGCAACACGCGGATTGAATTTCCAGGGTATGAAAAACTTCTATGAATATGTGTTTTGTGTGTATCACCATGCAGTATTTCAATCTTATATTGGGCTCTTACTCAATTATCATCAACTACAAGACATCAGTAAAATTTTGTAGTTCCTATCATTATTGTTGAAGTTGTTGTGACCATTGATCTCCATATCTGATTATGCATAATTGCTTTTTGGTTCTCCCTTTTTTGGTGTCCGATGAGGATTAGTTTGATTTTGTTTTACTCTATTAGTTTTTTTATTTTTCTGTATTCCTTTCTTGATAAAAGGGTTATTGGAGGACCTTGGCTCTGCCCCTTCTGGATCAATTGTGCTTCTTCATGCATGTGCTCATAATCCCACTGGAGTCGATCCCACCCTTCAGCAGTGGGAGCAAATTAGGCAGTTGATGAGATCGAAGGCATTGTTACCCTTCTTTGATAGTGCTTATCAGGTAGGTAGAACTGAATGCAACATTGGGTATTTACTTTTGCAAATCCATAAACTTATAACAGCTTGGATCATTTAATTGGTGAAGACTTGAATGAAGTTATTCGTTATTACTATTATTTTCATTTCTAAAAGGATTGTATTGGTACTTGTTATTATAGGGTTTTGCCAGTGGAAATCTTGATGAAGATGCACAGTCGATTCGTATGTTTGTTGCTGATGGTGGTGAATGCTTTGTAGCTCAGAGTTATGCAAAGAACATGGGCCTCTATGGCGAACGTGTTGGTGCATTGAGTGTTGTAAGACTCTAATATCGATGTCTATGAGATTTAGAATGCCCTAAATTGCATTCTTTTAATTTAAAGTACTTTTATATTATTTTTTGTCCAAATCATGTGTTAGCAAGATCTGGTCACTATAGATGGACATTTTTTACTTGATAGATCAAGTTGTGCCTTGTTATTTATCGGCTTGAAGAACGTATTCTGATTGTTATTACAAATTTCATCGTAAATAGGTCTGCACGGCAGCCGATGTAGCAAGCAAGGTCGAAAGTCAGCTCAAGCTTGTTATTCGGCCAATGTTTTCAAATCCACCAATTCATGGTGCAGCTATTGTGGCAACCATCCTGAAGGACAGGTATGCACTCTTCACCGTTGGATCACTACATCGCTGTTGTCTGCATCATTTGGTTGGCAAGAACTCCATCTTATCTTGTGTATATCAGCTTATGTTTTGAATTTTAAGCCACAGTTGCGGGCTATTTTCAAATGGACTTTGCAGATTCTAATAACCAGTCGTATCCTGTCCTAATTCTTTTTCTTTTGGCCTTTTAACCAACAGCAACATGTTCAATGAATGGACTATTGAGTTGAAGGCAATGGCTGACCGTATCATCAGCATGCGCAAACAACTTTTTGATGCTTTGCGTGCTAGAGGTATCCTCGAAGTTCCTTCTCTCTTAGTGCAATTTCTTTGTGTTGTATTTAAGCAAATCGATTGCCACAATATCCGAAGTATATGTTACTTTCTCACTTATTTCTTTTGCTTTCCATATGGCAGGAACACCTGGTGACTGGAGTCATATCATCAAACAAATTGGAATGTTTACCTTCACCGGACTAAATTCAAAGCAAGTGGAATTCATGACCAGAGAATACCACATCTACATGACTTCTGATGGGTAAGAAGCTCAATTATTTGTCCTATGTTACTTAAATAAGGGCATGCATCCAATATGGGAATCAAAAGCCTCGTATCCATGTATAGGTGCCTAAAACACACACATAAACGAAGATTTCGCATAATATAGCTGAAGTCTGTAAACCAAATATTGGAATTGGGATTTTGATCGATCTATTTTTGCTCTTTATGTACAGGAGGATTAGCATGGCAGGACTGAGTTCAAAGACAGTCCCTCATCTGGCTGATGCAATTCATGCTGCAGTTACACGTATGTCATAGAAATTGGGCGTAGCACACACAGCAGCTCCTCAATAAACTTGATTGGGAATCACATCAAATGAGTATTTGTTTTTCACTTTACCATTCAATAATAACTGTATTTGAACAAAATTGTAGCCCTCAAAACACTGAAAGGGCAGAAAGAAATAAACTCGCTTCCAATTGCTTATATTTTATGGTTCAATCTATCCCCTTTTAGCTAGGTTTCTGTCAATGGCTAAGATAGCATTATAAAACCTTTCCATGCTAATAGTCAAATTGTATTTTCTTAGTGCCTGCGTCCTAGAAAAAAGCCTATGATTGACAACAGAATATGTAACTTGAGAGAATTAAAAGGATATGAAATTTCACCACTCCAAGAAACAACCCATTGGGACACAAGAAACAAGTGAGAAGAGTTGGAGAATCTTATGCGCTTGCACATTTCTTTTTTTTATCATCAATTAACTTAATTAGATCCATTCTCGTTCGACAAGAAATTGATGGATTTTGAAAAGAAAAAAGGGGAAAAAAAGATGGGATACATATATTCGATGTAAACTACAAACATGCAAGCCTTTTCAGTACCCTTGATAAACCATTACCTGCAACCTTTCAAGAGATAGGAAGAGGGGCTTGAGAAACTCACGGCAGTTGAGGACTTTCTATTTTCGGGACCCTTTCCAGGCGTTCCACATTCACTAAAGTCAAGGATGCGACGCTCTACCTGCAATTAATCGCAAATTATCAATTTCAACTAATTGCAACAAATAAGAGGATGTCAAGTATAGCTATGGTTTTTCAGTAATACCAAGATATCTGAAGCCAAATGTGATTGAGTCTCCATTTGATTATTCTCTTTGTCCATTTTGGAATTGTTGGAGCGTCTTCCCTTCACAATTGATTCTGGAGTTTCATTTCCCAAAACTTCCAAAGCATCAGCATAAGTAGCTGCAGTATGCTCACTTAATTGTTTCATCAACCCGATGGCATCGTAGCTTCTATCTGGAGGGCTCATCAGGTAGCCAATGTCCTGGAAAGAGATTCCCGGTTATCAGGAATGGTAAACAAAATATCTAAATTCTAAAACCTACCTCAAGTTTTAATACCTCAATTGTTATTTCTGTATCAATCCTTGGGCCTGGAACAAAAGAGTTGATAAACCAAGGAGACTTCCATGCTGATGGGGATTCTATACTTCTTTTTAATGGAGTTTCACTGAACCTGGCAACCCGCATCAAGCAAGCAACTGGTGAGTAATCGATCAACTAATGTTAGCATTTGATGGGAAATAAACAAAAGCAGAGGTTAACATACAAGCACACAGAAAAGCAAAATAATATAACGATATTGGGGAGCAGTGGAACCTTACATATTGTAATTTTCAATAGCAGCACCATTCCCAGCATTATCAGCCAAATTCTCCAAGGTTGCTGATGAAATTGACTGGCTTTCACTGTTCTTTATCTGCGGAGTAGGAGAGCTGACAATTATGCATGCAACTGGTGAGTAATCGATCAACTAATGTTAGCATTTGATGGGAAATAAACAAAAGCAGAGGTTAACATACAAGCACACAGAAAAGCGAAATAATATAACGATATTGGGGAGCAGTGGAACCTTACATATTGTAATTTTCAATAGCAGCACCATTCCCAGCATTATCAGCCAAATTCTCCAAGGTTGCTGATGAAATTGACTGGCTTTCACTGTTCTTTATCTGCGGAGTAGGAGAGCTGACAATTATGCATGCAACTGGTGAGTAATCGATCAACTAATGTTAGCATTTGATGGGAAATAAACAAAAGCAGAGGTTAACATACAAGCACACAGAAAAGCGAAATAATATAATGATATTGGGGAGCAGTGGAACCTTACATATTGTAATTTTCAATAGCAGCACCATTCCCAGCATTATCAGCCAAATTCTCCAAGGTTGCTGATGAAATTGACTGGCTTTCACTGTTCTTTATCTGCGGAGTAGGAGAGCTGACAATTATGCATGCATTTCCCGAAAAGCATTCAGAGGCCAAACCCTGATTTCTTGGAGTCAGTGTGCTTGAAGACAATAATGGTCTGTCTGCTTTAAGACCAACATGTTCAGGAGAAAACAATAGTAGATCATTTAAATTGAGCTCAACAAGCACTTCTGGAGGCCGTTGGACCTGTCAAAAGTAGATCAGAAAAAATAGTAAATAATATAAATCAATTCATCACGTGAAAGGGAATACAAAAATAAAAAGAAAGAAGGGTTAAGAATGAGATTTCCAACATAAGACCACGAATTTACATAGAACTATCAGCATCATCTCAGAATATATTCCAACATAAACAACCACTATTAGTGTATAGCTCCAGCTCCCTCAATATTCCAACAGTAGTTCAGGTTATCATTAAAGAAACAAGAACCAAAAAGCTGAAGGGATTAATCAGACAGGAGTGCTTCTAAAGCTGGAAATTTTACATAAAAAAATAATAAATTTTTTTATATATAAAAAACTCACAATTTTGTCAGAAGCGTTAGCATATGTTTTGTCCTTGGCATCAGTAACGCAGGCTTCCTTTTCTATGTCTCCTTGGGAATTAGTTCCATTAGAATCTTTCTTCTGAGCTTCATCATCTAAAGGTTCAGTGTGATCTCCCCCATTGTATTGTTCCTGATCAACTGCTTGACACAGGTTTTCTTTTTCTTTAATGAAGACACCAGACTTGGTCTTACATTCAGATGGAGACTCCTGAGATTTGTTTCCAGTCCCACTCGCATCCAACATAACATCCAAGCAAGAGAATTCTTTGCTCAAATTGGATGTCATATCTGTTTCCAGCTTTTTGCCACATCTTCTTTCTGATAAAGGAGACAATAGGTCACGGTGGCGTTTCTTCAATATGGATGGTGTACCAGTGAAAGTTTTGGCAGCACTTTTCAGCTTAGCATCAGGACTATCATCCCATAATGGAGAATCAGACAACCTAAATGGAGAGATGCAGTTCATAGATGACATCATTAGTTGGCGAATACCAAAGGGACTATATTCTTGCTGCTTAGCGCTGCCACTTGATATAAGATCACAGCTGAAAAATGGAATATCTAAGCTTGGAAAGCGAGGAGGTTCATAACATAGACCTCCTTCATCTTGTTCAGCAGGCAAGTTTGGTTTATCATCCACAATAGGACAAGTTTGCATTGCATTTGATTCAGAACCAAAAGCATTCACTGGAACCAACTTCGGAGAATCTTTGTCAAGGTAGGATCGCTCTTGCATGTCTGTATCATATGCATGGTCATCACTAGTACAGATAAAGCCATCATGTACATTCATAGTAAGTTCTTGCTCCTGAGTTTCAAAAAGTTGACCAGTTAACTGACCAGGCTCTCTGCCATATATAAGGGTGGTACCGTCCTCAACTGAAATAAGTGGAGACACAAAAGATTGACAGCATGAGGTTGGCAACATTTCAGACCTTGAAGGACAATTAGATTGCAAGGCTGGCGTGATTCCAGTTTCAGATTTTTGGATGTCTGAAGCCTGAGAAGATGATGCATGTGTGTGGCTACATGATTCAACCATATTATATCCTTGTGTAAGATCTTCAGAGACAAAGCATCCATCAGTTACTGTCTCTGAGAATAGGACCCTACAACATTCATCATCCGTTATCAGCATATGTTCTTGCTTGTCAGAAGTTGTAACTGTATTTATGAAAGATGTAGGAGCATTTAATCCTACAGAAGTTTGTAACGCAACATTCATCACTTCATGGCATCTACTAGTATCTATACAGTGATTTTTGAATCCAGATGATTCTTGCCCTAATTCCAGAGAAGAATGATTAGCTAGGTTTGTTAAACCAAACTGGTAATCCCCACATGTAGAATACCCTGCTTCACCAGGTATTTCTGGAATGGAGAAGCTGACATCTTCCAAAGATGGATAATACTCTTCTGAACAAGGTGCTGGACAGGAATTCTTCTCCTTTCTCACACCAGATATTTCAGTCAAGTGCAAATGCTCTCTTGTATGCACAGCAGCATTGGCCAAATCACTTGTAGGCTGGGAGCAGCCAGCCATAGTAGGTTCTTGGCTGCATTCTGATATGTCATCTGCTTCTGTCCTACATTTGGCACCACTATCATCTACATTCCTCTGTATCCTTGAAGAAGATGAAGGCATAGACTGGCTTTGATTTGTAAGAAGTGGAAACTGAAATTGTTCTAGAAGTCCTGATGCTACGTAAGAGTCCACTTTCTTTTTGACTGAACTGTTCCAGTGATTTTTTATAGCATTGTCTGTCCTGTTACCCGTACAAATTTGGAAACAGAGAGTTATTGGTAGAAAAAATATATTACCTTTTAATTAATGTACAGATATGAAAGGATGATTTGCAGCCACCAAAGCAAAAAAGAATAAAAGACCAACAGTACGTAACCTCGACACAACATTGATGGGATGGTCTGGCAACATACCTTCCTGGCAAGAACTTTGAGAGCTCTGCCCATTTGTTTCCATAAACCTGATGAGCACGAATAAGAGCCAGCTCTTCTTCCTGAGTCCATGCCTCTTTATTTATGGCAGGATTGAGATGATTATGCCACCTACATTAGTACTTAGCTGTATGAGCACAAATGCAAAACAGGAACAATTTTTTGTTCTTATATTTTTTAGGGAAAAGGAGCATTACAACACCAAATGATTTCATAAAATTTCCAAAAAAGTTCACGATAACATCTCAGAGTGAGAACTGTTAAAATTCAACAGCATTAACCCAATGAAACTAGGCTCAGGCCAGCTGTGTTACCAGTTCTACAAAAAGCCATAATCCAAGGTCCACTCCCCAGTCTCCTTGGCCTTCTGCAAAACTACAAATGTAAATGGGGTTTAAATATTAAAAGTAACAGCTCTATCATCGTACCTTTCTCTGCACTGCTTTCCAATACGTCCAGGTAAGTGCTGAGCAATGGTTGACCATTTTTTGGGCCCAAATTTGTTCACCAACTCAATTATCAGTTCATCCTCCTGTTATATTTCAGAAAAGCAACTCAGAATGTCATACTAATTATCAAAAATATATATATTTGTTTTGTCGAAAACAATCAAGTGCAAAGAATTGAGAGGAAAAGAAAAATAAGTAGCAAAGACAATCACCTCTTTGGACCATGGCCCTTTAACAAGTTCTGGATTCAAGACCTTTTGCCACCTGTGTAGGCACTGTACATCAGTCCGATCCTTGAAACACTCCGCTGCAGATGAATAAGTACAATTAATAATTGGAATGATTCAAAAAGAGCTATTATGCCAGTTGCATTGAAAAAAAATCATACCTATCTTTTTCCAATTTTTTCCTTTAAATTGTTGAACAGCTTTACGCAGAATCTCATCCTGGAGGCCCATAAATTATTTAAAATATGCAAATAATTACATACATGTATGCATATGCACCGTACATTGATACAGACAAACACATCTAAATGAACACAAATAATAAATTTATCGAGGGTTGGGTCTAAAATTACTAAACACCGATAACATAGCCAAAGCAATAAGGTTTACAGAAAGGTATTATCTTAAATTGCAAGACAGCAATCATAAACTAGGGAAAGAAAATTACCTCCTCAGGGGTCCATTGTCCTTTTGTAGAACGTCTCGTAGGACCACTAGTTCTTCTACAAAAGGATTGCAAAGTCAGAAAAAGTCAGTAATACATGAACAACAATTGCTTGTAAGATAATGTACAAATTTTAGCAAGATTAAATAGAAAACATTTATAGGGAGGATGGAGCAGCTAAGAACAAATATAATGAATTTTTGACTTTTCAAGTGAGGGGTGTTAATAAGTAAAAATCACTATGAAAAGGAAAATACCCATGAAAAGCTCGCATTCTCTGAGCGCCATCGCTGATGCTGGGCCCAACTGAAGGAGTCGATATTGTTCCGTCACCATCCATAGTTCCTTTGGAGATGAATAAAGATGCATACCCCAATTCCAACTCTACAACGTTTCTCTCCACAATATGCTTTCCAAATCATTATAAATCAACCTAACTAGAAAGTTCCTCCACACTAAACAACAGAACAGACTAACATAAAAGGGAAAAATAAATTATACATCAACCTTAAAAAATTCCCCCCAATAAAAGAAAAAACAATCAGGAAAAAAGTTTTAGACAATTTAATTAAAATTCATAATCAACGATTTAAAAAATTGTCAGTAAAGCAAAATTCTCTTAAACTAAGACCCTAGATCACGATCAAATTTTAAATTCATTTAATTTCCAACAACTCAGAAATTGGATAAAGAGTCGACAGTTAGTGAAGCAAAATGTTTAGTATGTAACCTAGACAGCGAGATCGATTCAAAAAAGTTCTAAAAAAATTAAAGAAAAAGAACTCTTTAAATTCGTAAGATATAAGAAGAAACCCTAAAAAGAAGAAAAAGGAAGCACTCACCACCGAACTGAGCTCCGAAAACCGAGAAACGGAGAACCGGAAAAGAGAGCAAGTAGAAACGATGCACATTTGCAGATCCAACCGAAGATATGAAGTTCTATTGAAGATCGAGAACTGCAATGATTATAGAAGAAGAAATGAAACGAAGAGAGGAAGGGAGAGGTCTGGAGAGCTATTCAAACACAAAGGGGGCGGTCTAATGGGTTTTTTTTTTTTTCAAAACCTGTAGTTAAAGATCGGGCATGTTTTGAATTTGATGGCTTGGATATATGTTTTAAGTTTTCAAAATTCCCAACGGCCAGTTTTAGAAGTTGATAAAGACAAACCTAACCACAACAGTATCATATCATGTATAATTAATACATTTACAAATTTTAATTAGAAAAATCCTATATAATTAATATACCTACAATTTTAATAAAATTGTCAACAAATTTTTATTGGTCATATTCCAAAGTGGCAAAATACAGTAGCTGCTTATATGGCCAAATGTATGGCAACTACTTCCACAGAAATTCATTGGTTTGAAAAACTACTACAATCAGCTAAAAGTTTAATTAAGACGGATTATGTTCTTACTTTGAGTCATGAGTGTAATTTTTAAAATTTTTCACTTTAAGCTATCTTTTTTTCTAAAAAAAAATAGGTGAACAAATTTTTATTCAACTTACTGATTTACAAAATACATTTAGCCTTTTATAATATTTAGTTTGATATCTTAATCTTTTTCCCAATTTGGCATCTGATTTAGTTATAATTTTTATTTTGATACCTAAGTTTATTTTTTAAATTGATATTTGAGTTTTTTTTATTCCAATTAAGTACTTGAATTTAGCTTTAATATTCAAATAATATTAAAGTTTTTTTTTCCAATTAAGTACTTATATTTTTTAACTAAAGTACATGTGCCAGACATTCATTGGGCTACATGATACTACTTGATTTAGATACCAAATTTAATATTGAAGCCAAACTTAGGTACCAAATTGGAACAAAAAAAGTCAAGTACCAAAGTGGAAAAAAAAATTAAATACTAAATTAAATATTAAAACTAATCTCGAGTACCAAATGATATATTGACCAACATTTGAAATGATAAAGTGGTAAAATAGTATTTTTAGAAAAAAAAATTGAGTAAAAATCCAATATTTTATCCGAAAAGAAAAATCCAAAAGATATAGTGGAAGAAACTGGTGAGAAAACTGATCTCTCTCTCTAGAATAGAAAGTTGAGCTACTATGAAGTAGAAAAAAGGTGAAACACAAATAAGGGCAAAAAGCTCATCTCTTACAAGGACACTTTTGTTGGCAATGAGTTTGGAAATTACGATCAATGGTTACTTGAGGATGCAACGGATTCTAATGAGCTGGAGATGGGCGCTATGGATGAAGGCCAAGAACAACACATTGACATCTCCATCTTTCTATCCCGGGATGAAAGAAAGCGCATTGGCAGTTGATGGGAGAAGACCTTTATTGTTAGGGTTTATGGGGAAACGATAGAGTTTCAATTCCTTCACTTCAAAATTAAATCAGTTGTGGAAACCCTCAGACTCCCTTCAAATTATCGACCTAGTAAATGACTATTTTCTAGTTAAATTCTTGTGTTTAGAAGATTATGTTGTTGCAATCAAAGGTAGAACTTGGTTTATTAATGGAAATTTCCTCACCGTGAGGAAATGGCTGCCAAATTTTAGAGCCTTTAAAGCCATCTTTAACTCTGTATTAGTAGTATTTCACCGCCTAGAATACTGGTCGAATATTATGAACCGACCATACATGTAAAGATTGGAAGAAGCTTAAGGCATCTACTTAGAGTGGGTAATGCCACTAGCATGGAGAAAAGAGGTAAATTTGCTAGACTCTGCATGAAAACAGGGTCTCTCCCCTGTTTTTACTTGTTCTGATTCTCAAATACATATTTGATTTCGATAATTCTCAAACACCTAAAACTCAATTAAAAATGTTTTTAAAAGTGTTTTAAATGACTTGAACTTATTTTTATAAATATGGATGTTCGGTATAATGTGTTAAAAACACGATGTTGTGTTGATATTAATCGTTGTTGTTTTAATGTCAATCTATTTACTCGCCTAGATAATATTTTTCCTTGTTGACTAATAAATCATAATTAAACTCATGTTTCAATTAGTATAAAAATTCTGAGCTTGCCTGAACACCTTGATAGTTCAAGGACAAGAGAACCTACTGCACAAGATAGAGATGTTTCCTTTAAGGCTTCTAGAGATGAACAAAGATCTGTTGAGATTCGACAAGTACCCGAAACTCCCCCATGCATTAAGCCAATGACTATCTCGATATGAAACTTTTAAGGAAGCAAGAAACCCTGATTTCATCTCAACAGTTCGAGAAATGACTTATCTTTACGACTCGTAAATAATGGAAATTAGGGAAACAAATATACGAACTATTGTGGTGCCCCAATTGTGGATAGATTGTCATTTGTTGCTTGGCATAATACCTCTACTATTGGTCATAAAGGAGGAATTTAGCTTCTTTTTATTTCAACTACAACTACCATTACCCACTCTTACGATATGGAACAGGAAATACGTGTGATAATGAAGGTACATGCAAATAATTCTCGATGGCTTTTATCTACTATTTATGCTTGTCCTAGAAAAGAAGAACATAGGTTGTTATGGAAGAGCCTTAGTACTATTGTGAGTTTCCCATAGCTTGTTACTACTGACTTTAGTGAGATATTCTCATTTTATGTAGGGGGGTAATGGGATATTCTCATTTTATGTAGGGGGTGCTCTTTCTCTGTAGAGAATACAGGAGTTTCATTACTGAATTCATGTAATTTTATTGAACTTTGTCTTTTTGGCTAAAATTTACATGGACAAACTTTAGAAATGTGAATATTTTAAAAACTTCGTAATGACATTTATTTTTTTTCCAAAAATTCTAAAAAAACAAAACAATGAATAAAAAATTCAAAAAGATAGAAAAAGTTTAACTAAAAATATATAAAGTTTAGAAATTGAGAAATTGAAAAGTAAAATTTGAAAAATATGAAATCTAGAAATTGAAATTTTGAAATGTTCAAATTGAAAAATTGAAAATAGAAAAAGTATATAAATTTTAGAAAAAATTTAATAATTTTTAAAAAATTCAAATCAAAGTAAAAAAAATTATAAAATTTTAAAAATATTTAAAATTCAAAGAAACTCCGTCAAAAGTATTTTTAAAAATTATTTTATTTTTAATATATTTTTTCCTTTTATTTTTAATTTAAAATTTTCGATTTTAATAACCATAAATGCCACGTAAAATTTTCAATTTTAATAACCATAAAAACAATAAATACCACGTGGAATATTAACACACTTATATCCACAAGAAAATGTTCCATTGCTTGAGAGCAATTGCATCTTTTTTAATTGTCCCCCCTAATCAAAATCCAAGGGAATCAAAAACAGCATAAGCTTAAACTCCTAATATATTTACCCATGTAATGTACTACTTATGGTTAACCTAAACCTATAAATAAACAAGAGCCACAGTTCATTCCTCAAGCTATGGCACAAAAATGATCTCAAAACCTACTTCAAGTTTATCGATCACCCTCATGGCTGGCTCACGCTGCTCGAGCTCTTTTAGCTTCATTAGGACGTCCTCTAGGAGAACCATTTTCTCCATCCCGGCCTCGTTTTCCACCTCTGTTGCTCTTTCCTCCCCTGAGAAGCCGATGAAAGAAAGCATATATTAAAGACGTGAATTAAATAGACAAACAAAGAGAGTACAGGGAATATTCAGAGATTGCTTATCGAAACAAAATCAAATAAAGCTGTGATAAGAGTCTTAGCACTGACCTCCAATGGAAGTGATTGCCTACCCTGTGCTTTCCTTGGTTGTCACGGAGTAGACTCCAATACTCACTCTCAGCAACACCTAAAAACATTACCTACCTCTTTCACCAGTTCTTTATCAAATAAATCAAAGACTATCTCGGCCTGAATTCATTGTTTCCTCATGTATTACATATTTTACCGTTATATCCATCCAACATCAGTCTATGGAGGTCAGCAATGACATAAAATAATGAACCAATGTGGCTTGCTAAACAATACACGAAGTTTACATACTAGATAAGGTTTAAATGAGAAAAAGAATATCTTCCTTACCCGTTACCGGTTCTACATTAGCAATGAAATTTTTGACAACCAGACCACCTTTAGCCGAGACTGAAGCAGCATGGGCTTTCTGGGCTGCTTCAGGTTGTTCGAACCGAATGTAACCCTTATCCTCTCTGAGTCTAAAGTCAACATACTTCACACGAAAAAGAATATGCATCATGCATACAGAGTACTTCAAAAAGGATCATAGATCAAATTTGTTCACTTTTATACAACTATATTGTAATTATATGGTAAGAGACACCAATTTCAACAATACCTTCACAGTGCCGAATTTCTCAAAGACATCCTTCAAATCCTCACGTAAAACAACATTCATATCATCTTTATAGATGAATATACTTGATTTATTTTCCTTCTCGACAACCTTGTCAATGGGACTTCCATGTTTATCATCAACCTTTTCTTTGTCATTTTCATTTTCTGCAGTCTTCTTTTCATCAGGACCATTTTGCTCAGCAGAGTCCCCAGCTGAAGCACTCTTCAATTTAAACGCAACAAGTAAGCCCTTCGGGTATCTGCGATCATCATTACATCAAATTTGGTCACAAACATACCACAAGAAAAAAAGTAATCCCATCAGAAAATTGTGGTAAATTACTTACTTTTCTTCAGCATTCGAGCCGTTTGAAGTTGTGATTGAACAATTGCGTTCAAACTCCTCTACTTCTTTTTCTCTTATAACATCAAATTCCTTCCTGAAAAGGAAAATGTGAGAACTAAAACATTAAACCATTTAGTCAAAAGCAGTATCTAGTTCCAAGTCAAAAACCCCATTTGGTATTAGATGACATGAACTCTACACTGAAATTGCTTAAACAAGCAACTGCCAACAATAGCTTACTTTGGTTTTAATTCCAGTTCAGCACCTCCAAAAACCAAGTTTTGCTCCAAAACCGTTTGGGCATCTTCCGCAGCCGAGAATTCGATCAAAGCCGTGCCACAAAAATACTTTCTTTGCACCACATGACGAGGCAATCTCACACTATTAACCTAAAACAAGTAAATAAAATGACGAGTTTACATTAAACCCTACACAAAGACCACCATTTTACATTGAAATTAAACAATCAAATATTTTGATGCCATTGAGCAAAAATACCTTAGCATACTGACCGAAAAAGGCTTCTAATGCTTCCCTCTGGACATTGAGCTCCAATGGAGAAGCAGCAATTGTTCTGCTGTCCAATTGTTCTATCAATTCCTCGGGCTCTAATAGCTTGGTGCTTCTACCAACTTTCTTCCCTGAAAAAAGGGGGGAAAAAAAAGAGCAAAGAAACTCTTCAATTCATCGGGTCAGAAGAAAATAAAGGAAATTTTGGGTTTCTTTTTTTTTTTTTTCCTTTTTGGGGTAAAACTGACCATCTTCAGAAACCTTGAGGGAAGATGAAGTTCTGAGAGTTTGAGCAACAACTTTCAAAGTACAGTCTGGTACATCGTCTGCTTTCTTCACTTCCGTTAAATTTAAATGACCTCTCATCTTTGAAAACGAACAAATCAATGCCAAACTAACCACTGTTTACCCAGAGTCAAGGTAAACAACAATGTAGCACCATGAAATAAATAAAAGAGGATTGAAGTGAAAGGATACTGTCATCTTCGCTCTCATTGATTTTTGTCTTGAGAAAGTCGTCTTTTGGAAGGTTGCTATCACCGAAGTAAAACTCTACCTTAAAAAGTAATTTTTAGAAAAAAAGTTATAAAGAGTAAATGGAAGTTAAAAAGTTAAGAAGAAGGGAGAGGGGAGTTTAACCTGGCGGAGAACAGCCTTGGCAGTATCTTCATCCAAAGAAGGCGTCGCCATTGTTGTACAGTAAGTGCTTGAGATGAATTGTGAGAGGGAGGGAGGGAGGGAGGGAGTGTTTAGGGTTTTTGAGTTAGTTTATTATATAAATGTGGTGGGGGGTTTCTGGTTCAGTTAGTAGTACTGTAACTGAACTGCTTAGATACTCGTCTTGACACGATCTAACTAGTGACTTCAGTTTCCCATACGACGTGGGCTGACCTTAAAATATCAAACGATTTTTTTATCTATAACTACACTTCTTGTGAATTATTAAATACTTAACAGTTAATTGATGTGATTGTTAAGTTAATAACTCTTTTTTTTTTTTAACTTCTATTTTTCACCCTTCTCCTCTCTCCCAATCACCGCCCTTCCCTCCCTTTCTCCCACCTACCCCTCTCTCCCCTGTTAAAAAGAACTAAGGTTGCAGATATTAGTCTATGCAGTGAATATGTTTTTTTCTATGAATAAAATATATCTTAAAAATTAAATTATTTTCTTCAAATTATTATTTAATTAATTAGTAAGAGAAAATTAAATTAATTAAGTCATTATAGTTTCATGAAAATAAGTTAATTAAATTTATTTCTTTATAGATTTTATAGTAAATTCGTTATGATTTTAACGAGACTTTGTATAAATTATTTTGAAATTAAAAAATATATTTATTAAGTTGGATAAATTATAAAAATTAATTTTAAGACTATATAATACATATAATTAGACTTGATACATAACAACAACTAAACTTGATTAAGAGCAAGGTACGACAAACCCTAAGAGAAGGTTTTATGCCCTTTGTGATACACAACTTTATAGGAGTATGTTTTCCTATTAAAAATATTATTATTCGGTTATATCTTATTTGACTAAGACACTTGTTATTTTCTATACAAATAGAAACTTAGGACTAAATCAAAACAAACATCACTTTGTGTCAATATTCTGTTAAAATATAGTTAAATTATTTTTTTCAAAATAAATTCTATATTTTGATTAGAATTCATCTTCAGTTTTTATCCTTGAAAGTTCATAACGTTTTTATCAATTTGTAAATAGAACCTACACTATAGTAAATTGATATTGAGATTAGTCAAGATGATTGAGTAGTAGAAAGTTGAGAATGACTTAATCTGTCTAATTCAAAAACACGTGCTTAATTCACAACAACTTGATTTTAATAAAAAAAATTAAAATTTTGTTGTGCCAAAAACTGTATATCTAACCTGATTTTTCTAACATGTTAAAGTTCATAGTGCCATAATTGTACCATTAAATTAAAGCGTCATTGGTTGTAAGTATTTTTTTAAAAACCATTATAAACGATAAATATATTTTTGTCTTCGCTTTTATTTTTTGTTTTTAATGAATTTATATGTAAATATATGTTAAATATTTAAATTTAAATTTGATTATAATATTATTATAAAAATATTTTTTTATTTTTATTCTTTTACATTTTAATCAATTTTTTTCCTTAAAACTTTTTAAATAAGGGTAACTAGTAAAATTTACATAAAAATAATTTAATTAATTCATTTAAATGTTAATATATAACTGAATTAAATATAGATTTAAAATATTTAAATTTAATTAAAATCAAATATAATTTTTTTATGAAAGAAGTGAAATATGTTTAATTTTATAGCACTTAAAATATGTAATTAAAATTTCATATTTTGCAAGGCAACAATTCAAATTTTGCAAAGTCCATAGGCTGATAGGTTGTGTACTACCGTCATTCCTGTTGTTAGAAGAATGCTAAACCTGCAATGAGAAGTCAAGCTGAATCATGTCTATAGGGAAGGTAACAGGACAGACGCAGTGGCTGACTATGCGTTTAAACGGCCATTGGGATTTTGCAATTTTGTTCAGCCACCACACGAGTTGCGACATGTTGTGCATGATGATATGGTCGGCATTGGTCACCATAGATTAGTAGCAATGTGATTTCGATCTTGCTCTCCTTTTACCAAAAACAAAAAAGAAATCATATTTTGTAATTTAAATAAAAAATAAATTAAATAGAAAATGTATCGATAAAGAATAATAACGATATAGTTATTTTTATTTAAATTTTGTTTTTTAATACAATATTAAAGTTGGGTCTCAATTCTCTAACACAAAGAGCCTTTTTTTATCATTTATTCACATGTACTTGCGGTAACATTCAAGTAATGCCCTTTAATTTCACCTGTTTTAGTTTGTGCTTTATAAATTGCTTTGACACAAAATAAGAAACGATCTCTCCAATATATAAATGGTTAAGAGTTCATATTCTCATCATCTTTGGTAAAATCAAGCCTGCCATGTAGGCATACATAAACTGTTTTATCGTAGTTCTTAGCGGATAACCTCATTTTAGGTTTAATTGTATATCCTAATAGAGGGTGACCATACTTGTTCAATTTATCTCTTTCAACCTGGATGCCATGAGGTGGGCTTTGGAAAGTTTTAATATAAACAGTAGGGATCCGTAGATCCTCTAGACGTATAGCGCACAGAGCTTTGAACTCAAATACATTATCTACAATGGAAGTAAACATGTTAGTAACAGAACTACTTAAAAAATGTATAAAGGGTAAGGTACATAGCATATATATTGATCTTCTTCTCTAGGGACAGGCTTAACGTGGTAGCATCGCCCTTTCTAACGATTAAGGCTGGTAACCCCATCAGTCCACACGATTGTCCATGTACTAGGAGAAGATTCAGTAGCTACCGCGGCCCCTACTTCCTCAAGCAGAACTCTGGGTTGAGAAGTTACTTGGAAGGCTGCCAAGAGTCTATTTTCTTTCATCTCGGGCGAAATACGATCAGATAAGGCTAACTCAAACCCTTTTAGTAAAATAAGAACAACACCCACATTCAAAGCCCTTTTATTACTATTAGCAAGAACTTGTTTCAAATCATAAGGAATTCTTACAACTGCTTCAAATACAATAACAGGAAATATCGTTTGTGGAATCTCAATATCCACAAATTTATTCGCTAAATGGCAATTAGCATATACAATACACTCAGTTGCTTCTCGTGAATTTTCGTACCCCAAATGCGCAAAAATGGGATATGGATTTGAAATGAAAACCTCGGTTATTATATAAATCATGAACGATACAAAAATAGATTGAGTAATCTCCTCTTTTATCGAAGAAAAAGTAAAGTCAAAACTTATTTAAATAGTAATTTATGGGATTTTAACTAAAAATTTAGTTAAAAAGATTAAGTAATTTTTTTGTGTTAAAAAGTAAGTTTTTTTTTTTGAGAAATAAGTAAATATTCTTAAAGCCATGATAAATATACTTTACATTCATCATAGATATAGATTGACAGATATAATTTAAGTAGGCTGTTTTTTTTTTTTAATACGCGGATTCATATTGAGGGAGATTAAAGTATTTTTATGGGTAATTTATCCCGACTTGACCCTACTTTTTAAACCATGTTATGAGATAGGCTGGTCTCCCAATATTTCCTTAACCGAAGGGAGGAAAACCCTAATTTTGTCTCTACCAAGAGACGAAAGGAAGGGAAAAAATGGTTTTTTACTTCAAAGCCCGGCCAGAAGCTGGCGATTACACCATTTTCATGGGTCTTGACAAGTACGAGAACGAGGAGCTCATCAAATATGGCTTCATCGAAGATATCTGGTAATTTCTTATTTGAATTATTTTTCCAGATACATTGAAAAATTTCGAAATTTCGCCATTGTTGCTATAGGGGAAACTAAATTAGGGCTTTTCCCCCTTCCCTCTTTTAAAATTATTTGTGAATTTTGGTGATTGAAATTTGTTTTATTAAAGGTTCCATGTGGATAAGATGTCTTCTGCCCATGTTTATTTGAGACTTAAAAAGGGTCAAACCATTGATGATATAAGCGAAGGTGTTCTCGAAGATTGTGCTCAGCTTGTTAAAGCTAATTCCATCCAAGGTTTATTTAAATTTCGCCAAATCTTTTTTTTTTAAACGTAATTTTAATATGTTAGCAAATTATTTATTTTGATTATTATGTGAGGTTAGGCAACAAGGTGAATAATATTGATGTTGTTTACACTCCATGGTCCAATTTGAAGAAAACTCCTTCAATGGATGTTGGCCAAGTTGGCTTTCACAATTCCAAGATGGTAAAACTTCTTTATTACTTTGATTAATGTCACAATTACTGTTTTTTTTTTCTTTTTTTTCGCTTTGATTCTAGAATAGATCATTTTCTTATTTTATCATGTGATTTAGGTTCGGACTGTGAGAGTGGAGAAGCGGATAAATGAGATAGTTAACAGGTTGAACAAGACTAAAGTGGAAAGGAAACCTGATTTGAAAGGTATGCAAAAGCTGTTAAGACCTAGGATTGATGATAGTGATATAATTGTTTATGAAAGAAACTTGGTGTGATTTCTGTCATTTTTTTGTTTTTGCATCTTCAATACTACACTGATTTAAGTATACTGAATATTTTTTTTTATTAAACCAATGCCACTGATATATATAATATTTTGTTGCAGCTGAGAAAGAAGCAGTTTATGCAGCAGAAAAAGCCGAGAGAAAGCAACAGTTGAGGGAAAAAGTGAGCTCTGTTTTATTTGACTGGTTTTTTCCTTACTTGGTCAATTTGAAATTGGCTACATTAACTTATGGTTTATATGGATATCCTTAACCGGTTCTATCATGAAAATAATAGTTATCCTACTTGATTTTACTCATGGCGAAAAGGTTGTTATATTGCAGCAGAGTCATGAAACTTAGGCAGTAACAAGATGATCCATAAAGAATAAAGCAGAATAGCACATATACATTTTCATTTAATTGAACATAGGTACAATGGTGCAGCTTTATACGCATGATAATATAACACAAATATAATAGAAGGCTGGGGTCATAATGGCACAATGTTTGGATTTCTGTTCAGCTTTTCTTTGCTAAAAAGTTTAGGGTTTAGGGTAAGAATTTCCTATGGTTATATTCATTGTGGGTTAGATGTGGCTTATATTATCCAGTATTAATAACATAAGTGCTAAATGTTAAAAGTGTATTTTACAATTCATGGATTGTGATTTCAAAACCTGCAGATTATAGTCTCAACTCGTACTATATATGTACATTTACACATTTTTAATTGGATGCTGAAGATGAATCCATTTAATTTCTTTGTGGCAGAAACGCCGAGAGGAGATGCAAAGGCTTGAAAAGGAAAGACAAGCAGAAATAAGAAGCTACAAGGGTCTGATGGTCTCTGAAAAGATGACATCAAACAAACAAATGGCAGCGACGAGCAAGTCTTTCCAGGAAGTAGAAGAGGATTTTATGTGAAATATACTGGTATTTCATCGTTAATTACGATTCTTCTAGCTGCCAGAAACTTGCTGTCCGTCAAAGAAGGGTGGTTTCATTGCAAGCTTAAGTTATTTGCCTCGATTAAGTCGGCTCACTTAGGATTTTTACCTCCATCATTTTGGGTGAGATGAACTTCTGCTATAGGTGCCATAGATTCTATAAAACACGATTCAGATTTCCATTGTTGATTAAGGTGTTATTTCTCTTTCAATTTATATTTATTCTGATTCCAAATGTGCAAATGATCATGCCGTATGGTAGGATGGTTTTTATGGTATTGCAGTTGAGTGCGTGTTCAAGAAAAATGACTAGTTTAATTTTCTAGTCGACTCTTGGTCTGCTCATTGGGTGTGTACTTTAAACTTCGGAAGACGTTATGCATTTAAGTTCTTAAATTGTTAACTTTACGAGGTCTGGTGGATACATTTAATTTGAGTTAATATTTAGCTGGCTGGATGAGATTGTTGTGATTCTTTTTCGTCTTGTTTCTAATTTATTCTCAATGAGAATGAAAATTGTAGAATTTTCCAAATTCCTGCTATTGAAATATTCCTAAAGTTGTTAAATGCTTGTTTGTTAACCTTAGTTAATTATTTGTCGAAACAAGTATGAGTATCTGAAACTTCTTAGGAAAAAAAAATTATTTATTAGGAATATAAAGCTCTTCATATAAACGGTGAAAATCGATATTATTTTTACCTGAAAAACAATGGGTATAAAAAGAAAAGAAAACGGGAAAATTATTGTAGGAGAGAAAAAAAAAGGGTTCAGTATGATAGTTTAAGATAAAAAAAAATCGTTTTATTTGAATGATATTATTTATATGTATATGATAGCATTTTTTTACGAACTTTAATTGTTTATGTATTAAATAATTATCTTACCAATTCTTTATTTATTTTTACCCAATCTATAACACAAATTTCTATATATAAATGGATAATACCTTGCATGAAACACAACAAATCGCGGAGTTGCAACAAGCACTGGTCGCCAAGTTTGTAGACATAACATTGCATTGATCCATTGGTGTAATAGAAGACAGCATTTGGTATATGCTTAACTTCCCAATGATCTGTTCTGTCATTAGGCACCAACCTTCGAGCAAAGCTATGTGGCACTGGCATGTTATGGAATGCTAAATGCTTAAGGCTATTCAAACAAGAAATGGTCCATGGCAACTCCTCCAGGTAGGGACTGGGCCCAATGGATAGCCATTCAAGAGAAGGGAATGCTCCTTCATCTATTGTCAACCTATTCAATCCATTCAACATACGGAGAGCTAGTTCTTTGAATCTGTGAAAATATCCCCGTTCAAAATGCAGTTGGGCTCCATCATATCCCATTTGTCAGCTGAAACTTCAATAGTTTAGGCAAAACCCCAAGGATTTTAAGCGAATCATCGGATATTCTTGACCAGTGTAACCCAATTCTAACTAGGTTGTGCAATTTAGAAACCCAGTTTGGCAGCTTTGTTAACCTCCCTCGTAGGCACAGCTTCCGAAGAGAAACCGGAGGATAAGACATGGATTGAAGTTGAAGGAACTCTTCATCTTTTATGAAGCTAATGCTCAATGATTGAAGCTTGTTCATTTGCTCTATGGCAGTACAGAAAGCAACCCCATGCTTTGGTTTTAGCTTAGAACTTCCCAGTTTCTTCAACTTCTTCAACCTTCCCAATTCAATGCAAAACTCATCCTCTTCTAGTGTGTCCACGCCTGCACTTTAACAGCTTCTCCAAAGAGTTTAAGTTGGCAAAACTATTAGACACCTTCACCTCTTTTCGACTATAGATATTGGAATTTTTATCACAACTTGTATAGTAAGCTGCAAGATACTGTAGGTTGTACAGCTTGTTCCCCTCAGCTGGTAGCTTGTGTACAGGAGAACGTTTTAGATCCAAAGATTGGAGACTATGTAACTTACCTATGGACTCTGGTAGCATTTTCACCTTTGTATATCTTAGACTCGAGTACCTCAAGTGTAACAAATCCCCCAATTCCTCAGACACATAACTCAAGGGAACTCTTACGAAATCTACTTCTTTTAAGAACTTGAAATCCACTTGAAACGCAGTGATGGAATGAACTTGTGATTTACTACTGCTCCCTGGAAAATTATTATTTGCTCTATCATAGGCTCAACAGGGTCCTCAACAGTTGTTCCACCTGGAATGATTAAGATACTGTGACCCAAGCATGGCAATCAAAGTGTTGAACCACAGTTTGGTTTTCATACACTTTCCTCGCAAAAGGTCTTGCCAATGCCACCAATACCGACAAGTGAAACGATGGTGCGCACGGAAGGTCCGGATATTAATCTATCAACCAACTCATTTCTGAGAGAATCAATACCCACAAGTCCATTATCCTGGACAAATCGCAGGCCAACTCGAGGATCACATCGAGCAAAAGCCTAATTGCTAGATCCTTTTGTTTCAGAGATGTTCAACCCATATCTTTTTCGTTTTTGGCCAATTTCACAAATAGATCTTTTGATATCTTGAAGCTCTGATGCTATCTCATGACGTTTTTTCATACTCTTAAGGTAAGCAGCTACTTTGCATAAGTAAGCCTCGATGAAACCATGATGTTGATGGTGGTTTAGTACATGGAGATGATAGATGTAGTCATCCATATTTCCCTTATAAGTTTCATCCATGTTTTCACTCCATGAATATTGTTACCATCTTGATCTCTAACAGCCCTTGCATCTGGTTCTTTTAAGAAACATGTAATGAACTCAAGTTCAACTTTAATGTCCTCAACTTCTTCATGGATACCACTTAGCAAGTCCACATCTTTACCGAGCAAACTTGTTAATTTATCCATAACCAAACTCACAGCCACTTCAGCCATCACAATTTCATTCAAATCCTCAAGATTGCAAGTTTAAATTGTTAAATATGACTCCTATTTTCAGTCAAATTTGAGAAATAATCTTTCAGTTAAACACTATTTATTTGTTTCAATCGAACACTGATTAGTTTAGATTATTTTATTATTATTTGACCTATGAATTTAGCCTATAAATAGGCTCTTTTACAACCTTAGAAAAAACACCCATTAGAGATTAGAACTCATAACACATTTAGAGAATTTTGTGTTTACGTTTTATGAGTTCTTTGTTTTCGAATTTTCGGGGTTTAGTTTTTATCTCCATCTTTTGTACTCTTTGTTCTTTTGCCATTATAGTAAAATTATCTTTGCCCATGGTTTTTTATCCTCTTTAGAGGGGTTTTTTCACGTTAAATTTATGTGTTCAATTTCTCAATTTATTCCGCTATTTTTTCTTGTTCATTGCTTAATCGGGTCGATCCTAACAAGTGGTATCAGAGCTAGTTCAATTTTCATAGATCAGCTCATTCAGAGATGACAACAACAAGGTTTGAAATTGAGAAGTTCGATGGTGAGACAAATTTCAATCTGTGGTAAGTTCGGATGAAGGCAATTCTAGTTCAATCCAGTTTGAAAAAGGTTATTACAGGGAAAAAGCCTAAGAATCTAAATAAAACAGAATGGGAAGAGCTTGATGAAAAGGCTTTGTCCGCAATCCAGTTATGCCTCGCGAATACGGTATTGCAGGAGGTATTGATGGAGAAGACCTCATCTGTCTTGTGGAAAAGGTTAGAAACTCTTTACGCGACTAAGTCTCTGGCTAACGGTTTAGTGTTGAAACAACGTCTATTTACGTTTCGCATGAACGAATGTGAGCTTCTTAGAGATCTCATCAATAAATTCATTACTCTTTTAAATGATTTAAAGAACGTTAAGGTTCATATTGATGATGAAGATCAAACTATGCTATTATTGTGCTCTTTACCCCTTTTATACAAGTCTTTCAGGGAGACCCTGATTTATGGTAGAGACAAACTCTAGTTCGAAGATGTGAAGGGTTATTTGTTGAGTAGAGACAATGTAACACCCCCTAACCCCGTCCCGTTACCGGAATAGGATTACGAGGCATTACTAAACTTATACACTAACATTCATACAAAAATCGAGTCATAAATTTGCTTTCCAATTCAAAACACTCCAAATTTCATCATAAAGTCCCTAATATGGGTCTTCGGGGCCCAATACATGCTTACGAACTAATTTGGGATTAAATTGACAAGTTTGGAAATTTTACTTTGAAGATAGGGACACACGTCCGTGTGGCCTAGGACATGCCCGTGGGACTCACATGGCCGTGGGCAGATTTTGACTTTTTCACACGGCCGTAGAAATAGCCCGTGCAACATAAACAGAGAGGCACACGGCCAGAGCACACACTCATGTGACTTGGCCGTGTGAAAACATGATTTTTGACCATTTTTAAGCTATTTTCACATGCCAAACACATCCATTACATGCCCAAACATTTATTAATTGTTCTTAAATCAAATATCATTCATTGTGCCATTTAAACTTAGCAAATATTCATTCATTCTCTTCAACACCTTTTAAGGATTATATACCATAATTCATTTCGAAATTATACTATATTATCTTACTAATCAAACTCACATAAATTTAACTTCCAAAATATGCATATTTCGTACTATGCTTCAACAACTTTCCTGTTTACTCACTATCATATACAAAATAACACCTTAACCACCTAGGTACATGCCATTTTACCAAAAGAAAAGTATTCACCACTTTGAGTTCGGGATTGGCTTGGATGCTGAGTCCTTAGCTTTCTTTCGTACCTATTCCTGCGCACGGAAACATACCGTACGCTAAGTATACACTCAGTGGTATTTCTGTAAACTAATACTTAAACAAATAATAAGCTATGTATATACATTGTAACTTAAACTTTTACTTTCATAATCTTAGTAGTTTCGTCTCTTACATTCAATTTATATCTTTTACATATCATTCAATATCTTTCAACATAGTATATCAGTCTCAGTCACATAAACGATAACAGTCAGTCTTCAGTACTTTTATTTACCCCTATTAACATGACTCGGCCTTGAACGGATACACGGATCTAACCCACACTCTGGGGATAATGTACAGTGTTTCTTCGGCCAAAGCCGGAATACACTATAAGGGAAACAGTAACATTAATGAAGTAATAGTAATAAATCCACGATTAGGTGCGGTGTACCTCTTCGAACGAATCTGGAGCGATCCACGATGAGTCGACACACATATAGTGTCTCATCGACACATAGTCGGAATATTCCTGAATACTTCTAATCCTATGGCATGCCAATTATATCCGACTAGCCCGACATTGTTAATAGGGTATTCAAATCATATCATAATAATACAGAAACAGTAACAGTTCCATTATACCTTTCATTATACATTCTATAATTAAGAATAGCAATTACATTGTACTAAATTTTAAGCATAGTTTATAGAAATACAAACCGAAATTCTCGAGTTTACTCGATATCCTCGCTCACTTTCTCCTTTCCCTTTTTCGATGATGTTTCCGGTACTATATTGGCTACATAAAATTTAACATTTAAAATTATCAATATATGTTATTTAATAACACACTCTTTAATTTCCATATAACTTTTACAAAAATTCTAATTTAGTACTTCCACCATAACCATTCTAAAACTCTTAAATTTTCAGCATAAAACATTAATTATAGAGTCCTCTCAATTCAATCCCTACTACTACCAAACTTATATTTCTCTTTACAATTTAACTCTTCTCCCACTTCTAACTTGAATTTCTATCAAATTAACACTTAATTCTTCTATTTATTCAACTTAATCAACATCTAAATATTCAATAGCTTTCTAAATTTCAACATAACTCAAGTAGTACTTCTTCCTAGAATTCCATAGACACTAAAATTGCAAGAAAAGGTATCAAATTGACTTACCACTTAAAGCTTGAACCTTAAAACCTTATTTTTCCTTTCTTTTTCTTTCATTTTTCTTTCTTTCTTTCTTGTTCTGTTTCGTTTTCTATTTTGTTTCTTTTTCTTTTATTATTTCTTTTATTTAAACTATTATATTATTAATTTATAATTATTATTTCTTCTTTACTTATAATATAAGTAAACAGATGCTTATACTACACATGTATGTATTATACTTTATACGCATATAATTAATTTTTACCACACATTTGTCACTTTAAGGCTTAATTGTTAATTTAGTCCCTTGGCTTTCCTATAGTTTACAATTAAACCTTCACACTTTATTCAATCTAGTCCTTTCACTAAATTAGCATTAATTCAAGCTAATTCACTTAACCAAAGTCTAATAAACTATACTACTAGTTTCATAAATATTTCTAATAAATATTTACGAATTCATTTTGCGAAAATAATGACCCGAAAATTTAATTTTCCAATGACCTTAAAATTTGGGTCGTTACAGAGAAACTCGACAATGAGCTTCATTTGGATAGTAAGGCAGATAGGCAAGCTTCTGTTTTGATAGCATCAAAGGAACGAGACAAAAGGTGTCGCTATTGTAAAAAATTAGGTCAGGTCAAAGCAGATTGTTATAAACTGCGAAATAAAAGAGCTACTGAGAGTAACGAGGAAGATGTAGCTGGTGCTAATTTGGCCGATGAAAGCGGTGATGATTTCTTGTTAGTGTCAACGAGCGATAACTCTAAGCTCACGTCTGAATGGATCCTAGATTCAAGATGTTCTTTCCACATGTGTCCCAATAGAGAATGGTTCTCCACATACAGTTCGATTGAAGGTGGAGTTGTGCACATAGGAAATGATTCATCTAGTAAGGTATTTGGTATTGGTACTATTAAAATTAAGATACACGATGGGACGATAAGGACACTCTCAGATGTCATGTATGTACCTGATTTACGAAAGAATCTCATCTTCTTGAGTATTTTAGACTTGAAAGGATGCAAAATCAACATCAAGTCGAGCGGCATTAAAATATCTCGTGGAGCTCTCATTTTGTTAAAAAGTAAAAAAGCTGGCAGTCTTTATATTTTGGAAGGTTCTACAGTGACCGATGAAATCATACGTCCCTCGTCCGTTATAGAGTCAAAGTCAACTTATTTGGAGCAGAGGTAACTTGGTCATAGGAGGGAAAAATGTATGACCGTTTCGTTGAAGAAAGGTTCTCTTTTGGATGCAGATTTTGAAAAGTTAGGGCACTGTGTTCGTGAAAATCAGACCCGGGTTAGTTTTGATTTGGCCGTGTACAAGTTGAAGGCTAGAAGTCTTCCAGTTTCTGAGCACAAATTCGACTCAGTTAACTCCCTGCATAGTTCAAGGTAGGCTCGTGGCTGGCTTTGGCAAAGATGGCGTTGTAGAAATATGAGTCAAGGTGGAGATTTGTTAAATATGACTCCTATTTTCAGTCAAATTTGAGAAATAATCTTTCAGTTAAACACTATTTATTTGTTTCAATCAAACATTGATTAGTTTAGATTATTTTATTATTATTTGACCTATGAATTTAGCCTATAAATAGGCTCTTTTACAACCTTAGAAAAACACCCATTAGAGATTAGAACTCATAACATATTTAGAGAATTTTGTGTCTACATTTTGTGGGTTCTTTGTTTTCGGGTTTTCGGGGTTTAGTTTTTATCTCCATCTTTTGTACTTTTTGTTCTTTTGCCATTATAGTAAAATTATCTTTACCCGTAGTTTTTTATCCTCTTTGGAGGGGTTTTTTCATGTTAAATTTGTGTATTCAATTTCTCAATTTATTCCGCTATTTTTCTTATTTGTTGCTTAATTGGGTTGATCCTAGCATAAACAAATAACACCAATTTGGATTTTGGGGCCAAAACAAAGACTTCGTTTACAAGATATTTACTCGCTCCTTTGGCGCCTTCTTATATTTCTGCCTCATATTGTCTTTAATTTTTCTTTTGCCCCAATCCACAAGTTTGGGAAATTTGTGCCCAACCGTATAAATTTCGATACGACCTATAAAACAAGAGATATTTAATACACACAATTTTTATATATTTATTTTACAGTTTGATAAGATATATATATTTGTATGGTGAGTGAATGTGATGATAATTTTTTTTTTAAATTACATTCATTTTAGATGATATATCTTTTTGCCAGTTGAGTCTTAGCTCGATTGGCATAAGCGTTATTATCAACACAGGAGGACGTAGGTTTGAATGTGCTGAAAAGTATTATTCTCTTATTTATAGGTTGAGAAGAGGCTAACATATAACGAGATTATTAAAAAAAAATGTATCCTTATTTTCATTTAGGCTCTGTTTGTTTTTTCCACCGTTTGTTTGGTGGAAAATAAACTCCCATTGTAAAAGCTTTTTCAAGACACGGGAAAATAAGCCTTCTTTTGGGGAAAATGTCTTACACTTTTTTTTTCTGTAAGACATTTTCCAAAACCATAGCCGATGGACAGCGGAAGATGGAGGAGAGGGGCGGTGTCTTATGGAATGTTGCCGTTGTTAACTCTTCACGCCGTCAACGAATATTACTGGCTGCCGTGGAAGCCGCCGGTCACCACCGGTCTTCTCACCGCCAACACTCTGATTTATCTCAGGCCTTCATTCCTAGATTCTCTTCTCCCTTTTGTTGATGAGGTTTAGTTTAATCCTCATCTTATTCTCAAGGTACGAGTAACTTACTCTTTTTCTTTTTCATTTCTGTTCTTAATTATTGTTTATTTCATCCTATCAATTAGGCATTACAGTGCATGATTTATTAACGCCTAAGGAAAAATCAATAATCAAGTAAGAAAGATTATGAATTTGGAGAAACATATAAAGATTTAGGAAATCGTTGAGAGAAACCGTGGATTGATCAAACAAAAATATGAAAATTCTGAAAATTATAGGAAATTATTTACCTAATTTACGAATTATGATCAATTCTCAAGTATATCAATGCTCAGTAAATTAGTTTTCTTCCTTGCAAAATTGTGTGCTGCAACATTGATATACTATCAACTAGATCGAATTATTTGAAAAGGAAAAAAATGTAAGGCATTAATGCAAATCAAATGATTTTGACAATAAAATCCATCATCTTTGTAGACATTGAGAGAGTTCACTGAAGGTCAATCCTGAAAATGGTAAGAAAAGAAAAAAAAAGAAACATAATGGAAGAAACCCTTTGAAAGCATAGCCATTGAAAGGGTTCTTTGAACGTCAGTGAGCCTTGTTACTTTTAAAAATGGTTTCAGATTTATAATTAATCCCTTGGCATAGAATGGTTTGAATCTACTTCATAAATATCCTTTCTTTTTTCTTGTGTTTTACCAATTGTTCAAAACTGATGCCTCATTTTAGCTTCGATCTGGTAAATGGTTTGGTTGTTGTTTTTGTCTTAGCAGTTTTTGGTTTTGCTGTTGCTGCACTTTGGTTGCTGTTTTTGTTTTAGCAGTTTTTGGCCTTTCTCTATAAGATGCCTTACACCCAGGTGTGTTTTTGCAAATAGGAGATTACCTACTTTGTATGTGTGTAATACCTCCTTGTTCTTTTAATTGGGGAGGGGGGATCGACTAGCATTGAGGCAAAAATGCTCAGGTGTGTTTACACTTATTTAAATGGGACAAATTGCTAGTGAGGCTGATTATATTCTTTCTAACAGGTCACCAGCTATTGTAGTAGCTTTCTTGATGAAATCTAAAGTATGGAGGCTTCTACAAAGCTACCAGTGGGTGTCCACAAAACTACCAGTAGGTGAAAGAACGGAGACCATCTGTTGATATAAGTCAAGGTATTTACTAGCTTTGACTTAGATTACCTAATATTTATGGAAGCCATTTTATGTTGTTACCTTAGCTGATTGAATTCATTCGCTTAATTTAAAACTTAAGAATGCCACTTGGTATTATTTGGAAGAGGAGTCAGGTCTAGTGCTGCCGCCATCACTATAAGGTCAGTATGATTGAAATTTAGTTTAGATATTATACACTTTTGAGGCCGCTGTCTGGGGATATAGGAAATTCGCACTTCAGAACTTGCGTACATGATTGCGTGACTCAAGCTAAACTTTAGGTCCAGTAGACATAATAGTTTGTGATGTTTATTCATATGTGAGTTTCACTTTAACATTCTCTAACAGAAGAACAACTTACAAGTTAAAGAGTTTCACTTTAGTTTAGCAATATTTCAATTTCTACTAATTTATAACTACTTACCTCGCTATAATTTTACAATTTTCAGTCTGGATTGAGATCAAATACAACACAGTCAGGTCGGACATCAACTGCAAGCTTTTCAGTGAAGTTGAAATCACCAAATAGGAAACGCCAAACTTGTGGAGATCCTGTAAGCACACAAGAATCAATTGCAAAGTAGAAGCAAGCGAAAAGCTTTGATATTTTGTTAGTTTGATATTGGATATTGGATATTGGATATTTTGGTGTTGGTTGATATTGCTATAGGCACTTTGTTATTGTTGGGTTCTTTTTGCTTGTGCAAATGCTGGATGGGTTGATAAAGGCCTACAATATTTTCACTCAATAAAAGACATACAATGATTAATCCATACTGCTGATCATTGTATTTTTATAATTGACTTATTAGCTCGATGTGGAAATATATGAATTAACACATACTACTGATCATTACTATTGTATAATTGACATATTAGCTCGATTTTATTGCTTTGGTTGTTTTTAATTTATGAAAGTTAATATTTTAGCTTAATAATTGAGTAGTATTATATATTTAATTTGATTTATTTATTTATAAATAAATCATTGTAATATATGTAAAACCAATTTAAAATATAAATTTATTAATATATGTGAAAATAACTTTTCTGGAAAATATTTTCAGGTAATTTGCCAAACAACAGAAAATATTTTACACAGATTCATCCAAGCACCAGAAAAGTAAATCATTTCCAGAAAATTAAATCATTTTCCAAAAATTATTTTCCGGAAAACATTTTATTGGCAAACAAACGGAGCCTTATAATTTGTAAACAATTTATTTCTCTAACGATGATTTTTATGAACAATAAGCTTAAGCTTAAAGCTTGTTAACATTTCAATCTAATTTTTAATTATCTCAGGAAAGAATTTAAATTAATTTGAAATTTGAAATATTTTATTTTGTCAAATAAATAGTTATAAATTTAAAATTTTTAAATATAAAATTTAAGTCACCAAATGCTATCTTTATAAACTTATAAAACAAGTGATTGAATTTCTAGTACGTTAAGATTTAAGAATAAACCCTTGATAATTACATTTCCCTCTCCAAATATGAATGTATCTATATAGAAAAACCTGTTAACATCTCGTTAAAAATCTAATACAAATAATTATATTCTTAATAAATTTTACAAGATGATTTCCACTCTCTCCATGTTAGAAATGACATTAAGTTAGATATCTATCTTTTTGAATGACCAAATTTGTATATAAAAAAAGTTCTTAAACTCCGAATTCATTTATGATTTGAAAGTAATTCGATTATTACTGCCTAATCCAAAATTAAATTATATTATTAGAAATAAATATCAAAATTATACATGAACTTTGGTTCAATATATAATGTCATACATTAATTTTGATTTTGTTCAATTTTATACAGAAAATTTTAGTTTGATTCAATTTTCACAAATTATTAATAATATTATCGAAATAACACGACTTTACATGGATATATTGCATATACAAATAATTATATTAACCCAATATGAAAATAAATGTATGTATCTATTTTTTTAAATATGCACAATTGAATCAAAATCAAAGTTTCATATATACATATAAACCACAAGTCAAATTTCATATATATAATTACATCAAATCAAAATTTAAACATCAAAATATATATTAAACCAAAATTCATATATAAATTTAATATTTATCTAAACAACATTATCCTCAAAATATTCAAATCCACAAATGATGATTGTCCAATTAATACATCTTTTTGTACATATTCATGCTTTGAGTAGTGATCTGCTTTTAGTATTTCTAGGATGCCACTAGTTATATATGTTGGATTTTATTTGAGATTATTTTTAGGTGAAATATTTTATTATTATATTAAAACTAATAAAAAATTGAATATACAGAATTTGATAAAATATTCAAATTGTACTTTATACTCATCTTAAATTACATTTCATTATGATTTAAACTGTTGTTTTTATTATTATATTGAAACAAAATAAAAAAAATTTAAATAGATAAATTTAAATAAATATTGAATTATACTTTATAATAATATTGAATTACATTTTCATTATAATTTAATCTATTCAAGCTTATAAATAAACAATATCATATTATTTCTTACTTAAACATAATAAACATTATTATATTAAAACTAAAAAATTAAATAAATATTAAATTACATTTTTATATTCATCTTGAATTTAGCAATGTAAACTATTAATTCAACTCTTATATTAACACTAAATAAAAATTTTGAGTAGTTGAAATGTGATGAATATTAAATAATATAAATTCATCGAAGTTAAGTTTTTAATTCTACAAACTGAAATAATGAAAAGATTAATATTTGATGCATTGATAGTGTATAATTTTATGTATCATCATCAATGAATCAAATGATATTACTTACAATATTTAAAAATAAATCTAGGTAATGCATAAAAAATATAAAAATAAATTTTATATCAAGTTTAAAAACCCTAAATAAACTCAAACTAATTTTGAGGGTCATAGAAGATAAAAAAAAAATTCTTGAAATATTGAATTTTTGCTAAACATGAAAAGATTAGATGATTGTTCTCATTGAAAGAAAAAAAAAATTGACAGATCATTTAGCAAAATTATTAGCCTTACAATCTAGAGTAAAAGGTTGTCTTGAATATGTAGGTCTTTTGACACCAGAAAGGACAAAGAACCAGGAACTTCCAATAATACAAAATTACAACAAGGAAAGTGAAAAAACAATTGGCAAATGTAAGTTGGTTGAGTACTCATTAATACTTTCGGGAGTTGCTAAAGTTCGAGACTCAAGTTACCTCATCAGCCTAAAAAAAAAAAAAGTATGGCTAAAACTATCGAAATCATTGGTATCTTTCTTGCCTACAACCCAAAGAATGAAACAAATACAAGGGCGATTTTATTGCTTGCCTTTGAGGGAAAAACACTTGGGTAATATGAGGAAAAACAGAAGAAGAAAGCCTAAAGTGCTAGCTTTCATACTTGCAGAGGTTCTCGAATCCCATATATTCATTATGATGAATCTTGTCAATCATGTTTGATATGCCAACGCCACCTACCAAAATATATTTGAGTGAGATTTGAATCCAATGAGTTAGATAGTACCTTTAAAAGGTATCATTCGAATCCCAACATTTTCATTCCTTCCTTTATCATTAAACTATGACTTATTTGTAAATCAGAGCTCACCTAGTGATACTGCGCTAACGAATATGGTGAATGCTAGAATGAAGATAATCAAAGATGCCCTTCCAAATACAATTATCAGCCTTCTCACGACATGTTGTCCAACACAGGCAGCAAAAGTAGCCACAGCAGTGAAGTAGAGAGCTGCCAACAAATAAAAGTATGAAAATAAGTTTAACTCCAGAGCAATGTAGAACGACCACTTTCTCCTCTAATCAAATGATGGCAAACAAACTTACCATAAGGTACTGGAAAACGTTTCAGAAGGTAATATTCTACGACTGACATAGATGAAGAGAAAGTCATGGCAAAGGTTGCTGTGGCACTTGAGACCTACACAGATGCTGATAAGAAGCATAAAGATCAGAATTTAAAAACAGTAGATAGACTCATGATCGTAATGAGATCATGTTACCATCATTTCCAATTTAATGTATGAAGAGAAGGGTGAACTTCAATGTAATAACTTCATGGCATACATTTGAAGGACATAAAGGTACTCACCTGAGGGGGGATACCTAACTCCAAGAATAGTGGACCCATGATAAATCCTCCACCCAGGCCAAGTAGACCACCAACAATCCCGGCTAGTACTCCGAAAAAACAGTAACTAACAAGCTGATGCGCTTGAAAATTTGAGCCTTGTTCTCCCTTGGATGCAATTGCTCTATTTCCTTTGTATAGACTAACTGCCTCATATGCAGATACTGCGACTGAAATTGGGATCTGGGAAACAGAAAGGATGCCTCAAACCAGGTTTAAAAGAAACTGTTATGGCAAGTATCATAACTGATCCATAATGTTCAAATGTTATATCTTGCTCATGCAATTCAAAAAACGGAAAAGAGGCAACAAAGATGAAAAAGATTAGAATGTACCTGCAACAAGTTTAACACCCAATACCCTACAGAACAAGTAGTTGTATGGTTCTGTCATCAAATTAAATGTCATATTTTATCAGTTCTGGTACAACAATTTATATTCTGCAAATACTTAAAACAGTAAATAGAGCTGAAGAAACAAAACCTTGGAAATCTGCAGTACAAGGAATGCAAACCAAACAAAACAAAGAAGCCCAAGTTCTTTCCAGCAAACGTTGTCCAAAACAGTGACCTGCAATTATAGCATTAAATAAGTATTTAGAAAATTCGGACTCATGATTAACAGCAGGGTTACAGTCAACCCACATTTTGGTCTGTGTTATCCTTCGGAGGAACAGTGTTTGGGCCACTGGGTAGAGGCCTGTAATCCACATTTTCACTACTAGTACCTAAAATCATGTGAGAAATATATGGGATTATATCATAAGAAAAAAAAACATGAAAAGATCGCAATGATCTTAAGGATTTGTTAGAGGAAAAAGGCTACTGACCATTTGATTCCAAGCGCCTGGCTGCCTCCTAAAATCCAAGGCAAGCAGATTTCAGATAGCTTTCAAGTAATTATAATAATATAAATATGCCAAACACTGAACGAGAAAGTTTCTTCTTTGGTTTTTAGTGAATTAAAAAGCAAAGCCAAGGCACAAAGTTATGTTTGAAATTAAATATCCTTGAAAACTTTTTAATTGCTCATTCGTGAAAGCCGGAAAAGACTTGAACTCATATTTAAAATCACAATAGAATGGAGAAAAGGTATAAAGAGCTCAGAGTTCTGTGCATATCAATATGAGACTGAGTTAAAAAAGTTACTACCTGCTTCAGTATGGTTTCCTTTTTCCATGTTTCGACACCCTTGAAGAATGCCTTGGTTGATGTTCCTACAAGTCACACCATCAAAATTGATAGATAGTGCACATTATCCCCAGTAAATACAACAACAAATCAGCAAACAGCTTACCTACAAAGAGAATAATAAGTAAAACTGTGACCATCCAGTCCGCAAAGATCACATTAAAAGCGACTCCTATGCTAATTCCAAGCATGAGCATTGGCTGGATAAGAAGAGCCAAATCATAATCAATGATAGGCATATCAAGTGTGGGGTGCCTTAGCTTAAGGTTGTAGTAAACAGTTGAAGCTGCTGCACCCATGATCATACCTAAAATTGCAAAAACATAGAATCAATGAACTCATATAGAGTATAACAAATCATCTGTGACCTTTGAAGTTCTTAAAATGCTACACAAAGAACTAACATAATTTATACATATTTTTTTCTCATTTTTTTCCTGGCCATAGATTTTTCAAAATAATCATATCTAGCATACAAACAAATGGTAACTGCAACTTTGTCTTACTCAAAAGATGAGTTTAAACCATTCTTGACGTTTTTGAAATCTACTTTGGGCTTTGTAACAAGCTGAGTAAATTTCAATTTTGTTCCCTTCAGAAAGGAATCATGATTTAACAACAGAACTCTTCAATAAAATTATAATAAATTCCACTTTTAGCATAAATTCAAGGGCCTATGCAGCCAATATCAGAAACAGTTAGGGAAAAAAATGCTAAAGCAACACAAAAACTCTTAAAATTTACCCTTAAATAAATCCATAGATCCCTATATTACTCCTATTAAATCCTTAACCTTTAATTTACATTCAAGTAAGTTCTAACTTTAATTTGTATCCTGATAAGCCTTAACCTTTATTTTGCATGCAAATAAGACCTTAAGATTAATCAATTCAGTGAAGTAAGTGCTATTCAAATGTAATAAGATTATTTCAGTAAAAAAAAAATGTAATAAGAATATAAAGATTTACTATAGAATAATTTAGGTGTTTTTTAGTATTTTAGCAAAGGAAATACTGTGCATTTCTTTTCTTTCTTCATAATAAAAATCTTTACATATATACTTTACCTAATTCTAAAGTCACACTTGTTCAAATGTAAAAATTTCTTCATGCCATTGCAAAGATGTTTTAAGAAAAGAAAAAAAAAAAGAAAAAGAAAACCTTACATTTTGAAATAGCTGTTGCAGACTTTGGATCAAACCCAACAATGAGGCTAAGCATGGGAACAAAAATGCCACCTCCACCTACCCCTCCTACACTCCCAAACGCTGCCCCACAAAATCCAATAGAAGTTCCCAGCACAGATTGCCAATTAAATTCCATTTCCTACACCAAAACAAATAATAATAATAATAATGATAATAATTCCACAAAAAAAATGATAATAGGCTTTTTGATGACAAAAGGTATAATCACAGGAAAGTATATTGAATTTGAATTTGAATTTGAATATGTTCTCACAGGCCAAACATGGTGATAACCTGATTGATCAGGTTTCCATAAGAAATGAATAGCTTTGACAAAATAATTATCATTCCTTTTAGATTCCTCGCTCGATTCTCCATTCTTCAAGCTTCTCTCAGCTGAAACTAATATGAAAGCCAAACCAAAGTTAATGAAATTCAACATTATCGATCTCGCAACGTCCTGTTTTATTCCAAACCAAGCCATCTTTGAATTGAAAGAGAAAGTGATTTTCGGGGTTTCGGATTTAGGGAAATTATTTGAAAAAATAAAAATTGGCACCAAAACTATATATAGCAAAAGAAAGAAGGGTCTTTGACTGTATTTCTTTATTACGTCACTCGTCTCTGTGGATGATATCATGATAAGTTTGTGAGGTCAACGTTTTATTATTAATTTTCTTTGTTTGGAAGTAGTTAACTTCGAGCGGACCCCCACTTCCTCAGGCTTCCCCTCCCATCTCCGCTTTACGTACTTTATATCTTTGTGTATGATTGGTATGAATATTCTTAATATAGGAGGAGCCGAATTTAAGTGCAAAAATGTATTATTCTCTTATATCCTCTACTGCTTCCCAACTTACCCAGACTCTATCCAACTTTCTACTGCTTCCCAGAGCTCTATATCCTCTTCTAGTGGTTCTCAGAACAATTATATGAACCCTCTCTATCATCATCTTCAACCCTTATATCAACAATTGGTGTCATATGTAAAAGGAGAGCATGAAACCATGTTTTATCTAACAAGAAGAATCCAAAAATGCAAAACCAAAAGATCCCAGCCAAGTACCAATAGTAGCACAACCTAGTTGCCTTATCCATGCCGTTCAACATAACCAACCCCCCAAAAATAGGCAAATGGTTCCAATTTGACCTCTATATGACTAGTATCTTTATTACAATGACTATTCATGTAATGATCCACACTATGATGGTTATCACCAATATGCTCTACGAAACTACACAAAAACTCAACCCCTATACTATCTTAGGAATCAAAACCATCCGCCACACCTGTCATCCCTAACAGAAAACCCCACTATCTACAACATACTCCAAACAACCAATAGTACTAGTTACAAACTCAATTGAAACTCCTCCAAATCCTAGTTTGAACAACAAGAGTTTCTACATTAAAATGTCTAAGAACTTATAGGTGGCTAGAACAATCTTCCCCAAAAGGAGAACCCCACTCCAAAAAGAACTATCCCCTAAAACGAAAGACGTAGCTTTCTTAGCCTTTGGTGGACGCAACAACCAGAATAGAGCATCAGGATATGATGAGTATGAACTTTTAAGTTTTTGCTCCTCAATAGAAAAATGCATCTACTAAGGAAAAGATGGAAGCATGGAGAAATGAGATGAGTACTCTACTGAAAAACAGGTCCTACGACGTAGAATGGGCCACCTCCAAGTTAAAGAGAAAAGCCATTTGCGAGGAGTGATGTCAATTAACGATTTGACAAAGAAGTCCCACCCAAACTCAAAGAAAAGGTGGTAGATAGATTTCAACAAAAGAAATGAGAAAGAAGTTGTGGATGATAGCACAACCCTTTGGTGGTCTCCATGATGATCGGTATTATGAGGTCAAGAGAATAATGATTGGCTGTGGTAGTGCAGTTGAAGTGTTGCATCAAGAAGCCTTCTAGCAGATGGTCCTCTAAGAACGAGAACTAAAAATGGTGAACCCCATCTTTAGCTTTACTACCCAACCTATTGAGCTGAAAGGTTCCATATAACCTTCTCGGTAGCTATGGGAAACTACAGACACACTACCATTAAGATGGAAGAATTTAAGTCGACCATTGATGAAGAAAGCCAAGATACTTTTAAGGACCCTCCGTGTTAAGGTGAAGTTGTCTACCCCAACAAGAATGGTACATGCAGTCCAACCAACAAAAAACGAGGCAATGTCATGTCATTTTTAATTGATATCTTATATGTTTTTATAATTTAAATTTAAATTTAAAAATATTTTTTACTATTTAAATTGAGTTTGGCCCACTGGGCCAAGCAGACCATCCTACCCTTGTACGAGTCTATACTATGACTAAACGGAAGTTCGCAACCCACCCTTATTAGGAGCTAGGGTTACTTCCCATCATATATGTATTGTGCCTATTGGATATTCTATATGTATTTGGTACAACTTTATGTTTCTTCTTCATCTTTAAACCAATCCACATAATTTATTCAACTCAAAATATTATTTATTTATTTAATTCACTCAATTAAATTATTTTCTTAGCATAACTCTAATTTCATTAAAATCATGACAACTTCACCGTACTAAAATCTCTGAGTAAATGAATTTAATTGTTTTGTTCAATAAAATTGTGATGACTATTAATTTAATTTTTACTTCAAACTTCAATTATTTAATTATAATTAATTAAATAATAATTTAAAGAAATTAATTTAATGTCTAAACCATTTCTTGTTCATAATGAGAAAATACATTCAGTGTGGATATTGATATATGTAATATATTTCTCTAGTTTGTCATTTTTATAGCTCGTGCTAATTCCATGCACATAGATCAACAAATTGATTTATTTACTCCTAGATTATCAAAAGCAATCGAATTAGATTTGAAAATGCAAACCCCAATTTGGTTCAAGCAATGAGTTTGGCACAAGCATTTGAGAAGAAACAACAGTTAATTAGCTTTGTCAACTTGTACGGCACATCATGATAAAATATAATTTCAAACTTGATGAGAACTTCTCTCGTGGCACCCATGGCAGCGTCATATGTCAATTCGAACGGAAGTTCGTCATCGGAAAAAAAACCTCTAATGTCAGTAAGATGAGCTATCATTTTATTAAAAATTTAACTCGTATAGAGATGATAAAGTGAAGAGGCAAAGGACTTTATTATAATTGTGATGAACTATACTCGTTCAGACACCGATTATTTTGGTTGGATATAAAATATCCTAATTATATTGTGCAAAATCAAGAGTGTAGGGAAACTGAAATATCTTAACAGGCATAAAAAATGCACGAGCTGTTCAATTTCGAGCTTGCAAACAAGTTTTTTTTCCAAGATGAGAGTAATGTTAGACGCCAATTAATTATTAGATCAATTTATTATTTTATTAAAAAAATTATTTATGAATATTTTATATCTTTAAAAGATTTTTTTTAATTAAAAGTATTTTTTAAAAGATATTAGGAGTTTATTTATTTAGCTTTTAAGTTTTTTATTCAAAAAAGTAAATTTATGCAACCTCTATTTAAGAAGTTGATTTATTTAGCTTATAAGCTTATAAAACTCTCTTAACGAGTCTAAGGTTTGGAATTACATTCGACGAATTCCATTTGTTCATTATAGATTTGCGCGAAAGAAATCAAAACAAGGGGAAAAGCCTCACAGAGAAACGATCTTGCTACAAATTGTTTGGTGACTCAACCCGTAACTCAGTACCGTAACATTGAGGGACTTGTCCTCCTTTTAATCTTGCAGGTCCAGATCGACTCACTTGGAGGTGGTCAAAACTCGGCAATCTCTTGGTGGTTGATGCTTATAGACATCTCATTAAAGAGAAACCGGATAAAAAAGATGATACATGGATAGTAATCCGAAGTTAGAAAGGACAACAAAGAATTCGGTAATTTCTCTGGCTTCTTTTAAATGATAAGTTGCTTACCAATAGCGAAAGATGCCAATGCAGCATGGTGAATGAAGGCACATGCCAAATATATGGAAGGTCCCAACAATCTGAGACTACCATGGTTTTCCAATCGTCTGGGGAAGGATTGTAACAACTGATAGATTGCAAAACTTCAACAGCTTGCCGCTTAAAACTTGGTTGCTCGATAATTTACAGGATGATCAGGTTCAAAATGTTGATGGGGTACCATGGAGCTTTCTCTTTGGCGTGTTGTGTTGACTCATCTGGAGAAGTCAAAATCTGATTGTCTTCAAAGGTGAGCCTTTTGGTTCTGAAGCACTAGTGAGGAAACGATACGCAATTGCTAAAGTTGCTATGGAAGCTTACATTAAGGGTAGTGAGCAAAAACAATCAAGAGTAAAATGGGAAGTACCACACAAGGGATGGTGGAAATCAAATACTGATGGTGCTTGTACAATGGATGATTTTAAAATTGCCACTAGAGGATATTTCGAGGTGACCAAGGCTGCTGGAAACTGGGTTATTGTGGTAATATTAGGACCGACTCTATTCTTCAGACTGAGCTATGGGCTATACTAGATGGATTGGTGATGGCATGGGAATTGGGAGTTCAACAATTGATAGTAGAAAGTGAAGTAAAGGAACAACTGGTTTAATCATTGAGGGAACAAACAACAGATAACACCTCGGCTTCGATCAGAAACATATCACTGTTTAGTAAACGAGATTGGTCTTTACAATTCAAACATGTTTAAAGAGAAGTCAATCTTGGTGCAGATCATAATGCAAAGGTGGGACTCCAAGCAAGTCAAGGGCTGAAGCGATTCTATGATCTACCTATAGGCATCAACAATATTCTGTTTGCTGATGGTGCAGAACCTCCTTGTAATCAATATAGATCTTCGTAATATTTCATTGAGTAATCTGCTATTTTCTACAAAAAACAATAATGTTAAAGGACCTTGCTTACTCTTAATGTTGTTCAGCAATAACCATCTTTGTGTCCAGACTTTAGATCTTCTGGCTGGAACCTGTCAGTACTAATTGTCAATCCAAACCATACAACTCTTGAAGAGCTACTGTCACGCTGCAACCAGATGGGCACTGGTTCACATATTGGGCTACAAATCAAGTATTATGGTTAGTTATGGCAGGTTTAAAGGTGAGTTGCTACTCAACTTCAGTGATCTCGTATCGTTTTCCATCCCAAACTGTACATCGATTCCCTGTTTACAAACATCTCTTCCTGTGAAAATACTCTTCCAAGTCCGAGTGAAGGTGTTAAGCTTCTAATCACCCGATCAATATTTTGACGGATTTCTTTTGGCATTTTCACACGAGCCATTACATTCACTTGTATAGTGAGCGTCTTTGATAAATACAGTAGTCGACTAATTTTGAGAAAAGAGTTCATTTTCTTTTTGTTGAAAGGGTAGCACATAGTGGTAATTATGCAAGGGGAGCTCAAGTGGTCGAAGCCGAATTTGTGAAGAGCTAGAGAGCAAGACCAACCCATTTGGTTACGACTTTCTGTATAAATATTTCTCATTAAGTATATTACCAGTTTTACTTTGAACCCTCAAATTGCCATCCTCAGATTCCCATTAGGCCATAACCGCACCAAATACAAGAGAAAGAACTATAAAAAAATGGGGAACAAAGGACTAAACTTCGCCAGCTTGTTGACTCATGGATTATAAGTTATAACAAGAAATGCCTTGTATGTCGCAAATAAAATGGGTTCTTCAACGTTATTTAGAGTTTACAATATCAACAATTCCTTTGTGGCTGAATGAGTTGGGGGCCCTTTTATGCCTACCACACGTTCAAAGGAATGCTGCTGTAAACGCCCCAAAAGCTAGCAAGGGTATCAGGATTTTATTTGCTTCAGATGCCAAGTAATGCGTCAAACATATGGCATTTAGGCTTGAATAAACGGCGTAAAGAGAAAAGGGCTTTCTCTAGTATCTACAGCGAAAGTTTATTTTTGTCAAGATTAACATGCCGATTGAATCAGCAATTCACCAAAATAAAAGAAAATCAGAAGCTGGAGAGATTTGACCATGGGCCAAAACAAAGAATGCAAGAATATATTCTAGATAACATTCCTTTCGATGCATTCCTATGATTACATTTTCATTCCTATTAGATCGGGTAAGAAACAATGGCATTTTATGGCATTTCCATTTTCCAGCATCTAGGAAACAAAAAGTACACAATTATATAGTTCCAGCTCTAAAATAAACTTGAACTGCAAAGCTAATGGAACATATATATCTGATTTTGCAAAACATTTCAAGTATTGACGCCTAACTCAGCCTAATAGTACAGGTTCACTAAACCACGTTCAAAATCTCTTTGGGTTTTTCCCACACCAAGTGAAAAAGAAGCACATCTCCAAATGCAATAAATAACAAACAAGACATTTACGAAATTTGAGTAATATAAGATAATCTATGGATGACATCACTATCTCACGAAGCACAAAGTATACTCAACAATCAAAATAAGTTGAACAGATTCATAACAAAGTAAAACTTACCATTTGTAAATATTACTTGAAAAATAAAAGTAACACAGTTGATAAAAACACAAAACTTGTGTTTATAGGAATCTGAAAAGAAAACACCACAATTAAACTTATGAAGCAGCTACAGCTGCCTTCTTCCTTGGAGCTGCTTCAGTACCTGCCAAGAATTTAAGCACCAACCCATTATTATACACATATTAGTCAAACAAAGACAACATACAATACAATAAGAAGTTACCATTACCTTCTCTAAAGCCAGTTTTGAATCTCCTGGGCACATGACGAAGATATCTCATGCGGCCAGTCCCGGTGGTTTTTCTTCTAATAGCCTTCATACTCCAGTTATCTGAAGCCAAAAACACAAGCCAGTAATATTGCAATTAAAATCACTGTTCAGCAGACAGAATTGACTGAAAATATAGATCAGCTAAAACTCCAACAGCTATCTTTAACCAAGCCAGGGCCATCAACAATGGCTTAATATATTTTAACCCAAAATTAAAACTACAGTCAGGGCAGGAAAGATCAAATGATACAACAGGAAATATGGTTCATGATCTGTTAAACTAAAACCTAAATCAAGAAAGATGAAAACTTTAATTTGCCAGCCTTCGTCTAAGTTCAGCTAAGAAAACTAAAAACAGAGCTAAAATTACTAAAATAAATAGACTAGGGAAGGGGGAATCTAAAGCAAAGAAGCAAAAGAATATTTACATTTTCGGATGCGGCTGGCAGGATAGCCACAAGCACCGCAACGGCTCTTTTGGAGATGGAAGCTTCGACGTCCACATCGAACGCAGAGAGTATGAGTCTTGTTCCTTCTCTTTCCAAAGCTTCCAGTTCCTTTACCCTATAAGAAAAAAAGGAATGTTCACAATCAATTTCAATTTCTTTATAAGCAACAATAGCGAATAGAGTCATTTCAAAAATAATAATACCATTTCTTCTGTTGGTGGTGCTGCAAAAACCCTAGAATTGTGAGGGGCTTTGTCTCTGCGGAGAGAGCTTTGACGGAAAAAGTGTTTTTAATCTAACAAATATATGAATTCCGGATTAGGGTTTTTACGGTTCCCTTGTGAGAATTGGTTTTAGGCTTTCGGGTCTCCGGGTTTTGGGTTACAACAAACGATCAGACCCAAAAACCATAGTGTTGCAGCCCAATTATTATATGGATCAGACCATGTTCTAGGAAATATTTTCTTTGGAAAATTTTTATACAATTTAACAGGGTTAATATATTATTTGATATTTAATTAAGTACTTATCGTTTTTTACTAGAACACACTTGTTAAGTATTCATTGTGTCACATGATGTCATTTGATTTGGTTACTAAATTGAATCTTGAACCAAATTAATGTACCAAATTGAGACAAAAAAATTCATATATCAAATTAAACCTTAAAAAAAACTAAAATACCAAATACTATATTAACTCAACTTAAAATGATTCGTATGAAAATAGTAAAATTTAAATTTTAAAAGAAATAAATTAAAATTAAAATTAATTACTCGGATCATATCAATTACATAAAATGCTTAAATGTAAGGATTATATATATATGATGGCCGTGATTAAGCCACCACTTGGCACGCGCTGGATGTTTACGTACACTTAAAATGGGAAGTAAGAAATGGCAAAATTGGGTATCATCATCAGCTTGTGTGGATGACAAAACACAGCTTAGCCAATAGCCAAGGACCATAATTGCTGCTTAACTAACAAACTAAGGGCTGATCTTTAAAAACATACTTTAATGTTGATCTAACTCCATACAACCCCTTTTGTTGGTTGGCTAAACCTAATCATTTTTCTTAAATATTTAAGTCCTAATTTAATTTAGTGCCTAATGCATATCCCAATTACTAAAGGGTGGAATTCACTTATATCGGTGTTAATGTGTAGAAGTTTCACTCTTTTTTTTTTTTTTTTTTTTAAATTTTTAATATTTTAACAATTCAGCTAACATGTAGTTATTTATGTAGATTATGCATATCAAGTTTAACATAAATTAAATTTTATTAACTAATCGTTTTATCTAAAAATAATTAGTCACTAAATATATATTAATATAGACAATATTTTAAATTAATATGATAGAGATAGTTGATCAATTCAGAAATTTGCATACATGACAAGTTAAATATCTTAATGATTTCAATGGTCGGATTGTTAAAATATTAGCCTTATAAAAAGTTACCGAAGAGAGTAAAACCACTGTAATTTTATACCGATGTAAGTGAATTCTTCTCTTATGAAAAGACAAAAATTATAAAATTATATAGTCTTTAGTTTAACGATAAAAAAAAAGCTTTTACGAGTTTTGAACTTATATCACTTTTTCAACATTAAAAATATTTAAGAAACCAAATGATATGAAAAATCATTTTTTTAAGTATTGCCATTACAAAATCACTACAATCACAAGTAAAATACATGTACAAATATATATCCGATGAACTATAATATAAAAATAAATCAATATAAAACACATCAAATAAAAAATCGAATATAACTAATCAAACCGAATAAAACTTATACATAACATACATAAAACAAAATAAAAATTCAAACCTAATAATTACACATTTTGAAACTCAAATCCGAAAGAGTAATTAAAAAATTTCATATCGATCGTGGTTTAGAGGAGCTAGCTAGCTAGCATTAATTAAGGTTAAGAAAAGGTGATTAGAGCAGTGTATATATATTGCTTTAATTAGTTAAAAAGGGGTCCTCACAGCATTATCTTTTTTTTTTTTTTTGATCATAGCATAAAAGTAAGATACCAATTAATAGCTTTGAGAGAGATAACGTGGGTTGGTCAGTCAAGTCTCATCTCATGTAATGAATCATTAGAGATTTTTTCCTTAACTAATTAAAAGAGAAAAAAAATTAAAATTAATAAAAGGAAGAGGAAACAAGATAAGCATGGCGAAGTGACAGTTGATGGTAATAAAAGCCCAAAAGGGGAGGGGTGGGGGTGGGGGTGCAGATGGGCACATGAGAAGTTGTGAACCATACAAGTGCTAGTATCGTGGTCTATTGTTGATTGCCTTTAATAAGATTGCAGTGTGCAGACCAAGAAAAAAACCCTTTTTGACGTTGATATTTTCTACCTGTTTTTAACATCCCTTGACTCTCATATACTCCAGCACATACATTAAACAACATGTTCCTATAATTTACATCATTATATTGGGATCCTAACAGCTCTGCATTTAGAGACGATATTGTGGCATATATATATATACCTATCAACTTTAAAAAAAAAAAAAAGAAGTAAATTCATGGTAAAAGCACTTCATCTATATTTCTTGATTTTAATATTGAGTAATTCAATTTTTATAAAAAAAATTGAAGTAATTTAAGTTTTAAAAATAAGCTATTAAGAGTAAAGTAATTTAAGTTTTAAAAATAAGCTATTAAGAGTAATTAATCACGATATTAATGTTTTTTATTAATTATATTGAATTTAATCTTCGACAACGATAAAATTAAAATATTTTTGAAAGGTCGAGATTAAATTGTATAATATTATAATAGTAAAAATATAATTCTGTCATTTTAATAGTCTATATCTTTATAATTTTAAAAAAGTTGAATCAAAATTTCATTATTTTGAGTTTCAAAGTACAATTTTACTATTATTAATTTAAAATTTTATGAATTATTTAGGAGTCAAAGGAGAAATTTTTCATTTTAGGGAGACCGAGTCTCTGCCAACCATCCCTAGCTCTACCTTTGGTCCTTGATGTTTATACATTTTGTGTAAATGGGAATAAAATGTGTAAATATTATTACAAGCTAAATTTAATAAATTAGGATCAAATTCATATAATATATAATATTTGAGAGCTAAATTTATAATTATACCAACAAAAAATATGTACAATTAACTCAAAAATATTAACCTTGTGATTATTTAATCACTTTTAAATTTATAGGATTGAACTACTCTAATTTTTTAAAAAATTTATTTATTTAATAACGAAACTAAGAAAAACACAAAAGTTTTTTTTTTTTACCATAAATACATCAAATTATTTGAAAACAAATTTCATTGCATCAATCAAAATCCAACTGAATTGACAAAACAACTCAACTGTTCCAGGTGACAAACAATGGGTACAAAGTCCATCCTTTTTTCTCCTTATTATGGTGTGGACACTTTGTATAACCTTTTAGATTAAAAGAAAAGATTTGAAGTGGAGGGGTGGGGTGGGGTGGGGTGGGAATCTGTATGTTACATCTGCCTGCCCATTGCTCCTTACCCTTTTATTTTTCTGAAGTTAATTAATTTCCTTTCATTTTTGCTCAACCAGTTTTGCCCAACTTGCAAAGGGAAAGGGGACTACCAGCTACTTTTTTCCTTTAAATATATAGATTAAAATTTTACTTATTTAGAATAATATTACTAATTAACATATAATCAATGGGAATTTCTTTCCTTTACAAATAAATTTGAAATATTAATATATTTTTTATTTTTAAAATTATAATTATCTGATAATAATAAAAACTAACCATTATATTCATATATCACTAAAGCTTTAGTTCATAGAATGAGGAAAAAAAAACAATCGGAAGTTGAAAAATTAAAAGATTTGCCATTTGAATTTTGAATGATTTGTTTTTATATATTAAAATAAAAAATTATCATTCGTCCTATCTTCTTTCCTCTTACGTTTTCTTTGTGAGATTTCATCATTGGTATTCATACGTTTATGTCAGCCGAATTTAAGCATAGGATACGAATTAATAAATATATTACAGCAGAGTAATAAGATTTCTGGTCTTTTTTAAATGCACATATTTAAGTTCTCATCAATAGTCGGGTGGTCCAAAGCTTCTACTACCAGGAATGAAATCATTTGACCTAGTTTCTTGGTTGGGATGAAGCATTCTATACAAGCACACCCCATAAACTAGAAAGAAAGATTGTATAAATGAGAAAGATGTAATAAAATATAGGTTGAAAAACACAATTATATTGCTTTGCAAAAACAAATACCAAACATCATATATTCAGCTTGCTCTGACAAATCTATCTTCTTCTTTTTTTTTTTTCCTCTCTTTGTGGATAAAGAAAAGTGATGCCTAATTACAGAAAAATGAAATGGCAATGTACAATATCTAAGATATATAGTCTAAGGTCCCCCCCCCCCCTTCCACAATCCAAAACAACATCAACCCTTTTTTCTCTTAACACTTTGAAATTCAACTCCTTTAATCTTCCGCCTTCCCAAGGCCTGGCTGCTGCCTTATCTGGTGTCATCTTCACATTAAGATGAAGGGTTCATTGAGACAACTCTCTCCCTTTTTTCTCTCTTTTCTTTCTTTTTGTTTTTTCTTCTTCTTGTCATTTGAAGAATCAAACCTCGCACTTGTAGGTGTTTGGATACAAAGGCCAGGTAGGGAATTAGGATAGGTTGTGTAGTATGTATAGTTGTTATCTTCAACCAAAATCTGTATGTCTCTTATCTCACTTCAAAAACTTCGGAAAGAACAAAATTTGAAGGATCATAATGATGATGATTGGTGCAGCAGTGAATTAGTGAAGGCCAAACGATGCTTTGCCTCTTCTTTCCAACACCGTTGAATGTCTTCTGCAATCCTGATAGCATCCATTGATGTACCTAGCAGTCCACGTTTAGTGAACCCCACCGCGTATAGCCCATATTCACCTTTCCATCCATTAGGGAATGGCCTTCGAGGGTACCCATCTTTCTCTGAGAACATCACTTTTTCCTGACAATTTTTTCATTTGCTCTTTTTTTAGAATCAAGTTGTGAAGAATTTTAACTTAAATAGCTTAAAGAATCATAGATAATAATAAATAAAAAAAACGAAAGAAAAGGTTGTAAAATTAAGCTTTGTATACCTTTAGCCAAGAGGGTACATTGCTTTTATAACCGGTTGCTAATATGATTGCATCAAAGTTCTCAGTTGTGCCATTGACAAACTCCACAGCATGTCGTTTTAGGCTCTTGATGCTCGGACGTACCTACAGCAACAACAGTTCTAAATTAAGAATTGTGAATATATATACACATAAATAAATATGCAAATGTAGTATGTAATTAGAAAGAAAACTTCCAAATGCAAAGAAAATTCTAAAATTCCATAATCAAAAGTTCTATAATTGATAAAAGAATAACTTTCAAATTCGGATCGAATGGTAAAAAAAAATTGACATTTCTTATATAAAATCATGTTTTTGAGAAAAAAAAATTTAGGATCAAAATGATTTTTTTCTAAGAAAAGAAATGGAGCGCAATTATTGCGAAACAATATATTCCGGCAAAAGGAAAAGCAACTGGTACGATTGTTTGAAACACAGTATTATAGGATCAATCAAACACTTGACATTTAGTTGCCAAAGGAAAGAAAAAAAAAAAGTGATGTGATAAGGGGAAAGTACCTTAATGTCTCCACTTTTGATTTTAGCAAGCGTGCCAACATCTAAAACGGGGGTCTTTCCCGATAGATTCTTGAGTTGAAGGGGACCCAAGTGCGGGCGAGCCAATCCGAAGCGAGCAGTGTCACCGAGCGTCAACCATGATACAATCAACAGGAAACGGTCGACCAGTCGCAAGGGAAACCACTTGAGCAGCCACATCGATAATCCGAATGTTGATGTCCCTAGCATCTCTTGTGGGAGGACATGGACCTTCAGTTTCATAATCCAAACACTTTACTTATAATGTCTTACAAACATAGCATAAAACATGGAGTTGAAGAAAAGGGTGGAGATTCATGATTAAGACAACATATATAGATATATAGGATCCTAACTAGAAAATATATATATTTTACGATGTTGCGCATGCTTGGGAATCCCAAGAAAGTGAAAGATCAAAGATCTTTGTTCTTTCTTTTTGTCTACCTAATTTTAGTATAGTAAGTTTGCTTTGGTCGGTCTTTTTTAACTGATTCAACCCTTTGGAACTTGTAGCCACGCAGATTCTGGCAATATCTGTCAATTACAAGCTCTTAGCTAGCTTGTCTAATGATTCCATTTGATTATACTTACTAAGCAATAATCACCTTTTTAATGATATTTTATCTGGTTTTTTCTCGATTTATATGAAATTTGAGAGAAAACCTAAAATTGACGAAAATTTGTTCAATCAAAAACCACCCTTTTTCTTAACTAGATCAAGAATTTTAAAGTCTGAGGGGACAGTTTGAGAAACCCTTTTTTCTTTTCCTTTTTTTCTTCCAATCACCTTTGTGAAAAAACAATCCAAAAAGTTGAAAGAAAAATCCCATAGTGGGTGTGATTTTTGCTTTAATGTTTAGAAAGAGAAGAGAAAATATAATTTTTTAAAAAGAAAAGAAGAGTTCTTACTGTATCTCTGACCACCAGTGAAGGCCTAGCATTATGATTGCAAAGGTCCAAACACACCTCCATGCCTGAATTCCCACACCCCACCACCAAAACCCTTTTCCCTCTAAACTCTTCTCCACTTTTATATAAACTTGTATGCCTTATGTCCCCACTGAATTCCCCCATTCCTTCCATCTCCGGCATCATCGCCTCCGCATTCTCTCCCGTCGCCACCACCAACCACCGGCACACGTATTCCATCTCTTTCCCTTTAACCCCAACACTTGTCACGCGCCAAAACCCCAGCGTCGGATCATACTCAGCTTGTGAAACCGTCTCGTTGAACCTAGGCTTAATATCAAACTTCCTAGCGTAAGCTTCCAAGTAGTCCACGAATTGTTGCTTGCTAGGGTAAGTAGGGAAACCAGTAGGGAACCCCATCAAAGGAAGCTCACAAAACTGCTTCGGCAAATGAAGACGAAGACGGTCATACGTCTTGAGTTGCCACAAAGATGCTATGCAGTTGGATCTTTCTAGGATTACACTCGGAACACCTTTCTCTTTCAAGCAAGCGGCGGTTGCTAAACCCGAAGGCCCGGCGCCGACGATAACTGGCCCCGGAACACATAAGCAACTGGACGACGACGATGATGACTCTTTCATCTTCTCCAAAAACATGGGATCATGAGCTTGTTTTCCTTCTATTTCACTCAAGTAGTCCATGAACTGATAATTATTAAATTACTAACTGGTAATTGAGCTCAAGAAGAACAAAAACAGGAGTGAAGAGAAAGCATTTGAGATTAGATTTTTATAAGGGAATTGTCCCTTGAAACTAGGAGTGGATTAAGAATATAAGAGGATACTTATCCACTTATATGAAACTGAGTTGTTTTGAATGAATCTATCTGAATTTTGGTTCTTTATGAACGGTTTAGCGAAAGATGAGCAAAGAACTTCTGGGGCTTAATCAGCATTCATTCATTTAAACAGAGAGAGAGAGAGATGGGAAGAATGAAAAAACAAAATTGAAAGAAAATAAGATGAAGAGAGTGGAAGATGGTGATATGTCAGTAACATCCTATATATATAGATTTATATATATTCCTTTTGTTCATTCAAGAATTTATTTTCACAAGGGAATTAAGTTTGAGAAGTGGTAAAGGAGGGGCAAATATTAAATCAAGTAGGGACATTTTATTAATTTAATAAAAAAAAGGAATTGAATGTCAGGAACTGTAAATATTTACTACTCAAACACCTCTAAATGGGAACGTCACCCTATCTGTCATAGCAGAAACTTAGAGAACTCATTGGGTGAGCATTTAATTAGTAAAAGAACTATCGAGTTTCACCTCTTTTTATAATTAATCCTTAACTTTAATCCCAAATAGGATAAGTTAGACAGTGGTGATTACATCTAGAAGATTGTTGGTACGATTTTCACTGGATTTGCAGTTCTGATTATGGTCATATTCAATTTCCATTTTTTATTCTGATTCGAGGGTCGGTTTTATTTAAAGACAATGGCGGTCTTATGTTTCAATTAGGAAAGTTAATCGAAAGCAAAGATGGAAAGCCATTTTCCTCTATCACTGCTCAATTGAAGTGATGAATGATCGTACACTTCTTCATAAATTCTGTTCTATCTTTCTGATTTGGTTTCTAACTGTGACAATATATTTTAATTGAGCCCTATTTCAACTTAAATAATATTTTTATTTAAATTTAATGATAAAATATATTTTAGCGTTTTTGAGTTTTTAAGTTTAAGATAGGTAGTAATATGAATTGTATTAAAATTATTATAAAAAATATTTTTATAAAATTCGATCTGTTACTTACCTCATCTCATGAAACATGTGTATTACGACTAAGTGTCATTCATTATGCAGATCTCAACTCAATTAAAAAATATCAAATATCAAATTATTTTTTGAAATAACAAACATAGACTTTTTTATCTTTTTATATAAAATTTATAATCTATATAAAAGCATAAGTTTAAAAAACTTTTGAATTGACGATGATACTTTTTATTTTCTATTATATTACTGAAATCACATATAAAACTATTAAAAAAAGTTTGAATAAGATAGAAGTTGTGATAATTATATATTTTGAAAATTATAATTTAACAGGAATTATGATAATTATGCATTAAAAATAATTATAATTGAATTTAAAATTATTAGTTAAAAAAGTTATGTTAATCTTGAAATAAAGTTATTACTTGAATGAAACTTTAATCATAAAATATAGGAAAAACATATGATAATTATAAATTATCATAAATTATAATTGAAATTACAATCACAGTTATTAGTTAAAAAATTTGAATGTAAAAATGAATTCTTTATTAATGTAAAATAGAGTTATTAGATTAATAGAATTCTAAGCATCTTAAATATCATTTAATTAATGTTAGAGCTAATTATTGATTAGTTATTATTTACCTTAATTACATAAAGTGAAATTATATTGTAGGTTGAATATGTTGAAAATATTTAATTATGATTCAAATTTTTTTATTATAATATTTAAATTGATAAGTTAATATATTTTAATTATATTTAATAATTTAAATATTAAATATTATTTTATATTAATTATTATAATAAAAATACAACATTTAAAAATTAATTAAAAATTAAACGTATTAAATTACATAAAACAACTTTAAAAACTAGTTCAGAAAAATATAAAATTTAATATTTTAACTTTAACATTTTTATTTAAATTTTTTTATATAAATTTTTTACTCACATTTAATATTTATCGAGAAACGATAAAATGTTGAATACAGTTAAGGGTTACTGAAAAGTAGAGGAAACGGCTGTAGGGTAGTAATGATGGAGATGATGTGATAGTGGTCACAAATCTACAGTGGTGATTATAAATTAAACTTGCACAAATTTGATGTATGTTTGAATTAAAATATGTTATGTTTATTTATTAAAATTTATTGTAAAATTTGTAATATTTCATAAATATTAAAATTGAAAATATTAAATTAAAATAATATTGAGTAATTTTATCTCGTATTTTATTAATAAAAATATTTAAATATTTATACATATTATTATTATTCACGATATGATTTTACTATTCTTAGGATTAACATTTTGAGTCAACTTCAGGAATGTTAGACACGTATTTCACTCTGTATTGTCTGTCAGATCACGCGGTCTCCTTTCCGCGAGCTCCTTAAGTATATGCGAACTGAGACTACGACGTTTTCTTGGTTTGTGCAAACTCTCTTTATGAGTTAGGTCCGCGAACTCCCTTCGCTGTCCTCTCATGATTTACCTCACACTCAATCATTTAATGAGATCTATCTGAAATTTAAATTGATGATCACTTATGTTTAATAACCTAGTCCCCAAATTCATTTATATTTTAAAATAATTTGAGAAGTAGAATTGAAGATTAAATAAAAGGTTTAGAGACACATGAAAGAGTGTAAAAGCAGAGGAAAGAAGGAGATGGTGAGAGAGACCCTGAAAATCAGATTTAAGCTGAAATGATGATTGAAAAATATCAGGAAAAAAGAAAGAAGTGAATGAAAATGAATCCTCTCAAGGCAACTAATATATGCATGGTGGAGAGAGGGTCTCGGACTTAGACAAGACAAGCTTAGGTGGTGATTAACTACCTGTCTCTCAGGTAATCATTCATTCCCTCGCCCATCCTTCTTTTATGTATTTTTCTCATAAAAAATAAAGATGTTAATCAGACAGCATTTATTTCAATAACTACTATGTTTAATTATAACATATACAAAGTTTGAAGCTTAATTAAACATTTGATGTCCGGATTTTTATTATCCGTATGATCACGGCGGATCAATAAATGTACAACAGGAATGTTTCTGTCATCTCTGCTCCCCTTATTATTAGCCACTGCTTTCTTTTCTTTCAAACTAGCAAATTAATTTGAAAGCTATGAGTAGGTGAGACAAAACAGATTGAAATTTTTTGTTTTATTTTTAATCAAAATTGATTGAAATTAATTTGGATTGATATGATATTTTATTAAATAATTTGATTTTATATTTTAAAACCGAATGATTAATTAAAAAAATAATATTATTATTTTAATTTAAACTTAATCTTATTCAAGCTAACCAACCTAACTAAATGGACCCAATGTTCCATGGTTTCTTCTTACAAGTTTTAAATTTTTTTTATCTAAAATTCTTGCGACATATTACATTATTGTTTCTGGTCTTGAAATGTTTAAGATTGTTGTGGTTAGATTAGAAACGAAAATGCAATGGCTACATTACTACGTAATTTGTTAGATTCATGGGAGCGAATCGAAACTTCTGTCAATATACCCAATAAGGAAAAAGAATTGGAAAGTTCCAATGTTGGCGTTGCAGCTTGAGAACAAAAATTCATATGATGTTGGCAACTCAATATTATTTCATCAAAGCTTTTATGTTTAATCATTTTTGGAGTTAAAGTTGAGTTGACCCATTTATATATATATATATATATATTTTTTTTTTTCCTGATTGCTTACAGTTCAAATCCATAGGCCAAGGGGGACCAACATCTTCAATATTTAGAGACGTCATGTTGTAGGGTTCTTTTTTTTTGCTATAATTCGTCCCATTTCAACCCGCAAAGTCCAGAATAAATTGATGAATACAACGTCGTAAATATGACACTTAGTAGATTCACACAATTCACAAAAAAAAAATAAAAATAAATAAAGTGTAAATTACATCAATAGTCATTTAACTTTGGGTAGTTGACAAAACAATCGCTCAACTTTCGAAAAATAACAAAACAGTAAGTGACATAGCATCCTGCTGTGTAAACAGTCTCAATTTAAAACCCTAGCTGAGTTGGGCATTAAAAGAAAAAAAAGCAGAAAAGAAGAAAAGAAATTTTTCAAAGCTCCACTCATGGCGTATCACCATTACCTTCAAGCTCTTTAAACCCACTTTCAAATCCCTAAGATCCATCAATCCAAAATCTCATTCAAGTTTCTCGAATTTTGATTTCGACTATATAGGAGAAGAAAGCCCCACAGAGGAAAAGTGGTGGCCAAAATTTCATCTATATCTAACAATGGAGATGGTAGATGAGGGTATTTTGATTTCTCAAATTTTCGACATGTTTTTTGTTCTCAAATAGATGGGTAAATGGTCATATAGATGGATAAATTTTCAACATGTTTTTTGTTTTCTCAAATTTTGCTGCAATTGATTTGCTGTTAGATTCTTCAAACAATCCCTTCTCCAAACCTTCCTTTACTCTTCCCCTAACTCTTTTTCTCTTGATCGATTCCACGATGCCAACAACTCTGTCTTCGCTGCTTCACATGAATCTCTTGATGCCAACAACCTGCACAATCATGAGTTCCCTTTCAGTAAGTTCAACCCAGTTGAATTTCTCCATCACTTCCCATTCCTTAGCTCTTCCTTTCTCTAGCAGGAACTATTTTTTCTTTGAGGCTTGAACAAGATGAGCGGTGCTTTCCAAACATCTTTTGATCTAGATTCTTGATTGTTGAATAGAAGATTGGATGATTGAGATAAGGTGGTAGTGGTTTGAAGGTCAATAATGGTGACGCCAAAGATGGTTGTGGCAGAGGCACTGATAACAAGATTCTTGGGATGTAGAATAAGTATAAACATATTGGGTCATTTATGTAAAAATTCAAAAATATTGAGCCATTTATTAAAAAAATAAAAAAGGACGGAGAAAAATAGTCACTAACTTTGCCTTGTCCAATATGGCAAGTTAACTGGCCACATCACCTATTTCTTTAGGTCTGTAACGAAAAATGTTAACGAGTGACTGATTTGTCAACTTTTGATAACGTTAGTGACTGTTTTGTTATTTTTCGAAAGTTGAGTGACTGAATTGAAACATGAGTGACTGTTTTGTCAGTTACCTAAAAGTTAAGTGACTATTGGTATAATTTACCCAAAAATAAATTGGGAAGGGTCATTGACAACATCTACAAATCTATCACATTTGGAAGATGTCTCATCTAGTATTTTTAGGTTAACTCCAAAAGTTCCTTAGGTTGAAACATGCTACCCTATTATTGCACTGGGCAGATTGCTAGGAACTGCACTAACTCCAACCCTATAAATACTCATTTATCATCAATGTACAAAGACAACAAGACTTAGTCCTTACTCTACCAACAATTCATCCTACACACTCTTAAACCTCTAAGTTTAGCAATTCTTCGCACCTCTCACAGTGTGAACCACCTCGTTGTAGTGACTCTTTGCACCCCTCATGATGAAAATCACCCTGTTATAAAACCCAACATCCCACGTAGTCTTAGTGTTGTAACAATTGTCGTCATCTTCGGAAACCTAACAAAAAGTTATGTCTCTTCTTTTAAAGGATATAATCATCAAGAGTGAGAAAGTCAAAGCATTTCATGTAACCCATGCAGAAATAAGTTTGAGGAACAAGGCCAAAATAATACAGTAGAGGCCTACCACCCTTTGTACCTACAACCACAACAATGGAATGATGAACTTGTATGTCTTCTCTGATTTGCCTTCTAGTAGACCATTAAGAAGAAGAATATTGTCATTGTCCCAAAGAGGAAGATAACTCCTAATCAATGATACAATAGTATCAAAAGGTATGTTCTCCTAATCGATGATACAATAGTATCAAAACGTATGTTTTGGGACCAAAAAGGAAGATATATAACTCCTAATCTTTGGACCCAGCTCTAAAAATATGCCTAAAAAAAACTTAAAGGAGCAAAAAGCAACTTGGAAAAGAAGAAGATATGTTTTGGGACCAAAGACGATCCCTAAGGTAGCATCGCAACCTTGATTTAATAGAACACTCGAATTGTCAATTCACCTAGTGCATATTCTTGTTATTTACAACTTAACCCTAGAAGTTTAGAGAAATTACAATATTACCCCATTAGTAATTTTGTAAAAAAATTTCTAATTTAAAGCGGGCCCACACTTAGCAGACGTGAGCTTAAGTATAACGGAGAAGACTACTCGGTCGAAGCATTCATTCTAAACGAATCATAAAGGTACGATTTTGATTAAGCGTTTATTACTTTAGAAAACACAACAAAGTTCTTGTTTTTTGAAAAAAAAAATTAAAACTTTGGTTGTCCCTTAAACCTATTTTTCGTTATGTTTTCTGAACTCGATTTTCCAACATACTCAAGTACCAAAAAACCTCCCTAAAAGCTCAAGGCAACAAGAGAAGAAGAAGTTTCAGAATATTGGTGTAAAAAATGTTCCACGGATGTACATAAATACATTTATTCCTACGAGAGGATCCCTAAATGTGAGAACAAATAAGAATCTCCATGAGGAAGAGAGTGCCTCAAAAGAAGTGAAAGGACGACTTTTGCTAGGAGAGGAGGTTCACCCCACCAAATTGAAACATGATAAGGGCAACTCGAAGTATGAACTATGAGAAGGTTTCAATGAGGAAAGGCGTCAAAATGCTTAACTTAATTAAAATAATCTTTGGAATAGTAAAACATTAGATATTTTAAGAGGCCAACAACGGTACATTAGAGGTGGCAATGAATCACCATCAAACATATCACCTTGTCTCTTAAGAAGGCCACTCTCACAATTGCAATTTTAAGAAGGTAAATCTCGTCTTGGCACAAACATTGGCGTCGTTAAGAAAGGAAGAAATACAAACACCATTAGGCGAGTAGATAAGCAAGTATGAAGGAAGAAATACAATCGCCTCCTAAAATAATGATGGATCGATAAATGTTCTATGGTAAAAAAGCAATCCTAGATCTTTGGCCCACCATTATCATCACTAGGCATCTTGTTCAACTTCTTCAGTACACCACTCTCAAAGCACCGAGATGAAATACAATCACCACCTCTTTTAAATGATAGTTGTAGTAGAAGGAAAAAATATAAATTAATGAGTAGGTTGAATAAAAAAATATGAAAAATAAAAATTTGATATAAGTATGAGCTGTTTGAAAGATTTTTGGAATAAAAATACACAAGTTAAAGAACCATAATTTATCATAATTACAAATATACAAAAATATCCCTAGAGCAACGTGGTGCACTTGGAGGATCTTTACTAACCATAGGTATAGAGCTAGATGAAAGCCTACTTCAAACATATGTAATGGAAGAAAAAAGCCCCTTCCAATTGTTATGACCTCACTCATCCGATGAAGGCTCGACAAAATCGAAACTAGTACCTATAATGTACCATATGCATACACTATAAGTGTATCATGGTTGTCATCTCCTCTGTGGTAGTAGTACACAATAACTCTACATTCTCTACCGAAATATCATATATTAAGAGATTGCCAACCATTTTAAACAAAAGACACAACAAACAAAAAATATAGAGAGAAAGAATAGGCAATCGTGTAATAAAAAAGAATAAAGGAAGGAAAGTTAGGGGAACAAAGAAAATGAAAAGTTGCTAGTTTTAGGCACCGGCACGCAACCTATTTATAAGTGTTCTGAAAAAAATAAATCGACATTCCAAATGAAATGCTAGTGATAAAAAATGATGCATTCCCAATAAATCCAATCAAATCTGACCATGTGTCTAAGGGAAATTAATACAAAGGTACGACGACTGGAGGGATAATGATGATGTTGCAAAACCTTGTGAAAGCCTTACTAAATGAACGTAGTTAACCTCACCTACAACATTAACTCAAGCCAAACCACCTTATAACTTGCCTTTCTTCTAGGAGGAAAATTGTTATACCATTACCTTAAGCTCCCCTCGCTAGAACAGTTGACCATTATAAAGACTTGACGGTGTACAACATCATCATGGCTTGGCCAGGAAAGCTAAACCTCATGGTTAGGCCCAAACAATCCATAGAAGATATATTGAAAAGGGTCTATAATAACATTATAAATCCATTATATTCAACAAATGTCTCGTCTTATCCTTTTAGGTTGACTCCAATAGTGCTCTAGGTTGACACATGCCACACTATCACTTCACCTAAAGGGAGGGAAACTTAATGCCTAAGACCCACACCCGGCCTCTATAACTTATAAAACCCCCATCACTACCTCTATTGTAAAACACAACATCTTGTGTAGTTTTATTGTTATAAAAATTAATTATACCCTCGTATTAAATCCTTATCGTTAGAACAGTTGACCGTTACAGAAACCTAGCAAAGCTCAACCTAGCTATGGTTTTCCTAGAAGTGCTCATTCTCATGACCTTGCATAGATATATTAGGAAAGGTCCTAAACAATACTTCTTATCAATCCATCGCATCCCGTAGATGCCTTGTCTAATTCTTTTGAGTTGACTCCAACAATGCATTAGGCTAACATATGCCACCTTATCACTGCACCTAGGAGGAGGGGAACTCAATAGTTGAGACCCACACTTAGCCTCCATCCTTATAAATATCCCCTTTATCTTTGGGTCAATAAACAAAAATAAGATCTAGTCCTTATTCTGTAGATAATCTATCCCACACGCTCTTAAACCTCCAAGTTTAGCGGCTCTCCGCACTTCCTACAATATGAATCGTTTGTTGTTGTGACAACTCTCTCTTGTACCTCTGTTATAAAACTTAACATCCTTGTAGTTTTAGTGTTATAACAATATCTGTCAATTGTGTGGATTTAAGAAGGCAGGAATGGGTTAATTTCAAATCTTAAATACTATTTAAAAAAAAAAGGATTTTATAGACCAAATCCACTTAAGCTGAAGTACATGGCAGGGCTGTTGAATGAAAGCCAAATGTTAATCAATAATTAAATTAAGTATGAAGGTTTAGATAATTAAAAATTTAGCGAATGTAAAATAGCATCACTAGCAATATCTTAAACATGATCTATAATTGATTAAAAAAAATAATCCCTAAGCAGTCTAAAAAATATTATCCCTAAGTTAGGTCACACGTTTGCTGAATATCTCCCCCATCTTCGGCCAATTGCTTCAAAAATTTCCATTTTTCACAACTTGGACCTTTGTCTCATTAATGCACTGAAAAGTCAGGCTGAATATTTATCACAATTTTAGCCAGCAAGTAATAAAGGCTTTCAATGGCATGATTGTTAATATTATATTCAGTGGAGTATGCATGCTTCTCTTGTTGTTCTTCTACTATACTTAATTTAAAGGATTAGTTTTGTACTTTAATTTGCTTTATTTTGGTCCTTGTGTAATTATTACTGTTATGACTTGGTCCAAATCATTAGTAAAAGAAATAGCTATTTTGGTAATTATAAATGCATCTTCTTAATGGCATTGAGACTAAAATATAATATTAATAATAGAAGAAGTAAGATATTTAAATTTAAGATATACTGAAATAGGGTATAAAATAGAGACAAAAGATGATAATTTCCTCTTAAAGAATGAAAGACCCCGGCTGTCAAAATCAGGTGATTAGCAAAACACAAATGGGTTAACTCTGATCATGCCCTGATGTGTACATACGTGGAAAAAATGAAAAATACCTGACAAATATATTCCTTTTGATTCAAATCCTATCATATTCTTTTCTATCTTGTTTATAAATATGTGCATTTATGAATAACCGCCTGATTTAGAATTGGACTAATCAAATAAAATGGTTCATAAATAATTTACAATTTTTTTTTCTAAATTCTCACATGATGACCGTCCTTTAATATATATAAATTTAGTTTGGGTAGATTTTGATGATTGAGTTGGACCCGTTTATAAAACGTCTCAATCTTGAAAGAAGCTTGTGAAATTTTGTAAGCCACTTAGGGGGGCTAAGGACAAATGTATGGAGTCCTTGACAGTTGAAAACAGTAACAACATAAATCAATGTCTTAAATGAAAGCCTGTGCCAAATAATTTGGTAAGCATCAACCATATGTTCCTTAGAGAGAGAAGATTTATATATTGTAAGGTGACCCCTTTTTCTTCTTTTTTTTTTTTGCCCCTAACATCTCTATTGTGACATCTTCACACCTTTAATTGTTATAAAGTTGAGATCCTTGCTGTTTCTCCTGTTTGATGTGTCACTTATTGTATTGGGAAGTTAAGCCCCTCAGGTTGAAAAAAGAAGAAGAAAACAGACACAATCTTCCTTTACATTGAATCAGCAGTAAAGGGAAAACCCATCATTTCTTTGTTTTTGTTGGTTCAAAAAATGGGTTTTAAGATTGGGATTTTCAATGTATTTTTGTTGCTAACCGAAAGAAGTAAAGTGAATTTCATTTCAATTTGAAGCGAGGTCAATAATTTTTTTAAAAAGGGCAAAGTACAATTTAATCATGATATTAACATGTGATTTATTAAAAACTAAAGGAATTATATAAGCAATTATTGATTTTTAAGGAGGCCAAGACGACTGCCTACCCCGCCTACCCCTCCCTTCACGCCTACTTATATAGTTAAAAATAATGTATTTATCACATAATTATGAATGAAATAAATTATGATAATTTTGTTTAATGAATATTATAGTAGGATTAGGGTTCCAAAAAAGAGATTTTTAAGAAATATATATTGATTTTTATGGATTACCATACATATGTAAGTAATCCTCAAACACATCTTTTAATGAAAGCATTAAGAACCATACAAAATTAGAATAAAGTAATAAATTGCTTTAGATATTGGTATAAAAGCCGAAGAAAAAAGAATGCTGCAAAAATATGAAACAAGACAAGCTAAAAAAGTTGGTGGGTTTATACTTTTATTTATAATGGCGGAAGGCTTAAGAGCCGAAAGTTACACATTATTATTAGATTTAAAATGAAGAAAGGGAGGCCTATGGTCTAATGACCTACCATTACTGTTCTCCAATATGTAAGGAAGAGGGAAGGTATCTTATTTACACCTAAAAAACAATACCAGTTTGAGAACTCTGAATAAAAAAAAGTTGATACTATATATAGTATTATTCCATTACTTAATTTTCATATGCCCATGGCTTTAGCCTTTGCAGTTTCCACTTTCCATACCCAACCCAAACCATACATATATATTATAATTATTAGATTAATTGTAGCAATGTATTTATACAAATTTAAAAAAAAATTAAAGGGGTAGGTTTGAATTTATTTTGAGTTTAAATTATTTTTTAAAGATTTTATATAAAAAATGTGATAATAATATTGATTACTTTTTAAATAGAATAAACTTTTTGTCATTTCTATATTGAACCGATGTTTTCTCAATCAAACACTTTAAGTTAGTAAAAAAATAGGGTAAACTTCACTCAAGGTCTTTAAATTATTAATAAGTTTATGTTTTGATCACTCAATTTCAAATTGTTACGAAATGGTCACTGAACTATTTGAAAGCTTTCATTTAAATCATTGGTTTGTTAAACTTACTAATATATGACCTTTTTTTCGCACCACTTGCACCAATCAAAACTCTTCTTCTTCTCCTTCTCTTCTATAGTTCATTTTTTTTTTTATGAAATAGCTTTGAATGTCATGAATCTACGAACCAAAATTCAATCAACTTTTTCTTTGATCTCTAACATTGACCGTCAGATCGACTTGGATCTGAGGTATGTTCTTCTACTTGTCGATGGGTGCTGATTCACCATACCAATCATTGAATTGACGTTTAGAGCTCGCTAGCCAAACTTTATTAAGAAAGAAAAAGCTTAACAACCCAATGACTTAAATAAAAAACTTTCGAATAGTCTAGTGACTTAAATGAAAACTTTTGAATAGTGTAATGATCATTTTGTATCTTTTTGAAACTGAGTGACCAAAACGTAAATTTAGTAATAATTTAATGACTTTAAGTGAAATTTACCCTAAAAAGTAAAGACAAAATATGTCCCCTTGAGCGGTAGTTCCTAAAGTCCAAACCAGCCAATAATATGGGCTTAGACCAACCGTGTGAACCGACAATAAAATAATGTGAATTATGCATTCTATTATATAACTTTTTTTATATTATATATATATATTCGTTTTATTATTTATATTTAGATTTTTTTTAATATTCAAATTTACCTTTTAAGTCTTACCATTATTTTTATAAGCAATGTTAGTTTAAATTTTCATGTGATTATACTGAATAAAAAAAATCATGTGATTATTAGAAAAGAAAAGAAAAAAGACGCAGACATGATGGTATTAGTGTTAGAAAAAATCGATGGTTCTCATACACACTATCCATCTTTATTCTATTTAATTGAAAATGCCTACTTTAGCTAAGCACTCCAATTTTTGTACGTTAACTTTATGGGAATGGAAATTGGAAGGCTAAAAAACACCAAAGGCAACCATGCCTATCTTTCTTTTATGAAAGCAATAATGAATTGCATATATAAATATCGGCCCCTATGTAAAGTTTATCATTTTCAGAAGGGTTTATATGAAATTTTAATTTCATGTTATTATTACTTTTTTTAATATGAGAACGATAAATCAGATTTTTTTTGTTGAATTTTAGCTTTTTTCTCCTGAAAAAATTCAAATCTAACTAAAAGTATTAAAATTTAGGAGAAAAAAATTTAATTTGTCATTCTCTTATTGAAAAGGGATAAGAATGATGTAGAATCACATATTTATACAATCCTATCTCTTTTGGACATAACTATAATATTAAAAGTGAACATAATAAAATATAAGTTATTAACAAGTCAAATTTTATATTTTCCTAATATTTTAATTACGTTTTTTTGTTATATATAAAAAAGAGAGGAATAATTCCAAAAAAAAAAGGGGAGGAATATTAATATAAATACATAAATTACTCATACCATTACCATAAAACCTTAAATACTATAATTAGAAGCTTATCTCTATCACTATCATCATGTGAATTCAATAAAAAGTCGCTATCATTTAAGGGCTAATTTATTTAGTCAATAAAAGTAATGTGGCCTAATACGAATGGTAGGGCCATTAGTTAAAAGTGGAGGAGGGTTCATCATAATTTTAGGATGTATATTAATTTCTTCTATGCACATGTTCATTGTATATATTATTTAAATTATATTTAATTATTTTATAAATTTTTTTATAGAATTTATAATTAAAACATAATAATATATAAGTTTAATTTTAAGAACATAATGATTTACATAAACTGAATTTAAGTAAACAGTATTTTGAAATTATTTTTAAAAAATATATATTAAAATAGTAAATTATGTGAAATTCTATTTTTATATATAGTTTCTAATTTAATCTTAATTATTAATTAGTAAAGGTAGATTATTAAATAAATTTAAATATTGTGGCCCGCTAAAAATTTATTGTAATATTATTTATATTTTAGATATTTATTTCATCTTAATAATGTATTTAATTTGTAACAAAATGGTGGTTTAAATGATTTTAAAATTTATAAGTGAATTTAAGCAAATTGAAAGAAATTATTATGAAAATACAACTTGCAAAACATTATTAAAAATTATATGAAAAATACGGAGGGGTTTATGTTGCAATTTTTCCCTCCACATATGCTTTCTTTCTTTCCTTGCCACGTATCAAAAATTTATAGTGTGAACACATTTAAATACTTATCATCTGTATAAATTTTATTTTATTTTTTAAAGAAAATTCATTCTTTTAAGCCTGATATAGTATTAGAGCATCAAATTTTTTTCCACCATACAAATAATTTTTTTCTTGCCATCTAAACAATTTTTTTTTCGGTTTTTTAAATTATTATGTCAGACTTCTTTATTGATATATCTTTTGGAGATCGATTTGAACATGACAGTAAATTCTATTACCTTCGTCAATTAGATAATTCAGCCTTAATCTTGTGTCTTAATCCTTTTTAGTGACAACTACGATAGTTGAAAACAATCAATGCTAATGGCTCTAGCTTTCAAGAAAAATAGTGGATTTATTTATGGTTATCTTCAATAGTTTGATGCTTCTATAGATTAGATTCTAGATTTATTTATGGATTTCTTCACTTATGATGATCATAATGTGATATGCCTAAATCAAGAGTAGATGATGGACTACGTATGCATGACTCATATACTTTAATCTAAAGGAAAACATGAGCCCTACATGACTCAAAAAACAGATGATTGATAACCTCATTTCCTCCATCATCAAATAGGTTTCGACCTAAGGTGAAAGTCATAGAAAATTAGAGATCGTGAATTGATCATTTGTAATGATTTACGTGCACCCCCTCCAGACTAGTGATTTGACAATCTTTTGTCCAGAAAGGAGTAGATTTAGATTGAAAGTTACTCCCGGATAATATTTTACTTTCTTCTATACTTTATTTTCATCTATTTCGGAAAGCTTATAATTTTACTTTTTAGAATTGAACTTTTTGGATGTTATAATGGTTGGAATTTTTTTTACATTGGTGCACATTTACTTAGTTATAATTATAATATTTTGATTATTAATATTAATTCTAGACAAAGCATTGGTGATTAATTTACTTAGTTATAAATAATTTATCTTTACCATCTTCATCCATATGATACTTACACTACTATTACACCGTCAAATTCATTTCAGCACTTACCCAAACACTTACCCAACCGCCCTCCGATCATCACCACCTTGCAAAGGTCAACCTTTCTACTTACACCAAATTATACGAGCAATCTGCACATTGTCATGTGGGCAGAGTGAAACTGAAAGATATGTTTTAGAGAGCAAAATGATAGACGAGTATACTTGTAAGAAGTTTATAGTTTTAAAGAATCAGTGATTAAATTAGTTTGAATTAATGCCTAATTCAGTTAATATTTTTATAATAACAATAATGTACTTTGGTTTGAAATTTCCTATATTTTCGCTAATTTAATTGCTTCCATCCGATAAGGTTAAAGACGGAAAGCAAAATGTAATTATTTCTCATTAGCAATTTAATATTAGTGAAACCAAATTTAGAATCTAATCATCAAAATTAGTGGGGTAGGAGAGGCCAAAAATAAAGTGATACTAGCATTACATTTTTGGATTAAATTTGTGTTTTAATCAATAAAATTAAAGTGGTGTCCACATAAAAAGTTTAATGCTTCCTTCTCAAGTTTGGAAATTATTGTTATTGTTTTTCACGCACAAATATTAAACCAACTCTACCGTTTTCAAATTAAAGAACAAATGGTGCTAAAATATTTCTATTAATATTAAATACATTTTTACATTTTATTTTTTCTTCATAACTCTCACATAATTTAATTAGTGTATTATAATTTCGTCTTCTTAAAATAGCATCAACATGTAAGCCTTTCATATCGGTAGTGCTCGTACCTACATTATAACTATACTATCCGTTTAAGTTCGAAGCTTTATTTAAAAAATAGAGATTTTAATAAAAATATAAACTCGAAAAATGAGTTTAGACAAAAAATAAAGTATATCTTTTAAAAGGATCAAACTTCGAGCAATTTTTTTACTCATGTCTATACCTTTTTTTATATTTTTAATTTGTTGGAAAATATATATTTTTAGCGTATTTGATGTATTATATTTTTAAATTTATTTTTATATAAAAATAATCTAAAAAAATTATTATGGTCGAGCCAGATCGAGCTCGTATTTAACATTTCTAATATGAGTCGGGTTTGAACAAAATTTTAAATTTATTTTTTTAACCAAGAGTCCAAATTTAAAAAATAGGCCTAAAATTCCAAACCCGACCTAATCTTACCCACGATCAAGTGTAATTGTATGTACCAATTAAAGAGGTGTTCATGGTTGGTCGGAAATTCCAATCAAATTTTTAAAGAATTGCCTTATTCATATTCGTCTGATCCAAAAATCAATTACATTATTTAAAATAATATAAATCTTAATATTTTTATAATTAAATTTAAATACAAGTATTTTTATTATTAAATATGAAATTAAGTTATATTGGACCAGTCTGAATTCACAAAATATCTTTTTACGATCCGACCTGTATGGATCAAGCGTACCCCAACCAAGCAAATAGCCCAGCCTATTGAAATGGTACTAAATGGAGTTTGCAAAAGGGATAAATCTTAAAATGATACATGAATTTTGATTTAATATGCAATTCGATATATAAGCTTTAATTTGGTGCAATTGTACACATTAAAATTTGATTATGGTTCAAATATATATCTGAAATTTTAATTTTGATTCAATCATGCTCATTTAAAGAAATAAATAAATCAATTTATTTTTATTTTAGATAAATATAATTATATATATGTAATATATAAACATAAAATTATGCCATACTAATAATTATGTTAATAATGTATGAGAATTGGTTCAAATCAAATCAAAATTTAATGTATAAAATTGTACAAAATTAAAGTACATATATAAAATTTCACGTTAAACTAAAATTCATGTATAGTATTAAGATTTATCCCTTTACAAAAACATCGATTTAATTAGACTTCTTTTTACTATATTATAATAATTTTAATTTCAATACCAAAACAATAAAGGTAAACTTCATAAATGGTTATTTGATTATTAAAAATTTTCTTATTAGATATCTCGACTTTAAAAAATTATAAAATAATTATTTAACTTACTTTTTTTTTAATTTTTTTTTTAAGTTCAAAACCCTGGCTGATGTGGCTGTTAACTTGATGACTTATATTTTTGACAAATTATTTTTATATCTGCACCTTGCAGCTTCCTTTCTTTTCGCAGCAGACACTAATTTTGGGTATATGCATGATTTTAAGTCTATTTGGTCCTCTAAATTTCATTTAGTTTCTTCATTTTCGACAATAAGAAATGGGAAATTTAATTAGAAGGAGTTTAAAGTTGAAAAAAGTCTTATTTTGACGCATAGAATCAAATCTATTAAATTTAATTTAAATCCATCCAAATTAGTTCAGATTCGTCATGATTCTCATATCTTCATTCATTTGCATTTTAGAGTTAATATTTGAGTTTTTTCTTCTGATGAACTGAAAAATTGGCTAGTGACGATAATTGGATATTTGATTCTGATTTTAAGTGTAGAAACTCATTTGCCGGATTCTGGTGTGATCTGGGTTATTAAATTATTATATGACATAGAAATTATGTGTATTAAAAATAATTTGTCAAAAATACAAGTTACCAAGTTATCAACCACTTAAAAAGAAAAAAAAAAGTAAGTCGAGTGATTATTTTATAATTTTTTAAAGTCGAGTGATTTAATAAAAAAATTTCTAATAATTGAATGATTATTTATGTAATTTATCCTAATTTTAATTAAAAAATCACTAGTACCTAATTTTATTTCTAATAGTTGGCATTCTGCTAGTGGTTTAAATATATCTTCTTTTAATATTTTTTTAATGGAAAAAATTAACTGTTGCTTCTTAAATTCATGAATTCTTTTTATATTTTATAAATATATTTTAGAAAAGTAAAATATTTACTCTTAATCCTTCTTCAACTCATAATTAAGTAGATAATGTATTTTAACGCAATTAAACCCACATCTTACTATATTGACAACAATACCTAAACTCAAATAATTTTTTTAATTATATTTTTAGGTGTTTCTTCGCACCTCAAATGATTGCATGAGTCTCCTTCATATTATATATACGTTCAAAAATGTGCTTTTATTATTATTATTTAAAACAAAACACAAAGGAACACTTTGGGTTGGAACAAAAATGATTGTGCCACATTTGATGTATCTATTTGATAAAGACAAGTCCAATTAAGAAAAATCTCAACTTTATGTAAAACATGATCTTCCACTCCCCATATATCAACCATGTAATATATTACTATATTGGACACAGAATCAAGAGGTGAGCCATATTTTCCACTCTTTCAAACCTTCATTCTGTTTTTATTTTTTAAATCACTTCTCAAAACTTGATTAGACCGTCGTGGAAACTTGGCTTTTCTCCATGATTTAAAGTCTACTTTGTCCCTACCTCAACTTGCATTTCCTTCCTATACATTGCATATATTTTATACCATATTAAAGTCTTGAGTTTTTCTTTTCTTGATAAGATATTCAAGTTTAGTTTGTCACGTACAAAAAGTTTTAGGTTATATATTGTTTTTTTTTTTTTTATGTTTTATGAAATTTTAATTTGATTATTTTTGGTTAATATATTTTTTTAATTTAAATTTTTAATCCTCACGAAATTATGATTGTTAAATTCATTAAATTATATTATTTTTAAAGTATGTTACAGAAAATATATTATCATATGTGCAATGACATGTCAACTTATTATTTTCATATATTATTCACTAAATATTTAGTTAATTGATTAAGAACTATCATTTGTGTCAAGACTAAAATTTCAAATTTTAAAAGTATAAGAATTTAGAATAACCCAATTACAGAATATAAACTAAATTTGTAATTATATATGCATAGTACATGACTAATAGTTGAATTTAATCAAATGAATTTAACTGTTATTATTTTAATCAAGATTAAAATTTAAAAATTTAAAAATTACAAAAAAAAATATATAGGGACTAATATCAAAATTTAACCAAAATTCACTGTCCAAATAATTGTTAGCTCAAAGATAATATAAAAGTATATTATGGAACCTTAGCATTAATGTATATATATGAGACAATGGTTGAACAATAAAAAAATCACATCTAATCATTAATTCATCTTTGGACATATATAACTCTAAAAAGTTTTCTTTTCTCGTTATCGTTTCAAAAATTGGGAGTTGGGAGATTCCCTTTTCCATTTACTATATATTATCATTTGCCATCCGATTTTAGTTCATGAACCTTTTCTTTAGCTTACCATTATTATTTTTTCCCTTTCTTTTGTCACCTCTCCCCTTATTATTCTTATTCTCTTTGGGAAAGTTATCGATTGAGTTTTTAACTCGATTGGTATGGATATTGTTATTAATGCAGGAGGATATGGGTTCGAGTATGTTGAAGCGCATTATCTTCCTATTTATGGATTGGGAAGAGGCTATAGATAATTTTAAACATTATGTCAAAAAGAGCAAATATGATTATAAAATCACTCAAAAAAAAAAAAAACTACTAAACAGATTGAATTTTCTTCATATTCAAATTATTTCAAGCATGAACTTTTTTGGGGATGGACTGTTTTTTATTCAGATTGGTTCAAGTTTGGTTCAAGTTGAGTAGACTTTGACAGATTCAAATAATTATTCATTTTATTTTATAAACATATACCATATTATATGAATAAATTTTGTATATTTGAATTATTATAATAATATGTATAAAAGTGCGGGTTTGAAAAAAGTTTTAATTGATGAAAATAACTTTTATTGTTTATTATATTACTATATTGATAATTGAATAACTTTTATCTTTTTTATTAAATTTATAAACCTAATACTCATATTTTAAAATATTTATTTCAAGCTTTAAAAAATAAAATATTTATCCCAAAACCAAAATATATTATTCAGAGTCTAAACCCAAATAACATACTCATTATTATCCAAACCCAAAATAAATTAATTATATCTCAAATCTCAAGTCCAAAATAAAAAGAAATCAAACCCAATACTCAAATACAAATTGTAAAGTTAAAAACCCAACTCAAAATCTAATTTATAAAAAATAATATTTTTATTAAAATATTAAAATTTTAATAATATTTTATGTATTGCAAATTATATATATATATATGTGTATGTATTAATATATTATGTAATACTATAGTGCATACTATAATTTATCATATATGTATTATTTATATTTAATAATATATATCATTATATCAACTTTATAAAAATATATATTAACATTACTAGCATTATTAACAATTTAACTGAATTTGGGTAACAATTTTAATATTATATCTATATGTTGTTATATTAATAGTTATATATAATATATAATTATATTATGTAATAATTTATCTATATCTTATAATATATTAATAGCTATATATGCATTATAGTTATGGTAATAATTATATAATATTATCATATAATGTAAAAGATGATCCACTTACACTAATGTAAAACAAAAACAGTATTACACACATTTGTAATTCTTTATACGATTAATATTTTAATAATTTTATTGTTAAATTTCATGTTTTATTTACATAGATCGTTCATGTCAAGTTTTGAATAAATTAAAAATGTCTAACAATTTGTTTAATATAAAAAATTTTCAACCATCAAATATATATATTAATAAAAACAATATTCTTAATTGATATGAAAATATATCAAATTGATTTGAAACTTTACGTGCACGACAAGTATAACTATATTGATAAATTAAATAGTTAGTTTGTTAAAATACATACAGAGAGCTATATATGTAACCGCTTAAGAAAATTTTGAACTAATTACAAAGCCGTCACGTGTCAAGCCAAAATTATCATGGTCAAATTAAAATTATTGTGCGTAAAAATAATGACATCACATACTATGTCATAATTATTACTTATCTCTTAATTAATTTAAATATTAAGCGATAAATAATTAATAAATATATTATTATTTCTCTAATTAATTAAATTAATATGAGATAAATAATAAATAAATGAGAAGTTTTTGAATTTGGATTTTGCCACACACTTTGGTACTTCTACAATAACGTCGTTAGAATTCGATAATGTGATACTGTCAACTAATAATATGATGGCACGTGGCAATCTCATATCATTGCATGTGGCAAGCTTTAATAAAAACTTAATTTTTTAAAAGATATAAAAAAATTATAAAATCATTATACATAGAGAATGAACATGGACAAATGGTTGTCATTTAGTCCCTATATTTTTTTAGGAGTTTAGTCCCTCTACTTTTTAGATTTCAAAATTCAAATTTAATTGTTAGCATAGTCAATATTTTGTTACATTTACTGATTTGACATTTTGAAATTAAAAAAAAAACTTAATTGATAGTCACGTAATTAAAAAAATAATATTGTAATGAACTTAAATTTAACAAATTAAATTTATTAATGTTAATAAATAAATCTGAATCTCAAAATTTAAAAATTAAAAGGACTAAATTCTAAAAAATAAAAGTATAAAAATTAAATTTCAAAATTGTGATGAGTATATAGACTTATTAATATTTTAACCTCTTTCTTCTTTTTTCAAGTTTTTCACTTCGAATTTGTTTCTCTTTGAAACTTGTTTGTTGTTTTTTTTTTCAATAAAATCATAAATTATTTTTAAATTATAAAAAAATAAAAAATATTAAATATTAAAAGCTTTTATGAACTTTTAAATTTTAATTTTAATTTTAAAAATTATAAATTTTTATTTTTATGTATTTTTAAAGAGTAAAGACCGAATTAATAAAAATTATAAATATTAAGGGCTAAAATAATTATTTTATCTTTTTATAATACCACGTCAACAACTTTAATAGAAAAATTGGAGGGACCGATATTTTTAAATAAAAAAAAGGCAGGAACTACAAGGACTAAATTTTAAATTTCAGAAATGCAAAGGGACTTCTGACAAATTTAAACCTAATAATAATAATTTAAGACGCACGATTATTGTGCAACGAGGAAGATTAAAGTCGGAGCAGAGATAACAAAAGGGTGACGAAGGAGGAAGATTTAAGGCTGCTCTTCTCTATTTTATTATTATATGTTTTCTTTATTATTTTATATATAAGAGCTAAGCATACGCTTCCACTCTCTTGCCTCTTCACAAATCGTAAGTTAATTTCCCTCCATCTTTATTTGAAGATTTGAGTAGCCATTATTGGCGGCATTGCTTCTTATGGAAGAAAAAAGAATTAGGGCTTATTGCTGCTTTTGGTGTCCCTTGGAATGTAGTTCCTTTAAAATACTTTGATGGTTCCTGTAAATCAAAGTTTATTTATGTTTAATTTCTCATCATATAACTTGTCCTATTTGATAAATTGGGGTAGATTTTATCTTCAACAAAACATGTGAATATTCCCTAAGAATTAATATGATGTATTTGCATGTTGAATCATTCCGTTATTTTTCTTGGTTTCAGGTTGTGCTATTCAAGTATGGCAGAAGTTGAGAACATTGAATTTAAATGGGGTAAAAAGAGAGGAATTGGTGCGAGAAATAGAGATGTTCAGTTTTATGAATCATTCACTTATGATGGCCTCTATTACACTCTTTATGACAATGTTTTTCTTCACAAAGAAGGCCAATCTATACCTTTTCTAGGGAAACTTATAAAAATATGGGAAAATCCCGATAAATCCAAGAAAGTGAAGATTTTATGGTTTTTCCAACCTTCTGAGATATCAAAATATCTTAAAGTTGAATTGAATCATCCTAATGAAGTGTTCTTGGCATCTGGTGACGGAGTTGGCCTATTTAACATTAATCCCTTGGTAATTGGAATTCCATAACTTGTTTCAGTACTCCATATTTTCTTTCATTGTCTGAAATTTGACAATTGTAGTTTATATTTGTGGTTACTTGTGGTATTTACAGTCCAGTATTTGAGTTTTGGTAGCTATCGAGTTTATTAATTTTATTTTTTGCTTTTTACTATAGGGAAAGACTTTGAAGAGGACAACTTCAAGAGCTTTCCATTCATAGTGCTAATATCTTCTTTTAGCTTACATCCTGTTAAATTTCTTGCATGAAGTGGGTAGATCACAAGTTTCAATGGTCTAAGAGTTTTCATCTCTCCTAATACTTTCGAGTTTGGACATACATGTTGGATTCATAGTGGTCTCAAGTACAGAAATTTGGTTTACAAATCTTGTTACTTATTCTTGAAAATGGTAATTTGTGTCCAATTCACTTCGGCCTTGGGGATAACTATCTTGCTAAAAGGGGTTTGTATTTAAGTTTTGCAGGCACTCAGTTTTAAAATGTAATTTTGCTTATCATTTTGATACCTGTTTTTAAGCATGTAGCATTCAGATATGTGTTCTATTTAAGTGTTTAGCAGACATTTATCTGACTAGCTGCTAATTTTTCTACTGTAATTCAGGAAGCAATTGTAGGAAAATGCAATGTAGTTTGCATTTCAAAGGATAGCAGAAATCCACAACCCTCAGATCAAGAGCTCCAAAAGGCTGACTTTGTATTTTGTCGTACGTTCAATGTTAAGCGCTGCATTATTGTGGATGAAATGGATGAAAAAATTGCTGGAATTGATGGTATTACTATTTATTCTTTTACCATTTAATGTTACTTCATTGTGATTTCCTGTTCTGTGCTGGTTGTATAATTGTTGATATTTGTTTCTGGAATTGTTGCAGTTAAATTTATTTTTAACCGAATGGGTTCTCTAAAGCCCTCTTCTAGTCATAACACTGATGTGGATGATAAACATACTAGTGAGACTGCAATGACAGTAAATAAAAAGGTGATTTTGTCTAATAAGTTGAACTCGTTTGAGACTCAAAATTTTGAAGATAGGCAAGGGGAACAGAAACCCGTTGTTGAAGAAACCTTTGCTACTGATGATAGACAAGAGAATGTCTTTAACTACAAATCTGCTTCAAGCCTTAAAGCTGAAGAAAACAAAGAGTTGAAAGTTGATGAGAAATTAAAGTCCATTGAGGATTTGGGTGAGTTAGATGAGAGGCCATATAAGAAAGCAAAGCTAGATAGTTTTGGGAAAGTCTCTGATTGCAAGAACAAGATTGATGTGCTTATACCAAATATCATTGCTTCTGAAGACGAACCCAGATGTGCTACAAATACTAATGGGACATCAAACTCTTCCACGAAGCTGAAGTTGGGGGATGACGAACTCACAAAACCTACTTGCAAGTTGCCAAACGAGTCTTCTTCATGGCCTTCAAATGATATCATCAAAACTGATGACAAAGCATTGGAAGTTATTAGTAGACCTGATTTTGAAATTGGTGTTCTGGAGTTATCTCCTTCTTTCCTTTCCTTCTGTTTATCCCTTGCAACATGGAGTTCTAATGTGCAGTAAAGATTGTGAGCTTGGTCCTATAATGTTGAAAAGGATTGTTAGCTTTAGTTGTTGCAGCCTTAACACCAATACAGTTGCATCAGACCTTCAATGCTTCTCGAAGTGATTCAATTTTTTCCCAGGATGTTACGTTACCTAGTAGTTGATCTTTGCCTCTTCTGTCTGTTTTGGAACTTGCCCAGTCTGCATCTGTATTGGCTTCTAGTTTTTAAGATAATAGAAGGCAATTTACCCTTAAAGTATATTAGTGTTCTTAATACAACTTGAAGATGGGATTTTTGTAGGGTCATGTATGAATTGAATCACAACACTGATTAGAATATATTTCCCTATCATTCTCTGATATTCTCTTTCATCCACTGCTTGAATAAGTTTCTATTGTGAAATGCTATGGCCTAGCTACCTCAAACCCCAAAAAATATCTCAAGCAAGTCTTTGATTTCAATTTCCTTTGCAGGCTTTAGCTTTCAAAGCAGCTATTTCTTCATGATCATCACCTGTTACCAGTGACATGATGTACATACACAATCAATGTAGTAAGTCCATTTTTCAAGGTACTCTTTATAAATAGAATGCGATCACCTTGACTTGGAAGGCAACTTTAATTTCTCATAGCTACCGAAGTGAGAATATACAATGCAAATTTGCAATAAAGAAAGGATTGAACAAATCATGACACAATCTAGGAATTAAATGTCATCCTACTTTTAGAATTCTATCTTCTAGCTTCGAGGATAGTCTAATACGTGCCTTTAGTCACATGTAGAAATTGTTATTTTGGGAGTTTTTTTTTTTAAATAATCTTATTATAAATTTTGGTCATATCTGTTCTTTTTAACACAATGCTTAAAATTATCCATAATCCTTTATTAACTCATAAATAGAAGGATAATACATTTCAACGTACTCAAATTTATATTTTTCTACATTAATAATAATATTTATACTAATTAAACTATCATTCAATTGATTATTCTTTTAGGAATTAATAAAGAGTACGGAAACAAAACTTGATCACTTAAGTAATCATAACATCCATTTTACATCCATTTTAATATATATATAATCTAATAAATGTAACAGTCACGCAACAAAGTAAGACTTTCGGCGGATTTAAATTTGGACACGTTAAAGCTGGAAAATGTGGGGCCCCTCTTTCTATTTAGAGTACTCGTTTGGCTGGCTGGAGGAGCTTAGCCTAACTTCTTTTCTACTAATTTATCCGTTTTCATTTGTTTATTATTGAGATAATGATAAGTTTAATTCTTAAATTATTTTTAGATTTTAAATATTTTTTAATAAAAATGTTGATTAAAATATTAATTTTTAATATTGTTGGTATGACATTATATAATTGTTTATGTTTATTTCACGATGATATGATATTATTTGTCTATATATCATATCAATAGATAATTTAAAATTTATAAAATTAAAAAATTAAAATTCAAAAAATATTAAAAAGTTCACAAAAAGGAAAACATGAAGTACTCATACATTGTCATACAAGTTGACACATTTAAAATTTTAACATTTTAATTAGTATTTTTGTTAAAAAAAATCATTTCAAATTTTTTAAAAAAGTTAATGGTCAAATTTAACTTAAAAGAAGAAGAAGAAAGAATAAGGGCTAAATTGACAAGATATAAATATTAAGAGCTAAGTTTGATATTATGTCTTTATTATCTAGGTAAACCACACAGATAATCACTCAACTATAAATTTTTTTTTATTTTAGACACTCAAAATAAAAAGTTTACAATTTAAGCACCCATATTATATAGCTTTGTCATTTTGGTCATTAATCCTGTTAAAATCACAAACGGAAAGCTGATGTGGTAATTAAAAAATTAGTATAATAATAAATTTAACTCTCAAATTTTACATATTACATCAATTTAGTCAAATTTTTAAAAATTTTACCTTCAAAATTTACAAGTATTTTGAATTTGATACTAATTCTAAAAAGTTCAAAGAAATATATAAAAATCCATAAATATTTTTTAAAAATATAATAATAAATTTAAATTTTATATTAATATTAATATCAATATTAATATTTTTATTAATGATTCACAAACTCCAAATCGAATCAAAACTGAAAATTTTCATTTATTTACAGCCTTGTTGGTTTAGTTAGGGAAAGGGGTTGGGAGAGAGATTGGGGTAGGGTTGAGAAAAAAACTCGATCAAATCGAAAATCGACTTGAATCAAGGAATTTGGACCATTTCTGAAATGTAAGTTTAAAAAATTGTAGTTACTCGAAATTGAATCAAATTTTTTATTTATTTAATATATAATTAATTTTAATTTTATGATATAAAAAATATTTTATATTTGAAATAGTGAAAATGATGTAAAAGTTCTTGAAAAATTATTGTTTTTTAGAAATAGTTATGAAAAAAACCTTGAAATTTTATCAAATAATATTCAAAAGTCATAAAACAAAACTCATTTTTATCAAAATAAGTCTAATAAAAACAAAAAAAAAATTAATATGAAAAATCAAGAACTAAACGGAACCGAATTGAATTATAATGGATAGTTCAAAAAATCTAAAAAACTCAACTGAACCAAACCGATATCACCCCTAGATGGGGAAGAGGGAGAGGGACGGGGTGAGGAAGGGCTTTTTATTTTATTTAATATTAATATATTAATTTAAAATTTAAATTTATTATATATTTTTAAAAATATTTATGTATTTTTATATATTTCTTTGAATTTTTTAGAATTAGGGTCAAACTGAGACTATTTGTAATTTTAGAGAGTCAATTTTTTGAAATTATGATTAAATTGATATGATATATAAATGTTGAGGGATAAATTTGTTATTATACTGATTTTTTAATTACCACATCATCTTGTTGTTTGTAATTTTAACGGAAGCGATCAAAATGACCGAACTATGTAATGTGAGTGTTTAAATTGAAAACTTTTTAATTTGAGTACCTAAAATGAAAAATTTTAATAATTAAATGACTATTTGTATAATTTACCTTTATTATTTTAAGATCCCTGTTCCTTTTTATTATTATTATGATATCAATTTCAACAAACGTTTTAGGTGAAAAAAAAAATATTCTTACTATGATTTATGTTTTATTGACCCATTGGAATGAGTTGTTGAGTTGGTCATAGAGCATACCCTTTTATTTTTCATACAAAATATTGATAGCCAAGCCGTATATGCAGCCAAGCTATTTGACTTCATACATGCTTAATGCTGACTTGAGCAATAAACTTTTCTCTTTCTCTTATATATATATATGTATGTAAGATAGGGTTAGTCCCGTTACATGCATTTATATAAACCTCATCCTATTATTCACCATTTCTAGCCATGGAAATCAAAATATGGCACAGACAGAGCTCCGGCAGAGAAACCATCACATTAGGCCGGAGCTACACGCAGCGTGGCATCAAAGATGGTCGTTCTAAACCGAAGTGGACAAACTTTTGGAGGAAACTCAGAAGAGAAAGGAAGAAACTGTTCAGTTCTGGTGGTACATTCCAAGCTTCTTATGAACCAGATGCTTACTCCCAAAATTTTGATCAAGGAACGGGATGGGCGGAGCCTGATAATCTTTCTCGATCTTTTTCAGCTCGGTTTGCCGATCCGTCGAGGATCTCGAGAGCCAAATTATGAGTTGTTTGCATTCATGTAATTAAGAAGTTGAAATAGGAAAGTGTTACCATGTTTAATATATCTTTTATAAGAATCCAAACTCATGGTTTTTGCATACCATTTTCTCCTCTTTTTTGAGCTATTTTTTCTCTGCATTGCCATTTGCATGTAGTTCATGTTAACTGGTTGGACTTAATGGTGAAAAAAACTCAAGCAAACTTGTTAAACCCAGAAATATTTATGTTTCAAAGAATTGTTTGGATGTGTTTTCTGGTTCTTTTTGAAGATCACAACCCAAGACAAAGAAAAACATGAGATGTTGCAACTTTTATTCGCTCTTTGCTTTATTCACAAGCAAATGAAGATGCTTTTGAGCTTCTTTTTTTTTTTTTTTATTACAGGTTTTCACTAGTGGAAGTCACATTGAATAAAAAGCATAGAGAATCTTGCAGTATTTACTGTTTGTTTTGCTCATATTTTAATGAATGTAGTCAGTCATTCTCAAATAGCTAAGTATGTTTTAAGTCAAGTTCCACTGTCTCAAAGTTCCTTTGGCTGAAGGAAAATGAAAATAGCCAAGAGAAGTAAGAAGATGAAGAAGCAGTCGAAGTTCAAAACTATGTGAAATTGGCACCGCCAAGCCAGCTATCATGATTATCCCCTTCAACCCCCCTTGTCAGCCATTAAATTATTGCTTTAAATTATCTCAAAAAAGAATTATTGCTTTAAAAGTCAATCAAGCTATAGTAGACTTTTTTTATTTTATTATTGCACATTTTTTAAAACATTTTTTATTTTAAAGATAAGAATATTTCGATATTGTTTATCAAAATAGGTTTTTGTAATTATCACCTTGAAAACTATCACTAAGGTCTATTTAGATGGAGATTAAAATGTTTGTCCCTTTCAAAATTAATGATGGGACGTGGATTGAGTTCTAATTCGCATGAGCATTATTGTTAATATAAGAGAATATGAATTCAAATATGTTGAAGTATATTATTCTTTTATTGATAAGTTGAAGAGAAGCTATAAATAATTCTAAACATTGTGTAAAGAAATACATATAATCAAAACCTAAAATAAAATTATTAAAAAAATTTGCGGAATTATAAGAGAGGGAATGACAGATGACATTATTCACATCTCAAATTTATCCATGATAATTATATTTTACATCAATTTTGTTTCCATTAGAATTTTCTAAATGATTATGAGTAATTGATTTTACATAAAATAATTTAATAATTTTAACAGTCAATATATAGTTTAATTAAATATTAAATATTAATTTAATTTTAATTAAAATTTTATTAATAAAATAATTTAATATTTTTTATTTTAATTTCACTATTACATATACAATTTCATAGCTATTTTTAATTTCACTATTACAATATTTAATTTTTCCATCACCATTATTTTTAATCTCACCATCCCATTAAAATATAACTCTAGTAATATTGTTTTTAGAACTAGATCAATGGTTGAACAAGGCAAGTCATCAATTTGTTGGTTTAACCAGTTTAATTAAAAATTATTAAAAATTAAAAATAAATAAAATAAATAAATTCAATTCAACATGTTTCATTCTAATTTTCGATTTAACTGGTTTAAAATCATTCTTGGAACCTATATCTAGATCAGTTTCTAATCTAACCTGTCTAATCAGGTTAAAATATCATCGCGTATGGTCCATCGTTATTTCATTCTGTGCGCAAGAATAGGTAAGCCAAAACAGCGTTTGCACCTTACCAATAATCTCTGCAAGAACAAAGGCCATCCTTGAACTGATGAAACCTGTTAGCATCTCTCACCACGAAAACAACCTTCACAATCTTCGACAAGCATTTTATGAAATCATGACAATCCCCACAAATTCTCAAGTTCTTGAACACCCTTATCACTCTTGCTTCATCCCACCCTCCATGGCAAAGTGCCAATCCGATTGCCAGCTTCTCACTGTGAACCCTCAAGCTCTCCACCTTCGACTCTTCGTCTATATCCCGCAATGCAAATTTCACCCCATGAACATACCCCATTTTTTCTTTCATCCTTCTCTCCATCTCCTTCAACACTTGATGAATCTTGTCTATCATTGGGTGAGTATCGTCTCCGCCGTAGAAAAAGTGGACCACCTTGTCAATCTCCACCCAACTACGCCCTGCCTCTTTCCTTAACCCCTTTGCTTTTGCCATTTCTCTTACTTGCTCGTACTCCTTCCAGTATCCAGCCTCGGCGTAAATGTTTGAAATCATCACATAGTTGACAGGGTTTTCGCCATCCAATGTCAAAAGATTTTGGCCTACTTCTTTCCCGAGTTGCAAGTTCCCATGCACCCTACATGCACTCAGCAGCGTTTGCCATATCCCTACATTTGGCTTTAATGGCATGTTCTCTATCAGGTCTTTGGCTTCTTTCAAGCGTCCATCTCTACCAAGAAGATCAACCATGCAAGCATAATGCTCTATCCCAGGTTTAACCCATCGATTACGACATAACTGTGAGAAATATTCTTCACCTTCCTTGATGAGTCCTGAATGACTACATGCTGATAGTGTAGCCAAATAAGTCACCCCATCGGGCTCGATATTATTCAACTGCATTTGGTTAAATAAACGAATTGCCTCTTTGCCAATGCCATGTTTTCCATACCCGGTGATCATTACTGTCCAAGAAACCACATTTCTTGCTGGCATTTCGTTGAAAAGTCTTTCGGCCTCCTCTAGAAGTCCACACTTCAGATACATATCAACGATTGAATTGGACACTGATATCTCCGAACCAGAAGGAACCTTAACAGCATACGCATGCATTTGCTTGCCTTGCTCCACAAGTGCAAAATCAGCAAATACACCCATCATACTTGATAGAACGTAGCCATCCACTTGCTTGCTGTTGTTTTGAAGCTGCTTAAACAACTCAATGGCTTCTGCCAAATTCCCTTCTTGAGCATACCCCAGAATTAATGCACTCCAAGATATTACATTCTTCTCTCCAATCTGATTAAACACCCTTTGAGCCTCAGCCAAATTCCCGCATTTCACATACAAATCAATAAGAGAACCTGCAATGGCTGCTTTTCCAGAACATGGAAATCCACTAGTGATCAAAAAACCATGAATCATTGATCCTTCCCGAATCTTCCCAAGACGACTACATGCTTTCAACACGGTTGTTAATGTATATTCATCAGGTATCTCTCCATTTTCTAGCATTCTATGGAACCAAAGTAAAGCTTTCTCACCCTGGCCTGCAAGTGTATAACCTGCTAGCATTGTGTTCCAACTTATTAGATTCTTAACTGGCAAAACATTAAACATCATTACTGCTTCGTTGATTCTTCCACATTTTGAATACATATCAACTATTGAATTCCCCACCACAGGGACAGTTTCAAAGCCAGTTAATACACACATACCATGAATCTTCATTCCAATCTCAGGAACATTCAAAATCCCACAAGCTTTGAAATTCGTGGAAAAAGTGTACTCATTTGGTTTCAAACATGAAAATACCATCTGAAAAAAGAGCGATAATGTTGCTCTGGCATTACCATTTTGTAAATGGCCACACATAAGCGCCGTCCAAGAAACCACATTTCTCTCAGTCATTCTGTCGAACACAAGAGAAGCAGTGTCCATTACACCACATTTTGAATACATATCTATAAGATCATTGCTCAACATCAAGTCAAAATCAAATCCCATCCTCAAACTAGCTGCATGAACCTGAATCCCTTGATCAAGCAACGAGTTTTTTGAGCAATGTCTTAAGAGATTGGCTAATCTCTGCCTGCCACTCCAAATCGGAAACAACAACCGAATCATTGATTATCTTGCAAAACTGCGTCTCAGTTTAAGACTTTTATTCAGCGAAAAACATATGTATCCATATAGCATAATTACGAGAGCTATGAGGGAAACCTATGCCCATATTTCGAAGAGTGAATTCTTGGAGACGAAGTGTTGGTTTTTGTAATGAAAGCATGTTCTTCGAGTAACTCTTCATTCTCTGGGTATGTTTCATATGTAGTTAGAAGTAACCCATTTTGCCCCTTTAAGAAAAATAAAAAAAGTAAATTTATCTCTATTGTATATTAGCATGATGTAAACATGTAATCTGTCAACCACATCAATTTTAATAATATAAAAAATTTAATATTTTATCCAATTTTAGTAATATGGTGGAATTGCCTCTTATTTTACCCAATTTTAGTAATATGATGGAATTACCTCTTATTCATAGTCTGTTAAGCCGTAATTAAAAGTTCTTATCAGTCACATTTCGATATCACAGAATAAAGTTAATTATATGACTAAGTTTATGGCAATAAATTTCACGGGTATTCAATGGTTTGGTCAACCTCCACAGTCCAATCGAGATTTAGTCAAGTTAGACTATGTTAAAAGATTTGAGAGATTAATGTAATATTTATTTTTCACCTAAAACGAAGAAAACCTCCATGATACACCTTCATTTGCATGGATTTGGGACCTAAGCGAGTAATTTTCATTGCATCAAACCAATATGAATTATAAGTAAAATTGCATATGAATAGAGAGTTTGGATGAAAAATTATGAGCAATTGGATTTTTATCTATTCGTTTATCAATGTTAAATAAACAAAAACATGTTTTTGAAACTCGTTTATTAAACACGAACAAAGTATGTTTAGTTCAGATTCATACCATAATTTGCAGTAATGCAATGTGAGAATAATAAAATGCAACCCAATACTTCATTGACGATAGTTTTGAAATACAAAAGTATAACTTGCAAGTAACCCAAAGAATACCATTCTTGATCCATTCAACTTGAAAAGTTCAGCAGGGGTGCCTAAAAAGATACATCATAATCCCTAACACATCAAAAAACAGGGGTGCCTAAAAAGATAAATCATAATCCCTAACACATCAAAAAACAGGGGTGCCTAAAAAGATACATCATAATCCCTAACACATCAAAAAACAATCAAAACAAATATATGCTATGTGAAGGAGAGGCCACATATGACAATTATTGCATATACACTACAATCCATGAACACTGCATCAACCACCTTTTTTGCTACCAATCCTACATCCAAAGTCTTGCTTAATTGCTCAGCCCAATTATAGTCATCTGTGGAAGTGGCTTTGTGCTCCTCTCCAATGGTTCTCTGTGAACTTCCATGATCACCGTAAAGAAGCCGCCCCATCACCAATGTTACATTAGTCAACAAAACCAAGTAAAGTGGCCTATAGTTAAGAATGCTCCCTAAGAACTTGTTTCCTGGAAGAGGAAACCCCAAATGCAACAATACAACTAAAACACCCACAATTACTGAACATAAAAGGCGTGCTTTCTCAGATGCATCAATGGCAGAACTTATTTGTTTAGGGGTGAAGAAGTTATGTTTCCGAGCTGATGTTTCTGAACCCTGTACTGTCCCTGACGTGGAAATTGGTGAACTTCGATCATTTGATGAAATCAGAAATGAATTCGGTTCACCACTTGTATCAAAAGCAGAACCATTTGAAGGCTCAATGCTTCTATCCCGTCGGCTGGATGCTGATCCTTCATCAATTCCACCATTATAAGCACTGGTCTGACCCTGATCAGCATCAGAGACAGGGTGATGTTTTAGCAACACAGGACTGGAGGCTTCATCGTCGACATCAGGAGAAACTGCATGCCAAAAAAAACCCAAAAGTAATCAATCACAAGAACATGGAATCCATCAAGAAAACCATTTTTATTAATTTCGTTTCAGACAGTCCTTCAGTATTCTAGTAACTTGATGACATCAATGGAGGACATTTGATGGGGGCTTATGAGAAGCAAGTCCAAAGCTTTACCAAATGCAAAATTTAACTACTATTGTAAATCCAAATTTCCATTTGCTAAGATTCAACTAAACCTAGATCCTTAACGGACTCATCCAATTAACAATACATAATTAATGGAAACAACCCTTGAGTTCAAGATACAAAAAAACGAGAATGGAGGGAGGGGGGAAAAAGGGTACCGGCGGGTTGAGCCGAAAAATCAGTAGGTGGATCTTGCGGCGGAGGAGGGTTGGCGTGGAGTTGTTCATGAGACTGAGGAGGAGGAGTAGGCAGGTTTTGGAGCTGACCCGTAATAAAAGCCAAACGATCGGATCCTCTTTCGAGGATTTTCCTACGCCGACTTTCTCTGGCGCTGGTTGCCATGTTTGAGACTGAAATCTTTCGTTCCAGAAAAACACGGCTGTTGCCGGTTGAAATTTACTGGAGCAAACCTAAGCGAGAAGACCAGAAAATGAAGATTTCCGCTTGGCTTTGCTTTGGAACATTTGGGTCAAACTTTGGGCTTTTGTTTACTGTATTGTCTCAGTTTGGGCTTCTGTAAGAATAGACTTTAAAAAATTAAAAGCATGTTGTCAGAAGTGGGATTTGAACCCACGCCCTCTCACGAGGACCAGAACTTGAGTCTGGCGCCTTAGACCACTCGGCCATCCTGACAAGATGAAATTAAATCACCAAAAATATTTAAAACTTTAATCTAAACTCCAATGAGATATTTACATCTTCATGTACTATTGTAACTTAGAAGCAGATTAAATCTTATCAATTAATTCTTCATCCATTACTTTTTAGCATATTGGTTATCATTATCCATGTGTATGATACAATTATGAATTATGTAAATCATATGATTAAATTTGTATTAAATAATGATGAAGGGAAATTTAACCCATAATAATCTGAAATTATGTAATCAAGGCACCCCCACTAGATATAAAAGCAAGGGGAAAACTGGGTTTCTGCTTTCTTTTTATATGTATTTTGCATTTCTAGATCAACTTATCCAACAGCAGGCTTAGCATATATACATATATGGTGCAATTAAAGTAGTTTCCATAGCTAGAAAAGTGAGTCCATTTTATACATAAAATATATAGGAAAAAACCATATTAAATATGTAATAAAATAGAACAAGCTTCAAGACAGATTATTCGGCTAAGATGATAGACTAAGCTTCTAGATCAAAATATGACTAGGAGTTCTCATTTTGGGATCGAAAATCACTAGGTAGTTTTCATTGGGATCCTCCTCCACTTGGGCTTGTGTAGGTGATATTTTGTAGTATGCAATTACCGGCTTGCTTGCCATTGTTAACATATTATTGTCCCTCGTTACTTTTCTTCCTCCGAATATCTCTTTACCAAAACAAAGTAGCTGCTAGTGATCTGATCCAATCAGAGATGCAATGGCAGAAAAAGGGTCGTCAACTGCACCGCAACCGTTACTTTTTCGGAGACGATCGAGCAGTGACATGAAGACCAAGTCAGCCTCCGTTTCGAGTAGCCTATTACCGGCATTTGGAACCGTTGTTGATGATGGAGACCTGCACCTCAAGAGAAATGTTATTGCTCCTTATGATCGTTGGTACCGGTGAGTAATTCATTTTCAAATCTAAGGGAAAAAAAAACAATTAGGATGATGCTCTTATAATGTTATAATTAAGGTTAAAAAAAGAGAGGAGGAATTGATGATATTTATATATTATTGGGAAAGGGATGCAGATGGTGGCAAACGTTTTTGGTAGGGCTGGTGATATACTCGGCATGGGCATCTATTTTGGAGTTAACTTTCGATAAGGCAGCAAATGGGGTGCTCTTGTTCATTGATTTGGTCGTTGATTTCTTCTTCGCCATTGATATCATCTTAACTTTCTTCGTTGCTTATTTTGATACATCAAATTTTGTCCTCGTTGATGATCACTTGAAAATTGCGTTCCGGTACATACTCTTTTTTACTCATTTCTCCATTAATGAATGACTAGACTTTTTTTTTTTTGAAAGTTAGAATATGCTTTAACTTTTATTATTAGTAAATTTATAATTTATTTTTTGTAGTTTCATTTTTATGAATTTAGTCTTTTTATTTTTTAGATTTTAAAATTCAAGTTTAACTATTAACACTTTTATAATTATTTTGTTAAATTTAAATTCATTATAACTAGAAGAGAAGCTAGAATTTTTTTTTAGACTAAATTAAGCCGTATATTTTTACTATAATAAAAAGGTAATATCACCATTTTAATAGCTTATATTTTTTATAATTTTTGAAAGATTAAATCAAAATTTTATCATTATTCGGAGGCTAAAGTATAATTTTACTATTATTAATTTAAAATTTTATAAATTATAAAGAGCTAAAAGAGAAAATTGAATTGGAGCTCATGCTAACCTTTTAACTACACTTTTAATTACATTATTTTTTTAGTTACATTGTTATCAAAAGTTTATTTTTTTAATTTCAAAATATCGTATAAACGAATTTAACAAAAAAAATTTAATAATATATCTGAATTTTAAAATTTAAAAAGTAAAACTAAATTTTTAAAAGTAAAAATATAAATAAATTCCAAGTTTGCGTGGAGTACAATTACCTATGCACGCGTTTTAAGGTTTATGTACTAATTTAGTTAATTTACTACTGGAAAAAGAACTTGTAATGCGAAAAAAAAATTTAGATAAACTTGTGGATTAACGTATTTAACAAATTTTATTTATTCAGCTTTCACTAAATAATAATTATATAGTGTATTAAAAAAATGAAATATTGCCATGTGTCTTTTAATATTAAAAAAACTAAAAATAAACTAAAATCAACACATGTCATTTATTCAACCTAACTTGTAGATTATATAAAATAATAACCTATAAATAGTTTTTTCTAAAATCTTAGTTTCCTTAAACGCGATTAAAAAACAAATTGATTTTGTATTTTCATTGATGCTTTTATTTACTTTTTAGTAATATTATCAATGAAATTGATATTAATTCATGATTCTAAGTTAATTGCTTGATAATGGATAATTTTTTAATTTTTAAATTTTAATCTATCTATGTTGGAATATATATTAATTTTAAGGTGTGATGATTGAATATAAATAAATAAAGATATTCTAATAATTTTTAAAAAATTGTAAATTTTCAGATACGTGACAAGGTTTTGGTTATTTATGGATATAGCATCTACAATACCTTTTTCGTTAATAAACAAAATCATTATCGGTGAATGGCATACCGACCAGGTCTTTGGCCTCCTCAACTTGCTTCGTCTTTGGCGTCTCCACCGTGTTGGTGAACTTTTCAAAAGGTAAATTATTTCCAGTTTGACAATTTCTTGCATTTGGTTTTTTAGCTACTCTCATTTTTAAAAGAGTTTATAAGAACAAAACAAACCACAAATAATACATGTTCAATCAATTAGAACTAAAATCAATTCAGTACAAAACACAACGAGCTAAAAATCAAAATAAATTAGACAAAAATAAGTCTAGACACAAACTACATATAGTAAAACTTAAACCTAAAATAATCTAAAAAAATTTATACATAACATTTACACATCATAAAACTCAAACATGAATGTTGTGCATCCATAACTTAACCTTCACCAACATACCATAGCCTCGTAGGCTATATAATAGAAATATTAAACATATAATATCTCATACACGATTATGACATGTAAAAATAACATAAACGAGAAATAAATACACGGATTATCACGACAATTTTCTTATCAAATTTGAACTCTTTTTTGATAGGTTAGAAAAGGACATTCGCTTTAGCTACTTCTGGACAAGGCTTCTTAAACTAATATGTGTGAGTATTATTTTCTACTCATGCTTTTTTACTTATACAGTCTCCTATCTCTAACCAAACATTTAGAATTAAGCTTCATTGTTACTCAAATGGCAGGTTACCTTATTTGCAGTGCACTCAGCTGGTTGCTTCTATTACTGGCTCGCTGCACGCCACAAACCATCAGAACATACATGGATTGGAAGATTGATTGGAGATTTTAAGCAAAAAGGTTTTTGGCATGGTTACATCTGTTCCATTTACTGGTCAATCGTCACTCTCACCTCAGTCGGCTATGGAGAGTTTTATTCAATGAATGAAGGAGAGAAGATATTTAACTCTATCTATATGCTATTCAACATGGGCCTCATTGCCTACATAATTGGTAACATAACAAATCTCGTTGTCGAATCTGTGGTCAAAACCTTTGCCATGGTGATTCTCTCTTCTCTATTTTCATTTATAGCCAACAACAATAGCATACAAGACTATCATACTAATGTTGTTTAGATTGAAATGATCCTATTTTGAATAAGGTAGCTCTATGATGGTCAAATTTTCATTCCTATATTTCATATTTGTACATTGCAACGCTGCTACTTCAGCATTACATTTTAATTCAAATATATTGAATAGACCATAACCGGATCATGTCTTGACAGAGAGATAGCATCAATGAGGTAATGCGTTATGCAAGCAAGAACCAACTCCCGGAAGGGATGAGAGAACAAATGTTGGCACACATGCAACTCAAGTTCAATACAGCTGAGTTACAGCAAGAAGAAGTTCTAAAAGACCTGCCCAAGGCAATAAGATCCAGCATTGCCCAGCACCTATTCTGGAAAACCGTAGAAAAGACCTACCTATTCCAAGGAGTCTCCGACGACTTTCTTTCTCAATTGGTAACTATATTTCCAATTTTTTATGTGTAGTTACATGGGAGATTCAAATTTCGAACTTCTCATTTAAGCTGCAGTGCAGGTCCCTAGTGCATTATGGAAAAAATAATAAAAATAAAAAATGGTTCACCCTAAACAAAATTACATTCCAACATATCACTGAATTTCCAGTCATGAAATGGTAATCAAAGCTGACCATCTTACTAAAGAATTACTATGTTAGAACAGAACTTTAATAGCTATAAATAGCTTATCAGCCATTAGATTTCTATGGGGATTTCTTCTTGCAGGTATCAGAGATGAAAGCAGAATACTTTCCTCCAAGGATTGAAATTATTTTACAAAATGAGATACCCACAGACTTCTACATTCTGGTATCAGGAGCAGTGGTATAGCATCATTCATTATTAAAAGTTTTTTTCAGTTTTATTTAACCTTGGAAGCAAAATCTAAACTCAATGAAACTGCAGGATGTGGTCACATACAAGAATGGGACGGAGCAGGTATTATCTTTTTCTAAAAGTATAATTCAGAATGATCAGAGAACTTAATAACAAATGCACAAGTAGGTGGAACATTTGTAGACCCAGAGCATAATATTCCTACTGACTCCGAAAAAAGGTCTTACGAACTACAACAACAGATTTGAAGAGTATATAAGTTTTATTTTTTGCCTGTAGATTTCCTAAAATTTTGGGAGCTTGGAATGGGGAAAGCTCAAACTGAAACTAGATATGATGGGAGAGTATACTAAAAACACAGTATTTATATCAAACAAATAGTTTAAAAGATAATGTCTCGGACTTCTGATAGGTTCAGAAGTAAACGGCTCCGTGGCAACACGACAATTTCACTCTTCACATTTTATACCTTCAAAAATGCTGCAGTAAGTAAGAAATTATTAATTTAACAAAGGTATACTTAAACCAGGAAATAGAGATTTCCAGTCTGCAAAAAGAACATGAAGATTGCTGCATTGATCAAAAGACCCAGATGAATGTTAGTAAACATGAGAGTTATATTATTGGGATTATAAGAGTTAAAAATCCAAAACACATACCATACCAGTAATTTAAACTAAAGCATCTTTCTTTGCAATTGGTCTTATTACTAAAGTTCCAGTCTTTCCTTTTTCAAGTTTTTGTCAAATCTAGAATCTGCAGATATGGCAGGAGAAATTGGAGTAATTTTCAATATTCCCCAACCTTTCACAGTGAGAACTAAAAGGCTCTCTCAAGTTATCCGAATAAGTCATCACCAGTTCAAACAAATGGTGCAATCAGAGAGTGGAGATGGAAAGATAATTATTGCTAACTTCATGGAGGTAAGTAAACTTTATCATCTACGGAAATAGGCAATCTATAGACAGTTCTACGCTATAAAGGAAGAAAAGAAAAATAATAAAGGAATGAAAAGACATTAATTGCAATTAAAAGCATTCCTTTAATGTGAAATCAACCACATGGAACCTAAAGCTGTTGAAAATATTTTAGATCAGAGCAGATAACAGAGATTTAAATTTGAATAAGCAGTTTCATCAATGGTTTGGAGAAAAATAAACAATGAAAGCTCACCATCAATTCATGGACAATAGAAATCTTCATCCATAAAAGTTTTAATAGTTTAACCAAAAATTTAAGAGCGCTTCTTTACTCCATCTCCTCTATTCTCAGTACTTGAGAGGCTTAGAAAAAGACATGCTACAGGAACTACCTTTCCTAACAGAATTGCTGGCAGACCAGAATGTACAGGTATGTTTCCATCCTAAAGTTGAACTAACTAGACTAGAGAAACGTGAGCCAGAATTGTGCTTATAAAACAAAGAACAAATATCACATTTATGAAAATCTAGACCATCATTGTGTGATAAGCAGATTAGGTTCTATTATGTTTCTTTGCAGCCTACGGCACAAAAGGAAGAGAAACAAAACAGAGAAACAATGGATTCCACGGATGGAAATCCTACAGGTAAATAATTGCTTCTTCATTAATCGTATCAAGTGGACATAATCACTTTTAAGGGCATTTGGTTCAAATCATCTTAAATTCACAGGGATAATCATACATTTCGACATAATATTCTGACGTTTGGTTTGCAAAGATTACCTTAACCTGGTAATACATCCCCAATAGTACTAAAATTTTGAAATATAAGGGTAATCTAAATTCCAACTCTTCCTTAAGTAATGAATGATTTTGAGGTAATCCTCATCCTTCTTTCTATAACAATGACAATTTAGTAAAATCTGCTTTTAAATAACATTACATTACGTTAACCAAACAACAAAACCTTACATTCTATTACCAAACAGCATAATGTAGCATACCTAGTAATGTGCTAAGTAATCTTAGCTTACAATAATCTATTACCGAAGGAGATCTAATATTCCATGAACCAAATGCACCCTTAAGCATTTAAGGATTATTGCTGAAACTTACAGTAGCAGCAACAATTTATTATCATAAAATAAACTATTTTAATAGAAACATTGACTTATTTTCTTTATATCATGTCAACTCTTGACTAGCATCTATTTTTTGTTTCGACATGTAACACATTTGAGCATATGAGTCAATCCTTTTTTTATGGAGGAAAAAGAGTGAATCTATCATCTATCTTGAATGATAGAAACTCTATATCCAAAAATGATGTCTTATAGTGATGATGACATTATTTTTCTAATGCACGGATTATACAATATTGATGATATGCCTATGGCCCTATACCAACCAATTTGTCAAATAAATCCAAATATAAGTTCTTATAATAAAGTGCATAATATTCTCTAGATAATTGCAAATTATTGATTCAACCACCTTGCAGGAACATCAAACACTTCCGATCCTTCACTAAGTGCAGGTACCACCCGGGTGATAATATATGGGTATCATCCATCCAAGAAAACAATGTCTGGTGACAGATTCGGGAAGCTTATATATTTGCCTAACTCAATCGCAGACCTGTTCAATCTAGCAGGTACAGAGAACTACAAGCTTCTCAAAAAGCAAATAATTGTTTTTAACTTCTGCATAGCAAGCTAAAGACAGAAGGAAAGCATAAAACTGCCAACCAACCAAACAACAGAAAGATATAACCCAACTAAAACTCGTTCCTAAGTTATGAGATCAGAAAAAATCAACCATACTCATAGGGGAATATTTAACGTGATTCAACCTTCTAGTCTACATCCACAATCCAAAAAAAGAATAAAAAATCACTCCACTAACATAGATTTCATCCCTCCTCTACTCGATAATTTTAAAATCTAAACTTTAATGGCTGTTTATAAGCCTATTACTTGAACAGCAAGAAATCTCATTCACTAATATTTCCTACCTATTGAGAACATCTACTTCATTAATAAACTTAATTGTCAAATAATGTCTAATCAATAGAATTACATTAGAATCCCATTTGAATATTGACAACCAGATTTTGGGTCAATATCTAACAGGTGTCCAAGTGCATGACGGCATGTTGAAAATTTTTATCTTGAGATTTCAAATATGAAGCTTAGCATATTAAACCAGTAGAAGAGACAATTTCATTTTGTATCACAACAATATAGACTTAGAACACTTAATGTATAAGATAATACTTCTAGCCAAATTAATCTCATTAATACATGATTTGGAAAGCTTGTAAACTTACTTGAGAGGAAAACAGCATGTTCATGGCTATGCTAATATACACTTAAAGAAAAAACACAGGTGATAATTATGTATCAATACAAGATCCTGAATTTCGTTATATCTGGTTAGTGCAGAAAAGAAACTTGGAAAGAGAGGGGGCCCTATTCTTATGGCAGATGGCTCAGAAGTTGAAGATCTTAGTGCTCTAAGAGAGAATGATCATTTATTCATTGTTTAAATGTTAAAATAATATTTATCAGTTATCAATATGTTGATCTGGTTAAGTGATGATCATTCTAAATGTCTAAGAAGTTATGATGCATGACATTCTAAAGAAAAAAATATCTGCAATATAGCTGCATATGTATGTGAATGGATATGTGCATATATGTGAATGGATATGTGCATATCCACCTTTTGTGGACAGAGGCAATGAAAAATTTACCCATTGTGCTTTAGCTTCAATGATAATGGTAGAGTAGTATTTATTTATGCCCCAATATAAACCCAAAAATTTACCCGTTTGTGGACAGGTTTTACGATTTTCATTCTCTGCTATTCAGCATGTCCAAAACAGTGTATGCAGCTTTCTGAAACTTTTCCTTCTCTTCCTCCAAACTTTTCTTCCTTTCAAGAGCAGATTCTTTGCACTTCTCTACCTCTTCCATTATTCCCAAGGAGTTTTGATCAATTTCGCTGCAGAATTTTATTTAAAAGGTAAACAGAACATAATTTTTAAGAGAAATACGGTGTTTGCAACAATTTAATGATTTATTAAACTTGCCTCCCCTCTTAAAAGAACGTCTATGGAAAGAGCGAGGCAATAAACAAATATTGGATCCCAAAAATAAAGAATGGGCAGTCCTGGAGGACAACATCGCCTGTCTATGTTTAACAAGTTCATTTTTCTTGCTACAAACTTATTCCAGCATCAGGAGTGAATAAAAAGCAAGTGAAGAGTGATATAAAAGTCATGATTGTTGAATTTGTTAGCAACACAGAGTAATTAAAAAAGAGAAAAACAATTGAGAGGAAAAAAAACAGCAAGTTATGCATTCTTTATCATCTTTGTGTAATTTTCATAAGAGAGCTTAAGAGAAAAATAAGAAAGTGGATATGCATGAGTAAAACACTAATCATATCTGTGTGTAATTTTCATAAGAGTCTTAAGTTTAAATAAGGAAAGAAAAATAATTAACAACTATTCCAAGATAAGTTCCACATCGCCATTAATCATCGGATGAAGTAATTCACTTACTTTATCATCTTAAGCATATTCTCCATTGCCATCTGAACATGTTGTGACAAATCTGCATTAATTAAATCAAAATTACCAACTAATATTGTGAGATAAATAAAGATACGGAAAATAACACGATCTGAGAAAATAAAATTGTAAAAGCTTTACAGGGACCTATTCATAAAAGTGAAATTTGTCTGTTACAACTTATCGTACTCAAAAGTGTCCCGAATCCACAAAAATTACAAGGAATACAGGCGATCTCAAGAAATTAACTATGAATTATGGAATTTAAAACTGATTCAAGCCTAGACCCTCATGTTTCACAGTGTTTCATAGACAATTGGAATTACGCTGGTAATAATAACAAAATGCATTTGTTACACGTGAAACTTTAGATCATGCGATCGGTTAAAGGAGAAATCACGTAACAAAAGAGAAAACTAAATGTAATTTGAAACGTTAAGCGAAATGAAAGTAATTATTGGAGAAAGGGAGAAAAAAAAACAGAGGAAGAGAAATAACCAAAAACGAGAGAAGAGAGGAGAGATTCAGGTTCTTCAGCCACAGGCGGAGGAAGAGAGTGATGATCAACCTGCTGAGGTGGTGAAGTCGCCATTCCTTCTTTTCCAACTTTGAACAGAGCGTTCTTTTTTTACTTTCAGAGCGTTTGTCAATTGATTGGTATGGACTGTAGGACTAATATTTCACGCATCCAACTATTTAAAGCATAATCACTTACTTTCCCTCTAATAAAAAAATTTATTTGACCCATTTAATTTTTCAGCAAAATTAAATTTAATGTAAATGTATGTTACATAAATAATTAATTAATTTTTAAAATTAAAAAATATTTTTTATATTTTTTAACAATTAAGGTGATTTGATGAATTTAAAAATTAAAAGACGTGAATAATATTAGAATATTAAAATATTTATATTTAGGTGATAAGCAGTTACTCATTAATTTAGTTCACTGAATCTTCATTCAACCGAATTTCATTCATCTCTCATTCCGCCTTCTCCCATAACAGTCATTCCGCGACTATTCCTTTCCTAATCTAAAGAATAGCATTACAGAGCCTCCACTAAATAAAAATTTAAAAAAATAATAATAATAACCTCCCATTATTGCCTTTTACCACCCTCCCTAAACAAACAACTCAAGCACCACACCCCAGTCCTGTCTCCTCGTTCCCGTTCAGTTATTCTCACCCCACGACCATCATCGACAAAGATCTTGACATTGTAAAAAGCTTCTCCAAAGTTGAGACGAGTAAGGTTATTGTTCCCCTCAATCTCACTTCCATTGTGAGAATTTCATCTCTTTGTTTCTCTGCTTGTGTACTTCGCTAGTAGAGAGATGTTCATTTGTATTTTTAAAATCAATTATTCAATTGTGATTTACTTGGTAAACTTTTTCATTTATTGATGATCTAACTGCTTGGGAATGTACTATGTTGTGAATGAAAATGCGAGTATAGGGTCTCACGTATCGAGTTTTTTAACTTGTTAAGCGAGTATTTTCCAAGAGGATTTGTTAGTTTCTATTTAAGATCTTATTACATGTAAGGTTCCTTGTAAAGTATTTGCCTATTATGATCAATAGCTTTTTATGTTCTTTTCACTGACAGGAACTTGTTGAAATTCGAGTGATTCTTTTCTTTTTCGGGTGTTTTAGGTGGAAAAACAACAGCACAAAGATTTGATGGCTCCTTAGTCACTGATTTATAATATCTTTATGTTGCATTGTGTAGGTTTTGGGTCAAAGCGGAATGGACTGTGAAGGGATTGAAACTTATTAAATGTATTAAAATTTTAAATATAAATAAAATACATTACATTAAATCTATATTATTCGTTTTTACTTTTACATTATATCCTTTTATTATACACGTCTAGCAACATAAAAACAACTTGCAAATTAGTGAAAGTATGTCAAAAAATATATATACAACATAACCATTTCATTAATTCTTTTCTTGTACTTCAACATCTGTCTTTGGTTGAAATATTGAGACAAGAGAAAGACATGTATTTTTCATTTTTTTTTAAAATTATTCTTTAAGTAACATATAAATTATGACATATCAACTAACTTTTTGTTAATGTATGAATATTATCTTTGGATATAAAATATAATTCTCAAACTATTTATTACTCCTAATCTTTTGTTCTTTTGTTTAGAGGATAATTAATTATCTGTTTCGCTAACGATATTTTAGCATATCTATCTAAAAAATTATGATTAAAGGATTAAAATTTAATAACAATAACAATAATTATTTATCTAAAAATATTCTGCTAATGGTATTCTAGTCATTTCATTCTTTTTTCTTATGCTATTACAATTCTATTCCATTCAACCAAATACAAAAATAATATTAGAGTTCTATTTCATTCCATTCAACCAAACAATTGAATTACTAATTATAGTTTTATTTCATTATAGCTCTATTCCATTACAGTGAACCAAATGTGGTGTAAATATTTTAACCCCCTTCCCTTATTGTAAAAAAAACTATAAAAGTTATTAGAGGTAGTGATGTGTGTGAAACTTTTAAGGTAAACTTCATTGGTGTCATCTAAATATTAAAGTGTTTTTATTTTAGTCAATTAAAAATAAATAAAAATCATTAACAGGATGCAGATATGATATTTTTATTTGCATAATAACAAATTTTAACCCTTAAACTTTAGAGTTTTTTAATTTGATACCGATTCTAAAAATTAAAACAATGAAAATACATAAATTTATTAAAATCCTCAAAAAAATAAAAAATATTAAAAACTGTTAAATTTTAAAATATATATATAGAAAAATATAAAGAAATATAAAAAATTTAGTAATGCCAGACGAAAGTACTCCTGCAACGATGAAATCTCAAATATCCAAGGGCTTATCAAGCGAGTGCAGGACATACATTCAAAAACATCCTAATTCAATTACCAAAAGCATGTATTTTCACAAAGCAACAAAGTATTTTGTGAGTATTTTTGTTTTTTTTATATATTATTTTTAAAAAATTATATATAAAATGAGATTTGAACTCATAATATCAATTTTTATTATTTTAATTTTACCATTTTAACTAAAATCACATTTATTTTATTATCTTTTTTTTTTATGAATTTGTTATATAGATACTTAGACTACACCTTGGTCACTCAATTATGTATAAATTAAATTTTTATTTTGATCACTCAAATTGAAAACGTTAGATTATTGTGTTTTTTTATCACCCAACCATTAATGGTTAACAGAGGGGTGAAGTGGCCAATTTTTTAATTATTATAATAGTAATTAACCCTCAACATTTATAAATTATCTCAATATAAATTATCTCAATTTGACTATAGTTCTTAAAAATATTAATCCTCAATACTTACATATTTATGCCAATTTAATCCTATTATTAAAAAAAGTATACATAAAAAGTTTTAAATATAAAAGACAAATTATATTAAATTAAAAACCTTCATTTTATTTTTTAATCAGAAACTAATGTTTTCCTTCGATTTTCTTTTCTTAATTTTGAATGATTTTTAAAGATTAAATCAACAATCTCAATAACTAGTTTGAGACGGCGATACTTACATTGAAGCTCAGAATTCCAAGCTGCTTCAGCTGATGGGATGCAAACGCTCTATCACATGAGCCCCAACTACGTTCCCTACTCTTGACAGCCACCAACCATCTGCTGTTGTCACAAACATGTTCTTTAACCTCGAGAAGCTTACCCCAAGCACCACCACCTGACCACTAGTGCTTCCTTGGTCTCCCTATCCCAACATCATCTACCTCCTTCAGACTAGTCAATTCCGACCATCACCCGTTCTATGGTGTCACCATAACCAACCTCTTAGTTTAGTTTATTTTTAAAAAAAATTTAGCTAGACTAAAAAAAAAAGCCAATACAAAACAAATTTGTATGTAAATCTTAAACCCTGCAAATACATATAAAAGCAAAGCTAAACTCATTGGTCGCTCTCTCATTGTTAAATAAAATGATTGTCCAGCAATCATCTGTGTAAACGGGCCAATTTGCCCGGGCCCACTAGAAACCAAAAAATATATACAAAATAAATAAATAAATAAAAATCAAACCAAACCAATAGTCCACAGTCCAAGTCTTTAGTATAAAACAGCCCGACAACCAATTAAAATCCCAAATTAGCCTAAGACCCAAGTTACAAAGCCCAATAGGCCCAATGTCTAAAACAAAGGCTAAGGCAGAAACCCTAGCAGCCTTGGCTTGCGCCGCAGCAACCCCAGAAGCCTCCAGGCGTCGTACAACGCTCGTGCCTCCACGCCCACACCCCGTATGCCTGCACACGCTCCCGCACAGTCCCGTACACCCCGCACCAAGGGCCAACGCACAGCCCCGTACTCGTACCTGCGAAAGAAAACAAGAGAATAGCAGCCAATAGGAGAGCAAAAATTGTTTTTTTTTTTGTTTCGTTATTCGGCTATAAAGCCTTGTATTTTCGATTGTAAAACTCTCCTTTTTTTTTACAAACAGAAGCAATACAAAGCAACAAAGAAAAAGGTGATTTCTGCTCTTGAATTTCTGGGTTTATCACACTTTATTCTCGATCTATCCCCTCTGATTTTCTTTCCTTTTTGGTATTGAAAAATAAAAGAATAAAGGGAAACAAAACCTTACCTTGTAAGTTAGCAGTCGCCTTCCCTTCGCTTCGCTGAAATCGAAGTCCGAATAGGGTCTCAAGGCTAAAAAAAAAAAAATCACTCTTTTGGAGTTCGAATGCGCAGATCGCCGTTCATGGTGGCGCATAAATGACGAGGGAGTATTCTGGGGATTAAACAGGCAACGAAAGGGGGGAGGCTAATGTCCTGCTAGGGTTCGGCTGAATGAATTCACATCTAGCCTTTTAAAGAAGCAAAAACGGTGCCGTTTAGGCCAAATGAAATGACCCAAAAAACAACAACGTCGTTTGAAACTTTGCCCGGTGACCCGACCCGGTGGGCCCTGGGATTCACGCGTTTTCGCGGTGAGGGGTTAATTGCGCATTAAATCCCTCCCCTTTTGCGCCGCGTTTAAATCAGGCCATCTGTGCTTCTTTTTGTTTTTTTAATTTTCTCCTATAATTTGCGCTATTTTGTAATTGGGTCCGCACTTGTGCGCAGCGTTTTAGGGCCTGGATTAATTCCAACTTGAGCCCCTGAGCTTTGTGCGCTTCGCACTTCGGTCCTCTTTTTATTCTGTTTTCAAATTATCCCTTTTATTTTGGATTGTTTCTGATTAAATCCTTTTAAGTTTATAACCCTCTGTGTTCTCAATTTATTATTTTTAATTTTAAACAACTATAGGTAATTATTATTCCTTTATTGTAAATCTTTTTTGTAATGTTAATATCCCACTTTGTATACTTTAAATGATTATCTCCTTTATATTATTATACATATACGTATATTGTAGCAAAGTTAATGTATTTTCGTGCATATAATGTTTTTTCATTTTAACCATGTATTTTCACACATAATTTCGTTATGATAATATGTTTTGTATATATGTTTTGTACAAAATTATTTTTATATACTTATTTGTATTGGTACATACATTTGATTTATATACATTAATTGAATCCTATACATGTTATCATTTCTATGTCATTTCACATGTACTTGCTTTTAAATTTATATGTATATATATATTAACACACTTATTACTTTAATAAATTTTTTTATTTAAAAAAAAACTTTTTTTGCTTTATGATTTATAAACTATTCTCTTTATGTATATATATGAAATTATTTTTTGTAACTTCATCTTTGTAATTATAAAATTATTATTTTTGAATATTTATTTATATTATATCACTTTTGTGTTTTATATAACCTCTTATTTAAATGTTTTGGATGTAAGGGTATGTATATAATTTTTAGACTAAGTTAAGATTTTTATGTATACTATTACTAATCTCATGACTTCTTTACAATAAACTTACATGTACATATGTTTTATAAATCTATTTTGTGTATCATGTCTTGTCATATATCTTTATTATTGTTTCGTATTATATATATATATTATTTTAAATTATCATGTATTTTGTTAACTTTTAGAGGAATTCGCGCTTAAAATATTTTATGTGCAATTTGGTTCAAACTTTTACTCTATAATATTTGTTTCAATAATTATATTATTAGTTTCTACACAATTTTGTCAACTTATATATTACGTGTTCTAACAATATTCATTCCATAAATATATTTTAATGATTGCATGTATATATTAAGTTTGTCTTTACAAATGTTTTTTTATTCATCAATTCATCAATTTATATAGTGTGTAAAATAGTTTATGTCACATTACTTCTTCGATTTGCATTTTGTTATTGTGCATCTAGTAGTAATTATTTTATATTATGTCATGTATGTTGTCGTTGCATATTATGCGTTCATGGTTTTATATTGCCATATTAATTATACTCCGTGCATGATTGGAATCGAATTTCCAAGCTAGTTATGCTTAGTTGTTTAAGTGTTCGTTAGTCGATTAAATAAATTGAAATGCCTTCATTTTTTTCATTGTCGTATTTTTATGCGCACACATATCACCCCATATCATTTTTTACTTGGTTTATGAAATGAGGTTTTATAAAACCCAAATTTTATGATTAATTTCGTCTTATTTCAAATCGAATTAATACGTTTTAAGCTAGTTTTATAGTAATTCATTCAAAGATTCGTTAAAACGAAGACAAGATTTGATATTTGGCAATTTGTGAAATCGTGCCCTAATGTGCTGGGTTGCAATTTCGCGTTTGTTCAAAATAATCGAATATCCCTTCAAAATTTCACTCATGTCTTTTAAAATCCTTTAAACGAAGGTGATATTCAATGTTTGGCGATTTGAGATTCGTGCCTTATCGTGCTGAGTTGCGCTTTTTCATTGCTTCGAAACAGTTGAAGATCCCCTCGGAATTTCACTCACATTTTCTAAAACTCTTAAAAACGAAAGAAATGTTCGATGTTTGACGATCCGGGGAATAGTGCCCTATCGTGCTGGGTTGCAGTCTCCCGTTTGTTCAAAATAATCGAATATCTCTTCGAAATTTCACTCGTATTTTCTAAGGTGAGCCAATGATCAATGTTTAAAAATTCAAGTAATCGTGCCTTACTGTGCTGGGTCTTGATTTTCCGTTGAACTAAATATTGAACATCCTTTTATGATTTTTAAATTAAAAACTTTTAGACGTCGAAATAAGAGGATTTTTGGCAGCCGACTCAGGTTATTCAAATGTCATTTAAAAAGGACCACATTTCCAAAATATTTTTTATTTTAGACATAAGGACAGTTTAATCGATTTAGTACCAATTTTAAGCGTAGTGAGGGTGCTAATCTTTCTTCATACGTAACCGACTCCCGAGCCTGTTTACTCATACTTTTGTAGACCAGAATCGTTGTTTTAGTAAACCAAAAATATTTTATTAAAATAACCAAATCTTTAGGTGATCCGATCACACCAAAACAAAAGATCGATGGTGACTCCATATTTTATTTTCAAAAAGTCGATTTCCCCCTTTTTATTAAATTTAAAATTTTTAATTCGAGGGATGGTCGCAACAATCTGTTCCAAGATTTCAAGAGAATCAAGTGGACTGACTCTTCTAATTCTTGGAAAGTTCTTGGCTACGCTTAGCAGCTGCCACAACTGCATTCATCAATGTTCCCCGGAAACCATTCTTCTCTAACTCGTGAATGCCGGCGATTGTAGTCCCACCAGGTGATGTAACATCGTCTTTCAGCTGACCAGGGTGCTTCCCAGATTGAACAGCCATACCAGCTGCTCCCAAAACCTGCAAAAGAATGAACCTAATTATCATCTTAACAAATAAATAGAGGCAAAGAGCTAGAAACTAAGAGATCCCTTGAGAAAGATGCCATTAACTAGTAATTGCTAGTATTAAAATCACTGATTAAAACGCAATCCTCTACTCAAGAACCAAGCGCTCTGCAATCAAGGTAAAGCAATTTATTATGGGAGAATTTAATATAATGAGAGAACCGAATAATCAAGTCAACTTTGCTTATGGGAGTACCTTCTACTTTTCCCCTTGTTTTTCTTTCTCCTTTATGAACCCACAACTTCCAAGTGCTCCACAATCAAAGTAAAGCAATTTTTTACAACCACGTGATCAAGCACTTCCATCATAATACCCATTAAAAATGGATTTCTGGTAAGCTTACACAATGAATGTATTTTCCAAAGTTGTCAGAACCAGACTTGACTGACTGGTTTAATCGATTGAACCAAAAGCGGTGGTCCGACTGGTGGTACATAACCAGAAATGGATAAACCACTGTAAACTGGTAAAAAAAAAAAGAGAAAACCAGGACAAGTAACCGATGGTTAAACGGTTATGATTTTTTATATTATTATTTTTATGATTTCTTTATTTAATTATTTTTGAACTGGAAACTGATAGGCTGACCAGTCCCACCAATTTGGTTTTTACCACATTGATCAGCAAATTTTATGTAGAAACCAAAGGGCAAATTCTCACCTTTAGCCTTACATGGAAATTCAAGGTAAAATTGTGCCAAGAGTTGTGGAGAGGTCAAGGATCTTTCTAAGAATATTAACGAATCACTAAAATGCATGATTTATTTGTAGTAAACATAACATGATGCATAATGTATAACTGACTTACAGTCTGAGAAGCAAGTCCCAATGCTAGTTCTCGCGGAAGACCAGCAGCCACTCCCCCATCAGCCAAAGCTTCAATTGCTAAATATATATAAGCGGGACCACTGCCACTGAATATTTTCAGGAAACATATATCTTGTTAATCTAACTTTTGTTGGATAATCAAAGACAAAACATGATAATTCATTTTCAACCTTATTCAATGGATGAGGTAACTCTTAAGAGAAAGAATTCAACCCAACCAATCAGCCTCACCAACCGCTGCAAACTGCAGGGACTATTGAGGCATACTATAGGTAATCAGTCTGTTTATTCTGCTATTAAAACAACAGAATACCTAAGGCCAGTGACAGCATCAAACAGTTTCTCATCAGCTTTCCATGTCTTGCCAACTGCTCCAAATAATTTTCCAACTAATTCCCCATCCTGTTCTGTTGCAGCTCCTCCCAAGCTCATAACTGTACATTATGGAAAAAGATCAGACATTTGTATTGCCATGCATTGCTATATAATAAAAGATTGCAAAACAAACTTGTGAGACTAGAAGAATCATATTTTACAAAAACATACGAAAAAAAGATGATGATTTCTCTTATGGCTCATTTTTTAATTTGTATTATTACATATTAATACTTGGTCAAACTCTATAGAAGAATAAGAAATGATAAACTTATGGATCTCTACTGCTACCATTTGTACCCAACATGACATAGAATCCATAGACTGAAGAAGAAGAGGAAGATCCCAGTTACCAGACCACAATCCTCTAGAATCTAATGACAGCCTTTAATTGCTGGTCTTCTACAACAAGCTAATATGAAAACGCCAAAAGTAACTATCTCCAGGAGTATGAGGCAAGACCACAGGTATTCTAGCCCCATATTGTAGACGAACCTAAAGCAAACAACTGCTATGACCTCTATAATAGATAGTATATCTGACCTTTTATTTCACATATCGACTCCAACAATATTTCTGACCACATTGATCTACACAAATATACCTCGCTATTCCAGAAAAACTCAAAATAAAACAAATGATGATGGTACTCCCACAACAACTTAATGACAAGCTCTCAACACCGGGAAATCCTCTCAACTAACACCATATTACTCTACAGAAATAATCATGCTGAATTGCCATGTTATGTGCATAGCTTCTACAGTAACTTATAGACAGAAATTTTGGCTTGAATCTGACAATCTGAAGCCAAAGGTGACACATCAATAAGATCAAATCTTTCAAGTAGATATAGTTTCCATAAATGGTCCATTATTTGAAAAAAAAAAATGCCCGCAACTCATAGTTTAGAACACAACAAAATGCTAAATTGGACATGACAACTTCAAAAATTGCTCTGCTCATAAGCATTTAATGCGAAAAAAGGTTATACCTGAAGCTCCCATACCAACAGCAGATGGTGTGTTGGGCATCAACCGGATAAATCGGCCATGGCCAGCCCATTCCTGAACAAAATAAAATTATGATTTTATTGATATCTGACATTACAATGTCACATGAAGACAGTGAGTAAGGACTATTTTGCATAGAAAAGAAAAAACAAGACTGGTTTAAAAGAATTCACTGGTGCTTCATCTGAAAACATGAATTTCAGACTGAAAATTTGAAATTTGTTTATATACAAAATGTCAGAATGAATGTACACATCACATATAAATTACAAGAGATTAAAACTACCAATGCATTTGAGAAAGCATGAGGGGTAGCTAAATTTCATTTGTCATCCAAGTATTTCTGATTCACTACTTCATCAAAATCATGAATTTAAGTGTAGTAATGAATATAATAAGATGTTTTAATGAGTTATATAGCATAAATGTATGCATTTGAGCACAAACCTTTTATTCATATTTAAGTTAGCAAAACACTAGGATTTAATTTGGTCACAGATATCAATAGAAAACTTTCTAGTTGAGTCCCCTAGAATGCACCAGAAAAATATTACGGTTTCTATCCCTTCCTTTTATTATGTTCCTTCTCTTCATATTTCTTTGTGCAAACACTCTACATACCTTTTAGCCACAACCAGCCCATTCATTTTAGAACTTATCCATAAATCTTAAACTAATACCCTCAACTAAACCAATAATTTAAATCCGTACTCCAGTACTCATAATCATGAAACCAAATGCTTTTAACTGACCAAGATCTCTGGTAACAGGTAACTTTATACATTGTAAATGGTTTAAAACTTGCATTCTATGAGCAAGGATCCAACCAAACTGGCAAGTAGGAACTTCTAATCCAGCCTAATGAAATCACTTACAAAAATCATCTGCATTTACCAGTCACAAAGAACCAAAAGCCAGAACATCTTTATGTCCTTTTGTTTTCTGTATTCTTACTATTAAGTTCTATTAAGAACTGCAAGTGTTAGAAAATAATACTCAAGCAAAAACTAAGATGAATATATTAATAACTATGAATCACCAAAATTATCACATTAGGAATGAGAAAAAGCTAAATATTTGTCTGTGTTTGTTTCCACACTTCAAAATTAAATCTATTCGTTTCTAAACCAACAAACAAAACTTAAGAACCTTCCTGTATCACATGGTCAAGAAAGGTTATCCACCATAAGCTCAGATTTTTAAGTTGATACAACCCACTTCTTGAAGGAGCTTAATATCTTAGAGGGAAGTTAGCCTAATACTTTTATAAATCTTAATGTTCTAGAAAGAACTCGCACACTAAAAGGTATTTTATTAACAGTAGAGCTAGAAGAGTCTATTATATTTTTCTCATGCATTCTATTATACGAATGAAACCTTGAAAATACAAGTTCTACTTAAAATCAGATATTTTCCTGTAAAGAATTAACCTAATCTCTTCACAGTTTTATTCAAAAAAAAAAAAAAATCTCTTCACAGTTTAAACTAACATTAAGAGTAGAGAAGATAAAAGAACTCAAAAGACAATAACACTCCAAATTGGCATTATGCTACTTAGAAGGTTCAATACTCTCACAGTGGCACTATAAAGGGAAGTTGTATCTCTCTTTTATCTTCTTTTTTTTCACCAAAGCTCATAAAACTGAAATGCAGATGTCAAGATTTCATAAAGTCGTGAAAAACTATTTCTGGAATGAAAGGGGATCCTTTTAAATCATATTATGCTACTCTTCAGTGAATAGCATGATAATGCATAATTTATACTAGCACCATGTGGTTTAGGCTTTTGTAAAGGCAAAGAGCTCAAAAGGACATACTTCCAGATCCTTCAGTTTTATTCCTGCAGCAATTGAAACCAAGAGCTTTTTCTTTGAAAGTAACGGCCTCAGCTGCAAGACCACATTTTTAACTGCAAACCACCAAGGAAGAGGTTTAGACTAAAAACAGAAGCTTGGAAATCATCCTGAAGATGTTCTGCGCGCATACTTTTTGCTTTCTGTTTCTCTTGGTGATATCTCTCTTCATTTAAGTTCGATATCATGACCAAATTAATAAATGCAAACTTGCAAAACCATAGTGCTCAATGTGTGATGTCTTTACAAGAAATTATGTGGTCCATGTATAAACATATTTGAGATAAAAACAAAACAAACCGGATCATGTTTTACGGCAGTTGTTAAACTACAATACTATATTGTATTTTCTATAATTAAGGTAAAATAACAGAGACTTTAGAGCCTCATTCACAGTTCATATTCTAAACATTTAAAAAAATTCATTGTAAATCTCCTAACATAATTTTCAAGCTTCTCTAAAGGAGAAAAGATGTATCACAGCTGGTATATGTTTGGTAGGTTAAAAGGTGGAAGAAAGAATAAATAGTGAAAAAGTAGAAAGGTTCCTTTTAGTAGGAAAGAAAAGTGAGAAGGAAATGAAAAGTAGAAAAGTTAATCATTTTCCACTCTTGCTCACAAAAAAAAAATACTACAAACTAGAAAGAAAACTAGAGAGAAAATGGTAGAGGTGTGAGTCAAGCATTACATAGTTACAAGAATATCCATCCTATTTAGATCATAAATTTCACATCTTAACTTGCAAAATATATAATGGTAAAATTGCATTACTTTTATCTTCTTTCCTTTTGTTTTTCAACTCTACTAGAGGGAAGGAAATACCTTCTTTCCTACCAAACACATCTACAAAAATTAATATGCTTTCTATCTTTACATGTTTCTCTCCTAAAAGAATTTCATCTTTACACACTTCTAACCACTCTGCCAAGGGATGTCGAAGTTTCTAGCATTTCATTATAATAATTGAGAAAAAAAGTACCTGCTGCAAGAATGGTATCACCAACTCTAGAACTTCAAAAACAAAAAGGGAAGCGCACAGAGGCAATGAAAGAGGAAGCATGAGAAAAAGGTACCTACTGCAAGAATGGTATTGCCAGCTCTAGAACTTCAAAAACAAAAAGGGAAGCACGCAGAGGCAATGAAAGAAGAAGCACTCAGGCTAATAGCATTACCTACTTGGGGTTTCACAGAAAAAATTATCACATCACTAGCATCCACAACCTGCTTCCATATATCCATAACTTAGATCAGAAAAAAAATAAAAATAAGAACACCATATTATTAAAACTTAAAAGCATAACAATCTTAAAGGATGATTATTTCTATTATCTTTTTTTCTTTAATTAAGTCTTCAGTGACATCTTTTCACTTCCTTCCAATTCCACATACAAACAAAACTAACAGAACACATGTTGATTTTGCTATCTGTTTTCCACTTTGTAAAGAACTAAAATATGTATATGCAAATGGTGAAAAGCAAAATAAAAGTAAGTCAAATAGTCAAAACCAACTTGGTTCTTTGTTTGTTTTTTTACCCCTTGTATATATATATCAATGTTGTCAAGGGCACCAGGCGCACTTGAAGCGCTAGGACCTTTATATGGCCTGAGGCACAAAAAAAGCTCTCACCAGTCTGAGGCGCAAGCATATAAGTATATATGTAAAATGTATATAAAAGTATATGTAACTAGTACATATAATCAATAAGTATTAATTAATTAGTAAAAGAAAGATAAAATTTAATACAGTTCAATTTCTAAAGTCAAAACATTGTTCAAGAGTTTTAAGTGCAATAATTTTCTTAATGTATTGTAAAATAAAACACCATAAGAACGAAATTAAATATCATCACCAGAAACTAGCTCTAAATTTCGTTCATCTTCTCTTCAAAAGTTTTAACTTTTAAGAGTTAACTATGTTTTTATATAATAAAATTAGATCAATAATTAATTAAAAAAGTCATTTATTATATTTTATTATGTTTTTCTTTTAAAAGTCAAAAAAAATAAAATAAACAGGAGAATGGAAGGGCTCTTTAGTGAGGCGGGCTTTTTTGCGCCTGGGTTTGCAATAAAGGCGCCCGAAAGCCTGATTGATGTCACCTCGCCTTGAGGTGGCTGAGGCGGTAATGGCCATTTGCTGCGCCTTAACGCCTAGGTGCATCTAGGTGCTCACCTTGACATCACTGATATATATTAAGCTATTTATTTATTCTTATAAAAAATCTTTAAAAGTATTAAACATAAATATCTATATAAACATAATTGTCCAATAACCAAAGTAAAAAAGAAATAACTAAATTTCTTTGCAGCTGGGAGTAAATATCTTATCTTTAATAATTCAACATAATAAAAACAATACTAAATGTAACAAGAACAAGGGGGAAAGAAAGCACCATACGTCGGTGTTGTGACTATAAACAGAGATGCCGAGTGACTGAAAGGCAGTACCACGACTGGGATTTGAGTGGATTGCTGTAGAAATACGTTGGGGAGGCAAAACACCAGCTTGTATCACTCCTCTGGCAATGCTCTCTGCCATTTTCCCTGCTCCGATGAACCCTAGCTTGAAGTTTTCACTCTGTATAGGCACTGCCTCCATGTCGTTGCTTGGATTTTATGTCTGGGGAAAAATTAAAATCAAATTAACATTACAGAAATACAAAATTAAAAAGGTTTTATACATTTCTGTCATCCAATGATGTTTTCCAAATATTTGAAAAAAAATCTAGAGGAAATAAAGCTAGCTAAGTAAGACCCGTACAAAAAAAAAAAACAAAAGCAGTGAGTTGACTGGGTATACAATCTTAACCTTAATCTGAAAGAAGAAAAACAGTTGAAGAAGAAGAGAACACGTGCACTCCACGATCCCCAAATCAGTCTGAGATTTTGAGCATCGAAAGATATTGGAAACTGAATGAAGGATGGAAGTTAGCAATTAAATGAGAAGCGGAAAATCAAAACTACTGACGGCTTGAAACCCACAAACAAAAGACCACTTCTTTGGAAATTCTAGCCTTAGCCCTAGAGATACTCATGGGCCAGGTCGGGCCTAATTCGAGACCATAGGCAATTGGTCTCGGAAGGAGTCTAATAATTTCACTTGCGCCAAGGTAAATGAAGCCTTATCACTAGCACGAGATTCCTTCTCCTTGGACAATTCAGCCTTGAAATTCTTTAGCTTATTGTTCTTCTCCTCCACCTACTTATCTTTCTCTCCCAATTGACCCTTTAAAGCCTGCACTTCCTCATGTAACCTTTTTATTTGCCCCTCAAAAGTAGATGCTTTTTTGTTGGCTTCAAATGTAGCTTTCTTGTTCTCTTCCTTGAAAGTTTAACCTCATCTTTTGCCTTGTTCCGAGCTATTTAAAAAGTTGTTATTTCTCAGGCCACTTGGTCACATGCTAACTTCAAAGTCAACATGGGCGCCATAGAATCTGCATAAACAAACACCATCAAGAAGGAAAACAAATGAGCATCGAGGGAGAAACTCTTCCGACGAAAGAAGAACCTATCATGGCTGCAGTAGGTTGAATTGAAGAAGCAATCGTAATGGAAGGATTAGAGTTGTTAGCAGCAACAACAGTAAAAGGGGTGGAGACGTGGTCAAAAGTACCACTAGGAGGATTGACCTCAGTGGTCAAATCTTTGGCACTAGAAGTGGCACCCTCTCGATGTTTCTCCCCACCTGTTGAGAGTTCGGAAGGGGTTGCCTTCCTCTTTTTGTTTACCCGTTTCCTCGAGGCAGGAAGAGATATAGACACCTCTTTCAATAGGTCTTTTACTATGGTGTTTGCTTTCTCCATGATATCTTCACCTTCCATGGTTGATCCTACACAGACAGGTCAGAAACACATTAGTAACATTAAAAAAAAAATACATAAAACAATATCGTATCTTACAACATTTCCTTTTCCCCGAGCCAAGGGGAAAAATAATGAAATTTGTATCCTTTATGAACTGTTCGGTCCAATCTCGGATCATTCCGTAAGGACCTCCAATCGGAGGTATGAGAGGCAAGGGATTAACCACTGTACTCCTTAATACTGGCCACTTTCGATCAGAATAAGCTCCTATATTCACTAAATGGTTCCAAGGTTACAGAGTCCTCCCCGTTAACATTAGGCTATAGGAGAGACACAATCAAAGGGGCATGACTCAGCACGAGGTTTCCAGCGCCCTGCGAAGTTAAACCTTTTTGCAAGATCTACCTCTGTATACCCGTAACCCCCTTTATCCAAAAGATAGAATTTAACATCTTCATGTCTCAGGGGATAACAAGCAGACCCTCTCGGTTAATAATTTTAAATTGTTCTCGAGCATTGAGGTCTCTAATTAGTGAACGCCTAAATTGCAAACTTCCTTGGGAGGTAGAAGCCACTTGGTGGGGAAATTGAAGTCAATATTATTTGCACGAATAGGGCGAAATTTATTAAATTTTATTTATTAGAGTTGTCAATTTTCAAGTTTGGAAAATTAATCGGCTTGCAATGACTTTTTGGATAGGATCTACGTATTTTTGGGTTGAGATGTCTTCGTAGCATTTGAAAATCTATCTCTTAGCTTCGAAAACTACGCGAGCAAAATTTTTGGACAAAGTTATTACGAAAATTATGACTTTCGAACTTTTAATTTAAGGTTAAATCATATTGATTTTGATTTTTAGGATTACTTTTAATAAAGACCTTTTTGCTCATGAATTCGTGCAATAAATTCCTTTTTTTCCTTCTTTCGTTGCTCTCTCTTCTTCTGTAGCACATTTTCCGTGGAGGCTTGACCCAAACAAAGGGAGGTGCAACTTTTAGGTTGAGTAACAACAGTTCCCGTTGTTAGAGTCGGGACCTTTATCACAGGTTTAGGAAAAGAAACCTTAGGCCAAGCTTTAAAAGAAGAACGAGACTGGCCACTCAAGGAAATTGAACACCAAGAGGTATGGTCAAAATTCGTAAAATCATGGCTAGCACCTCGCAAAAGTTCCTCTTCCAATTAACCCGTCTCGTGGTCGTTTCCTTCTAGAATACCCAGTGCTTTCCCTAGACCTCTTCAAGACTTTGCCACTTCAGACCTAACAAAAAACGAAAAAGCATATAAGGCTAATAGACAACTCCCGTTGTTTCAAAAACCATCCCTTATATCATTGGGAGTGTCCCCACAAACGTCTTCCTCTCCAATACAATACTTGAAAACATTCCTCAAGGTAATCTCAAAAGAGACCACTAACATTCCCTTTCAATCATCATTTTTTGCTTGCGAAAACCTTCAGATACATCCGATAGACATGAGCAATAGTAACATTTCTCAATAAAAGGACGCGTCCACTCGATAGGAAAATTGAACCTCCTACAAAACTTCAACTTTACGAGAATGTACTTGCTATGATCAACATTCATTCCTACCTCTCAACTATAAAACAAATTCTATATCTAAGGAATAGTTGTCCAAGGATGGAATTCAAACAACCTAGGAGATCTTTCCTTGTCCACTTCCCCCAAGAAATACATATAACGAAACATCCAATCGGAAGGGTATATGTCTCTTATACGACACATCATAAATTACCTAACCAATAACTACTGGGAAAGGCCTGTCAACTATTTCGGTACTATATTGAAATCATAAAGGACATTCTCGGATGAAGTTTAAAAGGGGGAGAGTAAAACTCGCCTCAAGAAGAAACAATGGAAGGAATAACCCAAACCTCCCGTTAGTGGAGTTAGGGCCAAACAATTCGCTAAGATGATGCGACCCTTCAGGAATGCTGAATTCATACTTGTGGTGTTCCACAAGTAACCCACTACACATCAACAAGTTTTCAATCTCTCGATGGGTTGTGGAATATGGATAACTAAGGCTAACAATGGGTTCATCATTTTTCCTTTTAGACTTCTTCACAATAATTTTCCGCTCCTTCACCACCTCTCTTGGCAGAGCATTTCCAAAATGACCACCACCTCAACCTTCAGTTCGACCAAATCTTCCATTCTCTCTAACCATTTCTTTAACAAAGATGACAAAATGACTCTAATAACAACAATAGCTAGAAGATGAATCAAATTATAAATACTCATTAAAACCAGAAATCGTTGCAGAAATCAACCAAAACTAGAAAACCGACAAAAAATAGTTATGGAAATTTCAAAATGAAATAAGACAAAAGTAACTTTGAAGAAGAAAACCTATAGAATATATAAATCTATCTCCCGAAACACATCGTTTTGAAAAAAAAAAAAGATATCCAATGATGACTCACCAGAAACAAAGTCTTAAAAGTATTTTCATGACAAAATCTCAAAAGTTCTGTCACAAGTTTCATTGTCAAACTCAATCACCATCCATTGAAAAACCTTTAAGGAAGGGAACAATAAGACAATGTGTCGCCAGAAGGGCCATTTTATAACCCTTCCTCTCAACTTGAACGGGGGAAAGGGGAATATTGTTATACCCTATCCATATAAATACATGTGGCAAGTCGAAAGGACATTTGAACGACGAGATAGCCAACAGTGAATCAAGACGTCACCCATAAATTCTGCTTTTTGGCACAAACATCTAGACAACTGCAAGCCATCTAGTAGCCAAACCTTTAAACTTTCGTTGGTCACCAAACACCACATAGATTCAATTGCACTATACTGTTAAGTTAGAATGAATAACAAGTTTTGTCCCATCACAGACATCCTCGCCCCATCGACAACATTCACCCCACTCATTCTATAACGATGAATGCCATCTTACATGGGACTCTTGTTTGTAAATACTTCTACGAACAATGAATAAAGAATTGACTCTCCAAAGATACAAAGCCTACACTCTGCCTACTTAACTTCGACATTCAATAATCAATCTTCTTACGCTCCTCTTCTTCATTCCTTATAACCTTTGACTTTCCCCAAATGGGTGAATCGACCTCCGTAACAACCACCACTCTTTCCTTCATAGATCCTCATTGTTGTATTATTGTATCAACAATGACTAAAAATGCTTTTAATTAAAAAGTTTTTTTAAAAGTATGCATGATAAGAAGTGTTTTAGCTTCCATGTAGGATGAAAGCTTATTATAACTACAAATGGAATAACTTCACACAAGGCTTGAAAGTGCATGGTCCTTCCATTTTAAAATAGTAAAATAATTATATAATAAATTTATAAAAGAATAACATGAAAACAAATATAGGTTTACTTGAATTAACGAAGTTGAGGGAGTGAATGCCATGGTATTTTAAGTTCAAATCCCATATTCATATATTATATATAAAATGATTGGCACTAACTCAATTGTAAAATTCTTAAAATACATTTTTTTAAAGGCAATTAATAATATTGTTATAAGGGCATTATTATCTTGTGTAGTTTGGTCTTTATTTGTTTTTTCAATTTTATTTTTTTGTGACCCTTTCACTTAAAAAAAATCACATCTATCAACCAAATTAATAAATTTGATTAGAAATATACTAAAAATGACAACACCCAAAATTCGAGATAATAATTTTTATTTTTTCTCATTCTTTTAAAATTAACCTCTATGTTACAAATAAAAGTGAACCTATAAAAGATGACCATATTACACAATGTGTAAATATTAACAGTTATTTTTTGGAAGACTAAACTGACACAATATATAAAAGTTGAGCATTAAAATAGTTATTACGCCAATTTTAAAAGCTGTCAAGTTATCTTCATGTTAATAGTTTAATGCTTGGTGAGAAAAAAAGAAAATTTTGAATAGTTGGGTAATCAAAAAAAGAAAAAGTCGAACAGTTATGTGATTATTTTGTAACTTTTTATAATTAAGTGATTAAAAAAATTATTAATAGTTGGGGGACTACTAATATAGTTTACCCTAATATATATTTATATATATGTTAATATTTAAATTAAATAATATTTAAATTATGTTATATATTACTATATTAAAAAATAATATTTCATTGTTCATTGAGTCTTAATTCGATTAACATAAACATTGTTGCAAAAGCAAAAGGACGTGAGTTTGAGTGCGTTGAAGCGCAATATCCTCCTATTTATGAGTTAGGGAGAGGCTATGGGTATTTTTAAGTATTATGTCAAAAATAACAGATATAATCAGAATCTATAACGAGATTATTCGAAAAATAAAAACTCTATTGTCTTGTAGTCTTGTTGAAAGATGGACCGGAGGTTTACCAGAAAGTCTTCCAATCAAATTGCATTTCGGTTGGAATTTTCTTGTTTGATCTAAATATTCTCTATTTTTTAGGGTATTGACACTAAATAAATAATTAAATATTCAATTGCATCCAAAGTGACTCTACTTATGAGAACCATCATCCAACGGAAAGGTTAAAACGCATATTGTCACACGCGTTTTCAAATAAACAATTTTGACCAAAAGCCTATGACGACCGCGATGATGATATTTAAGAAATGAAAATTTTACTTAAGCTTAGCTTTCAAAGAAAACTACAGGGATAAGATAATATTTAGCGTAATTTGTTTAATTCAATTTTTAATTTTATCAGAGTGTCATCTATTAAAATTAAAACTTTCTTTTTATCAAATTTCAAATTTTTTTAATAATTTTATATAAATTTTGATTATATTTACTTATTTTATATAATATTTAAAATTATCACATAAAATAATATAATTTAGCGTATTTAAATTTATATTTTCCTGAATTAATAGTAATATCTATATAGTCAAATTAAGATTTAATCATTAATTTCAAGATTAAGATTTAAATAGGAAAAGAAACTGTGAAATTTAAAGACTAAGCATGTATCCCAAAAGAGGAAGAAACAGGATAAAACTTTGCGAGCCTCTGTCGATGCTTGGCACCTTCACCAGTTGCATCTTTTCCTTTTCTGTGGATACACAATTCTCTTTTGTCTTCCCTTCCTTTTTATCTTGTTGAAAAATGTGTCTCAATTATAAAAATAAATCTCGTACTTATTCCTGGGAAGCTATAAATAAGAAGCAGAGTAATTGGTGGGTCACTCATCATCTTTCAAAATCAAACCAGAGCAAAAACAAAAAACAATGGCAAATTTGTTCATCAAGCAAGCAAAGCAGTACGCACAAGGTCGACCAAGCTACCCACCACACTTGTTCCAATTCATTGCCTCAAAGACTCCCCAACATGATCTTGCATGGGATGTCGGCACTGGTAGTGGTCAGGCTGCTCGATCTGTAAGTATAAAATTTTAATTTTATAGTAATTCAACACTGTCGCTTGAAGATTAATCAAGTATTTCTTCTTTTTCAGCTGGCTGAGATTTACAATAATGTGATAGCAACAGACACGAGCCCAAAACAGCTTGAATTTGCAACAAAACTCCCCAATATCCGATACCAACAAACCTCACCAACAATGTCCTCGGTCGAGCTTGAACAAAAAGTGGGAGCAGAATCAAGTGTAGATCTAGTGACCATAGCCCAAGCCATGCACTGGTTCGACCTTCCTGTGTTTTACAAACAGGTGAAATGGGTATTGAAGAAACCCCATGGGATCATCGCGGCATGGTGCTACACCACCCCAGAAGTCAACGACTCCATGGACAAGGTGCTTGAACGATTTTACAAAAACCCATACTGGGATTCACCACGACAGATGGTGGATGATAAGTACAAAACCATCGATTTTCCGTTCGAGGCAGTCGATGGAGAGGATAGTACGGGACCGTTTGAGTTTGAGAATGAGAGATGGATGGGTTTAGAGGATTACTTTACTTATTTAAGATCATGGTCCGCGTATCAGAAGGCTAAGGAGAAGGGTGTGGAGCTTTTGAGCGAGCATGTGGTTGAAGAGTTCAAGCGTGCTTGGGGTGAAGATGAAAATGGTGGGCAAAAACTGGTTAAATTCCCGATTTATCTGAGGATCGGAAAAGTGGGTGCATAACTACCATGATGGGCCATTGTAATGCTAAATGAGAAGATCAGAAGAGATAATTGGGCATGTGATAAGGAATATAGACATACTTTTATTCCAACATCTCTTTCCTTCTTATAAAAAAAAGTTATTATCCATGAATTATTGATTGATGTCTTCTTTCATCTTCATAGTATTCTTTTTATGAAAAAAAAATTCATAATTGAGAGAATTTAGAATTGTTAATGGATTGAGTTATTCGTTTAAACTCGAACGTTGATTCAAAATTTAAGAAGATTTGGATAAAAATAAATTTTGATAAAAATTTAGATCCGTTTAAAATATAAGTTGGGCTCGGGCTTAGACTTGAACATTCAAGACTCGAATCAACCCGGTCTGACTCGCTTTTAAGTTTATAATGTTTTATTTATCTTAATTTTTTTACATATTATATAATGTATAACATATAAAAAATTAATTTATAGTAATATATAATACTATTATGATGTAAACATTAAAATATGTTAAAGATAACTAATATAAACATATATTTTTAAAAATAACATGCACAAACCTAAAATGAGTTTAAATCAACTGTTTACAAGCATATATAAATTTAAACAAAATTTTAAATTCATATTTTAGATCTTGAGTAAATATACGGTAGAAATTAAGAAACCTATAAAGACGTGGCATAATAGTATAAATATCTTTTTCCGTACCAAACAAATTTTTTAACATCATATCATCTTTAATGATATCTAACAATGGTCTTTATAGGAAAAATATAAATTTTAAATTTGAAAATAATGCTTCCCATATTATTATTTTAATAATTTGATTAATTTTTAACTTGATTAATATTGATATTGTTATTAATATAAAAGAACATGTGTTTGAGCATTTTGAAATACATTAACTTCTTAATTTAAAGGTATAGTTTTAAACATTTTTATAATGAAATTAATATTTAATAAATAATTTTTTCTTTAAAGAATCATTTTAATAAATATTAATTATAACTGTTATTTAAAAAAAATTATATAACTGCTACTAATAAAAGTTGACTGACAAGAAAGTTCTTGCACAAAAAAAAAAAGGACTGACAAGAAGAGTTCACTTTCCAAACATAAAAAAAGTTAAAGATCAGCTGCCAATTTTTTATTACTTGGAAATGTTTGTTAAAAATCTTCACGTTGTTATAATTTTTATATATTTAGAGTTTAGTCCCTTTAATTTTTCTAATTTTTAACTTTTAAAATGTAAATTTAATTATTAAATGGTTACTGTCGTTTTTGGTTTGCCATCTTCATAGACTCAAATCAGATCATTGTCCTCTTCTACTTTCATTGGAACCGGGAGTGTCCAGACAAGCATATAGACCTTTCCGATTTAATGCTGGTAGGTTGTTACATCCTGGATTCAAGAAGATGGTTAGTGATAATTGGAGCTCTAATAATGATTTGCTTATTAATGTGATGCAACTCACAGAATCTCTAAAGATTGGAAAAGAGAAGTGTTTAGGAATATTTTTTGGAGGAAGAAGGATGTAATTGCACAGTTGCAAAAGGTTCAACAGAAGATAGATTAGCATGAGTTGGCTAGGTTGCGAGATAAGGAAGTTGCTATCTGCTTTAAATTGGAGGAGGTGTTGTACCAAGAGAAGTTACTTTGGAAACAGAAGGTGCGGTGTGACTAGTTGTGCCATGGAGATTATAATACTAGGTATTCGGGTTGTTTTGCTACAATTTCGAGTTGAGATACAGTGAAGCTAACGAAGGCGATAACATTTGAGGAGGTCGGTAGTGTCTTTTTTAGAATGGCACCGTTTAAAAGGATAAATTATTTTACAAGAAAAATAACTTAAATTGACCTGTAAATTACTTTTTATTTACAAGAAAATAAACATAAAAAATAATTTCCCTAAATTTTTTACATGTAACGGACTATTATTTTAGAGAACTTCAAAAGCTTTTCTTTTACTTTTAACATTTCTTTAAAGTTTAGGCAAACCGAGGCACCGCCTCATTTTCTTATTAGCAGTTGACGGCTGTTAGACAGCTGGTGTTTTTATAATCTTTGTTCAGTGTACAACAACATGCATTCAGATTTTATTTCCCGGGAAGCTATAAATAAGAAAGCAGAGTAATTGGTGTGTCACTCATCATCTACCAAATCCAAACCAGAGCAAAAACAAAAAACAATGGCAAATTTGTTCATCGAACAAGCAAAGCAGTACGCACAAGGTCGACCAAGCTACCCACCACACTTGTTCCAATTCATTGCCTCAAAGACTCCCCAGCATGATCTTGCATGGGATGTCGGCACTGGTAGTGGTCAGGCTGCTTGATCTGTAAGTCTAAAATTTTAATTTTATAATAATTCAACACTGTTGCTTGAAGATTAATCAAGTATTTCTTCTTTTTCAGTTGGCTAAGATTTACAAGAATGTGATAGTGACAGACACGAGCCCAAAACAGCTTGAACTTGCAACAAAACTCCCCAATATCCGATACCAACAAACCTCACCAACAATGTCCTCGGCCGAGCTTGAACAAAAAGTGGGAGCAGAATCAAGTGTAGATCTAGTGACCATAGCCCAAGCCATGCACTGGTTCGACCTTCCTGTATTTTACAAACAGGTGAAATGGGTATTGAAGAAACCCCAGGGGATCATCGCGGCATGGTGCTACACCCCCCCAGAAGTCAACGACGCCATGGACAAGGAGCTTGAACGATTTTTCAAAAACCCATACTGGGATTCACCACGACAGATGGTGAATGATAAGTACAAAACCATCTATTTTCCGTTCGAGGCAGTCGATGGAGAGGATAGTACGGGACCGTTTGAGTTTGAGAATGAGAGATGGATGGGTTTAGAGGATTACTTTACTTATATAAGATCATGGTCCACGTATCAGAAGGCCAAGGAGAAGGGTGTGGAGCTTTTGAGCGAGCATGTGGTTGAAGGGTTCAAGCGTGCTTGGGGTGAAGATGAAAATGGTGGGCAAAAACCGGTTAAATTCCCGATTTATCTGAGGATCGGAAATGTGGGTGCATAACTACCATGACGGGCTATCGTAATGCTAAATGAGAAGATCAGATGAGATAACTGGGGTCTAATAATAAAGAGCCTTTTATTAGCTCTTTGAAAGGAAAAAAATATTACATGTAATAAGGAATATCGACGTAATTTATTCCAACATCTCTTTCCTTTCTTATAAAAAGAAGTTATTATCCATGAATTATTGTTTTATGAAAAAAAAAATCATAATTGAGATAATTTAAAACTGTTAATGGAGTGAGTTCTCCGTTTAAACTTAAATATTTATTTAAATTTTAAAAAAATTTGGATACAAATATTAAGCTTGAAAAATAAATTTTGATAAAAATTTAGACCCGTTTAAATTATGAATTGAGCTTGGACTAAGACTTGAATATTCAAGATCTGAATCAGCCCAACTTGACTCGCTTTTAAGTTTATAATGTTTTATATTATCTTATTTTTTTTACCTATTATATAATTTATAACATATAAAAATTAATTTATAATAATATATAATATTACTATAATATAAACATTAAAAGATGTTAAAATAACTAATATAAACATATATTTTTAAAAATAATATGTACAAATCTAAAATAAGTTTAAATTAACTGTTAACAAATATATATAAATTTAAATAAAATTTTAAACTTATATTTTAAATTATATCATACTTAAATAAATATAAAATATATTAATATAAGGTATAAACTTCTTCAAATTAATAATATTTGGGTACCAAATAGCCAAGATATACAGTAAAAATTGAGAAACACGTGGTATAATAGCATAATTTAACACTGACAACTGAAACAACCCCCATATTTTATTATCCTTTTCCATACCAAACAAATTTTTGAGTGGTTAGGACGTTGAACACGTCATATCATCTTTAATGTTATCTAACAATAGTCTTTATAGGAAAAATATAATTTTCAAATTTAACAATAATGCTTCTCAGATTATTATTTTAATAATTTAATTTAATTTTAATTTGATTGATATTAATATTATTATTAGTATAAAAAATAGGTTTAAATACATTAAATATATTATTCTCTTATTTAAAGGTCGAAAAGAGATTATAAATAATTATAAATATTTTTATAATAAAATCAATATTTAAAAAATAATTTTTTCTATAACTGTTATTTAAAAAAAATTATATAACTGCTACTAATAAAAGTTGACTGACAAGAAAGTTCTTGAGAGACTGACAAGAGGAGTTCCACTTTCCAGACATAAATGAAGTTAAAGGTCAGCTGCCAATTTTTTTTTACTTGGAAAAGTTTGATTGATTATACATATATGATATGCTACATGTTAAAAATCTTCACGTTGTTATAATTTTTATATATTTAGAGTTTAGTCCCTTTAATTTTTCTAATTTTTAACTTTTAAAATGTAAATTTAATTATTAAATGGTTACTGTTGTTTTTGGTTTGCCATCTTCATGAACTCATAAGATCATTGCCCTCTTCTACTTTCATTGGAACCGGCAGAGTCCAAACAAGGATGTAGATCAGGGATTTAAATAACAATCCGATATTGGTATAGCGGCCGCTATATAGTGGTAGGGGTGCCGTCTGAAACCGCTATTGTTGAAAATAGAGGTGTGAAGCGGAGTCATATCAATAGTAGTGGATCGCGGCAACAATTTAACGGGTAACAGCTAATTGTGACAATAACGGGCAGCTATTCCCGTTATTTTAAATCTTCAAAGACATGCAAGTGTTTTTGTGAAGAATAAAAAGTTTAGATTTCGTTGTACCTGAATTCGGAGAAATATAAAAGACTCCAATAAAACTCAGGATCTTAGAGGGGTTGTTGATTGAGAGAAGAGCCTAACCAATTTTTTTCTTAAAAATCAAGGCCGCTCTAAAGGTTTTCTCCAATGCAAAAAAGGGCTTTAATGTTTTTTAATTTTCAAATTGATTTATGTTGTTTTCAAGGTTTTATTTTTAGTTTTAGGGTACAGTGTTTATGTTTTAGTTTCCCAGTGCACTGCCCATTTCATTCATGTGTTATTGATGTGAAAGGGTGGGAGTAGTAATATTTTCTTAGGCCTATTGTTTTGTTTTCTTTTGGTTTTTCCCATTTTTAATGCATTGGTTAATTTTACTTAAAAAAAGTTAAAAAATACTCTAAAAATTATTAAAAGTGATTTTTTTATAATTATAATAATAATTATTATGTTTTACAATAAGTTGTGCAAAATTTAAAAAAATTTACAACTATGATACTCACAGTGACGGTAATAGCATCAGTTATGTCTGCAACCGTGATAAACGCAATGCAACTAAAAATATAGCCGCAACCGCAATTTAAATTCCTAATACAGACCTTTTCGATTTAATGCTGGTTGGTTGTTACATCCTGGATTCAAGAAGATGGTTAGTGATAATTGGAGCTCTAATAATGATTTGCTTATTAATGTGATGCAACTCACAGAATCTCTAAAGATTGGAAAAGAGAAGTGTTTAGGAATATTTTTTGGAGGAAGAAGGATGTAATTGCACAGTTGCAAAAGGTTCAACAGAAGATAGATTAGCATGAGTTGGCTAGGTTGCGAGATAAGGAAGTTGCTATCTGGAGGAGGTGTTGTACCAGGAGAAGTTACTGTGGAAGCAGAAGGTGCGGTGTGACTAGTTGTGCCATGTAGATCATAATACTAGGTATTCGGGTGTGCCTCCTTTGGGGGGTTGTTTTGCTACAATTTCGAGTTGGGATACAGTGAAGCTAACGAAGGCGATAACATTTGAGGAGGTCGGTAGTGTCTTGTTTAGTGTGGCACCGTTGAAGGCTCCGAGTGTTAATGGTTTGCTTGCGAAATTTTATCAGTCGCAATGTGATATTACGAACCTGTATATTTGTGAACAGGTTCGAAGGGTTTTTATAAGTGATGCGATTCCGGCTGACATTAGTCAAAAACCTAGAGGATAGTTTTACCTTTTATTTTGATATTTCATGTCATTATTATTCTTTTTTATAAATTACAAAATAAACTACAATGGAACATAGAGAAGAAACCGGGCGTTGAAAACTTGGAAATAATGATTTCCGTGTCATGGACGTGTGGGACCTACTCCAATGCTGCATTCAGTAAGATTTTGCCACGTCAAGGAAAAAACAAAATTGCCTACTTCATTGGTTCCTGCCTTCATCTGCAATGACAGTTTCTTAACCGAATACCAACTGTTTATATGTGGCAACTGACAACTCCAACGTTCCTTTTTCTTTTCTTATCATTTCTCGGTGGGGTTGACCACTTTGAATATATATATTTACAAATTTAATTTTACTCAAAATAAAAAAATTATTTATGAATTTCATCCCTTTACTTTTTTAAAATTAAGCTTTAAATTATCAAAATATAATATCTTAGTTAAAAAGTGATAATTTAATCTAATTTTAATAAACATCTAAATTTTGAATTGCTAATTTGCTGTTTATAAATTACTGAACTGTTTTAAGATAAAATTCAATACTTTTATTTTATTGAATTAATTTCTTAATTTTGTAAGACAAATTTTGATAAATTAAATTAGGAGGATTAAAATTTTAATTTTTGTAAACCTGACCCATTTGCCAACACATCTATAAATGAAAAGTAAAAAAAAAAAAATGGCGAAAATTAAAATATATTCTTCCATTTCGTCTCCTCCCTTAGCTGCAATCTACTGTCTCTCTCCCACAGATCCGCTTTTGATAAATTAAAACCAACTTAAATTTTTTTGAAAATTGGGAAGAAAGCTACAGGTTAAATCAAAAACCAATTGAAATTTTGTTTTCTCATTGGAACTGAGTTTTTAGAATATGGAAGCTACAACGGCGTTGAAGGAGGAGGGAGGCGAGGGAGGACAGGAGAAAGAAGTGTTGTTGGATGGCAGCAACGGTAGCAGTAGCAGCGGCGACGCCAACACTAACGGGGCTCCTAAACATAGGCATACCCCTACAGCTAGCTATGGTGGGGATGAGAAGGGGATTTATGAAATTTTCGGATGGGTGTATCATATTGGAGTCAATTCGATCGGCCACGAGTATTGTCATCTTCGCTTCCTCTTTATAAAGGGCAAATACGTAATGATGTACAAAAGAGATCCTCACGAGAACCCCGGTATTGTACGTCTCGTCACTTTTCCTTTTCTTTTTTTTGGATTTATTGGAGCTTGCCATTATGTATATGCCTGCCATGTAATTTTTAAGTTATACTGATTTGTCCATTGTTTGGATTCTTGAGCTGTTGAAGGATATTGATTATTGACAATTAAAGAACTTATTTAGGTAGTCTTCCTTCTAGTTAGGGTGTTCCAGTGAATGGATTGACATTGAGATTGTTGAGTTTGGGGTCTAATTATTTGGTACAACTCCAAACTTTGTTGAATTAGTAGGGTGAGGGAAAAGAAGGCTGCCTTAAGCTAATTTAGCATAAGCACGGTAAGGAAAAAGAAGGTTAAATGCATTGCTGTTGAGGAAGTATATAATCTTTATGAATCGTGCTCATCCTTTAAGAAGTTAGTATTTGTTTTCTCAGATAAGAAAACCTGGTTAAAAATTTAATATATAAGCTGAATGAGGAAGCATTTGCAACATTTTATCTGGAACTAATTTATTTGCTTCTAGGAGGTCACCATTCAGAAGAGAGTGCTATTCTTAGAAGGCTAGACTCTTTGGAGTTTGTGGAGAGCTGATTACAGTTCGTTGATATGTGGCCTTTTAAGGGTTACATGATCTAAATAACATGGCTTCACTATTTTATTTTTAGAAGTATCAATTTCAGTTCTTTATAGAATTTAACTTGCCTTTACATTGTTATGAAAAATGGTTCTAAATGCCTCTTACTCAACTTGGGGCTTTGATAGTAGAACTGTCTTCTGTTATGAGAAAGTGACAACTCATGTAGGCATCCAATTACAAAGTTCAAATTCAAGGTTGTCTTCTTTGTAATCACATTTGAAAGGAGACCTTTATTTATTTACTTATCATGATGTTATGCATGAAAAACCTTCAAATACAATATTATATGAGGAAATTGTTTTCAACTCTCTTGCTTGTTTTTTATTATCTCTTGCCAGTGTGCTTGAAGAAGCAATTACCTAATTTACGTGGGTCAGACCATTCTTCCAATTTAATTGCTTATGAATTATTGGTTTCTGATATGTTATCTTGTCCAGAAACCTATTAGAAAGGGTGTCATAGGACCTACATTGATGGTGGAGGAGTTAGGACGGCGAAAAGTCAATGACGGGGTAAGTGTGTAGTAATCATTGTTTGCTTAGTTCATTGATATTATTCACTATCATTTTTCTTTCAAAACTTGGCTCTTAGATAGGATATTGTGATTCTCATTCTTCTTTTTCCAGTTTTCTTTTTCCCACTTGCTCTTTCGGGTGGTTGGTTGTCTAAGATTTTTTTCATTGCATCGTGATTTGCTTTTCGATTGGCTATTTTAATGTTTTTATGGTCAATCAATCTTCATGTCGGACTTGACAGTTTTCTTTTGTTAACTATTTGTAGGATCTATATGTTATACAGTTCTACAATCGATTGGATGAGTCCAAGAAAGGAGAAGTAAGTTTGTTTCAAACAGCTGAACTGATAATGGTTGCTAGATTTTGGCTTTTATTGTGCATGACATATGGCATGCTGTTGGTATGTATAATCTTTGAATTTGTCGAGTTGTTGGAAATTGTAAGTTTACAAGTTATTATACAAATGGTTTGGGTGATAGCATGCTTGCCTTGGCTCATATTTTCAACCTCTCCCTTCAATTAATTTTGAAAGATGTCAAAAGATATTAAATCCTGTGGTTGGGATCAGTAACTGATTGAGAAGCTTTATAAGTATTTCCTCTTGCCTTGGCTCATATTTTCAACCTCTCCCTTCAATTAATTTTGAAAGATGTCAAAAGATATTAAATCCTGTGGTTGGGGATCAGTAACTGATTGAGAATAAGTATTTCCTCTTGCCTAGCATGTAATATAAAAGGGAAGATGCAATTATTGACAAGAATATTCCTGGTTGGCTTATGAGGACTACTATTTCTATGGGCAGCCTGGCGATATATTAACCTTATTGACTTATCATTTAGCTTTTTGGCTGGCTTTATTTTTAGTTCTTTTTATAAGTGCAACTGAATCACTAGGACAGCTTGTCATTCCTGGTTAAAGCTGACTAGCTGAACCACTTTGTTCTTGTTCAACTTCAAACTGCCATTGAGTGCGACAATAATCCACCTTTGAACCAAGCTGTTTGGAAAGAGATAATGGATCCCCATTCTCCTACAGCAACTAGAAGGAAAACCTCTTGTACCTCTCTGAGAAATAATTTCTCTTGAGTTTTGATTATATTGCTCCCATAAATGTGATCGCTTCAGTAATCAAAACCATATTTTTTTCCCTTTAGAATTTTGTCTGCAAGTCCCTCATGTCTTATGGTGAGTCCATATTACATTTTGTTGGTTCCTCCGGTGATGTAACTTCTTGGCATAGGACAGGGGAATGGCAACTTTTACTTTTTCTCTACAGAAAATTAGCTCTTTAAGTTACTTTTCTTATTAATGGTTAGATAGTCTTGTGTGCTGAAGTGTCTGATGACTAACTTAGCATTTTTCTGCTTCAAGATTGCTTGTCCAACAGCTGGAGAAGCTCGAAAATGGATGGAAGCATTTGATCATGCCAAGCAACAGGTACAAGGAAGTCAGTTAAAATGATTTGATTCATATATGTGGTTGCTTTCTTAGAAGAGAAGAATTTATTTTCCTCATGATTTTTCTTATGCATTCACGTAACTTGCCACCTATTTTGACAGGCTGAATATGAGCTTTCAAGAGGAGGTAGTACCAGAAACAAATTAAACATGGAGGCTGAGTAAGCCATTTTTCCTTGACCATCTTACTGTAGTAGCCTTACTTGAGTTTGCTAATAATTAAAGACTGATTTTAGACAAAATTTATGGATCCTGACTGTATGGTGAAGATTTTTGGGGGGGGGGGGGGAATTTCCATTAATAGATTCCAATTATAGGTTAAGAAGAGACTAATAATAGAATAAAATGCTGTATAACTACATAGTTCTTTGATGTTAACTTAAGCTGAGGCTAAAATTTTGGTTTTGGTATTTTGACTGGTGATTTAATTTCAATATATATGTTTATTTTGACCATGTAGCTGAACTATAAGGTACAATAGCTAGTAGGCACCTGAAACAAAGTCAAATTGTTTTCTACTTTCTTCAACTGTTCTACATATTATACTTTGTTTTGCCTATATTCTATTTTGGAAGAAACATCAATTACTCTGCCTGTTTTCTTTTGAAGTATTGATTTGGATGGCCATCGACCACGAGTAAGGCGGTATGCACATGGATTAAAAAATCTTATAAGAATTGGAAAAGGTGAGTTGGTAGTTGTCATCATTATGGTTTTGGTCCATTGCATCTTTTGCATTAAAAAAGGATTCTGCTATGTCCACTTTGTTGTATAAAATGACCTCTTAGTGTATCATAGTCAGTATTCTTCCTCATGTAAATTATTATGGAAAACTATTTCAAGTGCAGTTTTATGTGCAGCTTTTAGATATTACCAATAAAATTACAGTCGGATCATGGTAAACTAATGCTTTATGCTTCAAACTTCAGTTAAAGAAAATGCTGCATCTCATATTCTGCATTCTACAAAGCATTATTTGGTTACTGTCTTGCTGGAATTTTCCAATCTTAAATTAAGGTGATAAAAGTTAAGTATGCATGTTAGTTCAGTCAGACAGTTCCAAAATAGTTGACTTTGGGATATTGACAATCAAGATAATGGATTCTTAAAATTGAAAACATGTTGGTGTTAGAAATTTCAGCCTTTCAGGTGTGCATTTTTGTCATGTGAAGCACAGAAAATCCTTGAATAAATGTTCTGTAGAAAATTTGTGATTTGGAGAGATTGAAAAAGAATTACTGCGTCATATCCATGCAAAAACCTGTGTGAGGAAGTGAGAAGTTTAATTTAGGAATTAATTGATATGAAGGGCTTCTTTTTATTTATTTTAAAATTTTAATACTAGTTTTTTATGTTTCTAATATGTATGTTTTAATGATTTTTCTACTTAATATAATTATTTTATAGCGCCGAGTTAAATTTGTAGTTTTCTTTTATTTTGGCTGTCATAGGTCCAGAAATGCTTTTGAGGCAAACCTCAAACTTGGGTGGTAGTGGTACGTCAAATAGATACTTTGAAGGGGAGTTTGGAGATGCAGTTGAAGCACATGAATGGAAATGTGTTCGTACAGTCAATGGTATGCTTACACATTTTTCTGGTTAAAACAAAATGCATTAATCCAAAAAAAAAAAAAAAAATGTCAAGATATTGAAGTGTAAATAGTACCAATAGGATCAAACTTTTGGATTGGAGCAATGATCTATATAAAAGCACTGTAGACAATAATCCATAGTGAACTGGAAAACCTGTAATGATGTATTTCTTATACTGTCACTGTTAATGTTTTACTGCAATTAAAATTTTCTGCTCCTTAAGATGTGGAGGATGAAAATTTTGACTCTGTAATTTACTTTGGGTCGCTCAATATGCTGAGAAAATGGTGTTGTCCTAATAGAGAAACAATTTTTGTATAACCATTTAATAGTTTGGTTTCTGCTTGGTTTCAGGTATTAGAATCTTCGAGGATGTGGCTGATTCTAAGGTACTTATGGGATCATACTTATTATTTCCTTTTTCATTAGGACAAGTGTCGTGATAGGCTTTCCCACATACTTTTTGGAAGTTTGGAACTTTAACCTTACTCCATTCATGTTGAGAAAATATGTACAGGAACATTGATGATAAAGCAACTTTAATTATTAACTTAGCAGTTAAAACTTAACTCAGTGACAAACATGCAGTTTACAGATATTGCTAATTGAAGTTGTAGAATTAAAATATTTCAGTGCTTATGATTGTTGCTGCAGCTTTCTTTTGTGTTCAAATAATAATTGGTCGCTTGTTCTTATATTCCTAAACAATATCAAAATTTTACAATTACTCTTCATCAGATGAACGAGTCATTCTTTTCTTTAAATTATCTTTGAATATTTATAGCGTGGAAAAGGTGCCCTTGTAAAGGCTGTTGGTCTTGTAGATGCAAGCGCAGATACCGCTTTTGAAGTAATCTTAAATTTGGAACGCCGTAAGAGATATGAGTAAGTTGTTCCTTCTATGTTCCTTGATTTTATATTCCCAGTATGCAAGTTTGGTTTCTCAACTAATGATCTTCACAGGTGGGATATGTTGACTGCTGACTTGGAGCTGATAGATTCTTATGATGGACACTATGATGTTGTCTATGGAACATATGATCCAAAATATCTTACTCGGTAAGTTTTGCAGAAGAGACTACTACTTTCTGAAGCACCATTTTCCCACAATGTGTAGTGCACATGTAGTAACCATATCAAGTGTACTTTATCAAGCAAATCCAGAGTTTGTACTTATGATTGATTTGATGTATCCTCGATTTTTTTCTTTTCCTCTAAAACAGATAGTGATAATTGAGAGTTAAATGATATTTAGTTTTCTTTTTAAAACAGATAGTGGTAATTAGAGGTTGAACAATATTAACTTCCTCACTTAATCATCAACTAATCAAATTGGCATGAATCTTGTCTCTTCTGTCATTGGCTTGCATTTATTTGTCATATTGCATGTTTTCTAGATGGCAATCCAAGAGAGATTTTGTCTTCACTAGGCAGTGGTTTCGAGGGCAAGATGGAGCATACAGTAAGAGATAATATGCTGATAATATTTTTAGTTTATTAACTTGCCTCCTTTTTGCTCACATATGATATATGTTTGTTTTGGCAGCAATTTTGCAACTTCCAGCTGTACATAAGAAGCGGCCTTCAAGATCTGGATACCGTCGTACACCAATTAACCGTAAGAATCTGTGTTCTTAGTTGGAAAATTGTTTTCTATCTGACGTGTGTATTGATCTCTATTGCTTGAATGCAAAGTGCATCTAAAATAAGAGGAAATGCTATCTTTCTTATTTGCATCTCTACTTCCTCTAGATACTTAAAATTTTGAAGGGATTGATTGATCCATGTAAATGTGATTATTTTTGTATGTTCTATTGGTAGCTGCAAATGCTAGTTTTAGAGGTCTATTTCCTTTATGTGGCAATTCAACTGTTCATAAGGTAGTGCTAGGGGGCCGTGGAGCACTATGAGATAAGCCTTTTATAGGTTTCATTAGTAAACAGACCTCGTGTTGCTTTATCTCTGTTCATAATATATATCTCTATGTTTGTTGATGGCAGCATCTACGTGGGAGGTTAGAAGTTTAAATTCGCCCATGGGTTCAAACACCACAAAATGTCTTGTAACACATATGTTGGAGATTCATTCTTCTGGATGGCTTCGATGGAAGAAAAATAGCAGCTCGAAGTTTGAAAAGTCCATCCCATATGCTTTATTATCACAAGTGGCAGGTTTAGTTATCTGATCAAGTTCTTATCATCTGACTTATGATCTGATATTAACAAGTAATGACTTAGAGACATCTAGTTATGTTGTCTCAGGAATTCATATATTCTCTCTCTATTAGACTGCCGGGCTTCAGATTTCTTATGCATTTTAGAGACGTGATCAGCTAAGACAACCTAACTACACTGATCTTCAAATAGCCAACTATTTTTTCCTATCCCTAGGGCTTTCATGATCTGGCCATGATGGACTATCTTCAGTGGTAAAATCTATTGAACAGGATTGATGTTTGACTGAACCATTTTATAGGTTTATGATGAGTATATATTGCTAGACTTTCTGACAGTGTGGCCATAAAGGAATACCTTTCTTTCCTAACACTGCACGCAGATGTTGATTGCTGGCTACACCGAGAACATAAATGACAATTTTTTAAGAGTTACTGTAAAAACGCATCTAAATGCTGGGTTAAAACCTGCAGGATTTTGCCACAGATATCATTTATGCCTCTGCCACTGTATTGCAGTTAAATTTCCTTCTAAATATGTTTCAGGGTTAAAGGAATATATTGGAGCAAATCCATCACTGAGTTTTGAATCTTCTGCCACGGTTGTCCAGTCAAAACTTTCTGATGTTTCAACTTCCAGCAGTGAGTTTGAGGATTTAGAAGTGCAGGATGAATTCTATGATGCAATTGCTGGTGATTCTACTTCATCTTCAGAAGATGAAGAGAGTGAGGATGATACAGGGAACAAGGTAATTCCATTTTGCCTCAATGAAAATCACAAGTGCCTCACCTTTCTCCCAAAGAAGAGTTAAAATTTGTTGTACTATTTGGTCTAACAGATATCTTAATTGTTTTCTCAAAAACCTCTGTCATTGATAGCTTGCTCTCAACTTTATCATGAACAGAAATTTAAGCTGAAGAATGTATCATGGGCCATCTCAAGCTTAGCTTTGAAGCGAGCTTCAGGTTCTTTCTTTTCTTAAAATTTGTATTGCAAAAGATCAATTTGCTCTTACTTTTCATTTTTATTTGAAAAGGAAAATTTTATGGAGGAAATTTGTCACTATTGACTCATGCACTCTGTTTTCATTTTTGGTTGTCGGTAACAAATAATTATAGCTTATAGCTTGAACAATGTCTTATCCTTAATACATTTGTGAGTTATTACCTTATGCTAAGTATAAGATCACTGCGTATGCAGCTCCTGATGTAAATAAGGAATTGGATCCTACTGTACCTCCTGTCCATGTTGATGCAAGCCAATTCAGTGGTTCCCTCCATAAAGGAAGGGATGAGACTGACTCAAATTGTTGGACTTCTCCTAGTGGTACAGGATTTATGATAAGAGGAAAGACTTACTTAAAAGATAATGCCAAAGTGAGTGTTTCTTTTCTTCTAAATCATTTTACATCCATTTGCCTTGTTTTACTTGTTTTGGGTGCATTCATCTATTTATTTTATATGATCAAAGTACAAATATATATGGATTGCCAGAGTTTGATCCTTGGTCATTGGAACTAAGAGTCCAACAATCCACGAACAAAAGATATGCTTGTTGGCAAAAGATTGAAGCTTGATTTTCTAGTATATTATTATGGCAAATGAGATGGACATTGGAATGACAGTCAGTGTCTGCTTGACTGAAGTGCCACACATTCTGTCTGTTCTCCTGAGTTGATAAGTTTGCTTTGTTTGCCAGTTGTCATTAATTCTGTTTATGATGGGTCACCAGTGTGATTTAGTTTCCTTTAAATTCTGAACTGAAATTGGCTTTACATGTGTATGTGCTAGTGGTATTTGCTGTCTCACTGTTGTAGTCTTTGTTTGGTTTAAAATTTGAGACCCTCTGGTTTAGTTCAGTCGTTTCACGTGCTTTGTTTGAACTATTATCACATTTTGATTCATTTCTTAATTTTAGCTTTCTTATTGTATGAGTTCTTTGATTGCTTTGAAACTGTTGTTATCTTGGCGTAATGAATTCTTTGTGAAATAATGTGCAACTTTAAATGCAAATAAGAAATTATGGCTTTTCTTATGATGGAAAAAAATCTTTTTGTTTCACATCTGACAGAGGGACAGTCCTCCTGCTTTGGTTTTAGTATATATGTGATATTGGCCTATCATTCCTTGTTCCTGCTGAGATACTGGTTATTCTGTTGAGAATCAATTAATGGTGTAAACCTTTTTCACAGATAATGGGTTCAGATCCCCTTCTCAAACTAATAGCTGTTGACTGGTTCAAAGTTGATACAGCCACAGATAAAATTGCATTGCATCCAAGGTCTCTAGTTCAGGTATTATATTAGGGTTTGTATTTTGCTCCCCTTTCTTTGCAACTGTGTTTTAACATTGTGTGAAATTGATTCGCCTTTAGCAATTTTGCTGCATTTGTGATTTTTTGGTTTTTATTTTCTCATTTACTTTGACTCATTGTGCACAAAAGCCTTACTACTACAATTCAGTGTTATCCTTCTAGATCTTTCATTTTACATTCTCAAAATTTAATGGTAAAATGTATAAAAGTAAACAGTACCTTTCTGTATTCATAATTTTTACTGCTATGGGTTAGCTATTCCTATGCTAAAGGAATACTTTTTATTCTGAGCATAATTGTATATATTTTGTAGGTTTTTCTTATAGGATACATTTAGCCTTACTTCTGTAAATAATTAAATAAATGGACCAGCATTCATCTAGCAGAAAGTCGTATTTAGTATGCTTGTTTCTATTTATTACGTTTACTTTGACAGTTCTAAGTGGGGCTGTAATATAGTTAAACTGAGCATGAATAGTGGTAAGCTTGAGCTTGATTTGGAACTTGTGGCTCGATACTCGGTTTTATCAAGTATCATTTGCTAAGCTCGAGCTCAGCTCGAGATAAATTTGAACTACTTGAGCTTGACTTGATTAGGCTTGTTTACTAAATTTCCATACTCAAGCTTGAATTAACCTTTTGCCTTGAAAAAAAATTATAATTAAATCTAAGATCATACAATTTTTGGACCAAAAAAAAAAAGTAGATAAAAAGCATTCCATTTGAAAAGCATTACAAAGAATAATATAGATGATAGTTTAATTTCAGTGAATGTAATTGGCAGGTCTTTTTATTATTGGGATTGGTTTAAACTAGTCCCAATTTAGTCCCTATACTAGTAAAAGGAACCAAATCAGTTCAGATTTTAACAGAGTAAATATTTACTGTTTAAAATTTTTAACTTTATTTGATTTTTTTACTAGTACAAGGATTAAATTGATAATTTAATAGTAGAGGGATTGATTTAAACCAGTCCTTATAATAGAGGGACCTGACAAGTATTCTCATCATTTAATTTCTAAGAATTCCAATCACAAGCATACCCGTCCCTTATCATAAAAAGTAACAAAAATAATAGATAATAACATTTTTTTTCTGGATTCCTTTAAAAAAAAAAGGGTGGTGGGTGGAATTAAAAATGACTGAATGAAAATAAAAATACCAGAGAAATATTTAAAACCTTACTTTTAGATGAAGTTTGCTGACTGAAGTTAAGGAATAAAGATTAAGGAGGTTGGCTGATGTTGTGTCTTTGACTCTTTTTGGGCTAGGCATGGATATGTGGGAGCTTGAGAAAGTAGATCGGATGAAATGAAACCATTCTTAGTTTCTTCTGTTAATAATTTTGTCTAACAATAATAAGCAAAGGCCTTTCCCACTTCAATGGTTTCACTAACCCAATCTTTTCCAGATCATATATTTATTGTCATATCTTTTCTTGTACACCCAGTCTGCCTTTGTAGCATCCTCATCCCAGCTGCACTCATTTTTATGTATTATGAGACGTAGGTAAGTAACTATCAAAATGCGAGGTGGATTTGCAGTTGTTTAATATTTTTGCTTCAGTTTGGAGATTTTCTATTTTGAGAATTATTGAACTGACTGTTTATACTTGCATTATATCCATCAGCAAATAGTTTGCTACTCCAAGCAGTTAGAGACTATAAATTTGTTTTGGAACTGTCAAACTACCTATTCTTGCATCTTTGTATCCTAGTGTATTGGAGCATCTCTGTTTTACAGATAAGTAACACCTTTGTAATACTATCTATCACACGGGACAGAAAAATTTCCTTTCCTGATATAGCAAGCTAATTTTGCAAATATTTGAGCTATCATATGTGGTTTTGTATGATTGAAAGACAGCTTTTTGATGTTAACCTTACTGCTATTTTTCGTTTTCAGTCAGATGCTGGAAAAAAGCTTCCATTTATCCTCGTGATTAATCTCGAGGTATGCATTCCAACCTCTTTTACTGGTGCATGCTCTTGAACGAAATACCTGTCATATACTAGGGTTTTTTATTGAACTCTTCCTTCAGTGGCATTCCATGTTAAAAGACTACTACTGCAGAAAACTAATCGTTAAATGCTTGGGACATATAATTTTGGCATTCTGACCTTTAAGTCTCTGCCCTATTGTAGGATCATTATTGGTGATAATGCTTAGGCCATAGTTTCAGAAAAGAATATGATGAGTTCATTTAGAGAAATGCTGATCCATAAATAGGCATGTTTGTACATAGTGAATGATATGAAGGCTAAAGTAGAAAATTTTGAACAATTTTTATTGTTGTAAATGGTCAACTAAGATCACTCTCTGGCCTTTATATTCACTTCTAATTTCCATTTTCTCCAAGGAATGTGGACTCTGGAGGATGAAAATGGGAAGAATTGTAGCATGCGAAGAATTTTAATTGAATTCTTTTTTCAGTTGCCACTAGTTTGATTTTGGTCTTTCAAAGAGGATATTATATGCTTTGCTGTCTCTCTTTCAGGTCCCTGCAAAACCAAACTATAGTTTGGTCCTTTACTATGCTGCTGAAAGGCCTGTGAATAAAAATTCTTTATTGGGAAGATTTGTGGATGGAACAGATATGTTTCGTGATGCCAGATTTAAACTGATACCAAGCATTGTTGAGGTATGAAATGCTATATTGTAGAAATCTCTAGTGTCACTTATTTATTTTATTGTAACGCTATTGAAAGGCTTATTTATTTTCTCTCATATGCACAGGGCTATTGGATGGTCAAGCGTGCGGTTGGAACAAAAGCTTGCCTACTTGGGAAAGCTGTTACCTGCAAGTATTTTAGACAAGACAACTTTCTTGAGGTAATGCAACCTCAGTTTTGCTAATTTGCTTGCCTCAATAGGCATGCTAGTGATATATGCATCTAATTTTATTTTTAGGTATGAAGTTAATGCATTTCATCTAAAAGCTACAAATAACATGAAAAACATGAATTAATTGCATGGGATCAAGCGGGAACTTTGGAATCTACATTTTGTTTTAGGTATGAAGTTGATGTACTTCATCCTGAAACTACAGATAATATGAAAAACATATATTGTGTTCATAACATGAATTAACTAACTGCATGATATCAAGTGGAAACTTTGGAATCTCATATCTTCTGCCTTATACTGGAAGACGAAATCTGCAGATGTTCTTATAATCTTAAAGTGTAGGTTGTATCGGGAGCTAAAATTTTTTCGATTTGTCTATAAATCTAAGAAGTGCTACTGCAGAGATATATACTGCGATTATCTCTATTTCTATATTGAGAATTAATGCCTACCTGCTATCAAACTCGTTAGATGAGGATGTTCTGATCTTGATGATACTGTTGCTGAATCTATTCTATGCAGATTGACGTGGATATTGGGTCATCATCTGTAGCAAGAAGTGTTATTGGCCTTGTTCTTGGATATGTCACAAGCTTAGTAGTAGATCTTGCAATATTAATAGAGGTTTGTGTTTTTCTGCTGTTGATTTTCAAGCTATTGTCTTCTGACGCAGCCTTTTTTTTTTTTTTTTTTGGCCTAGACTGGAGCTTTGCTAATGGTTGGGATGTTTTATGGTTAATTCTCATGCAATGTCAAGTGAATGTTGTGCATTTGCTGTTTGAATCATCTTTGAAACTTTGGGGCATGCTTTAGAACTGTGTACTGAAAAATTCTGTTATCAAAGGGAAACTTTTGCAATTTGTTTTGAGAACAAAATCAGAAAACAAACAGCAACTCTAGCAGCACTTTTCCTTTTGTACTTTTTGCTTGTCTAACTCAAGATTGTCGGAGTTAAGCATATTTTCTCTGGGTTGTCTGGTTTTTTGTATTGCAGCATATCTGTTGCTTTTCTATGCTACAAGTTTTAAAATGCCCAAACTATTTTTCCCCCTTGGTCTCTTTTTGCAGCTGCAACATGCATGAAATAAACAATTTTAGTACATATTGTTTTAGTAAGAAGCAAACTCCCAAAGTTTTGGCTGCTAATTAGAAATATGATTGGGTTTTGGAAATCCCTATTCTCACTATTGACAAAACTTCGACATTTTCCTTCCGTCAACCACTTATTCTTTAAGCAATATCCTCTGTTGGCATTTTGAAACTGTACCATGTTTTATTCACAACGATGAAAGTGTTTCTAAAGTGCTGTGTAAGATCGAATTGTTCCTAGATTTTAGGTTTAAAGATACACGTCTGAAGCACATGTATTGACACTTGCTCCTTCTGCAGGCAAAGGAAGAGGCAGAATTGCCAGAGTACATATTGGGCACTGTCCGACTGAACCGAGTGAAGCCTGAATCTGCTGTACCACTGAACGCTTGAAGTTAACCACTGTGGCTAAGCCGGTCCTTAACCATCTTGTACTGGTTGGTATGAATATGAGTAGGCTCCAAGTTTAAAAGTTTTATTTGATAATAGTATTAAATGATGGATGAGTTAGGTTCGATTTGCGCCCAGTTTTTCAATTGTTTCAGTTTACGATTTGAGAAGACTAGCGTTGGGTTCATAGTTGATCTTCGAATTGGGGGTTGATCTTGTGCTGAATATAATTGCCTCTTTATATGCTTGGTACAAGATCATATAGGTTGAAGAACCAAATGGCCTCTTTATATACTTGGTACCTGATCATCATATAGATGGAAGAAACAAATGTGTACTTTGTACTTAAATTTTTACCACAGAATTTGGGTCATATTCGATCCGTCACTTGGGACTTTTTTTGATGGATAGTTTGTTTTAAGGAATTCCTTTTATCCATAAAGAATTTGTCGAGTTTTCTCTGCATCTTTCCATTTAATTTCATTGTTTAGGTTCTTTAGTTACTGACTCACATGCTTTCTCCTGCCTTATTACCCTTTCTTTTTTTTTTTTGGAACGACAGAGTCATCCTTTTTCTCATCGAGTTGTAATATATATATATATATATATATATATATTATAGATAGATTAATATTTGGGTATAACTAAATCAACAGCCTCTAAACTTTGTTTAAAATTATGTTTCAATTGCTTGACTTTAAATAGTTACCTAATAGTCACTAATCTTAATTTTTGTTAAGAAATGACATGACATGTTAATAAAAAGACTGACCAAAATGAAACAAATTGAAAATATTAGTGACTGTTAAATAAATTTAGAAAATTGGGTGATTAAAAAATAAAGAAAAAATTTTAAAATTATTAATAGAATTTACTTTCCGTTAAATTTGTATTTACTATTAGCACTGAATTGTAGCAGTCAATTTGTATTTGCCATAACACTGAACTGTAGCATTTAATTTAGTTTCGGTTTGATTATTACTTGTATCTATTCAAACATCATCCAAAATTTATAATTAGTTTATTGTTTTCTAAAATTTTTATAATATAAAAGCAATTTATATATAAATTAGTAAAAAAAAAACATATCTATAAAAATAATTAGAAAACATCTAAAAAATATTTTTAACCAATTTGGTTCAATTCATCTTCTATTTTTGATCAATTTTCATGCATAAAAGTTAATATTCATAATACTAAATTTATTAATTTTTAATATACTAAAAAGTAGACATGCATTGTCCATGTAAAAGAGATAGAAGATTGTTAAGAAAGAAGAGATGTTCACTTGGCAAACGTGCTCGACTTTTTTCATTTCGTCAGTCAGATACAAAGTTAAATAGACTGCAGAGGGAGAGCAGCCGCTCCATTATTACTAACCCATTACCGATTCTAATCGGTAAAAATATCATAGAAATTTTTATATCAATAATTAAATTATATTTTATTTTTTTATATAAAATATAATAAATTAATTCTTTTACATAAATTAAAAAATTAATATTTTTATTAAAAATTTCATCAATTTTAACTACTAAAATTTAATATTTATATATATATATATATATATCTGTTTGATTATTTTATCAGACCAAATCAATTTTATTTTTAATAAAAAAAATGACTTTGATCTAATTAATAAAAAATAAAGCATACATCACTTGAGAAAGTAAGCTCTAATCATTTCAAATTTACTTCATTCATTCATGGATAATACTGCAAAAATTGTCAATACGTCACTCTCAAATCTCAATCACATACAGATCATCCAACAGAGAATGCAATAGCTCAACATAGCAACCAGAAAAGCACTCAAATCAAGATAACTCTAAAAGCAAATATTAGCTAAGCCAAAATAATGAATTCAAATACTGCCAATAATTTCATCAATATCTCTTCCTAATAATATTAATCCCACATAAATAAAATTCAGCAAAATTACTTCAGAAAAACAAAACTAAACTCTTTAATCTAAAGAACCGCATCGAGCTTAGAACCCTAGCTTGGTACGGCGCCAGTGCCTTCGCTTGGCGTTGTACCTGCACACCAAAACCAAAAATCGAAACAACCCATTAATAAATGCTCCAAATATACCAATAAAACGAAAGAAAAACAACGGATTTGTAAACATATCCAAGAAAATGAAGAAAAATATATTGACCTGATGGTGTTATCTGTGCGCATACGAATCCAATAAGGGATGGGCCTGTTTTGCCTCATCTTCTTGGCCAGCTTCTTCTTGATCATGAAGGTTTTGTGTGAAGGCTGTCATATCAAAATAAACCATTCAAAATAAAAAATTTCAGATACCTATCTTTCAGAACTCTTAACATTCTTTGCATATAAACAGAGATAAAAACCGACCATTTTTACAGATGAAAAAGAAATAAAAAAAATTCAAGCTTCAAATAAATGAAGATTATAAAGAAGGGAAAACAAAAAGAGGAAGGAGATTTACCATGTTTGAAAGGTTGGGGATGCGGCGCTAGGTCTTGATGTTGCAGAGTTACGAGCGTTTCGGAGACACAGCGCTGGGAATTTCAGGGTTTAGCTTTTTGTGGACATTTATTGATGAATTTCGGCCCAATTTAAGCTATTTTTGCCATCTATATGGGCCACTTATATTCATTCTTTAGGTCTTCTCCACTTGAAGCACTTCAAATTGGAAGTTTGATCCGATGTTTGAAAAAGTTTAGACAAAAATTTTAGATCTAAAAAAATATGAGTTAAAAATATAAGTCGGGTTTGGGCTCTAATATATTAAGTTCGGCTTATTTTTAATATTATAATATATATTTTGTGTATAATCAAAGTTTACATTATAATTTAAGGAGAAAGGACTTGAATCTTAGATCTTAAAATATCAATATTAATAATATTTTATTTTATTTTTATATATTAAGTCACATAAGAATTAGATTTTATAATAATATATAATATTATAATATAAAAATTAAAAATATGTTTGTTTTCACCCAAAAAAAATATACGTTTGCTTAAAAACCATAAATTAAAATTAAACTAAATATAGCATAAATTATTTTTAAAAGATTTATAAATAGTGGAATCAAGAGGTGTTTAGTTGAAGCTCGAAATGTGGTATTTGGTAAAATTTCTTCATGGTGGTCCTTAAACTAATAGGTATTATCAGATTCGTATGCTTGCATAGATTAATTACAGTCTTCTTAAATCTAATTAAGCTTAGATGAAGTTGAGATCACAAATGATAGTGGAGATGTGGTATAGCTCAAAGTCTATGGCAAATTGACGTGTATCAGTAACAAAGCGAAAAAGGTGAACATTGTGAAGCAGAAGTGTTGACTCCACTTAAAAAAATTACTATACTTGAACAAAATCAAAAGAACTTGTGCCAAATCCAAGAGATGTGAGCCTATTTCTTACAAATGGATATACAAAGATAAAAGTGTTGCATAGATGGACCTTTTAAGAGGTGTAAAGTTTGTTTGGTAGCTTGAGAATTCTTTCAACAACATGAACTAAACTACGATGAAATGTTTAGTCTAATGGTAAAGCTTATGAGAGTCTTATAGCACCTACAAGTAGAAAAGATTGGAACTTATGGTAAATGGACATGAATAATGCATTTTCACATAGACAATTAGATCAAGAGATCCACGTGAATCAACCCATGGGCTTTTAGACTAAGATCACCCTAAATGAGTGTGCGAGTTATGGGAGGCGCTTTATATGTTAAAGTAAAAAATGAGAGCTTGGTATGTTAAGATTGCTAATTGTCTTACTTATAGTGCTTATTAGGTGACACTTGCAAATTTTAGTTTGCTTGACATTGACAAAACTAATGAAGGGAATCTTGCTATTATTCTATGAGACGTGGATGATTTAATCAACAAGAGATTGTGAAAAAGAAAATATCCAAATGAGAAAATATCAATTCACTTTTAGATGAATGAACTTAGACAAGTATTTTTTTTGGTCTAGAGGTTGATTGTATTTAAAAAAGAATCTTCTCTATCAGCAAAAATATTTCAAAGATCTATTGAAAAAACTTGGAATGTTTAAGTTCAAGCCAATTTCAACGCTAATGGAGCCATATACTAAAAAGCACGGTTCATAAAGGGAAGGATTTGGAAGATGCAACTATGTATTAACTGTTGAGTAATTTAATCTACTTAACTTTAACAAGATTCGATATTTCTTATGTAATTAACGTGTGACAAGTCAGTTTATACAAAGTCCAATAAAGTCTCATTTAAAAACATTTTAACTAATTTTAACATATGTGAAAATCATATTGAGCTATGATGTTTCGTACAAGAAATGCGAAGATTGCAAGCTTGTTGGCTAGTGTTTAATTATTTCCATTTTGAAAGATACAAATAAAAAGAGACCAGGTTTCACATTGAATCAGCATAACTTAAAATCAATCTTCCAATCGCCATTTATGGATCTCTCTGCCTGCGGTCTACTTGGCACTACTACTACTTGCCCCATATTGCTCATTCACCAACAGCCCACGCTCTTGAAGCTGCAAAAACATCAAAGCATAGACTGAATCTTAATTAAATCATGTCGTAGGTTTAAGCGAAATGAATTATTAATAGATTCATAAGTGAATCCAAAGGCCCTTATGAACCACAAGGCGTGAAGTGAAAAACATTAAAAATAAATTTACAAAGTTAAATAATAATTAAATTTGATTGTAATTATTTGTAATTATATGCGTGCTTAATGTTTAGATAAATACGGTTTCAATCCTATTGAATTGAGTGTAATTAAAGTACTTAATCACACTATCTAATTCTTACAGACAAATTAAGTAGAGAGAATAAAATGTGAGTGTTACCGTATCTAGAGATTTTCCACTCGCTATCGTAGCCAATAGCCCAAAAGAAATAGCCACGAATCCTAAGTGCCTGGGCGAACCCAACCTTCAAGGTTGCTGATACAGAATCATCGTACCCAATCCACACTGAACCCGCATATGAATATGTGGAAACAGTTTCCATGTCATGTTCTATTTTGGCTCCATTCTTCTTGTTGTACTCCTCAATCTCCACATTCGTAAGCACCCCAACATCTCCTGGACCCACACTAACCGCAGCCGACCCGATCTCATGCGAATTCGGATCCTTTAGCACCCATGTCTTCCCATAAAGTGGCAAACCCATCACCAGCCTGCTCCTAAACAGACCAGCTTTGATCCATGACCTAAGCCCATAACTAGTGCTTATGTTGCTGTTTGGGTCATAAAGTGCTGCATGAGCCCCTGTCGCTGATGTGTCCCAGCTTCCATGATAATCGTAACACATTGCGTTTATCCAATCCAAGTTTTGATTAATCGACCGTACTGGGAATTTTCTATACACTTCATCCAAGAAAAAGTCGACCGAGAAGTAAACCGCCGCCGTGAGAAGTAGCGGAGCACGGTGGGTTTTTCTAGCCTCGTAGTTGATAGCCCGTCGCCAGTCCATAAACAAAACGCCCAAGTTTTGCATATCTGTTGGGTTTTCAGGGAATTCCCAATCCAAATCCATCCCATCGAAATCAAGTCTTCGGGCAGTCTCTATAGCTGAATTTATGAAGGTTTGACGTGACTTTTCATTTGAAGCCATGCGAGCAAAGAGATGAGAATCAGTACCTCCGCCGCCGATAGAGTAAAGGGTTTTTACCGGTGGATTCTTGCGGCGGAGGGTGGTGGTAAAATTCGAAAGCTCTAGAGCTGTTGAAGTTGAGATTTCGAATTTGTAGGTGTTAGTTGGCATGAGAAAAGCGTAGTAAATATGAGTAAACAAGGTTGTATCTATGGCTGATGGCGGGAACGTCGTCCATGAAGGCCAATAAGCTGCTTTGACAGCCGGTGGCGACGCCATTACAACTCTTGTAGATATAGGTATGGTTAAGGAAAGAGTGAGAACGGCAAGGTGCTGAAAATATGTGATAGAGCCTCCTGCCATTGCAAGAGGAAGGTGTCATATGATTGTTATCAAGATTCTCCAATCATATATATTGCAATCAGTGGGTAGCCAATAGTCTGTCAGAAGATATATTTGATTAAGTTTTTTGTTTCTGTGTTTTGACAGAAATTCTTAAATAATATTAAAAAATGTAGAATTTAAAAATTCGAAATAAACATAATAAAAATAATTATAATATAAAATGAAAAAATAATTTAATTTTAGCCAATAATATAGAGAAGTTGAAATATAAACCTTTTCTAATAATCTTTCGATATAACACTAAAATTTGTTATAGAATCGATTTTTTTATGTTTTACTTTTTACTCTTTATGATACTAACCTACATAAACTATGAAGTATATATATTTTACTAAGTTAATGTTATATAAAAGTATTTTAGCAAATTTCATTATATTCCTAAGCAAATTCAAAAAATATCTTAATAAAAATATTATTTCAATAAAATATTTAAATTTTATATAAAAATATATTAATTATATTTTTAAACGAAAAGATTTTTAATAAATGGAATAACTTCATTTATAAATTTTATTAATGATATAATCTAATATATTCAATATATTATAATTTTTTAAATTATAAACTAAAAATTAAAATATAATTTAAATTTAAATATTGTTATAAATGTCTTAAATATTATCGTAATTCAAAATTTTGATATACAAAGAGGTTGATTAGGACCTTTCTATAAATGGTGGGTTGGGTGAAAGTCAACTCTCTAGAAGAGCGGACCAATTAAATTCAAATTTTGTTTTAGAAAAGAAATTGGATATGCTTAACGAAGGTTAAAAGATAATGTATTAAGTTAGATAATTTTTTTATTCTAATTAGTGGTTAAAGGTTCGATCATTATTCTGAAAATAGAAAAATTTTAAAATTTATTATCAACATCTACCTTATTAATAGATTTATAGACTGCGAAAAATTAATTACTAGACTTACTCCTATAAATATATTAAAAAATAAAAAAATAAGTAGTGTATTGGGTAAGATTCAAAACAAGCAATAATGGTGTGTTTGGAGGTTTATATAATGGAGTTTTGTGGTGGGCTGGACATGACTGAAAAGACAAGTGGGTATCGCACTCTTATTTAGGTAAAGCATAACCAAAGAAGGCGGCCACATACCAACAACTTGCCTCTCAGCAAAATCTCTTATTTAATGCATAAATTCAATATCTCTTCTTCAATGCAGTTAACATATAATTTTCAACTTTTTAATATATATTGTACGGCTTACCCCATTTGATTTTTCAACCTCGTGAAAATCATTTATTCAAAGAAATATAATTTTACGTTAATTACTACAAATAAAAATATAATATTTAAAAAATATTAAATATTAAATACATAAAATAATATGTAACACATGTCATATTAAATATTTTATGAAATTCGTAATAAAATAAATTGTAGAATCTAATTAAAAATTTTAAAAAATTTCAAAAGTTTGATAATAATTTTTAAAACTTTTGGGGATGTAATTAAAAATTTTAAATTTTTTAAAAAAAAGTATAACTAAAGGTTTCAAAAATTTTGAGAAGTCAACACATTCCGAAGCCATAATGAGGACCCAACCTTGCGTATAGCTATTTATTTTTTAAAGAGAATAAAAAATATATTATCAATGCACCAAATGTTAATCCTTTAAAATTTAAAAATAGATAATATTTTATGAAACATATAACTAATATTTTCATTTGACTTGTTGAAAATATTTGTTATATGTTTCATAAAATATTAAGCAATTAATCACGCGAAGCTTTTTGACTTTATATTAATTTTATAAGTGCTAAATTTATATTAGAAAATTACTTGGTAAATTAGTAAATACGAGTATTGAATATAATTACGTTGTTTCATAAAAGTAAATATTGATTTTTAAAAGATTATTTAATTTTAATTTTAATCTTATTAATATAATGTTTTAGATAGTTTTGGATGAAAGATAAATATGATAATTTAAATATTTCATTTTTTAAATGATAATTTATGTGATAAATAGCTATCTACCTAGTTATCTCATTCAATACTTTTTTGTTGAAAATTTATATATTAAATAAAATATTAAAATAACTATCAAATATATTTAATATTATAGATTTAAAATATTAAATGTTGAAAATTTTCATTAAATTTAATGATTTATTAGTAAAGCTTATAACTATTTCTTGGACTCACTATTAATTTTCTTTCGATTGGATTAGTTTAGTATTGCTATTAGAAAAAGCTTGGTAATTACATGAGTTAAAGAGAATCGAACCAGGATGTAGTTAGGGCCTGACTCTCTTAAAATGAAAAATTTTCTATTTAGACCTTTTAAAATTTTAAATTAATAAATGTAAAATTGTACTTTGCCCCTAAAAATTATAAGGTTTTGATTTAATCTTTTAAAAATTATAATGATATAGACTATTAAAATGATGAAATTGCATTTTTACTATCGTAAAAATTATAATTTAATTTTAGACCCCCTAAAAAATTTCTAACTTTGCCTATGGATCGAACTGAAATGTAATGACCCGAAATTCCCGGGCACCGGAAAAGTGAGTTATAGGGCCTCCGTCTTAGTGAAATAAGTTCGAAAATAATTATTAAAAATATTTATGAGCCTAGTGGTGTGTCTAATTAGGAATTAATTAGGTGAAATTAGCTTAATTTAGAATAATTAGCAAAAAGAACTAAATTGAAAAAGGGGTGAAAATTTAATTCTAAAGTAATAGAAAATAAAAAGGATCAAAATGGCAATTAAGCCATTTACATAAATTGAGGCGGCATATTGAAATAAATTTAGGTTTTATATATTAAATCATATGTATATTATAATGATTATTATTATAGTTTTATATTAAATTATTATTATTATGATTATTATGATTATTTAATTAATAATATATTATAAATAAATTAAATAGAAGACAATTGTATGGTAATGAAATATACATGTGTAAGAATTGTATTGGTACATTTGTAATTTAAATACTAAATTACTTATAATTTAAGTAAAAAGATATTTGTTAATTAAATAATTAAATTATTAAATTATGAGATTTTTTGTTTAAGAAACAAATTAAATAATGACAATTGTAATAAAATTATTGGTACAAATGTAAAATTTAAATATGTATCCAATTGTAATATTAGTATTTGTTATTAGAATAGATATTTATTAAATTAATTAAATATAAAATATAACATAAAAGAATTAAAGAAACATAACAAAAAGGGACAGAGAAGAAACGAAACAGGGGAGAAAGAAGGAGAAAAAGAAAGGAAAGAAAGGAAATAGGGGAAATAGGGATTTTAAAGCTTGGAAGTTTAATAGGTAAGTCAATTTAGCCCTTTTTTACTTAATTTTGATGTTTTAAAAGCTTTAAAACAAAGTTTTGATGAAATTAAGTTGATATTTTGAAAGTTATTAGATTTCTAAATATTGTTCATGTTGAATAAAAAGATGAATTAGGGGTTAAATTGATAGGAATTCAAGTTAGAAATGAAATAAGGATTGAATTGCAAAGTAAGCTATAAGTTTTGTGTTTTAGGGACTAAATTAAGGAAAATTCGGAATTAAGAAAATATGTTGAAAATTTAATAGTTAAATTTGAGAATTTTGAATAGGAATAAGGTGTGAATTGGTGTTATAAATTTGGTTATTAACATTTTACATCAAAACAGTTTTGGGAAGTAGCAATGGTCTGACTTTGAAAATTCACTAAAAACTTTATAAATTGAACTAGAGGATGAACAAAATATGAAATTAAAGCTTATTGAGTCTAGTTTCTTATAGTAGAAACAGTGTAAGCAATTAATTGATGAATCAAGAGATATTTGAAGTTTTGTAATACTAGTTTGGGGTGATTTCGAGATGCCCTGTTTTAACTTTGGAAAATCATTAAAAATTGTACAAAAATTATTATGGAGTGTAATTTATATATGTGAACTCCTTAATGAATCTAGTTTCAAAATAAATAAACAAGAACCTTATTCGATTCTGTATAATGAGATAATTTATTTTTAGTAGAGAGAGGTCAGAACTGTCAAATGAAATAACAGGGGAGTATTTGATGAATAAACTGTATTAAATGGCTAGACCAAAAATTCTGGAAATTTTATGGTTAAAAGATATATGAGTCTAGTTTTAAGGAAAATTTACGGATATTAATTTGGAGTTTCGTAGCTCAAGATATAAATAATTTAGTAACAATGACTCAAGTAGACAGCTTAATGGTGAAATTATATATATATACATTAAAAATGGTTAAATTTGCATGTTTAGGCTCATGAATTAAATTGAATCATGTTGTATTGATGATTATAAATTATTATTTTCGTAGCCAACAAAGAACCTGAAGCATCAGCATCGAAAGGAAAGGAGAAAGTCATCGAGGACTAAAACGGGAGAATTACGGTTTGTATTACTATAATTCAAATTTTAATTATTATTGATTGCTGAAATTTTTAATTGTTATGTATGGTAAATAAGACTTGAGGTAAGTATGTGAAATTGAAATTAGAAAAAGTAAAATAATACCCTATTAACTTGTCGGACTAGATTCGATACAAATGGCATGCCATTGGATTTGTGATGTGATGAAGAGATTGTAGTTCGGCCGAGAAGATGTTTCTGTTATTACATACTTCGGTTTATCCGACTAGGCATTTAATGCGTTATTGGTGTGTTTGGGAGGAAATATTAAACCGGTGTGTTATGGAGGATTTACAATATTCCGAGTGTGTTTGGGTTGGATATTCTGGTGTGTTTGGGTGGAAATCCGCGTATCTATCATAGTCCGAGCTTTGTTAATAGGGTAAACAATTGAAATGAAATTTTGAAAATGAGATTATTTGTTTAGTACTATTGAAAAGTATGAGAAAAAAAAATGTATGAACTAAATTATGAATTGAGTTAGTATGAGAAAAATGAATTATGAATTTAAGATTTTATGAAGTAAAATAAATATATATAAAAGTAGTTTAAATAATTATAAAATTTATGGTTGATGTTTGTAATTTATTAATATTAAATAGTCTTGATTTATAGTAATACCATCGAGTATATTCATACTCAATGCAGTTGTCTCTCCGTGCATGAGTTAGTAGAAGTCAAGTATTCAAGCTCGACATCAGAACAATCCCGACTCAACACGAACTTGGTGATGTGTATTTTTCTTTGGGTAAAGGTGGCATGTACATAAGTGTTGTTTAGTCACTTAAATATGTATATTACTTAGGGTAGTGAAGGGCTAATTATAAAATTTAGATGGTTAAATGAAATGGTAAGGAAAGTACATGATATTTTGATACATGAACATTAAGTTGTTAAATGAATGAAGTTTTTAACCAATTATGAATGATGCTATGATAGTTATTAAGTTAAAATTATGTTAATGATATAAATATTAGTTATATGAATGTGGAATATTGGTGTTGGTTGTTTTGGTTTGAATTTGCAGGAGGGTTAAGTAAAAATAAGCAGAAATGCTGCCGAAATTTTTATAAAAAAAAATATATTTGGAATACGCGAACAAGTTCCGTTCTTCTTTTAATACGTGTTGAAATTCGAGAGTCCAAGACAGAGACTTAATTATTATATTATACTATAAAACTTATATTAATTGTAAATTATTCGTAAGTTGTCTGATATGTTCGGTAATGCCTCATAACCTCGTTTCGGCAACGGTTTGGGGTTAAGGGGTGTTACAGTTGTTGGTATCAGAGCTATCAGGTTTAGCCGATTCTCGGGCTAAATTGGGCCCAGAAGTGAGTTTAGAAGTACATGCCACTGTCGAGTCGAAATTGAGTCGGGATTTTTGGATGCTAATGTATTTATTTGATTTTGTTTTATAGATAAAATGTCAGATGAAAGAATGGATAATGTTGAACAGGAAATGTATACTGGAAGTCAAGAATTAGAAGAAACTGAATCTGCTACACCTAGTATGAATCCGTTAAATAATCAATCTCCTAACGTAGGGAGAGAAAGAAATACCTCATAAGTGTTAAGAGATATAGGCGATGCATTCTAAACATATAGTGAGAGCTATACTGCTACTACATCCGTACCTCTTCATCGAGACAGGCCCAGATTAAAGAGCTATGAAAATATGGTGCCACGGAATTTGGGGATTAAAGGAGCTGATCCATCCGTTGTTGAAAATTGGATAGAAACAACAAAAGAATTTGCAACAATTAGATTGCACTCCCAGAGAGTCGATATGTCTTTGTATCATCATTACAAGGAGAAGCGTATCTCTGGTGGGAATCGGTGGTTAGACATTTCTTGGGATGATCAGGTAACTTGAGACTTATTTCAAAAGAATTTGAGAAGAAGTACATTGGGAGCTGTACATCGAAGAGAAAAAGCAAGAGTTTTTAGTGTTGAAATAGGGAATATGTCAATTATTGGATTATGAGCGAGAGTTCTCTAGATTGAAAGCGGTATGCTTTAGAATATGTTCCAACCGAGGTGATAGTTGTAAACAATTTCTCACGGGGATCGCGAGATGAAATCAAGATTCAATTGGTAAGTCTCGAATTCATCTGAACTTGTTGATCACGGTTGAGCGAGCAAAAATGATAGAACAAATCTTGGGCCTAGATAAAAATCGAGAAATTGGTAAATCAATTTCGGGGAAGCGTATGGGAACTACTAGTTCTAATCCATTACCGAAGAGATTCGAGAGAATCAAGAAGTGATCGGAGATCGATTTTAGTTCGACATTGCAGGTGGTAGAAGCGAGAGGTAAAGCGGATGACGGTATCTACTAGTAGTGTGAGAGGTCCATCTCGAAGTATAGAAATTCAGATCGTGAGCACTGCGAGAAAAAACATTTAGGTGAATGTTGGAGAATAACTTCGACGATGTTTTTCGATGTGGGGCTCTGAGATCATTTCATCCGAGATTGTCCGAGAAGGTGAAAGTGCCACACACGCAACATCTCAAAGATCGGTATCATCGTTCGTGGCGGAGGATCTAGTAGGGGTGGTTCGGGTTTATATCAGAGGTGGAGGTGTCGGAAGAAACAATGATATAGTTACACAACGAGCCGAGGCGAGCGTAGGCGGCGGAGCGCACGTAGTCGGACGTGAGAGAGGCGATGCACACGATGTTGTTACTGAGATATATTTCTATTGTATTACGAGCCTATTTATGCTTTAATTGATCGGGTTCGTCACACTCTTATATAAACTCAAAACTAGTCGAATCGTGGAAATTAGAATCGAAAATGTCTAAAGTGTCTATAGAGGTGTCAAGTCCGCTAGGCCAAAGCGGTGTTAGTGAATCGAGTTTGTCCGAGATGCCCGTTAATTATAAAGAATAAAACTTTTCTGTTGACTTGTTGATTATGCCATTTGGGGATTTTGATATAATATTGGGAATGGATTGGCTATCCAATATGGAGTAATTTTGGATCGTTATAAAAGAAATTTAGTATTCAAGCAGACGAGTGGGGATCGAATTGAAGTAGGCGGTATTGGTACTAGTGGGCAAGCACGTATCATTTCAAACAATAAAGGCTAGTAAATTACTTCATGAGGTTGTTCAACATATTTGGCATATGTTATTAACTGAGTTCGGTTGGAAGTCAATGTAGCAAGATCCAGAAACAGTTATGAATTTCTCGATGTATTTCTGAGGAATTATCGGGTTTCCGCCAGATAGAGAAGTTGAATTTGCTATAGAAGTTTATCAAGATCTTGCACCAATCTCTATATCTAAAGTATCGGATGTCACCTACAGAGTTGAAAGAATTGAAGATTTGGAGACATTATCTTTATGGTGAAAAATGCTACATCTATACTGATCATAAGAGTTGAAAGACATATTGATTTAAGAAAGGACTAAATTGTAAAAGTGAGAAATGTTTTGTGACCCAAGAGTAAATACTCAAAATTTGAGGGATTAAAGGGTAAATATAAAAAAGTTAAAAGACTAATAGTGCAAATATTTTAAGGGTAGAATGATCTAGAAACCAGGGAAAATTGATCTTTTAAAATTTAATTCTTGAGGCATCACTTAATTTGGTAAAATTATAATTTAGTCCCTTATGATTCTTCACCTATTCAATTTGGTCCTAATTCATCAATTTTCCCTGGTTTCTAGATCATTCGACCCTTAAAATATTTGCACTATTAGTCTTTTAACTTTTTCATATTTACCCTTTAATCCCTCAAATTTTGAGCATTTACTCTTGGGTCACAAAACATTTCTCACTTTTACAATTTAGTCCTTTCTTGAATCAATATGTCTTCAAACTCTTATGATCAGTATAGATGTAGCATTTTTCACCATAAAGATAATGTCTCCAAATCTTCAATTCTTTCAACTCTGTAGGTGACATCCGATACGGAGATATAGAGATTGGTGCAGTACCCGGATAAACTTCTATAGCAAATTCAACTTCTCTATCTGGCGGTAAACCCGGTAATTCCTCAGGAAGTACATCAGGAAATTCACAAACTGTTCGGATCTTGCTACATTGACTTCCAACTGAATCTGAGTTAATAACATATGCCAAATATGCTGAACAACCCTGTTGAAGTAATTTACTAGCCTTTATTCTTTGAAATGATACGCGTGCTTGCGCCCACTAGTACCAATACCGTCTACTTCAATTCGATCCCCACCATCTGCTTGAATACTAAATTTCTTTTTATAACAGTCTAAAATTACTCCATATTCGGATAGCCAATCCATTCCCAATATTATATCAAAATCCCCAAATAGCATAATCAACAAGTCAACAGGAAAAGTTTTATTCTTTATAATTAACGGGCATCTCGGACAAACTCGATTCACTAACTTTGCTTTGGCCTAGCGGACTTGACACCTCTATAGACACTTTAGACATTTCAGATTCTAATTTCCCCTATTCGACTAGTTTTGAGTTTATATAAGAGTGTGACGAACCCGAATCAATTAAAGCATAAATAGGCTTAGAATACAATAGAAATATACCTGTAACAACATCGTGTGCATCGCCCTCCTCACGGGTCCGGACTACGTACGCTCTGGCCGGCGCTCTGGCCTCTGACTGTTGTGTAACTATATCGCTGTTTCTTCTGACACCTCCACCTCTAGACATAGAACCCGAACCACCCCTACTAAATCCTATGCCACGAACAGTAGATACTGATCTTTGAGATGTTACAGGTGTGGCACTTTCACCTTTCGGACAATCTCGGATGAAATGATCTGTAGCCCCACATCGAAAACATCGTCGAGTTATTCTCCAACATTCACCTAAATGTTTCTTTCCACAGTGCTCACAGTCTGGAATTTCTATACTTCGAGATGGACCTCTCACACTACTAGTAGATACTGTCATCTGTTTACCTCTGCTTCTACCACCTGCGTTCGAACTAAAAGCGGATCTCCAGTCACTTCTTGATTCTCTGAATCTCTTCGGTAATGGATTAGAACTAGTAGTTCCCATACGTTTCCCAGCTGATTTACCAATTTCTGATTTTTTATCTAGGCCCAGTACTTGTTCTATCATTTTTGCTCGCTCAACCAGATCAACAAGTTCAGTAATTCTGAGACTTACCAATTGAATCTTGATTTCATCTCGCAGTCCCCGTAGAAATCGTTTACAACTATCAGCCTCGGTTGGAACATATTCTAAAGCATACCTGCTCAATCTAGAGAACTCTCGCTCATAATCCAATACTGACATATTCCCCTGTTTCAACACTAAAAACTCTTGCTTTTTCTCTTCGATGTACAGTTCCCCAATGTACTTCTTCTGAAATTCTTTTTGAAATAAGTCCCAAGTTACCTGATCATCCGGCAAATGTCTAACCACAGATTCCCACCAGAGATACGCTTCTCCTTGTAACAGTGATACAGCACATATCAGACTCTCTCGGGAGGTGCAGTCTAATTGTTGCAAAACTCTTTTTGTTGTTTCTATCCAATTTTCAGCAACGGATGGATCAGCTCCTTTTAATCCCTGAAATTCCGTGGCACCATATTTTCGTAGCTCTTTAATCGGGGCCTGTCTGACAGTAGGTACAGATGTAGTAGCAGGTATAGCTCTCACTATATGCTGTAATGCATCAGCTATATCTCTTAACACTTGTGAGGTATTTCTTTCTCTCCTACGTTAGGAGATTGATTATTTAACTGATTCACACTAGGTGTATGATTGATTTCTTCTAATTCTTGACTTCAAAGATACATTTTCTGCTCAACATTATCCATTCTTTCATCCGACATTTTATCTATAAAACAAAATCAAATAAATACATTAGCATCCAAAAATCCCGACTCAATTTCGACTCGACAGTGGCATGTACTTCTACACTCACTTCAGGGCCCAATTTAGCCCGAGAATCGGCTAAAACGATAGCTCGATACCAATAATCAGAACACCCCTAACCCCAAACCGTTGTTTTAACGAGGTTATGAGGCATTACTAGGACATATCGGACAACTTACGAATAATTTACAATTAATATAAGTTTTATAGTATAATATAATAATTAAGTCCCTATCTTGGACTCTCGAATTTCAACACGTATTAAAAGAAGAGCAGAACTTGTTCGCGTATTCCAAATATTTTTTTATAAAAATTCGGCAAAGATTTTACGCTTATTTTTACTTAACCCTCCTGCAAATTCAAACCAAAACAACCAACACCAATATTCCACATTCATATAACTAATATTTATATCATTAACATAATTTTAACTTAATAACTATCATAGCATCATTCATAATTGGTTAAAAACTTCATTCATTTAACAACTTAATGTTCATGTATCAAAATATCATGTACTTTCCTTACCATTTCATTTAACCATCTAAATTTTATAATTCGTCCTTCACTACCCTAAGTAATATACATATTTAAGTGACTAAACAACACTTATGTACATGCCACCTTTACCCAAAAGAAAAATACACATCACCAAGTTTGTGTTGGAGTCGGGATTGTTCGGATCTTTGAGCGGAATACTTGACTTCTACTAACCTGCGCACGGAGACAACCGTACGCTGAGTATGAATATACTCAGTGGTATTACTATAAATCAAGACTATTTAATATTAATAAATTACAAACATCAACCATAAATTTTATAATTATTTAAACTACTTTTATATATATTTATTTTACTTCATAAAATCTTAAATTCATAATTCATTTTTCTCATACTAACTCAATTCATAATTTAGTTCATACATTTTTTTTTCTCATACTTTTCAATAGTACTAAACAAATAATCTCATTTTCAAAATTTCATTTCAATTGTTTACCCTATTAACAAAGCTCGGACTATGATAGATACGCGGATTTCCACCCAAACACACCAGAATATCCAACCCAAACACACCCGGAATATTGTAAATCCTCCATAACACACCGGTATAATATTTCCTCCCAAACACACCAATAAGGCATTAAATGCCTAGTCGGATAAACCGAAGTATGTAATAACAGAAACATCTTCTCGGCCGAACTACAATCTCTTCATCACATCACAAATCCAATGGCATGCCATTTGTATCAAATCTAGTCCGACAAGTTAATAGGGTACTTTTTCTAATTTCAATTTCACATACTTACCTCAAGTCTTATTTACCATACATAACAATTAAAAATTTCAGCAATCAATAATAATTAAAATTTGAATTATAGTAATACAAACCGTAATTCTCCCGTTTTAGTCCTCGATGACTTTCTCCTTTCCTTTCGATGCTGATGCTTCAGGTTCTTTGTTGGCTACGAAAATAATAATTTATAATCATCAATACAACATGATTCAATTTAATTCATGAGCCTAAACATGCAAATTTAACCATTTTTAATGTGTATATATATAATTTCACCATTAAGCTGTCTACTTGAGTCATTGTTACTAAATTATTTATATCTTGAGCTACGAAACTCCAAATTAATATCCGTAAATTTTTCTTAAAACTAGACTCATATATCTTCTAACCATAAAATTTCCAGAATTTTTGGTCTAGCCATTTAATACAGTTTATTCATCAAATACTCCCCTATTATTTCATTTGACAGTTCTGACCTCTCTCTACTAAAAATAAATTATCTCATTGTACAGAACTCGAATAAGGTTCTTGTTTATTTATTTTGAAACTAGATTCATTAAGGAGTTCACATATATAAATTACACTCCATAATAATTTTTGTACAATTTTTAATGATTTTCCAAAGTTAAAACAGGGCATCTCGAAATCACCCCGAACTAGTATTACAAAACTTCAAATATCTCTTGATTCATCAATTAATTGCTTACACTGTTTCTACTATAAGAAACTAGACTCAATAAGCTTTAATTCCATATTTTGTTCATCCTCTAGTTAAATTTATAAAGTTTTTAGTGAATTTTCAAAGTTAGACCGTTGCTACTTCCCAAAACTGTTTTGATGTAAAATGTTAATAACCAAATTTATAACACCAATTCACACCTTATTCCTATTCAAATTTCATTCAAACTCAAATTTAACTATTAAATTTTCAACATATTTTCTTAATTCTGAATTTTCCTCAATTTAGTCCATAAAACACAAAACTTATAGCTTACTTTGCAATTCAATCCTTATTTCATTTCTAACTTGAATTCCTATCGATTTAACCCCTAATTCATCTTTTTATTCAACATGAACAATATTTAGAAATCTAATAACTTTCAAAATATCAACTTAATTTCATCAAAACTTTGTTTTAAAGCTTTTAAAACATCAAAATTAAGTAAAAAGGGCTAAATTGACTTACCTATTAAACTTCCAAGCTTTAAAATCCCTATTTCCCCTATTTCCTTTCTTTCCTTTCTTTTTCTCCTTCTTTCTCCCCTGTTTCGTTTCTTCTCTGTCCCTTTTTGTTATGTTTCTTTAATTCTTTTATGTTATATTTTATATTTAATTAATTTAATAAATATCTATTCTAATAACAAATACTAATATTACAATTGGATACATATTTAAATTTTACATTTGTACCAATAATTTTATTACAATTGTCATTATTTAATTTGTTTCTTAAATAAAAAATCTCATAATTTAATTATTTAATTATTTAATTAACAAATATCTTTTTACTTAAATTATAAGTAATTTAGTATTTAAATTACAAATGTACCAATACAATTCTTACACATGTATATTTCATTACCATACAATTGTCTTCTATTTAATTTATTTATAATATATTATTAATTAACTAATCATAATAATCATAATAATAATTTAATATAAAAATATAATAATAATCATTATAATATACATATGATTTAATATATAAAACCTAAATAAAATCTTTGATTTTATTTCAATATGCCGCCTCAATTTATGTAAATGGCTTAATTGCCATTTTGATCCTTTTTATTTTCTATTACTTTAGAATTAAACTTTCACCCCTTTTTCAATTTAGTTCTTTTTGCTAATTATTCTAAATTAAGCTAATTTCACCTAATTAATTCCTAATTAGACACACCACCAGGCTCATAAATATTTTTAATAATTATTTTCGAACTTATTTCACTAAGACGGAGGCCCTATAACTCACTTTTCCGGTGCCCGGAAATTTCGGGTCATTACACGTCGAGCTCCACAAAATTATACCCCTAGAACCACACCATCAAACCATCAATTTTAGGGGGTTTTGTAATATAAATAACTTCCTTTTTATGTAATAAACATTTTGACATTTTATTTATCAATTTAATTTATTTTTGGCAAATTATGTAATGACTATTTATGTAATAAGTTTTTTTTTCATTTAATTACAAAGGATAGTCATCATTTCCCCAGTTGAAGAACGTAATTATAATAGTAAATGAAATACATAATAAATCCGAGTTAAGTATGTATGAACACAAATAGTCATGTTTCACCCGGAGTAAGTTTGTAAATTGTATATAAACATGTGCTTTGAAGGCGAATTTTGGATTTTCTTGGGTTGAAGTACATAATAGCAAAAAAAAAAAAAGGAGTATTAAAAATAATCAATTTTAAAATGCTTAAAAAATCCATTTAATGCTACTCGGCAGGACTTTTTCTACCAACATGTAATTAACAACATCTTAATTTCTATCCGATCGCGACGATTGTCCAATATGGTAGTTTCGGAGCTCGCATTTATTCCGATTATGACCGGGTAATCTGCATACTACACACAACTTCCCATCGAATTTCTCTCTAATGTCTATTTCTTTATGGATTCTAGATGATTGCGGACGACCTTTTGGATTCCTACGCAACCCTTTGTCTAGGACAAGCTCGAATGTCGTCGGAGGAACCTCCCAAATAGATAAGTCAAGAAGTACGGGAAACTCATTCTCCCATATACGCAATGTAACACCCCCTACCCGTATCCGTCGTCGGAATAGAGTACTTCATTTTCTCGATGCCATAGTTCAACTATGGTCTTACACATCTTCACATAATGATGCCATAGCCCAGCTATGGTCTTACACATATTCATATATCGATGCCATAGCCCAGCTATGGTCTTACACGTAATCACATATCACATATCGATACCATAGCCCAGCTATGGTCTTACACGAATCACATATCTCACTGATGCCATATCCCAAATATAGTCTTATACAGTAGCATATATCACACCGATGCCATATCCCAGATATGGTCTTATATAGTAGCATATATCACACCGATGCCATATCCCAGATATGGTCTTATACGGAAATCACTTGTCACTTGTAGGCGAAGCTACCACTATTCATCGATCGGTGCAGCGAGCTACCATTTTTCATCGATCGGCAGCGAGCTACCACTTTTCACCGATCGCAGCGTGAAGCTACCATTTTTCATCGATCGTGCAGCGTGGCTACCACTTTTCACCGATCGTAGCCGAAACTACCACTTTTCACTTTTCATTTGTCATTGATCAGATAAGTGTAGCCGAAGCTATCACTTATCACTTTCACTTTGTCCTTGATCAGATAAGTGTAGCCGAAGCTATCACTTATCACTTGTTGCCATGGTCCAACCATGGTCTTTTCCTTCAATTCATCTTGTCACTGAACTGAAATGCTCAATTTGATTATTTATTCAATTTTCATGCTTTTACATTATTCACGGTTTTATCATCAATACATATGAAATAACACATCATGAAATTCATAAAATTAACAAATAATCACTAAAATTTAGCCATATAAACTCACAAGTTCAATTTTTCTATTATAACGATAATCATAATTTCATAATAAATTTTCCAAATAAAACATTATATCATTTCTAATCCAACACTTGTTGATTATAATCGGGCATGTGATCAATTTATACACGAGTCATTCATATATTTTTCCTCCTCCTCCTCTCCATCCACATCCTTGGTATAAATAACACACTTGTAAGTAACCTTATCCATAATTTTCACTAATTACTTATGTGAATATTCAAGCTATCCACCCGTGTCATAGTCACTAAATTATTTATATCAAAAGCTACGAAACTCAAAATTAAGGTCCGCTAATTTTTCCTGAAACTAGACTCACATATCTTCTTACCATAAAATTTTCATAATTTTTGGTTGGGCCAATTAATACAGTTTATTCATTGAAGTCTCCCCTGTTCTGTTGTCTGACAGTTCCGACCCTTCTTCACTAAAAATTAATTATCTCCTCGTACAGGATTTGAATGATGTTCTCGTTTGTTTCTATTGTAAATAGACTCATTCAGGATTCTAAAAATATAAATTTAATCCCATAATTATTTTTATCCAATTTTTTATGATTTTACAAAGTTAGAATAGGGGAACCCGAAATCATTCTGACCTTGTCTCACAAAATTTATCATATCTCATGATTTATAATTCCAGTGCTTACATAATTTATTGTATAAGAAACTAGACTCAATAAGCTTTAATTTAATATTTTATTCATCCTATAATTCCATTTATACAATTTTTGGTGATTTTTCAAAGTTAGACTACTGCTGTTGTTCAAAACAGTTGTAGTGCAAAATGTTAATTTCTATTTTGCCCTAAATTTCACAATTCAAACAATTCAGTCCTTGCTCAATTAACCCATAAATTAAGATAATTTTCTAAATTAATACTTTTACTAGACATTATAAGTTATTTCATAACTATTAAAATTCAGAATTTCCACATAAAACTCTAACTTCAAACTCTTTTACACTTAGGTCCCAAACATTCACTTTCTATTCAATTCTTTCAATAAAATCAACATATAAACAATTTAAAACTCTAATTCCATGCCAAATCATCACATACTTCCAGCACATATTCATATCAACTTTCAATTTCTTTCATAGAATAAAAAACTAATGACTTCAACAAGTGGACCTAGTTGTAAAAGTCACAAAAACACAAAAAATTCAAGAAATAATCAAGAATTGAACTTACTTGCAGTAAAAATATGAAAAACCAGCTTAAGGGAACTCTTTCATGGTGTTTTTGCTGATGAGAATGCAGAAAAATAAAGAGAAATCTAGATAATTCCACTTTAGTCCTAACTTTATCAAGTAAATTTTACAATTTTCCAATTTTGCCCTTAATTCTCCTTATTTTCTTGCTGATTTCATGCCCTTGCCGTCCAGCCCAAATAGACCTTGGGTCTATTTTCCTTTTAAACCCTCTTTCTTTTATCATTTAAGCTATTTAATCATTTCCTAAAATTTTGCATTTGATACAATTTAGTCCTTTTTGTTCAATTAACTATCAGAACTTTAAAATTTCTTGATGAAACTTTAATACTAACTTATTAACACTCCATAAATATTTATAAAAATATTTATGGCTCGATTTAAAATTCCAGAGGTCTTGATACCTTGTTTTTTATTCTAATTATTTTAGTATTTATTTTTAGTACACTATTCACTATTTCAAAAATTTTCCTAACTTCACATTTAACTTATAATTACTAAATTAATAATATTTCCTACGCATTTGTCAGATTTACTGATCTCAAATCATTGTTCCGACACCACTAAAAATTAGGCTGTTACACGCAACGTGCGTTCGAGGGTATACACTTCATCGATAAATTGATCTACATTGAGCGAGACTTTAGCACAAGCTGCTACAACATGTGCACAAGGATAATTAAGTGTCTGGAACCTCCTACAATCACACCGTCAATTTCGGAGATCAACTCCGTAAGACCTAGGTGGTATACCGGGTCGACGACCGATGGTCTCTGTAACGCGAAACGTTTCATTACGTCGCGAATATACTTCTACATTCATCGACCTCGCCATCCGACGGTTTGCAACCATTGCATCCTTAACATATTTGACAAACACATGTCTTGCCTCCATCTAGTTGACTTGTTGCTGACCCATTCTTGGCATCAAGGTAGCCAACCTGTAGAATGTAGCCGATAAGACAGATGAAATCGGAAGATGTCGTGTTTTCAATAACACAGCGTTGATGCCCTCCACCAAGTTTGTGGTCATTTGACCGTAACGAAAGCCCTCGTCAAACCTTTAAGCCCATTGCCACGGCTCCATGGTACCCAACCATTGTCGGAAAGATATGTTCGTTTGACCTTCCATGTTATTCTCAAGTCGAGTCATCCTCTGCCAGAAAATGTGTGGCTCAAGCTCGTACGCTGTGTATGTATTAAGAAAATATAAGTTACAGTCTCATCACAAAACATTAGTGTAACACCCCTAACCCGTATCCGTTGCCAGAACAGGGTTTCGGAGCATTACTACCATTTGTAGATCACTTAAAAAAAATTTTAAATGCTTACCGATTCAATGCATCATATAAATAAATATATTACCATTCAATCATATCTCATGATTTACAATTCCATTGCTTACATAATTTATTCTATAAGAAACTAGACTTAATAAGATTTAATTTCATATTTTATTCATTCTATAATTAGATTTTTACAATTTTTTATGATTTTTCAAAGTTAGACTACTGCTGCTGTCCAAAACTATTTTAGTACAATATATTAATTACCATGTTATAACACCCTTATTTTCTTTTTCTACACCATTTCTCATCACTTTCTCTTATTTTCTCTAACATATCATGAACATAGGACCTTATATAAGAAAACTCTACTATAACATTATTTCCATGCTTTGTCAATAATAACAAATTTAAAAACATATTGAAATCTTGATATACTTACCTTGTTCTGTTGATACTAATCTTTAACTTGATTTTCTCTCTCCTCCAGCTTCTATTTCTTGAATCCAACTTGATATTCCAACTCCCCATGGTCTCCTTAACATTTTTCTCTCTTGGTAGCTATGGAAATTCGTTTGATTTTTGGGTGAAAATAGTGAATTTTTGGTAAAAAGGACCAAATTGTAAAGAAAGCAAAACTTTCTTTCTTCCTCTCTTTCTCTCACGTTAGTGCATGGGAAAATATGGATGAGAATTTCTCATCTTTCTTTCTTTATATACTAATAAAATAATAATAATAAAATATCTTATTAAAATATTAATAAAATAATATTTATCTAATTAAATAATTATAAAATATCAAAATATCTCTAGCATCATTATTACTTTCTAGATTTCTCTCTCTTTCAATTGACTATTTTGCCCTTCATTATCTTTTAAAATTCCACCCTTAAGTCATCATTTAATTTGGTAAAATTGCAATTTAGTCCCTCATAGTTTCTTCATCTATTCAATTTGGTCCTAATTCATCCATTTTCCTTAGTTTCTAGATTATTCCACTCTTAAAATATTTACACTATTGGTCCTTCAAATTTTTCATATTTACACTTTAACCCTCAAATTTTGAGTATTTACTCTTGTGCAACAAAACTTTTCTCACTTTTACAATTTAGTCCTTTCTTGAATTAATATATCATAATATACTTCTCAATATTGACATATCTCAAAATTTCCTTTTTTTCACTTTATTTCCTTATTTTACTATATCAAGGATAATATCTCATCTTGTAAATATTTTCAGAATTATTACATTTCTCTCTCCTTAAAATAAATTTAGTCCTCGAAATTTCCTTGTTTTCTTTTGATCATGAATTTCATTATTTCTATAGTTCTATAGTTTCTTTTTGTACATATTCACCCAGTTTATCATTTATATCTATTCTCTATCCTTTCATTTCACAATTTATTTTCAATACACTATTTCACATTTGCTTTTCAGAGCTTCTACCAACAGAAATGGAAAATAATATCATATGAATCTTATTATCAAGTGTTCTATCACATATATTGGCTTGGAAAACCAAAGAAAAATAGAGTAGTAGCACTTGTGAATCAATCAGACTTGCGATAATTTCTGTCTATTAGAATATTTATCCAACCTTTCCATATATTGATTATAGTATCCAAACATGAACAGTTCCATATGCCTCTGAAAATATCAGTATATATATAAGATACCCATATAAAACCCCAAAAATTTAATATAATATACCCAGTTATAATGGCTATATTCAAATATTTTTGCAATTTTTTTTTCACCAATCTATTGACTAGTATAGATTGCATATAACTGTATTAGTAAAGGGGTATTGATCGTAAAACCTCATAATTTAATTTTCATGTATTTACTCATATAACATTTATCATTCTCAAGTACTATTAAACATTTATCCGTACTTTTACGAGTTCTGCTTTATCATAACTAACATTTTTACTCAGAGATAATCATTTTCCTCGTAACGAAAATTGTTTACTTTTTACTTAGTAGAGGCCCGATGAGACTAGATAGAACACTTTGGATATACGGGACTTATATAGAGGTGCATTATTATGCACTATTAAACAGAGAACACTGAAGTGCTATACAGAGAGTACGAATGTGCTGAATGTGCTAATAATCAGAGAGCACTAACTTGCTAGTAATCAGAGAGCATGCTGAGGTCCCTTAATATCCTAGTAGTTCTAATCTTGTCTACTTGGGCAAATTATTTCATGCACGCATATCACTTTTACACCTTTCGCATAATGCTTTTACATGCTTTACAATTTAATCCTTGTACCAATAATCCGTTTATTTATGTCTTCTCTGCCTTTAATACATGTAATATTTTTCAAAATTCACTATTCATCCACAATTTACTAATAATACTTATCATGTACTTCATATACCAATTTTATATATTTTGTAATTTAGTCATCAGCACAATATTTCATGTAGCAATATAATTTACTTTTAATAATACACATAACATTCATCATCGACATGTATTTATTCATACCTTTATGAATTTCGATTGATTCTAATCAACTTTTTACTCATATACCGAGTATCGTTTTTAGCATTATCGTAATTATCTTGGGTCGAAAGCATCTCATTTTAATAGTAAAACAAATCTCATCGTAGTCGGGAGATATCATACTATCACATATTATAATGACATGTGTTTTTAGACTTCACATATACTACGTTTGGTCCGAGAACCGACTAAACCGTAGCTCGATATTTCACTAAATGTAACACCCTAACCCGTATCGCGTTGCGTAACAGGTTTTGAGCATTACTACCATTTGTAGATCACTTAAAAAAATTTTAAATGCTTACCGATTCAATGCATCATATAAATAAATATATTACCATTCAATCAACATTTTTAGTACTTGTATAAGCATCAAACAGTAACATTGTTAGCGCGTTTTGCACATATCTCACATAAATTCAACATTGATATAACTATTTTCTCGACATATCGCATTTTGAGTTCAATAATAGTCTCAACTTACATAATTTTCTTGTATCAACATATCAAAGATAATCATATATGTACATGTCATGAAACATATCATGCTCTTACCGTTTCTTTATAAGCATATATGATTCATTTCATTATATTAATATTTCATGCTCCATCATTTCCATATATTTTATGTATATTTATTCCGATAATAGCTTATATCAAACTTAATATAAATTATATTCCATGTACTCATACTTATTTCGTTTATCTATCTTCATAATTATTTCATACAACTATTTTGTACATATATTCCCATATGACCAGTTCTTGTGAACATTACACACAACCATTTCATATAACCATTCGTCATCTGATACATATTACCTGAATATCAATTGTTCAACAGATGTCATAGCATCTCCCATCCACGGTCTTATTTATCTTTGACATGATGCCATAGTATCTTTCAACTATGGTCTTACTCATTTTCTGTCATGTTGCCATGATATCTTTCAACCATGGTCTTGTTCATTTCATATCACGTTGCCATGGTATCTTTCAACCATGGTCTTGTTCATTTCATATCACGTTGCCATGGTATCTTTCAACCATGGTCTTACACATTTCATATCAGGTTGCCATGGTATCTTTCAACCATGGTCTTACACATTTCATATCAAAGTTGCCATGATATCTTTCAACCATGGTCTTACACATTTCATATCGAGAGCACACTCCGCGAACCTCATCTTTCTGATGGGATTACCAGTCCAAAGCTAAATCCTCAGTAATATAAACTCATAGAGTATTGTCGGGATTACGACCAAAGCTAAATCCCTCGCAACGACAATTACTCTAATGAGCTTGGATCCGAATTACATCCAAGCTAAATTCAGACCACGATTCGGATTACCCGTCGGGCTAAATCCATTTTACACATATTCTTCGGGAGGGCTATATCAGGATAGGATCACCCGTCCAGGGCTAGATCCTTTTACCAGTCAATTCCTTTCGAGAGATCCATCGAATTTTTCCTTTTCATTCAACGGGATTTATTTTCAATTTATTTGAGTATTATCAATATTTCATCAAATATCATGAATTGAACATTCAAATCATATTTTCATCACATAACCACATATTTCAAGTATTTAAAATACAATTCAAGTTACACAAACTTACCTCATTGCTTGTTTGTGTTTATAATTTCATTAATCCGATAATTTTTCTTTTTCACGATCGAGTCTCATATTTGAGTCGTTCGGATCTTTATAAATAAATTTGATCATCATTTTCATTCATTTCATATTCTAATGCATTTAATTAATGCTTTAGGCAAAATTTACCATTTTGCCCCTAAACTTTTAATTAATGACGATTTCATCCTTAGGGTCAGGAAAATAAAATTCTTGCAATTTAATCCTTATTTCCAGCTATTATTCTCATATATATTGATAATAGTCCATGAATTCTATAAAATATCAGAATTTTCCATAATTTCTACACTTTTCAATTTAATCTTTCAACACTTTTCAATTTAATCTCTAAAACATGATTTCCCCCGATCTTGAACTAAATTAATAATTTCATTCAATTTTGTAATTTAAATAATAAAATAATCCATTTCATGCAATTTGGTCATTTCTGACATTTTTACAAAATTGCCCATAAAGTTTTACTTTTATTCAATTTAGTCCCTGAGCCTAAAATATGCAAATTAGCCATGCTAGATGACTATTCATACATATTTTTCCTCCTCCTCCTCTCCATTCCACATCCTTAATGTAGATAATACACTTGTAAGTAACATTATCCATAATTTTTATTATTTACTTTTATGAATATTTAAGCTGTCTATCTGCATCATGGTCGCTAAATTATTTATATCTGGAGCTATAGAACTCAAAATTAAGATCCGCTAATTTTCTCTGAAACTAGACTCATATATCTTCTTACCAAAAAAATTTCAGAATTTTTAGTTTATCCAATAAGTACAGTTTATTCTTTAAAATTTACCCTGTTCTGCTGTCTAACAGTTCTGACCCTTCTTCACTAAAAATTAATTATCTCCTTGTACAGAATTCAAATGATGTTCCCGTTTGTTTATATTTAAAGTAGACTCATTAAGGATTCTAAAAATATAAATTTAAACCCATAATTATTTTTATACAATTTTTTATGATTTTACAAAGTCAGAACAGGGGAACCCGAAATCATTCTGACCTTGTCTCACAAAATTCATCATATCTCATGATTTACAATTCCATTGCTTACATAATTTATTCTATAAGAAACTAGACTTAATAAGCTTTAATTTCATATTTTATTCATTCTATAATTATATTTTTACAATTTTTTATGATTTTTTAAAGTTAGACTACTGCTGCTGTCCAAAACTATTTTAGTACAAGATATTAATTACCATGTTATAACACCCTTATTTTCTTTTTCTACACCATTTCTCATCACTTTCTCTTATTTTCTCTTCACTAACATATCATGAACATAGGACCTTATGTAAGAAAACTCTACTATAACATTATTTCCATGCTTTGTCAATAATAACAAACTTAAAAACATATTGAAATCTTGATATACTTACCTTGTTCTATTGATACTAATCTTTAACTTGATTTTCTCTCTCCTCCAGCTTCTATTTCTTGAATCCAACTTGATATTCTAACTCCCCATGGTCTCCTTAACATTTTTCTCTCTTGGTAGCTATGGAAATTCATTTGATTTTTGGGTGAAAATGGTGAATTTTTGATAAAAGGACTAAATTGTAAAGAAAGCAAAACTTTCTTTCTTCTCTCTTTCTCTCACGTTAGTGCATGGGAAAATATGGATGAGAATTTCTCATCTTTCTTTCTTTATATACTAATAAAATAATAATAAAATATCTTATTAAAATATTAATAAAATAATATTTATCTAATTAAATAATTATAAAATATCAAAATATCTCTAGCATCATTATTACTTTCTAGATTTCTCTCTCTTTCAATTGACCATTTTGCCCTTCATTATCTTTTAAAATTCCACCCTTAAGTCATCATTTAATTTGGTAAAATTGCAATTTAGTCCCTCATAGTTTCTTCATCTATTCAATTTGGTCCTAATTCATCCATTTTCCTTAGTTTCTAGATTATTCCACTCTTAAAATATTTACACTATTGGTCCTTCAAATTTTTCATATTTACACTTTAACCCCTCAAATTTTGAGTATTTACTCTTGTGCAACAAAACTTTTCTCACTTTTACAATTTAGTCCTTTCTTGAATTAATATATCATAATATACTTCTCAATATTGACATATCTCAAAATTTTCTTTTTTTTTTTAACTTTATTTCCTTATTTTACTATATCAAGGATAATATCTTATTGTAAATATTTTCAGGGTATTACAATTAGGTTATATATTGAAAGGATAAGGTTATTCTTTACCCATTTTCGCAACTTGTCTCTTCCAGTCTGCATTCTTATAATCTCGATAAAAGTTAGACGCAATGTGCCGTATGCAGTAAACAGATCTCCATGGCACACCGGAATGCCTAATGGCAGCAATTAATCATTTCCTTCTATCAGAGATGATGCAAATACTATCATTACTAATAACATACCTCCGCAGGTTTGTAAGGAAGAATTCCCACGACTCCATATTCTCTTTATCTACGGTGGAAAACGCAATCGGGAGCACGTTATTGTTCCCGTCCTGAGCAATCGCAAGAAGTAAGATCTGTGTATATTTACCGTATAGCCATGTCCCATCTGCTTGCACAAACGGCTTGCAGTGGGGAAATGCACGTTCACATGAATCAAACGTCCAAAACATCCATTGGAAAATTCTTTTTTTCGGTTGTAGTTGCTCATCCTGGCCGTAATAAGGTCGTGTCTGTAACTCAATGGCAGTCCCTGGTACGTACTCCCTCATAGCGGCAATCCATCCCTACAACTCATTATATGATGCATCAAAATCTCCGTACAATTGCTTTATTGCCATCTGTTTAGCTATCTATGCCTTCTGGTATGACACTCGATATTGGAATCGTGCCTGTATTTCTGCAATCAGTACCGAAACTTTAATGGTTGGCATGTCTTCAACCATTGGCATGATGCACGTATAGATAGTTTTGGAATCAAGTTTTCGATTATCTTCTGTCATACGTGATGAAGTGCATGTGTAAGGCCCAACAAATTTTCGTATCTTCCACATCTGCGACTTTTGGATAAATGCAGCTCGTATTCGCCAATTACAGCCTTCCGCTGACTTCCAACACTCTCCAATATATAATATCGGTTTAGACACGACGACTTTATAGTCTACTGATATATTCATATTATACCGCTTAATGGCAAATACACACTCTTCCTTATTTTTGAATCTCTGGCCCACGAACAACTCCTCAAGATCAGAATATACGACCATCCGATGAGCAGATTGTATTTCGGGGTACTTTGAGAACTCGGCTACATGCGCCGCATCGGGGTCTATTCGAGACATATGTGCCTCAGGATTATTATGTATCACAATACGACGAATTTGGTTCCCGACTGAAGACGCATTAACATTTACTTCCTCATTCATGCCTTCATCATCAATATCATCCGGGACCTCATCCACTACGGGATCACTTTCACTATCGACTTCATTATTAGAAGGATCACTATTATGGTATACATTATCACCAACCACAGCAGTCTCGAGTGCAATATTAAGATCAATGTTTATCCTATGTATAGTTGATTGACTACCAACGTATGATACCGGAACCACCATACACGGTTCTTGAGCTCCATCTTCTTCACCTAATGGAGTGGGATCTTCAGTTTCCTCCACACCAGCTAACTCAGCAAATAATTGAATCGGTACATTTTGGTTGCTCCAAGTCCCACAATAAAGAGCAACCATTGTCTCCACATCTTCATCGTCTACAAGTTCCATTTCGGTGAATGTTATGGGATCCGTTGAAACTAGAAACTTGTAGAAAAGTTTCGAGATCCTTCTCCCACAACGTTTGCAAATTTTTTCACTAATTTTTTTCTTCATATCTTCAAAAGAGATATCTCTATTGAATCTCATTGCTACTTGTTTGCGATATTCAAATATACATCCTACGCTTGTAACATTTCGAAATAGGGCCTAAATGGAATAGTGGTTGCGAAACCACAAATCTGAGATAGAAAAGTTTATTTCGATTAATTTTTATGATTTACCGAGTGATTAGATGCATGTGCTAGAGTATTGGTAAGAAATTTTATAGATTGCATGTTTAATTTGCCTATTAGGGCTTATTTGCAGAAGTTGCTGTAACAGCCTGATTTAGGGCCTAAACAGAACGATGGTTTTAGAACCACGAATTCGAAGTCAAAAAATTTATTCTGATTAACTTTTAAGGTTTATTTATTGATTAAAATATTGTGTAAAAATATCGTTAAGTAATTTTACTGATAAATTGTTTAATTGGACTTTTAGGACTAAATTGCAAAAGTTGTAAAATATGTGTTCTAATTCATAAGTACTTGGTTGAAATGGGGGATTAAAGAGGAGGTCCTTAAATGGTAATTAGACCATTATATTTTATTTGGACAAAAATGGGCATGAATAGGACAAAATTTTAAAGAAATGCCTTAAGGGCATTTTAGTCATTTGGTAATTAAAAGAAATAAAAAGGGAAAATAAAGCCAAAATTGACTCATCCTTTTCATGGAGGCCGAAATTAGCATGGGGAAAGCCATGGCTAGGGTTCTCAAGCTTTCCAAGCTCAAGAGTAAGTCCGTTCTAGCCTCGTTTTTCAAGTTCTTTATGTTTTTAGAATCCTAGTAACTTGATTAAGCTTATTCTAGCAATAATTTAAGCTAGGGTTCATATTTGAAAAAATACCCATAGGTGAAATATGTTTATTTTGATGTTTTATGGTAGAATATGAAGGCTGAAATTATGTTAAACAACTTTTGCTAAGCTGTTTTAAGCAAAAATGAGTAAAACGGCTTAATCGGTAAAAGTTGTTATTGTTCATAACTATGTGTTAGAGTGAGAATTTTATGTTTCCATAGAAGGGAAAAATGATCAGCATGTCATAAAACATAAGAATAAAGGATGAAGTTTAATTCCCGAGCCTAGGGGCAAAAGTGTAAATATGCAAAAGTTTAGGGGCAAAATTGTAATTTTCCAAAGTTTGAGTTAAGAACTGTTTTGAATATTACATTAATTAAATAAGTAAAATATGATGTTTTAGATCCCAGAAAACGAGATTTGAACCTAGAATGGGAGAAAAATAAAAAATCGAGAAAGTTGGTAAAATAGCCGTTTTAGTATCGAGGTAAGTTCATATGTATAATAAGCATTAATTTATGCATGTTTCAATGTAAAATTGATATATTTACTATGATTGCCGAGGTGTTGAAAGTAAGTATAATTATGATGATTTAAATGTTCAATATTAATTCGACATGGAAATGAGAAAGTATGTAAGTTTGTATGTAAATAATACATTATCTTTATTATGTTTTTATATTTCAGCATATTTTATGTATTGTAGCTGATTTTTGAATCATAATTGACTATTGGAAGTATGGAATCAAGTATTAGAAAGAGAGAGAAATCTCGGTTGAACCTTCGGAAAGATTGGATGATACAAATGGTATGTAGCTAGGTCACATGTATGGTGCTGAGTGCACATCATGTGTACAAGAGAGTTACGAGACATTATGATGTAGCTAGGTTGCATGGGTGATATTATGTGTACACCATATAGACAAGAGAGCTACGGGATATATGTAGCTAGGTCGTATGCGTGGTTCCAGGTGAAGGACACCATGTAGACAAGAGAGCTACGAGATAAACTGGCTAGGTCACATGGGTGGTACTAAGTGTTCACCATGTGTACAAAAGAGCCAAAATTATGTGTACAATCGAGCTAAGTCACATGAGTGGTGCTAAGTAAAGGCCACTATGTGTACAAGAGAGCTTCGATTTTAAAGGTGGGCTGTGTGCGATACCATCGCGTATCTGTTATTATTCTGAAGCGTTCGACCGGGAAATTGATTAAATGAAATTGTGTATGACTTTGTGATGATAAGTGTAAGCATATACGTGTGTAACTTATGAGCAATATGCTCGATATGTGATTGGAAATTGGAAAGATTGTTATGGGTAAGTGATGAATACAATTGAAGTGTGAAAGATCAAAATTGACAATAAAACTGTTATGGATAGTTGCAGTGATGTGAATCTAAAAATTTACCAAAAATAGTAGAAATTGAATCAGAGACTGAATAAGATATCAAATTAAAGCTTAATGAGTCTATTTTCATATAACAGAAACAGAGAAAGCAAAGGAATTCTATATTATGAGATATTTAAGTTTTTGAGAGACTGGTTCAGAATGACTACGTGATCCCCTGTTCTGACTTGGAAAAATCATTAAAAATTGTACAAAAATAATTATGGAATATAATTTATATGCTTGAAATCCTTAATGAGTCTAGTTTCAAATAAAATAAACGAGAACATCCTTTTAATTGTGTGCGAGGATAAAATTGATTCATAGCGAAGAGTGGTTAGAACAGTTGAGTAGTGAAACAGGGGTAACTTCAATGAATAAACTGTACTAATTGGCTAGACAAAAAATTCTGAAAATTTTATGGTAAGAATATATGTGAATATAGTTTCAAGAAAAATTAACGGTTTGTAATTTGGAGTTCTGTAGCTCCATAAATAAATAATTTAGCTGCTGGTACTTTGCTAGACAGCTTATTTTGAACCTGTTTATGATTGTAATAGTGAAAGTATGTGTGTGTTTGTGATGGTAATATTTCGGGAACATATTGTGACTTCATTTAAAGTATGATAATGTATTGTTTATTAATATTTACATACTTACTTACTAAACTAAGCTATAATGCTTTCCTTTCCTTTTTCTTATAGTGTCTCAGATGTTAGCTCGAGTTGGAGGTCGCCGGAGGTTAAATCACACTATCAAACTATTGATCGATATATAAAAGTTTTAAAGTATTTTTAAGTCTTTGGCATGTATGGAGACTCGTTTAATTGTTACTAAGTTGCTAGGAATTGGCCTAAAATACTGACCTATGTTATTTGAAGGTCTCTATTGTATAAAGTCATTTAATATAGATAGTCTTGATTATGTTATTAATTAAATGATGCAATTTATGAATGTGCATGCTTGCCTATGTGTGTGGTTGAATTAAAGCATGATATGGGTCTTGTGAGCTCTTTTTAAGGGATAACTTGAAAGTGTTTGAAATTTTTTTTAAATTAAAGTGAAATGATGAATCGGTTTTTATACGATGATTAGTGATTAAGTCCAGTAATGCCTCGTACCCTGTTCCAGCGTCGAACACTGGTAAGGGGTGTTACAACGCTTGTTGTCAAAATTTCTCCACCAAAATAAACGCATACGAAAAATTGATGCTCCATATTCAATACTAGATCTGTTAAAAAAAATTTTAAAATTCTCAAAATAGTTTTGAATAGCAAAAAAATTACATAAAGTTTTTAATGCAAAAATTTTCATTCAGAAGCTAACAAAATTATTAATCTAACAAACTTTTAAATAATAAAATTTCTAACAAAATTCTACATTCTATTTAAAAATAAATAAACTAAAATACATTATCCTTCTTCTTGCTTTCCTTTCTTTCCTTCTTCTCCCTCTCTTCTTACTTCTATTTTGCTACTAAATTTTATATATGTTTTTCATCTGATTTTTGAGGAATATATAGGGGAAAAATTAAGCATGTGGGCCCCATCAGTTGCGTCTATCAAAAAGGCACAACATGTATGTATGCTTTTCCCATTCATATACACGAGTTGTATATTAACCCGAAAAAAATATATATAATAATTTTTTAAACGAAAAAAAATTTCAATATTAAAAAAATAGGTTGCGCCTGTCAAGTAGGCGCGACTTAAAAAAATATACCATTTTCGTAATTAATCTAGCTCACAACTCATTTTCATGTATAATTTTTTTTTTTTATAATATTGGGGTAAAAAACCCGTCCGACCGTCATCGTCTGCGCCAACGTGCCATGCGAAGTAACCAAGCAACCCATTTTGTTTAACGTAAGAAACCTTGGCTCTAATGCTTTCCGTATCATCATAACCAATCCATGTCGTCCCAGCGTAACAATAATTCGAATCCACCGCCGCGTCGTAAACTTTCGTGGCCCTGTTAGCGGAAATAAAATTCTTGATCTGACCGTAACCCAATTCTCCCTTTGGCGATACAGCCGGTCCACTAGCCGGTGCAGAAAACCCATGATTATTTGCATCCACAAGCCGCCAGGCATAGCCGTAAAAGGGAAGCCCAAGAACTAATTTATTGGACGGAATCCCTGACCCTGATTGTGTCCATGATCTGATCCCATAATCCCCACTCAATTGAGTTCCAGGATTGTATAATGCTGCAGGAGGTCCGGTTACAGTCGACCTTCCAGGGGCATTAAAATCATAAGACATCACATTGATCCAGTCCAGGCTATTTTGTATAGCCTGGATTGGATAATCCGAGTTGCGGAAAGGTAGTGCTGCTGAGAGAAGTAAATTTGAGTTGCCAGTAGTGGCGGATTCTTTATCCACAGCTGCTCGCCATTCTTGGAGAAGTAAACCCAAGTTGGTCTTTTGAGGAAGCGTTGATAAGTTTTCCCAATCAAGGTCAAGGCCAGATCTAGCTAGCTTTATGGAGGAATCAATGAATGATTTCCGGGGATTAGCTTGGCTAGCCATGGAAGCGAAATCTGACGCCGATGAACTCCCCCCACCGATTGAAAGGAGTGTTTTAATGGAAGGATTTTTCAGTTGGACAGTCTCAGTGAAGGTGGAGAATCGGGCCTCGTTTGCCGAGGAAATGGTGACTTGATTGGTTTGAGAATCAAGATCAGCAAATGCACAAAAAAGATGAGTGAAAAGTGTGGAATCTATGTCGGGAACTGGAAATCCACTGTCTGAGGACCAATAGGCAGCTCTAACAACATTCTGACCGGCGGAGAAGTGAAGCTGAAGCAGAAAGTGCGAACAGAAAAGCAAGAAGCCAAGAAGCTTTGCAACCATTGTTGAGTTCCAAATGCAGCTTTGAATGGTATAATAAATATAGCAATGACCAACACTGATTGAAGAAGCGCCTAATACATGGCACTGACCAACTTGCGTAGCCGGTAAAAAATATCCAACTCTAGAAAATTAATCATACATTATTAATTGGTCAAAGTATACTATATATAGCACTCATCAAATTTCATTCTTCTACTCCATGAAAATTTATTTTCTTTATATGAAATGAGGATATTGATATCCCATTTCTTCTTTGTTATATAATATATATATTTGAATTATAATTCACATATTATTTGTTTTGATTTGATTTAAGTAGAATACCTAGAAATTTTTTTTATAAAAAAATATTTAAATTTTTAACAATTTTTAAAAAAATAATTCATAGGTTTATTTTGAGTTTGCTTAATGATAGATTGTATTAGTGAAACTTAATTAAAAATATTTTATATAATTGATGAGTATTTTATTTTTATTTTCTATGTTAAAATTTATATAGGGTGATATTTGAAATCATGCCACCAACATTTTTTTTTTACCACTTCAGTAAAAGTTTTATTTTTAAGGAGTATTTTACATAGAGATTTAGTTAATCTCGTTATTTGATATTTGTAAATATATTGTATATTATTGTATATCTTTTAAACATATATTTAAGAATATATTATATATATCTTATATTCCTATGTGACTATTTCTGTATAAATATTATGTATACTCTTAAGGTCTATCAATAAAATTGAAATGGATTACCCTATTCTTGTCAATATATAAAAACAGGCTGATACTAACATATACTAATATTAATAGTAAAACAATACATTCACCGATACGATACTAACTACCTTAATTTGAGGTGTTGAAAAAACATTGAAGAATTTCTAGATAATTGATCGGAAACCTTTGAATATACCCACGAATTACGGAATGATTTGTCAAATTTGATGGAAACTCTTTTCAAAAGAAGATCCAAGTTTGACGAGGGTTGCTCGCTATCAAAGAGTTGGGAGACTAGTCTCTTAGGGGAGTTTGGCCTTTGTGGGTTGAGTTGAGGTATTCACTAGTTGTAGTTTCCTGGTTTAGACTTCTCTATTTTTTATGAATTAAATATTAAAATAAATAATATCACATTTATTTATTTTTAGTACAAATTACAAACAGAGAAGAAAAATGAAAATCATAAAAGGAGATTAAGCTTGTCAACTATATTTATTAAAAAATTCACCATCATTCTTATTGACCACCTTCAAAATTAAATGACAAGGATCATATTATTTCGTGACTTGTAATAGTATAACTGTATAAATATCTTATTTTCTTGCAATTGGCATCTACGATCCCCAAGTTTCCGATGCTGCCACATGAAAAAGAAACCCATTAAAATGTTATAAGTTAATCAAACAAATGCTATGGCTAAAAAGAATGGTTCCATTCAGATTGAGAATATATGGGTATTAAACCATTCACTGACCTGCTCGAGAAAGAGTCCAACCATCATCAGCGCCAACATGCCATGCGAAGTAACCAAGCAACCCTTTTTGTTTACAATAAGAAACCTTGGCTGTAATGCTTTCGGTATCATCAAAACCAATCCAGGTCGTCCCAGCGTAGCAATAATTCGAAACCACCGTCGCATTGTATACCTCCGTGGCGCTGTTAGCCGAAATAAAATCCTTGATCTGACCGTAACCCAAGTCTCCACTTGGCGTTATAGCCGGTCCACTAGTCGGTGCAAAAAACCCATGGTTATTTGCATCCACAAGCTGCCATGCATAGCCGTAAAAAGGGAAGCCGAGAACTAATTTATTCGATGGAATACCTGATTGTATCCATGAAGTGATCCCATAATCACCACTAACTTGAGTTCCGGGATTGTATAATGCTGCAGGAGGTCCGGTTACGGTTGACCATCCAGGGCCGTAAAAATCATAAGCCATTACGTTGATCCAGTCCAGGCTATTCTGTATTGCCTGGATTGGATAATCCAGAGTATAATAATCCGAGTTGCGGAAAAATGCTGCCGACAAAAGTAATCTTGAGTTGCCAGTATTGGTGGCTTCATTAACCAAAGCAACTCTCCATTCGTTTAGAAGTAAACCCAAGTTGTTCATTTCAGTAGGTGTTGATGGGTACTCCCAATCAAGGTCAAGGCCATGGAAGCCGTAAGATCTAGCTATATTTATGGAGGAATCGATGAATGATTTCCGGGTATTAGCTTGGCTAGCCATGGAAGCGAAATCTGACGCCGATGAACTTCCCCCACCGATTGAAAGGAGTGTTTTAATGGAAGGATTTTTCAGTTGGACAGTCTCAGTGAAGGTGGAGAATCGGGCCTGGTTTGCCGAGGAAACCGTGACTTGGTTGGATTGAGAATCAAGATCAGCAAATGCGCAGAAAAGGTGAGTGAAAAGCGTGGAGTCTATATCGGAAACGGGAAATTCACTGCCTGCAGACCAATAAGCAGCCCTAACAACATTCTGACCGGCGGAGAAGTGAAGCTGAAAAACAAGAAAATGGAAACTGAAAAACAAGAAGCTAAGGAGTTTTGCAGCCATTGTTGAGTTCCAAATGGAGCTTTGAATGGTATAATAAATAGCTTGGAGCGCCACATATATATAGATAGAGCCATAGAGGGCGATGGTTGAATGAATTTATTATGATTAAACAAATGCCAAACCTGGAAATCTACTTGGATTACTTCAATGCCTAGAGTTACGTGGTTGCGTATTGCGATAACTTGTGAAGATCAATGGTTTATGTGGCTATATCTGTTACCGTCTACTTAATTGGATATTTTGGGTGTAAAAACACTGATTCATAGAGGAATTTATATTTTATATTCTAAGTAAATCTATAATGACGTCTGATTCAAAATATTTAAGTTTAATTGAAAAATAGTTATTCTACTTTAATTTATCAAAATTTACTTCATGTATTCATTAAAAATTGAAAATTTAATTTAGGTAATAATGTTGAAATTCAGCAATTCAATAATTTTATGCAATATATTAGTAAAATTTTGTAATTTAAATATAAGTATTAATTAATTATTAGACTAATTTCTTAATTTTTATGGGGCCTATGAGGGTTTTAAGTTAGTATGGGAGAAAAGTGTTAGAAATGTTATCCTTCAAATGGATTGCATAGAGACAATTAATTTCTTGAATAGTTAAACTCTAGATTAAAATTTGTTAGGGAAAAGAGTAAAGGAATATTTGCAGCGAATGAAGAACTTTTGAGTGAATCATGTCTTGAGGCAGAAGAACCAAATAGTGGATGGTATGGCAAATTTGGCTATGAGAATGGCTATTGTATAGAGGGTTTTTGAGGAACCTTGTTGGACGGTACATGACATTATTATGATGACTATTTCTCTAACTCATTTGCTTGAAGCTAGTTGATAGCTTTATGTTATATTAATGTGCTCTTTCCTTTTGATAAAAAAATATGGAATTAACTTCTCAATTTTTATAAAATAAAAGAATACAATTTATAATTAGATAAAATATTTAAATTATATTTATTTAACTTGATTTTAAATTATATTTCATAATTTAATTTATTAAAAAAATTAAAATCTATACTATATATATAAAAGAAATGTTGTTAACTACCTTAAAAAAATGTCTCTTAATAACACATGTCCTATCTAAATAATGGTGAAATTTCAATTTTCATCCCTCAATTTTATATTTTAATTTTACTATAATTTGGTGATTTACTTTTATAATAATATTATTAATCCAAATAAATAACATCTTTAATTATTTTAATTAAAATAGTTAACATAAATTTATCTTAAAAATATTTTTCTAATACAATATATACATATCATTTTGACATGATAAGTTAAAATAAATATTTCTTTTTAAGAAAAAATTTACCTCAACATTTTAACCAAAATAGTTAAAGGGTGTCAATTATTTAGACTAACTAATGATATATTATACACAAGAACCAAACTATAGACACTAAATCCTAAATATAAATATAATAAAAACACCATATCCATAATTTAACCTAAAACAATATACACCTAATACCATCATTTAAAAATGATATTTTTAAATTAAATTAAATTTATCCAAATCAGATATACATCAAATGTTGACTTTGGCATAATATTAACCTTAGAAAATTACAACTATTGAGTTAATTGGTCAAAGTATGGTTACAAGTTTAGTATGGCACAAGAATCAATGAAATCTGTATTGGATTTCTTTTTTGAAGGACTGTATTGTTGTTAAACAAATCCATATCAATGTGTCACATTTAGGAATAAAAGAAAAATCAAACCCTAGTCAATAATCCATATCTATAATCCCAAAAGTCAAATCCCTTTAAAATTAGAAGTAAATACTATTTTATGAATTTACTAAGTATATGTATTGAAGCAGAACTTTAGACCATTATCTGATATCTATAATCCTATTTGGATTTTAATTAAATAATAATATTTCAAGAAATTACTCAAGTATACAAGTAATTGTTAACCAATTAATATTTTCAACTACCCAAATGAATTGGGTAAACTATCAAAATAATCACTTTTGTTTGAAATATTATGTTTTAGTCACTGAACCGTTAATTGTCGTAAATGGCATAGCGATAAGTTGACGTGGCACGTTAAATCATCATTTCAAAAAAAAAAATTTAGGTTAGTTTATACAATTTATTGTCATATTTTTTGTTTTGAGCAATTTTTTTTCTTTTATATTCTTTTAACTTTATCTTCTTCTTTTTTTCTCTCTTCTGCTTTTCCCTTTATTTTCTTTCATTCTTCATCTCTTTTAACGTAAAAGAAAAAAATTAAATTGTTCAAAAAGAAAAAAAAAATATAGAGATCAATTGTATACTTTAACCTAAAATTTTCATTTAAAATTATGATTTAACGCGTCACGTCAGCTTACCATTGCACTACTAACAACAATTAACACTTAGTGACTAAATTGTTACAACACAATATAACTAAAATATAACTTTGAAGGAAACAAAAGTGAGTATTTTAGAAATTCACCCAAATGAATTCCTTTAAAATAATTAACTAATAACGTGAATAAGACGTCTAAAAGGCTTCCTAACTTGATCATTGACTTTTCCAAGCAAATTTCATCAGTTGACTTTTAATAGGGCTTTGTCAGGCCCATTTAGAGATAGCAATGTAATGGAAACAAGACTCAAACTCGACTCAGATCTAAAATTTAATAGGTTTTTATTCAGCTCTAAACTCGATCCTAGCTAAATATACATTATACAATTGAACTTGATATTTTCAATATATATTATCAAAATTCACCACAATTTTAGTCTCAATTCAATCCACTACTTAGAAATACAATACCCAAAATGATTTAATGATATTCACTAATGGTACCATCGACTCAGTTGTGGGAGTTTGGTGTATCTTACACAAATTTTATCTTTTCCCTTCTTTTCGGATTCAATAAATAACAAATAAGCACCACTTATTCAAGATAAAATTGATAGATTCTAATAATACTTGATAGTTTCACTATAAGAAAAACGATATTTTCTTAAATGATGTATTGTTGTTGTTTAAATTTTATTGTAACAATAAAAAGTTGTGGCGAGATAGTTACATTTACCTCTATTGTCTAAAGTATGCATAATACCTTTGCAAATTTAAAAATTGTTTTTAATTATATATATTGCAACAACTTTTTTTCTTAAATTTAATGCATTTTTAGCAATGACTTAACTTATTTGTGTGAAAATGTTTTAGTTATAATAAAATTTGTTATGAAATTTATAACTCAACAATTTCAGTTACAAAAATTATTATGTAACGAAAATATAATGGTTGCAAAATAGAATTAGTAACAATGTAAATTTAGATATTAAATTTTTTAGATAACAATAATAAAATGGTTGAGTATTATTTTACAACAATATTTTAATTGGCAAGAATGAAATGTCATTTTCAAAGATGTTTTTAGATATGGATGTTTCGGTTTTTGTGCATGTTTATAACACCTAGATAATAATTTCTAGTCGACCTCATCTTTGAAGAAAGGACCGAGTTCAACTTCAGCTAGAAAATGGTAAGTTTCACTGACCTCAATGCATGCTTTAGTAATTTTTTTCTATTATCTCTTTTCTTCACGGTAGATGTTTAGCATGAAAAGTTGAGGATTGCTTGGATTAAACAGGTTGTTGTGTAGATCTCAATGTAATTGTTGGGAAAAATGGTGGTCCATTATCCAAAGTTGAGTAAAAAGAGAAGATCTGGCTGCAGGGACTCTTTCTCTCTAATGATGAACATTTTTGTCTATGCAGGTCTTGGCCTTGAGTTGAATAACGTTTGTGGAAATGATTGGGCGTTCAACGATGGTGATCCAGGTAACTTCTCAGGGTTTGGCTCCTTCCAATGCCTAAAAACTGGTAGTAGCGTGAAAATGGTGACCATACGTAGAAGGGTGAGAACTAATATATAAATGTCCTTGTGCAAAATATAATATGTAGAAGGGTTTGGCTGGTGTTTTAGCATGGAAAGATCCATGTCTTGGTTCCTTCCCTTAAGATTGCAGAGATCCTGTAACATAACACGCCTTCTCTAGCTTGTATTAATTGGTAATCAAAATAACACTCCTTATGTTGAGAAGGATAATAATGAATCTGCATCCCTAATATCATCGCATTCCAGCTGGCGTTACAGACGACGCAGTTGTAACTCAAATCCTGAATAAGGAAGTTCAGCGGAGAAGTCTAAGAATCCAGCATCCTTAAATATCGGTTGTCCTTCTAGTTCAGTCGAGATCCCTACAACAAATATTCCTACCATTGTAAGTGCATCTAAAGATAGGTATCCCCTCTCAGCCTAGGCCTGTTGAAATTGGTATGACCGAAGAGCTTTATAAAAATTCTTAAATAGAATGCTGGTGTTGATGATCAAAAGGATGATATTTTTGTTGTTTAATTTTATAATAGAACGTCGGCTTATAGGGAAGAAAGTTGAATTCTGTTATTAAATGTAGATTAAACCAAAGTTTATATTATTCCACTTGTTCGACTTGGGACATATGATAGCTCAGCAAGCCACCCAATATAGCTCCTTCATTCTCTACCAACTGGCTAGTCACCAGAGGACCAATAACCCAAAAGGTCTGATTCCAAACAACCTCCCATTTTCCCAGAAAAGATCAACCATTCTCGCAAGCTAGCCACCCATTCTTGCCGAAAGGTTTTCGTCCACTTGTCCTTCACGACATTCACCCTTCTGTTGGGAATGTGATTCTTTTAGCTATTAATTTTGTACCACAACTCAAAAGGAATAATAGAATGTGTCCTATTACAGACATCCTACTCATACATCTTACAATAATGGTTTGATAGCAAGATCATCACGTTACCACTACTAAACACGGGACCAGTCTTATAAATACTTCACAGCTCGATGAAGAAAGGATTGACCCTCCAATATTCTAGTCTTCATACTGTTCCTTTACATCCTCAACCTCCTTGTTTACTTATCACCTTCAGCTCTCCACCTTAAATATGAACCGACTTTCCATAATACCACCATATTCTAGTTCATGTCTCCTCCCTTATGAATACCACATCAACAAATCTTAATCTTAATAATACATAAATATGTGGGACTCTTTTGTGCTTTACTAAACACCTTTTAAATAGTTGCCTTCTTTAGTTGCAGATCGTAACGTTTTTTTAGAGCTAACCTTTGCGACTTTAGTGCACCAAATCCCAAGCATTCTATTGGCCATTTTGACTCGCTCTCTTCCTTTTGACTGAAGCATATCAGCTAGATTTGGCCATATGTGTTGTTGATGTGTTTCTTTTTCTTTGGTTAATTGTGAAAATAATAAATAAAACTCATTAAAGATTACAACTGTTTTTAGTTAAAGAAGAAAAATATTGGTTTGTGGCTCTGGTGAATGATTTCAGAGCCTTTAAAATCATTGAGAAACATTGAATGCTTGTGGTCTGTGGGTATTGGGAGGGTAATCAAAACTTGGCCAAATTAGCACTCAACTCCTTTTTTTCTTCAAGGTTTTGCAGTGTTGAAATATGGAAATGGGAACCCAAATTTATTTTCTAGCATTGAATGTTTGATCAGATTCAACTTTTGTTCATTTATTAGATAGATCTCTCCACACCTTTGATTTCCAATATTATATAGGAATGTAAAGAAAACCTTGTTTAAATGTAAAGAAAACTTCTCTTTATATTGCAGACATAATTTCAAAGGTTAATAAGGAGTCAAATCTTTGTACTATCTTATTTCCAATTTATAAATTTGCTTTAAAATATGAATTTATTTATTATTTGCATTCAATCCTAGTATTATTATCAAAATTCGAATACGAATTAATTAAATTTTCTATAGATATTCATTACCTTAATATTTCCAAAAGTATAGTGAAGGGTTAATATCCATAACCGTTACAAATAGTATATAGAACATTCAAATTTAATATTATTCGGATCTATAATGTCATTTTTTATACAATCTTTACTCATACCTCAAATCTTTAAATTGAATGAAAAACACACTTAAATGGGCTCAAACTCAATTTATTTTAATTGTTATTGTTAGGATCGACCCGATTAAGTAACGAACAAGAAAAAATAGCGAAATAAATTGAGAAATTGAACACATAAATTTAACGTGGAAAAACTCCTCCAAAGAGGATAAAAAACCACGGGCAAATATAATTTTACTATAATAACAAAAGAACAAAGAGTACAAAAGATGGAGATAAAAACTAAACCCCGAAAATTCGAAAACAATGAACCCACAAAACGTAAACACAAAATTCTATAAATGTGTTCATATCTCTAATGAGTATTTTTTCTAAGGTTGTAAAAGAGCCTATTTATAGGCTAAATTCATAGGTCAAATAATAATAAAATAATCTAAACTAATCAGTGTTTGATTGAAACAAATAAACAGAGTTTAACTGAAAGATTATTTCTCAAATTTGACTGAAAATAGGAGTCATATTTAATAAAACTCCACCTTGACTCATATTTCCACAACGCCATCTTTGCTAAAGCCTGCCACGAGCCTACCTTGAACTATGCAGGGAGTTAACTGAGTCGAATTTGTGCTTAGAAACTAGAAGACTTCTAGCCTTCGACTTGTACACGGCCAAATCAAAACTAACCCGGGTCTGATTTTCACGAACACAATGCTTTAACTTTTCAAAACCTGCATCCAAAAGAGAACCTCTATTCAACGAAACGGTCATACATTTTTCCCTCCTATGACCAAGTTGCCTCTGCTCCAAATGAGTTGACTTCGACTCTGTAATGGACGAGAGACGTCCGATTTCACCGGTCACTGTAGAACCTTCCAGAATACAAAGACTGCTAGTTCTTTTACCTTTTAACAAAATGAGAGCTCCACGAGATACTTTAATGCCGCTCGACTCGATGTTGATTTTGCATCCTTTCAAGTCTAAAATACTCAATGAGATGAGATTCTTTCGTAAATCAGGTACATACTTGACATCTGAGAGTGTCCTAATCGTCCCATCGTGTATCCTAATTTTAACAGTACCAATACCAAATACCTTACTAGATGAATCATTTCCCATGCGCACAACTCCACCTTCAACCAAACTGTATGTGGAGAACCATTCTCTATTGGGACACATGTGGAAAGAACATCCCGAATCTAGGATCCATTAGGACGTGAGCTTAGAGTTATCACTCGTTGACACTAACAAGAAATCATCACCACTTTTATCGGCCAAATTAGCACCAGTTACATCTTCCATGTTACTCTCAGCAGTTCTTTTATTTCGCAGTTTATAACAATCTGCTTTGACGTGACCTAACTTTTTACAATAGCGACACCTTTTGTCTCGTTTCTTTGATGCTATCAAAATGGAAGCTTAACTATCCGGCTTACTATCCAAATGAAGCTCATTGTCGAGTTTGTCTCTACTCAACAAATGACCCTTCACATCTTCGAACGAGAGTTTGCCTCTGTCATAAATCAGGGTCTCCCTGAAAGACTTGTATGAATGGGGTAAAGAGCACAATAATAGTATAGCTTGATCTTCATCATCAATATGAACCTCAACATTCTTTAAATCATTTAAAAGAGTAATGAATTGACTGATGTGATCCCTAAAAAGCTCACATTCGTTTATGCGAAACGTAAATAGACGTTGTTTCAATACTAAACGGTTAGCCAGAGACTTAGTCTCATAAAGAGTTTCTAACCTTTTCCACAAGGCAGATGAGGTCTTCTCCATCAATACCTCCTGCAATACTGTATTCGCGAGGCACAACTGGATTGCAGACAAAGCCTTTTCATCAAGCTCTTCCCATTCTGTTTTATTTAGATTTTCAAGCTTTTTCTCGGTAACAATATTTTTCAAACCGGATTGTACTAGAATTGCCATCATCCGAACTTGCCAAAGATTGAAATTTGTCTCACCATCGAACTTCTCAATTTCAAACCTTGTTGCTGTCATATCTGAATGGGCTGATCTATGAAAATTGAACTAGCTCTGATACCACTTGTTAGAATCAACCCGATTAAGCAACGAACAAGAAAAATAGCGAAATAAATTGAGAAATTGAACACATAAATTTAACGTGAAAAAACCCCTCCAAAGAGGATAAAAAACCACGGGTAAAGATAATTTTACTATAATAACAAAAGAACAAAGAGTACAAAAGATGGAGATAAAAACTAAACCCCGAAAACCAGAAAACAAAGAACCCACAAAACGTAAACACAAAATTCTCTAAATGTGTTATGAGTTCTAATCTCTAATGGGTGTTTTTTCTAAGGTTGTAAAAGAGCCTATTTATAGGCTAAATTCATAGGTAAAATAATAATAAAATAATCTAAACTAATCAGTATTTGATTGAAACAAATAAACAGAGTTTAACTGAAAGATTATTTCTCAAATTTGACTGAAAATAGGAGTCATATTTAACAGTTATAATAACAACAATTCTAACTAAGTTAATGCTTAATCAATATTGAACCCATAATATTTAAATTTACAAAGAATAGGTCAAATATCCATATTTAATTAAAAAAATAAAATATCTATAAATATCCAAATTTATGATCCCTAAAAAATTAAGTGGAAAGCTTAACTTGGTACACATTACATGAGCTTCAATCATTAAAAATTAATTTGCCTTGCTTTTTAGTTAGACTTATTTATGAGTCGGGTTGTTCAAAAAATAAAAGAATTTAAATAAAAATATAAACTCGAAAAATAGACTTATGATTCTTTTAATGACAATTTAGTTTAACTTTCAAAATTAAAAAATTAATACGTTGGGTTAACTAAATCATGTTTTCTAGACTAGATATACATAAAAATTTCAAAGTGTAAAACTAGTGTATCTTGATTAATAGCAAACGTGGAAATCCAAGCTTCTTTCTCTTCTTCTAGCTACAGTTTAGGAAGAAAAATTTGTAAGAATGTTCATACATCTCTCTTTCCTCTCTCTCTATATGTACGAGTAATTAGTTAAGAGGTTTCTTCTTAACATTTTCCTAAAATATTAAATGTTTTTCTTGTCTTTTAAAAATATAGTAAGTTCTTCTTCACTATTTACTATCACTATTCCCTTCTAACTTAACGTCATTATAACTAAAAATTATTTTTTTTATTCTCATTAATTATCAACTTTGTAACTCCATTCTTGAGACACTATAAATAGGAGTGCTTCACAAATAGTAAAGTGGCTTTTGACACTATAGCATTTTGACTCTCAAAGTTGTCAATAAAATTCTTTCAACTTGTTTTATTTATTTAGCCTTATCGTCAGTCACATTTCCTTTTCTCCACCTTACTGATCACCATTTGTCACTGCACTCAATGTTACCGAATCTACTACAGTTTTACTCTCTATCTTAGAACATTTCATTCACTTGTTTAAAATACCAACTTTGATATTACTAGATATACCCTAACCCTCCTTTTTCACCTTCTTTGGATACATCCATTACAAAACCTAAGCACCACACTGAATTGATCCCTTCATATAAAAAATAACCCCCCCAAACTTTTGCAGGTCATGAGTCATAATTTTTTAATACTTTTATATTTTTTATTTTTTTAATTTATAATTTTTACAATTAATTTAATAATCTTGTATAATTTTTATATAATTTTTTGTGTACTTTTAAAAAGTAATTAAAAAGCTATTCTATCTATTTTCTAATTATCACTAAATAACATTAATGGTAAAATTAGGGAAAAGACCAAAAACTTTTAAATAAAAAATAATGAAAATATTAAATTTTAAAGTATAACCTCTGGTGTAGCAAATTTAAACCTAAAAAAGTTAAGGTAAATTATTAAAATAGTCACTTTTGTTTGTCTTAGATTATATTTTGGTCACTTATGTTTGAAATATTACATTTTAGTCATTTATGTTATCATATTGTAACATTTTAGCCACTAAGCTGTTAATTGTCATTAACGATGTAACAGTAAGCTGACGTGGCACGTTAAATCATCATTTTAAACGAAAATTTTAGGTATAATTATATAATTGATCCCTATATTTTTTTTCATTTTGAGCAATTTAATTTTTTCCTTTTATGTTTTTTTAACTTTTTTTTCCGTTCTCTTCTGCTTCTCCTTCTGTTTTACTCCCTTCTCTACTTCTCTTAACGTAGTTTTTCTATGTTTTCCATTTGTTAAAACTAGTCCCTAAACTTTTATTTTTTGAACAATTTAATTTTTTCTTTTTATTTATATGATATCTATATAAACACTTGGTGACAGTGAGTTTTAACGTTATTTTCTTCTTCATTGTTGTTTTTCCACCAATACTAATGTACACACTCACTATAAGACTACTACGAAAGCACCTATTATAGCCTTTTTCCAACTTCAAAATCAAAACAAATTGACTAAGAGAAATCATTCTACATAACCGGAAAAAGAAAACATAAAAAACAAACCATACGATAATAACGAAACTAACAGAAACAGTAGTGGAAAAGGAAAAAAGGATGGATCAGAGAAATGTGAATGACTCAATTAAACCCCTCATCAAAATTTGCGACCATTGTCGGGACACTCCCTAACGAAACGCATAGAGCCTCCACATTTGTAACAAGCACCGCTGCCGCCACTGCCACCATATCTGCCTCCACCACCACCGCCACCTTGTCCACAGTCCCATGTTAAATGGCCCACCTCACCACACTTATAACATCCACTGCCACTACCACCATAACCGCCTCTCCTTCCCTTTCCACCATAACCACTGCCATAACCTCCACCACCACCAACGTCACCGCGCTCGGATCTAGAGGAGCCACGAACAGGGTTTTCGTTGGGGCCAATAACCTCAACAGCTTTGGGGCGTCCTTCAGAAGACTTGACAACATACTCAACCTTTTCACCATTAGCAACAAAAACCTCGGAACGGATGTTTTAACAAATGGAAAACATAGAAAAACTACGTTAAATAAAATGGAGAAGGGAGAAAAACAGAGAGAGAAGTAGAAGAGAATGGGAAAAAAAGTTAAAAGAATATAAAAGAAAAGAATTAAATTGCTCAAAACGAAAAAATATAAGGACCAATTGTATAATTTAACCTAAAATTTTCATTTGAAATGATGATTTAACGTGCCACGTCAGCTTACCGTTACACTGTTAACGAAAATTAATAGTTTAATGACTAGAATGTTATAATATGATAACATTAATAACTAAAATGTAACATGAGTAAAATAAAAGTTACTATTTTGATAGTTTACCCATAAAATTATGCTAAAATGGTTTAAGTTGCAGCTAGGCAGAAAGGCATAGACATATGTTACAAAAACATGGGTTGAAACCTGAAGTCATATCTAACCAATGGAAACAGGGGAATATCTGTTTCTGACAATATTTCTGATATCTTCTCTCATTCTCCCTCTTCTACAACCAGACCGTTGACCAAATCTCAACCCTCCATCTCTATACAACTTCCTTTTTTTCTCTTTAATTTACTATTTATTAAATATTATTAATCATGTTTAAATATATTATTTTTCGAAATTATCAAATTTAATTTTAGTACTTTGTAGGGGTAAAATTATATATTTTAAAAGGCACTAGATTTTAGGAACGACCCATTGTTTTGGAAGAAGGGAACATTCAGCCTAGAGATTTAAATGTCAATAGCACCCTTCATTTTGAGCTTCTATAAAGTTATATCCAAACCCTACAAATTACATGCTTTAGCCTTTGATTTTATTTTTATTTTTTTATTTTTAAAATTTATGTTATTTGTCAAATTATCTTTAAAATAGATGAAAAAATTAATACATATTAGCTTTGTTAACATGGTATACATATAGATTGTCACATCAATACCGCATCAACAATTAATTAATTTTTTTAATTTAAAAATTTTAAAAAAATATAAAAAATATTTTTTACTTCAAAAACTTGATAAATTACTAGCGGACATACATATGAACTATCATGTCAACAAAGTAAATGAACGTTAACTTTTTCATTCATTTTGAGGTGATTTGAAAAACAATACAAGTTCAATGGTTAGAAGAGGTGAAATTTAATAAATAATTAAAATAATTTTCTGTAAAATTGGAGGGTCAAATAAATCATTATGCTCCAATTTTTTTCGTTACTTCAATTCTTTTACTATTATAATCAAATATATGTTTTTATAACGAAAATTTAATACCCAAAACTCCATAATGTAGGATTAAAATGATTTAGTTTTTTTTTTAATTCTATATTATTAAATATTAATCAGAGTGATTAATATAATTTTAAAATAATTAATATGTAATTTACAAAAAGTATTCTTATCAGACATTATTTTAAAATAAAATACATGTCTTTTAAGGTATGTTTAAAATAAATAAATAAAAACTTAAATTAAAGAAACACATATTATTGTTGGAATCTGTGAATTTTTATTTTCTACGTAAACAATGATAATATTTATCACAAATTTATTGAAATATGAATTATCTGATATTTTTAATTTTTAAAAACTTTACAAGTAAAATTAAGGAAGTGTGATCTAGTTTCATATTTAAATAAATAAAAATGAATAAATGAAACACGTGGTAATTATTTAAGATGGTTTATGAAATTAAAAATTTTCACTACTAGTACAATGAAGAATGTAAAGTTTATATACGGAGATTGGATCATTGGCTTTTATCGATAAATGGGAAATGCTCAATACTTTTTTTTTTTGACAAAAAAAATGCTCAATACTTGATGCTAAATTATGGGGCATCTTGCATGATTTATTATTGGTGCAGAAAAAATTAGGAAATGAAATGTTGATACAAATAGACAGCTTAGAGGCTATTGAAGCTATCCAAATTTTGGAATCAACACCCTTAAAATCAACGGTAATCAGGTGCGATAACTGGAATACATTCTCAAAGAAGAAAACATAAAAACAGATTGAATAACTAAAACAACCTTTAACAGGGAAGAAGGGTTGCGTGTATCTTTTCTTTTCTTTCGCCAAAATTAAAAATAAAGTTTAAAATAATTTCCTAAAAATATAATATTTAAAATAATGTAAAATAAAAATTTGGAACATAGATTAGATGTAATCTGAATAAAAAAATTAAATTTAAAAATGGTAATATTTAGTTAAATAAATCGAAATCAATTTAGAAAGAAAAAGGAAAATTAGGCGGGATTCAAGTAAAACAAAATTTCGGTCCGATATATTTGGATAACAAAAAAAGTATACTTGAATTTATTTGGAGATTTAGCAAATAATTAGTTTCAGCGTAAAAAGGGTAAATCGGACATTTCGGCAAACACAAAACTAGGTGGTGTCAATCACAAAACAGAAGAAAAATAGAAGGCAGATAGACGATGATGAAAACAGCCATTGATTCTAAGCTCCTTGAAAGCAATTAAAAAATAAATAAAAAGGGGTTGTTGTTAATTGTTACAGCTATTAGCTGTCAAAATTTTCTAGGCCTTTGTTCTTGTTCAAGAACACAGTTGCAGCGCTCACCCATTTAGATCGGATCCACAAAAACCCAAAAAACCCTCTCTCTTTTTTTTTTCCCTCCTTGGCCTTATGTTGATTGCATGTATTATGCAGTTTCATATCTGAAAAGAGAAAAAGGGGAAAAAAAAAAAAAGTTGGGAATTTTTGGGTTGTGAAATGGGGAATGTGACGTCGAATGTGGCTGCAAGGTTTGCATTTTTCCCACCAGACCCACCAACGTACGATGTACATAAGGATGAAAGTGGGAAGCTTGTTTTGCAAGGGATGACAGCCGACAAGAACATAGATGTTCATATGCTTGATACCAAAGGTGGGAATAAAATCATAGCCACCTTTTGGAGACACCCTGTTGCTCGTTTAACTCTCTTGTATTCCCATGGCAATGCTGCTGATTTAGGCCAGATGCATGAACTCTTCAATGAACTCAGAGCCCACCTTCGTGTCAATATTATGAGGTATCCCTTCTCCTTCCTTTTTATTATGTTGAAAGGCTTCACTTCTTTTTTAATGTTTTTTTTTTTTTTTTTGTGTTCTGTCTGTATTATTTGTCAAAAAACTTGAGGGAGAAGATGATGTGATTGTCATATGGAACTCCTGTTTTATTTTTATTTTTATTTTTTCAATTTGTTTTCCTTTTTGCCTTGATATGTGAAATTGGTTTTTTTCCCAGGGCATGATCATTCAGTGATGTGATTATATTAACCTTTTGTTCTTTATTTTGCAGTTATGATTATTCAGGGTATGGAGCATCTACAGGCAAGGTAAAGGAATCCTTCATATTGTTGTCTTTATTTTGAGGGTCAACCACACTGTTAAATTGCTTGAAAATATGTTTTATGAAAAAGGGTTTTTCTTTATTATTTTAAAAAAGACCCATAACATGATAAATTTGCTAATCTTCTGCAATTCCAATTGCAATAGCCAACTGAATTCAACACATATTATGACATAGAGGCAGTGTACAATTGTTTAAAGAAAGAATATGGAGTTAAGCAGGAAGATCTGATAGTGTATGGTCAATCTGTTGGAAGTGGACCAACTCTACACTTAGCTTCTCGTGTTAAGAAACTAGGCGGAGTTGTTCTTCACAGTGCCATCCTTTCCGGCATTCGGGTCTTGTATCCCGTCAAGATGACTTTCTGGTTCGATATCTTCAAAGTAAGCTTCATTTATGAACTCGTCCATTCGGTTTTCAAGCTTTAATAAATTATTCCCTTTCGTATTAATCGAAAAGCTCTTTCGAACTATGTTTGCAGAACATTGACAAAATACGGCGCGTCCAATGTCCGGTTCTAGTTATTCATGTAAGTATACCCATCTCTTATGTCCCCTATCTACGTCCAAATGTAACAATGGTTCATTCATTTTGTTTGATAAACCCTTTGCAGGGAACAGATGATGAGATTGTTGATTGGTCTCATGGGAAGAGATTATGGGAACTTTCAAAGGAAAAATATGATCCATTATGGGTGACAGGTGGCGGCCATTGCAACCTCGAAACTTTCCCAGAGTACATTAAGCATCTACGCAAATTCATAAGCACGATAGAGAAGATTTCGATTTCGAAACCGGCTAAACAGCTTACTTCTGCCCCAAGTATTACAGAACATAATCACTGTAAATGCTTGAGATTGAAGGCAAAGAAGGAAAAGGAAGAATCATGAGTTGGGACAGAGAGTTGCATTGTCTCCAAGTATGTTTGATGTACTTGGCTGGCATCACCCAGTGAGTGGCAGCCGGTGGTTGATGATATGTTTCTCCCATCCCAGGTTTGTAATGACAGATATGTAGTCTCTGTTTGATCCGGATCCGGGTTTTGAACGATTGAATCGATAAGGGGTTCTTCGAATTCATTCATATGTATGCTTCTTGATCTAGAACTTCATGTATGATATTACAAAGTTGGTCCATGTAAAAACTCTCAAACATTCAGAAAAAAAGGGAAAATACGTGCATTGTTTTGGTTCACAAACTCCATTGAAAAGGACCCAAAGTTGCACTGGTTAACCCAACCCATTACAATGGCTAAAGATTTCAAACTTCATTTTTGTTTGTTTTATTTTTGGCTAAACAATGGTGAAAATACCATGGCTGGAATTCAGCTAAATTAAATGGCAAATTCGATACTTGTCGCCCACAATCAAATGAGGCCAAAAAATCTGCCATTTATAAACTAAATTAAACAACCTTGAATTTGAAGGTTTGCCACTACTTGTCACTTTTCTTCATATACTTGGGTTACTTTTGACTAAAAGAACATGTTCATTAAAAAAGAAAAAAAAAAAATATATATATATATATATATATGGGTAAGTATTTGGTACTTTAACAATTTTTATTCTTTAAGCAGCCTTATAAATTGACATGTATCTCTTTTTCTTTAAACATTTTTTATGCTCCTATAGACACGTGTCAACCCTCTAATTTTACTTGTAAAGTTTAAAAATTCTATTGTCATCGTACTACATAATTTCTCATTATATATATAGGAGCATTTGATGCATTATCGATACATAAGTTTCATATACCATCAAAGAATAATAACACGACATCTCATTATTAAATAAAGTAAAAATTAGTGGAGAGCATATAAATAAATATTAATTATTTTATTTGAACATAATTAAATATTATATGTACCAACAATATGTCAAATATTTTTTTCTGTATTAGATTATGTATCACTCTTGTCCTTGGTGAAAGGAAAAATTATATAAAAAAATATAATATCAATATCAACACTAAAAATTCAATCTACACCCAAAATTTTTTAGATCTTTTAATTTTATTAGGCTAAAATTTGATATTTGTTTTAAGGTTGTAATTTAAGTTATTTAAATTATAAAAAAATTTAAAATTATTTAAATATATAAATATCGTTATAATAAAAATTATGGTTTTTCAAAAAAAAATATAGCGTTTTTAGTCTTTTTCTAATGACATAAACTAAATAAAACCCTACTAATTTGTCCATGCAATATGCATAAGTTGTAAATTTAATCTTTATACTTTAATTTGAACAATTTTAGTTCATATACTTTCTGAATTTTAAAATTTCAGCTTGGACCCAAATAGTAGAAATTAAATCATTTTGGTTAAATTCTGCTATTAATCGTGCACCATGTGTAAAGTTATAGATTTAGTCTATATTCTTCAATTTAATTATTCTTAATCCTTGTACTTTTCAAATTTTAAAATTTCGGTCTTAACGCAAATGACAATCATTCAATCCATAGTAAGCTAAGAAGGCATTACACATGTAATAATATTTACTATATATGAAAATAGCATAACTTAATTTAATCAACTTGAAGGTTGCTATTCAATCATAACTAAATTTTCACAATTCAAAAAATATAAAAATTAAAAATGACCAAATTAAAACATAGAGACTAAATCAATAAATTATGCATAATAGGAGAACTAATAGCATAATTACCCCCATATGTGTACATACATGGTTGTAGCCAGATTTGCTATATGTACATCCTAAAGATACATATATGCTAATTAATATTTTAAAGGTATTTTCTATTTTCTTTTGTTATTAACAACTTTATAGTGTTTTGATTTTTTTCTAGGGTTGTAGGGAACCAAGGGTATATTTTGACTAAGTTGTTTTCCACTACATGCTAAGGATATAATGAAAAATAATTCATTTTATTTTCATAAATGGTGAAAAAGTTAATGAAATTTATGAGTAAACCTTTGAAAATTTGCTTTTATGGGGGGTGTCTTAAACTTTATCCTCAGCAGACTATAAGTCAAATGCATGCCCACAATTTCACAAGAGAAATTTTAAAGAAATTATATATGTTTGTCTGTCTTTTAAAATTTGTAGTAAAAAAAAATTTAAAATTAATTTTTTAAAATTCTCAAGTGTTTTTCTCTTTCTCTAAGATGGTGGTGTTTGTAATATTTATTTATATGATATCTGTATTGTTTATTGATACGACATATTAGGTAGGTTTCATGGATATAGACACGTATCCTATTCTAGACCTAACACGTGTTTTTAAGATCTCATGCACGTGTAATTTTGCAAGAGAACAAATTCGATTTGCGAACTCAATAAAATTCGACTCAAATCCATTTAAGCTTTTGAGCCAAGTTAACCTTAACTAATTAGATTTTTACATAAAATACTGAGAAGTCCAGACTTATGTCTCAAATTATTACAAGTACTACAAGTTGAATTATAAATAATGAAAATTTTAGTAATTGCTAATGGGGTTTTCGGTTGAGATTCCAGAATTTTGAGAATTTAGGTCAATGATGTTTGAATTGGATTGAACTTGTTGTTTAAATCAAGAATCGATTAAGGTATTAGTCCAAAAAAAAATTTGAATTGATTAAATTGAAAACTGGTACAAATAAGATGAACCAAGTTTTTATTATTTTTAATTTTTTTTAATTTTAATGATTTTTTAATCAGACCGACGGCTTGAATGGTTCAATCACCCGTCTTGCTCTAAAAACATTGCCCTAGGTTCTCTCTTTAATTTATTCTAGTTAGTTACTTAGAGGTGAGTTAATTATTCATTTCAATGCTTGCAACTAGTGATATAATTACAACTTTAAAAAGATAGTTTTAGCAATTTATTAAAATAATAAGAAAATAAGAAAAAAAAAAACGAAGCATCATAAATTTTTATGGAATTAATCTATAAAATGGAACATTTCATTAAGCTAATTGATGGAGTAATTATTTTTTAAAAAAAGAATTGAAGGATTAATGAGAAAAAGGGTCTAATTAAAAATTTTAAACTTTTAAAGGATTTAATTAAAAATTTTCAAATATTTTGAGAGCAAAGCCCCCTGGCTCTGGCTCATATAAGACAAAATTGTGCATTTAAAAAATATGGTCCATTTTATTAATTAAAGATTAATTGTGTGTGAACATGTTGCTGTGCTCATATCAGTCATCAAAATATACCACTTATGACTTCAAATGAACAACTCTTTGTCCATTGAGCAATCCTTTTGGAATACTAAAAATGGCATATAGAGAGAGCAGTTCCACTTCCACAAACCTTTGTTTAAACTATAAAAACCCATCACTTGATTCCGCCTAATGCTCACCAAACTTCTCCAATATAATTAACTCTAATAACCAGAAATCTTAAAATAAAATAAAATAATGTGTCCTCATTTGTAATTTTCTTAATAAAGCAAAATGTGCATTCAAGTGTTTGATGATTTGTTCATATAATCCCACTTTCTTGTGTTCTTTAATCATTTTCTCCACCATGTTTCACGTTGCTCTTTGCTAACCCTAAAGGATATGTCATTTATGGTATGGATTGAAAGTTAAAAGAGGTTGGGATATTCCATTAAATTGTTCCCAGTATACCTTAACCTTCTGTTACTGAAAATGCAAAACTATGACCCATGTCACAAAGGCTTGAAGTAGAGGATTTGGAAGCATATGAGATCCATGGAACGTGGTTGTTGCAAGTCTTACAAAAAGTAAAGAGGTGCTGTCTGGTTCCTATATGCAGTGAGTGGACCAGTTTGTTAAGGTGTGATTAAGACATAAGACCCCCCAACACACATCCCCATCATTATATCATCTTCTTCTCAAACAACTTTTGTATGATTCATGAGTTAGGGTTCATTGGATTTTATAAGAATTCAAGTTCAATTTCGCTTAGGGTTTTTTTTTTTCTTTTCTTTTCATAAAATTAGATTTCAAAAGTAATCCTCACATCCTAAATTGGAGGCTGCCTAATCCAACCACCATATAATATAATTAAACTTACAAATTTTGCATTTGAATCCAAATTCTTGGAATTGTAGTTTGAAAGAAAGACTAAGACATCCCCCCATTCACCAAATGGGTTCAAAAAAATGTTCAATCAAAACAGCATTGCTGTGTTTAGCTGGATGCCATTAAATATTAATTAATCATTAAGCAACTTGTTTCATCATACATTATATTTCTCACTCTTCTTTTCTAGCCATGGCTTCTAACTAATGGATTAATCTTTAATTATTTTGATATGACCTTTAATCTTTCATTACCATTTTTAAGTTTAAGGGTGATTAATCTTTCAGGTTAGGGCCGACTCCTCTCAATTATTTCCATTGATAGAATACGTGGGATATGCTAGGGTCGTTAAAAGTTGTTTGAGAGTATTTAGAGAGCTATGGTAAGATATGAACAGAGTATTGACAATGAAATAGTCGCACATCTTAGAATTAAGTTTTGGGTGCCAGTTAAATTTTCAAAATTTTTACAAGTTTAATGAATTTTTTTTAAAGAAAATTTTGATGGTATAATTAAAATTTTTAAACTTTTTTACTAGATTTTTAAAAAGAATAATAAGAGAGGTTAATAAAAATTTTCAAAAAAAATAAAATGCAATGAGAATTTTCAAAATTTTCAACATCCTAATTAAAAATTTAAGGGAGAAATGCCAACACCTCTTGAGCTACGATAATGATATGTGTATCCCTCTAACATGGAGTAATAGCTTGGAGCCTCAAGGGATGGAGTTTATGTAAAATAAGAGCTTGGTGTGGGCCTCTCTGTACATGTGTCCTATCGTGTAAAATTGTAGTATAGGATTATGAAAAGCTTTACTAAGATGTGATAGAATGTATTCATTATATTATGAAGAATTAGTAATAAACAAAATTCTAACCCTTAAAAATGGGGCTAGAAAAATTAGAGGAAAGAGCTTCCTGCTGGAAGCGATTTTGCTGACTTGGTGGAAAGAACTTTTAACTAGAAGTACTTTTTTGTGTATCAACTAAAAAAGTTTCCTGCTAGAAGTGTTTTTTTAAAATTGGTCAATTCCCGTCATTTTTCATTTAATAAGCCTAGTCTTGTAAATATTTTATTTTTTTGGTATTTAATGGTAAATTAGTCTTTAATATTATTTAACTATTAGTATGTTTACATTTTTGGTCACTCAACTTCAAAAAGTTACAAAATATTCATTAAACTATTCAAAATTTTCATTTAAATCACTATGTTGTTAAAATCGTTGATCTATGATTTTCTCTGTTTGCACCACCTACATCAATCGAAAGTTCTCCTCCCCTTCTCTTTTACAATTCACTTTGTTTATGAAACAACTTTAAATGTCACGAATCTGAGAATCAAAACCCAAACAGCTTTTTTTTCCTATCTCCAATACTAATTGTTAGATCGACTTGGATTTAAGATATATTCTTCTTATGACAATTCATGTGTAGTTCATGTTGCTTTTAAAAAAAAATTATGATCTTCTTATAATTATTTTTAATTTTGATTTTTTAATTTTTAATTTTTTTATAATTTTTAAATTATTTATTAATGTGACATATAAGATAAATAATATCAAGTTAGTATAAAATATACGGGAATTATAACGTAGTCTTTTTATTCAACATTTTCATTAAAAAATAATTTAACTATTTTTAAAAAATTAATTATCAAATTTAGTTAAAAAAGTATTGATGAATTTGATAAAAATATAAATATTAAAAGTTAAATTTGTGATTATACCCAAATTAAATTGTAATTGGACGTGAATGACTTTAATAGGAGGTAAAAGAGAGGATAATGGAAACGAAAAAGCCAAATGCCGCAAAGGGCAAGGGGGTTAGATCGAGTGAGTGCGGGTACAGTTTAATTATGAGATATGGACCCACCAATTTCCGAATTCCAAGCAAGTCCTTGTCTCTGATATCCTGCGACCAACGTGTCGTTATCCGAAAAGGAAAAATAAAAAATAATTAAAAAAAGGCTGCTGCTTTGCATTTTGGCTTTTGCATTTTGGGGTTTGGATTCTGAACTGCTGGGTGGGTCCCATCCTGTAAACCGCCTACTCAATAGAAAGATGACACGTTGATATTCTGTTAAAAAACACACTTTCTTTTGGTGCTTTCCGTTTCGGAACACGCGGACCTCTTTCTTAACTCTCCTTTTGATTGCGTGGGAATCACCGCCCCTTCCTACTTTACTCACCTCACCACAAACAATTAAGTTATCATTTGTATCTTTATTAGTGAATCAATTGCGCTTACGTTATTAAAAAGAAGTACTAAATTTTATTTTAATTCTTTTATGATGTATCATCAAAAAAGTATAAAATACACACACAAAATTGTATAAAACAATTACGTAACCTCATTTGTATTTTTTTCTAATAATTTAATATTACATCAATATTTTTATTTTAAAAAAATTATTCAAATAAAAATCCTGAAATTTAAAATAAAATTAATGATTTAATATTAAACTAATAAAAATAAATAATATTCATGTTTTATACAACCATTTCTCAAAATACATATATAGAGAGGATAATTTATTTGAGGATAATTGATAAATAATTTATTTTCAAGTAAATTGCATAAATATTTTAAAATGATTGAAAATTATTTTAAAATAAATAATCTATTTATAATTTACATTTATTTGTTTTTTTTTTTAAGGAAGATATAGATAAAATAGGAAGTTAATGATAAACGGTTTGTTTTTAAGTAAATTACAAAAATATCCTTAGTTGTATCTTATCTTATATATTCAATTGGTTTATATACACCAAAGGTCCTTATACTCTTTTTAAATTTAAAAGTCAGTCCTATATTTTATTTTTGAGATATTGAGCCCCTATACTTTTCTATTTGAAAATCTTGGTCACTCTGTGTCTAATTTTGTCGTTAGAGTTAATGAGGCTAAAGATAAAATAACTTTTTAGCCCTCAATATTTACATTCTTTTGTCAATTTAGTCTCTTCCTTTTAAAAGTACATAAAAATATTTTTTAAAAATATATTTTTCATATTTAAAAAAATTTAAAATATATATTTTTAAAAAATATTAAAAATATTTTTTTAGTCCATTGAGAGGTAAAAACTTGGTTGATTTGCGAATCAGTATAGATTGGTTAAACCAGGCTAAAACACTAGTTGAATTGATAGTTGAATCGATTTTTATAATTATTTTAATAATGTATTTGCTTTAAACCAGTTGGATCAATCATTCCAATAACCAATTGGTCAAACTAGTTTGAAATCAGTTCAATCAAATTTTTTACCTCGGTTCAACCAGTCCATGTTTGTTTCTGGGCCAACTAGTTTTTTATACCCCAACTGGTCTGGTCCAATTTAGATAACATTGAATTTTAGATTTTTTATATTTTTAAAATCATTTTTATTTTATTTATTTTATGAGTTATTATTATTCATTATTTTAAAAATATTTTTTTATTTAAAATATGAAGAAAAAAAGAATATTTTTATGTACTTTTAAACAGTAATGACCAAATTGACAAAAAAGTTATAAATGTTGAGGCTAAAAAAGTTATTTTACCATTGACATCGTTAACTCTAATGACAAAATTAGATTGAGGGACCAAGATTTTTAAATGAAAAAAATACAGAGATTCAATGTCTCAAAATTAAAGTATAAGAACTAAATTTTAAATTCCTAAAGAGTACAAGTTCCTTTGATAGATTTAAACCTATCTAAATTGATTTTTTATTTTTTTTTACATTTTCATAATCAAGTTAGAGTAGAGTTAACTCGTAACACCAGTCCAATATTAATATAGAATCTAGATACATAAATACTCATAACCCCTCTTTAATCCTTATATTAAAATAAAAATATGAATAAGTGTAATTAAACTTATACCTTCTTCGTTGCTGTAATAATAATAATGCCAATTGAGCTAAAAGGTAAAAGTTAAATCCCAAATATCCTTAGTTGCATGTTACCTCATGTATTACCTTATTAATTATTAATTATATCAACATTTCAAATACTTAATTAATTATACCTTATTAATTGTTACAAATCACTAACAATATTATTGAATAATACCATTTTATGTTAATATATTGCATACATGAACAATTATATTGATCCGATATGAAAATAAATGTATGTATTCATTTATTTAAATGTGTATAATTGAATCAAAATCAAAGCTTCATGTATACATATGAACCACAATTCAAATTTTATTCCCTAATTTTTATAATACACTTTATTCTTAATAAATATTTGGATTAAATATTTAATATTGAAATTTAATTGATAATATTTACATTTTTTCAAAACCCCAATGTAACATAATTTGTAATACCCCCTACCCATATTCGTTGCCGGAATAGAGTATGAGGCATTACCGGAGTTTACGAATTAATTTTTTTTTTACTCAATATAGCCCCTTTATAGATATCTAACCTTCCCTGCAAATTTTAAACCGAGACCAATCCACATCAACCAATCCAATTCAACATATTTTCAAGATAGATTCAAGCATATTTATAAGATAACCTCATCACATACCAAAACCAAGATTTGTTAGCCATACAAATGGCTGACCTTACATTCATTTCATATTAACATTTACTTTATTAGCTTATACATGCCATTGATTTTCAAAATAAAGTTTCTTTATATACCGAAGTCTTGAGGTTGATAGTGTGATGTATCTCCGACCGAATCTGACCTCCAAGCTCTTAACACTACAAAATAGGGGAAAAAGAAACAGGGTAAGCACTTTGTGCTTAGTAAGTCCATGTAACAAGAATTATACTTGCATAATATTTCAATACAATGCAATAAGCATTCATATATCCATTCAATGCATTATTACCCTAGCATGCACAATTCAACATTCAAGTTAGTCCAATAATTTCCATGTGTCAATAATATATACCATGATTGATGAACTCATCAATACCATGATTTCTATTCCCTTATTATTTTTCCATATTTATCCCGTTGAATTTCTCGAAATTTTCGATGGATTTTCAGAGGTACACTTTTAGTGTACAATTTCCAGGTCCGTCAATTCATATTCATGTGCGCACATTTCCATTTCAGAGAGCACTGTAACGACCCAAAATCCGTGGGCACCGGAAAAGTGTGTTATCGGGCCTCCGTCTTAGTGAAATAAGTTCGAAAATAATTATTAAAAATATTTATGAGTCTAGTGGTGTGTCTAATTAGGTTTTAATTAAGTAAATTTAGCTTAATTTAGAGTAATTAGTAAAAAGGATTAAATTGAATAAGAGGTAAAAGTTTAGTTCTAAAGCAATAGAAAGTAAAAAGGGCCAAAATGGCAAATATGTCATTAAGTAATGGTTGAGGCCGCATAATCGTATTAAAAATCTAAGATTTTATTTAGATTATATATATATATATATTATATTATATAATTGATTATTATAATTATTAATTGTTATGGTTTTATATTATTACTAGTACTATTATTAAATAAATTAAATAGTAGAGAATTGTATGGTAATAAAAATATTGGTATATTTGTAATAAATAGATACATGTGTACTTGTTATAAAATAATTTGTTTACTTAATATTAAAGTAATAGATAATTAGATTAAATTATATTATTGATAATTAAATAATTAAATCATAAGATTTTTTTAATGATAAATAAATTGAAATTATGATAAGTGGATGGTGATAATAAAATACAAATGTAAAATATATATTTGTACATTTGTAATATTTATATTTGTTATTAAATAAATATTTAATAATTATTATTATTAATTGATATTATATTATTAGATTAATGAATAAATTAATAATTTGACAAATGTATGGTGATAGTAAAGTACAAGTGTAATAAATCATATACATACAATTATAAAATACATATTTATTTACTTATTATTTAAGAAATAATAATTATTATTAAGTTAATATAATAATATAATAAACTAAAGTAAAAATAAAAGATAAAAACAAACATAAAAAGAAACAAAATCATTCGAAAAACAGAGAAGGGAAAGAAGAAAAGAAAGAAAAAGGGGAAATAGGGAATTTGAAGCTTGGAGTTTAATTGGTAAGCTTAATTAAGTCATTTTCTTTTAATTTTGATATTTTAGAAGCTTTAGAATAAAGTTTTGTTGAATTTAAGTTGAAAATTTGAAAGCTAATAGATTTTTTACTAGGGTTTATGTTGAAAAAATGATGGAATTGGGGGTTTATTTGATAGAAATTTTGATTGGAATTGAATAAAGGATTGAATTGTAAACTAAGTTTTAAGTTTTAAGTTTTAGGGATTAAATTGAAATAAATTTGAAATTATGAAAATATGATAAAAATTAAATAGTTAGATGTGAGTTTGGCAAGAAATTGAGTAGCAAAAAGGTATGAATTGAGAAAGAAAAATATATAGGTTTAGTTGGGATTAAATTGGAATTAAAGTAAAAGTTAGATCAAAATTTCAGCATTTAAAATTGTGTTATGCTAATAATTGTGAAATTATTTTAATTGTTCGTAGCTAATATCAAGCCTGAAGCATCAGCCCGAAAAGGAAAAGGAAAGATCGTCGAGAATTAAATCCGAAGAGAATTCTGGTTTGTATCACTATAACTCAAGCTTTATAATTAATATGTGTTTAATTTAATATGAATGTGTGGTAAGTATTTTAAGGTAAGTATTTAATGAACTGATAAAATTTGTGATTGGGTATTAAAATTGATATTGATATTGAATTGAATTATGGGATATTGAATATTGTTTGAATACTGAATTGAACTGTGAAATTACTGAATAATGTTATGTATATTGCATTGAATTGTAAAATCTCTAATGAAGTGAATTACTGTATTACTATGAAAATTGATCAAAATAATAAATTATAATTAATATTGAATCGAAATGGAAATTATACTGAAAAATGATTTAAATACTCTATTAACTAGATGGGCTAGTCAGATATAGTTGGCATGCCATAGGATATGGAAGAGTACGGGTTTTTGCCGAACATCGATCGAGCACTTATGTGCCGACTCATCGTTATCATTACCGATTCGACACTTTGTGTGTCGAATCGTTATCGTTATCATGCATGCACTCGACACTTTGTGTGTTGAATACATCATATCTTATTACTACTACCATCATTATCATATCGATTACTAATTAGGTCATCAGAAATGCCGTTAAGGCACATTGTGCCGTACTGATGTGTTGGTTGGAATCCGTGTATCTGCCTAGTCCGAGTCAAGTTAATAGAGACAAACAAAATAAATCTACTAATAAAACTAAATTTGAATGATATAGCATATGTAAAAGTTGAGAATTGAAATAAAAAAAAATAAGAATGATATATATAATCGAATGATAACATAAAAAGATTAAATTGTTCATTAAGTGATGATAATTGAAATGTAAAAGTATGTGTGTGATTTAATGTATTTAATTATAAATTGAATTATAGTGATACCACTGAGTATATACATACTCAGCGTACAGTTGTTTCCGTGCGCAGGTTGTAGAAATCAAGTACTGAACCAGCATCCAAAGCCAGACCCGAGTTCAACAAACTTTTTGGTGATGTATATTTTCTTTTGGTAATGTGGCATGTACATAGGATGTGTAAAAAGGTTATTATGTTTTGAATATAAATGGTTTAAAATATTAGTATTACAAGTCTAAAAATTATAATGAAAAAGTTTATCCATTTCAATTTAATTAGTACAATGATAAATTTAAATTGATATTATATTGATTAAGTTGATTAGAGGTATTTAGATAGAAAATGAATGTGTGAAATAATTTGGTTGAATTGGTTATGCTTGCAATGGATATGGTTTTATTTGCAGGGGGATTTATGTAAAGATAAGCAGAATTGCTGTCGAAATTTATAAAAAAAAATTGGAGTACTTAAAAGAGTCCCGTTTCACTTAAATGTATGTTTTAGACTTGAGAGTTCAATATAGGGATTTAGTAATTAAATTATACTATGAATGTTATTTTATTTGTGAATTATTCATAAGTTGTCTGATACGTCCGGTAATGCCTCGTAACTCTGTTTCGGCGACGGTTCGGGGTTAAGAGGTGTTACAAGCACACTCCCGCGAACCTCATCCTTACAGCGGGATTACCAGTCCAGGCTAAATCCCCTGCAACGACAATTACTCTAATAAGCTTGGATCTGAATTACCAGTCCTGGATAAATTCAGACCCTAATTCGGATTACCCGTCTGGGCTAAATCCATTTTCCACATATTCTTCGGGAGGACTATATCAGGATAGGATCACCCGTCCGGGCTAGATCCTTTTTACCGTCAATTATTTTTCAGAGATCCATCGAATTTTCCTTTCATTCAACCGGGATTTCTTCCCCTTTTATCAAATATATCAATGTTTCATCAATTTTCATACAATGAACATTCAAATTATTCACATCAATAACATACATTTCAAGCATTTAAGAATATAATTCAAGTTACACGAACTTACCTCGATACTTGTTCGTATACAAAAATCTACTAATCCCGAACTTTTTCCTTTCCTCGATCTAGCTTCGTATTTGAATCTTCTGGATCTAAATAAATAAATTTAATTATTAATTTAATATATTTCATGTTCATATGCAACATTCTCTATAATTTCATTATTATTTATAGTTCATTTAAAGCTGTCTACTTGAGTCATAGTCACTAAATTATTTTTATATTGAGCTACAGAACTCAAAATTAGGATTCGCTAATTTTCCTTGAAACTAGACTCATATACCTTTTTAGCATAAAATTTTCAGAATTTTTTGTTTAACCAATAAGTATAGTTTATTCTTTAAAGTCACCCCTGTTCTGTTGTCTGACAGTTCTGACTCTTCTTCACTAAAAATTAATTATCTCTTCATATAGAATTAGAATAATGTTTCTGTTTGTTTTTCTTGAAAATAGACTCATTCATGATTCTATACATATAAAATTAAGCCCTTAATTATTTTTATTCAATTTTTTATGATTTTTCAAAGTCAGAACAGGAGAACCAGAATTCATTCTGATCTTGTCTCACAAAATTCATTATATCCCATGATTTACAAATCCATTGCTTACACTGTTTCTTTTATGAGAAACTAGACTCAATAAGCTTTAATTTCATATTTTTTTATCTTCTAATTAGATTTCTAAAATTTATGGTGATTTTTCAAAGTTAGTCTACTGTTGCTGTCCAATATTGTTTTAGTGCAAGCTATTTATTACTATTTTTCCCCTAAGCTTTTAATAAATAACAATTTCATTCCTACTCAATTAGCTCTCAATTGAGCTAATTTTTCTCAATTAATACTTTATTGTATCACTTTAAACTAATTTAGAACCTTTAGAAATCATAATTTCAGCAATAGACTTTAATTTCAAACATTTTCACAATTAGGTCCTAAAAATCAATTTCTATTGAAATTACCTAATAAAATCATCTCATAAACAAATTGAAGCTTCAATTTCATTCAATTTCATCATTAAATTACAGCACTCAACCATGGTGAATTTCAATTTCATCCATGAAATCAAAAACTAATGAATTTAATAGTAGGACCTAGTTGTAAAAGTCTTAGAAACACAAAAATTATAAAAAAATAGGCAAGGATTAACACACTTGGTGCAAAAATTATGAAATACCAGCTTATAAAACCCTCCTATGGCATTTTTGGCTGATGAGAATGAAGAAAAATAAAGAGATTTCTAGATATTCCAAATTAGTCCTACTTTTATTGAGTAAATTTTGTTATTTTCCTATTCTGCCCTTATTTCAATAATTCTCCTTATTTTTCTCAGCTTATGCCGCCCAAAATATCTCTTTTGGGCTTATTTTCTCTTTAGGTCCCTCCTCATTTGACAATTGAGCTATTTAATCCTTCTAGTAACTTTTACACTCTTTTCAATTTAGTTCTTTTTATTTAATTACCTACCCAAACGTTAAAATTTTCTAACGAAATTTTAATACCACATTACTAACATTTTATAAATATTTATAAAAATATTTCCTACTCAGTTTTACGAGATCAAGGTCTCGATGCCTTGTTTTTACCCAATTACTTCTTCAATAATTCCTTTTTCTAACTAACAACTAAATCGGTAAAATTTTTCTATCAATATTTTAATACGATTTTCCTATCATATAAATATTCATGCAAAAATATTAAAATAAATTTCTCTTTAAATCAATTTTGTGGTTACGAAACTACTATTCTGATAACCTTGAATTTAGGTCATTACATAATTTGCTTTGGATATTTAAAAAAAAAAACATAATTTACTTCAATATAATACAAAATTGCTTTCAAATTTAATTGATCACTTGTCTTATCTATTCCATTTCTAAATAGGCTACAAACATTTGCTCGTTCTAAAAAATCATTCTTGTAGAATTCTCAACCACATACAACAAACCATAATTCAAAGGTAAAGTATACAAAATGTTATAATCAAATCAGTTTTAAAGCTAAACCTAAACCCTAATTTTTTCCCTTTTACTCGTAAAGATTCATAAATATTATAAAATAAAGATAAAAAAAGATAGAAAATAAATGTAATATGTAAACGATATAGTATATAGATGATTAAATATGCATATAAAAATTAAAATCAAGGGAAAAAACCATTTGAAGAATCCATTGAAGTAGTAGAGAAAATCAAATAGGAGGAAGGAGGCAAAAGCTTCTTCTTCTTCTTCTACATTTATTAATAGATTAATACCATAAACTAATATAAAATAATGTTAAATTTGTTCTTATATGTTTTTTTAACTTTCCAATCTACATGAGAAAGTAACTTTCCCACCTTTAATCATGGGAACGTATTGCCATGTTCATAAGAATGTAACTCTTAAAAGAAAATTAGATTTCAAGAAAAGTAAATAAAAATTGACATACCAAACATTGGAATCGCTTACCATTTGATTAAATTTCCAGGAAAGTAACCATTTTCTATCATACCAAATGCTACTTGAATAAAAACTTCAAGTAAATATTTGTAGACTTGTTAATATCTATATTTTTTTTCTCAAGACTTATTTCAAGCCATGATTAAAACTCTCTATTACACTTAGACAGCGCAAATTCAAACTTTATTATCCCATCTCCTCCTCTAATATTGTAATAAAAAGTCATATTTTTTCATAAATTAAATTAAAGCTGTAATGCTGTAATTGATAAATACATAAATTAGACATGTCAATTTTGACCCGAACCAAAAACATAACTCGACCAATCAGGCCTGAACTTGACCCACCTCGATTTGATTATGAAAAACTAATAGCTTGAATCCGAAACTGATCAAACCCAAAAATTGACTAAAACCTGAAATGATCTAAATTCTAAATAATTTGAATATATAACCCAAACTTAAATTAAGTATAACTTTTTTGATTAAAAACAATACTTATAACCTAAATTATTAATTTATTTTATTTTATAGCTTGTAAATTGTAAATTTCATTTATCTATTGTTATAAAATATGCAATTTCATCTTATGTCATAAAATCTTGATATAGCAAATTGCAAATACAAAAATAAACATAATAATATATATTATCTCTTTATTCGCAAGTAAAGTAGAATGCAAAATCTCAAAAGAAATATATTTAAAATCTCAAAAACTTTTGATTTTGTTTTTATTTGACTTCAAAATCTTTAAAAATTTTAAATGAAAATCTTAAAATGATTTTTTATTGATCTCCCTTTTGGTACATTGAGAATGGAGTTTTTAGATTCTACAAGTAGAATCAGGCGATTGATAGGTATCTTATGGAGAATAGTAAAATATTAAAAAAATACTTTAAAAGAATAGACTTATCAAAATTTTCAAGATTATTTGTGAAATAAAAAAAATATACTACTAATATACCAAGTACTAACCCCAATAAAAATATCGAAACTTTAGATTAAGAATATTATTAAAAATAAATATTTATAACGAAAATGTAAAATAATCTAAATAACTATCTTTTGTAAAATAAAATAAAAACCTAAATAACATCTATTTAGTCATTCAAAAGGCTTTATAATATAGGTTAATTAATTTGAATTTATGACGATTTATTTCAAAAAATATTTATGTTTATTATTAATTTTATAATAAATTTAAATTACTTAAATAATTTATTTAACTAAATTAAGAAATTTAACTATTGATTTAATAGTTAAACTTAAAACATCCAAATATCTTAAATATAAAATTATCCAACTCAACATAATCCTTATATTAAATTAATTTGAATGATCAAGCATAAATACATCTAATTCGAGATTAGACAACTTGAAAAATTCAACGCTTAAATTCAAAATGACTCGAATTCAAAATTATTTGAATCCAAAACCGACCCAAACTTAAAATCACTTCATAAAAAATTAACCATATTCGAAATAACATGAATTAATCCAATAATTTGCCTCTATACAAAATCAGCCAGCCTAAAATGTACGGTAAATGCATCACAAGTGTGAACAGAAAAGATCGCCCTCATTTATTTTTTTGGGGTCAAAATTCTCTATGTTTTATAAAACATAAACATTCTTAAGCATGGCAAAAATGAGATTATTTAAGAAACGTGGAAAATGACATGTATATATATATATATATATATATATATATATATAGAAAAAGCCAAAGCAATGAAAAGATGATTTGAGAAATATGCAATGCATTTAGACAAAAAGAAACATATTCAAAAAGATGATGATCTTTCTACTAGCTAGCTAATTGGGTAGTCGACGCTGCCTAGCTTCCTTGCCTAAATATGAATAGGGTTTTGAGATGATGAGTAGCATTAATGAGATTAAATAGTGATTAAGAAGACAATTAGATACATGATTTTGCTCATCATTACTCAATAATGAAAATCAAATAGAACTATGTTTGTAATTAAAAACACTCCCCGAGATTCGAATACAAGGTCTTAAACTTCTTAAAACTTTAATTTCTCTTTTTTTTTTTTTTATACTTTTCATGTTCGTTTTATGATTTATGTTTGAGATTCGTTGTTTCTTCTTTAATAGATAAATGCACTTTTTTTTAATATTTTTTAAGAAGGGTAACGTGGATTGATAATATCAATGATATTATATCTGAATCATTACAAAGTACAAATTTAATCTCTTTACTTTAAGTATGTCATTAATCTTTATACTCTTCGAACTTTAGAAATTTAGTACCTTGATTTTTATTTTTAGAAATTTAATCTCTCCACTTTTTTTTTTTTAATTTAAAACTTAAAGTCTAATTGGTAATGTTTTTAACGAATTTTCATTATATTTGAATATGTGACATTTTAATGTTTAAATTTCTAATTAAAAAAATAAATTCCAATTGATATCACATATTCAAAATCAATATAATTTAATTAATGGTGTTGCCAAGTAGATTTCAATTTTTAAATTAAACGAGTAAAAGGACTACATACTTAAAATTAAAAGCAGATGTGACTATACCGAGCTGAGCTGAGGCTTGATTTCAAAAAAATTCTATGCCTGAGCTCGACCAACCAAGATCAATTTCATTGTTTTAAATTAATAATAATTTATTCAAATTTAATTATAAAAATATATAAATATTAATATGGAGTTATTTTTATACTTATTATTCATAAACATTAAAATGGGTCGGGGTTGAAAAATATAAACATAAGCTTGGCCCAAAGCGGACTGGTCCGACTGATAGATACTTTTTTTGTGCAATGTGCAATTTGATATATGAACTTTGATTTGGTGTAGTTATACACATAAAACTTGAATTGTGGTCCATATGTATACATGAAACTATGATTTTGATTTAATTGTATACATTTAAAAAAATAAATACATACATTTATTTTTCATATTGGATTAATATAATTGTTTGTGTCTGTAATATATTAATTTAAAATGGTGCTAACTCACTAATATTGTTAATGATATGTGAAAATTGAATCAAATTAAAAAAAAATCATGCATAAAATCACATAAAATCAAAGTTCATCTATGAATTTGATATTTATAATTTTTTTAAGAAAAATCTTAAACAAATTTGGAGAGGTATGTGAATTAAGGTAATTATTATAAATGCAATTAAACACAAAGAGGTTTAGATATTATTATATGAATTTTTAGAAAAAAAAAATAAAAATATTTTAAATTTGCTTGTATTGTTTCACTTATATACGATAATTAATTATAAATTTATTTATTTAGGGTGTATTTGGTTGGGTGAAAAAATAAAAAAAATAAATTTTAAATATGGTTGGATAAAAAAAAAATGAGATGAAAGAAAATAAAGAGATGACAATTTTCCTTCTAAATTAGAACGGTTAGAGGAGAGAGAGAAAGAAGTACATGTTGATTAAAACCTTATGTATTTTTAAATTTTTTCTTTTTCTTTTTTAACTTTACTAAGCAATACATGGAAGAATTTTTTTTTTTTAATTTTCATCTTTCCTACAAAATACACTCATGGACAGAAAAATCAAGTCATAGAGTTAGGTTACATCAACACAATCGAAAATGGATTTAAGAGGCAACCCGTAAATTCGCGGAGTGCCAGAAGACGATTGCTTCACTGGGGCAGCAGTTGAAATCGCTTGCGACATAGGAAGATTTCCTGATAGACTCTGATAAGCCACCGGAGCTTGCAGATGGAGGATTAAAATGTATCGGAAACAGTGAGAATAGCAATGTCGTTGTTGAGGAATCTACATTACCGACTAAACCTGTCATCCTCTCTAACAGAACTCAAATTGGTTTCGGGAATATTTTCTCTCGCGGTAGGAGAAGATGAAAATACTCGGGATGAAAAGTAACTACTGAAAGAAAATATAGTATACAAATATAGCACTTTTTTCCTAAAAAATAGAGAAAGATTTAAGAGCAATTATTTTAGGAATAATTTTTATTTAAAACTAAATTTATAGTACACTCACTCCGTGGATGAAAAAAAATGTAATAAATATATTTGGCAATGTATTTTTTTTATTATCAATTTGTCCTTATACTTTTAGTCTATAATTCTCCTCAACCTAAATTTTTGTTAAAAAAATTAACCCAACAAATGATTCACTGCCACGTGCCAAGAAAAATAAAAAAACCTTAAAAATTTCAAAAATATCAGAAAAAACTTAAAAAAATAAAAAATATCAGAAGAAACTTAAAAAATTATAATATACTTTTGAAAATTACAATTTTTTTAAAAATTATAAGTACCCGAAACTTCAAAACAATTTTAAAAATTCATAAAATTTAAAAAAAATATTTTTAAAAATTTAGTTTTTTTTATAAAATCTTAGAATTTTATGAAAAATTTTAAAGAATTTTATGGTAATTTTTTTTTTGAAAACTTTAGGAATTCTTTTTTTGCATTGTAAGAAAACTTTTATATTTTTAAAGGAATTTTGAGCAAATTTTATAATTTTTTTTGCATATTGAAAACTAATTAGTTTATATAAATATGATTTAATGAATTCATCTCAAAATTAAATATGAGTTTAAAATACTCCATTTTTTAATAAAAATACTTTTTATTAAAAAATTAAATATATTTAATTTTATAAAACTTCAATTTAAAACAAAATTTTTATTATTTTGAAATAAAAATAAAAATAAAAATAAAAAGATTAAATACAAAATATAAAACAATTAAGAATAAACTATAATGGTGTTTTTATTTAAAATTTGTTTACCAAATATATGTGAAGGAGTTTTTATTTTAAAAGTTGTCCGAATTTGAGAGGAATAAATGGGTATACCTAAAACTATTGGACCAAGTATATTTTATTTTATTTTATTTTATTTTTACTCTTTAAAGAATAAATAAAATAAAGATGCTCTGTTCAGTTGACAAGAAAAGCTGAAAACAATTACAGAACAGAGAGAGAAAGAGAGTGAAACAAAAAACAAACCAAGAAAGAAAAAGGAAGAGAGTGTTGCTTTGTTTGCACCCAAAAATTTAAAGAAGGAAAAAGAACAGACATTTTTTTAAAGAAAAAAGTTATCTGTTTTGTTGGAGGGTTGAAACATCTTTAACTCTTCTTTAGGCTATCAACATCATTGTCCCTTTGTATAGTTTTCACCTGCAAAGCCCTCACGGTTCTAGTTTCCAATTTTCTCTTACTTTCAATCTTTCTACTTGTACTTTGTTTTTATTTTTCTTTGCTATTTTTGGGTTTTAGCTATCTGGGTTTTGTTTTGAAGTTAAAAAAGTAGTGGCTAAACTTGAAAAATATTGAAAAAAAAAAAAAACCTTGGGTTTGTGATCTCTTTTTTTGTTCTGTTTTCTTATCTTGGTTGTATTAATGACTATGGAGGAGAAAATGGGTGGTTCTAATCGTGAAGATGAAGCCATGGATCGGTTTCCGGTTGGTATGCGTGTTTTAGCCGTGGATGATGATCCTATTTGCCTCAAAGTTTTGGGTACTCTGCTTCTTAAATGCCAATATCAAGGTCAGTCCTCCTTTTTTCTTTTTCTGACAAAAGATTCAATCTTTGTCTGATTCAAAGTTTCATCATTGTTCTCAAAATGTTTGATAAATTGCCTTGATGTGTCTTTCATTTCGGGTTAATTAGTCAACTTTTTGGATACTGTTTTCATTGTGGGAAGATCTGTCTGTTGTGGTTTGCAAGTGTGCATTTTATTTGGATCTTTGTAATTGTACTATGCAAGAACGTTTGACTGTCGGCATTGTTGAAACTTGAAACTTTAGGCTTCTTTTTGCGAAATCATTAATGGCGTTTGTTTTGCAGTTACTACAACAAATCAGGCAATTTCAGCCCTCAAAATGTTGAGGGAAAACAGAAACAGATATGACTTGGTTATCAGTGATGTTAATATGCCAGATATGGATGGGTTTAAGCTTCTTGAGCTTGTTGGGCTTGAAATGGACCTACCTGTAATCAGTAAGCTTTAACCCTTTTTTTCCACTATTGGTGGTAATAAATTAGAATTGTATCAGAATGATTTAACAAAATGCTTTCTGTCAATGAATTCCAGTGTTGTCAGCTCATAGTGATACCAAGCTTGTAATGAAGGGGATTACCCATGGTGCTTGTGACTACTTATTGAAGCCTGTTCGCATTGAGGAACTCAAAAACATATGGCAGCATGTGGTCAGGAGAAAGAAACCTGATTCTAAGGATCGAGTTAGTGCTCTGACTCAAGATAAGGCTTCAGGAGGAATCGGAGAAGCTGGCCAAACATCAACAAGCAGTTCAGACCAAAAATTCAATAAGAAGCGAAAGGACCAAAATGAAGATGAAGAAGATGATGGTGAAGATAATGAACATGAGAATGATGACCCTTCAACCCAGAAGAAGCCTCGAGTTGTTTGGTCCGTTGAGCTACATAGGAAGTTCGTTGCAGCTGTCAATCATTTGGGCCTTGACAGTGAGTTTTCTGCTGTTTACTGTGTCTTATTGTCCGATAGAGTTATCTTCCTTGATTGCATTTCTAATTTGTTTTTAATTTAAATGCAGAGGCTGTTCCAAAGAAAATTCTTGACCTTATGAACGTTGAAGGGCTCACAAGGGAAAATGTAGCAAGCCATCTACAGGTAAGCCCCTTTTGCTCATCGTTCTCGACCTTTTGCATTATGATTCACCTTGTTGTGTCCACTTTAAGCTTGCTGTTTTATGTTGTTTTGCAGAAATATAGGCTTTACTTGAAAAGACTCAGCAGTGTTGCAACCCAGCAAGCAAACATGGTTGCTGCATTAGGCGGTAAAGATCACTCTTACTTGCGAATGGGTTCACTGGATGGCTTTGGAGATTTTCGTACATTGACTGGATCTGGAAGACTTTCGAGTGCTTCACTATCATCATATCAACCGAGTGGGATGTTTGGTAGACTGAACTCTTCAGCTGCTTTAAACCTACGTGGGATTTCTTCTGGTGTGATTCAACAGGGACATCCTCAAACCTTGAGCAGTTCCATCAATGGTCTTGGGAAGATCCAGCCTGTTGGGTTGCCTGCAAACCAGAATCAAAATGGAACTTTGTTTCAAGGGATCCCAACATCGATAGAACTCAACCAACTATCGCAAAATAAGTCCGCTAACCACTTTGGAGAACTTAATCCTGTTAATAATCCAAATGTTTTCGGTGTTGCCACAAACTTCCCAGATGCCAGAATGACTGTTGGTAGCTCGAGCAGTTCTCTATCTACACCCTCAGGCAGCCCTTTATTGTTACAAGCAAACACACAACAGGCACAACATAGTGGTGCGATTGGAAACCAATCATCTCTTGGTGTGGCATCGCTAAATCAGGAATCGTTTGACATGGGTGTTCATGGTTTTTCTAATTTTGTTGATAATGGTAGATGCCATGAAAACTGGCAGAGCACGGTTCAATTATCCAGTTTCCCGTCAAATTCGTTGTCGACATGTGAAGCTTTTAGTCACGAGCAGTTGCATACTAACAATTTGCAAGAAAGCATTTCTTGGAGGAGCTCTCACCTAAATGATAACCCCATTGATCTTTCTGCTTCCATGGCAAATGCAGGCCTGGAGGACTCTAGAGGAGACATACAGTGCCAAATTAGTCCAAGTAATAATCTCATTCACAATATAGATTATGCAGCAAAGCAACAGTGGGGAGAAAACAGTTCATTTGCTGGTGTGGACTCCCTGGTTGCTGGTGCTCCTTATGTTCAGCACCTTGAGGCTGGGAAATTAGCTTTCAACACAAAACTGAGGTCCAATGAAGACTTCCTCTTCGAGCAGAGAAAGCCGCAAAATGAATTCAGTCAAAACAACTTTGAGACCTTGGACGTTATATCAAGTTCCATGATCAAACCGGTATGACACGAGAAAAAGATAGTTTTTATTTTTTAACCATTGTAGTTAAAGTTACTTTTTTATGTTTGAAATATAGTTATGAGCATAAATTCTTTAAAAAGACTGGATTGTGTGATGCAGGAGCAATATAACGAGACGGGGATGATGGAGGGGGAATTGGGATATGATACATTCCCCCTCGGGTCATGTATATGAGACAGTTATGCTGATTGTGGTTGATGCTGATTCTGAGATAAAAAAAAAAAGACGGTGAAAAAGGCGTAAAAAAGGCTGCTCTTTATAGGAGTCTCTGTATCATTATGTAATTTATTCTGTGTTGCTCCATTTTCTCTACTGAGATTCTCTGCCCCTCCTCTTTTTCATGTCCTTTTTACACTTTGACATGGAATAGTAGTTAGTAGTTAGCTTCACTCATGTCTTGTTGGGAGTAGTCATTCGGTTAAAATATGCTATTAGTCCCTCTACTTCTATAGAATTTGAGATGTAATTCCTGTATTTTAAAAGTTACCTTTTTAATTTAAAAATCTTAGTTCAGTTATTATTGTCTTTTGTAGTTTTCGTTAAACTTTGTCAACTTATTTTCTGGTCAATATAAAGGTAGCTTAATCAATATGGTAAATTGACAATTTGACCGAAAATTTAGTCCCTTTCAATTAGACCTGTTTGAATTTTTAAATATTCAAAGTTTTGAATATATATATATATCATTCTAAATAGTTCAAAAACATTCAAAACATTATTATTATTTTTTATTACAGAAGTTGTAAAAATTCTAAAAAAAACCTGACCATTACTCAGCCAACACCAATCTCCTGCAAAGCCTGACCCCTGAATCATAGAGTTGTTTATTGGCATGTGATTATGCTTCAAAAGAAATTGAGATGATATATAATAGTAATAATAGGTCCACACAGCAGTATCACAGTAAACAGGTGAAAGTACAGGTGGGAGGGAAACATAATGGGGGGCCTTTTTGCCCTTAACAAGATTTACTAGATAATGAATTATACCAACAGTTTATTCCCCTTCCCAGCCCATTTGTCGAGCTCTTTGCTCCCATACTGTAGTTACTTTCCTCTCCCTGATTAGCGAGGCCTCGGCTCGTTCTCTGGCTTCCTCGCATGTTTCGGTGGCTGCAATACATTTTTCTGCCTCCTTCTGGTACTGGGAAGCCACCCTTTTTGCTTCACCAAAGGTGATGTTCATATGGCGGGAATGCTCTTCGGCGACGGTCTCTTGCAACTTCAACTCCTCTGTCAGAAGGTCCAGGAATTGCTTCTCCATCTCTTGCTTGAGATCAGGGTCATTGCTTCCGCAATCTGTGTCACCATAATCCATATCATGCATGCATGATTATAAATAAATAAGTTAAACCAATTTGAGTTTTGATAGAATAATAAACTCTAACCTGCGATTGAGAGATTGGTCAACCCTGCAAAAGAAGAACAAAGGCACAAAAAACATGTTAAGTAATTCACAGAGATAACCAAAAGTTTTTAGTAGCAGACGCATTGACACAAACTTTTACAACCATTGCGCCTGAAACTAGAACAAACATAGAATAAGGAAATCAACAAGCTGCAGATTCCTACATGAAAGGTAATATTGTCCAAACACAAGAGAAGCCATAATATCATTGATATAAATGTAACAAGTTCTGCCTTTCTCCGGGCTCTAGAATTTCGACATTTTCAGCAGTCAAATGGAAGTATCTTTTAGTGATGAATATCGAGTTCGTTCGTATTCTGGACTGTTGTTAATAAATTAAGAAAAGCAAGAACAAAGGGGCAACAGCACTGCAAATGATCAGTTTCAGTCTTTCTTAAATTTCAATACTCTAATCAAGCTCAACAAATATGTTATCTCAATAGCCATTCAAGAAAATTGGAGACCATTTCAGTGCCCTTGAAGTAAACTCAATACTTCCTGGCAATAAAGGACATAGAGTTATAGTTAGGGCTCTGATTTCCATAATTAGTATATGATTGAACAAGCACAAATCTGAAGCCAAATTTGGTTTTGTTTGCTTATTTGCTATTGCAAGTCAAAGGCCAAGCAATAGCAGCAGCAATAGATCAAAATCTCAAATGGTTAAGAACTAGAGTAACATAAGATTACCCAAAGCTCAGAAAGCAAAATTAGCAACAAAAGCAGATCAAGACTTGAAATTTCCCTAATGGGTATTCCTTAAAACTCATCCCAACAAACAAACAAACAAAACCAAAATCTGACAACAACCCAGAATGAAATAAAGCACAAAAAGAAAAAGGAGGGATACCAGGGGCAATGTTGACAAGGGAAAGAGGAGGAGGACAATCACAGATGCAAGGAGGACAAGAGGATTTGGAAGGACCCAACTTGAGAGTTTTCTTGAATCTCCAGTAAAGAGCTGGTCCACATACTGCCAATGCCGAAATTACAGCAAACGTTACTAGACATAGCCTCAAGCAAGTCACTGATCGCCTCGACATGTTTCTATCTCTCGTTCTTTCTTTTTACTGTTTATGGAATAGTGAGATCTAAACCAAGGATATGCATTGATTGGGAGCTATAAATATGATATCTATTGCTTCAACTGCCTTTTTAATGTTTTCATTCTCCTGTTTTATACTGAGTTAAGAGTAGTTCCAAAATCCAAGGTTAAGGTAGAATCGCCGTTGCAAAGAAAGAAAAAAAGTAATAAAAAATTCCATCAAGTCCGTGTAGAGGTAAAAATTCCATGAAATCATTGGATGGGATTACCACTTGGATTTAACAAAATTACAAGTAATCAGAGATACAGAGCAGTTGAAAATCCTGTCCTTGAACATCATCAGATGGCGGCTTAGAGACTGATTATGAGGGACAACCCAACATGTATTTATGGCTGTGTCAGTGTCATCACGCCCCCATTACCATTGCTTGGTAAATGTTTTTAAAACATCATCCATTTTTTATACAGCAGGACCGTTTAATTTTAATTAAATAAATTATTAAGATATTTATAAAATTTTAAAAACAAAAAAATAAAAAAAATAATTCAACTCGACTACGGTTAAGTTATTGGTTCATCGATTCGATCGGTTGAATCGGTCAGATTAAAAATTTATTAAAAATTAAAAATTTCAATTCAATCGTTTGATTCAACATATGTTTTTCCAGTTTAGCTGATTCGTATTAGTTCACGGATCAATCGGTTCAGAGTTTTCATCCAGATCGGTACCCCAACCAATTCTCGATCCAATTGATCTAGTTGGCCTGTATAGTTTCGGTTCAAAAAATATTGTTGGATAATTCTAGATCCAATCGGTCGATCCAACTCCGTTCCAACAACCATGGATCTTTTTTGTGTTTACCATGTTCGTTAAAGGTTTATGTTTAAGTTTCATGACTGCTCATTCCAACAAGGTCATCTCTAAAATTTGACTTGTTGGTCCATCAACCACGAAAATAATCTTTTGTCTTAATTTTGACCCAACTTAATTATGATAAACTTAAAAACAATTTGCTTTTAAGGCTTTGTTTGATAAAGCAAAAAATAAAAAATTGAAGGGGTAAAAAACTAAAAGGATGAAAAACATAATTTTTCTTCTAGGCAGAGGTGAAAAATGAAAAACAAAAAATAAAAGATTTGAAAATAGTGTTGGTTATCCAATTACAAAAGCAACCCCTTAGGCTTTCGCTTTAGCTTTCGCATCTCTCTAAAATTGCAATCATGATAAAATCTTGGTTTATTTAATCATCAGAGGCTCTCAAGCGCACAAATTATCTAGAACTAGATAAATTGAAGGCTTGTTATTCAACAGTATAACATGACTGTTTTATTTTAAAATAACATGCAGATCTTCTCATTTTCTCTTCTCTTATCATTCTAATTTGAAAGTATTAATTTTTATGCATTAAGATAGAAAATGACTTATACTAACTCTTTTTTCTCAACTAAGCACACTTAAAATTTCTTTCAACTTTTCATTTCCTTTTTCCTATCTCTTTACTTTTCCATCCAACCAAACACATCATTTGAAACAAATAACCTGAAATGCTACCAACTATAATGACACAACTTAATAAAACCAATCCCACACTAAAACAGCTCAAATTTAATCAAAATCTGAAACCAACATGGAAATTTTAAAACCAGGATTGCTTCATCTAATTAACCTAACTCAAGTAAATGGTTTTACTAGTTCTTCCATCATTTCATGGGAACTTAGCTTGGTCATATAAATGGCTTCAGCCTGAGCATTTCTGCAAATTAGATGATGCATGCATGCTTGCAGCAACCATTGATTGATCCTAAATCTCGACCTTAAAAACTTAATGTCAAAGATCTGCATAGTACTCATTTAACCACTTTTGGATGATCTCAACTTCTTGTTTCCTCAGTTGAATAAGCCACTTTGGATCCTTTTTTGTTGCTGACCGGAAATCAACATGGTGAGCTCCTATTGACACAACAACAATTGGCTAATTTCTTTTAGCTTCATAACAAATTTTAAGACACAAAATTCTTTTGTCATGATTCAGACATACCTTTTTCTGTGACAAGAGCAATGATACTAGATGATATGTTTTTCAACACGCTGTATCATTCAATATTATGTATCAGTTTCTTTGATGACAAGGAATTTATGATCTATGAAGCTAAAACTGAACAACCTACCCTCCTCTGCTCCATGGATCCTGCATTCCATTGGAAAATATGATATTGCTGCCGAATCTCTTCAATACTTTCTGAATTCTCTGCATCGATAAGGCACGTTAATACGTATGTTGGGACCAAAAGAATGGAGGAGAAGAGAAAACAATCAATAAGAACTCACTTCACCACCAAATTCAGTTGTGATCCAGTGCGGTCGTGGTGAAACTCCGTATTTCATTTGGCATTGTTCGGCAAACTCTTCGTAGTCGAATCCAGATGGAGGAAACATGCTCTCCTTAGAACAAGTCATCGGCATAACCATCTCTGTACATGTCTGCATAACCATTTGGATGATTAAGGGGGATCCATCAGACTAGCTTAAACAATATATGATATTGGCACATTTTATATCAGATACCTGCCAATCCCAACCATGAAGGCCATGACCATCAACTTCATGTTCTATCTTAAAGCAATTTTCTGAACGAGAATAGTTGTAATACAAGCTTGCTGCTGCGAAAGCGCGACTAAGCTTCGTCGCCCCTGACCTGATGGAATCTTATCAATTATCTTGCACATCTACATGTAAATACACATATATAAATGCCGAAATACGAAATGAACCAAGAGATGTTTGAAAATGTTAAAAACTTATTTACAAGCCTTACCTTCTGCACAGGATAAGCAGGTAATGGCTTCATGAAATCTGCTTTAGTTGGATAATTGACCATGGCTGTATAAACAAAAGCAGTCCATAACCAATCTCGAGCAGAAGCTGTCGAATGAAGGCTCCTGAACACACAGATTAGTGGTCTCATTATTACACCTAAATTACTTCATCATCATATAATACACTTCCATGACTCACTTGCAGGTTCTGAAAGTTTTGCTTAGTTCAGCCAAGGCTTGTTTCTGAGTTGACATTGCCTCTAGTTCTGCCCAGTTCCCCTTTATCACTTGATAGCAATTCAAGCTTACATCCTAAATGCCAATGTTGGTTTAGTGATAGTCATAGAGGAAGATTTGAAGAACACAAAAGAAATGTAAAGTAGGAGAACAACATGGACCTTGAAATCCTGGGAAACAGCATCATAGAAGCTTGACCATGGGATTAGCTTATCAAACTGTAATATAGGGGCTGAAGAAGCCAATGCACCAATGGCTATATGTGGGTATTTAAGTCTAAACCATGCTGCCAGCACCGGAAGAAACAACCATTTTTTTTAGCAATGGTGAATATAATGCAACCATCAATTTCAGGGTTTGTTTTGAACTTACTTCCTCCATAAGACCCACCGAAGACCACAACAGGGGAAGCTTCAGATGATAGATTCTGCTTCAAGCTGGTTATGAGAACTGCGAAATCAGCTAAGGCTTGTTGAGAATTCAAGTACCCCAAGGTCTTTGCTGACTGGTACGAGTCTTTCCCAAATGGCATCGACTTCCCATAAAATCTATGCTGAAAAAATCCCAACAAAAACAAACGCATTCCTATAAGTTAAGCCCCCCAAAAAGGAAAAAGCATCTATAGAGTTGCAATAGACCAATCAGGTACATTACTTCAATGAAGACAAGGAGGGCTTTGAACTTGGGAGCAATGTCAAGCATGAACCCTGTATTAGCAGCAAACCACTCGATGTTTCCTTCATTGCCAGTATAGACAAATATAGGAGCACCTTTTCGCCAGTAATCACTGTTGATTAGATACTTTTGGTAGAACAATTTGGAGCTCTTCGGCTGGAAAGTGAAGTGGTCCAAAGTTTGAGGGAAGTAGTGAGTCATGAATGGAAGCTTTGGTTTTGAATTCTTGGCTTGTTTGATCAAAGACTGATAGGCAGCTCCAGGGAAAAATGTTGGCAAAGAAATGGCTGGTATTGCAGAAAAAGCAAAGAGGAATAAAAAGAAGAAAGATAGGCAAGGAGCCATTGCTTCACAGAGGGAGCAAATTTGCTGGTTCAAGGCTGCTACTTTCTTGGCTTCAACAACAGCTTAAACCCTTAGAACAGTTTGAGAAAACCAGAAGCTAAAAAGTTAAAAAGATGAGGTCCATGATATTTTGTTGTCATGTATAGATAAACCCTTTCGAGTTGAACAGCTATAGGTTCGTCAGCTAACTGCTAATTGTCAGCTGAGGCTAAGAATACCAGATTAGCATGTGAATGAAGAAAATTGTATTAAATAAGTATCACACAAGATCATTGAAAAAACACAGATACAAAAATAAAATAAAATAAAATAGATATTATAGTTTTGGAGATGTGAATTATAATAGCAAAAACCAGAATGCAGACCTGGGATTGGGAAGAAGAAGAAGAGGATGTCAATTTCCAAATTAAGTGTAGGGAGGGGCCTTTGATTCCGATAAGTCCCCCATCACACTCACAAAAAATGGGTAAATGAAATTGTGACACTATTCAATTCATGAGTAGTTGCAGCATATTGTAGACATGAAGGAAGCTGATTTTAAAACCCACTAGAGGAGTTGGCAGCTTAATTATCAAAACCAAAAAATGAAAAAAAAAAAGTGTGATAACTCTACTAATATTTAGAGATAGAAATAAGCTATAGTAAACCGATTTAACTTTTAATTATTAATTTATTCTCTTTTACCATATTTTGAAAGAAATTGTCGAGAAACACCTCGTAAAATGTAGATGATTTCATCAATCAATAGGAGAATCTTGTAAACTAGATGAAAGAAATTCATGAAAAAAAATCATCTAAAAGTATGAGATGAATATGCACTCAAAATTGTTGGTATTACATTTAAATAGAATCTCACCACCAAGTAATATGGTGATAAATTTAGGTGTTTATAGTTCAAAAAAATTATTATTTAAATTTTAAAAGAAAGAGAGAAAAAGAGAAAGAGAGAGCTTTAATTATCAAATAATTTACACCAATAATTTATACAATTAAACATAATATAAGAAACTACGAGAAATAAAAACACACCCTACATGCAATGGTAGAATTACAATATCAATCAAATTAACATGATATGCAAGAAGCATGGTATTGTTATGGAGGCCATAACGTACACTTATTCAGTTCTTTAAAGCATTACTTGGAAAAGCATGTTGTTATGGAGTTCCATTGATGAACACCGTACAACCTGACTGGTCTCGGCTCGAGTAATTCCTTAGTTTGAGAAGCACATGCACCACCATTCCACAAACAAATCCCAGTGCTGCACTTGAACCTACAAGCGAAACAGCTGTGCCTATCAACATTACAAAACATTCTCCCTTTGAATTCATATCCCTGCAGGTCATTGCTAGCTCAATCCCTGCAAATAATAGTAGAACACCCAATATGCCAACCGGAAACCAGTCCAAAATCCTTACCAAAGAAGTTCCTAAAACCAAACCCAACGCCATCTTGGCTGCACCTAGAATGGCTACACACCCACCACTCCTGCCTCCAAACTTGTACTGCCCGGCTAACCCACCTGCACCATGGCAGCATGGCATGGCACCAAACCAGCACCCCACCAAGTTCATTAGCCCCACGGTTATTGAAACCGAAGTAGCTGAGAATTCCTTTTCTGGAAACAGATCTGATGACAACTTGCAGACTGCAATCACTGAGTTCAGAATTGATAATGGCAGTTGAGGAATGGTTCCCTTGATGAATCCTTGTTTCCATGCATGACTAGTGAATTGCACGACCTCCATTGATGAAGGTCCAAATTTAATGTCTTTCACCACGGCAGGCTTTCGTATGAATGCCAAAACTACGCCTAATAAGAAAACGATAAAAGCTGAAGGAATATTAGCCATTGTTTTCTTGATTCTCTTACTTCTCATATTCCTTTCTTCATCATCAACATTACCAGTCTCTCTTTCCTTTCTTTCTTCACCTGCACCATTGATAACAATTATGAAACAAGCGCACACAATAGCCAAAATCAGTCCATCCAGTCCCAGCCAATGCCTATTCTCTTTAGATTTCGATTTCGAAAAATCCTGAACCTTTCTAATGTACTTAACGGCAGTCATAGCAAATGCCAAGCCTTGTGACAACTGAATTCCCCTAACAACAGATAGAGGTATCAGTTTGTATACCAGATGCATCAACCCTGTAGCACCCAAGACCAACAAGATTGCACCGGTACAAATCCCGGCCGCCATAATTTCCGGGATATTAAAATCCGGACCATCCGATATAGCTACCGCTGCTATCGACTTCATGGGTTGGACGGGCATTGGAACACCATATATGACGCCAGTGACCATATTGTAGACACCAGTGAATATCAATGTGGTGCCTAAGTTAAGGTCCTTGGCAAGTGTCAAGGCCAATACAATAGGAATATATGTGCCCAAGTCTCCCATGGCACCATTCAGTTCAGCCCATTTGGATTGAAAAACTAAGTTGCTTTTCACTTTATGAACTAAGTTAGCCGGTGGAGGAGAGGTGGGGTTGCTGTCTAAGTTTTCAGATGTTTGGGGGCTTTGAGACTCCATAGCTATGAAATACGGCAGTGTGTATGGACTGAGAATGGAATGTGTGGGTTTTATAGATGATGGCCAGCTTGTAAAGCGGAGATTTTGACTGTCCTTTCGGTTCATGAGCAGCCAAGTATGTGATGCTCAACATCCCCTAAATAGATATCTTAGCTTCTCTCAATAATTTATCCCAAAAGTCAACTCTAACATTTCTGTTTCTTTTAATGCAAGGACAAGTCTTTTTATTTTATATTTTCGTTTTAGTTTGAGGTTTAAAATTCGTAAATATATTGAATGCTAGGGGTGAAAAATAACTGAATTATAAAATTTTATAAATCAAAACATTTTTTTATCCAAGTATAAACTTTTAGAAAAATTAAAATAAATTTTTATTTTTTTCCAATAAAAGAATATTAGAAAGCTTTGTTTGATTGACCTAAAGAAAAAAACTCCCCCAATTGAATTTAATCTAATCTATTTAAAATTTAAGAATATATAAATATTTGAGTTGAGTTGTAATTAGATCTGGAGTCTTAAGTTTTATCAAAGTATAACTCAAAACATTTTTTTTATCAAATATAAAATTTTAGAAAAGTTCATATAAATTTTTATTTTTTCAAATAAAAGAATACTAAAAACTTGAATTTGTTTAGTTTATCTAAAGAAAAAACTCGACTTCAATCTAATTTATTTAAAATTTGAGAATATATAAATATTTGAGTTGAGTTGAAGTCGAGTTGTCTTAAGTCTAAAGTTTGAGAAAGTTTAAATAAAAATATCAAGTTCAAAGATAGATTTGGACAAAAAAAAAAATTTAGACTGTTTAGAATATGAACCAAAATCGATCACCAAAACTTATAAGCCTAAAATTAGCTCGAATGGACATTTTATTGAATTTATGATATTTTATGATATTTATTTTATTTTATATATTATGTTAATTATTTCATATAAAAATTTAATATACTATATTATGATGTAAATGTTAGAAAATACGTTATGTATGTTTAGATTTAATAAAAAAAAAGAATATATAGTGGTAGTAAAAGATATATATATATAGATATATTTTTTAAATATTAAATAAAAATAATTATATTTTTTAAATAAAAAATAACATGAATAAGCTTAAATGAATTTAAATTAGTCATTTATTAATATTGGTAAGTTTTCTATAAAAAAAATATTGGGAATTTGAACAAAATTTAATGTCCATATTTCACTTAAGTAGAGCTTGGATAACTATATATGGTATTAATTAATACCATGCATAAGTCCGACCTAAACCTGATCCAAAAACACCTTTAATTGTAATATAAGGATTTAAACACATTAATATATTGGTAAACTAGATAGGTAGTCACCCAACTATAAAAAATTTTCATTTTAAGCGTAAAAAATAAAAAATTTACAATTTAAAAACCCATAGTATATAATTTATTCATTTTTGGGCACCCACTTTCGTAACAGGTAATAGGTAAGGACTTCTGCTTCTTCTTGGTATTAGCACATTCTAACTAAATTTGGTCATACCCTTTACATTTGAAGCATTGAACCTCTTTTTGTTGTGAACATTATCCTCTTTTGGTTCAAACTTCCTATTAGAGTTGATAGCACCAAAGTCCTTCAGGCTTACTGAAATTTTTGGAAAGCAAAGCTATTTTTTCTTTGATCTTATCAATGGCTTTTCCTGTTTGCTTCCTTGTCTGGATAGATAACTGAACATTGAAGGCAACATTCTTCTCAATCCTCAACTTGTCATGTTTTCCTTCTTTAAGATTTAGATATCCTTAGCTTCTTTGATGGTCGTGACCTTAATAGCAAAACGTTCTAGAAGAGACCTCAAAACTTTTCTCACCAGTTTCTTCTTGGAGAAGCATTTACCAAGATAAAAAGCTTCGTTACATATGTCCCATAATCTAGTATAGAAATCTGAAATAGTTTCATCTTCATCCATTTTTAAAATTTTTAAACCTGGTAGTCTAAATTTGCAATTTGGACATCTTGACAACAACATTCCCTTCATGCTGGTTTTGTAAAATGGTCCAAGCTTCTTTAGTCGCTTCGTAGAGATCATCTTGAACTGTTCCATGTCAACCCCACTAAAAATGACATAAATGACTTTTTGAGTTTGCCTGGGCTGCCTTTTTCTTTTCAGCAATGTATTGTTTTTTTCTCTTTTGCCTTCGTTACTCTATCAGCACACTATTTTAGGCTTTGTCCATCCTTCATCAACAGCTTCCCATGAAAATTCATCAGTAGACATGATAAAAAATCTTATCCAAGTTTTCCAGTAGGCATAGTTCAAAGAGCCAATGTGAAGAGGTGCTCGTGAAATAGGGCTTCCTTCTTTCTTAGCTTCCGTAGTAGCAATCTATGCTAGGATCGTCTTCAACTGACTCTTGAAGCCTACTTTGACACCACTTGAAATAACGAGTCAATTTGCCACTTGTTCAACCTGCTATCTAAACAGGTATTCAGATACAAGTTTGATTAGAGAAATTGTAATACCCTGAAAATATTTACAGTAAGATATTATCCTTGATATAGTAAAATAAGGAAATAAAGTGAAAAAAAAAAAGAAAAAAAAAGGAAATTTTGAGATATGTCAATATTGAGAAGTATATTATGATATATTAATTCAAGAAAGGACTAAATTGTAAAAGTGAGAAAAGTTTTGTTGCACAAGAGTAAATACTCAAAATTTGAGGGGTTAAAGTGTAAATATGAAAAATTTGAAGGACCAATAGTGTAAATATTTTAAGAGTGGAATAATCTAGAAACTAAGGAAAATGGATGAATTAGGACCAAATTGAATAGATGAAGAAATTATGAGGGACTAAATTGCAATTTTACCAAATTAAATGATGACTTAAGGATGGAATTTTAAAAGATAATGAAGGGCAAAATGGTCAATTGGAAGAGAGAGAAATCTAGAAAGTAATAATGATGCTAGAGATATTTTGATATTTTATAATTATTTAATTAGATAAATATTATTTTATTAATATTTTAATAAGATATTTTATTATTATTTTATTATTATTTTATTAGTATATAAAGAAAGAAAGATGAGAAATTCTCATCCATATTTTCTCATGCACTAACGTGAGAGAAAGAGAGGAAGAAACAAAGTTTTACTTTCTTTACAATTTGGTCCTTTTTACCAAAAATTCACTATTTTCACCCAAAAATCAAATGAATTTCTATAACTACCAAGAGAGAAAAATGTTAAGGAGACCATGGGGAGTTAGAATATCAAGTTGGATTCATGAAATAGAAGCTGGAGGAGAGAGAAAATCAAGTTAAAGATTAGTATCAATAGAACAAGGTAAGTATATCAAGATTTCAATATGTTTTTAAGTTTGTTATTATTGACAAAGCATGGAAATAATGTTATAGTAGAGTTTTCTTACATAAGGTCCTATGTTCATGATATGTTAGTGAAGAGAAAATAAGAGAAAGTGATGAGAAATGGTGTAGAAAAAGAAAATAAGGGTGTTATAACATGGTAATTAATATTTTGTACTAAAACAGTTTTGGACAGCAGCAGTAGTCTAACTTTGAAAAATCACCAAAAATTGTAGAAATCTAATTATAGAATGAATAAAATATGAAATTAAATCTTATTAAGTCTAGTTTCTTATAGAAGAAATTATTAAGCAATGGAATTGTAAATCATGAGATATGATGAATTTTGTGAGACAAGGTCAGAATGATTTCGGGTTCCCCTGTTCTGACTTTGTAAAATCATAAAAATTTGGATAAAAATAATTAGGGGTTTAAATTTATATTTTTAGAATCCTGAATGAGTCTATTTTCAATATAAACAAACGGGAACATCATTTGAATTCTGTACAATGAGATAATTAATTTTTAGTGAAGAAGGGTCAGAACTGTTAGACAGCAGAACAGGGGTAAATTTAAAGAATAAACTGTACTTATTGGATAAACTAAAAATTCTAAAAATTTTATGGTAAGAAGATATATGAGTCTAGTTTCAGGAAAAATTAGCAGATCTTAATTTTGAGTTCTATAGCTCCAGATATAAATAATTTAGTGACCATGATGCAGATAGACAGCTTGAATATTCATAAAAGTAAATAATAAAAATTATGGATAATGTTACTTACAAGTGTATTATCTACATTAAGGATGTGGAATGGAGAGGAGGAGGAGGAAAAATATGTATGAATATTCATCTAGCATGGCTAATTTGCATATTCTAGGCTCAAGGACTAAATTGAATAAAAGTAAAATTTTATGGGCAATTTTGTAAAAATGTAAAAAATGATCAAATTGCATGAAATGGATTATTTTATTATTTAAATTACAAAATTGAATGAAATTATTAATTTAGTTCAAGATCGGGGGAAAACATGTTTTAGGGATTAAATTGAAAAGTGTTGAAAGAATAAATTGAAAAGTGTTGAAATTATAGAAAATTCTGATATTTTATAGAATTCATGGACTGTTATCAATATATATAAGAATAATAGCTGGAAATAAGGATTAAATTGCAAGAATTTTATTTTCCTAACCCTAAGGATGAAATCGTCATTAATTAAGAGTTCAGGGGCAAAATGGTAAATTTTGCCTAAAGCATTAATTAAATGCATTAGTATATGAAATGAATGAAAATGATGATCAAATTTATTTATAAAGATCCGAACGACTCAAATATGAGACTCGATCGTGAAAAGAAAAGATATCGGATTAATGAAATTATAAACACAAACAAGCAATGAGGTAAGTTTGTGTAACTTGAATTGTATTTTAAATACTTGAAATATGTGGTTATGTGATGAAAATATGATTTGAATATTCAATTCATGATATTTGATGAAATATTGATAATACTCGAAATAAATTGAAAATAAATCTCGGTTGAATGAAAAGGAAAAATTCGATGGATCTCTAAAAAGGAATTGACGGTAAAAGGATCTAGCCGGACGGGTGATCCTATCTCGATATAGCCCTCCCGAAGAATATGTGTAAAATGGATTTAGCCGGACGGGTAATCCGAATCGTGGTCCGAATTTAGCTTTGGGTGGTAATTCAGATCCAAGCTCATTAGAGTAATTGTCGTTCCAGGGGATTTAGCTGGGTGGTAATCCCGACAATACTCTATGAGTTTATATTCTGAGGATTTAGCTTTGATTTGGTAATCCCACCGTAAGGATGAGGTTTCTTGGAGTGTGCTCTCGATATGAAACGTGAAAGACCATGGTTGAAAGATACCATGGCAACTTTGATATGAAATGTGTAAGACCATGGTTGAAAGATACCACGGCAACTTTGATATGAAATGTGTAAGACCATGGTTGAAAGATACCATGGCAACCTGATATGAAATGTGTAAGACCATGGTTGAAAGATACCATGGCAGCGTGATATGAAATGAACAAGACCATGGTTGAAAGATATCATGGCAACATGATGAGAAAATGAGTAAGACCATAGTTGAAAGATACTATGGCATCATGTCAAAGATGAATAAGACCGTGGATGGGAGATGCTATGACATCCGTTGAACAATTGATATCCAGGTAATATGTATCAGATGACGAATGGTTATATGAAATGGTTGTGTGTAATGTTTACAAGAACTAGTCATATGGAAATATATATGTACAAAATAGTTGTATGAAATAATTATGAAGATAGATAAACGAAATAAGTATGAGTACGTGGAATATAAATTATGTTAGGTTTGATATAAGCTATTATCGGAATAAATATACATAAAATATATGGAAATGATGGAGTATGAAATATTAATATAATGAAATGAATCATATATGCTTATGAAGAAAGCGGTAAGAGCATGATATGTTTCATGACATGTACATATATGATTATCTTTGATATGTTGATACAAGAAAATTATGTAAGTTGAGACTATTATTGAACTCAAGTACGATATGTCGAGAAAATAGTTATATCAATGTTGAATTTATATGAGATATGTGCAAGTACACTAACAATATTATTGTTTGATGCTTATACAAGTACTAATCTGTTGATTGAATGGTAATATATTTATTTACATGATGCATTGAATCGGTAAGCATTTAAATTTTTTTAAGTAATCTGCAAATGGTAGTAATGCTCCGAAACCCTGTTCTGGCAACGGATACGGGTTAGGGGTGTTACAGAAATTAACAAAGAAAGTAAAGAGAGATATGCCCGCAACTTTTGTTAACACAATTTAAAAACAATACTACTTTATGGAGCCTCGCTCAATCTACCATTGTAAAAGTAGTAATTGTAGTTCTAGTAGCTAACTGTAACTTGTTATCACCTAAATTCTTACTTAAAAAGAATTCAGTCTCTCATAAAAAATGTCTACGATTTAAGTGCAAACATACAAAGAAAAAACAACAAATCTACCATTGCAAAAGTAGTAATTGTAGTTCTAGTAGCTAACTGTAACTTGTTATAACCATTCATCCAAATTCTTTAAAAAGAGTTCAGTCTCTCACAAAAAATACCTACGATCTAAGTACAAATATACAAAGAAAAAACAACAAAAAAAAATTCAACAAATTAGCACATCACTCTCTTAAAAGACACATCTTCGTTTGCGACCCAATTGCCTATTTATAGACTCAATATGGCAGCCTTAGTCGATTAGTACAAGTAGAGATAAATACTTCTTTAACACTACAATAATATTGGATAAATAATCTTCAAATCTTATCTCAAGATAAAGCTTGACAATCTCCATAAAATCAACACATAAATCATCCAGGATAGAGGCTAAAGGATAAGCATAAGCCTTATCCAATAAAGACATGTCAATTTCTAATCTTTCTTCAGCCACCACATACGATCCACATAGGTTTGAGATGAAATAAAATATGTCCAGGGTCCCATTTGCTTATGATAAAATGTATGTGCAGGCCCAAGTCAAAATGACAACACCTCATAATATTCAAGTTGTCCCAAAAGTTTTCTCTAAACAAGTGTTTAAACATTTGTTAAACAGACTATGTTTAAACATGTGTTTGAATAAGAGTCAAGTTATTAGTCTTAGACAACCTTGATCCTAATCTGTCATGTTTGGGCAGTCATTGTAATTAGTAGGTCTTATTGAATTGAATGTAATTAGAGCACCCTAATTACACTCTTAAACTCTTAAAGAATGAGAACTGAAGTAGTTACATAGGTAAATACAAGCAATTACACTTAAATTCAGTTACAATTTTTTTCAAAAAAGCTCTTACATAACTTAAGTTTAAAGAGTTAATTTATGTAATAACAACAATATTTTAAATTTAAAACATATATTTTAATTTTTTTTAAATATATTTATATGATATATTTTATTAATCTAATTTTAATAATTTGAAAATTTTATCAACAAATATGGAATGCTAAAATAGTTAAATAAAATTGCTAAAATACTTATTCTTTTTCTAATTAATTTTATTAGTAATTGTATTGTGGAATATTTTCTTGCGCTAACATATTGTATATAATGATTTGGTTTTCGATTTTGTTACTTGTTTAGAATTTTTTTCAAGTAATATTAATAATTTTTATAAATAATAATTTTAGAATTTAAATTTATGTAATTATGTAATTACATTTTATATAATTAAACAAAATATACATTGATATGAGAAATTAGACAAGAGAATAATTACTATTTTTTATTGTACAAACACACTTTACATTACACGTAGAATTACAATATCAATCAAACATGATATGTAAGAACCATAGTATTGTTATGGAGATCCATAACATACATTTATTCGGTTCTTTAAAGCATTACTTGAAAGCATGGTGGTGTTACTGAAAATAATTTTTGGAAAATTGATTGAATTTTTGAAAAAGTTGGTAATTTTTTTTTATATTTTGATGATTTCGAATAGAATATTTATTTAAAAAATTATCTTAAAATTATTTTCTAAAAGTTGTTTTTATTGAAACAACACAACATAAATATATTTATTATAAATATATAACATTTTCTTATAACAATTTAAATTTATTTTATAATAATTAATATCACATATAAACTTAATAATGAATCATGCTTAATTAAAATTTAATTTAAATTACATATATTACATAATATATGTTTGTTTCGTTGAAAAAAAGCTTTTATAAAATATTTTCATAAAATTTACCAAACTACAAAAAAAAAATTAATTTCTCCATAAAAGTAACCATTTTCAATTAAACAAATATAACCTTAGTTCGAGAAGCAAATGCACCACCATTCCGCAAACAAATCCCAGTGCTGCACTTGACCCTACAAGCGAAACAGCTGTGCATATCAACATTACAAAACATTCTCCCTTTGAATTCGTATCCCTGCAGGTCATTGCTAGCTCAATCCCTGCAAATAATAGTAAAACACCCAATATGCCAACGGGAAACCAATCCAAAATCCTCACTAAAGATGTTCCTAAAACCAAACCCAACACCAATTCGGCTGCACCTAGAATGACTATACACCCACCACTCCTGCCTCCAAACTTGTACTGCCCGGCTAGCCCACCTGCACCATGGCAGCATGGTATGGCACCAAACCAGCACCCCACCAAGTTCATTAGCCCCACGGTTATCGAAACCGAAGTAGCTGATAATTCCTTTCCTGGAAACAGATCTGATGAGAACTTGCAGACTGCAATCACTGAGTTCAGAATTGATAAGGGCAGTTGAGGAATGGTTCCCTTGATGAATCCTTGTTTCCATGCATGACTAGTGAATTGCACGACCTCCATTGATGAAGGTCCAAATTTAATGTCTTTCACCACGGCAGGCTTTCGTATGAATGCCAAAACTACGCCTAATAAGAAAACGATAAAAGCTGAAGGAATATTAGCCATTGTTTTCTTGATTCTCTTACTTCTCATATTCCTTTCTTCATCATCAACATTACTAGTCTCTCTTTCATTTCTTTCTTTACCCGCACCATTGATAACAATTATGAAACAAGCGCAAACAATAGCCAAAATCAGTCCATCCAATCCCACCCAATGCCTATTCTCTTCAGATTTCGATTTCGAAAAATCCTGAACCTTTCTAATGTACTTAATGGCAGTCATAGTAAATGCTAAGCCTTGTGACAACTGAATTCCCCTAACAACAGATAGAGGCATCAGTTTGTACACCAGCTGCATCAACCCTGTAGCACCCAAGACCAACAAGATTGCACCGGTACAAATCCCGGACGCCATTACTTCCGGGATATTAAAATCCGGACCATCTGATATAGCTACGGCTGCAATCGACTTCATGGGTTGGACAGGCAATGGAATACCATATATGGCGCCAGTGAGCATGTTGTAGACACCAGTGAATATCAATGTGGTGCCTAAGTTAAGGTCCTTGGCAAGTGTCAAGGCCAATACAATAGGAATATATGTGCCTAAGTCTCCCATGGCACCATTCAGTTCTGCCCATTTGGATCGAAAAACTAAGTTGCTTTTCACTTTGTGAATTAAGTTATCCAGTGAAAGAGAGGTGGGGTTGCTGTCTAAGTTTTCAGATGTTTGGGGGTTTTGAGACTCCATGGCTTTGAAATACGGCAGTGTGTATGGACTGAGAATGGAATGTGTGGATTTTATAGATGATAGCTATAATAAAGTGGAGATTTTCATTTTCCTTTTGATTCATGTGAAGCCAAATATGTGATGCTAAGCATACAATAAAAACAACACGTCAACTTTACTGTTAACACAACACTCCAGTTCTAAAATAAATTTAGTACACAAACTTATTACCATATTGAAGACCAAAATATTTACAAACCAATACTCCTTTCTTTAAATATTATTCTCTCTTTCATGTAATGTATGTACTATATATAAATAACGTTAAACTATAAGCCCTCTCACTTTTATATAATATATATCATATTATATATAAATAGTTTTAAAATGTAAACAGTCTTTCATGAATTTATTCAAGTGAAGAAACTTGAAAAAGTTCAAAAATAGAGATATATATAAATAACTTTAAATTATAAGTATTTTTTGTAAATTTTTTCAAATAAGAAAACTTAAAGAGCTAATAAAAATAGTAAGAAAAATGACACCTACTTATAGTGTAAGGCAATGCATTTCCACATAACTTTATTAAGAATAATTATCTCCCTATTCTCAAGATAAAGTATAATATCTTTTACTCGAACCGAGGGAGGGAGGGAGAGAGAGAGAGGGAGAAAGGAGGGAGGGAGAGAGTATTTTGAGGATACATCATACACATTATATATGTCAACCTTATTTATTGTTTCCAGTTCTAAAACAAACTTAGTACAATTCTAATCTAACAGCTTAACATTTAAAACAAACTTAGTATTATATTGGAATCGTTCTAATTCCGAAGTTCTGGGATTATTTCCAAACCAATACTCATTTCTTTAAATAATATTGTTTCTATATATATTATATATAAATAATTTTAAATTCTAAGTCCTCTCTTGTGAATTTATTCGAATGAAGAAATTTTGAAAAGTTGATTATTGTTTCTCTCTTTCATATAATATATATCATATTATATATAAATAACTTTTAACTATAAGATCTCTCGAAACTATAAAATGCTCATAAAAATAATAAGGTATATATAAATAATTAACTTTTAAATTATAAGCTTTTTCTCGTTAATTTCTTCAAATGAATTTTTTTTAAAGAGCCCATAAAAATAGTGAGAAAATGTAAACTTATTAATAATTTAGGTGTGAGCTATTGGAGTGTTCTTTAGTCAATATAAAATTTATGACACTTTTATTTCTCTATTTTAAAAATTATTATTACCATATAAATACAATTAATAGATAACAAAAATTTTAAAAAATCTAACCTAATAAATAACGAATAAATAAATAAAAAATATATAGAAATTACATTAAAAAAATAGAAATAGCCACTTGCAATCATTACATTCTTTTGTACCTTATTATATTAAATATATATGATAAGTATTTTCAAATAACTATTATTAATTATTATGTGGAAATTTTTTATCTACAAACTTGAAAGGCAATGTGTTTCCACAAAACTTTCCCTATTCCCAAGATAAAATACAAAGTTTGTTTTTTGAAGAGAAAATTTTGAATAATGACAAAAATCACTCAAAAAAAAAAAAATTATAATCAAGATACATCCTACATACTAACACATCATTCCTATTCTAAAACAAACTTAATTTAGTTCTACCTTAACAATTCCAACCTATCATTTCAAGCATTATTTAAGACAACAATTAAAACATATAGTTGTAGCCTAATAGTTTCAGCCTAACATTTAGAACAACATTTAAGACAAACTGCCTAACAGTTAAACATGTCAAACAAATTTAGTACTGTATTAGAATGATACTTAAAATAAATTGCCTAACATTTAAAACAAAACTTAGTATTGCATTGGATGCATGTGTGTGTTAGGACCAGAGTTGCTCAATGTTGATGTTTCAATCCTTGTTTAGACAACTTTTTTAAAATATCTATGTGAATATATAGATTTTTTTCGACAGTCCAAGTGTCACTAGATGTTGCCATTTTTTACTTGGACCTTCATATGTGTTTTTATTATAAGCAAATAAATCCTATGACATGTTTTAGTTTATCTCAAACTCTAGTGTGTAATTGTTTGAGGAAGATTAAGATCAACATGCTTTATCAATTAAGATTTATATTTATTCTTTTAATCCTTGGTGATTTATGAGCTAATGATTAATTGGTTTACCAGGCTTTATCTTAGGATAAACTTTGGAGTTTATTTATCAAGGATTGTTATGCTATTAAGGATGATTTTATCTCTACGAAATTCGATTTGGTTGGCTGCCTTATTTGGCTTATAAATAGGTAGCAGTTCGTATGCTGAAGTTGCATCTTTTTGGAGAGTGCTGTGCTAATATGCCGGTTTACTTTCTATTGATTTTCCTTTGTATTCTTGCACTCATTTTGTAACCATTTGTAAGTAAGGTATTTGGGTGAGTGGTTGTAACAAGTTGGGATGCAATTGCTTCTTTTGTAAGGGTAGATTAAGCTTTAGCCGGTAGACGGTTGGATCAATTGTTAAATAAATCATTCATTAGGTAAGACTTCGTAGAGTAAGATCGTTTTCGAATTACGTTAACAAACTTTGTGTGTTTATTTCTCCTTATATGCATTGTTTCATTATTGTTCTCTATCTTGTTCAACTTCATGTCTAGAGAATCTGTTTAGACAACAGATTGAACAAAAAGTAAATTGACTAGTTATTTTTAATGTGCATTAGCACATAGTTGTAGTTCAAAAAAAACTTATTACTATATTAGAATGCCTGGGTTCTAGGTTATTTCCAAACCATTTTCATATTGTACATATCATGTTATATATAAATAACTTTAAACTATAATTTTCTCTTTTAAAAATTTCTTTAAATGAAAAAACTTTAAAAAGCTGGTAAAAATATTGAGATATATATATATATAAATAATTTTAAATTATAAGTCATCTTTCATTAATTTCATCAAATGGAAAAGAAAAATTCTAAAGAGCTGAACAAAATAGTGAAAAATTTGATATTTATTTATAATTTAAGTGTAATTTATTAGAATGTTCTTTAATCAATATAAAATTTATAACATTTCTATTTCTATTATTTATAATATACATAAAAACACGTATTTTGAAAAAATTTTGAACTAACATATATTTTTTTTTATTTCATTATGAAATTTCATGAAAAATATTTTGGATGAAGCCCTTCTTGCAGGTACATGATTCTCGATTTCAACCATTTTTTTTTATATATTTCTGTGTTTATTAATTTAATTTAAATATCTTTTGTATTTAATAAATAAAAATATCTTTTGTATATATCGTAAACAACTTGCGTAAATATCTTCTTGGTAGTAATGAGGTTGCCTCGATGATAGTCATATTTACATTCATTAATTTTTGCTTATATGTTGAGGACATTTATTCTGATATTGGTTATATTTAATTGGGTGTAATAAATACGGGTTTATTTAAATTAAGTATCTTAAATATTTAATTTTTAGATATTAATAAAATAAAGTCACATCATTAAAATTATTTGAAAGGTTCGAAGGATTATACGTTTTAAAGGACAGTGGAGGATTAGAGTGATATTCAGAGAATCAAATTTAATTGCGGATTGTTTGGCTAAGGTTTGTCTTGCATGGAAGTCGAGCCTACAAATATTTGATGTGCCTCCTAATGAGGTTATGAGGGATCTTCAACAAGATAAAGTCTGTGGTGTAATTAAGTCATTAATATGATGTTGTAATTTGTTTTTATTGTTCATAAAAAAATACAAATAATATTATACACTTATCTATATATAACATCTTCTCTACCTTAATTTAACTTTAATTAAATTACATGAAAATAATTAAAATTTTAAAAATAAAAAGTTCAAAAAATCATAAGAAAAAATTGAAAAAACCTGAAATAAATAATTAAAATTTAACATATTATATATTTTTAACTCTTTTTATTTATTTCAATTTAAATTTATTAAGGTTTGATTTGTAAACATCCTAATTGTAATTTAACTAATTTGATGGTATTTTAACATTTATTAAGATTATCGATTGAGTCTTAACTAGAATGGTATGAACATTCTTGTCAATGTAGGAGGATATGGGTTCGAGTATGCTAAAACACATTATCCTCCTATTTATGAATTGAGAAGAGATTATGAATAGTTCTAACATTGTGTTAAAAAGAACATATATGATCGGAATATATAATGAAATAATTCAAAAAAATATTTATTAAAGTTAAAATGGATAATAGTAACAAGATTAAGTTTATCGATAATAATATTTTGATCTGTATTATATAATATAATATCTTAAATAAAAGTTTATCATAATAAATATTTTAGTACTATGTACTATTAAAGTTATGGCTTTACAAAGGGAAAATATTGAGTAATGTTAAAATATTTGAAGTTGTTGCAATGTGTTAAAAGGAAGTGTTGACTTCCTTCACTTTTATGAAAAAACAATAATTTGTCATATTTGGAATTCTATTTTATTTGATCTTATATTAGTTCAATTAAGATGTTATTCAACAATTATGAAACTATAAAAAATAGGTAATTTTAATTTTTTTTTTATTATGATATCAATTATGTCCGTATTATGGTTCATTGAGATTAATAATTTTTTCGAAAATTCGTGACCATCCCTCCTAATATCATCATCTCTAAAGTTTTAACACTAAGTTTGGATTTATTTAAACCATAACATACAAATGCTACATGGTTACTCTCCCTCATTTCATTTAAGAAGACTGGCCAATGAACCAAAAATGATAATTAAAAAAAAAATCTGAGGTAAAAAAAAATTTGTAAACAAAAAGGGAATGCAAGTAGTGAAGGAATGTGGACATGGAAAGGTATATGGGAAGATAGTATGAGATAGCATTAGCCCATGCATCAATGATGGAAAGGCAAATGGCACTGTGAATGTGGTGAAGCCTGAACCAGAGACTTGGTTTAACACAAGGCCAATGCATACAAGATTCACCTACCCGTGGCCATCAATGGAATTGGTGTACATTTATCCAACTCCAGCCAGCTTCCAACAAGTAGATATTATATGATAGTAATAACGTAAATAATGAATAGGATGTGCTTCATCCATTTTTTTTTCTTCTCTTTCACTCTTATCATTCACCCTTTATAAATAAAAATAAATGAGAATAAATTTTACATATAAAAAATATATATATACATACACATATATAAAATGTTTTACTACCATCCAAACATTAAAATTATATCGATTTTTCTAGAAAATCAATTCATTTAGTGTTTCAATTATTGGTTTGATTGCTGTACAAGCAACTCATTTGTCCCCTTCCTCTGATGAAATGATCTAATTGGATATTGTCCTTTTTCTTCCTTTCTAAGTTACCTTTCTTGCAATCTCTCACTCTCAGCATCACAACAAAACGACCCCATAAGACCATACCCTGTTCCCACTTCCCATAAACGGCCCAGAAGCTTCCATGTGCATGTAGTAGCTTCTTGCATTCACACCTTCTTCACATGTGTGGTCCTCCTTACTCGTCCACGTTTCATTCAATACTTCCCCCATTGCAAATATTAAATCCTTATTTTCCCTTATATTCAACTGAAACCAGATTACAAACCATCTTAAGCCCAACAAAAGAAATCACTCCTCTCACAACCTCAAACAATGGAAGTGGTGAAGAACTTGGACATCCAAAGATACATGGGAAAGTGGTACGAGATAGCTTCCTTCCCATCTTTCTTTCAACCTAAGAAGGGGGAGAACACCAGCGCTTTTTACACTCTGAACGAAGATGGGACAGTGCATGTGCTTAATGAGACTTTTGTTAATGGCAAGAAAGATTCCATAGAAGGCACCGCCTACAAGGCTGATCCCAAGAGTGAGGAAGCCAAGCTCAAAGTCAAATTCTACGTTCCTCCTTTCTTGCCTATCATTCCTGTTACTGGGGATTACTGGGTTTTATACATTGATGATGATTATCAATATGTTCTTGTTGGTGGTCCTACGAAGAAGTACCTTTGGGTACTATTATTATGCCTTTATTAATCCTTTCAATCACTCTTTCTAGTATGCAGTAGTTATAATTGTGGGTTATATTTGTTGCAGATATTATGCAGGCAGAAACATATGGATGAAGAAATCTACAACATGTTGGTGCAGAAGGCTAAAGACTTGGGGTATGATGTGAGCAAACTGCATAAGACACCACAAAGTGATTCTACACCAGAAGGAAAGGATGTCCCCCAAGAGAAAGGGTTTTGGTGGATAAAATCCCTGTTTGGGAAGTAGGAAAACATGAATCATGGTGAAGTGTACAAAAATAAATATATTGGCATCAAAATCCAGTTTGTGTCTTTTTTTATTGAAGTCGATTCTCATCTTGTGCTAGTGGTAGTGTCGTAAAGAGAGACATTGTTGTATGAATGTAAGCTTGTGTATTGTTATGTCCAAAGCTTCTGTATTGTTATATCCATACCTGAAGTGATGAATATTGATCCTCTGCCACTCTCTCAGATGTGATGTGACTGAATGCTTATCTATCTATCTACTACATAGGACGGGGGAGGTGGGGACTGTGGCCCACACAGCTACCGCTTCTCTCTCATCACGCGAAACCAACTTTTGTTTTATGGCGGGGAACGCTCATATCATGCGTTATAGCCATTCATGAATCATTAATCATATTAATATCCCCTCATATTTTTTTTTACTTGTTAATGTAAAAATTACCTGAAAATAAAAAGGTTATATTTAAGTTTTTAAATTTTTTAAATTTTAAAATTTTAATCTTGACACAAATAATAATAATTAATTTATTAATTAAATTTTTAATAAAAAATATATGAAAATAACAAAAATAATATGATATTACATACATGATAATATATTTATCACATTATATTTTGAAAATAATAAAATTTAACTGAATGGATTTAATAGTTACTGATTGATAAGAACTAAAATTTTAAAATCTGAAAAAAAACACAAGTACTAAAATGACCAAATTAAAATACAAAAAGTAAATTCACATTTTTCAAGATTAATAGCATAATTTAACCTAAAAAAAGAGGTGAAAACAAAAACATTATATATTGGTTTCAAAATAATTTTTAAAAGTTGATAGGAAATATTATATTAATTTTAAAAAACTGAAAATAGAAAAATTTTCGTTTAGTTTCAAAAACTTTTATTTAATCTATTTTATAAGGAAAATGAAGCATAGAAAAAAGACTTGATTTGTAGGTGCATATCGAGAGATACCGGTCGCTTATTTAAAACTAAATCCAGGCAATAATAATTTTCTTACAAAAGTAGTTCAAGTAAATTTCAATAACGTCTATCTATCTTTAGTACCAACACAAAACAACATCGCCAACCCCTTCATATTTTTATTAGAAGCAAAGTTATGTTGTATCATCACAACATAAGAACTGCAGGAAAAACAGGACATAAAATTTGGCTATTTCTCCTATCACACCCTACAAGTAATAAGGAATAAACCATATAAACAAATAACAGTTACCACCAGCTTCAGATGCTAACATCGCTGCATAGCTGTTTTTCTCTACAAGGTTTACAGTATACTACAACATTGATTGGTTTTCTTAGCCTGACTGTAGAACATCTGTTTCAATAACCAAAATAGGTTTCATGTTAGCAATTACATTTGGTCGTTCAATTCAGATGAAGATGTCACAATTTTATTAAAAAGGATGGATATGAGCATTGTTGTCATAAACCCACGATATTTAGGACAATTTGAAGACATAATCAGAGTATGCTGGACTTGACATAATGATATCAATTTACCTAGTAGTAAAGACAATAATAATCTCTAAAAGGGCATAAATGAGAAAGGGAGAGGAGATAAATTCAAAGTGACTACCATTAGAATAGTAACGATTAATAAAAAGGAACAATAAGAAATATAAGCCTCGCATATAGGATTATATTGTCTTGCGCATGTACCTGAGATGCCGCACTCAGATCTGAACTCTTCTCAACTAAACTGTCCAGCTTCTCACCTCGTGCAAGCACACTATCAATAGTTTGATGCTGCATCAAAATATAATCATTTCTATGAGTGAAAGAAGAATTAATAATCAATCAAAATGCTAACACAAGCATGCTAAAACTTTCAAGATTTCTTCAAGTTGCATTTTAAATGGCAAAAGTTTAATAGAAAACATAAACCATTAGCTAGCAAATATTCCTTTATAATCTTCAAGTTGAGAACATGGTAAGAAAACAAAGAGATGACACTTATTAAGTGCTTGATGTGCCCAACATATCAAACCAAGACAACATCTCTCGATGGACCTGAAATCAATTCCACAAGGAATTTGCAGCCAACTATTAGGAAGTATGAACTAATTTGAACAAATTGTATGCAAACAATGGAACCAAAATTCACTTTATTTGTCAGTAACCATTGACCTTTTCCTCTTTTCTAACTAGCCACTTGGCAGTTCATATGACCTAAACTTGAATATTTCACAACACTTCTCTCCCAACAATGACAATAGGCCACAAGTATATCAGCAAACCACTTTTCCAGTCATTTTCTGACAGCAGAATACGAAGGAGAAATAATTTATAAGATCCAAATGAAAAGGTACAAAATCAGTTTCCAAACATCACCCCTAGTTAATCCCACAATGACCATTACTAATTTGTTCTTTAGAAACAAATCTTCCTTTGGAATCGTTATCATTGAATGACAACATTAAAGCAAAATATATACTAGTTCACTATGTATTAAAAATCTTTCTATTGAAATGATATCATTCATGACAATAAAGGAAAAAAACTTTTAAATATGAATAGCAGCGAAATGATCATTGAAGCCGAGGATTGCATAGTACGGTAGCTGAAAGCTAAAAGGAAAGCACACAAAATTGTCATATTTTTGCGCAAAAACAGCAAAATACTTACAAGGATGATTTTAGTTTCATCCAACTCCCTCTGAATTTTCAATAATTTATCTGCCTCTGCAGGGTCCTGAAAACAGAAAGAGGGTTATGGAAGGTTTTCTAAATGTAACTCCTATAAAGCTCCTGGTAACATGCTCTGAAAATAAATTGTGAAATTAATTTGAAAATTATAATTACACATCACATTAAAACACAGCAGAATGGCACGAGAAACAAAACAGACACCTGATATTTGGTCAAAGCATTATCCAAATAGGGCCAAGGTTCAGTGCTATCAGCTTGTGCAGTTCTCCATGATTCCCCAAAGTTTTTCTGATATTCATCTATCACCTGCCAAACATTACTATTTGAATTTCTTCAAAGAAACCAAAGAGGATACAACCTCGCAGATATATTTCACAACACCAAAACAAAGAACAATAAAAGTAATGCATACCAAATGTGATGATATGTGACCTGGACTCTTGACATCATCTTAAACTTTTAGTGTCAATACACACATCTACCTCCACCAATCCATCTGGTTATCACTATCAGGTTCAAAGAGAAGGAAACCGAACCCTATCCAGCTAAACATGAATCAAAAAGGATAACCATACCCAACATACGTGGCAGGCAACAAGCATAAACTTAAGTTAACAGTGGGCACCAATCAAAAGGTAGCATTTGAAGGAAAATTTTAGCTATTATTGCTATTTTTATATATCTCTTGAAACATAACAGTGTGCAAAAAAGCTGTGTGATAAATCTAAGAGTAGAGCCTGCTGATAAGGTTCCACGTGAAACAAAGGATCTGGTTAAGCCTGGAATTGAGCTGGAAAATGAGACTGAGCTTAGACTTAATCTTGGAAGTGCTGAGAAATGAGAATAAGCTGAAGGCTGAGCCAGGAAACGAAGAGAAGCAAAGAGCTGGGAAGATGGAACCTAATGGAGCTGCAAGGGAGCTAATATGTGATAGCTAGAGTACAAGCTGAGAGCTGGTAGGCAAAGTATCAGCCAGAGGGATGAGAATGAGGAAAGAAGCAGTGGTTACTGAGCTGGAATTAGGCCAATATCTAGAATTTGAAGCTCCTGTTGTAAATAGGACAACTGTCAATAATTAAATTATTGCTCCTATAAATTAGCTCATTTCACTGTAATCTAGTCTCTATTCATTTATTCATGTAAACAGTTGTAATCATGAATGAAGGTATCCTTTCTCTCTTTCATATATTCTTCTTCTCTCTTTTACTTTCTCCCATTTCCTGCTATAATCACAGTCTCGGGCTGTGACACCCTATAAAATTGTACTAAGAAAACTAGATGCAAACAATTGAAAACACCAATATTGCAGCCAGTAAGATTGGATGATATTGAAGCTTAAGACAAATCATGACACAGAGAATTCAATTACCTGGTTGAGAAGCGAAAAAGCACTTCGAACAGGGTAGTGATCATCCATAAATCCAATTGCACAAAGTCCATTTCTGTTGTAAGAATGTACCTTGTACTCTACAATAACATCACCAAACCAATAAATAAATAAATAAATTATTAATCATAATTTCTCATAGTCTCGTCATGATCAACCAAATCATCTTCTCAAACCTAAAATAGAAACGAAGTTAACAAAAACATAAAGATCACCCTATAACGTGAGAAATCTTTATTAATCGAGAGAAAACGCAAATGAATCATGATATTCGTTTTACTCGTAAAATCGAAAATTCAAAAAAGATCGCAATCTAAGACAAAATAGAAAACAAAAGATCCAAACACGATGTTCTTGATCCAACTACCACAGATATTGGTAATCGACGATAACAACACTATCCTAAAACACAAAATTGAGAATGGTTCGAAGCGGACGGACCTTCGTGCTGGACGGACTGGCGCTGACCAGGAGGGGTTCGTTTGGCGACGGTTCGAGAAACAAAGACAATAAACTCCCGAACGCTTGACCTTTGGAAGAAACCGAAATGGCTCACATCGCAAGCATTGGCTAGAATTATCGGATCGGCTCCTTCCGGCATGCACTTCAACATCAATAACGCCGTGATCTTCATCTTTCTCTTTCTCTCTCAATTTCCCCTAACCCACAATTTTTTTTGGACAAAGATCTTTTTTCTTTATCTTTCTCTCTGCAAAAAGGGAAAGAAAATGTTTTTATTTTTCGTGTTTGGATTCGTAAAAAAGGAGAGTCGATGATTTTTCAGTTTTCTTTTTACGATTCTTTGCAATCGCCTTGGCTGCCTCGATTTTAATTTGATTTAATTCTACTTTTAGTCCTTATATTATTTAATATTTAAAATTTAATTTATCTATTTTAATTTGATATAATTTGATCCTTTTGATAATACTATTAATAGTTTCAAATTGATAACTTTATTAATTACTGCAGTTAAATTGATTATTTTGATTTTCTAAAATAATCCTGAGAATTTGATTGATATGAAAACTTATTACTAGTTGAATATGGCTGACTACGTAATTTTGATTTTGTAATCGAAATATAGTTTAAAATTTTACGTGATCACTTCAATGTAGCAACTAATATTGTTACCAATTTAGTCCTATTAATAACATTGTAAAAGCAGAATACTCAATTTATGTTAATTAATGTAAATATTTAGATTTAGATTTCAGCATAAAGGAAGTATTAACATTATTGTTAATTATATCGGTTTGGAGGAAGTTTGATAGATCAAGACTGTTGATCTATTTTGTTCCACAAGAATCTTGCACAATGGCAGTCAGGAGCGAAGCCAGGGGGTCTGGCATGGCCCGGCCCCCTAAAATGTAAAATTGCATTTTAGCCTTTTAAAATTTTTTAAAAATTTTAAATTAGTAAAGGTAAAATTACACTTTAGCCTCCCCTAAAATTATAAAAATTCAATTTAATCCTTTACAAATTATAAAAATATAAACTATAAAAAATTAAAATTTCATCCTGCCCCCTAAAAAATTTTTCTGGCTTCGCCCATGATGGCAGTTCAATTTTGGTTTAAATTTGTAAGAGGTGTTTGTATTCTTTTAAAACTTAAAATTTAATCCTATATTGTTTTATTTACAATTTTTGGTCTCTACATCTAATTTTGCGAGATGATTGACATGGCAATTATGAAAAAGGTAAACAAAATTTTTAGCCCTAATTTTTACGGACCTCATAGCCCGCCTCAATTTTTAGATAGGAGGATAACACATTTTAGTGCAGTCAAATCCATATTCTCCTACACTAACAACAATATCAATGTCAATCGAGCTAAAACTCAATCAACAATTCTTTCTTATTTAAATTTAATTATAATAAATAAATATTAGTATAAAATATTTTAAAATTTATTATTAAAAAATAAAATAGACCGAGCCAAGTTAAGCCATGATTGGGTTGATTGAGATGAACGGACTACCTAACTAATGAATACCTTTATTTACCATTCAAAGTGCAACTAACATATTTCTTTTTAAAAAAAAATCATTTTTTCATAAATTTAGAAATTTTAAAATGACTTTTTAAATTTTTTTTTTCTTTTTAGAAAAGAAAATATTTTTTTATTAATAAAAATTATTTTTTATACTTTTAAAGTAAACCAAAATTAAAAAATAATAAACGCTGATGGTTTAAACATCAACGATTTAACAACAAAATGGAATGAAGGAAATAAAATTTTTAGTTAAAATTAAAATATATGAAGTAAATTTTAGAAGAGTATAGGATCCCACAGATTTAAACCTTCCATTTTCATACATTTGAAGGTGGAGCTGCAGTCAAATTAAAAGTAACGTTGGGCTGTCCATGAACTATAAATATAACTCACTGAGCAAAATGAATCAAATTCTGTCCATGAACCTTCTAAAATTTAACAAATATATTATAATTGAAAATAACTTGTTATTTGGTTAATATTTGATGCAGACTGTGAATAATTCTTTCTACTGTCAATAAATGTCTAAAAATAAATTTACTTACCTTCGTCTACTATGAATGATGCATTGATTGATAAACAAAGTTTTCAACTGCGAAAGAAAAAGGGCAAATAGTGGTTCAGTTTAGTTACAATGAAGGTTCAGATTCTAAAATATGCCGCTGGGTATCCTTCACCAGCGAGGAAACACACAAACCAAACACAGAAAGAAAATAGGGAGAAGGGGTTGGAAATGGTGAGACTCAGATTCTCCTCTTTTCAAGACAGGTAAAGGAACAAGGCCTGTAGCTGCAAGAAAGACAATTTTCGCCAATGGTTTCACTGTAGTACATCTAACAGGTCTGTGTTCTAAAACAAAATCTTGCTACTGCTAACTTGCATGTAGGAACAAGCTGAACAATGACAACCAAAAGGTAAATTTACTGTACATTGAATGCCTTCTACAGGAATTGTTGAAGAATTGAAGGACAGCCAAGAGAAGAAGCTCAAACGAAATGGAAATATTGGAAGCAAATAAGTACTGGATTCAAACATTTATTTTTACATGACCTGTCTGCCCCTTTGTTGAACTACAATTTTATTGACGATCTCCCCTGCTGAGGTAACAAAGTAGGTCACCTGACATAGAAGAAAAGATTCAGTCATCCAATGCCTAATACCAATATTAATGGCTGATTTTGAAGTTCAAAGAACCTATAAGTTACTTCGGGCATAAACTATGATCAATTGAAAATGAATAGAGTACTTACCATCTCCAGTGAGCCGAGTCTATGGAGAAGAAACCCATTAGTCATTTCTCTGAGGAACAGAAAGACAAAAATGTTCGTCTCAAATTAATATTCGAAATAGAAAACAGGATTGGCAAGAGGTTTTCGAGAATTTAACTCACGTTCTAATTCGGTATCTTCCATTGCCAGAACCCAAAAGGGAGTTCTCTTTAATCAAACCTGGGTTACCTATATAAGCAACATTATCTTGAAGGGCATAGCTAAAGCAACCTTGCTGGCTTAGGTAAACATTCTAGACACAAGCACAAAAATTTGAGTCAGTCTAAGCATCAAGATTACCAGAAATGTCATGGTGAATGAAAATAAATGTTTTTTTTTTAAATCCATTCAATTTTTATGGGGATGGTGGAGTTCATAATGCTGAATTTGAATAAGCCTCACCACTCCGAACTTCACGAATATATGGTGTAGAGGCTCATTAATCAGTTTTGCAGTAAATTCTTCCTCATTCTCTTTACATGCGACCAATGGGTGGAATCCAACTACCATGCGCCTGGATTCATAGATCTCAAATCCTTAACTACTGTTACGGATGGAAATCTATAAGCATTTAATAATAAGAAACTGAAACCCAAAGAAGCAACTTGTGGGAAAAAGCAGTCCAAGCCATGAAAATATGGAGTATTTCTTGAAGTTTTAACTTCAGCATGCAGGCTGAACAATTGCCACAGAACAAGAAATGCAAGGTCTCTAACTTAAACAACAGGTGCTAACTCAGCTGAGACTATATTTCAGTTCTGATCTATACTCTTATCACTGAGATCAGAAAACTTGTCAAAGCTAAGTAGACTACTGCAAGACTGAAGCATGACCAGCCAAGAAGATATAGTCTCATTTACCAGTCACTTGTAGTTGCTTTTAATGTCCTCGTTAGCCAATTTGACAAATTGCCCCTCTTGCCACTCGGTGATCCCACAACCACTGTGTCCTTACAGTTTCATAATGAGCCCAAATTAGAGGAAAGAAGACAGATCATTAACACAAATAATCATGCTCATAAATAAGACAGAAAGCAAGTGAATAATTTCTTGAAAGTACACTTCAGTAATCATACTCAAGCTCTAACATGTAGGGCCTCTGACCACGGTAATAGCCAGATAGCCAATCTATAAGGTTTAAAACCAAGAACTATAATAGAAAAGTAGGTTAAACAACTAATGATAATGACATAAGCGCCACCAAACTCGGTATACTAAGTGATGGTGCAGGGGTTAGTACTTAGTAGTATTTTCTTTTTACATCTCATCATACTCGCAGTGAACAAAGAATTTAAACGCTGGATCTGACAAACAAGTAACCACCTGCAATGAAGCAGTACTCAAACTGAGAATATCTAACATTCTCCCATGGGGTAGTTTGACCTGATGGAGAAAGCAACCGAATCCATCATGTTTAGAACCTCCAGTGGTATACCTACAAGCACCATTATCCATAACTATTCACTGAAGCAACGCTGCCAGATGAATGCAAATATGCTTATGCAACCAAGTGAAAGACTTGATTAGCATGGAGATTGTATACCAGGGGACATTCAATAAGGGAGAGAGCCTGGTCACCTGCAAAGCATATATTTGGATTCATTAGTATGGAAACCAAGCCAGAAACAATTTGTATATTAATCTTATTGAAAACAAATTTCACTGTATATGGAAAAAATGCAGAGAGGACTTACGTTCTGCGTGAGTGGATCGTCCTCACCAAGCTCGCTAATATTCACCACAAACTTCAAATCATAAACTTTGGCCACATTCCCCATCTTTATGAAGGACAATAAATTTAGTCAAACCAGGAAATTGACACAACAAATGCTCTGATGCAACTACCAATTATAATTTGATTCAATCATATCAGATAGAGAGAATAAAAATAGGGAATTAAAGCCAACATGGGTTGGTTCAATTGGTTGAGTAATCATAAACACCTTGACAAGCACCATGTCCCATGATCAATAAGTACCACTTTTATGACCAAAAGAAAGAAAATCAGGTAAACGGAACGAAAAACATGAGAAGGCCACCCACAACCACTGATTCAGCATCAAAATCCCTGTTTGATTATTCATCGTAAATACTCTTTCCGCTATAAACATTACAGCTTAAGATATAGAAAAGCCACAACTCCTGTTTTCTGTTCATCTTATTGAAATTCAACACTCATCAACTCCATAAGCATAATTACTCTTGTGCCCAAAGAAACAAACCCAGAAGTGACTTGACAATTTATGAATTCTCCATCGGGATAGAAACTTGGACGAGAAAATAAGACGAAAACGAAAGCGAAAACAGAGGAAAGAGGAAAGAAACAGAGGAACAAACCAGTTTGAGAAGATGGGTCTGTTCTTGAAGTGATCTAAAGCCACCTCTAACGCTGATAAAGTACAGGTCAAAGGGGCTACCATTATCATTGTAGACCAACTTTTGAGGCTGACCCAAGTTGAGAACAATGTAGAGAGCAAAGCAAAGCGATAGCTGAATACCCAAAGTACGAAGCCACGATGTTGTTGATCTCTCCATTTCTACCTCTGCAAAATCTATTGCTTTGATTGATTGATAGATCGATCGATCGACCTATCGAGTTATAATAATAAACATGAGAGCAAAGCCAATATCTGAGATCTGACAGTTACATTTGTTTTAGCTTTGATTCCTGATAAGCTTGTCACATGGTACAATTATTCCACTAAAAGACGCAATTAATGCCATAATAATTTACGTCAGGACAAGGAAATTAAAAAGCTTATCAGTTAATAAAACACTTAATAGTCAGTTCATTTGTCCTTTCTCTATTGGCAACTGATACAACACTTGAAAGAAATTCAATAATTCGAATTTCAAGATCTACATTCTCTATCTGGGTACCCATTTTTTAATGTAAAAAAAAAAACGAATATATTGATAAAATTTAATCAACCATGGGTATACAAATAAAGGAGCCAAGCTCTCTCATCCATCCCATCTTTCTCTATAGCCATGGCAAAAGCAAAGTATCTCATCTACTTGCTGGTTAGCACCAATGGTGTAGGCAAAGAAAACAAGTTCCTGCTCTGTTGCCGTCAACTTCTACATAGGCCCAAAAGGACCCTGTCACCAACTCTGATCAATACATCCCAAATTAACAGTAAATGGAATATGTGCCACCACTTATGACTAATTCAATGTTACATTCTCTAGTATATACACGTAGTATTGAGAGAAAAAAGTACATGGCGGCGGCACTGTTACAATCTCATACGTGATATGAACGTATTAATAGTACATGAACATTTCAGGAACCCTTATGGCAGGACCTTTGGGGTCCAATAATTAAAGATCTTGCAGCACAGCAACAATGTGGGCTTACTTATTCCACTATTACTTGCTGATCCACCTTCGTTTTCGGGCTGGTCTCTCCGGCTTAACTTCGGAATCCACAGGAGTTTCATTCTTGGCTGAAGGCAATGCCTCGCTCTCCATTTTCTTTATTGCCATGGCATCTTTTTCCTTGGGCATTGGAAGTTTGAATCTCTCACTTCGCTTCTTCAGCTTCTCGACAGTGTCAAGATGCCGGTCGTCCAATGGCCTTGAATCGGTCTCCTTGGTCTCTGGCGCACCAGCAGTTTTATTGTCAGACAAAGGGTGATGGTTCTCAGCAGGCTCGACCAACTTACCAGGTTCATCTAGAGTTTTGTTTGATTCTGCGGCATCCACATTATCAATCTTCTCAATCTCCTTGAACTTTGAAGAAGCAGATGACTTGCTATTGATACTGTAATCCCTTTCCTTATGGCTTGTCCAACGTTCCAATTTGGAGCGCCCCCGTTTTGACTCTTGCTGTTCATCATCTGAAGAAGGATGATCTCTATGTTTTTTGGAAGAGTTATAATGAACTGGATTCTCGTTCTTCTCAACACTTCTCAAACCCTAACCAAGCAAAAATGTAATAATAATAATGACACAAAACAATTATACCCGTTATTATAACAACAAAGTTAACAGATGGTTAAAAAAATAATGTAAATAGATGCGTTATGCAGCATGGCAATTCCATCATTTAATTGAGAAGGGACGCCATGGTTAACCTCCTACTAAAAACTGCATTTGAATACAATGTATTTATGATGGCACAGGAAAAGTCTAAAAACCAAAGTGCTTCGATTTAGATCATGTACCCGAAATCAAGCTTATTGTCAATGATAACTTACCATTTTCTTTCAAAAAGTGAAACCTTTACATAATAAAATGAAATGTTAAAAGAAGAATAAATTTGTTTATACAGTTGAAGGAGATTTACCGAGGAATCCTTCCTCTCAAAATCCCCTTTATCTGGAGGGTTTTAAGAAATGAAAAGTTGAAAGGTCTTCTCCCATCCCCCTCCCTAATTCCAAACAAAGCCTTAATGCAACTAAATAGATTATAAAATTCATAGCCAAACAGCAGAACCACAGAAATCACTTAGCAAGCCTCAAAAATGACAAGCGTTGACAGCCAAATACTATGGCAAAGAGAAGTTGCTAATCAATGAACAGAAAAATTCACGTCCAATGTGCCAAGCTTTATAAATAGCAGTAAATTATAAACATTGCATGCTGAAATTGCTGCCCAAACTGATTGCATGATCATAGGAATTCAGATGGAATGATGTGTTCTGCTTGGGGCATTATAAGAAAATGGACAATAAGCTATCAAAGAGAGGCCAAACACTACACAGTAAATCACCAGAACATGAATAGGACCAGAATTTGAGAAGCTGGGGAAGGGAGGCACTGCTCCTGAAACGGTACCTACCTTAATGACGAATTGTATTCCTAGCAAAAAAGATTCATGAATTATGGAGTTTTAACTTTTAAATTACTCTCAATCTAAGGTAAATATCTGGGACACAAGAAGTGAGCAGGCAACAACACAGTTCTCCAAACTCTTAACAGATATGCATGCATGCGTATATTGATTTTAAAATGCTTTAAAGACATCACAATCAAGTAATCAAAACCAGAATCTCTAATTTTGAAGAAACTGAATCAACTTCAATAGAAGATTATCTTCATATATAAGTATGCACATGTATTGGCTCATTCTGAGAAAATTGCCGTGGTATTTTTCTCCTTATTAAAGAAACATTATCTCCTAGAGTCTATGAAACATACCGTTTCATTGTAGTGACCACTTAAATCTTCCTGGTTTCTCTTGGCAGAGCCCAAACTGATTGGATCTCCATCTTCCGATTCTCTATTCTTCCTAGTGTTTTCTTTATGTTTCTTCTCATGCCCCCTTTGGCTATCTGAAGCATTGACAACTTGGTCACTCCGAGTACTTGACCTTTCCTGCCTGGATTTTCTCTCATCATTGCTAAATTGGTGCCCACGTGCATTCGAATCTTCACGTCCCCTATGACGTGAGAAACTTTCATCATCATTCCGATCCCTTCTCTTCACCTGCTCACTGTGGCGCGCCGTCTCTTTGAGTTGGTATTCTTTTCCAGAAACTTTATGTTCATCCTTTGCCCTGTTATGACCAACCCATGCTTTGTCTTCTGAACCACGTCCACTCCTCACAGTACCTCGTCCTTCTTCTCTCTCCCGTTTTGATAAACTTTCATCATGGGATTGCTTTAACCTATTCCAGTCATCCCTCTCTCGTTGCCTCTCAACCCTCTCTCTATGCAACCAAACCTCGTCTTTGTGCCGAACTGAATGATGATCAAAAATGTCTCTAATTCTTTGTTGCTCAACTCTCTTACGCGGGTCTAAAATGTCATCCCTTTCTCGCTTTCTGCGACTGCTGCTGGATTCTCTGTTTCCATGCAAGGTCTCCTCTTTGTCTGCGATGTCTCTCCTGACATGCTCCTCATCCTTCCTTCTTTTGCTGTGGTAATCATCTGCTGCTTCATACCTACTCTTCAAATTATCATCTCTTTCCCTATGTCTTGCACTGACATCCTTATCATGATGAACTTTATAAATGCCATTATCCAACTGTTTTCTAGAATGTGGATAATCATCTCTGTCACTCCTCTCACTTTCTCGGACCTTAGCCCTGTTCCTAGAACCCATTTCATCACGCTCTCTCTTCCTCAAGTCCTCAGTTCTACCTTTTTTGCTGTAAAAATCATCTTCTCTCTGTTGCCATGTAACATCAATATTGTCGCTCTCCCTTCGCCTATCCAAACCCTCCGTTTTGATGTGCAAACTATGTGGTGAGCTAGTGTCGTAGTCTCTAACAGGGTAAGAATCTCCTGGTTTACCTACAATCTGGCTTCTTTCAAACTCACATCTCGCATCACGATCTTTTCTCCGGAAATTCTGATCATGTTCATCCATATGCTTCTTGACAATCGGGACGCGAGAAGAACGTCCACCTTGAATAACTTCATCCTCAGCACCATCTCGCCATTTCTGATAATCTCTGCTGCTGCCAGATCTTGCTTCGCTATTTTCACTGATTCTTGCAGCCATGAAGTCCTCACCACCTTCTAGTTCTTGAAGCTTCTCTTGCTCTACTTGAGAACTTACTTCTTCATTTTTCTTAGGATCATGTGGACTCTCATCTTTACGGGGGTCATTTATCAGCTCATCCTTTTCTGTAACAGGGCTTCTATCAGCTGGCTCAAGCTCATCATCAACGTCATCCTTAACGAGGAGAGGAGATTTGTGACCCATGCTTTCAACAGATTCCTCCTCATGGGAATGGGTATCACTTAACTTGTCCCATTTACCTCGACTAGGTGTCATGTGAGGGGATCTCTCACGTGCTCTTCCCTGCCTATGCCTGCATGAAGAAGAGAGTTAGTGGCACTTATCCATGCATATGTAGCATGACCACCTAACTAACAAACTAAGACTTCAAGCTAACGGAAACCATAAAACTAAACAAAGACAATGAAGAAATCCTTGCTCAAAGTCAAATGCAACCTTTAACACCAGCTTCTATCTCTCACTTCCAAATTATGAGATTGATTATGAAGGCATGGAATTCAACCATGTAATCGGCTCATTAGCAAACAAGAAAGAGTCAATGATAACATCAACATAAATAATTTCCCATCACAGCACAACATTCTAGAGAGTAACGCGTCTGCTTAAAGAAAACCAACTATGATGAGAACTGCACAATGATATCAGTTTACATAGGACAATTTTGATTGCACAATGACATCAGTTTACGTTATGGACATCGTGATTCCCATTTATTTTCCTTTTCCCTTCAGATAAATAAAAACTACCACATCATCATTTTTGATAACTCCCAACATCCATCAAGTTCATCCATAGCTTCTCAGGGCATGAGAAAGCAGGTTTAGGCGTACTTCTTAACAATTAACATAGCAACTATCCATTCCACTGTAATGAATAATCAGTTTATCCCAACTATATCTTGCTTACATTTTTCCACATAAATTATGCAAACAGAAAAGTAAACAAATTAGAACAGAACCAGAACTAAGCAAATGTCAGGTCATGTTTGAAGCGGACAACATCATGCTACATGAAGCAGTGCAGAATCACAAAAAAGCAACACAATAGATTATATTTGATAATATTATTAAGCCAAATGAAATGACAATAAATTAATAAAAGATTAATACCTCTCATCACGAGGACTGCCAAAGTTTCCATTATGATACATAGGACTCTGGCTCCTAAATCCAGGACCATATGAGCGTGATGTTTCCCCACAGACGGGCAAAATGCCATCATCTTCAGGAACATTAGTCCGAACAGAGTTCATAGTTCTTTCAACTAGCTCCCTCTTTCGACTGCTATAAGCATCCGGAAAACCATTAACATATTCAGTATCTTCATGTGCAATATCAGCTTCAGATGCAAGATCTCCTCTAAGATCCTCCCTTGGCATATCATTTTCTGTTCGGTCTTCAACAGCATTGCCAGTGGAGGAATCATCGTCTAGAGTATCCTGACAAACAATCTGTATACACAATTAAGAGTTAATTTTTATTGGCAAAAGCAGCACATAGATGCAAAATAAGACTTGGAGTAAGTGCAATTGAAACAAGGTTTCACTGTTAACCTCAATAATTGCATCTGAATCACGGATACGAGGTGGCCGAGTATCAATGGAGGGAAGGCGTTCCCCAGAGCCTCCCTCGACCTGTATTGCTCTCCCAGTTGGCTGGTACAGTAAATAAAAAATTAAGTTCTCAAACAGATAAATGGAATAGCACAAAGGTCTATAATAAATGGAACTGTTAATTAAAATCATAGGAAGATAAATATTGGACTAGCAATAGAAGAGAAGATATAGACAAAGATCTAGCACATATCATAAGACTTAAGAGTACAAGTATTTAAGGAGAAAATAAAAGCATGGTAGAAGACCGGACATCTAAGAGATGACTTTTAAATTATAGCATATCTACTGTGGAGCAGGTAACTGAAGCTTACTAGAGGTGGTCGCACTCGGGCAGTTCCTTTTGTCAAGTCATTTTGTCCACCATTTGACCTTCCAAGATTAGCAGTATCAACTGAAATATCTTGCCCAGTTGCTGCTGCCAATTCTGGAGGCAAATCTGGATCATAATCCTAGAAGAAACCAAGACAATTTTACCCTTATTAGCAATAGCAGAACAGCAGAAATCATGGCGTTAATCCAAGTACTCAACAATCAAAGGGAAACATTTTTTCAGATATGCATAAGCACCTAATTACCTGCTCTGTTCGCCCACTTTCATAAACACGAATCTTGCTTTGCATGGTTGTCTCCAAGCGACGTTGTTCCTACAAGATTTCAACATTCAACGTTCCAAGATCTTAGTTCCCACAAGAATTAAATATAAAGAATCACTGCAGTAATTACCAGTTGTTTGCAATAATCTTTCCAGCTCTCCTCATTTAGACTGAAGTTAAAGAAGTCTGAAAGATCAACACCAGGATATTTCCACGGCTTTTCTTCAAAACTGTCAATGTCAACATCAAATATTGTCCTGGATTCACATAGGGAATAAAAAAATTGTCAGGCAAAACAAGCAAAGAATTTAAAGAGTTTGCAAATGATATTTGAAGAATGAAATACAACAAATTCTGGCAGAAGACAAAATTATCCAGCAATAAGCAATTTATCTCCATATTCAGCTTCTACAAGCCAAAATTAAATGGATTTAGTATACAATGCATAAAATTTACACTATAACTAATGATAAACAATAACATAGTTCTAGAAAAATGAGTAATTACTTGTGAGAAGGAAGCGTGAAATCCAGTCCGCCACCAAAACCTCGCCCTGCCGTATTGTTACCCCAACCAGGCATTCCAAAATTAGGATGGAAACCTTTTTGCATAGAAGGACCAGCTTTCATTCCAGGTGGCCTCCAATCACCTCTACCACGACCGACCATGGCACTCATGCCTGGACGAACCTGAACTGGAGCTCCTCCAGGACCACCGGCAGTGGCTCCAGGCATTGGTGCTGCACCAGGTCTTACATACTGCATGAAGCAGAAAATAGATCACATCATCAATCAGGACTATAGTTAAAAAATAGCATAAACCCATAAAAAAGAAATGCGGTTATCATCCAGCAATTTTTTTTTCATTCTACTATAAAAAGTGCAGTACACAACAGATGATCAGAACCTTGACATGTAAAAGAGATTGCTATAAACTTTCCATTCAATAATACATTCAAGAAAAATACCAACATTAGCATCATGTAACCAAACGCTAATTTTATTGTAAAAGAGATTGCTAAATCAGAATCTCTTTATAGCAAGCACGACAAGATATACAAACAAAAAGCAAGGGCACATACACTGAAACCAAAATATCAATTATAATAAGAATCTCAAGCTGGAAATAACTTGACTTTTATGCCCAATGACAAAGGTTAGGTAAGTCAAATCAACTTCTATTTGAAACTAGTTTGGAACAAGTATGAAAAGAAAAAATTTCATCGAAGGTTCATGGTTGATCTAGCTTACGTTTCAAGAAACAGAACCATCATGCCCTCAACTATAATGTTTTCCCCTATAGTTACATCTCTTTTATCAACAGGTTTTTTAAACTTTTACTTTTCAGAAGCATCTAATTTGCTTTTGAGCAAAAGTTACTTGACAAAGTTATAAAAAAAAAGTGTTCTGACCACTGTTCATTTTCAACAGCTGCTACCAACAATTATTGGCTTAGAAGACAAGCAAAAGATAGATATATCTTCAGAAAGTATGCCAAAAAATGCATTAACTGTATTTGTAGTTTTGTAGCAAGTCCGCAAAGGTTTTGCTATTGAAACCATTAACTAATGAGCAACAGAACATTTGCAAATCAAAAGTTATTACCAAACGATTTTTTTTAACTATCACGTGATGTTTAGGATCAGGGATTGCCGGTTCATATCACCCTTTCTTACAACCTAAAAGTCAGTGTTGCATTAGTCAACAGTTCACGGTAAATTTGCCCCTTGAAATCAGTGAGATTTCAAGTGAAGCTCATGCTTTTGAGCCTACCACAAGTGCCATCAAAGGCTGGCCAAAAGATGAAGGCTCAGTTCGTGGATGAACATAATGATTTCTGACTGCAATTTAGAATCTTCAATATTTAAACATGATATCAAAGCAAAAAACATCGAAATATAATTTCCACCCAAATCCTTGCCACTTGGCCACAGATTTTTATTTTTAAAATATGACTTTTATTTATCATTCGGTTCTGTACAAAGTTTCCAAACCAATCACTAAAGAAATCCTAATCATTCATCAAATGATTGGGGCACATGACAAACAAAAACCCAATTTTTTTCTAAAGATTTCCATATTGTTTAGTTCAGCAACAGCAGCATCAACATGATAACACACTGACCTTAAACTGAGAATGAAACGGATGGAAACCATGACTGCTGTACCCAATTTTTGGTGCAACCACGCCCCCTCCTCCACTGCCAGCAGTGCCAACCTTCCCTACTTCTCCCCCTTCTTTCCTTTCCCCATCAGCAGTTTGCCCTCCTTCTTCACCCCAGTCCTGCTCCTCCATCCCTTGGTTTGCATCTGCATCAGCCACTATCACAAGCGGGTCCCCATCTTCGTCATCGTCGTCATCTTCCCCATTCACTCCTCTTTCCATAGCCATAGGCCCGTGGTTGTTGTCGTTTAACACTATCTGTAGATCATCGTCACTGTCACTATCCCAATCATCCCCTTCTCCATCCGCTTCCGCTTCCGCTTCCACTTGGCCGCTGCCTCTAAGTCCACCATCGCCTCCGTCATCGTTCCTTCCAGAATCTTCCTGGCGAACCGAATCGGTTAAACCCGGGATTATCGGGTCATCCAAGCCTGAGTCCTCAATCTCTTTACTACCCCCTTCTTCAATATCAAATACAACCTCTTTTCCAGAATCCAAAACCATTGGTTCGGGAGCTGAATTAGGGATCGAACCCAGAGCTGCTGCAGCGGCAACAGCAGGAGGAAGAACAGGATGCAACTTCAACGGCGCTAGGTTTTGAGAGTCCGGAATCGAACGTGAGGGCCCGAAGAGGATATCGTCGTCGTCGCCACCCTGAGATTGAGGATTGGAATCAATCGGACGGTGGAAATGGGAGGGTGTAGAAGGCTGAAGCGGTGGCGGAGCAGCGGAAGAGAAAGGCTTGAGAACGTCGGTGTATAGATCTCCGAACTCATCGTCGTCTTCCATCGGAATTCCTTAGAGAGAAGAAAAAAAGGGGGCGAGAGACAGAGGAAGAGAGAGTTAGGGGAAAGGGTTTTGATTTTATGATCTATTTGTTTTAGAGTAAATTACATTTGGCTTTTTGATCAAACTATATTCAATTTTTAATTTCGTTTTTATATATTTCATATCACTTTTTCAAAATTTCAGTTAATTTTTAATCTGATTTTATTTTATCTTCATTTTTTTATTTAAATTTTTGGTAACGCTCCATTTAATTCTAAGATTTTTTTTATCCAGTTTTAAGTTTCTGTTATTAATCTAATTTTTATATTTCTTTTTTCCATATTTTCCAAATATTTTATATAAATTATATATAATTATACCTTAATTACATACATGTTTATATGTAAATATAAATTTTAAATTTATTAATTAAGTTTAATAACTCAATTAAATAACTAAAGTTATTTTTAAATGTAATTATATAAAAAAAGTTAAAGATAAAATTAAAATCTTGCACCAATTGATAAGTGCCGATACATATCAATATAAGTTAATATTGACCAAACAAATCGAAATACATTGAATGTTTTATTAAAATAAACTCAAACTACTTGGTATCAATTTAAAAATAGAACTGTATTGACTATCATGTTGAGAGTCCAAAGATAATTAATTGACCAAAAGATCTAAATCCCACAAATGACACGAGATGAGTGGATAACAAATAGTTGTCAAAATCTAATAAAAGCACCCAATGATAGTCGGATGACAAAAAAAAATGTTGGAGGCTCATTCCTATCAAACCAAAGATGCATGTCTCGACCAATCACTTGTGTAAATAAGCTTCGTAAAACACATAAAAATCTGTAAATAATTTTAAGGAGATACAATAATGAGACACCTATGCATCAAAATCATTATTCTTAATTTATTTTTAGCCATTTTGTTGTCCAGACAAGACATCAACACTACTCAAAGGTAGGCACATGTCAAGTGTCCATGTACTAGATTGGTCTCATAAATTAAAGTATAAAATACCTGAGGACAATATGAAGGTGCTTGTTACAAGAACAAATACACTAAAGATGACTCACTATGAGAGTTCCATTTAGTATTTCACTTAAGTATCTATGAACATACTCTTGTATGTTAGTAGTGCAAATAATTCTCAAACCTATGACATTGACTTTCCTTTCTACATTACTTTTATGTATTGCAAAACGAGTTCATACGAATGGATGCTTAAGATAAGATGTTTTAAGTATGACATAAGTCATACAAAGGTGGTGGAGAGGTTTAAAAAAGATCAATCACCCCAAGTGATACGATGAAATATATCATAAATGCTCTTGATCAAAACTCCTTGGCCCAAGCAATTAATCTTAGTTAATACAATGAGTTGCAAAGACTAATATAAATAAGTGAAGGTAAACATGATGCCGTGCTTTTTGCTTATTTGAGATGTACGATGAAAGGATTGAATTACATAAAAATATTGAAGAATGAAATGTTTTATGAAAAAAGGAATTTTGACTTTTTTCAATAATTGGGGATCGTAATTCGTTGCTAGATCTCACCTTGCAAGTATAATTGAGAGCCTAATAGGCCGCAAGTTACGAAAATTCTGGAAATTAAAACAAAAGAGACTTAATTGAAAAGTTTAATAAAGCTTTAGGGATTTATAGTCTAAATAGCCAATAATTGGTTAAAAACTCTACCTTATATAACTCACTTAAGCCGCCCCTCCTAATACCATTGATGGTCAATTTTCCTTTGCGGCTTATCATGTGAAATTAAGCCATTAATCGAAAATAACATTCAATTGAGCTATCAATCGAATTTAAGCAGTCAATTAAACCATCATCCTTTGGTTTTTGAACAGTAGCAAGTTTCCGACAACCAAACTTGATGGTATACGAAAATTAAAAAAAGAAAAAGAAAAAGGGGTACATTAAAAATGTGTAAAGAAAATGATCCGGGTGGAATCCGTTAACAAAGCATTTTCGTTGCTCCATGATTGTTTGTTTCGATTAAAATCTTTGTTTTTGGACATTGAAGGAATTGGCAACACTGAAAAGTGGGGTAAAATTTCTTGGCTTTAGTTCCCTCAAGGAAAGTCAAAACAAGGGTGGGGAGATATTGGTTAATTAACATCTAATTCCGTTTCTAAATTGGTGATATTCACTTGGAGACCATCATGCACTTTTAAGAGTGAAGACACCATTGTTAGTAGAACTCCGAGCATTATTGGCAGAATCACAAAAACTTTGAAAGAGATATTTGTTATTATACCAATCAAAATTATATATAATTAATAGAAAAATATTAACATCATGATTAATTATTCTTAGTTGCTCACTTCTGAAATTGACAAAGATTAAATTACTCTGATCTTTTTAGAGGGACCAATTTGTTCAATTTCAAAATTGAGAGGGACTGGAGAAGTCCTTTTACCTAGAATAATCGAATTGAAAAATATGGACTAAACCTGTATAGTATATAACTAGTAGTTGAACTTAAACAAAGAGATTTAACTACTAATGTTTGGGTTAAGACTAAAATTTCAAAATTAAAAAAATACATGAACTAAACTTGACCAATTCAAAAAGTATAGGGACTAAATCCACAACTTAAAGAAAAGGGACTAATAATAAAATTTAACCAGAACTATTAGCTCTATGTACACTTGGCGTATTTCGTTCTTTGTCAACCAAAAAGTTATAATCCTGATTTGTGTGTGAGAGAGGGTTTAAATAATTTTATAACATTTAGTAAACCTTATTTTGATAGTCTTATTAAGCAAGCAAAACATCATGATTAAGTAACAGGCACTAGGAATCGGCCTCTCAAAGCAGTGCATTGCAGTGTCCCTTCTAATATGAAGCTTAGCAATAAAATCAACTACTCTATTTGCATCTCTCAAAATCTTCGCGAATTTAACTTCTCACCTGCATTGATGAAGTTCTTGAATATTGCGAACAAGAGTAATCGAGTGAGGATCCGTTGAGCTATCCGATATAAGCTGCACCACCATCTCAGAGTTACTCTGACAATGATCTTCTTGTGTCCTCGCTGCCAAGCTAGTTTTAAACCATCTCATACCGCCAGCAACTCAGTTTGCAAAACAGAACCTGAACAAACATATCTACTATATCCAAGTAGCCAATTTCCATGGTCGTCTCTTAGCAACCCCACCAGCTGCTGCCCAAGAATGGTTCAAGGCAACCACTCCGTCTGTGTTGAGTTTGACCCATCCTGGGGGAGGTAAAGTCCATCTCTTGGAAGAATCATTACCATTCTGCTGTGGAGAATTCAGATGATAGACCTGCGTCACATTCATAGCCCAACTTGAGCAGTGTTTCAACTCATCAACACTACAAGAATCATCCTAAAAAATGACTTGATTACGCTGCTTCCATATCCGCCAGTATGTAATAGTAAATAAAGTTCCCCAGGGTATAGAATTAACAAACCGTCCAGAATTATTATCAATATCATCCAACAACCAATCATTTAAACTCGAAGAATAGAAATTTTGTTTTGCAGCAGTAGAAACAAGATTTAACCAAACTGCTCTGGCAACTTGGCAATTACGCAAGGCATGAAGCACAGTCTCTTGATCAGCTCCACAAATTTGGCAAGTATCTGGAGTAAGATGTCATCACCAATACGCATACATTTAATAGAAAAGATATACACATGTAGAAATCTAAGAATAATGACAATAATAAACTAATAATACCTCATCTGATCGAGAGATATTTCATGGTTGAAATTGTATTAAAATCGAACTGCCACACGAAAGTGTCATAAAATGAGATTTTAGTTTCATTTTCGTGTGGCTCAAACCATGATAAAAGATATTAAAGTGTTGCCAAAACCCAGGTTTAAGCACACTGTAATATCATGCAATCACTCATAAGGCATCACTGCAATCAATCTTATTTTATTTGTCTTTATTTGCTGGTTTATGAGGTGTTAACCTTCTATTTCTGACTATATTTATACATTTCTAGAGGGGAAGAAAATGCAGCTTCAGAAAAGGAAAAATAATAATAAAACTTCAGTTAAAACAGAAAAATGGACGGCACACATAAATTACAACTGAAAATCAAAGAATTAAAGGAAAAACAACTAAAGGTGTTGGAATCCATGGGAGGTGGTAATGAATGATGAGGGAACGCAGAAAAAGCTGCAGGACATGGACATGGACATGGACATGGAATAAAAACGTAAGGCAAAGGTTGAGGCATTGGATTTTGGAAGACCCTGAACCTCTGAATGAATTGCTAACCCATATACGGGAAGTAAATGTGAAGGCATCTGAAGCCAGACTTTAGCATTGTAGGGGCTGCATGGGCATCAGGCTTATCATATTTTCTTTGATGATGTCCTCTTTCATAGCATACTCTAAAAGTAATATGGATAAGTTCTTGATATTGAACAAATAAGAACCTGTATCTAGAAAATAATGATGTTTTTACATGTTCTAGGAAGTTTTTGATGAGAAAAAAAGGAACAATGGGGTGAATGGTTTAAGAGGCTAGTAAGCCATTGCTTATGTAGTGTAGACTGCATAGTATTGATGGGAAACACAGGAAACAAAGTAAGGTCAAGGCTGTAGCCAGTTCTTTATTCCCTCTTCTCAAATGAATTTTCTAGAATAATAAACAACATGCCAAGGGCACAGCAAAAATTATATATATACATGTATCCTTTCTCATCATCCCCCTCTTCTCACCTTCCATTACAATAGGAACAGAATGATGATCAATGAATCTTACAGTTTATTCTTCTTAATCATGTTGATCAACAATAGGCAATAGCTTACCTCAGTCTGCATTCTACAATCCTGATACAGCTTCTGCTCCGCAAATGGCAATGTTGTGGAACCAAATCTTACAATGGCTCCTTGGCAACACTGAATTGTGGCTGTTGAACTGAGACACTTCGAAATAATTACAATGAATGAAACTTGCTAAAATGTCAGAGGCTTGATTAAAGCTTAGTAGGAGTGAAACAAAAACATATCAATAGTTCAAAACTACCATGAAAATTATCTCTCTATCTATTTATTATCATGATTTTGGAAAGCATGCTTACAATTTTATACTGAAAATCTCCAGGGGGAAAAGGGCCTCATCCTTTGGCTGGCCATTGTGAAACATTTCTATTACCATCCCTCCACCCTCTCCCTCCACTCATATGCATTTAACATTCTTTGATAACCAACAAGCGCAAAGCAAGTATAACAGTTCAATGAAATGATCAATGATATCCGTGCAGTAAGATGTGTAAAACAGGCTGATGATAAGATAAGAGATATTATAAGTAGATTGCAAATCGAACACAAAGTCTAACAAACAGTTTTTATTTCATAATTCTTTGATATTTAAGAAGTATTCTGTCAATTCTGAACAACCAAGACCATATAACAAACCAGCATATTTCTCAGTCGACCAACTAAAGAAGTTTTCTTTGATTTATTAGAGAGTATTCTGTCCATTCTCAACACCAAGACCATATAACACACCAGCATATTTCTCGGCCAAACCACTAAAGAAATTTTCTTTCAGTTTCATGAATGTACAACAAGTAAGCAAACTATCTGAACCAGCTTGGTGACAAATACCAATCCTCTCCACTTCTAACAGCTCTGCAAGCTTGTTCAACCCACCATGTAGGCTATTGCAAAACTTCATCAGATGCTTGATATCATATAGAGTCGGGAAATAAATCTTAATCAAACTAAAGAACCCTGTCTGTGTTTCAGGAAGATTCTTGCAAGTGAGCAACTTAAGCAAATACCCAAAATCGTAGCCGCTATGAAAAGTCACCCAATGCACATTATCATTCAAAACAATCCCAGATGACATTAACAATTCACTGAAGTCATGAGCACTAATGCCCTTTTCTTTGTTCTTCTGAAAATCAATGCCACTTTGAGACAAAAGCTCAATGGAGTCATTAGCATAGACATCCTCATTAGGATCGAATTCGCGGAAATTGAATTGCCAAACACAGTATTTATCAGTTCCACAAGTAGGCAAATTCCCTTTGGCATCAGAGAAAGTAAGACCCAACTGAATCAGTTTCAAAAGATCAACATTTGCTTTCAAGGTTTGGTAATTGTAATCAAAACTGCTCTTGAAATTGCCTATTGGGCGTAGAACAATGCCCGGGAACTCAGTGTCCATAGCAATGAACGGGTAATCATCCACAATATCTCGAATTAACTCGAATTCACAATTCAAATTCTCGTCCCAAACTTCCCTTATGTGAATTGATTCACTTTTCGGCAAAATCGACATCTTCCTTCGGAAAAAAAGAAAAAAAAGAGAGTAACAAAGCTTTGATTTCTCGAACAACTATATAAAGGGAAACAAAAAACCAATTCTCCAGAATCTGCAAATAACAACATAAAAAACCATTAAGTACGCATTTCTCCTTATCAACAGATAACAATAACCCATATCTTGAAAATCCAATCAAAGCCTTCAAATTTCAAAAAAAATTAGAAAGAAAAAAATGGACAATGAAGGTAAAGAACATGAGATCTTACCCTGGAAAACGTTGCAGCTGAGGGCAAAAAAAATATAAAAATGAGATTCGAATCGAAATCTGTAGGGGCTTTAGAAAGATGAAATGAATGACGGTAGGAGGAGGGTTTATGGATTCTTTTTTATGATTTTTTTTTCTTTTTTTGGTTTTCTTAAAGAAAATGACAAATTGAAATTTTGGGGGCGTATAAGTTTTCCTTTCTTTTTTTTTTTTTATAATAAAAATGGAATTTTATGGGATGAAGAAGATAAAGAAAGCTTTTATCCAAAAGCCTCCCTGTGCTTCACATTGTAACAGCATCAACATTGAAGAGATAAAATCATGAAGTGAGAGAAGAGAGAAAGACCAGGCGCTTTATATGACGAAGCTTTTATACCTATATACTTTTTTCACTTGCCTCCTCTGTTGCTTTCACCTTCCGCCATTGTATCGTTTCGGTTTTTATTTATTTATTTCTATTGCATTATGTTTATGGATATTATTTATTATTATTTTATGTTTATTTTTGTTATATGGTGGTATACTATATGGAAGGTCCAATCCTACAAGGTCCAATTCGACTATCCGACCTAAACTATGGTGATATAATCCTCATGCCACTTCGCTTTTGGAGTTTGAGCTTGTCAAGCCTTGCCCTTGCAGGCCAAACTCAACAAGTTTGGCCCGAATATCATGCTTTCAACTAATCATTGCATCCTTGAGACCCACACAATCTAAAGGAAATATATTGGGAAAATCCCTAAAGACACCCATCACCCATCACATATTCACATGCAATAACTCACTCGCCTAGTCTCTTCTCGCCCACCTTTAAATTCTTGAAAATTTGATCTTTGTTAAACAAAATAAAGTGAGATGTTTAAAAATTAATAATATATTTTTAAATATTTTTTTTATAATTTAAAATTTATATTTATTAAAAAATTAGTTCCATAACTAATTTTTTAATCAATAAATCAAATAAATTTTATAACTTAAAATTTCACCATTTAATTTTTGAGTTTATCCGAAAACCACTTTTGAAAAATCTTGATTTTATTTTATTTTAAAAAATCATACATGAAGAAAATTAGAAATCACTCTCAAAGTTGCTTTCATAGCTCAGTTGGTTAGAGCACCCGTTTAGTAAGCGGGAGGTCTTGAGTTCGACTCTCAATGAAAGCAATTTGCCTCCTTTTTGGCTATCCCCTGTTTTATGGGATTTCCTTCGTTGACAAATTCGCTGTACTCTCGCCGTTGTCGGCGTTCGCAACCGCCTTCAGAGCTCTAAAATTAAAACCCTAAAACCCAATTTCTCGTTAAACCAAATCCCTAATTCACCCTCTTTCTCCTTCCCCGCTCCTCGGCGGAGGCGATGGCGGAGCCACCGGAGTCGAGTCTCGCGACTGTTACCTCAAGATGTACGCTGTTAAAAAGCCCGACAAAGTCGACCCGAATGAGCAAAGGTTCGGTAAGTGACTCAATTGCGCTTTATCCAATGAACCCTTAAGAGAACCTTGCGTCATTGATAAACTAGGCAATATTTTTAACAAGGAAGCTCTTGTCAAGCTTTGTTGGGCAAGAAGTTTCCCTAAGGGTTCAGACATATTAAGGGTTTTAAAGGTATCATTAATATTAAGTTGATGGTGCCGTGTTTCAGTGCCCGATTATGGGGCTTGAATTTAATGGGAAGTATAAGTTTTTTGGATTATAGAACTGCGGGCATGTGGTTAGTGCTAAGGCTTTGAAAGAGGTGAAGTCATCAGCTTGCTTGGTTTGCCATAAGGAGTTTGTGGAGTCTGATAAGGTGGTGATTAATGGGAGTGAGGCGGAGGTAGCTGCTTTGAGGGAGATGATGAAGGAAGAGAAGGCAAAAACGGTGACGGGGAAGAAGAAACGAGGGATGGATGTTCTGGATGGGGAGAAGGGCTTTAAGGGATTGAGTAATGGTGAGATGAAGAAGTTTAGAGCTGTGGATGCGGCACAGGCTCATGCTACTAAGGAAGTATATGCTTTGATATTTACTTCTTCGAAGAAGTCCGATTTTAAGGAAACTTTTACGTGCAGATCACTCCCACTCGGTCGAAACTGATGATAGGCTGGTATTATTCTCTCTTCTATGCTAGTTCATGAAGGGAGAATATTGATGTTGTTTGAGTTGTATTTTTAGGTTCTTATATGTATGTGGGTGTATATATTGAAACTAAATTTAGATATACTTGTTTAACCTAATTTTAGTGGGTATGTAATTTCGATTGATTGTGTAGTGTATTTTGGTAGACACCGTTGAATTTGGGCTTTGGTCCTCAAACATGGAGGAGAAGAGGAATGGGTGTTGGGGATCGGGAGAAGGGCTTTAAAGGATTGAATAATGGTGAGATGAAGAAGTTTAGAGCTGCGGATATGGTGCCAGCTAATGCTACTAAGGAAGTTTATTATTCCATATTTTACTACTTAGAAGTCGGATTTTAAGGGAACTCTTACGTGTAGATCACTCCGCTGGGTTGAGATTGATGGAATGGTATGATTCTATTCCAAATTTTTGGGTTCTTATACATGTTGAAATTGAATTGTAATATACTTGTATGAACCTAATTTTAGTACATATGTAAATTCAATTGATTATGAAGTGCATAACATGCTTTGTTGCTTGCTCTGATATGATGTATTTTGGAAGACTGTTGAATTTGGTGTTTGTTTTTCAACATAGGCCTTCTCTCCCTAGAAGCTATTGATTTCAGCAAAAGTGCAATCAGGTCGGAGAAATAATCAAGGCAAGAGATAGACAAGTCCTGGCAATCCCTAGGAAGTCTCATGAAAGGACCTTAGTATATGTGGAATGGAATAACATGTCAAGTCTAAAGCATGTAAATTTGTTTCATAAACTAAAGTATCAGTACGAATTAACTTATACATGATGCAGATGCTCTAACCTTTTTCTAACATTTGAACATTTAAGTGAAGCTCAGAAGGTAAAACAGGTAAATACCTGAGGAGGATAGTTGTTTATATGTGCACGTACATATGATCACCTTTTAGGGACACTTAAAATGTATAGAATTGAGCTTATAAAAATTGGCATTTCTTCAATCACAGACAGGCAAACCAATTTGAGTGAAGACTCTGGATTGCAATTCTTGAATGTATGTATAAATAATCAAGTTTTTAATTGTTAAATCATCAATTAACAAGTATTTTCCCTTTTTTTTTTTGAAGTAATTCACACAACTTAAAAAAAAAAAAAAGACAACTTTAGATATTCTTATTTATCGATGTATATTTGTTTCACCATGGACATAAACTCTATCCAAAGTATATGACATCATTTTTGGCAAGGGCGAAGCCAGGGGTTGGCATGGGCCCAGCCCCCCTAAAATATAAATTTACTCTTTTGACTTTTAAAAAAAATTTTAAATTAGTAAAGGTAAAATTATATTTTGGCCCCCTTAAAATTATAAAATTTTGATTTAATCCTTTACAAATTATAAAGATATAAACTATAAAAAATTAAAATTTTATCCGGCCCTCCCTAAATATTTATTCTGGCTTCGACCCTGATTTTTGGCCCATAAAAGGTTTTTTTTTTTCATGATTAGTGAACAAAGCACTAATTTATCAGTGTCATCATTTAATCCAATGACATACTATACATAATATTAATACTGAAATGAATAAAAAAATCTGCATTGAATCTTGACATGTTTACGGATTAGACTACATTTAAAGTATAAAGATTCGTTCGAAATTTAAAGAGATTTGAGTAAAAATATTATGTCTGAAAAATGGGTTTATGTACAAAGTACAAATATGGAAAGAATAAAAGTAAAATTGATGAAAATTTAGCCTTTTATCTTTGAATATTGTTCTCTTGTCTTTTATTGAGTTTTTAGAGAACTATTTATATCCTCTCTTCAATTTGTAACCATTTGAGCTAGTTGGAGATTATTTCTAGTTGTTGAAAGTATTAAATTCATGCATTAATGACAGCCTGCAAGTGGGGGTACTGATATCTACAAGTGTAGTACTCGTATCTTGAAGAAAAATAGCCATTAGAAGCGCATGAGTATCGATAATACTATACCCTCTAGATAGTATTGTGTTTACTGATTTCCTGTATATCGATACCTAAAACTGTGTGTTGATACTGGGAGGTTACGTATCAATACATTCTTGTTGGATATTGATGCTATATCCCTCTAGAAAGTGTTATTAGATACTATTTGAAAGGTATCAAAACTTACCAGCCAGATACTGGTACTTGATTTAAAATTTGATTGAAAATGGGGCGAAAATATTTTTAAAAGATCTTAAAAGTACTTAAAAACATTTACAAAATGTTTGAAGGATAATAAATTGAATTTTTTTCAAGTTTGATTAATGAAATTTAAATATAATTTGTTATATTAAAATATTTAAAAATAAAGAATAACAAAAATTAATCTCATAAACATAAATAAAAATAAAGTAGAAAAATAGTTTCAGATTTATTGCCTTGGATCAAGTAGAGGAGAAGAGTAGTATATTTTATTCTAATTTGTTTAATTATATGTAGGTATAATTAAAAAAAATTAAAATTAGATCACAAAAACCCCTGTAACTAGAGAGTTAAACTAGTTGTTAACTAAGGTTAATAGTCATTAACATGAAGAATATTTAATGGAATCTGTTCATTGTAGTAATTTAAATATATATATATTTTTTGAATTAAACAGGACCAAAACCTAATTTTTCAACATTGTTCTGTACTTAATTGAATTTTGGTGCAGCAAATAATGGTTCTGGATTATGTTTTTATATATTGGATTGCTTTTTATTCTATGTTTAACATGCATAAAACACAGTCATATTTCCATAAAAGTATTGCAATTCAAGAGTTATTTCATTTAGATAAAATTCGATAGATTACTCAATTATATATATTTTTTTGTCACTTAATTATAAAAAGTTACAAAATGATCACTTAATTATTAGTAAATTCCTTTTTTGATTACTCAATTATAAAAAGTTAAAATATGGTCACCCAACTATTCAATTTTATCTTTTTTGGACACCAGCTGACAAACGTAAAAATAGAAATACCCAAAAGTCTAAGATAATTGGGTGACTAAAAAAGACAAAATTAAATAATTAAGTAATCATTTTATAACTTTTAAGGAAAAATATAATTTAAAAAAAAAATAAAGGATGCAAATGAATTAAAACATAATGAAAAGGTTTAAGTTTATGTTAAAAGATAATGAAAATACAAATTTCAGCTTTTAGTTTTTTTTTTTTTTTTAGGGACAAGTATTTGAAAGTTTTGTATTATAGTATGGTGTGGCCAAAAACAATGGGTAGAAATATTTGACTGGTTGTTGTGATCATTGGTCAAATTAATACAAAATCCACCAAACAGGGAAATAAATGCCAGTTTATTTTTTTGTGTGTAGCTCCTCAAGGTTGAATAATAGATTAATTAATGGGTGAATTTGGGTTGATTAGCAATGGTCCACTCATGGAACCATATGTATGCAGCTATCTACCACCTACACTCAAATATACTTTGTGCTTTACATCTTAAGATTCCAAACCACATTTAGAGTTGTAGGTCCAAATTAAAGGTTGACTTGAAAAATAAGAAAATTTAAATAAAATTATAAATTTAAAAAATAAATTTGGATAAAAAAAAGAAGAAGATACGTTTAGAAAACAAATCTGGCATCGAGTAAAGTTTTTTCTTGCCTAGACTTGGTTTAAATTTCCAATAATAATAAAAATCCTGCTACTTTTGTTACTGTTTTCTCACTATTTTGTTGTTAATATTTGGATATTATATAATACTTATTTTATTGTTAATTTTGCTACTATTATTTTCACATATTTTAAGTATAAATACTTTTTAAAATTTATTTTCAATTTACTGAGAAATATTTATTTTAATATTTTTAGTGTATTTAGTGTATTATAATTTTTAAAAATTTTTATATAAAAAAATTAATACGAGTCGAACTGGGTTCAGATTTTAATATTTTTATTCAAATCGAATTTGGACAAAATTTAGATGCATTTTTGAGCTCCACCCATAAACAACTCTACACCACACCAACCACTAATATAAATATATATATATATATATCAATTATTTAAATATGCATTACTTATTTAAAAAAAAGGATACGAATTAGAATATTTGAATTTATTGATATAAAATATTTACAATTTACAATTTATATATTTCTATGATATAAAATATTAATATCTTCCCTCCATGTTTTTGTGGGATTTCAACTTTTAAATATTAAATAAAATTTTTTGAAAATAAATTTTTGTTTCCCATTTTCAACTATTAAATATTAAATAAATAATTTTTCCAAGTTTATTAAATATTAATTTTTAAGCTCCACGTTTTTATTGGATTTCAACTCCTTTATTTTATTTATTTATGTCAGTCGAAAAAGGAGAGTGTAACTATTAACACAACAAGTTCACAATCCTAAGATAGGGAGATCCCTTCATTATTTTTTAAATTAAGAAAGCATTTTTAACTCCATGTTTTTGTTGGATTTTAATTTTTTAAATACAAAATAATTTTTTTGTGTGTGTTTTCAACCATTAAATATTAAATAAATAATTTTTTGACAAAATTTTTCCAAAATTTAAATATTTATTTTTTTTACTCCACGTTTTTGTTGGATTTCAACTTTTACATCTTGAATAAAAGATTTTGAAACTAAATAAAATTTTTTTTATTTTCAACTTTTAAATATTAAATAAATAAATATTTTTTTGATTTAACACTACAAATGGGGTTGACTGTTGGTAAAGGAATCCTTATATCGAATATAGTTCACAACCATTGGATAGGGAGTTCCAATAGTATCAGCTAACAGAAAATGAGAAAGACCATTAGGTGAGGAAGAAAAAACAGTTATAGTATGCTCAGTATTGAGTAGAGCATAATAAGAATATCAATTTTTATAAAGAAATTTTGCGGTTATTTTTTATATAATAATCTAGGAATATAAAAGATGGTGAGAGAAAAAAAAGAAGGGACTTTTGATTTGGTTTTCTGGTGTGTCGTGTAAATGAAATTCCACTATTATTTATAAGAGGTCTCACGTCTCTTTATAAAACTATAATTACTCAAAATGGATACTCATATATTTAGCAAAAAACATAAATATTCAATAGATATCTACTTGAATAATTATGATTATTTGTTAATAATCAACTGACATGACTTTTGGTTTCTTTTAACTTTTTATTTGTTCCAACAACGATGAACATGGTCCCAACTGCCATCAACGTTAATCTTATAACAACCACCTCAAAACCCGAGTATTTGTCAAATTCATGGCTAAACTTAGATAAAAAAAATTCAGCAACAATGTAAAAAAAATTTTTACCAAATTTAAATTCCAAAATGCGATTTAACCTTTTTCTTAATATTTTTTTATTAAAATGATATATTATTAAATAGTAAACGGCATATTTGTCATTTAAAATTTCTAAAATTAATTATTCAATATTTAAAGTCCTTATCAAAGTAAAAAATTAAGTTAATCGGTTTTTTATTAATTTAAATATTGACTAATTTTTCTGAAGATTGAAAATTTTGAAATTGTTTTTCTTTATTAAGATATTGGACGAATAATAGTATTTAAATTTGTTTGATTAATTTATGAATAAGGCTTAGTGCCAAACACCTAACTGGGGAAGGGGGAGACTTGGGGGAGAAGGGCACAGTAATCTATGCAGGATAGAATAGATAATATAAGGTATGGCAATGATGAGGATAACATTTTTCTGGTAAAAAGGAGAGGCCCTTCCATAAGGACCTACCTGCTCATTAATTCCTTACTTTAAATTCAGTTTTGTAGTTGTCGTGCAAGTTTCATATATGAAGATAAAATTTTAGCTCCCATGCAATTGGGAAGGTACTAAAAAACATTTGCCGAATCCTAAAAATAGAAACCATTTCGACAGGTTCAATTTTCTTTCCTATTATCTGATCATGTCTAAACTCTAAATTTGTTAACTTAGTCCCTGCAAAAACAGTCCAGGGACAAAGAATTAAAGCTAAACAGTTTTTGAGTACCCACATCTATTGCTGCTATCTCTTTTGTTTTTAATCAGATGATATAAAAAAGGAAAGGCTAAGAACATGTGAAGGGCTGAATCCAAAACGACAAAAACGAGGCTAAACAAACGTGTTAATTTTGTAAGCGAATGAGTGGTCAGCAAGAATGAATGTGATGTGATAAAAAAAAGGTTCAAGGTTAGAAACCATGTCTACTTGTAACTTGGCACATTGTGAACCACCTAACCCCAAACTCTTTTCTCCAAAGTAGCTGCAACCAAGGCAAGGAGTGGCTCACCTTCTCCCTATATATATGCATGCATATATCTAACTCACACCAGACACTCCATTATTCTCTCTGGTTCTTTAGGAAATCCAGAAAAACAAAAGTAGATAGAAGTAGATTTTTTCTTGTTTTTGATAATGGCTGGGACTGGTTTGTTTGCAGAGATATTGGATGGAGAGGTTTACAAGTACTATGCTGATGGAGAATGGAAGAAGTCTTCTTCAGCCAAAACTGTTGCCATTATTAATCCAACTACCAGAAAAACTCAGTACAAGGTTCAAGGTTATACAGCTAATCTTTGAAACTTATTAAGTTTGTTTCTTCTGCTAAATTGCTTTGTTGTTTTCTTTGTGTTTGCTATATAGTTGTTAAATCTGCAGCATGGATAGAACTGTACATAGCTTTAAATCAAGGCTAAATAGTTGATTAAATAAGCAAATCTTAGCATTAGCAGTTAACGGATAACTTTGAATAAAATGAAATGTTAGTTAAGAATGGCTTATGGTGAACTTATGTAGTTAAATTATTGATGGTGTTGAAAATAGCTTGTACACAAGAAGAAGTGAACAAGGTCATGGAATCAGCAAAAACTGCACAAAAGTCTTGGGCCAAGACTCCACTTTGGAAACGAGCTGAGCTACTTCATAAAGCTGCAGCCATCCTAAAGGAACATAAAGCACCAATTGCCGAGTGCCTGGTTAAAGAAATTGCAAAACCAGCCAAAGATGCAGTTACCGAGGTATATCATTGTCTATGAACTTGTTTAGTTCAAAAGTGAACAAAAATCAGTTTAACACAAACTGGTTTTTCATCTGATTTCTTGAAGGTTGTAAGGTCCGGGGATCTGGTTTCTTACACTGCTGAAGAGGGAGTTAGGATTCTTGGAGAAGGAAAGTTCTTGGTATCTGATAGTTTTCCAGGGAACGAAAGAACCAAATATTGCCTCACTTCCAAGGTAAAGTTTCATTGTCTGCAATTATATGGTTTCTAAACATGACACACTTATTGGTTCATATTTTGTATGTTTTGATGATGTAGTTCATGATGTAAAGTTGCATTTTAACTGCAGATCCCGCTTGGAGTAATTCTAGCCATTCCACCATTCAATTACCCTGTCAACCTTGCCGTTTCGAAAATCGCACCGGCTTTAATTGCAGGAAACTCCCTTGTACTCAAGCCACCTACACAGGTATTTGACAAAACACCAAGCTGATAACATAAGTTGAAACAAAATGAACTTTAATCGAATGGGATGGTTCTTCCTGTAGGGTGCTGTTTCAGCTCTTCATATGGTGCACTGCTTTCACTTGGCTGGCTTTCCCAAAGGGCTCATTAGCTGTGTGACAGGGAAAGGCTCTGAGATTGGTGATTTCCTTACTATGCATCCTGGAGTTAATTGTATAAGGTAATTCAAGTTCATGTTGTGGACTCCATTGGCTCCCCATTGATCATCCCATTTGTAACTTGTAATCTCCTTTTGCCTAGCTTCACTGGTGGAGACACTGGTATTGCTATCTCAAAGAAGGCAGGAATGGTCCCTCTTCAAATGGAATTGGGAGGAAAAGATGCTTGTATCGTACTCGAGGACGCCGACTTAGATTTAGTTGCTGCAAACATAATAAAAGGAGGATTTTCTTATAGGTTAGGGGCGGAAAACACTATGTTACATTGATTCTTTTCACTTCTACTACACATTATTATTATCTTTACTCTTTTGGTCCAACAACTATGACAGTGGCCAAAGATGCACTGCTGTTAAAGTTGTGTTGGTGATGGAATCTGTTGCTGATGTTCTGGTGGACAAAGTGAAGGCAAAAATCGCAAAGTTAACGGTTGGACCACCGGAGGATGACTGTGATATCACTCCGGTTGTGTCGGAATCATCTGCAAATTTCATTGAAGGGCTGGTCAAGGATGCCAAAGAGAAAGGAGCTACATTTTGTCAGGAGTACAAGAGAGATGGCAATCTTATATGGCCATTGTTGTTAGACAATGTTCGGCCTGATATGAGGATTGCATGGGAGGAACCATTCGGCCCGGTTTTGCCAGTTATAAGAATCAACTCCATTGAGGAAGGAATCCACCATTGCAATGCTAGCAACTTCGGTCTCCAGGCATACACACATACATAAAAAACTTATCAAATTTCCCAAAATCTTCTTTTCTCCCATGATAATGAAAAAGTACATGCAACATTTCAGGGATGTGTGTTCACTAAGGATGTCAACAAAGCAATATTGATTAGTGATGCAATGGAGACCGGGACAGTTCAGATTAATTCCGCACCGGCTCGAGGACCGGATCATTTCCCATTTCAGGTAAATAAAATCACCATGCTTGAAATAATGCTTTTTTCTTCATGTATTAGCAAAAAACTTAAAACAAAATGCTGTGCTAACAGGGTTTGAAAGATAGTGGAATTGGATCACAGGGAGTTACCAACAGCATTAACATGATGACAAAGATCAAGAGCACTGTCATCAATTTACCAACCCCATCTTATACTATGGGTTAGTATTGCCAATCAGGGAATACATATATACATACATACATACATACATACATACATCTAAATTAGTTAAAATCTTAGCTAAGATGGTAAATATGTATGTTTGAAGATTAGTTGCATATGATGTCTAGTGAATAAGAATAATGGAGACAGAGAACTCAGCAACCAGTTTATATTGGTTAGCTGATGAAGAAAAGAACAAAAATGATGCAGGCAATGGAGGACATTCCAAATTATGAGGACGTGAAGACGGCCTCTCATCTTTCATCATCATCATGATTCATGGTTTTGCAATTGGGCAAGGATTTTGTCTCCATTCTTCAAACTATTACAAATATTTCTTTGTTTGTTGTACTCCACTTGACAGTCTTATCCAACAAAAAAGATGTCACACCCTTTGCCTAAGCAATTTCAATTGATTCAAATAAAAACGCAGCTGCTTTTTATCTCAACGTCTCCAATTACTTTCGGATATAAATTGGTTAAATTATATTCTAGGTCACCCAACTTTATTTAAATTTCTTTTTAGTCACCTATCTATCTCAACTAGTTGTGTTAACTTTAAAATATAATGAGATGCTAAATTAAAATTTTATTATAATTTACAAACAGAGTTAGGAATCTTGCTCAAGCCCTAGCCATGAAGAAGGCAATGAACCCATCTAGCCATTTAGAAAGCTTCGTTCTAGGAAAAAAAAAGTTAAATTAAAAGGAAATAATAGGAAGAAAATAGTACTTTTTAATTAAAAGGAAGGTTTTTTTATTGGTATCTTTGAAGAGAGAAAATGGAGGATCTTCATCTATAATATATATAAAAGCGCGAGATTGAAAAGAAAATTAAATTAATAAAAATACTTTTTATTTTTTAAAGCTTCACATTTAAAAATAAAATTTTTTGAAATAAAATAGAAATGGTGATAATTATACATTTAAAAATAATTATAATTTATTAAAAATTAAAATTGTGAGAATTACACATTTAAAATAATTATAATTTAATTTACAATTATTAATTAAAAAATATTGTGCTAATTGTATCTAGAAAAAGTTATGCTCAATTTATTGATGTAATGTAAGATAAAATTATTACTGAATAAAATTCTAAACATCTTAATTATTATTTATTTAATATTAAATTTAATAAATTAATATATTTTAATTATATTCAAATAAAAAATATTATTTTATATTTATTACTACAATTTAAAAATAAAATATTTAAAAATTTGATTGAATATTAAAAGTCAATGTTTTTAAAAGCTTGAAATAAGAAGGTTCAAACACCATTGCCCCAGCCCATAAAAGAAAATTAAATATCCTCACATGGCATCACTTTAATATTTTTTATTTTTTTTATTCATGCTCATTTTATAATTTATATTTGAGATTTACGACTATCTATTATTATAATATTATCTTTAAATTATGATTTATTCATGTTTTCATTAATTAAAATAAATTTTCATATTAAAAAGGTACAACATTCCTTAGTACTCATATTTTATTTAAGTTTCATTTTTTTCTTGGTTTTTAGTTAAAGTCCCTTTGTAGTATTAGAAAGGACTATGAAATAATGTTAACCAATTTAAAAGATGTAAACCTTTAACAAACAAGATTTTTAAAAAAAAAATATTTAATTGAAAAAAAAATGAAAGCATATTTCTTAGTCAGAATAAAAATTAAGTGTTAGTATAATTTTCTCGACAATTAAGTCTACTTTAGTATCTATAATTTTTTATCTACTTTGGTTATTAAATTTGACAATTAGATCCATTTTTATCCCTGAACTTAGATGTTGTCAAGATTTGATGATGTAACCAATATTACTAGAATAAAACTGTATCAGACAGACCAAGAATTGATGTATATAACGATCCATACAAATGGGTTGAACCGATTAACTCGAAAATTGCTTGAAATTGTTAAATATCGAAAACTAGGACAAAAATTGAAAAATGAACGGGTTGAACCGGTTTAATAAAACAAATTTATTTTTAAATTCTTTGAGATATTTATGAATTTTTAATTATTTATTTAATTATTATTGGTCTAACGGTCGAACCGATCGAATTGGTTGAATCAAGAATTGATGATATGACATGTTCAACCACCAGTTTAGTTATTAAAACATTGAATATGACACTATGTCACCTGAAAATTTATATAAAATTTTAAATTTTCAAGTAATGATATGTCTCAATCTCGAAGTGCCAAATCATCAAGCTTTTATATTTTTCAAGTTTAGGATCAAAATGAATCTAGTTATCAAATTCAAATATTAAAATGAAAAAAAAATATAAACAAAATAAACCTGGTTACCAAAATTACAAATTATATAAAAATTAAAAATTAATTTAAAAAATGCTATTAAAATTCAAAATTACTTTTTACCAAATCTGGCTTTAATATATATATTTTAAATATATATATATATATATAAAATTATGTAACATAGACCTTAAATTATAAATTTTTTATTTTAAATCCCGAAATTTTATATAATTAAAGTAGCTATCTCTGTATATATTAATCCAAAAACTGATAAATGGAAAATATGGAATCGCTAAAGAAAGTAAAAAAAAAATAAAAGATTTGGAATCCTAAAGAAAGTAAAAAAAATAAAAGATTTGGAATCGCTAGCTTTAGCTAATAGATGCAAGAGCCTAATCACTGATCATACCAATAAATAGTACAATATCAGATCTGCTAGTATCAGCATATGTAGTAGGATCGTATCTAATATCCCTTGTTAACTCAACACCTGTACGTAGGCTTCCCTACTCCATACCTATTACCAAAATAAGGAGAAGGGCGATATGAACTCAGGTCTCTTTTATATAATATATCTCAGTTTTAAGTGAAATGGAACTTGTGTTGAAAGAAGATGGTTTGTCAGTCGTTTTAGTGCGTGTATATATGTATATATGTGTGTGTGAAATTTATTACTAAATGTAACTGTGAGAAAAACATGGAGGTTTATAAAAGGCTGCAACCCCATGTTTAGTGGAAAAGTAGGGTTCTCTTCTCCTTGTTCACATATTTACATCTATGTGCACGCATTTTAAGAGATGAAGAAACAGCATAGCCACTAAAAAGTTGTACATAGTGCTCCACTAATTAAATATATAAATAGATTGTATTGTTGGTTGATTTTGCAGCAAAGTCCGGCATGATTATGAAGTTCATTGTCAGTTAGCTCATCACTCACCAGTCGTCTGCATTAATCTGCATACCCACCCAAAGGCCCCCCTCTCTCCCACTTGCATAGAGTACTGTTGCTATATATGTCTCTGCTGGGAAAAGTAAGAGAATATATATAATATTTATGAAAATGGTTTTGAGAGTTTATGGTGGTATAAAATTTCTGACGGTAAAACAAAATGAAGTTTGTTTGTTTGCCGGAAACAAAAAAATATATTTAAAAATATAATTACGAAGTAATCACTTGTCCAGTACTGGTACTGCAGCCTTTAGTGGACATCTAAGGTTGCAATTGCTAAAAAAAGGGGTTACCCTATTTGCCTATGTATGCATAGTTGAACCAAACAAGAAGTACTATTACAGTCAAGGCCTAGCTAGAGATGCAATAATAGTGCTCGGTGCGGTACAAAAAGTACCTAGAGCTAGGATAGCTGATTTCATTGGTTCATCACTTGTTACCGGTGTATTGTAATGTATAGGAGAAGAATTATATAAAAGAATAATATTATCTCTTTTTAATAATTTAATATCGCATTAATAATTTTATTCACGCTTTAATTTTTCATTATCATCTTAACAACACTACTCCAAGATGATAGCAAGCAAGAGCACTTTTTAAATGCGTTTGGGAACAACAGTTTTTTTACTGGAAAAGCTAAAGGAGGTAATCTTGGAATAGTTCCATATCAGGAAAATTGGGGGCAAACCTTAACTTTTCTATGGAACATAAGTGCTCCATCTCCCTCTCCTTGTTGAACAAACAATGTATTTATGCTTGAGTGTGCAAAGTAGCACACTTCTTGCCAAAATATGTTATACGAGTGCAACTTTCATATAACTATTATTATACTTAAAACCTGTGTAACTTCACTGCCATTATTTACGTCTAGTTAATTTATCTGACTTCGCTAACCATTATCCTTAATAATCTCTTCTTCATAACCACTATTAGAAGGTTATAAATAAGGGACTGAATGTATATTTGAGAGTTTTGATTTTTTGACAAACTTATGTATATTCTAAATTCTCTTTGTAACTTTCTTCCAACAACTGTAAACAGCCATCGCTGTTTTCACTTTTCTTTACTTCCATCCCACCACTTGCCACTACGACCATCTCTCTACGACCCTTCCTATTATTAAATTGTAAGTTCCCATCACCAAAACAAAACAACTTGTGCTATTTGCGTGTGTATATATATATATATAGTTGGGCCAAACAAGAAGAAATATTACAGTCAAGGCTAGCTAAAGATGCAGTAATAGAGTCAAGTAGCTAAAGCTAGGGTAATGGTTTTCATTTACTCACCATGCAACACTATATTGCAATGCAGTCTCTAATTTATCTACATAAGTGTATATATAATTAAAATTGTATAAATAAGTAAGCATTTTGGAATTTTTTTTTTTTTTTTTTACTTCTTTTGCTTTATTTAGCTAAGTTGATATGGCAGGCTGTTGACACATTTAATAATTGTGGGACAAATGTTGTAAAGTAATAATATTCATAAAAGAATACAATCCAATTAAACAAGAGGATCCCTTTCTCCCAAAAATTGAAATGTAGAAAAAACATGTAACTAGAAAATCTCAATAAAATTTATTGTTGAAATGTATTTAATATAGTATTCATGAATCGAACTGGATTATATTTATGTATGACATCAAAAGTGTGTTGGATTACTTTCTCTCTGCATGTGTGATAGAAGTTACAAAGCTTATTTGGCCCATAAATTAGGGGTAAAGTCATAAAAAATTTCAAGTTAATGGAGGAGGATGGTCAGATGAGGAGGCTATGATGTAACACCCTTCACTTGTCCTAACGTACAATACGTATGAGAGGTGCTACCTAAACACTTTTAAACTAAAATGAAAGTTTTCTTTTAAATAAAACTCCATTTGATAATCATATAAAATTTCTTTAAAACAATTCCTCACATTCAAGAAAGAATGAAATATAAATTGAAATTATTTTGCGGCACTGATCACATGTTAGGATCCATTTAAAATGTAACCAAATGTTTAGGGTTTTTGAAGCGGTGGTATGTAAAATTTTACCATAAATTAAAACTTTGAACATTTAAAGAAAATCATAAAAATAATGTAAAGCATTTTTTAAGGCTTTAAAATTAGCTTAAAACTATTTTGAGTCAATTTAAAGGTGTTTGGAGATGTCTGGGATCATGTACGAGCTTTGGAGGGCTCATTTTCCTCGAAACAATGCAATAACATTGTTAGGACCCTAGGTATCGGTACCTAAGGCATTGAGGTCTAGACCCTTGGCTCCTAGGACCGAAAAATGGGCCAAAAACACCTTAAAATCATTTCTAAACATCATCGTATCATTTCCACATATTCCCAAGTATTAAAAAACAATTTCAAAACTCATCTAAACATCATCGTATCATTTCTGAACAAGCGAAGGGTCACTTGTGGGCATTTTTCAAGTGTCTTCTCATGGTGCTACATGTCATTGTCATATAGAGTATAACAATTGTCCTTTTAGTCAACAGGTAGGTTATAAAGTAGTCCGCCTTGAGACCATTCTGTAGAAGAACTTCATAAGTAGTTAATCAATCGAGGGCATGGTGATGGCTGACTTAGGAAGTGTATTGAGCACGTTGTTGAAGATGAAAGGTTGCCTTGGAACTTTTAGAATATTCGTATTAAATGCAAAGTTGAACCAACTGCACCAAAAGAGTCAAAGCAATGATGAATGGCAATTTTTCGAGAGATACATATCTAAGTGTCACTAGGTGGTAGGTGTTAAAGTCTAAAGATGAAGAAACGCACCATTTTGGGAGAAATCTTATAGATTGTCATCTTCCTTATCCTTGGAACCATTTCTACTGCTATACTTTTGAAATTTTATTTGGTACTTTTCCTGTTGAGTTGTTATTCTATTGTTGTTTGGATTTTAGTCATTATTTTCTTGGTTTTGAGGTTGTTTGCTTAAGGCTTTTGAGGTGAAATGTTTTTATTTTTGCATCTTTTTACTTTTTTTCACATTCTGCTGCTATTCATGGCTAAGAATGTTGGAAAAATGGGTTTGGAAAGCACAGCAGAAAATAAATTTGAGGAAAAATTAGAGTTATGATATCTAAAATAATAAACATTTAATCAAAATTTTACCTCTTCGATTCGTCTAAGATAAACACTTCAACCAAGTAGTTTTCTCTATTATCCTCAAGCTCACGTCTGCCGAGTATGGACTCGCTTCAAATAAGAAAATTTTCCATAAAATTACCAGTGAGACAATTTTGCAATTTCTATAAACTTCTGTGTCTAAGTTTTAAATAAGAAAATATCTCTAGAATTTTCACTCTATAACATTCTCTTGGATTCAACTATAGTTAAACTTAATCGCTTTAATATTAAATTAATATAATAATTATCAAGATAAATATTAGATTAAATTTAATATTAAATCTATTAAATTAATAAAATATTTATCTACAAGATAAATATTAAATTTAATTTAATATTAAGATAATTAGTTTAATATTAAATTAATAAAATCCTATTAAAATAAGTATTAAATTAAATTTATATTAAATCTATTAAAATAATAATATTTTTAGAATAATTAATTTGAAATCAAGTTATCCGGTAGAATTCTAGTAGGACTGTGCGATTCCTCCATTGCTCAACTGTCGAAAGACCACCCGCTGACCACTGAAATATTGTCACCGCTACCGCCGACACCATCATGTCTGGTGGTGCCATCGTAGGTGCAACACCCTCATGGCACCCCGAGCTGGTTCAGTTCAGGCCAGTGATAGCCCAATTGGTCCGATCTTTCCACTAGTTGGACCGTTGGTCTAATTTCACATACTTGACCCAATTCGACTAATTTTTGGGTCTCGGTCTCAATTTTGGGTTCTGAGGCTCAATTACCTATTAGGTCAATTGTCTGACTTGAAAATTAATTTTCAAAAATATCATATTAGTTTTAATCAATTTGATTAATTTAATTTTACTTGATCAAAATTAATTTTTCAATAAAATTATTTAGTTAAACAATTCTCACAATCGCCTAATTTAATTCAACATTGAATAAATCGACTCAATTAAATTATTTCTAAAATTGTAGAATTTTCTCTTGATTTGAATGCAATTCGATTGAGTTTTTGTTGAGCTAGTGGAGAAACCAATCGAACATATACAATTAGACTCTAGTAATTGCAATTATATCCAAAAGTATTGTTCCGATAATTCACAATTTACTTAATCATAGAATCAGTTCACAAAAAGTATCATGATTGGAAACTCATTATTGTATAATATTTACAAAAGCAATTCAACCAACTACTTTGTCCAATGACCCCGTTATGTGTATGTTACCCTCATATAATATTCTTGATTCCTTTGAGTTAAATCTGTTGACTCAATACAATCATATTTTATCTCATTGTCGCTATTGTGTCTTCTTAATGATTAATATGACCACTGTCAATAAATGACTGTGATAAATTACTCGTTCAAGAATAAGCAACCTGTGGTCACGTTTCATATTTATCAATCCACATAATATCAATGAGAGTATATTGTTAACTTTTTAATCGAGCAATGAATTCCATTGTTGCTAGTAAAGCGATGTCATACATAAGTCATGTACTCAATATACCGGCTATGAGTTCAATCATCTTTAGAGTATAAACCTTTACTTATATCAAAGCACATAAGTTACATGTGTATGGTCAATGACTAGCTCATGATTTAGGTAAATCACACCATGAATGTCATAAGTGAATTAATTCACAAAATGAATTCAAAATTAATTCAACTTGGGTCCAGTCCAATGTATCATTCTTCCAATGAATATATCTATGTCTCTATCCGTAGAGTCAACTGCTCCAATAGCCAAGACTAGTAATCTTCTCAATTGAAATTGTAGACGACATAATAATCCTTCTAATAATTTGAATCAAATGCTTACTTTGATTCTTTTACAGGATTACAAACTTGTTTAGATTATCCACTGAAGTAAGTTATCTTTCTTGCAATGTAAACATTCTTACAATGTCACTTATCACTAGTTTAAACTTAGACAGTCAATGAGCTAATATTTACTTGTCACAATTTTGCTATGTATGCAAAACATGAAAGATAGAAACACAAAAGATATAACAGTGAAATGTGAAATTAACTTTATTTATTTATTCATCATTCAAATACATAGAAAATAATTATATGTTTACTATAAGATGGACACATTTTCCGATAATGAATAACAAATAATTTGTCATTGGACCACCGAGGAGTATACGTAATAAAAAATTGGCCAACTACTTGGAAGGAATTGAAGAGGAGGAAAATGAACCTATAGCTAGTGCTTCCTACGAATGTACCTCCATGGAAATGAGAAGGTTGCTAAGGTGTCAGGGGTTGCTTATAAGGCATAATAAATATGATTTCAGTGTTTCAGATGGATCTCATCATCTCAGCGTAGTTTTCAAACTTAATTATGGTAATGAAATAAATTCGATCTCCTCATAGATACACTTAGGTAACATCATGAATTGCGTAAAGTAATTAGAAATAAAGGAGCACAAATTGTGCTAAAGTATTTTTGCTCGTAAGAGAAAATTGTCTCGCATCCCAATTGTATCCCAATTATACAATTTACTGCAAACTTTTTCAACCACAAACCCGAAAATATTACTCATTATTTTAGACATTCACAAATATGTTCCGGTGATTTTGTACCCTTTGAAATCTAAGTAGAATTACATTTAATTGTAATGTAAATTTTTTAAAATTTGTTACATTAATTTTTTATTTATATCGTTTGTCATAAATATACATAAATTTAAGTATAATCTGATTTTCTTAAATAAATACAACATGAATTGATTGAAGAGTAATTACAGTTCATCTTGTGTGCGCTGGCAAGATATTGACTTGGATTGGTCCCATTGGATGTCAGATCCAGTCAACCTCCTTTTCTTTTGGGTTAGAAATTTGGATGAATCAAAGGATTTTAAATAAATACATTCTGAAATGAAAGAAAATGATAAAAAATAATTTTTATACGTTAAATTAAAGAGTAAGTTGATTTTTTTCTTAAAAATTGTATTTATTTATACCGTTAAAAATCGACATAATTGACTGAATAACCAAATAATGATATATGACATCCATATGTACTTGTTGATGTACGAAGACCAATTTTTAATAGTATAAATAGATAAAATTTTTAATAAAAAGATTAATTTGCTTTTTGATTTAACGTATAATGACTTATTTGTCTATTTTTTTAGTAGAAAGAACAAAATGTAACCTAACTCTTAATACAGAGTTTTTCATTGTACTTTTACCCTTTTTATAGCATATATGATATTGAGTTATATGGTAGGCATAGCTTTTGAGCTTAGAGGAAACGTTGGGAGTCTTGGGGGCAACCATTTAGACCTGCTCATGGGTCGGGTTACCCGGCCCAGCCCGAAGGCCCGCCCGAAATGTAGGAGGATTTGGGTAAAAATATAGGCCCGAAAAATGGGCTTAGACAAAAAAATAAGGCCCGTTTAAAAAATAGGCCAGGCTTCAGGTAAATTATTTTTTGCCCGAGCCCAGCTCGAATTCACTAAATGACAAAAAAAAAGTGCCTTTTTTTTTGTTTTTGTTTTTGAATGTTATTTTCTTGTTGTTTTCTCCTTATTTTGCTACCATATTACTATTATGTTGTTATTGTTTGAATATTGCATAAAACTTATTTTATTATTAATTTTGTTATTATTTTAAAGGCATTTGTTAATTTTGTTATTATTTTAGAGGTATTTGCTTGTTAAGTTGCATCTATCTTAGTGCTATTTAAGTCTACATATTTTTTAAAATTTATTTTCAATTTGTTGAAAAATATTTATTTTAATTTTTTAGTATTTTTTATGTATTATATATATTTAAAAATTATATAAAATAATATAAAAATAAATACGAGCGGGCCGGGCCAGACCCGAGTTTTAGTATTTTTATTTGGATTGGGCTTGGGTAAAATTTTAAGCCCATTTTTTTGGACCCGACCCGACCCCAATGAATGGGCTTAATTTTTTAGTTGAGCCCGGCCCGACTAGGCCCATGAGCACCTGTACAGCCATTTAAGAAAAGGAAATATATTGTAATTTTTATTTTAAAGTATTTTTCAAGTTTTCAATTTATATAAATTTTATATTTTTTGTGAATAATGATTAAAATAATAAAATATGTAATGTTGAGATTTAAATTTATTAAAATTTTTTAAAAATTATGACTAACTTAATAGAATGTATAAATATTACGGACTAAAATTATTATTAAATCAATTAAAAAAGTAACATCAGCATTCCGCTAATGATTATTCAACATAAGAGTGATTAAAATATTCAATGTAAATAATTTTAATTTATAATTGGATGACCCAAACGAAAACAAACTAATACTTGATGGTCAAGAGGTGGAATTTACCCTATTAACTGTCATTATAATTATCAAAACAATTAATAATTATATATATATTAATTAGAAGTCTTTTGTACTGACTTCCAACAAAACCACATCACCGACAAAAATGACCCTCTTATGATGATTAATCCTATGGCCCAAATCACAGCCATAATCATAATCCATTTATTACCTCCCACGTGCCCGATTCTTAATTCTATCCAATTGAAGATTGACAAGTCATGAGACTGTCTGTCTATAGTCTTTTATTTTGTTCTTATCTCCACCTATCATTTTATCCTTTCTTCGAAAAAAAGCAGACAACAGGCTTATGACAAGCCAAAACAAATAAATAAATGAATAAAAATATTTTTATTAAATGGATAATATAAAATATATATTTATAAAAAATTTAATCAATTAATTTAACACTAACTTTTTCCAATGTTTTTAATAATGTAGTTTTGATTCTTGAAAAGAGATTATTTATTTTAGCAAATAAAATTATTTTATTTTTATTCAATTTAATTTATAAGTTACAAAATTTATTTTATAATTATTGTTTGAACGTATAATGATAAAATATATTAGCTTTAAAATATTATTTATTAAAAAAATGATAACTATTATATATGTCATTTTATTTTTATAATATAAATATAAACATAAAAAAGTATTTATGTTTTTATCTAGATTAATAAAACATCGAAAGCATTATAAATATAAAATTTATATATCATAATAAATGTGAGATTTAAATTAAAATATATATATATATATATTATGAGAATATACATAATTAAAATAAAACAAACTCCAACTTAAAATCTTAAATTTATCTTATAATTAAGTTAAAACTTTATTGCTAATAAATAAATTAACTTATCATTGGTATAAAAATCTATAGGACTATTAAAAAATTCAATAAGAAAAAGGTTAAAAGAACTATTGATTTCAAAAATATATAAAATTTATAAAAATATTTAAACTTAAAATAAATTTTAAAAAGCCACATATATTGAAGGGATTTAATTTCAAGACATGCACACATTATGTTCAAACAAGAGTCAATTTATAACTCGTATATTGACTTGATAATTAGGATATTTATTATTTAACGTGACCTGAATTTAAATCATCCTAATTTATAATTTATATAAAAAATAATTTGTCTAAATAAATTAAACTTATAATTTTTTTTTTAAAAATGAATTCATAAAAAGATAACTTTTAAAAAGTGGCTTGATTTGTTTTTTTCTAAAGAAGTTTGCATTTATTAATCAGGGGGAGATGGGGGGGTTGGATGGGATGGTTATCGAAGGAAATACAATGCGAATGCTTTTTGGGGTCTTTGGATTTGGGTGAATAATTGCAGAGAAAACCCTAAAGCTTTTGACCTACTCCCTCTCATTCATACTGTCATATTCGAAGCATGATCTCTCAGATCTGTTTGTTGAGTCTCTCAAAGGAAGGAGTGATCTCTATCTTCTCATTTAAAGCAGCAGCAGTAGCAGGTGGTGGTGATGTTGGGGGGCTGGTTTTATTAAGTTTTCCCAATTAAAGGGTTTCTATAATTTCCGTTTTTGTTTACAAATGGGTTCTTTTTTTCCTTTGTTTTGCAGGCAGTTTGTTTTAAAGCTAATAATGGTAAAGATCGGGGAAAAAAAGTGAGTAATTTAGAGAGGAAGGAGAGGTCTGACAGAAGAGAGTGAGCACACGCAGGCAGATTGTATGAAAGGCCATACCTTTGCCCGCCGTGTGCTCACTTCTCTTCTGTCAGCTTAACAATTCACTCTTTTCACTTGTTTTTCCTCTCCTTTCTACATTTTCTGGAAACTTTCTACACCTTCTGCTCCTACAGATCATTGAGTTGAAAATCAATCCCATGTGGGATTTTATGTGGACTTCTTGTTGTTTTCTCTTTATTGACGAAGAGATAAAAAGCACAGTAAGTGTGTGATCATGTTTACTGTTATTTTTGGTTATGATTTTATCAATTATATATTATTTTCCATTTTTGCGGTATTAATTGATTATATTTCCGCTACTCTTTTTGGGAATATCATTTTCTATTATTAAAATAACATAATGATGGTTTTGATGGAGAGCTTTGAAAGAGAAAAAAAGCGTGACTTTTGATGGTCCTCTCTTTGAAAGAGGACGAAGCGGCTTCTTTGAAGGTACGCCTGCTTACTGTTCTCATTTTAACGGAAAACCGTATCGCTATCTTGTAAATTTTTATCTTCATCTTGTTCTTTGAAAACCCTCTTCCTCTTTCATCTCCCTTCCTTTTTCATCTTCTTGTTTTCTGGGAAACCATGCAAGCTATTTTAAACACCCTTGTCTTCACAATCTTAACCTTAATCTGGGTTTTCTTTTTCCTGAGTTTTGGCCCAGGAAACGGTAAAGGTGATAACTTTTTTGGTGTTTTCGGCTATGATTTTGGGTTCCTTTGTTGTCTAAGCACTGAAGCTTGCAAATGCTTGTCTTTTGATGTTAATCTTGGTGTTAAGTAGTTTGCAGTTGTTCTACACAGTACTTTACTTGGCAATGAGAGGCAACGAACTTTATCTGTTTTACCTGAGTTAATCACCCAGGTAACCTTTTTCAATTTCCTTTAAGCTTGTTTTGGTTGATTTTTTTTTTCTGAAACTCTTTAATTATTTTTTCTAGATTTTATGTGATTAGTTGAGAGATTGATCTTTAATCTAGACAAGAATGCATTTCTCTATGTTGGAAAAAAAGGAGATTTCGATCCTATACTTGAATATACTGATTAAACTGAAGCTACTAATGGTTTAACATTTACATTTGCTTTAAATAGAAGAAGATGAATGAACACAGGTTAGGACCATGGATTGATTTAGCATAAAATTTAGTGGGACTAATATGCATATGATACAGTAGCACAAGTTCACTTAAAATGTGTTTTGTGATTGACATTCATAAAAAAAAAGATACTTATAGCTGTTTTGAGTATGCCCATTAATAAACTTTTGATTTCACTATTTAGTGATAGTCAACTTAATGTACAATTGTATCAGTCATACAAATAAGTTAATCGTGAATTAATGATGTGAATTTGTATTTATGAGAAAATGGTGGACATGTATTTTGTCATCTCTTGATGTTGTCTTTGATATAGCCTGCTAGTAGAAATTGAGTCAGGAGTTTTGGCGTTAATAGCTGACTTTGTGTTCATATTGAATTTGATTTGAAAGGCACTTTGTTTGATAAATTGTCCACTACATTTTTTCTGCATTTTTTTTGCTATCTTTTACCAAGAAATTTCTTAGTTTAGTTATAAAAGTAACTAATTCTAGATAACCAAATGAAGGGAACATATTGATTATCATGCTAGGGTGTGAATTTTTACTGGAACTTGAAAAATGAATGACCTTGTGCTCATGCATGTATGTTCTTATTTGAAATTGTCACTTGATTCATAAGTTTTTTAATGTTAGAAATAGGGAGAGAAGTTGATAAAATTGCCTAGTAAAGGTGTGAGTTATTAGTATTTTTTTTTTCATAAGCATCTATTGTTTAAATTAATCTAGGGTTAATTTCGTTGCAAGTTTATACTACTAATATGCGAGAATGCTAGAGAAATGAAAACAAGATTGCTAATTAAATTCTTACGTATATATATTTCATATCATTTTTATCTTTAAAATATGTTATATTGGTGGTATCTAATAATTTGGAACCATGACTACACTCACTACAACAAAATCTGCTTTTAGCAACTTTCTTTTATATATTTCATGGTATTTATAAACATCACTAGAAGTTTCCGGCTTAATGAAAAACTCTGCAAGAAACAATGCCACTAAGAGCATTGGTAAATATAGCAACATTTCAGTTGTAGATGTTGCTAAATGGTGGAGTTTATTGCTAAATGGTGGAGTTTATTATAACTATGTCGGTGTTTTGAAAACATCTTTTTGGTGTTTGCATGTTGAAATGGCACACTTCCTTTTGTTCCTTTGGCCATTTTTAGCTGCGTTTTTGTTTGAAAACACTGGTAAGCTAATGGATTTAGTGGTGACATTTCTATTAATGAAATGCAACTAAGTTTTCGATGTTAATTGTGAATCTTCTTGAGAAATGTCTCTAAATCTCGTTTTGTAGTGGCTTTTCAATTCAAAAGACATAGTTAATTCGCAGGAAACATTTCAACACTTTTGTTCATTTTAAATTATTTTTGTAGGGTTTCTTAGAATTTAGTGTTTCTAGGATTTCATTTACAATTAGTAATACTTGAAATAATATTAGAACACAATTAAAATATATAAATTTTGGTAAAAAGACTTCTCTGGTCCGTCTCAATTTTGGTATTGAGCATATTGATTCACTTCAAAAAATCTAAGCAATTTACTCCCTCTTAATTTCGAAAGTGAGCAACCAAGTGCTATTAATCATGGTGTTTACACATTCTTTTGTTAATTTGTTCTACTTTTGATTGGTTTTAATAGCTTTCAATGTTTACGCATTCTTTCACTTTTTTCCTAATTCTAAAAATTCAGCAAATTTAGCCTTCCAGATTTATACATTCTATCAATTTGATCTTGATTCTAGAATTGTTGATATCCAATGAGAGCTAAATTTGTTGAAATTATTTTAGAATTAGAACAAAAATGACAAAATTTGTAAACATTGAAGGTTAAGATTGTTATTATACCAATCAAAACTAAAATAAATTGATGAAAATGTAAATGTTATGATTAATTATCCTTAGTTGATCAATTTGAAATTGGCAAGGACTAAATTGCTCTTTTTTTTAGAGGAATCAATTGCTCAATATCAAAATTGAGGTGACCGGAGAGGTCTTTTTACCTATAAAGTTTAAATTTTATTACAAATTCTATTTATAAAAAGGAGATTTTGTCAACTCTTAGTTGAAAGTACCTATGATGATGAATATGATGATTGTTGCTGCATATATCTCATGAAAATTTGAAGTTACGACTGAAGCTTGTGGTTGAAGTTATTGATATCTTCCTCTACCTTCTCTTTGTGCTTGAATTTTGGCCACCTTTGCTTGTGTATTTTTCATATATTCTCTCAATTGAACATCTTCTTGAGTTTAAGACTGTTGTGAAGAAATATACTGCTGAAAACTACTTTCAAAGTAGCTAGAGGGAGTCGTACTTAATATAATACCTTGAACTTATCCATTCCTTTTTAATCTAGTAACTTTAGGCTTTGCTTGGTAGAGTAAAATGAAAATTAGGAAGATGGAAAAATGGAAAGTAATTTTCTTTCCCTCCATTACTTGGTAGAGTTGAAAAATAAAAGGAAAGAAAATAAAACATTTGAAGAATGCTTAATTTGAACCAGAATACACTTCTCTCCCATTTTCTTTGATCTCAACATTCCAGTTTAGAAGGATTGGTTTTAATACATTAGGATGGAAAATTATCACCCTCGTATTTTCTTTCCTCTCACTTTTCTTCCCTACCAAGCACACTCAAAATTTTTTTTCTTTCAAGTTTTCCCACTTCCTCCTATCCCTCCACTTTTCCACCTAACCAAGCACACCTTTAGTGAACACTGTGTTTAGTTTCTCACATAGTGTGTAATGTCTCATCCAGAGCAATAGATGCCGAAAAACACATACTTGAGTTATAATTATAACATATTTCTTCATTGACAGTTCTTGCAAAGCTTTTTGAACTTTTTGTGTGAATATATTTTTGTTGCTTTTTGAACTATTTGAGTGAATATATTTTTGTTGTTTTTACTAGAAATCTTAAGGGTTCTTTTTCCTAATTCATATGTTATGAAGTTATTGGGGAAAATTTTGGAAAGCTCATAACCAAATGATTATATTTTATCTGCAACAAAGATTTTTTTTTCCAGAAATTCCATATTCATTTGTTATGAAGTCATTTGGGGAAAAATTGGAAAGCTTATAAGCATGTCTTGAAGTGTTTTGATCAGAATATCAATCATTTGGTCACAAGACCTAATCTACCACGTGGTGTGGTTTAGTGGTAGTACATTTTTTTAATTTATTGTTGGTATTTAAAGAAAGTAGAGGTAAAGAAATCAATTAATTTAAATTAATTTTGGATTACTAATAAAATAATTTTATATAACATATAAATGGTTTTAAAGAATTTACAAGAGCAATACGAGATTTCTATTAGAAGAAAACAAATGTATATTCACGGAAGTGGTTTGAAAAGCTTTGCTAGAATTGCCATTGAAAAGTATATATTTTCCTTGTAAGATTGTATTGATAAATATGCTTATATTAATTTATATTATTTTGTAAGAAATTGAGAAAGGTGAAAAAAATTTAAAGGCTTGAGCTTTTTCAAATTACTCGTACCAAGAAGGATCTTTTTTAAACGAAGAGACACAATAGATTGTAGTATGAGTTCTTCATAACTATTTATAACTTTTATTTAATAAATTAATTATGTGTTTTATACCTTAATGTTATTTTCTTGATTTGTAGGAGAAAGCAAAATAAAAAATTGTCAAAAGTAATTAATTCTAAGCTGTAGTCTTTTTACAACAAAAATCTACACAAAAAGTTGTTCAATTGGGATAGAGAAAAATACGTTAAAAGTTGTCATAGTAAGTAGTTCTCAGTGGTATATTTATAGAACTCTTATCGGTAGCATTTTCCTTTTAAGCTGCTAAACTTTCAGCGGCATTTGTGAACACTGTGGTATATGTATATATAGACTAAAACCAGCTTTTGCTGTAGTGTTTATGTTGGATTCAAACCATAAATGTTATTTCTGTGGTCTCTCCTTGTGCATTGGAATGAAAAGAATCCCAGTTGTCCTTGCATATTTGCCAATAATTTATATTTTTGTCGGCTTCAAATCATTTACTAATTGTAATTTCCAGTCTCTCCTCTCAACAAGGTACACTAGATTCAAATAATTGAAACATGACTTATATGGAAGAGCTTAGGAAATCTATAAAAATCTGTTGTAGACGTCTAGAAGAGAAAAGTGGGATTCAAAATGGCTAGTCTTTGAAGAAGGGTTAAGAATGGAATATGGTAGAAAATCATATATTACTTGAGAGGAGATCTACAAGCTCAACTCTCAAATGAAATTTTAGTGAATCCAGATTCTTTTAAGTAAGAGAATTTTTTCCTTTAGATGTTTATAATCTGTCAGAGTGATTGGCATTAAGATGAATTTTCTTTTATTCATATATCTTACATGTATAAAAATGTTGGCTGTTCTTTGCTTTCATGCTTCCATACCTATTATTTTTTATATTATGGTAAACAAGGGGGTAAGGACAACTGGAAAATCCATGTACTCAATGTTGTCAAGATTGTGCCTAGGCACTGTTAGGCATTACACCTTAGGGCCAAACAACAAATTTGCTTTGAATCCTTTCAAGAAACGCACATGTTATCAAGTGTATGATTAGCGTATTAAATGCACTTTTCTGCAAGGCTATAGGTAAAAAAGGGTCCTCTTGGTTGAAATTCTGCTTATCTTTTCCATTAGTTTTACTTATTTGAGTATTCAATACAGACATGGGATCATAAGAAAATTGTGCATATAGGCTAATAAAAGAAGCCAAAATTTCGCATGTTTTGTAGATACTGGTTACTGGATCTCTCTGTAGAGTTATTATCATAATTCTTATAACCTTAAATTTCATACAATGCACATACACACGCACACAACGTGTTGTGCCATATTTGACTCAGGCAGGTGCATTTTTTGCTCCTTATACCTTAAGTCTTGCAGCTAGAGTGTGCCTTGTGCCCTTGAGAAAAATGTATCTAATGATCTAGAGGCCGAAGAAAGAAATGGAAGACTTGGCATAAATACGTTGTTAAACAGTGAAAACTTGAAAGGGAGTATCATGTGTATGTTTGTACAATCACCTTTGCTTATTTTGATACAACTCGCATGTTCAAGTCACCTGTGGCAGTTTTCTTTCTCGAAGTAGTATCTCATGAAGAGGTACAGCTTATTGTCATTAACTACATTTTTTAAGTGTCATAAAAAGTCTGAACTTAACTCTTTTGATTCAGAAGTAGAATTTATATGATGGCCAATGCTATTTTGCAATATCGTACATAAGGTTCTTATGTTTCTGGGGAAATGCGGTGCTTTCAAGCTTTTCAAAACAAGACAATGACTGTGATACTAGACAAGTACGAGTTTACTGGTAAAACAGCTTGAATTATATACAGCCTTGGTAAAGATGCTTTCTGATCTCATTATGATTGGTGAAAACCTTTTATTTTCTAAAAACATCTTGAACATATCTTATAATCAAAATATGCAGAATTCAGGTTTATTTTAACACTAACTTCCATAGGATTAGAAGCACAAGACTGTTCTCCTAGTGTTCAATACAGAGTGCTACAAGTTCTATTGTTCTCTTTGATTGCAAAAAAGCAAGTAAAAGAGGCCAGAAAGGTGAAAATAGTATTTGGAATCATATCTTGGTTATGGTTTTGCTAAAGGGCATTTGTAGTGGAGCTGTTTTTGAGAATTTTATTGTTGCTGAAGTTTATAGGACAAATTTTCAGTGATATTAAAGATAGGGCAATTGTGGACGTGGTGCTCCATAAATTCAGTACTATGCCTAGAGCATTTCACCTAGGGTTGGAATGAGTTGGATACAATTATACTCAAATTTTTAATTTGTTTTCATATGCGTGAAGGATTTTCACTCTCATGCTTGACTTCTAATATGTATCAAAGTCAGGTATCCGCCATCCAAGTATGCTTGACAGAAAATTACTTATCTTTGTGGTTTTCAGGTTTAAATTACTTCTCTCTACTGTGCAAGTATTCTAGTGGACATTGTAATGCCTGTTTCCATGTAGTTATTTTGAAAGCTGGAACAAAGGACATTTCATTTTTTCATTGGAAAGCTCAATTAAGGACCGACCATTTCTATCAGTTTGTACATTCCAAAGAAAAGATTTCGGTTTTTGGAATAACATTCAAGGGTATTAACGTGGCTGTCAAAGCACATGCTTGCTGTTTTACGTACTCGTCGCTAACCAGGACATCAAAGGTGCTGGAACCTTTTTAACATCACTGCTACAGCCACACAACATGAGTGATTGATCCAACCCTTCTCATTGTTTGACAATTTTAGAAAATAAACAGTGTCGGGTGTAAAAATATGGAAAGAATTTTTGTTTGAATTTTAAGTTAATATTATTAAAAAAGATGAATATGAATTTTGAAATGATCAGCCTTCATCATTCCCTCAAAACAAACATAGAGAATGTCACAACTTAATAGAGGTTTAAAATTTATGTGATGCAAGTGAAAAATATATATTATAGATTCAAATGGGTTTAAATTTTTTCTATTTAAATTCTTTCAAAGAGCAATATTTGAAGCTTCAAATATGGAGCAATATGTAATTTTTTTTAATCAATTACTTATATTTGATTTCCATCTACTTAGATTAAATGATGTTAATTTTTATGTGTAATTGAATGAATTTTTGGTAGATGACCAATTGAGTAATGTTAGTCAAAAAAATAATTATTAAAAAGACAGTATAGAAACTCTCAAAAACTTATTATATAAAATTATAAATTATAAATTTTTATAAATAAATATTACAATATTTTAAAAATAATTTTTCTTATAATGCTGTATAAGAAATAGAAATATAATGCTTACAAAAGAAAATGAAAAATAAATAAAAATGAAAATCATGAAAAAATTCACCAAGACATGTTTCTTTTTTTATTTTTTAATAAAATTATATAAAAATAACAATTACATAATTTTTTAAAAATTTTATATTTTTAATTTTCAAGGTCACAAACTATATGAGAAGTATGTGAAATATGCATTGAGTCATGTGAAAAAAAAATTAATAATATAAATTCTTATAACAAAAATCAAATATAAATACTTTCATATAGCAAATTGGATATTAAAATCAAAGGATATGTATTACCATATATAAAAAGAAGATTGGCTTAGGGTGAGATGAAATCCTTTGATTTATATTATTTTTATTTTTTGGTTGCATTTTAATTATTTTTTAATATTATATTTGTGTCATATATAATTTGATTTAATATTTTTTTAGAGTTTATTATCTCAATTAAATTTATAACGAAAATTATGTTCATATTTTTTGCATCACACTTATATGATTTCATATAATTTAAATAATTTTATTATAATGACTCGAACTTAGAAAAAAATTATTTTTAAATTGTGTACCAAAACAATTAGCATACACTAATTGTTAGTTAATTACGAATTCGCATCCAACCAATTAAGGAAAAAAATAAAAAAATAATAAAATTATCTAAATAATTGTTTTATTTTACTTTTAAATGATATAATTGAAGAGTAGATTTAAATGTTATTTTGGAATTGAAAAATCAAAATAAAAATGTAAATTACTAGAAATAATTATTTAGGATTAATATTTGATTTTCTTTAACTTTTTTTATATATATATATATACACAATCATTCACAAGTTGATTCATAATTCAAATTATTTATAGATGAACAGTACGCAGAGAGCTCATACAAATCATATATTTATTTCATTTTATTGTTACTATTTAGACCCCATCATGTTTTAATTTTTTTAATATGTTATTTTTATTATATTTTAATTTATCTCATATTTTTATATAAATTATCATAAGTATTATACTGTAATTTTAAATTTATTTACATAAAATATAAATGCTTAAATAATTACGTTGGAAAAATGAGAAAAATTAAGTAAAAATATAAATTCAAAAAACGAATTAAAAATTTACATTGACTCAATCTTAAAGTCAACTCCACATGATTAATTCTAGTGAACCTTTTACTTTTTATCTGTTCATTATTCATTTTTCCTACCAGTGATGATTACCATCTTTCAAAAGCTTCCATGAACTTGCTTTGCGGGCGGACGTCGGCAAATTAATTAGTGCTTAAATGGACCATAATATGATATTAAATCAATGATTAAAAACGTCAATAAGAAAATGCAGAGAAACTGTTGATGACAACATAAACGTGACAAACATTACATCAGCATAAACAGAACTATAAGCATCCTCTGTTTCCATTTTGGATCCAAAATGTAACAACAACAATATCATTAATCAATGGTCTAAATCAAGATAAATATATATTTTAGACCTCGGTACTTGTTTTTTGTTTGTACACTAATCAAGCAAGTGTCGAGTTCTCGGCGGGTGACGTCCACACGATGTCTTTAAGCGCCGGTCGGAGCTCTTTACTGCAAAACTGGTTGTATTCAAGGGTATCGCCGTTGTCCTTTTTAACTTCCACCACCAGGAATGAGGGCGTCACCGTGAATATATCGGCGGCCACCGCTAATTTCCCTTTCCTCCCACATTCCTGACCCTGCAACCTCACTCTCGACTCGTTCTTCTTCACACTGAACTTCACCGACTTGGCCACCTCTTCCAGTCTCGATATCACACTGCTCGCCGGCCTGGTTGTAGCGAATCTCAGCTCTTGTTTCTCTTCTCTCTTTTTCTCTTCGAACAACGGCGATAAATCAAAGCCATCGGATAATGAAATGATATGAAAGGCGTTCAATGTCTCAGGCTTTGATGATTTGTCGCCATTGAAATGTTCAAATTCTGGGTCTTTCTTGGTTTTGAGTTTAACCACCTTGTGTGTAGATTTCTTGAACCAGGACGAGTCCATGATCTTCGATATGGTGATTCGGGTCTTCGGGTTAGGGTCTAAAAGCTTAGTGATTAATCTACGAGCTTCAGAAGAAAACCATGGCGGACATTTGAAATCTCCTCTGTAAATCTTTCTATACATGGCAATCAAGTTATCATCTTGAAATGGCAAGAACCCAGCAAGAAGAACATAAAGGATAACACCACAAGACCAAATATCAACCTTGGCTCCATCGTATCCTTTCTTCCCAATAACTTCAGGGGCAACATAAGCTGGTGTTCCACAACTTGTATGCAATAACCCATCTTGTTTCGAATGTTCCGAGAAAGCACTGAGTCCGAAATCAGCAACTTTCAGGTTTCCATCTTCGTCTAACAGCAAATTCTCAGGCTTCAAATCACGGTGGTAAACGCCGCGGCTATGGCAGAAATCGATGGCGGAAACCAATTGTTGAAAGTAAAGTCTCGCCGAGTCTTCATCGAGCCGGCCTTTAGCGACTTTAGAGAAAAGTTCTCCGCCACGGACAAGTTCCATGGCGAAGTAAATCTTGGTTTTAGTTGCCATAACTTCATGCAATTCAACTATATTCGGATGTTTCACCATTTTCATGACGGAAATCTCACGCTTGATCTGCTCCGTCATACCAGCGTTTATCACTTTTTCTTTGCCGACGACTTTCATGGCAACGCTCTTCCCTGTCTGAAGATTCCGTGCATGGTAAACTTTGGCGAAAGTACCATGACCCAACATCCGACCAAGCTCGTATTTTCCGTGAAGCAAACCCGGGTTTTTATTATTTTTAGCTTTATCCGCCATTTTTGTCAATCAAGAGATACAATACAGAAAAAAAAAAAAAAGGTGTTTTTGAAAGAGTAGGAATAGGGATAGGAATGAATGAATGAAAATATTCACCCGTCTTCAACGTGTTTACGGTGGCAATCCCTGCGGCGTACGGACCGCTTACCGTGGCGGCACAGTTCAGGCCTTTCCAACGATGCCCTTATCATCTCTCTGCATTCCCTACCTTTGATCTCTCTCTCTCCAAATTTCAAAAGATTGCATTATTTTATATGCTTTCTACTGGGCTGTTTCACTGCCCTATTTATACAAGTTATTGCTAGGTCTAATTCTATATTTAGTCCCTCTATTTTACAACAACTAAAAAGTTACTCATTCTACTTTAATTTGTTACTAATCAATCATATTGATTTTTGTTAATTTGTTAAATGTAAATGTAAATAATAGAATTATTAGTTTTTGTTAATTTTTTTATATAAATTGTTTAACTATTAATTTTTTTATAATAATTTAATAACAAACTTATCAGTATTATTTAATTAATTCTATGAAAATTAAATTATGATAAATTAAAATAAAAAGTATTATTTTATTTTAAAAAAAATAGAATTCAAGATATCTTTCTATCTAAGCAGTAAAGTAAGAATGAAATTTAAAATTAGATCTTCCTTCTAACTATTGAATTCCTATTTTAATTCTTAATAAATAATTATTATTTAATAAGTTTGCCGAGAACACGTGTAAGGGGAAGATTGGAGCCAGAGAATAACTCACTAACACTTTCTGTTTTGGGCTGTAGGTGATCATTGGGTCCCAGCCTAAGTACCGTAACAATACGTGAAAAAAAAAACAATACGTGAAAAAAATTTAAGTTAATCAAGTCTATCAATTTTATTATATCATTTTAATTTGATTTAAAAAATAAATTAAGTTGAGTAAAAAGAATTCAAGTCGAATCGAGTTAAATTAAAAAATTAAAATATTAAATTAAAATTTTGTTATTATATTTAATTCTATTTAGATTATATAAATTTGAAATTATATTATTTAAATTTTTTTTCAAAATAAAATAAAAAAATAATATATTTTAATATAATAAACTTCAATCGTTAATTTACTTTATTTTAACTCCTAATATTATTGTTTTAGAATTTGTTTAACTTTTTTATATATTCTTTAGAACTTTTTTAGAATTTTTATTTTATAATTTTTAATATATATATATTTTTTAAAAATATTTTTACTTTTAAAAATTATTTTGAATTTTTTTGAAATTTTTAAATTTTTGTTATAAGAGACTAATTTGTTTAATTTCAAAATTAAACAGGGACCAAAGAAGTATTTATATCAATTTATTATCTGAGTTATTCGAATTATTCAAATTGAAGAGTTTAACTCAACTCAAAATCGAAACTTGAATTACTATTCGAGTTGACTCAAAAAATCGAATAACTCAATTCAATTATCTCAAAATTCAAATTTCTTTTAAATTTTTTTATCAAATCAATTTATACTCAACTTAGAAATAATAAAAGTAAATGATAAAAGATTAATGCAAGCAAGAAAGTTTCTAGTATCAGATCAACTTTCAAATTCTTTTATGCCTTTCAAAAAGATATACGTTATCTTGTTTATTTATTTATTTATTAATTTTAATATTATTGATTTTTTAAGAGTATTCAAACACTCATAGATATTAAGCTCAATCGTAAAATTTGCACTGTACAGTTTTTATTGCCTCAATACAACTTAAATAATAATAGTGTAAAGATTAAGTTATCTCGACACTTATGAGTTTCAAGTTATATATAACATGTAATTGATATAAAATTATCTTTTTATTGATAATAGTTAAATCTTAATAAATACATTATATTGAACTTGATATCGATGCATGGTAAAAAATTTCTAAAGAAATCACCCCCACTGGATGTCTACACTAATATTATATTAGGGTTAAGTTGGGTTAAATAGTAAAAAATCAATTTTAACCTAACCACGGCACCTACTATGCCAAGGTTCATATAATACATGTATTAAGGGTAAGTTTATGGTATTTACAAAAGGTTGTAAGTATGACCAATTGACTCTGCAGTAAAAGTTCTAACCCACTACAGAAAAATCCGGAAAATATGAAGAACTGGCAGCAAGAGTTTACTTGATGTCTCTGGTAAATCCAAGCTGAAATGGGATAGCCAATGCCAAGAAATCAGCAGATTGGGGCCTTGGAGAAAGAGCATCAAGATTAAGATATGTCACACTCTGAAGATAAATCTATAAAAGATTTAGAATTTATTCTATTTGGGTCGTATTTAATATACTCAATGGCGATATATTAGTCTTTTAATCAGTTTGCTTATTTCCGATTATACTAAAGATATGTTTAGATTCATCTATTAATATAAATTATCTTTTTATATTACGATCCGACCACGTAATATTGCTTAGTATTAATTAACATTAGATAACCAATTAGTTAATATTTATTTTCATTTTTGAGGGCAATATAAAAAAAATATTAATATAATTGATGAATATTATTTAGTAAATTTATTCAAAAAATACAAATATAAAAAATGAATATACCACATTCCTAAATTTAACAATTACTACGTTTAAGAGTAATGCCTATAGACGTTTGACAAAAGGTGAGTGGAATGAACCAAATGGGGTTTGGAATCTAGCCTAGAAATATAAGAGTACTGCACATGTTGACAGATAATGCTGCGAATCATTTTTGTTTATCGTTGGTCCCGATGATTAAGGAGCTTTTTAATCGACCATGGGATGTGAAAATCAAACATGTGTATCGAGAGGCTAAGAGGGCAGCAGATTAAATGGCAAAATTCATGTTATAGGAACTTGGGGTACGTACTGATGATATGCCTCCAAGGAAGATTCAAGACATTCTGTTCGAGGATGGTGGTTATAACACAGATTACTAAACATTGCTAGTTTTAAGGCTTAAAAAAATTTAGCATATAAATCTTTACTTATGCTACACATAATTGATCACGAAGGCATTAATTAGTAATTAGTAAAGGCATATATTAGATAAAATTGATCTTTTTAGTCTCAAAAAACATTTTCTAGACCACTTGATACATTTCAGGTGGTATCAACAAAATCTATTATACTACACATTGGTGTGACCAATATCGATAGAAATTTATACCGAAACAAAAATTTAAATTTTGTTTTTTTGGTTTACCATTATTATGAAACATTTTGATTAGCATGAGTGGTATCAATATGGAATTGACTTCCTTAAGTTCATTAACTACATAAAGCTTGCTACCTAAATGACTCAAAAACACCATTTTATATGCCAACGTGCATTGGTATGATCAGTAGCAATTGAAATTTATACTAAAACAAACCTTAGACTTTGTTGTTTCAATTTATTATTGAAACAAGACATTCTAGTTGGTACGAATGGTACTAAGGGCGTTGCTAAAAGGTTGGTAGTTCTTTAAAATGAAAATTTTTAATTTTAACTTTTCAACATTATAAAATTTTAAATTAATATATAGTTTATAACAACAAATCTCCACATTCTTTTATGAATAATCATCGAATATTATATCAACATGGTTGGTCCTTAATCCTAATAAATACAATTTTTAAAAGATATTTTAATTTGTGTTTTTTTTTTCCTGATGATTAAGAAAACTTGTTAATCTCATACATATTAATCAACCAACAAATGAAAAGTAGGCAATAAGGAAAATGAGAAAGACAAAAAAAGAAAACGTATGCTGACCGGTTGTTTCTGGCTCAGGTTTTGATTCATAGCTTTGGGTCCCCCATTCATGTCTTTATCTATCTTTTTTCTTTTAGCAGTAAACATGATACCATGCACGAAAGTTCTTCTTTTTTATTTCATATATAATATATATATATAATATTCTGAATATAACTAGGATGACATCAAGGGTAATGTAAATACATGTAGAATTATTTTTTAAGATTTGTCTTCTGTGTATTAAGAATTAGAGTGTGCTGGTTTTCTTAGTTACAACATTAAAAATGTTCTTATATTAACATATTTTTACAATTTAATTTAATATAATTTTTATTAAATAATAAATTTAGATCGATGGAGACTGTACTTATTAGAAATCCAAGTTCCATTTATTTATCTAATACATTCAATTAATTCGATTACGACAACTATAAATATCTTCACATATTTTTAATTTAATTAAGATAATATTACTTATTAATCGAATTTCAACTCTATTATGAAATTATCAAAAACATATAATCGTTTTAAAGCAACAAATATTATTTTGGAGGTGTTTTTATCATTTTATATTTTGAATAAACTCTAAAAATATATGTACATATGATGATTTGAATGCAAGATCTCATCATTTTCATTATCTTATTTTTACTATAATAGTTAGCTTTTGTACTGATCATTTTATAAATTTATTACATCAAAATTTTCACTTATGTCGTAAGTATTGGATAAAAGTATCATGGAAACCTTTATATTAAGAGTTGAATTATATTTTGCCTCCTCTACTTAAAAAATGAGCAAACTAGTCCATATACATTAGATTAAAGAGTAAATTGGTCATTTTTTAAAAATAAATATCTATTTGTATAGTTAAAAATCAGTGTAGTTGACGGAATAATCAGACAATAACATGTGACACGCCATGTGTACCTTATGCTGATATATACAAACTAATTTTTAATTGTAAAAATAAATAAAAATTATAATAAAAAAACTAATTTATTTTTTAATCTAATGTAGAAAAATTAATTTACTTAATTAGCTAAAAAATCTAAAAATAATAAGAAGGAAAAAAAGAGAGAGATGTAAGGGTGTAGAGAAATTTAGGGTAGGGATGAGAGAAGAGGGATAAGATGACGTGAGTTTTGTTATCCGATAATTGTCAGTGAAGATGAAACTCAAATGAAAGATTGCAAATATCACAAAGAAATTTGTGGTTTCCATAGCTCAACAAGTCATAAAAATGTGTGTCCAAGCCAAGCCAAGCCAAGCCAACTGAGTTGGTCCGTCCACAGGTTTTCTCTAAATTCAGCCTTCTTTGTTTTTATCTTTCAAACTCCACTTCCTCTACTCCATTCTCTAGAGTCCACGGTTTTACATATTATATATCTATATATATATATATATAAGTATATATTATAGGGATAAATTTTTGAATTTAGGTCTAAATTTTGTTTATAATATGAAATATGGATGTTGATTTAATTTAATGGATGATGTCACATTTAGTTTTTTAATTTCACTAATTTTCATAATTTAGTTCTTAATTTCTTTTTATCACATTTGTTTGGGGACCTAATTTTCATCAAATATATTTTTTTAATAAATATAATTATTTATATGTATAATATATAAATATAAAATAGTATTATGTTAATAGTAGTATTAATAGTTTGTAAAAATTGAATAAAATCAAATATTTATATATTCGATTACAGAAAATCAAATTTCATATATCTCATTATATATTTAATCAAATTTCATTTTTAATTTAGGTTAAACTTATGCTATATTATATTTATATAACATTTAAAAAAAATTTCTTTAACGACATACCTCTCTATAGATCAAGTGATCAACTCGAGTCATTGATTGGAAAAGGGATTTTAACTTTAGGCTGGTCTAATTTGAATTTAATTTATTTAAATAATAAAAAACATTTTAAATTTGAATTTAATTATAAAAATTGATAGAAATCGTGATTTTTGAAATGGGTTCTATAGTTGAATCAATCAAGTTACTAGTTTTGAATTTAATCAATTTAATCGATTGATTCTTAATTTAATTGATTTAATATGCTAGTCTAATTTAATTGCAACATGATGGTATTTTTTTCGATCAACTTTATTATGAGTTTTGATTATATATATTTTTTACACAATACCTAAAATTATTCATAGCCTTTCTCTAACTCTCAACCCATAAATAAAAAAATAATACACTTCAGCACATTTAAATTCACAACTTCCTATTAACTCAATCGGTCAATTTGGTGGTATTTTTACATCTGCTATTTGGACGCAAATCGAGAAAATAATCTATTAAATTTTTTGATGGGATCAATAGGCTGCCAATGTTTTGTTCCCTAAATCTGGAATGTGCTAGATTTGGGTTTTGTCATAATTATAATCAATGGCATTGCAGTGTCTTGTTGTGTAGGGCTGATTGGAAAATACAACAATGGCAGTCCTTTGTTCAACGTGATATATCTTGGAAAATAAATAAATCCAACTTGAATGAATATATTTCTTTTTTTTGTTTGTTAAAATACTTAAAAAATGTTATTTATGTTGATTTAGGATTTAGGGTTTAGGGTTTAGATTAATAAAAAAATAAATAAATGTATTTCTTATTTTTAGATATAAAATAATAAAATAAATATTAATAATTATATTATAAATAAAATAAACACACAAGCAGTAGTAAAACTATTTTATTTGATAAATCTAATAATAAATATTCTTTGGTATTTTTTATGTCGGTTTTATAGTTTAAATTCGGGATTATTTCTCCAATAATTGAACTTTAAATGGGTATAAGCAAGTTTGATCATGAACATGAATGAATTGATCATGTCTTGTTCATATTCGATTATGTTCATTTATTTACCTTGAATTGTTCATGAATTGTTCATTAAATGCTCTATTTATTTATAGTTTTATGCATTATGAAATATTTACCTAATTTTACGAAAAGACTCGATTCTGTTATTTTGAACCTTAGGCTCATCAATACTAGCTTTAAGTTTGGAATATGACATTTTTTTTCTCTCTGTTAAATGGTCTGTTTGGTTATTAATAAGTATTAAGTGTATGGTAAAGTATATTGCATTATTATGAGGAGACATTGGTTCAAACTTTGAAGTCGACATTATTGAGAGGAGTAGCTCGACCCCAAACATGAAGAATACAAAAATGAAAATGATGTATTTAGCTTGGGAGAAATAATTTGGTTTTTAATGGTAAGATGATTTTTGCATTTTGGAGAGAGAAAAAAGAACAATAGTTGGTGTTATATTTTGGCAGAGGTCACCACTTATTGGAACAATTAAATTTAGAGTAATTAAACTATTCAAAAGTCCTTATTGAAATCACTAGGTTGTTAAGTTTTTTCTTTTTTAAATCCAGTTAGCGAGTTCCAGTTGATAATTCGACGGTCAATACCCATTGACGAGTAGAAAAATATACAATAGGTCCAAGTCGATCTGACAGGCGGTGTTGGAGACTGGAGAAAAAAATTGTTTGGATTTTGGTTTGCAGATTCGTGACTTTCAAAGTTGTTTCATGAAAAAAAATCTGAATACTAAAAGAGAAGGGGAATGAGAGATTTCGATTGGTACAAACAATGCGAACAAACAAGGACATATAATAGCGATTTTAATAGTCCAATGAATTGAATAAAAACTTTTGAATACTTCAATGACCATTATATAACTTTTTGAAATTAAGTGATCAATACAGTATCCTTAAGTGTAATTTACCCTAAACCCTAAAACCTAAACTTATTATAATTTAAAATAAAGTTATAATCACGTCTGACCCTACCCATTTATTCATTAGTTTTTCTTTCACACGTAATTAACCATGCGTATTTTGTTCATGTCGTTAATCGACCCAATGGAATTATAAAACAAGTGGAAAAAAATCAACGTAATTAATTTCTTTTTCTTTTTTTTTTTTATTATAAATGAATTAACATCCAAACTCTTCAATACGACAGAAGTGGGGGAGGCAAGGATTTGACATGAACTTTGGACTTCATATATCATATAAATTAATTTAGTGATATCTGGTTATGAATTTAGAGATAATTATTTTACGAAATTATGATTAGCTAGCTCACTCCATTATTCTTCACTTGATTGCATAAATTATGATTCGAATCATTTACAGGTATTGGAGAGCTTGCTATGTTGATATTAAAAGCTTCAAATACTTTGAAACTAATTACTAATTAGTAAAAGTGTCTTATTATATTTGATTCCTCATTAATATAATACATTAGTATTAGTGTTAATTATGTCTTAGCTTGATTGGCATAGGTATTATTATCAATACAGGAGGATACGGGTTTAAATGCCTCTTAATTATGAGTTGGGAAGGGTTATAGGCAATTTCTACGCATTGTCTGAAAAAAATAACCTATAACGAGATTGTTAAAAAAAAAATACACTACTATTAGTAGAATATTTTATTTCTATAAGTAAAATTTAAATATCACTACATGTTTGTTTTCTTTTTTTAATTTGAGGAGTTTTTTTAATATAATCCTATTACAATAGTGGTAGTCAGCTAGATATAGAACTTCCTCTTACATAGAATTCATGTTGAATCAATTAGGGTAATTATGTATAGAGGTTAGTAAAACTCGATTCGGTTTAAAAAAATAAAAAAAGGTTTGAATTTCGAGTTATTCGAGTCAACTTGAATAAGTAATTCGAGTTAAGTTAAATTTGACAATTCAAATAACTCAAATAATTCGAATAATAGATTGATGCAAATACTTTTTTGGTCCCAGTCAATATTGAAAATGAGCAAATTAAAAAATTTTCAAGTGAAAATTTGACATGTTCAGTTTTTTAATTTAGCTCGAACAATTTCACTTGAATCAGATTCAAAAAAAAAATTCAAATCAAGTTAGGATGATAAAATATGATTCGTCAATTCAATTAACTTGAAAGTTTTTTACTCGATCCGATCGCACACTCACCCCTAACTATTTAGTATACTAGTACACTCTTTTAATTTCATTAGTATAAATTTTTTATAAGTAAAAGCAACTTGGAAGGCGATGGGCTAAAATGAAAGTGTAAACATGATGTGGTATGTATAGTCAACTACTGTTAAAGATTTAATGCTGAGTGACTAAAATGAAAACACCCTAAAAGTTAAGCAACGAAATTGCATAAATCTCATTCTAAGTGATCAAAATGAAAGCACCCTAAAAGTTGAGAAACCAACTAGGTAATTTACCATTGCAACATGCTAAACTCTAAAGAGTTGTTGTTCAATAATTGAATTGGAGGCAATTCAAACAAATTGATGAGTAGGTAAAACCTAGTTATACTTGTTAGTATTTGGTAGGTGTCTCTGTCTCTATCAGCATGGAAATGAATATGTTGGATTGAATTTCATGATATGACTCAGTTTCAGATATGTTTCTTGATGAACTTGAATTCTCAGATTATGCTTCTTTGAAATTAGATGCTTTTAAACAATATTTGTGGGGCTAATATTTGATGAAGTAAAGCAGATTACAAAGTGCCCAGGAATCATCATTGAAAGGTCCTTGGACAAAATTTTGCATCAGCCAGGTGGATTCTTGTTGATTAACACCTTAGCTTATTGCAAATAAGCTATCACTTGGCTGCTTAATTCAATCTTTAATAATCATCATTCCAGGTGATTATAGGATGTTTACAACCGTTAGGTTATTATTTTTTTCTTTTAAAGATACTCGTAAGTCCTTCAAATTTTTGTTACCTTCAAGTGTACTTTTTAAAGGCGGACCGTAACGATAGTCTTGTTCCATCCTCTCAAATTTTGAGAATTGATTTTTTTTGAAATTTTTAGAAAATTTTAAGTAACCCCTCAAAATTTTAAATTTTTTTATTAATCTCATAAAATTTTTAAAAATTTAATTCGACCCTAATTTTTTCTTTAAAATTATTTTTTATTAAACCCTTAAAAATCTTTAAAAATTTTACTAAACTCCCTTAAAACTTAATCCTAATCCTAGAATCTGATTGTTGAGTTTCCATAATTCAAAGGAATATGGTTTATAAATACAAAACTTTGAAGGAAATGTGGGTATAAAAAAAAATAATTTGGATTTATACTCCTACAACACTACTCAACCTGCTGAAAATGCCACGTGTTCAATGAAAGATTTGAATAGACTTTGATTATGTCATGGTTAGTTGTCCATACTAAGTGTTGGGGAGCCATGGATTGTGCGTCTGGCTCCTTATAACATCTAGAGGAAACCAACCATTAATCTATAGGAAATAAATAAAAAGAATACAAAATATCATATTGTACCAACATTTTTTAATTTCATGATTTAACTGATTTAAAAGAATTATTAAAAAACATTTTTGTTTAAAAAATAACAATCATTATAATAAATATACTTTTTTATTTTATACAAAATCTATAAAAAAATAATTTAAATTAAAAATATTTACAAATGGTGGAAATTGAATCTAAGATCAGAAAGATTTATGGGTTGAGGAGTCAAATTTTGATCGAGTTATTGTATAGTATTGACATGATCTATATTTATCCAAACTTAGCACTCGAAATATGGATCTCAAAATTTGTCTAATTCTATTTATTTTTGTAAATAGTTAACTTAAAAACACATTTTAAGCTCATCGATATTTCCTTTAAAGATTAATTTATGCTAGTTTTAATTTAATGTTTATTGATTTTATATATTTTTATTAAAAATTTAAATATGGAGAAAATATTTTTTATTTTTCTAAAAGATGAATACTCGACCAATAAATTTAAAATTTTATTTTATTAAATATTTTTAGAAAATAAACACTCGACGAATAGAAAGATAATTTTGTTTTCTTACTAAATATATGCATGCAAGTTCCTTTTGCTTAACCTCCAATGCTCCGGAAAACGAAGAGTTTGAAGTTCAGGAGTACACATTGGGCCAAAAAGTAAGGGTTTGACGGACCCAAGAAACAGCGAAGGTGTCTAGTTTTACACCGTTTGGTCCTGTCTTAAATTCTTGGCTGATGGATGACATGTGATGCAAGGTGCGAAACACCTGGGATTTTGCCGCCAATGGCAGTCGAAACGGTGGCGCCGCTGCACCGCTTTAGTCTACTCTTCTTCTTTTTCTTTCTTTAGTTTTATTTTATTTTTCGCTGGATACCCATACGTATATTTAAATACACTAAAATTCTACGGGCAACCCCTATACTATTAATTTTGTGAAGATTGAATCCTTTTACTATTATTTCATTATGGTTAAAATATGCTTACTAATTTAGAAATTTAGTTCCTTTATTTTTATTTCTTAAAATTTAGTCTCTCTATTTTTAAATTTCAAAATTTAAGTCCAATTGTTAGCAATATTAATTTTTTTGTTTAATTTTTGTTAGTGAGCCATTTTGAAATAAAAAAATACTTATTTTGTAGCAATGTAACTAAAAAAATGATATTGTAATGAATTTAAATTTAATAAAATAATTTTAACAATACTAACAGTTGGACTTAAATTTTGAAATCTAAAAAATAGGATTAAATTTCTAAAAAAAAAAAAGTATAGGAACTTGCTCCTTATACTTAGAACCCAAGAAACTTGGGCCGAAAACATAGTCCAACCAAATACCACTAGCCCACCAAGGGTTGGCCTCAAAGGCCCAAGCCACCTAAGCTTTAGAGGGACCATCCCTCACTGGAACGTCAATGTTCCTCCCATGTAAGAGTATCACGCTCTCAAAGCTCCCTCTTCAACAGCTCTCTTAATGCTTTAAAAAACATACAGAGTTCTCTTAAGCAACTCAGTCAAATGCTTAGTCAAGCAAAGCATAAAAAGCATGAGGAAGCTAACGACCTTGAAAAATCGGACTAACTCAACAGCATCGACAGGGCAGGAGCCAAAAAGCCTATAAATAAGGTAGCATGTCTGCAGCAGAGGTAGGAGACCTCACCCTGCTACTTAACAACATTCTTATATAATTCATCCACTAAGCACATTGCTGACTTAAGCATCGGGTTTTGACTTTTCTTTTCCCTTTGCAGATCTCTAACGAACCTTATCACTAAAAATGACCTCAACAATTCGCGTTGTCTGTGTGAACCCTTCTTGTTTGGGAGCTATGGATTCTTCAGCCAAACTACATGTTTAGATCCTTATCGATACCCATTTAAAAATATCACGTAGTGATGAAAATGAAAAATATTAATAATAGGAAGAATAATAATGTAAATTACCTATTTTTATTTTTATGAGTGGATAGTAGTGATGATTACTAATGATGATATACCTCCCACGTTTTCAAAATTTTGACATAAGTGTTACTTACCAGTCCCCTGTCCTGTTAAATTTTTTTTTTTTCCCAAGTCCTATTAACTTAAATATTGCTCTCGAGCATAACCGGTTTGTTTCTTCTCTTTCGATGGTATTAGTTTTCGAGCTGATTACTATTTTGTTTATTTTTCTCTTCTATTAATTTTTTTCTTTCATTCACTTTATATATTCTCTTTTCAGTTTACAAATTTATTTTATAAATATTTTTTTTTTTATTTTTACAAGTTGTAATGAAAAGATACAGTATTTCTGTTTTCAGAAACTGCTAGTGATTCTTCGCCGGCTTGCTAGTGCAAAAATTTAGGGCACAGGGCTCGAACCCATTTCAGACAAGGAATCTAACCTCGTTTGTATCAAATTTTCTTTTATTACATCTATGCATTATCTAATTAACAAAAGGGATGGTTTGGTTTTTTTTTTCTTTTTTTCTTTTTGGGTTATTGCTGAATGAATTAGTTTTGATGTTGAAAATATTAACTAAAGTTTTGAATTTCAATTTTATTAATGAATAAGATTAAATTTAATTAGATTTCGAATCGAATTTAATTCTATTTAATCAACTGAAAATTATAATATATATTTATTGATAAATTATAAGAGGAGGGTAAAATTTTAATAATAATAGGATTAACACAATTTAAAATTAAACTATAATTGAAACCGTGAATTCCCTAATTATGACGCGTACAAATAAGTTTAAATTATGATATTTTTTAATCTTCATAAATGCTAAATATAGTAAGTATTAAACTATATTTTTGTTTATATTGATTGAGTTAAACAATAAAGAAAAGGAAAGAAGTAAGAGAAGAAACCAGAACTTGTCATCAATTAGGCAGGAAAAAAAAAATGATGAACAACCCTCAATAATCATTGAATAGCCACCAACATACTTGATAAATCCTCCATCCTCGATTATATATAATTTTGTTTGTCATGTTCGAAAATTTGATTATATCTGTGTATTAAATTAATGAACTGTATTTCATTTAAATGAGCTCAACTTCAGAGTTCTGACAGTTTCAAACTACCATATCTTTGCCTTCCCAATACACCCTTTGTCTCTGCTTCCCTATCTTCTCCATAACTTGTTTATGGATTCTTGTCTTCTTGAGTGGTAATAATTATTTTCAGCCCAAAACCTTTGAAAAAGGAATGGAGCTTTTTTTATGCCCTATGTAGAGACAAAGACACAAAAGTACTTTGGTTGCTTTTTGTTTTGTTGGCTTTGATAGACTTGCAATGCCAGACAAGGTAAGGTCACACTCTGTTCTAAGACACTCAAAGCTTCATTTTTAATTAGAAAAAATCCATTTTTTCCCCTTTTGAAAATAACCATCCATTCTTCCGAGAGGAGTACTCATTTTGTTGTTGCTTCTAAGTTTTGACCTGTTAGCTCAAATGGGTTTTGGTTTCTTTGGTTCTTTACTAATTCTATCACTCTTCTTCAAGCATTTTACTTGTCAACTACCCAACACTGATGGGTTTTATGTCTCTAACTTCTTGAACAAAATGGGTTCAAAGTCTTCTTTGTCTTACAACTTCCCTGGTTCTGTTTGTTCGTGGGTGAGGGTGAAGTGTGATGATACCAAGGAGAATGTTATTGCATTGAAGGCTTCAGGTTTAGGCCTTTCTGGTTTGATTCCTGATACCACCATTGGAAAGTTAGCTCAGCTTCAGTCATTGGATCTTAGCAATAACAAAATTACTGCTTTGCCTTCAGATTTTTGGAGTTTAGTCTCGCTTAAGAGTCTTAACCTCTCATATAATGAGATTTCAGGGTCTCTCCCAAACAATATTGGCAACTTTGGTCTGCTTGAAGTTATGGATCTCTCTGGTAATAATTTCTCTGGGGAAATTCCTGCAACTATAAGCTCACTAGTTAGTTTGAAAGTTCTTAAGCTTGGTGGTAATGGGTTTGAATGGAGCATTCCTGAAGGAATTCTAAGTTGCCAGTCTTTGGTTTCACTTGATTTCTCTTCAAACCATCTAAATGGTTCCTTGCCAGATGGTTTTGGTGCTGCATTTCCTAAGCTCAAAACTTTAAACCTTGCTAGAAATGAGATTCATGGCAGGGTTATGGATGTTGCAGAAATGAAGTCTCTAACAAGCCTTAACATTTCCAGGAACTTGTTTAAGGGTTCAGTTGTGGGTGTATTTCAAGGGCAGTTGGAAGTGATTGACCTCAGCAAGAACCAGTTTCAAGGTCACATTTCTCAGGTACAATTCAAGTGGTCTCATTTGATTTATCTAGACTTATCTGAGAACCAACTCAGTGGAGAAATTTTCATGAATCTCAGTCAAGCTCAGAATCTTAGACATCTTAATCTTGCATGTAATAGATTTGCTAGCCAAAAATTCCCAAGAATTGAAATGCTTTTGGGTTTAGAGTATCTCAACTTGTCTAAAACCAGCCTCATTGGCCACATTCCATTACTGGCTAACCAAAACCTCAAATCACTTGATGTTTCACACAACAATTTGAGTGGAGAAGTCCCCATTTCTCTCTTGGAAAAACTCCATTTTATGGAGAGATACAACTTCTCTTACAACAACTTAACCCTTTGTGATTCAGGGTTATCTGCTGAGATCTTGGAAACAGCCTTTTATGGCTCATTAAACAGTTGCCCTATTGCTGCAAATCCTGCCCTTTTCAAAAGAAGACCCCACACACATAAAGGGTTCAAGCTTGCCCTAGCTTTAACCCTCTCCGTGGTGTGCTTGCTTGGTGGATTGCTATTATTAGCCTTTAGTTGCAGAAAGAAATCCAGGACATGGATTGTTAAGCAACCTTCATATAAAGAGGAGAACATTTCAGGTCCTTTTTCCTTTCAAACGGATTCAACCACATGGGTGGCTGATGTTAAGCAGGCAGCATCAGTCCCAGTAGTGATATTTGAGAAACCATTATTAAATCTAACATTTGCAGACCTCTTGACTGCAACTTCTAATTTTGATCGAGGCACACTACTAGCAGAAGGGAAATTCGGGCCTGTTTATAGGGGATTTCTGCCTGGTGGAAACCATGTAGCTGTTAAAGTTTTGGTTCATGGATCAAGATTAACAAACCAAGAAGCTGCAAGAGAGCTCGAGTCTCTTGGTCGAATCAAACACCCCAATCTAGTTCCATTAACTGGTTATTGCTTGGCTGGGGATCAAAGGATTGCCATTTATGATTACATGGAGAATGGGAACTTGCAGAACTTGCTCTACGACTTGCCACTTGGTGTTCAAGCAACTGAGGATTGGAGCACTGATACATGGGAAGAAGAAGACAACAATGGTGTACACAATGTTGGGTCTAAAGGACTATTGCAAACCTGGGGATTTCGATACAAAATCGCCCTTGGTGTTGCACGAGCACTGGCATTTCTTCATCACGGTTGCTCACCTCCATTAATCCACAGAGATGTTAAAGCTAGTAGTGTTTATCTTGACTCAAATTTAGAGCCTAGATTATCTGATTTTGGACTAGCTAGTGTTTTTACGACTGGTGCAGAGGATGAAATTGTACCACCTGAACCAAAATCCGATGTATATTGCTTTGGGGTTGTTTTGTTTGAGCTAACAACAGGGAAAAAGCCAATTGGAGATGATTATCCAGTGGAACAAGCAGCAAATTTAGTGAGTTGGGTTCGAGGGTTGGTGAGAAAGAGCCAAGGATCGAAAGCTATTGATCCTAAAATCCGTGAAACAGGGCCAGGTTATCTAATGGAAGAGGCCCTGAAGATTGGATATTTATGCACGGCTGATGTTCCCAGCAAGCGACCAACCATGCAACAGATTGTTGGTCTTCTCAAAGATATTGAACCAAGAGCTACCGTATGAAAAACAATGATATAAGAACCACCATGGCAGGGGATATATGTATAGTGATTGTTAAATTATGTCTTGGACCCTGCTATCTTTCTCTTCACTTTTCCATTCTTGGCATCCTAGTTTTAAGGGTTTATCATTTCAATGGAAAATCAATTATTTGCTCGGTCAAACTCTCATATGTATTTCAAGATTAAATTCCTGCTGAAATATTTTGATTTTACAAATCAACATTTTAAATTTATATTATATTAAAATTTAGATAATTAAATATTTATTTTTATTAAAAATATAGTACTTTAAGCACGAAAAATGCATTAAAGAATTCGTTAATGAAAGAAAGGGTAAACTATTAAAATAGTCACTTTTGTTTATCTTAGGTTACATTTTAGTCACTTTTGTTTAAAATGTTACGTTTTAGTCACTTACGTTAACGTGTTGTAACATTTTAGTCACTAAGCCGTTAATTGTTGTTAACGGTGTAACGGTAAGCTGATGTGGCACGTTAAATAATAATTTTAAATAAAAATTTTAGGTTAAATTATACAATTGGTTGTCATATTTTTTTCATTTTAAGTAATTTAATTTTTTTTCTTTTGTGTTCTTTTAACTTTCCTTTTTTTTTTCTTTTTTTTTCATTTTCTTCTACTTCTCTCTCTATTTTCCTCTCTTCTCCATCTCTTTTAATATAGTTTTTCTATATTTTACATTTGTTAAAATTAGAGGGGAAGAAGAAAAGGAAAATAAAGAAATAAAAAGGAAAAATTAAATTGTCCAAAAAAATAAATATATAGGGACTAGTTTTAACAAATGAAAAACATAAAAAAAAACATTAAAAATAAATATATAAGGACTAGTTTGAAATGATGATTTAACATGCCATGTCAGCTTACCATCACACCGTTAATGGTAATTAACAGCTAAATGACTAAAATGTTACAACACGTTAACGTAAGTGACTAAAACGAAACATTTTAAACATAAATTACTAAAATGTATCTGAGATAAACAAAAGTGACTATTTTGATAGTTTACCCTAAAACAAATAGACTGAAGAATCGGATTCCTAAATTATTATTTTTTTGAGGAAAAAAAGGCTTAATGACAAAATTTGCCACTAACGTTTACATGTTTTATCAAAATGACCCTAATTATATTTTTGAGCATTTTTTGGCCATCAACATCTGTTTTTTTTTTTCAAACTGTGTTTTCTAATAGATTCGATGAAAGTACCGTTAAAAAATTTATTACATATGTAACCCAAAAAGATAATTACATGTGAAAAATAATAAAATAAATAAATCATACATGAAATTAAAAAAAAAAACTCTTAATTTTTTTAAAAAAGTAAACTTATCTAAAAAAATGTTTCAAAATGAATGCATGCGTTTAAAAATAATTAATAAATCAAATCGAAAATACTGAAAATTAATGTTCATTTGTTTACATGTAAAAGGTTTTACGGAAAATATTTTCTGCACTTTCCTGTGTTTGTTTCACAGAAAATAGTTTGTTCACCGGAAAATAACTTACAGGTCAAGGTAAAATAAGCCCCTTTTTTTTGTAAAATGACTTACCCTTTTGAAAAGCTAAGTCATTTCCTAGAAAAGAACTCATCTATAGATAATTTTATTTTTATATGAAAATTAACTTAAATCAAGCTTAATATTATTATATTGATAATAAATTTTATTTTTATTTTTAAAAATATTTAAAATATTATATTTTTTAATATTATTAAACATACATATTTAATTATTTAATTTAGTCATATAATAAATTATTAATATAATAAATATAATTTATCATTTTAATAATAAATTTTAAAAATAATAATTTTAAATAATCTTATTCATTGAAAATATTTAATTTTAATATTTTAATAATAAATATTTATTACAATTATAAATATATTAATAATAAATATTTTGTAGTATAAAGGTTAAAATATGTCATAAGTCTATGTACATTTCACATATTTGTAATTTAGTCTTTGTACTTTTATTTTCAATAATTTAGTCCCTTTACTTTTCAATTTTAAAAATCAAGCCTAATTGTTGACATCGTTAATTTTTTTGTCAATTTTGTTGATATCACATTTTTAAATAAAAAATACTCACTTAGTAGTCATGTAATTAAAAAATAACGTTGTAATAAATCTGAATTTAACATAATATTTTTAATATTTGCAAAAACAATGTAAAATATAAAATTATAGATAAAAATAAATTTAATTAAACAATGAAAAAATAAGAAAATATCAAATGTATGTTTGTTTAATTGAAAACAACTTTTATGAAATATTTTTAAGAAATCTACCAAACAATAGAAAATATTTTACACAGATTCATTCAAACACCAGAAAATATTAGTTTTTTCCAGAAAAGTAAATCATTTTTTAAAAATCATTTTCTGGAAGTCAATTTCAATTAAACAAACGGAGCCTCAGTGTTATTTTCTAACTTCATGAATTATTTATTTTATGATTTTTCACATGTAATTATTTTATTGGATTATCTAAGTAATAAATTATATCTCATTAAAATTATTTCACATATAAAATTTCACATCATCCCTGTAATATATTATTGCTATTATTATGTCCCTATTTATGTTTATTTTGTTATTCTAATACTATTATTATTTATCTAATTTTTATTTATCTATTTATATTTCAACTATTATTATATTTCTATTTATATTTATATACTAATATTATTTTCATTATTATTTTTTTTATATATATTTTTTACTCTTATTATTAACATCCTATTTATTTTTAATTTTTATATTTTTTGTTATTATCTATTTTAACTTTTTATATAACGCTCATTTCAATTTTTTATACATGATTTACTTTAATATTTTCATATATTATATATTTCAAACTTTTTTTTACACATTATATATTTTGAATTGTTTATATATTATCTTTTATTATTTTATCTTGAATGGATACTATTTTTTTAAAAAATTATTTTATATACTTTAGATCGCTTTTATAATCATCCTCATTTTAAAAATCCTCTCAACTTAAGGAATTATTTCGTGTTTGGGGGTCCGAGGGATCGTGCCCAATCGTGCTGGGTTTCGATTTTTCGTTCAACTAAATACGGAATATCCTTTGGAAATTTCGTCTATAATTTTAAAATTAAAATGAGGTAATATTTCGTGTTTGGGGAGTTTGAGAGATCGTGCCCAATTGTGATGGGTTTCGATTTTTCCCATTCGACTAAAATATGGAATATCCTTTTTGAAATTTCATCCATACTTTCTTAAACTAAAATAAGGCAATATTTCGTATTTGGAAGTTTGAGAGATCGTGCCCAATCGTGCTGGGTTTCTATTTTTCATTCGACTAAGATACGAAATATTCTTTTGACATTTCATCCAGGTTTTCTTAAACTAAAACGAGGCAATATTTCGTACTTGGAAATTCGATAAATCGTGCCCAATCGTGCTGGGTTGCGATTTACCGTTTGGCCAAATGACCAAATATCCTTTCGAAATTTTAAATGCATGAGTTTTGGAATTTACGAAATGATCTTGTATCGAGGGTTTGAAATGTGATATCCAATTGTGCTGGATATGATATTTCATTCTTTCTAAATGAGAGAATCTCGACATTCAACCTAAACGTTTTTGAAGGAGCCGTATTTTAAAATCTTTTTCAAAATTTCTACATTAGGACGTTGATTGATCAATACGGTACCAATTTTGGGCGTTGCGAGGGTGCTAATCCTTCTTCGCGCGTAACCGGCTCCTGAATCCGTCTTCTAGTTTTTCGTAGACCAAAAACGTTGTTTTAATAAACCAAAATGCTTTATTAAAATGATCGATCACAAGGTGACCCGATCACACCTAAACAAGAAGGATTGGTGGTGACTCCATTTTCGTCTTAAAGTCGACCCCCATTTTCCAAAATAAAAATGGTTTCGACAATCCCGTTAACTTTTTTAACAGTACTTTCATCAAATTTATTAAAAAAAAGCAATTTGAAAAAAAAAATTAAGGTTGATGGCAAAAAAAATAACTCAAAAATACAATTAGGACCATTTTAATAAAAACATGTAAACATTAGTGACCAAATTTATCATTAAGCCAAAGAAAACTAAATGGATTCTAAAATCAAATCAAAGGTGGACTTCCCTGAAGCTTAATAGTAGTTATATGTATAAATAGAAAAATGCTAGTTAGGCCCTTCTACTAAAACTAAAAGGAAAATTGGGCCACTACCACATATTCTTCCAAGTCATTCGATTCCATTTTTCCCTCTTTGGTTTGGTCCTTGCATTCTCTCTCTCTTTTATATCGTTTTGTTGAATATGGCTTGGTGCCTATAGTTTTCATCAATGGAATAATTGCTTAATGGAATCAATATTTAAATATTAGATTATATTATATCCACGATATAATAATATTTTTTATTAAAATAATAAAATTAAAATATTTAAAATTATAATTTTTTAGATTCGAATTTTATTATGCGCATCTATTTTTTTAGATCATATATAAAAAAATAAAATTATCCTTAAAATAATAATTATTACCTATTAAGAACAAAGGGTATTTGGTAAATTCATTATTGAGGCACCGACTCCGCAATACATAAGTTCATATCTATTTGGTTGTTTTAAACTCCATGAGGTGACATATGTCCTATTTAAAGTATATTAAGAAAATAAAAGTTGGTATTTAAAATAATATTTATTATATTAATAAATGAACTTTTAACAAATGTGTGCTATTATATATGCACTTTGATTTCGTGTATTTTTATATATGAGATTTTTATTCGGTTTAATTTTCATAATCGGTAATATCATTATCATTTTAGATCAATTTATGTTTATATATTGTATATAAAAATTATTATATTTCTCTAATATATAAATAAATTTATGTATTTAGTTCTTTAAATGCGTACAATTGAATCAAAATTAAAATTTTATGTATATATTTTAACCACAATCTAAGTTTCATGTATCAAATTACACATCATATCAAAGTTCATGTGAAGTTTTGAGATTATATTGAATTAAAATATTCTATTGACAGTGTATCAAAAACTACCCCTAAAATATATAGTATAACTTATTTTCTTAATATATGTTATTTATGTTATTTAACTTGAAATTTAGTCATATTATCAATAAGATTTCAATTTGATCGGTTTAATTTTTTTAATTCAAATAAATTTATTCGACTGAACTTGAATATCATTTTACTCTACTAAATTAAAAAAAAATTAAGATCAAGTTAGAATAATAAAATAAAACTCATCAGCTTGAGAAGTTTTCACTCTATTCAATCGAATGTTGATCCGAAAGATAATAATAAAAAATCAAAGTTGAGGTGAAAAAACCTATATTGCCCCGCCTAAAACCATGACTAAATAATAGAAAAAGATTGAAACATTCGGATGAAGAGCGTAGAGAAATTGAAAATTGGAGTAATTTATAATTTTTGTCTTATCATTCAGAAATTCACGTGGAGCGTTACTAGGCCCCGATTTTGTGACACATTAATTTTTTATGTCGGGGAATAAGAATCCAAATAACACACCACTCCATCGAGAAGGAAAAAAGAGGGCCGGGCCATGCCAGCGAAACGACGTGGATCAAAAGAATGAGTCAAAGTCAACAATTTCAACGGTGATCCACCGCATCTAAAGTAACGGAGAAATCAACGGTGTTTTCTGTTACACAAAAAAACCACCTGGGAAAGAAAAGATGAGTCAATTCAAGTCAAAGAAAGACATATATACCCTTCTACTCTCTCTCTTCCTTTCCTTCTTTTAAAGCAACCTTTTTCCCCCTTTCTCTTTCATTCTCTCTCCAAATCTATTCCATACCGTTTCAGGTTATAAACATATTAAAACGACACGTCCGGTTTTCCGGTAGAATTCTATGGAAGGTCCCTGTACTTTATTTTTTTACAGATTTAATTCTTTACTAAAATTTGATTGTTTTTAGTTATTTTTATTATTTTAAATTTGTATTTAAATCCTAAGAAAACTATTATTTTAATGAATTTCATCAAATAATTTGTATGACTTATTTTTGAACATGTGGTTATATAAGATATATATATATTATTTTTTGTGTACAGTTAGAGAAATATAAAAAATATATATGTGTAAAATAAGGCATGCTAAATTGTTTGATAGAATTTACGAAAAAATTGGTCTCGAGATTAAAAATAAATATTTTAAAAGAGGGACTAGATATAATGAATATTACAATTGAAAGACTAAATCTAAAAAAGGAAAAAGTACAGGGATTTTATAAAAAACTTGACCTTTTTTTATCGGTCTGAGAAACGAATAGTGTCGAATTCTTTTAACAGGGAAATAAAAAGAGCACGAAAATTGTTTGCTTAGTTTGCTTTGTTTCTTTGAGGAAAAATCGGGCATGGCTGAGACTGAGAGCCAAGCAAAACGACATGAGGGAAAGCAATACGACAATTCAGAAGGGGAGGAGGAGGAAGAAGAAGAAGAAGAAGAAGTGGACGAGTTAGAGGATGAAGAGGAAGAGGAAGAGGAAGGAGTGATTCGAGTTAATGAGTCGCACGGGGCTGGAACGGCGCCGTCGAGTGATGCTGAGGTGAGAGACTCGCAATTGGAAACCCTAACAAATGATGATCGTTGTGAGAGTAAGTTTTATTTTTTTGTTTGTTTTTGTGTGAGTGTTTTATGGAAGAATTTCGTTCTTTTTACCCTAATTTTTTTAAGAAAAATGTTGGAATTGTTCTAAGCGAGTATGCCCTGATCTCTCAGGATTGCAGGAAAATCCTACTTCGGAATTGAAGGAAGGAGCTGAATCTAAGGTTAGGAGTTTACTCTTTAGCTACTATAATCATTTTAAGACTTTCGTTTCTGTGTTTTTCTTTTATTTTTGAAAAAAAAAATTGCGATTACGATGTTCCGGTGTTCTTACTTTGATCTGTTTGATTGAAATCCACACTTTTTGTTTGTGTTTTTCTTTGCGTAGTTTGATTCCTTATTTGGCGATCATACGAATTTCGTTAGTGTTTACGAGGAATCTATCTTTTTCACAAAGAAACTAAAATTAGATTTTCTCTGTGGTGTATGGATCGATGACTTTGTTGCCTTAAAGACTTTCCTTTTATGCCATCTCGCCTTGAAATATCAAATATATTACTAATAGTACTTTGCACATGAAATAATGTGCTGAGGGCGGCTGTGTTTCTCTTTTCAACGATGTTGGAGGTCCATGAAATGACTGTTTGGAATTTGCAAGATTAAATACTACACCACCCTATATGGTAGTAAAGTTGAATTATAGGATATAAGAATGTGGTAGTTTCTCATGTCAAGTGTGCTCCTTTATTATGGAAGTGTTCATATTTAGAAGCCCGTTACGACCAAATCTCTAAAAAATATACTAATGATTAATTTATTTATTTTTGCAAATATGTGGGTCATTGTGCATGAACTCAATGATCTAATATATCTTTTATATAAAAGTGGTCACTAAAGGATAAAGCTTTATCAACTTCAATGGTAAATCAATGGGCTAAAGGGTGCAAAAATCATTTTCTCAAACGTCCAATCATCCTTGTCAAAGTTTTGCCAGTAATAATAACTTCAAATTGTTTTGACTTGAAGTGTTTTAGTGGTGATGTATGTCGTCCTTCAAGTTAGAGAATTGAACGAGTTCTAAACGATTACAATGATGTGGAAGATCTTTGTGGTCATCAATTCTTTAGGACCTGCACATCTTATCTCTTCCTCTGTTTCTCCTAGAGGTCTTCAAGACTAATATAAATGAGAAAGGACATATGTACAAATTAACTTTTTTCTGTGATTGAATAGTTCTTTCAATTTGGTTCTTTGTTTAATTTTCTTTAGGAGCAAGTTAAGATAGCCCACCAGAAAGTTTTGCCTAGTTTGGCTGTCCAGGGTGCAGAAGCTCCAAAACATCTGCTCCAGTCATCTGTTTCTCCAACTTCTTCATCACAACCATCACCAACTTCTATTACACAAGATATTTCATCTCCTCCCACTCCAACTCTACCAGCACAAAGTCATTCAGATCAGAAGGTTAATGGCGCGTCTCCTCCAGTAGCAAACCAGCAAAACCCTTCTAATCTTAAAATGTTATCCTTTGTTCCCGTTGTGAAGACACCTGTGTCTGATGGTTACAATTGGCGGAAATATGGTCAGAAGCAAGTGAAGAGTCCTAAAGGTTCTCGAAGCTATTACAAATGCACATTCTCCAATTGTCAGGTCAAAAAGATAGAATGCTCTGATCAGACAGGCCATGTAATTGAGATTGTTAATAAAGGCATACATACTCATGAACCACCACGGAAAATGAATTTTACAAGGGAAAACAAAATTTTATCGTCTGCTGTGCCTCTTTCAATTGTCAGAGAACAGCCTAGCAGAATACCTAATGATTCTGATCCTTCTACATCTTCTAAAGAATCTTTACCAGAACCAACTGTAAATCCTGAAAGAAAACGACAGTGTTCAAGTGGCTCTGATGGGCACGGTGATGTGCAAATGAAGAAAGAGCTTTTGAGTGAAGCAGAACCAAATAAAAGGCAAGCTTTCCATGAATTTTCTTTGGCTTTTCCCCCTTCGTGACATATGTCTGATGTGTACTATTAATGGAAAAGTGTCTTTGCTAACCTGGTTTTAATAGTTTCTCATTTTCTTGATAACCAGGAGGAAGAAAGGTGATGCAGTTTGTGCTGGTTCTGTTGTAAAAACTGGGAAAAAACCTAAATTTGTTGTGCATGCAGCTGGTGATGTAGGAATCTCTGGCGATGGATACAGATGGCGAAAATATGGACAGAAAATGGTGAAAGGAAATTCTAATCCCAGGTGCTTGTTCACTTCTCAGTATCTTTTGTGATAAAGGTTTCATTGTTTTTCCCATCAAACCATTGCTCAATGTATGTGGCTGCTCAGGCATGTGGCTACTTTGTCTACCTGTTATCATTGTTAATCTACGTTATGGTGGTTTGCTTATTTTACATGTCTGTGGTATTGAACCTGCAAGGTTTACTATATTATCTTTGTTTTATTGAAATATTGGATAAATCATTCATTTATACTGTGGGGTTTGATGACAATTAATGCTAAAAAGTTCCAGTGGTCCATCATTGCCTTTGGTCTCTGCAGTACTTTGCCCTTTTAGTGTACTTTGCGAAGTCATGCAGGTTCACTTTGTTTTGCAATGTTGTGCTATATTTATCTAAATCTCTCCCAAACCACTATGAATTATATGGGGCATTTTTGCTTCTCAGGACGACCAATTTGGTAGACTTGCAAGCTCTTTCTTGAACTAAGTTATTAGTTCCAATTTACTTGAATGCGTATGGGTTCTATTGGCTTCATTCTGATCTTTTTAGTTGATAATGTTTTCTAGGAACTACTATAGATGCACTTCTGCTGGGTGTCCTGTTCGTAAGCATATTGAGACAGCTGTAGATAATACAAATGCTGTCGTTATAACATATAAAGGTGTTCATGACCATGACATGCCTGTACCAAAGAAGCGGCATGGCCCTTCAAGTGCTCCTCTCGTTGCTGCTGCTGCTCCTGCTTCTATGAACAATTTACAACTTGCAATAGCTGATGGAGAGCAAAAGCAAGTTACATCAACAAAGTGGTCAGTGGATACAGAAGGTGAATTGACCGGTGAGGCTGTAGACCTTGGAGGTGAGAAGGCAATGGAATCAGCTAGAACGCTACTGAGTATCGGATTTGAAATCAAGCCATGCTGAACTTATTGGGCCTTTTTCTGTTGTCAACATCAGGCATGTCTCTATATAAACTATTGAAATGGTAATTCATCAGGTTTGATTTTTCCTACCCTTAGTTTTTCCTTTGTTATTTCTGGTGAGGCTGTATATTTTCTGTTGTATTCTCTCTCACAATCTGTTTGGAACAAGGTTATAATAGTGGAAACAATATAGATTTGGTTGGCAACCCATTTATTGTGATCTTATTTGGAACCATGTTCCAAATTTCTTTCTTTTTGTTTTATGTGACATGAGACCGCCGGAACTTAAGACTGCGGCCATGCAGGTCAGCGGGTGACTGCATTTAATACATAGTTTGGAAGGCAATCTTCTCTATTGTCAATCATAATTCACTGTAAATAGCTATGGACAAGTCTTACTCCCTCACGTTATTTGGTTTTTTTTTCTTTTTGGGCATGTCTTCGGTCCCGTTTTCTTCTTTTCCTTCTGCTGTTATACACTCCTGGAATCTGAAACAACTTATGAGATGGTCGTTTGTCATTCCGCCACTTGCTTGAACGAGTAGATTAACGTGCGCCCCGTGCTTTGTGGACCCCTTCTTACCATATCTTTGCTTATGACATCTGCTTTTGGAGTTTTAACCGGAACCTGGCGGGGATATCTGAATTTGCTAACTAGAGGCTTGTGGTTCACAAAACTTCGTATAGTCGTCGAATGATCCAAAACTCATCTATAACCTGGTATCATCAAAAGCTGCAAAAAGTTAGTTACAATGATAATCACCAGTACTATGAAAAGTACATGTATGGTACTTCATTAGCGAGGACTAGTGATTAATGATGGAAAGTAATTTAAATCAAATGAATTGACATGGGATTTATCAACTAAGCAAGCTGCATACAATGGATAGAAATAATAAGTTTATGAAGTAAAATATGTCATCAAACTGTAAAATTGTCCTATATGATACATATATCCTTGGAAAATTGTTGGTTGGACTCTTGATATGGATATGAGGATATGAACTTTCAGGATCTTTTAAATGTATGTAGAAGTTTAAAAAGAATTTAACTAGATCCTCCAAATGTATGTAAAAACTTAAAATCATATTCATATTAGATACATATTCGTATTTGACACTCACACTCAAACTTGAATAACACAAGCCTAAAGATTTGGACCACTATTTAGCTACTTTTCACCTAACCTAGGAAAGTAAAATAATCACTAAGACCATGTTATATTTGTCTAATTACCTGCTAAGTCCAGAGGGAAAGATGTAAGTGATACCTAATTGTGGGTGTAACAATCAATTTAATGAATCCTACATTAGGAGTATAGGTTTAAAATAAGCCCATATGTAAAGTGGATGGCTAGAAGTGTGCTATTGTCTTACACAATAACATCAAATTTTTTGTCTTATTCCATCAGGTATGGAGACTGTCATTAGTTGTTAACTAAATCTCATAATCGAAAAGGTTAGAAAGGGTTAAAAGGAGAATGAGCATCCACCCTAGGCATTTGGCGTGCATTCTCAAAGCTTTAGTTTCAGAAACAAGGAACTTGCCATGCGTCCGGGTGCTATTTAACCTCTTCTCGTTTAATTTTGATATAGCAATTGGATCAAAGTCCACAAAAACTTCAAAAATAAGTTCATAGGTATACACATATACAACTAGTGCTCTTATTAGAAAGCTATTACTTTTAGTCCTCATTGGGTGACAATTTAAGACAAAAACATAAATTTTAAGGTATAGGGTCACATGTACTGATACCTTACCTTGATACTGTAAAAATTTGGCAAATGCCTTTCCAAGTGCCAATACTTGAAGATTAGGCATAGATACATGGATACAGGAGACCTAAATTCAAACTTTGAAACACTTCAAAACATGATAAAACATCTTCATATCCATTCCGATAGTAACAAAACCTTTTAAAACCCTAAGGAACATCATATTATCATTCTAAATATCACATGATCATTTAAATACACTTGTAAAGAATTTAACAGAACGCTTATTACTCTACTCACTATAAATATACACAACTTATATACATGCCACTCTAAAGTCCCTAGATTACACCAAGGATCTGACCTTGAATTCTCAAGAGGGTGTGATGTGGTGCATTTGATGTAGCCAAGTCCTCCATGCTTTCCTGAAACAAGTCCTTCACCTACGCTTTTAAACAATTAACGCGCCAAGCTCGACGAGCTTAGTAAGTACACAAAGATTCTTTACTAAATCCTTTCTTAAGCTTACAGTGAATATCTAATAAATAAAGAATTATGGTTTCAAATCGTACTATTTACTTAATCATTTATCTTGTAACTTCTTATCTGGATTATATATTATTCAATCAATTTAACTTCATAAGTTCAAATATTACTCCATTTTACAATTTCACCTTATCAATTCACTTTCCTCATTATACACTTGTTGAGCATCTTAGTAAGTTATTCTATCTCTTTAACTCTATTTTACGATGTGCAGATTTACACATTCCATCAAATTGTTTTCATAACTCTAAATTCTTTTACTAATTTACAATTTCATTACACAATCACTCTTACCTCATTTAAGTGAAATTAAAAGATATGCTTTAAATTTCATGTTGTCATCAATTGTTTATTTAGTCCATTATTATTAAATTTCATTTCTCAACCTTTAGTAATCTAAGTAAAATAAAAATTGGACACTCAGAATTTTCATCCAACCACAACCATATGTACATTGCACGAATATGCATCCAACCATCACAACCAAAATCACATATACGTAGGTCTTATAAATTGCACATAAATGCTATGTCATAAGGTATATCTCCATTAAATGATGTATTTCCGTAAAAATGTGCAACTAATTCCTATGACATGTCAACAGTATCCTAATTATTCTATCAAATTTACTAGGAAATAAATATATAATTATTCATTTTACTTATCTAAATTTTATGACATATATCATATTCACACATATTAATCATCATAATAATTCTTATGCACGCACATATATATATACACTTATCCGTTGCTCATTGAGCATTTAATCAATTTTCACATCTAATTTCTCATGTAACCCATCAATAAGCAATGTATCTATATCACCACTTCAATTGAAAGTATTTCATTCATACATGCAAGTACTCTTACAGCATTATTATTATTTTCTTTCTTTCATTTAACATGTATACACGTTTTTAGGTGATTATGTCACTATTTATCACATTTTATTAATCGATTTCAAATCTTTATACATTTTCAGTTATTGTTAATTTATAGAAATTTTCAATTCACATCATTTAATCAAATTAATTTCTTATTTCAATTGTAATAATTTCTTTTCCAATTCATTTTTAACCACTGCTTATTTTTAGTAAACAATCTACAATTTCATATATTGTGCCTTGCTATATCGCATTATGCTACATGTTCATCTCAACAAGTCAACCACATTAAAATTTTTATTTACCAACTCTTTAATATCATCAGTTTCAACATATATTCATGGCACATCATAAGTCATTCTCATTTTAGTATTCAGGTACATTGATCGATTAGTTCGATCCTTCTTCTGGGGTCATGATATGAGTGGACCGAGTCTGCAAACCGATGAAGTTAGGAGGTCTGGGTATTCAGCATACTCAGATGAAGAATGATGCTCTTCTAGCTAAGCAAGCGTGGAAACTAATTACCAAGCCACAGGGCTTTACGCAAAGCATTCTATTGGCAAAAGATTGTACGGAACAAAATTTCTTGCAGGTTTAAGCAAGGAAAGCATATACTTGGACTTGGAAAACCATTTTGTGCGGAGGTGATATCTATTGTCAGACGTTCAAATTTGGGATGGCAACAATGTATCAATGGGTTTTTATCGAGGCAATATAACAGTCAACGTCTATCGGGTGTGCTTGTAAGTAATAACAAAACTGAAGCTAAGCTTATGAGGGAGTAGAATGAGATTCATTCGCAGTTGCAGCTTGCAGGGGCCTTGGAATGAAGGGTTTTCCACAATGGGCTTTCTCCCTCTTAAAGGAAGGGGATTGCTATGTTTGGAGATTCAGTGTAAAGGAGGATTATATGTTTCTACAAGCCTGAGGTTCAATTACTTAGCAAAATGGAAGATTAAACTATTATTTATACTACTAATTTTCTTTGGAAACAGTTGGCTACCAATTAGATAGGAACTACAATGCAGGATTCCTGATAGATCATCTATGCCCACTCCCCCGTGCTGTTTGGTTTGGGTCAACTGATTGTATTGAATTACTACATATAACTAACTGAATGGGTAGCACACTGGTTGAAATATAATGAAGAGGCTTTCTACTACATCAAATGTGTTGTTATCCTATGGCAAATACAGAAATAAGGTGTGCATTTTCTGGTGAACAACCAACTCCTCTAACGCTGCTACACTACTGCTCTTCTATACTTGGGGCCTTCCAAACTAGGCAAAATAAGATTGGAAGCAATATGGATCAACGGCCTGCCAATAATACAGGATTCATCTTCAACCTATCTTCACTGTCCTTTGCTAAAGGCTGGATTTGCCAACCAACTTTTTTCTCGTCCTCTTATACTCAGTCTTTTAAATTGAATCAAACTCATCTTTTGAATTTATTTGACTGAAAATCAATCAGAATATCAATTTAGAGAAAAGATATGAACCAAGTTAAAAATTAGTTGAACAAATGACAAATTGATTCAACTATTTTTTTTAATTTTTATAAATAATTAAATCGATTAAATCAACAAATTGATAAAATTATGATTTCTACTACCAATCATATCCAATTCTTTACTCTTATTCTTATTAATAAATTATTTTATTACATCATAGATATTAATTTTTTTAATTATTTATGCTGCACCTGAAAAATATAATATTCTTTCATGCATAGGATCGGGTTGTGGTTTGGAAAAACTAATGTAATCTACAATAAAAATATATTGGAAACTAAAATAAGATAAAACCAGATAAAGCTGAGCAACCATAAATAAAATATCAAGCTAATCCAACGAAGCAAAACTTATGGCGACGAGATGCCCAAGATAATGATGTCAATGCATCCATCAGCTTTAGCCTTTAGCCCCCTTTTACGTTTACTTTTCGCTGAACCCCATTTGGTCTTGGGGGAACTTCAATATAAATACATGCACTATAGCTACATTGCGAAATGATCGCCACCATTGTCGCTCCTTTACCTACTTCTCTTTTAGAGTCCTTGTTTCTCCTGGTTTGTGTTTTCACCAACTTAAATCTGCTCCTTTGTGTTCTCCAAGAGCCAAGTTCATGGCACACACTCTTGGCCTTACTCAGCCAGCCAACATCCAACACTCCAAGGTGACTGAGACTGACTCCCTTCTCTCTCTCTCTCTTTTTTTCTGTGTTGGGTTTACGCAAAATTGTTTTTTGATTGACTTTTTAGGTTCAGAGTAAGTTCTGGGTTGAAAATCTTTTTATCTTTTGCTAATGGGGGTAATGCATATATCTAAAAGAAAGTGAACTTGTTAATTGTTTGGGGATGATTTTGTTTTTAAAGAACTGGCCTTTGATTGTGGATTGATGCTTTAAGGGTTCTTGGTATTTAATTTCTTGATGTCCATGTCATTGAGTTTAGGCTCAAATTCTGAAATCGAAGGAGTAAAGATAAGCTAAACATTTTTCTTTTCATTTTTTTAATATTGATTTTATATGATAAGATCATGTTAGTTAGATCCACGGATTTATTTGCTTATGGTCTTAATATGTAAAGGTTGTTTTGTTTGTGTGTGTTTATTTTGGTGAAATACTAAAATGGATGTTGCCTTTTTGTGAAAAATGCTGGAAAGATCTCTTTTGCTGCAAAAGAGATCGATGTGGCAGAATGGAAAGGGGACATACTTGCAGTTGGGGTCACTGAAAAAGACATGTCCAAGGATGAAAATTCCAAGTTTCAAAACTCAATTTTGAAAAAATTGGATGGCCTGTTGGGTGGTATGTTATCTGAGGCCTCTTCTGAGGAGGATTTCACCGGGAAAGCTGGCAAGTCTATGGTTCTTCGACTTCCCAGCTGTGGCTCCAAAAGGGTTGGTTTGATTGGTCTTGGAAAGACAGCTTCATATCCAGCTTCTTTTCAAAGGCTTGGTGAAGCTGTTGCTGCAGCCGCAAAGACTGCACAAGCCAATAGTGTGGCTATCGTTCTAGCTTCTTCCGAAGGCCTCTCAAATGAGTCAAAGCTGAGTACTGCTTCGGCAATAGCATCTGGTAATGCTCTTTTGGTTTCTTAGCATCATGATTAATGTGTACTTGTTCCAAAGATTGAAATTGATCTTAGTTGAACATTTGCATTATCATAGGGACGGTGTTGGGCATATATGAAGATAGTAGATACAAGTCAGAGCCAAGGAAACCAAAGCTTAATTCTGTGGATATTATTGGTCTTGGAACTGGACCGGAGTTGGAGAAGAAGCTCAAGTATGCTGAAAATATTTCTTCTGCTATAATATTTGGAAGAGAGCTTGTGAATTCACCAGCAAATGTACTTACCCCTGGTTAGTATGGGCATTATTCTTACCTTTTATCTTTAATCCTTTTTTCTTTATGATTATTGTTTCAGGCATAAGTACAAAACTGAACTTCTTATTGTCGGTGATGGGACTATAATAGGGCTTTGTTTGAGAAGGATGATATAATTCTTAGCCTTTAATCTAATGTCTTTTTATGCTGCAGCTGCACTAGCAGCAGAGGCTTCAAATATTGCTTCCTTGTATAGTGATGTTCTATCTGCAAACATATTGAGCGCTGAGCAGTGCAAGGAGTTGAAGATGGGATCTTACTTGGGAGTTGCTGCTGCATCTGCAAATCCCCCTCATTTTATTCATTTGTGTTACAAACCCTCAAGTGGACCTATTAAAACCAAGTTAGCATTAGTTGGAAAAGGATTGACTTTTGACAGGTAATTTCGTACTATGTTACTCCGGCTCTTTATTTTCCCCATTGTACCCCTGTTTGATACTTGTGTTTGACACATATTTGGACATGGTTATGAGGGATAAGATCCTCCAAAATATGGAAAAAAGAAAGAAAGAACTTCTAAAAGATAGAGCATATGTATATCTATATTGAACACATGCTGGTATGTCACACTCATTGTGAGTAACATAGATTCCATATATTCTACAAGAAGATATTTATGATTTACAGTAGGAAATTAGAAAAGCAAAAAAAGAAAGGGATGAGATGCCTGCATGGTACATTCAAGTTTCTGGTGCAATGCCATAAACAAAGAGATGGGTTCTTCACCAAGTGTTTATGTACGCATCTACAGTTTTACCAGTCACCATGGGTCCATGTGCAGCATCTTACTTGAATAATCTAACCAAAATTTCTTCCTAATGCTATTGAGATCTATTTAACATGAGTGGTCAGAATGCATGTCCCTTGTTCTTTTTGTATTCTAGCTGCGTGTTTATATAGGCTTTGAATGTTTGTCTTAAATGTTCTTAGTGGTGGCTACAATATCAAGACTGGAGCTGGTTGCTCCATTGACATCATGAAAACTGACATGGGAGGTTCTGCAGCAGTTCTTGGTGCAGCAAAAGCCCTTGGGCAAATTAAACCTCCTGGAGTAGAGGTAAGTCATTTGGTTGCCCTCATTTTGCTCTTTCACCATTACCTCTCTCTTCGTAACCTTTTCAAATTTACATTCTAAAGGGCTGGGGAAAGGATGAGTATTCTTTCGTTATTGTATTTTATTCTCTTTTCTTTTTAATTTGCTTTTCCAATTGCTTCATGAATCTAGATTGTCACCCAGTAAAAATGTCCTAATAAGCAGGTTCATTTTATTGTTGCATCTTGCGAAAACATGATAAGTGGAACAGGTATGAGACCCGGAGATATTATCACAGCTTCGAATGGAAAGACAATTGAGGTATACTTTGTTTCTTTATTATTATTATTATTATTTTTTTTGAAGTATAGGTATATTATATGGTACAGTGACATTGCTAACTGGGTTAGTTTTACTTTCTTCATTGTTTCAATAAATTTATTGCTCGCCATTGCTCACTCTGCCGATTGCAGGTTAATAACACTGATGCAGAAGGCAGGCTTACACTTGCAGATGCTCTGGTATATGCTTGCAACCAGGGTGTTGACAAGGTCAAGCCAAACACTCTGCAATCTTAATTTGTGATGACAGTTGTAAATTGCTATTTTCTGAGTAATCAGGATTACATTTTAAGACTTTGTCAACCTTTTTGCAGATAGTTGACCTTGCAACACTAACTGGAGCTTGTATAGTTGCTCTTGGACCCTCCATTGCAGGTATCCACAACATATGGATTCTAAAAGTCCTCAAAAAGGGTGTTTTGAAATGATCTTTTGTTAGTTTTAGATGCAGAGGAACTTGATTTTTTTAATAATGATATTCATCTATTCTCTGGATGACTATTGACAAGATGATACCTTACACAATCAATGGACATATTTGTTAGGCATAATGAATGAAATCCTTCATTTGCCTTCCAGACATTCAATTTTAAAGGTTTTAATAGTAGTAATGATCAACACTATCAATTCATAGTCAGTTGAGAAATTGCATTTATCATTTCCTTGGTTGTTAATCAATTGAAAAAAAAGTATGTATGGACATTCTCATCACTACCAATTCGTCGGAACCTCTTCCATTATAGGTGTTTTCACACCCAGTGATGATCTGGCAAAGGAGGTATTCGAAGCTTCAGAGGTCAGTGGTGAGAAATTTTGGAGGATGCCACTAGAAGAAAGCTATTGGGAGTCGATGAAATCAGGAGTTGCTGATATGGTAAATACCGGTGGTCGTCAAGGTGGCGCTATCACTGCTGCTCTGTTCTTAAAACAGGTATGTCTCTTGAATAATTTTACCATCTGAATTATACACATGCACACATATTTCAACCTCTTTGATATAAAGCTTGTTGCAGAATTTGATTGTTAAGCTATGTTTTTGCAGTTTGTTGATGAAAAAGTACAGTGGATGCACATCGACTTGGCTGGCCCCGTCTGGAATGATAAGAAGCGGGTAGCAACAGGATTTGGCATTGCGACTTTGGTGGAATGGGTTCTGAAAAACTCATCTTAATGAAAAGCTTGGAGCATGCTGTAGTAGTGACAAGGATGATGGAGGAGGAAACAGGAGAATAAAACTTTTCCCAGGTTGGTGGTCTTCGAGATATGTTTGATGAACAAAAATGTATGTTGTGATTAAGGGAAAGAAGGGAAGTGAGATAGTTTTGTTTTTGAGGTTGTTGCAGACAGTGAGAGTGTAGAACTATTCCATGCTCTTTTTATTGTTTAAAAAAAGAGAAGCCCTTTAAAATCTATATTGCTTCTTCATTTCTATCAATAAATCTTTTGCTCTTTAGGTCCGCCTTTGTAACATGCTTCCCTCTTTATCGGTAACATGTTTTTTTTTCTTTATCAAATTTGGAATTTAGTTTTTGAACTTTAATTTGATTAATTAATTTCAGTATTAATTCAAAATGGTAGCAATAAATTTCATAGAGTCAAATTCGATTGTTGATCGCAATTTTTAAATTTTATGAAAAATTTTAAATTCTTTTGGAAGTTTTGTGTACTTAAAATTTTTAAGTTTTAATTTTTATAGAGTCTAGATGTGGAATGCTTCTGTTTTAGAAGTTGAAAATTTATGTTAAGAAGTTTGAGAATTAAATAGATGAAATTTATACATGTGAAGTATAAGATTTATTAAATTATCTAGAATTAAAATCAAATTGATAGAATATATAAATATTAAAGACTAAATATGATATTATATCAATTAGAATGAGATTTTCCCTAAAGTGACCAAAAAAAAATCAAACATTAATGTCTAAATTAAAATTTTTTAAAATTAAGTGACCACAACAAGAACACAACATAATTACGTAACTATTTGTATAATTTACCTTAAAAACAATTAAATCTATTTATTTTCAATGGGTACATTTGTTTCGGCCAAGAAAAAATATCTAAAATTAAACTAAAATCAAAATTATATATTTAATTTAATCAAAAGTAAGATTTTATATTTAACAAATACACATTGGTGAACTGTATTTTTAAGATTTATCTCTAACCCATCTCAGTTATCACGTTGTTTTAAAAGTTAAAAGAGAAAGAAAAAAAAAAGCAAATTAAATATCTTTCCTACTTAAATACTAAAGAGTGGTAATTAATTTTGTTCTTTTCTAAGATTAAACAGCACAGACAAGAGAATTAGGATACCAAAGTAACCAAACTAGGAATAATTTTAAGATCTCACATAAAACAAACTTACAGTTACAAGGGACCAATGCACCTCCATTAAAGTAAACATGCAATCACAGGCCAAAGTCATTAACAAAAGAGTTGGTTGAGCATTGCAAATAAAATGTGGGGGGGTTTTTTGATCAAGCATTCACTCATTTCAGCAGTGTCTTGACGATCGATTTGACGTTAAGTTTCTTCAGGTCTGTATATGACTGCCCACACCCAACGAACATAACCGGTGCTCCTGATATGTAAACCATTGACAATGCTGCTCCGACCTACATCAATTTCAGTTGGAATGTGATTTCTCAAACCTATGTAAAATATGAAAACCTTCTCAAGTTTCAAGCTCATTTTACCTTATCATCAATAGTGTCAAACTTGGTGAGCAAAATCCCATCAATCAATCTTGGAGTAGAAGAAGTGGAGAGGTCAGCCAATTTCTGCAAGAAGAATAGGGCACAGCTTCGTAACATAGATTTAAATTGTACAGGTCTATGTTGCTCCGACTGTACATCTTTCTGAAGTACTAGTGTCCGATATCCATATTCAAGACATATTTGGACATAGAATGAGGGTATGATTCTCCAAGAAAAACTCAGAATATTTTAGTATACCCGTGCATAGACAATCCCGTATCCAACACTTACACCCGAGTCTGAGTAACATAGGTATGGTTTAGATAAAATTGACAAAATACTTGATATGAAAGCAAACCTGATTGAATTTTGATAACTGATCAACAGCATCATTCCCAACTAGTGCCTCTCCAACAAATAAGACAAGGTCTGGATTATTGAGGTATATAAGCTTCGAAAGGGCTCTCATCAACGGTTCATTATCCTGATAAGCATAGAGTTATATCATTAATGTGGTAACAGGAAAAGCAAATATACTAGGATTGCATTTAAGTACTACTTTTCAAAGCAAACCTCTCGCATGTCATGGGCTTTAGAAAAACTAATTTGACTGTACTATAGCCGAAGTATAAAGTCTACAAACAAATAAATTTACTGATTAGAAGATACCTGCATCCGACCAGCTGTATCAACAAGAACAACATCTGAACCATTACGAGGGGCCTCCTGAATTGCTTCCTTTGCTACAATTGCAGGATCTTTCTCATACCCTTTCTCAAATATAGGAATCTAGCAAGAGCAAGAAGTAGCAAGTCAGATATAAAAGAGTAGCTATACAATGATACTCGTTTTTACATGAAGCAAACCACCTTCGAGCATAATGGCACCAAGTATGTCAAAAATAAAACATTTACAATTGATGTAATACCTGGAGTCTGCGTGCATGTGTTCTCAACTGCTCAACAGCACCAGATCGGAATGTATCACAAGCAGCCATCATAACACTGACATTATGCTGCAGAAGCCAGTAAGCGACCTGCAAAGTAACATTTAAGTTTAGCCAGCCTGACCAGAAGGCATATCCCAAAGCAAAAGTCTAGACATAGAGCAGTTAAATCAGCTCAACCTTGGCTAGATTTGTTGATTTCCCAACTCCATTGACTCCAACAAAGACAACAACATACGGCTTCCTCTGTTCCTTGGCAGCGTGCACATCCCTCAGTATGTCAATGGAGCGCCGAGGAGTCAAAATACGAACAAGGGCTTCTTCCATTGCAGCCTGTAGTCACAATTACCATAAACAATTAAATTTATACAAAATCAAAAGGCAGGAAAAGAAAACAGAACTATAAATTGAGAGTTCGCATTATAAAGATGGAAGTTTGTAGACCTGCACTGTTGAAGAGACCCTTGTGAATGAGGCCAATTTTTTCCCTTCAAGACTTGCAGCTACTGATTCGCAAAGCTTCTCTGCTATCTCCTCAGCCTATGAATGTCAGATATAACTAAGCAGACCTATAGATATGAATAGGTACTAATATAACAGCAATCAAATATGTTAAATTAGCAGAAAACATACCACATTCTTGGTCATAAGCCTATCCTTCAGAGCCTTCAAAGCCGGTTCCAGGTCTCCCTTCTCCAAATTTGCCTTTCCAGCGATACTAAGTCCAGGAAAGAAGAAAATGAATAAATGATTTAATCAGATAGTAAATTTCACAATGATATGATAAAAGCTTCCACTAAAAGTTGTACAAAGACCAAATGAAACATGTCTAGAAGCATACAGTTCTGCCTGCCACTTACTAAACACAATAAGAGTCACGATTTTATGGGAAAACAGAAAGGCTGAAAAACAGGCAATGTTACAAGCATATGATATCTAAAATATTCCTTTCTTTACATGATAAAGTCTAGCATCTCATAAATCAACTAATATACCCATGTTTCTCCATTTAATATCAAGCCAAAAAATGGCAACATTAACATGGCCAACTCAATAAACAAACATTTGAAACTCTAGTTGTTACTTGTAAGGATCTATAAAAACTAAAGAAGCAACCAGGACAAGCCTTATAATGAACATCTAAACAGGATCAAGCTATGAGACATTATTTCAAAATGAAGTAGGCTTCACAAAAAAATTGCATCCTATTTCACTCTTCATGAAGACAGAACAAATATACTCGAGAATAGAATTATGATCTAAATGAAGGAACTACATCAATAAATTACCTCTGGAACATGGAGGAAAACCAGCCCTTTTTCGTAGCTTCAGGCTTGCTACCCTTCTGCACATTGTCATCTTCTTCACCTTCACTATCGCTGCTGATAATCTCTTCTACATCCATCATACTTTCACCTTGACTTGCTGGAACAACCTCTATCTTCTCATTTCCATTTCCATCCACTGGATCAGTGAAGTCCAATTTTGTCTCTGGAGGTGCATCATCCCAAACTCTATTCTTCTTCGTAACCTTTTTCTTAGGGTCCACCTTGGAACCCTTGTTAACTACAGTGTCAGTTTTCTTTCCACCTTTAGTCCTTTTCTGGAGCTTACTTACATCAAAAGCACTAAAATTGGAACTAGTATTTTCTTTACCATTTACAGCAGCTGTCATCCTAGGTTCGTCAGTCTCAAAATTATTACCGTTGGAGTTCCCATTCTCCAATTTACGACCCTTCCCTTCATCATTATCATCCCCACCACCACCAGCCGAGCTACCCTCCCTCTTCTTATTTCCTTTATCAAAACCAGCTTTCTGAGCCTGCCCTTGCTTCTTACTGTTATTGACAGGCTTAACCATCTGTTTTGATTTCTTAAGCTCCTCAGCCCTAGCTTCTGCTTCCATCCTAAGCTGCCTAAAAGTTTCGTCAAAATCATTATAAACAGTCCTTTTCGGATCATAAATCTCAGAGAACTCACGCCTGACCAGTGCAAGAAGATCATCCACATACAGAAGATGGAGAATACGCTGATAAACAGCAACAAATACAAGGCCAAGCTCATTATGGAAGGTCCACTTGAGGGTATAAGAAGCACCTGGGGCATCATAGTTATATGATGCTGCACCAGAGCGTTCCTCCAAAAGACAAGACCGGATCAAGGTGTCAATTGGTGATCCTTTAAGAGCATTCCCAAGTTCTTTACATGTCCAGAGGATTAATCCTCCCCTAGTAAATATCAGCAACTGTTCTAACATCTCTTGATTTCAATAACTCTCCTGCAATACAATCAAATCAAAACTCAAAATTCAAATACTCAAGCAATATAATACACATAACTGTGCAAGAAAGAAACCGTTGAGCTACAAATTCAAATTTATCTGCCCTTTCCCTATAATATGAAAGAGGTTTTTCCTAAAAAGAAATTATATTTATCTTATCTGGAAGGAATAAAATAAAAGAATCAAGAGCAAAATTCAAGATCCTCAATTAAAATGCCAACCTAAAGTCTACAATTTTCTCAGATACCAAACAAAACAAACAAAGGTTTAAATTTGAGACCCGTTAAGTAGATCAGCAGGAATCACAATCAAATCAAAACGTCTAGCCAACAAAATCAAAGACTAAAATTATTATAAACCAAAACCTAGAAAATTCTCGTAAACATTGAAAGTTAATAAAAATGAAAAGAAGAATACCTGAATTTTCCTTCTAAATCTAACAAATCCCAAAATAAAGAGAAAACGAAAAGGTTGACTTGAAAAAGGAAAAAAAAAATCAAATTGAGAAAATGTTGAAGTAGGGCTTTATATAGGTCTTTTTCTTTAATAACTTTTTAGTAACACCATCCTTAGCTATTTTTCTCATTTCATTCACTCCTCCATTAATTCCGCTAATTGCAATATTATTATACACACTCATTCAACTTTAAGGTTTTTTTTATTATTTATTCTACCGAAATTTATTAAAGTTGAATGATTAAAATGAATATATAATAACATTTTTATTAGTTAAATTTACAAGATACGACTAAAATGAGAAAATCATTTAATGACTTGTGATAAATAGTTTTTTTTACTACATTCGTTTGTTTCATTGAAATAGTTTTTGTTTTTTGAAAAAATTAATATTTTTTATATTTAAATTAATTTGTGTAAAATATTTTTGTTATTGGGTAGATTTCGTAAAAATATTTTATAAAAATTGTTTTCAATGAAATACACATACATTTGATACTTTCTTATATTTTTATTGTTTAATTAAATTTATTTTATATTTTATAAATTTATATTTTACTTCTTTGTAAAACAAACATGACATAAATATATTTATTATAAAATATTATAGTGTAAGTCTCTTTTAACAATCGAAATTTATTTTATAATAAAAAATATTTTGTAATAATCAATGTCATATATAAACTTAATAATAAATAATGCTTAATTAAAATTTAATTTAAATCACATATATGAGAGTACATATTGACACATTAGAATTATAATGGATAAATGAAGCTAAGTATTATTTAAACAAATACTCATATTTATATAATTAAAATATTCATATTTTTATACTAGGTTAAAATATGCCATAACTCCTTGTACTCTTCATAAATTTGAAATTTAGTCCATGTACATTTATTTTTGGATTAGTCCTACTTTTTAGATATTAAAATTCAGGTCCAGTTGTTAGCATTATTAAAAGTATTTTGTTAAATTCATGTTCATTATAGGTCATTTTTTAGTTACATGAATACCGAGTATTTTTCATTTAAAATTTTGACATCAACAAAATTAACAAAAAAAATTTAATAATGTTAACAATTGAATTTTATTTTTGAATCTAAAAAGTAGAGAGACCGCTATTGATGTGTAATGCTTTAGTTAAAAGGAAAATATTATGTAAGGAAAACTGATAAGAATGAGTTGAGGTAAAATGCAAGATATTTTGAGAGAAAATAAAAAATTGTAGTTATTTTAAATTTTTATAATATTTGGATAATTTTATAATTTTATATTTTATAACATTTAAACTTTTTTTTATAATTCTTAGTAATTTTTTAAGTATTTTATAAATTTTTATAAATTTATTATTTTTTTATAGGGAAGAGATTCACTTTTACTCGTGTAAAACTTAAGTAGTTTCACACCATTTTGTAATTTTTATACGGTTAATATCTTAACAATTTAATTGTCATATTTCATGCTTCATTCATCTAGATCATGCATATCAAATTTGACATAAATTAAAAATTTCTAACTATTCATTTTTATAAAAAATAAACTTTCAATCCTTAAATATATATTAATATAGTTAATATTTTAAATTAATATAATAGATATATCGAATTGATTCAAAAAATTACATTCATGATAAGTACAAATATATTGATAAATTCAACGGTTGGAATGTTAAAATATTAATCGTATAACAAGTTACGAAATGATATGAAACTACTTAAATTTTATACCGGTGTAAGTGGATCTCTTTCCATTTTTATAATTTATACTGCCTTTAAAAATATTAAGAATTTCAATAAATTTTTACTTAAACAATCAATTAAGCCTTTGTAAAAAAAAAAAAATCAATTAAAATTTGAAAGTGCTGAAACGGTGCATTTCAGAACGCAGGAGATGAGAAGTGTTTTCTTTGGAAACAAGATAAAAATGCGGTCCAACAAGGATTCCATGTCTCTATCACTTACCTCCACTTTCAAGATTGGAATAAATAACACTTTTGTCACTAAAACCCAAATTCATAGGGCTTGGAATTTTAACATGTTTTTTATTTTTATTTTAAGAGATATGCCCAAAAAAGGACTCTAAAACCAGAATCATAGGGTTTAGAATATGGATCCTTTACCCTTAGTAAAATTAAAAACTACAGTAATAATATGATTAATTACTGTAATTATACTGTAATTATAAGGTAAAAAGTTTTATTGTATCACAGTCATAATCTTAAAGGTAGTTAGTGTTAACATTCACTTTTAAATTATAATTGATTTTTTTATTGTACCAATATAAAAAATCAGTTCGCGCTTTAAAATTTTTACATACAAAAAAAGAAAAAGAAAGTATTCTTTTCCGTTAATAAAAACTATTAACTTGTCTCTTTTGTCAACAAAAACCATTGTTAATTGGTTTGACCGTTAACGAATATTGACATGATTGACAAAAGTTAGCATGTAGTATACCATATGAATAGTATTTATTAACGCCATATATTAATTTCCATCAACTATGTCAGTGTTCATTAATATTCGGATCGGTCAACCTCGATTTTTATTAATACAAAGGGTTAATCGATTTTTTTAATTGATATGAATTTTTTTAAGAGTTTATTTTTTTTTAAGAGATAAGTTGAAGTTTTATCATGGTTTTCAATTTCAATACTTGCCCTTTTAGCTTTTCGGTGTCAGAGCCCGTTATTTTTTCGTGTGATATTCATGGAGGATTTGGCAAATGTGTGGTGCGCTTTGGAATGTTCAATTAGTTCTATTTTTCCAGAGTTAGTTGGACTCCTTTCCCTCTAAAAGACTTCAACTAGTCCGAAGCATGGCTTTCTTTGCTACCATCTGGTCCATTTGGTTGTGGCGCAATAGCATGGTTTATAATGGGAAGATATTCGATATTATTCAGTTGTTTGAGACCATCAAATTAAGATTGGGTTGGTGGTGTAAGGCTCAAAGGCCAACTGTGGCGACATCTTTGAACGATTTCTTTTTGGCTCCTCCTAAGAAGAGTGTTGACAATATGCCTATTGTGAGTTCGAGACCTCCACCATTTGGGTCCTTAAAGTTTAACGTGAATGCATCTGTTTTGGGTAGTTATGGTTCAGCAGGTATCGATGGTATTTTACGTAATCACCTAGGGTCATCTTTGGTTATCTTCTCCAAGGCCATTGGGGTTGTCGATCCTGTTTTAGCTGAGACCATTGCGATTAAGGAAGCTCTCAAGATTTCCTATGCTTCTAAATAGTTCGGAAAGTGACTGTAATAATGCTATGTTCTGGACATCATTATTTCTTCAAGATTTGAACCGGTCTATTGCATATGTCACGGTTGAAGCCAATTCGACAATAGATAGATGGGCTAAAGCTAGAGTAAATACTACTATTTATTTACTTATATGTACTAACTTGTATCAATTAATCAAGATTTCAATTAGATTAATTTTTAATATGTCGTTTTAATTATTTTTATTTATTATAATTACATTAAAGTATATATAATCGTAAAAGTAAGTTATTAAACTTAATTAATAATTTTATATTTATATTTATATGTAAATATGGTTATATTAATTGAGCTACATTTGCATTATATAATATTGATAAAACTAAATAATACATTAAAATACATTTATAAAGGCGACACTAAGGAAGCCTCTTTAGTTTAGCATATTTTTTAAAATCATTATATTTTAATAAATTTTAATTAATAAATGATAAAAATTTTATTTTGATCTATCAAAATTTTTTAATTTAATTTCAAACGCTTTATAGAAGCCCAATTTGGCCCAGGCTCAGAAAATAACCAAGAAAAAAAAAATAAAGTCTAATTTTTTTTTTACAATTTAAAACAATAACCCAATTACCAGCCTAAATTAAACTAAACATAACTCATCTAAATTAAACCCACTAACCCAAAACTAAACCTAACCCTAGCCCAATACTTATCAGAAAACAAAAAAAGAAAAACCCTAGCCTAGTTAGCCGCCGCCCCTATGGCCACCTGCCCTCTGACGCCTCTGCCACCACCCACCGCCACTTGCACCTGCAAATAAAGAAAAGACATAAACAAAAAAAAATATTCTGTAAATGGCTATATAAGCCTTTCCATATTTTGTATTTTGCTCTGGACATTTTTTTAATACATAAAAATAGAACAAAAAAAGAGAGATTCAAACACCACAATCGTAGCAAGAAACATCAAAAAATCGAGTCAAAGGTTGATTTACTTTCTTATTTTTTCTTTCTTTTTTTCGAAATTATTTGTATATCTAATCTCTATTTTATAAAAAAATAGTATTTACGTTTAGACAAAAAAAACAAAAATAAATAATAATAATAATATTACCTTTTGGCGATTTCCGGCCACCGTGGACGATGACTGGTCCGGCGACCGGAGACCCTGGGCTGAGAGAGAGAAGGGGAGAGCAAATTTCTGATTTTTTAAAAAGGGGGGGGGGGTTAAAATGGAGTTTAAAAGAATTTTTGGCCTTATATACTAGGTATGAAACAGCGTCGTTTCACCTAGGCCATTTAAAGGCCAAAACGGTGCCGTTTCACTAGTGCCCGTCTGACCCGACCCATACCCGCTTAGGATCCGTGTGTTTCTGCAAAAGGGGCTTTTTACCCATTTGGTCCTTCTGCCTTTTAATTACTCCACAATTTACTTTTCTTTATTTTTAATTTGGCCCAATAATCTTATTTTTATTTCATTTTAATCCTGCATGAGGTGCAGCGTTCTGAAAGGCAAGGATATTTTCCCCTAGGTCCTTCCACCTTGTTCGCGCGTTCAATGTTAGCCTTTTTTTTTTACGATTTATCCCCTTTAACCTCATTTAATTTCGATTCGGTCCTTATTTGTTATTTTTATTATAATCTAGGCTCTAAATTTCATTTCAAATTTCGATTTAACCCTTTTTCATTTAATTTCAACCTTTTATAGATTGTTATGTTTTATTTTATTTGTTTGTTTGTATGTCCATTCATTTATTTCTTTATATGTTTATTTTGTATATTAAATTTGTATTGTTATTCATTCTGTCATTTGCATGTTTCATTATTGTAATTATTATTATTATTATTATTATTATTATTATTATTATTATTACATATTTATCTATTTATTTAGTGGTTATCATTTCTTTATTTTTATACACATTTAGAATTGAATTGCTTATATTTTGTTTTTACACTCTTTACATATCTATTTATTATTATTATTATTATTATTATTATTATTATTATCATCGTTATTACTATTATTTTTTATATACTATTGTCGTTATTATTATTATTCTTATATTATTATTATTAATGTATTCTTTATTTTATTACTACTATTATTCTATTATTATTATTACTACTACTTATATATTATTATTGTTGAGGCCCAATTTTGACCCAAATTGAACCAAATCTGCCTACCTATTACATTATCCCAATCTCAAACTTACCCCAACAAGCCCAAAATTAAAACACCAACCCTAGCTCAAAACATTAAAAAATCAGAAAAAAGAAAAAACCCTAGCCCCCCTATGTTCAGCCGCCGCCCCTAAGATCAACTGCCCTCTGCCACCGCCTGCAGCACCGCCCTTGTCACATCCACCGCCACTTGCACCTGCAAGATTAAGTGAAGAAAAGACAATAAGTAATAAACAAAGGCTTGTAAATGGCTATAAAAGCCGAGCGAAAATGCAATGGAGGGGGCTGGATTTCTCTTTCTTTTTTTTCGAAATATAAGAGGCGAATAACATCAAAAGGCTTCAATATATACTCAAAATCGCAACAAGGAATATCAAAGACCGAATCAAAGGTCTATTTACCTTTTTATCTTTTTTTTCTTCTTTTTTCGAATTTATTTGCATATAATCCCTATCCTATTAAAAGCAATACATATATATACATAGATATACTAGATATAATTTTTTTAAATATATATATATACCTTCTGACGATTTTCGGCCACCGTGTACGGTGGCCGGCGCGGCGGACGGCATGGTGGACGGCGACCGGTCCCACAACGGAGACCTGGGGCTGAGAAAGAACTGAGAGACTTGATTTCTGTTTTTTTTGAAGAAAGGAGAAAACTGATTTTTTTAAAAAAAAATTTGGGTTTATATAGTGATATAATACGGCGCCGTTTTGGGCCTTAACTCACAGCACCAAAACGACGCCGTTTAGGCGCCGACCCGAGGACCCGACCCGCTCCACTAAGGATCCGCGTATTTTTTTGACGGAAGGGCTATTTGCATGTTTAGCCCTTCCGTATTTTTTTGCTTTTAATTTATACCCAGAAATTTTATTTCTTTTCCAATTTAGTCCCTTTGAAGCTGCGCGTTTTGGGACAAAGGGTTATTATCCATTTTAGTCCTTCCTAGTTATTTGCGTGTGCGAATTGATCCCCTCTTCTTTTATTTATTATGGAATTGCCCCAAAATTTTGTTTTCAGATTCAATTATGTCATTTCTATTACTTTTGATTGTTTTGTTACATTATTTATATTATATTTGCACTTATATTTATTTTATTCTAATGCCATTATTATTATTATATAGCAGTGTGTGTTTCTATTATATACGTATGTATATATATTTATATATAATATTATTATTTACTTTACTTTAATATTATTATTACTATTATCATCATTTTTGTAATTACTATTACCATTGTATTATGACTATTATTATATTTTCATTTCCTTATTACTCATCTATTATGTTTCTTATCTATTTATATTTTCATTATTATACTATATCTATTAATTAGTATTTTACTATTACTATTATTAGTATTAGCATTTTTATCAATATTTATATGTATGTATTATGTTTTTTTAATACTATATTTTTAATACTATACATGTTGTGTATATTCTTAATACTATATTGTGTATATATATTTTTAATAACTATATTATGTATATACTTCATATATATATCATGTATATATATTTTTAATATTATTTTTATGTATATTATGTATATATCTTCAATATCACATTATTCCTACCTTTTATATTATCCCATGTAAATACTTTCAATACTATATTATGCCTGTATTTTCGTCTATATTAGATATATACTTTTCATACTCGATACTATTATTATTTCTAGTATGTATATATTATGTATATATTTTTAATACTACGTATATATATTTTTATTTCTATTATTACGTATATATTTTAATACATATATGTATATATTTATGTATCGTTATTATTAGTTATTTTTTATGTATTATTACCGTTTTCAATAAATATCGTATATATTTTTTAATCTAGTATTATATATTTTACATATCTATATGTTCCTACTATTTCATATTTACATTATTATTATTATCATGTTTAATACCATATGTATTATTCTCGTTTTATACTATTATTATTATTATTATTATTATTATTATTATTTTGCCATGTTTTATTTATTTACTTATGTATTCGATCATTTCATTCTCCTCATGTATTTGTTTATATTTACATATTACTAGCCTTGCTATTATTTCATCTTTTATAATTGCTCATATTATTGTTTTTGACACTGTTGCACCTATTATGTTATTATACGTATTAATACCATAATTCGCTTTTATGTTTTACTATAAATCACGTTATATATTTTTTTTACTCAATACATCAAAATAATTCTTTCATAAAAGTAATATTCCGTATTTGGTCATTCGAGACAATCGTGCCCTAACTTACTGGGTTTCGATTTTTTCTCATTTAACCTAAATAACGGAATATTCTTTTAAATCACAATACGAGTTTTGAAACAAATGTTTTCTCTCGAAGATACGAGGCGTTGTGTCCTAACTTACTGAATATGACATCTAGTTACCTTGAGATAAGAGCTTTTGTAAATAAAGACAATATTCGGTATTAAGAAATTTGAGAAAATGTGCCCTAACTTACTGGGTTTCGACTTTTTTGTTTACCCTAAATAACCGAACATCCTTTTTTAAAAAAAAGGGTTAAAATACATTAATTTTAAATAAAAGGCAAGCTCAGTCTCAAAGTTCGAAATATCGTGTCCTAACTTACTGGGCGTGACATTTTATTACTTTGAGATAAGAGAATCCTTAACATCCGTTTTAATTCATTCGATTATTTTTAAATCAGCCTTAATACAAAGAGGGATCGTATTTTAAATTCTTTCAAGTTTTCAAATCTTCGACACTAAGACACTAATTAATCAACTAGGTACCAATTTTGGGCGTATCAAGGGTGCTAATCCTTCCTTGTACGTAACCGACTCCCGAACCTGTTTTCTTGATTTGCGTGGGCCAAAATCGTTGTTTAAATAAATCAAATCATTTATTAAAAAACAACCACTTTTACAAGGTGACCCGATCACACCTCATCAAAAAAGATTGGTGGCGACTCCCCTATTCATTTTCATTTTCGAAATCTAAGTCGATTTTCGTTTCGACAATTATTATTATTGTTTTTATTTATTATTTATATTATGATTGTCATTATTATTCCTTATTTATTATTATTATTATTACTTGTCACTATTTTCATCACTACTATTATTTATACCTTATTATTATTACTTATTATTTTACTATTGTTACTACCTTAGTATTAAGCTAATTAATTTCATATTGTTACTATATTATATACTTCCCTTTTTATGTTTATTTGCTTATTACTCTATTACTAATTAACTTAATTTATTGATTATTATTATTATTATTATTATCACTATTGTTATCATTTTACTATTATATTTTTAACGTATTATTAATATTACTCTTATTTTCATTATTATTATTATTACTATTATTCTTTATTGTCATGGTTATTGTTTTTATTTTTATAGCTATTATTATTTTTATTTAATAATATCACTATTGTTATATTTAATATTACTTTTACTTTCATTATAACTATTACTATTATTAATCTTCAGTATTATTACTATTATTTCTTTATTTTTATATTATATTATATTATATTATTAGTTTTTACTATTATTAGTATTAGTTTTAGCTTCAATTAATATTTTAACATACATATATATACTTTTATGTAACATTATTAATAATTATTTTTTAAATATTATTATTATTTTTAATACATGAATATATATTATGTGTATATTCTTTTAATAGATATTATGTATATATTTTTATATATTATTTTTAATTTTGTATTATGTATATATTTTTAATATTATATTTATATATATATATTATGTACATATTTTTAATACTATTAATGCACCTTTAATACCTATTATTATATATATTTTAATATATATATATATATATGTAGCATTATTAGTATTTTTAATATTATGTTTTTCGTCACCTTACGTACTATTATATGTTTATATATATTCATGATATTATTTCTTGTTTAATACTATTATTATCATGTTTAATACCATATGCATTATTATTGTTTTATAACCATTATTATCATATACATTGTTAATGTTTTATATATTATTTGCTTCGTATATTCTTAACTTATTATTATTTGTCTGTTCCGAATTTAGCATATTAGTTCACATCTTATTTCAAAATCAATATTAGTTTTCTTTTTTTTTTAAATATTTTCATTCTTTTTTTTTATTTCAATAAATAAGGCAACGCACCGATTTAACATTAAGTCGTCGATTTCATCGCTATGTTGGGTAAATATCAATCGGCTTGTGTTAAAAACGGAACGTCCTTCTCAAAAGAAACCAAAATTATAAAAATTCTCGTGTTTTGATCGGATCATGATTAAATGTTACATTGAACTCGCATTTTTAAAAATTAAGACAACACATGTTTAACAAGATACCAATTTTGGGCGTCGCGAGGGTGCTAACACCTTCCTCGTGCGTAACCGACTCCCGAACCTTATTTTTCTCTGGACTTTTGACATAGACCTAAACTCAGCCTTCATTTCGTTTAAAAAAATAATTTTTCTTTTAAAAATGAGGATTTATTAGGTGTCCGATCACACCTAGGAAAAAGGATCGGTGGCGACTCCCTTTTTATAAAATTAAAAGTCGATTTTCAAATTTTTAATAAATCGCCTCAATTAGCGACCAAAGCAAAAATTTTACGTCGTTACACGCTTCATTATAAAATTTCTTGCTTCACCCTAGTACAATTATACTAACACCTACCAATATTCAGCTATGCGAATTAACCTTTTGTAGCACCAACATTATTATTTCAGCTAAATTTGCCAAATGAGTAAATGAAAACAGGAGAAGTTGAGCTTGCTTCCAATTGATGCCTAAAAAGAAGCCTGCAATGCAAGAGACCACATATTCACGTACCAAATGTCATCAACGAAGAATGTAGTACCGAATCTTGACATTAAATTTTGGAGATAAAAGCAGTAATTAGCTTTTGAATTTAGTAAGTTTTTTCACTTTTGTCTTTAAACTTTCTTTTAGGTTGATATTAGTTTTGAGTTGGAATTTGATAACTTTCTCACGTTAATTTTAGAGTTAAGCAAAATTTCTCAATTTTGATAGTAATGATGTGACATAATTTTAAAGTGTCACATCATCACATATTTTAAAATTAAAAAAATAATTAAGTTCAAAAGTTAACATGAACAAAAAAAAATCAAATTAAGAAAAGTTACTAAATTCAAGAATTAAATTGACTTATCCCTAAATTTTAAGTTTAAATTAAAAATTTTAAAATTAAATTTAAAAAAAAAACATTAGAACTTTTGAGGAAGTAAAAGCCCTAGCACCTATTAAGATGAGATTGAATAAATGTGTTAGTGAAGTGCAAAGTATGAAATAGGGCTTTGGGAACCCATAAGCCCCAGCTTTATTAGTCTTGTTTCTTTCGGCCTGCCTTCATAACTCTATATGATGCCATGTTTGCACTTATAGGTTCTCTTTTATTTGCCTTTCATTTCCTCCTACTAACCCTCAATAAGTTTTTATATGCAAGAAGATGTGAGCTCACGTATGATTTTAATATTGTAAATAATACTAACGTATCTATCATCATCTATAATTTCAGCATTTTATGAACAATTAAATTATTCGACACAATATAATTTTCCGCCAATAGTGTCATAAACACCACCAGAATCATTATTCTTCAAAGGTGAGTTATCTTCGCAACCACTTACTAATACAACCGATAATATACGATGACAACCTAAGATGCAAATTCACTCTAGTACAAAATAACATGCAAGTGCATGTAATCCACCAACCTAGGAAGATTGAAGATGGGTTTCAGGCCATACACTATTCCTCGGTGGTAATAACCTAAAGCTCAAAGAAGCAATCAATTGTTTCCTTTTTCTACTTCAAAAGTTGAGTCTAATAGTGTATCAAACACAATTTCTAATTCAGTTGGGTTCGATCTTTGCTCGATGACCTTGGGGTCAATTTATTTACCACAAGTACCTATAGTGTGACTATAAAAGTGGCGTTGCTATGTCAAGAAATCCAGTCTTCTATGCAAGATGAAAGCATGTAGAGCTTTAACTATGTACCAGCCATAGAACAAGTGGCTGACATATTGACTAAGCTATTTCTAACAAGATTGTTTGTGCATTCGGTTGACAGTTATTTGAGTCATTAATTAGTTCATGTATATGGATGCAAGTGACTTACCAATAATACACAAGAATTCCAGATTCTCTCCCAATCGTCTTAACTTCCTTTCAGATACCCTTCTTGATGAAATCATCAAGGATTCAAGAAGCTTCAAGACACATTTCAAAAGACTAAAAATAACTAAATTATAATAAAATTAAATTAAACCGAATAAATCGATACAATCAAAAACTCGGTGAATTTTTATTTTTCCTCTGCATAAATTTCTTGTCTTATAAATGGTCTTTAATGTGATCTGATTGTATGTATCTGTTAGCTTCATAAATGTGGAAGTGGAGGACCAAGAAAATTACATCATTTTCATATGAATGATTTTATTAAGGCGACAAAATGGGGTCAAACGGCGGTGCCGTAGCCGACGGGACATCTCTCTCTCTCTCTATATATTATCCATCCTCTGCATGTATGGCTCTGCATCTACGCCACCAACCTTAATTTTAGATATTTATTCTGAATAAGGAGGATCTATGGCCAAATGTCTCCCTAGCTACCCACGTTCTTTTGCTTAACTATGATTTTCTTTTCCATTTTATATTTCAGTATTTCAAGCCCAATCTCATGTTTTTATTACTAAAATTCGAAAATAAATTTTTCCAACTTTTAAGATACGTTGTTATTGTTTTAACTTATATGACAAGGTGAGATAATGCATGACATCCCAAAGAAATCATTTTCCTTCTACAAATTACTACTATAATCAACCTTTGACTCTCTCTCTATATTATTAAAATGTCAAGTTGAAGTACATATATGAAGTGGTGGATTAAATTATGTTTTCAGGCCAGATATGGCGTTGTTGGTGATTAAAAAATTTGTGGGATCCATGAGAGATCCACATTGGATCGAGTTAGTCTGTAGTAGAGATGTTAAGCATGCACATGGGGTTTTGTGTAAAACACATACAAATAATATTGTCTATAATTATGTTTTTTTTCTTTCTATTTTATGGATTGAGTATTAGTTAAATTAACATGGACATTATCGTCAAGAGGACATGGATTCAAGAGGGTTATGCCTAGTTCTAGGTATTGTATTAAAAAAGACAGATATGATTATAATTAAAAAAAATTATGTTTTTTGTTGCTTTTACAGGTAAAAAGAAAAATGTTCATTTTAATGATTTTGTATATAATTGATTAGGGTAAATTACTTTACTAGTCATCTAATTATATATGTATTGGTCATTTAATTATGAAAAATTAACAAAATAGTCACCAAATTATGAAAAATTATAAGTTGGTCACTCAACTACTCAAATTTATCTTTTTTGGTCACCCAATTATATTGAATTTTTAGATATTTCTATTTTTACATTAAATAACTTTTTTTAAATTTTACAATAAAATAATAAAAAATATAATTAAGTAACTACTAATATAATTTACTTGATGGATTATTTTAATAAATTAGTTTTCAAGTTGGATAATATGGCTGTATTTGTCGATTTGCTATGTAAATAAAATTCCCAATCCATCCATATATATATATATATATATGTATATAAAGATCAATAATCCTTTTTTGTTAAAAGTTTTGAACATTTTGATTTGCTGGACTTATTTATATGAATGAATAATAATAATAGGATAAATTTTGTTATTATTATTTTTTTCTATTTTGAAAAAGTTGTGGATTTAATTTATGTATTTTAATTTAATTATTTTTAGTTTCATATTTTTTAAAATTTAAAATTTCAGCCCTATCAAATGATAACTGTTAAATCTATTAAGTTAAGTTTTGCTATTTCTAAAATCCGATGCGGTAAACATATTAACAAACATGTAATACCATGTCGGCTTGCTATTTCTACCTATTACTTACTAACAATCCAATTAATGGATTAACGAATGTCATTTACATCAAAGGTGAAATTTCAAAATTTGAAAAGTATAGAGACTTTAAATGATCTAATTGGAGAATATGAACTAAACCTATAACTACGGATAGTCAAAACTGACCAATTCGAAAAGTATAACGATTAAAATTGATCAAATTAAAGTACAAAGACTAAATTCACAACTTTTACAAAGTACAGGGATTAATAGTAAAATTTAACCATAAAAATGATTAGATTAAACAAATATAAATCACATAATTTTAAAAAAACCAAAATTAATTACATGAATAAGGCCAAATTGATAACACCATTAGTTGTTGCGGTTAAAGCGATAACATAATTTTTATTTTAATTTTATATTGTTAACCGGTTACAGAGATAGAGCCATACAAAAATCCAATTAACTATGTTAGTTAAATGCTTGAAAGGAAAAAAAAAATCAAATCAACACTTTAACAATAGCAAGTAACGATAATAATATTATAGAAATAAAAAGATCAAATTATAACAAATTAAAGGGATTAAATCACAAAATATTAGCATAGTAAAAGTACTAAAACCACAATTAGACCTATATATATTAATAGACGGAGTAAAGAATGTAGAGGCAACATATCGGAAATCATGGGCAGATCTCAAATATTGTAAGAGTTGAATAAATTAGACCCCTCACTGATTTGAGCTGTGAAATTAATTCTCTAGCTGTTTCACCGCTGAAGGTTTTTTTTTTTCTTTTTAAAATAAAATTTAAAGATTGAATCTGAGATTAATAATTTAATTAAAAAAAACACTTCTTTTATTAATTTGGACAAATGTATAAGGTCAAAGCTCAATAATCATAACAAGTACTGTGGTACTACATGTTTGCAAGTACCCAAACCTGTTACAAATGTGGTTGTCAAATGTCAAAACTCTTAACCTTTGGGGGGTGACAAATAATAATTAAGTCAACGAGATTGTTCGAGAATTAAAGATAAAATACTTTCATTTGTAAATTTTAAAATATTTGTTGTATTGTTTTTTTAAATGATTTATAAGAGAAAAATAAAATCTTAATAATAATGTGATTAATGCGACTCAAAACAAATCACACTTAGAACGGTAAATATCTTGACCATCAAATTAACATTCGGGTTCTTTTTAAGTTCATTTTTTTAATCATGGGTGATGTTTGCAATATTTATTGATTTTTTAAATAGATAAGAAAAATAGGGTAGGACGTTAATAGGGTTGGAAGTTAAAAAGAGGAGGATTGAATAAAAATTAGGCAAAGTTTGGTGGGTAAGAAGATTATATAATAAAGGAGTTTCACCAACTTGCATTGACAATGTAATGGGGTGATGCTACAAATAATTGGAAGGTTGACCAACCCAATAATTTTACATTTTCTTTTTTATCTTTGGTATCCGTTAATTATATTTGGGTTTGATTAAATTTGGATTTTAAATCAAAGTGAGGATGACAACAAAATAAGGCGGAGCAATCTTTTGCTTGCCTCAATCCTAGCTAACTCAATTTTTATACCTTTGACCCTAACTCAACTTTAAACTCAATTCTATTTAAAATTTTAATTAATACGTAAACAAGACCTAAATTTTTTTAATTCAAAGCCTATTCTACCCCAACAAAAACTTGATTTAAAAAAAAAAAAAACTGCCCCTTTTAAGTTGGATCAGGTTAGAACTCATTAAATTTGGGTTATTTTGTGTCATCCCTAAACATGAGGTAAGATCTCTCCGCAATGTTATCTCCATCCCCTAGATTTGAACTCAAGACAAGGATAAAGTTAGGGGGACATGTAGTCTTATATTCCTTTAAAAATTACAAAATTTTAAGTTAAATTATTGCTAAAATTATATTTTGACCCTTAAATTTTAAAATTTTAATTCTGGTTCTTTTGAAAAAATAGAAAATTTATAGTTTAATCTGTTGAGAAATTGTAAAATATTATGTATAAAAAATACATTATAGCACTCTCAAATATTTATAATTCAAATATCACCTCTCAAAAAAGTTTTTTTTTTTTTTTTCCTCCATCTCTGTTTAAGACAATACTTAAAACATCAAATTTCTTACCGTTGAATCTCAAACATATAGATAATAATCTAGATTTAACCACTTTGCCATTGCATGCTTTTAAACCATAATCCACAACTCCAATATTGAAAAGAAAAAAGGCATTGGGGGGAAGATTTATGCATGGCTGACACCTCCAGCAAAAGAGAGGTGATAACGACTCCTTGGGGATTTGATGATGATAAAGCATCTTTCTTTTTTAATTTCTGCTTCAGGCTTGCTTATAGTATAACAGTATATCCTCTCATGTAGTCAATCATTGCAGTTGAAGTTGTACCAGTTTCAAAAAGTAATATAAAAACTACAGGCCTTTTGAATGGTCACATTTTGGACCACCAAAAGGCAGTGATGTAGAGGGAGCATTCCTTTTGCTTTGCTGCTTAATTTGATTTTGTGGTTAAAACCAGCTCCCATTGAGTTTGTAGGTTAGGAAGGATACCAGACTCAGATACCTAACGTTTTAGATTTTTTGAAAAATTCAAACAAATTTATTATCATTTTTATCGAATTATTATTTTTTCTTAAACAAGCTTAAACGTTTGGTTGATATGTGAATTTATTATTAGTTTAACATAATTGATTGGATTTTCATGAAACTGACAAAAACAAATTCAAAAACTTTGCACTGAGATAAAATTATAAAATTTTTCGAGGGAAAAAAATATAAAAAAATTATTTTAAATAAGCTTAAATAATTAATTTTTAAGAGTGGCAAAAGTAAAATTTTTGTTTACCCAAAAGACCAAAAGGCTTAAATATGGAATGTTTTGGAACAAATATAATTTAAACTTGAACTATTTATAATAAATACCGGATAAATAGTAAAGTTTCTAAATTTATCCATGAATAAACAGTGCAAAACCATATTATTTATACCAATTAAGGGTGTTATTAATTTCAACATATTAATAAGAGGAGGTTGACATCAGCAAGTAGATGGATCAAAACAAAATTAGACCAAGAAATAAATGAAAAAGTAGGTAAATGGCAGCAATTTTACTGTTTTCTTTTACTTGAGATCAGCTTATTTACTACTTAATTTTACAAACCCTTTTTGAAGTCTTAAATTAGACAAAAGAGTTGGTAATTAAAGCTAGCTGTGATATCTGCTTATCAGATATCAAACTAAACAAGTCAAAGATGTTTACAACACTAATCAAATCCCATTCTCAAATAAACTACTTGAGCTTTAATTTAATCCAAATTAGCACCTGTATTAAAATAATCAAATTCAATACCTTATGTTGCCCACTATTAATGCTCTATATAATAAGATTATTATAAATGTGAATGAATTTATGATCAAGTTTTCGAGTTCGATGATCTTCGAATAACCCTTCTGCGAAAACTAATTCACAACCTAAGTTTACACGTCTACTACTCTCCATTAATGGGATTAGGTATTTAACAAGTTGAATATTCATTATTGTAAGAACCAAAACTGCTTAGCTAAGATATTACAGATATAGAAAGTCAGTGCATGGCTTTCCTATTGAAACCAAATAATTTTCTGGGTTATTTGCATTATTGGTATTTTTACATTTTACAGTATGGCAAGAGAGAGACAATGTGTGTGTTGTGAGGCATTTATGATGTGGTATATGGGTTTAAAACCAGAGTTCCGATCCAGCTCTCTTGTAGGACCCTCTCTCATCTGATTCTCGAGTGAGAGGTCCACACCACATATAGCTACCTGCCTAACCTGCAATGGTGTAGTAAGTAATTCAGCAACATCACACTCATATTATATATATGTGTGTATGTATTCACCACCATATAACTCTACGGTTTTAGCCTTAGGCTTCATTTTCAAAAGGGTGGTTGCAAAAATGGTAGCAGCAGTTCAAAGCAAAGGCTTTGTCATCTCTATCTTTTATAGTCTTTTCTTAGTTGGCATTGTTGCTGCTAATGCTGTACCAAAACAACAAGAACTGGATCGAATTTCATCACTTCCAGGGCAACCACCGGTGGGGTTTTCACAGTTTTCAGGCTATGTTACTGTGAATGAAAAACATGGGCGAGCTCTATTTTACTGGTTCACTGAAGCTACTACAGTTCCTGAGAAGAAACCTCTTCTTCTTTGGCTCAATGGAGGTCAGTCAGTCAGTCTTTGGTATCTATATTCTAGCTTTTACCTTGCATGCAATCACAATGCCATAAACTGATATTTGAGCATTTCATTTTCACTGCAATTAAAGCCTTAAGTTCAGTGCTCGAAATTTATTGCAATTGATTCCAAAATTATGAGACAAAATAAAAATATCTATGGCTCTCCGTAAATGGAGAGCATCGTACCTGTTAATGTCCCAGTTCATGTCCTAATCTGTTTGATGCTATCAAATCCAAGAACATGTTAGTAAACTTCCCTTAACCATAGCTACAATGCACCTTCTAAGCAATGGCAATTGAACCCCATTTTTGATCTGAATAAGTTGCCACAAGTGGGACCTCGTCATCTTTCAGTGTCTGTATCCATTTAGGGTTTTTATTTATTCCTTCTACAAACTGACTTTTATGCCTGTTTTTCTGAATAAACCCCATTATAATTCCCTCAAAAAAGCTTCACCCTCTGCCCAATTCTTTTGTCATTTTCTTATGCCTTTTGTTTGTATTCGATAGTCTTTTTATCAAAGGCAAAAAAGAAAAGAAACCCACAAAGTGAACCAACTTTTCTTTCCCAGTAGAACCGTCCAAAAGTTTTCCATGTTTCTGCAAAGATGCTCCCCCTTTCTCTCTATCTTGTAGTTTGTTTGAGTTGACTTGAGACTCAAGGCAGCCATGGAACAACTCCCACAACTGTTTGCTTTTGTTTCTTTGAAGCACGCGCATTCAGTGATGGTGATGATGATGATGATGTGGGGGAGGGATTTAACCAGTATTTTATTTATTTAGAAATTTTCATTAAAAACTGAAGCATAGTAAATATAAATAACATGGGGTCCCTATCTTAGCATATTAATAACAGAAGCTGACATATCAGAACACTGTTAGCTTAGCTATTTTATTAAGAGCAATGAAGGTAGGTGTTCCTTCTCAGGTTGTTCCAGTGACACCATTAATTGTTTTTTTTTTTTTTTTTTTCTGAAAAAGATATATATATACATACACATAATTTGTTATTTGTATATAATAATAATAATAATAATAATCACAATCTTACCTACTGGTTTAGGGTTTACTAAACTTTGAATATAGTTCAAGGAAAGCAACGTTTTTTCCCCTTGCATGTGTGTTTCTAGTTTGTTCTGTCTATCAAGAAGAATATTAAATTAATAATCTCATATAAGCAAATAAACTTGAATTTAGGTTTAGCTCTGAAAAGAGAGTTAATGGTTCATCAAATTGTAAGTAGATGGATAGCTTAAATTTATTAATATTATATGTTGTTTTAGTAAGTTAAATGCAAATTGTTTATGATATTAACTTATGTGGTTATGAGATTTAAATTGGGATTTTAACCCTTAAATTAAGAATTAATTTAAAAAAATATTAATATAATATTTATATTTTGGGTCTTTATATTAAGAGTTGAATTGTATTTTATTTAAAAAAATAAATAAAATTAGTTACTATACATTAGATTAAAGAGTAAACTGATCTTTTTGTTAAAAATTACAGTCATTTTCACAGTTAAAAACTGTTAATATACTTTAGTAAAAGATACACATGACACACATGACACGTCACGTATAATTGTTTGGTCAAAATTTTTTAAATTCATTTATTTCTCTTAAGAATGACTTACTTTAGCTTTAATACATTTCATGTAACCGTACAATAGAAATAAATTAAATTATTAAAAAAATTATTCTTTAATCTAACATGTAAAAGCTAATTTATTTATTATTTTGTAAATAAAATAAAATTTAATTTAAAATAAACGAGTTCCATATTTTTATCTATGTACAAAACTGTAACATAAGATTTAAAGGAAAAAATAAAGGGTGATTTGATTGGGGTTAAAGAGCCCCAATTTGAACAGTTCACACAACGTTGACCCTACTGCAAGTTGTTAGATAGGTAGACAGGAATAGAAGCATCACGTTTTACGTAGTGGAAACTGAAACTGGACCACTCTTCCATGTTGCCTTGCCTTCCCCTCTTTTCTTTTTCCTGCTTCACATCATTCATTTTTCGTTATCTTCTTTACCATTCAAACCTCTCATTTCAACCGTCACATCTCTTCCCTCAATTTTTGTAGCACTTTATTTCCACATTTTCCTATATGAATTTCTCATCAAACGATGAAAACTCGAAAATTAATATTTATTAAAATACTAACAAGTAGTGAAGAGCAATAAAATGATTTCTTTGGATTAATTGATCTGAAACAAGCACTTGGGGTATATGAATTCAGTAAAAGCCTTGTTGTTCTAATTATAAACCAGCCAATTCACCTTAAAAATTCGTATATTTTTGCCTGTCAACAATAATAAATACTGTGATTTGATGATTGTTATTTTTTGTCTTTGGTTCACGGTGGGCAGGACCAGGTTGCTCATCAGTGGCATATGGAGCATCAGAGGAAATCGGACCATTTCGGATTAATAAAACTGGCTCATCCCTTTATCTTAACAAATATTCATGGAATATGGGTAAATATTCAATTACTCATTGCATGATCTATGTCCAAATATGATAATGATATGAAAGCTGTATTAAGTTAATAGAAATGTTCATTAAACAAATTCGATATCTTCATATGGTTTACAGAAGCAAATATTCTGTTCCTGGAATCACCTGCTGGAGTTGGATTCTCCTACACAAATACGAGCTCCGATCTTAAAGGCTCCGGTGACGACCGGACAGGTGTTTCAATGTTTTCGATTTTGCAGTGAGCCGTAGCTTTTTCGAGAGCTTATTTTTTATGTATATCATTCCTTAATCCTAATGACAGTAAATTTGTTCAATGACACAGCTCAGGATGCTCTTATATTTCTCACCAGATGGATGTCAAGGTTTCCGGCCTACAAGCACCGAGAATTTTACATTGCCGGAGAAAGTTATGCAGGTACAAAATGGCCCGAAAGTGCTTTCGATAGCAAAACTATTCTTAAATCCAGCCCTGCAACATGTTATATGTAAGTTTTTCTGTCAATATTTGCGTAGGGCATTATGTTCCCCAGTTGGCCAAAAAAATCCATGATTACAATAAAGCTCACTCAAATCCAATCATCAATCTTAAAGGATTTATGGTAAGTAAATAAAGCATTTATAAAGCATGACAAACAATCAACCAAAAAGCTTCATTTCATGTTAATGGAGTTTTCAAATTTGTTTGATCATATATACATACAGGTAGGAAATCCTGTGACAGACAATTACTATGACAGTATTGGAACTGTTACATTTTGGTGGAGCCATTCCATGATATCAGATAGAACATATAAATCCATCATGAAACACTGCAATTTCACTGCAGAAAAAAGCTCTACAAGATGTGATGATGCTGTGAGTTATGCTATTAACCATGAGTTCGGAGACATCGATCAATACAGCATTTATACACCGTCTTGCTTGGCATTAACAAACAAATCAGCCAGGCATATTAGGCTTGGAAACACTCTTTTGCATCGACAGATCTCGGGTTACGATCCGTGTACCGAGAACTATGCCGAGAAGTACTATAATCGACCAGATGTGCAAAAGGCTATGCATGCAAATACTACTGGAATTCCTTATAAATGGACTGCTTGCAGGTTTTACCTTAGTTTTATCATTGACTTGAATTCTTTTTGAAATGGAGGGGATTTTTTTCAATTGAGAAATGTTTGGTTTTCTTGTCATTGGACAGTGATGTTCTCATAAAAAACTGGAATGATTCTGAAAATTCAATGCTACCAATATACAAAGAGCTCATTGCAGCAGGTCTAAGGATATGGGTTTTCAGGTGAGTTTTTTTTGACAATTTACTATTCTCTAGCTCAAATAGCTCAGCTCAAGATGTGTCAAATCATATGAATGACAATAGGAAATTAGGGTTGAGAGGTTGAGTGTTTGACTGCACTTGATGATTTTAATCTGCTGCAGAACTGGTTTTTTCCCCCCAATAACTAAAAACTGACAGAAAGTAATGAGCCATATTAAGTACTCATTGTTGATGCAGTGGAGACACAGATTCAGTAGTACCTGTAACAGCCACCAGATTTTCCCTTAGCCATCTCAACCTCCATATCAAAACACCATGGTATCCTTGGTATTCTGGCAATCAGGTATTCAAATCTCACACACCATGTTTGATTCCAAAACCCCATTTTGCATTTCTAAAAAAATGTGTTATGAATTCAATTTGAAATGATTTTTTACCAGGTTGGAGGATGGACAGAGGTTTATGAAGGGCTAACTTTTGCAACAGTGAGGGGAGCTGGCCATGAAGTTCCACTATTTCAACCTAGGAGAGCTTTCATTCTTTTCAGGTCCTTCTTGAGAGGGGAAAAATTGCCAAACTTTAGATGAACACAATGCAGATCCTACCAGCTACAGCTAAAATCCCCCATTTAATTAGTTTTATGTGTGGTTTCTAAAGTTAGGAATGATTCATTTGAATTAGGATTGATTGTAATTCACTTAAAGACTTGTTAGTTCTATTCCATTTCGTAATGATCTGAACTAAAATTGTTAATTTACTGAGCGCAAGCTCTTAATATTTCTACATTTCACCTTGAACAATGGGAAAATGCTGTTGCCTAGATAATGGGATTTTAACAAATATAATCTCAAGTTTCATTGTCATTTTCAAGTAACATTGAAGTGTTAAAACATTGCCTTCTTCCTTTTAAACAATATCTGGAAAGTAGTAAAATTATTTTGAATCTAACCTATCTAAGGGTACTGCTGTTACTGTTTCGCGTAATCCGTGGAAGAGGGGTGTAGAGCATGACTACGAAAGGCAAAGAATTTGACTCGAAAAAGAAATGAGAACAGATGCAACTGTGAAGGAGTTATAGAACAGACTGTGCCAGTTCTATGGAGAAACGGAAATCACAACACAAATTCGCAGTAAAAAGTACAAATGAAAATTTCTACCATTGGTTTGCATGCAAAACTGAAGCTAATCCTGGTGCCAGTCAAGAGATCATTGTTGCTTCAATCCCTCACTAAGCTCCATCCAGGTGCTAGTTGAGAGATCATTGTTGTTTTAATCCCTCACTGAGACCTTGTGGCATACCTAAGCTTTGTGCAAGGTCACTCATTCTTTCCTTCATGGCCTGTGAAAACCCAAAAAAAATCATCAGTAAAAGTGAACCTGGAAAAGATTTCTCGTTTCCGTCTCTGTGAATTACAAAAAATCATGAGAATATCACCTGGACACTTTTTTGGTGTGCATCCTTGTATGCTTCATTAACTAAAAGAGATAGCTTCTGCATGAATTAAGCATAAAAAATTAGCAACTTCATACCGGAATAAGGTAAAACTGCACACAACAGTGTTTTAAGTTCTTCTTAATGCCTTACAATGGCAGCCCAACTAAACCAGGTGGAAGTTTAGAAAATTGATCCTTTCCTGGCACATTCCGTAGAAGGAATTTGAAAGCAAAAAGAACCTAAGATGCGGCCATAATAGAGGACTAATCTCGAATGGTCTCGAGGAAAAATAGTTAATAACCAGACTCACTTCTGCACCCAATTCCATTGCTGCCTCAGTGATCTCTATGCGTACAGGTTGCTGATTTCCAGATAAAGTTGCCTAAAAAAGAGAATATATTGGGAGTCAAAAGTCTGTAAAACATGATAGAGAGATACGCCATACAGTTGGCTTGAGTGTAAAGCATCAAAAGTTCTTTGGGGGAACTGAAATGGAACTAAATTTAGTCCAAGGCCTCTTATATCATTCTATCTACCCGTAATCTCCAAGATCACAAATAGAATTATAACTAATCTAGTCATTCATTTGAATTTTGACAAGCAAACAATCTTTCCACCTGTAAAAACTGAATGATTCAATTGACGCAAAATAAGTGGAAAGTTATTCAATGGAACAATAAGTGGTAGAGGAAATTATAATCTATATTTAAGAAGTATAGATTGATATGTCTAACTTGAACTATTTTCATTTCCATAGTTTGCTATGTGTGGCAGTACATGATACTGGTAGAAGGGATAGAAAGAGGATGGTAATCTGTAATACGTACCTTAATCAGCTCACCTTCACAGTAGCCATCGAACTCTGCTCTGCATAACACAATGAAAACCAAATGAAACTCACAAACAGAGAAATGAAAAGTTTAAGATAGTGAAAGTAATAGTAAGTGTAATAAAAAATCCATACGCGGCAAGTTCCTTTTGCACTCGCACAGCCTCAACCTGGACAACCATTTGTGCTTTCTTTACTGTCTCATAGAGGTTTTGCATGTTCCCAAGAATTCCTGCCTAAAATCAAATTAGTAGGAAGGCAAGCAACATTAGTTTCAAAGGAGGTAGAGAGTCAACCATGGTTCAGTCTTCAAATTGTGAATGATGATGAAGCTCGTGTAGCACTCAAGCGGAGGATGGTGCTTAGTCAAATCGAGCAATCAATCAAATTTGACACTTTGAAATGGATTAGTGATTATTTGACAGACTGTAAATCTAATGATAAGACAGTGGATTAGAGCCATAATCTCTCACCATGGATATGAATATGTCTGATAAAGCAGGGGAAAAATCACGATGAACCATAGCATATTGACTTAGACTCCCTTAGTTTTGTACACAGTCTCATTGGATATGTTTCACACAAGGAATTTTTGTTATTCATGGACACAAAAGTGGCCTATGAACATGCAGAAGCTCTTTCCTTTCTCATTATCATTACCCTTGATAAAACACGCATCAAATTAGCATGGATTGCAAACACAGCTTATCATAACATAAGGCATGCAGTTTGTAGACTGATCTACCGAACTACCAGGATCAAATGCCAGCAATAAATGCTTGACTAAATCACCTAAGGGCTAAGGCATAACTTGAAGCATCATTTTCAATTATAGACAAGGCTGGGACACAACACAACTAGTATTTACTACTAGTTTAAAGAGAGGGGCATTAATTATAACAAAAAATGTCACCATAATATTGGAATATGGATCAGATTTTAGCAATGGTAAATAGGCTATAATCCAAATATACAGCAGAAACGAATGCTACCATAGCTTACCTTGGAAGGTGCATCATCACCCTTCTCACCATTTTCCTTTTTTCCTCCGAATAGACCATTTACACGTAGGGATTTATAGTTCAGCCCAGATTTTTGAGGAGCTGGCAATGATAAAAACTGCTTACCAGCTAGATTTTTATTCAAGTTTAAGTTACCTGAAAACCGTCGGTAGAAAAAACATATTAAAATTCACTCTTTAAATTCATCAATTGGGAATAATTGATTCAATTGGAACAGTCATCGGTTTGGTTACTGAGAAATTTTCTATCATTTGAAAAAAACAAAAGTGAATTGGAAGTTCAAACCTTTTTTTATTGATTAAAAAGAAAATTAAATGGGATCCAATAAAACAATTTCAGTCATGTTCATACACTAAAAGATAATCACTAGAACAAATCCATCAATAAAGATTAAAACTTTTCCATAGTCTATTCTGATCCTCTATTTTCTCAGCAACCAAACAGAGAAAGAGCGAGAGTTACCAAGGGAGAGTGAAGGGATGGACTTCTTCCAATCGGTGGTTCCAAGTTGATTTGATATTTGAGTAGTCACGACACTTGACGAAGCCATTGATTACGAAGGTGGTTCCCTTCACCCAGAAAATTCAGATATTTCTATAGACTAAAAAAAACAGAGATTTCAGAAAAAGATAAGGTTTTTTTCCCTTTCTTTTATGCATTTAGGGTTGATAATGATATTCTCAGGCCCAATTTTTGTTGCTTATGCTTGTGAAATGGTTTTCACTATTACAATACAAGGTGTTACATAGTTTCAAACCCAACTTCAAAAGGCCCAAAAACCAAATGACACTCCATTTTTAGATGGGAGCTAACATACATAAAAACTGATGCCTGTTCATATGGAATCATAAAAAAAAAAGGGTTGGTATTGGTAGTCGGTTTTGCTTCAATTTTGATTTTAAATATCTAACCCAATCCTTTTAGAAGGGTAATTGCAACGTACTTAGTACCAGGTGCCAGTACCAGGTGCCATAGCTTTTTGGTTGGAACCAAACAGTATCGTCAAAAATGATGCACTGAACATTAAACAAAAGCCGGCTACTTCCTTGACTTGTTCCAAACCCTGCAAACAAGTTTCAAACCCCAGAGTCATGGTAGTTTTTGAAATTTGAAAAACCCTACATAATATGCCCCCCCATGAAATTACTATTGTATTCCCCCTTTTTTTTATGGTCAACTTTCTACACAAAGCCAATTTCAGTCTCTCTCTTCTCAGTTCCCACCACAATTTCTTTCCAAAAGTCATCAATGGTGGAAGTGTCCACTTTGGTTCTGTTTCTATCATTTAATGGTTCACTTGTCTTAACTCATAATCAAAGAAAAGGGGTTTAGAGAAAGTGCATGCTTGCTAGCCTAGAGAGGGTGCTTTAAACTGTTGAAAAGAAGAAAAGCAAAAAAACATCTGTTTAAAACAGTTGAGACCATTAGATTAGATGAACAAAAAGTACAATTTTTTTTTCTTTCAACCTTTTTTGTTCCTCCACTGTCTAACTTTAGACATAATTCCAAGGGACTGATTGTTTTCACTTTCACATGTACATCTGGATTTTGGAACTACAGAGTAAATAAATCACAGCCCTTTACCACTAAAAAAATTAAAGGCTTATTAGGTTTGCTACCATGATGACGCAGAGACCAGATGCCAAACCATCCTTCCCTTTAAATACATTCATATGCATACATGTGATTTGTATCTTTTTTCTTTATGAATCAGCTCCAAATCTTCAAGCACAGCCAGCTTTTTAGCTTTCTTTTTAAGCCATTCAAAGAGGGGTTTTCTAATAGAAGATTTGCTGGATTCACCATCCTATTCATTGTTGAAAAGAGGTAAAAAGGAAGCATTTTCATGAATGAAGGGTATGATGGGAAATTTATAAGCAATGGGACCTAATAATGTGAAACGAAAAAAAGCATCTCTTTCTGATTGAAATTTTAATATATTCAGGATCAGGGACTGATCCACGAAAAATAAGGGTGACCCTCAAACAGGTGAAAACACCCAGGCAGGCCAGCACTCAAAAACAGAAACAAAATAACAAACAACAACATCAGAAAAAACAGCATCAGCTTATATTATTTTTATCCTTTGCTGCTGTTTTTCAGCCCACTCTTCTCGCATCAAAGCCTTTACCTTTTCTCTCTCTTAAGAAAAAAAAACCCTTACTTTGCTGGGGGAATTGAAAACGAAACAAACAAAAGACCAAGAAAAGAAAGAAACATGGAAACTCCACGCACCCTCTTCGAAATCAAAGAAAGAAAGGGTACCTAACTCTCTCTTTCTTCAATGGCCCAGCTGGACCAAAATTTATGTAAATAGAAGATGGGGGGAATGTCTTGAAACGTCCTCCAACCAAAACCCACCTCAAAGAAACCATTTTTATAAAAACGTTTTTACCTGAAATACCCTTCTGCAACCCACCCAAAAAAAAAATCCCATCTTCATCAGTGTCCCAACTCTCAAAAGAAACATGTTTTTCACCGAGTTATTATGTGGGCTTCATTGGGTTTTCTTTGTCTCGGTCAGAGTTTTTCCCTATAGTAAACAGCAAAACGAGAACCTTCCTATCCTCTCTCTCTACACTTATTCCCTATTCCTTTTGTTATTTCTTGCCCATATCTCTTTCTTTCTTCCCTTTTTTCATCAAATACCTTTCTTTCTCTCTTTCTTCTCCTCCTCCATATTTCCTTATTTTGGCCTTTTGGGTTCTTCACTTTTTCTCATCCCTCTGATCTGGAAACATGAAAAAGATGAAAGGGGTTGCTGCTTCCATGGGGTATTCTCCATATCCTATGTATGAGGACCAAAGGACCAGGTTCAAGCACCAGAGCCTTATGCAAGACTTTGAAGACTTGCACAAGGTAACAACTTCTTTTTCATATTTTATTAGATCCGGTTTCTGTTATTCTCTGGGGCTTACGTTCTTGTTTTTCAGTCTTTAAGATTGGGGTATGTTGATTGTTTGGATCTTATGTTTTCGTCTCTGTTGATGGAGATCTTGCCTCATCCAAAATGATTCCTTTTTGTATTTGTTTTTTATGGGTTAAAATATGAGGAAATGAAAACTTTTGATTGTTGTTATATGGGAACATGTTAAGGCCTTTGTTATTTGGGTTAAAATATGATGGAAATATAGTCTTTTGATCCATTAATATTTATTGATGAAGGTGATTATATGTATTTGTTTTCAATTCATTGGAATGTTTGATGATAAGATTGTTGATTGTTTCCCACATAAATCCTTAACTTTTTCTATAGGGAATGCTTTTAGTAGTTTAAGGACTTATCATGGATTCTCACCAACTATAAGGGCAGTATGTTCAAACCCTCCTCCAAAAAATTTGAGGGCCCAAAATATTGGGGTTCCTTTGCCTTCTATGATGTCAAATTTAATGGCTTGTTTATACACTTGTGTTAAGGCCTTAGTATAGTCCTAATATGTGCTTTGTGTTTTCCAGGAAACAGAAGCCATGAGAATGAAATTGCAGATGATGAAAGAGCGAAAATTAACCCTTTTGGCCGAAGTTCGGTATGATATATTGTTCCTCCATAACATTTTAGGATTCACAAGCTTTAGAATCACAATTATTAATGTAGAGCTACTATTTCGATTTTTTGACTTTTGACCATATATTTGTTATTAGGTTTTTAAAACGGAGGCACAAGTTCTTGATGCAAAACCGATCTTCCAACACCCTAGCCGGCCGAAACTTTGTGCAACCACAGAGTACGATGGTTAAAAGAAGCAAATCAAATGTGAAGGAAAAGAAATCAACTGGAAAGGAACACAGTTTGCGACATCTAGCTATGGGGTTCGATCTGAACCAAAAGGGAAAGACTCATAGTGAGAAGGAAACCACTTTCACTCATCCTTCTCTGATATTTGACTTAAATCAGAAGCAGCACAAAAATATCAATGGCGAGGAAGTTATTCTGCGAAGTTCTTCACCAATTCTTGACTTAAACCAGAGGGAAAGGCTTTACAGTGGAAAGGAGGCTACCGCTCGAACCATGACGCCGATTTTCGATTTAAACCAGATTTCGGTAGTCTGTTTATAACTATTACAAGTGTTTTTCATTGCAGTTTGCATACTATAATCTTCTACAACAAAGCTAATGTGATATTCGTTGTCTTCCATTGTAGAGAGAGGAGGAAGAACTACAAGCTATGGACAATTCAATGAGAATAGAGGAATTCAAGAAAAGTTCAATCCGAATGGCAAGTGATGAGCAGCACAATGATATCAAAATATCAGCCTGCAGGAACACCGGGAATGGACCGAACAGAGTCGGTAAAAGAAAGATCTCATGGCAAGATCAGGTGGCATTGAGGGTTTAAGTGTCATTACTTGTAATAGAAGTGCTTAGTTGGATGGGTTGAGGACTAAGTGAGTTTAGCTATAGCCTCCCTCCCCCTCCTTTAATTGCGCTATGTTCCTTTTTCATTTCCTCCTTTTGTAAAGAAAAATATAGTTGGCATATATTAAATTGCTGCCTTGCCTTGCCTTGGAATTATCTCTGGTGGGAATGGTTGTTGAAAGATACCAAACTTTGTCGCTGAGCATCCATAGTTTAGATTTTGCCAAGCAGTGGAAGGTGCGGCCTGTTCCATCTTGGTACTTTTGAAAATGGGTATTTGGAGTAGGCCGGAAGTTGTTGTCACTTTCCATTAGGATGCAACCACAAACAATCAAAATTCCATGGTTTTGGTTTGGACCCACCAAAACCAAGGGCCCAAAGCAAAAGCAAACACCAAATGATGCTCAAGTGCACGGTGAAGTTAGTTCAAATGTCACCAAACAGAGCTTGGATGTTAGGTTAAGTATCAATTCACGCACCCTCCAGCCAAGTTATCTGCACTGCCACTGGTACGGTAAGGGCAATCGAATGGAATGTTTACTCCCAACACCCTAGGCATTTAAGCAAAAATTCAATCTTGGGTGCACATAAGTAATACCAACATCTAATCAAGTCTCAGATAGTAATAAGATGCAGAGAGTGCAATTTTTAAAACTCCCAATACATTTGTAGTGTATGTTCTCTCTATGGTTATCACAAGCAATTTTGCATGGCTGGTAGTTTATAACTCAATCAACCTTTGGAACATCCATTAGCTTTGCTTTGTCAGAGACCACATCAGTAGCTCTTGATCTTGCCTGCTTGGTGATGGTGGTGGCAGTAGGAAGGGCAGCTATATTTTATCAAGTTTCAGGAGCCCAGCAATGTGCTTCTTCCCCTTCTTATGGGTTTCCATTACCACCTCAGAATGCACACCAACTAAACAGATGTCACACCAAAACTTAAATTTCTTCTTTTTGCTAAGTTCTGGTGTCATCTCCACCTCATCCGTTTGTTCTTTCTTGAAGGAATCTGCATATTTCTTCTCTGTAAACCTTTCTTCTGCCTTCTCTCCCTTACTCAGCAGCTCATCCTTTTCATTCTGATTTGAGAGTCCAAGTTTCTTTTGCACTGTTATGGTCTTGGTACTGGTATTGGAACTCTTCTCCAGTATGTTAGCTCTTAGCCTTGCTTCGTTAGCCTTGTGCTTCTTACCTTGAAGGTGTTCAGTGAAACCTTTCTCGCTTGTGGTGCTGACTCGACAAATAGCACAACTCCACTCATCATGCTGTTTCCCCTTCGAGCTAATTGAAGGCAGAGGCAGTTCACCAGTTCCTTCTAGAGGTGGTGTTTTCCGCTTTACTCCGACAACACGATTAGGATCAGGCTTTTCCTGCAATACAACACTCAGAAAAGAATATGTAACCAGAAAGTTGTGATGATAATCAATTAAACAATGGTCAATCTCTCTACTTTCTGCCTTTGCTAACATCTTACATGTAACCGAATCAGTCAAAAAAAGCAGCATAGACCTCAAACGTAAGTCATCAATAATTTGAGCCGATATACTTTCTTTCTCAGCACAAGTTGAGCCAACGAAAACTTATAAGAACTTTATAACAAGATTCAAAGCACCAGAGATTGCTTCTATGCAAAATCTAGCACTTCTAATGATATTTATATAATCTATTAAGAAATTTAGGGGCACACATACAGACAAAGATCTTATAAATGTACGCTAATGGTGAAAGTAAAATCAATTAATTTATGCATATAAACATAAACAAAATCCAAGTAACTTTAGATGGATTCAATTATTATCTCTATCTAAGTTCTAACATGAAACACTAAACATATTGGTTTGGTGTCTCAACTTTCGTAAGAAACTTTTGAAGCAGCCAACAGATTATCAAAGATCAGATGAAGTTGCATTGAGATCCCAAAGAAAATGATAAATAAAGTTTGCAGAAACATAGATGCATATGCATGAACAAATCCAAAACAAATGGAAAAGCTGTTCCAAATGGAATAGAAAATTCATCATCAATCTATACTATTCTACAATAGACCACGATAACACAGAGTAAAAACAGCTATAGCAATCTAGGAAAAATGCCTTCCTGAGTGATGCATCAATGACCCATTAGGACCAGTTTCTGAATGTCCAGTTGAAAAGAGAAAGGGTTACCCTATATGAACAGACAACAAACTCTAGATGCATGTCTTGTTCCAATTGCAACATCATCAAACACAAAAAACAACACAGGAAACAGAACTAAATCGCCATTAAACTAACGTACAAGCACATATACGTTACTACGGCAACATTAAATTATGATTTCAAAGGTTTGTCTTTGATCTTCTACTTAAACGACCCAACCCGTAAATTCAAAAGGGATCATGCCTTCATTGCCATTGTGCATAAGATTCTTACATGATAAAATGGCGTGTATATGAAGTTCGTTCAAGCCTGTGGCTTTAACCAAAAAATAAAAACTATGCCTTTCTGACGCTGAAATATTTTATTGAGCAAAATAAATAATTAAAAGGTGCTTACCAATATAATCAACTTCTTTTTCTCCGTAGTATTTTTAACTTCATTGTCCAAAACCTGTGTCAGAGGTGAGGGTAACAAGATCGGCGACAGGGGAAGTGACGGTGGAAACAAGCTGAAAGGCGACTCCGAGCGGCAGCGATTATAGTTATTAAGGTGATGCATGAAAGGAAGGGTAGAGTGAGAGTGGAGGTGCAATGTGAGCCTTTGGTCTAAAGGTAAGCCCGTTTCTAACTCCCTTCTGACTTGAGCTTCTAAGGCTCTCCGACGAGCGATATCCGAGGCGACGATGGCTTCTCCGAGTTGGACCTTCCCCAATTCCAGGTTGACAGGGTGGGGTAGAAATCCTTGAGGCGGTAAAGGATTGAAAGTTGAGGAGGGTGGAGGGAAATCCTTCGGCGGCCGTTCATCAACAGCTCTGTATTTGAATTCCATTAGCCTGAAAGATGGAGTTTGTTGTTTTGAAGTGATGCTTTTGCAGAGGGGTGTGCTGTGCAAGGATGGTTTACACCAAATATGGCATTGGGAAGGGATTGTACGAAACCGTCATTCTACCTCATTTTAATTTCTTCTTTACGTTAAGAGCGTGACAAATTAAATTTTTCACTTTTACGCGCATTGAGTTGTTTGGAGGCGCATAGATATATGTGTTTAAAAATAAGAGGAAGGGGCAGAGAGCAGTGAGTGAGGTGATGTAAAAATAGAGGACTAAATAAATCATTCTACCTAAAATTTTAGAAGTAGCAATCGTTATATTGGTAGTGAAATTGTACGATACTGAGTACCGTGCTGCAAACTGGGAACTTTAGGCACGTGAAATAATCAAATTATCCCAATTAAAGTTTTTTTATTTACCATTTTTAACATTTCTGGGTTTTAAAGTGAAAAAAAAACATCTTTTACGAAACTGGAGCTAAGAAGAAAAAAAAACTTAAAATTTTCATTCAAAATAAATAATTTAGGCATCCACTTTTAGCTACTTTTGCTAAAATCACAAATGGCAAATTGAAATAATAATTAAAAAATTAATATAATAATTAATTTAACCTTCAATTTTTACATATTATATCAATTTATTCATAATTTTAAAAAATTAACTCTCAAATTTATAAATATTCTCAATTTGATCCTAATTTTAAAAATTTTTAAAAATTTAAAAATACATAAATATTTTAAAAATATATAATAATAAATTAATATTAAATAAAATAATTATATTAATATTAAATAAAAAACCCTCTCATTCCACCGCTCCAATTGATTGGATATCACAGCCGATTTTTTTTTTAACATCCAAAGGATTGAACCAGATAATATTAGAGACTAAATTAAAATTTTTTAATAACACTAGGGCTAAAGTGGGCAAAAAACTTTAAAAGTCAAAATAGGAAAAACAGTATACTTCAAGGACTAAAATGTGCATTAAGTCATAATGTTTTCTTTATTTCTTCTGGGCATGCATGGTTTTAATTTTTCATGCTTGCTGCTGCAAGATTTATCCTCCCCCCCCCCCCAAAAAAAAAAAAAATTCTCAATGGTTTTTTTTATATAAATTTTTTAATTTTAATATTCTTTTATATTTTTTTAGAATTTTGATGATTTTTTTATAAATTCGGAACGATTTTAGACAGATAAATATTCAAAATTTTTAACTCTGAAATAGAAAAATAATAGATTTCAAGGCACTCAAACTCACATCCTCTTGTACTAATAACAATATCAATACCAATCAAGCTAACATACAATCAGTCAAATTTATCAATACCAATCAAGCTAACATACAATCAGTCAAATTTATCTTTTCATTATATAATAATAATAATTTAACCTACTTTCAAACATCAAAAGCGTTCGGGAATGACTTTTTTGAACCGTTGTTAAAGCTATAGGTTTATAAAAACACCATAAAATAAATCATATTCTCCTCTTAGTGATACAAAAATTATCAGATGAACACATGAAGAGAAGAGACAAACATGACCCTTAATCCTTATGGATGGGTTATCTGTCCCAATTTGAGATTCATTGACTTTCTTTTGGCTTAAAAAGAAGTGACCACATATATGCTCTACCTATTTGGCTTTTCCTTCTATTGAGACAAAGGGAAGGTTAAGCGTTCTTCCAACTCTTAAATACAAGAAAAAGGAGCTTTCCTCTAATGGAAACAGATGATAGTAAATGTGTCGAGAGATGTCGAAATAAAAATAAAGCAGATCCTAAATCACATGGAATAAAGCAAACATCATCAGATAGAGAATCAAGCTGGATAAGATGATTGAATACCACTGAATAAGATGGTGAATAAATTCCACAAACAGAAAACTTCAGAGAGAAGAATTGAACATCTCCCTTACAGCCATTACCACAACAATGTTGAAATACCCTTCAAAAAGGAGGATGCCATAAGGAGATAACATCCAAGTTCTTAGCTTCGGATTTTCAGTTCCAACTATAGCTCATGTTAATTCTCGAAGAAGAAAGGCTGCTGGCAACTAGATTGATTTTATTATATGATTTCATTATTTCTGTTAATAAGAAATAAATGAGTTGAATACACATGCATAGAATCTAATCACTATATAAACTTACTGCTCAATGGGATACTTGGTGGTGCACTGTGCTTGCACTATAACTACAATTTTTGAATCTTTGGTGCTTCCTCTGGAAGTAAGGATGAAGGGAACGAACTCCTTCTAGGTATAATGGTGTCTGCATTTCCATCAAGCGAGATACCTACAAAAGTAGATTATATTATTATATCCGTAGTAATTCTGCTTAGCTAGTAACTATCTCCTCGGTTTGTCTTCAAATATGCTTTCCTAGCATAAGACAAAGGATATTACATCTGAAAAAGGAAAGCAGAGGGCAACTTACGGCTCGGCGGAAGGCAAACATCTCTTCTTGACCAGATAGCATGGATGTTATACCAGCTGCTGCACCTCCTGAACTCACACTCCCTTCTGCCAAAACATCTCGCCGAAGTTTTGCACCTTCTGTCTCAGTTTCAAACTGGAAACTGGAAACAAAGAAGGTTGATGCTTTCAATTAATTGCATACCAGATCTTTCTAACCAGATCATCAGATAACCGACAATGAAAAAGCTTATTCATTGTGATGAATGCTAAGATTTAGTGATTTACATTAAAAAACGGTCATAGAAACTGCAATGAAAAAGCTTACCTTTCGAGATCAAAAAGTGTACCCTCTTCAGTTCCTTGAAATAAGTCATCAATTGAAGTAGCCGCTGAACAAAATAGGCAGCAATGATGGTTGTATAGCTCATCGATGAGAGTAATAAATCTACGTGCCTGAAATGTGGAAAGACAACACTTATTGTAGGGTAAGGAAATGCAGCACCTAAAGCTATTGGCAATTCAATTCCCGCTTTCTCTTACGCATTATTTGCTATTTCTATAGAAATTGTACCTTGTCACGGATACGCATGCTCATAACTGGAATATCAGAGATAAAGACTGTATGGTGGCTTTTAGCAACAGCGATATAATCTGCAGCACCTACCTGTAGATAAATTGTAAGCGAGAAAGTGGAAGTAAAGAACCAAGAAGTTCATGTTTTATAGATGTTGGAAAAGTCATACGCTGTTAATAAGTCTAAACAAGATTGAGAGAGCACATATCCAGAGAATAAAAGTGAATTAACATACAAATTACAGGTTAGAAATAAAAACAAGTCTCTGATTTTGCAGCTATTCCTATTCCCCCTAAAGAAGCACAAAGAGAAAACAGGAATAATAATGTATCAATTAATAATAAGCAAAGAATTATACCGGCCGGCCACATAAATAGTCAAATGTGAACCGTGCTACTCCGTTACAGCTCTGAGGAACCTCCAGTGTCCTGTTTGTGAAAAAAGTCCTCAGATTTAGAATTTGATAGATCTAAAACTGATGCCCTTAAATTAACAAGTACCTTCCAAACATCACTGGAACAGTACTGGATGTGACTTCTCCTCCAGCCTGGTTTATAACCTGACACCACATTTTCTCAAATTCCTTTAAAGCAGTTCCATCGAGAGGCCAAAAATAATGAACCTGCATGAACAAATTCAAATTTCAATCACTAAATAGATTTTCAGGTTCATTTAAAGTAGGAAAAGAGAATGATTATGTACAGTTTGAAATATAGAACAAAAAACATTGTTTATCTCAAGGAAAGAAAGGTGAAAACAAATACGTATCCACGTAGAGAAGAATGAAATATCACCTTATCTACAGACCTCTGTGCTATTTGTCGGCGATAATCGATCTCACTTCCAACCAAAATAATCTCACAGTGTTTTTCCAACTTATTTACAAATTTTAGGAAGATCTCTCGCTGCATACCATCCTGCATAAGAAAATTATAGAGGGAAAAAAAAAAATAAGTGAGAAGAGACATCAATTGTTAAACAAGTAATAATTGAAGTCATAAACATCCAACTGACAGGAAAGGAATTGAATTCTCCAAAAACACCTGATTTAAATCCTTTGGTGCCCTATTACTGGTAGAAACTAAAACGGTTCCAGTACTAAGTAATCTGCTTACAATTCCAGATAAGGCCACAATAGCAAACACATCAACTGCCTGTACCAAAAAGCAAGACCGATCGAGATACATCGTGAGCTGCGCATTCTGAAAACTGTTCCTTTTTTAGCAACATTAGAGTGCAGTGAAGAACGTCAACAAAGTGATAGAAAGGGAACTGAATCACTGCTAAAACAATACGAAAATAGCAGTTCTTTTCCCTGATTCTAAGAAACTATCGTATTATGCCTATAAAGTTGGGAAACAGTTCTCTAGTCAGTTAGAAATCTAATGTTCATGTCAGACACCAATATCTCTGTATCTGAGACTTAAGTAATGGTCATGATTTGGATAAAAATGCTACCTGTATCTCATCAAAGCAAAGAATACTAGCTCCTCTTTCACCGGCTTGCCTGTCAACAAGAAACTTATCTGCTACTGCCGGAAGAATATTTTTCATCTGAACCTCTTGTTTATATCTTTCTTCAGCAGCTAACCACTCCTTGGCTTTCATATCAAAGGGAAGATTCATAATCCAAGAAGATATGCTTGACTGAATAGACTTTTCCTCAACTTGATTTTTCCACAATTTATGCATAGCTTCATTTATTTTGAGCATTGCCTGCCAAAGTGTAAAGCGATTGTGACTTCCATTTTTTTTTCCTTTATATATATAAATAACAAGAGTGCAAACTACTCATTACCATAAAGCCACTCCCTATTAACACATACTTATATTGAGAAACTGGTGAATGTTTGCATGAGAAAGAGCTTATTCTTGGACAGGGAGGATTGTGGATACTAGGAAAGATAGTTAATACTAATGTTGTTTTGTGTGTCTTTGGAAACAGTAAGCTTTCACTTATAAAAATAGGATCATTACAGACAGAACCAGAGATTACACAAGAAAAGGCTCACCTCCAAGAGCTCACCTCATGAAAATGGAACCTTTGTCTATGTTTAACTATTCCCTCAGTGGCACTATAAAACATATCCATAAGCATTGTCTTCCCTACAAAAAAAAAAAAGAAAGAAAAGATCTTAAGTTAATAAATTTGTGCAATCAGTCTGTTAACCCTGGAAGAATCAAGGAAAAGAATATAAAGGAGATGAAACTGAAAAAAATGGGAAATCAAATTTCCAATTTTTTTTTTCTCGTTTGATTATTGGTGCACAAAACCTCAGTTACCATGTAGATAAAATTTGGCAACATACCACTTCCAACATTCCCATATATATAGAGTCCTTTTGGGGCTGGAGGAGCAGTAGGACGGCGACCAACAAGTGAATCCAACTTCTTCTCACGATTGAGGTATGAAACCCACTTACCAACTCCAGGTTCTATATCTTCAGATTTTCTCCTGAATCAAATGGAACTTCATTAATACCAAAAGAACCAAAATATGAACATATCTGAATTTCCATCCAAATGTTTGAAAAGTATTTTGTTGAATAAAAACAGAACTAGCATGCCTCACCTGAATGACCATCTTTCTAAAAGTTCACTCTTCCGCTTATTAACCGATGTCCAAAGGTCCCCACGCTGATTGAGCTCAGCTTCCTCCATCAAAAGCTTCCGACGCTCAGTCTCCCTGTTTTTCTCCCACTCAGCTAGCTTAATCTACAAATAGAAGAAAAGTTTAAACACCACATCATACAAACAAAATGTCAAGGCAATTGAATCACAAGAAATATATACATGGTACATCACTAGATAAGAGTTCAAAACATACATGATAGTCCTCCATCTCTTTTTCATACTGTTGCAACCTCCCAAGCAAATTTTCCAATGCCAAAGCAACCCTTTCTTGGTAAGGATCATGCTGCAGCCTTCCTTGCTCCACTAACTTGCGATATTGCAATAGAGGCCCTGAAAGCATTAGCTTGCTTAATTCCAGATATATAAGAATAAATGCTATGTTACTAGAACGGTATGGGTAAAATTTTTCATATATTTGAATCCAAATATGCATAAAATGCAAGTGTCGAATACCCAGAAAATTAAAGAATAAGAGCATCATAGGTTAAATAAAATGTTCTTGATGTAATGTAAAAGTGATAAAAGAATGATATTTTAGTTGCCGAGATTTGGTTGAAACAGTGGTTAAAGTTCCTATCTGTCAGTTAAAAAAATATATATATACTTTTCCTTTCCCAACAAGTTCCAACCTTCCAATAAAAAGAAAGCAACCCAAAGAAGGTTAGGCCTTTTTTCTAAAATTTATTTTTCCTAGAAGAAACAAACTAGCACAATCATATTCATACTTCAAGGTTCAAAATCCTAAATTCATATCTAAGTTAACAGAAATACTAAATTTTGGGGTCAAGTTATTAACCGGATAAAGCATGAAGAAGATTATAAAAACAAATGTAAAACGAAAACATCAAGTATAAGAACAAACCTGGAGATTTCGGGGAAGATAGATCCTCTGAATATGGACGAATTGCATTGATAAGATACTTATTTGAAACTCTTCGTTGAATAGATCCCTTATTCAGAAGCGAAGATATCGAAAAAATTCTTCTCATATTTCCGATCGTTGTTCTAGACCAGCGAATTGGTAGGAAGATGAGAAAGAAAGTTCTGCTCTATAGTTGAACAGAACGGTGACGTGGCCAACGATCAACCAGCCACGTGGGACCAAAAAGCAATACTGACGTGGAGCGCTGGTTGACTGTTGGATTAAGGGAACTCTGGGTTCTCCCTGCTTCGTGTTTCTGAGAAGGATTTGATTATGATTTTACAAAGTTTTATCAAAGTTGATGCACAAAACCGCTTTATGGGTTTTCAAGTTTTGTCCAACAATTCCACGTGCCCGTTTGTTTTAAAGGCCTGTCTTGGCATTAGGGACTTGAATTTAGGCATGCTCTTACATGAATTGTTGTTAAAATTTGGTTTTGAAGTGAATAACCGTGTTTTTAAGCGCATTGGTTCACATGTTAATTGCAATGGAGGAATGTTGGTCGGGAAGTGTTCGGTAAAATGACGAACCAAGGATTCTAAGAGCCCCATTGTTGGTCGTGCGATATATTCGGACAGGGCGGCCAAACAAATCGGTTGGTGAGTGCCATAGTTCATGTTTTTCGAACTAGCAGCGAAATTGTAATAATGTTTATGAATCTTTTAGATTGTGTACTCTTTTATTTTCTTACCCGAGAAAAGAGGTGTCAAACATTTCTCATGCGAATCTTGCATATCGAAATGATCTCATTCATTGGATTAAAGTGAGAAAAAAAAAGGGTTTTTGTTAAATATTGAACATCACAGCCGTTGTTCATCCCCGTTGCAGTCTACAACCGTCGGAGCTCTGATCGGGTACCACCAGAATACTCCATGCTTCTTTCTCTGAGTTCTTTGAAAAGTATTTTTCTGGCAATCGGGAACCAATCGGCCAAGAACCTTGACTTTCCTTAGACACACAATCAAACTTATCGAGGGCCGACTTTGTGTTGCTGCCCTAAATTATATGCGTTGAAGTAGTTTGTTTTGAAGCTCAAACCCCCGTGGAGGAAAGCCATAAGGTTGCAAAGAGGCAGCACACAATTCAGCTATGACTTCCATAGCTATTCTCTCAACTTTAATGACGGGTTTCCTCGTGAAAAAATAGGTACTAAAGTGAAAAAAGTTATTACTTAAAGAGTTAAACCATACATTAAGCCTTTAAGATATTTATTACAATTTTATTTCTACCTTTAGATAAGAGGAACCCTTATAACTAGAATGATAACTGCTAACCGCAACATCTATATCTAAGCTTAAGTTTGCAACATCACACAACAACCATTTATTTTATTAATTTGATATTGAGTCACACCAAAATACCAACTATAAATACGTTTAAGTCGTTAGTCCTCGATTGAATGTACCAACCATATCAAAAGTTTCTAATAGAGAAAAATCCATGGCATGGACATTTATTGCCAAACATGTCTAAAAGTAATATTCATTCTGTCATCCAAAGCATGGAAGTTTTACTGTATTAATCTATCTCCTCTACATTTGCAATGAATGGGTTGATTTGATAAATCCCTTTAATCATGTGCATTTCACCCGATTTCCATCCAATTCTTTCTCCTCTTTAGACTGTACAAAATGCAACAATTGATAACACTATGTCTTTGTGTCTGTTACTATCTTCGAATATCATCTACTAGTTTATTGAAAGACTGGTTATTAAAGTGATATCTTTAAACACTATAGTCACTTTCTTACACGGAAAATCGTGATGTATGGGTTTTCAAACTCCATTTTCTTAATAAAGCAATAATCAACTTTAGAATCGTTTCAAATTTTATTATTATAGATGTTACAAATAAACTAATACTCTTTAAGTGGTCTTGTATATGTCTATGTAGCTTTGAATGCTTAAATTATGCCATGCACAAACAATTTTGATCTCTCTATGATTTAAAATATTACAAAAATAATATTTAATTTCATAAAACATTTACAAAGTTTCATCATAATATAATTAAAAAACTAAGTAAATAATTTTACCATATCGATAGCATAATAAGTTATATGTTCTTCTTGAAATCTTAAAGCAATCATTTTTAGAGAGAAAGTACAAAATTTAAGGGTTTTTTTACTAAGTAGGAGAGTTTAAGAGATCTTTTAAAAGTAATTTTCGATGAAACAAAAGAAAATGATATGAGTATTTATAAGAGAGGACCTCGACACCTATACAGACAATATATACTCGGTCAATATTGACTAACATGAACTTGACACCCAAGATTTTTGCACTATACTTCATAGTTTTTTCTCCTAATAATCAGGGCATGAATTTTATGAGAATTTGACGAAACACTGACCTCATCACCTATGAGTGTTGAAAACCCTTTTAAAAATAATTATTCTAAGAAATAACTTATCTACATACGTGTTTTGATTTTTTTTACTATATTCAAATAAAAACCTTATTATTGTTTTATAATTATAAAAGAATAATAACTTAATTTAGAAAAAAAAATATTTATAAGAAAATCACAAATACAGTTACTTAAAAAAGATTTACATGCAAAATTAATCTTCAAACTATATAATTTTTCTTATTTAAGTAGTTAAAATTTTTTAATTAAAAAATAGTACCCAAATGATCAAATTTATCTATTTTATCCAAAACGTTATAAAATAAAAACGTGATGTGATACCTTTCTATTTATATTTTGAGATAAAAGTAAAATAACATTGATATAATTGGACAATTTAGATTTTAGAATAAAATTAGACAAAAATAATAATTTAAATACCACTCAATCTTAAAATTAAGAAAAAGAATATAGGAAGCTTCACGTCATGTCACGTTACGTTCCGTCTGCCACAACAAACATCTTCAGTGTTGCTATTTTGTCCTTTCGAGGACATAGACATAAATGCTTTGAATTGGGCTTTTAAATCATTTGTAAAAAAAAAAAAACCTTAAAATTTAAGATAAATTAAAAAATTACAATTTAATTATTAAATTATTTAAAATAATTTATTTAAAAAATTAAATCTTTAAAAGAGTTAAGTGGCTTTGTCAATTTCCACTATTTACATAAATATATATTTTTTCTCTTATCTCTAATATTAATTATCGGATCGACTTGAATTTAAAATATGTTATTTTTGTCTTCGATGAGTATTGATTCACTGTATGATAGTCAAATTTTACTTAGAGCTTATTATTAGAATTTAAAAAAAAATTTAATAGTCTAATGGTTTAAATAAATTTTTTTAAATAATTTAATGATTTAAATGAAACTTTTTGAATAATTCAATGACTAAATTAAATTTTTTAATTAAATGATGAAAAACAAAAATTAACCCAAAGGAGGAAATGAAGCAAATAGCATTGATACATAAATGGTGGAAGGCAAGGACATGGGAGAACAGAGAAGAAACAACAAACTTGGATATTCTCTTCATTTTCTTATAAACACGCCGCATCCTTCTTCTGCCGTTCGGTGTTTTTATCATGCATCAAAACCTGAGTAGTTGTAATCACGCTTCTAAACTTCAAATATTATATCTGGCTTCGGCTATTGTGCCACATAAGTAGAAACCAGATACAAAGAAATTGGGCGTTTGTAGTCCAACGGTTAGGATAATTGCCTTCCAAGCAATAGACCCGGGTTCGACCCCCGGCAAACGCATGGTTTTTTATTTATCAAAACGGTGTTCTTTTAGAACCCCAAAACAAAAAAGAACCTTCTACATATGTAACGTTAAACCACAGGGTTAGAACTGTGTCTATGGAGATAAAAAGTAAGGCTGATAATGTTTACTGTACTAGTTTTGATTCACATAAAGTAATACATATTTGGCAAATATTTATGAATATCAGTGCATAGAAGACAAGCTTTTAAGTACTAAAGGTTTGCGGCAAGACAAATGTATATGTATTATCTATAAAAGTTCTAACATCAGCCTTCCTCGGTGTATCTACTCTCTTCGTTCATACTTCCGTGCCCATATGTGTTTACCGTTGATCCGGAACTTAGCTATGGGCCTCCCGCTCAAAATTTGATCGACATTCGCAACGGATCGTAGCACCATTTTAGCAAACAAAGGTTGTTCACCATAGGGGACATTATCCTGCATACGTACACTATCAACACAGACGCCTACATTTGTGAACAGTTCTCTTATTTCATCTTCCGAAACCGGAAAACCCCGCGAGAACGTCAGAAACAAGGTCCGATCGTCCTCGGAAACGTTGTTGGAAGGATTCCATCCCCATAAGCCCCCAATAGGAAAATCATGGTCCATGGCTCTAGGCACTATAGTGACGCTGCCAAATAATGAGTGAGGGAAACCAGGGATGACAAGAGGCTGGTTTGGAATCACTCGTGATGAGCTCCCCACCACATGTTGCAAGATATCAGTAAAAATCCGAGAACAAACAGTGGTCATAAAACTTTTGATCCCACTGATGGTACTGAATTTGTTTTGATAGAACATGTGCAAGGAAACATCTTTCTCCATGATTCTTGTAGTAAGAGGGAGAATGCCATTAGGTGGAATGGTAGGATTCTTGGATCCGAGACAATTCAAACACGAAACCGCTTCACCGGCTAGTGCTTCCAGCAATGGATCTGATAGGTTCACCATTTTGGCTATTATGTTGGGATAACCCTTCTCTTCTAACCATAACCACATCGCCATAACTAACAGAGATTCAGCTGGATCCCTTCGAAGTGTTATTACCAGTCGAGAGAACACCGAGCGATCAATGGCATGATATGCGTGGAGCTCCTCAAGAGTGATCGAGGCCATTACGGAATATGAGTATGATTATATGTGCTGTGTGTGTGGGAAAAAGGATGGAATTCTAGAGAAAAAACTTGAAAAGATCATTTCACAAGTTATCACATTATATATTACAAGCATTTTGTTTATATGGTAAGTTGCAGACAAATTTGATCAGTTATTGGTCCAAATGTAAGAGAATCTGCTGGTGTAGTGAAACGGTAAATTAGAACTGAAAATCACATACGTAGTGGGTGTTGAACTAGGATTCTTGTAATAGTGGCCTCCACTGATAAAATTGAAAGTAAGAGCAATGACAAGTGGCAAAATGCATTGCTGGCGCTGTTATAAGCTTTCCTTGTATTTTTTTGTTCTTCCACATCATCTTCTTTGAATGCCATAAATGTGCTCAGCTGGACATTTGAACTACGTTAAATAAGAATTAATGTCCTTAAGCCTCATTCTTTATTACAAAAATGCCCCTGCGTACATAGCCTTTCACTGCAACAAACACCTTCTTCATCCTAGACCTTGTACGTTCAGTACTTCTAACTTGTTTTATGTCTGAAAAATGGCAAAAACCTCGACAAAATGTTGAAATGAGTTTTAAGACTTGATGGAAAGTCCATCCCCATATATTATAATTTTGTTTTTACTTTTTATCTTAATTGTTCATAAGCTTATGGCCGGTCACTTTTCCAATTACGTACCGGATTTTGTTAAAAGCAAACAACGTAAAAGTGGTTACATTAAAAACTATTATTAAATGATGTCAGTCAAGTAGTAATTATCCGACTTAAGTAGCTGTTCGGTCGAAATCGGGGCTTCGGTAAATACCTTTATCTCATTATAATTTGAATTTGTAATTTTAAACCTATGATAAGCAGTTTTATTGTAATTGTTAAGAATATATAGAAAGTATATTCTCCAATCACGACTCAAGAAATGATGAATCAATTGCAGCTTTGGCATCCTACTATTTGTTGCACCGCCAGCTAAAATAGTTTCCACTACCAGAGTATTATCACACTCTACCTCTAACTGCCTAAAGTCAGAATCCTATGCTATTTTTAGGACTTATAAAATGGCTCTTACCTCGACCTTGAACACTAACACCTCTCCAATTCGGATAGTATAACCACAAATCCGTTTAGCACAATGGTCCTGGAATACCCCTCCAATCGAAGCAGACCCATCAGAGACCGAAACTACTCCATTAGTATTTAGCTTATTCCATCCTTTTTCTGGTATCATCTAACGTTCACCTCCTACTTTTTAGACACAATAGACTTCACTTGACTTTGAATTGTCAAAGCTTGTAGCTCAAGTTATACTTATTCTGACAACATCATTAATATTGTTATGACTGTTATTGAAAACAAAATCGTTACGATTTATTCTGACAACATCATTAATATTGTTATCACTATTATTGAAAATAAAAATCGTTACGACTTTCAATATAAGTCAACACGCATTATTGCAAATTGGGTCGATATTCCTTTTCATTATCCTCAATTTTCCATTGGTTCGTCAGGTTCCAAACTAACCAATCTTTTAATATAGATGACATGCACCCCGTTATTCACTATAAACATTTCTTAAATAAAAAATATGTTTATATTTTTAGTATAATCATAATTGTTTTCATCCGTTTTACAATTTAAGTATAATTGTGTTTAGACTAGAGCGGTTTTCGGTAAAACCTAGACAACAACAAACAATATTTATGTAATTTTTAATATAGATGATTAGTCAAAAGTAGAAATACCAATATAAAAAACTCTCATGATTTTGTTATTTCTACTGATGCTTACTTTGACGGTTTCACTAGTAAACTGGTCACTTGTAATGTGACAATTGGGCAAGTTGAGGGCAGTTATTTTAAATCTGAGTTTGAATTTTTTTTAAATTGGGTTATTTTAAGTTTAAAAAAAAATTATTTGTCGGAACTGATAAAAGTTTAAGCTTTTTTTTTTTTTTTCATTTGAAAACACAAAAGTTTAAATTTGAATATTAATTAGGTGGTAATATCATAGAGTTTCTGATGTTGGTGTAATAGTGATAATATCATTTTCGTACAAATTACTATTTCATTATATATGAAACAATTAATTAATTTATGAAGAAAAATATTTGAATTAAACAAATAATTAAAGATTGTATAAAAATAATTTATTATTATTATTATTATTAAATTCGGGTTTAAGTTTCTCAAGCCTATTTGAGTTTGATTTTTTTTCAATTTTTTATTTTTATTTTTTAGTCAATTAATGTTTAAAACAAATTCAAGTTGAAGTTTTTGAGTAGGGTTATTAAGTTCAAGCTAATTTCATCACTTCTACAGTGGCAGAGCCAAAAGGTTGACAAGTGCTCTGATCCTTCTTTAAAATAGAAAATTTTAATTATACCCTTTATAATTTATAAATTTTAAATTAATAATGGTAAAATTACACTCTGATCTTTTAAAATTGATAAAAATTTGACTTAATTCTTTAAAAATGATAAAGATATAGACTATTAAAACATTAAAATTAATTTTTTTACTATTATAAAAAATATATAATTTAATTTCATTCTAAAAAAATTTCTAACTCTATCACCGCAACTTTAATGATAATGCGAATTTATTTGCCCCGTTTAGCCATGAAAAGTTTCGTTTAGCCGTGAAAGTCTTAGAGAAGTGTTTGAAAGTAATTTTGTCGAAATTGATTGTTACAACAGAATCAGCGTCTGTGCCAGGTCAATTAATTACAAATAACATCATGGTAGCTTTTAAAATAATTTATCAAAGTAAAGGGAGAGGCAATATTGGGGAAGTAGCTCTGAAATTTGATGTTAATAAAGCATTGGTTTGTCATGCAAAGAATGGTTTTAATGGATGGATTGGATAATGCTTTGTGTTTCCACAGTAAGTTATTCAATGCTTCTAAATTAATTTTTGATCAAATGGGAAGGTAGGTGTCTTAAAATATCAATACTTAGTGTCATGTTTCGAGACATAGGTTAGGTCTGAATCTTGAGTTAAAATATTAATACACAGTGTCATGTCTCAAGACATAGAGATCATTTCTTAAAACAAACTTTCATTGTATTCAAAATTTAGTTATTCATCTACATTTTTCGAGACATGGTTGTACTGTCTTGAGATTTTGCCTTCCGCGTCTCAAGACAAGTGTAGTATGTCTAAAAACATGCACCGAAAAATTCATGTTTCATAGAAAAATACTTACCTTGTCTCGAGACAAACTCAACTTTTTCCAAGACTTAAACCTAAAAAAAAAAAAACATTTTAAGTAATGTAATCAATCCTCAAACATATAAGATATCAAACCAACATAATACGAATGTGTGTAACATGCAAAAACAAGTCCTAAACACCTAAACTCATGCTTATAAACATAGTACATTGAAATTTGACTATGCAAGTAAATGTAACAACTTAAACACATCATGCAACCCATTAAAGTCACAAGTTTTGTTAAAGGTGTAACATAGTTACCAAAATGAACCAACAATATATCTATAACAAGAATCATAGTGTCAAAATAGGTACTTTAATGATAATTTAGTCAATTAGGTACATGCCAAGTCTATTAAAAGTTCAAAAGAGATTACAAATTCAATTGATTCAATTGATTCAATTGAGACTCGTTACATTGATAAAGCTCGAGCACACAATCCAACCACGGGTTCACCTATAACTTGTGCACAGAACAACAATCCACATTGCAGAGATGTCCTCAAAACCTAGTGGTGCATATCCAATTTCCAACAATATCACATATGTTACACCGTTAATAATTTTGGGTATTTTAAATTTTTTTTAAAAGAAATCTGGATCAAGATTAAATTGGACTAAAAAAAGAGTCAAAAGTCGAATACTTGGGTGACATTTTTATAACTTTTCATCAGTGACGAAAAAAACTTACTAATAATTGAGTGACTAAATTGATTAGTTAAAAAACTCCATTAACTATGTTGTTCGATAACAAGTTCACTTTTTTTTAAGTTACAACTATATCAACAGTATCACCCATTTCAATTAAAATAAATTATTATAAACACTAAATTAAATAAATGACTCAACCTAAATTTACTAAAGAAACCAAAATGTAAGACTCCGTTTTTTTATTTATCTACTTCTTTTTATATGAATGTAGCATCCTCACGATTTCTAGTATTTGTTTTTCGATACAATGCCTAAAACTATTCGCAGTCCCTCCTCAACTCTTAAATAAGAGGATAATGCGGCACTCAAACCTATGTCCTCTTACACTGATAATATCAATACCAACTAAGCTAGAACTCAATCGACAATGTAAAACTCAAATTCAATCCCTTATTATTGAGCCTGCAAAGGTCACTCTCCTTGGAGAATCCTTTAAGTTGCAATTTAACAATAAGCCCACAAATTTCACACGCCAATAATGATTTTTTTCCAGACAATTGAGGAACAACATTCCCTATGAGATTTCTGACCTTATACTTAAATGAATAGGTTATACTTTTAAACTATGAGTCGAAATACATTTTGGGCCATTTGCTCAAAAGATGGGTAGATTAATTCTTATACGTTAAATCAAAGAGTAAATATATTTTTTTTGTTAAAAATTTAATCTATTCTTATTATTAAAAACTAGTATCTATATGTCAGCTTAGTACATATGTCACCACATGTACACCATATGTCACAAGGGCAAAACTGAAAATATTTATAAGGGGGATTGAGATGTCTATATAAAGTAGACATTTTTTAAAGTGGGCAAGGCCGGGCCTATTATGAACAAGGTGTTTTTAAGTTTGAGTTAAGCTTGATATCCAAGTTAAATTTAAAAAAAAAAAAGTTAAATGCTCAATTTGTAGTAGATACCGCAATTATTTAAGTTTATTTTTAATCAAATTAATATTTAAATATTACTTTTTTATTTAGATACGGCTATTATTTAACATTATTTACTAACCAAATTAATACTTAGATACTACTTTGTATTAATTTATCAAATTAAACTAAAAATGTTACTAAATATTTTTTAACCAAACTAATTTTTGGATACTACTTTGTATTAATTTATCAAATTAAACTAAAAATATATCAAATTTAATATAAAAATCTATAAACTATATTAAAGAAATTAAGCTCAAAAAAGCTTTTAAAATTTGGGGACAAACACAAATGATCATATTTTTAGATATTAATTATAATATTAAAATAAAATTTTAAAAATATATTAAGGGATTAAAATGAATATTTTAAAATTTTATAATGGGTTGGAGCCATTGCTTGTCCCTTAGGTCTATCTCTACAAAGGGATGAAATTTAATAGAAATGACTAATTTACTTTTTAATTTAATATGCATAGATTAATTTTCATATATTTTGAATAGAAAGAACAAATTACAACTAATTCCTAATACAAAAACCTTGATGATGCTTTAACCATTAAGCTTTAGAATGATGATAGAAGAAACATTGAAAATGTAGTACAAAAATCAATTAATTGATGTTCTCCCAAGTCTCAAAACAATGTAAAACTGACCTCAAAAGTCAAATGGGTACCATATATAAAGACGTTTCGTCATCCATAATTGAAGATACATCAATCCTAGGCCATTCACAATTAAGTAGGTGGAGAGTCAAAGACTTGGATGTTAGAGATCTTTGCATTGAGAAGTTGTCCAACAAAAAGCTAATTAATGGGGGTATGCCAACTACAACTTTGTCACCTAGACTTTCCATTAAAAGTGTTGGCAACTCCAAAAATTGTTTACTAGATGCTACAATAGTGGTAGACTTGAGTGGAAATGAGGGTACGGGGAAGGGACCCATGGTGATCATTTAAAATGGCATTGCAAAGGTCAAAACTTGAAAACTATCAAATTTTTATAAACAAATGAATAAAAAAAAAAAGTGTGGGTCTAATATTATATGGTTGAGCTTGTAAAAAGTAGAGGGCCATATATAAATTGCTACACCACCCCGTTGATTTTGCCCTTGGCTATTATCTATCCATGTTTCACTTTCTCATTAATATGACCATGAATCGTTTAATTCGATTGGCTTTTCTATATTACCTGTGTTCCACGTTAATATAAAATATATTTAATTATTTTTATTGTTAATTAACAAGTTAAGTGCTTGAAAGAAGTGATTGGAAAGTCAGTACTTCTTTAAGTACGGCAAAACAATGCACAAAAATAGGGATACAAAAATTGTTTACACAGTTCGATTTTCTTACGTTTGTAAAGTTTAACTCGGTGAGAAGTATCCATTATCTTTTATCCTTAAAACAGGTGAATCTGATCTATTACACCAGTGACAATTGCCTTACTTCTTATCTTAGAAAATTGATATTCTCACCACTAAATTCACCTTTGTAAACTTAGCTTGTAAAACTACAATACAAAGGTTTTATAATCAAATTCACTCTCACAAATAATGCTTTTATTTACTTTAATCGATTAAGTGCCCTTAATAATCAGTACATTAAGTCTCTCAATTATACAATTTTTTTTAGCCTTGCTAGCATAATGAAGATCTAAATCAATCCCTATGAAACAACAACTAAACTAGCTAAATACAATACATAATAATAAACAAGGTAAACAAGGACCGTTGGTGGAAAAAGATGAAATTTTTAATAGAATGACCAATTTGCTCTTTGATTTAATATATAATGACTAATTTATCTTTTTTAATAGAGAGAGTAAAATACAACTTGACTCCTAATATAAGGGCTTTCATGATACTTTTACCTTATTCTACTCATCATTTATTTCTAGATCACTTATATAAAAAAAAATAAAAAAGAAGTCAAACCATCACTTAACAACACATACGGACGGAATTTTTAACGAAATGATTAATTTGCACCTTTTTTAGAATAACAAAATATAATCCATCTCTTAATATAGTGACATCTATAGTATTTTTACTTATTTTTACATTAACTAGCTAATGACAAGTATACATATCTCATCACTAAGTAGAAACCCTCACACTCACTATTATTATTATATGGTACACAAGTAGTGAAATTTTTTAACTCATTTTATTATGTATCTTTAAATTATATTTTTAAAATAAAAAAAAATACAATATATGAAAAAAAAATCTTAACTTAGTTGTAAAATATGTATTTAAGTAAATCACAAGATATTCACTTTTATTTAACAAACAGCATTAACTCTCACCCAACTGCCTAAAGGCCTATCTTTCCATTTCTTCCCTTACCTTTCTATCTATATTTCCCTTGCATTGAGTGGGTGTAGATATGATTGTTTTTATATTTATACCATGCTGACTTATGTTTTTATATGTTGCTCAAATTTTGCCTCAACTAAGTTCTGAATTAAATTTAATTATTTTTAAAATTTTATGTGATAAACATATTATTATGTATAGTATTATATTATTTTGTTATTTTCACATAATATTCGTAAAAAATTTGCATCATTTTAATTTATAAATTTAATGGTTACTGATGGCTGTCGATTCCACCAATATAAACCTACACCTAGTTTGCAAATTAAAGCAGTATAGGGAGTAGGGTCGATCCCACAGAGACTGAAATTACTGAAAATTGTTTGTTTCTTGACCAGATTAGTGTCTGGGCAGTTGTCGTGCCCACGACGTTGGGGGGGAAATAAAATATGAAACCTGAAATAAACACAAGAAAACGTAAAAAGTAAAAAGTAAAAGATGAAATAAAAATAGATAACGAAATAATTTAAAGGAAAATCGATAAAACTTAGCTCAGCCTTAAGCACGGGTTTTCCCGTCTTTGACCCGTTCCTCGAAATTAGGTGAACTCCTCTTTTCCGATAAGCTAGTTATAGCTACCAAGGACGCCTCGGACACTAACTCTTCCTTGTGTAAATTAGTTATGGAACGTCCTATAACTAACCCTTATCGATCGAACAACCTACGAAACATTCGTGATTTAGAACTCCGGCAGCTTTGCGTTCTAGAAGAGCCTAGCTCGAACCAATGCCCTCAAACGTTTGGGACATTTAAATTCGGTTACTACTTCCCTTGACAGAACCAAACAGCAATCCCCACTTGGCACGCCAATGTGTTCACGGAAGACCAATTAGACAATCGATCCTTTCGGAATTCCAACTGTACGTCTAGCCACACTAACTCAAACGATGTCTTTTTTGACTTAGTATTGACTTGACTCTGTGAGTTGACGAAGTCATACTCTTAATCCGGAGAAATAATAAATATCAAAAATTGGGAGTTAAACAGCTTGAGTTCGTAACTCACGGGTCTTTTGACGGGGTTAACACCGGCTTAAAACTGAAAGGGGTTTAGTATAGCATGAATTTAATCATGCTTGAAGGTTATGGAAATGATAGAAATTATATGAAAAAGGTAGTGGAAATGGATAGGAAAAAAATATTTGCAAAGAGAATTAGACAAATTTTGTGAAAAGAAGACAAAATAATATAATGCTCAATTGAATTAAGAAAAAGAAAAACAAGGTGGATAATGGAATTCCAAAATGAAATAGGAATGTAAAGACAATTGATTAATGGATGATTTCCTAAGAACTAAAACCCCCTATTTATATAGATAGGGTTTACTAAAAATAGCTTAAGAAAATTAATATAAAATCTAAAATAATAATAATTAAAAATAAATAAAATTAAAATAAACTTAAAATAGAATTTCCTATTTTTGGCTTTTTACAAAGTCAAATTTATGACTAGTCCTTGGCTTGCTCCATCTTTTCGCTTTGGCCCATTCCAATAATTTTCTTCTAATTTGGCCCCTTTTCAGCTTGCTTTTGATCAATTGCATCCCTGACAAGAATTAAATCATAAAAACACTTAATTAGCAAGGTTCAGTTCATCAATAAACCAAATTAAGCACAAAAAATATGCAATTTGACATGTTTATCAGTTACCATTTGAACTGAAATTGAAATTTCAAAATCAGAAAAATATAGATACTAAAAATGAACCATTTAAACTAAATTTGTTAGTTACACATAGTATAGGATTAATAATAGAATTTGGTCTAACAAATTTAACTGCTACTATTTGTGTTAAGATTAAAATTTCAAAGTGTGAAAAGTACTAGACTAAATTTAACCATATTAAAGTAGATCAACTAAATCCACAATTTATATATAGTACATGAATTAACAAAAAAAAATTGACTCTACATATTGTTAGAAGATCGGGTTTGGAAAATGCATCAGAAAATAGGTTAAGGAAAAACTAGAGTTTTAAAATTTTTCGAAAAACAAAAACTTGGTCGTGTTATTTAAAGTAACAAACATTTAATCAAAATCGTACATTTATGATTCATCAAGTTCACGTCTGCCGAGTATGGGCTCACTTCGAATAAAAAAATTCACAAAATTACCATTGAGACAATTTCATAATTTCTCTAAAATTTTTGGGTAAAGTTGTAAATAACAAGAATATCTCTAGAAATTTTCTAAAATAAATTTTTCAGAGAATTGTCTCTCTACAAATTTTCTTGAGTTCAAGTGTTTAGAATTAGTCACATTAATATTAAATTAATAAAATATTATCTAGATAAATACTAAATTTAATGCAATATTACATTCATTAAAATAATATTATATTTAAAAAAGTTAATTTGAAATCAAGTTATTTGGTAGAATTCTCTTAAGAGTCTAATTTTTTCACTGCTCTACCATTGAAGAAATATTAATAAATTGATAAAACAAAAATAATTTTATTACTACATTGTAATATATTTTTTATTAAAAAAATATGTGATATATGATTGAAATTAAAGAGGTATATATACTTAATTAGTTAGAATATAAGGTAAAAAGAGAGTCTTAATTCTTAATTCTTAAAACATCATTCTCATTTGAAAAAGAAAAAGAATCAAAATTGTTTTTCCATTCATGCTTTAATTAAGTTTTTGTTCCATGTACTTACCTTTCAACAAAATTTGCATTTATTTTGTGCTAAAAGCGTTCATCCACGTCAAGTTGAACCACCAAAATTTTGATTTGATTTTTGGGTGTTTTCCAAAACCAATGCTTTCTTGAAATTATAAAGTTTAGTAGATTGAGTTTTAGTTTAATTGGTATGGTTATTGTTGTTAATATGTACGAGGATTTGAGTTCGAGTGTGTTGAAGTGTATTATCCTCTTATTTATAGGTTGAGGAGGGAGGTTATGGGTAGTTCTAGTTATAGTTTTGTACGATTAATATTTTAACGATCATTTGATATCTCTATCATATCGATCTAAAATATTATATATATATATATATATATATATTAGTAGTTACTGAATAGTTGAAATTTTTATTACATAAAGAAAATAATTAAAAAATTAATTTATGTCAAATTAACATGCATAATCTATATAAATGAAATATAAAATATAACAATTGAATTTTTAAATATTAATCATATAAGTGGCGGTAGCAGAGTTAGAAACTTTTTTTTTTGGGGGGGGGGAGAAATTAAATTGTATATTTTTACGATAGTAAAAATATAATTTCACAATTTTCATAATCTATATCTTTATAATTTTTAAAATATTAAATCAAATTTTTATTATTCTTGAGAGAGTCAAAGTGTAATTTTATTATTACTAATTTAAAATTTTATAAATTATAAAAGACGTAAATGAAAAACTTTTCATTTTAAAGGAGTCGGAACTTGACACCCACTCCTTAATTCTGCCACTGATAAGTGGACTCTCCTCGTTACGATGTAATATATATCTAAATTAACTATAATCATTACAAACTATAACAAGTAATCGAAAATATATCTCCACTTAAATTTTATTTTTGAAAAAAAATAGCATGATTTATGCAACGCTGGAGTCAAACTTGGGATATCAAGATTCCAATGACTGAACATTTCTCTAGGCCTATAAGCTTTGATTAGGTTGTTCTCATATATAATATACGGTAATTTTCACTATTACGAAAGTAAGATACTGCATATATTGCCCTAGTTTTGCATGCATGTATGTATGGCATATATTGCCCTAGTTTTGCATGCATGTATGTATGGCAGATAAATTTTGCAGAGGATGTACATCATATATATATATATTTCTAAACTCCAGCTGAAGTTGAGTCCATAGGACAATTCCAATTGAGCAATTCTTCAATCATCTGCATTGCAACCCTATCTTCTTCTTCCACTGCTTCAGTCTCCTCAACCATATGCGATAACTCTGACGAAGACGAAGCTGCTCCATCTTCCATTGTTGTCTTCTTATTCCCCAGCTCAACTCTCATCACCCAGTTGGAACTTGAACGACTCCCCGCTCGTTTTTGCCACACCCCAATATGAGCATTGTCGGTGTCCAGCCTGAGACAAGTTAGTGATGGAGATTGGTCTTTGCAGCACTTCCTTAGCTTAGCACCCAAAAACTCAGACAAAGTCTCGGCAGGCAACGGAGAAGACCCATTATCATCACTACCACTGTTGGGTACTGGGAAATTGGTCTTCGCATTTTGCCCGTTCATCAAAATGGCAGCCTGGTCATATGCCCTTGCCGCCGCCTCAGCCGTCTCAAATGTGCCCAACCATACCCTTCTTTTCCTACACAATTAAAACCAAGAATTTATATGTGTGCGTTGTAATTAATATTGGTGATAATGGTGAGTGGATGAGCTTACAGTAAAGGATGGCGAATTTCAGAAACCCAAGAGCCCCACTGACGCTGGCGGACACCTCTGAATTTCTTTGTTTGTACCATGTTTTTAATTTTCTTGAGAAACAAACACTTAAGAGAAGTTCAGAGATCAGGTGTGTAGCTTTTAAGAGGGGATGAAATAAAAATAATAATGGAGAGGTCTCTCTCTATATGAGAATGAAATTATATGAGGTTGTCGGTGGATTGGATTGATTGGGAAGTCTTAAAAGTCATCCAAGTAATTAGTGCCTTGTTGCAATAAAGATTTTCACCTACACATCCATCATACAACTCCAAGAATAAATGAATAACACTGTTTGACAATTTCTTCCCTCTGAAATAGGTTTCATCTCACTCAAACTTTGAATTTAATCCAAACCACCAAAAATAAAAACAATGCTCACCACTTGTCTCAATAAACAAAAAAGGAACTAGCAAAAGTAAGCAATAATAATTAACATCCAAATCAAACAAAATCATTAAGTCTTTTCTATTGAAAGATGGATGAAAAGTTGAAGTGAGTTTGTCACAAAAGAGATGATACTTTTTATGAGATATAAATTAAAATTTGCTATCCAAAAAAAACAAGTTTATCTATTAATTATTAATTTATATATATTATTATATAATAATAGTACGATTGATCGTAAAGTAATAAAAAATAAAAATAAAAATAAATAGACTTTACGTGAAAAATTTTTATCGGAAAAAAATTACGGGTAGAGGAGAAATTCACTAATATTGAAAAAAACAACAATAAAAGAGATTTTCGACTATACATGTTTTAAGGGTTAAACAATCTTTTTATAATTAACGTCTAATAGAATAAGTATAGTTCTATATAAATTCTGCGGCAAGATTCTTAATTTTATCCCTTTATTTTTTTCTTTTAACAAGTGACTTACATTTTAAATTGGAATAAACGGAACTCGGACCATACAATTCTAACACACAAAAAGTTTAGTTGATTTTTGAGTGAGGGGAGGGTGAGAGAATTAATTATGATTGGGAATGGGAGGGGGGTTTTCAACTTTTGGGTTGGCAAGTTAATAGGAAATGCAAAATTGGATGGTTGATTACCGAGCCGACTTTGTGATTTTTTATGGCAAAAACTCATTTCTTCGCTGCCTTTTACAACCAGGCACGGATGAAAGTAATTTGGATAGATGGATCCATAAATTGGTTCATATTTAATTCAGCTTAATTCGATTTTCGATAAACTTTCTCTAATTCTTTTATATAAAAAACTTATTGAAGTGGTAAAATTTTAAAATGATTAAGTAAATAATGGAAATTGGTTTTCATAAATATTTTTTTATAATATTTAAATTTCAAAAATAAAAATGAAATATTTTTCTATCATTAATGTAACAATATAATAAATAATAAAAGAGAGAAGGCTTTGTACATTTTGCATATGTTAGTGTGTACCAGTTTTAAGAGATGAACAATCTTTGTACCTTTTGCATTAAAAGATTTTCTAGTTATTTTGTTTTTCAAGTAAGATTCACATTGCATAAGACGTACCTCTTTTAAGGGAACTTAAAAATCTTATCTTTTATAAGTCTAATGATTCTATCTTGATCAATATAACCAAATCTTAAATGATAAAAGTACGCATCATTAGAGTAAGAAATTTTAAGTTTCTTATTCACTAATTCTGTTTCTAACATTGAGTACATATTTGATTTGATAAAATAGAGATTATTTTGCATCCATCCATTGCAAATATGAATTGCAATAACTTTATTAAAAGTTACGGTATAACCATCTCTAAATAAACAGCAATATAAATTACATTTCTTCTAAAATTCAATACATAAAAAATATCATTTAAAATAATATTCCTAAAACTATCAAAATAAATATAAAAAAAAACCACAAATATGATTAATGTATCCATAATCAATGGCCCAATGGTCTATTGAATCTTCCACACTAAATAATTTTCAATAGCCAAAAGTTTCGTACCTTTACCCTTAAAGGCTAGGTACTCCTTCCATTCTTTACAATTAGCATTGACATGCTCTTTCTTACTATAAAGGAAACATTTAGATTTTGACAAGTCTTTAGGCTTCTTGGGATTCTTTATTTTCGCTTTAGGTGGGCTCGAATGTTAGGTTTTAGTGCCCTTATTGTAGTGATATCGTTTATATACTTTATGTACTTGTAATTTTTCAAATAAATTAATTTAATAAATTTTATCATCACTATTAATATCTTTTGCATAAATGTCCTCAAATAGTTTTTGTACACAAAACAAAATGAAAGTAAATATTAGCTTATTGATGATTATCTAATGTTTAACTAATATTAAGTTGCATTATGTGGTTGAATCATAATGTAAGAAGACAATTTGTATTAGAATATAATCTAAAAAATTTCATAGTCCAATCAAAATTGAGTGAGTCGATTGGAAGACTATTATATTGCCTATCAAGTCCAGTTGGGGAGTACCTTGTCTTGGGTATTGGAACATATAACTCTTAAAAGATATAGACAGAAATATGATTAACTAGACTAACAATACATCGAATAGGACCCAAGATAAATCCTAGATCCATTTGTGGATTTATTCATTTCAAATGTTCATAGTGTGACTTACATCAATCTTAAGTAAGTGACAAACTATATGTGCATGACTTGTATACTTTGATATATTGATAGCCCGAGTTCAATTGGTAGTAGTTGAAAGCTATAGTACATTGGGTATACAACTGTTGCATGGCATAACTTCACTTACAATAGTGAAATTTATAGCCTAATAAAGGGAAAATGATACACTCTCATTAACATTACATAATAGATGAAAAGTAATGAGGTTGCAAGTCATTTCTCTAAGATGAATAATTTAACTACTATTTGTTAGTAATTGACTTTTCATGAAGGAAGATATAATGATTATCATGAGATAAAATAGAATTATATTGGGAGAACATATTTTATTCCAAAGAGATTAATGATATCTTATAAGGGTAACACACATATGACAAGATTATTGGACAAGCACTTGGTGTAGTAGCTTTCGTAATGGTATAGAATGAGGAACGCTCAATCATGGTACTTTAGTGGAATGATTCCATGACTAAATAATATTGTAATTAATAGACGAAGAGTTGGAACTTAATTAAAACTTATTTAAGCCCTAATTATATATATCCAATTGATCCTCCGCTAGATCCGTACTACCTTGAAAGTTTGCATTAATCGATGATATGAAAATGTAAAATGACGAACTAGAGAAATAAATTGTATGTATCACTATATGCAGTAAATCTTGATATGAATATAGATGACTTGGTAACTAAATTAACTTCTTCAAATTATTATTTAATTAAGTTGTAATTAAATAATTGAAATTCGAAGTAAAAATTAAATTAACGAAGTCATCATAGTTTCATAATAGCAAGTTAATTAAATGGACTAAAATGAAATTAAGCACCCTAAATATTGGGTAATCAATTAGATAGTATACCTGTAAGGCCCAAAATTTGCCCAAATACATTTTAATCCCGTCAGCCCAAACAACACTAGCCCAATACCCTAAACTAACCTAAACCCGAAGCCCAACTATCCCAGCCCAATAATTAACCCAATAACCCCAAATCCCATCAGCTAACCCTAACCCTAGCCTGCAGCACTGCAACCCTCCCCACTTGCCCCTGACTGTCAGCCTCTGCCAAGGCCACCAACCGCCACCAGCACTAGCCACCTGCCCTCTGCCACCGGACTGCTTTACCTGCAAAATGAGAAGGACACGCAAACAAGGAAACAGAGTGAGAAATAGGCTATAAAAGCCGATTGTAAAAAAACACAGGGGGGCTTCTTTTTTTCCCTTTTCTTTTCTCTTTGTAAACATCAACTAAAAAAGAAGAGAGTTCATACATAGGTCATTGTTTCAAACAAAACAAAGGAAATCCTCCAGTGTTTAAGGTGAAATTTTTTTTTCATTTTAGATTTTATATTCGAATTTATTTTAAAATTTATAAACACATAAATAAACAAAAAAACACACTAATAAAACATATAAAAAATAATATAATATAAAAAAAAACTTTTTACCTTCTCCGACCTACTGCTGGTGGTGGCGGCGCGGCGAAGCTTCTTCATGCCGTCCGGTGATGTGGCCGGTGGCGGAGCTCCCCTCCCCCTCTCTTATTTCTTTTCTCTCTTCCCTCTCTCTTCTTTTTTTTTCTTTCCCCTCCTCAAATGATTTTTTTTTCAGAATTTTGGGCTATTTATAGCCCCTTGAAACGGCACTGTTTTGGTGCCTAAACTCTGGCTATAAAACGACGCTGTTTTGATGCGGGTCGGATCGACCCGACCCGCCCCTGAAAGGATCCTCGTGTTTTTTTAGCGGAAGGGCTATTTGCGCGTTTAGCCCTTCCGCTTTTTCAGGCATTCGCAATCAAGTCTTTTGCTATTTCAATTTTGGCCCAAAATTTGTTGCGTTTTGCAATTTCATCCCCCCATACACGCTGCGTTTAGAACAGCGGGGAATATTGCTATTTCGGTCCTCCTATGTTTCACGCGTGTTACAATTAAGTCCTCTTTCTTTGTTTTTATTTTAAATTGGCCCTGCGACTCTGTTTTTTATTTAATTTTAGTCCTTTTTATATTTTTTTTCTTATTCTTTATTAAATATTCTTGTTCTTTTTAATATTATTATTATTATTATTATTATTAGTTTACGTTGTATTATAATTATATATCTTTAATACGCGTATATGCCTAATATATTTGTATATATTTATGCAATATTATTACTAAAGTTTTATTTTAACATGTATATATTACCTAAATGTTTTGTATTATATGTATACATACATTCTTATATACGATATTATCACTTTATTCTAACATTATTTTGTATATGACTTTATATTATTATTATGACTCCGTATTTGTTTTATTAAACATATTACATACATTTTTATAATACATTTATATAATTTTATTAATAAGTTTTTAGCATTTTAAATGTTCATGTATATATTACGTACGTGTTTTACCACTATGTTATGCATATATATATTGTTACATGTAGGTTTACCTTAATTATTTCATTACCTTTACTATGTTTATCTTCGTATTTCAATGTTGTCATTATATTTTGTTATTATATAGGTATATATATATTCTTTATGCATAGTATTATTGTAATTACTTCATTTTAATATTATTGTTATGTTATATTTACCTTTTCAATATTATTATCATTATGTAGTAGTATATGATCTTTTACATACGTATGTGTATTTAATATACTTGTGTATTATATATATATTTATACATTATATGTAAATATTTAATGTTATATTTTATATATTATTATGTATATTTTCATATTTGTGGAGTATTATCAATAGTTTTTATTATTATTTTTAATATGTATGCATTGTGTATGTATTTTAACACTTCAATATATATATTTTTTATATTATATACATATGTTTTCAATGTTATTAATTATATTTTTATATGTCATTCCATGAACATATTTTATATCATTTTATGTATATATTCTTAAATACTATTATATATATGTGTTTTTAATACCTTATTGTATATATATTGTATTTATTATTAACTATTATTATTATTATTGCTAGTATTGTTATTATAATTATTATATTAGTGTATATTTTATATACGTATACATATACACAGTAGTAACAATGTTTTTATTACTTTATTTTAAATTTTATTATTATTATTATATTATTAATATTTATTACTCTTATTATTCTTTTTGCATATACTATTCATACTATCATTATTATGTTATTACCACTATTATATTTACTATATTAGTATTAGTATTGCTATCATTTTCAATATTAGTATTATTGTGTGTTTTCATTATATATATTGTTTATATTTATAATGTTATTTCAATATTGTGTTTACTATATATTTACCCTCTTCACATATTATTTTATTTTTAATTAAGTTATATTTTTATTTTCTTTTATTATTATTATTATTATCATTATTAATTTGTATAAATATATATATTTTTTGTACATATCATTATTTTACTTTATTGTCGTAAATATTATATATATATATTCTATGTACGTCTCCTAATATTTCTTTTATCGTAGATATTATCATTATTAATACATACTTTTATCATATGCATATGTACCTGTATTTTTGTGTACATATTGTTATTATTATTACCAAATATATCATTTTTCCTTATTTTATTATTAGTACATGATTTGTTTTTATTTTCCCTTTTTTTGTCAATATCATTGTTATTGTTATTCTAATATTATGATACTCCATGTTAATATTTTTCATTAATTATATCATTGTTTGTATCGATTATCCATTAATGATTTCTTGTTTTTAGAAATAGTTTTCATGTTTTTTAATTAATTTCAACACATAAGGCAACGTATCGGTTTAACACTAGTCGTTGATTTCATCGCTATGTTGGGTGAATCATATCGGCTTGTGTTGAAAACGAAACGCCCTTCAAACAAATCAAAATTTAAAATCTCTCGTCTTTCCAATCGGATCACGATTAAATTATATATTGAACTCGTAATTTTGAAAATCAAGACAACACGTGTTTATGAGATACCAATTTTGGGCGTCGCGAGGGTGCTAATACCTTCCTCGCGCGTAACCGACTCCCGAACCCTAATTTTCTCTGGATTTTAACATAGACCTAAACTCGGCCTTCTTTCGTTTTAAAAATAGAATTCTTAGGTGTCCGGTCACACCTAGAAAAAAGATCGGTGGCGACTCCCTGTTTATTTTCAAAAATCAAACTTCGGTTTTCAAGTTTTCACTAAATCACCATAATTAGCGACCGAGCTAAAATTTTTACGTCGCTACAATACCCTTCTTTCTTCAAGCAAAATGGAAAAAGCAATGGGGGTTTTGTTTGTTATTTCTTCAAGGAATGGGGTTTCATTGTTATTATTTACTAGCACCATGCTGCGGCCTGCAATTGTTTTTGGAGAAATTGGGGGAAGATGTCGAGGGGTGTAACGTATTTTTTAATTAGGATGTATTTTATTAGATTTAATGGGTTTAGAGGTTATTGGATTAATGAGTTTAGTGGGTATATATTTATTATATATTATAAAATTAAATATATTTTAAATAATTAAAATATAAAATAATATAAAATGATTTTTCGATCAATTTAATTTTGAAAGTTAAAAATTAAAAATTGACTGATCAAATCATCGAAACTGATACTCCAATCGACAAAACCAATTAAAACAATTATTTTTTTAATTAGAATCGATTTTTACTCACAGTTACTTAATCTGATATCTACCCGTTAAATCTACGAGTTCAAAAGTTGTATCTCTTTATTTTCTAAAAGGACTTTTTGTCATTCTCTTTTGTGAAATGCAAGCCTAATAATCTTTCACATTAAAAAAAAAAAGTAAAAATAAAATAAAAACCTTTGTTGATTCGAATATCCGAATTCTAACAGCTGTCATACAGTCTACTTAATTTATATTTATCTTTGAAACATACATTTTTAGGATTTGTAAAAGCTAATGAAATAAATAATATACATGTCCAATGTCGATTAATTGTACTGCCTTAGATTCCAAGCGAGAACCATAGCTTTTCTCCAATCAAGCAAAGGATGACTTACCCAAAATTTGATTCTAATCTATAATTAATTATTATTACTGTCGTATAATTTAGAATCTTTACCTAGTCAAGCTGGCCACCTCCCCCATGCCAAAGTTGCATGAAACAAAGGCAGGAACTTATTCTAACTTCCAGACTCCCCTTGCGTGTAAATCTTTCTCTATGCATTCAACAAGAAACATTTCTTATGGAGAAACCCACTTTTTTGTTAACTATAAATATGTTTGGTACCATCTTTTTTCTTCCCCCAACATTGTCTCCAAGCAACTTTTCATTAGAGTCGTAAGCAATATCATAAAGAGTTATATTTGCAGGTCAAGAATGGAGCAACATTTGCTGCATGGCACACTTAATGTGAAAATATATGAGATTGATAGACTAAAGATATGGGGAGGATTGCTCAGCAAGGTAAATGAATACGACCTTTTTAAGTATGGTCACTATTGCATGCATATACATTGATATCTCTGCGTTTGCTCACAACATAACTTTTTCATTGCATGCATTTAAATGGTGAGAATTCCATGAGGTTATGCAATTAAAAACAATTCTCTTACCACCAAAAATCAAATCAATAAGCATTAATCTTTGATATATTTGGAATCTGTTATACAAACCAAGGCATAAAAGATATTTACGTAGATACATATACGAATTCTCTTATAGCACCTCCTTTTTCCATTGTCATGTCTCCAACTTTGCTTTATCTCCTTTTTCCCGTATTATTGTGATTGTTATGTGTTAGGATCGATCTGATTAAACAACGAATAAGAAAAATAGCAGAATAAATTGAGAAATTGAACACACAAATTTAACGTGAAAAAACTCCTCCAAAGAGGATAAAAAATCACGGGCAAAGATAATTTTATTATAATGGCAAAAGAACAAAAAGTACAAAAGATGGAAATAAAAACTAAACCCCGAAAACTCAAAAACAAAGAACCCACAAAACGTAAACACAAAATTCTCTAAATGTGTTATGAGTTCTAATCTCTAATGGGTATTTTTTCTAAAGTTGTAAAAGAGCCTATTTATAGGCTAAATTCATAGGTCAAATAATAATAAAATAATCTTAACTAATCAGTGTTTGATTGAAACAAGTAAATAGAGTTTAACTGAAAGATTATTTTTCAAATTTGACTCAAAATAGGAATCCTTACGTATTTAGTATAACTAGAGACATGGGGAAACAAAGCCATTAGCTCTCTCAGTCTCATAACCAAATTCATTAGAGTATTCCTCATTTTTTATTCATGTTTTTGAGTAAACAAAGTTAAGTCCACCCATTGATTTAGATCGATTCATCTAATTTTATTGATTTTTATACCTAAATTAATTTATAATTCTTATATTTTAAATTTAAGATTTTATTTTTAATTTGGCTTCTGAATTATATCGAAATTTTTCATTTTAATACTTAATTTTTTGTCTCATTTTTTGATACATTAACTTTAATTTGGTATAAATATATATATGAAAATTTTGGTTGTGGTTCAAATGTATATATAAAATTTTATTTTTGATTCAACCATGCTCATTTAAAGAAATAAATACATCAAGTTATTTTTATATGAGAGAAATACAATTATATGTATATGCAATAAATAAACATAAAATGATGTTATATTAATAATTGTGTTAATAATTTGTGAAAATTGAAAAAAATAAAAATTTCTATATAAAATTATACAAAATCAAACTTCATATATACAATTGCGCATTGAATCGGTAGGTAAAATCTAAACATATAATGTTTCCGTATTTGTTGGATTTTGAAGGATGTTGGACTATTGGAGAAAGGGAAAATATTGCTAGCCCAGCTTAAGAGACTCGTGCTATGCCAATCAGTACCTATCCTATACAATCTCAACCTTTATATATATATATATATATTGAGTTATGAAACTTTGTTGATCTTTTTCCCTCTTAATATCTCCGAATTGTGTTGCAGATCACTGATTCAAAAATATATGCAACAGTTGATCTAGATAAGGCAAGGGTGGCAAGGACCAGAATGGTAAAAAATGAAGGCCAAGCATCTCGATGGAACGAGAGTTTCCGCATCTATTGTGGACACTTAATCTCACACATCATCTTCACAGTCAAATATGTTAACCCTATTGGTGCAACACTCATTGGCAGAGCTTACGTTCCAGTTCAAGATATCATTAATGGGAACATAGTGGACCGGTGGGTTAACATCTTGGACCAAAAACATGTTCCCATTCATGGAGATTCGAAGATCCATGTTCACCTCCAGTTCTTCAATGTCACCCAAGATCCTCATTGGTCTCGAGGGATCAAAAACCGAGATTTTAGTGGAGTTCCCTACACTTTCTTTGCTCAACGACAAGGCTGCAAAGTTACACTTTACAAAGATGCCCATACTGAAGATGATTTCCAACCGGTGTTTTTGGCTGGAGGTGAGTTCTATCAGGTTCATAGATGCTGGGAAGACATCTTTGATGCAATATATAATGCCAAACATTTTATATATATAACCGGGTGGTCTGTATACACCAAGATAACCTTGATACGGGACCCGAGACGACCGAAGCCTGGTGGCGACCTAACACTCGGAGAGCTTCTCAAAGAAAAGGCTAATCAAGGTGTGACGGTTCTTATGCTTGTTTGGAATGATAGAACTTCGGTTAAGGAGCTGAAGAAGGATGGTTTAATGGCAACTCATGATGAAGAAACAGCTAATGTCTTCAAGGGTACTAATGTTCATTGTGTTTTATGTCCTCGGAAACCTGATGCTGATGAAAGTATTGTTCAGGAAAGTGATATAGATACCATGTTTACTCACCATCAGAAGACGGTGGTCGTCGACGGCGAATTGCCAAGCGAAAGGTCCGGAAAGCGGACGGTAGTTAGTTTTCTCGGCGGTATTGATCTTTGCGACGGGAGATACGATACACAAGAGCATCCCCTGTTTAGTACTCTAGGGACGGTCCATCATGACGATTTCCATCAGCCGAATTTTGCTGGTTCTTCGATCAAGAAGGGTGGTCCGAGGGAACCTTGGCATGATATCCATTGCAAGCTAGAAGGTCCAGTTGCTTGGGACGTGTTGTACAATTTCGAGCAGAGATGGCAAAAGCAAGGTGGGCACGATATCCTGATCCCGCGAACCAAGCTCGATGAATTGGTGATTCGACCGTCGCCATTGACATCATGGAACGACCCTGAAACATGGAACGTTCAGATATTCAGATCCATTGATGGTGGGGCAGCTGCTGAATTCCCTAAAGAACCGAACGAAGCCGCCAAAATGGGTCTCGTAAGTGGAAAAAACGTAACCATTGATCGAAGCATCCAAGATGCTTATATCAATGCTATCCGAAGGGCGAAGAATTTCATTTATATTGAGAATCAGTATTTCTTGGGAAGCTCATTTGCCTGGAAATCACAAGGTATCAAGGTGGAGGACATTGGTGCTTTGCATCTCATACCAAAGGAGCTTTCACTGAAAATTGTGAGCAAAATTGAAGCTGGAGAAAGGTTCACTGTCTACATAGTGATCCCAATGTGGCCTGAAGGTATACCTGAGAGTGAATCCGTTCAAGCAATTTTAGATTGGCAAAGGAGAACAATGGAGATGATGTACACTGATATTACTGAAGCTCTTAAAAAAAAGGGACTGAATGCAAATCCCAGGGACTATTTGACATTTTTCTGCCTTGGAAACAAGGAGACCACAAAATCTAGAGAATATGTACCTCCTGAGAAACCGGATCCTAATTCAGATTACGCTAGAGCTCAGCAGTCGCGACGTTTCATGATCTACGTTCACGCGAAGATGATGATTGGTAACGCCATGAATCATGCTAATCATTAATGTAAAATAAAGCTTTAGCTTACCATTAAACTCGTAGTTGTGTTCAATTTTTGTTGTTGCAGTGGATGATGAATACATCATAATTGGATCAGCCAACATCAACCAGAGATCAATGGATGGTGGGAGAGACACTGAGATTGCCATGGGAGCATTTCAACCGTTTCATATAGCAACCGATCGCCAACGAGCCAAGGGTCAAATCTATGGTTTCCGAATGGCATTATGGCTGGAGCACCTTGGACTTCCAAGACCAAACACCATTTTCGAGTATCCAGAGAGTCTACAATGTGTTCAGACAGTCAATTCCTTAGCGGAGGAGCTATGGAATGAGTATTCAAGCGATGCAGTGGTTCAAGATCTGCCTGGTCACCTGCTTCGATATCCGATCGAAATCAGCGACACCGGAGCCATTACGACGTTGCCGAACATGGAGTTTTTCCCGGACACGAACGCTCGTATCTTAGGCACCAAATCCAAATCTATCCCTGGCATCAAATCTGATTACGTTCTTACTCTCTTAACCACCTAGCTGGTTTCATACATGAACTTGTAATAATGAAAATAATTGTTAATCAACAATGTAATGCATACTGTTCCTGAGAAAGGCCATGCATCCCTTGCAAAACCTTTCCAAATAAAAATTTAAAACTGTTATTATCCTATTGTTGAATCCAAAATTCATCTGTTGTTGCATTTCTAATTTGGTGTCTACAACTATGCTGTAACATTAAAAACTCTTATATAAAACTTGATAAACCAAAATTTGTCATATTAAATGATCAAGAATAAAAATTTTAAATTCGGAAGCATATTTGAATCCATTGATATCCTAAAAATCTTTAAATCTTTTAATTTTGATATTCCAAATTAATATACAATTATTTTAGAGAAGACAAGACTCGTTCTTTTCTAAAGATGAGATGTCGAAAAAGTATGAATGTGTAATTTGGGACCATAACCCTAATATAGAGAAAAATTGCATGAAAGATGAATATTATCCTTTTTCAGTAGTTTAATGCTACGGAAGGAAAAATGGAAGGAAAAATTAGCGGTTAATACGTTTTTTATCACTATAATTAAGGCTTTATATTTAAAAATACTCTACTCTTTTCCCAAATAGACGAATCAAAGGGAGAAAATAGTAAAAACACTTTAATCACTTAAAAGTTTCAAATTTCAATTAATTTATTAATGACTCTTTTCTAGAAAATATTAATTTATTTTCACAAATTTCAGCAAAAGAAAATCTTCAACAAAACATAATATCATGTTTGTATATTTTGGGATATAATTTTAATATATAATCTTTAAACATTAATTTTAATTTTTAATTAGCTCATCATTAATTATAAATTAATTATTAAATCCTTTCAAAAAATAAAAAATTTATTTATTAAAATAATTACACATATTTAACTCATATTTTATTTAATAATTAAAGTCTAATAAAATTTAAACAAAATAAATTTGAGTTAATATTTTATAATAATAAATAAAAGTATGTAATTCTTTTTTATTATATGTAATGTCTTTATTATCTAACATTGTATAATATATATGATGATTATAATTAATGATTTTTTGATAAAATTATTACAATTAATTTTAATATTTTACCAACCGATCATAAAATTATCGATAATGCTAATAATAATAGTAATAAACCCGAGAAAAGGCGGTAAGCATAATTGAAATGGTGGGAGAGAATTAAGGTACATTGCATCTTCTCCTCTCCTCATAAAGCTAACCCTTGTTCATTGCCATCCATCTTTCATATCCTTCCCCCCAGTTTTCTAGCTTCAATCTCTTTCATGTTTTCAAGCTACATATGGTGACGTTTGAGCCTTCTTCTCTGTTGGGTTTCTCTTCTTTTTTCTCTCTTTGGAGGTGGTAAGCTGTTCATGTTTGCAAGTTCCATCATTGCCTTATGAGTATATATTGTTTTTTCAGCTGTTTTCCAATCTGGGTATCTTTGATTTGTTGAACTTGGTTTATAGATGAAATAAGATTCAGTTATATGCATTTTTATTATACAGACAAATCTTAGATTTCTGAGATTATTTTTGAAGCAACTTGGGTTTCTGATTTTTTATTAATATTGCAAAATAGCACGTAGGAGGCGCTTCTCTTTTTGTTCCTTCAACATCATATGGATGTCTATTTTCCTCTTAGCAAGAGATCTCGCACCAGTGCCTCTGGAGAGAGGTTTGAGCAGAAGAAACCATCAATTGAGGTTCTCCCTGATGAAAGCTTATTTGAAATCTTCAGATGGCTACGTGGTGGCCGAGAGAGGAGTTCCTGCGCTTGTGTTTCCAAGCGTTGGCTTATACTTGTAAGCAACATCTGCAAATATGAAATCCGTGACAACAACATCATCCAAGCTTTGAATCCCAAGGATGAGAGTACTAATAAGAAGGGTGGAATTGTTTCTGAGGTTGAACATAATGATGTTGACAGTGACGGATACTTCACAAGGAGTTTGGAAGGGAAGAAAGCAACAGACGGTGGACTTGCTGCTATTGCAGTCGGAACTGCTAGTCGTGGAGGATTAGGCAAGCTTTTTATTCGAGGTAGCAATTCCTGGAATAGAGTAACTACTGTTGGCCTCAGGGCCATTTCCTGTGGATGCCCTTCTTTAAGAGTTCTTTCCTTGTGGAACTTGTCTTCTATTGGAGATGAAGGCCTGTGTGAGATTGCCAATGGGTGTCACCGGCTAGTAACGCTTGACCTTTGCCACTGTCCTGCAGTTACTGACAAGTCTTTGCTCGCCATTGCGAAGGGCTGTCCTAAATTGAATGATCTGACCATAGAAAGTTGTGCCAACGTTGGAAATGAAGGTCTCCTAGCTTTAGCAAGCTGCTGTCCCAATTTAAAATCTGTTTCAATCAAAAGCTGCCCCCTTGTTGGAGATCAAGGAGTTGCAAGCTTGTTGTCTTCAGCCTCATATTCCCTCACAAAATTAAAGCTACAAGCCTTGAATATCACTGATGAGATGTTTTCTGTTATTGGACACTATGGCAAGTCAGTGACAGACCTTTCTCTCACTAGCCTCCCAAATGTGAGTGACAAGGGCTTCTGGATAATGGGTAATAGTCAAGGACTTCAAAAATTGAAGTCTTTCACAATTGCATCCTGCCTTGGTTTGACAGATCGGGGACTTGAAGCTGTTGGAAAGGGTTGTGTGAATTTGAAGCAGTTATACCTCTTTAAATGTGATTTGTTGTCGGATAAGGGGTTGGTATCTTTTGCCAAAGTAGCTGGTTCACTAGAAAGCTTGCAGCTGGAGGGCTGTCACAGAATTACCCAAATTGGGCTCTTTTGTTCTCTTCTCAACTGCAGTGCAAAGTTGAAAGTTATTTCTCTTGTGAACTGCTTAGGTGTTGTGGACCTAACCACAGGATTGCCTCCTGTGTCCCCTTGTGAATCCCTTCAATCACTTTCCATCCGTAACTGCCCTGGTTTTAGTGACTCTAGCTTGGCTGTGTTGGGGAAGTTGTGCCCTCAATTGCAGCATGTGGAGTTGAGAGGGCTTCATGGAATAACAGATGCAGGGTTTCTCCAATTGCTTGAGAGTTGTAATGCTGGTCTTGTTAAGGTTAACCTAAAAGATTGTGTAAATTTGAGTGACAAAGGTGTTTGTAGGTTGACAAATTTGCACAGGTGGACTCTGGAAACGCTGAATCTTGACGGTTGTAAGATCAGTGATGCTAGTTTGTTTGCAATTGCAGAGAACTGTCGGTTACTCGGTGATCTTGATGTCTCCAAGTGTGCTATCACTGATTCTGGAATTGCAGCTCTGGCTCATTCTGATCTGATCAATGTGCAGATCCTCTCTGTGTCTGGATGCTCTATGGTCTCGGACAAGAGCTTGCCGTCACTCAGAAATTTGGGTAAGACCCTCTTGGGGTTAAACCTACAGCAATGCAAGGCAATCAGCCGCAGTGCAATTGACCTGCTTGTGCAACAGTTATGGAGATGTAATATCCTTTTCTGAATTAATGGATATAGATCCCTTCCTTTTGAGCATCAGCAGTTTGTTTGATTTTTGGGTTCATCAGCTATAAGTCCCGTGGTTAGGTACATAACAGCAATTTGTTTTCCTCTATGGTGGATTGAAAGTCTCGAGTCATCATAGTTTTGGTTGCTTTGCTTTCGGCAGTTCAAGGAGCTTTCAGAGGCATTGACCATCACTAAGTTTTGCTGGTTGAATTTTGCCTTCAACTGTAGTCTGTAACCAGTCAACCATGTAATGAAAATTTTAAAGCAGCCTTCAATCTATTTAAATAAAAATTTTAACATTAAAATTAAAAATAATTAAGTAATAAAATATATATTTTTTAAGTTTCAATTACTAAAATAAGTTTTTAAATTAATTAAAAATCAAATCATTATAGATCACTTTTCCTTAAATTGAATTATGATAAACACAACAATTAAATAATTAATAATAATTTAAAGATAAATAATTACAAAACAACGTACAAAATACAACAAACACAATATGAATTAATTGATTATGTCCAAAATAAATAAATTATTAATGTATAAATATATATTTATAACTAAATATTAATTCTGAACATATATAAAAATTAACACAAATAGTTTCTCTTTCTCTTTCCTCACCCTAATGCCCAAAGCCATACATCTATAGTAAGCCAATGTATACTCTTTTTATATATCTTTATGGATTGCCATCCGATGGATCTGTGCTGTTTGTGACGTTCACGACAACAAAAAATGTTAGGTCTATTGTGTACGAAATTCATAAACAATTTTTTAAGGGTGAATTTGGATAGACGGTGAAGTGCGGTGCGATGAGTGTAATTTACCTTTTATCTTAGGGTGGGTTTAAATGAGTGTACAGTATGTGTAAAAATAACGGTGACGGTAAAATTAGATACTTAAACGATATTATAACATGAAACAAAAAATAAATTAAATACACCGTATTGTATTGTCCATCTAAACTCACCCTATATCTGTTGAGCTCTTAATATTTACGTGTGCCAAGTAATATATAAAATCATATATATCAAATTAGCCTTTTCTTTCACGTAGGAAAGTGTAGGTCTACAGGTCAAAAATAGATAATCCCTGCATTCTTTTTCTCCTTTACAAAGGAACAATGTTGCAATTAACCAAACCAATTTGTTTGTTGTCGGATAGCATTCCGAAAACCTGCTGCTAATGAGTATTTACACATATGTCCTCAACTTTTGCAATTAGACCCAGTGCCTTCTGCCTGAGTTTTAGAATGTTCACATCATCACATCTGCCTATGCTTTTTCTTCTTTGTCACGACAAAATGAAAATTTAAAAAAAAAAAAAAAAGCATATGCTTTACAGGATCTTGTGGTCTTCCAACTTAATTCAATTTTTATCTTTTTTAATCTTTAAATTTTTATTTTTTATCATATCATTCCAAAATAGATAGAAAAGTTAATATTTTTTGGATGAAATGTAAACATTTAATTAATTTTTAAAAAAATAATTCTTATAAATTTTTTAAATCTTTTAAAATTTTAAAAATTTTAATTAAATATTGACATGTCATCCAGATAACAATTCACGTGTATGTCTATATAAATAAATAGCTAAAATAGTTTTTTTTTTTTTAAGTTGAAGGCCTAAATAAGGAATTATACCTATATAAAAATTCGGACCGTCCTCCATACGACAAAAGTAATGGTAGTTTACATGGAAGACAAGTGGCATAAAAACACGAGCCAAAAGTCAATGGTTTAGACTCTTCTCCGCCGTTTTTACAGTTTTGCCTGTTTTTCCATTTCTCTTTTTTTTTTTTCCTGCCTTCCAATCTTACCATGGAATATGTCTATATCAGACTTCACACAATCTTTAGTTTATGCATTTCCCTGTCTGTCTCCTCTCCTCAAACTTGAACAGAAAAGCACATATCTTTCTTTTTTGCTGTACTTTCATTCTCTGAAACACTCCCTGGAAAAGGGTTCCCAGAGACACAAACACCTTCAAAACGAGCCAAGAAATGCTTCTACGAAGCTCATCCACACCTATCCTCAAAACGTATATACCTCAGAGTTCGCCGGCGGTTGACTCCGGTCACCGGATCCCATCAATACCCATTTCTCTGACGTCCTCCCCCATCAACAAAATCCAACGAGCGTCGTCGGATGGGAACATGAGGCAGATTGTTATTTCCAATAGGCAAAAGCTACCTACAAGTTCAATGGGGCCTCCCAATACGGTCAAAGAAGAAATTTTTACTTTCCCACCACTCTCCCTTCTTGGTGACGTTGATGATGGTGGTGATGACAATGGAGGCTGCGGCGGCGGCGGAGTAGATAAGTTCGGAGATTGGGGTCAAGGGAAACAAAGATTGGATGAGTATTACCGGAAGATGATCAAAACTTACCCTGGAGAGACTCTTCTTCTCACAAACTACGCTAAATTCTTAAAAGAGGTAATCAAATCAGACCCAGAAAATGAAACAACAAAAAGAATCTAAACCCTTTTTCTTTTTTCTGTTCATTTGATTGTTTAATTCCTTTCTCTTTTTTTGGATTTGATTAGGTACAAGGTGATTTTCTGAAAGCTGAAGAATATTGCGGGAAAGCAATTATTGTGAAACCAGACGATGGGGAAATTCTTTCATTGTATGGAGATTTAATATGGATTAACCATGGCGATGAAGCTCTTGCTCAATCTTATTTTGATCGAGCTGTTAAGGCTTCTCCAAATAATTGGTATCATAATTTCAAACCCCTTTAATTCAAAATTCTTGATTTGGTCCTTGAATCATCTCCTGGTTTTTAATGGATCCTTGTGATTGTGAATGGCAGCTATGTCCTTGCATCATATGCTCGATATCTATGGGCTGCTGAGAAAGATGATGACTAAGAATGAAGGAAAGAAAGACTGAACATCGAATATCAAATGATTCTTAAGCTTACACACAGAGCGATTTTCTTTTATTCGGCACCTGCTTGATTGATTAACCTCGCGTAAAAGAGTTTGTTTTTGTATATTAGCATGTCATGTAATGGCAAACAACTTTCATTGAAATGAAGTTGGATTGATATTAGCTCTTGGATTACATTATTTTATGTTATAGACATGTTATACCCTCTACTGTAAAGTCTTCAATTTTTTTTTTATTTTTTTTATAGATTTTAATATTTATCAATAATTTATATTTTTTTTAAATATCAATTAGTTTTCATCATATTACTAAATTTATATTTAAATATTTAATTTAAAATTATTAGTTAAAAAATTTAGTGTAAAATAGAGGTTGAGATAAATATACATTTAAAAATAATTAGAATTTAATCATAGTTATAATAATTACATATTTAAAAATAATTATTAGTTAAAAAAATTTGTAATAATTTTAAAATAGAGTTATTACTTAAACGGATATATAAGCATATTAATTATCACTTAATTAATAATATCAAAATTAATTATCTTAATTACTTATTGTTTTGAAGAATGTTATTTTATATTTATTATATAAAATAGAACTATATTACACTTTGAATATGTTAAAAATGCTTTAATTATTATTTAAAAAATTTCTATTTTAATATTTGAATTGATAAATTAATATATTTTAACTATTTTTAATAATTCAAAGAAAATCACATTATTTAATTAAATGCGTAAAATTACATGCAATGCAAGTCACGTTAGAAGTTAATTTGTTGAAATAAGTAATTGAGAAACTTAATTCCTAAAATATGTTTTCTTTTTCTAGTTCTACGGGCGAAGAGTATTGAGCTCCATAAACGTGTCTCAGGCACAAAGTTTTTCATGCCCTTTTGAATTAGACTAATTATTATAAAATGATTAGAACACCTCGACGTTCACAAATGTAGAGTATAGGAGGAAATATTTGAAATTTAAATGCCTAAAAATTTATAATGACTGTGAGTAATACGTAACACTGAACTCAATTTTTATGATGAAAAATGAATAAGGTAGTCTAATTTATTGATTTAAACCAACATGGCGAGTTGAAGTTTGGCACCTAACTTCTAAGAAAACCCCACCTAAAACCCTAAGATGGAAACCTAAAAATAGGTGATCATATATGATTTTTTTTCACCGAACAATCAAAATTGCAAGTGTGTTATATTCTTCCTTTTTAACCTTAAATAGCTAAGAACCTCTAACATACTATATATAAGTGTATTGTAATGGCTGCCAACATATTCAGATATGAAGGAGTACAAATTTCTTGGCAAGTAACGACATTGCAGTATTCTCTGTCACTTGGCTTCGAGGTAATATGAGTTTAGATATATCTGATGAAAGAATTATTCACCAATTAAAGGATATCGATTTTTATCATGCTAACTAAATTGGAAATATCAATTTTGTCCTAACATTTATATTTGCGTTGATTGAACAACGGAGGCTAGATATCTATATGTTTCATCTCTTTTATGGCAAAGCGACAATAGCAATAAAATATGTAGCATTGCTGACGAGACTCCTAATAGACAAGCGTCTTATAACGGGAAACATTGAATTTAATCTATAACGGGTCCTTGTTCAAGCATTCGAAATAGATACTGACCTTTCATCGGATTACAATGGCCACAAGATGAAGATGGTCTAGTTGGAGAGGCACTTGGGGAATCTACTATAAAACCCAACACCTGATGATCTTAATTGCCATGCTCGAGCAATACTAAAAAAATGATATTTTTTGCGTGATCAAAATAAAAGCAACCTAGAAGTTAAAGTGACCAAAATGAAAGTGTAAACATAATGCGTCATGTACAATTAACCGCTATTAGAGATTTAACGATTGAGTAATTAAAATGAAAATACCCTAAAAGTTGGGTAACGAAATTACAAAGATTTCATTTTGAAGAACCCTAAAAGTTGGTTGACCCAACTAAATAGTTTAGCCAAAAATAATATTAATGTATTTTAACATTTTCCAATATTTTTTATTATTAATAAGTATTTGAGTAAAAAATTAATAATAATATTTTTTAAATATTATTTATTATTAATAAATATTTGAATTAACTCACAAGGTATGATTTTATAATGATTTGATCAAATCCATTATATGAATATATTAGAAAAAAAAACATGCATATTAATTTAAGATTATGAAGATGTAAAATTCATAAATTTTTTCTCATTATATTGTAGATATAAATTTAAATATATTCATATATTACATATATAACTTAAATTTATTTTAAAATTAATTTTTAAATTAATAGTTTAATTTAGATGTATGCCAATTTTTTCAATAGCACTTAGATTTTCTATTTTTAATATGAAAAGATTTTTTGTTAGATAGTGTAGCATGTCGTATATCTTTTTTGATGGGAAAATTGGAGAACTAATTTAAAAATTGATTTGAGAGTAGATGATGACATTAGTGATTACGCTCATTTTACACACAGTTAATTCTACAAACTGCATTGAAAAAATTTCTCTCTGCATTCGAAATTAAATCTCACCAGTTAAAGAAATCACTTCCCAAAAATAAAATAATTTTTCTCCCTAATATCAAAAGCATACTTCAATCAATTAAATTCCCATACCGCATCTAATGAATCAACAACTTGCATCGAAACCAAAGCCATATTTAACCTTAACCTAGACCCACTTAAACCAGAAACAAATCCAAACCTATAAAGGACATAACTCAAAACATCCAAATCCGAAGTAACTTAAATCTAACATGATCAAATATGTAAAAATTGGAATCACAAAAAACTAAAACTGTAAATCTGAATGATCCCAACTCAAAACATACACACACTAAAACCAATTAAACCGATCCAATTCACAAATCTACTTGTAATCTTTCTAGATTTTATCAGCAATCCCACCCCATTCTGAGAAACATACCCTACAAAGGGATCATTTCAAAGCTTCCTGGTTCTGGAACGTGACTAGCAGATCTAATCTCCGCAAAATAACGCAAGCGCTAATTTCATACAATATGGCAGACCCAGAAGCAGAAAGTGGACTTATTTCACAATATTAAGTTGTTCAGCAGGTTCAGGCAAACCCGATTCGATCATGGATTATCTAACAGCAACAACAGATGACTCCAAAATTTTCCAAATTATGTTCAATAGGTCATCCTTAAACAACATAAATTAGGTCAACTTAGTAAACAATTGAGATACAGTGCTGCAAACAGGAATGCAGAATCCTAACAACAAACCCAGCAAGCTTTGCAAGCAACACACCAAATAACCAAGGCTGCTGACATCGGAGAAGACAACATCATAACCTGCAATGTATAATCTTTTTTATGCCTTGATCATCAAATAATTCAGTCTTAGACGTCCTTATTTAGGCAAATTTCAGGTCAAGAACTTTGTATATGAACATCCACTTGAAACCATTGCCATGCTTAATGCTCCAGTGCAATCGGCTCTTGAACCAAGTCCACTTGATCAATGTCTCGCTGACTTTCAACTGAATCAGCAGCTGAAACTGCTGGCTGCAGTTGGGTTGGAGATAATTCTTCATTTGTTACATCAGATAAAGTGTTATTCTCCTCATTTGTTGCTTTAGGCAAGGCTATCTTTCCCTCGGTAGATGCTTTAGATGCATTTACCTTTTTCTGGCTGGACGTATTAGATGTCTTTTCATCATTTGTTGAACCAGACAGACTAATCTTCTGAGAAGGCAGTTTGGGAAGTGATTTCCGCTGTGGCTTCTTTGCATTGACAGGAGAAATTACTTTAGAAGAGGTGCTCTGAAATGCTTTCTCATCCAGACTTAGCTGGACTGATTGGTGACCACTATTGCTGTTACCATCAGAATCCGAAGGAGTTGAGCTTTTTCTTCTACCAAGCTTTGGAGATTTAGCTCTTGTTGGTGGTATCTGCATCAATGGAACTTTAAAATATAAATGTTGCGGCAGAGGAAAAAGGCAATAAAATCTGGTGGTGGATAAAAAAAGATGTATATTCAAAAACAGAATTGCATATGCAAGAAACATATAATAAAACTATAAAATGCTACATCTGTCAGCACATTCAAGAAAGGAAAAATAAAATGGTTTCTGATAGTTCCATTCAAAGTTATCAATTCAAGATGTTGAACCAAAGCATATAATTGTTAGCTCATCATGCCAAAACTAGGACATGTTAAGATAGATTAAAATGTTTATCCTAAAGTAGCTTTGATATTACTTGGCACTAAGAGGTACAGTGACTAGTACAAGGTAGCTCCAAGGAAAGTAAGAAGCAATTCTCATGACCTAGTCTAACAGAGATCGACCAAGTTCAGCACAGTATCAAATATGCAATGGAAAATATTGGGATGACATGATATGAGTCTGAAAGACTAGAAAAAATTTTCCTTCAAAGCCAACCTTGCATTTGCAATATCAATTTTTTATGCTCTCAGGTTCATTCAGAATGGTTTTTCATAAAAATCACATCATAGAGTTAATTGTTAACCAGTTCAAGTTGTTATATGTTAATCGTATTACTACAACTAAAAAGGAAAGTTGCAGAGGTATGACTTCCCACTGAACAATCTAAAGCATTTTGCTAAAAGAAAATGGCTCTTCTAATATGAGTAGAAGTAAATGCCGGACAAAAATGCGTACAAGTAGAAAAAGGTGACAAACCAAATGATAAGAAAACCTTGGAAATTAAACTTGTAGCATAGATGTTAAAAATTTCAGTCCTCCCACTGAACGATCTGAAGCGTTTTGCAGAAAAGAAAATGGCTCTTGTAGAATGATGAATGGAAACATGTAAATGCCTGAATACAAATGCATACAAGTAGAAAAAGTTGGCAAACCAAATGATAAGAAAACCTTGGGGGCATAGATGTTAAGAATTTCAGTCCTCCCCTCCTCTCCCCCCCCCCCAAAAAAAAAAAAAAGAAAAGGAGAAAAAAGGGGGACCAAAAGGAGAAAGAAAGAAATTGAATAAGCATGCCATTGTAGTTCAAACTGAAGTAAATATCGCCTATTAAAGTTTTATATTCAACAGATCATCTAGCTTTTTATACATTAGAACATTAAACTAACCTTCTTTAATTCCACTTTAGGGGGTGGAGGCTCCTGATAGAAGCTTGGCATTGGAGTTGCTTTAAAGTTCAAGCTCTTCCTAAACATTTTGATCTCTGCTTCTTGAGTTTCCTGGCAAAAAATTGAAATATTATCATGACAAGAAAGAAGCATTTGAGGATGACAAGCCATCAAAGTTATAAAATAACACCTTGGACTTGGCTTGCAAGTTGCTCTTTTCTACTTCCATTGCCTGAATCTTTTCCTCAAGTTTGGTGTAGAACTGTACAACACAATGATGAAGGCTTAAGTAAAATAAAAGTGCTGCAATGGCCAATAACATAAAATCTCGTAAATATGATATAAAGCACCAACCTCTTTCCTTTTCTCAGCTCGTTCATCACACTTGAAACTGAAACCATAATTTGGAAGACTACCAACCTTACGGGGTTTGGCATCAGCTGCCATGGGGCTTCAATGAAGCAATAAGGATAAACATAAATAGGTCATTAAAAAATAGAAATACAACAGTGCTCAAATAGCAACCTTTTCAACCCATAGTCCCAGACAGAAAGAAATAACAAAAAGCTCAAACCAAAAAGGATACGAGGACTCTGTGTCTCCTTCAGCTTTATTAAGAGGCCCCTTCTTAAGAGGCTTCAGCTTGGGTTTCTCCCTGGAATACACAACAAAACAGTTGAGACATGGCAGGTGAAAACATCTGTCATCATCTAGCACATAGAGTTAATTTCAGGGATAAATAAATTGATGAACACCAAGTATAACAAAATGAACACCAAAGGTAGAAGGGTGCACTAAAAAAGAGAAGGAAAAGAAATTCAATCATGAGCACAAGTAGTACGTACATAGGGCCATCAGAGAAGGCTGCATCCAGTTTTTCAGAACCCTGTCAGAAAATCATAATGGCAGGATCAATGAGTAAAAGATCAGTGGAAAATGCAAATAAAAGGAAACCAGTAATACCACAAACTCTCACCTTGGATGCATTGGCTTGTCTTTCATTACATGATCTATTTTTCAGAGGCTGTTTCAGATGTGAATTTGTAGCCACAGATCCGCCATTCGATGCTGTCAACCTCACCTCTGCAGCTTTTCCATCTTTACTTTTCTTCATTAAAGCTGAAGAAGCATTTCTGGTACCAGAGGGCTTCTCATTCTTGGTCTTGCTTTGAACCTTCTGAGGTTTGGATTGCTTCACATTCACATGATCATTTACTTCCCCTTCCTACGAAGACAACCACACGCACGAATATGAAATGAGACTTGGTAAATGGCAATTCATTAAAGCACTCAAATAAAATGGAAGACCTACTACCTTAGAACCAATTGATCCATTGTCATCGACTAAGTCATTCGATCGTTCTCTAGCTTCCATAGTTGCTCCATTGTCATCTATTCCATTCTGCGAACAAGTCCCGACAGTTTCCTCAGCATTTCCATTAACATTATTCAAAATACCACTGTCGTCCCCAGACACCCGAAGTTGCGGATAAACACCATTTTGATGGGCAACCTCAAGCCCACCCGCAGACAAGAGATTATCCGAATCCATCACACACTGCAACACTAATAAAAACAAACAAAAGTTTAAGCCTAACTACAACATATATAGCATTTTCCACTAATCCGAAATTCTCAAACCCCAAAAACAATTATAAATTCACATAATGGTTACTAACTTTCATAGGTCCATTTCTATTCGCGTTCAAATTTTGGTTTCCAAAAATTATGTATGGGCTCCATAATTTTTTTTGCAGCAATAAAATTTGAGGGAAAAATAGCAAAAGACACGCTAAATTAGATCTTATATTTGCAGATAAACAGTAAACAGAAGTCGATTTCATAAGCTCGGCAGTAGCTTAAATTTTCAGAAAAAAAAAACTCAATTAAATCAGTGAAAAACCGAGTAAAAAATGAATGCTTTGAGTAGAGCAAAGCTCCAGAAAGTACATAGATCTTTAACGCCACCAAACAACTAACACATTTCGCTTCACATTGATCTACTCTTAGCCAAAAAAACAGACATGAAATCCATCGGTTTTCTCAGGAAGCAAAGAAACGAGAAATTTTCAGAAAACTAAAAGAAAATTATTACTTATCTTTCTTTCTTTTCTTACCTCGTAAAGTGTGAGTTAAATCAAATCTCCATAAAAGCCAAGACGAACATTAATGACAGAAATCAGTGAAGAAAATCGAAAGGATCTGAGAAAAAGATGAAGAAAGTAAGATAAACAGCGAAGATTAGAGAGTCTAGGGCCCAAACCAGGAAGAATCTTCAAAGATAATTAAATAAAAATAAATAAAATATTTGGAATTTGAACTCTTTTTTTTTTTTTTTGGGGGCGGGGTATGAAAGGTCTTTTATACCAGAGGCTTTCAAATCCATAACTCTCTTTCAAAGGAAAACGACGGATTATTTAATATCTAAAATAAAATGCAATTTATATAATATTTTAAATACAGTTAAAATTCAAAAATATATAACTCTCCTCCCACCAGCAGTGAATGCTCCAGTTTTTTTAATTAAAAAAAAAAGTTTTGAAATTTTAAATTTAGTCAGTGGAGTTCGGTAAAAATTTCAAGTGTTGTTTACCATGGTCTAATTTAGTTTTAATCCTTTTATTATGCCAAATTTAAAATTTAATCCTCATATTTTAATTCAATATAATTTAATTATGTGCTTTTATAATAGTTAAAATGATAATACCATTTTGACATGAAAATTTTTATAAAAAAATTATTACGAATTTTCGGTTATGTGATTAGATAACAACAAAAACATTTTTTTTCTTTCGTTAAAATCAGAATATCCATTATCAGCAGTAATAGTTAATTCGTTTATTGTGAGAGTTCTTTGAAAAATTAATTAATTGACTATAAAATATGTTTCATTCTCGTAAGCAGGAATCAAACTTCAACCATATAATTAAAAAACAATATAAGCTACCACCATGTCACATCTCCTGATTACGATTAAAAAAATCACATAATCTCTTAACAGTAATAACTAACGTTATTTACCAATATGAGGCTAACAAAGTAAGTGAATTAAATTTCAAAGTTTGTAGGGATTAAAACTAAAATTAGACCTTTGACCATTGCAACCCTAAGGAAGGGCAAGCGCGAGGTTGGCGTCATGGTGAGCTAAGTTAATTGCATGTTTTGACCGGAGCGTGAGGAATGACGATAACAATGCCCTTAATAAATTTGAAAGTGGCGGGACTTTTTTTTAATCTATTTTTTAAAATTTTAAAATCCAACTACAACTAAATTGCAACATTAATTAAATATTCCAACCCATGCAGTAATTTTTTTTAACTTTAAAATAAATTAACTCTTTTTTTTTCTTTCTGAATGGTATGTGATTTACTAACAGGACTAATGCATCAATTATTAACACTAAAATAATATGGTAAAAATTTGTAATATTGAATACTTAATTTTAATATACATATTTAAATTTTTATTTTATTATAAATTTTTAGAAATTTTTAGAAATCTAATGATATTCACATATTGAATATTTTCTATATTTTTAATCTGTAAAATTCCTATAACCTAAGTAAATAATTATTCATCCCAACCAAGCAATTACAATTATTAGTGTTTTGAAATTATGAATTCTGTAATATTAACATTTTAAAAAACTTTAAAATTTTAAAATTATTCCTTCAAACCCACTTTAAATTTCCATTGCTTTAATATGAAGTTTAAATTTTGAATGTAGACAACTCAATATTGTCTTATAATAAAACAGACTACTTTTTTAAATAATTTTATTATAGATTTTGATTATATCTGTTCTTTTTTATATAATGATTAGAATTAGATATAACTCCTCCTAACTTATAATTAAGAGAATAATACACTTCAATATACTCATACCAATCGAATTAAAACTCAATAGACTAATCCGTTGTAAAGAAATATATGAACGTTAAGATACAGAGGTAATAAATGGGCATGTTGGATTGCCCTTCCTTATTGGGTACATTTCCTTAGCAGTTGCACGAGTGATGATGGCCCAGTTCTTGCTGCCATGCATTGATGCCTGCCTCCACCACGTATTGTGTGTTTTCATGCTTCTGTCATCCACTTGCAACCCCAACGTAACCACTGCTCTCACCTGCTTGCAAAATAACATTTCATTACATCTTTATTGAATGGACACGTGTTTCAAATTCAATCCTTAAATAACCTCTATTGTGAAAAAGAAAATGTTTTACATGGAAGAAAATAAAGAAAGGGCAAGTGTTATGGGCCGTCCTTTCTTAATGCTAAGGGTGTCTTTGATTAGCAATGCATGAAAGCTTCAAAATAGAGGAGAATTAATATCATAAAGTCATTGTCTTTATCATCAAGAAATAAAGCTTTTGCCGGCTAATCAGGTTGTCATACAGTTGTGTATGAAATTAAGGAAATATATAACAATTATTAGTAGTAGTCTTCAGAATTCTTCTTCTCAACAATTCAAGATAATTTATCGCTTATTCTACAAGCAGTAGACTCGGGGTAAAGGTAGAGTGATTTCAGGTAATGAAAATGTTAAAACTAATATTAAATTTTTCGTGGGTTGGGCTAATTGTTTAAGTTTGAAGCTCGTCCTGAAACATGAGATATGAGAGGGTTTGGATAAAAAAAAATGCTTGGATAAAACAATTAAGTTTGTTTAAAATATAGATTGAGTTTGGACTCTAACATTCAAAGCCAGAGTTTAAATATCACGTAATAATTAAATCTATATAATATATATTACTATTAAAAAATTATATTTAATATTTTTAATAAAAGAAAAAATTGTATTATTTTATTGAATAATAAATCAAAAATAGAATAAATTAGATTTTTTATTTTTCTTTTAGAATATACGGGTGGACCTAAAATGTCATTAGTCTTGGACAAAATTTGAGGTTTATATTTTAGGCAGGGCCAAGTTATGGTAAACATAGATTGCGTTAATATCATACAATTGTCAAGTGTTTTGTACATTTTGTCGAGACCTACAAATATAAAATCCTACTAAAAAAATATCACAAAATAAAATATAAGAAAATTAGTATAACGAGAATCCAGTCAAAGTTAAAATCTCAATTTTGATTTATGTGTTTGATAATTGATGTAAAAATAATTTTGATTTTCTTTAATAAATTAATTATAGTTGTCAATGATGCGCATAATAACCAATTTCTCCTTACTTTGTTGATAACTAAGAGGAAACTCATAAAGATTATTCTCTTTATTAATAAACAACCTTATAACTTAGCGCTTAGGATTTAGCTTACCAATAGCATTAAAAACTAGAAATACCCAATTCTAACCAACAAACGCAAATCAACGGGATTCATTTAGATTAGATTGCATGTCCAATTAACATAAATTGCATACATAACTTATATCCAATTATGTTATTCGTCACAAGTATTACTAGAATAGGGTTTAGAAATTCTTGGAGAAAATAAAACACAAAATAAAAAACAAAAAAATTAAGGTGGTTATCTCTATATATTAACCTATTAATGTCTATTTACATGGAGAAATTACAAAATGGAGAAAATACAAAGGTGCCTTAATTAGACAAAGCACAATTTTTCCAGATTTATTGGCAAGTTTTCACTTCAAACTTCCAAGCCATTTTTAGATACCTTGGTGACATTTTTTAGGCTCAGTCATGAAATAACTTCGGTTATCTATTACAATTCCCTTTGAAACGATATATTATGAAATTAAAATGGAGTTCTATAGATCAAGTTATGGTCAAAATACTAAAGCAGTGTAAGTTGAAAGCCCACTCCGTAAAAACTTGTCAAAAATAAACTTTAATCTCCTTTTTCTCCAATTATTTCCCTAAATTCATAATAAATAAAATATAAGTCTAAATAATATAATTAATAACTTTGTTGAAAAATATGGAAAAGGCAATTAAGCTTATCAGGGAGTGCCCACTCCCTAACCACTGAAGTTGTTTAATTTAGTTTCCATATTTGTATTGCTGACAATTTATTGAATCATGTTTATGGGATGTATTGATTATGTGAATGATATCCAACCCATCAATGAATATCATATCACATGGGGAAACATATTTGAAGGATCGGATCGGATCGGATCGGATCGGATCGGATCACCCTAACATTGAGAGCACTAAATTTGTTCAAGTGAGAAACTATATATTGTGAGTGCATATTGATAGTAAAATCTTTTTTTTTTTTGTGGTTTTACTTATTGAATTCACAGGAGTGAATTTAGTAGTGAAGGTTCTAGTCTCTAAAAATACAAGCGAGGAAGATGTCATGAGTATGTGATAGATTTAGAATCACTGTAGAGTTTGAAGATAATTGATACTTCTCATTGAGTTAGACTCCACAGGCGCAAGGAAACTGAACTGTGTAAACAAACTTTATGTCCCTGCTTATTTTCTATTTCACGCAATGCTAACCGACCTCGTTTAATAAAGCATTTTTCATTGTTAATTATCATCAAAACACATATCATTGTAGTTGTCGTCATGATGTCATATTCTATAACACAATTTCATATGAATATATCACCATACCAATCATTTTCAAAAATTTCAAGCATAAAAGTCAAAAGAAATCAAAACATGAATGCATATTTTTCATTTAAGTCCCTTAGAACTCTAATATCCGAAATTTTCATATCTCACAACTCTCTTATTTGAATCTAATTCCAAATTTAGAACTATTATTTAGGAACTTCAAGTTAACTAAAACATATCTTTCATTAAGACTCATTATCATCTTTCACTAATCTCTTAGCTTTCATCAAGACTCGAGCACTCAAGTTGAGAATCTTAAATAATTTTAAGGCTAAAAAGAAACTAAGGCAAAACAAGCAAAAAACTAAAAACACTAAAGAAATTAGTTAGAGCAAATGGTCTCAATGTATTAAATAACTCAATGATAAATGATAAAATTGAGGTTGGGAGAGGTTTTTATTTATAGTTGAATTCCTGTTACTATGCAAATTGAATTATATCAATAATTCAAATTCAAACTTACCTACAAGATAAAATTCAAAGAAAATTTAAACTCCCTATTATCTATATCTCTTACAATTCAAATTAACATGTTAACTATAACTTAATAAAGTGAGTATTAGGTTACCAAACTTTAAGTAGATCGGTTTTTCAGAATGTTTGGATCATTACTAATAAGTCAAGTAAACCTAATTTGGTCATATGAGTGTCTTGGGTTGTCATGTATGAGTGTCTTGGGTTGTCATGCATACCTTGGTCACGGGCCATCGAATGCAGAGATGTGACATAGTGCCTAGTCAAGTTAAAGTGTAATAATAATAATTTTTCTTTGAATGAATATTTTTCAATCATAAAAAAACTTTTAGTGGTTCAACTTTTTTAAATTAAACTTTTTGTTTCGTCGATCACAGTGTAAATTTTTTAATTACATTTTGGTCGTGGTTTCTTCAACATTTTCTTTATTTCGCAGTTTTATTTTGTTTTTAATTTCAGTTTACAGTTTACATTATTGTGGTTTTGTCCACAGTCTTGTGATTTTATTTTGTTGACATTTTTCATAGTTTTTATTTTGTTTAGCTTGTTTTCTCTAAAAGTAATTGTGATTTTTTTTTTTACTTTTAACTTTTAGTCATGTTCTGACATATATGGATGATTTGTCAATATAAGAATGGTACCAGACATATTAAGAACCGATATTGAAATGCTTTATCATGATAAATCATAATGATGGCGATAGATTTGAGACGATGAAGAGGATATATGTAACATCCCTAACCCGTAACCGTCGTCGGAATAGGTTAAGAGGCATTACCGGACTTATAACTCAAATCAGAACCACCATACATCAAATATCATCTCATTACTAATAAAAGTCATTCATTCACATTCAATATTCACATAAAATCGAGTATACAATGCTATTACATGCATTCGAGACCAAATTGATAACATATAAAAGTTTCTGAACTTATAAAAATTTTCCATTTTTAAAAGGTCATACGCCCGTGTGAACAGGCCGTGTGCCTCACACGGTCTAGACACGCTCGTGTGTCAAAGCTGTGGCAAAACTGGGCATAGCTACTGACTTGCCCACACGGCTAGACCACATGCCTGTGTGTCCAACCCGTGTGCTATGCACACGCCCGTGTCCAGGCCGTGTGCTAGGCCGTGCCAAAAATAGGGGGTATTCTGTTTGTAACGTCATCATACCAATTAGGGTCACACGGCCAGACCACACGCCCGTGTGTCTAGCCCTGTGTGAGCCTGACTTACAATTGTAGGGTACCCTAGGGGACACACTACCATGCAACATGGCCGTGTGTCGTACACGGCTGAGATACACGCTCATGTCTCTGCTCGTGTGGACAAAAATAGGCCATTTGAATAGCCAATTTGCCACCCCAATTGGGGTCAACCTACAAGCAAATAAAATAAACATAATTGTACCACCATTTCAACCAATTTCAACACCAAAGCGTAAAGCAATCATTTCATATGATAGTCACCCAAAGCTATACTTGAAAGTCTTACCAATCTATGTCAAAACATATGTCAAAAGTAAAACAAGAATTTCTTTTCATGCATCATTCAATCTCATACTAAAATCTACCAAAACTTACCAACACTTTCAATTTCTTTTGACCATTTAAACCATACCACAATTACATAAAAACATCACATTCCATAAACCATCATCAACTATGAGTTCAAGCATAACTTAGCCAAATCAAATGGCTAAGTATAAACATCACAAAACACCATTCCACAACTACTAGCCTATACATGCCATACTTCATAAATATGCATTTTCAAAAGTACCGAATTACGGTTCGATAGTGTGGTGATGATCCTTGACGATCCCCGAGCTTGCGGTAGCTTCGATATCTATAAAACAATGCAAACACACACAAAGTAAGCTTTCCAAAAGCTTAGTAAGCTCGTACTAAAATCATCAACAATATATAAAACATAGCACATCAACACATAAATATTTACATATTTTCAATCCATATCACCATATCAATTCCATGAACTCAACACACATAATATCATCTACCACTTAGGTATCGTACATATTTGAAGCTTTCCGTACTTATTCACTTACATACTCACCTTTCATTGAATATTAGAAGACTTTCAATCAATCATTCGTACTTTAAACATCCGCACACTTAGTGCCGTAAAGGTTAGCCGAAACTAAAATGATTCCGCACACTTAGTGCCATTATAATTAACCGAAGCTAAGTCGGTAACGCACACTTAGTGCCTTATATAGCCGAAGCTATTCCAACTCGCACACTTAGTGCCATTTGTAGCCGAAGCTATATTAAACCGCACACTCAATGCCAAACATAGTCGAATATCATCATACTCAAACCGTAATCAAATATCTATATAATTTATGCATTACCATCACATTAAAACATAACTTTAACATCATCTATCATGTACGAACTTACCTCGTACTCAAAGTTGTTGACTCGAACACTTATTCTACAATCTTCGATTTCTCCCGATTTAAATCTGAATTCCTCTTTTATTGATCTATATGTATTCAAAATTAATCCTATTATTCACCAAATTCTTCAAAATAATCCATATACACCCAATTAGGGCATTTTGCAAAATAGCCCTCATATTTTCACATTTCGACACTTTAGTCCTTAATTCACAAAAACACAATATACACAAAATTTGCATATATACAAGCTTAGCCAAATTCTCCTAGTACTCATACTAGTCCATAAATTTCATTTATTTCACATTTTAGTCCCTCAAAATAACATTTTCACAATTTAGCCCAAGATACTCAATTTCATCAAAAATCCAAAGACAAAATATTTAAACCCAACATCAAACTTTCATAATTCACCAACTAGCATCAAAAAGCTCATGAATTCTTCCATGGCATGTTTCAAAATTATCAACAATTTCCAAAATTCAGACATGGGTTTTATAGAACACTAAGCAACGATCACGAAAATGTAGAAATTATCAAAAACTGAGCAAAACACTTACCCGAATTAAGCTCCCAATGTGTCGAACCCTAGCCAAAGCTTTTCTATTATTTTCGGCTATATCAACATATTATGGCCTAATTTTTATGTTTTATTTTATTATAACAACTTTAATAAACACTTTTCCATTTTGCCCTTGACTAATAAACATTAAAACTTACCAACTACATGTCCATATTTGTCCACCATTAAAATAAATGGTAAACTTGACATGCAAGGACCCTCACTTAAATAAGCCACATCAAATAAACACTTATCAACCAGCACACAGCTTATACAATTTATGCGATTAGGTCTTTTTTGCAAACTAAGCACACAAACAATTAAATTTTCACACGAGACTTTCACACATGTAAATTCACTTATAATAGACACGGAAAATAATATTAAAATATTTTTTTGACTCGAATATGTGGTCCCGAAACTACTATTCCGACTAAGGTCAAAACCGGACTGTTACAATATAAGCCATCTGAGACTTGACCTTTTGTGCGTTACTAATGTGGTGGGTCTCTTGAGGCTTTTTCAGTTTTTTTTTATTGACCATTGTTCATCGTCAGGTTGATTTGATGATGGCCAGGCTATAATGCAAATTTAAGCTAATTTGGTCAAGTTGACACATCTTTAATTTGTTTTTAGATCATTCCAACATTATAATTAATGTCAATTTATCTTTCTCGTTTTTTGAAATTATTTTAAGGACATAATATTTATGTATTAATTCATAGTAATTTATTTATTTTGTATCATATCGTTGAGATCAAAATTTAAATTCTAGATACCGCGTTATAAAAAAATCAATGGAATAAATTAAACAAAACATAAATAGATTATACGTATACCAAACGTCTCGAAATCAAATATGAACAAAAATATATTAAACGTTTTAAAAGACTTGAATTAAAACAAACTATAAATGATGGCGTGACTTTTAAAACTGGAGTTTTATTTACAACAGCAGATAGAATAATGAATACATTTATTGAATTAATTGTGGGAGATGACAACACTGGATTTGGACTAAAAAGAATAATAATATGAGAAAGAGACAACTTTCTGAAGCAGAAAAGCTCTTGAGTCCAAGGAAAGGTGAGCTATTATTGGGTATAAAACGAGATAAAATTAGTAAAGACAAAGTGAAAGAAGTTGGTAAGTCAAGGAGGTTCATCTCTTATAGTGTAGATTCCCAGATTAGTAAACACATCTCCAACACCATTGGTACTTGGTGGAAAAGGAGCAGGCATCTTGGAAGGTGGTGAATAAACTCTCCCCTCCACTTATACCATGCAAACACCCAATGAAACCCATTCATTGAAGGATGTTTGGTAGCAAAAACTCACAAAGAAACCCATTCATTGAAAACAGTGGTGTAAGCCGAAAGCATCCATAAATTGTTGGGTACATCGAATATCTGTCATCAGTAGTGTGTGGAGATCTGCCCTCCTGTATGATGTATCTTTTCCATCTGCTTCCACTATAAAATATTATAACTATTTTGTTAACAAAACAATAATTTCTTGTTTAAGCCTTCAAATATACCATAATAGATACACAATCTTTTTAATATAACTATATGAGACTATCTGCATTTAGAGTTTGTTGCTCCATCAAAATCAACACAATATTAGGGTCATACTTAATGTTAAGATTCGTAGAGATAGCGTATAGAATTCTTCTCGAGTTATCATCAATCCCAACAAAATATAATGAAAAGTTTCAATATTTATATATGGTTGTATAACAATTTCTCAATTGTTTAGTTAGAGATAAAGGTGAGTATTCAATCGATTTGAGTGAAAAAAAAGTTTAAATTAGTCGAGTTAACAAAATTTTTTATACAATTAATTATGATTCAAACTCTATTCTTAAATAAGGTGAGCACCGTCTAAGTTAATAAGCAGAACTTGTGATTCAATTTATCATCTTAATTTCATTTGATTTTTTTTAATTTGAGTCTATTTAAATAAATAAATTTGTTCAAGTCTTAATTTTTAAAAAAAGAGTAAATTACCTAGTCGGTCACCTAATTTTTGGGGCACTTTCATTTTAGTCACCCAAGTGTTAAATCTCCAATGGAGGTTAACGATACATGCCACGTTATGTTTGCACTTTCATTTTGGTCGTTCAACTTTTAAGTCACTTTCATTTTGTGTCACCCAAAAAATTATCTCTTTTAAGTATTGGTTAGGGTAAAAAAAATTCAAGGATTAAAGTGAAATAGAGGTAGAAACTAAAATAATACACAAAAATTATCAAATTGTACTTGTTTATCCCATTAATGAAAATAATTTTAAAATATCAAAATGAATTGTTGATTTTTTTTTACCCATTGGTAATGTCACCCAATTTGGTAGTATAATTTTGAATGTTAATATTTAAAAATTTATATTTCAAAACTCAAATTTAGAATTTTCATCAATGGGATAAATAAGTACAATTTGACAATTTTTGTGTATTATTTTAGTTTCTATCGCTTTTTCACTTTAATCCTTAATTTTTTTATCCCTATCAATACTTAAAAAAATTATATTTTGGGTGACCAAAATGAAAGTATAAACATGATTTGACGTGTACAATTAATTCCCGTTAGAGATTTAACGCTTGGGTGACTAATGAAAGCACCCTAAAATTTGGGTGACTAAATTGAAAGGATTTAATTTTGAGTGACAAAAATAAAAGCATCCTAAAAGTTGGGTGACTAAATTGCAAGAATTTAATTTTAGGTGACAAAATAAAAGCACCCTAAAAGTTGGGTAACCAACTAGGTAATTTATCCTAAAAAAAATTAAGCATATTGATGATTAAATTTCAAACTAAAAGCACATAAATTTAAAACCATATATATTAAAAAACTCTTTTAAAACAAATTAAGAAAAAAAAAAGAAGAAGACAACTATGATGAATTTAATTTAGTAATTTATTTATTTAATACTTAAATTTATCATATTGAAAAAAATAAAATTTTTATAGTCTAACCATTTGTATAATTTCTTATAATTTTCATAAAGTTATGGATTTTTTTAAGTTTTGAATATTATCTTTATTTTTTGTAATATTTTTCGACATGGTCCATTTTAAGAGGCATAATGATTTTTTTAACCCTTCAATTTTATATAAAAAAAGTCATTTTAGCTCTCTATTTAATACACGTGGATTACCACGTAAATGACACATCAATATTTAACTAAAATTTTAAAATATTAAAAAAATATTTTATAATTTTTTAAATAATTTTAATGATTTTTATTTTTAAAAGATAGTTTTATAATTTTCTAAAATTTTAAATTTTTAAAAAATAATTAAAAGCTGACGTGTCACCCATGTGACAATGCATGTGTATGCAAAGTCAATAAAATTTAAAAACCTTAGATTTTTCATGTATTTTTAGATAATTTGACAGAAAACACAAATTTAAAGATTAAAAAAGACGAAAAAAACAAATGAAAAGCTAAAATAGTCTTCTTCTTTTTTTTTTTTTATAAAATTAGAGAGACAAATGAATCATTATATATTTTTTAAATTGAGCATTAAGGTTAGGATTTAATTTGTGCAATATTAATATTTAGGGTTTAAAATTTAAATAAATATTTATGTTTAAATTTTGGTATTTAATATTTCTATTTAATTAAAGGGAAAATAAGAATTATGGGAAAGTGAGAGGGTAGTGATACTCTTACTGTCTTACACCAATTTATTATTCCATTTATTTAATTATAAAAAATTAATTCGTTTTGAATTTGAGAAAATTAATTTAAAAAATAACAAAAAAATATATTAAACCAAATGGAATTTCAGTCAATGCCACCAAATGTGAATGGCAAGTTTTAGCCCCAACATAGAAGTTGAACCGGGAAAACGGGTCACCATAACCAAAATTAAAGCACGTGATGGGCAGAGATATTGAAAACAGCAAATGTTTTTGGCACATCACACGTGGATCGCACTCTTTCCTTGTTTATATTTAGAGGTGAAGGTGGGATATATCCTTGAACTGGTTTTGAGTTACTTGACTTGAAAGATTACCAACAAATCCACACGTATTTTAATTGGTCTACTCTACATAAAATAAATAATAAAATTATAAAAAACGTTTACGGATATGTTTTCGTTTAGTTTAACCTACGCGTAACTCACGTGTCGGATTTCCTGTCCGCGTTTGACGTGGCAGTTTCCCACAGTGTGTTTTCATCATCCCAATCAGAACTCGCCACGTAATCAATAAAAACCAGAACACGCCCTCTTTTACTCGGCCCTTTGCATCGATGTCTTCTACAAATTGAAGACCCAAATTAGGAGTATAAAAATTTTCCATAAAATACCGATTTCCATTTCCTTTTTATCAAAAAGATGAAGTGGCGGCTGAGGTCTCCATTGAAAAGATTGCACGTGAAAGTGAAGCCATTGAAGCTTGAAGGGATAACTAGAAATGAGGAAGAAGATGATAAGAAAATCGTGTTGATTGAAATGGTGTGGAGAGGACCCAAGCCTAGTTTGGTTTCGTTTCATGTATCGTCGTCTTCAAGGCATAAAAGGAATCGCAGCAGTGAGAAAATTTTAGGAAATGGGGAATCAATTGAATGGGACGATGATGAATTTGACAACTTGTGTGATTTCCCAGTTGTTTCCAAAGATCTTGGTTTCGGTTCCTGGGATGTTTTATTCGATGTCTTGCTTGTAAGTAATTACTAAAACCCAGTTTTTTGGGGGGGAAGGCTTTCGTTTTGGTATTGATTTCTTTTATAAATATAGGGAAAGAATTGCGAAGAAAAAAGTAAACTGGCGGTGGCGGGGAAAGTTTCTTTGGATTTGGCAAAGCTGGTTTCTGAAATGGAGTGTTCCGAGATTGAAAGAAAGCTTCCCATCACGTTGAACGTTAATGGTGTGGTCATCGAAGCCACTCTTTCCGTAAGTTCCACCGGTTAATCAAGATTCGAATTCGATACCTTAGAATTACCCAAATTAATTCTGCAATGTCTTCTCTCTGTTTTTCAAATATATATATTTTAGTACCATTTTCTTGAGAATTCCGCTTGACTTTATCTAGATTTCATTTCTGTTCTTTGTTAAGATTTTGGTGAGTTTTGCGGAGGTGAGAGACACGACAGGACGTGCCCAAAACTCAACCGAGTCAAACAAGGAAGATGGGTTCTTCAAGATGGTGAAGAGGTTAACCCGCCGGAAGGAGAAAAAGAATAACTATAAATTGATTTCCTTTGACTCTGATGAGTCCCTGGTATTTGACTCGGATGGTATGAATGGGAATGACTCTACCACCACGAGTGAAACCAGCAGCGGCGAGCTGAGTTTAGGACCTGAGTTGGAATCGTCCCGAAATTTGGAAACTCAGTTGGTACCGGCCCAGACCTACATGGTAAGGATGTTGTCGTGGAAGAAAAGACGATTAAGTTTTAGATCGTCAGCGAAGAAAACAGAGCTCTTGGGTTTTGACTTTGACCGGCACCCTCAAACCTGTTCTGTCGTTGACTCCCAGGTTCGTTTTGTCTTGTCTGGTCAAATTTTATTTTATTTTTACCGCAAAATACAATGTTAAACAAGAAAAATATTTTTTATTAACGAAAATGTGGATTTGTCCCATTCGAATAAATTATTAAAAAAAAAAAAAAAAAACAGAGAACCGATCTGACCGCAGACGAATACATGAAGTTTTATTATTTAGGTTAATTATATTGATTTTTAAAATTTAAAATGTTTTAATTAATTTTTTAAAATATCAATATTATATTATAGAATTTTTTTAATTTGAGGTGTTAAGGAGTCTAGTATTCATTATTCACACCGCCAAACATTTCAACCTTGTGCAGAAGGGAGAATATTGGTGGGAAGTGAAAGAATTAGTGAGCAGAAATGGAGGAGCAAGGCTGAAAGCTCAAGTGTTCTTTGCTTCCTTTGACCAACGAAGCGAAAGAGCCGCTGGGGAGAGTGCCTGCACCGCTCTGGTCGCCGTCATCGCTCACCGGCTCCATTCAAACCATGCCTCCATGCCAACGAGACCTGAATTCGATAACCTCATAACACAAGGTTCCTCTGAATGGCGTAAGCTCTGTTCCAACACAGCTTACACCAATGCCTTCCCCGACAAACATTTCGATCTCGAGACCGTCCTAAAAGCCGATGTCAGGCCCGTCACCGTCTCCCATGAAAAATCATTCACGGGGTTTTTCAGCCCCAATAAATTCGAGTGCTTGAAAGGAGCAATGTCTTTCGATGAGATATGGAACGAAATAAAAAGCTGCGAAACAAACAATTGTCAGCCGAGGGTGTATATCATCAGCTGGAACGATCATTTCTTCGTGTTGAAGGTCGAATCGAAGGCATATTACATCATCGATACGTTGGGTGAGCGGCTATTCGAGGGGTGCAAACAGGCGTACATGTTGAAGTTCGATGATTCAAGTTTGATGTACGGGAAGAAGAAGAAGAAGGATGATGAGATGGTAATATGCAGCGGGAAAGAATGTTGCAGGGAATATATAAAAAGATTCCTAGCGGCCATAGCAGTTGAGGAGCTTGAGGAAGAAGAGAAAAAGGGCAGAGTCTCTACTTTCACTCTTCACCAGAGATTGCAAATTGATTTTCATTATAGCTCTTTTTCTTCTGCAACTTCTTCGTCTCACTTCGTTTTTTAAAGCAATGGACGAGTTAAAGGCCTCCATATATTGTACAGTTTGTTTAGGTTTTAATATTTACACATTAACTTCATACATTTTTTTGAAAGGGAAAACTCCTTGGTCACATCGTTGTATTACACCTTTTGTATGCCTTTAATTAATGATCTGTGAAATGTCATTTCTAAACCTAATTTTGATGGAGAAAGAAAGTGTTGCAAACAAATGAATAGAATGTACCAACATAAGATACAGAAAAGGAATGAAGTAGATCTTGTAGTACTGAATACAACGACAGGTGATGATTTGTAAGGTGAAGGAAGGCTTTGTGTGGTTAAGAATAAGGATAAGCAATGAAATAAGTTGAGAAAACTTCGGGAATTAGAATGCCCAAGTGTTAAAAGTCCTTTTTAAAGTTGCGAAGGGCTTCTATTTATACTGTCCAAGAATAAAAGTTATAAATTTAAGCATTAAATAAAAAAATTCATTTTGTGTAAAAACTGTATTTTCCATTTTGTTTCCCGAAAATTTCTTTGATGAAAAAAAAGACAAAATACATATAATAAAATGTTGCTTTTTCTCACATATAGAGTCGTCTATGTTTTTCGGTAAAATGCGTTTTGAATATTTTCACCTTCCCAACCAATTTACCAAATGTCAAAATTGAGAAAGCTAAGTGTAATTTATGAGTATGAATAAATAAGTGTAATTTAGTCTTTCTTGAAGGTAGGTCCTTTGCATGAAACCGGTGTAATTATCTAAACTTGTTGATAGATCCGTGATTTATCTATTAAAAGATGTTCTTGTACAAGTTGATGAATTAATTTTTCTTGGTGTTGAATCTCTTGGATAATAATGCACCCAACTTGACAAAGGTTTTATTGGGTGGACCATTCTTGAAAACATCTAAAACAAAAATTGATGTGCATGATGATGGTACACTCATTAAAAATTTCGATGGAGATATAATACAATTTAATATTTTCGATGCTACGAAATTTCCTGGTGATGTATAATGTGTATATGCTATTGATGTTATAGATGATTGAGTTCAAAGAAGTTTTTGGTTTTTCTAATATTGATGCCCTTAAAACCGCCATTTGTGAAAATCTGACTTCTCAAGTTTGCAGAAAGAGCTAGAGTTAGACCCAGAATTGCAATGAGTAGTGTTCGAGCTAGAGGCACTCCGACCACTAATGTATAAAACGGGTTCGCTTGATTCAACTTCTCACACAAAACTTCTTTCTTCTATTGCGCAGGCAGCAAAACTGGAATTGAAACTGTTGCCGAGTCATTTGAAATATATGTTTTTAGGAAATAACGAGACACTTCTAGTGATAGTTTCAAACAAACTCAGCCTCGTCGAGGAAGAAAAATTGATGAGGGTGCTAAGGGACCACAAGGAATTTTTTACCATGGCATCCCCATAGTCAATAAAATTAACACGTCATCATTTCCATCTATTTTTTGAGATAATTTGATAAATAAAATAAATTTAAATATTAAAAAGTTAAAAACAACTTTTTTTGATAAATTTAAAAGACCAAATAAATCATTATGTCAAAAAAAATTTCAAACATCTATAATATCAACATCAAAATAAGAATGCCAACAAAACTTTGTTATTATTGACAAAGGCTGAGATCTAGGCTTAAATTCAAGTCCCCATGTGTGGATCTCCCCACCATGTGCTATTATCAAGTACAAGTTTTTTTGTTAGGTGGGTCAATTTTAGTTCGAAATATTCAGATTTTTAATCAATTTGTGCTTATTGATGAATCTCATATGTGTTCTTTTTTTAATCTATTTGTGCTCATTGATCTTGTATATGTATTTATAAAATAAATATTTAAAAGACTATATCTAAATCTTCAACAAATTTACAGCATATAGGAAATCTCCGGTCCAAATTTTACCATCCATTTTCGACCCTAAGTTATAAGTTGTACAAGCAGCAACATGTAAAGGAGAACATTCTTTATACATTGCGGATCAAGGGTCTGTCCCCTTAGTTCGTTGTTGATTGCCACATTTAGACTGAAACCTACTCAATTATTTACTCTCATTCTTGCAACATTTTAATTACTACGGAAACACTACAAAAGACAAACAAAACAGCCGCACAAACTCACCAAGTTCATGTCAATGGTCTAAAGGGGCTGAGTCTAGGATCCTGCACTTTTCAGGCTTCCAGTTGAATGGCTGTAAGGAAGCTTCGGAGGACAAAAAAAGTTGTCGATCCATTGTAGGATCATTAACTGTCTTTCTCTTTCTCATTGATGCATCCACATACATATGTTCCGCTTCAACGCTCTGGTTGTTCGACTTTGAAGATGAGTTCAAGGGGTCATTTCTGTTCCTCCTATGAAAGGAAGGCAAACTTTTATCAATTGCTGGCCGATCGTTTCCAACACTCAGGCAAGGTGTTGAAAGAGAGCCCAACCGCAACGATAGATCACAGGCACTTTTGTGGTGTGGGTTATTACAAGTATTTCTAGCATCTATTTGGTTCATCCCATTTGAAGACTCCACATCCAAAGAAAGGAGCTTATGAATGGCAACCATCTTAGCAGGCTCTACCGTATCAGAAATCATCTTATGGATGATCCCAAAACCATGCTGCAGTTCTTCGGTTTTAAGATCGTTACCATAGTAAAGAGGATAAACTGAATAATTTTGTAAGGGTAAGCATTTTTTATTAATAGGAAGAGAACCATTCTCAGATGCAATATGAAATTTGTTAGCAGTGAAATAACCGTTCCAGCCAGTGTGTTTCTCAGATTCAAAGCCAGAATAGCTAGCCAAGCAATGTGGGTTGGTCAAGGGATTTCCTTGAGTGGTATTCTCTGTTTCTTGAGTACTTGGGTTAAGGTAACACCTTGGGCTACAATTTCGTTGGTTCCTCGAGGTTCTCCTCGCTGTGCAACCCAAATTGAGAGCAGCTAACCACCAAAAAAATGTACATATAAATCACAAGGTACATTTAAAGCCAGTGCTCTTCATAATCAAGACAGAAAATTCCCAGAAAGATCCCATTGCAAATAGGCATAATTGGGTTCAAATTCAAAGAAAAGTGAAAGGGTACCTTCAATACAAGGTTGAAGAACCTTTCCAGTTTCAGTGCTCTCATTTCGTCTAATGATTGTGTTAATGGCATCATTTGTTCGATCCCAGAGGGTTTTAAGGTCCATGTACTCGGCCTGTGATTACAAAATATGAGCTTCATATATCAATAGTGCCCAATGCATCTATATTACTAACAAAGTTTGAAAATATTGTGATCAAAGGTTTGGGTTTTTCATTACACACTTAATAAGCAATTACCCAATGTAGAGAAACATTTTTTTTTACCTCAGAATTTGCTTTGGAATACATAATTTCTTCAGCTTTCAAGACAACAACAGGGAGCTTCTCTTGCCATTCCTTGTTCTTCTTAGTTGCTGAGCTATGAATCTCATTTACAACTCTAAAAACAAAATCAAACACATAAAACGAGAGAGGGGAAAAAAAAGGACTGACAAACAAATAAACCGAGTAGAAATAGAAAACCTGAAAATTTCTTGAACAAGAGAACCTCTGATGGGTTGGTGTCTATCACTGTGCCAAGATTTTTTCTCAAAGACATAAGGCCTTGGACCTGGTCTGGGCATCTTCAATGATTCTTTGGTTTCTTCAAAGGGAAACAAAGGCAAGGGTGTGTAGAAACTTAAGGGTAAGCTTAAGCTTTTGGGGTTTTCCTTTCTGTCGCCCAAAAACAACAAAATGCATTACTGTACGAAGCAAAATGTAAGAAGTGAAAAAAAAAAAAAAAGAGTGAGGAAAAAAGACTGGGGGGGAGTAACTGGTTCTTCCCTTTTTATTTTGCTTTACAAATAATTTCAAAGTGGGTTAATTGATGAGTTTGGTGTCTCCCCCACTCATCCACATGCCTGCTTCCCCTACCCCCATCAGTCTCCCTCAAAATAGCTCACTACCTCTAATCCCATCCTTTTGCTTTATGTGACAAAGATTATTCAGGTATATCATTAATTTTTGGATTTAGTTTTAAGATAAACATTAAAAACAATTAATTTTTCATCGATTTAATTGATTTCAAGCAATTCATTTAAAATTTAATAGACACCAATTGATCAATTTTTTATTCAATAAGTCCAACCGATTAATTTATTTAATTTCAACAAATATAATAATAATAAATTGATATATTTATGTAAGATTTTGAATTCTGATTTTATATTACAAAACCTTTATCAAGTAATAGAAGAATTAATTTTCATAAAATAAGATTTTAAATTCTAATTAGTAATTATATACCATTGTATGTATATGAAAATCACGCATTTAGAAGATATGTATGTTTTTTTTAAAAATAACATTCAATAAACAAATTAGTTTAAGCTATGAATGAAAATAAATTTAAATATGTTAATACGGTGATTAAAAATATTAAATGTACTTTAATTACTTTTTAATTTATATTATTATTTTTCTACAATACATCATCACATTAAAAAATATTATTTAACATGTGATCATAATGATAAAAGAAAATTTCAACATTAATAACAGAGTTATAAAAAAATTATTTAACAATTAAATCATAAATAAAATAATAATTTAATTAAAATAAAATTTCATCAATTTTAAGTTAATATCGAATTAACAATAATATTAATATTAAATTCCTATATTTCATAGTTAATGCTAAGATCCCTATAACCTAACCTAAGACTTTACCTAAAAAAAATTCAGTGGTTTTCAAACCACTGAGCTAAGATATTCATTGAAAATGGTAATATAACGAACCTTGGGAGTAGTTTCAAATTAAGTGATGTGTAGTATTATTTATAAATAATAATATTATCTTATTATTAAATAAATAATAAATGACTTGTAGATAAATAAATAAAAAAGAATTCTGTTTTAATCATAATTAAGTTATAAATAAATTTAAGAATTATTAAATGTTTATATAAAATAAAAAAAATATTCCAATTATAATTATTATATAGATGTGTTTACCTTTGTACCACTTTTTTTAAACAATAGTTGGATATCTTTATTAAAATAATATAACAAAGTTTTACAAACGGAAATAAAAAATAAAAAAAATCAAATAAAATATAAACCTTAATACTTAAAAAGAAAATATCAAAAGAAATACTCAAACTTCATCTAAAATCAACATACTACTAAGTTGAAAAACTCTTAAATTTATCTATGTTCATATCCATTACTAATTGCAAACCATAAAAGAAGCATCATCGAGGATAAACACCATCACACCATCACACCAGGCCTAGGCCTAATGCATTCCAAATTTGATGCAGTGTATAATGTAATCGTAATCTGTGCCGATTATTTATGGAGATTGTCAGATATGAATCAAGTATCTTCTGTTATTGACGTTTGATGAAATTATTACAGAGTCGGAGTTGGTCAGATATTTGCTACGTGTCGAGTATATGGGAGATTAGACATAGTTGTAGGGGCTTTGTCTGTCGGTTTGTTTGAGCCCAACAGGTAGCTTCCTCTTTTTTCTTTCGGTCTTCTTGTCAAAATCTGCTAATGTCATGACTTCTGAACTGAACTTTTATTGCTACTTTAATGCTTTTTCCTTCTTTTCTGTCTTCACACCTTTACTCCTTTTCGCTTACGGGATTTGTGTAACTAAATTTCGAGGGGAATAAGCCTAAAAAATTAAACACAAATCAAGGAATCTATGGTTGTTTGAGTAAAAAAATTTAAAAAAAATTTGAGTCTTTATGATAAAAAACGCATTTAGTTGAGTTTTCAGTACTTAAAAAAATTTATTAATTATTTTTCGTCAATAAAAATTATCAATTAATTAATTTGATCATTAATTTTATTAATACAATTGACAGAAATCATCATAAATTATTTTAAAAATTAAAAATAATTTAAATAATTTAATTTATAGTAATTCGATCTCAATTGACAACTATCTCGGTACACCTTAATTAAATTATAACTTTACAATTTTTTGTATTGGATGGTTGACATGAGTTGAAACACTGACATTAGAAAACAATTGCAGTAGGGCCTTGGTATACCCCTTGTTGCCAATAAGGTGGGGTAAAATCTTGGAGGATATATTGGAACCGGTATTCTCCTATGTTAGAATTTCCAGCGATCTCTTTGCCTTTGATCAAACTCCTTAACATCTTCATCATCCGATCCTTCGACTCTTCTCTTTGCTCTCTCATTTCCTGTTGAAATTGGGCTAATTGTTCTTGCAATTTCTTTTGTGCCCTTTCTAACTTCTTTATTTGGGTTGCTTGTTCGTTTTCAATAATTCTACTCTTTGTCGTATGTTGTGCTGACGATGAATCTGTTGATTACCACTTGATTCTAAAATCATAGTTGTTGGTGAATCTCATCACGACCAGAAATACATGCATGCCATGTTCACAAATGAACGTTTCTGTATGGAACACCAGAAATACCGAAACATAAACGATGATGTATGGATAACCAAATAAATGCATGAATGCATAAAAAGGGGTTGATTGAAAGCTAATCCCATTAAAAACAACTTTTATTAGTTAAGACATTAATGAAAGCCTTTTATATTGGCAACCTGTCACAATTCAACACCCGCATTATATGTAACATGTATATGATGCATGCACAAAAAGAGATAAGAAGGTATTAACACCTCATAACTCTTAGAAATTGGTACTTCACTTTACACGTATTATTTTTTAGATTTTAAATATTATAAATTTAAATATGATCCTATAAAATTTTTAAGTAAACATACATTTTGAATGTATCATATTTAGGAACTCAAAAGTAATAATTTTATTTTATTTTATTTTTAAAATTCACTTGAGTTTGAAAACAACATTTTAAGGTTAAGAGCAATAAATAAAATTGTATCCAGTAATTTTGACAACCATCATGCTAGATGTTGCCTTACTTTTGAATAAATTGAAGATACTTGAGTGATATGAAATGCGTGCGAAACAGGATCGCAAGTTTGTCTAAGTCGCAGATTTAACTTAAGACTCTAGACGATTGAAAAGAATATTAGATTTTAACACAACTTAAAATACAAACAAATCCAATTCAGATATAAAAATTTAAAAATGCAACAATTAAAACAAATAATAAAATATAGAAAAAAATAAAAAAAATCCAGATTAAATATTAGAAACAATGAAATAAGAACAAAACATAATAACAAAGAAATACAACAAGATAGATGAAAAAAAAAAAAGAAAGTGGCGTGTAGAAGTCATAAGGAGTTTTGAGGACCAGATGAATCCACAACCCCCCTTTAAACGACTCTAATTTTCCCTAAAAAAAAAAAAGCTTGAAGATATCTCCACACAATCTAAAAAAGATTGTTAAAACTCTTCAAAAAGAATTATCTTAACTTAGAAAGAGAAGCTGGTGAATGAATTTTGAATTGTAAACAATGAAGAGGCCATTATATAAGTTAAATAAGTACATTCAAATAGAACTTTTAAATATACTGAAGCTCTAATTAAATTAACCAAGAATTAGTTTTAAACTAAATTTCTTGTTGATATAAATATAATATTTGACTCATATATAATAAAAATTAAGCCTAAAAATCGAGCTTAATATAATTTAAACTCGTAATTTCTATAATAATCTTGTCCAAAAATTCTACTCGTGTAGTCTTTACTAAAATGATCATAACTTGAGCTATCGAACTCGAAATTGAGTGATTCAAGGTGAGTTTCAAAGCCAAAAGATTTATATTCATATTCAAACAATATGAAGATATCTTAATCCAAAAATTCATGGATCTCATCCAAAAAGTAGTCACAAGTTGATTGATTTTCGAAACTTGAAAATTGACAATTTTAATGAATGAAATTTAATAAATTTCACCTTATCTATATATATATATATATGCTGTTAAAAAATATGCATGTATTATGACAAGCACGAGTACACACAAATGATAACACTACACTAGATACGTTAGAATTCCAATAATCAACCCATATTCACAGAAATCATACATGCATGCTTGCATACATACATACACACAAATTCATTAAGAAAACAACCACACTAATATCCTTCTTGCTTTCAAACTTTGAGGCTTTACACGTAATCTTTTAGTTTTATGTTTACTCTCCGTTCGTGTTCACCCACTCTAAAATTGTCTTTGTGTTCAGTCCCTACCGTATCCCTCTTGCTTCCCCCCGTTCCTTACTGTACACATATATACAATAATAGAACTATGACACAATAATATACTAACTGCCATGAAATTTGAACTTAATCTAAGTTTGACTTAGACAAAACATGGTTACCCTGTATAAAATTAAAAATTTGTTTTTTCAACTGTTATAAAAATATCGTATTGCACCGATTGAGTCTTAGCTCAATTGACATAAAAATTATTGTCAATATAGAAGGATATGGATTTAAGTGCGCTGAAACGCATTATCCTCTTATTTAAGGATTGAAGAAAAGCTATGGATAGTTCTAAACATTGTATCAAAAAGAATAAATATGATCAAAAATTATAATGAAATTGTCTAAAAAAATTGACCGTATTGCTGTTTTTTTTAGTATATATATAATAAAAATTGTGCTCATTTTAAAAGTATAGATATAAAAATGCACTCCACGCAATAATACAAGGACCTATACCGTACTTTTACCTAATATTTTAAATTAAAAAAAAAAAGGGACACTTAAAATTTCGATGGAAGACCGTCTGAAAATGGCTGATGAACAGTGGAGGGTTTTTTTTAGTACCATTATAATTGAAAGAGGAATGATTAACAGAATACCTTGGACGGTTTTATTTGCATTCACATTATGGCAAATTTGGTTGACACGCAACACAAAGTATTCACAGGAAAGGAGCCCTATGGAGGATTGATTAACCAAGCTATGTTTAAAGCTGTTGAGTACTTTGCAGCTTCAACACCCATTAAATCCCTTCCTTTTCCAAGTGTTGTGGGTGCTAGATGGCACCCACCACCCCAAGGGTGGCTCAAACTAAGTTCTGATGGATCGGCATTGTCATATCCGGGAAAGGCAGGAGCAGGGGCTGTGATAAGAGACATCAATGGGGAATGGATGGCGGGGTTCTGTAGACACGTCCCTTGGGCTACGAGTGTTGAAGCCGAGTTGTACCCATTCAAGGATGGCTTCTGTTTAGCTAAATCACTTAACATAAACAAGATTATTGTTGAGCTTGACGCCACTGCAGCTATTGTTTTTGTTAAGAATCTTTAATCTTTGAGTGCAGGAACCTTTTATCTCAGTTTGAGCACCATGTTATCCAGCACACGTTTAGGGAGAGTAATCGTTGTGCTCGCTAGAACGGGAAGCAGGATACTTTGATAATTTAATCCCAAGATTGCGAGCTGATGCCGCAGGGGAATTGTTGTATCGTGATACTTTGATAATTTAATCGTATTTTGCATGCTTTGCTGATAATAATAATAATAATAATAATAATAAAAGAGAGGAAAATTCCAGGGTTTGAATCTTAATCCTTAAAATGGCAAAGAAGAAACCTTAACCACCCTTGTGTTATTGGCCGATGAATAGTGTTCTTTACATGAATAGAATGGTCCATCTGATCTAAAAAGACTAGCCTCTGTTGTAGAATGGCTTGAATAGCTACTTTTGACCATAAATCCAACCTAACCTCCAAATTTATTAAAGCTTTTCATTAAAAAATATTGGTAGCCAGCCCAACATCATGAGAGGTGGTGGGACAGCTCAACCGCCTTAACACCCCACCCCCAAAGGACCCACACCACATATAGGCACAGCTGAAGCTGAGCTTGGCCTTTCAATACCGGAATAAGACAGGTATATTAGTAAATTAATAGATGATCCAATTATTCCACCAGTGATACCAATCTGTATTGACTTCTAATTTGCTTTTTTATCCAACTTTGCCTTCAAATTTCGTGCATGAAACGTACATAATGGCCAACCAAAATGAGGAAACACCACCTTATAAAAGTTATTTTCTTTTTTTTTTTTTGGGTAAGCTGGTTCATTCGTCTTCAAGATGGCTCTATTTTGGATCATGTGGACAAGAAAAGGAAATGAAAAAAGAAAGTGGGTCATGATCCAGGGGCCATGGACTTGGTTCATTTGGCGGCTGTTCTCAACCGAACCCACCACCAAAAAAGAAGACAACAGATTTCTTTTTCAAAGCTGTTAACATCATGATTCTTTGCCTTGGGAGGTTTAATTCTCGACATGGACCACCACTTTCAGTTTCGGGTTCTGGTTCTTCTCGGTGTTAAACCAGGAACCAGGAAGTTTTTACACACTAAAAAGAATGTTCCGTGTCAATGGGGCCGAAGGCATAGGCATCCAATGCTCCAAGAAATCCTCAAGCTCCTATGCCAGCAAATCTCAGTAACCAGGTAGAATCTACTATATATGGCAGTTTAGTGACAATTCTCTAGGCCTTTCACCGCTTTACAGTCAGTTACCACCGGATTATTACCACAAGTATAAATCTCATGTCAATATGAATTTCCATTCAATTAATCAGTATGTACATGTCCAAAAAAAAAAAAGGTCTTATCTACATTAATAGAAACATTGAACTAGAAGGGACCTATATGGTGAACTATATCCATCAATCAACATTTCTACCGGCATAGCTTATATGAAACATCAAAGCCGAGCAGTTGAAGAGATTCGCACCCAACCTGCAAAGCATTCGTCAACTTCGACTCGAGAGTCTCACGGTTTTGACCCATAAAAAGTGCTTATTATGGGACAAAACCATGAGAGATCAAAGCAATAAACACTTTTTAAGTATGGGTACGAGAATCTATGGGAGCCAACAAATACAAGAAGTGATTGCATATCAAATCAACAAATTAGGCATTCTGGTTGATAGGGTTAAATATTGGTCCAAAGCAACATAACATAGTTCTTTCTAAGCAACATAATTACAAAGGGGCCATAAGGAGGTGCATCTATTAACATTGCAAGAAACCGAAACCTAACTCCTTGAACCGCTTCCCCAACTAAATTGAAACTAATAGGAGAGCTAACAGTGGGAGATGTTAAAAGTTGACAAGAAAATCTACAAATTATGATAAATGTATAATTTTTTGGATAATCAATCACAATTTAATAACTGCAGAGCCAATTCAATGGATGTTAAGGAGAGGGTCACACAATGAAAATAAGAATGTAAATAAAATTCTAATATTACAAAAGCACAAAGAGACATCACAACCAGATCATGAACCTCCCAGCACAAAAAAAAAAAAAAAATCCACAGAATGAGCAAGTCTTTCGTGAACATATTTCAGAACATCATATCATCTCAAAGGAAACGATAAAAAGGGAAAGAAAACTAGAAAAAGATAATACAGAAGGTAAGCAAAGAAAAGTTATCTATTTTATATGTGGAAAAATCAATATGGAGTATAATAATACCCGGCTGGTGGCCCCATCCCATTGACTGGGGGCATTCCGTAAGGCATCACTGGCATAGGTCCAGGTCCATAGTATCCAGGGTTATTAATTTTGGCCAAACTAGCTTGACCTTGCATTCCATCCCTTGCATATTGCTGCCATACCTGCTGCTCCTGGACAAGCAGAGTTTGTTTCTTCTCCATGTCAGCCATTTGTACATAGGAAGGAGGAGGAATGCTCAAAGATGCGGCAAACGGGTCCTGATTGACATTCTGAACTGTTCCATCTGGTGCTGGAAGAGCTAAAACTTGTGTTGTGGTCTTCCCTGGGCCTGGCAATGCCACGCTACTCGCACTCCCCCCACTTAACTGTGCAGTGCTAACATGCTGCCTTACCATTCCTTGATCATACATGCCATTCAACAGCAATGGATCTAGACCACCCCCCAAAGCTGCCTTTTGCCTTGACAAGTTACTAGCGGTCTCAACCAAAGCCAACTCCCAGTCTTCCTTCCCTGGCTCAGCAGCTGGGGTTTGCCAAGCAGATGTCACTTCAGGTCCATTTGATGGGAAAGCTTCCCATGATCCATTACCATTATTAGCCGGAGGACCATTAAATAAAGCCAAAGCCAATTTGTTCCCCTGATCATCAGCTGAGACAGTATCATCCCTCAAATTCACTAAATCCTCTTGTGGCTCCGGGGGTTTAACAGGCTCAGGCTCTGGTGGTGGTGGTGGAGTATAATTTTCCGGAGCAGGTAGTGCCTTTATTTCATTCATATCTGGTGCAGGCTCTTCCTCTTTAGGTGGAGGAGGGAGCTCTTTCCTCTCTGGACTCTTTGGCCTCTTAGCTCTATCCCTCACAAACTCCTCCAATGTCTCCAACAACTTACTAGTGATCCTTTGCACCTCGGGATACTCCGACGATCTAGCCACACCTGTATCCTTACACCAATTATAAAATGCAATCAACTCATCTATCTGCTTCGCTGCACTTGCATATGCATCAAATGCCTTGACACAATCTGGGTACTCCATATCGAAAAACTTATCAAGCAGCACAGCCAAAACCTCGCAAATATCAGCATATAATTGAAAACTCTCTTTCACAACAGGATATAAAGCAATCAATATCATCCTACAATTCTTTGCCAATCCTGTAGGCCGACATGACAAGAACCGATCTAACAACCTCTGCAAGTGACCCATCTTCCCAAAAATCCTCTCTGGTGTCATTTCCCGCAATGGCGTCACTACTTTCTTCTCCTCTCTTCCATCTCTCCCATCTCTCCCCACTGCCTCACTCATATCACCATAAGACCTCGTTCTCCTTGTCATCCCATAATTACCATATCCATTATCACCTCTGATATCCCCATAATCATATTCGTATGGCCTCGGTGGTGGTGATCGGAAATTATCTCGCCCACCATATCTATCATCAGCACTTCCATGACTACTTCCCCCAGCGCCACTGCCTCCACTGCCTCCACTGCTTTTCCTGTCGAAAAGCATCAATTCAAGTCTTTGATCCAAATACATAGCATAGGTTCTTATAAAGGCGGAGTGATCCCATGAATTTGAGTGAGCCTCATCTCTAAAATCCGACATATTCAACAACCTCGTACCTCTCCTCGTAGCATACAAGATCTCTTCTTGAAACACCGGATCTCCCTCATTCAACAGTCTATGAACAAGCACCAGTGCTTTGAGCGCCACGATCCAGTTACGAGTCTTCCCGAGCCGTTTGGACACCGCCGACACGCACGCGTGAACGTACCCGCGCGAGTACGAGGTCAAATTCAGGATCTCCCGTATGTACTTCTCGTCGGCAGGGTCATCGTCGTGGCTCGTCGCTTTCACAATCGCCACCTCGAGGTCCGGCGCCATGTTGCTAGCCACCTTCGCTAGTCCTATGCTGGTTTGGTCCTTAACGGCCCCGATCGCTTTTTGTATCGTGCTCGGCATCTCGACCGTCTGATTTCAAACCAAAATCTTCTCCTTTTGTTTTTGTTTGGAAATTATGTAACGGTAATTTCACTTTAAAATTTAAATGTTCCAACTCCAAAGTAGAAATCTAACAAAATTTAATTAACTAACTCTAATTAAGATCAATTGAACCATTAATGAACTCCAACTATAAACAAGGACAAAGCTTTCAAAAAAGAACAGAGAGGAAGAATTGTTGTTTTAGCTTACCTTCTAGATTAACGGCGTACGGCGGCGGCGAAAGAGGCGGTCAATCGCAGCGGCGCCGGTTGATTCTTTCTCTTCGTGTAAGAAAAAGAGTGGAGGAAAGGCGGAGGATGTGGAGGAGAAATAAAGAGCTAGATTCAAATAATGGATTGGGGTACGGAGACGTGGAGATATCAAGGCCGTTGGATGTAAGAGATCTGGTGAGAAGTAGCTGTTTTTAGCGGAGGTGTCGGAGGGGCGTGTGATTATTGTCCGAAAAAATGAAAAACAATGTAATGTCTCTCATGTGTGTTGGAGTAAAAAAAGAGAGATACAGATTGGGGTTCGATTAGCTGCTTTGCGACTATTATTTAACTTTTGCAATCACCGACATAGTTGCAAAATGAAATTTATATACTTTCTTTATTAAATTTTTAATATAGTTTTTTTTATACCCATTAGTGTTAGGATAGTGGCAAGTCATGAAGATGTCTGAATAGTAAATCTGTCACCAGCAACAGGCTCATCTTCTTGGAATAATTATTTACACAATAAATGATTTAATTTTTATTAGAGTCATGAAATTGTTGGTTACTAAACATTTCGTTAATTCAACTGTTTTATTCTATTAGAGTCACAATGAATAATAAAATTTATCTTATCACAGATATCCTCATTATATCGAAAATATTCCTCTCGTATATTTCATAACGATAGTTAAATGACAAATCTAACATGTTAACATCTAAAAAAAAATTAACTCTTCCAGCGTTCTAAATTTATATTCTACCAACACCCTTTTAATAATTTTGATAAACTAAAAATATAAATATATGATATATATATATATATATGCAGACAAAATTTATGTCATCCACGTGCAGAGCATGTGTAGTAAGACTAATAGTATTTATTTTTTTTTTCAAAAAACAGAAGTTTTTAAAAAAAAGAAGAAGAAGAAAGTTTCCAAAAACATAAATCCATACCCAGCTTAAATAAATTATTATTATTATTTTCAAAACCAGTTGTTTACTATAAAACTTTTTTTCCACTTATATTTAGTTGTATTATTAAATTGAGATTTGCATGAAAAAGGTTTGAGCGTAGGCTATTTTTAGTTAATGAAGAGAGTGATATTATATTCCACAGTTTAGCTGCCAGACTTTCGTTGAATCTAAATCCCAAAATTGCTGAGTTATCCAAATTTTGGGTCAACCAAATTTTACACCTAATATTCAAACAGTAAGAATGAACTAATCAACTTCTTTCCTTTTTTGGTCAAAACTAGGATTTAAACTCTTTCAAATATAGAAGATCAAAATTTTCTTATTTCAAAGATTGAATGGAGCCAGTAATTTAATGAAAATTTTAAGGTTCCGTCTTAATTTTTTATATTTTCAGACTTTACAACATTTTAAGTTTAATTATTCCTTTTATATACTTTTAATTAGTTTTTTTTATAACAATTTATGATATTTTGTAAAAAAAAAAAATTATGACCCCTCTAAAATGAAAATTTTCTATTTAGGTCCTTGATATTTGTTTAAAATTTTAAATTAATAAAGGTAAAATTATACTTTAGCCCTCTTAAAATTATAGAAATTCGATTTAATTCTTTAAAATTTATAAAGATATAGACTATAAAAAATTAAATTTTTATTCGGCCCCCCTAAAAATTTGTTCTGGCTTCGCCCTTGGACAAATTGGGTTGGGGTCATGTAATTTTTTCTTTTTCAAAGTCATGTTCGAGTGTTAAATTTAAAAAGAAAATAATTGGATTAGAGAGAATTTTTTTTGTTGGTAAAAAACATGAACTAGATTAATAACAAATTCTTAAGTAATAAAATAAAGTAAAAAAAAAATTATCTCTGAAATTCATTACAAATATGAAATAACACATCTAAACAAAATATGTTTGAAGGAACATCCAAATGGAATCTACTCTTTAAATTTGTCAAATCATCATAACTTTGATTACCTTCACAGAAAGTATGTTTAATTTTAATAGTTGGGATAGTAGTCAAGAGCATCCTACTATCATTAACCAAGGTAACAAGAAAGGAATTAGTTGTAAATAAAACTAATAAAGACAATTGCATCAACTTCAATTTTCAAGCTTAGAAGTATTTATCAATGGAGAGTTTTAAACTCTCTCTCAACACCCACAATCCCGCTTCAATATTGCGGTTTTCAGGATGTGTCAAAAGCAACCATTGATCAGTTGGGAATTCTAGAGAAATCGATGGCACTGTTATGCAAAAACCAAAAGAAGAAGAAGAAGAAGAAAGAAAAAAGGTTTATATAATATACATGAGAATAAAACTTTGTAATAAAGAAAGTAGATGCTTAACTTACCCATTACATAGTGCTCATATTAAAAAAAATATTTTTTTTAATGAGACACAATGGCTAAACAATTTAACAAAATAGTTTCTTAATGTAACGGATACTTGTTAATTAAGCCTTAGTTTGATAGATATCGACATTATTATCGGTACAAGAAGATGAGAATTTGATTGCGTTGAAACGCATTATCCTTTTATTTAAAAATTTTTAAAAAAAAAATTATGAGTAGTTTTAAGCATTATATAAAAAAAATATTCTTCTCAATTATTATTATTATTTTTTTGTAATATATTCAAGGAGAAAAGTATTTAAACCCTGAATTAGGTTTTAAAAAATTCTCCCCCTTTATAATTCAAAATATTCATTTATTCTTGTGAGGTTTGATGAAAAATATATCAACCTTTTAAGATTTATTTATTAAATTAATTTTAAATAAATCATTTTATTTATTTTTTATCTTTAATTTTTATATTCAATAAATTTTAATTAAAAATAGTAATGATCTAATTAGTTATAAAAATAATTTAATTATTATTAAATTAAATTATAACTTACGTTATATTCTAATATAATCATACATAAAATATAATGTATTTTTCAATTATTATACATAAGTTTTTTTTTTTTTGAAAGTTACAAGTATAATCATAATTATAATTATAAGAATACATCGGATAACCATATACGATTAGAATGAAATAATAAATAGAATATATCTAAACCTAAACCAGAATAAATGTATAGAGAACCTACACATGGTGGTACATAAACCAGAGCACATAAAGAATGAAAATCCACATATGATTTATACTGAGTTTGACTCAAATATGATACCTAAGTTTGGCATTTTTTTTCTAATGTAGTACTTGTGTTATTTTTTGGTCTAATATGATATTTGTATTTAACAAAGGTTATACATTTTGGTACATGAACATAACAGTATTAATATTTTAGTGTTTAATCTGGGTTTTAGAGTAGATTTTATGAAAAATCTACTCTAAACCAAAATTAAATAAATTCATAATTAATACTAAATTTATTTTATTAACAAAATTATAAAAAATTCAAACCTAATAATTAAACACTAAAAAAGTTAACATCATTACCTTTAGGTCCAAAAATATATATTTTTTGTCAAATACAAGTACCAAATTAGATAATAAAAAAAACACATGTATCACATTAGAAAAACTATCAAACTCGGATACCAAATGATATATTAAACCATTTTTTTTAAATTGTTAGTAACGATAATTATATTTTATTCATGTTTTCTCGTTTTACTTTTTATTTAATTTTTAATAATTATTTATGAAAATGAGTAATTATTTTATACATCGTTTTAGTTTTTTAGACTCTACAAACGAATTGAGATTGTGACAAGTGTCACATTTACTTGTATAATTATTTTTTTATTTTTTTATCTACATCTTATAATACACTTGTTAAATCTTTAACCTACTTATAGAGTCTAAAGGACTCTACTAATGATACATTAAATAAATTTTCTATGAAAATACATATTAAATATTAAACATTTAAATTTAAATTTTTTGTATTTAACTACATATATTAACTTCAATATAAACTTGAAATTTCATTATTTTTAATTAAAAATGAATAAAATAAATAAAAAATACACAAATACTAAGAATTTATTAGATTTTGTCCAAAGGAGGAGAAATTCAAATTGTCAGCAAATGCTTGTTTGTGTGAGGGCTTAGAGGAAAACAAGAAGCATGTTATAGAAAGAAAAAAATATAGGAAGTGGAGGACAGAAGTTTCTAGTTAATGCTCTTTAAAAAGTAAAAGGAATTTAAAGGGAAAACAACACTAGTTTTAAAGTGAAATGACTTGACGATGGAGGAGGGTGAAATTCCTATATCGCAATGAAAAGCTCATTCCACTTAATTTTTATTTTCGAAATCAAAGTATTTATGTGCGAATAATTTTTTTATTGCGGATATTTTTTTTAAAATGATAAATAATTAAACACGGAAGAAACAAGAAAATTCTTACTACTATTGAAGTATTAACAATAATATTGCACGACCTATTTTTAATTATAAATTTAATTTAAGTAAAAATGTCTGATACCATCTCAGAGAATTTCCATATAATTTTCCTTTCCTCTCCCATCATAGGAAGTAAGGATGAGCATTCTATACTAACCCCAAAATTATACCACTCTTCCTTTTGTATCTCAAGAATTCAATTGACCTTCCCCTCTCATGTTGCATTATTTAGTATTTTGGTAAAGATATTCCAATTAAGATTTGTATGAAACACAATTCATATATTATTTTAACTTCATTTTTTATGCATGTAAATTATGTACATATTCTGTCTAATATTTATTTTTTTCAATTAAATTAATCATAAGAAATTTTTTATAAATAATTTAACTTATGTGATAGTTAAATATAATCACAACTTTCTTTAGATTCAAAATACTTTAACTATAGGGTGTGACCCCCATAGGATTCTACAACGTTGATAGTAACATTAAAACAATTCTAATTTTACAAATAGTGAGTGACATTTAGTAATGCATCATTGCTACCTAAGTTACAAGAAGTCGCGGGTTTAACATAACAACTACAGTTATATAGTCCATTCTCTTGTTTCTTGATTCCAGAGTAGACTAAGATAAACAAATGTGCATGATATCTCATATTAACTCTTTTGAGAATAGTCATGCATTTCTAGTCATATTCAATTAAGGGGACTAAGATATTGCTCTCATTATGTAGGAGAGACAAATCCTATCTTGATCATGTGCCACTACACTGATTGCAGCATACTCAACATCAGTCTTTATAGTACAACCATTTATAAAAAATGTTTGACTGTGTGAAAACATATGACTTACGGTATTTGAACAATGATGATCTTAAATCTAAGGACACAAATAATTATCACTATGAAAAATGCTATGACTATTACATAATAATTTAAGACGCAATTTGTTAACCACCATATGCAACAACTTCCTAATTTCTACATTCTTTCACATCCATTGATTTAGTTTGCAACTGCAACACACTCCACCTTTTAAATCATATTATTCAACCAAGCCACCTAGATTGATCCTGCCTTGATAAAATCTTTCTAAGGCTTTTAAGCACAGACTTTATTCCAAATCTTTATGTCCTTTACTCCTAATCCACCTTCAACTTTAGGAATTCCAACTAACTCTTGCAGCTCCCTTTGCTTGCCCCTCACCTCTTTTCCATAAAAACACATTGTAGATTGGGTGACTTTCTGAAGAACTTTTGCTCATAAAATAAAAACCATGCACCAAAAGTTTTGAAGACTAAAGATGACCAATTGAATAAGTTGTAATCTACCTGAAAATGAAAGAAACTTAGTAGTCCAACTTCGAATCCTCTGAGTGGCTTTCTCAACCAATGGACCACATTCACCTTCCCTTGAGCACCTAATAACTAATGGAACTCCCAGATATCTCACAAGCAACAATCTTATCTTCATGGCAGTTCTATCTATAATACAGGAAAGTTCTTCTAGACCAATCCTCGAATTTCACATTTTTCAGAGTTCATTTGAAGTCTTGACATCTTATAGAAGGAGTCCAGTGCATTCTTAACAACTTCATTTGCCTCCAAAGAGCTTTTCCCAAAGACCAAAAAGACCATCAAGGAATCAGAGATGAGTGAGACCAATTCTTTTACATTAGGATGGTAATGAAAACTTCCCCAATCTCCAGCTTTGTTGAGAAGTCCTGACAGAATATTCATAGGGGGACAAAGGGTCCCATGTCTCACTCCTTTTGCTCCAGAAATAAACCTCATTAACAACAATAAAGAATCTAGGCTTGGTAATACAAGCCCTTATCCAACCAATAAGCAACTCAGGGAACATGATTTTGCGTCGATATGAACCCAACTTAAATAAAATTTGAATAAAAAAGTCCAAAATAGATTTCAACCTATACACACTATACCTGGGGAGTGTTTTATAAGAAAAATCTACAAAGCAAAGCAAAGGGTGATTCGGCTATCACTATGTTACACCACGATTGTTTATTATTTTACAGTAAACCAAAATTTGAACCCTACTTCAATAAAGTTGTTAAAAAATATCCGGACCCTATAGGCACTTTTATCAGAAAAGACTTTTTGGCTGGTCCATTATTGGACAAAACAAAGATGGTCCTACTTTCATTCACCAACATCCGGACACCAAGAAAGAAACAAAAACAATGAAAAACAGTATTAATGCGAAAGCCACTAGAAACCCCAACTTTTTATTCATAAAATTACACAATAGTGGGGCTAAGCAAGCGAAAGATAGCGATTACATAATTTAATATATGATCCCACCTTGAGATACCCACATCAAGCAAAATACATTTACATTATAGTTTTCAACCGTCCATATATGTATACGGACATGGTCCATTTATGTATACAATGGAACTATTTTAATGGTTTCCTTGGTGAGTCTGTGAAAATTCTCATATGACCCTGTGGATCCTTCTTCCACCATAAGTAGAATACGGAAGACAGTATAACAACGCCGGCGACAGCTCCGATTACTATTCCGGCTATTTGTCCAACATGCTTGCGGCTCGAAGAGGCACCCGCAGCTTCAGATACTGCAAAAATATTTATTAGTATGCAGCAAAATTGAATGATTATGAAGGGGAAAACAAAAAAAGTAACCTTGAGATGCATGGATTGCTGATACTAAGGGACCATATGTGCTTTGATATGGAATACAGCAAGTGCCTTTTCCTGCCCAGAAGAAGTGAATTTCCATGATTGTGTTGGTCACATTTGCCTCAAATGTTTTTACCAAGGCTTTTTTGGATCCACCAGCCTCTTTTTGGATATTGAAATCTTCAAGAACTTTCTCACCCTTAAAACAAATTTATCAAGTAATCAATAATCTGCAACTTGAAAATGCTAAAGATAGAGCTTTCTTCCTTTTTTATTTTTATTTTTTGCCAACATACCTGAATGTAAACATCAAATAAGCGTCTCCCAAGACCTTTCCAGGACGAAGAGTCCTCCATTTCTATCTCTGCAAAATGAAGCTCAACACTGTATTTTCCATTCTTCAGATCAAGGCCATAGTACCTCAAGGAACTAGGTGAGATCCTTGAGGTCTTATACAGCTCTGATTCTAAAGTTTCTGTTATCTGAGAATCTGTCATTGCTACATATCTATTTCCCTTTGGGTTCGAAATGAAATTTCCAGCATTGCTTACTGCCCATTGTTCGTCCGTGCTTGTATACAATGTGGCAGCTCCGAGTGCTTCGGAGTCGTCGTCAAATTCAATTCCAGATGCAGACTTTTGAGCAGTGCCTCCACACTTGATAGAAAATGAAGCTGCACATATTGGTTGATTCTCATTAATCAATGCTGAAGAATGATAAAAGAACATAAAGGAGAACATGGAAGGCTACACTCACTGGATGAGCCCTTGTTTTTGCACTTGGTTTTGCCTTGGATGCAGTTCAACATCCCAGAAACCTTACTGTATTCATCACCATTGACATAAATTTGCCAAAGCTAGTTAAAATACCAAAAGAATTCATGAAATGCAACTCCAAATTTACATGGAATTATTTGCTTACTTGTCCTGTAAACCATTTGCATTGATAGAAGTTCCAACAACATTGCTGAATATGAGCAACAGGAGAACATCAATGAGCATTTGGCTAGCACTAGGGGTATCCCATATGGTTGAAATGGAAGGATGAAACTTACATTGATTTCGTCTTAGCGAATTGTGTTGGTAAATTTCCGGAAAGGGGATTGAATGAAACATCCCTGAAATGAAAAACAAGCACTCAGTGTCATGAGAATTAAGCTTAAGGTCATGCGAAGCAACTTGAAAACCGTTGACATAACTCGAAACCACACTTACAGTGCAATGAGCTCTGGAGTTATCATGTCTTCAGGCAACTCCCCACTCAAGTTGTTGTTTCCAAGATACCTGCAATATATGTATAATCAGATGAATTGATGCTGCACCTGTATTGCTCATTATTCCCCCAAGTCACTTAAGGATCGAGATATTCATGTTTCTACGCATAAGATCATTCAAATTTAAGGACATGAAGCTTTTAGATGACTTACAAGAACTGTAATGAAGAGAATCCCCGGAAAGAGGTAGGTATTTGGCCTGTCAACTTGTTGAAACTAAGGTCCCTGAGATCATGATTTTGTCCAGATAAATGTGAATGTCATGTAATGACTGAACAATTAAATCTCTTTCAGTGCATAGCTGAACTAAATAAGGCTTACAGGTATTTCAAGTTGGTGAATTTGCCAATACGTTCTGGAATTTGTCCCGACAGTCGACAATTTCTCAAAGATCTGCATTTAACATTGCAAGTGACATTAATATATGACAGCAATTACAACAGCTGAAAAAACAGAAAGATTCTTACAGTGTAGACAAACTTGTTTGGCTATCCAAAAAATCAAGAGATGAAGCTTCCCCTCTTAGATCACCAATTCTCCTATAAATTAAAAACATGAATCAAACATACAATGAATCATATAGTTAAAATGAATTCTATAAAAAAAAAAGGGGAAATCACTGCAAGAAAGGCAATCAAATAGGCCTTACAGATCTTCCAATTTCGTTAGAGCCGAAAAGCTGCTCGGGATCGGACCTTCAAGCGATGTTCCTTGAAGTCGCCTTTCAATAAAAAAAACTATAAAAAACCTATTGTCTACTGTGATTTCTGAAGATAGAATCATATAGTTAAAATGAAAGCCATATTCTTACATGTCTCTGAATTCTGTGAAGGTACCAAAATATTCAGGCAGTTTCCCAGTTAAACGATTGTCAGAAGCCCAGCTGACATGTCAACATAAAAACATAAGCTTTCCAACAAGTTCCTTTTGTATTTCTACTATGAGGAAGATATATTTTAAAGACTGCTTCCAATAATCAATAGATAAGTACAGAATCTGAAGGGATTTCAAATTTGCAAACTCTTCAGGTATTGCTCCACTCACTCCACTGCTATCAATATACCTAAAATCAAATAGAAACATGATAAGTTAATGATAGCTCTTAAAACTGGGGGTAGATTTTAAGTTGTTATATCAGTGCTTAATTCAGTTTTCACTTATGTGCAAGTGAGGTCCGAGTAACATGCACAAGCATTCAAGAGATATTGTCAAACAGATCAAATTTTAGGCTACTTACAGCTGTTGCAACGATGTCAAATTTCCAAGCTCTTTGGGTAATGGTCCAAAGAAGTTGTTTGAGCTAAAACTCCTGTAACACAAAAATACAAAAAAAGAAAAGAAAAAGTAACAATGAACTTGGTTAAATTGGTTAATTTTAAAACAAACCAAAAATATGAAAAATATTCAAGAAATTGCAGATAGATATGAACTTAACAGGGAATTCAATTGGGTTAAATTGCCAAGCTCTGGGGGCACTGCACCTGTTAGATTGTTTATGCCTAAGCTTCTGTTGAATTGTTCAAACAAAAGGATGTTAGTGATAAATCAAGTTCCTTTACACATAAAATAGATTTGGATCATAAAAATGCATTAGTCCATTATATCCATGAGATCATCAGTAAACTTCAAATTAGCAAGTTATGACAGTTACAGGTATTGCATCTTCGATAGTTGTCCGATTTCAGCCGGAATGGAACCGTTTAAAACATTCTGACCGAGGTTCCTGTATCAAAGGTAAGATATCAGGTTAATGAATTTCAAACAAAGGCTAAAAAAAGGGGACCAAAGTTCAAAAATGTTTAGTCTCATACAAGTCCATCAGCTCCTTAAGCTCAAATAGTTCTTTGGGTATCTCACCCTTGATATCCAAAGCATAAATCTTCCTGCAAATGTTTAAAACCAGTTCAGGTTAATAAAACTAAAGCAGAAGTGAAATGGTGAATAAAAAAATTATCCATGGCGGTGCTGACAAATGAGTGATGTGACAAATATTGCTGGAGCAGTCACAAGCAACACGAGGATTTGAATCCTCAGAGGTCCATGATGCATTTTGGTTGCAAGGGTCAATGGTTAGACTTATCTTACTTCCCAAGTTCCAGTAATTTATGAGCGTTCTAAGGGCAGCCACTGAGAAAGACAAAAGCATTTAAGAAGATTCAGATTTTTCCATAAACATTGGCGAACTCCAAACACTGACATGCAAGTTAGAATGCCAAGTACCGGTTGAAATATAATCATAACATCTATAAAAAGTAATGGTTTTTGCTTATAGACCTTCATTTGGATCAGTATTTTGTTGTGCAGAAACAAGCTGAAACAAACCAAGGATCAGCAAAGTAAAGCTAAGGAGCCCCATATCACAATAGCTATAGAAAACATGAAATTAAGAACTAAGGTGTATATATATATATACACACACACACTATTTTAAAGTGGGGTTGTCCCACGTCCAAGCTTTGGGTTTTTTTCTTCGTGTGCCTCGGATTTTCTATAATCTGATATTTAACTTTCAACTCATATCATATTGGTTTTCGGTTAGGTTTTCAAAAATAAATACAGAAGGGGAAGGCCGGCCATACAATATTTACAAGTGAAAGAATCGGTAAAAAGGAAGAAAAGGATGGATAACTAAGATTGATAAAGTTGTGTAAGACAAGGACAAAGAATACTAGGCAGAGCCATGAGTTCAGGAGGCTTTTTTTGACTCCCTTGATTAAAAAGTATTACTGTATTATAGGAAGACGAAGACCAGAACAGAATCAATCGAAAAATCTTGTAGATATGTTTCCATGGAAAAAAGCTAATGCTTGTATTTTACCGCTTGTTTTATGTTCTTTGACGTTAACATAATAACTAACCTTTTCTTTATTACTTTCGACTTAGACTTTGGGTCGGTTGAATAAGATTGAGGTTATGAGATTAATTAGTGCAACAATCAAATTAAATACTATAATAATGAGACTAAAATTTAATATTATAATGACTATTCAAGATATTAAATTAAAATACACGATCAAAATAAATTATTAAAAATATATTTAAATCACATGCACTAAAGCTCTTTTGACATCTAAATAATCTTAAAACTAATGGTAGTGACGGGGTTAATTATTGTAACGATAAAATTAATGATAAAATATGTGTTCGGGCCATAACGATGAGTCTAAAGATAATGATAAGTTAATAAAAAAGATTGTATTGGTGAAATTAAGTATTATAAGGTGAAATGTGCTTCAATTCAAATATAACTATAACGACAAGTCTAAAGATAATGATAAATTAATGAAAAATAAAATTATCATTAATCACATTAAATTAAAAATTGTACAAAATTAAAATTTAAATCCTAGGACTTAATGTTTGACCATTGTATACATTAATTTAATTTTAATGTTTTATCCATTGTATACAAGCTTATCTAATAATCTTCGAGCTAGTGTAATCGGTTGTTTGTAATTTTAAGAATAGTCCAAGTTTCTTCGATAGTAGTGCATTTAAAGATTCACCTGAATTTTTTAGAATCAATACAATAGAAGATTGCATTAAAATCTTTGGAGTTTGCATTCACCAATTTTTTTTCCTTACGGATCTAAGTAAGTTTGGAGTTCGCTTACACTAGACATATCTTGGAGGTTCCTAGTTAGTTAGATTTGAGCGTGAAGCTTTTTCATTCATAGATTTTATAAAAACCTTCGTCCTAACTTTTCAGTAGGTATAGTTTGTATCATTCAACATAGAAGACAATAAACCATAAACCTTCTATCTCGAATGCAAATCAATGACAGGATCTCCACTTAGTGTGTCAAATGGCTTGCTTTCATACCAATTAAAAGTTCATTGGTTTTGCTTGTCATATATTGGTTCGGTTACAATTGGGCGAAGTTACTACTAGATTAAAAAAAAAAAAAAGATACCAAAAGTTGTTTGGACAGCTTGAAATCTTCTTACATTTGTAAGATCTTTCCTAGAGAGTAATCCACTATAAAATCAAAAAGTACAAGCTGTGATTTAAGTTCAACTCACCACCAAGTTATAATCTCACCCTTATACTTTAATCTAAATCACTCTTCCACTAAATCTTTCTCCCTGAAAACTTAGTTGTAAATTGATGAATTATCTAGTTTACTGACACAAATATACTCTAAAAACAATTCAGTAATGACCAAATATAAGTACTCTCTTTTAAGTACATAAAACCTAGACAAGTTGTCCTATAAATAAGTACACCATGGCTTGTTAAAATAAAATTATTGTAATTCTTCAATTCCTCAAAAATAACCTCCAAATAAGTCTTCAATAATGAGTACGACGTACTTTAAAAAAATATATATATAACAGTAAAGATATTCTCTTCATAAAACATTTAAGATTAAAATTTTTATTTATAGGAACTTAAATCGCACTTGATTTGATTCTAGCATGTCGACTCTTCACTAATAAAATGCTAAAATTTCTCATAAATTATCAATTAAAAATTTAAATAATTTTAGTCAAAACATGCGAACTAAATAAAGTAAGTTATAATAGTTTTTCAGCCGTTCCCTAAATTATAATGACCGTTGCATCTAGTAGTTGTAACCGGCACTAACATCATCATATGCTTTTATGTTCCATTAATTTTCAAAGCTTTCAATTAAGTTGCGATTTTGATGAAAGCTTATTTTATTACTACAAGAATAGTTTTAGGAGATTTTTTTTCATTTTTTTACAATTTCTTTCAAAATTGAATTTTTATTATTTTCGTTCATTCTAAATTACACTTTTTAATTGTTTAATATTCAAAAAAAGAATATTTGTTATCAACGATATGCTATACAATGAAAAAAAATTATAGTGTTGCACGGTCAATTATTAAGCTAATCTGGACTCTACTACAATGACTTCAATTTATTTTCTTTTGGTTAAATTGCTTTAGGCTTATGATGGTCGATAGTTCAAGCTGATATTAGCGAATGGATTTTGAGTATTATTGACAGCTCACAGCGGCTTTCGACCATTTCGGATCGGGATTTATTATTCGGGTTTATATGTTGGGGACTTTGGAAGGACTGGTGTAGGCGTATCTTCGATCCTGGTCGTGCGAATAAGGAAGTGATATTGAACTGGAGCCACCAGCAATGTTCTCATCTCCTTCCAGCAATGAATAGAAACGTGTCTGCTGTTGGAAATAACAGCAGAATTCCAACGTGGGTCTGCTGGTCCCCTCCTCCAGTTGACGGGCTTTGAGGCGACCGGACAGTATGGCGGCTGCTGGAGGTGTTCTTCAAACGTATTGGCATATGCTCTGCGATGGAAGCGGAATTGTGCGGTGTTTTTGAAGGTATCCAAAGATCTTGGGCGTTGAATATTAGACAGCTGATTTGAGAGAGTGATAATCTATGGGTGGCCAATATGTTGGGCAAAGAGAGTATGGGTTTGCTCAGGCAGATTCGAAAATGCTTAACCAAGTCGTGGGAGGTGACTGTTAAACATTGCTATCGTGAGTGCAATGAAGTCGTAGATATGATGTCGAAACTGGCATATGATGGACTGTTAAGAGTTCGGTTTTTGCAAGTACCACTAGTTGGAGTGCTTACGTGTTTACAAAGTGATTAATTACAAACCTCTAAACTGCGATTATGTGTTTTTTTTTTTGGGGGTAATAGTCTAGCTTTTGCACCTACAAATAAAATAATAATTTTATTTTATGCAATTATTCACATAAAATTTAATTTAATTATATATATAAAAATTCAGTTTTCATCTAATTATACAAATTAAATAAAATATAAAATGAAAAATATTAATTATAACTTATGCAAATTTTTTTTCTTGTTTTTTGAAATAAAATATTTGAATTATGATTAATTTTAACTTCGTAGATTTATTCAAACCCATCAATGAAGATCAATCCAGTTAAAAAAACACATCTTGAGGATTGGATCGAATCTTACAACTCAAATCTCTTGGATAAAAAATGTTGAATCGAAATAAACTTTGTAGACTTATCTCCAACAATTCAATTTTACATTGGTCTTTATTATTATACTATATTTATGCGATTTTAACTACTTAGAATAAGGGATTGAATTGTAATTGGTCTCTAATATATTGAGAGTACTTATTTGCTCATTGATGAACGTTTTTGTTAGAACACATTTGAGTGAATAAATAGGTTTTGTTTATTGTGGAGATAATTTAGAAATGAAAGATCTAATTTTTAAATATAAAAATAAGATTGTTATATTGAGATGTGATATTGTATTAGGATTAAAAATAATGCATTATTCTCACTGAACTAGACTCTATGCATGAACTACACTTAAAAAAGGCCCCGAGTTTGCATTTGGGCCCAATTAATTGTTTCTAAAAGTTGATAAGATCAGAGGAAAGACGTGGAATATTCAAACGAATTGGGCCTAATTGGTAACTAGGTCCCTGTTCGAGTTCCTGATTCAGTGACTCAGCCATCGTACTTGTCGTTGCCGTGCTACGAAGGTTGGCTCTCCTCACTCTTAACTACCATCGCTTGAAGTCGTCGTCTTCCAAAACTCACAAAAAAAAAGTTAAAAAAAAGTTACGAGAGCGAAAGAGCAAAGAAATGTCGATGATGGCGACGAATTCCTTCAAGAACCCGATTCTTCCGGTTTCGGATCCGCCGATAGACAAAGAAGAAGAAAAAGAAAGGCTTCTCAAAAGAGGAGATGAGAGGATTTTCAAAGGATCCGCCATGACCAAAAGAGGAGCCTACGCCGCCATCTATTACATGTCTTGTGCTGGTTTGTTCCCTTTTCCCTCTTCTTTGTTTCATTTTTTTTTCTTTTTATAATTTTCAGTTCTCTGATCGCTTTTTTAATGGTTAAATTGTTTTTTTTGTTGCAGTGCTTTTGATACTGTTCAATAAAGCAGCTTTATCTTCTTATGGTTTCCCCTGTGCCAATGTAATTACACTCTTTCAGGTAAAAATAAAAAAAAAAATCATTTCAATTATATTTTTCGTATATGTTTTTTGCATAACTGTTTTGGAATTATCTTGTGTCCTTTCTTCGGTAGATGATAAGTTCGTGTACCTTTCTCTATGCACTGAGACGGTGGAAGATGATATCTTTCGCAAACAATGAATCTTTAACCATTTCTGAGAGCAACACGAGTTTGGTTCCCTTGAAGCCTTTGATTCATACCCTTCCTCTTGCAGGAACTTATTTGCTTTACATGGTATTATTATGTTTCGACCCATTGGATAATTGTTTGCTCTTTTTTTTTTAAATATTTGGCTGATAAAAAAATTATGGTTCTTTCTCTTTCTCCTTGAAAGCTAGTCACTGTTGAGTCTATTCGTGGAGTAAATGTTCCCATGTACACTACTCTTAGGCGAACCACTGTTGTTTTTACGATGATTGTGGAGTTTCTCCTCGCAGGACAGAAGTATACATCATCTATAGTTGGAAGGTAACTGCTGCTTCGATCCCTTTCTTGCTGTTGCTTCTCTAGGAAATGTTATCTTGTTGAAAGTAAGAAAACCTAGGGTAGATGATTAGTTATGTCTGTAGCTATGGTTGTTCTGAAATTTATTTAGAGCATCTTACATTGTGTTTGACTGAGTTGCTGCTAGAATATGATTTTGAAACATAAGTTTTGTTTGGTTGTTTTTCATTGATGAGAGTGCTAATACAAAATTTTAAGCTGACCAATAAAAGGGCTTATCATAGTTTTGATGTTCTTCCATTGGAGTTGGACTCAAGCCCAATCTTTGGCTTTTCAGTTCCATTTCTTCTATGGTCATTGCAGATATTAGTAAAATGTACTCCCATTTGTAAGATTGTGGCTGTGATAGGGAATTCTTCCTTCTACTATTACTTGACATAACTTCTAGTTATACAAATTTTCTATTGTGAGAGTTCAACTAAGTGGTTTTTAAAACCTTAGGTGCATGAAATTTTTACTTTTTAATGGGAAATATTGAAAGACCTTTTGCTTGAATATCCATGTTTCTGATTTCTTCCTTTAACTGAAAAATTTTAAAGATCTTATCAGTGTTGGATTGATTGTTATTGGTGCATTTATTGCGGGAGCTCGTGACTTGTCATTCGACTTTTATGGATACGCTGTTGTTTTCTTGGCCAACATCTCTACAGCTATATATCTTGCAACCATAGCCCGAATCGGTAGCATTCTCTGCATTTTCTTTCTATCTTTTATTCTTTTAACTACATTTCCCCTTCTCTGTTTTGGCATAATTATTGTGTGCTTGCCTGTTTTTCTCTTTTTCAGGTAAATCTAGTGGGCTTAATAGCTTTGGGCTTATGTGGTGTAACGGTAACTTATAACTCCAGCTTGAATTACATATTCTTTTATTCCATGGTCACATAACTTTTGGTCTCAGTTAAGAGCTATTTTATGATTAACTGATTTTTTTTATAATAGGTATAATATGTGGACCGATTTTGTTAGTGTGGACATTTCTTCATGGTGATTTGAAGACTACAATGAATTTCCCTCACCTCTTTTCACCTGGTTTTTTGGTATGTTTTGCGCTCTCAAGCAAGCTGCTGTATCAATATGAATATTTATTTTTATGTTTGGGGATTCCCTGTTTGTTGGTAATTGAACTCTTTTATAAACGGCAGTTGCATATATTAATGCATAGTCCACAATTATTTGCTTTATAACCGTTCTCTTTTCAATCATTTGAAGGATTATTGACATTTGATATGTTTGTGCCTTGTATTAGTCTCTTGAAGTTCAGAAAACTTGAAACACTGTCCAGTTTACCTCTTGTTGCAGTGCCTTTTAGCTTCACTTCAAATAACTCAATATGGTTCTTACAATGGTGATACATTTTCCCCCTTCTTTCTGGACAGGCTGTATTGATTCTTTCATGTATGCTAGCTTTCTTCTTGAATTACACTATATTCTTGAACACAACTCTCAATTCGGCAGTTACACAAACCATTTGTGGGAATCTGAAGGTATGCTTACACTCGTCTCCAATCATGATTCATGCATTCTCCTCCCTACAATCTGGCAGTCCTATATAATGATCTGCAATTTCATTCTCACTGTTGCTAATTGCGTTTAATTGAGGAATCTTCAGAATGAAGTTCCACTAAATGTTGGCCCCCCAAAAAGTTCCAAGCACTGAACTCCTTTAAATGCATTATTTATTAAAAATTTTAAGCTGTCTGACTTCGCATTTGATTTGACCAGTAGGGTATAATGATGCATTTCTCATCTCCATGTATAAATGAACTTTCTAGTTATCTTGCTTGGCCCCATTTACTGTCATGCAGCACATACAAGTACATATTTTCCTTTGTTAGAAAAAAAAAGGCGCATATTTCCAAATTTGTTCTCTGGTTTGCTAATTAATTTGTGGTTGTAGGATCTTTTTACCATTGGACTTGGCTGGATGCTTTTTGGTGGGCTTCCCTTTGATATTGTAAGTGCACTACCTTATTGTTACTGCTAGTTAACATTTGGCATAAATGTAAATTTCTCTCTCCTTTTAAGTTGCACTTTGTAAAGGAACTCTATTTTTTTTTGTTACAGCTGAATGTTATCGGGCAATTGCTGGGGTTTGTTGGTTCTGGTTTGTATGCCTACTACAAGCTTGTGGGGAAATAACTGACTTCAGGCTAACAAAAATGTCTAGTTGTAGTTTGCTGATTTCTGCTTTACCTTTGTTCGATCAAAGTGCTTATGAGCTGTTGGAAGTAAGATAGCCTTCTAAAAAGAATGGAGATTTATCCAAAGTTTTGACATCCCTTGCGGTTAGAGCCAACGTAGCTGATGACTCTGCAGTCTGATCATCTCACCATTTTTTGTCGTCCCTTTTTCCCTCCCTCAGGGTCACGAGAGTACTAAATTTGGTGAAACTTTATAATAGTGAAGAGTTAGGATAGTTTACAAACTATTCCTACTGTATATCTCTTTTTGGGATCATTTTTCTTACTTCCTTTCTTTCTTGTTCTTTTTGTCAAATTCTTGTAGTTGGGATTTCCATGTTTTTTCTTCAAATGGAAAGGAAAATGTTGAAGTTCCCCTATTTCATTTTGTTTTATATTTGAACTGATTATATGCCAGAAGCTTTGCGATTCTATTTACACCTGAAAGGCTGCAACTAAAGATGGATATGTAGTTTTATAACTGGAATAATCCAATGTTATTTTTTGGATTGCATATTGAACTCTTTCGAGGGTACAAACCTTCAACTAGTTTGATATTGTTTTTGGTCAGGGTTTTGTTTTTCTACTTTGTAGAAAGTCATGATGGGTTCATAGAGTGGGGTGCCTGGTAGTGCCTAAATAGGTGGAACCATGTGCCAATTGAAGAGTTTCCGCACGGTTGGATTTGACCTCATGGCTTATGGCAACTGGTGGCATCTTCCCTTAAAGTCATGACTTTTATGCCATGGTACTCTTCAATTGTTGTGTTTTCACCTAATCAAACACTCCGTTAACCTGCCAAAGCTCTCGGCAATGTAAGGAGACAATACCGGACATGTGTAATGTAACCCTCAGCCTGTGAACTTGTAGGGCTATTGGCAGAGCGAGTCACATCAACAAGCACATTTTCTTTCTGAGCAATGCTCTGGTTTTTCTCGGAATCCAAATGGCCTAACAGGTGAACTGAAGAAGCATTTATACCAAATATATGTATATTGTAAAAGGAAAAAAAAAGGGGGCGTGTGTAATAAATGAGAACCTGACCCTTGAGATTCTCAAACTGTCAATCTCCTCTCAGTTTCATTTGGCTCCTGAAAAGCTTTCCAAACATAGCAAATATAGGAAGTAACGAGAAACGCCCATTCCCTCCTTCTCTCTCTGAATCTCCAACGACTCACAAAGGTCGTCCCATGTCGCCAAAGAATCAAAGTTTCTCTCCCTAAAATGGGTTGAGCCTTTGACATCTGGTGTGTTCAGGGACCCCACCCGATATATTCTCCTGGTCCTTTTATATATCTTTTCCTATAGTTGTTTTGCTTTGTTTTTTGTTTTTTGTTTCTTCTGTTTTCTTCTTGACATATTGACAGCATGTCGGGACTCGAAGTGGAGGAAATTTCTACCTCAACAGCTTCTTTGGAGAGGCTTCCAGGGAAGTCAACCTCATCATCCCCTGCGGTTGCCGCTGATGGTTCAACTCACGAAACTTTCTCTTATTCTAAGCTTCCTGAAGAGACCCTCAATCTCTCCATTCGCAAATTGGATGGCTCTTCCTTTGGTACTTTTTTCTCTCCTTTCTTTTCCCATCCCAAATGCCATAATTACATTTCACTTGTTTTTGTGTTCCATTAACATCAGTTTTTCTTGCAGTTATTGAAGTTTTAAAGTCGGCTACCATTGCAGATCTCAAGCTGGGGGTCCAGAATGTCTTTTGTCATATGCCAGACGAAGGTCCTGACAAGATTTCATGGTAACTTCACTTATTTCATTGTCTGAAAATCCCTTCCCTATTCAAGTTTGGCCTCTCATGCATGCAAATTGGTTCTGGGCCAGATTCTTAACGTAGTATCATAGCCAATTTGTTTTGTTGTTATTGCATGTTACCCTGCCCGCACGTGATGTCTAATATTCAAGTTTGGCTACTCTACCTATGGGCCAATTGATCTGTGTTATTGACATTGTATTGCTTTTTTGTGATATGAATTCATATGAATCTGCATAATACATCATGGAGGGGACGTGTTTGGGGACACTTTTGCTTGTCTTATGGTGATGTGAAGTTGATCACAGACGCTGATCTTATCGAAAAGTATGGCATCAAGGATGATGATCAGGTTTGTCCCATGTGTCCTCTGCTCTTACAACATTGTTTGATATCATATTTTTGTCCCACAATTAAATGTGTTAATCTCTATTCGTTTTTTCCTCTTCAGCTTCATTTCACTAGGCATATCTCGACAAAGGTTCAAAAAGTTAAACAGACTGTTCCTCAAGATCATTCATACACGTATGGCTCTTTACATCAGTAAAAGTATTGCTATTGTTATTAGGATATCATCCATAGTGCTATAATCCTGTCATCGTATTCGAAATATGCAGGCCATTATCAAGCTCTGTGGAGGGTGAACTTAATAACGAAGAAGGATACAAGGATAGTGAGACACAAAAAGGCAAGTGTGAACGCTTACGGTCCACATGTTCAAAGCTTCCATCCCTTAAAAGAGCAGGAACTTTCAAAAACCGAGGTTGCCGTAGTATGTGTGCTTTCTTGTGAAAAGTTCAATGAAAAATCTTTACAGCTTTAGGGTAATAGCATATTCAATTCAGTTCGGTTCAACTCGATTAGATTTAACATTTATATAGGCTTTTCCTGATCTTTTAGTTCTCAACATGCTGTCACATCTTAGTGAAAAATTGAACACAAATTTTGTTAGCATCATCAACATCTAGTATTTTGATTTAGGGTAGGATTTGTAACTTTGATTTTCATTTAAATTTCCAATTTTTTTGAGCCCTTTGAATCTTCGGTGTACCCAACTATGATGGAACAAAGAACCCCAAATTTTCTATTGGGTCGATGAAAAAGTACCATTTGACCCATTATCTGATCCAAAGTCCACTTTCCCCACACCACTTGACCCAGTCATTCAGTCCACCATAACCTCATCAATATGTGTGGCAAAGAATGAGATAACCTTCTGCAAAACTTAATGCTCACCATCTCCACAAAAAATTGAAAAAAAAAAAAAAAAAAAAAAAAAAAAAAACCTTTTTTCCTTTCAATTTGCACAACACAATCTCACATCGTATCGACATCTAAAACTCAAAAGAGTCTGTCATTTCCCTTATTTCCTCAAACCAGAAGCCATGGCCAGCATGATAATGGCTTCCTCAAAGCCTGTAATCTCCATTGCTGCTTCATCATCCTTCTTTTCCAAACCCAAACTCAAACAAATCCCACAACTTTCCCTCCCAAAACTCCCCACTCCAAAGTTCTTGAAAACCCAACAAATCCCCTCACTCTCCTCCACCACTCTCAAATCTATCTCCCTCTTCACAGTTACCACTTTATCCTTTGCCCCACCTTCTCTTGCTGCAGAAATAGAAAAGGCCGCTCTTTTTGATTTCAACTTAACCCTCCCCATCATGATGGTCCAGTTCTTGTTCCTTATGTTTGCTCTTGACAAGGTCTACTTTACCCCCCTCGGGAAATTCATGGATGAGAGAGATGCTGCCATAAAGGAGAAACTTGCCAGTGTGAAGGACACGTCTGAGGAAGTGAAGCAGCTTGAAGAACAAGCGGCGGCTATTATGAGAGCTGCAAGGGCTGAGATTGCAGCCGCTTTGAACAAGATGAAGAAGGAGACTCAGTTGGAAGTTGAGGAGAAACTGGCTGAAGGGAGGAAGAAAGTTGAGGCTGAATTGCAGGAGGCTTTGGCTAATTTGGAGAATCAAAAAGAAGAGACTATCAAGTCACTTGATTCCCAGATTGCTGCTCTCAGTCAGGATATTGTCAAGAAGGTGCTTCCTCTCTAAAATCCCACTTCATATTTGGTTTAATTTTGAGTCAATAATGTTTATATAGTTTTGAAACCATCTATGTATTTAATATGAATTTGAATTGTAGAACAAGGGACAACTTTCTGTACTCCAATGAAATCTGAACCCTTTATTTTTTATTTATGGATTTTAATTTATCTGCCAAAGGCACCAGTTATTCAAGTTCCTAACTTCCGTAAGATGATTGAAAGTTAGCAACTTTAGAAACTTAGATGGGGCTATGCTCGTATGGTTGCTTTATGTTCTGATTTAAATTCATCTATGAACTAGTTTTTCTTCAAGTGATAATCAATTTTGGTTTTTTTTTTTTTTTTTGGGGGGGGGGGGGGTTGTTTTACTATTTAAGTATTCATCAAGGAAGCCAAAGGATTTAGGATGCTTTGAATACTACAATCAGCCACATTCGAGCAAGAGAAATTGGTTCCTTGGAATGGCCGCTTGGACTTACCAGTGATTTTCATAGATGAAAACTGAACATTAACCAATGACAAAGCAAATATCACCCAATGAATCTGTGGGAGAAAATAACAGTTTCAGAACCGATACCGTTCTTGCTGCCTCGAATGAAAATGATTGGCCAAAAGTTTGCACAATTTGGTTGGTTAAATGCTCAAATTGAGCCAAAGATTACCCGCACAAGGGTAATTATTAAATAAAGGAAAAAAAAATTGGATGTGTTAAAATAAGGATTTTTCTGGACTTTTGGAGTTCATACATGAGCTGCATTTGTGAAACTAAAATGGCATCTTTTTAATGCTGACGTATTATTTTTTAAAAATATAATAAAGCCAACTCGGAAATTATGTAATACTAAAAACAAAAAGGAAATTTATTTCTTCAATCTTAGGTTCTCATATTTCGTTGGTTAGATGTTTAAATTGGTACTCAACTTTTTAGGGGTTGTTTATATTACAATTAAACTTTTTAAAATGCTCTATAAAGGTTTAACCTTTATCAAAGTGCTCAAATGGATGTCAAACATTTCAAATTGCTTAAATAAGAGTCAGTCTTTTTGTAAAGTGCTCAAATAAATTAGGTCTCAAATTATGTTGTTATTATTTTTTTTTATTTTCAAGCAATATCTAATTCAACTGTCATGTATTTTATTTTAAATATGTTAGAATTCATCTAATTTTTACTCAAATTGGATTGAAGTGTGTGTAAAATTCTTATTTAAATATTTTTATAGAAGTTAGGCCCTTATATGAACATTTTGAAAGATTTAACTTTTATATGAGTAATCCTTAAGAACCCTAATATCCAACTTATTCGAAAATAATACTTGTAGTGGGTCAATTTAGCCCGAGCCCGTATAAACACAAAACCAAAAAAATAACAAACAAAATATATCAACAGCCCAATAAAAGTCCATCAATCCAATTTTTTTATATAACTCACATTTTAATTCCATGTTATATTGTATATAATTGCTTCAAAATTCGTTCGTACACATATAAGTATTCTTAATTTTCCTCTTATAAATTATTTCAAACTCTAGCATATATTAGTTGATTGTTAGTCCATCATTTTTAGTCCACTATTTTTGTATCGTGTTGATCTTATATCGTTCGGCATCCCATGTGTTAATTATCTTCATGACATTTCTTGTATATTTGCTACATCATGCTTGCTCATTTTCATATGTTATCACATCAATTATTCCCCATGTATGATTATAATCGGATTATGTTCTTTAGGTTAGTTATATTTTTTTAGGGTTCATTAGTCAATTGTATCTCATGCATATATAGCCTCATATCATCGTTTTCCACTTCGTTTTTGAAATGTGGTTTTAATAAACCAAATTTTTATGATTAATTTTGAAATATTTTAAATTGGATTAATACGTTTTAAGCTAGTTTTATAAGTATTCATTTAAAAATTCTTTAAAACGAAGGCGATATTCGATTCATGGCAATTTGTGGAATCGTGCCCTAACGTGTTGGATTTCAATTTCTCGTTTGCTCAAAATAATCGAAGGTCCCTTTAGAATTTCACCCATGTCTTTTAAAAGTCCCTTAAACGAAGGTGATATTTGATATTTGGCGACTCGTGAAATCGTGCCCTAACGTATTGGGTTGTAATTTCGCGTTTGCTCAAAATAATCGAGTATCCCTTCAAAATTTCATTCATATCTTCTAAAAATTATTTAAAACGAAGGCAATATTTGGTGTTTGACAATTCGAGAATCATGCCCTATCATGCTGGGTTGTGATTTCTCGTTTGCTCAAAACGATCGAACATTCCTTATATTCTCACTCATGTTTATAAAAAGTACTTAAAAACGAAGACGATGTTCAATGTTTGGCGATTTGAGAATCGTGCCCTATCGTGCCGGGTTGCGCTTTTTCATTGGTTCGAAACAATTGAACCTCCCTTTGGAATTTCACTCACATTTTCTAAAATCTTTCAAAATGAATGCGATGTTCGATGTTTGGAGATTTGAGAATCGAGCCCTATCGTGTTGGGTTGCGCTTTTTCATTTGTCCAAAATAATCGAATATCTCATCGGAATTTCACACGTATTTTATAAGGTAAGGCAATGGTCAATGTTTGGAAATTCGAGGAATCATACCCTACTGTGCTGGGTTTCGATTTTTCGTTGGACTAAATAGTTGAGCATCCTTTTGTAATTCTCGAATTATAAGCTTCCGGACATCGAAACAAAAAGATTTTGGCAACCAACTCGGGTTACTCAAATGTTATAAAAAGAACCACATTTCAAAAACTTTTAATTTTAAACATAAGGACAGTATTTAATCGATTCGGTACCAATTTTGGGCGTAGTGAGGGTGCTAATCCTTCCTCATGCGTAACCGACTCCCGAACCCGTTTTCTCAAAAGTTCGTAGACCAAAATCGTTGTTTTAATAAACCAAAAATGTCTTATTAAACTAACCTCATTTTTAGGTGATCCGATCACACCAAAACAAAGGATCGGTGGCGACCCCATGCATTTGTTTTTCAAAAGTCGATTTCCCCCCTTTTTAAAATTTAAAAATTTTAAATCGAGGGATGGTTTCGACAATACTAAATCTTCAACAACCCTCAACTTTTTTTTTTTTTTTGGTTGAAAAGGGAATATCAATACATTAATAAAAACTAGTTAATAGTTTGATACAAAAAAACCCCATTGGCATCAATTAAGAACAACGGGATTAAAGCAGGAGAGTTGCAAATGCATAAAAAAAAAAAACATTCGAGGGAGGCACGAGTTGAAAATCCCTCCCAGGCGTGTCAGTACACATGTTTCCGTTTCTCAAGCTATGTTTGATAGTCCTAGAAGTCATAGTATTCATCAATTAAATGAGACGAAACTAAATTAGTAGAGGCAATAATAGACGTGAAGTATATGAAAGAGGTTGCATCCACCTCAAGTGCAATTTTAAGATAATGAGATGAGAAATCCTTAGTTGAGGAAAGCGAAAATAATGAAAGTAGGTAATTGAACTTGAATCATTATAAATTCGTCATTTTTAAACTTTCATTTTCTATTTTTTTTTCACCAATCACTCCTCCTTAGTGTTTATTGACCTTAATACATGCTTCAAAAGTTCATAAAATCCAAGTTAAGGTAACATTTAGATCCAATAATGTAACTTTCAACAATGAAATGCTAAATAAGCTTTCGAGTATTATAGGGAAAGCAAAAAGGGGTTTATGGTAGTGATTGGCCATTGAGAAACTTTTTTCAATTGGATTATGTTGATGTCAATGTTATGAAGTTGGATGGTTGCTACTTCTTAATCGAATTTGAAAGCCTTAACACATTGTGGTTGGCTCAATGAATGGTTATCCGATATAGAGGTTTGGTTAAGAGGTTCCAATCCAGCTACGAGACTTGTGTAGATTTGTTGCTATGGTATTCCCCTTCAAGCTTTGGAATATGAACACTTTTCATAATACTGCAAGTATTTGGGAATCTTTTATTCAAGTTTATAATAATAGAACAATGAGGTTGTCAAACCTTAGTAAAGGGTTCTTGTTTACTGAAACTAAACATATGAAGAAAAGTTTATTTTAGTTTCATGCGCTAGGGAGGATTATTCAATTCGGGTGGAGAAGGTGGAGTTTTATCCTAATGATGGGACAACGTTTGCTCAATCCTTGCTCTGTGATTATGATCACGTAAGGGGTAGTGGTATAGGCTATCATATTTTAGCTAATGATATGGAAAAGGATACTTTGGTGGCTCCTATGGATCATGTTGAAGAAACTGAGTTTTGATAATACCCACATAATGGCAATTGATGATATGGCCGACGTTACATGTACGAAATAGCTCAGAGCTGATGAAGTGTATTGAGGGTGGAAATAGCTCAGGTTTTTTAATGGATACAGTTTTGGAGTCTAAAGCGAAAAACATTATTGTTACAAGTTGAGATGGGACCACTAATTAATAAAATGGTTAGCCAAACTGAAGCCGTGATACGCAGGAAAGTCATATTGGGTAAAAGGAGGTTTAGGGAGGTTGGTGAGATCAAAGGAAAAAGGTTTTATAGTAGTCATGAAGATTGGTTCACATTACTTAAAGATTTTGCTAGGAAAAAAAAAAGGAAAGAGAACTAGGAAATTGAGAAAAATTGAACAGAAAGGCAAGGCAAATACAAAGGGCTTATGTAATTGGAAGGAGATGTCACCATTGCGTTTTGGAAGGAGATGTCATCATGGTTGAAGAAGAAACATGAGCTCTCGGGGAAAAAGAAGTCTCAATGTAATTGGAAGGGAAGAAAATGTAGTTGTGAATTGACAAACATTAAACTAAGAAGGAGAGGTATATAGAACTGAAGTGGATTTGCGATGATAGAAACTTCATGTTTTGTTCAAAGAATTATGGGTGCTTTTGTGATATATGTTTGCTACTGTGTTTTGGAGATTTTTGGCTATTTGTAATATGGTGTCTATTGTATTGTGGTGTTTTTTTAGTTTCATTTGTGTCATTAAGATGTGGATTAATAGTGCTTATTACTGTGTTTTTTCTCACCTTTGGTTAGTTCTATCGTTTTGGGTTTTAATAATTTTTCTTTTGACTGAGGAAAAAAAAAAGTCAATCCAGTTGCTCAAGTTTATGGATGACATTTGAGAATTTTCTTTTTTGCTTTTCAATCCTTTTTTTTTTTCCAAATGCTGTCAAATTTTTTTTTTGATGTAATCATGTGTTTTATTTTAAACTTATCAACATTCGTATAATTTTGTTTCACCCTTTTAAATACATGTATTATAGACTTGAGTGACGTCCGTAATTTGAAAACATTTGATCATGTTTGAGAATCTAGTACATTTAGTTCCCAATTCTCAACTAAATCACAAAACTAATATCACTATGTTTGGCTCGGATGCTCGTATAATGCCCAAGCCAAATGCCAAAAGCTGGCAGTTGTTTTCAAACTCCATATCTTTTAGTGGATAAAAGGAGTTTGTTAATCACCAACAGTGGTAGAAACTAGAGAAGAATTACACACTGATATCAATGGAGCACGTTAAATCGACGCCACTCATTCCCACAGACCCTAAAATTTCCTTTTTCCTGCACAAAGGCTCTTTCACAACATCAGCGCTCATGCTTGTTAAACAGAACTCATTTATTGTATCAGTGGTTCACTTCTTTCCTATACCCTCATTTTCAAAGCTTCACAAAGGCCACTCGAAAATACCTCGTTCCAAGAATAGAAAAACAACTCCAGAACCAACCTCTGCACAAGTAACACAAAACAAAGCCTAGATTTATATAAATCTTATTATGGATATCTTATACTTTCTATCATGACCACCAACTTGATTAAAATAACATTGACTTCCCAATTTGCCCATAGTCCCAAACTTCCACAATAAATTTACAACACAAAACAATGAAATAAAATTCAGGGCACAAGTTTAATATACATATTATATTCATTAATAAAATTATGACACATTTAATCTGTGTTTATACACATACCATAAACCCAAAAATAAAAGACTGCATAGTCAAATTTCCTTTTGATTCAGAACTAGTACGTTAACGTAAATATTGTTATTAAACATATTTATAGAGTTACACATGTAATTTCTATCTAAAGGAAAACAGATATTAATTATGAATAAATGAAAAATATATCAATAAGTGATTAAATTGTAAGAATTCAATTGATATTAGGAACAGTTGCATTTTCAATAAATAGAGCATAAAATAGTGAGCAAAAGAACTGGGGCCTCTGAGTAGATTTGGTAATATTAGACACCTAAAGAAACCCAAATCTGGATACATGAATGCTTAAAAATCTATCTTAAATGAATTAGTAAAATATCATAATTTATATAAATATAAAATAACTTCAACACAGATTGTAACATGATAAAATACATGAACATGATACAAGTACACAGAAGGTCTAAGTCAATACTTCAGAGCAAGGGATAAATAGTTGGTAGAGTTTTGCTCAGCATCAAACTAAAGAATATTATACGTTTTGACATCTGCATGATCGATGAGAACATGATTAATAATCAAGAAGCAGGCAACTAACCTACGACCCAAAATTCTGCTGAGCTGAACACGCCACTTCCCCAATGCCAGCCTTTCACTGCGAGCAAAAACAGTCAGATATTTATCTACAACATCAAGTCAGGAGCTTTAACTTTGCAGGTGTGCACCAACAATTCCAGCATCTTTCACTAGCTGCTCTGTCAAAGCTGAAAGCCTGGCTACTCCTGTTTGAACCTCGGTGAAACTTTCATCGTTTTTCATCATGCTAATCATTGGATCAGAACCACTTTGCAGGAAGATACTGGTATCAGAATCAGCCTCAATACTAGTGCTAGCTTTAATCAAAAGTTCATGGCTCATTTCAGCCAGTTTTTGAAGAGCACTCGTGGCAGCTTCAACTTCCAGTTGAGCTGCCTCGAGCTGCAGCTTCTCAATGGCCAAATCACCTATACTTTTCTCCCCAATTCTCTCTTGTGCCAAAGCATAAAGCTTCTTCATATCATTAGCATCTTCAGTCATTTCTTCCTTCAGCCTTTGTAGTTCTTTTTCTCTTGCCTCCAGCCTTCCAAGAACCATTTTGAGCTCTTCATCTTTTATTGCAAGAGCCCTCTGTGCAGCAAGAACTTCCATTTCTTTATCTTTTAAGCTCTCTTTAGTGAATCTGAGTTCAGTTTCAAGTTGTTTTTTCTGCAATCCAAAATCACTAAAAGGCCTATCTACCAGCTGATGCATTAATTCGCTGCTCACATCATCAACAGGCCTCAACACATTATTGTCTTCATCCTTAACTGAGATAACTAGTCGGTTTGTGAGTTCTGCAATTCGTTCTATGACAGTTTCAGCTTCAGAGAACTTCATCTTTGTGTCATTCAACTCATCTTGTACTTTCAGAGCATATTCATCTTTCTCCTTTAATAAAGCAGTTGCTTGAATGAGCTGATTTTCTTTACTGCTCATAAGCATCTTCAGCTCTGCAATCTCTTGGTTTAATTGCTCTAAATTCTTTTTGGCATCAGAGAGTTCCTGGTCTTTCTCCTCCAATATAAGCTGAAGAGAAGCTCTCTCAGATTTCAGATGCTGGATTTCGAGTTTAGCCTCCACCAGCTCTACTTCTTTATTTTGCAGAACATTGCTCATTTCAACAAATTCAGTATGCTTCTTCCCTAACTGCTTTCGAAGAAAAGAGGCATCCTGGATAGCCAGCTGAAGTGAATATTTCTCTTTCTTCAGCTCCTCTTGTAACTCTTTTATTAGTTCCCTCTCTACAGATAAATCCCGTTCAAGATCCTTGTTTCGAGCCTCTACAACCCTAAGCTTCACTCTTTCACTCTCTACTTCTATCTGGGCATTTTTCAAACTTTCCATGTAGGATGCAACACTTTTCCTCTGTTCTTCAAGCTCATCGAGTTGCATTTTCAATAACTGTTCTTGCTGTTCCATTTGCTGTCTTGAGGATGCCAGAGATTTCTGAGAAGAAACCAACTCAGACCTAACATCAGAAAGTAGCTGCTTCACTCTTGTGAAATCTTTGAAGGTCTCATTAGCTTCTCCCATGTGTCTAGATGCTTGTTCTGCAAGTTTCTTCAGTTCTTCTTGGGCTAATAACCACTCCATGGTCTGCTGCTGCAATTTAGCTTCAGCAACTTTCAGCTTCTCCTCTTCAAGTTTCCTTTGAGTCAGAGAAGTTTCTAACTCCTCTTCTCTCTCCCCAATTGCTTCTCGGAGTTCTTGAAGCTCAATTTCTTGTTTGTTCATAACTTCATTGGCTTCATTCAGGAGCTGAGACTTTGATGTAAGTTCAGAACGAATCTTCTCAGCTTCCTCAGTCTTCTTTACCAATTCATGCCCCATTTTATCCATTTCATCTTCTTTTGCAGACAGTGCAGATTGTGCAGCAGCGACCTTCTGGTCTTGTTCTTTGAGTTGAAGCTTCAAATCTTCTATCTGACTAGCTTGAGAAGCAAATGCAAGATTTGCCTGCGTTAGCTTCTCTTCCAGTTTTTCATGCTTAGAAGATGCAGCAGCAATTTCTTTCTCCCGTTGTTCCAACTCATCCTTCGCACGGCTTAACTCACTTTGCTCCAACACAACCATTTTCTCTGCATCCTGTAGATCATCTTCCTTCTGCTTCAACGCTGTCAAAGCAGCAAGCAGATCAGACTCAAGAGTCTGAAGGTCCAGAGCAAGGTGAAAATCCTGAAGTGGTTCACCATCTCGGCTTATTCCTTGTTCGAGTTTCTGGGTCTGCGCAAACAATCTCTCAAGAAGAACTTTTGCAGATTCAGCTGCCCCATTGTCATTGATGCTTGACTTACTGTTATTCAAGACAGATTCGACAATAAGAAGAGAATGGCCTTTCCCTCTTGTTACTGCCACAAAAGGTAGCGTTTTCTGTTTCCAACTGTGCCTCAGAGTAGATAACTGCACAAGATATTGCTCAACCATAAATAACTACTACACTTGAAGAAAAGTAATCCGGGATAAGTTCTAAAACATCTCAGTCAGAACCCCAATAATTTACATGATATATCCAAATATGAATTAGATAACAATTTATTGGATAATATATATATCTATAAATAAAACAAATTCGGATAATAGATTCAAATATGCAATACTTTCGAATCAAAACGACAGGAGGTTTGGTATATGTTGATGTGTGAAACATCACATAAATCGAGTATTGTTCTTTTGGGTGTCGTTGGACTGAAGTGCCGTACATCCTCAAAGTTTTGTCATTTACTCTGAAGAGAGTTTGGGGCACATGAACCCACGACCTGTCCAAATGGTACCATCTTTGCACTCATTATCACTTCTATATCTTAGAGGTCATGGGTTCAATTTCAAAGCCCCAATGCACAAAGCTCTTTAGCAGCTATGGTTTGGCCTATTCAGGCATCAAGAGGAAGCACCGCTCTTCAGTGCTCACTCCCAATTGGTATGATGTTTCGCACATCAACAGTATCAAATATCCAAGAGTTACTATCCATATAGGCTACAGATAGTAAATCTAATATCCTAATCCGAAAATTATCAGAATCCAAAAGTTACAAATCCAACAAATGATGTTCATAAATCCAGTTTTTTACTAGCCAGTTTCCATTTGGTCAACTCACCGACTTTACTAAGTGCTTGCTAAAGATTTTTCATTATCTCTAGCGCCAAAGAAGCGAATTAAGCTTGGAAAGAATTAAAACAGTGGATTCAGGAATCCTAACTAAAAATAAACATAAAAGTTAGCATGTAGATTCCAGAAGAAACAAACTATTTGGGCCGAAATAAATCCAAGCAAAGAAAAAGGGAAAAGAAATGCAGAGACAGAGAAAACACCTGCCGAAAACGAAGAGGAGAAGTAGCTGGAAGATTAGGGCGAAAAGCAGCAGCGAAGCCCATGTTTTTTAGCTCTTGAGCACACTTCAACAAAAGCCCACCCTTTAATCCCTTTATTGAATAAATACTGACCTTCGATTTTGAACATCGATTAAAAAAAAAAAATCCTACGAAGTTTTGAGCTCGAATGAAATGTAACTTGAAAATGGGACAAGGGATTAGAAATTTAAAAGCAAAACAAAAAGGGAGACAAGGAGTTTGCTTCAGCAGAGAAAGAATCGCGATTCAACGCCACTCGCCAAAGGCCAGTGAAAATGAAATTTTGGGATTCGGATAATGAATGCCTACGTGCCAGGTGGGGGTGCAATCCCCTGCTTTTGATACCACGAGTTATATATGAAATGGAGTTGTTTTAGTGGCTGGAGGATTCTGAGGAGATGCCACGTGTAATATATTTGACCAGGGGATGTATAAGACAATAGAAATAGAATACGTTGTTTTATTATCTTAATCGAATAGATTCAACTGAAAACTGATTGGCCATTCTGCCCTCATATTCACTCCTATATAGAATTTTTTAAAAAAAAAATAATTTTGCTATATATATTTTTTATCTTAATTCTATCTTTTAAAAATAAATTTTATATGTGTAATTACAAAAAAATTTAAAATTTTTATATTTTTATATTTATCCAAATAAAACTTTTGCACAAATAATAAAAAGGGTATAGCACAATAATCTTGCATGCAAATTGGTTGGGGCAGTGGGAATGTGGCAAATTGTTGGCCATAAACTGCAAAGGTGTTGAGTGATGATTACACTTTAGTTTGATGAAAGGTAGCTCTTTTTCAATTTTATGTGAATCACATTATGCCACTAATTACTTGAGGGAGAAAAAGTGGTGTCCACACTCTTGGAACCCACCTAGATATTTAAACACGAGGGGTGGAAGAAAGAAAATGAATGAAAAGTTTGAGGAAAATTAAAATCAATTTGTATCCAAGAATTTTCGGAATAAATTTCCATCTCAAAATTATTTATATTTTTGTAATTATATATATATATATGAAATTTTAATTATTTTCATTTTCTAGTACCATTAACATTATTATTAATGTGACACTATTTTCTTTTTTTGTATCTTTCATATATATATGTGCAGGATTTTTAGTTGTCCCTCTTAATAGTATGGTCTTTAAATTTCGAATTTACATTCTTCTTACGAGTGTAATGTGACACCATTTTAAGTATATTTATATTTACCCAAGTTAAAAATAACTAGGTTAAATTATTTTATAAATATATATAATTGAATAAAATCAAAATTTTATGTATAGAATTAAATCAAATTCAATAGATTGATGAAATGCTGGCTATTGCAGGCATTACATCTAACCCGACTGGTTTCAACAAGAGGATGGTTGACGACCTCACTTTTTCCATTATTACAAAGCTTAAAGTTGAGATCAAGGTGATTCAACTGATCAAAGATCATCAGATTACCTTGCATAATGATATACTAGCTCTCCCAAAGCACCAGTGATTTGTATATCTAATTTAACCAAAAAGGGGAGTATATATATCTAGAAGGCATTGTTGTTGTTGTTTTAATTTTCTTCTTTAGTCTCTATTTTTATTTTGAACTCTTGTAATCATGAAATTTTAAACTTTTATGCATTTATGATTGTTTTTTAATTCTTTTGATATTGTGATTATCCTCAGTTTTTTTTTTTTTTTTTTTTTACTTTTTTGCTGTTGTATCCCTGATTGTTTATGAATTCTTTCAATATTGTAGTTAATATCGGTTTTTTCTTTTCTTTTTCTTTCTAGATTTTTAGGCAATGAAATATGTACATTAATGGCTATGTATTCATATAGGTATTTTTCTTCAAAAAAAAAAAATACATGGATGGATGGAGATTAATTAATTCACTTTTACGTAAGGATCAAGCGGTTGGTATATTAATTTTACTATATTTCAATATATCCCACAAGAGTGAAAAACTAAAAATGAAATGACCAAAAAAAAGTGATAAAAGTGAAAAAAATTATATATGAAATAGGTAGTTTTTTTTATAAATAAAATAACTGTAAAGTTTAAAGATAATTATTAGGACGATTTAAAAGTTGATATTAGATAACATATATACCTAGATTTTATATGTGTGTTAAAATTGAAGATAATGCTATTTATTTCATTTCATAAAGTCACTTGTAGTTTGATTTTATGTTCATATTTTTGGGCAAAGGAAACAAAACCCCTCACAAGGCTTATTTTGCATGTGCTTCATTTTCGCTATCTTTTCCTAGGCTTCAAAATTTATGTTTCCAATCCACAAATCGTGAATAAAGCATCAAGTAAAAAAATTGTTGTTTCCCCATAACTAAATCAGTTTTTGTTCAGAGACTTGTGACAATGGTGACAAAGCCCCTAATCACAAAGCATGATGTTCCAAATATATTTATAATTTTAGAGTATAGTCACTCAACTGAACTACACTTGCAATGAATAGTTGATCATCCTTTTACACAACATGGTTTAACTGTTAATGCTTGAAAATTGCTGCTATTGGAACAATGATCTCTCCACAGAGTTATCAAATGCAGAAACAGGTAAACTAACCCCCCCCCCTACGGATTAGAGGACACATCTAACACATGCTTTTTGCTTTCATCTTTCTATTTATTCAAGTGACTAGACAAAAAAAAAAGAATACAGCAGTGTCATAAAAGGACATCTTCTCATCATCACTGATATACATGTAACCGCAAAATTCACAACTATAATTGTTAAGATCATGCAATAAAAGCAGCATGCGATTGATTACTGGGAACTGTAATGGAGATTGTGGGGGGCTTGACTTATCATACTCTATAGTATCAAAGAACTACAATATTCAAACACCATTTCAACTTTTCTAAGATTTTTCTAATTCCTTGTCATCATTCTTTGACATGATATCACATTTGAGCCTATGCTGTAGTTGAGAATTCACCTGCTTTCTTAATTTAGCATTGTCAGTGAAGATGTCTGCTATGATCTTCCTTAACTCATCATCTATTCTAGTATCGTAGTGGTTGTCATGTACATTATCGGTATCCTCAATGGCATTGCTATCTTCCTTCGCTAATAGTTGCACCTAAAGCATATTATGCAGGAAAAAGATTAGCTAAAGGCAAAGGTCAGGGAAGATGAAACAATAAAATAATGGAAAATTATATTACAAAGTTGCCAAAAAGCAAGGGGCAGGATAGGGAAGAAAGAATGAGAGATAGAGAGGACAAAAGTTCGGAATCCATTTTATGGTTTATACTTAAGGTGTGACAAAGCCTTTCATTTTCTATTGAATATTTCCAATAAAAATGAATATCTAAAGATCAACTCAAGGGGCAATAATTTTCACAATGCTGGAAATATCCAAAAAGCAAGGTACCTCTGCAAGTAGGACAGTGATTTTATCATCAGATGTAGTCAACAAATCCAATGCTTCTTCAACTAAGGAAGAATCCTTGATTAAATTTTCATCATCATCTATGGACAAATTCACATTGCACTCAAGAAGACGATTGCGAAGAAGTTGGCATTCATTTAGCAGCTTTTCTCTAGCAGTTCTTACATGCTTGCTGGTTTGTCTTTCGTGCTCTAGTTGTACCTGCAAAATCCAAGGACTAAATCCATTAGCAACGATTTGCTTTGACCACATTGAATGTAAAAATCTCAGTAAATTTGGGGAGCAGGGTGTTCTGGAAATGCTTTAGTACAGACAATTACCTCCACCTCAGATATCTTTGATAGTGATTGATCAACCTCCCGCTTCAGTTCTTTTTCAGATTTCCTAAGAGACTTGACCTCTTTAACAAGAACTTTAATTTCGGCTTTTGATTTAGTCTCTAGCTCTTCATATTGCTTTGAGATAATGTTCAGCTGCTCCTTACTAGCATTTAACTCTTGCAACATTGCATCATTCTCCTTAGCAGCAGAATGATTAGTTGTCTCTGTTATTTGCATCTCATCCTGTCTCAAGTTTTATTTTTATCAGTGAATACTAAAACATCGGCAAGTATATTTTACTTTAAGGGGCAAAGAAATTGCCTCAAAATGCATGTTAGGCACTCAAAAAAGATTTGCAATGCTTGTCCAGGGGAAAGCAATGGCAGTTAACTTTTCAAACAAATTTCTCAGGTAACAGCAGAAAACTTCAACAATCAGGTTCTATAACATTCCTATCTGGAGATTAGTTTGGTTTTATCCTGTGGGGTGAGAGGCAGAGGGCTGGAGATAGACGTTTAATGGAAATAACACATTAAACATTTAGAGACATATAATCACTAATTTTAAGCACTTCCACTCCATGCATAATTTATAAGGCTATGTTCATCATCTACCTTAATTGACAAAAATATCTGCACAAAGCACCAATATCATGCATGTGCACTTGTGTGGCAGTTATAAAGAAAAACATATTTCAAGATTAAAAGGAGTCAAATGCTTTACCTGTTTAGGATTCAACTTCAACTGCATTTCCAATAATTTACGCCGAAGTTCTTCCATTTCCCACTGCATTTGAGTAAACCTTTCTCTTTCAATCAGGAGAGCTTGCTGCAGGTTCTCTTTACTTTTCTGTTTGGTGCTTTCAAGTTCCACTTCCAAATCCTTAACCTGAGAATCTCCAATATGTTAATTAAACTCAAATTGCTAATATTTTATTAAGAAAGCTTATTCCACCTCTATTGCAATATAAAGCACCCAAAGACAAAAACCATTTGAAAACAGAATTAAAAAAGCTATATAGGATTCTGGTCAAAATTTGTTGGAAAGGACACAAGGTCCGAAAATCCTTGACCAAAAAGGGGAAAAAAATAAATTTAAAAAAAAAAAAACTGACCCATAAAAAAAAAGAACTATAAAAAATTTCTGTTTTGCACGCACAATTCATCTAAATGTAGATCAAATAGAACACATTATTGAAAGAAAAAAGAGACCAATATAGTGAAATATCAAAAGTCAGCATCAAAACTATATACTGTCACAGCAAATAACCACCTGAATACTGAGAATATCTCAATTGTATTGATACTAAACAATTTATATTATGATAACTTCCAAAATTGAAATCTCAAAAGCCACATTGAACTGCTTCTACAAACCTTTGTTGTAAGATAACCTTTCACAGCTATTTCTTGATTTAGTCTTGCTATAAGATCCTCCATGTCAGTTTTTGCAGTGACTAGTCCCTGCTGCATTGTCAAAAGATACCTGTTCATCTTGTGGCGCTGATCCAATGGAAGAACTATTTGTGTAGCACCAGAAAACTGCAAATCTGATTTTCCAAGAGTTCCCATGGTACTCAATACTTCAGAAGTTCCAGGAAGGTCACAAGATGAATTTGAAATTCTAAAGTTGCACGTATCACTACCTCTCAAAGAAGTTACATCACTCCCAACACTTTCAGTTGATAGCTTTCGAGCATGACCAGCCGTCTTAGCAGGCTCTGGTTCTGAAAACAGTTCCAATCCATCAGCGCCAAGAAATGAAGCTCTAGAGCCATTTCCATTATAAGTATCTTTCTCCAAAGTTTTATTGATGTTTCTGTGATGTGTTTTATGCCTAGGAAAATCTTCTAGCTGCTCCAAAATTGTCTGTCCCATAGATAGTCCCTCATCAATGTTAGACATACCATACTTCACAAAATTTTCTATTGAACCTGACAAATCTTCATCCAATGTCAGATCTCCCAAACCAATGTCAGAGCTGTTATCTCTCCCTAACCTAGGTGACCCAAGCTCAGATGTCTCATAAGCAGTATCACTACCATAATCTGATGTCACTGATGAACAACCAGCAATATGAGATGTGTTTGAACTGGGATGAATCTCATTTGAGGAAATTGTGCTATTTCCAGCAACATTCGGTTCTGAGGAGCATTTATTTACCTCTTGGAATGCTGAAAAGAATATATAATATGTAAAAAGTCCAAGTTATTGATAAAAATAATCTCGATCAAGATATACTACATATCCTCTAATAGACATCCACTATTGCTTGGATTCTATCAGATATCCACTTTTACAGGAAAATTGTAGAAGATAAGATAACTACATCTTAAAGTCCTGTTAATGAAGTAGAATTGGACATACCAGATCTCGCAGCAGCTTCTAGTTCAAGAAAGGACGCAACTGTGACACTTCTCGACAAATCAATGTCAGATAACAGCTTTGTCATCCATTCCTCCAATGAACACCTTCTCTGCAACAAAACTAAGACTTTTGAGGACATTAGACACTCAGATAATAGACATGACAAACATTTAATCAGAAGCTTCCCTTTTTTCTCTCTCTGTGTTTTTTTCCCAAACATACCAACTTGCATCGCATAAACAGTTAATTGCTACTGTTGCAACTTAATAATCGGCTCCTTTAGCTATCTATAATTCTTGAAGTTCAAATTTTTTGTTAAAGAAAAAAGGTTTGTCAAATAAAATCTGTAGTTCAATACCATGTTTGTATGTCTGTATAGAAAACATATGATTTGAACCTTGGAAATCAATAGTGGTGATTTCCATTTTCAGGATTCTTTTAGTTACATCAGACAACTGAAGGAAAACACCTTTATGGGCTTCAGTTCTGAATTATCCAGTGCCAAGTTACGTAGAGAACTTTGACATGCTTCAATCAATATAGCCTACCACAAAGACATGCCCCAATTTGCGCAAACTGTTTCTAGGACAAAATAATGCAGGGAAAATGTCCATAAAAAACTAAGTTTTGTAGCACAAAGATCTGAGAAGTTCTAAGTTTGCCATCAAGGATGAATTGTATTAGCAAATATAAGGGGAAGCCAAAAAGCTAGTACTGATCATCAGAGAAGAAAACAATGAGAAATGAAATAGAGTTATGGCACATTTTCCAGATGATAAAGAGAAAGAAGACACTACAGCAATTCTATTAAAACCATAAAAAATTAAAACACACACCCCAAAGTGAAAAGCTTATTGCCTACCTCTTCCAACAAAACCCTGCTTTTCATACGCAACAATCCCTTGGGTGGTGCAGGGGGAAGACTTTTCTTGGGAAATGCCGTTTTTAGCTGTAGACAGAAGTCAAATAACAATATAAGAGGTGAGGTCCCAAATGAAATGTATTTGAATATTTTAGTCAGAATGCATATCATCTGTATCCATAGTTCTGCTCAAGCAATTATGTCATAACAATCAGCTTCAGTTACATAACATTACACTCTAAATATGGAATTCTTGCTGCAACTAAAGCAAACTCCAGGACTTACTTCAGTAAACAGCTTCAAAAAATCATTAAATCTTCTTAATACTCCACGTGTAGTTGTAACGCCCTCTGGTGACTGTAACCCAACCTGTACCCTGTAAAACTGTCCCCCTAAGAATGTTAACAGAGAACTGAGAAAATTATATTAGTTTGACTAAAATGACTATATCTATATAACTGATGATTATTACAAAGAACGCCAGTGTGTCAATTTAAAAAATGAAATTAACTCTTAGAGTGTTAGATTGCCAACATAGAGAATTTAAGCCCCTTTACATGTTGAAAGTTTTCTGATTTGTAATATAACAATCCATTAGAAAAGTATTAGATTTTTTTTTAATAAATAGAAAAGTACTAGAATATTAATAAACAGTGAGGCAGAATTTTGTATTATGAAAGAGAATTCAACATATCACTAAGAATATTAAAAACTACAAAGCAGAATTGGATTACATCTATAACAGGCATAGACAATGGTGGTTACCACAACAGGATCTGAATCTCTTGCTTTGGGAAGGACAACCCAAGATGGTATTGTAACAGAGTAACTCCATCCTGTTTGAGGATCATGTGGCCAAACAGTTTCCCTCCCATTCTGCACGTATATGTATAATGAGTACAGGCTCTTACTACAAGAATCAGAAAATAAACGAAGGAAAAGAAAATCATTTCTTTTTTCATGCTAAAAGAACTATAAACAATGGTATTGAAAATGCATCAAAATCAATCCTTATTTTAAGATGATTTCTAGATCCTTGCTCGAGTTCTCAGATCATCCTGCTTAACCAAAAAAACTAATGCAATTCAACTTGATGCAGAAGCTTAATTTTATAATATTTTATTTTATTCTTTCAGTTTTATTTTTTGTATTAGATATATTTTGGGCAGCTAATATTATTAGTTATCATTAGGTTTAAATCTAGGGTTAGGATTGAAACTTATATAACTTTACTTGCAAGAAAGAAAGCCTATATAAATAAGTTCTAAGCTTTACAGCCAACATTGTTATTCTTACTATTTTCTTTGAATTAATATAAAGAAACTAGAGATTTTCAATAACCCCAAGTTTTCTAGAGTTCCAACTTCTTTCTTACTCGTTTGTTCAACCCTAATTCTTTCTATTATTGCTATTCTCTCCCCTAAACCATATCGACTAGAGTTTGCTTTTAACCCATGGTTGGACAAATTAGAGATTGAGAAAGAGGAAACCAGTGTCAAGAAACGAGATTGGCTGAAATACAACATGGTTGTTTCCACAAGAACAAGTGCGATGCAGGAGCTTAAAATTAAAAATAAATATATTTTATTTAAAATATTAGATTTGTTTTCTTGACAGCTTGGATTATTATTACTTGGGGATTAAGTATAGGATTATTAATTAAATTTTTTGCAAGAAAGCCTAGAAACTTTACTTGCAAGAAAGAAATCCTATATGTTGTAGGCTTTACAGCCATAATAATTATTCTGATTATTTCCTTTGAGTTAACAGAAAAACTAGAAGTTATCTATAACCTACGCTTTCTAGAGTTCCATCTTCTTTCCTATTCATTTGTTTAGCCCTAATTCTTTTTAATTGCTACTGTTTTCTTCCCCAATCCACATCAAAGTGGGAACCCAAACGGAGATTATGGAAGCTACCCACAGCCAGTTTGACATGCCTAAAGGTAGCCTTGCTGATAAATCTAATTTGATGAGGAAGAAAACCCCTTTCATGATGTTGGACCTGCATACCGTGCAACACGAGGTGGACTGGAGGAATGGTTAGTGTGTGCCCTTGAATTAAATGAGGATTGAATCAAAGTTGAAGTTGTTGATTTTTTTGGAAAGATGTATATGGAAGAGCAAGACTATGATTTGTTAGATCCTATTTATGATGAGTATCCGGAAGAAATTGAGGAAGAATCCTTGATTGCTCGTGAAGTGTAGGCAACAACAACTAAAGAGGGAAAGGAGACTAGCATTGTGGTAGATGCACTTATCTGATAATCTTCACTACTAAAGGCGTTGAGTGCTCAAGTGAAGGGTTTTGAAGAAGTCAGAGATCAATAGGAAACTGACTCATATTTTGGCCCAAACATATTTGAGAGTCCTAAGATGTTCAGCATGACCCTTTGTGAAGCCAAATCAGTTATCCAAATCGATGCTCCATTGAGTGATGATCAGGACCCTAGCCAACATTCTAAAAAGAAGTGTTATCTTTGCCATACCCAACATAAAATCTAAGAGATTGAAGTATTCTTTAAGGAGTATCCTCAACTGGATGATAAGCCTTGTATGATATTCCTACGGCTACAAATCATATTCTTGCAGGAATACCTTGGCTGAATGATATTCTTGATCGACTGGTTCGATAGAGTTTTTAATGATTGATTTGAAGAGTGGTTACCACCATAATAGATTAAGAATTGTTGATGAATGGAAGACAACTTTTAAGACTACAGATGGCTTTTATAAATGGTTAGAAATGCCAAGCACATCTAATGTGGATCATGAGTGCAGTAGGTAGACAACTAGATACTACAAAACAGTATGAAGCTGTTGTAATAGCTACTTTAAATGTTGTAATTTTCTCTTAAACCTACTCAACAAAAACTGAAGCTGGCGAACCTGCCGGGAGTGAGAGCAGGAATACTCCTACTGCTCATATATCAAACAAGACACCGGTTGAGGTAGACAAGAAAAATTTTGACAATAAATCATGTTAGCACAACAGCTCATGAAAAAGCTGTTTCAGCTTGTGATGTTCCAAAAGAAGAAAGAAGAAAGTATATGTTACTGAACTTGGTGCAAAGGAACTAGAAAACAATGGATCTATTGTGGTTACAACCTCTGTTCAGAGAGCTAATTCTTTGAAACCTGAGTGCAAAAACCTATATTGGCTTAGAGAATGTTGCAAGTTCAAAAGAGACTCCAAATGAAAATTAATTACTGAGAATAAAATGGAGGCTGATATTACATGCTCTCAGAATGCTGGTAATAAGAAAGATGTTTCTCAAGGAACTCTTGCTTATGCTGGTGATCAAACAGATTCTAACGTTCAACCTGACTTTACCAATCCAATGAAACTACCTCAAATTGCTGAGAGGGGTAAAACCAACTTACAGTCTGGTTTTAAAGAATATCCAACAGCTGATATTGTTGGTAATAATTCAAGAATGGTCCTATTTTGTGCGGGTATGGTGGAAACTTCTATTGATGATTTTGAAACCAAAGAAGAAAGTTGTAGAATGATTGATATACTGTCTGGAATTGAGGTGGAGCCTTCTTTGAAAGGATCTCCTAGAACTTCCCATGGAAATAGAAGTATTGATCTTAAGGATATTCTTGCAGAAACATTGGTCTGTAATCGATCTGCTGCTTATTGGTTTGTAATCGATCTGCTGCTTATTTGAGTGACGTATCCTTTGACAAGTCAGACATGCTTTTTATGACTATGAGGTTTTTTATAGTGGTTGTTTCTAAAGGTTCCAAAGCTTCAGAAAACTCGAACAGTCTCGGATCTAGTTCTTTGGTGGCTGACATGAAATTTACTTATTTTGCTACTAATCAAAATTGTGGAAATCAGAAAAGGAGCGGAGACCATTATGCAACTAACATCCTGAATTTGAAGGTTAATGATCCCTCTCTTTGTGTGGCACATATTGATGAAGTTGAAGAAAGGGAAGGTGGAAGAGTTTGGAAAGTTTACTATTCTGTAGTGGTTAAAGGTGCTGATAATCTTGACCAGGAAATCTATCGAATTAAGTTGCTTAAGAATGCAAAGTTAGGAGAAAGAAAACCTGAAAAACAGACTCATGCTTAAATTTTTACCAATGCAGAAGTTTTCAAACCAGTGATATGAATCAGGAAAACAACATGAAGAATTGCCTAAAAAGAGCTGATCTAGAAAATTATGCTGACATGGTGGAAGTTGTCTCACTGGAGTCGAGTTTTCCAAGCCAGGGAGAATGACGCAGGAGCTTAATTTTATAATATTTTATTTTATAGGATTTAGTTTAAGTATTGGATATATTTTGGGCAGCTAAAATTATTAGTTATCTTAAGGTCTAAATCTAGGTATGGATTAAAACTTTATTTGCAAGAAAGCTTAGTAACTTTACTTGCAAGAAAGAAAGCTTATATAAAGAAGTTGTAAGCTTTACAGCCAACATTGATATTCTTTTTATTTTCTTTGAATTAATATAAAAAACTAAAGGTTTCCTATAGCCCTTGAATTTTCTAGATTTCCAACTTTCTTACTCATTTGTTCAGCCCTAATTCTTTATATTGCTGCTGTTTTCTCCCCTAAACCACATTACAGCTGAATGTGCTTATAAATCAATAGAAGCACCGTAAATTCTTAAGAACCATATCATGAGGATTCATATTGACACTGAAACTTGGGGAGCAAAATAACCTAAATTCTAAAGTTTACTAGATTAATGTATTAAAAAAGCAGGTTAAAGCAATAAACGCACTGTCTTTGCAATCTAGCAATCAAGTCTTTGCAAAATTGATAGACTTTCTGTTTTCTCGATCCACCATATGATCACTCAAAACACTATTGAGTGCTAATTCAGATTCCAAACTAACTTCAAATAAGAAAAAAAAAAAAAGAGGAAAGAGGGATAAATTTGGAGGGAAAGCTGACCCATTTACGAGGGGGCGGACTCCAATCCATCCCGAGAGGCAGCGGCGAAGTCCCATCGTGCCTGTGCTTCGGTGGACTCCGTCTCTGCATCATCTATTTCTCTTTTTTCTATTATTCACTGCGAAAACGACGCCGATCTCTCTCTCGTGGAACCGAAATAGAACATTAAAATCAAGGGGCGAAGAGCTTTAGGGTTTAATTGATCGGATCAGAGGGAGGAAAGTAGGCAAGTTTGGCCTTTGGCGTGGAAATTCAATGATCGGAGACCGATTTCGCCTCTTTTTTTTTCTCTATTATTATTAGAAATAACAATTCGGAGTTGAAAAAGAAAAGAAGAAGAAGAAGAAGATAGAGCGCATTTTAAAAGCGAAAAGAAAGGAGTGGGCTAAATTGAGCCGTGAGCGTAGCGTATCATCTGAAAACCTTGCTTCTATATTCCGAAGGTGTCTTCTTCTGCCTCTTTTTGGTCGTCTCTCTCAAGTCCTGGTCCTGGATGCCAAAATTTCCATCCCACACCTTTCTTTTCTTTATTTAATTTTTTCAATCATTATTTTTTATTTTAAAATTTCGGGACACTTGTACTAACCTAAGAATGAACGGTCTTACCTAATTCTCTTGTTCTGCCCTTGCATTAAATTTCACGCCAAAGACGATATCAAGTTATACAACCACGATATCAATTATATAAACGAGAAATTATTCTATAAAACAGTAATATTATATTATTTATATCCCTTTTATTAGTTTAGTATTATATTAATATTTTTATTCGAAATTTTAATATTTTCATCTTAAAAAAAATAAACAATTTAGAATAAAATTACTAATGTGATATTAAATTATTAAAAATTAATAATATTCTTATTTTATATAATTTTTTCTCGTAAAAATACATATATTTTATCTATTCAAAACAAGTACTTATAAATTATGTTGGGATAACAATTTGGACATTTGTTTAGGATTTCATAAGTGCAATTCAAAGTTGACATTATTTTACTTTGATATTTATGGTGTGTTACTCAATCAATAAATAAGCCTCGATTCATACTTTAATCTATCGATCGAACAGGGGAAAAGAGGAGGATGAAGGATCGACAGTCTCATCTCCAAATATTCTTCTTATCTCTTTATTTCTTTTACTTAAGGACCAAGCTTGGGCCTTTATTCTTAACGGATTTTTATATAGGCAGGCAAATAAATTGTCGATTTGGTCCCTTTGCTTCTACGTATATTTTATTTCGAAATATAACCTTCTTTCTATTCATTTTCTTCATTCTGTTAAATTTTCTTTATTTTATATCTTTTTATTTTATTATTAATGTTATTGTTGATGGTTCTAATCATATCTGTTCTTTTACACAGTATTTAGAACTACTTATAGTCCCTCCTCAACTCATAAATACAAGGACAATGTACTTCAGTGCACTTGAATTCACGTCCTTTTACATTGACAATAATATTCATATCAATCAAACTAAAATTCAATCGTCTGTTACTATTTTTAATTTTAGAACCAAAATAATTTAACCTTTTGGACTTATAAAGCATAATCTTGGATGTAGGCAGCCATGTGTCGTGCATGATTGGGCTTCAGTTTTCACTAAACCCATGACATTCAACACATTGGTATTGCTTTCACTCACGTTCATTATTTTTCATATCTATTATTTCCCCATATAAGTTTAATCCACCCATAAATCATATGTTTTAAAAGTATTGATTAGTAAATTGAAAATTAATGGATGAAAAGATATTGGATAGGATCTCAATCCTTGATCCATTGGTCTTGCCACTATTAGATCTAATTGAAGTTGTAGTAGTGTAAAAATTAACCAAGGAAACCAGTTAGGGTGAAGTCAAAGAATATTTTTTGGGGGACTTATATGACAAATTTTCATTTAACTAGGGGTCAAGGCCCTGTCTCCTTTGGCTACGCTCTTCAGACCAATTAAAGATACCTGCTATTCTTCTAGCTACCCCCCTGAAATCAATCAAAAATTTGTGATAGTAAAATTAGGTTCGATATTTTTTATTAAATGATATAATTATAAATTTAGTCCCTTTCAAATATTAATAATTTGATTTAGTCTTTTTTATTTTTTGTTAAATGATTTTTTTTCTTTTTTAGCTACTTTCAAATATTAAAAATTTTGTTTAAGTTAATTTAATAGAAAAATTAACTTCAATTTCATTTTTTTGTAATTTTATTTTGATTTGGTCTAGAGGTATTCATGGGTCACATTCATATTGAGTCCGAGTGTAATATTAAAACACTTTATGTTTACCCAAGCTTGACTCAGCCCGAAATACAGGCTTTAAATTTTGCTTAAATCCACCCATTTTATTTTAAAAATTTTAAAACATATATTTATTATTTATATATATATATATATATATTATATCTCAACATTCTTTTAATGCATACTATAAATTTAATTTTTTTATGTATTATGAATTATATAATATAAGACATTACAAATTTAAAAAAATGATCGAGCTAAATCTTTAAATGTTCAAATTCAAATTCAATCTATATTTTGAATGAACTTAATTTTTTACCTAAACCCATTTTATAAATCTAATATTTTCATCCAAACCTTTTAATTTTCTAAAAAAAAACCTTCAAATGGAGATGAATAGATTCGACAACAGAGTGGTAGAGATCAGACAAGTAAATCATGAAGATCACGTTTGTTTCAACAATGTCTGCATGCAGAGAAAGAGAGTCGGTTGTTTTAATTAGAAGGACAAGACGTCAATACCCCTCCTATGTCTCCTCTACCTTTGCCAAATTAGATTTTTCACTCTGCTTCTACATTCATATATGTCTGTCTCAATTATACTAAAACATGCTTGTCTTAATTTCTTAAGTAAACAATGTTTTTACCCTTTATGTCTTATAGTTTTATTTGTATCATATTACTATCATAGAGTTTTACTTTCTAATTGCACTAATATTAACATGTATTTATGATCATTGCATGCAACTAGGGACAAATCTAGAGGTTGATAAGCCCTCGGTTCTCTCTAAAATAAAAAATTTTCTATTTTAACAAATTAAAAATTTTGAATTAGTAAAGATAAAATTACACTTTAGTCTTCTAAAAATGATAAAAATTTGATTTAATCATTTAAAAATTATATTTTTACTATCGTAAAAATTATAATTTAATTTCAATCCCCTAAAAATTTTTCTAGCTTTGTCCCTACATGCAACATAATTTTATTATTTCTAAATTTATTTTTGATATTATCTAAAAATTTATTTATCAAACAACACGTTTCAAAAACTTAATTCAGATTCCTTTTAATATCTTTTGTCTTCGTATACCTCTTTTAATTTTAAACCTATTATCGTAAGAACTTTCACTTTCTCCACCGATCAAACAACATAAAAAATCATAAATTCGGAAACAAAAATATAAAAATTAATACCATAATAAAAATAAAAAAAAAGAAAGAAAAGAAACTAAGACTATCTTTAGGTTTCTTCTCAATATGCTCTCCCAAACTTTTACTACTAGTTGAACTTGAAACAACACAACTCCATAATAAAAGCTTAAAGTAGAAATAAAATCATTTTGGTTGTAGAATCATAAGAAGAACTAATACTATGAAGGAATATTGATGAATAAGAAGAAGATCCTCTCAGTAATTTTCCACAGATTTTTTGAACTGTGTTTGATTTCAGTACTGTTGCATGGTGAAATGCTTTAGCTTTTTTTCTTGATACAGTTCAAGAAAGCTGTGGAAAACCACAAAGAGAACCATAGCTGCTGCATGCAAGCATCTGATCACCTAACCATATCTCAGATTGAGAAGAATTTGGTAGATGAAAGGCAAGAGAAGAGAAGAGAAGAAGTGCAAGTGGGAGAAATGAAAAGCAGAGGGCTAGCCGAGTAGTATTATTGTGATGTGAAAACTGAATATATACACACACATATATATACATAAAGAGAACCCTTCATTTTCAAAGGCTATTCCATTTGTATTATACTTACAGTTACGTATGAGATGTAACATTAATGGCTTTACCTTTTGGAGCTTAATATTGTAAAATGATGTGATCTTTAAGTAATTTTCTTGATGTGTTACTGATTTTAGATTAGATATGTTTACACTATATCAAATTTAAATTTGTTCTAATTTTGTCAATGAGAAATGAAATGGTATGCTCTTGGGTCCTCAATGGCTCAGGGGCGAAATCAGAAAATTTTTTAGGGGATAAAATTAAAATTATAATTTTTACGATAACAAAAATGTAATTTTATCATTTTAATAATCTCCTATGTTTAAATTTTTTAAAGGAATAAGTCAAATTTTTATTATTTTTAAGAGGTAGCAAGTATAATTTTACCTTTACTAATTTAAATTTTTAAAAATTTCAAATGGCCTAAATGGCAAAAGAATTCATTTTGGCCCAACCCCTCGGTTTTGCCCCTACTAATGTTCTAATCTTACAATCTTAGCTTCTTTCCAAGATTTATTTTGGGTCTTATTAATAGGTGCAATGGTAAAGAACATTGTATTTTCAAGGGGAAAATTTAAGTTCAAACCCTAGAAAAAAGGTGAATACAATGGGTATGTAGGGTCCTTGACCCCAAAAATGGAAAATTAAAGTTCTAGTCCCTTATAAATGATTAAATTATAAATTAATATAAGGTAAAATTGTACTTCTCCCCAAAAAATTAAAAAAAAATTATATTTAGCCCCTTCAAAAATAATGAAATCATAAATTAATATTTTGACATCTCAAAATTTTATAATTCAAATTTTGCCTCCCTACATTTTTTTTTGAAAATGACGTTGTTGGAAAGAACAATCATGAACTCGGAAATGATTAGTCTTCATAGACTGTAAGACAAATATGAAGGATACATTCATTATATAAAAAATATATTTAGAGTTTTTAAGTCCCACAATGGATATATTAGGATTTATTGGCTATGACTCGTTAATAAATGTTTGGGATAAATGTCAAAACTATACATGAATTTTGGCCTAATGTGTAATTTTATACATGAAATCCTAATTTAATCAAAATCTCACAAAGTATTAACACAATTAATGATATAGCATCGTTTTATATTTATATATTGCATACACAAATAATTATATTTATCCAATATAAAAATAAATCAATGTATTTATTTAAATGTGTATGATTAAATCAAAATTGTATCAAATCAAAGTTCATGTATCAAATAGCACATTGAATAAAAATTTATGTATATTTTGAGATTTATCTCTAAATATTTTCTCTTACTTTTTTTTAATGTCCCATCGAATGTGGTAACTATCTAGATTTGTTATGATCTAGTTTTAGTTATATTTTTGTATTGTGCTTCTTCTTTTTTTATAGTGATGATTTGAATTCGAATCCAAATTATTTATAGAGTAGATGAACACTCGATCAATAGGTCAAACTTTGAGTTCAATCTAATTATGCCTTGTGTCGATTTGATTCTAATTATAGTTTATCCCAACATGTATGATTTGTTATTGTACCTATATACATATACTTATGATTGTCCTTGTAAACTAAAAAACAAAAGAGTCTAATCTTCTTATTGTATGTATTCAACTTATAATTAATCATGTCAAATCATTTACTCTATACATATACATTAAATTTCTGACTAAGGGTGAGTTTGAATGAGTGGTGGAGTGCGATATGGTGTGTTTAATTTTTTTATCTCACACTACAGTATCTAATTTTGCTATCACTGTTATTTTTACACTAACCACAAGTAAACACATTTTCTATCAAAACTCACCCTAAATTAACATAATTGAATTCTGACTCAAAATAGATGAAGAAAAACTTAAATCAAAATACACAATAAAATTTAAACATTTAACATGCTGAAAGGGCGTGCGTTGCGGTTTGCATCAGAAGGTCCCTCGGGCGTTTCGCAAATGAAAAGGATGGTACGTGTGGGCAGATGGGTGGGGAAAATATACATATGTATAACTGCTCTGAGCCCATGACGTAGTACTTCATGTGGACTTGTTGTCACCTCTCATAACCCATTTATCAAAACCATCAAACCCTTCTTCACCTTTCGGCCATACTTTTTGCTTTCTAATTTTTATTATATATACTATCATATTATTATGTCACCAAAACAGAACATCTAGTAAATGTCAAGAAACTTTTTTATATCTTTATCTATATCTATTTCCATAAGTATCTATAATATAATTATATTTCTATAAGTGTTTGATAAACCATTGGATTTTTTAAAAATTTAAAATTTTAATATTTTATTTTTTAAATATATTTAATAATCATTTTAAATTTTTTTAAAAAAATATTGAATAAAATAAATAAGTAAATTAACTACTTATCACTTAGTAATAACATAAGAAAAAGCTTATTTATTACATGAGTAATAAATTGGCTCCTTAATACATAATGAATAGTTATCACAATGTTCGGTAGACATTTTAAATTTACGTAATAGTAATACATGTATTTTACCACATTTGATTAAAGTTTTTAACATAATACTAATGTATTAAGTTGATTTTATTTTATTAAAAGTTTGAAATAAATTATCTTTTTCTTAAATGAAATATTCAAATTAATATATTTATATTTCATTCAAAGTTGTCTAAAATAATACAAAATATTATATCAATAAGATTAAAATTTAAAAAAATCAATATTTATTTTTATCAAACAACATAATTACATTCAATACTTATATTTACTAATTTACCAAATAATTTTATAATATAAAATCAACACTTATAAAATTTAGCAATAAAAATTCAGTACTTAAATTTTCAGCACTTAAATTTTTTGTTTATCAAAAACACCCTAAATTAAAGATATAAATATCTATTAATACACTTTTAAAAGAAGGCTTAATTGAGCCCCATGTGATGGCGTGATGGTCAAGGATGTTCATTATCCTAGGTGTGGCCTGGGTTCAAGTCGCGTTTGTTGTTCATTTAGATCAAGTTCGAATCTTGAAGTCGACTTTGTTGAGAGGAAATGATTTTGAGTTTAAGGAAATAGGAAATGCAAAAGGTTGTGTAGATATTTGCGCAATTTGAGTATGGATCTTTGGAAAGCATCCAAACGATTCATATATTATCTTTAAAAAAACAAAATATTGCATGTTCACATTTTGGCGGTTTGATAAGTTAGAGATCAATTAGTATATAACTTCAATTTTGATGGAATACGAGTGCAAAATTTTGTCACTAGGATGCAAATTTTGACAATAAATGGTAGTTGTTTTTATTTTAATAACAACTGAAGTAAATCAAATTTAAAACATATAGACTTTAAATTCTTGGTTGTTAAAAAAGAGTTCAGAGTGGTTAGTTGTCTATAAAGCATTTTGGGACAAACTCCATGATTATGGATCCACTTGCTAAGGGTCTACTACTCAATATTTTTTTTATAAGCACACTGCTCATATAAGTGTGATGTCATTTAGGGATATTTGATTTTAGTGGAAGTTTGTAATTTTAAATGATTTTCTATCATAGACAAATTTTCAATTATTTCAGTTTGTAGATATTTTAAGGTTATTCTCTGCAAAAATAAAATTTATTTGATATACACTCTAATTTTAGTAAGGTTTGATCTCACTAAAGTTTAAGGAGGACCAGTTGAAAATAGACATATTTAGATCACATTACATATAATTTCCATACTACACATCCATACTTGATTTATTTCATTTGGTTGTGTTAATGTATGTGATCATAGATGAATTTAGTTACGATATATGTAATCAAAGTTGTATTGGTTTTATGTTAACATAATTAATGGATTAAATTGTTCGGAATACCTTTTGGTTACAATAATAAATTTTTGAGCTTGTAAGGCTTTATAATGACATGTAATTAAAAGATAATTATAGTATATATATATGTGGGATCCAAGTGAGAGATTGTTGGATAATACGGACGTCGCATGTATATTATAAGAATAATTACATGTTATTATTTACTATCATAACAAGTTAACATAAATTAAATGTGATCTAATATAGTTGAGGCTTATTAGGCTTTAGTTATTAAATAAATTATGGATCAAATATGTGTAGATACTCTAGTCACTAATTTCTCATTGACAGTGGGCTGATTAGAAATCAAGATGAACGTGCAAAAGTATTAAATTACGATTATGGTCCCCAAATTAGACATATGTAACTTATCTGGCATCCCATATTCAAAAAAGAGAGAGAGTTACCTTCTCTATTGAAAGTATTTATATGTTTTAATTTTAGTTAATTATATTCAACCAATAAATTTATATTGAAAGTTGAATTATAAAAATACTTAACTTATTTTTCTTTTATATTAATAGTATAAAAATATATGTTTTGTTATAAATTTTGGAAATATTATATTGATATGATTATTGTTGTTAACTTAAGTTGTCTATTTGTTTAAAATGAAAATTACAATGGAAGTGTTAGATTGCAGTGACCACTATGGCTTGGTACTATGAAAACTGTACAAACAAAAACTCAAAGAACAAGTGATTCCCTACGTCTGCAGAGCCTAGCTCACTGAGTAATTCCATTATCTTTTATCCACAGTAAAACAAGTTATTCACATTCTATTATTCTTCAATTATAGAGATCTCACCTTTATACTTAAAGACTAGAACGCTCACCTCCAAATCTCCCTTGAGAACTTAGGCAATAAATACTCTACAATATTTACAATAATAGTTTGCACTCTCTCGCAAGATAGTTCTACAATGAACATATTAGAATGCACCCAATAAGCTTTCCTACAAAACCTATACAAGCCTCCAAATATATATCAATTTTGGCTTGCTAAAATAGAATCTAAGTGGATATGAAGCAACTCCTTAAGAATAGCTATTACATCAATGACAATCAAAATAAAGTCACTGGAAGATATAGTCTCCAAAATCAACAGCACTATCTCGATCACATCTCCACATTCCAAGGACTTAATTGATTCACACGAATTCAATCCAATCTTCAAATGCCAAAAATTGGTTTTCATATATAGACCAAAAAAATCTTCAAAAAAACAACACATAACCAGGTCTAAATTTTTTTTCATTAAATTGTCAAACTAGATAATACAAGTTTTTGACCACTTTAGTGGTAGTTTAAGGTTGGCACTGTTGAGTGCTACTCAACAACTTTCAACTCATTGTGTCTCAACAATTATAATAATAGAAATGTCAATTATTAAATAGAAAAAATTTGGATTTGAAATATTATATTGAAATGATTATAATAAATAGATACGTTTGACTAACAAACAAATTAATTTATGAAAAACAATTATAATTAACGGTAACAAGAACAATTTTACTATAAAAAACAATAATAATAAAATTAATTTTAAAAAGTCTTATAACTTGTAATAAACATATAATAATTAAGTAATGTTTAATCTAATAAAATTGAAAAAGTTAATCCAAATTAGAAATAAATACTTCAAACGAGAGTGCCAAATAAATAATGTAAATATGCTTGATTATTTCCATTTTTAGTTATGATATATGTCCTATATGAGGAACTAGTTTTAGTGAGACATATTAGGTAAGTTGTGTCATATGTATCCAATAAAGGTAAATTATTTTATTAATTTTATTAAAATTTAAAATAAAATTTCATTATATAACATTAATATAATGAAACAAAGGTCCCCATATATATCACATGTATTCGGAAAACCTATGATCGACATGCATCTCTCCAAACTATGTAGCCACCACTCAAATAGCTTCCTTTCATTGTCAAGTTGAATGGTCGTATAACCATTAATCCTTACCCAAAGTTTTATAATTATAAGTTGATTGAGTCTTATCTCGATTAGCATGAATATTATTATTAATATAGGAAGATATGGGTTCGAGTGTGCTGAAACGCATTATCATCCTATTTATGAGTTGAAAAGGGATTATAAGTAATCTTAAATATTGTATGAAAAATATATATAATTGTTAAAAAAATTTACAATTACAAAACTAAATATAATTAGATACTTTTTTTGTATAATGCTATAAGAAAAAGAATAGAAAAATGTAAACTATTGGTAAAAATATCATAAAGACTTTTGTATTGAAAGTTGGATTACGTTTTTTTCTCTTTTACTAAAAAAAAAAGTAAATTGATCTTTTTGTTAAAAAAATCATTCATTTCTATTATTAAAAATTGGTTCATGTATATCAGCATGAGGTATATGTGGCACGTCACATGTCATTGTTTGGTTATTTCGTCAATTATGCTAATTTTTATAACAGTACAAATGGATAAATTTTTTTAACAAAAAGAACCAATTGACTCTTCGATCTAACGTACAAGGATTAATTTATCAATTTTTAAGTAGAATGGACAAAATGCAATCTGACTCCTAATATAAGAATTAACCTCTATGATACTTTTAGCTCAAATTATTTATGGTGGGGACAAAAATTTCAATTTATTTATAATAAATTATTTGTTGCTGGACCTCAACTTAAAAAGCATGTTACAAGTTGTTTATGTAGCTTTAAAAGAAGATATTATTTGTATTTATATTGATATTGAGATCCTAATTAGTTTGATGGTATAGTCAATGTCTCCCCCCAATTTGAGAATTAATTAACTGAGTTTTCGCAAACATGGAATTCTGCCTCAAGAAATGATAATAATTAAGCAAAATCAAACTTGACATTAATTGAGAACAAACAACATTAATAATCAAACATGACATTAGGCTGAGGTAATTGAACCGACATGCCTAGTTATTGAACTAGAACAAATATTACAACGACAATTGTTGAATGGCAAAAGAAAAACCCTAATATCCAACATGAAAAACCAACAAGAAACACTAGAAATGAAAGTAACTTAGACCAAACATTAGCCAACAACATGATAATATAACTTTTTTATTCACATTTGAAGCCTGGAGGAACCTCCTTCTGACATGCACTAAGGATTAGACTAAGAGAAACTGGAATGTTGAGGTTGATTCCAAGTACATTGGCTTTAATGGCAGTGCAAAGGCAAAGGGCAGCTTCCAAATCAGCCAATCCTTGAAGCAAAGCACAGCATTTGCTGGAAGGAGGGGTTCCAACAATCACGTTGACAAGTCCAAGCACGTCAGCACAGACACCGAGCTTCAATGTGTCCTTAGGGCAAGAAGGTGGAGGGCATGGTGGAGGTTTGGGTTTGCATGAATTGCAAGCAGTGGTGAATGTTGAGTGGAAAAGAAGAGTGAAGAGCAGAAAGAGGGCACAGAGTTTGTAGGAAGCCATTGCAGGCAGGCAGGCAGAAGCAGAAGTGAACTGTAGTCTGTAGATATGGAAGGAGTCAGTGGGTAAGTGTAGCACCAGAAGTAGCTTTTTTAAAGGAAATTTCTGAGGTGGCTGTTTAAGGGAATCTGATTGAGTGGAAGAGAGTGAAAATGGATGATATAATTTAGCAGTTGGATTTTATTTTATTTTTGTAAGCTTCTGGGTAATGAAATCTATGGACAGGTTTTCAGTCAAATGGAAAAATATGTGTTCATTAGCGGTGCTCTAAGTGGACGCAAATGGAAAAATACGGTACTGTAGATTTTACTCTTAATTTCTTCCTTTTATTTTCATTGTCTTTATATACCAAATTGGTGAGAAATCCAAAGAGTAAATTAAATTACAGTATTCTCTCTTCTCTGGATTCAGCAGTGTACAGTTTGGATTCTTGTGAAATTTTGATGCTTCTTTTTACATCTCACCTATAACGCATGTTTGTCTAAATTTCGTCTCTTTCGAAATATAAAATTAAATTTTTATTTAAATTAGTTTATATTTATAAAAAATTAATTTAAGCTTATTTTTAAAAAAATTTAAAAATTATATTTCATATATTTTTATTTATTGAAATTTTTTATATAGTTATCTTAACACTATTTTAATGTTTATATTAAATTAGTATTATATATTTAATATAAATTTATTTTTTAATGTATTCTAAATTACATAATACATAAAAATAACATAAATATAAAATATTATAAATTTAAAAACGGATTAGACCAAGCTCAAGCCTTGAATGTTTAAGCCCAAACCCAATTCATACTTCAAACGGGTCTAATTTTTTTTTGTCTACACCAATTTCTCAGCATAGTATTTTTACCTGAACCCTTTTAAATTTTAAACAAACCTTTAAACTTAAACAAATAATCCGCCCCATAAACAGGTTGCATTTATGAATATTTAATTTTACATTCTAAAATAATAGAATAATGTTTGTATATAAAAAAAAAAAATTTAGTCGGTATGGGGCGATATCATATCTCTTCTTCAAATGATTTTACTTCATTTTAATAATTTGAAACTTTTTACAATTTTACCTCTCTTTTTTTTTTTCCATAAATCAAGATGAAATAACAATAAAATTAGTGATGGAGAGCAGAGATTTTTAAGCTGTTTTTTTTTACTCGTTTTTAGGCTTTGTTCTCTTTCTTTATAAAAAAATAAAAATTGATGAATCAAAATTCTCTAATTTTTAATATATTCTTTCAAATAACACAACAGTTTAATGTTGTGTCCATTATAATTACATATTGTCTATTAATTACATATATAATTAATTTACTAGAGAAACGTATTTATGTATCAATAAAATAAAATACTGAATTTTTAAAACTGAATTTTTAAAAGTTAGAAAATATTCAACTTTACTTACCAACAATTATAAAATTGGAAATTAACTGGTTACACAAATCGAAATTTTTTTTATATCCAGGTTTAAGTCTTCTTGAACTTTTTACTTGAAAACTTAGTTGTAAATTGAACAAGAATATTTTACTTGTAACAGTTCTGCATTGAAATAGGTCTCACACGAACAAGCTTTTTATTAAATAGATGTTTAATGGGTTGCATAAATACAATCAATGTGAACATCTAATTCCTTGAAAATAGCCTGCAACTAAACTTTCACTATAGAATAAAGTGATAGAGATCTTCTTAATACGAACATCCTTTTGAGTTCAAATCTCTTCAAAATTAGAAAGTTCAATCACATTGAAAGTCTTAATAACATCTTTGTTTGACTTGATTTTCCATATTTTGTTATCATTGAAGTGTTGTTAAAAATTCTCCAACAATTTTTATAAAAAAAAAATACCAACCAAATATGATGAATTTTATTGGTTTGTCACTTACAATTATAATTACATTTGACCCATGTAAGTGATATATTTTTAAGTAATTTTTAATTTTAAACCTCATGTGATGACTTAATTGTTAAAATATTTATTGTTTTAAGTGTAGTTTAGATTTAAATCGAGTTTTACCTTTTTTTTTTTTTTTTTTATAATTCATCAAATAATAAGATTTGGTATTATAACCAAATAAATAAAATAAAATGACATAGCCGATTGTATCTAAAATAAATCAACTTACAATAGAATGAACTATTCACATTTTATATAATAATAATAATAAAAACGCGTGATCTAAAATATAAATACGAAGAAAAGGTGCTGTGATTTTTTCCCCCTATCAAATGGATTCCAGCTCTTGGGGATTGCGACAATAAACATGAAACGTTTCTTGTCAACTTGTCGTGTTTTGTGCGGTATTGATTCATATTATTTTTCAATAATTGATAGCGTTTGTTGTATGCAGAGATAGCATCACATGCAAGCAAATCTCATTGCCGGACCAAAGGATGTTGATTGAAATGGTGGGTGCCTCCACCTTGATTGAACGTTTAAGCCCCTGTTTCGGTCCCTAAGACGTCTCTATTTAGGCTTGTTGAGGTGGGAAAGTATTTCAAATGTTATTCTCCGAATAGCTGATTTGAATTGTCGAAAATATTATTTTTAGAGTGTCTATAATCGATTTTAATTTCAGTTTTTTTGTCTTCCTATTCTAATAAGAATCTTAAAGGATTTATGAAGTTTAGTGAGAGCACCCAATCAATTAAGGAAATATTTTTAGCAATTTAATCTCAATAGAATTTGAACACATAACATTTGATCTTTTATTAAACTCCGCGGACCTCTTTAAGTTCTCTTAAATGGGCGCAAAATAAATACCTAAAAATAATATCTTCACCGGTCGAAGAGACTACAAAGCTCTACAATAAGGAAAAGTTTTATTTTTCCTCTATGTTAAGGCGAAGCCAGAATATTTTTTTAAGGGGTGAATAAAATTTTAATTTTTTATAGTCTATATATTTATGGTTTTTAAAATATTAAATCAAATTTTTATAATTTTAGAGTGATAAAGTGTAATTTTACTTTTACTAATTTAAAATTTTAAAAAAATTTAAAGGACCTAAATAAAAATATTCCATTTTAAGAGGTAACAGCCTTTGTCAACCCCTAGATTCCCCCTCCACTCTACGCTATAAAAGTTTTTTTTCTTTAGATATTGGTTTCCTTTGTTACTTTATATATTATTTCAAATTAGTTTAAAATAATTTTAATTAATTTAATTTGATTTAATTATCAAAATATATTTAAATTTAATAATTAAAAATACTTAATATTTAATTTAATTATTTAAAATTTAAAATTTATATTAATTTATTAACTTTTATATTATATTAAAAAGAATATTTTTGAGTAATAAATTAAATATTGAACGTACAATAGAAAATGAATTTTTAAAATGTGATGTAAAAATATTTAATGTAAAAAAGATATATTATAAAAATTTTCGTTGCTATGTATCTATATTAATAGTATTATAAATATAATATTATTATACAACTGGATTTTTTTCACGATACGAAGTTTGGTATATATCAAAACTCTAATATTTATTAGAAGTAAGATTTTATATTATTTATACTTCTTATATCTATAAATATAGGCTTTGAAAAAGTATTGCAAATATGCTATTGATTAATAAAAATACGTACTTCCTTTTGCTTTCATATTTTTTGTTCTTTTACTTTCTTTATTATTTATTTTGTAACATGTTATCAACCCGATTCTTTTTTAAACTTTCTTCTTAAGTTATTTCCCGTAGCTCAAACAACATTTTGGAAAAAAAAAAATCTCTAAACTCACCAGGCAAAATTTTGAAAACAAAAAATATTTCCTTAGCCCACTTAAGTCCCTTTTGGATGAACATTTACCTTCAGTACAGTGTGTTTATCTTTTTCTTTATCTCATGTTACAATATCTAATTCCATCGCCACAACTATTTTTACACTAATCACAACTAAATGTACCACTCATCCAAAGTTTTTCATCCCTTCCCCTTAACAATCCACCTACCCTACAAACATTTGAGATTTATCCTCAAGTATTTATATAAATGATTGCTGCCAGAATAGAAAAGAATTTTAAACTTGCCAAAAAGCAGAAATTGAACCTGTGTCCTATTAAACCTTTCATTGTCTTCAACCGCTCAATCATTCTAAACTTATAATCCATATGCCCCAAGACATTTATAAAAAAGTTTACATCATATTTATTTTTCGCCATCTTAGATGCAAGATGGGGGGATTTGTTAGAAGGTTCTTTTAATATTTTATATTTTTGATTTATTTTAATTTTATTTCATGATTAAATATGATTGATTTGATTAATTTATTTTATTTTTATCTTTTCGAAGATGGTGAAAGACTTAATCTCAACATTGGTTTTGGTTCTTGATCTTGAATTTTATCGAGTAAATTTAAACTGGTAATGAGCTTCGACATATTTCATAAGGTTTATTAACGAGCCTTTATAGTATATTATTTTCAAATGATTTTTTAATGTCGTATAATATTTGAAAAAAATCTGAATACTATTTTCTTATTTAATATTTTAAAAGAATGAATTTTGGTAGAATATATTAATACCATGTTTGTTTATATTTGAGTACATATTCTTTTCTTATCAAATATTCTTTGTTTAAAAATATATATATTGATTCCCGACTTAAATGTAAGTTTTTGTTATATTGATTCTTTTTAAATAAAAAAAAAATCTATTGGAACGTTTAGAAATCTGGCCTACTAAATTTGTTGCATTCCACGTAGTGAATGCAAGTATAAAAAAAAAAATTGGACGTAATAAGTGGCATGATAATAACTACTAGAAGTAGAAACATAGTAATAAATAAGAGAATAATGAAAATTTTTAAGATAACCTTTCAAAGGATAGAGATAACGTATTTTATTAATGTTATATAATTATGAGAATTCTTAAGATAACCATTCAAAGGATAGAGATAAATTATGTTATCAATATTATATGAAATAGCATTGGTCACATACCTGCTGTATGCCCAAATATTTTGTAATAATGAATAATATCATTACAAATAGAAAATATTTATCTTATTTAGCACTGAAACAAACTAATAGTAATACTATATTTGATAGTACAAAATTAGTTGAAAGCTCCTAAAGAGCTAATATATCAATATCTGAAATATCGAAATTTGTGATGATTTATGCATTTGTTTTAAAAGATATTCACTGTAGTGGATTTCATATTGATATTGTGAATGAGGAAAAGATTATATTCAGTATGAATCACTTTTGTTATGAATATTTACCTTTTTTATTCTGAAAAGTATAAAGAAAGATTCGATTATTGAATTATATTTATCACTCTTGTTATTAAATTGAATTGGTTGTGATTATCTCTGTGGTCTTCCTTAGTCATCATCTCATGAAGGGTCAAAAGTAGAGTATTTGACTATGAAAAATCCACTTGAATTATGGAATAATTTAAAAGAAATATATGAGTAAAGAAAAATGATAATTATATTTAAATCTCGTTATGATTGGATGCACCTGAAGTTGTAAGATTTTAAAACTATAAGTGAGGATAACTCTAGTGTTTAGGGTGATTTCTCATATAAAATTATGTGAGAATAATATTACTAATGAGACCTTGTTAGAGAAAACATTTTCAACTCATCATGCTTCAAATATGCTCCCGTAGTAACAATATTGTGAAAAATGTTTTAAAAATTTTCTAAATTACTATCATGTTTACATGTGGTTGAATAAATAACAAGCTATTAAATAAAAAATAATGAAACACGTCTCATTAAATCTACTCTATTCTCTTAAGAGAATATTGCAATACATAATAAATTCAAAAGATATAATCTTGGATGTGGATGTGGTAAGTTGCTCTACAATAGTAAAAAGTGATAGCCATAATAATTATTCTCACCACTAGAAGTGAAAAAATGAAGATAATATGAAGACTGATAATAAGATTGATGTTAAAATTCAAAGAAACAGTTTCATTCTATATTACGACTTTAATTGTTGTGTATTTATGGAATGATTATGAACTTTGCTTAAATTTACACATTTATCTATGCAAAGGAAATATTCATTTGTGCAAATTTTAAAAATTGACAAATGCATGTGGTTTAGGCCATGATTTTAATTTATTGAGTTTAATGTTTTATATTTGGATGCTTCAAAGATGATATCTATACCTACGTCTAGACTTATTAATTTGCTATTTTATTCAATACAGTGTTGTATATCTATCTGTATAGTTAAATAACATGCGATGGTAAACTAGAAGTATACTTTGGTATTGTTGAATCACATCCACACTAAACCTTAAAGTTTACTAGTACAAATATATTAATTAGTTGACATGATCGATTAGATCATCCCATTCAATAATGGCGCGCCAAAATGAGAATTTACATGAAAAAAATTTCATTTTTCAGGTGTTACTTCTTCTCAAATAATATGAATTATTAAAACATCACTAACAAAAGTTGAGATTAAATCTCTTGCATTTTTTAAAGAAATATGTGCCATTTATCCGAAAATGAATATTTTAAAATAATTTTAGTAAATGCATCTTGAAGAAGTAGAATTATCATCGGTCTCTATGAATTCAACCCTACTTAATTCTATTTACAAGTTTATTTATAAAATGAAAAATTATGTTTTTAGGTTTTGAAAATTTATAAAAATTTAAATTAATGTGAATATATCTTAATCATTTATATATATATATATATATACATAGAATTAGGTTTCGTCCTCTACTTTTGGTGATAGTTCTCAGTAAAATAAGGTGGTGGTAAAAGGATAATAGGTATATTGGGTGGCTGTAGATTGAGACATGTGAACCATTTGAACCAAGGTATCTAAGGACCATATCTTCTTTTGCTTGCTTAAGGACCTAAGGACCATATCTAAGCACCAGTTCAACAACAACGTTTTTTGCCCTTTTATTATTCCTTTTTTTTTTTTTTTTCTGAATGTGAATTTCTGATCCATAATACACTAACCTTCTCTTATATTCTATCGTCCAAATAAATAAAGGAAGAAAATGATTTTCTTTTTGTGAGGACCCAAACCATTTTACTTTAGTGGTGGTGCCTTCTTCTAAGCTGATCAATGTGAAGCCATTTTCAGACCCACGACTGTTAGATAACCAATGTATGTATGTATGTATGTCTGTCGTATATGTATATGGATTCCACAATCTTTATGGTATAATTATTCTTTAGGCCCTTATAAATTTTAAATTAAAAAGTAATTTAATCCATGTCAATTTCGAGAAGGAGAAAATAAATATATCACTGTTAATTGTTTCTACTAATAGATGATCTTGTCAAATTGTAATATATGATAGTGTGGAATTATGGTTGGTTGGTTTTTAAAAAACTAAAATAAGTTAATAAAATATAGGATTCAAAAATTTTCAAAAAGTTATTTTGAAAAATTCAGTAAAATTTTCCAAAAAAATTCAAAATAAAAAAATTTGGATTTTCCAAAATTTTTATTAAAAATTATGTTCAATAAAAATTCATCAAAAAAATATTATTTACATTTTATTGTAATTGGTATAATATCACTTTTAAATTTGAATAACAATCATAAAATTCTTTGTCTAAATATAAAAAAATTAAATAAAAGAAATAATTTTTTAAATAAAGGATATTAGAAAAAAAGAAAAATTTATAAATAGTTAAAATTTCAAACGTTTCAAAAAAAATTGAATTTTCAATTTTTTATTTCTATCAAAATTTTAATTACTTTAATAATTTTTAATATCTGTTTTTCAAAAACTTTATTCTTCTTTCTTCTTTTTTTTGTAATTTTATAAAATTAATATATATTGATTTTTTAATAAAATTTAAAAATGATATTATACTATTTACATAAAATTTATCAAAAATCTTTCTTACATGAATTTTAATGAATATGATTTATTGTTCTTTTAAATTTTTAAAGAATATAAATTTCATGTATTGTTATATTCCTCAATCATTGAGACACCTGCCAACAGACCAAGCATCGTTGATCTTCTATTGACCTCGCTTGAGAAAGTGTTTCTCTTAACCACCCACCTTGAAAAGTTTACATTATGTTTGGTTGGGTGTAATAGGAATAGATTACAGCCCAATTCAATGGGCCCACCACTAAACCAATGTTTGGTTGGCTATAATGCCATTACAGCCTTATTCAATTCAGCCTCTATTCCCACTAAACACGCTGAATAGCATTCGGCGCCTTACTCACAGAATAGCCATTCAGAGTGTCTTAGTTTCAATTTTACCCTTCTTCCTTCCTCATGTCTGAAGCCTCTTATCTTTTTCGTTCTTTTTCCCATTTCCTTCCAGCCTTCTTGTTAGGGTTTCGATCGAAGAATAGGAAGCTATTGAATCCACTGCTAGAATGGAAGAATCCCCTGCACATGAAAAAGGACGTGACGGTTGGTTTAGGCTTTCTTTGGCCTGACTGATCGAAGGCGTGGTAGGCTTCTTTCGTGGAAGACCAGGCCCATTTCTCTTCTGTCTCTTCTCTAATTCTTCTTGCGTTTCTTTTTTCGAGAGTGGTGCTGCGAGATCAACCACGAGTTCGATTGACCCGTCTCTTCTGAGGTGCGCTGCATTGATAGGTCGTCGCAAGGAATTTCATTTTATCATCAGTATGCCTTGTGTTTCTTGTTGTTTGGAAGTGTGTTTTATTGTTTGCTTGGTTTATGGCTGTAGGGAACCTTTGTTGAAGGAGTAAAAAAGAAGAAGTTGTACTATCCCCTGCTCATGTCCTCTCTCTTATAACGGCTGGAGAAGGTAAAGCATGTTGACTTGACTTTCAATATCCAGATTTCAGAGACAAGTTGTCCAAAATTGAATTGGAAGATTTTGTAGAGAACTTCTACAAAACCAAGCTTCAGATCATTATGTTATCAAAACTGACACTATAATCTATTTTTCAGTTGGATAAAATGACTAAAAAATTTTAGATGTGTGTTTCTATGTGGATGCTCTCTTCATTGCATGCCTTGTCAATGTTCCTTATTTGAACTAGGGTCAATTTCCAGCTAGTAGTAATGAAATTTTTTTCATATTATGTGAATGGATTTCACTCTTTTAAAACAGAACACAGATATGTTGGATCAACAAACTTCAAATTACTCATTAGCAGGAGCCATACAATATTTACACTGCTATGCATTCTGTTACTCTGCATCTTTTAGAAGTTTCCAATACCCCTATTTTTAGTTTTACCACATTAAGATAAAAATATGTTTGCTAATACTATTTTAAGTGGTATTAACTGCAATCTTTATATCCAAGAATTTGCAAGAATAATGTTGATTCCCTGTTTTGAAATGTGGATTTTCTGTTACATGTCAAAGATGTATTCACGTTTGCCATTGTTTTGGTTTTGGATGGTTCATTTGATTAGTTGATTATTTCCTGTGACCAACTTATCTCCAGACAATAGAGATCAATTCATGTGGTGAAAATAGTGAAGGTGAAACAGTAAATCTCTCACAGCTGATACTAGTTTTAGGTTTTTTCGGTTATTTATGTTTTTAGTTATTTTTCTTATTTTTATTTGGTATGTTATTTATATATGCTTATCGTCTTTCCTGTTTTTTGAAGGGGCTAATACTTTATATTTCGAGTTTTCCATATTTTCATATTTTACATATACGTGCAGAACCTCATTGATCTGGCTGGTTCTGAGAGCTCAAAGGCTGAAACAACTGGCATTAGACGAAAAGAGGGATCTTATATCAATAAAAGCTTGCTAACACTAGTAACTGTGAGTCAAAATTTGCCATTTCTGTTCTGGTCTGCAATTAAGTTCTTTCTCTTTAATCTCTAAGTCATCAGTTCTTATATAGTATATTTCTGGTGTGTGTGAGTGCACTATGTCTGGGTATATTATTGGTTACTTGATTTAAATTCTATGGTAACTTTAACAAGTGCTTGCAGCGAATAACTATAGCCTACTAGCATAGCATTAAGCCAACTTCCTATTTGATATTCATTCTCACTTCTATAAAATATTGTTGAAATTGAAAGGGAGACACCAAAAATTTTCCTAATTTATTAGTGTAACTATTGATTGAATTTAGTATAATATGTTTCACAATCTTAATTTTCTTCTTCAAAGTGTGCTTGCTGAGATATTAGTTTCTTAAATTGTTAAGACAAGTATGTAGTAATAAGATATTTCAACCTAATACATAGATAAACTCATGCTTTTGTATCTACTGTCAAGTACGCTTTATTTTGTTTTCTGGTATTTTATGACCAGTAAAGAAAATACTAAGAGAAAATGCTACATGACTGGGCTAAATATATTTTGATTGTTATATTGTTCTGAATTTTTACTTGGATAAGGGTGGCTTTAAGGTGTATTGCCAAGATGTTGGACTGTGACATAAATTTTGGCGCGTACACTAGGATTGCCAAGTTTCATAATACCCTTTTATCAGCAGTATTTTAATATTTCAGTATTTTAGTATTTCAGTATTCTTTCTAGTCCCACATATTCACTTATCCACGAATGAGCATTGCTATTTCCTTTACAATATGCTACTGGAAAAGACAAATTATATTGAAGTTTTGTTTTTGGTATGATACATATCTTTTGCCAGCTATTCTACTTGTGATTAACTTATAATCTTTCACTTGTTGCAAATTATCTTATCACAAGAGAAGAACATTCAAAGACTTCAAGAACTTGTGCGGAGCCTTCAGCATCAACTTTTGCCTATTATTTTTTTAACTCTCTATTTAATTTAAAGATAATTTTAATTAAAACATATTTTTAATGTTTTATTTTAATTCTTAAAATAGTTATGTCAGGTTTTTCCCAATCAAGTGTTTCTTCTCAAAGTTCTCGAGGAACCAAAAGGAAATGGGTTCCAAAAGAAGATGCTACGTTGGTTGCTTGTATGGTCGACTTGCACAATGCTGGAACCTTTAATGCGGATACGAGATTCAAAGTCGGCTATTTAAATGAGTTAGAAAAATGTTAGAAAAAGTTTTACCCAATGCCATGTTGAAGGCTAAACCTAATCTTGAATCGAGGATTAGGACATTGAAAAAGGATTGGTCAATCTTTTATGACATGCTTAGTGGAAAAAACAATAGCGGCTTTGGTTGGGATGAGCATAGGCGGCTTGTTGTTGCTGAAGATGCGTGTGGAACTCATATATAAATGTAAGAATTATTTTAAGTCTTTATTATCTTATTTTGACAAAACTTATATCTAATATGAATTTCTCATTTTTATATAGTCATAAAGAAGCAGCTCAATTCAGATATCGGAGTTTCCCTTATTATGATCAACTTACTGCCATCTACGTAAAAGAATGAGCCACTGGAAAAGATGCTCAAACAGCTGCTGATATTATTGAAGAAATAAATGCTGAGGATGTAGCTGCTACAAATACTCATGAAGAAAGAAACGATTTCCATGGATCCGAGACTGATGTTTCTTTGGATGACATGGATCTTTTAGCTACACAACCGCAACCAGAACCGCAACCAACTAGAAACCAAGGTGATTCTGCATTTTTAAAGAAGAAAAAAAAGATTTCTGATGCAAGTGATTTTTCTACTTCATTTAATGATGTTGCCGTTTTATTGGCAGAAAATATACGAACCGTTGGCCTTGAAATCAATAAAAGTATTACCTCCGATGTGGTAATTCAACAAAAGTCAGAAATGACCATTCAAGAAAGTGCTCTGAAATTATATCCAACATTATGTGAAGTGGAAGGTTTGACTAAGGATGAACGCTATCGAGCATTGAGCAAAATTCCAGATCATCTAACACAAATGCTCATTTTCTTTAGTTTACCTTCTGCTGTACGATTGAAATGGGTCAGAAGATTTCTTGCTGACTATTAAAAATCATGGTTGTGTTGATATTTTGGTAACTTTTTGTGTTTGTAATATTTGGATGGTATAATAGCATGATAGAATGTCATTACAATGTTGTAACTTTTTTATGTTGTAAAATTTTAAAACATATGGATTATGACATATAAACTAACGAAATCATGTAACTTTTTGTTAATATATGAATATTATGCTTGGATGTGAAATATAATTCTCAAGTTATTTATTACTTTTTTAGCAATGAGTTATTTATTACTTCTAATATTTAATTATTTTTTATTGTAGAATAATTAAATTATTTGTTTCAGTAATGATATTTTAGCACATTAAATATGTATTGTAGTTTAAAAATAATAAAGTAGATTATATTTTTTATAGTTTTATATATTTTGATTTTTTAATTCATATAATAATAATTATATTAAGAATGTTATTAAATTATATTTTTTTTATTAAATTATATTTAATAATAATTATGTTAAAATATGGTTAAACTATTTATTATTTTTATTAATTTATTTTCAATAATAATCTTATTAAAATTTAATAACAATAACAATAATCACCTACCTTAAAAAAAATTCTGCTAAGGGTATTCTGGTCATTTTAGTTTTTTTCCTTATACTATTACAACATCATTCCATTCAACCAAACACAAGAATACTATTACAGTTCTATTCCATTCCATTCCATTCAACCAAACAGTTGAATTACTTATTACAGCTCTATTCCATTACAGTTCTATTCAATTACAGCCCTATTCCATTACAGTGAACCAAACGTACTGTTAATGTTGCAACAATGATCACAAAGGGTGTCTCTAATGCCCCAGCCATTCAAGTTTTTATGTTTGAAACCACCCATCAATTTCTCCCATTTCACATCATTAGCAACCCTTAATAGAAATTGTCACAGTTGTATGAGATAGTCCATCGCTTCACGGAGGGTGACTAAATGGACATGGATCAAGCCCAACCTTCAATTCTTGCAACCCATGTGTCTTAATTTTCCAAGCAATCATCCCCACTGCACCAATACCAACCTATTCCACATCAATATCAACCCCAGCATGGGACTCGTCCTCAAGTAGGTGATGAACGGGTCCAGCAGTATAACCCCTTGTAGCAACGGGGCAGGTAGGCGATTAATACTATAGGATCCCTTCGTCAATTAGGACCCATGCAATAGAGTCACCCAATTCAACACCATTGGGATAGAGTCCTATATAATCGTCACTGTTGTAACGGCCAAATTTTTAGTGATACCGGAAAATGTGGTTTCGAAACCCCATTTTTATAAATCGAGTCTGTAAATATTAAAAATAAATATTTATGGAGATAGTATAAAAATATATTAAAGATTGGTTGAGTAATTTTGTCGAATTTATAATTAATTAAGGCACGGAAACTAAATTGTAAAGTCCAATTGCTAAAGATTTTTAATTGACACAATGATTAAGGATTGAAATAGCAATTAAGTAAAGGTCTTAAAATAATAATTAAACCAATAATTAATGAATGTTAGTGGGATATGATGGCCATCTCCAATTGAAGTTAAAATGGTGATAATGTTAATTAATTAAGAAAATAAAGTTAATTAAGCCTTAAATTATCATATAAATAGGTGGATGAGTGGAAGGAAAGAGAAATTATCAGCTTTTCTTCCTTGCATGGCCGAATGTTCACAAGAAAGGAAAGGAGAAAAATCCTTCAAAGCTTTTGATGTTCAGTTAAGGGTTAGTTTTGCAATGTTTTTTAAAAATGTTTTTTAAAAGTGCTGTGGAAAATTGTTTTTGAAAAATTTAGTTTAAAATTTGAGTATTTATCATTTCTGTCAAAAAGTACTTTTGAGAAATAAAATGTCTATTTTAAACATGTTATTATCAAGTAACAAATATACATTTAAATAATATTTGAATTAGTTAATATTATTATATTTTAGTAAGAATATAAAAAAATTATTATAACTTCTTGTTAATATTTTAATATATAAAATATAAATTTTAAATATTTTTAAGCAATAAATATTAATTATTTATAAAATTTAATTAGAATATATAAACTATATTTTAAATATTTAAATATAACTATTAAATATTTGTAATTAGTATTTTAAAAATATTTTTTTTATTTTTAATTAATGATTTTAACACATTTGTAATTAAGTACCAAGAAAAAAAAGAGAAGTATTATGTTATTGTAGAGGTGAAAAAGTAATTAAGCACTAAAAGTGATTTTGAAAGAGGGAAAGTTAAAAATTTTAGCTAAAAATTTCAACCAAAAATAGCTTGTTCTGCACAGCTTTTCTTCCAAAAGTGCTTTTGGAGCCAAAAATGCTTTTGAAAAGAAATGCAGAACTGGCCCTAAGCAGTCACATTAGCTATTTGATAACATTAAAACAAAATCCTGAACCGTCTGATGTGCAGCTTGCTCTTCCGATGTTAGGGATGGAAAATCAAAGTATGGTATTAAAATCTGTCTTATGATGTACCCACCATAATATCATAAAAAGTTTTTTCCCCTTCCTATTAAAAAAAAACATTAACGGATATTTATTTTGTGTGCTTTAAATTTTTTTTTATCGTTACGATTGTTTTTATATTAATCGCAAATAAACGCACCATCCATTCAAATAAATCTTAAATGTGCAATAAACATGTCATTCACATGTAACAGATAAAAAAAGATACAGATGATATGGTATCACTATTTCATACAATCATTTCTATAAGTTACAAATACATAAATAAAAAATTAAGATATTGTCAAATTTCTATGAAAGTTTTAGGAATTGAAAGGTAATCGACATAATTGTTTTAGAAATTAAAAGATCATTCATAATGATTATTTGACGTCAATTTCAATAAAATCCAGATTATATTATTATCATAATGCTAAATCCTGAACTACTTGATTCAAGCCTCTATTTCGAATTAAAGTTACAAGATTTATTAAAGGATGTCTTTATTTGAAAACTTTAAATTTCAATTTCAACTATATTCATCACTACAAAAACTAAATACATTGAATTTAGAGGCAATTGTAGAAAAATGTATGGCAATTATGCTGAACATATTCTAATACTAAAAAAGAGATTGTAGTGATAACAAAGATGAGAGAATTTAAGACAAGATGGGATGGAAACTTATATATGTTGTCTATTTATAGGATTTTAACTACCATAAATTACAAATACATAAATAAGAAAATTAAGGTATTCCATAATTTTCATGAGAATTTTAGGAATTGAAAGATTATCCACATAATTATTTGAGGTTATGAGAATGAAAAGAACATTCACATATGAAATATTTACAATATTTCTCTTGAATGTCCATAAATGAAAATGTGTCTTATTAAAATTTTATTAGTTAAAATCATTTGGGATCGATAAAGACCTAATAAATGGAAGAGAGTATACAATTTCTCACTACAAGTTGAGTCATTAAAATCAGAAAAATTTAATGGGACAAAACATTGACAAAAAGAAATGAGTACATTGTTTTAAACTCCCCCTAATGACAACATCACATTACATGTTTGAGTCTACGAGTCTCAATATTGTATACTAGCCTTCCAAATGTTATAGTTGATGATGTCCTTCAATTGAGTTATATATGTTGTATTATCTATTGAAAACTTTGAAAGATTTCAAAAGAACTAAATCCAACATTCTTAAAGAAAGATATTGAGATCTTGTTTATAAGTCATTATCGATCATTTAGCTAGTAAGAACTAAGTTGAGGAGGTATAGTTGCGGATTAGGTCCAAAATACTAGTCTATATAAAGGTAACTTTATTATTCACAAGTCATTATTTTGATTTAATACAACTTTTTGAAATTTTGATGTAATTAACTAGTCCTACACTTCAAAAGTCTTCCCCTAGTTCCTGCAGCTTGTTGATAATCCGGAGTGCATCTCCTTCCAACAAATTCTTCGATACCTAGTTTGTAGAGTAGATTCAAGACCCTTTTTTTTTTTTCTTTGCTGTCAAAGCCTCTGCTGACTCAAGGTTAGTGACCGTCCCATGCTTAACAACTGCGCAAGCCAACACAAATCTATTACAGTCTCTTATCAAAATGCCTCCTCCACCAGCTTTAGTTCACCATCAAAACTCCCATCGAAGTTCGCTTTAACGAAGTCCGGAGGAGGAGGCTTCCATTTTTGCATAGTAGAAGCCTATTTAAGCGCTGACCAATAGCTATTCATTTTTCTAAATTATCCCAGTAGCTTTTGATGGAGTTCATTAGATTACCGACCGTTTGCTTCTTTAAACCATTAATCTCCTTGTTCCTTACATTCCATAAACCCCAATCCATCATAAAAGAAGATGGAATTGCTCCTTGTCAATGGAGTTGGTCGTTGATTCCAGCCAATCCACGCCATTACTGGTTTCAGATTCCACAACCTCGGTAGGGAACCTGCAAGCTAGCAAAGCTAATTTAGCATTACTACAGTCCTTCAAAGCAAGCATCTTACGTTTACAGCTAGCGTCTGGACTATTTAAACGTCTCGGCAGTAAGGAGGACTTCCAGATTTTCTTATGTGGGCCAAATCTCGAAATTCTTTCGGCCATGGCTCTATAAGCACCTCCAAAATGCAAAATGTACTTTGGGAAATCTCTCTCTAAACCTATTTTAATAAATAATATTAAAATCTACAATACCAAAATAAATAAATAAAACCCTAATTTTTAATTTTTAATTTTTAATTACAGAAATAGATTTTAAAATTATATATAAATTTTGGTCAAATATGTAATACTATACATAAATTATGATTTTGTGTAATTTTACACATGAAATTTTGATTTGATTCTATTTTCACAAATTATTGAAATAATTATCAATATAACATCATTTTATGTTTGTATATTGCATACATAAATAATTATATTTATCTAATATGAAAAGAAAATGATATATTTATTTCTTTAAATATATATATTTAAAATTTTAAATCACAATTAAAATTTTATGTATATATTTAAACCACAATTAAAATTTCATATGTATAATTACACCAAATCAATTCCATCAATTAATTTAATTTTAATCGAAATTTTAACACTCTAATGTTACATATCTTATTTAACATTATTTTAACAGTAAAAACATGCTTTTAAAAAGTCAAAAGCAACAAGGAGGGCCCTTACTCTGAAGATTAGACACCATAGTATGGTCACATATATCTAGATTGGAGCATTTCAATCAGCCTAGGCCCAACCTTCAGTTTAAATAGAGTGTGAATTTGAAAACCCAACCACCCACCCTTTTATCTTGTTTAAATGATGACAATAGGAATGAGTAAGGTTTCCACGCTTAACATCTGGTTTTTGATAATTTAGCCATCTCAGCCTGCAACTCTTTCCACTTCTCCTCAACCCTAAGCCATAATAGCAGAAATATTAAGAAATAAGAAACATCTTATTAACATGTATATAGTTCAACTTAATAGATTCTATTTTCATCTGATGAATGATTGGTGATTTCGAGTTTAAGTTATCTGCTCGTTTTGCAAGTAAATTTTATTGGCCTTCGCCATGGAGAGCTATATAATGAATTAGGAGAGTCTTCCTCTGTAGACCAAATTCCTCTTCAACATGGCTTTTTAGATTTTTTTTTAAATAATATTTTATCTAAAAATATTTTTTTTTTTTTTTTTTTTTACTTTTAGAATTAGAATTAAATTCACAATTTTTGTAAATTATTTGAGGTTATATTTATTGATTTTTTTAGAATTAGAACTAAATGACCAAATTTGTAAAACATTGAGAGTTAAAGTTTTTTTTTAAAAAGTAAATTTATTAATTCATTTGTTAAATTAGTTAAATTTTTAGATTTAAGATCAAAGTGATGAAACTTGTAAATATTTCAGGATGAGTTAAATTTTAAATTTTGAAAACGTTGGCGTTGAAATTGAAAGTTTTTGAGTTTTTAAGTTGAGTGACTAAAATAGAATGTACCCAAAAGTTGGGTGACCACCCCGGGAATTTACCCTTAATTTTATATGTTATTGTATAATTTAGAAAGGACAATAAAAGAAAGACAGGCGAAGAAAACAAATAATAAAGCGCCAAACGTGGGTTATTTCCTTCTCGTTGAAAAACCGAATCAGTCAAGTCAGTCTCCGTTTTCACCTTTTCTTTTTTCCGCCAAAAATTACAGCTTCAATTATTCAATGTAAAACTTTTACCCCAACCCCCACACTTTAAAAATATACTTTTAAAATTTTAATTTTTTATTTTAAAAACCAAAATCCAATTAATTTTTGTTAATTTTAAATATATATTATTAATTAAATTTTAATTTAAAATTAAAACTTTAAATATCATATATTCAAAATTTAACAAAAATATTTATCAAAATGTTATCAATTAAATTTTAATTTTTAAATTAAATAAATAAAAGTTAATTTTCAAAAATCAGTATTGGAGGCATATTTTAAACCTAACTTTTATCAGCCAGCTAATTAATTCGAAGTTTGAAAGACAACGAAAAAGAAAGCTTTTTTTTTTTTTTTTCTTTTAAGGTTTTTTTAGGATTATCTAATTCCTAACAGCTCAATCATTATCAAAATCAATCAATTAAAAATAAAAAAATAATAAGAATAAGCAAGAAAGGAAGGAAGGAAGAAAGGAAGTTCATTCTTAGGTAGGAGGAGAAGAGCAGCTAGCTTGAAAAGAGTCGCTGTCTTTTTGATATATCAGCCAAGGTTTTGAATTTTTAGATGGCGATACTATACGCGCTGGTTGCGCGTGGATCGGTGGTGCTGGCGGAGTTTACGGCGGCGTCTACGAACGCTAGCGCGATTGCCAGGCAGATTCTAGAGAAAATACCTGGAGAAAACGACTCTCACGTTTCGTATTCACAAGATCGGTACATCTTCCACGTCAAACGCACCGATGGACTCACCGTTCTTTGTATGGCTGACGAAAGTGCCGGAAGTATGTCAATAACCTCTCTCACTTCTTCTTTTTTCTAATGGAAATTATTGTGAATGTTAGTTTCCATTCTTTTCTACTGAAAGTGAAGCTATATTAGATTGATGCGATGCGCTTGTGTTTCAGTTTCAATTACTTTTCTAAGTACTATTTGTTTGTTTCAAGTTCTGAATTAAAGGGTAATTGGAGATAAATACTATGAAATTTAGAAGAAAGTGAAGTTTAATGCTTGTTTGACAATCTAGGGTTTGATTTGAAGTTCAAAAGTGCAATCTAAATTTTCTAGAAGTTGAAAATTGGTAAAAAAAAAAAAAGGGATTTTTCCTCCTGATCATGTCTTTTCAGCAATAATAGCAATGGGTAATGCTATGTTCCAAGCAATTGTTGCTCATCTTCTGATTTTGAAGGATCCCTTCTGGTGTTTATTGCTGAGTTGCAAACAGAATATTTATGTTCTTCAGAACAGTCTTATGATTTTCCACTAATCATATGGAGAATTTTAGCTAGAATTTGTTTTGGTTTGTAAGCTAAGTTACTTAAACTGCTGTGAGTGTCGGATACAGATATATTCAATTTTTCTCTACTTTTCTTTTTATGTTTTTGGAGTCTCGTATCCCCTCATGTCTGGATATGACTTGGAACTAGTGTTCTAGTAAGTCAAGAAAAGGATAAGTCAGAGAAACATGGTTTGCGAGTGCTTTTCCATTTTTTCTCTTCTTGCTAAGAAATCTATGGTCCAAACTTTTCTGATAATAAATTGTTTGAATATGGCGGATGTGTTTATTGTATCTTTTGCAGGGCGCATTCCTTTTGCATTTCTTGAAGACATTCATCAGAGATTTGTGAGGACTTATGGCCGAGCTGTCTTTTCAGCCCTTCCTTATGGCATGAATGATGAATTTTCAAGGGTTTTGAGTCAACAAATGGAATACTACTCGAGTGACCCTAATGCTGATAGGATAAATCGACTAAAAGGTGAAATGAGTCAGGTAAGTTTTAAATTCTTTGAAGCTGGTTATCAATTCTTTTATTTCTAGATTCTCATTAAAAGGTTCTTTTCGTGTTCAATCCGAGAACAGTGGTGTTCATTTGAGTGCACAAGGATGAACTTTTACCTACTTCAAGGATTAACTATATTGTTGTTTGCATCACATGGAATATCAATTTTCCTTTTTGATCTCTATTACAGACCATTTAACATGTCACATTTAAGGTGATCCTTAGATTTAATTGTCACCTGCAGTTATTGCCTTTTCGATCAAGGACATTCAACTTATATGTTTTGTTTTCTTTTTCTTTTGAGACCATGCTCTCATGATGTTTTTTGTACTCAAATAGGTGAGAAACGTAATGATAGAGAATATTGATAAAGTTTTGGAGAGAGGTGATCGGTTAGAATTGCTGGTTGACAAAACTGCCAACATGCAAGGAAATACCTTTCGCTTCCGAAAGCAAACTCGCCGTTTTAGAAACACAGTATGGTGGAGAAACGTCAAACTTACGTATGCTTTCTGAGCCATTTAACCTCACTTTTTTATGTCTACATGAACAGTTAGCATTCTTTGTAAATTTGCTCCTGGAAATAGAAGAGGTACTAGGATTAGATGAATTTATCTCTCACTAACTTGCTTTGCACATTGCAGGGTTGCTCTAATAATCCTCCTCCTAATAATTATTTATGTTGTGCTGGCTTTTGTTTGCCATGGGATCACACTACCTTCATGCCTAAAATGAGGTCAAGAGCTTGAGATTCAAACTCCTTCGGTACTTGCCCCTTTTCCTCTTGCTTATAGTTTTATTTGTTTGATTTTAGTTATATATAATGTTTATGTTGAGTTGAGTTGAGTTGATTTTATTGTTTATTTATTCAATGTGAAGAGCTAGAACTGTCATGCTTGTTCCTGTGTTACCATGTTTCTTTTAGGAATTCGAAATTGTTTGGTTTTCTTTTGAAGACATGGCTTGATTACTCGAACTTTATGGTGTGTGTGTGTTACTTTTGGGTTAAAAGTCTATATTTTTCTTCATTGCTACTCCTATTTTGTATGTTTTTGAAGTTTTTTTAGTTATACAAACAGCATTAGACTGATGTGCAAGTTGTTTACAAATGTTTATGCGAACTCAACTGCTTGTTATCAAGGTATGCCCTTTGGTTACATGCATTACAAACATCATGGGAGCTCACTCAAAAAAGCTGTAGATTGTAAAAATGCAACAAGTTTGATATTTAAATTTTGACATGTCCCTTTATTTTTCTTCATGATCTTTAAACTTCCTTTCTCATGAAAGGGCAGCCGCGGTTTTTCAAATTATGAAAATGAATTATGAAATTACTTGTCCAAGGAGTAAATGTGGTGTTTCTCAAAGTTTGACTGTCTCAAAGCTTCAAGCGTATCTGCAATCAATGTTCAGTTGAACTAAAAAGGCTGTCTTGTTGACTAAATGGAGTGGCAAAAATATTTGAATTCAAGTTTTTAGTTGATATCGGCTTTGGGTTTGATTCCTAGATAATTCTTTACCCTCACCCTTTATATATTAAGGTCGTCTCCCTCCTCACAGAAATAACTTGTTTGAAAAGAGCTTCCCTAAACCAAACATTCTTCCTTGTATATAAGGACCTTGGCAAAAGTGTTATGGAGGTTCTTATACTATGAGTCGGATTATATTTTGTTCTTTCTACTCAAAAAATTGGTAAATTAATCTTTATATATTAGGTCAAAGTGCAAATTGGTTCTTTCTATTAAAATTTTGATCTATTTGTATTGTTAAAAATTGACATGATTGACAGAATAACCGGACAAAGACATTTTACGTATAACATGTATCTTATGTCAACGTTCATGAACCGATTTGTAATAACAGATGAAAATTTTAACAAAATGATTAGTTTACTTTTTGAATTTTTGCTCATTTTTCTAGAAGAATAATGCAATCTGACTTTTATTCAATAAATTTTAAGCGAGTACATTGAGACTCACAAGCTTCAAGTGTTCCAAACAATAAACTGGGTTATACACATGAATGCCATTGGTCAGTCAGTCGACATGCCTGCGCTTGAAATCTTTACACTGTTGATGTTAATCAAGAACAATCACCTCGAATTTACATCGTGTTTTCTGTTCAAAATGCACTGCAGCTTCCCTCAGGTGTTTCATGCGAAGAGCTAAACCATATTTATTTAAAAATTCCTTGAAATGGATTCAAGCTGTCGTTATCTTGAATAGGAGTGATCATTCCACTGGAAAATGCATCCTATTAAGTAAACCAGAACCGTTTGGAGTCTTTGTACTGAAAACCAACCTTAGTGTAATTTATATTCTTTTAATTTCATTAATTTTTTTTATTACTAACACATTTAATCTAATTTTGTGAAAGTGGACTTATTATGCAGATCTGACTTATTTTCTAAACAAAACTAGTTCTGGGTCACTTGCCTATATTAAGTCAATTTTTTCATAAGAATTAATTGAAGTGACTGAATTTATTAATACTAGATGTTCAATAATGTAATTTGATTAAACTAAAGGTTCAAAATTGATACTAAATTAAGTGATCTAAAATGTAGGTTGCTCGACAACTTTGTTCTACTTCTTTTAATTTCTTCGGATCCTTCATTGCATGATTTACTACAAACAGAAACAATGACGAGCCGTAAGAAAAACCTCTGATACAGCAATTTGCAATGGTTTGCACTGATCTGTAACATTAACTTGTGGTGGGCTTCGTAGCTTGAATTTAAGCAATGCTCTACAAGTTATTAATGGACACGGAAGCCATTCAAATGAACAATGTCAAAGACAGAAGGAAAGTATTTTTGTAATAAATGTTAATCTTCAGTCACATATTGGACTTGTACAGTGAATGAGGGCTGAAATATGTAATAGGCATTTCCATTTCAACAACCATATCGGAAGCATATTCTTGACTAAGCAGATTTATCCCTCTCTTTGAATCTGGATTGCATTTTGCTTTTCCTTTTATATTTCTTTTATATGAGACGAAAAATTGATATGATTTAGAACTTATCCATTAAAAATGAAATGAAGATACTTAAATTTGCTTCGACCAACTCAAGGATGCATTCCCTGCTTATTTTCGAATCGAACTTTGAATGATCTTATGATACCTTTACAGCAGTGAAGGTGTGCAAATTGATATATTTACGAATTTTAAATATATGTTTCCTCTGTATATAAGGTGTTTGGGTCTTCCAATTGCAACTGTCATCGAATTTTAAAAATTTAGTTGAATAAACAATTTATATAGATTTGAGAACTTTACAACCCACTGACTCCTTGATTCTTCTAATTACAACCTTTTTCTTTAGAAATAATTAATTGATGAATTGAGAACTACCCAGGAAATTCAAATTCAACATTTCATGGCTATATTCTGAAACATCATGCCAGTGAATCTCGAAGTTGAGGGTCCGATTATAGCTTTGGGGTTGATATATAAGAAGATGGCGACTCAGTGGGATAACAATCGTGGGATTGTCTTCCGACTACACTTGGACTTCTCCATCCAAATTAAATACCACCAACTTGACCTTTGATCATGGTGGAATTTGACCAAATTCAAAGAAATGTTGGCACCTGAATAGCCAACCATTTAGGTCCACTCCATTAAATTTAGGAAGATCAATCTTGGCTTGGCGAGTGGCAAAATACTAAGCCCTTCCTCCTAATGCTTAAGGTGCCTGTGTACGAGGCTGTTATGTCATTCTGGAGAGTAGTAATAAAGTGTTATTGATTCTATTTTCTTCCGATCTACGAATATGCTCTACACCATTATTGGTGCTAAGATGGAGGTTTGATACCATCTCGGCGTAGGCAAAATGACTTAAGAGTGCTAATGGTTTGACAAAAACCGCAGGATGGTTCCAATTCAAATTAGGTAAAATATTTAAAAGATTTATATTTGATTTACCCATGGTCAAAGTCAGAATAATTTTGTAGGGAGGTACGAATGAAATTTTAATTTTTTATATTTATCAATTTTAAAGGATTAAATTTAATTTTTATAATTTTAGGGAGCCAAAATGTAATTTTACCTTTACTAATTTAAAATTTTAAAAAAATTAAGGAACCTAAATGGTAATTTTTTATTTTAGGGGGGTCGGGCCCCATGCCAGCCCCCTTAAAATCGCCTCTGGATTTATCGATAATCTTCTAAAATTCCACACACAGTCACTCGTAAAATTATATTATGCCATATCATTAAAAATGAAGTTAAGGGGGTCAAGATTCATATAATTAAATCAAAATTTTATCATTTTAAAAGCTAAAATGTAATTTTACTATATATTAAAATATAAATTTATAACTTTTGAAGGGATTAGAACATAAATCTCCTATTTTAAGGGGTCAAGACCCTTACTTATTCCGGGCATCGAGTTCACCAAAAATTATTCAAAATTCGAATATAAAATTGACATCAACCGATATATCATTTATGATTCAATGAGTAATAAATTGACTTAATTCTCAATTTGGCCCCTAAAGTATACTTGTTTTCCCACTTTGATATCTAAACTTTTTTTGTCCCAATTTGATACCTAAAGTACACTCAATTTCTCAATTTGGTACCTAAAGTATGCTTCCATTATATTTTGTAGTCCATTTTTTGGAAGCGTCAATTTGGGTCTTTATGTAAAAAAAAACAACAAATAGTTTCTTTTATTAAATGTATATACACATTTAAAAATATAAAAAATGAAAATAAATATATAAAACTTGATAAAAATATTTATAAAATCTAGAAAGAAATATAATTTATAAAAATAAAATTTACAAAAAATTATAATAATTGAAAAGAAATTAGTAGAAACTAATAATATTATTACAAAACATGTAAAAAATTGTAGAAAAACAATAAAAAGGTCTAAAAATATTTTTTATATAATTATAAAGCTCTAAAAAGGTAGTTAAATTTCAAGTTTTTTTTTTGCAATTACTTGAAATATAAATACATTTTTTAAAAATTTTTATAACAATATTCATTTTTATATATTATTTTGATTTTTAAAATTTAAAATTATATATTTTAGAATTTTATAAAAAATATATTTTTAAATTTTTTTTATATATTATATATGATTTTTTTACATTTTTAATCAATATAATATATAATACTAAAAATTTTTAAAAATGACATGTGATGTGTTCTAATAGCAACACGTGGATGATCGACAAGAAATCAAATTAAAAAGTACTTTTAATATTTAAATATTTAATGTTACAATTTTCTATTTTTATTTTAAATAAATTTAATTATTATGTTACTTTTTATTATTATTAAGTTTGCATGACGCTTTTTCATTAGTTAAAATTACCTACAAACTTTTTCAAAATATATATATTAACTATAAAATAAATATATATATACTTAAAAGCTAAATCGTGAATTAAGATATTAAATTCTAACATTCCCTAATTGAGATTCCAATAAGATGGTGTAAAAACCACCAATGCATTTGACTTTCGTACGTGTCCCTTCTCGGACACACCCTTTTCCACAAAGCATTCATTCAAACCAATCTCCTCCACTCGGTTTTAAGGTTTCCACATTGTTTCTATTTAACCTAAGCTACTAATACCATAAGCCAATCACCACCCTCATAATAGTAACAACCCAACCCCTATTTCTCCTCCCTTCTATTTGGAACACCGAAGCTGTCTTTTCTCTCTTCTCGTGGTGTTCTTCTTCCTTGTTTCTTCTTCAAAGAGAAAGAGACAAGAAAAAAAAAAAAAAAGACTGAAAGAAACCACCTTCGATTCCTCTTCTCTGACCATCTGCGCCATTACTGGGTTGGTTTATCGGCTTGGTTTTTTTTTTTTTTCCTTTTTCCACTGTCATTTATAAACTACATTTGTACTGTAAGTTGTTCTTGCTTTTCTTACATGTTAATTTGTTTGTTTGTTTGTGTCGAATGTTGTTTTTAGTTGTTTACTTTTTTGATAAATTTGCAGCATGATGGTTTGTTGGCCTTACTTTGATCCTGAATTTGATAATCTCCCAGAGAGAATATATGGTCCCCCGTAAGCAATCTATACCTTTAATATAACCACTTTTACACTATTATTTGACTTATGGCCATCTTATGAACCTATATATATATATATATATATATATATATATATACCTTGGCTGCCTTTCAGATGTAGAGTTTGCATTGACAATGACAGCATGGAGGAATGCACGGTGATAAAGGTAAGCATGTATGCATGCATGCATGTATGTATGTATTGTGATCAAGGATGGTATGTGCAGGTAGATAGCGTGAACAAGCAAGGGATCCTCCTGGAAGTGGTGCAGGTGTTGACAAATATTAATCTTACCATCTTAAAAAGCTACATTTCCTCTGACGCTGGATGGTTCATGGATGGTATACATATATTAATCCTCTCACTGATTTAATCCATTTATACAATATATTGGGGGCTTATTTTGGTGTCTTTTATTTGCAGTTTTTCATGTTAAAGATGAGCACGGCGACAAAATCAGAGATCAAAATGTAATTAACTATATCCAGCAGGTGAATATGGAAGGAGTTCGATGCCTGCATGTTTATTAATTATTTCATAGGATTAATTCCAATAAACGTCCCTAAACTATAACTGAGATTTTAATTTGGTCCCAAACATCAAAATGTTCTAATTGATCTCGATTTATCATTATTGTATCAATGAGGTACTTCCGTCAGCCTAGTCAACAGTTTGCTAATTAAATTTTCTTTTAACGTTACTTCTAAGTTGTTCTTATAATTTAGTAGGTAAACCCAAACTAACATCTAGATTGATGGAAGAATATTATTAGTACAATACTAATTATTTCAAAAATTTAATTATAACGAAGTTTAGGACTAATTTGAAAGGGCATGTATACATGCTACCTAAAGAGAGTTTTCACTTAAAATTTTAATGACACAGGCCATAGGTACAGTTAGAGAGATCGAAAACACGGTGAAGGCCGTGGCCTATCGCAATGACGTATTCAACTCCGATCAACTGAGCGAGCACACCGCTATAGAAATGAAAGGAACCGATCGACCGGGTCTATTTTCGGAGATATCAGCAGCCTTAGCTGATCTCCACTGTAACATTGTCGAGGCACATGCATGGAGCCACAATGCTCGTTTGGCTTGCGTGGCCTACATTTCCGATCAATCCACCGACACCCCGATCGACGATCCCCATCGCCTTGCCACCATCGAGGGCCACCTCACCACTGTACTACGAGCCACAACTACACCTAGCCAAAGTGAGTCGGAAATAGCCAGCCCACAAGAAGTGAAGACAGCTGAGTTTGGTGAAGGGACCAATATGACCGATGTGGAACGCAGGTTACACCAACTTATGCTATCAGCAGGTGATTTCCATAGGCCAGAATTTGAGGCGATGACACCGCCACCATCACCAAGATCAGACGGTGATGAAGAAGGAAGAAAAACGGTTGTATCAATTGAGAACTGTCACGAAAAATGGTACTCCATCGTCAGCATTGAATGTAAAGATAGACCCAGGCTCATGTTTGATACAGTGTGTACGCTTACTGATATGCAATACGTGATTTTCCATGCATCAATCAGTTCCCGCGATGGCAGATCCTTGCAGGTATATTAATAGTTTTCTCTTCAACTTTTGCTTCATTTCTTTTAAACTCTCTTATTTGCATTACTATTTGTTATGAAATAAAGGAATACTTCATAAGACATGTAGACGGATACGCTTTGAGTTCTGAAAGTGAGAAAGAGAAGGTTATAAAATGCTTGGAAGCAGCTATTGAGCGACGGGTTTGCGAGGTATAATGCTACAATCTTCACTCGATGTTAATTTATTTTTGGTATAATCTACCTCCAACTTTAAAATGATTTTTTTTATAAAGTTTGGGACCAAATGAGTAATTATGCATTTATTTTATTATTTTCTCTGATGACAAATGAATCATAATCAGGGGGTTCGACTAGAGCTGAGTGCAGAGAATCGGGTCGGGTTATTGTCGGACATAACTCGGGTTCTAAGGGAAAACGGCCTGAGTGTAGTAAGAGCAGATGTGAAAACCCAAGGAGAAAAGGCAGTGAATGCTTTCTACTTGAAAGACATTTTGGGGAATGAAGTCGACACAGATGTGGTGGAGTCGGTGAAGAAAGAAATGGACGACGTTATAGACTTTGAAGTGAAGAACGACGGTGGTGGTGGCAGCAGCAGCCAGCAAGGTCGGTGCCTGTCAAGCTCGCCGCCGCAAAGGTCGCCGGGACTCTTCTCTCTTGGAGACGTTCTAAAGTCTCAAATCCAACGCTTTTCTCATAATTTTATCCCTACCAATTAGTGAAGTTCATTTAAATAAAATCACTTGGATGGAGGGAGTGAGATTGTAAATAAAATAAAATAAAAAACAGGGTTCGTTTGTGAATAACCATAGAAATCGCTCCTAGGAATATGTAAATATATAAAGCTAAGGATTCAAATTTGTACATATAACATATGAAATGCTGTGTATAAAAATAAACTTTTATTTTTTTTTTTAAAAAATTCGGTAAAAAATCTTTTTAATCCCTTTCAATTTTGATATCAATTTTGATATCGAATAAATTTGTTCCTATAAAAAAATCGAAGCAATTTAATTCATGTTAGTTTTTAAAGTAAGCAACTAAAAACAATTAATCACGGTATTAATGTCTTCAATTAATTACACATAATTTTAATTGATATTAGAACAAAATTAGCCCTCGATGTTTATTATATTATCAATTTGTTCTTGATTCTAAAATATTCAACAAATTTTATATCAACATTTACACAAACTTTGCGGGTTAAATTTGTTAAAACAGTACCAAATTGACAAAATGTGTAAACTTTGAAAGATATATTTGTTATTATACCAATCAAAATTAGATATAATTTATGGAAAATATTAATTCAATGAATAATGTCCTTAATTTGTTCACTCTCAAAATTAATAAAAATTAAATTATTCTAATTTTTTTAGAGAGACTAATTTACTTGATATCAATATGAAAAAGGACTGAAGTTGTTTTTACCAAAAAAAAAAAAAAAAAGTCACAACACTCTAAAACATATAAGTAATCCCCTACAATCTTTTAAGAGCTTATTCCCTAAACCCTTAGGTGGTTAATCCGAAATGGTAGTCCACTGCCTCTTTTTAAGCTCATGTATACTTCTTGCTATGGAAAATTTTGAAGCCTCCTCTTCCCTACCATTAAGCATGTGGACAACAGCGCTATTGTCATATTCGAGGGCAACGTTTCTATATCCTTTGTTCTAATTTAAATTGAGGGTGCTTTTGAGTTAGAGATATATTTATTTGTGATTAGTATAAAAATAATAATAATGATAAAATTAAATATTATAACGATATTATAATTTAAAATAAAAGAAAAACTAAACACGGTAAACATCCATTTAAAGGAGCCTGAGTTTATCATAGCATGCCATCAACTTGACTAATCGTACAGACTCTCAAGTTTCTGTTAAATCTAGTAACCCATTGTCCATTTGAATCTCGAAGTGAACACCTGCAGATGAAAAATGAGCTAGATTGAAAGTCCCAAAAGGAAACAAGACGCAAGTCGACAAGCTTCTTTGAAAAGCCCAATAAGAGCAACATAACACAAAACCCCGACTAGCCCACAAAACTCAGTTTTCACTATATTAAAAAAAAATTTTAAAAAGAAACATCATTAATTCATTTCATGAGTGAGACCATATAATTTACGGAAAAGAAAAAAATAATAAGCATACAAATTTCATTAACAATATGTATAAAAGCTTCAACCTCAACATCTCTAAAACATTAAGACACATTAACAATCGATTTTTTCCCAACTCAAGTATGATATATTTGAATTGATTACAAATACCTATCATGATAAGGAAATCAATTTGAATGGTTCAAAGCGGCAATAGAATTGACAAAAAAATTAAGTATCCATCAAACTGAAGAAGATAACGACAAAATAATTTATAAAATCGCTTGTAAAAATAATACTACAAACATAAACAAAATTAAAAATTTTATACAAAACAAACACTTTCAATATATATATATATATATATTCATGACCCATTTTTAGGATCGAATGTTACACATTCAGCAGACAACTTTGAACTAAAATGTCTGGCAAGCAAACCAATATACGTTGCTAGTTTGACTTCTTCCAAAAATATTATATTTTTAAAAGGTTTAGTATATTATTTTGTATCTAAATTTTAATATTTAATTTAGTATCGAAGCTCTTTTAATTTAATACTACTTGAGATTTTTTGTCCAATTTAAATATTTAAGTTTAGTTTTAACGTTCAATACATGTCAAATATTCATAAGGCCACATGATATCGTTTGATTTGAGTATCAAATTAAACATTAAAACTAAATTTAGATACTAAATAATATATTAACCATTTTTAAAATTTTAAACAAGGTAAAAACAATATTAATATAAGACGAATATACAAATATTATATAAATAATTAATTAGCTTATTAAAATTGAAGACACTATAAAAGATACATGATGTTCACTATTTATGTAACACATTTGTCTTTGGTTCTGAATGGAATACTTCACCTAATTGTTAAATCATGATAGATGGACCATCAACAAAAGCAAAAACAAAAGCTTATGTCAAAGAATTATTTCAAGGTACGTTGTCTTTATTATGAGCTTTATCTGATCCATTATACGTGCCAAGAGGGAACAATTTTTCTATGTGAGTTTTTAAATATATATTAAAATTTTAAATATTTAAGCAATGATTTTTTTTAAATAATAATTATTGATAAAGTAATAAAAAATAAAAAAAATTAAATTTGCTAATTAAATTTTCGTGTGTTGGTAATGTTAATAGTTTAAATTTTTGTGCAAGTGAATTTTTTTATTTTTTAAATAAATTGACTTATTTTTTGTTTTAAAAAGTTATTCATTTGTTAATTTTTTAATTAAGTTGGTGGTTAAATTAGGAGTGTTTAAATTTTAGTTAAAATTGAATTAATTGGTCGAACTGATCTAATTCGATTAATCAGTTAGTAATCGAATTTAGTCTGATCGAAGGTCGATTAATGGTCTTTTGAAATTTCAATTATCGGTTAATTTGGTTCGAAATTGGGTAATTAACTAAATTAACTGAATTTGATAATTTATATTATATGTTAATTATGTATTAATTTCAAGACTTATGTATTGTTTCTGATTATGTATTGTTTCAAAACATAAAATTTCAGTTAATTTGGTTAACTTTCAAGACAAAAATATATATTTCGGTTAATTATATAGTGTTTCAAGATATAAAATTTCAGTTTATTCAGTTAACTTTCAAGACAAAAATATATATTATGTATTTTTTTATATATTTTATAATTATTTTAACCAAAAAATAAAAATATATAAATTTCAGTACAAATATTTTTTAAAATTTAATTCGATTAACAATTAAATAATATTATATAATTCAGTTAATAGTAGAACCGACCGTTTGAATATCTTAACTCAGAAAAAGCTTAACAAATAATATAAACAGGTAAATAATTGGAAGGGGAAACAGATTTACAAACATATAGAATCCAACCCTAATTAATTTGAAAGCTACATAAGTTTTGCCATTAAATTAGTAGCGTGATTGGCATGATTTTTTTTCAACTTAGGCCAAAAACCATCAAATTTAATATGGTGAAAATACCTGACAAGTCATCTATTATAGGGACTGTACTAAATTAGTCCTTTTACTATTAAATCAATTAATTTAATCTCTATATCGTTAAAAAAATTAAATAAGACTAAAATTTAAGATATATAATATTTTCTGTTTAAAAATTATCATTTACTATTTAATAGAGATAATATTTCGAAAGCTTTTATAGTTTTTACAAATGAAATCTTTTATCTGTAATTAAATTATAAATAAATAATAATTTTCATGTCATTTTATAAACAATAATTATTAATTCTATTAAAATATGATTTTATTTGATTATTTTTAGTAGTATGAGAACTGAACTGATCCATTTAATATTATATGGACTAATTTGATTTAATCCTTATGATTGAGGAGCTTAACGGATACTTTCACCAATTTAATACTAATAGAGATGGAACAGGTTATCATATTATATATATAATTATTTGTATCAAGCATTCCTAAACTATGAGTCAAATTTCAAAATGACTCCTGAACTTCAAAACTTTCCAATTGAATCCCCAAACTAAATTATTGTTCCAATTAAATTCTTTCGTCAAGCCAGTTGTAATATTTAGCGTTAACTACCAACACGGATTTGACGTGGTCTCCTTTTCAAACACATAAACAAAATATTTTTTAATTGCCCTATTAGCAATTAGAACCAAAGTTTACGACTAAACTGATAGGAGGATTTGATTCGAATGCCACTTTAAATTAAGGGTTCAATTGAAACATTTAAAATTTTAAAGACTAATTTAAAAATTTATTCATAATTTGAAGATGTTTTATACAATTAACCTATATTGATCCCATAAAATAGGAATACTAAAGAGAATTCTTTTGCAATTTCGTATAAAAGAATAATAAATTAATTGCAACTTGTAAGTGGAAAAGTTAATAGCCACCTACCATATTATGCATTGCCATTTGGTAACCACATTCCAGCTGAGTGGCCTTTGATGTAATATACCAACCATGAAGATAAGCAATTAGCAATTTTTAAATACCATCCCATTACCCCATATAAAAAATAGTATTACATAATTAAAATTTAGTCCCTCTAATTTTTAAAATAAATTTATTTTATTAAATTTAAGCTGAATCAAGATAAAGCAAGGAGTTGGCAGGAGACCCATCCTCTTTAAAATGGGACATTTCTTTTTAAGTTCTTTTATAACTTATAAAATTTTAAATTAGTAATGGTAAAATTGCACTTTGATCTCCAAATGATAAAAATTTGATTTAATCCTTTAAAAATTTATAAGTATATAATCTACTAAAAATGTTGATGTTGCATTTTTACTATCTTAAAAATATATAACTTATTCCATCCCCTAAAATTTTTTTTTGGCTTTATCCCTAATTACAATGTTATTTTCTTTATTGTTATATGGCTACTAGGCATGGGCGACGTCGATGGACTAGTAGGGACCCGTCCCCCTAAAATGGAAAAATTACCCTTCAAACTCTCTGGAATTTATAAAGTTATAAGTTAATATATAGTAAAATTGTATTTTAGCCCTAATAATGATAAAATTAGGATTTAGTCCTTATAAAAATACTGATAAAATTGTATCTTAGTTCTCATATTTGTCCCTCTTCAAAAAGATTTTCTGACTTTCCCCCACTATCATGTGAGTATTTTTCTTATTTCAAAATACCACACTATCGAATTTAACAAAGTTAACGATTGAACTTATATTTTTAAATTTGAAAAGTGGAAAGATTAAATTCTTAAAAATATAACAAATACATAAAAAGTATAAGGACTTAAAACATATTTTATTATATAAATTATTTTTTTTATGCATATTACAGAACATCTATCATAATAAATCCTAATGAATTATCACACAAAGAGAACAAGGAGACATAAATTTGGAGAAAGGAGGGTCACACTTTCCACGATGCTTAAACAACAATCTCATCGTTGGCATAATTTAGTTTTATTTTAGTATCTTACTCCAAAAGAGCATGACTGAAATGTAGCTCCATAAAATACTCTAATAAATCAAATGAAATAAACAACTCTCTAGAATACGCCATGTACCAAGGAATATCAATAAATACATTCCATTTTAAATATTTTTTTATACAATACTTACCTTTAAATAGAAAGATAATGTGCTTCAACACACTTAAATTTACGTTCTCTTACACTGACAACAATACCATATTAATTAAGTTAAGACTCATAAAAATAAGTGATCGATTTTCTTATTTAATATGATAAAAAAAAAAGCATCCATTTTTTAAAATAATATTTTTTTTCTCAAAGATGAAAATATTTTAAAAAAATAGTAGTTCCAGTTTATATACTAATTTTAAACAAAAACAAAAACCAAGCCAATGTACTAAATTTCACCACTCCATTTCATTGTTTTCAAAATCAGATTCGATCGGTTAATCGAATTGGTTGTATCAAGAATTGGTCGAGTAATATAAGCCAATCGAATCAAGTTAAAAAATTCGGTTAAATAATCTTTTTCTTATCGTTTACTTTTATACTGTTTTTATAATTTAATCAATTGAACCAAATAAATCGATCGAGAAAATTTGATGTGACCACTTGTCTAATTAAAATGAATTGTGGCTAGGAAAATGATGTAAATGCGAAACAATTTTGTTTTCTAGAAGGTAAAATTTTGTAAATCATCCTTGTATTCTTCAATTTGTGTTTTGTTTTATCAATTTTGGTATTTTTATTCTTCAAACGGCACAAATTTATTACTCAACCAAATACTTTCCGTCATCTCCGTTAATTATTATTATTTTTTTTAGCTTAGCTGGTTGGTACAAATCATCAAAGCCGTTCGGCTCCTAACAAAAAAAATTAAAAATAATCACCAGAGTTAAGTGAAATGATAAGTATCTCACTTATTTTAATTAGTGGTCGAAAGTTTGATTTTTACCTCGAGTATGGAACAACTTTAAAACTCGCGGCCAACATTTACCCCTTAATAGGCTTGTAGCAAAAGTGAAGTTATTGTAGTGTTTTTTTGTTAAATCTAATGATCGACTTCAATTTTATATTATATAATTTTATTATTTCTGAAAAATTATATTATTTTAAAGATGTTAGATTTTTGTTTATGTAGTATTAAATTTTGGATTATATAGTATGTAATTTTTTTATTGGTGGAATCTGTTACTAGGAACCCTCTCAACATAAGCTTTTATCTCTGAAGATAAAGTTTAATTTTTACCAAAAAGAAAAATTCTTAGCTCTTGTTAAGAAAATGTTATTGGGTTGTATGGGTTTGACTTTTTTTTTTAATAAAAATGAATTAATACGAGTTTATAAATATATTTTTGTTGAAGGTTTTTTTTTTAAGAGAAGTTTTTAAAATATCATTCGTTGAATAGTCGATCGATTCCCTAGCAATCGAAGATATTGTCTTTTGGTGGGGTTTTATCTCTCATGTTTTGTCGAGAGCTAATGAGCCTTGAGCTAGCTCATGGAGGCAGGTTCATAGCATTGGGAACGACTTGGTTGTTGCTATCTGCAAGACTCAAATGATATGAGTTAATATAAGGTGTGAGTGTTATTATGTAAATTACTTGACCTATGCGCTACGGGGACTCAAACCATAAACTTGAGCCTATAAGCCCTATACCAAGGATGACGTTAAAGGGTAAGTAGGGGCCTTGCCTCATTCAAATGATAAATTATTATTTTAATTCCTTAAAGTTTTTAAAATTATAAATTAGCTTAATAGTAAAAATTCATTTTGTCTCCTCCAAAGGTGAAAAATTTTAGTTTAATCCCTTTAAAATCCTAAAATAACAACCATATACAAAGATAACATTGTACTTTGACCTCTTTAAAATTTTATAATTTAATTTTGACCCCCCAAAAATAACTTTATGGCTTCGTCTTTGCCCTATACTAACACCTATCCCCTAAGTCTTACAGATGCCACCAATGGAGGTGTTCTTAACTCTATGAATTGATCTCCTCAAGTAGTCGCTCACGACAAATTAACTCTCAATATAATATGACAAAAAATCGCACCAAAAGACTATATTTCCGAATATTGTGGGGTAGATCAACTATCCAACAAGTAATACTTCAAAAATTTCTCTAAAAAATACCAAGGTTAGAAGAATTTTCTTTCTCATTTTACCATAAAAGCTTCTATCAATGATGAATAGAAATCAAGTAAAGGAGAAGATTTAATAGCGTTTCTTGAAGGGGCCACTTAAAGAAGATGAAGCATTCTCTCTCTCTCTCTTCTTTATGTTTATTTATGTTTCCCTGAAAAATACAATGCAAATGAAATATATATATATTTTAAATGTCGGTAACATTCACTTTAATGCGATGTAAAAGGGTATCATTGTAGTAATGGATTATTTTCAAAATAGGGGAAAATATAAAATGTAAATTACACTTCAGCAATCTAGAATTTGATCTATAAGAATTAAGGGTTAGTTTTCATCATTGGATTCATAGTATATTTTAGAATTTATGGGTTTTCCTTCATAGTATATTTTAGAATTTATGGGTTTTCCTTTTTCTTTTCAACATTAATAAAACAAAAAAAATTAGTTTTCATCATTAAATTCATGCATTCCGAAAAGCTTCATATTAAGATTTGAGATTATTTCTCTTAGTAATATGGTTTTTAAACTTTTAACTTGTATTTTCTTTTTAGACTATGTCTTACTACTAAATCAATGTATATAGGTAGTAAAAAGATGAATTTTGATGAAGTAAATATAGATAAATTAAATATGCATAATGTAAAAAATAGAATGTCGATAATACGATGTATTGTAAAGAAAATAGAACAATAAAATTTTACGTATAAATCTTTTCAAGAAAAACTACAGGCAGATAAGAGAAAAATTTACTATTTCAAATTCGAATGATACAAGAGGAGTATAAACTATGTCTATTCATAGGTTTATAAAATTATATTCTAATCAAATATTAAATAGAAGAAATAAACTTTTATATGAATTTCACTTGTACAGCCTGTACCACATCACGAGAGCAGGATAAAAATTTTAGATTTAATTGTAAAATTTAACCTTTCTAGAACATTTTAGATTTAATTGCAAAGTTTAGGTGAATTTATGGCTGACCTGCAGAGAGCTGTGTTTGACTCTTGACCACAAAAGAAAAAACTTCGTGTATTTTGGCAACAGTAGATGATGTTGAATAAACACCAAAAAATTCATTCCGAATTTAATTTCGGAGATGACGTTATTAATCACTAAATAATTCCATTAATTTCAGAATTGAAGCGGTGAGAGAGAAACAGAAAAGCATCAAACTGACATTAATTAAAGACAAGACATTAAAATAAAATTTTTTTGGCCATATCTAACATAAAATAAACCTCTTAACTGAAAAGAAATTAAAGGCAATAAAATAACTTATCCAATAAAAAAGAATTAATTCACCGGCTTTTAACTTTTTCAAATCGAGTCGGTTAAGTTTTAATTTAATTTATATACGTATTATTATCTATATAATAAATTATAAATTTAAGTGTACGAAATTATATTATTTTTTTATTTAATGGGAAGAAATAAATTATAAATAATTTTTAATATTATATAAAAAATAACAGATATAATAATATTTAAAAATTTTGAATTATATAGGATTCGTGTATACTATCTTTTTATGGACGGTAGATCAGGGAAAGTTATATTTGGGAAATTATTTGATTAAGAAATTCTAATTAGCTGGCTGGATTCTTTCTAAAGTGTAAATAAAACAAAATTTTCAATTTAATATTTTTATTTTAGTATATTTCTAAATTTCATAACTTTGGTAAGGCTATTATGAAGGTTGTTTTTCTAAGCATGAGGTTGCATTTTGCTCCTCTATTAAAAAAATTAGTAAATTAATTCATGTATATTAGATCAATAAGTAAATTGATTATTTTTGTTAAAAAAATTTATCAATTTCTATTATTAAAAGTTGGCATGACTGATAGAATGACTAAACAGTGATACGTGATGTGTCACATGTACCTCATGCTAATATACAAGAACCCAGTTTTTAATAATAAATATGAATGAAATTTGTAATAGAAAGACCAATTTACTATTTAATCTTACAGAGATTGATTTACTCATTTTTTAGTAGAAGGAGCAAATTATAATCTAACTCTTAAACAATAATCTCCGTAATACTTTTACCCATAACAAACTAATCTTTATACTTTAATTTATTCGAATCTAAAATTCGCCTAATTAAGTAACAATTTGTATCTTTAAAATGTGTTTACCAATAACTGATTATCCTTAATTTTTGTAAATTACATCGATCATAAATTAAATATAAAGGGACTAAATTTAGAATAAGACCTTTTATTTTTAAATAATTATCATATGAGTCGTGTCATTTTGACCCACGAGCAAAACAAGAAAAGAAAAGTTAAATTGCCGCAAAGGAGAAATTGATTTACAATTTAATCCTTCTCTCTCTCTTGTTTTAGTTAATAAGACTTTTTGTTTTTGGGCAGTATTCGCAAGAGTCTTCCCTCCTCTTTTGGCTACACCATACCTGCCGCCTCCTACAATTCTATCTCATTTTCCTTAAAGATTCAATATTGAAGCCTGCGCCATCTTGGATCTTACATTTACTTTGTCGGTGGCGGATCAAAAACCCCAAAATTTGCTTAAAGATCTAGCTGTAGCTGTTAGATCTTTGAAATCCCTGTGTTCTCTCTTTTTTTCTGAATCTGGGTCTTTCTCTGATCTGTAATGGGTTTGAGATATAAGGCTGGCTTGTTCTTGATAGGTACCGTTGTTGTTATTTGGGTAACTTCTGCAGAAGTAACCCAGGTTAGTTTTCTTTTCTTCTGTTTTTTTAAAAGAAAATTCTCCGAATTTCAGTTGTTAATTTTAATTGAATTATCCATAACTATGCATTTGTGCGCGTCCTTGATAAATTAGTTCATCTTCTATTTATGAATTGGTTTGGGTTAGGTTGCTGCAATTATTAACATTTCATGTACAATTCAACGTTTAAAAGTTCTTTCCTTATGCCAATGAGGCTTGGCTGTTTTGCCGGCCTGGGCGCTTGAGCCTCCAGTTTCAAGTCCCATCATGTGGGAATCATCTATGGCTTCTATTCGTATTCTGTTCTAGTTTAAGTCTCATTATTTTTGCCTCCTGTAAGAATTTATTTGGTCTAGTTTCGAATATATTTCGATTTTCGTACCGGTTGTGTTTGTATTGATTAATTTTGGTTATAGTATTTCGATTTAATTTCATTAACCCATCGTATGTTTTCATATTGATTGTTAATTAATTAATTGGGTTTTATTTCATTTCTAATTCGCTTTAGTCATATGTTTGCATAATTCATTGTTGATTGGCTCTTTGTTTATTTATCTAATTTTTAAATGGTGGAATACGTTTCTTAATTGCTTTTCAGGAAAGAATAGCATTTAATGGTATTTCACGATGTCAGCTATTCCAAGCTCATAGATGCAATTATTACTTAATGCCAATGAATGATTGAAACCTGTAAAAATTCAGTTCTATTTAGCTATCAAAATGAAGAATCCATGCATTTATAATATCTAAATGCAATTTTGAGGGCTGTATATGGTTGTTGATTAGAACATTTTTGGGGCTTTGTGTTCTTTTTCGAACTCCAAATTCTTGCATATTATCATGTTTCTGGAATGCATTGCGCAGTTTCAAAGCTAAGTCAATTCAGACTAACTGATATCTTGCATACAGGATATCTTTGCTGACTATAAGCAGCCATTTGCTGTTACATATCTTGGAGCTTCCCTTATGGTAATTTACCTTCCAATAGCGTTTATAAAGGATTGGGTATGTAACTTGCTAAGACGTCGTTCTTCTAAAACTGTTAAAGATATAGAAAGCACAGATGAGACTTCCAACGAACTCAATTCTCCTCTAAGGCACAAAATATATGAAATGGAACTTCAAGGGACTTTGGTTAGGAAGGACAGTGATGCAGATTTTTCACCTCACATAGAGGGTAAGCCGTTGGTTTCTAAACAAAAAGATGAAGTGCAGTTTCTGAAACAGGACAAACAGCTTACTACAAGGGAGATTGCTACCATTGGATTTTATATTGCTCCTATCTGGTTTGTAACAGAGGTAATAATTGCAAAGCAATTTTTTTGTATCTGTCTCTTCTTTTTCGCGTTTTTTTCTGTTAAAAGTTTAGCCTCAAGTAGAGGTGTGCATGGGCCAGGCTACTCGGCCCGGCTTGAAGGCCTGCCCGAAATGTGGGAGAGTTTGGGCAAAAATGTAGGCCCGAAAAAAGGGTTTGGACAAAAAAATAAGGCCCGTTTAAAAAATGGGCCGGGTCTGGGGTAAGATATTTTTAGCCTGAGCCCGGCCCGGCCCGGCCCGAATTCACTAAAGGACAAAAAAATCTACATATTTTTTTTTTATTTTTGAATGTTATTTTCTTGTTGTTTTCTCCATATTTTGCTACCATTTTACTATTATGTTGTTATTATTTTATTGTTATTGTTTGGATATTGTATAAAATTTATTTTATTGTTAATTTTCTTATTATTTTAAAGGCATTTGTTAAATTTTCTTTTTTTAGAAGCAATTGCTTGTTAAGTTGCATTTATCTTAGTGTTATTTAAGTCTACAAATTTTTCAAAATTTATTTTCAATTTGTTGGGAAATATTTATTTTGATATTTTTAGTATTTTTGATGTATTATATATATTTAAAAATAATAATAAAATAATATAAAAAATTAATACGGGCCGGGTCGGGCCCGAGTTTTAGTATTTTTTATCCGGGTCGGGCTTGGACAAAATTTTAGGCCCATTTTTTAGGCCCGGCCCGGCCCATGAACACCTCTAGCCTCAAGTTAAGTTTCGCGCTTTACCTTTGGAAATTAAGCAAAGGATTCTCCAGGGTTGTACCGGGAAAGATTCTGCAGTAATTTTGGATATGAATCATATGAAGAAAGGAACTAAAAGAGTTATTGATAATGGTGTTTGGTTGTTGCAGTATTTATCAAATGCTGCTCTTGCACGTACAAGTGTTGCAAGTACAACAGTGCTGTCCTCTACTTCAGGACTTTTTACACTTTTTATTGGTGCTTTTCTGGGTCAAGATTCATTAAATGTTGCAAAGGTGGTTGCTGTATTTGTCAGCATGGCTGGTGTTGTCATGACCACTCTGGGAAAAACTTGGGCTGCTGACGATTCTATAGGTTCTGTGTAAGTTCCTTGCATCTTTAATTTCTTAACATGTATAACCTTGGTGCTTGTTATTCAGGATTATGCTGTCTTGCTAGAACTCTATGCCATTTATCATAAATATCCATTCATGTATACCTGATATACATGCTATATGCTTATGCACATATGATTTATAGTTGGTACTGCTGCCAAAGCCACTATATTTTGAAGAAGAGAGTTAGTGGATTATATACAGCCTCGAAAGTTCTTTTTGCAAGTGTAGCTTTGGTTTCTTTTAAAGCAGTTTAGTTAATCATTTCATCTTTCTGCAACAGTATCCTCGATTGTGGTAAAGAAAAGCTTTTTAGTGATTGGGATGGCTTTCTTCTATAATTGAAAATTTTCTTGCTTGCTTTGATGAACTACAGGGCTTTTGTTATTATCAAATGAAAAGTGATAATTAAGTTTCATCCTGTAGAAGATCTCTTTCACTTGGCCAAAAAGTCAGATGAAAGTAAATTACTTTGACTAAAAGCATTTCGATATTGTAATTAATGGTACTTCCATTTGGCTATAACTGTTGCAGTATCATGCATGTAGTTTGAGTGTTCAGTTCGGTTGTTATATGTTTCATTGGATATGCTATTAGTGCTTAGGGGTTATTTATTTATTAGCTTGCTCTTTGTGATGTATGTTTTTAACATTGACAGTTAATGTTTGTGTTTAGCAATGGGAAACGCTCTCTTGTTGGCGATCTTTTTGGCCTCCTATCAGCCATGTCATATGGGTTATTTACAGGTCTGGCTGAGTATCTTATTTTAATTCATTCACTATTATCCATTCTAAAGGCAAATTGTGATATTCTCTTCCATTTCTCCAATATGTTGCAGTTCTGCTTAAGAAGTTTGCAGGCGAGGAAGGAGAAAGGGTTGATGTTCAAAAATTGTTTGGATACATCGGACTCTTTACACTTGTAGCACTATGGTGGCTTGGTAAGAGTTGTTTGATTTGGCAATCTATGTCATTGTCGGTTTCTAAATTATTGTAAAAATCAGTGGACTTTCTACGCAAGAGTGTATCCCGCTTTCCCGAGGTTTAATGATCATACTAATTTTTCCTATAAATACTGTTTCAGTTTGGCCTTTGACAGCATTGGGAATAGAACCCAAATTTACAATTCCACACTCTGCTAAATTGGATGAAGTAGTCCTCGCAAACGGCTTTGTTGGAAGTGTCCTCTCTGACTATTTTTGGTATGCACCTTTTTCCCAATTGCTTCCAGCTCCAAACTGTCACGGTTTTCTTGTTTGACACATTCTTAATCTTTGTTCGAATTCGTCTCTTCTCTAGGGCCTTATGTGTTGTGTGGACGACTCCTCTAGTAGCCACATTAGGCATGTCACTTACCATCCCTCTTGCAATGGTGGCTGATATGCTCATTCACGGCCGTCATTACTCGGCAATTTACATTCTTGGCTCAGCTCAGGTAAATTCCACTGATGAAGACAATGTCGGTATATTAGATTTTTGAAAGAAAACTCTGTTGCTATCTTTTTACTGTATTTTTATGATGGTGAAATGCAGGTGTTTGCTGGATTTGTAATAGCAAATCTTTCAGATTGGATGTCAAGAAAGTTGGGATTGTAGCATTTGGGGAAATCAAATCATCAAAACCATATAGCTTAATTAGAACACATCTTCATTCTTTGTAAGGAGCTCATTATCTCCTCCATTTGTTGTATAAACTTTTCTGAACTATGGTTTGTTTGCGAAATTGATGAAAGTAATCTTATCCTGTGCTTAATCTTGTAAATGATATCTTTCTTTTTTCTTGCTTTTGAAAAAAGAAAAAAAATAGTCTCAATTTTTTTTCTTTTAATTTGGGATTTGTTTTTTCATTGAGCCTTAATTGTAAGATATTTTCTCTTTAATGAAAAGATGTGTTTTCTCCCTTCATGTGGTAGATTCGAAACGGCATTCCACTATTTTCTTTAGACGAATTGATTTATCTGCTCTATACTAGTATTTCAATTTACTCCGGATTGATTTCATGTTGAGAAATGATAAAAAATCATTAAAATTTTATATTAAGTTAGATGTCATAAATTAATTAAACATTAATTTAGTTGAGAAATAATTTAAAGATAGTTGTTTTTATAAAATAAAGGAAATAATTTAAAGATTATTGTTTTTATAAAATAAGTTATATTATTATGATGATTAATTTGAATAATTTATTTATTTAAAGCTTTTTATGCATTGTTAAAAAGAAAAATATTTACGATTTATTTATTTAAAACAAGGTTAGTAATTGATAATATTTTATAAGAGTATAGTAAAATATTAAAAATAAATATTTTAAAATATAAAACACATGTGTGGAATAAAATAAAATAAAATAAAATGTAAAAATTCACTCTTATAAAATTAAAAAAAATTATAACATCTCATTCTAATTAGATAATAAATTGGAATTTACTTTTTAATTAATAAAGTATTTCATTTAAGTTTAAATTAAAATATATATATATATATATCTAAAATATAAAAAGAAAAAATATATATAGTTTGAAACAATAATAAACCTATATTCACGTGCAGGTGATGGCGAAACCTAATCTACATAAAGTGATAAAATTTAACAAGCTTATTTAGTTTAGTATATTTTATTAATTATTTATGTTAAAATATTTTGCTAATAATGGAAGAGAGTAATAGTTAAACCTTTTGTTGGCATCCCCAAAATTAAGTTGAAACTGTGAGGTTGGTATCTTATCTGCATTTTTTATTCTAATTTTAATCACGTGGTCCTATTATTAAAGATTAAAAATAGAACATTTTACTATTAATTCAGTTAATATTGATGTTATTGCAACAAAAACGTAAGTTTGAACTCTTTTTTTTTTTTCCAAAAGACGGACACCTGTATCTGTATGGCTATAATGTGTAACATTTACACAGTTTGTAAATGGCAGCTCATAAAAGAAGAAACCAACCCTTCACAAAGCAGAGAAGTTAGTGGTTGTTGAATCCAACCTTCACAAAGCATCTCCTGTTTGGCATGGGTAGTAACCCAGTCTGCTGCTTGATTAGCTCCTCGTTTGATTGACAGAATACCGATTGAGTTTTCCAACTTACTCAAGATGGGCCTCAACTTTCATCTTTCATCTACCATTGTACTCTTGTTTTTTTAGCATCAGTGACAACAGCTTTAGAGCCAGTTTCTAAAATCACTCTCTCTCATTTGTTTTACACAGCCAACTCTGCCCCTTTGCAAACTGCAATAGTGTGAGTCAACAAATACTTTTTCTCCAATACCAGCAAGTACTTTGCCCTCCCCATTTCTACAAATGACACCAATCCCAACACTTTTTGGTCTTATGATCAAATGCACCATCGCAATTGATCTTGATCCAGCTCTCTGGGGCCTTTTTCCAAATCATATCGGATGAGTTAAGATCTTTCCTAGTGTCCCTAGGGAGAGGTTCCTGTGAATCCAAATATTCTTTAGAAACAAATTCAATTCCTCCAACAGTAGTAGCAATATCTAAAGCCTTTCCCTCCAAAAGTACCTCACATCTAGCTTTCCAAATAATCCAACATGAAAACACAATTTTAATCAGCAATGAATCATTCTCACCAATATGCTACACAATAGCCACAAGCTATCTATCAAAAGAAATTATTTCCTCCTTGACTATTCTCATTTTATTTCCGGCAAACCAAACTCCCCAAACCCATTCACAGCCCAGAATTAAATGCTCAACAGTCTCATCTTCATTACGACAAATTCTACAAATTGGGCTTTGACAACACTTTCTTCCAAAGAGATTCACAAAGGTTGGCAGAGCATTTTCACTTATTTTCCGTAGAAAGATTTTAATTTTACTTGGAACCTTTAGACTCCAAATCACCCTCCAGACTCTCCCATCAACAACATGAGAAGAAGAGTCAGACCTACGATATTCATCTTCCCCTTTTTTAGCTCCTTGTAACCTAAGTTAACTGTGTATACGGCCAGACCAATTTATCTCTTTCATCAAAATTATAAAGTGGAACTTCAAGAATGGCCTTTTTAACCTCCTCAGTCAACCAGCTTTCAATACTAGAAAGTTCCCAGCTTCCTTCCTCTTTGTTCATTAGTTCCACCACTCTCATAGGCATGGAAGAAGCAATAGGTTCAGGGATTAACGACCTTCCTTCCTTGCAATCCACTAACCATCTATCTTCCCAAATACGCACACTCTCTTCGTTCCAAACTTGCCACAACAAAGTTTTATTCAAAAATTCTTTGCCTTCCAACAAACTGCTCCACACCCAAGAGGCTCGATATCCCATCTTAGATTCAAGGAAATTCTTTGCCCCTGCAATAATCTTCAACACTGTTTCGATGGGAGCACCAAATTGAACAATTTCAAGTCTTGAAAACCGAGGCCACCTTGATTTTTCCCTTCAGTAAGCTTATGCCATGACCTCTTATGAATTCTATTTCCCATTCTCTTTTTGTCCACACCAAAAATGAGCCATAGCAAAGTTCATTTGAACAAACAACTTCTTTGGAAACATAAATTAGGACATTGTATATGTAGGTATCGCCATAGCAACAACCTTAATTAAGATCTCTTTTCCCCTTGGTGAAAGTGTCATCTTCATCCACTCTTTGAGCTAACTTATTACTCTATCTCTCATATATCCCATGGCATTAGTTTTAGAGTTTCCCTATAAGGCAGGCACACCCAAGTAAACTCCTGGATTAGTAGCAACTGAAATATGCATTATACTAGAAATTTGTTGTTGTAAGCAAGCAAGGGAATTGGCGCTAAAAATCATCGAAGACTTCTCAAAGTTTATCCTCTGACCCGAAGTAGAGCAATATTCCTACAAAATTACTTTTATTCACTTGCAATTCACGGGGTTAGCTTCCAAGAATAGTAGTGAATCGTCTGCAAATAAAAGGTGTGAAACAATTGGACACGACTTGCTAAGACTGATCCCAGGCCGACCTAGACTCAACTTCTTTAGATATTAACCTAGATAAAACATCGACAACAAAAAGAAAAACATAGGGAGACAAGGGGTGCCTTTATCTCAAACCTCTAGAGGGACTGATTCTTCTACTTGGTTTACCATTTGATTAGCAAAGTGTAAGAAACACTGCTCACACTCCATGATCCATCCAATCCAAGTTGAATCAAACCTCATTTCTTCCATGACAGCCCAAAGAATCATTTAACCCAGTCACATTCTTTGTTCATATCCAGTTTAAACGCCACCAAAGATTTCTTCCATTTTTTCCTTAGCCTCAAATGATGAAATATTTTCTGAGCCACCATAATATTATCATGGATCATCCTCCTCGCTACAAAAGCGCTTTCATTTTTCAGCTGTCTATAATCCACACATAACCTCTAGCTGCCATTTTTTTCTTAACCATCACAATGGGAGAAGCAAAGGAACTATTGTTGTCCCTGATGATGCCAGCCTACAACATCTCCTGGATCAGCTTCTCCATTTCATTATTTTGTACAATAGGGTACCTATAGGGCTTAATTTTGACCCCTGCAGTCTCATCTTTCAGTGGTATCCTGTTGTCCTGTAGGCGGGGTGGAGGAAGCACTTTAGGTGTCTTGAAGACATCAGCATAATCTTCCAGTAATGCTTGCAATTCAGCAAGAATGGAAACAGTGACCACTCACAAGTATGCTTGTATAGGTGCAGCATCACTATTGCACAAGGTCCCCTAAGATGACCAACTAGGGAAAAACACTTGGTGGAGTGAGTATCCTCCTACAACTGGATGGTCCCTAGTATAATTCCTTGCAGCATTCAAGGTACCCCTTCATAGGTGTGTTGCATTGTCAGAGACCTAAAGTCCCACACAATAGTCCTTAAAGAAAGCAGCCATTGAATGTCTAACACCATGTCACAGCCTTTCAAGGGTAACACAAAAAAGGCAGTGACAAAACTGGTGCTCTGAGTCCTCCAAGTCACCCCTCGACATATACCACAAGATGATAGTCTACCCCATCAACAATTGTAACTTTTCAATTTGTTCATCTGATTGATTGGTAAAGAGAGTTGACTAGCCAACTTGGCACTAATAAAATTGTGGGTGCTACCGAAATCCAACAATATGATGACCTTAGTAGCCCCAATACATGCTGCAATCCTCATTGTATTGCGTCCCCAGGACCTCTGGATAGCATGCAATGACAGGATTGGTCCTTTAGCAGCATCTTCAACATGTGTGATGTCCTCCAGCTGATCAGGGCATTCTTGGAATTCTTCTCCTTTCCCATCTGAACAGGGATCCAACAGCTGTTGGTAGAGTTGGGACTTCACACATTTGTGGCCTACACTGTACTTAGCTCCACACTAGAACTATAATCCTTTCCTCTTTCTATCCTCAATCTTAGCTGAAGATAAGAATCAAATTGGTCCTTTGACTGGACCACTGGACCCCATGGTTCCATTATTTTGTGTAGTATGAAATGTTGCCACATTAGCCTTGGTCACAAAAAGAGTTCGAGGGCATCAATGAGGGTACCCTAGAAGAAGTTCCCCATCCTGCTAAGAGACCACGTTTGGAGGAACTAGTAAGTATGCTCTCCACCTGCCGTGCTATCAAGAACCCTTCCACCAAGGATTTCGGTTTAAACAACTGCAAGTATTGGTCAATCTCAGCCTTCAGGTTATTGATAAAAATACTCAAGGCATAAGTCTCTGACAAGTGGAGCTGATTCAGTAAACTGACAAAACTGTCATTGTACTAGTCCACTAATCCTTGCTGCTTCAAAGACACGAGATCAGTCATAGGATCCTGGAAGGAACTCAAGCCAAAGCGCTTTCGCAGACTGTGGGCATAGGAGTCCCAGGTCATCATGTGAAACCCTCCCTGCCTTTGAGTGTAGAAATGATGCCAATCCAAGCCCTTCCCCTCCAAATGCAGCATTACCGTTCTGACTCTGACATTAGCAGTAATGCCTCAGCCTCAAAGTATTGCTCCAGCTTGGTCCATCATCCTCTGAAGTCTGTTCTATCAAATCGGGGACATTCTAACTTATAGGATTTTTGAACTGATTCCATCCTACCCGAACAGTGAGAAGTGTACATACTGCCCAAATCCACCATAGGAGAGATTGGTAGTCTCCTTGGGGGGAAACCCCGGTGGAGGGCCCCCTAAGATCCCTTTTCCTTCATCTGGAAACTGCCCCAACAGGGGAAGTACAAGTTAGAGTGCCCAAATACCGCTCAAACAAATACCGAAAATCATCTTTCAGCTCCTTCAAGCGCCATCCAACTTGGTGTCCCATTGAGAGAATTTCATTTGAAGCTTAGCAACCTCCTATTGAAGGTGGCCAACCTCCTTTTGCAGTCGAGTTGTAATAGAGGAGAACAGAGAGTAAGGAAAGGAAGGAAACAGTATTTTCATTCAATAACCAAATCCATTACTACTTTTCCTCCCTGCCCTCACTACTAAAAAGCCAAGTGAGATGTTACAGACAAAATTAAAATTAGTTGAAGCAATTATGTCAATAGTTGTACTCGTGAAACGCTCCATTTCACTTTACGACTATTACTCATCCCCACTCATCAAAGTATTGTCCTCTACCCAAAACTCACCGTTTTAGTTAAAACTTAAACACTAAAACGCCGCGTTTTATTAACAGAAAATAAGACAGCTCGTAACCAAATATGCCCAATTCAAGGCCCACTGATCGTTGATGAAAGGCCCAGATTCAAGTTAGAAGCATACAAATAAAAATTCAACAAATTCTAAAAAGCTGGAAAAACCAAGAACTCTGTACTCTTTCTAGTTTTCATCAATTGTGGAAGCTCTCAAATCTCAGCTGCTATGGCACCCATCGCACGGTTACTTTTGCTCGCGCTTCTCTCAACTGCACTCACTATTTCATCAGGGTCAACTCCCTTCTCTTTCATACTCTCTAATTTTCTTTTTAGATCGCTTTGAAAAAAAAAAACCCCACCGCCATTGAATTCTTTTGAAGTTTAGATTTTTTGTTTTAATTTAGAAATTCAGTTATTGACATTATCACTGTAGTCACCTGGTTCATCTCAACCTAACGTCAAGTAAATTTGTTTCGTTTCTTAATTAATTGCTCTATCGTATTTGGATCTTTTATTAGGTTTTCAACTTGTTTATTTACCTGTTTTGTCAGGTCTGGGGATGGGTACACCATCAATGGTCGAGTGAAGATCCCCCAAGGTAATTCCCCCCTCCCTTCTTTTTTTAGTTTTGTATTTGATTAGATTTGTACTGGTATTTTGCAAATTATACTGTTATCTAGTGATTTCGGTTGTTTTGGATCTTTGCTACATTCTAATTTAGTGTTTTTATGTGACAGTTTTTATCTCAGTTTTAAAATTGAAGTATATACTATTGGTCTTTATGCTGATTTCCATTGTGTAAATATACGGTGGTTTATTAAGCAAAGCAGTCTTCGTATAAATTATTAGATATTTGTGAATTTGCTTTTTGAATTTTGATTAGGGCTACTTGTGTAAGACTTTTGACAAGCAAGATCTTTAAATCATTACACAATCCCATTATAGGTTTTGGGAAAACATGAATTCATCCAATAGAATCTTTAAACATCAGTGCAGAATATACATTTGAGAAATTAACATTGATTCATGTTCTTTTGTGTTATTTTATCTTTTATTTAATTTGATGTAGATGATTGATCACTTTATTTGGCAGGTCTGGGTACAAAAGGGTTTGCTTTGCCTGGAAAAACGTCAAATGTCAAAGTTATACTCAATGGTGGCCAAATTGTTACTTATCTGAGACCTGATGGATATTTTTCATTGTATCCTACTATTTATCAATTGTTAAAAAAAAATTGAGGGTAGGGTTGCTAAGGTGTGAATCCGAAGCTTTCATTCTTCACAAACCTCCAGCCATTTAGGCCAAGAAGTTGTTGGCAATTCTTATGCATAGCTCTGGTTGAAAATCCAAATATTTTAGTTATTTATCCTTTTCTTTTGTTCTTTGTAGACTGTTTTTCTGTTAGTAAATAATGTGATACTTTATAAAATGGGTGGTAGTAAACCTCACACTGGAGTATTAGAATTCCTTAATATAAATTGCCTACAGTCAGAACATACCAGCAGGGACTCATTTGATTGAAGTGGCTGCTATTGGCTATTTCTTTTCTCCTGTAAGATTTTTATTTCTTGCCTGAGTCTCTCGACTTGTGGTCATTAAATGAATTTGACTTTTGTAATTAACGATAATGACTTTCGAACTTGCTTAGGTTAGAGTTGATGTTAGTGCTAGAAACCCAGGCAAGGTACAGGCTGCATTGACAGAGAACAGGAGGGGTCTCAGTGAATTGGTTTTAGAACCGTTGAGAGATGAACAATATTACGAGGTTAAGGAAACATTATTCTATTTGTGTTTATGTTTCCTTTTGTTTTCAGTTATTATCTTTCTTTTGCTTCATGTTTATCCTATTTTATTGCAGATTAGGGAACCTTTCTCCATAATGTCGGTTGTGAAAAGCCCAATGGGTCTCATGGTGGGATTTATGCTGGTGGTGGTGTTTTTAATGCCCAAATTAGTGGAAAACATGGGTAAAGTACTCTACTATTAGTTCATAACTTGGTAGTTTTCTCGAAGTTCCGACTTGCAGTAGATTTTAAAGAGTTGATTTTTGTGGAAAATACGCTATTTAATTACTTGCTTGCAATTGTTCTTTCTTGATCAGGATAAAATCTTCTATGTTACCTATTCTTTTAATTGTATGCATAATATTTGAGCTGCTATTCATTTTTCCCAAAACATTACATTTTTAACAATTTATTCTTTTCTAATTCTACAATTTTGGCAACCTTTTATCCTTAGTTTTACAGATACAACTTTCTCTTTCATGTGCTTCTACATGCTCTTGCCCCTCTCCACATATGAGATGATATATATAAAGGATGGCTAGGAATTTCGTTTTTGCTAATTTCATCAATCTGCTGTCTGTTGCAACAGATCCTGAAGAAATGAGACGAGCACAAGAAGAAATGAGAAACCAGGGAGTTCCCTCCTTAGCTAGTTTGTTACCAGGAGGTGGGAGGAATTAAGTATTCGATTGAGGAGCAAGAACTCCGAGATACTGGTTTGGCAAAATCAAGGGGCGGTTCAAACGTCGAGCTGGATTGGTCTTCTACCCTGATATTCATCTTTTGATTGCAGAAAGAAGGGATGATACCTTTTGAATTCCTGGGGGCATCTCAAAGGTTATGTAGTGTTTTACTTGATAGTTGCAGATTTTCAGAACTTATCATGGGATTTAACTTGTTACATCTATTCATTGTTGTGATGCTTTGATGTCATAAACAAAGAAGAGTAGAAAAATTATTGTTAAGACATTATCCATCTATTAACAAGTCCGCTTATAAGCCTTTTGTTATAACACGAGTTCCATCATCCCATTGAACAAATAGTGCACTCTTTGCAAATGTTATGATCACGTAACCCTCCCCTTCACTATCTTTGCCAATTTCTCTCATTACTTGCAAGTGTAACTTTTCTCCCTATTTGAAAAAATCATTTTGTTGTTTGAATTTTGAGTTAATTAAATTAAATTATTCAATTCTTTTGAGCCGATTTGAATAAGTGATTCGGTTTTTCAAGTTTGAGTTAAATTAAATTTACAATTTAAATTACAGATTAGTGTATATATTTTTTTCTCATCAATCTCAAAATTGAAAATGAGTACATTACAAAAAAAAAATTATAAAATTTCATAAAAAAATTAAAAATTATAAAAAAAATTCTAAGAAAACTTGCGAAGAATATATAAAAAAGAAAAGGATATTTTTTTAAAAAAATTCCTAAATAATGATTTTGAGGACAAACAATATTAGACTAAAATTTTATTTCACTTAAATTGATTGAAAAATTAAATATGAGATAGAATGATAAAATAAAACTCATTGACTCAACTAATTTGAAAAATTTTGACTCAATTTGATCAAACACTCACCCTTACTCCCACTATATCAATTTACATGCAGCACATTCACCACAGTCGTCTTCTTCAAGACTACTTTGATTTTCCTTTTCACGGTCTCTCAATAACGCCCAAATTTACTAATTTGTAGTGTCTCTCACTATACAAAGTACCTTCTAATTTTTATATTAATTTAGAACATAATGACAAATATATGTATATATATATAAGATGCCACAAAATCTCAAATTAAATGGCTTTCAATGTGCAATTTCTGCTCTTAATACTGGTCAACTTATCTTTACAGATTGAAGATTGCAAAATCTTCCCATCTTAACAAACTTCGAACAATTGGTCCAATTGTTAAAAAAAAAAAAAAAAAAACACTAAATAGAAGATACACAGCCAAGGAATGAAATTTAAAGCCATGGTTTGCTCCAAAATTATATTAGTCGACACAGATGTACCCCTACCAACATCACAAACCTTAATCAAAACAATGGCTTCTTCCAGTAGGGTTTTGTAGCAATTCTTGTTCTGGGTCTTGTCGGCCAAGGTAAGCTACCTTGTCTTGTATAGTTACCAAGATTTTGTTCATGTAGCGGTCAAGATTGTTTCAGACTAGTTGGTCTCAAGGGTGTTTTTTTTTTTTTTTTTTTTTGGGTAATATAAATGCAGGGTTTTGTGTTTGCTCCTTGAACGACATCATTGCTGGTACACTGAGAACAGGAGTAGAGGTACAAGGTATGGCTGAATGGAAAGTGACAATTACCAACAACTGCAAATGCGCTCAACATAAACTAACGCTTTCTTGCGAGGGATTCCAATCTCGAGAAACTGTGGATCCTAATATTTTTCAGAAACAAGGCAACAATTGCCTCGTTATTGACGGGCAATGCTTTGAACGGTTTCGCTTCAGTCAGTTTCGCCTATGCCTGGGATCCTCCCTTTATTATGTTTCCTTCTGGATCCATAGTTGACCCCTGTTGAAAACAATTCCATTTAGTTTGTAGTTAGAACAATAAATGCTTAAATACGAGGCTCTTATATCCTACCTGAGTTTAATCAATAAAACTTAAAAGATTGCATTTCAGTCCCTCTACATGAACAAAAACCCAGATTACGGTTTTCAAACTAATACAAAACCTCAAAGGAGAAAGAGCAGAGCAATCTGTTTTAAAGGTTGTGATACATTAACCCTCAAAGGAGAAAGTCATACAAAGGAGTAGATGAGTGAAGAGTGAAGCAGAAGTTATATAATGATACAATGAGTGTATGTTAGGAAATACCAAACATGTCTGATTTCCAAATTGTCACAATCTCTAACATCCATACCCCCAAACTCAGCAAAGACTAAACAAGAAACATCTTAGCTCATTTTCGCTTTTTAGCCGGTGGCTGAAGCTCTTCCTCTTCCTCATCTTCTTCCTCCTCTTCCTCTTCTTCTTCACCTTCCTCGCCATCATCATCATCGTCATCGTCATCGTCGTCGTCGTCATCATCTTCGTCCTCTTCTCCACTGGCCCCATCTCCATTGGCCTCAGGTTCATCTTCTGGATCCCCTTCATCTTCACCGTCTTCACCTGATCCATCTTCCTCCTCACCTGCATCTTCATCTTGATCACCTGCTGCTTCATCTTCCTCATCATCATTGTCATCATCCTCGGTGTCACCAGCATCCTTGTTCTCCAGACCAGGCTTTCTCACTGCAAGAAGAGCAAGCAGAAACCTGCAAAAGCAAATCGAACGGTTTTCCCCATTCCATGGAAGAAGAACAAGAACAAGTTAGGCAAAATAATTTATGCAACTAACCCTGCATATGCTTCAGGCTCTTTGATGAGGACATCAATTCCATTAGGCATAGTTCCCATCTGGAAAAACACCAAACTCATGCTGAGGATAAAACAAGTGTTCTTCCAAGTGCAGTTTGTGAGCAATGTGTAACAAATAAATAAGCAAGCATTTCGCCAAATCAGACGACGCAACTTTAGGACAAGGAGAACTCAAAATTATTTGGTTGTCATGTGAGTGAAAATTAGTATTTTAGATCAAAGAACAAAGAAACAAACAAGCATTTACAGCTAATCACATAGAAAAATAAGACAATCAACAAAATAAAACTGTTCTTAAATCCTAAAAGCAAGGGGTTGAATCAAACAATGCAACTAAACATATTAATTAAGTTCTTCCTTGACATCCTACTACTACTAGTACTCGGACTCCTCATTTTTCTTTAAATACTCATGTACGACACATGGATTCGAGGATGCATACTCTATCCCACAATCATACCCAAGTCTGAGTAACTTAGTCCTACTAAATTCTATGAAAATTAAATATTCTAGACAACCTATTAGGCAAAGCAACAAAATCCCAGCATAAAAAAATAGGAACAAAAAGAAAATTTTCAAACTTCGAGATTTTAGAACAACGGAATCAAATCTTCACAGAAAAATTGTCAATTTCACATTAAATTAAAGAGAGAGAGAGGGAGAACCCTCATAAAACAAAGAGCAGAAGAAACCAGTGGCCCAAGGAGAACTAAAAGGCAAAAAAGGAAAGAAAATTATACCATCATCAGCAACCAAGCGACTGAATTTGTAACAACAATGGCGGTCTCGACAACCATAGCTTGCAGTGCAAAGCCCAGGGAACTGTCCAACACGACACCGTTTGGAAGTGGAATTTCCATTTTCGTTGCGTATGACAGAGCTTAGACAGGAAAGGAGCGCAAAATCAAAAGAGGGGTAAGTAGCAAAAGGAAAGAGAACCCAATTGAAAGAGAATGTTAAAGATTGAGAATTAGGGTTTTATGTTAGGTTTTGAAGATGCTATAATAAGTAGGTATCGCTGAAGCACTTTGGTCGTAGAAGAAAATATCAAAAGAAGGTTTGATGTCAGAGATAATGTGACAGTCGGTTTTGGGGAACGGATGACAGTTAGAATTCACACCGTCTGATTTGTTAGGTTTGTCTTTATCCATGATCTATGTGATTTCTAATGAAAAGAATATTTACTCAATGGCTTTATGCTAAATTTGGCCTCTCAATTATACATGTTTTGTCATTTTTATACCTAAACTTTTTTTTTATCTCAGAATAATTAAATTATCTTCCATTATTTAAATTCAAGGCTGTCAAGTGATACTATTAAAACACATCAGGTCAATGTTTTTTTTAGAAACAAATTCAGCAGTAGTACAGTAGTTAATTAGGGTACCTAATCCTGTGCAAGTTATCTCGTGGTCACCTATCTTGTCAATCTATGTGTTGTATGAGTGAGATGGTGTGGACGTTGCACAACAGAAATTTATACTGCAGCACCCAACTTCTGAATGTTTGCAAGGATGGGTGCTGGGTTCCAGTGGACCCTGGCCTTGCTTGCTAGGATTGAGTTCCATTGTTGATTATGTTATATGAAGCAAGCAAGTTGCATTCGTAAGGAGTGCAGTTTACGTAAGATCGAGCGAGCTAAGAGTTTTTTGCTATGGGTTGCGGAAAGGCTTTTGTAGTGTGTGATCTTAAAGACGGGTTAGTTGATGTAACCATCCGGTGCCACTGCAGCCCTACAAATTTCCATTTCGTTGTTGTATGCCAGGGCCATGAGGATTATGAAAGGAGTGGGGAGAGAAGTAGTGAAGATGTGGTTATGGGTTGAGAAGTTGAGACTTGATTGGGCCAATCTGTGGGATTTTGGCGTAATGGACGTGTGGATTTTATCAACTGTGAGACTATCTGCGATGGGAATATTGTATTTTTTGGGTTACTGCAGTGGGGTTTGGGGAAGCTTCGGTGAACAGGATTTCGTTTCTATGCTTCCATATCTACCAGAGTCTGATGAACCACCCAAACATGGTAGTTCTGTAGTCTGGGGGAGCATTAGGGAAGTCCTGTATCCAGGCTGTAATCCACGCATGTATGTTCGCATTCCCCTTATTTCCAAACGTAATGCCCGTGGGATGGCAAACCACACTGCCCTGGTGATGGAGTGCGAGCGGAATAGGTGATTTGAGGTTTCTTGCGCTTCCTCACTTATGGGACACGTTAGTTGCATAAGAATATGACTAGTGGCGGAGTCAAAAATTTGTTTTGGGGCTGAAATTAAATTTATATTTTTACGATAGTAAATGTGTAACTTTATTATTTTAATAGTCTATATTTTATAATTTTTAAAAATTTAAATAAAATTTTTATCATTTTTAAGGGGTAAAGTATAATTTTACTATTATTAATTTAAAATTTTATAAATTATAAAATACTTAAATTAAAAATCTATCATTTTAAGGGGGCATCGCCCCTGAATCTCTTAGTGATTCCGCCACTGAATATGTCTAATCTAGAGTTCGACTCGGAAGGAAAGTGCGTTGGAATATAACTGCCATAAGAAAATGAGAATCTTAGAGGGAAGAGGTATTTTCCACTAGATTGTTATTTTTAGAGAGTAAGAGGCTTGGTGTTGCTGTTGACGAAGCAGTAGCATTTGGTTTACCCCTTTAACCGATAATCTCCCTAAAAAGTCATGTTTCCATACATATTTGTCGAATCTTGGATTTGTGGAAAAGTCTCTACTCAGCTCCCTTGTCCAGACATTGCCCAATTGGTTCTGGATGACTTCCTCTTTCCACTATCCACATGTCTGGTCAGCAACATCTTGGGCTTTAATCCCCAGTAGTTGTTGGTCTGGGTGGTGTCGAAGTGGTAATTTGTTATTAACTATCGAAACATTGTGCCCATCCAAATCTGAATGTCAAGGCCGTCTGTAGGTAGATGTCCCGTCAAATTGAGAATGCTCTTCCATACTCATGAATCATTTGAGCATGCCTGAACCTGTAAAAATTTGTGGTCGACCAATATTTTGTTAGTAACAGTGAGTGTGCTAGTGTGTGAGGTTGTGTAAGGCTTTGTTCAATAATTGTGCTTGTCGGATACCAAGCTTGCCTTTAGATTTAGGCCAGTAAAGTTAATTCCCAGAAAAAAATAAATTTCAAGGAAAAAATATTTATCATGTAAAATAAAAAAATTGAATTTTAAAATTAAAGTTTTGATTGTTTTACTTTTATTTATTTAAATTTAAAATGTTTAAAAATTATAATTTATAAATTCGTATAAGATTCTATCTTCTTTATTATTTTTTAAATCAATTTTACATAAAAAAATTAATTTCACATATTAATAAATTAGATAGTCCATGCAGCAATAAAATATACAATTCACCTTGGTTGTAAGTTTGAAATTTTATAATATTATTGTTAGGATCGATCCGATTAAACAAAATAAAAAAAGATAACGAAATAAATAGAGAAATTGAACACATAAATTTAACGTGAAAAATTTTCTCTAAATAGGATAAAAAATCACAGGTAAAGATAATTTTACTATAATGGTAAAAGAATGAAAAGTACAAAATATTGAGATAAAAAACTAAACCTCGAAAACCCGAAAACAAAGAACCCTTAAAACATAAACACAAAATTCTCTAAATGTGTTATGAGTTCTAATATATAATGAGTGTATTTTCTAAGATTGTAAAAGAGCCAATTTATAGGCTAAATTCATTGATAAAATAATAATAAAATAAATTAAACTAATTAATGTTTGATTGAAACAAATAAATAAAGTTTAACTAGGAGATTATTTCTCAAATTTGACTAAAATATGAGTTATATTTATCAAATTTTCACCTCGACTCATATTTGCACAACGCCATCTTTGCCAAAGCCAAGCCTATCTTGAACTATGTAGGGAATTAACTTAGTCGAATCTGTGCTTAGAAATTGGAAGACTTCTAGCCTTCGACTTGTACACTGCCAAATCAAAACTAACTCAGGTTTGATTTTCACGAACATAGTGCCCTAACTTTTCAAAACCTGCATTCAAAAGAGAACATCTCTTCAACGAAATTGTCATACATTTTTCCCTCCTATGACCAAGTTGCCTCCGCTCCAAATGAGTTGACTTCAACTCCGTAATGGATGAGGGACGTCCGATTTCACCGGTCACTATAGAACATTCCAGAATATAAAGACTGCAGGTTCTTTTACCTTTTAACAAAACGAGAGCTCCACGAGATACTTTAATGTCGCTCAACTCGATTTGATTCTGCATCCTTTCAAATTTAAAATACTTAAAGAGATGAGATTCTTTCGTAAATTAGGTACATACCTCACATCTGAGAGTGTCCTAATCATCCAATCGTGTATCATAATTTTAATAGTACCAATAACAATTACCTTACTAGATGAATCGTTTCCCATGCGCACAACTCCACATTCAACTGAATTGTATGTGGAGAACCATTCTTTATTAGAACGCATGTGAAAATAACATCTTGAATCTAGAATCCACTCAGACGTGAGCTTAGAGTTATCACTCATTGAGACTAATAAAAAATCATCACTGCTTTCATCGGTCAAATTAGCACCAACTACATCTTCCTCGTTACTCTTAATAGTTCTTTTATTTTACAGTTTATAACAATCTGCTTTGACGTGACCTAACTTTTTTTACAATAGTGACACATTTTGTCACATTTCTTTGATGCTACCAAAACGGAAGCTTGCTTATCTGCCTTACTATTCAAACCAAACTTGTAATGACTCGAATTTTACCGTTACCGAAAAAGTGTATTTTTGGGTCTCCGTTTCTGAAAAACAGATTCGTAAATATTTATTAAAAATATTTACGAAGTAAAATGAGTGGTTAATTAGAGTTTAATTAAGTGAATTTAATTTAATTAAGAGTAATTAAGTAAAAGGACCAAATTGAGTAAAGTGTGAAAGTTGAATTATAGATTAAAAGAAAATAAAAAGGACTAAAAGGGCAATTATACAAAAAGTATAAATTGAGGCGGTTTAAATCCAAGATTTTTTTTATGTTTAGTACATTATTATATTATTATATAATAAAGATATTTTATGTTTTAATTATATTATATTATATTATATTATATTATATTATATTATATATATAAACTAAAGAAACAGAATGAAATTGAAACGAAACAGAGAAGAAACAGGGGAGAAAGAAAGAAAGAAAAAGAAAAAGAAAAATTTGGGGTTTCAAGGTTGAAAGTTAATTTGGTAAGTCAATTTAATCCCTTTTCTTATAAATTTTGAGTTTATGGAATCTTAGAGATGAATACTACTTGATTTAAGTGAAAATTTTGAAAGTTGTTAGATTTCTAGATATTGTTCTTTTTGAATAAAAAGATGAATTAAGGGCTAAATTGATAGAAATTCAAGTTAGAAATGAAATAAGAATTAAATTGTAAAGTGATTCATAAGTTTTATGCTTTAAGGACTAAATTGAAAGAATTTCAAAATTATGGTTTTATGATGAAAAATAGATAATTATGTCTAAGTTTGGTTAAAAATTGAGTAGAAATAAAGTATGAATTAAGATAGAAAAGTAAGTGAATTTAGTTAGAATTAAATTGAAATTAAAAGTAGAAAATCAACATTTTGTACTAAGATTATTTTGGACCGCAGCAGTAGTCTAAGTTTGAAAAATCACCAAAAATTGTAGAAATTTAATTAGAGAATGAATAAAATATGGAATTAAAGCTTATTGAGTCTAGTTTCTTATAAAAGAAACGGTATAAGCAATTGAATTGTAAATTATGAGATATAATGAATTTTGTGAGACAATGTCAGAATAAATTCGAGTTCCCCTGTTTTGACTTTGGAAAATCACCAAAAATTGGAGAAAAATAATTAGAGGCTTAAAGTTATATTTTTAGAATCCCTAATGAGTCTATTTTTAGGAGAAATCAACAAAAATATTATCCGAGTTCTGTACTGTGAGATAATTAATTTTTAGTGAAAAAGGGTCGAAACTGTCAGACAGCAGAATAGGGGTGAATTTAAATAATAAACTGTACTTAATGGCTAAACGAAAAATTCTGAAAATTTTATGGTAAGAAGATTTATGAGTCTAGTTTCAGGAGAAATTAGCGGATCTTAATTTAGAATTCTGTAACTCAAGATATAAATTAGTAATGTATTAATGATTATGAATTGTATTACTTTCGTAGTCAATGTGGTACCGGAAATCTCGGCTAAGAAAGGACAAGACAAAGTCAACGGGAGTTAGCTCAGAAACTACGGTTTGTATTTCTATAATCCAAACTTAGTCGTTATTTGTTATATTTATATACATGTGGCAATTGTTAGTGTTAGAATTATGATGTTTTACAATTGGAATGGATTGATTTTTGTATGCGATGAATTTATTGAATTTATATTGATTGAATTTATTTTGATTGAATTTATATTGATTGAATTATATAATATATATGATTTATGTAAAAAATTGAATATTGAATGAATGTTATATGAAAAATATATTGATTGGAAATATGAGGAAATTGATATGAATATATGAGATTGTGATATTTGAATATTTGATATTGAAAAGTGAATTGAATTGTATTGAATTATGAATTAATGTGAATAATTAAAATATATTGTTGAATTCAATGAAATTGTATGAATTGTGAAAATGTGTGAATATATGTGATTATCAGAATGGTATATTGATGAAAGAATTATTAAATTGAGAAAGTGAATGAAATACCCTATCAACTAGTCGGGCTGAGTCGGATATAATTGGCATGCCATAGGATCTGAAAGTGTACGGGATTTGCCGGCTTTATCGATCAGGCACTTTATGTGTCGTATTTCAGGCACCTCGTGTGTCGTATCAGGCACCTCATGTGTCGTTTTAGGCACTTTATGTGTCGTATACTGATCAGGTACTATGTACCGTTTTAGGCACAATGTGCCTACTGGTGTGTTTGGGTTGGAATCCGTGTATCCGTCAAAATCCGGGTTTGTTAATAGGGGTAAATAAATGAAAGATAAATCAAATAAATATGATTGATCAAGCTATTGAAATGAAACGAGAAATTGAATTGAGAATTGAAAATTTAGATAAGAAATTGAAAATATGAACCAAAGGTTCATGAAATGATTGGAGTTCGAATTGATGATATATGATGCCACTTGATGAATTGAAATGTGATTTGAAATATATGAATCGTATGTATATAGTGAAAGCTATTAGGGATAGTAAGTTGATATGATATAAATGAAATTGGTTGTTATTGAAATGAATTAAAATGAAATATGATTGATAAGTGTATAGTTGAATATAGTTTAATGATATTGAATTGTGAATAAATTAAGGAAAGCTATACCGAATAGTAAGTGAAAGAATTGAGTAAATAATAATGGATTTATTTAAGAATTGAACAATTATGTTATTGTGTTTATTATATGATTTGTATAAAATTTATATGGTAAGTAGTTGAAATTTGTCTATGAAATAAATAATTGAATAATTGTAATTGTTATTATGATATTAAGTATTTGTTATATTATTAAATGTTCGGATTATAGAAATACCACTGAGTATACCATACTCAGTGCATTTTGTTTGTTTCGCATGCGTGAGTTAAGTTAAGGTTAGATTGTTGAATCAGCATCCTAGGCCGATCCCGAATTCAATGAGGTAAAGTATGTTGAGTATTGGTAATGGCATGTACCTAGGGTGTTTTATGTGAGTCATTTAGGTTGTAGAAGTATTGATGAAATGAGTAAATTATGGTTGGCAACGGTATGTAGTATGAATTTTGAAATTTACTAAAAATTCGTAGTGATTCTAAATTAGTCACGAATTAAATTTACTGTTCATATTGGACCGCGAGGGCCCATTAAAGGGATGACATCTTAAAACTAGGACGTGTGTGAATATTTATTTTAATTAATGACCGGAATTGGACTGTACTGACTGGTAATGTCTCGTAACCCTGTTCCGGCGACGGTATAGGGTTAGGAGACATTACAAAACTCATTTTCGAGTTTGTCTCTACTCAACAAATGACACTTGACATCTTCGAACGAGAGTTTGTCTTTGTCATAAATCAGGGTCTCCTTGAAAAACTTGTATAAAGGGGGTAAAGAGCACAATAATAGCATAGCCTAATTTTCATCGTCAATATAAACTTTAACATTCTTTAAATCACTTAAAAGAGTGATGAATTTACTGATGTGATATCTAAGAAGCTCACGTTCATGCAAAATGTAAATAGACGTTGTTTCAACACTAAACGGTTAGCCAGAGACTTAGTCGCATAAAGAGTTTCTAACCTTTTCTACAAAGCATATGAGATTTTCTCCATCAATACCTCCTGCAATACCGTATTCGCGAGGCACAACTGGATTGCAAACAAGGCCTTTTCATTAAGCTCTTCCTATTCTGTTTAATTTAAATTTTCAGGCTTTTTCCCGGTAACAACTTTTTTCAAGCCGGTTTGAACTAGAATTGTCATCATCCGAACTTGCCATAGACTGAAATTTGTCTCGCCATCGAACTTCTCAATTTCAAACCTTGTTGTTGCCATATCTGAATAGACTGATCTATGAAAATTGAACTAGCACTAATATCACTTGTTAGGATTGACCCCATTAAACAACAAGTAAAAAAAATAGTGGAATAAATTGAGAAATTAAATACACAAAATTAATGTGGAAAATACCCCCAAAGAGGATAAGAAATCACGGGTAAAGATAATTTTACTATAATGGCAAAAGAACAAAGAGTATAAAAGATGGAGATAAAAAACTAAACTCCGAAAACCCGAAAATAAAAAACTCTCAAAATATAAACACAAAACTCTTTAAATGTGTTATGAGTTCTAATATCTAATGAGTGTATTTTCTAAGGTTGTAAAAGAGCCTATTTATAGACTAAATTCATAAGTCAAATAATAATAAAATAATCTAAACTCAGTATTTGATTGAAACAAATAAATAGAATTTAACTAAAAGATTATTTCTCAAATTTAACTGAAATAAGAGCCATACTTAACAAATTATAATATAAATGATATAATATGATTAATAAAAAAAAACATTTTAGTCTTATTTATAAAAGTATAACAATATATTTTTATTTATGATTTTGAACTAAAAAGAAAAAAATAAAACCCACAAAAGGGGCATTCATCAAACAAGGAAAAGGTTCACTTCTCCACCACAAAGTTTGGATAATGGATTATTTATTGTAATTTAGTATCAAAAGCGATTTTAAAGCCATAAGTAATATTAAACAGAAGTGTTTTTTAACTCGAAACTAAAAGTAGTTTTTTCCTGTTTCTATTTTTGACAAAATTGTTTTTAAGAACAAATCACAATTTTAATTTTTATAAAATATTTTATAAAATATTTATACTGGATATGTTCCTTTTGAAATTTATTTTAAATATATAATATTATATATTTAATTTTTTTGTTATATTTTAGTATTTTAAATATAGTTTATATATTGAATTAAAATTTATAAATAGTTAATATTAATTGCTTAAAAAATATTTGAAATTATATTTCATATATTAAAATATTAACAAAAAATTATAATAGATTATTTTTTATATTCTTATTAAAACATCATAATATTAATTAACTTGGACATTTTATTTTTTAAAAGTAATTTTTTGACAAATATTAAAAATTATTTTAAACTAAACTTTTCAAAAATACTTCTCAAAATAATTTTTTTTCATAACACTTTTTAAAAACATTTTTCAAAACTAATGCTCTCCTTCCTCACTCTCCCATCCTTCTTTCTCAAAAGTGAGACTGATAATTGTTTTGATTAACATCCATTTTAGAAAAAAAAATGATTCTTATATATTGATTTTAAAAATATCTAATTGCTAAATTCCATTCCTCTAAATCAATTTGATTTACGAGTTTTAAACTTTTTATTTATTTCTATAATTAACACATAAAAAAATTATTAATTATTATAAATTAAATAATAAAATTTTAATTGCATTTATTTCTTATTTTTCAAGTTAAAAATCATACTAAATCAATATTATTTGAATTGGATCAGATTGATGAAATATCAATTTAGTGAGAAGCAAAAAATAAATCAACTTATTTATTACTATGAACCGATTCAACTTGTGATTAAACCAATTTTTATATTTTTGTTAATTCTTTCGGAAACTGATTGTTTAATCAATTCACCCAAGATGAAAAATAATCCAACTAAATTTTAATAAAATTAAATAAAGGTAAAGTACATAACAGTTACTTAACTTTGATGTCAATAACAAAATAATCATTCAATTTTCAAAAAATAACAAATTAGTCTTATTAACCAATTTTCATTATAGACTTAACAAAAAAATGACCTGTCATTTAACCGGTCAAGTTAGAATCCTTGTTTGTCATTTAATAGCCCTAGCTGAGCCGTAGAAGAAGAATAATATAAAAATGAGAAGAAGAAGAAAAGCTAGGTCATTTAATTATACCAATAAGGTGAAAAAAAAATAAAAAAATAAAAATAGTACTAACTACTAATCATTAGAGATTGAAGAACAAAGAGGAGCATTTACATCCATATCACAAGTAAGGCTGTCATTTTGTACACAATTTTTTTGCTAAAAAACATGTAAAAGAAGTCAAGACATATAAACATAGAGCAACAAAAAAATCAGAGGCAACTAATTGAAACCCAGGAAAGGAAAAAGAAGAGCTTACATAGATGAGATAAAACAAAAGAAAAGCTAAATAAGTGAGGAGGCAATATGAAGGCACGAGAAAGGAAAGAAAGCAAAAGGAAAGAAAGAAGCTTAGGCATTATTCTCTTGTAATAACCAAGGTTCGTCCCTTGCCTCTTCATCTCCACTATTTTTTAACTGATTGTAATGACTCAACCTAAAAACAGAAAGAATAAATCTATAAGAGCCTTAATTCCCAATAGAACCTAACGCTATTTATAGAAAATTATTAAGAAATTTTATAAAATTGAAGTTGGTTCATAAACGAAACATCGTTAAAGAAATTTATAGGATTGTTAAGGAAATTTACATATCGATTGGGAGCTCTTTTTTATTGGGTTAAGTGACAGAAAGTTGGAGAGGAGTGAATAAACAGTGAGAAAGGAAAAGTTTGGATCTCTGAAATTTCTTTATTTTGTTTCGGCATCCTTATTTTTTATCTTGTTCTTTTATTGTTTTGTTTAGTTCTTAAATTAGGTTTTTAGCGTGACAAGTTAATTGGTCACTTCACTCGTCTTATTAGGCCGGTAACATATAATATTAATGACAATTGATTTATTACTTTTTGATAACATTAATGATTGAGTTGTAACTTTTTAAAAATTAAATCACTGAATTAAAAATTAAGTGACCATTTTATTATTAAAATAAATAAGGAGAGCGAATTAAAAACTATAATTTTCACTGTTTTCATGTCAGCCCTATCTTCCTCCGTACTGGCCCCACAGTTTCTTTTCCATCTCTTATCGCATTGGCCCAATATTTAGGGGGGTCCCACTCCAAACTTTGGCGCGCATGCCCTAAATTCCCATCATAACAGTCTCTCCCTCTCCTTCCCAATCAACAAATCCCAACCCAGCTGTATTCTCAATCGACGGCCCACAATCTCCCATCTGCACCACCTATCAACCATCCAATCACAAACTCGAATATCCGACGGTTCATATTCATTTCACGCGTTACACGCGTCACTATGCCAGTGTCCAGCAACCTTGTCTCGAACGAATACATTTCAGATGCGTCTCCCTCTGTTGCTCTATCTGTAAAGTAAACCCTCTTTTTCCCTGTTCTTTCTCAGTTTCTGAGCTCCATTAATACTCTCTTCGTTTAGGTTTTTTTTATTATTGTTGATTTTTTTTTATTGTGCATGTGATTATCGTTCGCTTTATACTGTTTGGTTGCTGTAAAGCTGTTTTAAGAAGGAACATTATCGGCTTCTTCGGCCGCTGACAGTCGTTTCTACTGTTCTTTTAGGGTTTTCTTGATGATTTTGATGTAGGAGGTTAGGATAATAGAGTATTGAGAGATGGATAACCCTTGGCGGATCAAATTTGATTCTACATTGCAGTCATCGATGCTTTCAATGGCTTCATCGGCATCGCAGGAGCCTCGAGATCAGGTAATTAACGCTTATATTTATATATGTTTCAAAATCAAGGTTAAGAGCCGTAGTTTTTTTTCCTTTTTGCCAGTAAAAAAGATCTGTTGTGAAGTTAATCTTGATGTTAGTTGTTTTTTCCTCTGCTTGGGGTTTGAGCGTTTCTATTAGGTGTGTGAGACGATTCTACAGCGGGATAGGATACTTTAATCCGGAATATGACATTCCTGAAGGGCTAGTAGTTCTTTTTGATGTTTTAAGCTCTGTCATTGAAACGTATGGTGGTTGTGCAACAATTTCTGAGGTCTGTCTGTGTGTGGAAATCAGTGGAGAGGGGAAAATAATAAGTATTTGGAAGGAACACTCTATCAATCGCACGTTGCTGCTCTGAAGTATTTCAAAGTTTTAAGCACCTGGTCACAACCTAAGGGTATGAGAGAAGCAGGGATGCTCTCAGAGTCCAATTTTGTTGGGAGGGGGATATGTTGAATGGATGTATGTACAATGTAGAGTAGGAAAATTGCACGCTGGATACTGCAACCTTGTTTATTTCTAGAAGAATGATTTCTTATATTTTCCTTTTTTTGGGTATTATATATTCAAAACATATGGTTTGCAAAATTATCAAATGTCATTTCTGATTTTACTTTCTGATTCAGTCATCATTGATAAAGAGAACTAACCTATGTGTTGTTACTTTTGACTTGTGCGTTTGGATGCTTCCCTCACTTCCTACTTCTTGTTTTAATTAAATACAGATGGAGATGAATTATGGCCAGTATTTTCGCCAACATACTACACAGGATTTAAGTTCCACATTGCATGAAAGAGTGTATGATCCCATGCGTCCCAACAGTTCAAACTTATTTTCCCATAAGTCAAGTCAATCTGAGCTGGCAAGTTCGTTTCTAGCTCTTCTATCTGGGCCACCATCACTTCTACAGTGTGACTTTCAGGAACTGTCAAGTCGAAAAGTGTTCAATGCCTCTAGATATGGTAATATCAATGATTTTGCAAGTGAAACTCCACGAGCCTATGGGACATTGCTGTCAGAAAACTGGAGCAAACAAAACACAGAAAATGGTGGAAATTGTTCTGCTGTTCCATCGAGATTGGAATTGAGTTCCAGCAGTAGTGGTGTTTCGGTTTTGCCTTGTAACTTTCATGCGTCTAACGTAAATATTCAGACTTCAGATCTGGCTGAAGTAGTCAATCATCACATGGTTCCCAGTACTGAGAAAGTAATGGACTTTGCTAGCCTGAAAGGGGATTGCTACGGTACTGGCTCTGCAAAAGCTGGTAATCCCCATAGCAAAAATATACGGATGTCAATGAAGATACCTGAGGAATTAAACTCTTCTATATCTGATCAGTCATCAACTATTTTAAGTGGGTGTCCCCGCGTATTCTGTTTGGGTACAGGTGAGTGCATGATTGTAATTCTTGCTTTGGTTAATTGTCATCCATATTGGATGTGGCCTAACATGTTTTAACTTTTTACTTTGCCGGAAAAGGTGGGTATCTGCTTCTCAGCAGTACAGGACTTCTCAGTATTGTTTGCTCCTGTCATTTTTTTCACACATCTGTTTCCAAATTTTGCGAGGTAACCTGCTCATGTCTATTATGTTCACTGTGTTTTGTAGCCCTAATGCGTGTTTGCATTACCCATTTGGAGTTGGTTCATGCTTAGAACTTGCTGTCATGTTGCAGCATGCAGGATTATGCGATATGAACCCTGGGGATGCTGTTCACATGGAAAGTGGAGGGACCATTGCACGATGGCGGAAACTCTACTTTGAGAAGTTTGGGGTAAGAGTTACATTGCCCTTATTCCCAATGTTTACTTAAAATGATTTCCTGATTTTTTGCTTCATTATCACAGATATGCATGTCTCATGCTTACATTTCCATATATGAATAGTTTGTTATTTAGAATTTAAGCTATTCCTTGTCCTTTGAGGACTATTTGATATTTACAACATATGACTAATTTAAAAAATCAGTAGTACCTCTATAAGATGATTAATCAAACTTCTTGATAGTGTGGCCCATAGGCCATAGGAGGTTATGCTTCATGGCTTCCATGTATTAGTTTTCATGCTTTTCTACAAATCTTGTGCTATTATGTTGTGAAAGTTGCATGCTTCTGGAAAAGGGGGAAAGGGGGGTCAAGGCACATAAAAGCAAACGCATACTGGGTTTCTTATTGCAATGGTATTATAGACCTTACTACCGCTGTTATCAGTTATCTTGTTGATTTCCACATTCTTAACCTTTGGGATTGAAAACTTTATTTCTTATTGGCATGTCTTTGAAGCAACGAGAACACTGGATGGTGATGTTTTTATGATGCTTTAGATCAGGGTTCCTGAAGATCAGAGTGGATGGGACTGGCCTGAAGGATTGTTACCAACTACTGGTTTGGTGAAATCTAGTTCAACCGTGCCCAAAATATCTATTACTTCTCACGTGGCTAATCCAATTGGTTCATCACAAGCTTTGTCAAGGTGCGTGGATAATAATTCCATGATTCTGAGTAATGTTCACACAACAAAATTCTGCTATCAGTCTCTTGTATAACAAACAAGAGCGAAAAAATGAAGGTAATAATAACTTTCTTCTCAAGCGCTTTTTTGGTGCTTCCTAAAGCAGTTTGCTTGATGTTGCTGATGGCCGGAGAATGGAGTGTGCTTTCTCTAAGAGTTCAACGATGTCAACATTTGGTGGTAGGGATTCAGCTAATGGTTGTCAGTCTGTGTCCACCTGGATTGATTCTATATTGAAGACTAGAAACCCATCCCTTGCCTACTCTAGTTTGCAAAATTTAAGAACCCTGGGTCGAAATTATGATGCAACTGCAGCTAAAATCGCAGGTGATATTGTAATTTCTGACCGAGATGCTGCTTCCTCTAATGTGGAGTTAAAGCTCGGGCAACCTTATCAGCCAAGTCAGCCTATAGGAAATTCTGCTCTACCAGTTGTTGCACCCAAGCATTTTAAGACAGTTGTTGATCCTCCAAAGTCATACCATTCTGAGAAGATGGTTGATCGAGGTGGGTAGATCTGTCTGCTCTTTTTTCATTGCATACATGTTATAGGTTATTTTGTTTGTATATTTTTTGGGTTTTTGTACCGTGGCTAAGAATTGTATTATGATTGATTCTGGAATAATGCAGCTACGTTTTGCGGGAAGGAGGAAACTAGGCAATATTGTCTTCAGGAGGCAGACTCTTCTAACACTATGGCAAGAAGTCAACAGAGCCTATTGAACTTTTGTAAGCATACATTTGCAGCCAGCAGTTTTGTGGATGCTACCAAACCTGAAAGCCGACTTGATGCCACAAAAAATTTAGTAGTTCCCGCACATTCACCGCCACCACTGGAAGGGAGTGCATGCTCTAAAGGTACTAATAATACGGTCAGTGAATTTAGCATGCCAAAGATATTTCATTGTGGATCTAGTACTACCAAGTGTGACACACTAAATGCTCCCCTGAAAATTGGAAATAGTTTAGGGAGGCAGTTGAATATGCCTGAGTTGGGTTTCTGCAGATTGACAGAAAAGGGCAAAGGTGCATGTCTGGGATGTCTTCCTGCTGGCTTTTCCGATGCAATTGATCCAGCATTGAGAATCCGTAAGCAGGTGGAAAGTTCTAGAATTGCCAATGGCATGATGCCTGGTTTTTCATCAGTGCACGACATGAACTCGTGTCAGTCCTCTAATATTTCTTCAGGTAGATTTGATGAGAGAAGCTGTCTGAACCTTCCTGGGAACTCTTCCTTTGTTGGAAATAATGCACATACTGATCAAGCTTTTCTTACAATGAGTAGTTCATATTTGGGCTCTCGACATATTTCTCAACCCTCTGCTACTACAACGGGCTTTGTGTTAGCTACTTCAACTTTTGTACCAGGTTCAACTTCTACTACCTCAAAACAAGAGGGCCCTTGTTTGCTTGATGATAGTATGAGACTGCTTGCGTTGAGCCAGATTTCAGAGTTGTCAAAGCGACATGCAATTTCTTCAGTTGGAATGAGCCATGAGCTAGGAAGATTAGATAGAACTTCTAATCCTAATGTACAGCATTCTCTTCTTGAATCATCAAAATCTAGGGGAGGAAGGTGTGGATCTATTCTTCCCAGCAGGCAAGATGTTTTTGAAGTTGCTTCATCATCATTTCCATCTGCTGCTGAAAAATCAATCCCCATGACAGGCAAGTGATAATGTTGAAGAATTTCCATGTGACTTGCTCATGTTTCCTGGTTTTCCTCTACATTATATATTTTAATGCTTTTTATTTTCGTTATCCAGGGTTAAGCAGTTGCTGTGATTTCTCACAATTGACACAAGGGCATCCACTACATTCTAGAATTGACATGCCATGCCAATTTTCTAATGACCGTTTTTGTGATCAGTCTACATTGAGGTTAGTTTTTAATATGCTAGATGAATATAAAACTTGCAGTATTTGAAGCTTTCAAGTTTAATTAATGACTAATGAGGTGTTATATCCCTTTCCTAGCCCTATTCTTTTGCTCCTCTTCTTTCCCTTACTAATTAATGAATCTGCTCACTACTACACAAACATCTTAATATATCATATTTAGTACATGTTGGTTGGTTAGATGTGTATTGCAACAAAGTCAGTGGTGAATTTAGTTCTTGATGTTATCCTTCCGAGCTTTATTTTCATCATTCAATGTTTTAGGCTCATCAGAGGTGAGAGCATCACACAATCGAGTGGGCATGCGAAATGCTGTCAGAGAGTACCTTGCACATATTCTCGGGGTGACTGCATCTGCTCAGTCCATGCAAAGTGCTTAGAAGGATATACCAAGTGTAGGTTTGAAGGATCTTGTGTTGTCTCCAAGGAACAAGTTGATGTATGTTTTGAAGAACATAATCCAGCTGCTTCTGAATTTGTTAAAGAGCATATCAATCCGAATGACAGAACTAATTTATTAGATCTAGGGGGGAAAGTGAATGGGCAACTTCCTGTGAGAATTGCCTGTCATGCTTCCCAGTGGAGAGATGTTCCAAGCAAGCAAAAGGAGGCTTGTAAAATGACACAAATTAATTCATCAGCGGAGTTGTTAGATGCTAGTGGATGTGCTGGAGATCAGTTTGGAGCTGCTGCAGGTCTGCATGGTATTGGTTCTGCTATAAACGAAGCTGACTCACTTAAATGGCAGGGCATGTCAAATATTTCTTCTGGATGTTCTGGGGCTGCTGTCACCCAGGCATCAACTGAGGTTAACAATGTGGATTCTTCTACCATTGATGCTGGTGACAATGAATATAGAAATGATCTTGTAGTTGACGAGGGATCTGGTATTGATAAATGTTCATCAAATGATGAACTTGAAAGTGAAAGAAGTGCTGAGTTTATTGGTGTTTCTTGCAGGAATAAGATAAGGAATAACAGATCATCCAAAATTCCGAATGGGCAGTCATCTCTTAGTCTGCTTGATGAGCTTAAACTCCTAGATTCATTGACATGGAAAAAAGGTCAAAATCAAAGTTATATGAGCCTTTCTGGTATTGAGAGGATCAATCATGTGAAGAAAATAAGGAAAGGCTTGAAAGGTGGCAAGAGAAAGAGAGCAACTAAATTTAGGATGCTGGATATGTCCTTTGCTCCTAAACTTTCCTTACAACATTGCCCCAAAGGTAATGGCAGTCATCACATGTCCTCTCGTTCTTCCAAGGATTGGCAGACCCTCATTCCATCAGTTTTAGAATCATATGAACCCACTCATCTGATTCGACCCGGAGAGTTGGATTCAGCTAAAATAGTATGTCGGAAAAGAGATTTGTCTGATGTGTACAATGATCAGGATGGTGAAAATTATCAGGTTAAACTGAAAGGTGATGATAGGTTTGACAATATCCTTGAAGTTTCAGGTAGAAAAAGGTTAGAGCAGAATTTGGCCTATAATTCCTTTGAGAAGTTAGGGTCACCAAAGCCTCTTAGGACCGTTGAAAAAACTTCTAATAGTGATTCTGTATATTGCACAAATGCATTTTCATGTTTTGAGACTGTTTGTGATAAGAAAGTTAGGCCCATTGTATGTGGAGAATACGGTGAAATATGCAGTTGCAAGTCTGCAGCAGCTGAATTTAAGCCTCCAAAAATTGTTCCTCTGAGCAGGGTTATTAAAAGCTTGGACCAACATAACCTTCGAAAGAGCTGTAAACCCAAAATTACTTCAAGGATGTCAAATAAGAAAAGAACAGCCAACACCACAGGGTACTTATCTTCTGACTTGAAAAAAGAGGAAGAAAATGGAGCACATCATGTTTCATTCTTTGATGAAGTAAGTGGTTGTCTTGTTGAAGAAGGCAAGAAGACATGTCTGGGAGAAAGTAAACAATTCCATAACAAGTCATTCATCTTGGAAAAAGGGAATGCTGACGGAAGTGAGAAAAGTTGTGTTCCTGATGCCATTACTTGTAATTGGTCAAATGCAAGGTGTAAGGAAAGTCGTAAGCGTAGCCTTTCTGAGCTAACAGGAAAAGGTAAATTTTAATAATTATTTTGTAACAGTTGCAACAAATTAATATATATTTTCCCTATATTTTGATGCAAAGGATATCATGGGTGTTAATAAGGATGGGGCCAAACATGTCTTTAAAATGTGAACTTGATTAGTGTATTTTTTTAATGCAAGGCATTTTTAGGAAAGCAGAAATTTTCAGCTAGAACTAATACATTTATCTTGCACTGCATGCCCATAACACCTAGCTCTCAGCATACATGTACACTTGTTACACCTATTGTAGTGGTTTTGCATTTTCTACTCTTATTTGTATATTTCAATTTAGATGCAAGTTGCAATTGACTTATTTATATTGTTTTGATGGAATTATAACTTACCTGGATCTATCCTGTCCTCTCTTCCTTTTCCTTCTCTCCTTGCTTTTTCACTGTGGTTACATCTCTATGTCTACCATCTTTACAAAGAAAATTGAGTGAACTTATTCGATTTCTTCCTTGTTTGTGGACATTGCAATTGTTGTTGTTTCTGTCACTCATAACAGTTCACAATCATGGAAACACCTTAAAATTTGAACTTCTAGCTGGAGAGGCCAAGTTCACATGTCTATGTGTGTCATGTGATGGAGTCATGATGTGCTCCCTTCATGATATGTAGTATGTTACATTTGGTGTGCTTAATAAAATTTTGCATATGCTACTAGTGGTAAATCTTCATGGAGCATCTTATAATCTCTATTTAGCATTTAAGTGAATAATATTGGATATGCTGCAAGTGAACATGCTGCAATGAATCTGGTTTATCTACATGCCTGGCAGCATTTTTACTTGTGATGTTTGATTTTGTCGAGGATCATTGATTTCCCCCCTTCAATTATCAGGTAAAGAGTCTCGTTCTGACAGTTATCCCCTTGTGGAGATCTCAAAGTGCATGCCTAGGATGAAAGCGAGGAAAGGTTTAAACAAAGCTGATGATGTTGAATGTCGTGGACATGGATCATTCGACATTAATCCTGTAAAGTAAGCTTAAGCTTGTGAATTAGTTCTTACTTTCTATGGATAATTTCACTATTTTTTTTTATAGATGCTTGTACAGCTTTAAAATTACAAGAATTCGGTTAAGGCTAACTGCAACGGTATTATCATGTAACAGAGCTATCGACGAGCTTAGGTGCTCTTCCAGCGCTGATTCAGATGCATTCTGCTGTGTTTGTGGAGGCTCAAACAAGGATGAATTCAATTGCCTATTGGAGTGTAGTCAATGTTCAATCAGAGTATTTTACTCATCTCAAGTTTGTGGTTGACTTCCTAAAGTATCATTCTCTAACTCTGTTTTCATAATACACAGGTGCATCAAGCCTGCTATGGTGTTTCAAAAGTCCCGAAGGGCCAGTGGTATTGCAGACCATGCAGAACAAATTCTAAAGATATTGTAAGAAGTTTTGACTCTTTAAGTATTTAACATATGAGGCTATTTCATTTCAGTTTCAACATTATTTAGTTGCTAATCTTTCTTCTTTGTGTTCTAATGTGTCATGTACTTCTTGTGTGCATTCTTTTTGTTCCATATCTCTCTTGTGGTTCGGTTTGTTATACTCACTTGTTCTTATCATCTCTTAGGTATGTGTTCTCTGTGGATATGGTGGTGGTGCCATGACTCGGGCTTTACAAAGTCATACATTTGTAAAAGGCCTTCTAAAAGCTTGGAACATTGAATCAGAGTGTAGGCCTAAGGACACAGTTTCGTCTGCTGAAACTATGATTGATGACCAAAGTCTAGTTGTTGGTAAGGAATTATGTAACTTGCAATGTAAAGATCTCGGGCTGTCAAGAACTGCTGTTTGGAAAATGGATATGCAGAATAGTTTAAACAATATTCAAAACTCGCCTTGCTCTGTTAGCAAGTTAAATGTGTACAATAGTGTAATAGCAGGAGTGCTTGATCCATCTGTAAAACAGTGGGTTCATATGGTCTGTGGGCTCTGGACTCCTGGAACTCGTTGCCCAAATGTCAACACCATGAGTGCTTTTGATGTATCTGGTGTTTCTCGTGGAAGAGAAAATGTGGTAAGTTTAATGATTTAGCAAATATAGAATATCCTGGACAGGCCTGAACTTGCAAATTTGACGTGTATCTTTGGTCATGCATGTCCCATGGAAGATTTGTTTCTTGTTTTCTAGATGTTCTGTAACTGTTTTTGTTTCCGTTTGCATATTTGCCTTTTATTTTTTTCTAAAAATAAAGAGGTTCTTGCATACCTTTTCGTCCAAAGATGATTTTGTGTGAAGAGGATTACATTATTTTTGGATAAACTTCTCCTTGAAGTGACCATAAATTTATTTCTTCCAGGTTTGCACTATATGTAACCGGTCTGGTGGTTCATGCATACAATGCAGGGTTGTGGATTGTTCAGTTCGGTTTCATCCTTGGTGTGCTCACCAAAAGGTTTCTACTCAAGAACCTGAATTTAATTGCACTACTGTTATATTCTACGGGCAATCTGTTTTTATCTTTGGTTTAATTTCTGCTGTTTCTGAAGCAATCAAAATTTCCCCTTCTATATTCTAAGCTTTGAGCACTTCACAACCTTATGTTTTCAAAATGTCTTGAATGCCATAATTCGTTGTGCGTATAAGTAATAACACTTCTCATAGGACTTTTCCAAACTCTATCTCTATTTGTTTCCTCAATTAAATTTGTAAGGGAAGGTTGCTGATCATGGATATGGATTTTGCTGATTGTCTGATGGGGGTTTTGGTTTTTCCTAATTATTTTGTTATATTGCCTGCAGGGTCTGTTACAAAGTGAGGTTGAGGGGCTTGATAATGAAAGTGTTGGTTTCTATGGAAGATGTATGCTTCACGCCTTACACCCCATATGTGAGTCTGATAGTGATCCCACCAATGGTAAACTGAGTTTTCCTAGGAAAGGGGAATCAACTTGTGCTCGAACAGAGGTACTTTTTCTATATTCTGTGTGGGGGTGAATTAATTGAGTTATCTCAGCATGGGACACTCATATTATGATCTGATTGGAACTCTGGTAGGGTTTCAAAGGCCGCAAACAAGATGGCTTTTGGCACAATCCCTATGGTCAGTCAAGAAGAAAGAACGGATGCTTTGTTCCTCAAGAGCAGTTAAACGCTTGGATTCACATTAATGGGCAGAAGCCATACATGCAGAGGCTTCCAAAGCTGTCAAAATCAGATATTGAAAATGATTGCCGGGTACATTAAAGTTGCTTATTCAACAGTTGCCTTCATTAATTCAGTTTGCGCTACTCTGTTGGGTTCTAGTAATTAGCACGATCATATTTTTCTTTAACAAGCAGTGGACGGATTACTTCTGTTTTTCCCAGTGCCCTTGACATCTATTCGTAGTACTTTTTCCATATGCTAGCTTAACTGTATAATTTTTTATGTTTATACCATAATTAGTCCTTGTAAGCCTAACTGTTCTGCCTTTCCCATTACATACAGAAAGAATATGCTCGCTACAAACAAGCAAAGGGTTGGAAGCATTTGGTAGTTTATAAATCTGGCATACATGCTCTTGGTCTTTACACATCTAGATTCATTTCCCGTGGTGAAATGGTTTGTTCTTCTCACCTATCAGGTAAACTTAATTCTCTTCATAATTGCAAAACCTGACATTAATCATGGCGTTACTAGGTGGTTGAGTATGTCGGTGAGATTGTGGGGCAACATGTGGCTGATAAAAGGGAACTTGAATACCTGTCTGGCAGAAAAGTTCAGTACAAAAGCGCATGCTATTTCTTCAGGATAGATAAAGAGCATATCATTGACGCTACTCGCAAAGGGGGGATTGCCCGTTTTGTCAACCATTCATGTCTGGTAATTATATCTCCTAGAGTTCTGCTTAAATTCGTTTAAATGTTATTTCTTTTAAGAACTGGGGTCACTTTCATTATTAAAATTGATGGAACCCTTCTGGAAGACTATTGAATGTTGGGAAAAAATGTATTTGTCTTTGTGATTCAATTGCAGTTACTGAAAAGCTTAGAAACAAAATATGAATGTGTTAAGTCATTACACATGTCTGACATTACTGTATTTCTTTTCTGGTTACCCCTATGGCACTTGAGCTTACTGGATATTTTCTCAACCTTTTCTTTTTCTAATGTCGTTCTATTTTATTATCCACGTTTCTGACATCAGACTTAATGTCTTTGACAGCCTAATTGTGTTGCCAAAGTGATTTCTGTGAAGAATGAAAAGAAGGTAATTCCAAATTCTGATTCTGAGTACATGCAAATAAGATTCAAACATACGCGACATGACACCACGTGCGTGCACGGATACATATGTATCGATATGTAAGTATATGCACTGCATAGAATAGAGTGTCGGTAATATCATTTAGGTTGTGATGGCAGTAGTAATCTCAAACACAAGCTGCTGCATTACTTGCATCGAATGTTTGAAAAACATGGTTGATCTAAATAAATTTGTTGACAAGGAATCAACTTGCATTTATTGCAAGTTAAAACATGGGGGCTTAGAGTTTGTCCAAAAAGTTATAGGTAATATATCTGCAATGGAAATGGCGAATTGAGTGAGTGTTGTTGTGGGTGGCAGGTAGTGTTTTTTGCAGAGAGAGACATATATCCAGGAGAAGAGATAACATATGACTACCATTTTAACCATGAGGATGAAGGTAAGAAGATCCCTTGCTTTTGTAATTCAAAAAATTGTAAGCGTTTCCTCAACTGATTCTATCACACTACCCTCACTCCCTTATTGTAATACTAATTTAATTATATTATATTAGTCATTCCCAATGGGTTTTCTCTAATACTGTCCTCTTTGTTCAAGTTTTTTCATATTTTAGTATGGGAGAGAATAAGGTTGCAATTGTGATAGGATGTTATTTTAGTGGTGATTGTACAGATTACCTGTGCTAATGTTTGGTGTCTTTCATATGTTTTGATACATCCAAAGCTATTTCTAGCTCTTGACAACAACAAAAGAAAAACCATTGAAGGAAGCACCAATTGTAGAATGCACAAATCTTATACATGAATTAATTGAAGGGTTACAGAGATTTGCTCCTCCCGTGGTGATTTGAAAATCACTCAATTCTCGTGAGATTTTATTTACTAAATGAATTTTATATAATAATAATTATTGTACTCATGTAATTTTTGTATTTTTTAATCTTTTATTATAAAACAAGGGAAATTTAATTAGGGTTAGTGCATTTTTTCTCAAGTTTCAATATTTCTCAAAAGAAATGACAAGGTTAACTGATTTTCTTTTTTTATCAAACCTCTAGTTTTGAATACCGTTACAAGTACAAATATAATTATAATGTATAATTAAATTAACATAAAGCACAAATATGCAATCGCACAAAACATTTATTAGAAGTTCATGGGTTGGGCTTGACTTATGGCTCAAATCCTAAAAACCTTTCAAGCTCAAGCATGGCTGATCCGTTGCTATTTAAAAAAGTAATATAGTATTTTATTTTAATTATAAAAATTTATAAAAATTTTTTATATTTATTTTAAATTGTAAAAACAAATTAAGTTGGGTCAGTCAAAAACTTGAACCTACGCGAGCTTGTGCCATGAACACTCTTCTCACTTGCATGGTTGGAGTTGAGATCCACATGACAATTACTTGTGGTGGAATTTGAACCTAAACATTCAGTATTAAAGTCTCAATCTTTGTTATCAATGTAAAAATTCAGTGGTGTTAATTCTTAAAATCATGTATAATCTTTAGGCTTCCTTTGTTTTTTTGAAAATAGTGTTCGGAAAATAATTTTTAGAAAATGACTTGTTTTTTTTTAAAAGGTTAATATTTTTAAGTATTTAGGTGTAAAATATTTTTTGTTTGGTAGATTTTTTAAAAACATTTCATAAAAGTTATTTTTAACGAAACAAATATTTATTTAATATTTTATTATATTTTCATTGTTTAGTAAAACAACGAAAATTTGTTTTGCAAAATTGTACAAAACGAGGTTTAGGAATGAATTGTAGAATAAGAAAAATTGTTTTTGAGGAATTAAATTGTAGAATAGTAAAAATTTAGATTTTAGAGATTAAAGCGTAAAAAAAATATAAAATTAGAATATAAGGGTATGTTTTCTTCGACAATTGAAGGGAGCTTCTCTTTTGTTGCTCTGAAAGTTTTCCCTTTTTGTCTCTTCGATACTAAAGACGATGAACAAAGCTTTAAAAACTGACTGAATGAATCGTTCAGAACCAGTTAAGTTGGACTAAAAACCAATTGAATTATTGTTTTTTAAAATTTTTTATGGCTTTTAAATAATTAATTTAATTAGAACCAAATCGATCAATTAAATCGGAACCAATAATTTAAATGATTCGACAACTACAGTTGCAAAAAACTTGATTTTTTTTACGGATTGAGATCTTCTCCATTACTCTTTTACCAAATGGGAAATGATTGACCATTTTTAATTATTAAATATAAACATCTTTTTTTAAAATTATTAAATATAAAATTGTTATTTAATCACATATTAACAAATATAAACATTTTCTTTTTGGAAAGCAACAAATATAAACATATTAAAATTTATTTTTTCAAAAAATTATAATTATAAAAGTAACCTCATAAAAAATAATATAAATAAATATTAAATGAAAAAATATCACTCAAATTTTAATATAAAATCATAAACTATGTAGATTCCTCGTATTTCTTTCCCTCTTATGAAATAAGGTAATCTTCAAAACGCTAAACTTAATTTGGAGAATTCTACTTGAATAATGAGATTCGTCCTTGGTGCTTGTAACTTTCTCTCTTTGTGGTTACTTAGTTAAAGAGTAAAATTTTTCTTATCACTGCTTACTCCATCGTTATTTGAAACCTTAAATGGTGTTTTTAGGGTTTTGTGTAAATATTTTTGTACTTTAAGTTGATTGGAGTTCTTGTTGTTTTCGCTTTTATCTAACTACTGATTTGTGATAATCTGAATGAGTGAATATATGATACTTTTGATAATATTCACTTGTGTAGAATTCTGATTGTATCAAATCAAAATTTCATTTATAAAATTGCACATTAGACCAAAGTTAATGTATAGTGTTGAGATTTATCACTTTAATAGAAATTTATATTGTACAAATATAATATATATTTGTAATGAGATGAATGAGCCAAAATATATTTGAACCTGATTTTGAATGAATTGTTCAGAACCAACTAAGTTGGACTAAAAACTGATTTAATTAAATCTCTATTTTTTTAATTTTTTTATGACTTTTAAATAATTAATTTAATTAGAATTAGAACCAAAAATTTAAATGATTTGAGGACTATATATTGAGATCTTCTCCATTACTCTTTTACCCAAAAGGAAATGATGACCATTTTTATTTATTAAATATAATTTTTTTCTTGAAATTATTAAATATAAAATTATTATTTAATCGCATATTAACAAATATAAACATATTAAACTATAAAAAACATTTACATTATTATTTAATTATATAAAAATTATTTATTAAAAAATTATAATTACAAAAGTAATCTCATAAAAAATAATATAAATAAATATTAAATGAAAAAAATGTGACCCCAAATTTGAGTATAAAATCCTAAACTACATAACTTTAATTTAACTACCCTCATATTTCACTCCCTCATAATTTTTTTTCTTCCCTTGTAAACAAGTTAATCTTCGAACTAAACATAACTTAAAAATTTCTACTAGAGTAATGAGATTTCGAGCTATCTACTTCACTTTCATATTTGATTTTTTATTTTAGCTCTTATTCTACCGCCATTTGAAATCCTAAATGATATTTTTAGAATTTTATGTAAAAAATTTTATACTTTAAGTTAATTGGGATTTCTGTTGTTTTCATTTTTATCTAATTACCAATCTGCAATAATCTGAATGAATGGTTATCAAATACTTTTGGTAATATTCACTTGGGTGGAATTCTGATTGGAAATAAGGAGTCCTACAACTAGGGTTGTAAGTTGTGGGTGAGATGGTTCCTAATACATCGCTCCGCGTGGGATTGAGAATGTTGAATTCGACATATTATGACCCATTTGTGGCCAAAGACGAATCAAGGGGGCTGGCAGGGGCCCCGGCCCTCTAAAATGTAAATTTATTATTTAGGCCCTTAAATTTTTTTCTAAATTTTAAATTTGTAAAGGTAAAATTACACATTGGCTCCCTTAAAATTATAAAAATTTAATTTAATCATTTAAAAATTATAAACATACTATAAAAAAAAAAATTAAAATTTCATTAATCCCCTAAAAAATTGTTCTACCTTTACTGCCGTCTGTAACTGATGCTAGATTTCCTTTTGCCGGACAGAATCTATCATTTTGTCCCGTAAATGAACAAGCTGCGAGTCATGGTTATCTTCCTCCGCTTTTTTTACAAGAATCGCAGGCAGATGCTAATAATCGGTTGAATCGAGCTATCCAACGGAAGGTTTTACTTGCTTATATCAAGTGCAAGAATTCAGCGGCATTTTCGGGGAATGATGCTCCGGCTTATTTTGCAAACTATTTGCATTCGACTGTCTGCTGTCGATATGCCTGTAGATGCACCAAATTCTTCTCACTTGCATCCCATTATGACGGCTGTCATGATGCTAGATGTGACATTTGCAACACTGTTCGGTATAATGCTGTCGTCGATACATTTCATCCTAACTTTGAACATGTAAAAGGAGGTCTTCTAAGAGTTACTGGTAGCGGAGACTATGGCCAGCCCAGATATGGTAGTTCAGAAGCCATGCAACTTTTGCCGAAGCGTTTGAAACTGGAAAATCCTACTGCTCCCAGCTTTCCTTATCATGGTATGTTTTATACAATGGCTCCATTGAATGTTCAACCAAGTTATGCCGAGCTTCCACCCTTGGTGCAGTTGTCAGAATCTCCTGTATCTTATAATTCTGAGGTGGGCGTTGAATTGCTACCAAAGCTTTTAGATGGTTCTACGGTTGCCAACAGGATGGGTATGATGTATGAATTTGGAGGTGAACACTGAATTGCTAACATATCTTATAGAAGATTCTACAAGTGCTAAAGAGATGGGTAAGACTATGGGGATGAACATTGAATTGTTACCAAAGCTTATAAAAGATTCTACAAGTCCTAACGAGATGGGTCATAATATGGAGGAGTGGAGCATTGAATTGATATCAAAGCTTATAGAAGATTCTCCAAGTGCTAAAGAGATAGATATGAATATGGAGGAGGAGAACGTTGAATTGATGTCAAAGCTTATAGAAGATTCTTCAAATGCTAAAGAGATGGGTAAGGATGTGGCAGAAAGTTTTCCTGGTCCTCCAGAGGTGGCAATCGCTGGTTATAAAGTGGTGGAAACTGATGCTGTTGGCAGTCATAGAGAAGAGGATATTGGCTTCATAAATGTTATTGATAATGCAGATAATGCAAGAGGCCACTTTCACAATTTGGAAATCAATGCTTTGCCCAGCTTCTCTGAAGAACTTGCAGCTGGTTGTGAAGAGGGAGAAACAGAAGCCAGGGCTAATTACACAAAAAGTTACAAACATATGTAAAACAATTTTAAAATTGCATTAGTGTGTAAATATTATTGAGGATTGATTCACTTAAAATTAAAGTAATTCTTTCCAAAGATGAAATCACAAATAAGGCCAATTCTTTCCAAAGACAAAGTTAAAAACGTAGTTAAAGAGTAACAAGTTTATATATGTTAATTAAAACAAGCATATGGGCTCACAAGGACCCACCTGTATATATAACTTAGTTTTTTTTATCTCTATTCTCCTCAGGCTCAGGATGTATCTTAATCCCGATCTTAACTACCAGCATAGAATAAACACCAACATATAACCAAACACTCCCTTTCTTTCTTCACCACCATGACCAACCCAATATCTGCAGCTGACAACTGAAATGAAGGGAGCCCTTTTTGCCTATATCTTGCAATTGCACCCCTAACCTTCCTTTTTCCCTTTTCTATGAACCCCAATTTGGAATGTTTGAGGTGGCTTCATTTACCATTTTCACCAGTGTCACCTGCCACAATTACATTCTATTTTATTACAACATCATCTTGGTAGTCATTGCAAACAAGTACAATTGATTACATTGTTAATGAAAAACTAAATCCTTGTATGAATTGATATGTTCTTAATACAATGATTTCTTTTGCTGCTTTTACTTCTATCTAAAGTTTTGAATTCCATGTCAGCATTAGATAGTTTTTCGTTAACATTAATATCGAACGTACAAAGGATAAATTAACTTATTCAGTTCTATGGCACCAAACTACGACACATCTTTTGATTATAGTGTAGGGAGGACCGCTTTGAAATTTTAACCTAACATACTCCCAAATTGTATTGCATGGTCTAAAATTTCATATAGGGAGACATGCTCCTTTTGCTTTTTGTGTGTGCTTATAAAAGGGTGCTTGTTAAACTTACCACACTTTCCGGAACACCAGGAGGAGGCAGGGGAAGGTTTCTTGGTGGTGCTTCAGTATCAAACGACCTTTTATCGAACCTCCATTCTCCAATCTTTCCATAGGTTAACCTACCCTGAAATGGGGCAGAAAATTTACAGCTATTGAGTAAAAAGGTGACAGATATGTTGGATTATAATTGGAAAGTTCATAACCAAGAAGCATTTTCCTACAACAAAATGATAAAGATTTTAGTACAATAGATTACCTTCAAATCATAGTCGCATCCATATGTGTAATGAATGATGAACTTGTTACCTATTTCTGTATCCCAGGGAGGCTGATAAGTATCCCAAAACAAAGCAAGTGTTTAGTAAGGAGAATTCAGGACTGGTTACCCCTTTTTTTTTCTTAAAATAATAAGAACTAAGGAATATGATACATAAGAATGGAGGAGAAAAGTCACCGTCCATGAACTACTAAAATTATGGTTATATAACAGACAAGTTGCAAATTTCCTATTTGTTCGACTGACAAATAAAGCTTATTCAGTTTGTTTTTTAGTCTTAGAAGCATAGCAGAGGTGGGTTAACTAAAGCTTATCCCCACCAACAGCCTCTTGGCCTAATAAAATGAAGCTTGAAGGCACGAAAGCTTGGGTTTAAACTAGCATCCCCAAATTCTCAAATGTGGCATCTTTTATTGTTTTATAAAGAAGAAATTATGGGAAACAATGGACAATCTCATCAAACCTGGATCATGAAATCTTTGTACAGGATGTTACCCACACCATGCAAGGCAGACGAAACAGCATAAGCGTACCTACAGTTATGGAACAAGAAGCCAAACTCAAGGTCAACAACACCTAAGGAACCATTGTAAAAGTATGGAGGAAACTGGATAAAACTCACATTTCAAGCACCCAACCAAAAGCTTTATCTGTTTCAGGATCTTTCTTCATTGCCAATGACACATTCATCCAAGTCGGAGCAATTTTTTTGAGAGGATCCTAAACAATCAACGAAAAGATCAAGACAAGGCAAAACCAAAATAGCTGTTGCTGCTATAGTGAACTAAGCAAACACCAAAATGCTTACTTTCCCAACAATAACAGGAGAATTTCCTATGGGGTCAATGTTGGTTATTGGACCCTTTTCCTCAGGGAAGTACTTTCTCAGAACTGACTCATACTTTTTAGGTTCTATATAAAAGAAAGGAAATGCAGCACCCAACCCATCTTTTGATAAGTTTGGTATAGGCTTCACAATAATATGGTCTGGCTCTGCCATCAGTATGTAACTGCATATGCATAAGAAAGATGGGATATGTAAAATCAACCAAATATGGAGTTAAATTGAATCAAATACAAAATAAGGAAATCAGGGATCTCATACTCTTCTTTGATGTCTGCTTTTTGAAGCCATTGCACAAATGCCCAGGGTCTGTTCAGGACTATATAACCCTGCCATTAACAAGTTATACATACATACAGAAACAAGAATCATCAACTTCACTGATACTTGTTGGATCTAAAACAACTTTGATTGGTTCAATTAATGTTCAATCAGCATAGCAGAAATCCAATGAATAAAGATTAACCTCGAGAATTTCCAAACTTAGATGCCCTTTTCACAAATTGAATAAAGTCAACTAGCTAAGCCCCTCAAAAAGAAATACCTGATCCATTCCAGCTGGTAAAGGCTGAGCAATGAAAGTGGGAATCTCATTCATGTAGTTGTCAGGTTTACCAGAGTGCAAGATCCTAGTAAACCCGCCCATATCCGAATTGGGTCCATTCTTATGCTTCTTGAACCAGTAATACATAACTCGACACTGCCAAGTGTTGTAAACCGAGTCAGAAGCTGTCACAGCCGTGTGGAACAACCTTTTCTCTGCATTTGACCCATACTTTCTGGATTTTTCTACCGGCATCCGGATTATGGGGTCGATGATGGATGAGGTTGAAGGCCCAGGAAGCTCTTGCTTTAAAGAAGCATTGGCTGAGATGAGGATGTTGTAGGTGATTAGAGCTACTGATAATGTTATGATCAACGTGAAGAACACATTCCCACACCCCATTTCTCACTCTATTTGCTTAATGACCTCTCTCTTTTGTTTATGGCACTTGGTGAAGAGCGGCTTCGGTAAGTGATGGAGCGGCGGAAGCCGCCTAAAGCGGTGGCGGTATTTGGGAAGGTGACAGACTGTCACGGGAGAGAGTTGGTGAAGAAAGTCACCGTGTCGACTACTGAAAGCCGCCAGCCAGAGTAGAGTTGTTGAAGAAATGTTCAGCCTTTTTTCTATACTTTTTAAGCTCAATTTGCTTCCAAAATTTTTATGGATTTCGTTATAAATTTTGACTTTAATTTTATTTAAGGTAAAAATTTGTCATTAATCCTTATACTTTTGTAAAATTTGAGATTTAGTCTCTACTCTCTCTCTTTTCTTTTTTCAATTTCAAAACATTAGTCCAATCATCATCGTTATTGATAATTTTTGTCAAATTTACCAACATAACATATTTATTTCTTGTCAGTCATATGTCACACAATATGAAGATAACCTAATCGATGTGCCAAATTGATAAACTTTGACTGAAAATATTGAAAATGTTAATGATTAAACTGCAATTTTTTAAATCAAAAAAGAAAGAAGATTTAATTTTTTAACTTTTTAAGTACAAAGACCAAATTCTAAATTTTATCAAGGTACATAGGCTAACATAAGCTGGAACAATAGCAAAACCTTTTCAAAATGGCTCAAATAAGAGCTTATCAAATCTCGTTATCAAATTTTAAATTATGATTTTCTTTTTTTTCTTTTCTTTTTAAGGCAATGTAATATATTCTATTCTAAATACAATTATTATTTACCTAATTTTTACAAAAATAGGTAGAAGTGAGTAAAAAGCCCTTAGTTGATCACTTTCATAAAAGTTTGGCGCTTACGTGAGCAACTTTTAAAAGGTTAGACACTAATTTGAGTATTTAGCCAATTAAAATTAATCAAATTAATTAGAAAATTTTATGGTATACTGATAAAATTAAGTATTGAAAATAATTACATTGTTTGATAAAATTAATCTTATTTTATTAAATTAATTATTTCTTTAATCTTACGTTATTATTTTATTTTATTTTATTTTATTTTGTATAGTATTTCATAAAATTTAAATACAATAATTTAAATATCTTACTATTTTACAAAATAAAAAATAATTTATTTTTAAAAATAAAATTAATTTAACATTTGCAACATTTTAAGTGATATTAATTGAAAAACAATAGGATTATTAAAAATCTTCATTTAATTAAAAATAAAAAATTTCAATTGTTAATAACAAACTTAAACCTGTTTTATTAAGTCATGCTACTATTTCAAACACCAAAATTGCTTCATAGAGACCAGATCCGGTTTTTCTTTCAAGACCGGGTCCCGACATATCTATCAATCCAATTTTTTATTTAAATATTATATATATATAATTAAAATTAAATAGAAATAAAAAACTTCACATTACTGGAACCCCCTAGAATTTATATCAAACAAGTATAAACCTAACCTTTTAATATATCATTAATAAAAGCATTTAACTGTTTGGCATAATAATTTATTAAGTATAATTTTATAAAAAAAGTTATTTTTTTATTACATTATTTATCAAATCATCTAAAATTGGTGAATAAAATTAGTATTTGTTAAATATACTGGCGTGACATACATGTAGATTGCCATATGAATGAAATATTAGTAAGTAATTAATTTTTTAAAAAATTAAAATTTATTTAAAAATTTATAAAAATTGTAAAATTAAAATTTATTAAAATTATTAAAAAATAAGAAATAATATTTTTAATTTAAAAACTTAATTAATTGCTAAAGTGAGATATATATGGACTACCACGTCAACAAAGTTGACAGACATTAAATAAAGGGTTAAAATGAATTCTTTTTGTAAACTTAAATGGCTTAATTGCATCAAATATTTTAAATCAAAGTATCATTCTAATTAACCCTTCACTCAATTTAGCTGTTAATTTTGATATTAAATGTGAGTTTGCATCTAGCTTTACCTTTTTTTCATGTGTGGATTTATAAAAAATATTTAATTTAATATTATTGAATATTTTTTTGTGTCTCCTTTAGATGGTGGTATATACCGATTTATATTATATGGGTATTGTTCATTGATATTATCTATTAGATAGGTTCCATATATATAAACATGTATCTTATTCTAACCTTAACAAGTGTTTATGTAATCTTATACGTAATCTCATGTGTGACTTCACAAGAGAACATAAATACCCATCATGCAAGCTCGATCTGCGAAGCCGATGAAAATCAACTCATCTTACCTGAATCCATTTAAATATTAGATCGATGATAACAAATATCGTAACAAATACTAAAGGTGAAAATTAAAGATTTGAACGTTTCAAATGAAATTTTAATGACTGATTTAGAAGATAGCAAAAATAAAAAATAAAAAATGCAATTAATCCAAGGGTAAAATGAATTGGAAAGAAATTGAAGTAAGTTTGGAAGTTAGGATGATGATAAATGAAACGGTCCACTCATTTTAAAACATTAGGTCGGATTTAAGAAAATGGAGGACAACTTCAATCAATGAACTTTATAACATCTTTATTAAAAACAAAATTATGATTTTAGTCCCTTTATATTTTTAATTCACATAAATTAATTTCTACTTTCATAATTATTTTTTTTTTGTTAAAACCCTAACATAAGCTATTCTTTAGACGTCAATATTTTAATCAAAATAAATTTTATTAAATTAAAATTTAAGGACTGAATCGTAAATACCAACATATGAAAGAGACCAAATACATAATTTTGACATCTTTGAAATTAATTATGGGGGAAACGTGGTATAGATTGGACAATTTCAAATTGGGGAGGTGAGATAGGGTTTTGTTAAAGGAATCAACTCACATGCCAACTCTTAAATAAATTAGACTAAAAACAAGCAAGTCAAATTCCCAACTATATATATATATATATATATATATATATTCAGTGTTTATCCATACCTGTTCTATATGGAACTAAAAAATTCACTAACACTTCTATTTTCTTAGTTTATCATAAATATATTATATGTTAATCAGTAAATCAATAATAAAATTACACATTTCATTAAATTTTTTTTTTTATAAAAAGTAGCTAAACTCATATGATGAAGTGGTTAAATGAAAAATCAGATCTCACCCATTTTAACCTTTATTAGTATCACTATCACATATATAAAAACAACAAACATGTTAGCACTCTGGATATACTAACCTTAAATATTCATAAGTGTTTTTTTCTTTAAAATGGTGATTAGAGAAAAAAAAAAAAAGCCAGGGATAAGAAAGCTATAATAAAACTATGAGAAATGGGAAATAAATTGGTGGAAAAAAAAACAATGGAAACTAGAGTTGTTCATTGTTCGGATCGAGGTAAAATTTTAAGCCTGATTTTTAGGTTTAGGTCTAATTTAGTCTAAAAAAATAAGTCTAATATTTTGCTCAAACTCGACTTGGATAAAAAAAACTAAAATCTAGCCCAGTTGGCATGTATTAAAAATTTTATATTATTTTTATTTTTATATAAAAATAAATTTAAAAATATAATATATCAAATACAATAAAAGCATTAAAATAAATATTTTTCCAACAAATTGAAAATAAATTAAAAAATATTTATACTTAAAATAACACTAAGATACGTGCAACTTAGTAAGCAAATGTCTCTAAAATAGTAGCAAAAATAAAAATAAAAATAAGAACTATACAATATCCAAATAATAACAACAAAATCGTAGCAAATATAATAGCAATATGACAACAAAACTGTGACAAAACAACAATAATTTTTGTATTTTGCAAATTCGAGTCAGGCCCAAGTAAAAAAAGCTTACTCGAGGCTCGAACCGTTTATAAAACGAGCCTTATTTTTTTGTCCAAGCCTATTTTTCAAGCCTATGTTTTTCTCAAACTCTTCCACCTTTCGAATGGGTTTGTATTACATTTATTTTTTTAGTGTATGAAATTTGACTTATGATATGCTATATTTGAATTAAATTTTCATGTCAAATGTTATGTTTATTTATTAATAAAATAAAAATAAGTGTATTGATTAATGTTTTGGAGGCGTCTCTCTCTAATTTGCCCGTTGCAAGGTTTTTGTTTTGCTTTCTAGAAAGGCCCAAACCAGCAGTGAGAGGCGCAGTTTTCGAACAGGAGTGCTTACTTTTGGGCCCATTCAGCATTTCAATCCAAGTTTTTCATGTATTAGAATTGGATCCCAACCCATAGTCTTTATTAAAAGAGGGTCCCATAATCTTTCCCTGCTCATCCCAATTCAAAGGATTTCTTCATTCTAATTACCAGAGCATTTCATTTTATTTTTCTTATTCAATCACATTTCAAAATTATTTACCATGTCTCACTTAATATCATTAGATTACGATTTGATGCAGAATATTGATATTTTCTATAACTTTTAATTTAATTTTGTTATTATAAACTATTTATGTAAAGATTAAAATAATTCCTTTCCTTTTCACACTTTAGCCAAATAAGAAAAATTATTGAAAAAATAAAACAGATAAGAGAGGTTAGAATTCTTTTTCTTTTTTAATCTTGCTTTATTATTATTATTATTTTTTCTTATTTTTTTTTTGAGTGAATTATAAGGAAAGAACAAAATCTTAACAAAAATACGATTAGCACGACTTAAACTCAAACAACACTTAATACGATAAACACATTAACCATCAAGTCAACACATAAGATTCCACAAATACTTACAGGAGACTTTAATTTACAACAAATCATGCAAGCACTATGCCATTATTCAATTGGTCAAATCATCACGTAGAAAGGTATCTTGTGAAGAAGCTTGATAAGGTGTTGATCAATGAGCATCGGCACATCAACTGCTCATTCATTTGTCGAAATCTTATCTCCCAAGGTATCTTACCATTGTCCTGCTCTACTAAATATGAACTTTGATGCCCATTTTCCACTCAAGCCCTTCATGTTTTTCAATTTCTGGATAACAAATTTTGCTTTTTATTTAAAAAAGAAAAAAAGAAATTTGATTTTTTAGATGAGTGAATAATTTTTCCATTAAAAATTATAGAGTTAGATCGAGAGTTAATTTAGATAAAATCTGTTCTACTCACTCCAATATAATTATTGTAATGCCCCTCTTTTAATTTTAGAACTTTTTTTATATTTATTAATTTTATAATTTATAACATATATGTTAAATTTAAATATATTTTATATATTTTGATTAAGTTTTTTAACTTTATAAAATTTTATAATATGCATTTTAGTTTTTTTGTCATATATTTAGTTTAGTCTTATAAAAATTCATATAACATAAAAACATTATAAAAATTTCAAAATGAAGGATGAAATCAGTAAAATCATTTTGGGGTGGATGTTTGGGTTTGAGTAAAAACTATAATATTAATTGATATTTTGTATAAAATTCAAATATAAATTAAGTCAACTCTCTTTTATAAGCAACTATAACATAAAATATTAATTTTATAATTATTATAAAATTTTAATAATTTATTTGATTTAGACTACACAAATAAAAATAAATAATTTAATTAACGAATTTAAGGTTTAAGATCTACGGTAGTAAGCATATCTTCCTTTCGTCATTTTCTCTTTTCTTTTCTTTTTCCAGCTGTTTCTACCTTATCCGCGAAAAAAGAGGAAGGAAATATTGGAAGAAGAAAAGCGGTGGGTGATGAATAAGCAAAAAGAAAAGGAGATAGAGCATCGGTGGACGGCGGGCATCGAGTCCCCACATACGGCTCGCCTCCTCGACGATGCTGTGTGCATGCATCCACACCTCAACCGTAACTGCTATGTCACAACGGATCCATGCCAAATTCCCTGACCATATGCCACGTTCCCCACCCAAACTCGTGATCCTAAAAAGGGCACCAAAATCCAAAAAGCCCGAATCTATTCACCTTTTTTTATTGTCGTCGAAGAATCCAGTCACCTTTCACTTTTATATCTTCCATTTGTTTATTAAATGATCTGTAAAGAGAGTAAAATCAGCGCTCCACGCATTGCATTTGCATCCTTATCCTCAATCCACGCATTGCCTACGTCCTCTTTTGTTCATTCAGTCAGTACTTGGATATAATAAGTTAATCAAAAAGCACCTCCTCCTTCACTTTACTATTTTGACTCCTTTTTCTAACCTATTGCTGCGCTCAGCCGAGGACAATATAGCACATTTTAAGGGCAATTTTTGACTTTCAAATAGTATAATTTAATTTAATTTCTATATTTATTAATGAAGTTGGGACTGGGAATACTCCAATAAAATTACAATATCAAGGAGCTATACCTTTTAGTGGTGTAATAATATACTACATTTGTAAATAGAGTGTTTATAATTCGATTAAAATTAAATTAATCGACTGAATCGATCTAATTCGATTAATCGATCAGTGGTTAAATTAGTGTGGTCGGAAGTCAGTTAATAATTTTTTTAGAATTTCAGTTATCGATTAATTCGATTTAAAATTAGGTAATTAACTAAATTAACTAATTAACCGAAATATTTGTTGTTTTCAAGACTTATATAGTTTTCTAATGTCTTATTTGTTGTTTTTACCTCCATTTAAATTTTTTTGAACTATTAAATAAAAGAAAATGAATATTAACGATATATTTTTTATATGTTTTATATTTATTTTAACAAAAAGATAAAAACATATAAATTTCGATTAATTCGATTAATATATCAAATTAATCAAAAATTTTCGATTCAATTAATATATTTGAAAAAAAATTTATTTCGATTAACAGTTAAAAATTATTACATTTCGAATAATTTAATTAATAAAAAATCAATTTGTATATTAATCGAGCCACCTTATTGGTAAAGCATATAAATGGATAATCAGTTTATATATATAAAAATACAAACCATGAATTTAGTATTTAAAACAGTGCAAAAAGTTGGAGATCTGAACGAAGAAGGTTGCATCTTTTCATTAATCTTAAAATTATATAAAGGATAAGTGATGAAATTTAATTTTATGTAATTTTAAATATAAAATTTTAATTCAATTCAATTTTTTTAAATTATTAATATAATATTATTTTATGTTTATATATTACATATATAAATAATTATATTTATTCAATATAAAAATAAATTAATATATTTATTTCTTTAAATATGTATGATTAAATCAAAATTAAAGTTTTATATATACTTTTAAATCACAATCAAAATTTCATGCGTATAATTGTATCAAATCAAAATTTATGTATCAAATTACACATTAAATTAAAGTTCATATATAATTTTGAGATTTATTTCCATTAAAACATAAAGACTAAGACCCTGTTTGATAAAATATTGAAAAAAATTCAATCAATTGAATTTTTCTAGCCACTTAATTTTTTTAAACATGTTTGATAACCCTAATGAAAACTATTAGATAGAGTTTCTAAAAAAAAGGTAAAAAATTACAAGTAAATAGGGACCTACTTATCACTTAACAGAGAATAAATTTAATGATTTATTTTATTTTATTTAAAATTATATTAACTTTTATAAAAAATCTAATTATATTCCCATAGTTGCTCTCCAACTATTAAATAAGAAGATAATGAGTTTCAGTGTGCTCAAACTCAAATCCTCTTATACTGACAACAATAATCATGTCAATCGAGCTAAAATACAATCTGGAATTTTATATTTAATTTTGAATACTCTTTTTTTTTTAACTTATTTTTTTAGCATTTAATTTTTACGTTTAAATGTATAGGAGAAAATCACAATTTGATCCATACATAATTACCAACTTATCCTCAGGAAAATCTCACGCGGTTTTAACTTTCGATACCTAAAAGAAAAAAAAAAAGGGAAAAGAAAAAAAAAACCACTAGCCAGTGGTACCACGCTCCACCCACGGTTTTTTTATACTTTTTGGTCACACTCTCCAGCTAACTGCCTTTACTTTATACTCGCCACCAAAGTCGAGTCTTATCCGTCTATTTATTTCTTTATTTTTCCGCTCAACCTATATATACTCACCTTCCCCGCCCCCATTTCTCCCATCACCATTGCCAAATTTATCAGATCAAACCAGCAAAGAAAATCTAGTGCAAAGCGTACAACGAAAACTGCATTTCAATATCAGCAAGAGAGAGATTGAAAGAGAAGATGAGATCGTCGATCTGTTGCTTTTGTTCGACGGTGCCGCATACCGAAGACGTTGATGAATTTGAGCAGTTGGAGGAGGTGAAGTCGTCGAGGTCGACGCCTAGATCGCCTAGATCGCCTAGATCGCCTTACTTGATTAAGGAAAAGTGCAGGAACCTAATGGCTTGGATCGGGAAAGGAGGGCACAAGCACTACGCCTCCTCTGATTTCAGTTACGATCCAATGAGCTACGCGCTAAATTTCGAGGACGAGTCGAGTCGAGCTGACGAGCTTCCTTTCGTCAACTTCTCGTCCCGACTCCGATCTACGCCGGACCGGTTACCGGCGATCAAGCACTTAGGTGAAACGCAGGTGCCGGTAAGGAGGGAAGTCTGTGCGTACAGTTGAGGAAAAGCAATACAACAATTATAATTGGATTAGATTGGATTTCTAATTTCTAATTTCTATTGGTAACTATGTGATATTTTAGAGATTGTAAAGTACGGTAGGGTGATCGAATTCATCCTGCAATTTTATGTACAGAGATTTTAAGATTAAAATGTGAAGTTTCTACGGCTTATTGAAGTTTAAAGGAAAATGATAGAATTAAAGTTTAAACCTCAGCACTATCTTTGGGTTAGAGTTTTATAGCATACGTGGCTTTCTTTATTTTACTCTAAACTAGGGGTAATTGAGAGAAAAATAAAATAAAATAAAATATTTTTATTTTGATAAAACAGTGTTGTATTTTATTAACCATAAATACAACTTGGACTAGAATCCAAACCTGAATCTTATCAAAAGAAATAGAATATTTGGCAAGCTTATGAGCTTCCATTCCATATTGTTTGATAATGGGTATTGTTGGGCCAAGGATTGAATAGAAAATAAAAGGGAAAATTGAGAAAGTGTAAGCCTAGGACTTGATTGAAAGAAGAGAAAAATTTGGAGTCTTTATGAAGCTATTAGCCCAAGGGCTTAATAGCCAAAAAAAAAGAGAAGAGAAGAAGAAATCACGACTTCTTTCCCTTGGGTGCTGTGAGCTGTCGTTCCATTTTTTTTTTTTTAAGAGTAGAAGCCGTAGTTTCATCCTTTTGATTTCCCCTTTTGCTGAAAAACTAGTTTCGAGAGAGGAAAACTCGGTTTTTGTTCTTCTTACATGATTCATAACCATAAACCTTGATTTTAAGTCTTTAGAAAAGAAAAATTGTTATGATACTAACTATTTCGTACTCATAATTCGATTGAGTCCTGGTTAGGTTTTACACGATTCGTGCATCAAGTTTGCACATCAAGGTCACTTAACATCATGAGTTCATAGGATGTGGGCTCACATGCTATTGTCAGGTGAATCTACATCATATAAACACGTATTAAATCTAGAGTAAGGTATGTATCAGTATGCATTAAACCTACTTAGGATATCAGCCCCGCCCATTAATCAGCCTCATTGTTGAAAATCCATCAACGAGGAAGGAGCTCGAATTTTTATAGATGGATTTGAGATTTTATGAAGTTTGTGTACTGGTAAAAAGAATTACCTGATAAAATAAGATTTAGTTAGCCTTCATAAAAGTTTAAATTGAAGCATGTACTTAGGATTGTTCGAATCTTGAAATTTTGATCCTTAAATGTTTAGGTTTAGTTTCATGGATTTGGCCAATTGGCCTATTAACCTATTAATATGATTTCAAATTTGCGTTAAATATTTTAATGGAATTTTAAAATCACGTTTAATTTCTTATCTTTTCAAACACGTGATATTTCATTCAAAAATCTCTCGTGTGATAGTAAAAAAAAAATTGACTATCATTTATTGTGTGGAGTACGTAGAGATCATAATATGAAAAGTTGCAACTGCAATTCGATATTTGTATTGTGAATATATTGCCAAGAACAAAATCATTTGTGGTATTTTTCAAACCATTTTCTATCTTTGATCCGACAATCATATTTTTTTTTGACACAATACCTAAAACTATTCATAATGTAACAGCCTGTTTTAGACCCTAATCGGAACGGTAGTTTCGGGACTACAAATCCGAGTCAAAAAAATATTTTAAAATTATTTTCTGTGTTTATTATGTGTGAATTTATATCTGTGAAATTTTCGTGATTTAATTTTGTCGTTTGAGTGTCCGATTAAATATAAGGACTTAATCGCATAAAATAAAAATTAGGTGGTAATTTGTATAAGGGCCGAATTACTAACGGTTTTCTAAGTTGGGGTATTTATGTTGAAATTATTCCATTAACATGATGTTTGGACGGTAATGGGCATATGTTATATAATTTCATTATTATTTCATTAAGGTTAATTAGGTAAATTAGTAAAAAGTTAATATATCATAAAATAAGTCATATTCACATTATTTCCTTTGTTCTTGCACCGAAATTAAAACAAAGAAAAAGAAAGAAAACTAAGTTAGGATTCGGCATACATTCAAGCTCAATCAAGGTTCGTTTTCGTTCGGTTTTTGATAATTTTTACATTTTTGAGATCGTTAATTGCTTAGTAATCTTCAAGACCCATGCTTTAATTTTTGATTTTGGTGAATATTTTGAGTTGTGCCATTGTTGATAGCTTGTGATTTTTGTTGTTTTATGATGAAATATGAAAGATATATTTTAGATTAACATGTTTTGTATTGGAGTTTTTGATGATTTTGAGTAATTAGAATTAAATTGCAAAAATAATAATTTGAGGCACTAAAATGTGAAATAAATGAAATATATGGGCTTTTATAGATATGGGTACCATTCGGCCTAACATGGGTACTTTGAAATTTTGTGTTTTGTGCAATAGGGACTAAATTGTAAAAATTGTAAATGTCAGGGGTAAAATGGTAATTTCTCATTTATGTGTTTTTGGACTAAATTGAATGAAAATATGTTTGAATGAGCTTAATTTGAATATGTTTAGATCAAGAACCAAAGAAATCGGATTTGGATCGGGGGAAAACGAAAGTTGTCGACTAGTCGATCCGTACCAGTTTTTCGTTGTCCGAGGTAAGTTTATAAGCAAATAGACGTGCCTAATTGTAGTTAAATGCTAAATATATATGCTGGTATGTAATGAATGAAATTATATATGTAATTGTCAAATGTGTATAAGCTTGGTACCATGTTCGAGCATTCGTTTCGATCGAGTTACGACGTCCGAAAGCCCCGTATGAATCTTAGGAATAGCTAGGATACATATGTCATGATATACGATTCCGATATATGTGTGCGAGTAAGACCATGGCATCGACATGTGATTCTGATATATGTGTACGAGTAAGACCCTGTCTGGGACAGTGGCATCGATATGTAACTACATGTAAGACCACGTCTGGGACGTTGGCATTGTACGATATGTGTGATTATCCGAGTGTCCTATCCAATTTCGAATGGTTCATCGGGTAAAGGTAAATCGTGATCGAATGTGTAAAATAAGCTAAAAGGGCGATGTATGATTTAGCTTGTTAGCTATCAGTAATAAGGTATGTATGTGACTTGAAAGTTGATAAATTATAAGTGATGCAAGGGATAAATATACATGAACTGAACTAGTGTATTCGGTTTTGAACAAATGGTATGAATATTGTGGAATTGATTTTTGGATATGCAAATATATGTGATCATGTATGTTCGGCCATATACGTAACATATGTACATGATGTTATAATCGGATTCTTGAGCTTATGTGAATATGTATATGTGTGTTTGATTGTATAATGACATTTTAACTTGAATAGCTGATTGACATTCAGTTAATATGATTATGTGAGCATTCGGCCAAGGTAAAATTGTGCATGAAAATGTTATTATTTATCTCACTTGTAAGTTCGAAATTAAGTTTGGTAATGTTAATATAATTCGGCTTAACTTAAAATGAGTTGATTATATCTTTGGATTGTTTATTTGCTTATGACTTACTAAGCTATAATAGCTTACTCTGTGTGTACATGTTTATCTTGTTTTATAGATTTTGGAGTCAAGTTACAAGCTCAGGGATCGTCAGCAAAGTCTATCACACTATCTACAGCTTCGGTATTTAAATAAATCAAACTCGTATTATGGCATGTATAGGCTGGAACATACTTTTGTAATGTTGGATTTTGGTTATGTATATTATAAACCATGCGAAAATGGCTTAACCACCTTGCTTGAAATCGGTTATGTTTAATTATGGTTTGTGTTCATTTTTTGTTATAATATTAGGTGCTATGATTGAATGATACTTGTGATATCTATTTTGGGCATTGAAGTCGATTAATGACTTGGATGAGGTTTGAATGTGTTGGCTTTAATATATATATAAACTTAGGTGTGTTTGGTTGTTTTGAATATGATTCATAATAAGATAATATATGCGAGAGGATTCGGTAGATATGCTCAATTAAGGCTTTAACATGTGGTTTGGCATTAAATGTTATTTGGTCATATTCGAACATGAGATATGTTGTTTTGGTACGTTTATTATACGACATGTAAGATTTATGTTTTGAATAGGTCTAAATATGGTTAAAGACTTATACTTGTGAAGTATAATTTGTTACATGAATAGTCTTGAAGACTATTTCAATAATGTATTTGTTTATTCGGTTATAAGATGAGTTTGAATGAAATGGTTTTAACTAACTTGAGATTCGGTACATGCTTATATAGCTATTTTTGCTAATGATGAAATGACTTGCCTTGTGACTTGATAGTTGCCAGGTTAATATTTTGATTTATAATGTGATATTGTAATATGCATGTATGCGCTTTCAAGAAAACATATATATGTGTTGTGTTTATTTTTACTTGTGTTTCAGTAAAGGTAATCTATGTTAGCTGATTAGATGAAAGGCAAATATGGTTTTGTACCGATCTCTAATGATATATTATTTTAACATTTTTGGGTTACTTGTTTGAGTTGGTGTTATGAATATTTATTCATGATATGTAAACGCCATACACAGATTAACAAAGACTATTATAAAACATTTTATATATATACTGTACAAAGGTTATAAAAGTTAAAACTTATATATTTGATAAATTTGTGAAACAAAATATTGTTGGTTATGAGTTTAAAACTTAATGTCCTCATAACCTTAATCTGGCGACGGGTACGGGATAGAGGTGTTACACATAACCCCTCCCTAACCTGTAAATAAGAGGATAATGCGCTTCAGCGTACTTAAATTCACGTCCTCCTGCATTAGCAATAATACCCATACTAATCAAACTAAGACCCATTCGACATTAATATACATTTTTTAGCCTTGGTTTTATCAATAAATAAATTCACATATAACTTTGCAAATATATATTTTTTACATAAACTTTGCAATTAGTGAAGTGGACCGCTAAAAGAAATCATGTCAATCCTTCATAGGAATTCCATTAAATTAAAGTTCAACTTATTCTAGCCCATCATAAAATTAGGTTATTCTATTCTATGTATAAATATTAAATTTATATATGAATTTTGATCTAATATTCAATTTGATACATAAATTTTGATTTGATACAATTATGCACTTGAATTGTGGTTCATATTTATACATAAAATTTTAATTTTGATTTAATTGTGCACAATTAAAGAAATGATTACATACATTCATTTTCATATCGGATTAATATAATTGTATATATACAATATATCAATATTATAAAATTGTGCTAATCTGATAATGTTGTTAGTGATTTGTGAAACTCGAATCAAACCAAAATTTTATATATAAAGTTGCACAAAATTAAAATTCATATATAACATTGCACATTAAATTAAAATTCATATAAAACTTTGATATTTATCCCTTTTAATCTATTATAGAATTCCAGTCCAAACTTGTCATTAAACTAAGAGGTTGTCGACTTATTAATTTTAACATTTATCAATTATATTATACATTAAAATATATTCTAGAAAATGCAAATACATATTATAAATTTGAATGGTATGATATATAAATAAAATTTTATATATTATATTTTATAGTAACATTTGAAATTTAAAATTTTAAAAGATTTGATTGTTAAATTTTTTTTAATTATTATATATTTATAGTAACATTTAAAGTTTAAAATCTTATTTGACTGTTCACCTTATAGAAAATAAAAAAAATATTTAAATTAAAAACTTTAAATATATTAATATTTTATTAAATTGATATCAAAAAAGTTATTAAAGACATCTTTTTATTAAAGATATTTTTACCCTAAGTTGTGACATATTGGCTAGGTATTCACTTTCTTCAAAAATAACTCGGGTTCAAATCACAGTTGCATTAATTAATCAAATTATTGAAATGAAACTCAAATAATTTATTGAAATGAGATTTTAATATAATTGGCTACAAATCTCTATGTTCTCTTGAAATTTAAAATTTAGTCTCTATACTTTAATTTCGAGACATTGAGTTTCTACACTTTTTTTATCCAATAATCTTGGTCCTTCTGTCTATTTTTGTCGTTAAAGTTATTAATGTAGTAGTTAAAAAAATGGTAAAATAACCTTTTAACCTTCAATATTTATAATTTTTGTTAATTTGGTCCTAATTCTTTAACCTACATTTTTTTAAATCTATTTCTTTCTTCATATTTTAAATAAAAACATAAAAAAAATTAAAAAAATATAATTTTTATTTATAAACGCTCTTTAAAGTTCTAATAATAATAAATATTTTAAAGAATCATTTTTAAAATTTTTAAAATTTTTAAAAATTTCAAAAAGAATTGCAAATTAAAAAAAAAAAAAAGAAGTCAATTCTTAAATAGCAATAACAAGTGTTCATAGGCCATGTAATCCAACCAATCTGATTAGCTTGACTCGTTTTGGAGCAGGCTAGGATTTATATTCTTAACTCTGGGCTAGCTTGGCTTGGCTCATTTTAATGTTTTAAATAATAATAAAAATTAAAAATATATTAATATTATTTTTATAATTAAATTTAAATATAAAACAATTTGTTATCATTTTTAAGTAGTGAGATGGTCCATTTGAGCAAAACGAAGTTGAAGTTAGAAAATTTTTTGAACTCGAGCTTCAACTTAATCCCATCCATAAACACCTTTAATATATTTCGAATTTAAGATAAGCATTTGATTTGATAACAAAATTAAAATGAATGCATGTTTATAAGTTTAAAGCCCAAAATGTTTCATGAAGTCCAATAGGCCCAAAAATGATGATGAAACTGAAATCAAAGCGGAAGATGCAGTGAGTGCGCATCCACATCTCAAAAGTCGAATTACCTAAATAATGCACCTAAAGTTGACGACTTTTTGTTCCCCAAATCTTTCGAAATAAATTTGCATTAAAAGCTTGTAATAAACAGGGAATATCTTTTCTATATTTTTACTTTTTTATTTTAATTAAATTAATTACTTAAAATTATTTTCAATTTTTTTTTATATTCTTACTACAATTAAAATGATTGAGTTTTACTTCGGTTGATATTTACGTTATTGTCAGTACAAGAAGACATGAGTTGGAGTACACTGAAGTATATTATTCTCCTATTTAAAGATTTGAAAGAGATTATGGGTAGTTCTAGGCATTGTATAAAATATATATATATGATAAGAATTTATAATAAGATTAAAAAATTATTTTATTTTTATAAATTTAGTTTTATAATTTTTTTTAATTTAATAATTCAAGTAGGGTAAACTACATTTAAGGTCATTAAACTATTTAATAAGTTTACGTTTTGGTCATTTAATTTCAAAAAGTTATAAAATAGTCATTGCACTATTCAAAAATTTTCATTTAAATCACTACGTTGTTAAAATCGATGTTATATGGTCTTCTTTGTTTGTACTACTTGTATCAATAGAAAGCTATTTTTCTCATTCTCTTCTAGTTCTGTTTTTTTTTCATGAAAAAATTTCTAATATCATGAACTTACGAACCAAAAATCTAAATAGTTTTTTTCTCTTATCTCCAAGACTTACTATCATATCAGCTGGGATATAAAGCATGTTCTTCTACTCATGGATACTAATTCACCCTACTGATCATTGAATTGTCGCTTAGAATGTGCTAACCAAATTAAAACAAAAAAAAACTTTAACAGTTCAAAGGCTTAAATAAAAACTGTTGAATAGTTGAATTACTTAAACGTATCAACATTCACTTTTTCCCTCTAAAAGAGTGTTAAAAGAATTTTATAACCCCAAATTCAAAAATCTTAAAATATTTTATTCAACATTTTTATTTGCTTATTTTACTTTCTACACTAAGTAATATTAATAACATGATAAAAAAATTTATTTTAAAAGTGTCACATGCTTCGGTAAACGTCTTTTGAATGTGTAATCAATTGAGTTTTAAATATTAAATAAAAAAAATAGATTAAATTCCAAAGATTAAAGGCATGGAAACAATAATAAATGGTAGGACATATTGTACTCTTAAATGGAGGACTTGTGTTTGAACATTGAAGACTACATTATTGATAGCGAAAACCATGAACCCCGGAAAGATTAATTTTTATGGACAAATGACTAAATTTCAAAGGTGAGAAAAGTATAAAAACTAGAAACGTAGTTATACTAAATAATAATAATAATAAGTTGAATCAATCAAACATTAAGAGATTAGGAATTAAATTGGAGCTTAGGAATACAAGTGTCTGACACGGCATTGGAAAATTGATGAAAAAAAGCTTATAAACCATCATCATGCAGAGTCTGCTACACCCTAAAAGCCGAAAAGGAGTGTAGTAAAAGAGAAAGAGCAAAGACTCTGCATTACAATGTCAAAAAGGCTACAATGATCTACCATGGTCTTAACCAAGTATAAAGTTTATTACACTGTACACTCCCAATTTATTCACATCTATATGAAAGAGACATACATACCAAAAATCATAATCTACCAACGCAACTACAATTTCATCCAATTAAAAGTTACACTAATTATAATTTTCCTAAACTTCCCTACCGATACCTCCAATCTCGCATACCTGCAAAATGGCCTAATAACAGCTTCATCGCCCGTGTTAGCCGGTTTCTCATGTTGCAGCAAAATCTGATCCTCACCTTATAAGCCTCTGCTGCAGTTCCACTAAAAGCCTATATATCTTGTGATCTATATAAGAAATAATGTTGGGTTTAATCTTTGATTTGGTGTAACACGAACCGATCACCTTATGTTTTCACCTGCATTACTTTTGTTTCCAAATTTAGGTTGTTGCTAAAGCTTTCAAAACCAAGATGTGCTTTGTTGAGCATTACCTTTTACGTTTGCTCTTGGAGACGGTGGAAGTCGATGGATTGCTATGCCAGTTCCTCTTCCTTTGATTGATGAACCAATTGTTTATCTGTTTTAACTGTAAACCTGTTTCTTGAACCAACCTTGCCTTATCTTCCTCCTGCAAAAGAAAAATTAGTTAACATTTAGAGTTTAATTAAAGAGATCATGGTTAAGTAGAACTTACAGTAGGGTAAGGCCACTTGGAATGTGACTGCCACCAAGCTTTTAAAACCGATGTTGTATCACCGGGAAGTTTTCCGGCCCTTCTTTTTCGCAAAATTTCCTCCCTTATGTCCACGATCTTCTCCTTGTAACCCTGTTTGAGTTCATGTTTGAGTTCATGCCTCACACGCTCCATCAAAGACCTTTCACTCTCTGTTGGGATCAAAGGTCCAAACCCCATTGAATCTGTACCATCCAAACTTGTATCAAACAAGTTGGCATCACTGTCGACTTGGTCATCATCATCATCAGACATTGTAGCACCTGTTCCTTCCCCCGGGGAAACACCTGTTTTACGTAATCACAGCAGAGATTATATATAACATGATTCAGCGTTTCACGTTTTTAATTTAAATATGAAAGCAGAGGATTATAGACATAAATGCATATTTACCTGTTAAGCTTTGTAAGGATTGTTCAATCTCCCAGCAAGCCATCACTGCTTCCATCGCATGGACACGAACATGTTGTTGTAATTGTTCTTTAAACGAACATAACAACAGAACATAATGCGTCTGCATTACCAAGGAAGAGAAATTTTTTAAAAAATGTCCTGTTTATCACAAAAAGGAATTGTCGGTGCATCCCAATCCAATGAATCAATCGCCATTAATGTCAACAGAATTGCTAAAACGAGTGTCATCATCAGTTGAATCAAGAACACAAGGGGCTGAAAAATTCAGACAGCCTTACAAAACAACAACAATCAGTGGACACCCAAAGAAGCAGTTAATTGTCTGTGTTTTTTCTCCTGGCATGGAGTTAATGAGTTATTGATTGCCAGTAAGGGTAAAGGTGAATTAAATTTCAAATAAAAACGAAAACCAGAAGAGGGAATAATAATGGAATGGAAGGAGCTTGAATAATAGTGGCGGCATACCATGAACTGATCGAGTTCTTTGTCATCACTAACCAAGCCCTGCGACCCTCCACCGAGAGCTGAGTATTTAGCCACCACATGCTGCGACTGAGCCAGCTGAGCGTCGATCCTCGGAAGCTGATCCACTGGCGTGGCGATCCTAAGGCACGCCACGTGTGCTGACAATAGTTGCTCGTAAAATGGGTGAGCTAGAATCTCTGCCTTGTATCTCGCATTCTGCCAATTCACAATCCCATCTCCGCCTCCTCCTCCTCCACTCTCCACCACCACGCCTTCGCTTTTATTATTATTCATAGTCTCGCTGATGCTGTTCTTCAAATCACCCGATTCCACGGCCATAACACCTCCTCTTACCGCAGCTGCTGCCGCCGCAGCCGCGTCGTCGATGACGTTGCTGTGGTTTCCATGAAGAAGCGAAGAGGATGAACGGGAGAGCATCGGGTTAGGAGCTTGGGAAGCCGCGGTGGAGTCGGAAGCAGTTGTAGTAGTATGAAGGTTAAGAAAGTTAGGGTCGGAAAAGTGCGCGTGGGGTTGCGGTGGTTGCGGCTGTTGGGGACGGAGAAGGGCGGAGTTTAACCAATTGGGAGCGGCGGTTTCCTGAAGTTGGTCGCCTTGCTGGGTTTGGTTGGGTTGTTGCTGTTGCTGGTCGGTAAAGTGATGGAGAGGAAGGTCTTGAGAAAGGTGGGTGCTGCTATGGTGAAACGCCATGTATGTACCCTTTTTCCTTTTCCTTTTTCCTCTAAACGTATTCGAAAGAGATATATCGATGAAGAAGACGACGACGATGATGATTATGAATTCATGGTCTGATAGAGAGAGAGAGAAAAACGAAGAAAATGATGACAAAGACAGCTTTTAGAAAAAAAAATTACAGTCTCATTAACTTAAAAGATACACTCTTTTGTCGAGCAAAAAAAAAAAATAAAGGCTAGGGCTTTGAGAGAGGATACATGTTGGAAGAGAAAGGAAGAAAATATATGATTATTATTAGTATTAAATTACTGTAAGAAACGTGCTGTAGAGAGTTTGAGAGACAAGGAAGAAGGACAAGCTGTTTTGAAGAAAAAGCGGTTTTCAGGTGAAGAAATCAGCTTATTTTCATGAATAAAATGCTGGTGGTTTATGTGGAGGAGTGGGGGACCATTATTACTATTATTATTAGGGTTGAGTAAGAAAATTCGAGAAATAGAAAAATTGATTTATGAAATAAATATTAAAAAATTATGATTATTCGAATTGAATTAAATGTTATTTTTATTTAATTTATAATTAATTTTAATTTTTATGATTTAAAAATAAATATTTTATAAAAAGATAAATATATGTTTTCTCTCCCATAAAAAAAAATTAGACAATAACATTCAAACAATTTAGAACCGATTTTCCAATATAGAAACTTATTTTGACTTTTTGTGTGTATAATCAAAGCGTTTACATGGTTGTGATCTTTTTTTTTTTTTAATTACAAATAAATTTTAATATTAGTCTTTGCTAAATAAACTACCAACAGTATTGCTTTGTCATTTTCTTCTTAATCCGAAAAGACTAGGTGGGTAGAAATAAAAGGTATGGAGAATTTGCGTGGAACTTCCTGCGTCGTTGATTGATGGAAAGGCATTGATGATTGATTTTGATCTGACGGTTCAAATCTGTCACCGTGGCAATCTCTCTCGTGGGGACGGGGGGGACCAGACTCTTAAGTTGAAACGTGAAATGCGGGTTTTGCTTGGATTCACAGTCAGACCAATATTAAAGTAGTTTTTAGTAATTAATATAAAAAAATATCTGTATATATTTTTATTATTATAAATGAAGTTAAAAAGATTAATTGAAGTGAAAAAAGAAGAAGATGATTTAATGCATTAATGTTGTTTTTTACTGTGAAAAACATATTTACGTAGAATACCACCGCCACCATGCATGTTAGAAGTTAGAACAACAAAAAGTACATTGTCGCATGAAGGACAGGGAAGCTAAATAACCTAATCCTTAAAACTGTGAGCGTGCTTTCCACGTCACCTGATTTTGCGTAACAAAATTTAGCAGTTTGTAAAATAATAATAAAATAAACTAAATCCGACTGTGAACCAAAGACATTACTGTTGCAAAAACTGGAATGTCTTGCAGTGGAAGTTATCAGTTTTATTTTTTTTTACGGTTTCAACTGACTTTTACCGGCGATAGGCGGTTAAGGACATAGAAAAAGGAAGAGGAAGAAGAAGCTAACGCCGGTGAAGGAGGGAGGGGGGGACCATAAATTACTTCGCTTCTCTCTTCGCCACTCGCGGGAAAACGACGCGGTAGACACGCGTCGAAAGATGGTTTCTTAGGACCACAAGATGGTCCCCAGATAAAAAGCACGCGCTTAGGTTGAAGCGTATCGGGGCCGTACAAGTGGATTGAGGAGAGATTGGGATGGAGTGGGAAGCACCGGGAATTTTGACTTCTCTGTAGCCGCCGGCTTAATCAATTCCAACTGTATAGAAGCTGCGGGTTCCAAACAACAACAACAAAAAAAAATGGGGCCCTCAAAGGAGAAGGTACTGTTTGCTGTATATGGCAAACTGTCCAGCTATAAGATGGTCCCCCTACCTATTTGTTTCCTCTGTCTTAAAATTAATTATGTTAATCTATAAAAAAACAAAATCGAAAATTTTATATTAATTACGGAAATAGATATAATAAAAAATATAAAAAAAATAATGTCAAGACTAATATAATGTAAGTTATTAGATATAAAAACAAAATCTGATCTTTGGTGGGAGAAGTTAAAAAAAACTTTATTGATATAAATTTAATTATTTAATGCATCCATGATAAAGTTTTTTTTAACTGAAATTAAGAAAATAAATCTGCACATGGCATTAATTAATATTAAAAATAAAAAATAAACAGGATTTTTCATAATGTAGTTTTTTGGTTTATTTTGATAGGCGGGAGATAGACCTGCCGTCTGGCAAAAGGCAGTCATAGGGTGACAAATATCTATGTAAGGGTAAAAAGGGAAGAGAGTCGCGTATATAATTTCTTTGGAAATGTCTGATTATGTGTCATTCTCTCACCATCTCAGGTCCTTCCTACTTATTTCCTTGAGGGTACCCTTTCATTTTTTAAATTTGACTAAACTACAATTATTAGTCACTTAATTGTGGTAAATTTTTTTCTCCAATTATAAAATGTGGACAAAATTATCCAACCTTTTTTTGTCTTTAAAAAAAATTGTCAATTTTTAAAATTGGTATAATAATAATTTTAACTCTTAAATTTTATAAATTGTGTCAATTTAGTACCGATTCTAAAAAAATTAACTCTCAACATTTACACATTATGTATTTTAACTTCTTTTGTGACATTGGATTTTTTGATCAAATTTAGTCTATAAATTTACTTTTTTTTATTAACTTTTTAGGTAAAAGGGTCATAAAAAAATACAAAAAGTTCAAGTTACTCAATATATAAATATTAAAGGTTAAAGTTACTATTATGCCATTTTAAAAGCTACCACGTCATTTAACAGGTAGTGACTAAAAAAAACAAAATCGAATAGTTAGGTGACTATTTTATAACTTTATAATTGGATGACAAAAAACTAAATTTTCCCTTTTATTATTTATTTGCACGATTCAATTTTTCTAAATACTTATATTTTTACTTTCACCTTTAGTTTCATTTATTTTAAAATTTAAATGGAAAATATTCAGTACATTGTAGGGGAATTTTTAAACTTCACAAGGAGGATAAAAGGTGATGACAAATGTCTTGGTATATAATAAAATATTAAAAATATATATATGACTAATATTTGATACACTTGTCAGTAAAATTTTTAGATTCTGCAAGTAGAGATAAGGGATTGACAAGTGTCCGCATAATAAAATATTAAAAAAAAGACACATGACAAATTTTTAAAACTACTTATGAAATAAAAAAAATACACTATGAATATACTAAATACTAACCCATAAATATATAAAAAAATATATATACACATAAATTTTTAAACCGCATGTAAAATAAAAAATATATATTTCTAATGTACTAAATATTAACTCCTCAAAAATATATAAAAACAAATTCCTTTTATTCAAATTATTAGTTTACACCATAAAAAAGGACTCGTAAATTTTTTTTTTAATTATTCAAAGTTAAATACATTTTCTGAAAATATTTTTTTATTGAAAACAGTGATTAATTTTTTGTCTTAAATTTTTTAAAAATTTAAATTTGATTATTATGTATTTCTACGATGAAGAGAAGTGTTGAGAATTAATTAATATGGTGGAGTTTTGTTTTACCTTTAAAACTGTTGGGCTGGAAAATAAAAGAAGAAATTAGACGCATTAAATTAAAGAGCAACATGGTGAAGTAGCATTATAGTAATAGTGTCTGAAACAAGATTTATAGTTTTGTCTAATTTCACATCAAAGATTGAGGGCATGTTTAACTTATGAACATCATTAAAGTAGTTAGTATAGTTATTGACATTTACAGGACTTGAATGATTCCGCATTTTTCGTTTCATTATAACATTTACTTTTTACGACCATTAATTTATTTTCTATTCGATTTTGAATTTTATATTTATATATATAAGTAAAGGAAAAGGAAATCATTAACATGACAAATATATTGAAAAAAATTATCAAATATATATTGAAATAGGATGTTTTTTTTTCACTATTTGAGTTTTATCTTGTTCATGTTAGGGGTAATATTTAGGTAAAGTTCTTACGACAACGTTAACTTCAAAATTATAATTTTATTTAAATGTTGGGGAAAGAAGTCTAATTCCACTTATTCCAATCTGTTGTTAATGGATGTGAAATGGGTATTGATATATCTATATATATCATGTGAGCTCTTTCTGCAATCTTGATACCTTGTAGGTCAATGCCCTTAATTAAGAAGAATTCTCTTACAAGCTGAAGATCTTTGAGTCCACAACCTGGCCAGGATAGAGTTTTTACCACTCAAATGTTTATATATATCCATTCCTTTGACATAACAGTCCATACTTATGACGATAAGAAATTAACAAGTCAACTAAATCCTAAAAAGTCCGAAACACAACACCTAGATAACATGTATAGTCTTAAAAATGGTCAGAGACAATTCCCTTAAGAGTTCAAGTGCATCAGGACAAAAGGTCAATATATACATTCTTTGGTCTGACACTCTTAACTCTCTTAATTCTCCAATCCCACTGGATTACCTATATTTCGGCCACCCCAACCTCTATATGGATCTAAGACGTTTCAAAACAAAATTTCTTTTAATTCAGTCAGTTATTTTATTTTATTTTAGGGTGTGATTGGTTGAAAAGAAAAGTGAGAGGAAAGAAAATAAGAGAGATTATCATTTTACATCTTAATGAATAAAAATCAATTCTTCCAAATTAGAATGACGAGACGAGAGAAAATGAGAAAGATGTGCATGCTAGTTCAAAAATATACATTTTTCAAATGTTTTATTTTCTTTCCTTCTATTTTTGAATTCCACCCAATAATAAATTACTTTTTCCTTCTATTGTTTTCATCTCTTTTACCAAGCACACTTATAGAAAATATATATATATATATTTTCCATCCCTTCGATTTTTCATCTTTTCAATTTTATTTTTATTTTACCTCATGAGATTTTATGTTTTCATAGTTTCATCCAAAAAAAAAAAAGTGTTCATGAAATTAAACTATTCAACAACAATATCCTTAATATTTTTATATCAATTTCAGTAATTTGAAATTTATAATTTGAATATTAATAAATAAATTATGTGATAAAAAATATATTTTTACGTGTATATAGATAATACCAATAAATTAATAAATCCGAAAACAGACAAAATAAATCACATCAATATCAACGTATACCCGCATGTATGTGTCTCTCATATTGTTATTATTTTTAAACCATACATCCAACATTAATTTGTCGGCTCCTCTTTTCGGCGGAATTTACAGTTGTATTCATCAAATATGAACTCATTTTTTTCTTTTTTGTTAAGAGTCATGATCAAATATGAACTAATTTCATTTTCAGATTTATTCCCAGTATCCACGCCGGTTCACTTTATGACATATTTATTTTTTAAAATTAGATAGGATTTTTTATGTTTTAAGTAAATACTCTAAGATATTTCATAAATTCTATTTTTTAAAATCCGACATGATTAGAGGATAAAATTAACTTTTGTTAGAGATTTAATCGATTACTTGACCAACCATATTTTGAAGAAAAAAAAATTGAATGCGTCGCACCTCTCAATATAGATGGAAAACGTAAAACCTTATATGAAAAAGAATTATTCATACAAAAATTATATCATAAGTATTGAAATTTTGGTTAGAACAGTTAAGATAATCTTTTAAAGATAATGTGTCACGAGTTCAATTTTACTATAGTAATATTTTATACAAAAATATTTTTGTGCTAATATATGTTTATTTTTAGCTGAATTGGTGTCAAGAGATTAAATAATAATTAGGATTTTTATTACATGTGTGTGAGTGTGGAAACTACAGATTTAGAATATAAATGCGTGTTTAAAAATAACATACAATAAACAATGAAATATATGGTTTGAAACTAACTAATCATAGTAACACATGGAATATGTACGATATTAAAATTAAATTAAATTAAATAATGAGTAAAATGACATTTAAACACATAAATTCATCAGTTAAACTAACACTAAAAGCACTACAATATTATTTATAATGGTTTTGTCATCGATTGTGAATTGATACCAGAATTAGTGTTGAGTTGACCTATGATATCAACTCAATTAAGAACATTATAAAACTTGGGGACATAATTAAAAAATATAAAAACATTAAAATAAAACTTTGGTTGAGTTGTAAATTTAAAGTTTTACTTATTCAATTGATGCAGGTTTAAATCTTGTTGTATGTATTTTTTTTATTAAAATGAAAAGACTAAAATAGCCTTGAATAATATGACTTGTTTTAATTACTACAAAAAAATATTTTAATAATTTTTTAATTGAATAAATATCTTAGTGATACCAACTCAATTAAAATTTTTATTAATAATATAAATATAAATTCTTCAATTAAATTAATATTAGATTATATTTTAACTCTGAAAAAAAAAACTTAAATAATAGTAGATAATGTCGGTGCTACTTCTTATATTACAAATACAAGTAACCTAACCTGGTTGCTAACTTCAAACCATTTACCATACGTATATAAATGTAGCTTATAATTTGGACCTTTATCAATATCATATTACTCTTTTTAGAACTTAATTAAACTAACAATAAAGTTTAATTTCATTTTAAACTCGTTTTGGATTTTTTTGGTTCAACTAAAAAATTTTAATTCTAAGTCTATATATCTTTAGATAGGAGCTTGAATGTATTATCATATCTTGAGACAAATAAGTGTATGTCTCAAAACAAGACCCTGATATTGTCACTTATACCTTCGAAGTTTTTGTGTCTCGAGTCACATGTTATATCTCTCAAGACTTGGAACAAGAGATTTGAAAATTTTATTTTTTAAATATTTTCGAATCATATTAAAATTGTCCACTATAAATTTAAAACAGTAAACAAACCTATATACTATATTTAAAAAAATATAAAAACTATATACATAAAAATTAAAATATAAAAACTAAAATTTAAATTTTAAAAGAGGAGACAGATGTCTACCAGATTTATATAACGTATAAACGCAAAGAATCTCCGGTGCGAGAAAGCCTAAGTTTCGAGAAGCATCTGCTACCTACGTTCGTAAGCCAACGTACAATTGGCAGTTAATAACAACCAATGGCATTTTGCCACGATACTCTTATTAAAATGTTTCGTGGACCCACACGTTTAACACGAGGCAGGCAACCCAAGGACTCGCCTAATGGTGTCCCTATTTATTAACATTTTCAGTAATCAATAGTTAATATGGGTTGATAAGATGATGATGATGATGATGATTACTAAATGTAGAAAATATTGGTGAATTTAAGGTTTTAATAATTTAATTATTGCGATTCAAATCTCACCATATATAAATTTTTGTTAAAATGAAAAGATTAAAATGTCTTCGAATAATATAATTTTTTTTTTAAATTACGGAAGAATATTTTCGTAATTTCTTGGCTAAGTTGGTGACCAAGTTGAGGGTAACACTATTTAAGTCAAAAGCTTAATAAATAGTATAGATATACAATTGATGGACACCTCCTAACTTTAAACCGTCGCCGAAACAGGGTTACGAGACATTACCGGACATATCAGACAACTTACGAATAATTCACAATTAATATAACATTCATAGTAAAATTTAATAATTAAGTCTCTATATTGGACTCTCGAAGCCCAAAACACATATTAAAAGTAGAACGGAACTTGTTCGAGTATCCCGAAAATTTTTTCGTAAATTGTTTTTTTTATATAAAGATTTCGACAATATTTTTGCTTATTTTTACTTAAAACCCCTGCAAATTCAAACAAAAAGTAACTAACCAATACCAATATTTCAACCAAAGAATTTTACATCTTAAACACTATTAGATTACGCTTAATCCATTGATTTATACTTAAATTTTAAAGTATTAACATACAATGAACTAATTCATATCTTTCATTTCATTTCAAAATTTAATACCAAATTTACTAATTTATAACTTTAAACTTACTTATCATCCAAAATTGCATATCTATGTAATTACAACAAGATCATTTAACCTATATATATACATGACTCATGTACAACCACCTAATACATGCCACTTAAACAACAAGAAGAAATACATCACCAAAATTTTCTTGTCGGAGTCGGGATCTTTCTGGATGCTAAATCGGGACACTTGACTTCTACTAACCTACACACGGAAACAACCGTACGCTGAGTATGGATATACTCAGTAGTATTACCATAATTCAAATTATAGTAACAAAAATAAAACATAAATATTAAATACATAACAATTAATTTCTTTTATATTAATTCATACTTTATTTTTTTTCCATCATTTTATAATAACAATTCAATTTAATTATTCATAAATCAATGTATTTTTCACAAACTTGAATTTAATCACTTCTGAACATTTAGTTCATACTTTTCTCTTTCTATCACAATTCCAATTTCAATTCATAATTCAATTTCTTTTTCTCATTTCAATGCCTCAAATTCACATTTTAATTTTTTTTCACCCTATTAACATAACTCGGACTTTAGCGAATACACGGATCCAACCAAACACACCAATATGGCACCCAGTGCCTCATCGGATAGTTCGAAGCAATAAGTTGACACCCAGTGTCTCATCGGCCTTGCCGAAGTAAAGTTGGTACCCAGTACCTCATCGAATCTATCCGAAGAAATATAGTGACACCCAGTGTCTCATCAACTCAAGGTCGAAGTATCCTTGAACTCTTCCAATCCTATGGCATGCCAACTATATCCGACTCAGCCCGACTAGTTAATAGGGCTTCCGGATCACATATAAATCTCAATTTAATTAAATCGCAATTTCTCACATTTTCAATTTAATCATTTTCCACTTTTCAATCAATTTTCAATTCACATATTCATAATTCAATACTCTTTCTCAATTCAATATACATTTCAATTATTCACATATAATCACAATTCAATTTAATTTCATACAGTTAAATACTAATACTTACCATGCACATTAACTTAAAATTCAACAATTAATAATAATTAAATTCAAATTATAGTAATACTAACTCGTATTTCTCATTCAATTCAATTTTCTAAATTCAATTCAATAAATTTACTTGCCTCAATGTTTACTTACTATAAAATAAATAAATTTAAAATTAATACTTAAAAATAAATAATTTGAATTATAGTAATACAAACCGTAATTCTCCCGTTTTAGTCCTCGATGACTTTCTCCTTTCCTTTCGATGCCAATGCCTCGGGTTCTTTGTTGGCTACGAAAATATTAATAATTTACACTATTAATTACAGCATAATTATAATAAATAATTAAATTTCTAAACAATTCCTACCTTATTCCCAATTTAATCCTAACTAAACTTACTTACTTTCTTAATCCAATTCACTCTCTTTTTTTATTCAAATTTTGTCTAAACTCATATTTAACTATAAAATTTCCAGCATATTTTCCTAAATCCGAAATTTTTTCAATTTATTCCCTATAACATAAAACTTATAGCCTAATTTACAATTTAATCCTTTAATCAATTCTAACTTAAAATTCATTCAATTAAATCCCTAATTCATTATTTTGTTCAACATGAACTATGTTAAAAAACCTAAGAACTTTCAAAACTTCAACTTAATTTCAACAAAACTTTGTTCTAAAGCTTTTAAAACATCAAAATTAAGAGAAAAGGACTTAATTGACTTACCTTTTAAAGCTTCAGACCTTAAAACCCTAATTTTTCCTTTTTCTTTTCTTTCTTTCCTTCCTTTCCCCTGTTTCGAAATAGCTTCTGTTCTTTTTCTTCTTTGTTTCTTTTGACTTTCTTTTTATTCTTTTATTATTTCATTTATTTTACTTATTTTATTAATATATTATAATTTAATTATTATAAATATCTATCATATAATTAATAATATCATACAAATGTATACATTTACTTTTCTACATTTGTACATAATCAATACCATATATTTGTCATGATTTTATATAATTATTTCATAAAAGTCTTATAATTAATTATTTAATTAATAACTATCTTTAAAAATAATAAATATCTATTTACTTTGATATTAAGTAAATACATATATAAATTACAAATGTATATATTTTATTTAGTACACTTAGATTCATCATCACCTTACACTTGTCACCATTTAATTTATTTGTCATATAAAAATCTTATAATTTATTTATTTAATTTAATAAATATCTTTAACATAATAATAATTAATAATTATTTATTTTAATATCAATTACATATATTACATTTGTACACATACATATTATTACATTTGTACCCTATCATCCTCTTACATTTGTCATAACTTTAATTTATAATAATTAATTATTATAAAATATCTTTATACTTACATTATAAGTAATTTGAGTATTTAAATTACAAATGTACCAATATAATTTTTTACACATGTATATTTTTATTACCATACAATTATTTACTATTTAATTTATTTAATAATAAAACTAATAATAATCTAATATAAAACCATAATATTAATTAATAATTATAATAATTATATATAATATTTAAATATAACCTAAATAATATCTTAGATTTTAATACATATATGCCGCCTCAACTTTTGTAAATGGTTTAATTCTCATTTTAATCCTTTTTATTTTCTATTATTTTAGAATTAAACTTGTATATCTTATTCAATTTAGTCCTTTTTTACTAATTACTCTAAATTAAGCTAAATTCACCTAATTAAAACCTAATTAGACACACCACTAGGCTCATAAATATTTCTAATAATTATTTTCGAACTTATTTCACTAAGACGGAGGTCCTATAACTCACTTTTTCGGTGCCCGTGAATTTTGAGTCATTACAGAGATAATAAATTGTGTATATTAAAATAGAATTGTATAAAAAGACATTAAAATGAAGCTTCGGTTGAGCGGTGAATTTAATGTTTTAGTAATCTAATTAGTGCGGGCTTAAATTCCGTTATATGCATATTTTAATTGGTTTTTGTTAAAATGAGAAGACTAAAATACTCTTAAACAATATGACTTTTTTTTTTAAATTAAGGAAGAACATTTTCGTAATTTCATGATTGAGTTGGTGACCGATTGAGGGTGATACCAACTCAGTTAAGGCCTAATAGATAGCAAGTATAGATAGATATGCAACTAATGGAGATAATAAATTGTGCATATTAAAACAAAAATATATAAAATACATCAAATTGAAGATTTGATTGAGTGTTGAATTTAAGATTTTAGTAATCCAATTGCTGTGAGTTCAAATATCACCATATGAATGCCGATTGAGTCTTAGCTCGATTGGCATCAGCATTGTTACCAGTGTAGGAGGACTTGGGTTTGAGTGCATTGAAGCGATTATCCTCCTATTTAAAGGTTGAAGATGAGTTATGGATAGTTCTAAACATTATATCAAAAGAGCATATATGATAAGAACTTAAAAATGAGATTAATGTTAAAAAAAAAAAAAAAAACTCACCATATGCATATTTATTATTGGACATTTTCGTAATTCCCTTAACTGAGTTAGTGACTCGATTGAGGTTGATACCAACTCAGATAAGACTTAATAAATAGTATATAAAAATAAAAATTTAATTAATTAAACATAGGACTGATTTTTAATTATGAAGTTAAAAGATTTCATTACCAATTTCCCAAATAACAGTTCTAATTGAATTCTGTCTAGTAAATCAAATATTAGTATTAGGGTAAACTACATTTTTTATTAAATTATGGGTAATTTTTTGTTTTGGTCATTTAATTAAAAAAATTATAACTAGGTTATTAAACCATTCGAAAGTTTTCATTTAAGTCATCAGACTGTTAAAATTGATGTTATATAGCTTTTTCTGTTCGTACTGCTTGCACTATTCAAAAACTTTCTTTTCCATTCTCTTCTATAATTTAGTTTTTTTTTTTATGAAATAGTTTTGAATGTCATGAATCTACTTGGATCTAAGATATGTTATTTTACTAGTCAATGGGTATTGATTCATCGTACTGATCGTTGAATCATTGTTTGGACCTCACTGGTGAATTTATTAAAAGAAAACTTAACAACCCAGTAACTTAAATAAAAACTTTCGAATAGTTTAGTGATCAAAACGAAAACGTACCCATAATTTAGTGACAAATGATGTAATTTACCGTTACTATAATAATAATTTTTAAAAATGATAGTTTTATGATAAGATTATCATAATTATTATTAGAAATTAAATAATAGTAGTTGAACGGTCGGTTTAGGTGAATGACTTCACTATGGAATTGAAGAATATTTAATTAATGTTGAAAACTTGTAGTCTAAGGTGTTTGTGCTTTTGTTTTGTCTTCTGTGCATTTGCTGCGAAAAATCCTTTTAATAATAAAGTGTGGAATTAGGGGAAGTGGAAGACTTAAATCAATTAATTAAGGCATAATTTTATTTATCTGAGTTGTGTCCCTTTCAGTAACTTTTAATAACTTGTTTTTCTTTAAGCAATCAACAGTTGTGTGGACTTTCCTTATCTATATTATCCTACGACAAATTAATTCTACACTAATTTAGTTAAATAATAATATTTTTACTTTATAAAGTAGATTCTATTATTTTAAAAATGTTTATTATAGTAAACGTTGATAATGACGATAGAAAAAAATACATAGAAATTTTACGTAGAAAATCATTTTGGGAAAAATCAAGGATAGAGAAGGAAAAATTTATTAATATTAAAAAATAAATGATATAAGAAGAGTTTCGACTAAATTTATTTAAGGGTTGAAAAATCTTTTACTTTTCGCCCCTCACAGATCCCTTTGTTTTGCCACTATATTTATTTTTCAACAAGTAATGAGATTCGAGTCAAATAACCGTTAACAATATTATTTTTTAATATATTTTATATAAAAATAGAAAAATATGTACACGTATTTAGATTTAAACTAAAACTTCTATCATTTTTAGCATTTTGAGTTTTTGACCATATCATCAACTAAATCATCATTTGTTATTTTTGTCAATGTATATATATATATATATATATCATATAATTTTATTTTTCACCAAGTAAGTGTGACTTTCCTTTTATTGACAAGTGGCACACCCACCACCAACCTATTCTTTTTTTACTTTAATATACCAAAATTTAAAAGTGAATTTTTATTCTAATATAATTTGGTCTCTATATTTTTGTGATGTTATTATTTAGTCTAAATAGTTAATATTATTAACTTTTCGATTAAAATATTACATGCTTATATATAATTTTAATACTCTAAAAGTCTTAGAGATTGACACGCAACTTCTCATTTCTTTTAGGTTTATATCGTTTTTTTTGCATGTTATACATATTATAGATATGTGTATATTTTTTTCCTTCACTAGGAAATATTTTATCTTATAGTAATATTTTAACGAGCCACATTATTTACTAATAGACGTTCAAGGGGAATATGAATATTTTATTATTAAGTGGATATCCTTTAGAACTTTAAGATTAATCAGAATTAGAATTTTATTTCATTTATATATCTTATGCCTATAAATATAGACTTTAGAGAAGCATTGTATATATTTCAGTTTCTTTATTTTTTACTCTCTTTTATATTTATTTTATAACAGTAACTTATTTTTATAGATTTTATTTTATTTTTTAACTTTGAAACCAAAGATTTGAGTCAATGTAAAAGTTAAAAGTATCAAATTCATAAAAAAAATAAAAAATTAAAGGTACCGATCTAATAATTAACAAATTTATTAGTAAAAAAGTAAATTTCTTAAAAGTATTTTTAATTAATTAAATTTATAAAAAAAATTATGTTTAAAAATTATCTATAAACTAAATACCAAAGGAAGGCACTTAAAGCATTCTAATAGTTAAATTTCAGTTTTTATAATATTTTTAAATTTGAGATTTAATCTTTATATTTAATTTTTAACATAATATAATATCGAGCAACACATGTTCTGTTGTTCTCTCTTTATATTATAAGATGATGGTCCAATTTCAATTTTGATCCGTTTACTTTTTTTTATTATTATTATAAAACAATGGTCAAATTTTAGTTTTAGTTCTTATAATTTACTCAAATTTGAGATTTTATCTCTATATTTAATTTTTGACATAATTTAATTCTTTTCAAGCGTTATTTATATAATTTACATAGTAATTGTATACAGATAAATATATTTTATCACTTCATTTGTTATTTTATCTTTAAATTATATTATAAAGTGATTGATTCACACATTGAAGAGTATATCATGTTTTAATTCTATTGGATCATATTTTTAATCTCGAATTATCTCAAAATTTTCTAATTTATCTTAATTTAATTGATAAACTTTTTGGAAGATATTTTAATCAACATTTTCATGGCGAGTTCAAATGAGTGTTTTTAAGAAAATATCTTAATCAACATTTTCAATATTATTTTTATTGTTACATTACTGCCGAATGAATATATACTTTTAATTTCTAATGTCACACCAATGAGTTTGAGAGAAGAATTTTATCGATGGTAACAGTTTGAACTAAGTTTTAGATTTAAAAAAGTAAACGTACTAATTAATTCTTAAAAATAGAAGTAGAAAACTGAATTCTAAATGTACAACGTGTATAGAGATTAAGTACATATTTTAGTTTTAAAAATTTTACTCTATAATTCGAGACAAACAAGTAATTTATCGAACACAAAGTGTGGGTGAAACCATATTGATTCGTTATGAATTTAGGGACTTATTGTTGAATATTTCTCATTTGTGTTTTATATGACTAAGATGAGATTATTCATTTATGATTCGTGTGATGTTTTTGTAGAAATTTATAGCAGTAATAGTGGAAGTGTATGTCGACTTTTTAAGTGCTTCATTTTGCTGTGTAAAACAGGATGTTGACAGCGCACATAAGATCGCGCAAAGTTTCATAAGCAGCTACAGCAACAACTCGATACTCGGCCTCGATAGAAGATCTTGCAACAGTGCTTTTTCTTTTTTTATTGAAGACCAGCTGATGGGAGTGAGACCATGGAAAAGAATGTATCCTGTGGCTGAGATGCGATCATTTAGGTCACTAGCCCAATCGACATTGTTATACATGTAAAGATTAGAATCACATTGTTTAGAGATACGGAGACCAAAGGTTGTTGCTTGCAAGTAGGAAAGCAATCCCAATGTGTCTTCGAATGATAGTGCATGAATTTGGGTAACTTATTGACTGATAAACAAATGTTTGGCTTTGTGAATGATAAGTCTTGTAATTTTCCAAGAGCTCGTCCGAACTCAGCCCCATCAACAGGTGCAATGCCATCATTGATGGACAAAACTTGGTTGGAGCTCATGAGAGCCGGATCACGTTTAATTTCATGCATATTCGTATTTTGAAGAATATCACAAACATACTTTCATTGTGATAAAATTAAATCATAAAAAATAGGAATGATTTCAATACCCTAAAAGAAATTTAATTCACTGAGATCTTTAATAGGAAACTTTCCAAAGATGAAATGAGATTACCAAAAAGAATTGGATTGTTACCAGTGATGACAATGTCATCAACATAATCCAAATAGTTAACATGAATATGAAAGATAAACAAGGAGGCATCTTATTGAGACCGATGAAATCTCATTTACAAAAAAACTTTTGTGTGTTTCTTATATCACAGTCGAGGAGTTTATTTGAACCCATAATTTGTTTTAATAAATCGAAAAACATGATTTTGATTATTCGAATCCTTAAACCTTAGTGGTTGTTTCATAAGAACATATTCATCAAGAGTTCCTTATAAAAAAAATTATCAACAGTGAAGCCTATAGTCAAAAGTCTAGCTTAGAAACTGATGTTATGACAACTATAAAAAGGTAAAATGACTTTTTCAATCTCAATATTTATAACTTTTATTAATTTCATCTTTACTCGTTTTCTTTTTATATAATGATAATTTGAATCTAAACTATCCCTAGAAAAGATGAATGCCCAACCAATATGCTTCAACTTATACATGTTTTCAATAAAATGCACATAAAAAATTAAAATTAAATGAGTTGATTTTTTATCATCTTGCTGGCCATTCTCTCTTAGGGTATCATCCTTAGAATATTTTTAAACAGCATTTTCTTTTGTAAAAACTATATTATTACTTGACTCCATATATTTGTAGATATATTTTGATCTTAAACTTTTACATGTTTTTTATACACAAGATAGAATGAATCAAGTTTTTGGCATCGTTGTCGAAGACAATCATATAATGATTAATTGGTACATTTTAGCTTCTTAAAACTAGTTGTTTACTTGTGTATAGTGATTAACTGAACTAAATTAAGATTGAGTTTTTGTTGATTAATTGATTGTATATAGATTATTTAGTTGTTTGTGTAGTTTAATCTTAGGCAGTTGACCATGTATTGCTTAAAACTCTTTCATAGGTATGGATCAAATCACGAGAGAATATGTTCTCTAATGGAGAATGGTTGAAATCTAGTATTAAGAAGCCGATAAATGAATATGGGTACATATACAATTCAATGGGGAGAAGATTCAAGATCCTAGATCATTTTTTTATTACGGGATGAATCACCCGTGAGAAATTCTCTTTTCATTAAACATGACTCGAGACACATCTTGGATGTCTTATTTTTCCATTCAACCCCATTTTACCGTGGAGTTTTTCTAGTAGAAAACTAATGTAAAATGCTTGCTTGACCACAAAATTCTGAGAATTCATTATTCTCATATTCTCTATCACGATTGCTCTTAATCTAACCAATCTTCTTAATTTCATTCATCAACCTTTGACATAGTTTCTTAAAAGCATAAAAAAGGTCAAACTTTTCATGTAGGAAATTAACCCCAAGTATACTTGGAGTAGTCAACTACACATACATAAACTTAACATTTACCTCCCAAGCTCTCTGCCAGCATTGGTGCTATAAAATCCATATGCAGAAGTTCTAAAGGATCAACTTTTTGGATAAGTTGCAATTGAGGATTTAACTCACGTTGTTTTTTCTTCTTCAAAGACTCACACAAAAATTGGGAGTTGTTATTCCTAATTTTGGTAGTCCTCAAATAGCATAGTACCTCACCAATCTTTATAACCCTTTGAAATGTATGTGGCCAAGTTGTTCATGCCATAGTTCACGATCTAAAGAGCTAGCTCAATTACAAGTCGGAGGTTCCACCAAACTATAGCGATTATCAAATGACCTTGCACCCTCAATGATCAATATACTAGATTGTTTGGTCACCTTGTAACTTTCTTTGGTAAAATTCACCAACTTGCCTTGGTCAAAAAGTTGATTTCTGCTAATCAAATTGGCCTTTAAATCTTCCACAAGGAACACATTCTTAAGTTTAGGCATACCATCTACATTTAGCACTCGTTTGCCAAGTATCCTACCCTTTTTGTCATCACCAAAAGTCACACTACCTTCATGGTTTTCTTGAAAATCCTTAAGACATCCCCTATTTCCAGTCATTATGCAAGGAATGGTGAGCAACCAAACAACACTTTTTGTCTTTTCCACTAGAGACAAATTTATGTTTCTGCTGTCTATCAAGGGTAACTTGAGTTGCTACTTAAGGTACCATTGGATGATTTCTTCCGAGATCCTTTAGCAATTTGTAACATTTAGGCCAAGTATGCCCTGCAATTCCACAATAGTGGCACACCACTCTTCCTTTGAACTTCTGAGACTTCTCATTAGCATGAGCAACAACCTTCTCGAACTTTTTGGCTTCTCAACATTCTCTTTTGCTGTGAAAAACAAAGTTAGGGAAATTGTCGACATACCCTTGACTTCCACATCCATGTTCTCTCCTCCCAACTTCTCATTCTTAGAACCCATCTTCTTCAAAATAGTCTGAGTTACAGTTAACTCCTTCACAACTTCACTTGAGTTTGGATTTTTTTCAAAAGAAAAGGTGTTTTTCTTCAAGAATTTTCAAAAGCCCCCGGTTCTCCTACTTTAGCATAGAGTTATCATCAATCAGTCTTACATTAATCTTACATAGCTAACACTTGTCAAGCATGGTTTTGTAAGGGTACAATATTTAAAAGGTTTTAATGAAAAAAATTATTTAAAATATAAAAGTAGAAGAATTTTAAATAAAAAGAAAATTTCACTCATAATTTCATCAAACCTTAGAAAAGTAAGTGAGTGTTCCTCAAACCGTAAACAATAAATAATTCTTTTTTATGAAGCCTCAAGAGTTTAAATGCGATGATTGTTGTAATCAAATAATTGGCATTCACGGTCTACATCATGAGTCATGAATTAAAACATGTTCTTGATTGCGTTTTCCACTTTGCAATGATATCAAGGTTAGAGTTTTTCATGGGTTGGATCAAGTATTAACAAAATTTTAAGCTCGGTTGATGGATTTAGATTCGGGTCAGTTCGAAAAATTGGTTTAAATTTTTACTCAAAGTCGACTCGGATAAAAAGTTAAAACTTGGACCCAGTTCCGCCCGGTCGTATTAATTTTTTTATATAATTTTATTTAAATATAATACATACACTAAAAATATTAAAATAAATATTTTTTAATAAATTAAAAATAAATTAAAAAAAGTCTTTATACTTAAATAACACTAATATAAATGTAACTTAACAAGCAAATGACTCTAAAATAGTAGCAAAATTAACAATAAAACAGATCATATACAATATCCAAATATTAATAACAAAATAGTAGCAATATAATAGTGAAATGGTAGCAAAAAGTGAGAAAACAACAGCAAAATAACAAAGGATATTTTTATTGTAAATTCAAGTCTGGCCCGGACTCGACTCATTTTCTAAATGAGTTTTATTTTTTGATTCAAATCCTCTCTATCTAACTCGATCCCATGAGCAACTCTAAGCAAAGATTGATCTCCCTACAACAAAAGTAGCTAGGAAACACTAAAAGAAATGTTCGAACTTTGAATCTTGAAACTAAATTAGTTATTAGAATTTAGCATAATGTTACTTTTAAGATTATTTTTTTTTATATATTCAACATAAAAGAAAAGTAGTCGATAGTATACAATAATTCATATTTAAACATGGTATTTCTTAAAGTATAAGTGTATATGAATAAACTTGTAAGCTGTTGGAGATTTTGTTATTATTGAGTCTTGTCAGTCCCTATCAGTTTCCATAGGTGTTTGAATCATGTAGACACACGAATTTCACATTTGTTTGAAGGGTTCATTTTCAACCACAGTGATTGATTCCTTTCTTTCTTTCTTTCCCAAATGGGAGAATCAGACCCCATTACCCACCACCAAAGCCAACACTCTCCACTTCTCCATAACCTATTTGTGCTTATAATATTGATTTTGTTTACCTCAGATTTTAATTCAACAATCTCTAACCCTTCTCCTTATTTAAAAAAAAATTCCATAATGATTGATACCTAAGAAATTACAAATAATTTGATGTAACAAAGTTTGAGAATCTGTATTTGTTACAATTTTACATTTTAGCTTTAATCTAGTAATAAAAAACACTTAGTTTAGTTTTTTTCGTATGTTTTAATCATTAGTTAGTTATAAATTAATTACATGACTTGTTTGTGACAAAGAGTGTAAATTTTTCGCTTATTTTAAATAAATTTTATTTTCTTATAAGTGTAATTGCATGTTTAAACTTGTACTAATTATTATTTATTTTATGTCTAATTATTTTAAAACATATATGTTAAATAAACTTTTTCCTCATAGCGCGAAAATTACTATTAAAAAAAAACTTACTTCGTTAACAAATAACATGGAAAAGAACAGATGGGTTCTTAAATGGATTTTAAAAAAAACTTCCCTTGTTAATTTTATTATAATGCTTTATTACGCTTTTTACTCGAACTCTCGATGCACCCAATCATCCAACTTGTGAACAAGGACTTTCATATATAAGTAGATTCTAAGACCCATAATGTGGGTAAAACCATAGTTGTAGTACATACGTAAATACTAATAAATGGTAATTTAAAAAAAAAATTAAGTGATAGATATTGATTAAAACTTAGATAAGAGTTCCCCCACCATATAATGGATGCCATTACTTGTAAACCATATTTTGAGGATTAAGTAAACAAGGAATTGGAATGGGAACATCATATACATACAAATGTATAACACCAATCACAACACGTCCAAATAGATAGATAATAATAAGCAATCATCTCAGAACAAAGCATATTATCTTGATTTATATGCACTACTAAATCCCTAGTTTTTGTAGAGCAGACCAAAGAATTTTTTTGTATTGGAGTGGAAGGGGATGTAGGTTTGGGAAACGGTCAAAGAAGTAAAACTAAGCACAATGTTTACTTTGTGTGTGTGAGGAATATTTGATCATGCAGTCCCATTGACATGGACATGGAACGGAGGACCTCGACAGAAAATAGGCTCATCAGATGATTCACTTTTTGCTCTAGCTCTTAAAACGTCATTGGCATCATCAATTACAGCAGCTGCAACCAAGGTGTACTCACCTGGGACAAGAAAGTACAAGGAGAAACCATGTTTGGTTTCTTCAAGTGGAGGAACTTCCATGGTGATTCCACTTAGAACACCTGATAACAAATTATAGCCATGTAAAGAAAATCAATACATCAGATATGGAACTGCCACAGAATGATATACCATAAAATGGGAGTAACTAACCAGCCCATATGACGGTAGCCTTTGCGCCCTCAACAGAATTTGCTCCAGCTACATCTCGGCATGTAACACTAAGATTCATCTTGATGGTTTCCTTGGTGTTATTCCTGACCAGGACTTCAAAGGGAGTCATATCATGCGCAATTACAGAATTCTTTGATGCAATGTGCTGGATACTTGTATCAGATTCTTTTGGTAAATCAAGTTTTGCAGCATTTTCAGAACCATTTCTAGCAAGCCTGAAGCCAAAAGTTAGGGGATCTGGCAATAGCACATCCATGACGGAAGACTGAAGAGCAGCCTGTATAGCATCCTTGCAATTCAGTTCTCCAGAGCTGTTGCGTCCTGATTGCCACTGGACTTTAATTCTGGAAATAAGGTTCTTAATGGAAGCATTTAGTTCAGCCTTTGTATTCCTTTCTGAAAAATTAGAATTTCTACCAGCAGTAGACCCATCAGACTGAAAATCCTTTGAAAAAATTGAACCATCAAGAAAAGGTAACTTAAAATGCTCTAGTGGTATTAATACCCTTGCAAAATGGTCCCTGTCAATTCTTGTTTTAGGATAACCATATTCAGCAGCACAGTCAACAGAAAGGTTGTCCTCATTGCCTGACGTTTCCAATTGAACAGAGACACTAATATCAAATACAACATCAGTTGGATTAGACAACTCTAGTTCAAGAAAACGTAATCCCCAGCTTCCTCTAAAGGGATCAATCTTCACCAATCTGTCAATCTTACTATAGCCAACAGCCTCACCAAAAGGCTTGCTATCCAAGTTAGCTAAACTGGAAGGACTCTCACCGACATGTGCAGGAATCTCCATAGAAAGCAGACGAGCTTTCACAAAAGACAAACCTTGCAGAACACAGATTTGTAATGGAACAATGAGACGCCTTCCTGGGGGAACACAGGATTTGTTTGTTTCAATATCTTGAGCATCTCCTAGTGGCCCTGAGAAGAGAATGATGAATTTAAGCAAGGCTTAGTGGATAAAGATCTTTTAGAGAGTTCAATGCCATAGTTACATGCAATTCAATAATAATTGTAACAGAGAAGGTATTGGTCATCGAAATCGCATGACCTTTGTTATGTAAAGCATCCAAACGTGGCAACACCTGCTCCAGTGATTAAGTTCTTGAAACTCGGCACAAAATTTTGCCAATTTTCATTCCTCAAAGGGTTGAACTAAATGGATATACTTCCACCTTAATACACAAACTAAATTATCAGTTCTCAAAATCACTTAGAGGAGACGACTCGGAAAGTACTACAGTTTTTTTTTTTTTTTTTAATTATAACCATGTATGATTTACTGCAGAGGGACCTTGATATGTATCATAGCTGCTGGCACTTTAACCTTATAAGGAAAATCATTAATTATCAATTGATCCAATCCAACAGTACAACAGGTATCCCTAGAAGGTATTTTCGAAACCCAAAAATCCCACAATTTATTGCAGTTAATATGTAAAATGGTTATTGAAAACATAAGGGAATAAGAAAGATATGTGAGTGAATATTATGCAAGACATTGAATAGCTGCGCCATATGAATTTTACAACAAATACCTGCATAATGGATCAACAATGAGGGGCTGCTTCCATCCTTCAAAGTTCTACCCATGTTTCCAAATGCATTCCTACCAGCTGCAGTATCACTCTCACCCAAGAAAAGTCGCCAACCTTTCAAGGTCACAGGTATGGTTACTTCTGCTCCCGGTTTCAATGGGAGAGCAGATTTTAAATTTTCATAAGCAATTGAGATTACAGAATCTTGGTTTTTTCCAGACAGTGAAATGTGCACCTGCTCAATTGGAACCGTGCCAGCATTAGCAAGATTTATCCATACATCTCGAATTTCACCTTCATATAGAATGATGGCACCATCACCACCTACAACATGTGACACTAATAATGGCAATGGAGGTATTACAGAAATACTCGGTACAGATACACTTCTCAGTCTTGGTGAACCACAACAACGGAAAGGGTCAGAAAGAACAAGTCCTTGTGCTGCTCCAAGAAGCAAATTATCGACATCCTTAAAACGGTGTTCAGTAATTACACCAAAACAGTGAACAGTACATCCTCGGATCACCACTGGCCCAATAGATGTTGGGATTCCAGACAATGTGATCACCTGGGAAGAATTAGGTGGGAGATCCACACTAAGGGGAAAAGCATCAAAATTCCCTGATTGCACTGAGAGATAGATGCTATCAACACTTAAATCAAACCCACAAGGGTTAGCTAACTCCACAAAGACCTGGACAGGTTCACCAACAATCCAAATCAACTCTTGCTTGCTATTATCATTTGACTCTCCCTTGCTGAATGGTGTATAGATAAAAGGTCCTGAAGGAGCAGATCCTGCCCACCAATCTTCTCTTGCTGGATTGCGTTTTACAATATCCATTTGCGAGGGATGAAGAGGAAATGAATATAACCTGCATTTATATACAACCATGAACATTTCGGAATACCAAGGTATTAAAGAAAGTTGTAGTTAACGGTTTCTTTGATTTTAGTAAAAGAACATCTTGACAGAAGGGGAAACCATGCAAAATGCCTAAGCAAAAATTAAAGAGACTACATAGCATCCCAGGAACTCACAACTGGAGTAAGGAAATAAATTTCTCCTACAAAACCTAGATGATTTTAAAGCAGTGAGACAAACCTTATGAAGGGTAAGGCAGGGTCAGCACATCGAGTTCCCGACGGCAACCTTTCAGCTGAATTTGTCAACGCCCTAGCAAGGCCATTTTGCCCAGCAGGTGTGATTAGAGGGTAATAAGATCTTAGTAGCCTTGCTGCTGCACTCCAGGCAGCAAGAGGATCTCCTGCACGAACAGCAGATAGTAATATCTCTCTCAGCACAACCATCTGCAAGGTGCTCCATTGAGACTCAAACAGTGAAACTACTGATTGATGATGCATTTTTCCACTATCAACATGACCTGTTTCAGTTTCCTTCAATAAAAGAAACAGTAGCACAGGTTGTTATAATATGACACTTTACAAAGAGAGAACAATTTCAATTAGACAGCGTTAACTTTATAAAATGTTATAATTAACATATAAAATGTGTGCTACATAATTTCCTCCATTCTTCTATACTCACATCGGAAAGAGACTGTTTTGAGATGGATGTTCTACTCTGAACACGATATGCTTTCGTGGTCATTGCCAACACTTGCATGGCACTAATAGCAGCATATCTATTTTCTTGTTGTAGATACAACTGAGCTACCTGCCTTGAGAAAAAGGCAGCTTTTCGTTGATAACCAAGAGTACCAAATAAACGAGCTATTTCAACAAATAATATGAGTTTGTCGCTCGCATCAATCAAAGACTTTGCACCATCAGCAGCACTGGTTAACAACTCTGCAACCTCCTTAGCCAGTTCTCTCCTATAATAAACCAGAAAAAGGTTCAAAAATTTTTCATTAAGAAAACATTTAAGCATTTCAAACAGAGTTTAACTTAGAAACTATGACAAGATCTAGGAATTTAGACAGGATCAGACTTAAAAGAGCCTCTATCTTATGCCTTCTTAAGGAACACCACAGACAAGAGTAAATAAGAGGACAATGATAATGATACATCCAATTTCTCAATATATAGAAAAATATAATTGTAACAAGTATTAAGGAAACCAGTTCTCGTTCTGTTTACAAGCAAGCCCAATGAGATAAAAATGGCATTAAGCATTGAAATATACCTGCATAGAAACCTGGCCAATTTCAAAGTAGCTTCCAGTTCAAAGGTAAGCGGTGAAACTCTGCATTTAAAAAATTAAAACTGTTAGTATTCAAAAGGTTAAAGACGGACAGAAAACTTTACTTTTTTTAAAATAAAAAAAATGTTCATAAATTAAATACTTTTTTCAGCAGTTCATAAGATTAGACAGAAAAAAGTTAAGGTACATCATAAAAAGGCTACAACATAAAGAACAAGCATTCTAGAAATATTTGTAACTGAAATGAGAGGAATAAATGGACATGTACCTCTGAGCATTCTCTTGAATGAAGGATTTCCTATAATGCACAATGACACTATTATAGCGATACCTAACCTCATCTTCTATAGCTATATCCTTCTGGCCCATTCGATCAACCTGATGACAAGAAAAACAAATAAATACATGGTAGAAGAAGAAATCATATTCATAGATGTTTGCTCTATATTATCACCTGCAAACTTGCCATTAACATGCAAACACATCTGAACCCCATCCCCACCCACCCTGGTGAAAAATAAAAAATAGAGAAGCAATGAAGGATGAAAAATTGGTCCCTACACATGCAATAAACCCTCAATTGGGAAATAAACCATCATAAATTCAAATACGATAAACCACAACTAAAGATGATCACTGGACATGAGTCACAGCACCAACACTGACTTACAGAATTTAGAGACATTCCTCACTTATCCCTCTTTGAAAAATTGTAGGAGCTGAACTTGAAAACACACTTCCTAATAGTGACTTTTTTGAGAGAGCAAACAATTGTATGATGAATTTCAGAAACAGAGCAACCGGCCTTATCCATTAGTTTCTATTCATGCACATCTATAAATTTTAAATAAGCCAATCATGTTTAAGGGCTCATAGAAATATTGCAAATAGCAGATGAGTTTGGTTCAGAGGCCACAATTACCAATAAGGCACAAACGCTACCCTCCAATGCCCCAGCATACCAGAAGTAGTCAGCAGTCAACCTTGCGAGTTCAAGCGCAGTTGAATAATGAGCATTTGCATCGACAGGTGATCCTGCTAACAAACAGTAATCCCCTATTGTCTTCTGTGCACGAGCAAGTCTCCGTTTTTTGGCCTTGATCACCTGCAATATTATTTTTATCAAAACAAACTCATTAAGTAGAAAGTTCCCAAGCCATGCTAACAAACAACATATAAACGCACAGATTCAAATGCCTAGGACACCTAAACATAAACCTCCTCAGAGCTAAGAGTTGCTTGAGAATCCAAAGGCGTCTTCAAAATAGTTCCAGCTGATTCTGCTTGAAGAACCCACTTCTCAAATTCCATCAATAATGAAGCAGAGATATCCTGCATCATTGTCTGTAAGTGAAGTTCCTGCGCCGAACGGTCTGAAGGAGGAAACAAAACCAAGTTTTCTCTCTTCTTAGTGTCTTCCAGCTGCAACAGAAAACAAAAATGGACCACGGAATCACTAACAGCTCGATTTTGTTCTAGTTTATCACGAAAAATGAAAGGTTTGAGAAACACAAATCACATCATTCCTTCAGCAAATTACCAATAATTACAACTTAAAAGTGTAACGTATAATTAAGTAAACGAAAACCCCAATTCAGATAACTCACTTGAGAATCGCCAGGAGAAAAGGCGAAGCAGCGTTGAACGAGAACAGAAGAGTAACCTCTCCAGGCGGCATTGAATTGATCGATGACGAGATCAAGATCTGGCGAGGAAGGACAGTGGCAGATGCCGATTACGCCGAGGATCTTGCGATGAGGCTGGAAATCTTCCCATGGGCTGGGCGGCGCACCGCCCAACACAAACTTGAACCGGAGCGAGCCGGTTTCCCAAGGCTGGTGAGCGAAAGGGGATTTCTGATGCTCCGTGTAGAACGAGCTGATGGTGGAGAGAGGGATGGTGCAATGCCGCAGCAGCATGGAGTGGTAGTCCCGAAGGAGAGTAGAAGGTACATCGCCGATTGGAAGGACGGCGATCCGGATCATGCAGGAGGTCTCGATGCTTACATCGGGTTCCATTTTTTGTGAGATCGGAGCGTAGGGATAGTAGAGTGGAATTGGGCGTTTCAGATTAGGAGCATTCCAATCGTTCCAGTGAGGGTGAGTGGCCGAGTCAGAATCAGATTGAGAAATGGGATTGTAATTTCGAGTTTCGTTGAGTTCATTAAATTATTTTGTATTTTTTATTCTCAATTCTCATGAAATGATAATTTCTCTTAATATTACATCTACATATCAATAAGTACTATATTATATGCATAATTATAATAATTCATTAAAAATAGTAAAGTTATTGTAAGCTCAAAATAATTACTTTACACATTATTCGTGAAATTTTCATACTTAAAACACATTTAAAATATAGCTTTAGTTTATAACAAAATTAGTAGTCCGATTCATATTGAATAATATGTAAATTTTTATTGGTTTTTTTAAAATAATAAAAAGACAAGTATCTTATTTTAAACATGAAAAGTTATTTTTATAATTTTTTTAATTAAGGTGGTGCTCGGTTGAGTCGTGATACCAATTCAGCAAATAATTTTATTAATTGTAAGTATAAATAGATATACAGTTGATGGTGGTAAAAAGTGTACATAATAAAATTAAAATGTATAATTAAATTAAAACAAAACTTTAGTTGAGTAATGAATTTAAAGGTTTTTTAATGCAATTGGCATGTATTCAAACCTCACTATACGTATATAATATAATTTTATATTAAATATGGACCGTCATTTTATAATTTCTCTAATCGAATTATTGTCCAATTAACTTAGTCAAAGATTTTATTAGCAGTATAAAAAAATAATAAAAAATATACATATAAAGAGATTTGAACCTACACCCATCACATTGCTAAAACATTATATTTACCACTTAACCAAACATTTATTTTGATTTTTTTATGCATTTTTACTTTATTATGAATATTTTATTATATCCATCAATTATATTTAAACCCTAAATTGAATTGTTATCACGAGTTAACAAAATACCAATTTAATTATGAAAATTACAAAAGTGTCCTTCTGTAATTAAAATAAGTCATATTATTTAAGGATATTTTAACATTTTAATTTAAAAACAATAAAAATTTTATATGTGATTAGATTAAACATATGTTGTTTACATAGCAAATAAAAACCTAACTTTAACATTGAACCAAAGTTCTATTTTAATAAAATATTTATATTTTAATTGTATTAAGCATATTTTATTACTTTCATTAATTGTATGTATTGATAATGTTGTTGATTGAGCACATATGTATTTTAAATACATATTTTCACATGAATACGTTAATGTTGTTGATTAAATTAGTGTCACAAATTTAAGTCGACACCATCATGACATTGATCATAACAACATTATGAACAATTGCATTCATTTAGTACTTTTAATTTGATGTATTTTTGTGTTTAAATTTCGTTTTACTCATAATTTAATCTAATTCTTTTCATTTTAATGTTGTACATATTTAATGTATTATTAATTAGTTTCAAACCATATGTTTCATTATTTTTTATAAGTTATTTTTACACACACAGCTATATCCTAAATACGTTATTTTCACACACACAGCTATATTCTAAATACGTTATTTTCACATACATATATGTATGATAAAATTTCTAGTATATATTATATGATTAGCTCACAAATTGGTACCTAAACTATACTCATTTTCCCATCTTGATACTTAAACTTTTTTTTGTCCCAAGTGGTATCTAAACTATTTTTTTTTCCAAGTTAGTATCTATGTTAGTAAAACAATTAATGAAACCATTAAGACTATATTCTTTTAAAAGAAAGAAATGCTTAACTCATAAATTGATACTTAAACTATGTAATTTTTCTCATTTTATTAGCTAAACAGTTTTTTAGTGAAAAATATTACCTAAACTATTTTTCTCGAAGTTGACATTTTTGTCATTAGCTAAACTGCTAATTTTTTTTTAAATATCAATTAAAAATTATCATGTAACAAAAAAAAAAAGTTATTTTCTTTATATATTTAAAATTATTAAAAATTTATAAATATTAAAATAGAGACCATTAGTTCAACTAATATTTTTAGCTCGGTTTAATTGATTTATATCGATTCACAAATTAATAGATTCAATTCCTATCTTCCGACGATATAAGAATGACAATTGAAGATGAGATGTGAAAGAGAGATCATCAATTGATTCAACTCAAATCCTTGCTGAGGACAAATCCTTGCTGAGGAGGGCAATGGAAAAGGGAAGAACCAAAAAAAATCAGTGAAGCTGTCATGGAAGAAAAGGGTTAGATGGTGCCGCCGGTGATAGAAACAGAAAGAACTGGTGAAGCTGCCATGGTTTTTTTTTTTTTTAATTTTTAGTCTCAAAATAACATGAAATTTTATGTGTCAAAACTGCAAAATACATGTCGTCAAAATTCAAATCGACGGCCTCGTCAGCAGCCGTTAGTGTTTTAACGATTTTGGACTAAAAAACAAAAATATAACTCGAGTGACCATTTTGTAAAATTTTAAAGTTAAATGACCCCAAAAAAATTTACTAATAGTCTGGTGACCATTTATGTAGTTTACCTTTTATTATTCATTTATTTGAAACTTCTTTCTTCGATCATCATCTTCCTCCTACTATCACTCGTATCTTCTCTCTCGTCTCTGCAAATCAGGTTTTTTTTTTCTTTCTCTTCTCATCTCAGTTCTCACCCATCGCCGTGTCAGCTGGTTTTTTCCGGATCTGAACCATATCCCGTGTCGGATTGTGTCGACTCGGGTACTGCACCCTATATTGCCGAGTCCGGGTAACGAAGAACAGAGCCCAGTAGCATCAACGGCTTTGCTTTTGTAGCAATCAAACTCAGTGAGTCTCTTAGCAGAGACGTTTGAAGGTACCATGTCTGCGGAGGAGACACCGATCGACGGATCTTCTTCTGCTAATACTCTCCTTCAACTCCATCAACTGCTAACTTCATGCTCCAAGGTAAGCAATAAAGCCTGTCTCGCATTTTCCTCCTTTAAACAACCTCAAAAGAGTTACATTTCCGATAAAAGGTTAATGTTGGCACTTCTTTTTGTAGTCGATAAGCGGTGGAAACTTTAGTCAATCTCAAACCTCAGGGTCAGAGCTCATCAACTTTCTCGATTCCGTGTCAGACGCTTCCATTTCAGAGCTAGAGCCAGGTGCAAAGGAGAATGCATTCAAAATTCTCTCTGGAATTTATGAATTTTTGTGCTCGCCTTCTCTGAATCAGGTCGATTAGTGTATTTATTAATTAATAATTAATAGTTTCTTTTTCTCTTTCTTTTTTTTTTCTGTTAAGCTTAATTGTAAAATCTATGGATTATTTGCTCAGGAGAATATTGATGCGCTTTCTTTTGAGTTGCCAAAGTCAGCTTCAAAATTTGCAGGAGTTTCGCCTCAGTGTTTGGAGATTTCTGATAATATTATTCATCGATTTATAGAAAAATGTAGTCCTCGTGACATGCTTCCGATTCTTTGCGAGGTCAGTAATTTATTTTCTAGTAATTGATAATCATAACTATTTGTTAATTTTTTAATTTTAATGTATTAGGCATTAGATTCTCCAAATAAGACGGTTCAAGCTGCTACATATGTTTGTCCTCTTATAAGTGGACTTTCAGATGGTAATTAACCTTGTTCATCTTCAAATTTTAAACTTGTTCTTTGTTACTCTATGAATTATTTTTTTTGAATATTTGATGAATGTTATTTTATTGTTTCAGTGTTTATTTCCCTTCAGAGGCGCCATTTTGAACAAATTAAAGTTGCAGTGCCAGTTGTTGTTAAAGTTGTCAAAGCCATTTCTACCGAATCAGACTATGAAGATACAGAACTGGAGACTTTGTTTGAGAGAATTGTTGTAAATGCTCACTCTATACAAACAGTTTGTAGAAAATTGGTATGTGATGCTCGACTTCATTGTAGGCTAATTTTGAGATTATTGACCTCATTCTGTAATTAGAATCAGATAATTTCTTGTGATTCCTTATAACAGGAGGATGGAGAAAATGAAAAGCTTCGAGCTCTACTTGGTCTATATGTCTTGCAAATCTTGGTCGGTGCTTTTATGTTGAACCTAACTTCTAATTTAGTTGTTTAATTATCCATATTAACATTTATTTTACTTTTGGGATTTATGTATGCCGGTTGTTCTTAAAATACCCCCATAATGTGCAGGCATTGGTTTCAGTTAGCCATAATTATCTTCACTTTGCATTGCGACTGGCAAGCATCCTTCCTTATTCTGGTATATCTGGCCTTGGTTTGATAACTGGATATAGTGTTGACACAATGTCTCACATTGTTATTGGAGGTAAAGTTCATTAGTTGCTATATTTATCCATCATTATTGTTGTTTTCTAAACAATTACTAGATTACATAAGGTCTCCAACTTTTTTTGTTCTCAACATGTCTAACATTTATAATTTAATTCATAATCATGAGTTGCACAGAGGATGAAGAAGATTGTTCGAGCTTTTCATCCCATGTTTATCTTGGTGCATCACTTGCAGGTTTGTGTTTTGCAGACACAAATTTCTTCATAATCAGCCATAGAAAATGTGATCTGTTTCTTTAACCTGCATAGATTTTTGTTTATTGATACAGTGGTTTGGGCACAAAAGCATGATGAATTTGCTCAAGCTGCAAAGTTTGATTTTGGTGCTATTAAGACAGAACTTCAAAATAACCCGACAAAAAGATGGCAAGCAGTTGGCATGTTAAAGCACATATTTGCTTCTATTGATCTTCCATGGGAATTTAAGAGATACACTGTCGATTTCTTGCTTTATATAACAAGTGGAGATATCTCCAATAAGTTAGAGCATAATGATTGCTCTCTTTACATGACTAGCCTTTTTTCTTCTTTGCAGGTAGTCTCATTCATTATTGTTTTTATACATCCCTTTTACACTCTCTTGCTTTCTATCAGTCTGATGGCCAAAATGAATCTTGCAGGCACTTACAATGATTATCATATATGCATCAGATACAGTGCTAAGGAAAAATGCCTTCGAAGCACTTAAAAGGGTGAGGTTTTTATATATTATAGTTCCTTGATCAGTCAATCATAAATACGTTCGATTATTGAAATATATATTATTTTACCTTACTGATTTGTTACAACTATCAGGTTTTGGGTGATATTCCAAATTCTCAGAGATTTGACATTTTAAAAGCTCTAATTAAAAATAGTGACTCTTCCTCTATGGTAAAATCCATTGTACATGCTCTATAGTTTGATGTAATTCTAGTTGAGGATATATTAACTAAAGTGGTTTCCTATAATTCTATGTAGGTCGCAATTCTTCTTGATCTTGTTAGAGGGGAAATGCACAGAGAGCGTACCCTGAGAACATCACTACAGAAAAATGAAGCCTTAGAGGCTGACAGTAAAACCTGTCAAAGCACTTTTTTTTGGAGTACAAGCATCCTTGAATTGGTTGAGTCAGTTTTGAGGCCTGACACAGGAGGACCACCAATCCTTCCTGACAATAGTGATGCTGTATTTCTTTGCATCTTTTGCTTGTTTATGTTTAAATTATTTGATATATATTGCTTAGAGCATTTGAATGGTTATTTGTGTTATTATCTTGCTTGGATTGTGCTATTTCTTTTGTCTCTTGGCATTTGCTGTGTTTAACAGTTTCTTATGATGTTCTGTAGGTTCTATCTGCCCTTAACCTGTACAGATTTGTATTGATGACAGAAGCAGCAGGTAAAGCATAAGTTACTGGTTTATTGAAGTTGAGAACTTAAGGCTTCTCTTCTTGCTTGTAGTGCATTTCTTGTCTTTGTATTAAGATAGCATCTCCATGTTATCAAGTTTAGCCTCTTTACGTAGCCATTTGAGTCCGTGCAGTTTGATTTTTAAATAATTACTACACATTCACTAATTGCAGCTTTCTCCATCTTATCAGCAAACTACTAGCAATGCTATATGATTTAAACAATGAAATCTGATTGTTGTTGCAATAAGTGCTATTCTTATAGCTCTCGGTCCCAAAACTCAGATCCTAGTCTGTCAAAAGATTTAAGATTTGTCCATTTTATGGTTTGATATTTACTGTGTAAGCTGTTGGAGTTACCATAATATAGCTCTTTTATGTTTTGACTGGTGGCAAATGGAACAGGAAAAACCAACTACACTGGATTGCGGTCCAAGAACAATTTGCAGAAGGCATATAATGAATGGCTCCTACCTCTACGAATGCTTGTGGGAGGCATTGCAGCAGCGAATAAGAATGATATTGATCAACATGCAGTTGACACCGTATGTGCTCTGAATCCAATTGAGTTGGTTTTGTATCGGTGTATCGAACTCGTTGAAGAAAATTTGAAACATTTAGCCTAGCATGCTTGAGTGTTTGGTGCTCAAGCCATTTATTGGGGAATTCCTCACAACATCTAAAGCCATTATATCGAAGTAGGCAATGCTAATACAGTAATATTGTTGTTCCAATGTGGGATGTTGTGTAGTATCTTTCTTGTACCCATGAATGATCATGGTCAATTAAACACTTTTTCACAGCTCCAAAAAGTAAACTCAATTTGGTTTAAATTAGTATTTAAGATTCTTACTCCCACTCAAATTGGAGCAAAAATAACTGAATTTCATGTAAAGCAGGAAGTTCAATTTTATTTTATTAGATAAATAAGTTTAATCGGAATGACTCCAACAGCTGAATCAAGCTGAATTTGTAATTCAAACTAAAAGACAAAATCAGGATCTGTTTTTCGAAAAGGAAGAGAAATCCGGGAAACATGCGCAAGTCACATGGAAATTCTTCAACATTATGACTTGCCTGTCATGGGAGCAGCAGATGGCAATGATGATGCAGCACCTTCAAAAACATCTTGCCTGCTGTGATGAATAGATCCACACCTTCCTTCCCTAGATTTTGATGATTCAAGAAGAGAATGCCGTATATCACATAATCCTCACACAAAATCATCTATGGATGAAAAGGTACGCAAGAACCTCTTCCATGGGACATGCATGACCAAAGATACACGTCAAATTTGCAAGTTCAGGCCTGTTCAGGGTATTCTATATTTGCTTAATCATTAAACTTACCACATTTTCTCTTCCACAAGAAACACCAGATACATCAAAAGCACTCATGGTGTTGACATTTGGGCAACGAGTTCCAGGAGTCCAGAGCCCACAAACCATATGAACCCGCTGTTGTAGAGATGGATCAAGCACTCCTGCTGTTACACTGTTGTACACATTTACCTTGCTAACAGAGCAAGGGGAGTTTTGAATATTGTTTAAACTATTCTGCACATCCATTTCCCAAACAGCAGTTCTTGACAGCCCGAGATCTTTACATTGCAAGTTACATAATTCCTTACCAACGACTAGACTTTGATCATCAACCATAGTTTCAGCAGAATAACCTGTGTATCATGAAAACAGAGTTAGAGAATGATAATTTACCAAGTCAAGCACAAACGTGAGATGAGTAAATAGGCAATTGAATTTATCCTTGTTTGAGCTTCCACAAACACAGCAGAATGCACCTGAATCAGCGCAGGAAGAGCACCTAAGCTCTTCCTAAACAGAAGGAGGAAAACATAGTGAATCTTGAAATATATTGTTTTGACTGATGTTGACTGGTCAATAGTTAGTTAATTGGTTGTTGATTAGTGTGTTTGTCAGTATACAGTTGGTTAGTTCGTTTATCTGTTAGTTAATAGGAAGTTACTTCCTTTCACTTTCTATATAAAGCCAGTTGTAAACACTTTTCAGATCAGTTTTCAGTGAAATATTGATTCTTCTCCTTCTTCTTCATTCTATATGTTTTGTGTTGAAGCTTTATTTTATTTTGTTTGTTTGGTTCTCTCTTCTGCTTATCCAGCTTCATCATCAACACGCTCTGGTTTGCTTGGTTGGGTTTTTTTGGACTGCCTTTGTTTAATTTTTAACCAAGCAAAAGTAGGTAGATGAGGAGATAATGCTTGCTTACAATGATAACAACTCCGCCCTTTTTCTTTGATTTGAATCTCACAAGTTAACCCTGATTATAATGTATGCTTACAGTGATAACATAGGTAGATCAAGCACTTGAATCTTGACGTAACATAATTTTCTTAGAAGTTACAAGTTCAAGAAAGCTTATGATTATGATACATCTAAAATATTTAAAACTAGAATTAATTATATAAATCATGTTGGGATTAATACATCAAAATAAATTTGAATAAGATCTAAATATGATAAATTTTGAATTAAAACATATTTAAAAAGAACTCACGCAAGCTTATTAAACTAGTCATCTATGCTGAGTGTTGCGATTTTGCAAGTTGGCTCTTCTACTTATCTTGGCTGCTTCATCATCATCCATGTCTGGAAAAAAGGTCGTGCTTGAAGAAGCCCCCAGCTCTCCTTGACGTGAGTACAGATGAGTTCTATTTTAACTCATTTCACTTCTCTAAAGATTTTTCAAGAAAAGGTTAATTTAGAAAAAAGAAATTAATTGCAGTCAAGTATTAACGAATGAATTCCTCAAAGGTGGCGAGCAAATTCCTCAAGCTAAACTATCGTTATCAAAGTTGGTGGAATTAATTATATAACCTTTTAAATTTAATTGGTTTGGCACCATTAGATTAGCTAAACAGGAAGATAGATGAAGGTGGCAAATAGTATTTTTGCTCTTGGACGATAATAATTATTTATTTATTTGATTAATATCATTTTTATTTTTGAGTCTTTCACACCATTCAAGGTTATAAGTTAAAAGAGGAATCCAAGGACCTGTGTGGCTACAGTAGTTAGAATTATAAATCATGGCTGGTAGAGCAGGCACGTTATTAGATAAAAAGTGATTTTGAACCACTCTATAATAGTTGGATTTTAACATTAATGATCTCATTATAGCTTAAAACATGAATCAACAATGTAAACCCTCACTAATTTATAGCACCTGTGTATATATATAAAATGTGTTCGTAACGTATTAACCCATTTAATCATAAGTGGTACTCCTCAATTAAAATTTTCAATTTAAAACATTTACTTTTACTTAGGATAAATTATTTTTTTACTCATGAGGTTCCGGAGAAATTCCCACGTCAGAAAGATTTCAGATTTTAGAAGCTCTAATTAACCATCGTAGAACGGTAAAATCGTTCGCCTTGATATTTCACCGCGACAATTGAGTCGCTTTGGAGCTGAAATCAAATTACTAGGATCGGAGGTTTCGTTTTTCTTTCGACTTGTGTTTTGTCACTAGGATCAGGAATCAAAGAGGATACAAAGCTAATGGAAACAATAAATTTTAACAACATACTAATAACAACTCTTTTACCTAAGCCATAATAAATCCAGGCCCAGCCTGTTAAGCAAGAGTTTAGATCATCCAAGGACCCATAGAACTCAAAAAATAATAATACCATTTGTCCATCTAAGAAATTCCACTGCCTAATAAAACAAAAACAAATCTTGGGTAAGAAATAGTAACATTGCATGGAAGTTTAAAAAAAAAAAAAGAATAACTAAATGGGGAAGTGGGAAACAGGGTTTCCCAGCCACCACCCAAATTATAAAATTAGTTTTTAATTAAACAAAGCTTACACAGACCAGGAGGCTATGTCATCAGGTTTCATACCTACAAAGAATCACATCTAATTTATACATCAACTCCATCCCCTATCTCATCAGGTTTATGAAGCAACTCAAAATCTTTGCTTAGCCTGGGTTCCAATATTATAGTCACCTGAGCAAACGGCTCCTTGCCCGGTCTCACTACTTCTCCATCAACTCCTATTCTAATCTGAATGTAATCCACTCTTCTCTTTTCAGCTAGTCCAGTATAACTTTGCCGGACAGGAATCATCTTCAGCAGGCATCATATTCAGATCGGGTAGCATAAAAACACTCTTCTCGCTACTATTAACCTTGCCTACATTGCATGAACCTAATGACGGTTTACGATCATCATCAAGGGCTTCCGGTGGCAAGGTTGAGTCAGAAGAGGATGGTACTCTCAGACAAGGTACTTTCTCAGATTCATCAGCAATTAAACTAGAGTTCTTGACAGTGTCCATGTTCAAATCAAGCTGAAATACAAAGTGAAATTGACATCAAACAGAGGGGAAAAATAACAACACCTCTAAACAAGAAATTATGTATATTCAACTAACCCTAATTCTTTTCAAGTTCTCATTTGTGGCTCGATGCTCGTTACAAGTCGCACGTGTTGATGCTATCTCCTGTTAAATGAATAGAAGATGACAGTAAGATTAACCAATTGCAGCCAAGAATACATTGATCAAATTAAAGAACTTCCTCAAACACACCTTTTCCAAATGAACCCTTTCCTTCAAAAGAAGATTCTCTTCCTCCTTAAGTTCAGCAAAGGTCTGAAAGAATATGACAATAAAATTGCTCAACTCAAAAAATCCCAACAACCCAAGTATCTTCATCTTAAAAACATTTTTCCCAGGAAAATCATGCACCAAAAGAAATCAACTAGTTTTAGTACCTTCTTTCTTCTTGACCTCTTGGTACTTGTTCTATTGGACTCAATAGAAGCAGTGCCCTGCAAAATTCCATCAATTCTTTAAGCATGCATCGACATCATCCAAATTTTGCCTAAACTTATCGAATTCAGCTAGAAAAAGATTTTAAATTTAACTTCATCATTGTCGAGCTGAATTCAAAAATCTTAATCTTTGACTCTAGCTTAATCGATTTTTTTTTTTTAAAATAGTAAAATAAGAGAGAGAAAAAATGAGACGACACCCTCAAAGTCACAACCTTAGAAGGGTGCTTCTGTTACGACAGCTGGCAAATCCAGAGTGGTTAATGACAAAGGCCAACAAACCAGTAATGACACGCCACGTTATATTAAGCACATGAAGAATCTAATCTAAGACATTACTTAGTAAGATTAGTGGCACGTGACTTCATTCAACACAACCCTTTCTGACATGGCCGGCTCCTATTGAGTCACTTGCCTTATAATCATATGCTTACAATTCCAGGTTATTGGTTCGTGTGATCATAATAAAAAAAACACCCCATCACTCTTTAGATTCAAATAAATACCTAGTTTCTTTTAATTAATTAATTATCCCAAATCGAACGGCCCATAATCCATCCGATCCACGATCAAGGAAAGTTAGGTAAACGTGGGACCCCAACGCTAAATATATATATCCTTGGAAGAAAGATTATGAGAATACACGAGTACAGTCAAAGAAGGTGATGGGAAGAGTCCACCTAATTCGATTACACCCGCGTCACACTTGATAATAATCTCTCTCCATGAACATAACATTGTCATTGAAACCCAAAACAGAGACCAACAAAGACAACGCTCCTTCCTTCGTTGGATCAATGGACCCCACTCCACCCATCAATACATTTTTATCATGACCAAAATGCCCCCCCTTAAGGAAATCCCTCTACAAGGAAGTTCCCTGGCTCTTTACGGCGGGGGCTGGAATAAATATTTTCGCTGCTGACGGAATTGTCCTTTACTGAAAATGTCTGATCTGGTAAAAAAAGGGATGCGGTTTAAAAGGGTGATACAGTAAAAATCCAAAACAGGGACAGGGGACCGATAAAGAGGCGATACGAACGAAATGGTGAAAATGAAAAGATAACCGTCCTCGCGTGGAAAAGACATGTTAAAAACCTTTAAAACACCAGGGCTTTTTAGTCCATAACAGAAAGAATTTGACACTGCTATTTTTAATGTTGTTTATTATTACAGTTATAACAATCCCGTTAAACCGATGACCGGAGGGAGCGATCCGAAACTGAAGAGTTTGAAGAAGAAGAGGAACGTAAAATAAGCGCAGATCTGAGTGAACTCGGTGAGTTCTCAGATGGGCAGTTTCGTCAGCTGGGAATCGATAAATCCATGCAATCGGGAAAACGCGAAAAGAAATATTGAGAAAATAAGGAGATTAAAAATGGGTTTGATGGTCATTTTCATAAGAACCATGAGACGAAAAGCCATGGCCGAAGACACCGCTTCATCGAACTCGAAAACAATGGTGGTGATACGTAATTTGGTATGCCAGGCGGGGACATTTCCGTCAACCCAGAATATGGAAGAGCAGAGAAAGTGAAGCAAACAAGAGAATAAGTGAGAAGAAAACCTTGGATCTGGAAGGTGCAACAGGTGGAGAGCGGATGACGTGTTTACTGGTCTCTTCAAAGCCGTCGGCGGCAGAAGGAGAGGCGTCGCCGCTACCACCGCTCCAACAAAGAGGCGTGGTGGGGCTACCTCTAACACTGACGTTGAAATCCCCGTCTCTCTTAGCGTCGCAACGCAACAACATGGGTCTAGACCTCGGCTGACGTATCCCCCATCTAAGTGCAGGCAAAGCAGATTTCGGAGCCGGTGGTGCGGCCTGCGCTTGCTTCAGCCTTACTAACAGCTCCACCACCACGTTATCGTCCGTGATCGCCGCCCGAATCCACTCATCTTTCACCATCATCGTCATAACCCCCACCGGCAAACGATAACAAAAAGCGAAAAAAAAAAAAGAGACCCAAATTTTGATAAAGCGATAGATTTGAAGAAAAAAGAAGAAAATATGTATTGGGTTTACAAGATAGAAAGAGAGAAAATATGGGGGGGAAGGCTGGCGAAGAATTTGGCAGAGAAAAGAAAAAAGTTAAAAAAGAGAAAGTGAAGGAGATGGATGTGAACAATGTTATATAGAGAAGGGACGCTTTTTCTTTGCTCTTTTTTGCTCGTTCTTTGGGGGCTTTTTTTTTTTTAATTTTTAAATCAAAAGAAAATCGTAAGTGTTTGTTTTTGTGGTGTGTAGATTGATTCCAGTTTATTCGATTTATATATATATATATAATCAACCTATATTTTCTCTCTCTCTCACTTGGACTGAGAAGGGTCGGGCGAGAACGCGAGATAGATGTGAGAAAAAGAGAGCTATGTGTGTGGCAGTGGGTCTGACACTCTGACTCTGATCTTTATTTTTTCTTATATTTTTCTTTTGGATTAATTTCACTTATACTCCTCCATTTATGAGTCACGCCATTTTATTATTAAATTTTATTTTTTATTTATGTGAAAATAAAACCCCAAAAAGATTTACCCTAAGGTTTTAAGATCTTTCATGAGATTAATTCAAATTATTTACGTTATATCTGAACTAGTATTTGATGCTTTAATGATTAAATTAAAGGAAGAATTGGATATAAAGTTTAAATGTTTTGATTTGATTTAAAATTTTACTTAAAGGACGTATGCTACAATTAACCATTTTTCTAGATGAAACAAATGGGGAGGAGGGTCCAAAGATGCCATGTAGCACTGACCGATTTCGATTGTAATTTTGGCTTTTAATGACCGCCCATTCTTTCCATTATTGGAGAAACTGAATTTATTCATTTATTTTAGGATTTTCTTTTCATGATTTATAATTAGGATAATTATATATATGGAAATATATAAACGGTCGAAAAGAAATACACAAATATCTAAAGGTTGTATAAAGTTTCTTCTTCTTTTTTTTATAGTTTTGAAAATAACCAAAGATTGAGAATGGCTTCAAGTGGTGGACGATAGGATACGTTGTGTTTAATTTACTTTTTATCTTATATTATATTATTTAATTTTATCACCATCATTATTTTTACATTAATTATAAATAGAGGTGAATTTAGGATGCTAGAATAGTCCCGACTTCTTAAAATAAAAAATTTTGTCCCTTTAAAATTTTAATCAGTAAAGACAAAATTATATTTTAGTCTCTTTACAATTGATAATTTTTTTATTTAATTTTTTAAAAATGATAAATTGGTTGTAAAAATGAATCGAAAAAAAAAAAACTGAAATTTTGAGTACATGCTAGAAGGGTGTAAGAATAATTTGTCTATGACGTATCCAAAAATTTCAATAAACCTTTTTTATTTAAAAAAAAACAAACAAACAAGAATTAAAAGGTAAAGACAATACTTAGCTATTAGTGCATGGTTTTTTATAGCCATCAAAGTAACATCTAGTTGAGAGAGTTAAGGAAATAACATGTAATAAAACTTGTGGTGAATGTGAAGAGAAATTCTAGTTAAGATGATTCCAGAGAAGTAATGGCTACATGTAGAAAGAACATAGTCGGTACACAATTCGATGTCACAAGAATAAATTTACTAAATAATTATCATGATACACTAAGTGATTCAAGCTTAATTTAACCAACTCGCTTTAAGATTATTATAGCCATACTTTTGTACAATTGTTGCACTCACTCTCCTGTTAACACACCCTTACTCACCGAGTGAATAAACACTCAACTACTAAGCAGGGGAAAATCTTGGGGGGGGGGTTATTTAGTCCTTATATAAATGATGATCTTGTAAAGAGAAACTTGAATGAAAATAATTTTGTTTTGTCATTTTAAAAATGACGAAATAATATATTAATGTATTATAAAATTACATTTTAAACTCTTAAAAATTTGTAATTTAATTTTAGTCCTTAATTTTATTTTTTTTAAAATTTCTCATCTAATCCAATCATTCAGTCTACAAAGGGTATCCACTATCAAACTTGATCGGAACTAATTATAAGCTCCTAGCCAATCCATGACTTCTCCCAAATTTATCTAGGACTTTATAACCTTGAGCTACAAGTTTCCAATTTGATGAAGTTAAATTTCCATTTTGTTACCAATAAATCCTACATTTTTGTTGACACTTTCTATTTTTTAATGATAAAACTAAATTATATATAATAGGTATAAACTAGAGGTGTTCACGGGTTGGGTTCAACCCGAATGTAGGTATGATATCAACACATTTTATATTTGTCAAAACTCAATTCGACTCAAAATATGACAAAAAAATTATCTAAGCTTGCTTATTATTTGTAAATCGCTAACTCAAATTTATTTTAGACTCGCTCATATCATAATTTTTTAAAAAGTAGAAGTTATATTTTTATTATTTTTTATTTATTGAAATTTTATATATAGTCATCTTAGTATTTTTTAAATGTTTACATTATATTAGTATTATATACAACTATAAACTTATTCTTTATGTGTTATAAATACATAATATAAAATATTACAAAAATAACGATTGAGTCGAGCTCAAGTTTGAACATTTAAGGTGTGAGTCTGACCCATATTTTAAATGAGTTTGATTTTTTTGCTCAACTCATATTTCAGGCCTAATACTTTTGTCTATACTTTTTCAAATTTCAGATAAACTTTCGCGATTAAGTAAGTAGCTCAATCTATGAATAAGTCTAATACAAATATATTTATAAATTAATCTACATATTTTAAATATATTCAAAATCAAATTCAATTTAATATTTAATATTTAAATTAATAAAAAATAATTAATACGATATTAATAATTAAAAAACTCGATCAGAAATGAATATAAGATGTGAAAGGAATGAGAGCAAGATGTATGAGGAGGATTGTAGAAGACATGGTAGGGGGTTGGGGCATGCTTCATCTCAGTGCTTACAGGACAAGACATTGAGATATTGTTATGGAAAGTGAAAATCCCAAGAAAGGGGTAGAGGTTTGGTTGGCAAAAGCCGAAAAACTGCCAAAACATGAAAGCATGATGATGTTTATATTCTTAACGCCTCCATTCCCAACATATTCAATTATGCTTCACGTGGGACCTCCTCCTTTTTGACATTTTAGTAACCAAACTTTTTACTTTAAAACAAAGAAAAGGCAAGCCCAAACTGCAGGGCTGCTATATCTTCTTTTTTATATTTTAAACCAATGGATTTATTAAATCCTATATATAGGGTTTTTTTTCTAAAATAGTAAAAAAAATACGAAAATAATATAGAGAAAATATTATTTACCAAAATGGTATACCAGGAGTGGTGTCGCCTATGTCAGAGGCAGCACTGAAGGTGGAGGTGCAACAGGCGGCACCAAAGATGCATACCTCCTTCGTTTTTTTTGTTTGGGGACCATTTTAAAGTCCCTAAGTTCAGCAACAGCTCAGGTGAAGCAAGAAGCAAGGAGAAGAAAAAAAAGAAAGAAAAAGAAAAAGAGGAGAGAATAGAGAGAAAGAAGGTAGGAGAAAGAGAAGAGAAAAAAATAATAATAGAAAAAATATTTTTTAACAGTTTTTTTTGTTTTTTAATAGTTTTTTTATTTTTTTTAATTTTTTGTCAGAATTGGGGTGGTCACGCCTCTGACATAGACGGCACCACCCCAAGTGTACCATTTTGGTACATAGTATTTTTCTTATACTATTTTTGTGTGTTTTTTTTTTTGTATTCTTTGGTAAAAAACCCCCTATGTATATATATATCAAACTCTCTAATATATGTCATTGAAATTTGAAGTTTTTAAAAATAATATGTAAAAGGTATATATAATGTATTAGCATTTTTTATGTATAATTTATTGTTTGCACAAACTATCAATGTGAAAATTAAAATTGATCATAGATGAATCATCTATTCAGGTTCGAGGTTGGTTTGAAAAGTATGAGGACTTGAGTAAAATAAATTCAAAAAAATGGGCTTGAACAAAATCTAAAATTCATTTTCTAAACAGGCCGAGCCTCAAGTAAGATTTTTTTACCCAAGCTCAGCTTGACTTGAATTTGCCTAAAATTTTCTCACTAATGTTTAATGTCATTTTGCTACCATTTTACTTTTATTGTTGGGTTCTTGTTTATCATCAATTTTGTTACCATTTCAAAAGCAATGAAAACTTTTTAAATATATTTTCAAACTTTTGAGAAATATTTATTTTAATTTATATAAAAATAATATAAAAAAATTTAATACGAGCAGATCAAATCAAACTCAAATTTAATATTCTTATTTGGGCTGAACCTAAATAAAATTCTAAACTCGTTTTTTACCCAAATCCTGAACTTAAAAAAACAGACCTAGACTCAATCAAACCCAACCCATAATCAACTCAAGTCAAAATTATGTTAATAAAATTCTCCGACCAACTTGCTCTTAAATCTTATAAAATAAAAACCAGCTAATAATTTATTTTAAAAATTTTTATTAGGGTTACCATTTCCTTCACTTCCAATGACTTCTTAACTTAAAAAATAAAAATAAATATTTTTTAATAAATTTTACCTTACCTGACAAGACACTCTTCTTCCCTATGTACTATTAAAAGGTGTTAAATTACTTTGAATTAGACCTGCTTCTGTTCTTCCCTATGTACTTTGGAATTTAGATACGACTTCAAAGATCAATGCCGGTCCAGAAAGGCGGCCAGTCTAAGACGGGGCGTTCGGCGCCTCCCTCTATCAACGACCAGCAATTATCTATAATGGAATAAACCTTATATCAGGCAGAGTTTCTTTTAGGAACTATCAGAGCTTTTCCACTTACATTTCCAGTGGATTTCGATTTCTGTTCAATCTGAAAATTGAAATCATACGATGGATTTATGAACAAGATACAACACTCCTGGGCATCTGAAACCTGTTATTTCATGGCATCTAAATAATAGAACACCGGGATTTAACGCTACGAAACATATAGAACTTCACTCTCTAATATATAATACTTGATAAACAAAGAGGATACACAAACCCAATTACAAGATTAACCTACCACACTAATACTAGATTAAATACAACCACAATTTAGAACGAAACTAAAATTAACCCTAAAGGGACGAACTAGAGAGTAGACAGTTTCATATTAAACTAAACAATTGCAAAGCTATACAGCAGTAAAAGAACACTTGATTAGGAAAACTAAACCTACTTTTTTGAGTTAGCTAATTCGATCTATCCCCTTGAAAAAATAAGGGACGATCGACGATTAGAGAACCCAAACAAGAGATTAGCTATCTAACAACAAATTCAGTCAATCACCACCCACACCGTTATTTGCTTTTTGGTTGTGGCTACAAATCTAGCCTTAATATCCTCCTCAAGGCACTCGTAGCGACGTCATCCTTCAAAGCAACCCCGATCTTCTTTGTGAAAAACGCCGGCAACGGAACAGAACTTGGTGGGGGCGATGTTATGAAGGCAGACCCAGCGTAGAACGAGACCGGAAGAACCTTACTTCCGTTGTTTTCTGGCTCGGTGAGTCGGATCTGGGTCGGGACGGACCCGGGATCTGGACCCAAACAGTCGGTGGAAACCAGATCTACATCAACGTTTTCCTTTGCGAACCTCACATGCTTATCCGGCTTAGATTGTTTAAGATCTTCGCCGCGTTTGAGGATCTTGACTTGACCCATGACGAGATTCTTGGCCGGAGCTTTGGGGCGACCGACGGTGGGACGAGAAGGAGGGGAGGTGTTGGGAGAACGCTTCTTACGGTTCCCTTGTGAACGATTCGTCCGGTTAGTGTTGGGATTAGGATTATGCCAATGGTTTTGAGGTTCTTTCATGTGATTAGGTAGCTTTAAACAGTCTTCTGGTTTTAGAACTGCAACACCCATGGCAGAAAAACAGCAAGAAGGATTTACAACTTTTTTCTAAAAAAAGAAATGGAAATATAAAAGATTATAACAGACAAGAAAATGAATAACAAAAGGGAGAGAAAATGTATGGAACATATAACTGAGTTAGGGTTAGGAAGGAAGGAGGGCTTTTAAGGAGGAGCCAATGTAAATTGATTACGCGGCCACGTGTCTCTCTGCCTATGGCGGTTTCAATTCCACACTCTCAACAACAGCCGTCTACAACTGACTTTCGCTTTCTCAAGTTTCTACTTCGGCTTAAATCTAAAATTAGCCTTCAACTTATATCACTTTTTTTAAAAAAATCAATTTTCATTTATAAAAATTAAATAATTTTATGATTAATATTTTTTTTTTTGGAAGATTGATAATTATTATAAGATTAATTTCATAAGCATAATTATTCTACAACTCTTAAATAAGAAGATAATATGTTTTGACATATTCAAATTTACATTTTTTCTTGCACTAAGAAAAATATCGATGTCAATCAGACTAACATTCAATTAGTGAAATGATTTTATTTTTTAAATATAATATATTTTATAAAATACAAAATATTATATTTTTTACTAGTACTACTATTTTTTATTTTGTCAATAAAAATTATTATACAAAATACATTGTACTTGTACTTTAATATTTTCTGTACTTTTTCAAAGAAAGAAATTGGCACGGCTTAACATAAAAAATTTGGTGGGGGTGTAATAATCACGGTCAACACCGCGCGTGGAAAGTAGTAATTGCAAGAAAGAGCCCACCTAGAAGCTCGGTTTAACAGGGTTGTGCATTTCTGACCCTTACGTGGGATCCAAACAACCGGTGCCATTATTATCCACCGCCGTATCAATTCATCCCTATTCTTCACTTTATTTACAAAAAGCCCCGAGATTTCCCCATGGTTTAGGTTTCCTATTTTGTATGCTAATTTAATTGGTAAAAACACTTCTTCAGTCCCTCTCGAATTCAATATCGAGTAAATTGGTCAATTTTAAGGAAATTGGAATCAAATTCAAATGTGAACAATTTAAAATAATTAATTTCATCAATTAATATTTTCTATCAATTGTATATAATTTTAATTAATATAATAACAAGTTAAATATTTAATATTTATATTTTTGTCAACTTAATCTTAATTCTAAAAACATATTTGAGAAAAGTTAAAAATTTAAAATATATAAATATAAAAAAAACTTTAGCTCCAAATATATATAAACAGGTAGGATGTGTGAATAAAAAATATTAATATTATAATTAATTCTCTTTAAATACATTTTTTTAAAATTAATAATAATTAAATTATTTTATCTTTTAGAGAGGAATATTTTGCAATTTTGTTAATGATTTTTCAATACTAATAAAATAGTGGGCTTATGGTTTATTTATTTTTTTTTTAAATGTACTAACTAAATTAATTTAACAAAATCAAAAATCAATAAGTTCATCAATTACAAAATTAATTGGTAAATCTTCAGGAATGATTTCAAATACCTGTAAATCAGTGCATCTCATTGTTGCCATCTTTGCAATACGATCAGCAACTTGATTTTCCTTCTTTGAAATATGTTTTATCCTCCAATGTATATTTTGTAGTTTTGTGTGTATTCTTTGTAGCAAAGCTGAAGAATAATTTGATAAGTGACCATCTTAAATGGCTTTAATTACTTTAAGAATATCTTAGTGGGTTTATAAATTTAATACTAAATCTATAAATATAAGGAATTAAAATTTAAAATCTCAATTTGTAGTCAATTTAGCGAATATTTATTTACTTTCGAAATAATTTGGTTTAATCATCATTGTATTAAAATTTTTTTAAAATAAATTATTGATGTAAAAAATTCCCTTCGTGTACAAGTAAAATGTAAAATCAAATTACTATAAAAGCTCCGAAAATTCGAAAAAATAAAAAGCGACCACGTGTTTTTTTCTTTATACAATTAATTAAAAAAAGGGAAAATAGAAAAAATATGTAACGGCTGGCCTGGGCGGTACCGTCACGAGTTTTAAAAAGTTAAATTTTGGTATTGTAATTATAAGCCACGTATGGGAAGGTTAATGGAAGGTGAGAGTGAGGGTAGGTTTTGTAAATTGGTTGAAAAAGTGAGGAGGTTAGTGGAAGAGGAAAAGATGTAATGCAGGACAGGTGGAGGAATACAATAAGTAGACAAATAAGGATGACGTAGACGTATGCGCTGGTCGATAAGCCGACTTGAATTGAACGGGGGATTGAGGGGGCTCTCATTATTCGCCAAACTGGTTGGAATCGCAGAATTTGTAGGGACGCCCCTAACTGGCTTTTACTTGGAAGCTTTCAAATAAAGTTGTGTACGAAAATTACGAATTAAAAATATAGATATTTATTTAAAAATAATATATAATAAATAACAAAATATATTATTTTAAATTAATTATTAAAATATATATAATAAATATGAAACTAATAAAGTATCTATAATAAAATTAAAATAAAAACATATAAAAAAATCAAAATGAACATTTTATTGAGCGGTAAAATTAAATTTTTACAAATTTAATTAGTGTGGATTCAAATTTTAAAACATGTAAAATTTTTATTGATTTTTATTAAAATAAAAAGATAAAAATATCCTCGAATAATATAATTTATTTTAATTATGGAAGAATATTTTCATAATTTCTCTAATCGAGTTAGTACTCGGTTGATTCGTGACACTAACTCAATCAATGACTTAAATAATAGTAAGTATAGATATATAACTAATAAAAGTAGTAATTTTTAGTATCCTCGAATAATATAACTTATTTTAATTATGAGAGAATATTTTCATAATTTCTCAAATCGAGTTGGTACTCGATTGACTCGTGACACCAACTCAATCAATAACTTAAATAATAGTAAGTATAGATATATAACTAATAAAGGTAGTAATTTGTGCATATTGAAAGAAAAAAGTATGTAAAATATTAAAATGAAGCTTTGACTGAGAAGTAAATTTAAATTTTACTAATTCAATTGATATAAATTAAACTCCCACAGTATACTTTTTTTTTAATTTTTGTTAAAGTATAACATAAAGTAAAATACTTTTGAATAATATAACTTAGTGTAATTACGAAAAGATCTTTCTGTAATTATCCTAAGCAAATTTGTGTTCAATTAACTTGTGATACTAACTCAATCTGATATTTTTATTATTGTTGTTATATATATCTTAAGTTTATTTTTCATATTATTTACAATATATATATATATATATATTAAAGTGAACTCATCATGTCAAATTAGGGATTCACTAAAAATATGATGACACATAGTGATTTTCATATTTTAAAAAATAATTATTTAAAAAAAATTTAATCTTTCATTTGGTTTGACATGACTTGTCATCACTAAGCCAGATGGAGGGTTCAATTTTTTTTATACTTTTTTAAATGCATATTTTTTAAATAAAAAGTATTGACACATGTCCTCACCATGTTAAAAACAGTCACCCAATCAACTCCTTGTTAACCGGTCAGCTAGAGGGAAGAAGAAGAAGAGACTGTCATATTCATAACTTTCTTCCAAACCCAGAACAAAACCCATCCAATTCCCCCATAGTTTGTCTCTACCCCTTCCTTTGTTATTCATAAAATAAACATTTTAATATTTTTCACTCTTTTACTCTGTAATTTGCCAAAGAAAAAAAACAGAGGAAAAGAAAAGCAAAGAAAACCCAATTTTCAGAGTGTAAAAACAAATCAAATGGAAGCTTAGAATAATCTTCAAAACTTTTTTTTTTTGTTTTTTTTTTCTGAGCTCTTTTTCAAAATATGAACTATTTTCAATGATTACCTAAACCTTACCCACAATTGTTTTTTTCATGGCTTGTTCAAGTCATCATTCATTAGAGCAAAGTCAAGAAGCGTTTTCACGGCTGAAATCCATGCCTTTAGTTTCCAGAGTACAGGCCTACTTTAGCAGAGTTTCAAGATCGAAAAAGAGGCTTCCCAGTATGGAATCAGCAAAATCATACCGCCAGTACCACCTATATCTAAAAAGACAGCAATTGGGAACCCCAATCGTTCCCTTTTGGTTTGTGCTGAAGCTAATGCAAGCTCCGATTTGAAGCCAACACCCACATTCACTACTCGTCGACAACGGATCGGGTTTTGCCCCAAAAAGCCCCGACCAGTTCAGAAACCGGTATGGCAAAGTGGGGAGTACTATACTTTCCAAGAATTCGAAGCTAAAGCCAAACATTTCAAAAGGAATTACTTGAAAAAATACAGCAAGAAGGGTACCCTTTCAACTTTAGAAGTTGAAACCCTTTTTTGGAAAGCAACAGTTGATAATCCTTCCATGGTTGAGTATGCTAATGACATGCTTGGTTCAGCTTTTGTGTCATTGAGCCCAAAGAAGAGTAGTGGAGGAGGGAGAGAAGTAGGGGAAGGGTTTACAGTAGTAGGAGAAACACCTTGGAATATGGGAGCCTTTTTATCATATCCTCATTTGGATTCACATTGTATTGCACTGATTCTATTTTGTTAGTATTATATGATCCACTGGATTTTTTCTACTTAAAATGGAATTCCCTCATCTCTTTGGGCCTACTTTTCTGGAAATTGGACTTCCAAAGTTGAATGTTAACAGAGCTTCTGGTTGGTGTCTACTGTTAAAGATGGCCCATCCACTTAAGCCCTCAAAACTTTATAATTTTTTAATACAATTTAAAATTTTCACCTAAGTATAACGTAAAATTGCCGATTGAATCTTAACTAAATTAATATTATTGTTTTTACATCAATAAAAAATATGTGTATTAAAAATTATTTTTCCCTAATTTACAGATTTGAAAGAATTATAAATAAAAATAAGCATTGTAAACGAAAATTTTCATTGTCGAGAATAAAATATTATCATTTTCCCATAAGTATATAATATAAGGATTATTTCTTGGATTTATTTTTTATTGAGATAAATCTTAAAATTATACATACATTTTAATTTAATGTGAACTTTAATTTAGTGTAATTATACGCGTGAAACTCTAATTGTGGTTCAAATGTATACTTGAAACTTTAATTTTGATTTAATCATACACATTTAATGAAATAAATACATTAATTTATATTTGTATTGAATAAATATAATTATTTATGTATGCAATATATAAACATAAAATGATATTATATCAATAATTGTATTAATAATTTACGTAAATTTAATCAAATATATACAATTACACATTAAACCATAGTTGATGTATAATTTTAGTATTTATTCTTTTTTATTCTACATTTAATAAATGCTGGCTAAATTATTTACTTATCCCACAAGTTAAAATGAGGCAAACAATGCCCCACTTAGGGGGGGAAATTGAGACTAAAATGTTTAATTTTCTTGGCAGTCCCCAGTGCGGATTAATTCCTACAAATTTAAAATTAAGAATTGACTTATTTTAAATTTGTGCTCTTTTCAGATAAAATATTGGTATGTCATAAATCATCAAATCAATTATATAATATTAATCATGCTAAAGTAAAAAATTTGCGGGTTTTCGAATTTTATATGATGGTTTGGTAAATAAGAATGTTCACTGTCTCAAGTGTTATTTAAGTTTGAATCGCACTAATTGTATTTATTATTTGGACTTTGTCCTGTTATTGTAATTTAAAAAAAAAAGAAATTATGAGTTATCATTTAAAAATCGAGCACAAAAAATTCTAATTATTTGATTACATTTTGATGGGAATTTAAACCTACCACATGATTCATGCTTCTAGATTTAATATTCATAAACTTGTGGGCTCCCAAGAAATTAAAAAGTTAAAAAAAAGTCATCATCATACCTTGAGAATCTATCAACAATACCATAAAGTTAAAGCTCAATGTATTTTAGCAAAACTCCCTTTACTATAAAGTAGGTCCATAAATATTCTTTTTTTTTTTTTTTTTACTTTTCTGGGAATGTCCTACATGTCTTATTATGTTATGATAATTTATTAGTAATTTTTTTATGATAAACAATAAGTTTATAAAAAGTTATTTCTTAGAGTATTTATTTTTAATGATTTGATATTTATTGGTGTTGAGTTTATTGAGGATGTTAACATTGTCAAGTTATTCGTGTCTCATTGTAATCGTTGTAATTATTATATGATTATAGTATACCTCGACATCTATAGGTGTCGAGTTCCTAGTTGAAATTTTAAAATTTAAGTTAATTTTGAAAGGCTAGAGGTAACATTTAACCCTGAACTCGACATCATTTGCTGTCAAGTTATGTATAATTATTATTATTTTTTAAATTTATAACATAATTCGAAAATATTTCAATGGAAATTTATACGGAAGTTAACATCCTTGAGTCTTGAACTTCGTTTGAAAACCCTAATTTTAAAACCTATAAATAGACAATCAAACATGTTAGTTTTTCTCAAAGAAAACCAAAGAAATTCCTCTTCTGCATTATACTAAAGCCTAGATATATAAGTATCTTAAAATTTCAATTTTCAAGCATACCATAATGCCCGTTGGCTTATTGAGAAATGACTGAGGACATTTTGTCAGCATTGGAGTATTCTCTTATGGTTTGAGCTCACAATAATATGGGTCTAGATTTTTCTGACAACAAAATCATTCCTTGTTAACAGAAGTCGGATTCTATCACACTAGTTGAATTGGGAAAGTTGCTTTCATGCCTTCACTCATACTCCCTCTAATTGAGTGATGGAGAACCAATATCTTTGTATTTCTTCTTCATTGCAGCAAAGTGACAATAACGTTATAGAATGTAACATTGCTGACAGGGCTTCCGATGGATGAGCGTCTTGCAATTGGAAGTTTTGAGCATAATATAGGGCAAATCCTTTATCGAGCATTCAGAATTGGTACTAACCTTAAACCCAATTTCTAAGGGCATGGAATTAAGATAAAAAAAAGCTATTAGCCACCTTAAAAAGATTCTATTAGAGAAAAATACATGCAATGGACTTCATTTACTTTTTTTGATATAATTTCATTATAAGTTTTTATCATATCTACTCATTTTTATCCAATGCCTAAAACTATTCATAGCCCCTCCCAACTCCTAAATAAGAGAACAATGCACTTCAACGCACTCGAACTCACGTCCTCCTACATTGATAACAACACCAATACCAATCGAACTAACACTCAATCAACAACTTCATTTACTTTTGATATAAACTTTTAATGAATATAATTTTACATAACCACTAAACCCAAAAGGAAAAGTTTGGATTGATGAGGACGTTGTTGGTTACTTTTGGGCACAAAAAGAAACCAATGTCCTTCTTCATTTAATAAAAGCAAAAGATTGTTAAGATTTCACCTCACAAAATTAGGTGGAATGAAATTATGTGCACTAATAAAATTGCAAGAATTACTCGTGGAAAAGGATTGCTGTTTTGACTTTTAATTTTTTAAAAAGCAGCTTCTAATCAAATTACCAATTTCCCATGTCAATCCTGTCGGTGCTGTCCACAAGTTTTGAGTTACCATCTCCTACATTTCTTCTTCTTTTTTCTTCATAACATATTTTTATATATCATAATATTAATTTAGTATAATTATAAATTTCATCCTTTTTTTACTTTATAAAAATTGATAGTGTTAAATCATTTCTTAGTAAAAATGTAAACTCATATTACCAATTTTACTAATTTATTACACATAAATAGTTAATTGTTGATTTTTTATTAAATATTTGCAATTAAATCATTAACGTTGAAATCCTACCATCAAGTTGCAATTATTTATTGTTCAATTCTGGGACATTTATCTAAGAACCAAAACATATGGCATCTTAGAAGTGTACTGTAATTTGTCCTGTCTTAGTCTTACCATTATTTTATGTCTTAGAAGTGCCTATTAAATAAATTCAAAGAATTTTACATATATTTCTTTTATCTGAAACCCTTCACGTTTGGTAGATATTTTGACTTTTTTATTAAAATTAAAAACGACTTCATTCTATTATTATTTTTTATATCCATCTTAAATTCAAATATATTTTCTTTATTTTTTAAGCGAGTCCAATAACTGATTATTCATATTTTGTAAGTCCATTAAAAAATAAATATTAATCACGAGTTTTAAAATTACTTCATACATACTCAGAACAAAGATCGAACTCTTATCTCACATAAATTATATATTTTTATTAAGACTAGTTTAGATGGATTTAAAAACTCATTTCATTATTGTTGATTAAGTCTTAGCTTAATTGGCATGGATATTGTTATCAGTATATGAGGACATGGGTTCGAATGTGCTGAAATGCATTATCTTCCCATTTAAGGGTTGAAAAAAGACTATGGATAGTTATGATCAGAACCTATAACGAGATTATTAAAAAAAATATTTTATTATTTAAAAATTATTTATCCAAATCGAAAAAAAAAAAAAAAAAACCCCTAACTTTCTGATACTGGGGCAATAGAAAAAAGACCAAACTTAAATGAAAGAGGGTGGGGGCAGATTGTGTCACAGGCACAGCTAGCAGTGTCCCTTGCCTCATTTTCAAACACACTATTCACCTAACACACATGACCAAGCTGCTGTTTGGTGAGATATCTACAATCTACTTATATTCATTGTATTAAGTCAATTTTATTGCAAAGTATATGGATGATTTTAATTTATTTCTACCCAAATTTTGGGTCTAGGGTTTGGTTTTCCAAATTAAAAATACATTTACTTAATTAAGATTAGATTATGCAAAACCATGATGAGGTGAAAAACATTAATGTAATAAATTTATTAAAATTAAACATGATAAATTCGAAATCGGGAGAAGGATGATGTTTTGGGTTTAAATTTTATGATTTTCATTATGTGTATGTATTTTTCTAAATTTATTAAAATATAAAAAAGACATAAATATCTTCAAAATAATATTTGTTGCTTTGGAAAAGAAATAGATTTTTGATAATTTTCAAACTAAGTTGGGATACAATTGATGGGTGACATAACTCAATCAACCCCCTAATAAAACATACTAAAAATTCCATCACATGCGTATGCGTGTGAAATCACGTATTTAAAGTATAGATGTGTGTTTAAAAATAATTTGCAATAAATAATGAAAAGTAAGGTTTGAAACTAATTAATACTAACACATGAAATGTGTACAATATTAAAATGAAAAAAATAAATTAAATTGTGAGTAAAAACGAAATTTAAACATATAAATACATCATATTAATAATATTAAATGAATACAATTATTTATCACGGTGTTGTGTGAATTTTGAGTTGTGTCAAGTTAATTGGCGGCACAAACTTAATCAACAACATTATTAATATATGCAATTGATGGAGATAATAAAATATGCATACTAAAATTAAAATGTATGAAAAATTCAAAATAAAGCTTTGATTGAGTGGTAAATTTAAAGTTTTACTAATGCAATTGGCATGTGTTCAAATACCACAATAAACATATTTTTATTGTTTTTTTTATAAATTAAAGTACCATCAAATAATAGAACTTATTTTAAATACGAAAGGACATTAAAGTAATTTTCTTGACTGAGTTGGTGCTCAATTAACTCGTGACACCATCTCAATCAGGAGTTTAAATATTAGGGTAAACTATGCTCATGGTTACTCTAAAATAGATCCTATTTTGGTCACTCCAATTTTTTTCCTCAATTTAGTTACTCTAAACAATATAATTGAGTGAATTAGTCACCATCATTAAAATTTTCGTTTTCTTTTAACGGATTGCGGACGTGACATTTTTTGATTGACTTTTGACTAAAGTTTAAGGAAATCCTTATAATTAGTCCAAAATTTTTTCCCCTTAAACTTTATAAAGAGGTTCCTAAATTTTAGTCAAAAATCAACAAAAAAAAATATGACATGTCAATCACTCAATGAGCTAATGTGTCACGTCAACAATCTATTAAAAGAAAACGTAAATATTATAATTCGCACAATTATCTTATTTAAAGAGACTAAATTAAGAGAAAAAATAGAGTAATTAAAATAGAACAAACCCTATTTTAAAGTCATTATGGTTATAATTTACATTAAATTATAGTAAAGAAAAATACATAGAGAACTCCCCAAAAAAATTATCCTTATTTGAAATTAATTCATATAAAATTTAAGAGTACCCACGCATAAACCTCATGCAATCAAATAGACAACATTTTGAGGGTAGAAAGGAAAGAGCAAAGATAGCCACGAACAAGATGATGGAACGTAAGCTTTCTGGGGTCTTAGCTTAACTCACGCCTTTAATGCTTAGGAAGATGATGAAGAAATTTGGAGCTGCCCCCCCCCCCCCCCTTCTTTACTCCACCAATTATGCTATACTATTTGCTAATATATATTTCGTGTGAGCAAATTTATCATGATTGGTGGTCCAATGTGCCTCTTGTCATGATTTGGTATTTAAAGTCTATGATTTGTGGTAGAGTTAAAAAATTTTTTTGGAAGTCGAAATTAAATTGTACATTTTTACGATAGTAAAATGTAATTTTATCGTTTTAATAGCTTATATCTTTGTAATTTTTAAAATATTAAATTAAATATTTATCATTTTTTAAGGCAAAGTACAATTTTACTATTATTAATTTAAAATTTTATAAATTATAAAGGATCTAAATGAAAATTTTTCATTAAAAGATTTTAAGATGTAAAGTTAAAAGAATTGTTAAAATAAAATAAATTGAATAATTAACCAAGTTTCCTACTTGACCGTTCTAACTTTGTCTCTATCAAAAATTCCAAACAAAATTCTAAAAGTGGTTAATGTTAACTTGAAAATAATATTGGTGACCTTTAAGCATAGGGAAAGCATGAGCTTACACATGAAATGTATTTTTTTTAGTACTTAAACATAAAATAAAAGAAATTAACTTTTTTCCAAAATGGGATTTAAACCTAGAGAGTATAAAATAAGTGTCTTAAACACATAAAAGTCCCTAATTAACTTACATATGTGGAGTTTAAGAGTAGGTGAGATTACATTTCTTTGGGAAAATCTAGATTTACAATTTCAAACATAAAAATGAATGATTTTGTAGATTTGGTTACAATTTTATAAAACAAAAAAGTGAAAAACAATAAAAACAACATCAAGATTATTTGTTTAATTTGATCTCAGTCTATATTTCACTATCTTTCTCACAGTAAAACCGATGATTTAAATCTTAACACTGGCCTAACATTCACCAATTTAGCGACCTCACCATAGTATAAAGATTATATCACTCTTTCTCTAAGCGTCCCTATCGAAAATTTAGCTTTGCAACTCAAGAGACTCTCTTGATTGCATACAAAAACAATGATTTAAGTTTATATAGTACTTAAGTTTTGTTTACATAAAAGTTATATAATCTAATCACTTTTTTATAAAGAAGGCTAAAAATCAACATAATCTACCACTTTCATAAATATTTCGGTTTAATCCAATGTCTTCAACTATAGAAAGTGAGTTTATTTGTTCTGCAAGTAACTAGTCTTAATTCGCAAGAAACCAATATTCAGATATTCAATTTCAACTCAATTGGTCTTCATATTATGGGCTTTACTCTAATGATTTTATAAAGCATTAAATTTGGAATTTTTTTGGGGTCAAAGCTATCATAAATTCTAAACAATTTTCTAGACATTTCTATAAAGTTATTAATTCCCAATAAATAAATATTTTAAAAGTTGAAAGCATTATATTCTAGACATTTTTCTTTCTATAGAATTTATTAGTATTAGTGGATGGAAAAAAACAGCATTGAAAATTCAAATTGATTTTTATTTAGAGATGTATAATGTATAAATAAAAGAAAACTACACGATCATCATTTTTGAAAACAACTTTTTCAAATATTTTCCTTGATATGTATGCCATTAAGCCATGACTAAAATTAAAAACTCAATACTCTCTACATCTTTATATTATAATATCGTTTTTTACTAACTCGATATCAATTTAATGAGAAAAATTATTACAAATTATTTTTAAAATGCATTAAATATTATTATTATTATATTTTTATGTTAATTAAAAATATAATGATCTAGCATAAATAATAAAAAAAGCTTTTTACTCCCACGAATGTTTTTTTTTTTTTAAATTACAACTATAATCAATAGTTTACTCAATTAAAAAAAACTATAATCAATATCTTTTTATTTCTTAAAATGTCAAATATATTTATAATTCCATTAAAAAATAATCATTATAATAACAGAATTGAATAACTAACTTAACAACTTACTAAACTCAAATTAATTAATTATAATTAGAATAAATCTAGAAACTAATTATAACAAAAAGATTGAACTAATAACTAACTAACTATGACTAAATTCAAATTAACAAAATAACTATAACCAAAATAAATTTTGAGGAGAACCCATAGTCGCTAACTTACTATATTCGGACTAAATACGGTGAAAAACTCGTACATTTTGCCCTACTATTGAACCGATACTCCAACAAATGTAAATGCAATAATGATTTCAATTCAATATATGTTTAGATTAGGCAAAAAAATATTATTTTTAGATACAATATTGGAGGTGAAGTAATACAGTTTGGACTTGTGTCAAATAGGTGTTTGATAAAAATTTTAACCACCACTCTATATAAGTAAAGGTAAGTAAAAAAATATTATTAAATTATAAATATAAAACTTTTGACACATTATTATACCTTTACATTCGCTAGCCCACCTCGCAAGACTTGGGACCTTGCAAGCCTAAGACATTGCGAGCACACGACCTCATAAGTCTAAATTGAGAGAACCACATGCTTGATATGGATAAAACATTTGCTATTTATACATCACATATTTTCATTTCACAGATATAATAACCCATACATCCGATGATAAGGGTCAACTAAATTTTAGAAAATCCAAAACCAACAACCCATTACATCTCTAGAACTACAGTTAACAACCTCTTAAAAAAAGACCAAAACACTCTTTATTCTTTGAGACTCTAACTATAGCATCTATTTTCTTCTCTTCTATCTTTTCCAAATACCCATGATTTTAACCTCTCTACGACTCTCCCCCTTTGAATAAACAGTGACGATCCACCATCAAAATCTTGCTCCTTGTATTAACAGACATGATTTTTTTTTTTTAAAAAAAAATCTTAATATTAAAAGTGAGGAAATTTATTTGGCTAAGTATACGAAATTCACACTTAAGTTTTAGCTATAAGTGAAAGTAAAATGAAAATGAAGAATTTTTCTTATGGTTTAATGGTTAAGAAAACTTTTTCCCTCAATATATATATTAAAAAAATTTGTATTTGATATTGGTTCAATCTTAACTTGGTTGGTATCGACATTGATATTTATGTAAGAGGACATGAGTTTGAGTACATTGAAACATATTTATTTTTTTATTTAAAGTTTGAGGAGGAATTAGGGGAAGCAAAAAAATTGTTTTAAGGGGTTGAAATTAAATTTAAATTTTATGATAGTAAAAATATAAATATTTCACCATTTTAATAGTATTTATCTTTATAATATTTAAAGGATTAAATTATATTTTTATCATTTTAGGAGGCCAAAATATAATTTTACCTTTACTAATTTAAAATTTTAAAAATATTAAAAGGTCTAAATGAAATTTTTTTCATTTTAGGGGAGACCCCTATCAACCCCATTAGCTACACTCCGAAGAGATTACGAGTGGTTCTAGACATTTGTATTAAAAGAAATTAGCATTTGGTATAATATTTTTTCACAAATAGCCTTAAAAGATATTATCAATCACTGATCTAATCTTACTTGTAGAGTATAAGTCTTTTTTAAATATTTATTTTTTAATATTTTATTATAGGCCTACTCGATATTACTTGCGAAATCTAAAATCTCCAACTGATCGTGTATTAAATATTATTCATTCAAATAGAAAAAATATACTTTCATTTATCAACTACCATAATATAATTATTGATTGAATTTGTGAGAGTTTAAAAAATATCAAAATTTTTTACAAAATTAATTATAATATTATGAGTATTTTTTTTATTTTTATAAATCAATAAAATTTTATTTATAATGAAATTAGAATATTACACATCCAACTTTATCATTTCCATCAAAAAATCAATTAATTTTTATATAAATATTTAAAAAACAAATTTTCTTACATAATTAATTATTTAAACTATTTACTTTTTTTGGGTTTTTTTTATTACATTTATTAGACCATAGAGAAAGGAGAAAATTTCATTATTAATTAATTTTAAAGATGATGCGCGCACACACACACACGCACACAAAAAAAAAAGCTGGTTACTCTTAAGCGTGATGATAATGGAAGCAGATGAGTATTAAATATTGAATTTTGTTTGGGATTTATATTTTCTAAACAGCCACATGATTGTATTGTGAGCTTCCCTCATAAAAAAGCTTCCCCTCTTCTTCATCCTTTTGTTTCCTTCTTGCTTTTTCTGCATTTCGATGTGAAAAAAAACAGTTAAAAGAATATCAAAAAAACATTACAAAATTCAGGCTTTTTAGAGAACCAAAAACAGGGAGAGACAGCCAAAGGCAAAGCCTAGAAAGTCAAGTCTACATTTTCTCTCTGTCCCTTTTGAATTTAACCCACCAATTCTAAGTCTGGGTCTGGTTCATATATCTCTGAATTCTCTATCTTCATGCCTACATGAAAGTTTATTTTCCATAGTGAATTGTAAAAGAATCATTGTTTGAAAGAAACTAAGGGATGAAGCCGAAGCTTGTGCTGCATCTGCTTCTTTTCCTTGTTTGTACTCTTGAAAACATTGTTGTTTTGGCCGTACAAGGCCCTGCTTCATCACCCATTTCTACTCCCATCCCTGCTTCAATGGCTGCCTTCTCTCCAGGTACCACTTTTGCTTCTGAAACTGTCCCATTACCCTTTTCCTTTTGGTTCTACATGTTAACTAGCGGAGAGTTTCAAATTTCAAAAACCAACCACATAATTCGGTGCATTTAATAATTTGAACGTGAATCTTTTGTTTCCTTGAAATCAACATCCCAGTTAAAACACAATCTTTATGATTTTTTTTTTAAATTTTATTTTAGTGATGAAGACGTTGCCCTGCTTTTTTTTTCTCTCTCTGCTTAATTCCGAAGTTTCTTGATCTCTTGAATATTTTTTTTTTGTTATGCTAAAAATGGCACTTCTTTTAACTCTATAACTTGGTTAATGAAACAGCTGGGATTCAACTTGGAGGTGAGGAGCACAAGAAAATGGATCCAACCAAGAAAATGTTATTAGCTCTCATTCTTGCTTGCTCTTCATTGGGTGCAATTATCTCTTCCTTGTGCTGTTTATGGATTTATTACAGGAAGAATTCAAGCAAATCCTCTAAAAATGGTGCTAAGAGCTCAGGTATCTTCTTTTCAGCCAAAACCCACTTTAGTTTTACTTCTTAGTTCTGGAATTTTGAGATTTGTTTTTGTGGCTTTAAATTTGAAGATGGTGAAAAAGGGAATGGTTTGGCACCATATTTGGGTAAATTCAAGTCTATGAGGACGGTTTCCAAAGAGGGTTATGCTTCGTTTATGGACTATAAGATACTTGAAAAAGCTACAAACAAGTTCCATCATGGTAATATTCTGGGTGAGGGTGGATTTGGATGTGTTTACAAGGCTCAATTCAATGATGGTTCTTATGCTGCTGTTAAGAAGTTGGACTGTGCAAGCCAAGATGCTGAAAAAGAATATGAGGTATCATTTCTTAAAAATTTGTAACACTTGGTATTCTTTATATGTTTGATCTGTTGATTTGTTGTTTTGAAATTGCAGAATGAGGTGGGTTTGCTATGTAGATTTAAGCATTCCAATATAATTTCACTGTTGGGTTATAGCAGTGATAACGATACAAGGTTTATTGTTTATGAGTTGATGGAAAATGGTTCTTTGGAAACTCAATTACATGGTAAGAACTTAAGAAAAGAGAGGAATTATATATGGTAATGAAGGAGAAAATGAATTACTTTCATTTCTGAAAATTTTTAAATGATGTTTTAGGACCTTCTCATGGTTCATCATTAACTTGGCATAGGAGGATGAAAATTGCTTTGGATACAGCAAGGTAAGGTTTTGTATATGGTTTCACTTGTTGCTCTTAGTTAATGAATATGATTAAAGAAAGTCCCAATTGTTGACCAGAGGATTAGAATATCTACATGAGCATTGCAATCCACCAGTCATCCATAGAGATCTGAAATCATCTAATATACTTTTGGATTTGGACTTCAATGCAAAGGTAAATAATTATAATGTAAATTATTAGACCACCTTCTATTTTTTTAGTATTAAAACTTTTGTCTTTGTATGAAGTCCATTGAAGCTCACTTTGTGGATACAGCTTTCAGATTTTGGTCTTGCGGTAACTGATGCGGCAACAAACAAGAATAACTTGAAGCTTTCGGGTACTTTAGGTTATGTAGCTCCAGAATACCTTTTAGATGGTATGTACAACCGGTTTCAATAGGCTTTTTGTTCATATTATTCGATTGTGTTCCTCTTCCATATGTAGGAACTAATAAAAAAGTTGGTCTAGATGCTCAAGACTTCAATAATGGTTCTTACATGTTTTGATCTCAATAAATATATGCTTTATTTAATTACTCTTTCAGCACATGTGCTGCCACCCCAAGGCATCTAGACCAATTATGCTATTCTCTTTTATTATATAGTTGGCTTCACATGAGTGTAAAACATTTTAGTTGTCATGCTAATGATAAGATGAGGTCCAAAGTATGCGTTATATGCGATGTTCTGTAGTTTTTAGGGAACTGAGGTCTGGGAATGGCATGTTAGAAGGCTAAAATCCATTATTTATCTACTTTTTCTAGGTAAATTAACAGATAAGAGTGATGTTTATGCATTTGGTGTTGTGCTGCTCGAACTTCTATTGGGAAGAAAGCCTGTAGAAAAACTAGCACCAGCTCAGTGCCAATCTATTGTCACATGGGTAGGCCTTGATTTAATGCTAGTTGAAGTAAAAAAAAAAAAAAAGAATGTTCGGAAATCTAAAGTCATTGCTGTTTATGAATGCAGGCCATGCCTCAGCTTACTGACAGATCTAAACTCCCAAACATCGTGGATCCTGTGATAAGAAATACCATGGATCTGAAGCATTTATATCAGGTTTGTAAGCTTTTTTAGTGATAAAATTAAAACCACTTGGACTGACATTGCTTACTTGGTTGGCAACTTGTTTTGGACTGAGCCTACTGGTGTTTTGGCTATAGTTTCACTTCCAAAAGTCTCACCGGTACACATATAGATTGAAATGAGTGAGGCTGAGAGCTTGTTTATTTACTTTTAGAGAGCGTTTTGGTTTGTTTTGCATATTTTGGACGTGGTTGTGCATTGCAGATTTGAATGCTTGCATAAATGTTATTGTAAAATGCAGGTTGCTGCTGTAGCTGTGCTATGTGTGCAACCGGAACCAAGCTACCGTCCATTGATTACGGATGTTCTGCACTCACTTATCCCTCTTGTGCCTATGGAGCTTGGAGGGACTCTAAGAGTTACACAACCTACGGCCCTTTGACCCTAAAAACCGACTCTGGTGTACTGACATGACTCGAAAATAAGACCGTATTTGCTACGATGAAGACTGCCATGAAAATTTCGGTTTTGCATCAATTAATCATACATCCGCATCAGTTCCACTGGCTAACCATATGAAAATATTTGGTTATAGTTCATACATTTGGGAGGAAGGAAGATTGGAGGAGTAGAAGGATTTCTGATTGTTCATATCTTGTGTAAATTGCTTTGTATCTTGATTTGCATATACAATTATACTTTGGACAAACCTTAAATTCTCAAGGAAACTACTTTTACATTGATTTTCTTTCCCAATCCATTTTCTTTGGTTTAATTATGCTTTCACTCCATATAGTTCTTTTACTCTTTTGATTTAATAATTAAAGTATAATTTGATAAAATAGTCAAAGGACTCCCTTAAATAAGACTAAATTATGACACACATATGATGTGATTTGAAAAAAAATTATGTAACAATGGGTAGAGTTAAAATATTGAAAATCGTGGTGCCTTAACATAAGATCTCATGACGTGTATTTTTTTTAAAGATTTTACAGAAAAAATAAAATGACAAAAATACTCTCATAAAAATGTTTATCTTATAAAAGGAATATATTTTTAGTAATTTCACAATTGAGTTACGACACGGTTGATGGGTGGTACTAACTCAGTCAATCCTTTTGAATAATAGTACAGATTATGCGATTTTCAAAAATAAAAAGGATTTGTTCAGGTGGCTAATATTACACACAATAAAATGCCAAATAAGTAAATGTTGAATTTGGTTTCCAATTTTAATATGTTATTCAACATTATTTTAATGGACAAATTTAGAATTTTTTTTTGATATTTTGACATGTTTTTCTAGGTGTATAATTTTTTTTTGTCATAATTAAGGTATCTAATATCAGTAGTAATGATTAATTCTTTCATCGCAGAGACTCTTCAAAAAAATAAATAATTAGTCATAAAATATACTTGATTCACATGAATAAAGATCGAATTCTCAATCAAATGAAGATGAAGTGAGGAACTATTATACGAGTGAAGTGCTAATTAACACACTGTACCAAGAGGACAAAACGAAGCCTGCCAAAATAAGGGGAACAACATGTAGTAAGATGGGTATAGGGTAGTGTTGTGCTACTCTCATATGACCTTGGTGTCAGAAACATTGAATTTAAAGAATTGAAGATAGGCATTTAAGGAAAATGCAGTGCCGAGGGGGTGCTCAGTAAATAAAGATGTAATGCCCCCCAAAATATTGTGGATCTCGTGATATGTGTTACCATAGATCAATGTCAACAACTTACTCCATCCAGGTGGTGCAAATAGCTGCCTATTATAAATAATCACCATATTTGTGGTGTGTTAGTTGACCATAATTTATTCATGTCATAGATGTATGAATCAATTGTAAATGTAGGAAAATAATAATATAATATTTTTAAATTCTCGATTTAAAATAAATAAATAATATACCTGAAAAATTGAACTAAAAAAGGATTGGAGATTGAAGGAAGTGTTGGTTTCAGACAGATTATAAAGATGGGCTTCAAGTGGGGGCTAAAACCTTAATTAAAACCTTAAAACATAGGATGGTACATCGACTCTTTGCAAAATAAATAAAACACTACAGCAAATTTCTGCTTTTCAATTATAATTTTGTATTTTAATATTTAAAATTCCCAAGAAAACATTATAACGAGAAAATAATTTTTATAGTATTTTAATAAAATAAATTGAAATTAAACTAAATCATATTGGCTTAACATTCCCCCATCTTTCTGAAGTCTTGAGTCACGATCTCGGCACAGCACACACCCTCAACTTGAAGAAAGGTGCAGACAAAGGCTTCGTAAGAGTATCAACAACTTGCTATCAGTTTACCTTGAGCAACTCGTTCGCGAACAAAGAAGAGATCAAACTCCATGTGTTTGAAATTAGAATGAATTATTGGGTTTGCAGAGACTCCTATTGCACTAGACTATCAGACCAAATAACAGACTTACCCTGCAATGGAAACCGCAACTCACTAAGAAAGGACTCCAACCAAACAACTTCAGCAGCTGCATGCGCCAAACTGTGATACTCAGCTTCAGCATTACTTCGAGACATGACTTACTGCTTTTTAGAACACCATGACACAGTACTACCACCAAAATATTTGCAATAGCCTGAAGTTGAACGACGATCATCAATATCAAGACACCAGTTAGCATCAGAAAACCCAGTCAACACCATCCTTTTTTCTGGTTGAAAACATAACCCATTATGAGACGTAGCTGCAAGATAACGTTAAACTATTTTCATGGCCTTAAAATGAGTATCCAAGGGTTTGTGCATGAACTGACACAACTTATTTACAACATATGCAATCTCAGGCCAAGAAATCATCGCATATTGCGAAGCTCCAGCTACACTCCCATAAGCACTCTCATCCTCCAAAGGACTACCGCACGAGGCAGACAAAACACATGAACTAGCCATAGGTGCTGGAATTCCATGAGCTTCTGTCATATGGTACTTAGCTAGAAGCTCCAGAATGTACTTCTGCTGACTAAGAAACAAACCTTGAGCAGTGTAGACAACCTTAAGTCCTAAAAAATAAGACAAGCACCCTATATCTTTTTAAGAGAAAAGACTGAGTTAAGATTGTTTACCACCAGATCAATCTTATCATCATTGTTACCAGTAATAATAATATCATCTACATAAACCAGGATGTAGATAACAGACTGATCTCGAATTCTCACGAAAAATAAAGCATCTGACTTTGTAGCATCAAACCCTTCTGAGACAATATCAACTTTCAACTTGTCAAACCAGGTTCTAGGGGCCTGTTTAAGCCTGTACAAAGCTTTATTTAACTTGCACACAAGCTATTGTCCTTCACTATGTTTTTCATACCCAGGAGGTTGAACCATAAAACCTCCTCTGTCAAGTCACCATTAAGAAAGGCATGTTGATGTCAACTTGCCTTAGCTTCCACCTTTTTGTAACAGCAATGGAAAGAATGAATTGAATTGTGACTGGCTTTACCACAAGACTAAGAGTATCCTGATAATCAAACCCAGCTTTCTGAGAATAGCCTTTGCCAACTAGCTTTGCTTTGTACCTCTTAACAGAACCATCTTTCTCTTCACTTTAAATAACCACTTACACCCTATGGGTGTTCGATCAGCAGGTAAGGAAACCAATGACCAGGTATTGTTCTTCATTAGTGCATCATACTCCTTCTAAGCTGCTTCTCTCCACTGTGGAGAAGCAAACACTTCTTCAATAATTTGTGGTTCGGGCTCAACTAACTGAGCATTGTACACCTTTGGTTTGTATATGCCCCGCTTCGGCCTTGTAATCATAGGATGAACATTAATAGCTGAAGAAACAGGTTCAACTGCCACTTGAGACAATTGAGAAACAGGTTCTACTGCATCAACAGGAGCATCACCAACTGAAAGTAAACTCTTAGCAGAAGAATCAACGGAATCACTTTGACTAGAACACTCATGAGGACGAGATAAGTCAGATGTGAAAGCTTTGGTAACAACAGGTACATCGGTAGAACAATGGCCATCAAAAGAAACACCTGAGGATAAGCCAACCAACTTATATGGAAACCTACCCTCATCAAACACCACGTGTCAAGAAATAAAAATACGCCCATCTGTTGCAAGGCATTTGTAACCCTTGTGGATAGAGCTGTATCCAAGAAACACACAGACTTGAGACTGAAAATTCAAATTATGTTTATTAGAAGGCCTTAAAAGAGGAAAACAACAACAGCCCTTGGATTTATACAACATCTCATAAGGAGATTTATCCTACAACACTGATGGAGGTAAACGATTAATAAGATGCACTACAGTCTGAAAAGCATGAGCCCAAAATTTTAGAGGAACCTTAGCTTGGGCCAACAAAGTCAAACCCATCTCAACTATGTGATGATGCTTGCGTTCTGTAGGCCTATTCTGCTCCGAGGTATGTGGACCACTGACTCGTTGTTGAATGCTAGATTGAGCTAATACTGAACTAAGAGGCCTGTATTCACCACCCCGGTCGCTTTGAGAAGATATATGGAATGAACAAATTTGGGTGGAGCCCAAGAAAACAAAACTGGGCCAGACCCATATAAATTGAAAAATATATTGTTTACCATGGCCCAATTTGGATCAGGCCTATTAAACCAATTTTGAAATTGCAATGCTGAAAATTAAAACTAAAGTTTTGGACTTCATTGTCAGAGGATGAAAAACTTAAAATATAAAATTTGTCAGTCCATCGAATGCATGGTAAGATTGAAAATAAATACATAAATAAACTTAAATGAATATAAATATCAAATAAACAATTTTGATCTTAAACATGTTTTTGGTAATAAGATGCCGTGTTTATGGGCTAAGTCTAAATTGGGTTTAAGCATGATATTAATGTATTTTATTTTTACTCAAGTTTAGTTTGACTTAGACCCGAAATGTGAGAGGGTTTGGGTGAAAATATAGGCCCGAAAAATGGGCTTAGGCAAAAAAATAAAGCCCATTTAAAAATTAGGCCGGGTCTCGGGTAAGTCATTTTTAGCCCGGCCCGGCTCGAATTCACTAAATGATAAAAAAAAAATCTATTTTTTTAATATTATTTTCTTATTATTTTCTCCCTATTTTGCTACTGTTTTATTGTTATTGTTTAGATATTGTATAAAACTTATTTTATTATTTTTTTATTATTTTAAAGACATTTGTTAATTTTGTTATTATTTTAGAGACATTTGCTTATTAAGTTGCATCCATTTTAGTGTTATTTAAGTATACATATTTTTTAAAATTTATTTTCAATTTGTTGAAAAATATTTATTTTGACGTTTTTAGTATTTTTGATGGTTTATATATATTTTAAAATAATATAAAAATAATATAAAAATTAATATGGGCGGGCCGGATCGGGTCCGGGTTTTAACATTTTTATTTGGGTCGGGCTTGGGTAAAATTTTAGGCCTATTTTTCGGGCCGAGCCCAGGCCTAGCAAACAGGTCTAAATTTTTAGTTAGGCCCGGCCCGGCCCATACACACCTCTACTTTGACCCAAAATATATGGATATAAAATTTTGTCCAAGTTCGCTTATATTTATGAATGGCTATTTCAAACCTATTTTAAACTTACTCATAATATTTTTTTTGAATTTTTAACAAATATTTATATTATTTTTAATTTAATATTTATTAATTTTATATAATTTTTTGTTTATTAAAATTGTATATATAGGCATCTTAACATTTTTTTTTAAATATACATTAAATTATTATATATTACTAAAGATTTAGTTTCGATGTGTTATAAAATTATATATAACATGATATAATATATTAGAAACATAAAAAAGCGGGTCGGACATGGGTTTTGAATATTCAAGTCCAAACTCAACACATTTTAAACAAGTTTTTTTTTTAACCCGACCTTATTTTTGAGACTTAATATTTGTACTTAAACTTCTAAATTTCGAGTTAACCTTCGAGATTGGACAAATAGACCAACCTATTAATAGGTATAGATGCCAACAAAGGGTTTAACCAATACTTTAAATATGTATTTCACGTAATAACTTAAATTAAATTATATAATCTGATCCTTAAATTCATATATAGATAATATTAAGATACATAAATTAATAATAAATGTGGAAAAGAACTAACACATTTAGACTCAAACTTAAATTTATGTCCTTGTTAAAAGCAATTAAAAAAATAAATAAATGAAAGAGATGTTAGAGAAATTATAAAGGACAAATCCCTTGGACTGCGGAGTCGAGGTTGAAGAAGACGTCGTATAGTATAGTTTTCTTGCAAAATGAGGAAACCGCGTAGGCTAAGTTGTCAATTTAATGCCTTTTCCCTTGACTTAACTCATAAGAATGAATATGACCAACAAAACACCCTACTCCCTACTCCCTACTCCCTACCCTTTTAATTCTCTCTATTCTACTTTCATTACCTATATGAGCTGTTCCCATTTTTACCAAAATATTGGCCATCCTCTATTTTACAATTAAATAAATACATTTTTACGTGGATTAAATATTAGTTCGATTGACATGGATATTGTTGTTAATGCAGAAGGATGTGAGTTCGAGTGCGCTAAAGTGCATTATCCTCCTATTTATGGGTTGAGGAGGGACTTTAGTAATGTTTTGTTTTGAAGAATATATCAAAGAATTGGATAATTTAATTAAGAATAAATATTAAAACTATACATTAACTCTAATCCAATGTGCAATGTTATACATGAACTTTGATTTTGTGCGATTTTACACATGAATTTTTTATTTGATTCAATTTTCATAAATCATTAAAATATTATCGAATTAATACCATTTTTTGTTGATATATTGCATACACAAATAATTATATTAATCATATATGAAAATAAATGTATATATTTATTTCTTTAAATGTCTATAATTGAATCAAAATAAAAATTTTATGTATACATATACACCAAATCAAAGTTCATGTGGCAAATTGCACATTAAACTAAAGTTTATGTATATATTTGATATTTTTCCCTTCAATTAGTTAGTTTTTAACATTTCGTTTTGATTCAAGTAAAATGAATCAAAGTTATTAAAAACTAGGTAAATTTGTATATATATATATATATATAAAAAAAAAACCCTCACATTATTAATGTACGGTAAGATTGTAGAAGGATAAATTTTGGACTGATCAAAATTCTTCATGTGTCATTATTATTTATATCTAGTTAAATTAAATTAAATCAATTAAGAGATAAATCAAGAAATTAAATCCATCTAAAACTTTACAAATTCTATCTTTAATTAATTAAATTAAAATGAGATTAATAATAATTAAATAAAGTTTATTCATTGTAGACCATTTATACGAAGGGTTTATATTCTACAAAAATTCTCGTTTACTTAATTGACTTATACTATAGTCATTCAACACAACATCGAAGCCTGAATAGAATATTTTAAAGGCTAGATGTTTTTTTTCCAAAATCTATCGAAAATCAAAGAACTCAATAAAATTCTAAAAAAATGTCACATTAGTTATAAAGAAAATTGCTCTAGGCTAAACATGTTTTTTAAAATCAAGTCTAGAATGCCCTTTAAGTGAAATCATCCATCCAAGATTAAGTTTAGGACAATTGAATCAAACCTCTTCTTAAGCTAGTTGCATCAACACAAAGGAAACTAAACTCATTCTTCAAGATCAAGTCTAAAATGTCCTTGAAGCCGAATTATTTATCCAAGATCAAGTCTTGAAAACTCTTAGATCCAAACCCTCTTCAAAATCGTTTTCATGTTCAAATTTTGATGACCCTTGAATCCAAATCAAATCAAAATCTTAAGCTAGTGTCCCTCCAAACCTAATTTCAAGATTAAGTCTTGATAATCCTTAAAGTAATTCACATCTAGCCAATATTAAATTTAGACGACCCTTAGATAGAAGTTTCATTGAAAAGAAGAATCAAATGACGACTTCTTTATATTCGAGAAGTTATATATATATATGTAAACTTTACTGTTTAAACTAAGATAATATTCAAATAAAATTATACCACGATTAATTAATTCAAATATTTGAAAGAAAAGTCTTTTAATTATTTGTTGGTTTATCGTACTAATATGGGAATGGAAAACGGAAATGAAAGAATGTAGAGGCACATTTAGGGTAATAAGAAAAGACAAGGTACATAGCAATCATGAAATCATCACCCATGTTAGGGGCTTTTGAGTTCCATTTTAACGCGTTAATTAGTAGCAATGTTTACTTAGCTGTTTTCATATTTATTTAGGAGTCAAAGGTTACTTAGCTGTAAACCAACTTTATGTATATCCAATTACATGCTGTTTGCTGCATATCCGCTTGTCACCATCACTGATAGAACTTGCAATGGTTATTATAAGCTTTCTAGAGATTTTAGGGTTAAAAAATTCCAACAAGTGGGGGTGAATCAACATATAGTGATCATATTGCTTCAATTTGCTCAACAAGTTAAGAAATGAGGGGTCATTGTCATGAAGTAAAGTCAGAAATAGCAGCTGAGATTAATGTAATTTCAAGAATACCTTTTCACTTTGCCATATCCGACAACCTTTTTTAATTTTAATATTTCTGAAAACTACCGTATATATTTAATCTTAGGATAAAATTTTAACATTTTTGTGTTATAATAAATGTCGGTAATGAAGGTAGAACGATCGTAAAGTAATAAAAAAACATAGATTTTATGTGAAAGTCCTTTGAGGAAAAAACGATGGACAAAAGAGGAGATTAAAAAATCTTGTTCTAATCAAAGTCAAATAAAAAAAAAGAATAATTTTATATGGATTCAACTTATGCTGCATGGTCCGTACCATAGGGGCTCCGCCCCTACACCCCCGGTCGCAACCCTAGACCAGTTTTGTGCTTAATGGGAATCTATGATGGGCTACGGCCTTTCGCCCTCACAGATCCTCTTTTTTTGCCACTGTATTTATTTTTTTAATAAGTGATGGGATTCAAGTCCCATAATGTCTAACATTGTGTATATTGATCAAATTAGGTTTAAAGTAGTATGTTGTCTTAGTGATTTGATTCTTAAATTTAAAAAAAAAAATCCATGCTTTCTTAGAGGTTGAGGTATAAATGTACATATTTAGATAGTATTTGGAAAGCTACTTACTAATTAGATTTAGATATAATTGCTTGTAATTACACAATGGTGACATGTTTGGATAACCATTGTAAGTAGTGAGTCTTATTGAATTGGGTGTAATAGGAGTATCCCAATTACACTTTTCAATTTTTAGGGGAGGGTGAGAATTGAAGTAATTCGTAGGTAATTATATCCAAATCTAATTTTTTTTGTTAAAAATTATTTTTATACAAGTTATAAAAAATATATTATAAGCATAAATACGTATGAATGTTTGACATGATTATGGTAAAAAATTTCTTATATTATAAATTCTACAAAATTATATTATAAAAATAATTTATGTATTTTATTAAGTTATAACAAAAAAATATACTATTTAAATCCTAGAAAATTTCTGAAGTTATGGTCAAAAAGTTTATTATAAAAATTAGTTTACATGTTATAAAAGTGTTATAATATATTTATTTATAAAAAGTTATGACCAAATATGGACATAACTTATTTATGTGTCTATGCTATATATTATAAAAATATAATATTTATTCATAAAAAATATAATATTTTTTATCACAACTTATTTATAAAAAATAAATTTCTAAAGTTATGACAAAAAAATATTATTTATAAGAAGTGTCATGAAAATTTTGGACAATTTATAAAATATTTTTTTATAAAGGTTATATATTATAAATTCTATATTAATTTTACTTAATTTACGTATTATAAAAAGAGGTATAACCTAACATAAATCTTTCTCCAAATTAAGTTTATATAAGTTTTTATTATTAAAACTACAAACTATTTAGACTGTGAACCAAAATATTATAAAATCGATGCTAATTATGCAAATAAGAAAGGATATTTTGCACTATATCGTGGGTTATGATACCATTTGAGAGAATGGTGCCATACACAAGCACCATTGACAGCTCGTGAACTCTTTAAATTAAGACATTCAAGGCTTTGAAATATGGTTGAGAAGAAATTTATTGTTCTAAACAAATAATTCTCATATTAACATCACCTTAGTATAGCATAAAAAATAATGTCAGGTCGTACTAGTATTTTACATATTTCATAACTTCAATCATAGGTGTAATTGAGATAATACATGCTTCATAGAGTACATAAAAGCGGAAGATATTAATCTTAACGATGTATATTCAAATTAAGATGATGATGAGCTCGATCAATGACCAACAAATGATAATAAGAATGGATATATTAAATATTAAAGAGGGAATAACTCAACAAATATGCACTACAACAATTAGATAAATTTGTATATGATGTTTAATTTTCTTGCCATTTTTATTAATAATAGTGTTATTTTTTTAGACTAACATAATACATATGACGACTTGATTTTAATTTTTGGTGCTTGCTTAGAAATTATTTTTATCATACTAATTATTTTTTGTGGCAATTAATATTTTTCAAAAATATAAATTTTGTAACAGTGTAATTACAATTTATATTGTCAAATATGACATTGGAAATTACGTTGTGATTACACTCTATTAGCTAAACATGTTTAAAAAATTACAATTCTATATAATTACAAGAAAGAGATAGTAATTACACTTTCATTCAATTACTTTAGCTATATATTAAAGGAAAATACTTTCGGCCTTCCTTTTGTTGATAAATGCGCATACTTACCATTTTTGTTATTTTATTTTTTGCATTTTATGAAAATGATAATTTTTTTTTATTTTGATCTCTCTAATATGCTTAAATTAAAATTTAATCTTTATATTTTAATTTCTAAATAATTTACTCTTTATATTGTTAACTTTTCAATTAAAAAGTTTTGTGGTTATATATATATTGAAAGCAGATTTCTAAATCTAAAAAGTAGAGTAATTAAATTATTGAAAAATTAAAGTTGGAGGATTAAATTCCAAATGACAAAGTGTAAAGAGATTTAGAATCATTGTTTGAATCGGATCAACAGGTTAGAATATCGATCTTAGAGAAAAACATTAGATCAATTGACCCGCGAATTAGTATGGACTGGTTGAACTAGGTTAAAAATCGATTGAATTGGTTTTTTATTTTATTTTTTAAATTTTTAATAATTTATTTAATCGAACTGTATATCTAATGGCCTAGCCGGTTTGACCATTGACATGGTTATGAAAACCTTGCTTAGAGTATAAACTAACGGTGGGGAGGTACAAACCTGGGTGATAAAATACAGGTGCAACTAGGTCCAAAAAAAAGTTCAGATACTAACTTTGTACTTTTAGACAAGTTCACGAGACAAAATTAACCCAAATAATTAATATATTCAAATTATATTTAACAATTTAAATAATATTAATTTTGGTTAATTACTTAAGTATATGAAAATAAAAATTTATTAATAAATGAGTCGAAACGAATTACACTCAAGTTGTGGAAGCCATTTTAGATAAATCTTGCGGGCATTTGAACAGGGATCTGGTCTTGAGAATTTAGGAGCTATGTAGGAGATAATGACGGGTGGTTATACAACAGACTCCTGGAGAAGCCAATATAGCTGCACATAAACTGGCTGAGATGATGAGAGTTTTTCCTTATGGTCCAATAGCATTATAGAAGACTCTGACAAAGGTTGTGGAACAATTACAATTGAATGTCCGGCTTATGCGTGATAAAAACTAGAATAATTTTATAATTGGTTTCAGTTTTTTATCTACCAAAAAATATATAAATTCACGTAGAATGTATAAGAACTACTATATACATGATGTTAGTATTTACCATTTTCACAATGGAGGGTTGCTAAAGCTAGAGAAGACGGGAACAATAATAGAACCCGAGGCTCATGGAAGGTTTGTTTAGTGCACGTGCCTAAACAGAACATAGCAATCTATTCACACATGCTTATGTTTTTTTTTTTCATATTCATTGAAATTTGCTGCAATTTGCACCATCTTTACCTATATATATTTTTTATCTGTTCCTATTCTTATCCTATGAAATATTTTATATATATATATATCAGGATTATCTTTAAGAGTAAAGAATGAAGAAAGTGAAAAAAAATAAAATAAAATAATATATCAGAAAAGTACATATAGAACCTGCAAATTGGTCCTCAACTAAATCAAAAATTAATTTTTTTCATAATTTATATCCCACTTGTAAAGCAAGCCATGTTATTTTATACAAAAAAATTCTGTCTTCCGTGTTGAACTACCATCACCCTTCATATTTTTTTCTTGATTAATTATTAATTAGTGATGTTTATGTCAAGGATTAAAAAAATAGCCCTCTTGAGTTTATGCCAAAAAAGATCAGGTGATTTGTGGGGGCGCAAATTGATGTGATAAATAGTGAATGGGATTTGATGAAATAATGATGGCAGTCCAAGATTAAGATTGACTCAATCATTTTTTCCCCACTGCAAATTGATGTATAGAATCTTTCCTAGAGGGAACCATTTGCTTTGCTGGTTTTATATCAAATAATCCGTGTTCAAACCCACTCACATGATTGCCAATTTGGTCATCAACAAACATGCCAAAACAAAAGTTTTTAAGAATCCTTAATTTCATTACAAGAATTGCTTAATAAAAATGGGGTTTTTTTTTTTTTATTAGTTGAAAACAAGGTATAAACTTTTTCTATTCTTTGTTTTATAGTTCAAAAGACCCATATTCACATGAAGAATCTTTTGGAATGTGACCTTAGATTTTGATGAGCAAAGAAGGGTAATGATAAAGCAAAAGTTTTAATATTATACTATTGTTTGTTTGTGAAACCATATATTATTATTATAATCATGTGAATTGAATTTGGTCAGTTTGAAATTTCCCCTTCACCTAGTCTACTATTATTTCAATAATCATCACTTGATAAAATTTCCAACTGTAACTAAATAAAAACACAAGATTGAAGACCCTTGAACTCTTTGTGGGACCCAACAAGTTTTCAAGTTGGATGACAGTAAATTTGCCAAAGCGTCAACTACAAAAAGGCCCTCTTCTTCCCTTCCCTGCCTAGCATCACTCTCTTTGCTTCATTTGTTCATTCAGGCATTTCCGCAAACAGTTTGTTTTTTTTTTTCCACAAACATGGCAAGACCACAACAACGATATCGAGGTGTACGACAAAGGCATTGGGGTTCTTGGGTGTCTGAAATTCGCCACCCTCTGTTGTAAGTTCAAAAAATCATGAACGCTTCAGTGTTTTTGAGCATGATTTGTTGTAGTCCTTGATGGAAACAAATGTTGCGTTTGTGCAGGAAAACTAGAATTTGGTTAGGAACATTTGAAACCGCGGAAGATGCGGCCCGTGCCTACGATGAAGCAGCAAGGCTTATGTGTGGACCAAGGGCTAGAACCAACTTCCCTTACAATCCCAATGCACTTCAGTCGTCGTCATCCAAGCTTCTCTCAGCAACTTTGACTGCGAAACTACACAAATGCTACATGGCTTCGCTTCAAATCACAAAACAGAAGTCAGTTCAGGAGCCACAAAATAAGGCGCTCACTCCACTTGTTATTAGCAACAACAACAACAACGACGGCATTGCAGCGAGGGACAGCGGAACCGGAGTTCGGCTAGTGGAAAAAAGACCATTGGCAGAGACAGAGGCCAAATCAGCTCAAGTTGAAACCACCCAGCAGTTCAAACCTCTTGAAGAGGATCATATTGAACAAATGATCGAGGAACTGCTTCACTATGGTTCCATTGAACTATGCAATGTCTATTCCCAATAGGATATTATGATTATTATTATCAGCCTTTCTTCCATGCTAATGGCATTCGCTAATTTAACTCATTCTTCACAACCTTATCACTATTTTCACAAGTCATGTAAACCCCTCCATTTAGGCCTATCAGGTGACCCCATTTGATGATGTTTAATGTACAGTAAGCCCTGTTATGAGATATATATGTTACTATGATATTTTTATCCACTGTTCTGTTTTCCAATTATGGATTGTGAGTATGAATTGTGGGAATTTCTGTTTTCACTTTTTTGCTTTACAAGGTTCCTAATCTTGTATGATAAATCACTTTCATTGCCAAATTTTAAACAATTCAAGCTAGCTGTCTAGAACTAGGCAGAGTCATGGTTGTCATTTTCAACCTGTAGGGATATAAGCATATAGCAGTAAACAAACAACATATAAACCAAATTATTACTATCACAGAGATTTGCGTGATGGGCGGATCCACTTTTTAGTAATTTCCTTGCTTCTTATGCAAGTTGTATTTATCATGGGAATTTTGATATAAGGAAATTGAATTCAGGGGAAACATATATGTTTCTTAAACAATGGAAAGCAATGGAATAAAAAATAATAATAATAAGATGATGATAAAATTCCACAGTGAGGGGATCACGGATGGTAAAAGTGACCAACTTGGGTAGAGATGTTAGGTTTGAAAGGGGGTTAAGGTTCCGTTTTCAAAGATGCGCAGGCTTTTTGGTTGGGGATTGGCGCTGCAAAAAGATTAAAGAAAAAAGGGGACACTGAATGTGATTGATTGCCCACCCTGCAGATGATATCTAATGGTAGGGAAATATTTTTAAAGATTTAATCTTTAAATTAAGATGGTTGGATTGAATTGAATCATTAGATCGTGGCTGTCAAAATTCATTGAATTAGACTTTACAAATATAGAGAAAACGAATTGCTTAAATAAACAGATTGTATGATATTTCCAGGTGAAGAAGAAATGTGAAATATGGGATGCATTTTGGTAAGCCAACATAGTTTAGGAGGCTGTGTAGGCAGTACACACTTACCAAGACAAGCATATTCTTTTCTTTTCACTCCCAATAGTTTCTATATAAAGGATACTGGGAAGCACTTCCCACGCTTATTCTAATTTTCAACTCTGCTTAATTGACGTTATATGTACTAATTAAATAGTTGTTATTTTTTCTTTTTTCCTTCATCCAGTGAACTGTTTTTTTCTAAATTCAAAATAAGTCTGATTGATTAATTACATAAGCCATAAGGGCAAAGTGGAGGTGGGAAAAGTTTCTCATAATGTGAATTTGTATCTGATTAACGGCATTATCTTTCTATTTATGAGTTACGGAGCGGCTATAAGTAATTTTATGATAATATAAAATTTATAATATATAACATTTATAAGTAATGTTTTATAAATTATCCAATAACTTTCATAACACTTTTTATAATATTTTTTATAACTAAGTATATTATTTTTATGAAACATATCATGGACACGTAAATAAGTTACGTCCTTACTTTTTGACCATAAATATTTATAAATAAATATATCATAACACTTTTATATTATGTAAATTATTTTTTATAATAAACTTTTTGACCTTAACTTCAAATTTTTTTATTAAGATTTAAATAGAATAATTTTTTTTGTTAAAACTTTATAAAAAAACACAAACTATTTTTATAATATATTTTTATGCTTATAATATAAGTATTTTCTTGTCATAGCAATCCTAAATATTCATAGGTGTTCATACTTATAATATAATTTTTATAAGTTGTATAAAAATGATTTTTTTTAAAAAAATTATATTTGGGTGTAATTACTCCAATTCTCACTTCTCCCCCTCCCCCTAAGAATTGGAAAGTGTAATTGGGATACTCCAATTACACCCAATTTCATGGGATCCACAAGTTACAAGGTTTCTCAAACATGCCATTATTGTATAATTACATGCAATTAAATCCAAATCTAATTACTTGGTGGCTTTCCAAATACTATTGAATTAAAGAAAAAAGTAATTTAATATCATGTTCATTTTTATAACGGCATAATGATAATGTGTAATTACATGCAATTACACCCAAATCGAATTATTTGGTGACTTTCTAGATACTATTGAATTCAAGAAAAAAGTAATTTATATCATGTTTATTCTCATAAAGGCATAATGATAAATTTAACCTTCAACGTTTACATTTTTTTTTATCATTTTGGACCTTATTCTTTCTTTAGCTAAATTTGACCCTTAATCTTTCAGAAAAGAGTCAATTTGCTTTTTTAATGGAAATATTGATTAAAACATTAATTTTTAATGTTATTGGCTTGTTCACTCACATGACCGTTATTGTGCTCATCCTGTTAACATAACTCTATTTGTTTTATATGTTACGTCAACAAATAATTCAAAAATAAAAAATTAAAATTAAAATTAAAATTAAAGTTAAAAATATAAAAAAGTTCATAAAAAAATTCAAAATAGTAATATGGAGTACACGGGAATTATCATGCGAGTTGCTGTGTTTAAAAATTAACATTTTAATTAGTATTCTCATTAAAAAATCATTATGACTCTTTTTAAAAGTTTGAGAGTCAAGTACTCAAAAAAAAAAACCTAAATTAACAAAATATATAAACATTAAAAACTGCAATTTTTTTGCTAATTTAATTTTTATTTTTAATTAAATTTATCTATTAAGCGTTAAAAGAATTGTCTTTTATTATTATTATTATTATTATTTCACATATAAAAAGTAGAGTATCTCCAAGCATGTCCTAATTAAAACATTGATTAACTACAATTAGTGCTTGTGTTATGACAACAAATTGCTATCTTTTTTTACCATTTACATAAAGTTTCTACAAGGGATTTGATAATTTTGACCTGTCTTTTCATGTCTATTTATTTCGTTGTTATGAAAACAACTTGCTCTTCTTTTAAGAAAACAACATAATTAGCCACGAGACAGGTGATAAAATTATTTTTTTTTAAACCCTTAAAATGTATAAAGTTACAACTAATAAAAATAAGAAAAATTATGTTTTGAATCCCTCAAAATATTACAATTCAACCCCAAACCAATATTTGCATGTCTGGTTTTAAATTAATCTTGTATTTTCAACTTTCTCAAGACTTAAAATTAATGTTTGGGTTTAGGTTTTTTTTGGTGTCAAGTCTCAATCAAAGGTATTAATCCATGATGTTTCACCAGTTTGGAAATTGATTTTGTTCCCCACAACAACAAAAAAAAGAAGATGTTTTTATCTCATTATATAGTTTTACTTTTGATTCAGCAAAGTTGATTAAATAATGGCATGTTAGTGATTTTATCATCATTGCATAGTTTGAACTTTTTGTTACCTTTAGCCTTTCTTATTATTTTTTTTTTTTTATCTTTGTTATGATAAATGTCTATAGTAGTAATAGAATCATCGCAAAGTAATAAGAAAAGAAAAAAGGAAAAAGAAATAAGAGTATATAAATTTTATGTGGAAACTCTTTTAGAAAAAAATCACGGACAAAAGAGAAAAAATTCATTAATGTTAAAAAACGAATGATATAAGAGGATTTTCAATTATATCTATTTAAATGTTGAAAAATCAAGTTCTAGTCAAAGTCAAATAGTAGAAGTATAATTCTATATGGACTCAACTTGTACGATATGATCCGTACTGAAATCTTGTGCCTCTCCCCACAGATTCCCTTTTTTTTACTATTGTATTTATTTTTTCAACAAGTGACGAGATTCAAATCACACAAACTTAAACAGAATTTATAGTTTACTTTAATGATTTTTGAAAATATTTTATTTCATCACAATTCACTAACATTACATTACTTACAAGTACAATAACTTCATCTACCACTTTCAGTATCTCAAGAAAAATGCATGTTGCAATTTTACCTATTACAGTAGCCTGCTGGAGATTGGTTTAATTAAAACAATAATCATAGGTCCCTTGATAATTAAAAAGAATGCATAGCTCCAAGACTTGTTCCACATGCATATATAATCATTCAAGTCAAAGCGCTAGCCCTAAGGCTAAATTATTGGGTCAGTTTTGGCTCTTATGTAACACAACTAATCCAATCATTTCCTTTGGTTACTCCTTGATTTCTCAATCATCTCTTACAAATTTAATATCTAAACCGGTTTTTGCTCTATTGTCTGAAAAAGTACATTACATCACATTACATGTTTAATTAATTACACAACAAATGGCCCCCCGGTAAATATAAACGGTCACAAATACGACAAGCTTGAAACCCGTTTGAAAATTGAACTTAATCACGAGGCAACACTGTCTGGAATCATCAAAGATTTGGGAAATAAAATGTTGAAAATAACAAGAGTTTGTCTTGTCTAACAAAGGGAATGATAAGCCTAGTAAATATAGCAACCTTTTCTTTTTGGTCGTACGAACTGTCATAGAGTAAAAGGGTTTCCCTTGAATTGCACAGCTTAGTGAAATTAAGAGGGGAAAAAACTCGAGAGTCAAAAAGGTTAGATCTTTGGATATGAAGCAAAAAAACAAAACAAAAAAAAGTAGTCAAAACCAATTATGGTGTATAGAATTTCATGTGGAAATGTTGGGGAAGAGACAATCATATTCATGTTTTCAAAACCCTTTTTGTTTAAAAAAAAAAAAACCCAAAATTATTTGTGCCGATATTGTCTTCTTAATAGGAGATTTATCATTGTTTGTTTTTGATGTGTTGGATCAAGTGATCCAAAAGCCTAAATACTTTATTCCCCCCCCCCCCCCAGGAATGCTTAGAACAAAGGTTTTGTGGCCTACACCATCTGAAAAGGCCAAAATATTGAAAAAAAAAACCCTAATTATTTAAAATTTATGTAGGGCACAGGGCCTATGTATATAGTATTTTAGATAAAGATGTAGACAAGTTATTGTTTGTAATTAGGTTCAAGGTGCGATGCATGGCATGTCCTTACCACTTACGATCATGTTCTTCCTCTATCGTTCCATTCCCTCTCCACATGGTTTGATCATGTGGATGCTAATATACAAGCACATGGTTTAGGTCTTAACTACTTTTCTAAACTTTGTTACAATGACTAGGATATAAGGGCAACTACTTTCCCGTTATAAATCCTTCCTAGATTTGATCTATCAATCAATCCATTGAATCTTATCACATACATATATACTCACGAAGATATGATTGCATCAAAAGCTATTGTTAATATGAAAATTTAGTATCAGAATTAATTATTATAAGCACTAAACTAAATTTAACTTATACAGTTTATATAGGTAAGATTCGTATTTGAACAATTAAAGTTTTAGAGTCTCATGTTAGGAAAATATAGACATCACATATGTAATAAAAATCATTACATGTTATTATTTATTATCATAAAATATTAGCCCACTTCAGTTATTAAGTAAAGTATGGACCAAATATGTGTAGATACTCTAATAACTAATTTTTAATTGACGATAGGTTGATTAGAAAATAAGGTTAATGTGTAAAGTTATATATTAGGGTTATAGTCCCTAAATTATATATATATATATAACTTTTCTGATATTCCATCTTTAGAATAGAGAATGCCATTTTTTTTTTAAATTTGTATGTTAATTTAAAAGATTAAAACCATATTATTTGAAGACTTTAAGAAATTGATGGATTCAGGCACGTTTCCGCATCTAGCTTCGTTCTTGATGATCTGATATGACAGATCCTGATTTATTAAGTTTTGCATTAGAATTTTTTATTAAAAAATATTTTTAGAAACCAAACTAAGCTTTCAATTCTCAATTCGTATTTCAATTTTTGAGGATTAATAAATTTCTAATTTATCAAAAAATTATATAATTTTGACACTTTAATTGTTTATCTATATTATTAAGTCATGGACTCAATATTGATGTCACGAGTTAATCGAACATCAATCTAATTATGAAAATACTTAAAATAAATATTACTATAAGTGTATTTTTATCTTTTTTATATAAAGTCTATATAAAAAAAGACAATTTAAACCTAAAATAAATATAAAACATAAGACTTCAACCTCAAATTCACAATTTCAATCAAAATTTTATTATTGTTTTATATAACTTTCTTTTATAAATATAATTTTTTATCCACATCGTGAATGTGTCATAATTTAATATTATATAAATATTATTTTATACATATTTTTTTATATTTTTTTATCTCGTATGTTATTTTATTTTATTCCATGTTTAAAATATCTAAACATCTACATCTTCCTTCTCTCCTTTTCTTTTTCCTTCATAAATCATGATCATACTTATTATTGATGGCATCGATGATTAATGGAATTATGCACCAATTAATTCTGTAGTTCATTCATTTAGTGCCATCACCGTCAGTATCATGAATGCAATAATACAGCTAGAAACTATCCCTTAACCAAGTTGTGCATGACCTATCATCCCACCATTACTCAAATTTCATCAACTCCACTCAAAAAAATATATACTCTCTCTCTTCATTATTAAATAGAATAAATTACATCATTAATCATTAAATTATGAATAAATTTTTATTTTGGTCACTTAACTAAAAAATATTACAATATCATTTCACTCTTGAAAATATCATTGCTTTAATTATCCGTTTTTTATATATAATTTTAATTTATTATAATACTAAAAGTCTTCATTTATGGGTAACTACTTAATGATATTTATAAAATTAACTTAAAATTTAATTGGTATATAACTTTAATATTAACTAAGTTATAATTACTCTATTTTACATCAATAAAATTAACACAATTTTTCTTTAAAAAAATTAACACAGTAATTTTTTATGTCGAAATTTTTTAACTAATGATTATAAATTAAATTATAATTATAATTATCATAAATGATATTCAAAAGTTCTATTCAAGTAATAACTCTATTTTAAAATTAGCACACTTTTTTTTAATTAAAAATTATAAGTTAAATTATAATTTCTTTTAAAATTAATTTAGTAATATAATGAAAAATAAATGATATTCTAGTCAATTCAAAAGTTTTTTCAAATTCGTGTTTTTATATATATTATAAATAAATATAATAAAATATTATTACTAAAAAATAACAATAATTATAATTGTTTTATTTTTAGTGCTTTTACATAAAATATAAAATAATTTCAAATATATTTATTTTATTAATAAATTTTCACTATTAATGTTGTAACTATTATCGTTTAATTAGACTTTGGATCCACTGATTATCACTTAATTAATGTAATTACGATTATTAAATAACAAATAGGTCCCATGACATTGAAACATTACTTTCCTTAAGCTATGTTGCTTTGTCCTCTTGATAATGTTGTTTATACATATAGGAGGAATTTACATACATCAATGTAAAATTTACACTCTTTTATATCTCTTTGTATAACTAATATTTTAACGATTCAATCGTTGAATTTATTGATATAATTGTACTTATCATACATTCAAATTTTTAAACCGATTCAATATCTCTATCATATCGATCTAAAATATATATAATATTTATTGAACGGTTGGAAGTTTTTTTACATAAAATAAATAAATATAATTTTTTTAACGTACATTAAATTTGACATGCATAATTTATATTAATAAAATATAAAATAATACAGTTGAATTGTTACAATATTAATTTAAAAAAAATAGGAAAGAAATTTAGAAGAAAAACTAATTCCTAGAATCAATCAGAACAGTAGCAGTAAAGGCCTAATACCCATTACCTCTCAGCCTTATCAGATGCTCAAGCAGACTTTAGCCACATGATGGACCCATAAAGGGCCGAATTTAGGCAAATACGTCAGTTTAAAAAAGAAAGGGTAAATATGTGGGTTTTAGGAAAACAACATTATATGGGTAAATATGGGCAAATACGTCAGTTTAAAAAAAGAATGGGTAAATATTTTGGAAAACAGGGTGCATTTTCATCCAAGTATTATATCGATGGATGCATTGGAATTGATATGTATCGATATAGTCTGTTTTAATGTATTATTTTTGAATTTATTAATATTTTTTAAAACAGTTTAATATATAAAATAAAAAATTAATTAGATTAAATCATTTCAAATATAAAAATAGTTATTAATAAAATTCACAAATAAAATTACATCATTCAATAAATATAAAATAAATAAGGCCTACACATTAACCGACAAATTTATCTACAACATTATTATAGAAAATCTACAATAAGACCATCTGCTACTAAATATATAAAATGAAAGTTTAATAAAAAACATATACATAATGTTGTGTTTGTGAACTTTTTACAGATTTTGTCTTTTCTTTTCTTTAGTTTGTTTGTTATATAAATCTTTATTTCTTTATTATTTATTTATTTATTTTTCTAAATTTTAAATTTACCATTTTACCTTAGTTAAAATTTAAAATCTAAAGTTAGTATATCTTGTTTATAAAACTCGAATTATGAGAGTACAAACTAAATTAGCTATTCGTCTACTGTTTTGCCTTTCCCTTTATTTTTCAACATCCTGGCACCGTTTTTAGTTACGCACAAAATTCAGATATAAGAAATTCATTAATCACACAATTCAAATACAAACTAATACATTATATACATGAATGGATTTTATTCAATTTAGTTCTATATGTCCTAATTAATATCCAAAGTACTCGTTTTTAACAATTTACCTAATCGAATTTAAATCCGCCTTAATAAATATAGTACAAGGACTCCCTATTTTTTTATTCATTAAAGTTTTCACCCTTTTCACTTAAGTCCTTAATAAAACAAAATTAATCAAATAATTCACATTTGATCCTAGTTTATATTCATACTTTTTTTTTTATCACTTTTCTATCATGCTTTCATCATAAAAAATTATCTTCTCACTTGCATGATTTTTATCTTATCTATATTAACTTTCCAAAATTTTCCAAAATCTACATAAAACTTATTAATTCATTAATCTAATGCTTGGGTTCTTCAAATCTAACATTATTTAACAATAAAATTGCAAAGAAACTTTCTAATTTCTCTTTGGCAAGTTATGGCAATGGTGGAGACTTGAGAGATATTCTTTTCTCTTTTGTTTTGGTTACTTAACCGGTTATGGAAGAAGAGAATTAATTTTCTCTTCTTCTTCCTCTTTTTTTTTTTTTTTTTTTGTGAATTACAAGAGGAGATAAAAGTCCTAACAATAATGCGATTAGCGTGACTCAAACCCAAGCCACAGCTAGAACAATGAACACCTTAACCATCATGTCAATACACAGGTTCGAACTAACTTCCTATTTTATTCCACTATCACACACCTTTATACTTTGACTAGTGGATTGTTTATACTTAATTAATCCAAGTTAATTAATTAACGAAACACCATTGAATTAATTATATGTCATATAAACTATATTAATAATTAAACATGGACTTAACCATATCATTCCACTAACTCACTTCTAATTTGGTTTAATTATTTCATAGGTTTTGGTTTAATTGCCATTAAATACACCTGTTAATTAGAAATCATTCTCCTTTTATTTTAAACACAATTTTATTTAGTCGTTGTATTATTTTTTTATTACCTGATTCAATTCAATATCACATAATAATTTAACTTTTTCTAATCCACACTTGACTCGTAGGTATTCTATTTTAATTATCTACTAAATTTACTCAATTAATTTGGCCAGAAACCGAATTTTACAACACCGATTAAAACTAAATTTTTACAAAACTATTCTCATTTATGAAAAGGCCCTTGTGGTGTATGGAACGATATACGAAATAGAATCATTTGAAATGTGTGCAATGAGAATGGTGTTGATTTTTGGACAGGGGAAGATGATTTGTTGATACAAGCATGTTTGAGCTTAACTTTTACACATACCTAGCATTTTCGCGTGAGTTATATGATTTCTTTTGATGGAGAATGGAAATGGGATTACATTTAGACATTATTGCCTATAGCTTTGAGATTTAGAATCATTGTTATATGTTGAAATAACACAATTCCACATTTAAAAAATACAAGGTCGTGGAGTGCTTGTACTACTATAAATAGAGGTGGTTTCTTCTCTCTTTCTCTTTGTAAATTTTCACTTGTATCTTTTGTAGTGTTTGAGAATATAGGTGTAATTTGCCGAATCGATTATGTTTAGGAGGTTGAGTTTTAAGTGGGACCGTCTTTGACCCTTTTAATCTTTTTTAGTGTTTTGCGCCAATGTACTGCAATTTTGTTAGTGTGGTGCCTTGTTGTCAAGCCGAGTAAGCTTGTGGAGTTTATGTAGATGGATTTAAAGAATTGGGTTGTTACTAACCTAAGGGATCAAGAGTATTTTTCCAGGAAAGTGAAAGATCGGGACATTCTTTTCGTGGTTATATGTTGAAATTTATGGCAGAGATAGAAGTAGTATAGTTTTATACGGATTCAACTTGTGTAGCATGGTTAGTCCTTTGCCCCCACAGATTCCCTGTTTTGCCTCTCTATTATTTTCTTTAACAAATAAGTTGCACCTTAAATTTTTAAGACTTGATTAAACGAGATTCGGGTCTAACAACTCTAACAGCTCTAACAATAGATCATTATTGGACATTTTTAGATGGATGCTTTACATAAAAGAATTGAATATCTAGCCACAGATACAACATAACTCAACAATATAAAGTCTTAAAAGGGAAAAATATTAAGAAGATTTTGTTCTATTACAACAAAATGGATAGATGAAGTAATAGATATTAAGGAATTGAATAAGCTATATATTTTAATGTAATCCCTAATAAAATAAAATTTCTGTATATTTAACACAAAATTCATGCAGAAAAGTCAACTAAATTAACATATATTTTTTTATTATCTATATGTAACAAAAAAAAACAGTATAAATTTATTAAATATACTTTTTTATATTAAATAAAATTATATATATATATTATATACAAAAACATTCAGATCCAGTGTACATATAGTTAAAAAGCACGTGTTAATTAGTTTAATGTGGGAGTAAAGTGGTATGAGTGGTCCAATGAAATGAAGGAAATTGGGTAAACATTTCTCCTCCACACAATTTACTTTGACAAGCCCTCCTCCACTCTTCAGTTTTCAGATACTCCATTCTTTACGGTTCAACAAATACTGCATTACTTTTGTATTTAAAATTAATATCCTGCATAATTTCTTCCTATTTATTTTACTTTTCATGAAAATAAATTATTTCAGAATTTATGGTTATTTTTCTAAAAAATTTTATCTCCAATATTCGAATTAATATGCCTTCTTATTGTACTCAATACTAATTGATAGAATTAATAAACTCTTTTTTTATTATTATTTGTAGTGATTCTCTAATATTCTATTATTAAATGGTTAAGTCATATAGTTACATTGTGTTCCTACTAAAATTAGTGGCGGAACGTAGTGGAAACCTAAGAGGTGATGGCCCCCTAAGATGGTAAAAATTTGTAAAATTTTTAATTAGTAATGGTAAAATTGCACGTTGCTAGCCTAAAGTAATAAAAATTAATTTAACCCTTTAAAAATTATAAAGATATAAGCTATTAAAATAATAAAATTATATTTTTACTATTATAAAAATATATAATTTAATTTCGAAAAAAAATTGAGGCTCTGCATTGACTAAGGACCAGTTTGGCAATGTTTTTGAAAAGTGCTGTGGAAAAGTGTTGTGGAAAAGTGCTTTTGAAAAGTGCTTTTGAAAAATTTAAGTGTTTGGTATTGTTGTCAAAAAGTGCTTTTAAGAAGTAAAATGTCTATTTTAGACATGATATTATAAAGTAATAAATATGTATTTAAATAATGTTCAAATTAGTTAATATTATGATATTTTAGCAAAAATATAAAAAAATATTTTATTATAACTTATTGTTAATATTTTAATATATAATATTAATTTTAAATATTTCTAAGTAATTAATATTAATTAATTATTAAATTTAATTAAAATATATAAACTATATTGAAATATTTAAATATAATAATTAAATATTCTAATGTATAGAAAAAATATTTCTAAGAGTAAAGTTCAGAAAAGAAAGAGTAAAGGGGAAAAAATATTCTAACGTATAGAAAAAGCTAGCAGATTAAAATAGTAAATACAAGCTAAAGAAGCACTTTTGGCTGAGAAAAGCCAAAAATTTCTGCTTCTCCATCTGTGCAAAAGCACTTTTTTAAAGTTAAAATTCTTTTTACATTGGTGTTTGTTCTGTAATGCTTTAAGCTAAGAAGTACTTTTTTGAGCAAAAATTCATTAAAAACGGAAAGAAGAACGCAACCTAACTCTTATACCACTAGACCTAACAACCGTTATTGACCTGTGAATATGGCTAGTAATTTTAACTTGATAAGCTTTATATAAATCATCATAAAAAAATGTTAATATATTTTTTAAAATTATTTACTATTATTAGGTTTTTTTTTATTTAGAGTTATTAAGCAATTTGAATTTGCTTCTTTCTTTTTCAATCATGTCACGGGATTATTGACCTTGAGCCAAAAATAAATGGACATTATTTATTTTACTTTAAATTTATTTTTCATTTTCTCCCTTAGAAAAAATATATAATAATTTAACCTAGAATCCGATTCAAAATTTGATTTGATTATTCAATCCGAAATATCCGTGATTTAGGTAATATTAAAGACTCTATTTAGAGAGGTTTGGATTCTATTTTCTAGACAAAGACACCATTCCTCTCTCCATCTTAACCTCGTTGATATTATATATCAAGAAAGCTTTGTTTAACATTTTTTCTCAAAAATGCTTTGGAGTCAAATGCATTTTTGAAGCTAAAAGCAATGCTAAACAGACAACTTTTTGAGTTAGAAGTGCTTTTTAACTTAGAAGTAAAATCAATTTTTTTTTTTAACTTTTGCTTTTGGTAAAAGTACTTTTAAGAATAAATGACAATTTTAACCCTTATAATATATTATATATAATATTTATATGGTGTATGTAATTATTTTCTTATAAAGATTTATTTTGTATATAATATTATATATTTAAATTTTTATTTGTCATTTTTATTATTTAAAATATAGTTTATATATTAGAATTAAATTTTATGAATAATTAATATTAATTGCTTAAAAATATTTAAAATTTATATTTTATACATTAAAATATTAACAATAAATTATAATAAATTATTTTTATATTCTTACTAAAATATTATAATATTAATTAATTTAAACATTATTTAAATGCATATTTATTATTTTATAACACAATATCTAAAAAGAACATTTTATTTATCAAAAGTACTTTTTAATAGCAATATTAAACATTTAAATCTTAAACTAAAATTTTTAAATGTATCTTTCAAAATCACTTTGCCATAACACTTCTGGAAAGTAATATTAAACTAGCTAGAAGAATGATGAACTAAAAATAGAAAGAGAAAAATTGAGTAGTTTAGAACTTGCAAAAGAGTAGCCAAAAGGAAAGATGGGAAGAGTCAAGAGTCGCAAAATAAAACTAAAGGCTTCAATTGTTGAAGTTGAACGTAACAAAGATAAATATTTTTGGTTGAGACCATCTTGGGTTGTATGACGACGCGGTCTCAACGGTTGAAGTCATATATGTATATATCTTCCCTCTCCCACACACTTTTGACTTTTTGACTTCTCAATTACACTTTTTCTACTTCTTTTATTATTTTATTTGCTTCTCCTCAAATTTGCAAACTTTTTTAAAACAACTTTTTAAGAAATCAGGATTTGCAATTTTTTTTTTTATAAATATAATGGTGGTAAAAAGGGTTTTAGGCCTCTTTTAGGCTCAAATAGAAGATTGAGTAGTCAATCTCTTTAATTGTACTATTCAGTAAATTAAGGTTTGTAAAAACTTGTTGAGTTAAAACTTTTAAAATAAAATAAAAAACGTTGGGATGGGAAAAAAAGTCTACGTAGACTTGGTTGATTTGTACAAGTATGAAGCAATATCAACGTCCGACGGCAATCCATACAATGCACCTAGTCTGTATGGTACACCTGACCTAGGTCAGACTTAAGGGAGAACATAAGTTGTCTAAATTGACTTAATTGACCAATTCAGTTAAGTCAATTTCAATTTAGTCAATTTTGACAGTTAAATCGATTATAGGATTGATTTATTTGGTTATGTCACTCGGCTATCGATTATTGAAATTCATAATCGAACCGATCATCTTAACACACTTAATATTTAAATATATTTATATTTTATAATATATAAGTCAGTTAAACCGGTTAAATACATTAATATATTAATTATTTTAAATATATTTTATAATATCTTTATTTTAAGTCAATTAATCTACTAAATCGATGGATGTTAAGTTGGTTTGGTTAGACTAGTTTACATTATATAAGTCGGCCAGTTTAGTTATTATATATGATGGTCAATTAAGTCAGTTAAACTGAAAAAATCGACCGAATCGATTGATTACTGTTCGTAGATCCCTAGTTAGACTTTTTAGAGCTAATCGTTAGTATCTAAGTTTGAATTTAAAATAAGGTTTCAAGAGAATAGTTAAAAGTTTTGATTAGAGACACTGCACTAGAAATAAATGTGAATGCTTTTAAGCTAGGTATGGAGGATGTCCCATATGATGTAGAATACGAAGATGTAAATGTTGAAGAATTTAGTGATCCCGATACTAACAATGTAGTTGATGATGTAGATGATGACGAAGAAGGCAATGATGATGATTTCGATTTCGACTAGTATGTCCTCCTACAAACTTCTCTCAGCCTAATGGACCTTTTTCATTCTTATATTAAATGAACATTTATTCCACGTGCGCAACATCGACATAGATGCAATGCATATCTCTAACTATCAAATTTGTTACAATTAATTATCCCCTAAATAAGTAAGATAAATATTGTCTAAGCCTATTCATATTTGTAAATAGTTATTCTAAATTTATTTTAAACCCGTTTATATTAATTTTTAAAAAATTTAAATATATATTTATATGATTTTTAGTTTAATATTTAATAATTATATATTTTATTTATTAAAATATTATATATAATCATTTTAATATTTTTAATGTTCATCTTGTAGTAGTATTATATACAATTATAAATATAATTTTTGTAGTATAAATTACATAATATATAAAAAAATAACATAATATAAAATATTATAAACTTAAAAAACGAGTCAGGTCAAGTCAAGCTCGGACTTTGAATGTTTAAACTTGAGCTCAGTTCATATTTGAAATGGGTTTAATTTTTTTAATAAAACGTAGCTTTTAAATATAATATTTTTGTCTAAACCCCTAAATTTCGGACAAACATTCGGGCTTAAACAAACATGAATAGATCTAAATAAAATTAATACTTTTTAAATTTAAAATTTATATTTTTATAATTCATATATATATATAATTATATTAGATTGTAATTAATTTATATATAGTAGAAGTATTTCATTCTTACTATATATCCATATAAAAAATAAAATTCAGATTTCAAACATTGGGAAATTGTATTTATTTATTTATTTTTGGGATGTGTCATAATGAAGGAATACAATCTTGAACATTAAAATAAAATAAAATAAAATAAAAGGAGCAACAAATTGCAAGTACGTGGATGTACCAGCTGTTGTAATTCCACGAAAATATGGAACACAGAGTGAAGTGTGGAGACAATACCAGCTTCGTTGGTGAGATTAGTTTCCGTGGCTACACCAACATCTACCATTAATTTCAACCCAAAAGTTGCGTAAAAACTCGTGAAATTTTTTATATTAAAAATTAGATTATATTTTATATTTTTATTTAAAAAAATAAGTAAATTATTCTTTTTAAGATTAAAAAATTCATCTATTTATACTATTAAAACTTAACATAATTGATGAAATAATTAGATATTGATAAGTGACGTGTTATGTGTAACTCATGTTGATTTACAGGGATTAATTTTTAATAGGACAAATAGATAAAAAAATTTAATAAAATGATCAATTTACTTTTTAATCTAATATATAAAAATTAATTTATTTATTTTTTAATATGATAATAAGTTTTTCTTACTATTTTTACCCAAATATTGTTAATTAAGGTGGTTAACTATTTCATCATGCATGGTTGTCTCTTCAATGAATGAAAGAGCTGTCACACATATCACTCAAATTATTAATATTTTAAAATTTAAATAAATAAAAAATGGATATAAAAATTAGAATGATTAGATTGGAAGTTTTAATATCAAGTAATTAACTCATTTTGATTCGTTAACAAAACATGTTATGTTCCAACTGTAAAGAAAACTGTACGTTTCATACGTGTTCTGTTGTTGTTGTTTTTTTTTTTTCAGCTGCCAATTGGAATTAAATAGCGTGTATTTTGAGTAATAATTATTCTTATTAAAATAGAAATATCAAATGATACTAAAATAATCTTTTGGACCCTCAAAATAATGCCATGTAGTAATCACCCATCCAACACAAATCAAATTCTATTGGTCTATGTGTATTTCATCGAATACTGCATCCAATTGAGCAATTTAAATAATGATTTATACTCAATCGAGCCTCTTGAATTTTTTTTGTCATCAGTATCATTAAGTGCTGACATCGTAACTGAGGTGACAAACTAATGTGACAATTGACATGGAAAAATGATGACATAACAGTTAACTTAACAAGTTGAGATGAAAAAAGGATGACATGGAGGATCTAATTTTTTTTTTTACAAGAGTTTAATTTATTATTAAAGTAAAATAATTATTAAAATTTCTATTTTTTAAAATAGATTAATTATAAAAAGATAAAGATTATTAGAAATTTATAAATTATTATAATATATATAAATAAATGTTACAAATGTTTTTGGAAAAAAACATATAAACATTATTAAAATAGTTCAAATATTATAGAAAATAAAAAATAAAAAATTTAAGAAAAAATTATAAAATTAAAAATTAAAAATTACTACAACCTTTTATTTTCTCTCATACATAATTCTACATTATACCTCAGCTCATGTTCATTAAGCTCCTTCTCATCATCCTTCATCAACTAAACATTGTCAATAATTAAAATTGTTGATGGATTGGGCTTAAGCTAATTTTTTTATTAAAAATAAAAAAAAACATTATTATTTAAATATAATTATATATATTAATATAAAATTATTATTTTTGAATAGTAAGCTAAAGTGGCACATGAATACCTCTACCCATCACGTAGCTTAAGCCATCAAGTAATAAACTCATCATTATCACACTTCAATCTCCTCATTTCTTTAATACTAAAATAAAAAATTCCAAAGCAACAAAATAACAATTTTTTTTCTAAAAATTTTAATATTTTTATTTTATAAACTTTTATTAATTTTTTATTTTAATAATATTCTATAACTTATCTATATTTTTTTTTGTAATTTTTAATAATTTCTCAAAATTTTATAATATCTTATCATAATTTATAATATTTAATTATGCTTCAATAATTTTATATTTTTAGAAAAATTAGGACTAAATAACCAATTAAATTATAGTAAAATAACAGAATATCAATTAAACCTACGCAAAAAAATAGAGAAATCAATTAAGCTCTTAATGTTATTTTTTTTTCCCACCTTAATGGTCACGTTAGCACTTAATGATCTGTCAAGGCCTTAAAAAAAAAGAATTCGAAGGTTGAATCAGATAGAAACCATGATTCAAAGATTGAATTGAATGAAGTTTTGGACAAAATGTTTAATCGATTTCTTAATTAATTTGGAAAGGTGTATTTTGAGAATTTAGCCATTTATTCATATGGTTTCTCAGCAGTCCGCACACAGATCATCTCCGAACCCATTCCAAGTACGTACAGCATAGGAGCGCAAGTGGAAAGCCAGGTGCGGTTACCAGCTGTTTTCGTTTCGATTGCGGCCGCCCAAAATAGACAAATTCATGGATGTTGATATCTTTTTTCAAAATTCAAAATTTAAGGAGCAATGATTAACCATAATCGATTTATAATTGTCTAATTATGCTTTCTTCTTTGTACTTATCGGACTATTCAAATTTAGTCCTCTTGCTTTTAATTCCTAATCCCTTCTGAACTTTTATTCAATTGGATTTTAATTTTGTAATTAAATATTTGAGTATTTAAATTTAACGGAATTCAGTGACAATGTCAAATTTCAAATCAGACAAATAAAGAGTCTAAATTTAATAAGTGTGCAAAGTAAAAAGGACTGGGACTAGAATTAAACCCGAATTTTGGACCATTTAGAAATTGTCCATTAATTTGGCTTCATGCACGCAATGCAACAACCCATTTTCCGTCTAGGGAGCTTGTATTTTTACCTTACATAGTAATTTTCTAGTATTTGACAAAATCAAATAGCATACTATTTTGAATTTTCTATAAAACGGACGACTTAGGCTTCAAATAACGATTCACGTGGATAATTACTTAAAACATTTTAGGGACAAAAAACACATTACATTTCAATAATTGGGTTTATAATAAAATATTATACAAGAATAATATTTAATAAAATTTAAAATTTCCACAAATAATTGATTGAGTCTTAATTTAATTGGCATCGATATTGTTGCTAGTACAGGAGGGCGTAAATTAGAGTGTGTTAAAACCGGAGGCGAAGCTAAAATTTTTTTTTTAAAGAAGAACAAAATTAAATTATAATTTTTACGATAGTAAAAATATAAATTTCTCATTTTTAAAATGCTACCAAACATAACAATATTTTAACAAAATTATGATTAAGTTAATGTGACATAAAAGAGTATTTAGCATATTTGGTGTATTTTTCATAATTAATTTTAAAATTTTGTTACATGTTTAAATATTTTTTTAAAATATTTTAGTATATGATGTCTATAATCTTTTGACTCTATTTGTAAAGTCTAAAATTCTACTGATAGTATAAAAAAAAATTTCTCTTATTTTTTTAATATTTTATTATACATTTATATAACACTTATCAACGCTTAACTTTATTTGTAGAGTTTAAAAGTGTATGAAATATTATTCCGAAAAGAAAAAATAATAAAACTAATTAAAGTGAATGAAAATTTGGTTTGGAAATGTTAGTGGACTTAAACTTATTACATAATAAATAATAGGTTTTATAAATACTAAAATTTCTCAAATTCATGTGAAAGAAATGGTTGAATAATTAAAAATTGAGTCACAACCCCTTAAAAACGCCGTCTTTTATTTTTATTTAAAAAGAAAAATCGCCGTCCTTTAGATTGTAAACCCCAACTGATATATAGCCTTGAAACCCTTTGAAAGCCGAAAACTCATATTTCTCAATCTCAAATCCGCAAATAATAATGTCCCTCCAACGCCAGCACCATTCCTCCTCCTTCCCTTCCTGCTTCCGCCCCTCCCCCACCGTTGACAACACCCACAAAGCGCTGCCGTCGCCTCCTCCTCTGCCGCCGCCGCCGCAAACCTCGGGTAAGACAAACCTTGCTACAAGTTTCTACCATACAAATCTAGGCCTTTTCTCCCTCACCTGGTCCCGTACCTTCCTTGGTCACTCTCTCCTCCTCCACCTCTATCCTTGCTCTCATTTCTCTCCCTCTTCGCCTACCTCCCTTTCCTTCTCCACCCTCCTTTTTCATCTCCATATCAAACCCTTCATTTTTTGGAAGAAATATGGGAATAAAAAACTCAGCTGCGATACTACCTCTAATGTCCATGTCTTTTGGGACCTTTCCAGGGCCAAGTTTGGATCCGGCCCTGAACCCGAATCTGGATTCTATATTGCTCTTGTTGTTGACGGGGAAATGGTACTTGTTGTTGGTGATTCTATCAAAGAAGCTTATGCCCGAACTAGAGTTCAAAAGCCTGGGAAACCCCAAGCTCTTGTTTCGAGAAGAGAGCATCTATATGGCAACAAATTGTACACCACAAAAGCCAGATTTGGTAGCAAAAGGAAAGAAATCTCAATTGAATGTAAGGTCATGAAGGAGGATGCAGAGCTTTGTTTTAGCGTTGATAACCAAAGGGTATTACAAATAAAGCGATTAAAATGGAAATTTAGAGGGAATGAGCGTATTGAAGTAGATGGGGTCCCAGTTCAAGTGTCGTGGGACGTATATAACTGGTTGTTTGATCAGGAATTAAATAATGGGCATGCAGTTTTCATGTTTAAGTTTGAGAATGACGAAGCAGTGAGTCCTTTGAAGGAGAAGGAAGGGATCTTTTTGTGTCAACAAAGTTCACCTAGTATTGGGGAAAAGATGAGGAAAAGCATGTGGATGACTGCTAGAAGCTCATCCTCTTCTTCAATATCGACGTCTTCAGCTTCATCAGGAGGAAGCTCGTCGGTGCTGGAATGGGCAAGCGTTGAGGAGAGTGAGTTAAGTGCTCCTACCGGCTTCTCTTTGCTTGTCTACGCCTGGAAAAAGTGAAGCTTTTTCTATTTTTATCACTAACCCATTTGTTATTGAACATAGTAGAATAAGAAAAGTTTTATATTAGGATAAACAAAATTATAGGGAGAGATTGATTGATTCATTGATATCTCTCAGTTTGCTTGTAATCGAAGATGCCATACAGGTTTATTGAACAAAACCAATTGTTCCATAATTTTGTCTCTTTTTTTTTTCCCTTTAGTAGCTGTATGCCATTTCTGGATTTAGCCGTTTGATTTGGATTGAAACAGTGGTTTCGTAATGGGAAATTAGCCAAGTTTCCAACATAGGACAAATTGGATGTCAGGGTGCGTCTAGGTCTAGCATGAGCTTTTTAGTTGGATGCATGTAAAAGGTAAATGAAGGTAGATCAGTGTCTTGGATCTCTAAAACTGAAAGTTACTTCGTCGGTAGGTAAGTCTAAAGTTCGGGGTGTTGAAGGAACACAACGATGTCGTACTGGGTCGACAATGATGTACCCGAAGATGGTGAGAAATGGCCAAATCTTGTCGGTGTTGATGTCTGACCACAGGACTGTTTTTCTTTCTTTAATGCCTTTCTCTGCCATGTACAGAAGATGTTGGATTTCTGACCGTATATTTTAACCTTGTGGAGGATTCCTTTTACTTTCAATTGAAGTGTAGATAGATTAGTTTCCTTCTATGTATTTGTTTCTTTGAAAATAAATTTTTTTGGTGTTTAAATAAATATAAAATATTTTTTTTGTTTAATAGATTTTTTAAAAATATTTTATAAAAATTATTTTTAACGAAACAAATATATATTTGATTTTTTTATCTTTTTATTGTTTAATTCAGTTTATTTTATATTTATAAATTTATATTTTATATTGTTTTTATATATATTAAAAATATTTTATTAAATTCAAATTTATTACAATGTTATTTTTTAATTACATGAATACCAAGTGTGTATTTTTATTTAAAAATATGACATCAACAAAATTGAAAAAAATTTAACAATGTCAACAATTGAACTTAATTTTCAAATATGAAAAGTGGAGAGACTAAATTTTTGAAAATAAAATTACAGAGATTAAATTGTAAATTTGTGAAGACTTCATAGGACTTATGATATATTTTAACATTTATACTAGAAAATATTTATTTTTAATATATTTATAATTGTAATAAATATTAATTATTAAATTATTAATATTAATTATTTTCAATAATATGTGAAGAATATTATTTAAAATTACTAATTTAAAAATTTGTTATTAAAATAAAATTAAAATATTAAATAATTTATTAAATAATAAATTAAATTAATAATTTATTATATGGCTAAATATAAATAACTAATATGTATATTTAATAATATTTAAAAATATAATAATTTTTATTAATATTTCAATAATTTTAAATATTTTTAAAAATAAAAATAAAAATTATTATCAATATAATAATATTAAGCTTGATTTAAGTTAATTTTTATATAAAAATAATATTACCTATCCCGGAGATGACTTACGATTTTCAAAAGCGTAAATTATTTTACAAAAAAAAAATTATTTTACGTTGACCTATAAATCATTTTCCGTTAACTAAACTATTTTTATTAAAAAAACACAAAAATATTTTCCGTAAAATGTGCAAACAAAACAGAGCCTTAATTTATGTTGGTTGAATAAGGAAAACATTGTGGACAATTTCTTGGTCGGAACTCAAAACTTAGGCATAAATCCGTCTCCAAATTGTCTACAATTTCAACTTCAGCGCGTTACAATTTGGCAATGGGAATGAAATAAAATTTGGTTAGGCTGTCACTTGTTTAAACTTTTTCTTCCTTTTGCTTTCAGGAGAAGGAAAGGCGTAAATGTGTCCTACCTTTTCTTTTATTATATTTTATATTCTGTATTTCAGTGTTTGTATTAAAAATAGATAAATTAGTCTTTTTTTTATGTTAAATATCTTTAATTTTTAAGCTAGAATTGGGATGTTAAGTGTTTATTTGATTTTTTGTATACAATACATAATAATAAATTTAATTATTGATTTATGTTAAGTGTTTATTTGATTTTTTGTATACAATACATAATAATAAATTTAATTATTGATTTTTATATTTTTATTCAATTTGATCCTAATTTTTTTATTTGAAGTAAATTGGCCTTCAATCATTTTTTATTAATATGACACTATTTTATATTGTATGTAGCGCCCACAAAGAACTTGAAAATTATTTTGAAAAAAACTTAAATAAATTATAGATAAAAATTAGAATTTTAAAAACTTTGAAAAAAAAGTTCTTCAAAATTAAAAAAAAAATTCTAAAAATTCAAAAAAATTATAGAAAGAATTTTAAAAAATAGAAATGCAACAAATTTTTTTAAATTTTTTAAAAATTATAAAAATATATAAAATAACTCAAAATTCAAATTAAAGTTAACTGCAGATCGTTGGTTGTTGGTTGTGTACATCACCAATTGCTGGTTGTTTGGATGACCTCATCGGTCGGATTTGGATTGTTATGTGAGCGAATCGAAAATAATAATAATAATAATAAACTTAGATTAAGATGGTCTTAAAAAAAATAATTTTTCAGACATCAAATGATAATATGTGTCTTTATATTTGGTTAGAGAACATGAATATTATTAAGGATTAATTTCTCATTACTTTAAAAAAGTGTGGTTTAAAATTGAATTAATTTAGTAATAGAGAATATATTATAGTTACCTTCTATAAATATTACCTCAATGTTACATGTTGATTAACATTTCCGAACAATCAGTACAACATCAAAATCTTTTAAACTTAGCCTATCCTTCTTCTTTCTCCTCCTCGCCTTTTTTCTTTCTTTTTTAGGTTTCGTTTGTCACTTGCCGACCGTTGGGAACATCAGCAATAGCATGGTGGGTTCAAAGTTCCAACTTAGAATCCAAAATGTAATCATAGTAAACGAAAATTTTGGTACACTAATCGACAAGTATGTCTAGTGTAGTAAAAATTTTAAATATATATATATATATATATATAAAATAAGACACGTGACATATTTATAATCTTATTTGTAAAATTAAGAAAATACATTATTAATATATTATATATTCACGTATATATTTTTAAAGAGTTTACAAATATTTGATGTGTATACATTGAGACGTGGAACCAGTATTATCCGTGGGAGAATTTCATGCTTATCGGCCCAGGGATTCAATCACTTAATTTTTTTTTCTTTATAAATGTATGAGTTGAAGTCCAAGTCAGGCATTGCTGATTGCTGATAATTGGATAAACATCAGCATATATTATTTGAAAATGACTCCTTCAGATTCAATCCACACCCTTATGAGTTTGACTCAGTTGAAGTTGACCCGAGGGTCTTCCTTGCTTAACTTGAGGAACCAAATTTGCACAAGCATCGGCCTTTTCTCCCTTGTATCTGCTTCAGCCCTAAGATAAGATAGCCGAATTAGAATCAATTGGGTCTAATTCTGCCCTCACTCCCTGAATTATTCCAATATTTGAAATTTAGTCACCCTACTTTTGCTTTTAGATATTTTGTCCCTTTACTTTGCTCAGTTTAAAAAATATTAATGTTGAATTAATAACATTGTTAATTAAATTTGGTTAAATTGGGAATTTGTTATAAATTGGAGTTTGATTTCTAGACAAGTGATAGGTGAATACAATATTCGACTAAGCATGGCACATAAAAGAACACACTGCTTTCTTCCTGTTATTGATCAACCAAAACAGAGAAACATGCTAACCTGAGAAATGATTTCCATCTGCATAGGCCCCTTTGTTAGATGCATTTATTTAATTTTAGGATAATCACTTATTTGGCCTTTTAACTTTTTAAAGAAAGTCATTTTAAGCCTCCATTTAATTTTTCGTCTATTTTATCCCTTGAACTTACATTATTTGTCAAATCATCTCAATATGGATAGAAAAGTTAGTATTTGTTAATTTTACTGACATTACATTTACATGTATGCCAAGTCAACAATTAATTATTTAAAAAATTAAAAAAAAAATCGAAAATTTATTAAATTTATTAAATTGAACAAACGTTAACTTTTCAATCAATTTTAAAGTGTTTTGATAAAAATTATTAGTTTAAAGGCTAAAAGAGACGAAAAATTAAATAAATGACTATTTTTTTAAAAAAAAAATTGAAGGGCCAAATAAATTATTATGTCTTATTTTTAAAGTAATGCAATCTTTTTTTTAATTACAATTCTAATCAAAATTAATCATTTCAAACATTAAATTAAATATCGTTTTCAGAGTAAAATATAGAATTAAATAATTAACTCAACAACTAATTTTAATCAAATTAATTAATTAACCATGACAAATTTAAATCCAAAACAATTCAAATAAATAATCGAGACTCGAAATTTTAAACTTGAATGATTTGCTTATAACTCAAATTAAACTAAACTCAAATAAACCTAAAATTTACTCAAAATTAAGCCAACAAAAAAAAAACTGTAAATATTTTAAAATCCAAATTCGCTCCAAATTAGTCTAAAAACCAACTGACATACCCAATTTACATGTGTATATTACATACCATTTGTGGCTATCCACTAAGGATTGCAATGGAGCATACCAGGGGTGGGGATTGTGTTATATATGAATGTGAATTTTATCTATAACTGTTATAAATTATTAGATTTTTTCATGGATTAGACTATTGGTCTAAATTTAAAAATTTGTTTGAAATTTTAAAAGGTTTGTGTAAAAATATTTGATCCAACAAATGAGTTTGAGAAAAAAAAATAGACCTATGTTTCAAATGTGCCTAGTTCAAGCTTGAATATTTAAGGCCTAAGCTCAGCCTGACTCTTTTTTTTTTTTTTTAATTTGTAATATTTATATTATGTTATTTTTATATACTATGTAATTTATAACGTATAAAAATTAATTATATAGTGGATTAATATAATTGTTTGTGTATACAATATATCAACGTAAATTGTGTTAATTCGATGACATTATTATTGATTTGTGAAATTTTAATTAAATTAAAATTTTATTTATAAAATCACACAAAAATTAAAGTTCATGTATGACATTATACATTGCATCAAAGTTCATGTATAGTTTTGATATTTATCCCTAAAGATTTTGATTGGGTTTAGTATCGCCAGGACACGAGAGAAAAAGATAAAAATAAAAATAAAACAACTTAAAAGTTTTAAATTTAATGATATAACACCTCGTTCGGTTACTACTGTAATAACATACATATGTTTTAACATGAAAAATTAGTCTACTAACATGATGATTAAATAGCCCATCGTTTGGTAGATAGATTGTTAATCATATTATAAACATATAGTACTTTGTTTGGTTAAAGTGTTAAACAAGTAAAACATAAGTGTTATTCTATAAAATATCAATTTTGCTCATAAACTCATCATTCACTTGTTTAAAGAATTACGATGCAACACGTGAATTTGTACACCATAAATCTAGTATAAAAATGTTTGCTCCAAGGCATAAAAATGAATGGATACATCATAAAATTGATTTGATTTCTCTAAAAAAATGCTTAGATCAAACATCACTTTGGAAGGTCAAAATATAAGTAAACTAATATTTAAATTTAATAATTAAGAGTTTGATTCTATTTTCAGAATCGATGGCTTAAAAGACAAAAATATGAGTCTACTAATATTTAAATTTAATAATCATTTATTAGAAACAAATTGTTGAATAACAAGAGAAAGAGGAGAAGAAAAAAACCCAAAATAAGAGATGAGAATGTATGAACATCCACTTCTGCAGTGTATGTATAACTTATATCTAATGAATTCTAAATTGATAAATTGAAAATCCATCTAAATTAGGTCATTTGTAGAGCTAAGTAAGAAAAACCAAGAAATTGAAAATTAACTTAAATTAAAGTGTTTGAAGGTTTATGCACAAACCGAATACTATTTTTTTAATTAATTTATTTTTTACAATGAATAGTGAAAATAACTAAAAAATTCTATATATATATATAATACCATATAAAAGTGATTGATTATTTTTTATGAGAAAATATTTGATGCATTGTTGGCACATCAAATATTAATCCGAATCGGAACTAAATCATCACCCACAGTTTAAAATTTTTAAAAAGATTGAACGGGATGAATCAATGTAACCCCTACTTAAAACACAGTCAAAAGTAGAAGCTGAAGTTCTAAAATTATTGTAAAATGGAGGGGGCAGGTTAAAATGTAGCTGTATAATTAAAACTGAGCCATCAGGATAGCTTGGTTGGAACAAGAAAGCAATGGTGGATGAATAAAAAACTAAATTAAATATTTGATATAAAATAAAAACATGATTGAAGGTATGATTACGAAGGTAGATTGATTTATGGTATGGGATTATATTATCATAAAACCAAATCTTTCCTAGATTTAGTAACAGTCGGTGAATGCGACATTGCTTCCCTAAAGACAAAATCATATTCATACCCACTCTCCTAATTAATTAATTAATTAATTAATTACATTTCCACTCCAAATCAGGGAAATGAAATTGGATCATTAATTCTGCATTTCAATCCTTTTAATTTGTTAAAACTTGTTTTATGAAACTATTGATTTTTATTAATTCCTTAGTATAATTTACTAAAGTACTGTTTACTTACTTCTAGATCAATGATTTAATGATAAGGTTTAGCACTGTTATCAAATAGATTAATTCGATTACAATTGATGGAATTCATAATGTAAATCAGAGTTGTTGCTTCCCTTTGAAAGAGCAAGCCATACACAAACTTCCAAGTCTATATGATCGATATATATACACATGTATATACATGACAATTACTTCCAAAGAAAATAAGATTAAACAAAAATCTATAATGAGAAGAAAAAAAATAATATAAAATGTTCTTAAGAACATAATAGTGAATTAAAGCTTGAGGGAAAGGTCAACCTTGTGTACCTCTTGCAGCTCCGTCTTCCGATTCAGACTACCACCACCACCACCACCATTTGACCACCAAGAATTACCAATCAACTGATCATCATCAGCTGAAGAACCCAAACCCATCATTCTTGACCTCATTACGTTGTCGAACCTGCCGAGACTTGCTCGAGAGGTTGATCCTGGTCTTGAAATTGCATGGGAATTCTCCGTTGATAACTTTGCTATTGCCGGTTGTTGGTCTATAGGAAGCCTACTCCAACTAGAGTGTCCATACACATTTCCAAACCCAACTGATGAAGAGATCGTACGAGAAGGTTCATGGATCATTGAAGAATGCACTTCAATTCCCAGAGATCTATTGTGTGGACCTTGTAGTGGAAAAGAAGCCAAGCTAGAATAGTGATTGTGATGGAAATATGGGTGCCCGCCAAAAGCTGCATGAACTCCTATCCTTTGAGCTCTTTTAGCTAGAGTTCTCTCCCTTTTGTGGGCATTTTGGTGTCCCCCAAGAGCTTGAGAACTGTAGAATTTTCTTTGGCAATAGTTGCATGAGAAAACCCTTTGCTCAGAATTTGCAGGTTGGGGTGTTTCTGGTGTGTTCAAAGAACCAATAAGATTGAGTTCTTGGTTGAAATTGAAGGCAGGAACATCAGAATCACTTGTGGATAGCTTTAGATCTAGTTGGAGTCTGGGTTTTGGCTCTTTGAGTTGTTCATCTGAAATTGAAGGGGCATCTAGTGCTGAAATGACACACGAGGTACTCTCAGAGGGACTCGGTTCTTTCTTCACAGATTCCATTGGATCCTAAAAAAGAGATTTTTTGTTTTTGTGAGTCTCACACACTCAATCTTTGTTGGATAGACGAGGAAGATGGTTTGTTGATTATCATAAAAGAACAAAATCTTTGTTTCCTGCTAACATTATGCTATATATGGAACATTTGAATAATACCTTTATTAAGGGATTAATTCCACAAAATGTCCCCAAATTATGATGAGTATTCTAAGTTGATCCCTAAATTTCAAAATAATCAAATTGAGTCCTTAAAGTCTTAGAATCATATCAATTATGTCCTTTCACTGGCCTATTTAAAACAAAAGTGGAGCATATTTAAAACACGTGCATCTCTTGCATGAATAATTTGGATCTAACATTTTAATGAAATAGACAATGTCATTAAAATATAAGAGGACTATTTTATTTTTTTTTAAATGTTATATCCAAGTTGTCCATTCGGTAGGTGCAGACACGTTTAAAATTTGATCTATATACTTTAAATATTCTACATGTCAAATCCAAGCTAACACCAATCAATGGAGGGATCTAATTAATATGATACTAATATTTTAATAAATCAACCAAAGAATTTCGAAATATGAGGATTAATTAAGAAACTAGACTATAATTTAGAGACGTATAACGTAATTAAATCTTGAATAAAATTAGTATGTCACTCAGCCGAAAGATAACTTTAATCATATTCTTTTGATGTAATTGATTGTGATTATATATGTTAGGTGTAGGGTTGTGATAAATTGAAAAGCTACTTTGGGAGTGTTAAAACTGACCCCAATCATCGGGAGACAAAAATGGGACCTCTTTGTACCGTGGATGACAACTCTCGTAAGTACTTAGAATAGCAATATGTCGCTGGGCAGTTTAGTTTGAGTTCGAGCGTGCACCTCCACACCTTTTGTGGGGCTTTGGCATTTGGGAGCCCACACTTTCAAGTTGCAATACTCTCTATTCATATATCATCATGGAAACACAAATGCACAAACTCAAGTGAATGCTACATATAGAAAAGTCTTGCACAATCAATGATTTGATTTGAAAACGCTGATTGGCGCATTTTGTGGGCGCAAATATGGGAATCAGTGGCCCTCTCGTCAACCCCAGTGGTTTCGCTTTAATCACATTACTTATCTTGCATGAGTAAAAATACCATAGAAGTTTTTACACTAAAAGTTGGACTATATTTTGTCTCTTTTACTCAAAAATGGGTAAACTAATTTTTGTAAGTTAGGTCAAAGAACAAACTAGTCATTCTGTTAAAAAAATTCATCTATCTCTACTATTAAAAATCAGTTAATATACGTATGAATAAGGCACATGTGGTGTCTAGTTATTATGTTAGTCATGCCAATTTTTTAACGCTAGAAATGAATGATTTTTTTAACAGAAAAAATCAGCTTATTCTTTGATCTAACATACAGGAACTAGTTTGCCCATTTTTTGAGTAAATGGGACAAAATTCAATCTTACTCCTAATATAAGGGCCTTCATGATACTTTTGTCGTTGCCTTTGTTTCCTTAAAAATTAGATGATTTTATGTAAAATATTTTTGTTGTTTGACAAATTTCATTTTTTTTTTCTAAACTATTTCTAATGAAAAAAACACAAGTTACATTTATTACAAAATATTATTAAAGTTGTAACCTCTCCAACCGGACTTAGACGTTAGACCCGAATTTGAGAGACTACATTAGCAACCGAGATGGCCTAACAAGATTATCGGAGTTTTTGAAAACAAACATTTTAAAACATTTATTTAATTTAGTATAAAACTTAGTTTAAATGTCATTTAATTATTCCTAAACGTTTTAATTATCCTCTAACAACGGAAAAGATGATATTTACTTATGTATTTAATTAAAAAATGGGTTTCATGCATACTAATTAAAAATCGTAGCATAATGTCTTAAGAATTTAAATAAGTTGTCATGCTGAATAAAAACAAACCTAGGTCCTAAATCCTATATCACGGTTGAAAATAACATATTACAGTTCTCGAATAATAAAATAAAAAATAAGAATAAGCATTAATAACTTGAAAATAAAATAGATGGTGTCAAGACCCTCTAGATGTCGTGTCCGCGTCCTAACCTGATGAGTTATCTGTAAGGATGAAAATTTAAGGGGAGTGAGTTTTGACACTCAATGTGAGTTCAATTAGAATAAAATCAAAGCAACAAATATTAAGACACATTAATTAACATTGCATAAATAATCATGGATAGCCAATCAATTTAGAGTATCGATTTTTCAATGCAACCATCATTAACATATTAGAGCTCACAATAATAATTTTCAGAATAACTAAGTTTTCAATTTTGCATAAAAAAATCATAATCATACGCACATGTATATTTTCACAACATGTATGTATATATCTCATAACATGACTTCCAAATTTGTATGCACATGATTTATAAAATGTCATACAATTTTAGGTTTAAACATAATATATCTTACCCCACCGCTACATATCATAATGGGAATTCCCCAGAACTCTCTTCTTTAACACACTGGGATGTGGACACACAACAAGTTCCTGCAGTTGGAATATGCTTTCGTCTGTGGGTTCACAGTAATAAGTACTGCAAATGAAACTTGCTTGTAGCTGTAGATTTTACAACATATTATTGCCGTTGGAATCGGCCTTCGGCTGTGGATATACAATAGTACCTGTGATGGAATATGCCTTCGTTTGTGGGTGCACAACAGTACCTGTAGATAGTGGTTTCATCTCACTAAACTAAGCTTCGCAGACATAGGGAAACCAATTTACATAAATAATTTTGTTCTCTTGTTTTATTGTGGTTGACACAATCATAGCAAAAGTGCCCACTTCCACTTTGACTTCTGCTCATACCCTGCCTTTTGCATTTAGCAACTAGTTAAGGACAATACACAATGTCGTTCATATGTGGGGTAAACTACCTAGTTAGTCACTCAACTTTTAGGACACTTTCATTTTAGTCATATAAGCATTAAATCTCTAACGGTGGTTAACTATACATCCCACATCATGTTTACACTTTCATTTTGGTCACAAAACTTTTAAGTCATTTTCATTTTGGTCACCTAAAAAAGATCTTTTTATAAGTATTTGATTAGGAAATAAATCAAGGATTAAAGTGAAAAAGTGGTGAAAACTAAAATAATACACAAAAATTGTCAAATTGTACTTGTTTATCTTATTACCAAAAATTCTAAATTTATTTTTTAAATATTGAAATTTTTAATTTTAAAACATCAAAATAAATTAAATAAATTGTTGAAAATTTTTATTAATTGACAATGCCAACCAATTTGTTACTATAATATAGAAATTAATTAATTTAATCTCCTTTTAAATTTTTTTTATGTTTTCAAATTATCCTTAACAAAATCAACTTAAATAACTCATATTTAATAATTATCTATGAAACTTAAAATTCTTTCAAGTAAAGAAGTGATGAAAAAGTTATGAGTATTGTTTGTCTTGGAAGATAAAATTAATTAATTAAATTAATTGCAAGGTTTTTTTCTTTAACTTTTAGCTCAGTATGAAAAATTCAAGATCATATAATAAAAAAAATCATAAATAATTATTAAAGATGAGTTATTTTAGTTTATTTTAATTTGGAAACATAAAGTATATTTTAAAATTTTAAGAGGATATTAATTAATTAATTTCATTGATTTCAATATTATAGTAACAAATCAATTGAAACTATCAATGGATAAAAATTTTCAATAATTTATTTAATTGATTTTGATGCTTTAAAATTTAAAATTTCAATATCGAAAAAAAAATAGAACGATGAGCAAGGGGACAAACAAATACAATTTAACAATTTTTAATGCATTATTTTAGTTTTTGTGTAACACCCTAAACCCGGCCTAAACGCTATGCTCGAATCTGGCAATGTCACACGAAATGGAATTTGAAAACGAATTTATCATTTGAAAACGAATTTATCAAGTTAAAATCGTTTCCGTTTATTAGCTTTTATTTATCTTCCATCAATTCCAAAACTATTTTCTCGTTAATTTGATTCGTTTAAACATCTTCTGTAGCAGAAGCTTTTAAAACTGTGATATTTAAAGACAATCGTTCGCTTTCAGGAAAAATGTTGTGTTTAATAAAAAAAAAAATCAAGTTTCGTTGCGGTTTAAAAGTTCGTGAAAACAGTTAAAATCCCAAAACAATGGTAACAGTCCAAAAGTCCCAAATTACATAAAAAAATGCCCAGAAACAAATAGGAATTAAAAACCATAAGAGAAATTAAAACCGTTCAATAGACTTGTGGTCACTATTGAATGCCGCACCGATCTGTCTAAGTCTGGGGATTACCTGAATAGATAAAATAGAAATGGGTGAGTTTACGTAAACTCAGTGTGTAATCCCCACAGAAGACATGCATACAGTCAAACAACAGTCAGTCAAATGTAGTCTAAAGCCCACTTCAATTTCAGTAGTAGTTCGGGCCTTAGCCCATTTCAGTTTCAATATCAAATATGCATTAGGGCCTGAACCCATCACAGTAACAGTATCAGATATACATTAATCAGTAAACAGAGTCCTACCCAACCAGCCTTTACACACCATCTCCGTCCATCCTTACACTCCATGTGGGGTTTAAAACACTCACCCATCCCTACACCCCAAGTAGTACCAAATGTGGCACATAATCAATAAATTGCAGCTGAGCTGCCAGATAATAGGCTTAAGAGCCTTTCAACACACTTCCTCCAAATATCAACATCCCAACTTAATGCAATGCAACATACAATATATGACATGCTAATACATGAATATCAGTTATACATACAGTTCAATATTTATTCATATAATCATCATGTTCAGTACATACATCATATATACAGTTCACGCATTTGAGGGTCTAAGTAGTGCTTACTAACCCTATAGTAGGTTCACAGTCGACTTGAGCGACTCGTGCATCCTTAGAACACATTTTAGTTAAATGGGCTCATAAGCTCATGTGGCCTGCCCATGTGGCCTGCCCGTATGGCCCATACGACCCAATTTGGCCTTGGCCGTATGGATCAAACGACCTGGCCCAGAATTCCACACGCCCGTATGGACTATCCGTGTGGAGCCAAACACTCGTGTGGCCCACACGGCCCAAATCAGTTTAGCCCGTGTGTCGCACACGGCCTACCTGGCCATCACACAGTCGTGTCTTGCGCGCACGACCTAGCCTCGTCAATCACACGCCCGTGTTATGGCACACGGCCTACCACATGGGTGACCACACGCATATGTAGCGTCGACAGTGGAGTTTTTGGCTTTCGTTGAAACCCTATTTTTTATATTTTCGGGTACACACTTGGTGCCGATTCACAACGAAAACACTCTTAAGCCTTCTAGAATCTAAAATTGACCCCGAGTTAGATGCTAAAACGATATACTAACCCGAACCACATCGAAAAAATAATTCAATCGACATAGTCGAATACTTGCCAAAACAGTATCAAAATCTCTATTCTACTATACGAAGGAAGCCGAATCCTGATCCCTTTGATAAACACCTACACAAATTCATCACATTAACACATCCGAAACTGATTCTTAGACGCTCCAAACTTAAAGAAGACTTACCTACCATAAATCAGATCGAATCACAGCCCCCCAATCGTAGAGATTGAAAAAAGAATAGAATAGCAAATCAGAATCAAAGAAGAACACAAAAGAAGAGTTGAAATAGAGGAATTTCTTAGAAGAACGTTAAAAGTTTTCTAAAGGAGAGAGAAAAATGAAATTTAACAAAATTAAAATTAAAATTAAAAATATAACTGATAACTGATAACTCCCTCCAAATCCCTTAATTATCTCCACTAACCCACTACTCAGAGTTTCAGTCAAATGAGCAAAAATGGACTCCCACGCTCGCCCAGGGATTCAAACAGACCTTCAACAATCTGACACTCAACTTAACCACCAGACAAGCAAACCCATTCTGGTATGAACTTACAAATAATCAAATATAAGTCCACCGCTCCAGTATAAAGCTTTAGTTAGAAAAATACCCAAAATTTTTCAAAGATAAGGCTTGAACTTAAGACCTCTCACACGCATCCAAAACACTTAACCACTGAAGCAAATACATAGTTATGTCAAATTTTCACAAAAGCCAAAACAAGAATTTTGGAGCGTTACATTTTATCATTTTTCAGTTTTAAATTTTTTACCCCCATCAATAATTAAAAAAAATTTTTGGATGAGCAAAATGAAAGTATAAACATGATGTGGCGTGTATAGTTAACCGCCATTAGAGATTTAATGCTTAGATGACGAAAATGAAAGTGCCTTAAAAGTTAAGTGGTAAAATTGTAAGAATTTTATTTTAGTCACCCCAAAATGAAAATGCTCTAAAAATTGGATGACTAACTAATAATTTACCCGTATGATGTAAAGCTTGAATTCATTTCCTGTACCCTTCACCAATTATCATATATATATATATATATATATATATATAAGTTATGAGTAATATTTAGCAAATTAAAAAGAAATTATAGTTTTATTTTTTTTTTAAAAACAAAGAAGCACATTAGCACAAATTATTGAAAGACATGATGATTTTTATAATAAAATTTGTTTATTTTAAAAAAAATTCTTGTATTTTTTTCCAATTGAATTGGTATTCAATTAACTTGTAATACCAATTCACTAAGGGAATTTATAATAACTAGAAATTGTATCACACGTATGTTCTTAAAAATCACGTATTTAAAACACAAGTGTACATTTAAAAATGTCATACAATAAACAACGAAATATACGATTTGAAATTAATTATAATAACACATATGTAATATATAGGAAATTAAAATAATAAAAAATGGTCAATTTTTGTGTAACATTATCAATATAATCTTATCATACGCGTATATGTGTGGACATAATGTATTTAGAACACATATGAGGTTTTAAAAAATAATATCCAATAAACAATAAAACATATTATTTGAAACTAACAATAACATAAAAAGACAAAAGTGCCTAATAATAATATAATTTATTTAAAATATGTAAAATTATTTTAGTAATTTCTTAGACTGAATTGATATCGAGTTAACTCGTGACACGAACTGAGTCACACACTTTAAATAATTATATAGATACTAATCTTATGATACACTTATTATGGGAGAGAAAAAATAAAAAAATATTCAGACAATAAATTTTCTAAAAAGATAATAAATATTAATATGATAATAAAATCATAAATAATTATTTATTTATTTTTAATTAAATTCAATTAACTCCAGATATTAACTTATTCTCAAGAAAATGGATATTTAAAGCTATAAAATGTAATTCGACTTTAAAGACATGTAAACTAGAAAGAAATTCCCCGTTAATGTAAGTCAAAATGTAGGTTAATGTTGTTGGATTTGTTGGAAACTTAATGGTGTTTGGGCCAGTTACAAATGGCCGACAAAGAAATTGTGTAGCTGATGTGGAGCCCTCATGCTATGACAGTGTCATCCTATGTCAGTAAATCCAAACCATTAACACTTATAAATGCTCAATCACATGAAACTTAAAAATATTTTAAAAAATTGTGGATCCGAATATATAATGTCTTTTTCTAGTAAAAACTTATGAATAAGTTGATTGAATCTTAGTTTGATTAGTATGGGTATTGTTATTAATAAAAGAGGACGTGAGTTTGAGTATACTGAAATATATTATTCTCTGATTTATGGGTTAAGAAAGGACTATAAATAACTTTAAATATTATATAATGAAAACAAGTATAATTAAAATTTATAATAAGACTGTTAAAATAATAGATAAATTAAATTTATTTTTTTTTGGGAAAAGGCAGAAAAGCAGCATCAAACATTTAAAATTGGACAACAATAATTAAGGTTGGGCTAATGATTTAATGGGCAGTTAATAGTGTCATCAGATCTCTTTATTTAGATTTCCCTGTCTTGCTTTTCCAATTCTACATTTTCAACAACATGACTTCTAAAGGGATCCATCAACTACTTTTAAACTACATTTAAAGATGGCATGATAAGTGACACATCATTAAATTTTCTTTAGAGTATAGTGTTAAAAAGAAAATTTGTCATATGAATATTGAAATTTGTTATTATATTTTATTTTTATTGATATTTGTTATTGTATCGTGAAAAATGAATAAATTTATTAGTGATTGATTGAATTTTACTATTAAACTTTAAATTTTATTAAATTTTGTCATTAATTTTAATTTTTTTAATTAGAGTTTACTACTCATATTAATTCTTGTGATTTGAAAACATAATTTAATAAAAAAATCTTTCAAAATAGTTAACAATAATTTAATTTATAAATATTAAAATTGTATAAATTAATTTAGGTTTTTACTTAATTAAATAAGTACTTGAAAAATAATATAAAAATAAGTTTATTTTATAAAAAAAAAAACCATTTTACTGATTTTAATATTATATTAATTAACTTACTATTGTTAAATACTGAAATAAAGTATGGAAAAAATTTTATTAAAATTTTCTTCAAAATTATTTGAAGTTCAAATTGAATACTCAATAACAAATTGTTAGAATTAAGTGACCCAAATTCTTATTTAAATAAAATACGATGGAAAATAAAATAAAAGTAAAATCCATATAGAACTAGACTTCTTTTATTTTATTTTAGAATAAGGTTTTTTAAACTTTATTAAACTCCATCTATTTTATATTGATTAGGATAAGGTGTTTCAATCCTACTAGAATATGGCTTTACAAGCCTATAAATAGACATAGTCTATTCCTCTTGTATTGATTCAAATTTTCGACATAGTGAATTTTCTTCTCCTCTGCCCGTGGTTTTTTTCCGAAAGGGTTTCCACGTAAAATTTGTTTGTTCTTTATCTTTATTTATTTATTTTTTCACAAATTGGTATCCGAGCTTTTGGGTTATTCATCTCGATCACGGTAATGGCTTCTTTGAAGTATGAAATTCCGCTGTTGGCAACATCAGATTTGCGTTGTGGCAGATTAAGATGCAAGCAGTTCTTGCACAGATGGATCTGGAGGATGCACTGCTAGGGATAGATAAGATGCCTTTGACATTAACAAATGAAGAGAAGAAGCTTAAGGATCGAAAGGCATTAACACAATTACATCTGCATTTGTCCAACGAAATTTTGCAGGATGTGATGAAAGAGAAGACCGTCGCTGCATTATGGAAGAGGCTAGAACAATTATGTATGTCGAAAACTCTAACAAGCAAGTTGCATATGAAGCAACGTCTTTATGCCCATCGTTTGGAGGAATGTACTTCTGTACACGAACATTTAACAGTGTTTAAAGAAATTCTCTCAAACTTGGAGGCCATGGAGGTTCAGTATGATAAGGAAGATCTAGGGTTGATTCTACTTTGTTCATTACCCCCATCTTATTCAACCTTTAGAGACACGATTTTATATAGCCGCAAGTCTCTCACAGTTGATAAGGTTTATGATTCTTTGACCTCGTATGATAAGATGAAGCATCTTGTAGTTAAACTCGACTCTCAAGGAGAGGGTCTCATTGTTCATGGGAGACAAGATCGGAATGTTGATGATGATCGTGGAAGGACAAAGGAACGGAATCCTCGCGGTAAATCTAAGGGTAGATCAAAGTCTTCAAACAAAGGTAAAACTTGCAACTTCTGCAAGAAAAAAAGGGCACATTAAATCTGAGTGCTACAAGTTACAGAATAAGATTAAAAGGGAGGTTGCAAATCAAAAGGGAAAACAACCAGAAAATTTTGGTGAAGCTGATGTTGTAGAAGACTACAGCGATGGTGAACTTCTAGTCGCTTCTGTCAATGATTCTAAAATAAGCGAGGAGTGGATACTTGATTCAGGCTGCACCTTCTACATGAGTCTCAATCGGGATTGGTTTATAACTTACGAAACAATGTCTGAAGGTGTTGTTTTGATGGGAAATAATGTTTCGTGTAAAATCGCAGGTGTTGGAACAATTAAAGTTAAGATGTTTGATGGAGTTGTCAAAACACTTAGTGATGTACGACATATTCCAGAATTGAAAAGAAATTTAATTTCGTTGAGTACTCTTGATTCAAAAGGGTACAGATACACAGTTGAAAGTGGGGTTTTAAAGATTTCCAAAGGGTCCCTTGTTGTGATGAAAGGGTAGAGAAAGATTGTCAAGTTATATGTTTTGCAGGGCTCTACTGTTACTGGTGATGCAGTTGTCACTTCCTCTTCCTTATCAGATGATGATATTACTAAACTTTGGCATATGCGCCTAGGGCATATGAGTGAAAATGGCATAGCAGAATTGAGCAAAAGAGGACTTCTTGATGGGCAAGGAATTTGCAAACTGAATTTCTATGAGCACTGTGTTTTTGGGAAGCAAAAGAGAGTTCGATTCACTAGAGGAATCCATAACACAAAGGGAACGTTGGAGTATATTCATTCTGATCTGTGGGGGCCATCAAGAGGTCCTTCAAGAGGTGGAGCTAATTATATGCTAACCTTTATTGATGATTTTTCTAGAAAAGTTTGGGCATTCTTCATGAAGCAGAAAAGCGATGTGTTTTCCACATTTAAGTCTTGGAAAATTATGATTGAAAAACAGACGGGAAAACAGATAAAATACCTCCGCACAGACAATGACTTAGAGTTACGTTACGATGAGTTTAATAGATTGTGCAAGTCGAAGGGATCATGAGACACTTGACGATTCGTCATACTCACAAACAAAGCGGCGTTGCGAGCGAATGAACAGAATGATCATGGAGAAGGTTCGATGTATGTTGTCAAATGCCAACTTACCAAAGTCATTTTGGGCGACGTGAATTTCATCGCATGTTTTTTTATCAACCGATCTCCATCCGTTGCCATTGAGAAAAAGACTCCACAAGAGGTATGGTCTGGTAATCCTGCTAATTATTCTGATTTAAAGATTTTTGGGTGTCCTGCATATGCTCATGTTGATAATGGAAAATTAGAACCGAGATACATTAAATGCGTTTTTCTTGGTTATAAAGCTAGTGTAAAAGGGTATAAGTTATGGTGTCCTGAAAATAGAAAAGTTGTGATTAGCAGAGATGTTGTTTTTGATGAAACTGCTATGCTACCTAACTTATCTCTTAAAGACTCTTCCAATAAAGAAAATCAAAAGCAGGTGGAGCATCAGATTAATACAGAGTCAACTCTTCAAGCCAGTACAAAAATTGAGAATAGAGTTGCTTCTTCACAACAATACTCTATCGCCAAAAACATAACTAGAAGAGAAATTAAACCTCCAAAGAAGTATGCTGAGGCTGATCTAGTTGCTTATGCTTTAAATGTGGCTGAAGATATAGATGCGAATCAAGAGCCATCTAATTATTCTGAGGCAGTTAGCTGTGAAGACTCAGAAAAGTGGATGTTTGCTATGCAAGAAGAGATAGAATCACTCCACAAAAACAGAACATGGGACCTTGTGAAACTTCCTAAAGGTAAAACGGTTGTTCGTTGTAAATGAGTGTTTAAAAAGAAAGAAGAGACTCCAAGAGTTGAAGAACCCAGATACAAAGCAAGGCTTATTGCAAAAGGTTACAGTCAAATTCCAGCAGTGGACTTCACATATGTGTTCACCCTAGTTGTTAAGCATAGTTCGATTCGAGCTTTGCTTGGTATTTTGGCCATGCATGATTTGGAGCTTGAGCAGTTAGATGTAAAAACTGTATTTCTGCATGGAGAACTTGATGAGGATATTTACATGCAACAACCAGAGGGTTTTATAGTCTCAGAAAAAGAGGACTATGTTTGCTTGCTGAAAAAGTCCCTTTACGGTTTGAAACAGTCACCAAGACAGTGGTACAATAGGTTTGATTCCTTTATGACTTCTCATGATTTTAAAAGAAGTAGTTTTGACAGTTGTGTTTACTTTAAGAAAAACAGTGATGGTTCTTTTGTGTATCTACTTCTTTATGTTAATGACATGTTGATAGCAGTAAAAGATAAAGGAGAGATAAGAAAGGTCAAAACCCAACTAAGTAAAGAATTTGAGATGAAAGATTTAGGACCAGCAAAGAAGGTACTTGGAATGGAGATTCTCAGAGATAGAAAAACAAGTAAATTGTACCTAAGTCAGAAGGGGTACATTGAGAAAGTTCTTTGCGAGTTCAATATGCAGAGTGCTAAGCTGTTAGTACTCCTTTAGTTGACCATTTCAGACTTTCATCGTTTTGTCTCCACAATCAGATGATGAGATTGAGTACATGTCACATGTTCCATACTCTAGTGCAGTGGGATCTCTCATGTATGCTATGGTTTATTCACGTCCAAATCTATCATATGCATCGATGTCTGATTAGCGATACATGGCAAATCCGGTAAAGAACTTGGAAAGCGATTGATGGATTCTAAGATACTTACGAGGTACTACCGATGTTTGCTTACGATTTCAAGAACTAGAGATGGAGTCATTTGGTATGTTGATCTCGATTTTTCTTTGGAGACCTTGATAAAAGAAGATCTCTCACAAAGTTATGTCTTTACAATCGGAGGTTGTGCAATCGGTTGGAAAGCCACTTTGCAATCTACGATTGCTTTGTCTACTATCGAAAAGTGAGTACATGGCGACATCGAGGCTTGTAAAGAAGCTATTTGGTTGAAGGGACTCTTTAGTGAACTCAATGAAGACCTTCAAATCAAGACAAAGATTTTGTGACAATGAGTGCCATCTTTCTTACAAAAGATCAAATGTTTCATGAGAGAACAAAACACATTGATGTTCGGTATCATTTTGTTCGTGATATTATTGCTCGTGGTGATATTGTTGTGAGCAAAATTAGTACTCATGAAAATCCTGCAGATATGATGACTAAGTCACTTCCTATAACCAAGTTTGAGCATTGCTTAGACTTGGTTGGTGTTCATTGTTGAAGTTAAACCCTTAAGGGGTTATATGGAAGAGGTGGAGAACTTGTTTATTGAAAGTTTACGATGAAGAACTTGTTCATTGAGAATTTGTGTCAAGGTGGAGATTGTTAGAATTAAGTGACTCAAATTCTTATTTAAATAAAATATGATGGAAAATAAAATAAAAGTAAAATCCATATAGAACTAGACTTCTTTTATTTTATTTTAGAATAAGGTTTTTTAAACCTTATTAAACTCCATCTATTTTATATTGATTAGGATAAGGTGTTTGAATCCTACTAGAATATGGCTTTACAAGCCTATAAATAGACATAGTCTATTCTTCTTGTATTGATTCAAATTTTCGACATAGTGAATTTTCTTCTCCTCTGCCCGTGGTTTTTTCCCGAAAGGGTTTCCACGTAAAATTTGTGTGTTTTTTATCTTTATTTTATTTTTTATTTTATTTTATTTTTCACACAAATCTCTATAACAACATTTTATTATAACAGTTAATTTTGTTGTAGAATTAAATTTTCATGTTTTATTTTTACTCTCTATGATAACTTTTCATCTATAACAACAACCACCATAAAATATGACGTACACTCTTTACTAAATCAATTCTCTATGATAACCTCGTCTCCAGTGGCGAATTTAGAGGGGGGTGGCATGAGCCCCGACCCCCTTAAAATGTAAAATTGTTATTTAAGCCTTTATTTTTTTTAAATTTTAAATTAGTAAAGGTAAAATTATACTTTGGCCCCCTAAAATTATAAAAATTTGATTTAATCCTTTAAAAATTATAAAGATGTAGACTATAAAAAATTAAAATTTCATTCGTTCCCCCTAAAAGATTGTTTTGGCTTCGCCCCTTCTCGTCTCATATTTTAGTAAAATTATTCCTATTCCTAAATGAAGTAAAAATAATAAATTTTAGTTAAGATAAATATTTAAATTTTATATTATTTATTAAATAAAAATAATATTTAATAAATAGAATCACATTTGTAAATTTTATTAAAGATGTGTTTTAATTCTCACTAATTAATATATTATAAATTGGAATTTTTAAAAAATTAAAAAAAAATCAAACATGAATGGAATATCAAAAGGATTTTAGATGTTGTTATAGGTGTATAAGAACCAAAATTTTGAGAAACAAATAAAACTATTATAATAAAGAGAATTGATTGTGATTTCATAATTTTAAAACAATTTTAACCATTTTGGGACCAAGATACCTGTTCATAGACATCCTTCACACATACACACACTTTGGGTAGATATTACGTTTCAGTTTTGGGATTCATTTGGTAAAAGGTACAAATAGAATATAGAGAGTGTCAATTCATGATTACTCATCAGAGATTCTCTTACTGGTAATTTGATCAGGTATAGTTTTCAATTTCATCCATCAGATCTCAACGCTACATCCACCACCAAGTTGCTTATTAATCTTTCTTTTTTACATTTTCATCCTTTATCCTCCCATGATGGTAGAAGTCATATTTTTATTCCTGATCAAATAGAGTGTGGTTTTGAACTCAATTTAGACTAAGATAACACATACATGAAGATCTTGTCCTTTTTAGTGCAATGTATGAGCGTTGTTGGGTAACATTTGTAGGTGTCACAAAGCTTACGTTATTTTATAAATTAAATGGAAAATTAATTCCCAATCCAATATTCTTGAACTATTTACTAGTTTTTCTTCGGGTGAACTCGGAGGATGTATTTACTCTTGGCTTTCAATGGTGTGTGTTTGGACAAATATAAATAAAATTCCCAAGGGATTCCAAATAGTAGAAAACAGAACATTTTAGACAAAAAGGACGGTTCGCTTGAAAGATTATCGATAATTATAAAATGAAAGACCACATATATAAATATAAATATATATATATATATTCAGTTCAGCAATGAATAAATGTCTTCAAATGTCTGCATGTCATGCAGATGGGTAAAGCTTTCAACTAATTAGCTAAATCCTTTGGGTTTCCTAAATGGATTAGTGCCAGGGAGAACCCTTTTCATCATGTCTAACCGGATTATATAATTAAAAAAGAAAGAGGGTCAATCAAAGTTTAGGCTCAAATCACCTGACCTCTACGCAGCAATGCTTTTTAATCATCCAACAAAACAACCCCAGCTGCTGCTTCAGGTTTCTCGGTTTCAGTTTCAGTTGCCACACCATCACTTTTGCACTCTTCATTCCCTGTTTCTTCCATTATCACATCATCATTTGTGTTAGTAGTCGTTCCCAAACTTTTTGGGTCTATTTGAGATGAATCTGCCGCATCTGAATCCACTACTCTGCTAACCGGATCCGATCCCAATGACCCTTTTCCAGTTTCTCCACCACCACCAGCAGGTTTCACTGGTTCAGATTCGCTTGGTGAATCCTCCATCTCAATTTCGGTCCCATCAGCAGGCTGTTGGTTAGGTGGTGAAACTGCAGTTGTGCTCTCTGAACCTGCAGCTGTGCCACCTAGAGGCTGCGAGAGTGTGAGAATCCGAGCTATGTCCCCGCAAGTTTCTTCCAACGAAAGGAGGTTCTTCTTCAAATCAACACTTGATTGATTCTCACCCTGATTCTCCTCCAAGATCTTGCATATCTGCAATAAATTGGATAAAATCAAGAAAGCTTCAAAACAGACGCTACAATTTGTGCAACATCCTTTCCACTTGACCCTTGCAAATTCAAGCCCCCTCAAATACAATTATGTACCTTATTGTAATGTTGAGGCAATTCCAATCGATCTGCATCATCATCGCAAGCAGCTGCTGAAATTTCTTCTGAATCTGCACAAGGATAATAAAACCCTAGGAAGAAACTCTTTAACCAACAGAAAACAATCACATAAGGGTGAAGTACGGGTGATAGAGGACCAGATATCTCTTTCTTTTCTTTTCTTTTTTTAACTTTTAGAGCATTAACTATCGATACATAATTGTTCTTTACTCAGACACCAGATCATAAGGAAAGCAAACTACCTATAGTTAAAAAGGAAGAATTAGTCACCAGGATGAATTCATCGTATCTTGTATATGACAATGGTACTCATGATAATAATCTCTGATATATGGTATGTAGGTAAGAATTTTTCTCAACGAGTTTTATTTTTGAAGAAATTATGGCTTACCGATAACTTCTATTAAAGGTAACGCGTCAATCACTTTCGAAGGCATCTCTTTTGAGCTTGCACTTGGCATGCTAGCAACCTTTTGTGCATTGTCTGGCTCTTCACTTGTCACCTCATTTGCTTTTAATTCACCCTAAGAGAAAATTATGGATGAGAACATACTGTAAGTCCACGATCATCTTCAAGTTAATAATAGATTCAACATGAAAGGAGGAGTCCATGGTACAAGAACTATAAGATAGTAGTATGCACAGCCAACAATTGGACAACCAAATGGATTGTCTTCAAATAAATTATGAAAAGCCTTGCAACCTTGGAACACATAAAAAGGACTTGTAAAATGATCTTAAAATACTGACAGCAGTGCAAGAAGTCAAGCTATAATTTACCAGAACACACTGCATCAGCATAATTGTACAAGCAGCACTAGAGATTACTAATGTACCTGATGAATGACATGCCGAAGTTTTAATTTCAATTTCAAACAAAATCCCACTTTCAAACTTCAAAGCTCCAAATAAATGTCGCATTCCAAAAACCCCATAAATATAACAAAACTCTTTTTATCATGTTTTTTAATGATCATTCGGAAATGACTTCTCAAAATTCAAAATCAACAATCAGTTCAACAGTGAAAAAAAAATAAACACACACTACTGGAGTAAAAATTTGGACTCGTTCCTAGACTCATATTATCATAAGAAAATATGCCAAGGCACCAAACGAAATCCTTGAATGTGTCGGCACTACTTTTCAAGTGAAAAAAACGGTGTAATTAAAAACAGTTCCTCTACCCAAAAACCCACCTCCTCCATCTAATAAATAGATAAATAAAAGCTAACATATTTCTCTGTTGACTTGGTAGCATTCCTTTTTAATTTTTACTTTTCCTCTTGAAGGCAATATGATATACCTTTCTCCTCTCTTATTAAAACTAAGTCAAAAACTATATAACGCACTACAAGCTTAAAGTTCATAATAATTGCTTAGGCCAGAACTTCTAACCAGGTATTATATCTCGAGCCAGACAATGCCATTGTTCCAAGAGAAGCATTCAACTTACATAGTATTCTTTCTGATACTCAGCATTGAGCCCTTTTTCCAAGAGAAGCACCCTTTTCTTGACATATTCAACCTGCCTTCTCTGCATATCTCTAAAATGATACAAAATGGAAGGATCCTGGTATACTTGTGCTTGGTTTCCAGCATCAGTAGCTCCCTGGCCTACCTCACCTCCTACATCATTCCCAGATCCATTTCCCCGAGTCTGGTTTCCAGTTGATTCTATATTGGCCACATTAACACCATATTGCACTTGAGAACCAGCTTGCCCTGGAACAGGAAGATTTATAAAGGGAAGATTCAGCTCTTGACAAATGACCTCCTGAATCCTCAATTCTTTATCATCAACAATAGCCTGCCATCTTCCATATCCATGCCTAACGATCAAATAAGCAAATGGTAAGTAACAAAACATTAATATGATGGCCAGTTCAGATCTTGACTCATAGCTGCATAAGAATCACATTACAGTAGATAAAGAAAGAGCCTAATATATCATACATAAATTTTATATGCTCTCATGCTTATCATGAATGTATGCAAATTATCAATCAATAACTTGGACAGATGTCCTTGATTACCTTCTTACACCAAAAGTAAGATACAAAGGAGGAAGCAACTAGCAACGAAACATAAAAACACTAGTCCCAGCAAGCTAAATGAAGAAATGTAGCTCCCGAGATATCTTATTATGCGGACATAGAAATATCTAACTTAATGTTGTTCACATGCTTTACTTTTTTTAACATCTAAGATCTCCCTACCATAAACTACATACAGTGTAGTCACACCATGCAGAGGGCTCACTACGGATAGAGCACATCCATCCAAACTCCAAAATTATCTAGGTCAGAGTTAGATTGTCAACAAAAAGGTATTCCTGGGGCGTCATAGGCATCAGGGTAGGCATCAGGATACCCAATTTCATGAGCTTCAAGAGTACAAAAAACAGGCCACAAATTTGTCAACAGAGCGTGATTTATTCCAGAGGAGGATGCACTTTCAAAATTGCACCTCCACAATTAAAAGACCTTTGAGAAATATTGACAGTCAAAAAATATAATTCTTCTCATTGTCCAGTCACTAATATTTCATCAACTACAAGAAAGGAAAAGGAAAAAGAAAAGAACATAGGAAATATAGGTGCAGCCATTCAGTGTATGTCCAAGAACTTCAGAGATACGTACTTTAGAACTGCACTCAGTAACAACAAATCATGTTCCTCTTTCCAAAATTTCCCACCCTTTAATGTTGGATAGCGCATGATAATATCATCGGTAAAAAGGCGGGTCCCAGGATGTTCTGATGCAGTCTTCACCTGTTATTTCAAATATAACAATATAAAATATTCAACGGACCTATCTCATGGGTAATTTAACTAAAATTACTTTCATATTTTCTATATTGTTTTAGTTTCCCAAAGCACTAAAAAGTATCCTTAAAAATGCACAAGGACATTTTATAATTCAACATGATGAGTTAAAAAATTAATCTCTCTCTAAGAATCAAACTCCAAGAATCCAAATTGGCATGCTCACCTTGTTGCTTACTAAAAGCAGGACAGCTATCCTAACTAGTACATCTTGAATTCTGAGACCTTCTTTGGGAACACCATCTACAGCCAAAGAAATATGTCGTAGATCAAAAGCCAAACACCCAGGGAAGAATCCAAAACTTGAAGTACCAAAAAATAAAAAGAAAGAAAGAAAAAGAATGCCATGCAGCATTGATCAATCACCTGAAAATGTTGGAGATTCGGTTATATCTTCAGAAATATGTGACAAGAAAAGAACACCATAACTGAAAATAAGATAGGAAAAAAAAAAGACCATAAATTAACACTTTATACTGTTGTGCTCTCAACATGCAGTAAGTACAACAGGAGAATAAAATCTGCACAAGTAAATTGCAATAACAGACATCAAGACTGGCATTAGAAGAGAATTTGATCAAGAAGGCATAAAGTGTATTCTCATTAGCATGAATTCAAACCACCTCCCAGTATACGGCGCACCAACTGATGGGAAATTAAAAACTCCTCAACCATATTTTATATGCATTCCAATCACACATGCACGCAGACCATTCAAACCCAACAGAAAATGTCGCCACTAGGAAAATAATAGCTAACACTTAACTATCAAATGTTTAAAACATATACAATATACATACTCTGGCAAGAAATAAACAAATAAGGAAAAGCCACTTTGCATACTCTTTTATTTCTTCATATGTCTTCTGCTTTAAACGAGGTGTAAACTCCTTCCAATCAAAGTCCCCAACCCCAAACCTGACGCAATATAAAATATACCAATCAAAATAACATGATGGGGCATGGAATATTAAGGGAAATTAACTCAATCAAATAGCACATAAAACAATCAACAAAAAATTGACCTCATCAATATCTGTACAAATGCAGCCCTCTGACTCTGATTGAAACCAAGCACCCTAAATGACTTTCCTTCACCTTCCATTAGAGGAATTGGCTCCGTACTATCCACTGCAATGATTAGAAATTAGACAAATTATCACAACCATATGAATAATTTATGGCCGTTGAAGCATTAACACCCTTTAAGGACAGGCAAAACATACCACGATTCCTCTTCCTGTAAGGCCTCCTACCAGATTGAGTTCCAGATGAAGTTGTATCACCATCAGTCAGTTCAGCTTCAAAGTTATCGTCCTCACCATCAGAGCTTACATCTTCCAAACCAGCAAGGTCATCTTCTTCAACAGATACCATCTGTAGAAATTTAAAGAGCAAAAGTCTTGGCAAAAAGAACAGAAAATAAATCTTCCGAAAGATTTACGCTAGGAAATTAGTAAGTACCATGGCAATATTTTGTAACCAGAAAATCAATAAGCGGAGTGGACTTATGATGACTCATGAGACACCTCAAATAAACCAATATCTGACTTGATCTAATTTTGAGTTTTGTCATTATGGCATAATACATACCTGCTTACGGCTTCTCTTTCCTTTTCCCAGAGCATTGAACTCCTCAACTTTATGAACTTCATATCGGTCTCGTAACAACTCTTCCCAGTAACTTGTTCTTTCAGAATTATTCATGGTATTTTTATCCTCCACGGCCACTTTTTGAGCTTCTTCCTCCACAACAGTTTCTGCTTCGTCCTTATATTCAAAATTAGCTACCTGCAGAAAAGAACAGTAGTTATTTAGAGATGTGAGTCTAAAAGGCTGTGACTTCATTTGATTCAACAAACTTGCAACACCAAATATATATTGTCGGCAGCATACATGGTAAAGTTCTCTATTTGGCAGGTACATTCACACACACAGACCAAGAATGTCAATTACCTAATGATAGGTCAGACTTGCTCAGAACTTTTACCATTTTTTACCTCATACCTATCACTGTTTTAAATGCCATTCATTGAAAATGGCCAAAAATGGATACTCTAAATCCAAACCAGGATACGCCCATTTCTTAGTAATGAACTGTCTACAAAGAAAAAAACAAGAAATACCCAATGCTTACGTCAGCTTCCATTTTTCCATTGGAACAGATTACGCCCAACAATCCATGTAACTGACCTTCAAAACTATATTGCTCTTTTCAAATGATGCTGTATGTAACGCAAATACTGACAGATGGTTACCCTGACATAACTGGACCCATGGAGAAATAAACAGCCTTACATATATGGCACGAATATGGTGTTACTTACTGAACTTGCCTGTATTTAAGAAATCAAACATTTGAAAAGAGCAATTGAGTTCTGACAGATGATTACCCTAACATAACTGGGCCAATACAGGAATAAACGGCCTTAACTATTTGGCAAAGACTATGATGGGGGTATTGATTAATTCCAAGCGAAAGAAGTCTCATCAAAGTAAAATACCTTAGACAATTAATTGACCAATCTAACCACTCAAATCCAACACTGAAACCTTCAAGAGCGCAGTATCATTTCTCTGAATGTTCTATTAGTCGAGATATTATGCTAAATAAAACACCATAAAAGGCAGACTCTACAATTACTAAGGATGGGTTTGGGGCGGCGGTGAGGTGCGGTGCGGTGCGTTTAGCTTACTTTTTGTCTCACGCTACAGTATCTAATCTCACCGCCACCGCTTTTTTTACACTAACCGCAAGTAAACGCACCGCCCATCCAAACTCACCCTAAATTTGGGCACTCCAAAAAAAAAATCAATATATTAGGGATGCACACAGATGAAAATTCTATTCTTTCTTCCAAAAAAATGTAAATTTTAAATGTGCTAGATTTGGAATTTTAATGATGAGAATTTCAGTAAACGAAAATCAATTAGCAACATGTATCGGATCATATTAGTGTCAAGCCTAAAGTCGGTTATTCAAGATGCAGTAAGCCATAATAGTTCATCAGCCAGTAAAAGAAGAATACATAACCAATAAGTAAAAGCTAAACTAAAACAAGATATAAAAATAGACAAAACCTTGAATGCCTTCAAAAATCCATCCTCCTCTTCATCATCCACTGAGGCCTCTTCATCCCCAACCTGTTCACGATCAAGTAATCTATCGAAATGGAAAACAAAACCAAAAAATTAACTTTATATCTGCAGAGGCCATACATCAATCAAGTTGTAGCAACAATAGTGAATAATAGGTTACCTATCAATAGCAGCAGCATCATAATGAATTTGGCGGGACTTTCCTGCTTCATCATTTTCATCAGCAAATAGTTCCTTTGAGCCATATCTGATGATATCATCTAACTCTTCCTAAAGTAAATAATAACAAATTAAAACTGTAGCTAAATAATTGCAACCTTTTCTTTCCAGAGAGGAAGCAAGATCTGACCATAAACTCTATGTTAACCTAACATCTACCAATAGACACCAAAAAATTAGACTTCCAAGTTCCATTCAATAGAACAAGTATGAGAAACAGAGGGCTAAAACTTCAAGAAGTCACTCCACACGGACAATTAGCAAGGGCAGCCAAGGACAAATGCATTTCCATAATTGGTTAGGATATCAAACTTCAACCATGTTGTCATTCTTCAACAATCTGTTCATTTAGGGTTCTTCTAATTTTTCTTCTAAAACCCAGTTTATTCCAACAAAATTCTATAGGGACAAATCCCAAAACTACACATGAACTTTAATCCAATACACAACAAAATATAGGAATTCTGATTTGGTGCAATTATGTACCTGAAACTCTGATTTTGATTTATTTTTCACATACCACTCACACTACACCTACTAGGCACAATTTTAAATTTACTTACTGCATACACACAAAAAATATTTATGCAACACAAAAAGAGCTGGATATATTCGATTTTCTATTGTGTACAATTTGAACCAAAATCGAATTTGATATTTAGAATTGAACCAAAATCAAAGTTTCACGTGTACAATTGCATCAAATCAAAGTTCCCATATTCCATAGCACATTGGACCAAAGCTCATGTGCAGTTTTGAGATTTACTACAATAATATATGAAAATACCATTTAGAGCCTGGTAAGTTATATCTTTCTTAAACCATGTAACCATTATAACCTCATACCCAGCCCACAAATTAGTTAATTTCTATATCCTTTTATAAACTGCTATGTGATAAAAAAAATACCTGATTAATATTTTGAGCTTTTAGCCTCCCAACAACAAGATGCTCCAAAACCATTTTCTTCTTAGTCATCTGCATCATCCTTTCTTCAATGGATCCTCGAGTTATGAGCCGATAAATCATCACCTACAACACAGATTAAACTCTTTATAGGAAAAAATAAAAATGAGAGAGAATGGCTTTCCTTACAAAATCAAGGAATCAACTTGCACCTTATTCATTTGGCCGAGTCGATGAGCTCTTGCCATTGCTTGTAAATCAGCATGAGGATTCCAATCACTGTAGAGGCATCACCCATATTTTCACTTTTCACTTAAACAAATACCAAAGGGAGCATGTAATATCCCTAAACCTAAACCTCAAAATAATATACAAATAGGTAACAAAAATAGAAGTCATCAAAAGGAGGTTTCAACATCATATCAGAGAACTAGTAATAGTTCATCATATTATAGTCCTTATATCATTCGCTCTATAATACCAGAAACCTAATATGCTGCCACATAGACAATATCAGATTTCTGGTCCTTATACCATTCGGGTAGTGATTACAACACAATGTGCAACATACTGAATTGCTACAACTTTTACATCAAATTCTGGAATTAAGTGCTTTCATCTTCGCGATCTTTATCCATCATCCATGAAAACACTTTCTTACTGCTTTATGCTCAAATCCCAATTCACACACTAGTTTATCTTAACCAGCAGTCAAGATTTACCCTACTTAAATGAAACAAAGCATAAAACTAAACCAATCGACAATTATGGAAAAAAGCATTTCCATTGGATAAATCTCCCACTACAAACAAATAAACAAAAAAGGAAAGGATATATAAGAGGGTAATTGCTAGACCTGTCATAAATGATAACTGTATCGGCAGTTGCAAGATTTATACCCAAGCCACCAGCTCTAGTAGAAAGCAAAAAGCAAAACCGAGAAGAATTTTTGGCATTAAATCGGTCTATGCGTATCTGCCTCTCAGCTCCACCAACCTTTCCATCTATCCGTTCATATTGCCAGTTCTGTAAAATATACAAGGGGCAACAAGATAATAAGTAAAATTTCTTCATTTACCAGCTAACCAACTATTTAACCATAAAAACATCATGCTAATGCAGATATTAACACCTTGTAAGTACAGTAATCCTCTAGTAAGTCCAACATGTGCTGGAATTGCGAATATATAAGAACTCTATGTCCCTGCTCTTTAAGCTTTACCATCATCTTGTCCAATAGTTGCAATTTCCCAGAAGACTCCAGGAGCTGTCTGTAGAGCCATACAGAAAAGGTAGAAGCAGAAGACAGGCATTTAATGGCTCAATACAAAATATTTTGACTGTCTAAAACAGATATAGCATATAAAAGAATAGTTTCAATTGTAGATTAAGATGAAAAAATTCGACAAAATTGATAATACATAGAAATTTTAGCCAAAAAACATGAATAAAACTTTACTCATAGAAATTTTAGCCAAAAAACATGAATAAAACTTTACTTGTGAGCTTCATTCGCATCTTCGATAACTGGTTCAACCCCTTCCAACATATAAGGATGACAGCATAACTTCCGCAACTCCATAACCACATTGATTAGAGATATCTAATCCAGGAAAAACATATGTCAGCTAAGTAGTAGGGCAATGCACCCTACTAGCAAAGGGATGCGGGAAAGTGGAGACTTATTTCATTAAAACAAGTGAGCCTACTTGTGCACCACCGCGTCGGGTAAGTATTTGATAGTTGCGAGTCAGAATTGCCTTGTAATATTCTTTCTGCTTGCTACTTAATTCAACACGTAAAATGAGTTCTTTTTTTGGAGGAAGTTTCTTCATGACATCCTTCTTCACTCCTGCATTCATAAACAATCAGCTAAAGCAAGTCCACAAGAATAAAAATATTTATTCCCTATAAAACCAAAGCAACTGAGTCATAAAAATAATTTTTAAAAATGAACCAAGGTGAGAGCCTGCATTGCTTTGCAGGAGCAGGCGTTGAACAAATAATAATGTTATCCACAAGATACGAGGGTATTGAATCAAAGCCACAACAACATAGACTACATTCTTCAGACAAGTTAAAACAAAGAAGTAACTAAGCAAGAGAATAGTGCATAAGATCCTATGTAGTAAGATATTTACTTCTAAGGAGATGTGGCGCCAACATTGTATGCAGCCTGGAAATCTGCTCCTCCTGACTAATATCCTTAAATTCCTCCTGGAACTCCTCCAGACTTCCAAACTACACATAGGTGAACCAAAAAAATGTTTTAGAAAATACTCAAAAATCTATAAAATCTTCCTGCAACTCTCCTTTATTAAAAATCCATATTCCATAGAAGTAAATTGATACTAACCTTTCCAGCATCAAGAAAGTGCATTAGCATGAAAAGTTCATCCAGATTGTTCTAAAACCAAACAGATTCCACGAGTAAGTCATAAATCATAATATTAAACATACAGAAGTATGTGTGTATGCATATTCTGAGATAATCACAAAACAAAGACAAACTGAAATAATCATAAAACGTTTAGAACCAGCAACCACAAAGCTAGAACCAGAACAAACTTCGTAAGCTTCTTGCATCCTTGAGAAAGAATTGAAGAGCAAGTACAATATAAACAGAAACAATGCTATTTAAGGAACTTCTTAATACGAACCTTTTAAATCAATTTATCTAAAAACAAATACAAGACACTACAGGCGTATTTTAATCATAAAAGCAACAGCCCTTAAAAAAGTGGCATATGCAGCCTGACTTTATTTCTTAACATCAATTGTTTAAATTAGAAATTTTTCTCTGATAAGAATTTAATGGCTTTTTAGATAAGAAGATAATCAGAAAATAAAAGAGATAAATAAATAAAAAGCTTGGAAAGCAGCATTCGTCTTGAGATATCAAAAGAATTATGTAGCAAAATATGGTATGAAAAGAATAACATGCAAATAATTGTGCCACTGCTGGAAAGCAAGTCATAAGTCATTGGACAAATTTCAATGCTATTTGCGATAGCTTTCAAGATCTCCAATGAAATACCAAAAACAAAGAACAAACCTGAAGAGGAGTTCCAGTCAAAAGAGTACGGTGGAAAGTGGTATACTGCTTCAATGAAAGAAACAACTTTGAATCCTTATTCTTAAGCCGATGTCCTTCATCAACGATCTACACAATGGATCATGTATGATCAAAAACTCACACAAGAACTACCAAACAGGCTCAATGAGCAAAAAGATTTACCATGCACTCCCACATTATTGGCTTCAATGATGCTGTGTCCAAGTTAATCATCTCATATGATGTTAAAAGAACATCAAATTTTATCCTATCTTGCTTGCTTTCACTAACGATATGGCCAGATTTCTTTTTTTTGATCTTCTTATGACTCTTTTTAGGATGATAAAATTCATACTCCCTTATTACTGCACGAGCTTGAGCAGAGCCTACATACATAACCTGCATCATGGTATTCACAATCAAATAACATTTATTGGGAATCATAACATGTAATTTTATATTTTTCAAGTACATACAACATTCATTTGGGGAGCCCATGTTGCAAACTCCCGTTCCCAGTTCCGTAATGTTGATAGTGGTGCTACAACCAAATGAGGAGCAATGTTATCTTCAAAAAGAGATGCTAAAAAAGCAATACTCTGGATTGTTTTACCTGCACACAAACAAGACAGAAAATTTGCAACCCATTATATAAGCTACTCAAATTCCTTCAAAAAGCAACCTGTTTTCAAACAGGACTTACCAAGACCCATTTCATCAGCAAGAATTACATGTGTTTGTTTGGACCAAGAAAATCGCAAGAAGTTCAACCCTTCAAGCTGGTAAGGGTGCAGCGTTCCTAGAATTCCAGGAAAATGCTGTCAGCAATTAATAATGACTGAGTATGTGTGAGCCTACTCAGACAAGTGCCAGATTGCAGGGAAAAAGCATTAGAATGTACCTCCAGTAAGAAAATCAGGACTCTGTTCGTACTGCTGAAATTCCTTTGATTTTTTCTTGGACTCAACAGCATCTCGAAGGCTGCATTTTTGCTTAGCAGATTTACGAGATCTGGACCTAATTTTATTGAATTTCTCAATTTCAGGTTGAAATGCAGATATGTCTGATTCGAACTCCCAATAACATTCATCATAAGATAGTTCTTTATACTTAACAAGGTACTCCTTCTCATCCTCGTCTCCCCTAAAGAAGTCAGCATGCATAATAGACATACATTAGCTACTGAACCAGAAACCAAAGCTCAAAACAGCACACAAAAATACCAAGCCAGATTCACAAACAGTAAGTAAATCAATATTCAGAACTTGGATGATAATGTACATGAGGGTGATTATTGAAATCAAATGATAAAAATCAAGGACATAGAACTATGATTTAAATGTATAATATGCATATGTGTATATACATATAATAAAGTTATTAGATAGGTGAACCTGCAAGCAAGAATTCGATCAACTGTTGTCCACTCAGGTCTAATGGCAACAAAGTCATCTTCATTGCTATTCTTTGATGCCATTTGTCGATGGAAGTTGTTCACCTTAGTCCTTAAACGAGGATTGGACTTGAAAGCTTTTAGGAACTCCTTCTCAGGTACCCTAACACAGCCAAGTAAATATATAGTTAATGTTTGCTAAAAACATTATTATAAACATAATTAACCAGAAAATTACCAAGTGCAATGCAAATAAGATAACCCCTTCCACTTTACAAGATACTGTTTCACAAATATTTGCTTTGAACCCAACTTGGAAGCATCATTGTCATCAGCCACAGTAGGACGCATTTCGCAATCCAATATCTTTTCAATGTCATTCAGAGGGCTAACCTGCAAGAGAAAAAAGGTAATTCTAAGCTGCTGTGTATCCAATATATAGAGGTATTCGCAATATCAGAAAACACTATTTAATCATACACATTCAGGGCATCTCCAGTTGTTAGGAAGAGGAGGAGCTTTCAATGGAGGAAGTAAACACTTTGGGTGGTATGCATAAGTACATGTTGCACAATTCAAGAGATTCTCAGTCTCTCCACAAGCTTGGCATGAGTTTTCTTTCTGTGATTTTAATCATTAAAAGTGGTAAGTGGAAAGTAAAAATAATAATAATAACAACAACAACCATCTGAATGTTCCATATCTAAATTAGAATGAACAAAAACACAAACTAAAGAAAGTAACAGAATGTCAACATTGTTCTCTGCAATTGAGAGTCAGCGCTTTTCACAACATAGACTATATAAAGCTTAAATCTGGTACAATATGGAAAGGAAGAAAAGTCATCCTAATTAGAGGCAATTCTTTTATTGGAAACATAAAAGCTAATATCACAGAAGCAAAAAGAGGCTAACCGCATCATCCCTGACTATCCTTTCTAACTTCTCTTCAGTTTTACCAGATTTTCTGGACACAAAATCTGCATCATCATCTGATTCATCCAAATTGTAAATTGGCTTTCGATCTGATCTATCCCGGAGCCTCTCAACCAAGCTACTCATCTTCTGCAAAAAAGACAATATATATGTATTTTGAAGACTTTAAAGTAGCAAGACTACTCTTCACCTACATAACTTGTGCACTGCTGTTGAATGAATTAAACAATAAAAACAGAAATTACTAAAATTCACAAGAAAGCATCAAACCCAATCTAAAACAAAAACATGCGGCTTATTCAAAAACTACATAAGCGATAGAAGGATTGTAGTCTTTTCCCCACATTTATTATTGAGATGTTATAATATCAATTAATTTAAGCATATCTAAAACAACAAATTCTTGTGTTTCCTTCTTTTACCTTGCAGTACCAAAGCTAGCACCCACTTTTACAAGTTAACCAAAGGAAATCAAGGTCTAAATTTTACCATAAGCAAAATGCCAGATACGGCAAAATTGCAGTCAAAGATTCTGAATGCAATGAATTTGCACTCATTACAAAACTAGGTTTCTACCTTCTTTACAGAGAATTTACACTCAATTGCAACTTTAAGTTATAAACGCAAGGCCAACCTAAGCCTTGCTGTCACTTGAAGATCCTTTCTCTCTTCAGCTTATGAATACTTTATGATCTTTGATTATTCTAATGGTCTCAATCACGTTTTAGTATCAATTATCAGCTTGTGGTATCTTACAGGTACCTGGCACCTTAGTCATTACAAAGAAGAAATGAAGAATAAGTTTCGAAGACTCAAGGAAACTGCAAAATCTTGAAGATCTTAGTCAATCATGTCACATTTAATATAGCTTCATGCATATCAAATGAACTTCAAAGAGAGAACAATTGTAAGAAAGACCAGAAAAAAAGTTTAAAAAAACAAGAAGAAATAAATAACATTGTGAATTACCATATTGAAGATATGTCAAGATTAAAAAAAAAAAAAAAAAACTACCTCCAGATTTTTTAAATACCAAAAAGTTCTTCCAGACTATTTCTTTCCCAATAAGTTTTCACCAAGAATAAAATTAGATAACTCACATTCAATTAGATTTTGAGACTCAAAATCTTTTTTGAGAAAAAGGTTTCCAGCAAAAATTCTAAGTTCAGTGGCCTTCATCAAATTGGAAGTACTCTTCTGTTTGCCAAAAATTTCAGATAATCTGACATTATGTTGATGCAAAGAAGTGGTTTTTTTTTATATATCTTTGAAATGCCAAAAAAAGGCTAATAAAGTCCTCATATTATGATACCTGTGCACCACAGAGGTGCTAATATCCACACGGAATTATGCAACTAACTACATACAACTTAATTATCATTTTCAATGCATAAGAGACCTATCTTACTCAAACTTGAGTCTGAGTATCAGATACGGGTATACACCTGGCACAAACATGTTCAGTTTTTTCTACGGCTTTCCACGTTTTTGGAGCTTCATCTCCCCATAACCATGCCCTGGAATGTGTCGGACATGGGTATTCAGTACTTCAAGCAAAATGAAGGGCCAGAGCTACATAGTGAGAGATATACACTTTTGGCTACTGCCATACCTACAGTTGCACTGGCAGCGATAATATGAATGGATCTCAAACAACATGCAAAACAATGTGAAAATCCTAACACGCTTTACACGAGAATTATTTCGATGAAGACAAAAATCCATAGGGGCAAAAAGTGCAAATATTTATCAAAGTGAGGGGTGAAATTATGAAGAAACACAATTTAGTCAATAAATTCAACCGACATGGATTTGAGCAGCATATTGTTTCTTTAAATCTACTTCTATATATAATTTTTCTTTACCGATCTAAGTACTTCCATAAATAGGAAAACTTCCAGCTCGAAAAAAAAAAAAAGAGCACACACAACCTTTCATTTAAAACGTGAAACACGTGCTTAAGATGAAATTGATAAAAGGAGTAATTGCTCCCCGCCAACCCACATACGAAAAGAATGGCAAACCACAAATTAACATAACGGTCGTTCATGTTCCCTGTCTCATTGTTCATTAAATTAAAAGTGTTCCATGCAAAAAATGGGCATGCATAAAATGGGCATGCACGTCAAACAAAAATGCAGGGACCATACTTCATAAGTGTATTAACTCTCAATAGATCATGATTGTACAAGTTTGTCCAATCATCACAGCCACCTTTACCTAGCACAGGAAACATTGAATAATAAAATAACCTAACAAGCAGAGCTTTCTGCAGCAAATACTACAGGACGACGAAGGAAATGATCAAGGAGAAGAATCAGTCAGATCACGATGAAAAACAGTTTAAGTCAATAAACCGGCATGTAGTTTAAATCCAAAAGTGACAAGACACCCTGGAAAACCTAATTGGATAATGGCACGATAAAAAAACTGAGAACAACAATTAAATGGACAGGAGAAGGAAGGAAAACATGCATAGTGACAACATGCAACGACATAGACTAACTCAGAGCTCCAAATAGATGTTCATAAAGGGGAGATTATAGTTAAAATTTACCCTAGGCGCGGAAGCTTAATGCATATCCACCAGCAAACAGCTATAAACTAAAGGTTCCATACCTGTTTCTTAAACTGATCCATAACTTTGAACCAAATTTAGCTCCAAGCACAAGAAAGCTAGGCATACACTTACATATATTCATATCTTTAACAAATAAAAGAAATAAGAAATGACCTAATTATCAACCCTAAAAAAGAACTTCCAAGCTGACAAGTAAACAAAGTACCAAAAATTAAAGAAAGCATATCTAAGTAAAAAAAAAAAATCTCAATAGACACACAAAATTCCGTGCAAAAATAAACATTCCCCACTTACAGACCTCGTCGAAGTTAAAATTAAAACCTCAAATCCCAACATTCTTCGGCACTAGAATCTAAGAACTGAAATTTCAAACGTTAAAACAAATGTACAACGTAGGCATAGAGAATTACCGAAAATTAAGGGATCTGAACTCCCTTCAAGTACGTTGAAGTAGCGCCAGACCCTAGAACCGGAGAGACGGTGGTGGACCGGGGTTGGGGGCAAGAGGAAAGTAACGATAAAAAAAATCACCGATACAGTGCAAAAAAAAATTAACTTGAACCGCCGGTTTTTATTGGGGCTATGAAGTGACGTAATTACTATGAGGTGCATGATAATATTGATTATTAGGATGGGTATTATTGTCCTTTAATTTGCAATTTACAGGCTGTAAATGACATTTGAGAGGACGTATATGGCAAATTTTATACAGGCATGCGTTATGTTTTTCTTTTTCGGTAATTAAGGGCAACAAATTGGTATGGGTATTATAGTCTTTTCACTTGAGGATCTATATTTTTTAAATCAAAATTTAGTGTCAAATGCACTTTTTTCTCGTCATTTGAATTTATTTAATACATACAAATATAATTTTAATAATTATTTTTAAAATTTTTATTAAATGATTTTTCAGTAGTATATTCCTAATTTTTATAATATTAATCTCATTATAATTTTTAATTATAACCTCTTCCCATTCAAGACATTTGAACTCACAACTTCCTACACTAATAACAATATCGATGCCAATCCAGCTAAAACTTAATCAATAAATTTATATTTTTTAAATACTTTTAAATACATATAACTAATCTCAAAGTAATTTATATATGCATATATATATATACCTCACAATGTAGACACAAATATACACATATTGAACTTTTAAAATTTATTTATATAGGTTTTATTAGAAAAACAAATGATAAAAATAACATATTTTGAAATGTAATAATATTTCCTTCTTTCGATGGATGAGTTGCACTCGCGGCTTTAGAGTATTTGAGCTGACATTCTCTCTATCTAATCTTGAACTTCTTCATTTTACTTAAGCTAACATTATGTTCGTCTGATCTCATTATACATTACGAGCTTTTATCTGAATGTCAGACACAGGAAAAGATGAAAATTTTGATTTACATTGTTCTACAGAGCTATACTATTGAGTGTAATAGTTAAGGAAATGTTAGCTGTTAAGAACCTAATTGAAATGACTTGGGTGGAATTGAAGGCCTTTGCCTATATGGGAATGAAACCGACACACACTTGCCTTTCATGCACATTAAAGAAGATATCACCCTGGATATTTCGAGGTCATAATTGATTGTAGTAGTATTTTAGGAAGAACAGGTGTAAGAAAAATGCACAAAAAGATATGACACTTGATAACTTCAGCGATTAGTTTTTCCTTGTATGGATGCTTTGATAAGATGAAGCCACCATATCAACCAAGGCTGTATTGCACAATGCGTTCCGATCTGGTAGAGGCGTTACGAGCTTTTCCTTATAAGCATGCCTTGATTCGCCGAACTTACCAGATCCAATCATCCAGCGCAACAGAGCCTGTATTGCATGAGGCATTTCAATACGGTACAGGTGTTGCATGTGTTTTCCTTAAAAGCATGCTTTGGTATGCTAAACCTACTGGATTTGGTGCAATAGAGACTATATTGCATGATGCATTCCGAGCCGATGCATGTCTTGCAGGCCTTTCATTATTAAGCATGTATCCGATGATGCATTCCGAGCTGGTACACGCCTTGTAAGCTTTTCCTTGTAAAGATGCCTGATTTGCATAACCTACCAATCCAATGCAACAAAGTTTGTAAAACACACACTTAAAGGGTTACCCCCACACATCAAGTCCGGCTAATCGTGAACGAGTACACAATTTCAAGTGTTACTGTTGTAAGAACCAAATCATGCACATTGATATTAACAAGTTCTTAGAAAAAGAGCTTTCAGGATAATATAATACAATACCACCCTATGCAACATCTATGAACTCGAATGCAGAAATCCGAGTCCATCATCACTACTAACTCCCACATCTTCCAGAACAAATTCAAGACATAAAGTCTCCAAAAGAGATACCAATTTCCAATTGAGGACTTCCAAAGAGAAGTATAATGCCATACAGAAATAATACTCTTACAACAACAAAAGCTATCTATGGCTAAACCGCTGCACATGTTATAATCATCTAAATAAAACGATTAAACAAGCTGTTAAAATGATAAGATGGTAATTGTTACAATTATTATTGAAACACTAACTGCATAATTTACACTGGACTTCAACTTGAACACCAGTTAAAGGTTTTAGTTACAATGCAAGCAAAAGAGAAAAAAGTCACAACTAAATCAACAATCTTTCTTCTTTGGCCAATGTATACAAATAAAATTAAGTCACACACACTTAGTAGTCTACATCCTTTTTCCCAATTATTTTTCTCTTTTAATCCGAATTCTGCCCGCCCTCGACCTCTAAGCCATACAGTACACCTGCATATTTCTGTACTGATTTGAAAAAGTTATCCCTCAACTTCCTAAATGTGCATGATGTGAGCAAACTATCCGAACCAGCTTGATGGCATACACCAACTCTTTCCACTTCTAACAACTCGGCCAGCTTGTTTAAACCACCATGTAGGCCATTGCAGAACTTCATCATATGTTTGATATCGTATACCATCGGAAAATACATTTTGATCAAATTGAAGAAGCCAGTTTGAGTATCGGGCAAACTCCTGCAGGTCAAAAGTTTAAGCAAATATCCGAAATCATATCCGCTATGAAAAGTGACCCAATGCACATCATCATTCAACACAATCCCGGACGACATCAAAAGCTCACCGAACCGTTTCACATCGATACCTTTTTCATTGTTCTTCTTAAAATCAATCCCACACTGACGCAACAACTCGATGGAATCACTAACGAAGATATCTTCACTGATATTAAACTCGCGGAAATTGAATTGCCAAATGCAAATGTTGTCGGTTCCACAAGTGGGAAGATTCCCGTTCGCATCCGAAAAAGTGAGACCCAACTGGATCAATTTCAACATATCCACATTATCTTTCAAAGTTTGGTAGTTATAATCACTTACGTTCTTGAAAGTTCCAACTGGGCGTAGAACAACACCTGGGAACTCAGTATCCATAGCAACATAATTGTAAGTATCAACAATTTCACGGATCAAAACAAACTCTTCTTCCAGATTATCGTTCCAAACTTCTCGAATTTGAACCGAATCACCTTTGGGCAAAACCGACATTTCCAGACAAATACTACCAAACCCAGATCTGGAAAATGGTGTCGTTTCGATCTTGAGAGCAGATCTGAAAAAACAAATGCAGAGAAGCAAATGAAAAAAAAAGAAAGGGAAGGATGAGAAGAGATTTGACCTTGGAATTGTGAAATCGAAAAACAACAGATCTTAAAGAGCTCTTTTGCGAAACAGTGAATCGTGTTTTGGGGATTGAGGCGAGTGATTGTGGGTCAACGAATCAGAGGCAAAGGGGAGGAAGAGAAACGCGGACAAGGCAGCCTGGCTTGTTTGAACCCCCTTTGCTTATGGGTGTCATCTTAAATGACTATAAAAAGGAGGGTGGTTAAAAGGGGAAAGCGATAGGCGGTTTCTGTTTACAAGCTATTCCCAATACGCCGCCGTATTCGGCTTTGCATTTTTTCCTAGCTATTACTTATCCGAAGATATATTTTATTTAAAAAAAAAAACTAATAAAATTTAAAATAAGTATATAATGGGATTTAAACCCACGCTGATTCAATTGGTAAATTTTTATATTTACCGCTCAACTAAAGTTTTATTTTAACATAATTTATATATTTTGATTTTAGTATGTCCAATTTATTAGCTCCGTCCATTGTATATATCTATCTATCTATATTTTTAATGAGCCCGTGACTAAATTTGTGTAATGACTCAACTGAACACTAACTCGATTTAAAAAATTATGAATATATTCATCCATAATTAAAATAAATTATATTATTTAATAGCACTTTAATTTTTTATTTTAGCAAAAATAAAATAAAATTTAAAATATGCATTCAGGGTTTTGAACCCACCCTAATTGCATTAGTAAAAATATATGTTTACTACTCAACCAAATCTTCATTTAGATATATTTTATGCATTCTTATTTTAATATGCATAATTTATGATATTCATCAATTGTATCTATAAATAACATTTTATACAACTCTAGCGCAATTAATATTGTTTATATGATGTATTTGTTTGTTTAATTTTCGTTTTACTCTCAATTTAATCTATTTTTATTTTAGTAACGGACATATTTCATATATTATTATGATTAATTAGTTCCAAGCAATACGTTTCATTATTTATTGTAGGTTATTTTTAAACACCCATCTGTGATCTAATTTTGTGGTTTTCACATGCATACGTGTGTGATAGAATTTTTAGTACAATCAACCCCATCTATAATAGTCTTATTTGTCTGATCAGATTATGCTTTTTATAGAAAGTTGACTGTTACACACCTGTAACATCGTGTCATTATAGAGAGATAATTGTTGTAAACTTATCATAGAATTCATATCGTGAATTTCAATTAAATAAAGAAAGTGTGAATTATGCTAAAAAAAGAAGAAGAAAGAAAGTGAGAATCAATCAACAAATTTAAAAGTCGTATAATAAGTGCATGCATTATTGCTTTTATGCATATTTTATTTTTTTTCACATGATTAATTATAAAGATGATAAAACTAATAAATTCAATTAATCAATGTGAGTTATCAAATTAAATTAATTAAATTATCATGAATTACTAAATTCAAGTAATGAACTTATAAGTTTATGATGTTCCAATCTATAATACAATATTTAATTAGTAATTTTAATAATTTATTGAATTAATATGTTTGATTCTCATTGAAGATTATTTTCATTTAATAAGATACGATTAATAGTTTTTTTTTCACGTGAAATTTAATTATTTTATTGAAATAATATTTTAATTAAGATCATTTTCATTTAATAAATGATAATTAATAGACTTTCTTGTATGAAATAGTTACAATTTTACTTAAAAATTTAGACATTATGTTGTTATAGAAAACTAATTTAATAAAAAATATACTTCATAACTATAGATGTTATTGTTATAAGTGATAATCTGTTACAAAGAATTAAAATAAAACTGAAAAATATTAATTCTACTAGAAATTAATTGTTATACCAAAATGTTGTTATAGCATATGACTCTTATAAAAAAGGCTGAATGTATAATATAAAACTACTATATTATACAATAAATAATAATGGAAAAAAATAAAATGTGAAATGATTAAAAAATAATTTAAATAATATACTATTTCAATTTTATTAATATATTAAATTTACCATAAATATAAAATATTTGAATTTTTTTACTTAAAAATAGATATAATATGGATATACAAAATTCTTATTAAATACCAAACCCTTTTGTAAAACTAATTTTTTATTAAAAAACTATAGCCTTTTTTTTTAATTGACTATGAGAGAGAATTGTAGTGACATCAAACATCAGGATGAAATACATAATGCAAATAGATTATTTAAATAAGATTAGCTTAAGTTAAGCCCTTGAATTAAGGAATGATATAGATAGGTAGATTTGTCCTAACATCAAAGTTAAAATAGATGTGAAAATCAAATTAACACGGATATTATTGTAAATGTAGAAAAATGTGAATTTGAGTGTGTTAAAGTGCATTATCTTTCTTTTTATGTGTTGATAAAGGGTTATGTATAATTTTAGGCATTATATATTAAAAAAATAGATATAATCAAATTTTAAAACAAAATTGTTAAAAAAAATTATTTTGTTTAGGTTAAACTTTCATCAATGATATTTGAATTATTAATTAATGATATTTTTTAAACTGTTAAAAAATTCTAAATACTTTAAAAATATTAATGATATCATGTATATTTATTTCTAATAATTAAAATATGTATAAACATACATTTAAAAGAATTTTTTTATTAAACCAAATTGATCAAAAGATTACAAGTATATAGACGAAATCACTATACTAAAGATATTATATCTCAACAATCCAAGCATATCTTACTAGGTTTATCAACATAAACTTGCATAACTACTTTTTAACGTTCCAGCTTATTTTGAAACACGTTGGTCCGACTTCTAGAGTTCATATTATAATCATTTTACTAAAATATGTGCAAATAAAAAACTTTAAATGTAAAAAATCGGGAAATATAAATTGAAAGGTTTTAGATGACTTTTGGGCATGCTTTATTTAATTAGGAGGAGAGGGAATTAATTCAATTAACAGCATTTAATTTGATTTCACCATTTACAAGTGATGAAATTAAGTTGCCATTTGATTTAGGTAGTTGAATGATTCTAAAATAAATTAAAAACTTGAGAATGCCTGGAATATTGTTAGATGAACTTCACTACTCATGTGGCCATTCATTCAAGTATGTAAGTTGATTCTGTACCTTAAAGGAGCTGATAATCTTCATATTTTAAATTTTAAGCAGACATGGTAGTTTGAGATTGTGCTTAAAAAAACATATTTTGAGATTTTGAGAAATAACAAAGATAATATTTTGGACAGACGTTTGTTAATTTCCTTCACAGAATTTTTTGTCCAAAACTCAAATTAAGATTAAGATTATTTTCTTTCAATACCTACAGTGATATACTCATTTAAACATTCTAAGAATAAATACTAATGATGATTGTACTTTTTATATATTTGAAGAATATAGTTCAATTTGATCATTTTAATATTTTTCAGTATTCCTATGGGCTTGAATCCCTCCCCACTAGTATTGCTAACGACATGGTCCCAGCATTTGACTTTGATCTCTACCTGTTTTGCTTTCGCAAGGCAAACATGTTCGTCACTTACTTTTAACTTCACGTGATCCGCGCTATGTGTGAATAGAATTTACCTACTTCTAACTTTGATTTTAAGGGTTCAAGTTAAGGGTGATATTTGTAAAGTTTTAGTTGACTTGGTATTCAACTCTGATTGAATATTTTTAATGAAAAAAAAGTCTTGCATCAATTACTTTCATATAGGATTGAAAAAAAAAATCCTAAATAGAAAAAGCAAAACATCAATCCAGATCATGTTATTTGAATGATTACTTGAATAGTATCTAATGTTATTTTTAATTTATAATTAATTTTAATTTTTATAATGTAATAATAAACATTTTATATTGAAAATAACTTTAAAATACATATTATTTTTCATTTACTTTAATTTTTTTCTAAAGATTTACGTAAACTCTGAAACTTTAGCAAATAACCGTAAAAACCATAAAACAAAACCCATTCTATCAAAATAAAATCTAAAACCCAAACTTAATATGAAAAAAAAAAAAAACTAACCAAAACTGAATTGAGTTATCAAGAATAAAAAATTTCAAAAAAAGACTTGACCAAACTGAACCAAACCACCCTCAACCCTTCTTTCCCTTCTTCACACACACTGTTTAGGAAAAAGAGGAAAAGCTGCTTTTTAGTGAAAAAATATTAAACTCATGAATACATAGTCTCAACTCTCAAGTTACATAAGCATGTATTATAAAGTACTTAGCAGAGAATTGTCCTGCAAATATACTACTTGATTTCATAAGATGGTTATAGGTACTAAATAAACAGGCATCAACCACATACAAATCCAAAAACCCATGTACCTGCTTTTCAGAAGTAGTGATCCGTTAAAGATATATACTACTTACTTTCGGTAACGGGGAGATACACACCTTCTGCAGCCAACCATACATTGTCAGCACGTTTTTCTCGAACACCGCAAACCTACACCAAAATGTTGAAATGGTTGAACATACAAACAACTAGCAAAAGCCAACAGAACTTTAGAAGAGCACATTTTGGCCAACTGCCTTCACCATTAACACTTCATTAACAGAAAGACGTTTTTAAATTTAGAAAAACGATGAAAAGTAAGCTTTTGCACTCACTGATGAGCTAGCATGTATCAAATATTACTAATTAAAATACGAGTGGAAGGAAAATGTATTCCTAGAGTGGAATTTAAGAAGGGCATTACTTAATACTTATGATGGACCATAAAGGCACCTGTATTTATGCTTCATATTATATTAATATTAGAATATTTTTCCATTCTCACCTCTTGTTGTCCACCAGCTATTCTGGCATATTTCTTATCATGACTATGGAGATAACCACCAGTGTCCACATGTTGAAGCCGGATCTTTTGATCTTGCTTCCAAGTCTTCCCACTTCCCTCAATAATGAGCCTGATGAGAATTGTCCAATAATGAAATACCAGCAAAACAGAAAACCAGAAAAAGATACGCATAAATTAGGTAAAAGGAGAATTTTGGGTCTCACCTCCAGTAATCACCGGTATCTGATTCAGATTCTCCTCCAAAGCAGCTAACCTACACCAACACCATATGATGAAGTTACTAAGTTTGTATTCAATGAGTAGAAACCATGGGCTTTACTTTTGAAAGTTATTAGTTACCTGTTAACAAATTCAGAGGTACATCACCATTTACAGACATCAATGAAATTAACTTAAAAGTTGACAAATTTGAGAAGTTCCAGTTAAGACTGGCTGTTGAAAAATGTAAAAGATATTAACCTCTAGGTTTCCTGATATTGGAGATGCATGCAAATGGCTATGCAGCCATTTTCTAGTTTTCATGTGTTGCAACCTAATAATTGTTCCACTAGGAATGGTGTCTCCTTGTTTAGCAGATGTATCAGGTTCAGGCCTAACAATCTGCAAAGCATAATCACAAATTAAATGGGATGGTGATGAAATATACTCTTATCACACAATTAGTAGAGAAGTTGACTGCAAAATGTAGTAAAAGCCCAAACTTTAATTTAACTTTCTCAAGTGATCTCAAACTATAGCAAGAAAAGGAATGTAGAAACAAAAAAAACAAAAAAACTAGCCAGTATTAACATAGAAATCGCAAAAACAATGGAAGAATTTCATGCTTGAACCATATCATAAAAATTCTAAGTGAAAGACGCAAATAATATATTTACAGGGTTAATTGTGCCAAAACAAACAAAAGTGGCTATTAACTTGGAAATTTCATTGATCCACTGGATTAATCATCAACAAAAGTCCAATCGCAATCAACAAAAGCAACGCTCAACATTTGCAATATTAAGAAATTCTAACTCCAGTTCATCTCATGAATTGCATCAAATAAAAAATTTAAAAAAAAATTAAAATTCATCATAATTAAATACCAGCGTAATACCTCAATCTCAACCTCCCTAAGAATTAAAGAGCTATTCAGTTTAATAGACTCACTAATCACAATGATACGTGTAATTACAAGCAATTCCTACCGAACCGAATCCAAATCCAATTACATGAAACATTCGGAAACTACTCTAAAACATCTGATAATAGAGATAGAGAGAAAGAGAATACCCAGTAGCTGTTGGAATCATCTACATTAGGAAAGCCGGTAACAGATTGCTGTCCACTTCCAGAACCGTACGGCACATCGTGTGAATGCAGCCTAAATTTCGTTTTCTCGTGCATTAGCTTTAGAACCGTCCCATAAGTAATCTGCTCCCATTCATTTTATTTAATAAAATTAGGAAGCAAGAGATGCTTTTAATTATATAAAGAAATAAGTGAAAATAGAATTTTAAAAACCTCGACGTTTTGGGAGGTGGAGGAGGAGGCGGCGGATGCGGAGGAAGGGGAACCTTGATCGAGATCGAGAGATAGGAAGAGGAAGAGAGCGAAACCTAAGAATCCCATCGCCATCAGGAATAGTAATCCGATAAACCAATTCTGTTGCCAAAATGGATAATCGACCGTCAGACTCTTTCTAGAAGGTTCTGTTCGCTCTTCTCTGCTCGCACCTGGACTTGAAGAAGGTGGTGGTTTTCTGCGAGAGAGGGCTTGCGGCCCCGACGGCGCCACCGTGGAGGGAACTTTTTTTCAGATCTAACGGAAAGTCTTTAACGGTTTCGTATTTTGAAGGATTTTTAGTGGATCTGGCTTGATACCTGGAAAGAGTAGGAAAAATGGAAAATGGCTTTTTGAGAGGGAAGATGAAGGACATTTGACACGTTGGAGTCACACTGTATGGACCAATAGGAAGTTGACATATGGAGAATCGGTGATGTGGATGAATTTCGTTGGTTGGAACTAGGGTTGACTATTGACTTAATTGAAGTCGGGAAATTGTTTCTTTAAGTTACCCGCTTTAGTGAACCTTTGGGCCGAATTTGGGTTTGAATCCAATCCAATCTTGGGTTAAAGATTTAGGTGATTATATATATATCTCTATATATTATATAAAATTAATTCTTTTGGGAATTTAAATAGGGATAGTTTAGGTATTAAAAGTTAAGAGTAGGGGTAATTTAGGTATTAAAAGTTAAAAAGGCAATTTATATTCAAAATCAAATGATGATGAATTCAATTAATGTTTAAAATATGATGAAAGGGGTTAAATATTAGAAAAAAGGGAAACTCAATAAATATTCACTGAAACAATTAGATAATACCGCATATAATATTTTTATTATCATTAGTATTATTAACCACTTTTTTATACGAACATAATACACACATAATGATTTGATTTCAAATTTTGGTACTTATTTAGAAATTATTTCCATTATAATATATAAATCAAATAATTATGTAATTACAATTTGTATTATCAAGCATAACATAAACAATTACGTTGTAATTACACTATATCAACCAAACATGTTTGTCATTGAATTACTCTATGCTGTCTAAACAAACCATTAGAAAAAACTTTATACAGAATAATCGAGCCAAGCAATAATCGAAGTTTGTTTAAACTTCCAATACAATCAAAATTCTCTCAAATCTAATATATGCTTCTTAAAGCATCAATCAACTATATGTCTAAAGATATTTGTTAGCTTCAATAAATGTGCACTTTAATCTTTTTTAATTTAGAGCGGTATTTTAATATGAAATTAAATAACAGAGACATTCTAAATATGGTATTCTTAAAAAATGAATTTCTTTAATTGAAGAAAATCAATCACATTAAAAATTTTAAAAAATCATTACTTGACTTGATTTTGTTTCATGTTTGAACTCAACCTAATAAGTTGCTTTTAAAAATCCTCAAGGATATGTATTAAAGAGTCCAAATTTTTTCGGTAAAAAAGATGCCAACATATATATGACAAGTTAGACGATACTCTGAATGCAAGTTAAGTTGCAATTAACGTTGCAATTGAAAAGTGTAACCTGCATTAACACCTTATATGCTCTTGTAACAATATGAAATCATTTATTGTCAAGCTTCCAAAAATAAAAATCATATATCTATTTATTTTTTGAATTTATCAAGGCAATGCCTATAGAGTATATATAACATTATAAAACACCTACACGAGGATGAAAACTATAAACAATATATATATATTTTACAGATAAATTTTTTAATAAAAATAAATTATTTTTAATTATTATTATTTTTTATATTATGTATATTTGTGTTTGAAATTCGTTGCTACTTCTTTAAATGATATTGTTTCAAAAGTTTAAACGCACATTTTCTCTTTAAAAATATAATATATTTTATTATTACACCTAATCATTTATTGATATTTTTAATTATTAATTTAATTACAATTAAAACATAATAAATATATAATATAAAAATCCGAAGTTATTATTGTGAAGCGTTACAATTTGGTTTATATACTTATTATTAATTTAATTATAATACAAAATATAGAAAGAAAAATGCAAAGTTTTGTGTTTTGGGGGTTGTTGGAGGGGTGGTTTAAATAATGGTATAGGATGTAAAATTGTTTAGTTGCATTGTGGCGCGTTACTCATTACCAAATAAGTCTTTTATTTCCTAAAATGCAATGAAAATCCAACGGCCCAGGTAATCTTTGTGGTCCCCACTCCTGAAAATCCAAGGGTGGATTTGAAACTGTAATTTAACTCCAATTTATAAAGCAAGGCGGAATCCGAGCATAAGCAATCAGGATTGTCCTTTAAAAGCCCAAAAACAGTTGCACAAAAAAATCCGACATAAGGAAGTAAGGTAAAAAAAAAAAAAAAACTAAATTTTTATAAAGTATAAAATATTCATTTATTCTGACAGTACTTTCTCTGCAAAAGTTTTTATTCACACACACAAACACAAACACAAACACACGGAGATATACACACACATAAACCTTACTCATCACTGTATCTCTTCGCTCCCAAACAACCAAAAACCCTAACTTTCTCTAGAGAAAATCCTCCTTTCTCTCTAGCTGAATTTATCTGTTGTGTTTTTGAGTTAAAAGGTTTTCAATGGTGTGAAATCGAGTCTTTAGACAAAGATTTTAAAAGTATCTGTTTCTGTATGTTTAGGTATATAAAGTGAAAAAAGCTATGGCGCCATCTGATAAAGAGTTGGAGCTGCTGTTAATGGAGGCTGGAAACAAGCTCCTTGAACCTCCCTCCTCAGTTGATGAGCTCATCACTCTCCTCGATGTAAGCCCTAGTATCTTATTTTAACCTTTCTCACTTAGTTCTGTTTCGTTCTTTTGGTTTTATGTTATGCATGTGGTTTTCATTTTGTTTTTTTGGTGACTGAATATTGGTTTTCTGAAAGTAAAGTAAGCTGCATTGGCCTCATCGTGATCTACGTTTTCGTTTGTCCTAAAGGTTTTGTCTTTTTTTGTTTTTGGTTCTGTATTTTATTTTCGTGTTGAATTATGCTTCTGCCGTTACTGTTGTAATCTTCAATAAGTTTAAAAGTATTTGCTAACTATTTTTCTGTTCTGCCTCTGTCTGTAGGTACCATTAACCACTCTTAATTATTGCCAATTTTCAATCTGTTTTTTAAAGATATGCTATGAATTTGCCAAATATCTGATGTGTAGCCATTTTGCTCTACTATGGTTTCAGTGCTAGAATGTTGCACGTATTTGACTGCAAATCCTATACAGTAGCAGATATGTGGCTGAAATGATTTGAAGTTTTAAATTTCTTTCAAAATTCAAATTGAACGCTAGTGGTAATTAACGGTTTTTCAAATTTAAGCGCGTGCACGCGTATTTTTGTATATATATGTGGCGTAACAGTCTTGATTCCTCCTAAAGGGAATCACTGTGTAACGGTCTTGATTCCTCCTAAAGGGAATCGCTGTATAACGATCTTGATTCCTCCTAAGGGGGATCGCGTGAGCTGCATTTAAGTGAGTGTCTATCTACACGCGTGCTAGTCTTTTTTTGTCCATATGCGGCGTAACGGTTTTGATTCCTCCTAAAGGGAATTGCGGCGAAGCGATCTTGATTCCTCCTAAAGGGAATCGCATGATTTGCATTTAAGTGAGTGTCTATCTACACGTGCGTGAGATTTTTTATCTTGATTCCTTCTAAAGGGAATTGTGGTGTAATGGTCTTGATTCCTCCTGAAGGGAATCGTGTGAGCTGCATTTAAGGGAATCGTGTTCCCTTGCAGTTGGCTGTATTATGTTTTAGGTCTGCTTCTTTTGTAGAATCTTATTCTGTATAGGTTGTGCGTTATGCTTGCATTTTTACATTTTACATTGATGGTGATTGTTTGCACTTTTCTATCCTCTGTAAACATAGCAAGTCGAGAGTTTTCTTTCAAGGGTGGAACAATCACCAAGCCAATCAATGCAAAATGCACTCTCTGCTTCACTTAAAGCATTGATTGTAGAGCAGCTTTTCAGACATCCTGATGATGATGTCAAAGTTGCAGTTGCTGCTTGCATCAGTGAGATAACAAGGATAACTGCACCGGATGCTCCTTATCATGATGACCAAATGAAGGTACTTTGAGTTCATTGTTTCTTAATGCTTTTGCAGATTCCATGATCATTTTAAAACCCATTTTCTGCACTGGAAGTACTCGTTCTTCTTAATGTTTATGCAGGAGGTCTTTCAACTGATTGTATCATCGTTCAAAAATTTGTCTGACAAGTCCAACCGCTCATATATTAAGAGGACCTCAATTCTTGAAACTGTTGCCAAAGTCAGATCGTGTGTGGTGATGTTGGATCTTGAATGCGATGCTTTAATCATTGAGATGTTCCAGCGTTTCCTTAACGGGATAAGGTGCAAACCAAGGCCCTGATTGTAGAGATGTATTCTCTTGTTCACATTTGTTCATATGCATAAATATTTGGCCATTATTTCCTACCTCATTGAGTTCTGTGTGATTTATAAGTTTTCAGTTGTTGGAAGATTATTGCATTATCAAATATAAAAAAATGTTGTCATGCTGGTATTATATTCATCCTTCTGCAGCGCTACTTTACTAGATTAGATTGCTATTGTAAAAGAGAATAAAAAGGTGGTCCAGTATGCTATTCTCTGCATACATTCTGAACGTTTGTTTTCCTTGTGGTTCTTCTTTTTTGGCTTTTAAGAGATTATCATGCTCATACTGTCTTTGCATCAATGGTGACAATTATGACCCTTGTGTTGGAAGAAAGTGAAGACATATCTATAGAGCTGCTCTCCCCAATCTTAGCTAGTGTAAAGAGAGATAATGAGGTCTGTTACTATGAGTCACTTACTACCTGTTCTCTTCTGCAATCTTGTTTAGTTCACGTAAGGCATCTATTTCCTTTCAGGAAGTTCTTCCCATTGCTCGGAGGTTGGGGAAGAGTGTGCTTGAAAACTGTGCATCAAAGCTGAGACCTTACCTAACGCAAGCTGTAGAGAACTCAGGCAACTCTTTTGAAGATTATAGTAGTGTAGTAGCTTCTATATGCCAAGTGGCACCCAGTGCTGTGGCACAGAATGATGCTGCCACCAACAAACCTGCGGTAATTATCTCCTTTGCGTCTGAATAAATTTTCATAAATTCTTTTTGTTTGAGGGCAATTGCAGTCTTTTTTCTTGGGTTATATATGTATTTCAGCTCTACATTGTTTGCAGATAGATTAGGTGCTACTTCATTATATAAGGTTTAGAGGTGGTTTATTTAATTTTTGTATGATACTCTGTTGTTGATCCGTTTTTGTGTCTACTTTTTCAAATCTTTTGTTCAAGACATCCTTCAATAGTTTTTGTCTTGTTCTGGGACCTTACTAATATGTATTATGTCTTATTTGGTGAGCATAGAGTTGAATTAGTCACCTTAATTTTTTTTCCTTTTGGATTAATTTCTGTAGGATGATAAGAGCAAACCAGCAGAGGCACCTTTGGAAAATGCGGTGCAGGCATGTTCCTTTCTTATATTTATTGTCATTTTTCAGTGTCCCATGAGTGTGCGCATGCGTGTGGATTCAAGTGCTTCCTTATTTTTATTGTATTCGACTGTTGTTGTTAGAATTTGATACTTCAAACAGTTATTCATGAATGCTCAAATTTTATACAGGAGGATAAAGAGATTCCTAAAGAATCAGATTTAACTGAACAAGTTGATCTTGCAAATGAAAAGTCTCCCAAATCAGTTGTTAGCAATGGCATTGTTCAAACTGATGAAAACAACTCACTGGCTTCCTTAAAGAAGCAAGAGGAAGACCACCTTGCCAATAAGTCGGAGAATGCCAATACATCAACTGTTGCTGAACCTGATGAATTGGAAGGTGAGAAAGTGGTCAATTTAGATTCTAAGCTAGAGCAAAGCACCAAGGAAAAAGGGAGGAAATTCCATTCAAAATCAGCGAAACCTTCTGACAGCACTCATGTTGGTGGGAGGGAAGTTGAGACCTTAACTGACTATAAAGGTGACAGCAAGGATGATGCTCATCCACCGAAAAGTAAAAGAGAGATGGATGTTCAGCCTTCCCTAACAAAAGCAACTGAGGATGAATCCAATGATGTTGCTTTTCCAACACCAAGTGGGACTGTACATGATGAGAGCCATTTGAAAAAGGCTGCTTTGCCCAAAAGGAAAGACTGCTTGAGTAAGGAGATCACTCCTGCTGAAGATGTCTCCAAGAAATCATCTGAAGTGGCAAGTGATTCAAAAGCAAAAACAAATAAACGACCGGGGAAAAAGGTTTCTTTTGCAGTTTCTGAGGTTAGTGCTTCAGCTGATGCAGATAAAACTAAGAAAGAAAGTGGCACTGCTTCAGAGGCAAAATCACTGAAGTCCTTTTCAAGGAAACTTGGGGATAAGAAAAGGCAAGCTCAGCAGAAAGTTATTCCTGAGGATGGAACAAAAATCTTGACCAGGAATGATGATGAGGTGCTTGCTTTCTGACTTTTAACTTGTAAATTAGCTATTCTATTGAAGTTGCTTATTTGAACCTTTATTATTTACTATTTTACATTTTAGCTGTTCTGGATACTTCAATCAAGGGAATTATTGCCGTCTTATTTTTATTTAGGAAATGGTTGGTTCTCCAAAGGCAGTGAAGCCAAATAAACATGATTCTCAGATGGATGAGACCCCTAAGACAAATTCCAAGAGAAAGCATACCGCAAGTAAAGACAATGTAAGTTTGTAGGTACAAGACTGTTGAAGTTGTATTTGTCTTCTAGTTTTATTTTTCATTTGCTAACTTCTATATATCCTTTTGTTGTTTCTTGCAATCATAACTAATGTCTTTTATCACACATTTTTGGAATAGAGGCTAATAATTCTATATAAAGTACTGTAATCGTTTTGTTTGACTCTGCCCATACAAGCTGCAATCTGAACATAGTTGAAGCAGTGATCTTGCATATCCTTCTTGTGAAAACAGTTGATTTATATTAGTTATTGATTCTTTGTCAGGCATCTGGTACCCTAGAATATGATGAGAATCTGGTTGGCTTGAAGGTGAAGGTCTGGTGGCCCAAAGACCGTGAGTAAGTATATATATTTCTGTATGCATGTTAATATGTGAATGTCTACCACATAGCAGTTTATAACCTTTATTGCCATGTTCTCACACACCCGACATATATTTGCTCCAAGAAAAATAAAATGACTTATGGAAAGTGTTCTCTTTCAAATATGTGGCGTGTGCGAATGTAAGATTGAGCGTGTTAAAAAAAGGTTAGAATATGAAGATGATAAATTCGCTCTTATGATGAAACAACAAAAAATTGGCATAGACAACCAGCAGTGGTTGTCTGTGATTCAAGGTTAGCTACAGGTTTCCTAATCTTATGCAGCAAACTATTGAAAGCAGATCTCCAAAAAATTTGAAAGAACAAGGTAAAAGGGAGGCTAGAATATGATAACATTCTTATTTGCTTATTTGGACTTCCACATCAATTAAGGATTGGGTTCCGTGTTGTCTTATATTCAAGTTGGGCTTCTCTACTTACTACTAATTGGTTTTAGGCCGAATGCTTAACATGGTATTGAAGTTCCCAACTGATCTCAAAGGGACACGTTAAGGGAGTGTTAAATGGTGTTACCCCACATGGTTATTGAGGATTGGCTTTTTATTGTCTTATAGTTAATCTGGGTCTCTTCTGTTATCACTAATTGTTTAAGTAGGATCCTTACTAGCAAGAGTAAATAACATGCATCTGAAAGGGTAAATTACTTGGTTATTCTGAAAGATGATGTCTTAAGTTCCACGTGGTTATTTATTTGTTACTTGTCGCCTTGTACTTTTCCCTGGAATTAATTACTTCTTAATCAAGTCATATTTCTATTCAGATTTATTAAACCTTTGCCTTGACTGGCTTCGGTGAAGGAACTTAATCATGTAAATGTATATATTTATCAGATTTTCTTTATATTGAACTTGATTATGGTTCAGATTCTTTCTCCCCTTATGGGTGTTATTCTTTTGCAGATTCTATGAAGGTGTTATTCATTCATTTGATCCTATTAAAAGGAAGCACAAGGTTGACACTTCAATTAAGATACAAGTTTCCTGTTATGTTTTCCTTTTCCTGCATGTATTATCTGAGGTTTTGCCTCTAACTGTCCATCCTAGAATGTATTAGAATTCATTTCCCTTTGTTTGTAGGTGTGCTATGATGATGGTGATGAAGAAATTTTGAATCTTAAGAGAGAGAAGTGGGCAGTGATCTATGATGAGACTGCGTCAGATAAGGTGGGGAGTTTCCTAATTTATATATATAACTAGCTTTTATTTGATTCATGTTCTAGGTTGCTAATATTTTGTTGAAACAGGAAGATGGGGCAGATCATCCAAGTCCTGATGGTTTATCCGAAATGTAGGTGGCTCCTATTGTGATTCTTTAAAGTTAAAGTTAATTGACCCACAATCATGGTTTTAGGTGTTGCTGTTATGTATTTTGGCCTTGCATGATGAAACTCTGCTTGGTTCTTTTGTGCACTTTAAGTTGTGATACATCTTCCGTTCTTTAGCAATCCTAATTCTATGTGAATCCCAGTGTTTTACTCCAGGTTTAGGGATTATTATATTTGGTACTAGCTTTGCATTTTCTTTTCTCGTTTCCTGGTCTATTCCAGTCCACAATATCTTGGCTGGGCTTATCTTCTTGTTTTGCTTGTTTTCATTTCTGTTAACAGGTCTCAAAAGAAGAAAGCAAAAGCAGCTGATCAACCAAGCAAGAAAGCTAAGATGGATGCTTTGCCAAAAAGGTTATTGAATTCTTTCAAATGAAAGCCTTTGCTACAATTCGTTATTAATTTCTGAATATCTCAGAATTGGATGTCCCAGGGGTGGAGGTGCTTCATCTGGAAAATCCAAGGGTGCTGTCACAAAGTCTGGTCGCAAAACGAAGGAAGATGGTAAAGAGGATAGCTCCAAGAGTGTAGCTAAATCAGAAAATGTTACCAAAGCCAAGCAGCATACCCCTAAAAGTGGTAGTAGATCAGTTGATGGCGCTTCAAAAGTAGGCAACAAATCCAAAAATGAGGACACTGGTGATACACCCAAGTCTACCAAATCCAAGGATGATGTCGCTTCAAAAATAGGCAACAAATCCAAAAATGAGGACACTGGTGGCACACCCAAGTCTACCAAATCCAAGGAGGATGTCACTTCAAAAGTAGGCAACAAATCCAAAAATGAGGACACTGGTGACACACCCAAGTCTACCAAATCCAAGGAGGATGTCACTTCAAAAGTAGGCAACAAACCCAAAAATGAGGACACTGGTGACACACCCAAGTCTACCAAATACAAGGATGATGACAATGTTACGCCAAAAGCTTCCTTGTCAAAACAAGACACTTTGAAGACAACCGAGTCCAAGCAGGAAGCCCCCAAAGTTTCCTCCAATCCTAAGGATAAGCCTCTCAAAACTGATGGTAAACCAGACACTAATGGTACTGGTAAGTTGAAATCTGGTTCATCAAAGGTGAAAGAAGGTGAGAGCATAAAAGAGAGCTCACCTGATTCAGCTGAGGTTGTGGAAACTGCAAAGCGGAAAACCCCAAGTTCATCTAAGGGACAGGGAAATGATCCCAAGCCTGCAAAAAAGCTGCGAGATGAGCCGAAAGCCACTTCACCTGAATTGTCATAGCCAGCCAAGCTGGTTCTTGTCCGTTGTCAAACTTATCTGAATCCTAGTTTTCATTGCAGCCTTTTTAAATGTCCACAGTGCAGCTAGCCATGCATTTAGTATTGACATATGCTTAGGCTTGTGGCTAGCAATTATTCACAGTTACTAGTGTTTTGTAGGGGTCAAAGTGTTTCTTTTTTCGGTTGGGTAAAAGAAATTCCTGTTATTTAAGGTGCAGCATCAGGATAGATTGGATTAGCCTTTGTTTTGTCTTTTGATTACAGAGCTGCTTAGATGGATTAATGTAGAACCTTTGTTAAAGCAGTGATGTTGATTACCTTTTTTCTATCCCAAGTGATTGGATCATGGCGTGCATATTTTACTTAATTGTTATAGCTTGCATGTCACCCAAATCCAATAGCCCAATAAAAAGGGGCATAGGACCTTCACTGGGTTCATGGCGTATTTATAATCTAAAAGTCTGCTTGCCCGGCAGATGGATAGGTGCTTGGATCTAACCATTCAAGGGTTGATCTTATCTTTCAGGAGAGTGTCTTAGGCGTGTGCTCTTCTACAGAGGTGACGACTGTTTATTTAGAAGCTTTCAGCAGCTGCTATTTTGAGTTGCAGCTTTGTAATGTGAACACGAGCGTCCACACTACGGAGAGCTCAGTTTGGGCTTGTTTCAGGCCCTCAGGTGGCCTTTGATCCTTTGTAGATAACCCATATATAGATCCATGGATTTAGAAGACCCATTTTATCTTTATTGGTCTTATTTTTCAGTGTTCTAACAAAATTATATGTTATTTTAAAATTTAAAATTTTACACAAATGATTAATAGTATTATATAGGAATAACTTATATCATGATCATACTAAAAAGTATAGTTTTTTGGCACCAATAAAATAGTGCCACATCATTAAATTTTAAAGATAACAAAGTATTATTATACACTCATCTATATCTACTATATTCTCCAACTTAATTTAACTTTAATTAAATTACTTAAAATAATTAATTTTTTAAATTATAAACAAACATATTTTATTCTTTTATAACTTTTAAACATTTTTTCCAGAATAATATTTTTTTTATTTTTGCACAACCATTTTTTTTTTAAAAATTAGTTTCTAGACAGTGATTTTTTTTTCATTTTAAATTGTTTTCTGTTTCATATTATATATTTTTTAAAAGTAGGTGTATAATAATAATTTCGTACCTTTAAAATTTAATGATGTGACGAAATTTTATGAATACCTAAAAACCTTAATTTTCAGGTTCATTCTAACATAAGTTATAAAAAAATTTGTATGTAGGGTTGTAAGATTTTTTAACACAGTTCCAGATAAAGAGAATGAAAGTTAATTTGTATATATTGCTTACCATTTTAAATTCACCATGAGTAATCATTATAGACTCTAATTATATTGTAGTCCTACCCCAACTCATAAATATGAATAATCATTAGGATTTAACACTTTGGAACAAAGTGATTTTATTTTGATTAATATATTGAATCATCCAACAATGATCTAGCATGTTTATTACTTTTTGTTTAATTCCACAGTTATATTGTATGTTAGAATCTCGTACGTACGTAGTCAGTATTTTATTACAAGAAATTATTATATTTTAATTAAAAATGGAGTTTTTTTTTTTTTTAAATTTGATAAGTTTAATGTAAGGACCCTATTTTTAATGGTGGCAAAAAATTCGATTTTAGGGTTAAATTTATTAAACCGAGTTGACCGAAAATTAGAACCGAATCATGATGTGTCGAATATGGAATTGTAGGGTCAGATTATTAAGCAGAATTAAATTAGATCGATTAAGAATTATAGTAAAGGGACTGAATCAGGAAATATTATCATGAGTGTGATTTAATTGAAGAAATGGTGGAGGCTTAAATGGCAATTAAATCATTTATAAATATGACTTAGTGGGTTAGCATGATTCAAACCGTTGATTGCCACTGAACTTTTGCGAAAATGATCATGGCCATTGAGTAACTTAATTAATTAAAATTCATATATTTAGTGGGGGCATAGTTTTCATCTCCTCCTCTCTTCTTAGTCAAACCAGCAAGGAAGTAAGAAAGAAACTCTAGTGTTTTCCTCCATTTTCCGTTTTCAATTATTTGAGGTAAGTGTGGTTTTCCACTTGGTTTTTAATGAATATTTAGTTTAAGGTATTGGATGATTCCAGCCCAATTTTTATATTATAGAATTGTTGAAGTTGACCTAAGTTTTAATGATTTAATCCATGGTAGATTAGTGACGGAAGATGATAACTTTAGATGTAATTATGAGATATTGATAGTTGGAGGTCCTTCTAGTATAATTACAAAGTTGGATTTAGATTCGATTGGGTAAATTGTGAGATACAAGTTTTGAAGGACGTAATTGATTAAATGCATTTTTCGTATAATTATTATGTTTTTATGATTGATGTGTGTAACTGATAATTTTTTCGTAATCAAATTTATCCAACATAATAAAAGACGATGTGGAGAAGGGAAAAACGAGAGTCTTTGTGCTAACAGATTTTGTTTCCAATCACATAAAATAACTAAATATTTTAGCTTGTGGATTTATTAATGTTAACTATTCTTTTCATTATACTTCATAATTGTTGTCTAGTAGTTATTAGATTAATGATAAATAAATGAGTAATTCTTGTTGATATGAATAATTAAATATATATATATATATAAGATACCTTGGAAGATAATATATATATATATAGAATTAAATGAAGCACAGGGAGTAAATAGCAAAATATTAATATTTTATGTTACGACCTAATTTAGGAATGCTTCTCAAATGTACTTTTAGTATAAAAATATTCTTAAATAAGCTGCTTTTTGAGAAAAAAAAAAGTGATTTTCCCAAATTAAAAATTGGCCCCAAAACACATTTTTTCAGAATCTGGAAATTAGCTTCTTCTCAAGATTTTTTTTTTCTTTTTCCAAAAACACTTTTGAGAAACATTTTTAAACTAGGCCTACAAGTAGAAAGTTGTAATTGAGAATTGACATCTTATTAAATTTATGTGTATATCTACTTTTGTTCTCTCATAATTTATCTTCAATAGGTAGCATGTTATAATTAAATGACATTGTATTCGAAACAATAGATTTAAATATATATATATTTATATTGTTCTGGTCCGATCTTTTTGGTCGAAATTAATATTTTACATTACTGTTTATTTCATTAATGTATTTGCAACACATTGACTGTAGCATGTTTAGAGGTACATATAAGCTCAATTATTTAATTGGATTGGATTATGTCAAGATGTGTACATAAATGTTTACTTTGTGATAAAGTGATGTTACTTAAATTGAAAACAATTTGATATTTGTTTAATACATGTATATGTGTTGGGTATAATATCGTAGCATTATTTGTGTTATAATATGATGTGAAGCATGTATATATGTAACTACTCGATCTCGGTTGTGATATGTCAGGATATACATATTTGTATATACTTGAGATGATAATATATTATGATGATAATGTTAAGTCATTAAGTTATAATATGTTTTGATGAATTATTGATAAAAAATATTGCCCTATTAATGGTTTGGATAGAGTTACGAGAATAGTTGGCATGCTATAGGGTTCATTTGATTGGTAGGAGATTCAGCTTTTTATGTGTTATACTTGATTTATATTTGATTCAATGCTTTATGCATGTTTTATTTGATCCGACTCAGTTCTCTAAAGGTACGAACGTATTTTGGTGTATTGGTAGTTAGATCTGTATATCCATCCTCAAATCTGAGTCAGTTAATGAAGCAAAATCAATAGCTTTATTTATTAAAGATGAAAGAAACTTATTTAGAAAATGAGATTTTTTTTAAAAAAAACTATAAAAAATTTTAGAAAACAAAGAAAATCCAAAAAAAAAGAAGAAGAGAGTTTTTTTCTAAAAATATCATAAATTTCAAAGAAATAAAAAAAATTCTAAGAATACTTGGACATCTATTTGTCCATATTTATTTTGGACCTACAATATTTTTTAATAAATATATATAATATAAAGTTTTTTATTGGATATCAATGTCATGTCATCATATTCTAACGGTATTCCACCATAAGTATCAAGTTGCATGCAATGACCTCCAAATTTAAGTATCAGTTAAGTTTAAAAATAAAATTTAATATCAATTAAGTAAAAATTCCAAAAATAAAATATAAATTTTTAAAAGAAATCATGTGAATTATACTTTATGAATTCACTTAATTTAATTAGAATTTTATTTTTTTAAAATGTTCTAATAATTTCTGGAAATAAGTTGGTCAAGTTAATAAAAAATTTAATAAATAAATAAATTTGATAAAAGTTTTGAAAATTGAGGTGACATTACCAATTTATCCATTAGATATGATAGTTGATAATAGTGATCCATTTTCCCACATAAAAAATGCACTAATGTTGTAGTGTGTCGATGGAATCTAATCATATCATATGATATAAATGATACATTAATAACTAACTCTACTTAAAACACATATATCGATGAATGAATGCATGAGAAGTTGGAACATTAAAATGGAAACAAGTGTGGGGTGCAGTCCATAAATATATATAGAATTGGTGGCAAGGGTTGGCCTTGGAATAATGAGTGGTCCATGATGGATCCCTAACCTAAAGTTGCAAACTTTGAAGTTAGTGTTTCATTATTCAAAAGTCAGTATGTAAATGTTAGATCAATGTGGGACATTCGGCCCTTTAAGAGCGTGGTCTCTACTTCCCATAAATATAATATAATATATTATTTTAAAAATAATTGAAGTCCTTTCCAGTCTTCCTTACCTTAATTTCTATACATCATATTTTACACTGTTAACTACTGCATCTTTTCAGTTTTTAATATTTCTTAATTATCGGACACTTTTGATGACAGTTTAATTTTTTTTATATATAATTTATTAAGCGAATATTATTTATATTAAAATATCAAATTAATGAATTGAAAAAAATAATTGAATTTTAAAAATAAAAAATAAAAAATAAAATTTAAATATATAAAAAAAATATAGGAATGAGATATATGTAAATAAAGATAAAGTATTGATTAAAAGAAAAGGGAGGGTCCAGACGGTCCCCGCCCTCTAAAACCGTATTTCAATAAATACATGAACCGATGAGAGGTTGAAGGCAAAGCTGAATTTTATCTTTTAACAATTAATCATTGTCCGGACGTTATCTTGCATTTTTCTTTAAAAAAACATAAACAGCTAATGAAAATGAAACCGTGATGTAACCTTTGGATAGACAGTACATTCATTTGTAATTATTATAAAATTAAAATTAAGATTAAAAAAAATAAACACTCGCATTATCCATCTAAAAACGCGGGAAGGAAAAGAGCGAATGAATGCCCTAATTAAAAGAGCTGCAAATAGCAAATCAAAGGTGGTGGATGTTGGGATTTGAAGGATAAGACAGATATACCCTCGGAAGGCTATCAATATGATTGGTCAACCCTGACGGTTGTACTAACCTCAGCCCGTACTAGACAGTAGGGGGTGGTACCTGACACACACCTCCCCTCCCCGAACGCCTCTTCAGTTCATGATATCTCTACTTTAATAGTTCATTATTTTTTGGACTAAATTATAAAGGAAATATTTAAAGATAAAAATATACTTTTTAAGTCTTTATATTATTTTTATGTTTTAAATTTAGTTTTCATTTTCTTTATTTTTTAGATTTACAAAATTCAAATATGGTTAATATTATTAAATTCAAATTGATATAATATTTTAAAATTTAAAAAAAATAGTCAATAATCATATAACAAAAATATATTGTAATAAACTTAAATTTAACAAATAATTTGAATAATATTTACAACTCTTAAAAGTTACATGTAAGATCAGAGGTTAACAAGTGTCTTATTGAAATATAATAAAATATTAAAAAATGAATATATTTTTATAAAAAAGAAATGTGACATTTTTTAAATGTTACTTGTGAAATTCAAAAAAGATATACTACCGGTATATCAAATACCAACCCTAAATAAAATAACGATTGAGTTGAGTCTTATAAATAAATTAAATTCTAATTTGATAATATTATAAAATATTTAATTACTAAGATATTCATATTAATTAAGGCAAATTATGAACACCGGAAAATGGGATACTCAAATTGTGAGTACAAGACTATAAACAAAAGTATAAAAATGAGAAAATAAAACATATTAAAATATGAAATATAATAATTATTTGCGAGTATTTTCTAAAATAAATTTATTTAGTTTTTAGTTAAAATGATAAATCAACTAAACATCTCTATCGCTTTATTCTTTTTTTTCATTCTATAGATTGAGTATTTTGTAGAAGAAATTAAACTATTTTAAAAATTTTATTCAAAAAACAACTTGAAATTATTTAATGTAAAATATTTTAAATTTTATTTCAAAAATTAAATTATTATTTGAAACTATTTTAATATACAATATCTTAAGGAAGTGGTAAAATATTATCATTTTTTAATTAAGTGAAAAAAGAGTTAAAGAAATTCAATTGATTGAAACAACTTAATTTTAAGAGATTTTTTAAAAAATATATATAAAAAATAATAAGTAGATAGAGACCTATTTATCACTTAATAGAGAATAAATTTAATTATTTTTATTTTATTTTTATTTAAGATTATATTATCATTTAGGGTTTTTTTACAAAAATAAGATAAAAATAAAAAAATACTAAAATAATACAACTAAAAAAATATTTACGAAAATAGTACATTCCAGGGTGGTGCCACCTATGGTAGTGGCGTGACCACCCTGGCTCCGCCTGACAGCATCGGTCACGCCTAGGGGAGAGGCGGCACCGGTCATGCCTTCCCCATAGGTGGCACCAGTGCTACTGCCATGGAAGAAGAAGAAGAAGAAGAAGAAGAAGAGGGCGGCGGGAAAGGAAAGAAAGAAAGAAAAAAAAAAAGAAAGAAGAGAGAGGGAAGGAAAGAGAAAAATAAGGAAAAAAAATAAATAAAAAGGAAAGTTTAGGGTTTAAGGAAGAATAATTAAAATTTTTAAAAGGTAATTTTTTTTGTTATAAAATTTAATTTATATATACAAATAATAAAGAAATATTATTATAGAAATATTACAAATTTATAAAGTTAAATATTTACACATACAAATAATATAGAAATATTATTATCTTTAAATATTTAAGTTTATAAGTTTGTAATTTTTATTTTTATTTTTCTCTTAGTTTATTCAATAGAAATATTATATGTATAATTGTATGTATTGTTATTTTAAATGTCGATATAATTTTTTTTATGTTATTTTAAAAGTTGATATAATTTTTTAACTCATAATTTAGTATATTGTAATATTTTGCAGGTTAATTGTACAAGATTAGTAATCAATTTGTAATGATTAATTACAACATATAATTATAACATGCCAAATAATTTAAATTACATAAAAAATACACCTAATCAACCTAAAACACACATAACAAATAAATTACATAAAAATAAAACATTCTTTGTACATAACATAAATAAGTTTTTTTACTTCAATAAACATTAAAAATACTTTTTTGGTTGTATTATTTTAGTATTATTTTAATTTTTTATCTTATTTTTGTAAAAAACCCTATCATTTATCAAACAATCTAATTATACTTGTAATTTAATTTTAAGTAAAATATTAAAAATATTTTATAACTTAAATCTAATGTTTAATTTTTCAGTATTTTTTTTTCTAACGCTTAATTTTTTTCAACTTTTAATTTTTTCAATTTATAAACTGATAAAATATGTGCTGAAAAAATATGTATTGAAAAAAAAATAGAGCATAAGTAATAATAAATTTGATAGGGGTGAGCAAAATCCGATTCGATTCGAAAAACTCGATAAAAAATTTAAATTTTGAATTAAATAGTTGGAGTTATTTGAGTTAATCAAATTATTCGGATCAACTCGAATAAAAAATTAAGTTTTTCGGTTTAACTCGAATATGAATTACACAACTCGAGTTATCCGAAAATCCGAATAAGAAAAGACAAAACTACGTTGTTTTGATAAATGTTTACTTTATTAAAAGTTAAAATTCAAAATAATTAAGTTAAAAGGTAAAACTACGTCGTTTTGATAAATGTTTACTCATTAAGTTAAAAGAGTAAATCATTATATTATTCATGTAGTTAAATAATCTTGTACTTCATCTACTAGTTAAATAATCGGTCCATCTAAACATAACATTAAGTATAAATAATAGGATTCGTTAACTCGACTCGATTTGCCTCGAAATTTTTTGACTCGATTCGATTCGATTCAAAAAAATTTCAAATTGAGTTCGGTTGCTAAAATAGGATTTGTCAACTCGACTAACTCGAAAATTTTTGACTCGATTCGACTCGACTCAATCGAATACTCACCCCTAAAATTTGAGGGTAAATTTGTCTTAAAACGTGGTTTCTTTATATTTTTAATAATACAAAAATACTCTTTATAGGTTTTTTTTTGAATAATTCAACTGGATTTTATTGATCAGAAACAAATAACAAAATGGGGAAGAGTTTCTGTAAAACTTTGAAACTAAAACCTAAGAAAAGAGAAACTAATAAAAAAAGGAGAAACGGCCCAAAAAAATAGTAAAGGCCCAAGATAAAACAAATAAAATAAAAATAAAACTAAATAGAGAAATGGGAAACCTAACCCAGTCGCTGTCAACAGCTGGTACCCATTAATTGTTTGTCTTTTTGAATATCTATACCAGCACTTCAACCGATAGCAAGTTCAAAAAAATATTTCATTTCTACTATCCTTATCTTTTCAGATCTTCTATGGAGACTCTTCAATTTGGGTGTCTTAGCCATCTCTCCTCCTGTTCACGTTGAAGGTGGACGATATCTGCTCCCTCCATGTACTTTTATTCTCATTTTCTTAATGTTTCTTTTGCAAGTTCGTGGGTATAACCATTTCCTGATCTTTGAACAAACTGCAAATTGATTTCTTGGAAATGTTGTTTTTTGTTTTGAATGTCTCGGATAATCGCCCCTATAATTTATTTGTCTGTCGCTATTGGATTACTTTTCTTTATGACCGTTCTTGAATCCTCTAAAATGTCTACTGATTGAAAACCCAATGAGATACCTAACTTCACTACTTGTAACCTTGCATGTGCCTCTGCCATGAACGGGGACGATATTGTGGAGTAGAGGACTATTTTCGAGGCTAAAAATTAACCCATCTCCTCTCAAACCAACAGACCCGAGGCCGATCTTGAGTATTCTCCATCGAAAGCTGCATCAAAATAAATAGCTACTATCGCGTTCCTTTCTTCCTATCTTTGTCTTCTACCACTATTTGCAGTAAGTGGTTTTTCCTTCAACCCATCGATCTCTATGATATAACTTTGGACTCGGTTCGATAAATCTCTTCTTGTCATTATTTTCCCCTCGTAAACTAATTGATTTCTTAAACTGTAGATTTTCCAAACAACACAGCGAAAAAGCCGACATTATTTGTTGTTACCCATGGTGAAGAACCAGGTAAGCAAGTCCCACAAACCTTGAATATTAGTATTAATGACCCATAAGAGATTTAAATTCTACCGTGTTTCTATTATTCTAGGGCATTGTCGGAAAACTTGGTTGCTATCTTCTTTCGTATTTCGACACCGAAGATAGGAAATGTTTGCAGCCACTTTTTTTAATCTGAGATTTGTTAGAGTAGGAATAAAGTTCCAGGAAATACGTCATATAGTGATAGCAATTTTTGAAGGAAGATGTAAATTCCATAGCTTTCTATAGATATTTTTTGTTTCGGCCTATATTAAATAAGCACTAAGATCCATATTAGCCTATTGTAATATTTTGTAGGCACTTCTGACTAAAAATTCGCCAGAATGTTCTCCTCGCCAAACTTGAAAATCATTATGTTCATCTTCTGTCAAAGGAATTTGCAGAATCTTCTGTGGTGTGTCCGCTTGAAAGGTATTAGCTATTAGATATCTTCTATTTTCTTGTTGAAGCATCAATTAGGTCTGAAACTAACTTTATTTCTGTATTGTTAGAATTATCATTAGTTCTATCTATAACAACTCCCAGTAACCATCGATCACTCCAAACAAATATTTGATCTCCCCTACTGACTCGCCAACATAGGCCGTCTTGCAATAACCTTTTTGTTGCCCAAATGCTCTTTTAGGTAAGCGAAGGTAAATTCCCTAACTGTGCATTGATAAAGTCTGAATTTGAGTAGTATTTGGCTTCTAAGACCGTTGCTAAAAAAGAATTTAAAAAATTAATAAGGCGTCAACCTTGCTTGGCTAATAAAGCGATATTAAACTGACCAAGATTTTGAAACCCTAAACCACCCTTTTCTTTTGCGAAACAAAGATCCTTCCAAGCATACCAATGAATGCCCTTTTTGCCACGATCTTTCTGCCACCAGAATCTCGAAATAATACTTTCAAGATCAACATACAAATATTTAGGTAGTAAAAAACAGACCATTGTATACGTCGAAATAGCTTGAAGAATAGCCTTAAAAAAAACTTCTTCCTACCTTGGGAAAGATAGCGAATACTCCAGTTGTCAATTTATTGTTTAAATCTGTCCTTTAAGTTTTGAGAAGACTCTTTTTTCCTTCTGCCCACCATATTGGTAAGCCAAGATAACGTTCTGGGTCATTTGAGCCTTGTACCCCAGGTATACGAGTAGCCAGTTGTCTTTCTTCCTCTTGTGTATTAGTGCTAAAGAAAATAATTGGCTTATCAAAATTGACGCACTGACCCGAATAGGTTCCATACTCGTGTAGAATTGTCTTCAATAAACAAGCTCCCCTTTCAGTAGCCTCTCCAAACAAAATGCAATCATCTGCAAATAACAAATGTGATACTTGTGGGCCCCTTCTGCTAGCCTTAACCCCTTTTAATTGTCCTGCTTGAATTGCTAGTCTCATAAGATAAGATAAGCCTTCTTCGCAGATCAAAAATAAAAACGGGCTCAAAGGATCACCTTGTCCATTAAATACCACTGAATAAGAAACAGTAGTTACGCACTTCATAATAGAATCAATCCAGTTAGGGTCAAAACCCATTCTTGTCACCATCTCCGGTAAAAAATTCGATTCGACTCTATCATACGCTTTACTCATGTCGAGCTTTACCGCCATAAACCCCTTTTTTCCCAATTTTTTCTGTTTTAAATTGTGTAAAATTTCATATGCCAACAATACATTGTCCAAAATTAACCTTACTGGCACAAAAGCACTCTACGCACCATCAATGTATTTTCCCAAGATTTATCCAAATCGATTTACAATAACCTTTTCCATTATTTTATAAATAACGCTACATAGGCTAATGGGTCAGAAATGAGTGAGATTGGTCAGACCTGCTCTTTTAGGAATAAGTACAATATGAGTAATGTTAATTGGACTAACCTCTATACTTCCGTTCGGATGTTGAAGACAGAAAATTGTGACCTCTTCCCTAATGATATGCCAGCATTTCTGAAAAAATAAAGCCAGAAATCTATCTTCACTTGGTGCTTTTGTAGGCCCCATTCCAGTAAGCGCCTCTCAAACTTCTTCGTTTGTGTATTGCGCCGTAAGCCTTTGATTATCCTCTTCAAATATACACCATTTAATACCCGATAAGATTTAGCAATTTCTGCCATTTCTTGTATATCATCTGTTTCTCTGCCAGCCATATTCTGCATTTTTTGAATACAATTATGCCTTTGTCGTTGCGTTGCTTGACTATGAAAAAAGGTTGTGTTCCTATCCCCAAACTTTAGCCAATTAACTCTAGCTCTTTGCTCCCAATACCTTTCATCTTTCTCAATCTCAAAACTAAATTGCAACTTCGTATCAATCAGCTCTGCTAAATTATTGTCACTCCTTTCGGCTTCCATAAACTTTGACAGTTTTGAGGGTAAAAATTATTTTTTCCATTTTCTAGATTGACAAATGTGTACAGCCCATCTCTCCAAACCATTTTTTAGACACTCCAACTTCTGTAGTAGACCTCCTGTTGCCATTTTCCAAATGAATTTAACTTCAGCATCGAGTGACTCCTCCAAGACCCACCATGCCTCGAATTTAAATGTCTTACAACTTCTTCTACTATCTTCTCTTTTTGTAATAATTAGAAGAGGACAATGGTTAGAGATCAAGTGCACAAAATGTTGAATGATAGCTTTAAGAAACATAGGCATCCAATTCTCGTTAGCCACACTTCTGTCCAATCGCTCTTGGATATTTGTTTTTGGAAAATTTCCTCTCTCCCATGTAAACCAATTACCATAATAGCCCACATCCATTAGATCACAATATTTTAGAACATTTTGAAATACTTCCATTCTACTTTCATATCTATTCAACCCCCATTTTTTCCAAAACTGTACATTATTTCATTAAAATATTCGCAAACAATCCAAGGGAGTTCCTCATTGTTGTATAGATTTTTTAATAGATTCCATGATACATCCTTATCTTGTGCATAAGGGGAACCACAAAATCCTGTATATCTCCATTTTTTTCCATCGTCAAGGTCTTCAATAAGCACATCAATGTGCCTTTTTGAAAAATTTTGAAGCGTGATAATAGCATCACCTCTCCAAGCCAAACACAAACCTCTTCTAAATCCATCAGGGTCCACATCAATGCCATTAGCAAAACCACAACTTCTTCGCACTCTTTCCATCTGAATCTTGTTTATCTTTGTTGTAACGCCCCAAAAATATCTTGTTAATTTGACACAGTTGTGTATCTGCTTCACTGGTTAAGTGCTCTAGGTGTGTGTGTGAGGTCCCAAGTTCAAGTCTGACTTGGGCAAATTTTGGCATATTTTCATGAATAAAGCTCAACTCTTGGTTAATAGGATTATAAATAATTGTTAGTAAAAGTGTATCAAAATAGGCCTGTTGGTCTGGTGGTTAAGATATATGTTGGTGTGTTAAAGGTCTCGGGTTCGAATCTCTACTGTAGCAAGGGTATTATTTTTGTTACAAAATCTTGGCTAAAGTTTGTGTTTGACCGAAAATCTGAGTAGATGGCAGTTGGTGGAGAGAAATAGATTGGAGGGTTAACAGTTTCGTTGAATACTACTTCCTTTTTAAAAAATTCGGCTACCCTTCTCCCTTTCCTCTCTTTTTGCTGCTGATTTCCCTCTTTTTTATTCCTTGTGCTTCCGAAATTCCTTTGTTTCCCTCTTTGTTCGACTTTACATTCTTCCTTGCTTGCAATAGTCTCACTTTTTCACTGTTGGGGCGTGTGTGGTAAGTTTTCGGTTTACTAACTCATATGTTACTATGATTAAGTGTTTAATAGGGGTTTTTGTTACTATTTAGGAGTCACTCGTAAGGTTGGTATCAATAGTTCGTCGAGTTGACTTAAAGTGGTTAACGTTCTGGTAGTGGTAAGTCGACTTTTTGTTTCGGGATTAGTGTTAAGCTCATTTTTGGGTTTCTAAAGGGGTTGAATATTCTGATTATAGGTGCTGGTGTTCTCAAGATTCTATAAACAGCAAATTCGAACCAGGTGTGTACTCGAAATCATAGAAAACGAGAAACGACGAAAGTCAAAAAATAAATCTGTCGATGCCACAAGAGTGTGTGGTCGCCCGTGTGGTAGGCCGTGTGACAGTACGTGGGCGTGTGATCAATGAACTAGGTCGTACGAGCAAGACACAAGCACATGACACTGCCATATGATGGCCGAAAAGGCCTTGTGCGACACACGAGCTCGACCTATTGGGCCGTGTGCATCACACGGTCGTGTGGAATTCTGGGCCAAGCTTTATGATCCACACGGCCAAGGCCAATTTGGGCCGTGTGGGCCACATGGGCGTTTGGTCCTATACAGGCAGGCCATATGGACGTGTGAGCCTAATTTTCTAAAATAATTCGTAAGGTTGCACGGGTCACCTAAGTCGACCGTGACCTACCATAGGGTCGATAAGCATTACTTAGACGTCTGATTCAGTGATCTAACTATGAAATGTATCTATTAAACATGTTACTTTTAGCATGTGTAGCTGACCGATTGTATAACCTGTTAAGTTGCAGTATAGCATGTCATATTGGTATGTTGCATTGCATCGGGGATTAGGTTAATGATATTTCGGAGGAAGTGTCTGAAAGGCTTTAAGCCTGTTATCTGGCAGCTCAGCTGCATTATTTTGTTTATGTGTCGTATTTCGGTACAGTATAGTGTGTAGGGTTTGGTGAGTTGATTATATCCCCACATGGTGTGTAGGGTTGGACGAAAATGGTGTGTAGAGGCTGGTGGGTAAGATTCTGATATTCCGCTCTGCATTTGAATCTGATTGGGCTAAAACCATAATTTGTATATGATTTTGAGACTGTCTATTTCTGACTTTTGATGATTATTCTGTATGTTTGATATCTATGGGGATTACACACTGAATTACAAAACTCACTCTTTTTTGTTTAATTTGTTCAGATACTCCCCAGCATTAACGGATCGGCGTAGCGGAGGACTCGACGGTGGCCACACGTAATAACTTTAGACTATTTTCATTGTTTTTTCAATTTTGGATTACTTGTTTATTTGCGGTTTTGTTGTAATTTTTGGACTTTAGACTTTTTGGCTTTTAATTCCGGCTTTTGAACTGTTGGTGTTTTTATTACTGATAAGCAAGATTAAAATTCGGTTTTCTTTGAAGCAAACAGTTTTCCTAAAATAGAAGATTTTCTAAAGCTTTCGCGAAAAAGAGATATGTTTTAAAGCAAATCAGTGAAAACACTCTCATGTAACATCACCAGATTCGGCCAGTTTTGGCCATAACGTCCAGGCTGGGTTTGGGGTGTTACATTTGTCTCCATAAAGAAGACCATTTAGGGATTATATATCTTCAACGAATGCCGAAGCCTTCGAATTGTCCGTGGATTTCCCAAACCACGGACATTCTAACTTAAAATTTTCATTACGATCGGTCGGTTTGCCTTTTGGCAACCGCTGATGATAAAAGAGTATTATCCAACATTCTCCTATTTCTTGTCGTTACAGTGTTGCCTTCTTCTCTTATTTTTGGATCTTCACTTTCCCTCAGGCCTTTTTTTTCCCTCTTCTCCAATTAACACCCTTTCCTCCAAATCATGTTTCATTACAGAATGGGCCTGTTTGGCCAAAGAGTTTTCCCTTCATTGTGAAGAAGAAGGTAAATTACCTTCCAATTTGATCCCTAGAACAGGATCGATGGTTGCTCCAGATTCTGAGTTATTCCTCATTCTCCATGGCCTATATTCTGATTTGCGTTCGCCCTAAAATTTTTCGCCTGTGTCGTCTTCTCCATCTTCTCATAATCAGATATTATTCATTGCATAAGCTCTTTTGGATTGCGCTTGCAAAGAAAAATCCCAACCCATTACTGCTACTTCCACTCCTAACTCTATTTTTGCCTCACAAAAAATGTTAGTGTGACGTAACCGACCACAATAAAAATAGAAAAGAGTCAGCCTTTCGTATTTGAATCTGACATATGAACAGTTCCCTAAGAACATAATATGCTTTTTCCTCTTTAATGAGTGACGAACATCCAATTGAACTTGAAATCTCACGAAATTCCTATTTTCTTTCCCCAGATTTGAACTATCATACTCTAGGAATTTGCCTAAAAAATCACCTAGTTGCCTTGCTAAACTTTCAGAAAGAAACCCCATTAAAATATCATGGATTTGTACCAGAAAGGTGAAAAGATTAAAGGGATTTTCAATGGGTCTTCCCCCCACTGTAGCTTGTGTAGAACCAGCAAGTGATTATTAAAGGTCCATGGAGAGCCCTTCAAAAATCTGTCCATATCCATAGCATGAAAAAATTGAAACAAAAATCGTTTTTCTCCTAGATCTTGAATCTGAACTCCTCTAACATGGTGCCATAGGTTCGCCATGGTGCTTCTCATTGCCTGGAAGTGAATAACGCTGGTTGTTAAAAAACATCCCACTAGTCGAGAAGTTCTTTCTTTCGTTTCCATATTCGTGTAACACCCCCTACTTGTATTCGTTGCCGGAATAGGGTACGAGACATTATAGAGTTTATGAATTAATTTTTTTAACTCAATATAACCCCTTTATAGATATCTAACCTTCCCTTCAATTTTCAACCGAGACCAATCCATATCAACCAATCCAATTCAACATATTTTCAAGATAGATTCATGAATATTTATAAGATAACCTCAACACATACCAAAACCAAGACTTGTTAGCCATACCAATAGCTAACCTTATATTCAATTCACATTAACATTTACTTTATTAGCTTATACATGCTATTGATATTCAAAATAAAGTTTCTTTATATACCGAAATATTGAGATTGATAGTGTGATGTGTCTCTGACCGAATCCGACCTCCGAGCTCTTAACACTACAAAACAAGGGAAAAAAAAATAGGGTAAGCACTCTGTGCATAGTAAGCTCATGTAAAAAGAATTATACTTACCTAATATTTTCAATACAATGCAATAAATATTCATATATCCATTCAATGCATTATTACCCTAACATGCACAACTCAACATTCAAGTTAGTTTAATAATTTTCATGTGTCAATAATATATACCATGATTGATGAGCTCATCAATACCATGATTTCCATTCCCTTGTTATTTTTCCATAATTGTCCCGTTGAATTTCTCGAAATTTCGATGGATTTTAAGGTGTACACTTTTAGTGTACAATATCCGGGTCCGTCAATTCATATTTATGTGCGTACATTTCTATTTCTGAAAGCACATTCTCTCGAACCTCATCCTTACAGCTGGATTAGAAGTCCAGGCTAAATCCCCTGTAATATAAACTTATAGAGTATTGTCGGGATTACCAGTACAGGCTAAATCCCCTGTAACGACAATTGCTCTAATGAGTTTGGATCTGAATTACCAGTCCAGGCTAAATTCATACCCTAATTCGGATTACCCGTCCGGGCTAAATCCATTTTCCACATATTCTTCGGGAGGGCTATATCAGGATAGGATCACCCGTCTGGGCTAGATCCTTTTTATCGTTAATTCTTTTTCAGAGATCCATCAAATTTTCCTTTCATTCAGCCAGGATTTCTTCTCCTTTTTATCAAATATATGAATGTTTCATCAATTTTCATATAATGAACATTCAAATTATTCACATCAATAACATACATTTCAAGCATTTAAGAATATAATTCAAGTTACACGAACTTACCTTGATACTTGTTCATATACAAAAATCTATTAATCTCGAACTTTTTCCTTTCCTTGATCTAGCTTCGTATTTGAATTTTCTAGATCTAAATAAATAAATTTAATTATCAATTTACTACATTGCATGTTCATATGCAACATTCTCTATAATTTCACTATCATTTATAGTTCATTCAAAGCTGTCTACTTGAGTCTTAGTCACTAAATTATTTTTATCTTGAGTTACAAAACTCCAAATTAGGATCCGATAATTATCCCTGAAACTAGACTCACATATCTTTTTACCATAAAATTTTCAGAATTTTTGATTTATCCAATAAGTACAGTTTATTCTTTAAAGTCACCCATATTCTGATGTCTGACAGTTCTGACCCTTCTTCACTTAAAATTAATTATCTCTTCATACAGGATTCGGATGATGTTCCTGTTTGTTTCTCTTGAAAATAGACTCATTCAGGATTCTAAACATATAAACTTAAGCCCCAAATTATTTTTCTTCAATTTTTTTTTATGATTTTTCAAATTCAGAAGAGGGGAACTCGAATTCAATCTGACATTGTCTCACAAAATTTATTATATCTCATGATTTACAAATCCATTGCGTACACCGTTTCTTCTATGAGAAACTAGACTCAATAAGTTTTAATTCTATATTTTGTTCATTTTCTAATCTATAATTTATGGTGATTTTTCAAATTTAGTATTCTGCTGCTATCCAAAACTGTTTTAGTACAAGCTGTTTATTACCATTTTTCCCCTAAGCTTATAATAAATAATAATTTCATCCCTACTCAATTAGCCTCTCATTTGAGTTGATTTTTCTCAATTAACACTTTATTCTATCACTTTAACCTACTTTATAACCTTTGGGAATCAAAATTTCAGCACTAGACTTTAATTTCAAACATTTTCACAATTAGGTCCTAAAAATCAATTTCTATTGAATTTACCAAATAAAATCATCTTATAAACAAATTAAAGCTTCAATTTCATGTTATTTCATCATAAAATTATAGAACTCAACCATGGTGACTTTCGATTTCATCCATGACATAAAAAACTAATGAATTTAATAGTAGGACCTAGTTGTAAAAGTATTTGAAACACAAAAATTACAAAAAATAGGCAAGGATTAACTCACTTGATGTAAAAATTATGGAATACCAGCTTAAAGAACCCCTCCTATGGCGTTTTGGCTGGTGAGAATGAAGAAGAATGAAGAGAAATCTAGATATTTCCTATTTAGTCCTATCTTTATTTAGTTAATTATGCAATATTCTAATTTTACCCTTAAATCATCAATTTTCCAGCTGATTTCATGCCTTTGCCATCCAGCTAAAATAAAATTTGGGTCTAATTGCCTTTTAAATCCTTTCTCATTAGACACTTAAGCTATTTAATCATTCTAGCAACTTTTACACATTTTCCAATTTAGTCTTTTTCATTTAATTGACTACCCAAACATTAAAATTACCTAACGAAATTTTAATACCACATCACTAATATTTCATAAATATTTATAAAAATATTTCTGACTCGGTTTTATGAGATCCAGATCTCGATACCTTGTTTTACCCAATTTCTTCAATAATTTCTTTTTCTAACTAACCACTAAATTGGTAAAATTTTTCTATTGATATTTTCATACGATTTTCCTATTATATTAATATTCAGGCAATAATTTTTAAAATAATTTCACTTTAAATTAGATTTGTGGTTATGAAATCATTGTTCCGATAACCTTGAATTTAGGCCATTACAATTCGGCTCAATTTGTCCTTGTAAAACTGCTTCTTCTTCTTCATTAAGCGTTAATTCAACAAATTCTTTTTCCATGATTGCAGGCCAGAGATTAAGCCCTGTGATACGTGCTATTCTGGAGGATTAAATGAAATTTTGACAGACGGCCACTACCAATATTAACTTTGAAACAAAACAACCTAAAAACCTGAAAACCTAAAAACATGCCAGAGAGGCATGTTAAAACACTAAATACTCTTTATAGTTTTGCTTTGCTTTATTTTTATTATTTTTAGAATATTTTAATAATTTAATTGATTGAATTACTACTCTGTAACTTTAAACACTAAATCTAGTAAAAGAAAAACTTTTATAATAATCTTGACATAATAACTTAATTCCACACCAAAATCGTGAAGAAAAATTAAAAATCAAATTATAAAATAAATAATATATCTTATAAAATATTTTTCCATTATTTATTTTTCTAAATTAACAATAAAATTCATTAAAAAATTACTTTCATATCCATATTGTTAATAAAATCATTGACTGAGTTAGTGTCACCTCCAATCAGGTTACCAACTCGACTGAAAAATTTATGGAAATGCCCTTTTGTAATTAAAATAAGTTATATTATTCGAATGAATTTTACTCTTTGCACTTAAAATAACAAATAAAAATATGCATATTGTGAGATTTAATCCCACGCCAATTATATTAGTAAAAAATTTAATTTATCACGCAACTAAAATTTTATTTTTATATTATTATAAATTTTAATTTTGTTATGCGTACTTTATTATCTCCATCAATTGTATATCTACAATATTATTTAAGTTTGTTACTAAGTTGGTGTCACCTTCAATCGAGTTGGTGAAAAATTACAAGAATGCCCCTCTATAATTAAAATAAGTTAGGTTATTTAAGGGTATTTAATTCTTTTCACTTTAAAAACAATAAAAATACACATATGTTGGGATTCAAACCCACACCAATTGCATTATTAAAACGTTAATTTACGACTCAACTAAAATTTTATTTTGATATTTTTATACATTTTAATTTTATTATGCACACTCTATTACCTTAATCAAATGTATATCTATACCTACTATTAATAAAACCCCTGACAGAGTTCATGTCATTCTCAACCGGATCACCAACTTGGTTAGAAAATTTATGAGAATGTCATTTTACAATTAAAATAAGATATATTATTCAATGTTATTTTAATCTTTCCATTTAAAAACAATAAAAATAGGCATATGGTGATATTCGAACTCACACAAATTGTATTTGTAAAACCTTTAATATATCACTCAACTAATGTTTTATTTTAATATTTTTATACATTTTAATTTTATTAGGCACGCTCTATTATCTCCATTACTTGTATATATTAATAATATATTTAATTGAGTTGGTGTCACGAATTAAGTTGACATTGACTCAAGATTGATGATAATATCATGATAAACAATTTATTATAATTTTTTATTTTAATAACGTACATATTTTATGTATTATTATTATTTAATTTCAAATAATAAATTTTATTATTTATTATATGTTATTTTTAAACATACTATTATATTTTGAAATTATAATATTCACACGTATACACGTGTCATAAGACTTCTAGTATATATAATATGTTCAAATGTAACGGCTAAGGGCTCACCACATATTTTATGTTTTTATATAATTTATTTATTTTCATCAAGATTCATCTCATTGTATTCTTTTTTATCTCTAACCTAATTTTATATTTAAAGTTTCATGTTTAAAATAGTTTAATTAAATTTAAAAATAACGTTTCATCTATAATTATATTATTTGTACTTTATTGATTACGAATAAATTCTTTTAAAAAATAAATTTATGTAATTATTTTAAATAAAATAATGTATAGGTATTATATTAAATAACTTTTAATATTTTATAAAAATTTTATTTTTTTATATAGATGGAAAAAAAAGCCTTCTTTATAATTTAACTTCCATTTTGTCATTTAAATAAAACATTAATAAAAATATTATTTGATATATTATTATCATTTTTACTAATTTTTAATTATTTTTTGGAAAATCCATTATTTGAGATAAATATAATTATAAAATTTTTAATTATTTATTAATTTCATGATTTTTTAGAATATTAATTTCATAAAGGTTAGATTTTAAAAAATATACAAAATCAAATATGTGATGAGGATCACACAATTTGAACTTTTCACAAATGAATGCCTAATGAGAACTTTAATAACTGCTTCATAAAAGTGAAGACATATAATTTAAAATTTTATTTTATACAAGATTTAATCTAATGCCTTTAATAATAAATATTTTTTTATATTAGTGTATTATTACGATTTTTAGTCTTTATTTTTTAATACAATGTTTAGAATTATCTATAACTAATCTTCAATCCTTAAATAAAAGAATAATGTGATTTAACAAATTAAAACACATGTACTCCTATACTGTCAACAACATTAATAATAACTGAATTAAAATTCAATCAACTACTACCATTATACTCAATCTCTTAGTTACAATTATTAATTTCCCCGAATACATACGGATTGTGATAAGAAAAGAAATGAGTAGTGATAGGAGCCGAAGTGTATACTTGACTTGTCTCCCCAAATGACGCAGTCCAATCAGCCCAATTCCCAAGAATTAGACCCAACAAAGCAGCCACAAACGGACGAAAGTACCCCTGGTCCCTCACTTTCCCCCTTCTTAGGATTCGTTTCCATCAACGGACACAAATCAATCACAACTCATGCGGGGCCCTTCCATTCAGCTCAATCACTACCATCCAATAGCTTTGCAACACACATCTCTCTCTCTCTCTCTCTCTCTTCCTCCATTTGCTTTCTGCAAACGAAAGCTTCGTGTACCTTTGTCTTCCCCCCAAAAGCGCCATCAAATCATGATAATAATAACCACATGTCAGTAATGCCATTCAAGCCCGCCGTATAATAGTTAACAACAACAACAACAAAAAAACCTTTCTTTGAAATGAAATCTTAATGAACCTTCTTTTTCTTTTATCCAGAAGATATGGATGAAAAAAAATATGTGTATAAAATATATTTATAAGCTTTGATATTAAAATTAAGTGATATTATTTTTTAAGTGAGATTTATTTGTGATAGTTAAATTTAAAATTTTAGGATAAATTATATAGTAACTCATTAGTAAATTTTTATTCTAGTCATTTAATTAAAAAAATAATTTAATCGTAAAATTATTTAAAAAATTTTATTTTAATTACTGAGCTATTAAAATTTATACTATATGATTTTTTTTTGTTTTGTTTGCACCAATTAGAAGCTATTTTCCTTTTCTACAATTTATTTTTTTATAAAATAACTTTGGATGTTACGAATCTGTGAATCAAAATTCAAACAGTTTTTTTCTCTGATCTCCGACACTGATCGTCAAATCAACTTGGATCTAAAGTATATATTTTACTCGTCGATGGGTACTGATCTATTATACTGATTGTCAAAATCATCGACCAGAGCTCGTGGACGAAACTTTAAAAAAAAAACAAACTGATTAACCCTGTGACTTGAATAATTTTTTTTTGAATAAATTATTGAGGTAAAAGAAAACTTTCGAATAGTCCAACAACTAAATTATAGTTTTTTTTAATTAAGTGACCAAATAAAAAATTTACCCATAGTTTAATCACTAATGGTATAATTTACTAAAAATTTTAAAATTTATGTGCCTTAAAGCTTAATTCTCATTATAAAATTATTTTATTAAAAAATATAAAAAGATAAAAGCACATTTATATTAATTACCTTTATATATAATAATATTTTAATAATTTCTTATTGCCTTGTGATGCTAACTCGGGACTTAATATGAATATAGATAAATAAAGAAATAATTTTAAATTTCATCTAATTTAAAAAGATTAAAAAGTTAAAAAGTTATTAGCCTAATTATTAATAAATGTAGAAATTATTTATTTCTTATTAATTTACTACTTATAAATTATCGAAAATAAATTAGAAAAAACATAATTTTTATAAAGTAAATGGTAAAATCCTTTTTAATTAAAGTTGTATCTGATTTTATATAAATAAAACGCCATGTTTTCGATATATAGTTTAATTTAGTTCGGCCGCCTATATATGAAGGGAGAGAGGGAGGCTGGGAGAGTGCTTGCCTTCGGATATGTAAACTGCCCTACTTTTCATTGTTATCGTAGCTTTACCTTTTTTACATATATTATGTTTGATCTAGATTTGATGGTTTTTCTTTTTCGTTAGTGTCTTTGTCCATGGACATCACTGTTGGATTTTTTGTTGTGTCTCTGTGCCACTTGGGTTTGTCACCGACATCTGTACCTTGTCATGATAGAGAGAGAGAGAGACAAGTGAACCTGCCATAAGACCAGTGAGTGGATGTTGATGATGAGAAAGAGGGAGAGAAGGAGTTCTTCTTCTACTTCTTTCTTTGATTCTTCTTTCATCGTTTTGGTTTTTGGTTTTGTGAGAGAAATAAAACCCTTTTTCTGGACACGTAGTTGATTCTAATACTGAAAACGGCATGGATCGTCGATTTTGAGGTTTTTAACTTTTGGTAACTTTTCCCTAAATGGGGGTGTTACTGTGTTTTTCAGATCTGACTCATTCCTTTTCTTCGTTTTTCTTTCCGTAATTTTTATTTTTGGGGTTCATTTGTTTTCCTTATATGGTAAGCAGGTTTTACCTTTCATCATCATCTTCATGATCTGTGTAATCTCTCATTCATGGAACATAGAAATTGACAGAAGAGAGTGAGCACACAAAGGCACATGTATAAGCCTATACTTTTGCTTTTGCGTGCTCACTTCTCTTTCTGTCAGCTTCCAGTGCCGGAATTTGATCCATCTTTTTTGGTCACTTCTCCGCCTGTTTTGTTCCTCCATTTCTATCTCTCTCTCATGCTCGGTCTCGTCGAAGACAAGGAATATGGTGAGTGGTGTGCCTTGCCATGCCATGCCTTGCGATGATCTGACTGTCTCCTTTCTCAATTTATGCTTTCTTTTTTTAATGCGATTAGTAGGCTTTTTGATGTTATTCACTGTTGTGGTACGCCTGGTTACTGTGCGGATATAGCGGCAAAAACTATGAATAGCATGGGACCATTCACGTTATCCATTGCCTATTAGTAGCTAAGCCTAGTATGGTCCTCACTCCTCCCCTCTACAAACCCTTTCTTCTTCTTTTTATTTTCTTTCTTTTTTTCCGATCATATTCAATACCCAGAAATTTGTTCTTATTATCAGGTTGCTTGGAATCTCTAAGTGGAAAATGGAGTTTTGTATTCCTTGTTTTAATTTAACCCTACCCTTTCTCAGGTGAGTAAAGAAAAGACTACTAGGACTTGGATTTATGATGTAGGTGAGTAAAGAAAAGGCAAATCCTTTTTCCTTTCCAAGTTCTTGCATTATGCATGATTTATTAATTGACTTGGTTTTACAGGTGGTGCTCTATATTTTGATACTTCTATGATTGTAATTGTATCCTTGTCTTTGTTATTTCTTGTATCTCCAATGGCATTTAGTTATATTTTAGGATTAAAGAGTTAACATCATTACATGCAATCAACAATTTTCAAACTCTAAGATTACATGCAATCATTTTTGCAGCCTAAATGTTTGAACTTTTGTGGAGATGAAACTTCATAATATATTGTTTGTTCTTCAATGTTTGATATGAATGATTGCTTCTTTTCTTTTGTTGATTCCTGAATTCCAATTTTTGGGAGAAAATTAATTATGTAAACAAATTCTCTTCTGTTACAGTTTATCAAAAAGATTTGAGACCCTTCCCCAACCCCAAAAAAAAAAAAAAAAAAAAAAGAACGAAATTTGCGGATTTCGATTTCGATCAACACCTCTGTTGTTTATGTGGTTAATTACTTATAGATTGAAATGAATTGCTAAAACAATTCAACTCGTAGTGAACTAGTTAACGTTTTGGTTCATCATGTTATGCAACTATTTGACGCCTTAAAGCTAATGTTGATTGCAAGGCCGATACCTATAGAATCATTTCTCTTTCAAAAATTGTTATGCTCTTTTTGGGAATATAAATTCGAAGATTTGGATTTCATATGTTATATAAATTGCAAGAATGTTATGCATTCATTAGCTATAAATTAGTTGAGATTCATTTTATTTTTTGAAAGTATAAAAACATAAATTTCAAATTCTCAAATGTATTTGGGAATTTCAGATTCATTATTAAATAGCCATCCAACAGATCAATGAATTTGAGAACTAATCATAAATGTTATATTTGTATGTGTCTATTATGTAGCTTTCACTATTTTTAAAATCTAAATACATCTTTGAAAATCCAAGTTCGCTTATGTTTTGTTTAAGCATTTAGTTCTATTGCAAACAATGGTTATTCCTTCTTTTTTTTCTTAATGATTTAATTGACTCTAGTTGATTCTAGCTAGATAGCTTGTTCTTGATTGCGCATGCAATATTATAACTGCATGCAAGATAATTGTTCATTTTAAACAACATGAAGTTGTATTAATTTTTTCATCTTTCTTTGTATTTTGTTTATTGGGGATGGGATGTCAAATTCTGATCTATTAAGATATAAAACATTTGTGATTATCTGCTAATATATGTTCTAATTTTTGAAGGGATAAATGATAGTAACATGAATAAGTTACTTGTAAGTACCTAAAACACACTGATCTCAGGTTTCAAAGTCTTCACTGAAATTGTTTGAAAATTTCGGGCTTTCATGTTTCATTAGATAAAATACCATGGTCGCATCAAATTTTTGTTTGACACATAGTCGGGTATGAGTATTAGGGTATGGTTCAATCGGACTCGTATCTGTAATGTCTGCTTACTTGAGTACTTTTATGTGATTATACTTTTCGCAGGGTTTAAATTCCATTGGCAAAACCTTGCCCCAAGATCCACCTCCTTAGCCACTCACATGCAAATTTTGAATTGTTTTGCCTGTTCTATTATTATTGAATCTTTTCCTAAACTATATCGTTTGAATTACCAAGCATCCAATTGGTTTAATTCTCCATATCTTATTTTTGTTTTACTCACTTCTTTAGCTCCAATCATCAGTTTACATGCCAATGTGCAATATATCTTCTCTACTACACACACACACACACACACACACACATGTATGTATATATATTCATGCACACTGACAATGAATTTTTAACACGACATTCTGGGTTATGAGACTGTTATACTTGTGTCTTTTTTGGAATATATTTTAAGAATATGCGTGCACTATACTAACTTTGCTTGTGAAGTATAAAATTTTGCTGGTGACGATTGAAATATTTTTTCTTTTCAACAAATAGTAATTTATGGTACATTTGTATTTTCGTCGTTTGAGGTATTGAGTGGATACGTTCTTGGTCTTTTGAAGTTGAAGAGTTCACTTATGTTACAGTAATAAAGTAAAGCCCTTACATTTACACATTTCTATATTATAATATACAAGCTTTATTTTTGTGCTTGGTGCAAATGAAAGTTGTGTTTTTAATTTTTTGGCTCGCGAATTATACTGACCACAAATGAGTTGAATGAATTTGTAGAGATGGTCAAATTATGGGATCCTCAAATGTCAGCCTGTCTGCAAATATCCAGGTACTTATTCTTAAAAATCATGCAACTTTTGTCGTCGGCTTTGCTGGGAATCCATCTTGGGGGATATGACAACTTTTTGATGTTCAGAGACAATTCCAATCGGTGTTTCCTTAATGTATACATTGCAAATATCAATTATAGGTAGACTGCATTTAAATAGACTCATGTTTAATGTTTTCAGACTACTGTTAGCATTAATTTTTACAGAAGTGCATCCAATTAATGTTGGTTTTTGATACATACATACATACATACATACACACACACATATATATATGTATGTATATATATAACTTTATATAAAACTTTATCTGACTAATTCAGACATTGCATTTATGGTATAGTTCTCAGACATTGTAAGGCTCAAGAATGCAATAATGGATTTCTCTTAGAACTTTTAAATTTCAAACCATAATATATTTGAAACACTGTCATTCAAGGTTTGTGCCTAGGCACGCCTGCGCCTTGTCCCTTAGCACTAGAAAACAGAAGTGTCTTGGACCCTTTTGGGGAGGTCCATTTGATCAGGCAAACCGTTTGACCATAAGGAAAGGTATCCAACCCTATACTTCCCAGTGTTTGAGTGTTCATATATAGGCATAGACCATAAGGAAATTATACATATTGACTAACAAAAAAGTTTACTAGTTTGGTAGATAAATTAGAACACGCTTTAGAGTTCATTACGATTTAAGCTTTATATATATAGACACACATATACATATTGTTCCTTTGCTTACTCGGGCCAGTGCTTTTATTGTGCCTTGTGCATGAGGTAAAATAAGGGTTCTGGCACCTAGAGTGCAAGATGCACCCTTGACTACACTGATTTGGACTTTTTAACATTGTTGGACATTTACATGAATCTATGACAGATTTGTTCAATGCCAGAATTAGCAGATGAAGTTCATATGATGAGCTGTACTTTAAGTTTCGCACTAGATATCATGTCTTGATAGGTAACTTAATTTGTCCTTAATTATAGTATTCTATATCTATGTTCTTTTTAATCATATAATTTATTCACCATATCTGTATCCGAAGAGATCAATTCATCTGCACGGATTCATGACAATTGCACGATATGGGAGCATGATAGTGCTTGGAACCATGTTGGAATCCTTGGTTTTTTACTTCAAAAGCTTTTTCAAAGAAGAAGATGCAACGAAATTAAGTATTGTACATGGAGGTGATGTGTGCATATTGCATGGCCTGAATTCTTGCCAATGTAAGTACTAAACTTCAACAACTAAAACTTTTTCATTGGTGGAGTACATTCTAAATATCAATTTTAGATAGAAAAGTTTATAGTGCTTCACTTTGTCGACTTGAAGAGCAAGCATTATCTTTGTTATCCGGACTAACTGCATCGGATATAGGTATAAACGTTCAAGTTTTCCTTTGAAAGTTTTTGGTAGGTATATTTAGAAGATCATATCCCATACTCATATTCAAGTGTGGGGACTTTGTTGTGGGCGGGAAATCGATGCCTATATTCGAGCACTAGACATAGAAGTTATTACACAGTTACATAAATAAGGTGTTGATGGTTGTTTTGGGTTGGATGAAAATGGTAATGTCAAAAGCTGGAAGTTGCTATCAACTCACTCATTCTTAATAATTAAGATGATAAGTAAACATCGAAGTTCAATCTGACATCAGATATATTAACATCAAAGATTTCATTCCGAAGGGGGTGATTTGTTGCTGTATATAACCGACAAAACCTTTAACCTAGAGTTTTAGATTCAAATTTTAGTATCTTTTATGCGCTTATCTGCATGCATCTATGGTTGAAGGCTAATGTTTGAAGAATTTAAGTAATATGCTTTCAGTGGAATTTAAAAATTTTACAAGCATATATGGGTGGATAATTTATGACTGGAACTATATTTTGATATAAATATTGAATTTAGAAAATTATTAATTTTAACTTTGTAAACATAAAATTTAGTATTATTTGATAAAAATTAAAAAGATTTTAAAAAAGAAAAAAAAATATGTTTCAAAGAAGGCTTGGGCGCCGTTGAAAATTGTGTTATTTATTCATGTATTATAATTTTACCTTTAATAGGAAAATATTCTTTTAAAAGGATTTGTGAAGTTTCTTTTATAATTACATTTATCAAGTTTTACTGACCAAATTTCATATTTGAAAAAGATAATTACAAAAATAACATAGAATTTAACAAAATGTTTTAAGATAAAGAGAAAGTAATCCTCAACGCAGCGTTTGCGACAATGATTCATGACTAAGATCTTCAGTCAGCAGAAGGATGGGTGTTTCTCTCGGTTTCTATTGATAAAAAGAAAAAGGTTGAGGAATTATTAAATCCTCAAATGCCAAATCAAAGTAGATTTTATTTCATTCCCACTTACTGCATCAAAATAATTACATTTTTATTTAATAATAAAGACAATCATATTTTATCAATTATTTACTATTAGTGAATCGATGGTTGGGGACTATGGTCAAACTGATACTGATTTAATTGGGTTCTGACTTCTTCTTCTTTTTTATTCTTCTAGCCCTAAGAAATTTCATTGTTTCCAATTGCTCAATGTTTGTAAGCTACTTCCCAACAACAACAACCATCAATAAAATTAATTAAATACACTTCAAAATTCAGTTCCACGACGAAATAAAGGGGCACAAATCTCTGTATTAGACTTCTGCTTTACCAGTTAACATTAGATAATATTAGACGTTCTTAGAGAGCACCCCAGCCGCAAACAGCAGATTCCTCCTCGAAAACTGCACCATATTCCAATTTTATATACACATTGGACCAAGTTAAACATTGCATACTAGGTTGAGAATATGAATTAACTTACCCGCAAACTATAAACTGGACTAGACTTGGTTGCCAAGGTTTTCAACGATCTCAGTCTGTTGGGATTTCCACTCCTTTTGTTCATTCACATTCCAGGCAATATTTTTAGTTTATAACTTCAAAAAACATATTAGCAGATTAACATTCTTATATCTAACTTACTTTTCTTCATTTTTCGGGGCCTTTGTGCTTGTTGTGACATCCCACAATTTTACAGTGCAATCAGCTGATCCAGATGCTAGAAGCGTACCTTCACAACTGCATGTGCAGTAACGGGGATGAATATCAAGGCACTAACAGGTATCAACATCTAGAAACAAGTGAATTTCATTATATGATTTTTGGATATATAGGAGTAGGGATTTCCACCTGAAAGCAAGTGACCACACGCAAGAGGTGTGACCCATCAAAGGCGTAACACACCGTCCACTTGAAAGGTCCCACATCATGATTGTGCCATCTTCATCACCAGAAGCCATATAGCGGCCGTCAGGTGACATTGCTAGTGACAATATCATACTCCTATGACCAATGAAAATCCGAACACATTCTCCACTTTGTACATCCCACAATCTTACTGTTCTGTCACTAGAGCCTGTAGCAATATAGTTGCAGTTGGCATGCCATTGCACGCACTGAGACAAGAAGGTTAAACCGTTTATGATTGGATTTGAAATATGATACAAGAGCCAGCACACTTTCAAAAATACAAAAAATAATTAGAAAGCTCTAAAAGATAGTAGACTTGATTCAGACAGGGAGAATGGTGCCCACCCAGGTTGATAAAACATTTAGACTAGCAAACCAAAGAAACGGATATCAGTACTTACGTCAACATCAGACAAATGTCCTGCCATTATTCTCAAAGGTTGTATTCTATCCATTGACCAAATCCTTGCTGTTCGGTCATGTGAAGAGCTGGCAAAATAGTGTCCTACAGGACTAAACTGCAGGAGATAAGGAACATCGAAATGCATTAGAGGCAGAAGGGAAAATCGGTCTCATTCAAGAGAGCGAAAGTAGATGAACTTTAGTAAGGTAAGACTTCATCAAACATAGAGGAAGATCGATCAGTCATACCTGCACATCCCATACAGGATAATTATGACCCTTGTAGCAAACAAGATTTGCATTTAGTTTTGTGCTCCACAAGCGAACTGAAACAAGTCCATCATTTTAAGGTCCCGGGAGTTAAAAGTGTATAGTAACAAAAGCAAAAATATTTAAAAAGGATAAAAAGGAGGGGGAGGGGAAGACTGGGGGGAAAGTGAAGGTGAAAGTGGAAGTGAAGTAAGACAAATGGGAGTGGAATATATCGTACTTGTTGTATCTGCTGAAGAGGAAAGAATAAAATCACCAAGAGGACTAAAGGTAGCTGAATAAACTGGTCCTGAATGACCCTGAAACAATGTATAGGATCTTTTCACACCATTTGGTCCCGCAACATGTTCCCTTGAAGTAGAATCATTTTCACCCTGCAAAGTAGCTGCCACTTGCACTAGTTTGTGAGAATATCTATGTAGACTTAGACTAATTCAGTCAAACAGAACTACAAAAATGGTATATTAAAATTGCAGAGTCAAACCCAAAGAAATTCCAAATATTTTTAGGGTAAAACTTCAAGAGATACTGCAATGGTCACAAGGAGATAAATACAAATTATTTTGACTTACAACTACCAGCTTGTTGGCCCAGCTTTGCCATATCCCAAACCTGTGGTGCACAAATCAAATTTAGAAACCAACATGTTTCCAAAATAAGTAAATAAGACACCAATAAAACAGCAATTATATATCTTGCACACTGATTTAAGATACAACCTTCAGTGATGAGTCTGAGAACCCTCCAGCAACCAAAGATCCATCCTGGGATATTGATGAACAGTTCAAACTGAAGACAGATTAAATAAAACACAATAAGTACCTAGAGACATTAAAGGTAAACATGACCATTAAATCAATCAATCAATAGACATTACCCATTATGCGTGTTGAGGAACGTATAAAAGCTGACAGATGGCAATGCAACGCTACTCAACTGCACACGGTTTCTTAAGTCCTCAAGTATAGATTGTTCTACCTCTGTAGACCTGAAACAGTCATTAAGAAAATAATTCAAAGAAATAACATGCAACATGGCAATCTGAGCATTATTGCTTTTGCCATAGATTTCACATTGAGAGAAGTCCACTGCTATGTGACAGATTATTTCACAAGCATTAGCTGGTAGGAAGCAGACCAAAAAATGCATATCAAGTTCTCACAGTTCTAATTCCTTGGCCTAAAACCCCACACTTGCACCTGGGAAGTACAAGCCCTAGAGAGTCTAAAACCAAAACAACACAGAAAGTAACAACAATAAAGTCATTTGGGTGAAAAAGTTCCAAGATCTGTATAAACAAATTTTAAACCCTTAAATATTAGGAGTAATTGCAAGGGTGAATGAGTGACCTCTTGACACAAAAATCATAAAAACAAAGAGAGCAACAAACCATGGTAACTTTTGTTTATATTCACGTATCATATCCTATTAAGAACTGGCAAAAAAGCATGCTGATAGAAATATTGCATATCCAGGTTCATTTCCACTAACTCTTTTCCTTTCATTTCACAGGAGAGTTAGACAAAAAGTTGATAATTCCGTGATGGTTTTAATTCAGTGAAGGATTAGCACACTACATTAAGCATCAATCCTACATCAGAAGAAAACAATGAAAAGAGGGAATCATTGAAAATACATTACGGGCAAAGTGAGCTCTGGCTTGACTCGTGGTGCAGCAGGGGTGGGTTTAGCCTCAGGGCGAGCACTTTTTGCTGTCACATTAACAGCTTTGTCCTTTTTCAACTTTTTTGTTGAAGCACCTTGCTTTCCACCTTCAACTGATCTTTTCTGAAAAAGAAACAGAAAGGACAAAGACACAATTGTGTGTATTAGTTAAACATCAACTTCATTAACCCAAAAGTACACTTGAAAAATCAAGTATAAATTAAACGTCAAACATATACATTTTAAATGAAGAAAGGAAAATAAGGAATTGTTACAGGGATTTACAACATGTACCTTACTGTCATCTACATCCCCTTCTTTGTTCTCTGCTTCTGTCTTTTCAGAATCTGAAAGCAAACCTCCTTCCTTCTCCAAACGTTCTTCTAAGGAGTCTTCTAGTAACTATGAAAAGTATATGAGCCTCAAAATTAAAGACAAGTAGAAATATGTGAACATGCATGCACATGTAGGTCTGTATAGCTGCTACTCAAAGCCCAAGCGACTGTTGGATACAGATATGTGCCTACCATGAGTATGCTCAATTTTTCCCAAGTTTTCCCAAAAAAGAGTCCAATTAACATAGCTGTGGAGTTTGATGATAGAGATACGATTTTAGCATAGAGCTTATGCCAGTAGGAACCCCTTTGCTTCAATGATAGAGAATTATATGTGCTAAATCCATCAAAAATTCATTTAAAAAGATAATTACAAGAACAGTGACTCACTCCCCAATGTATTTCTTTCTGATTTATCAGGCTAGCCGCATCCTGGCAGCTTCCAATTAGTGTTACAACCTCGGTATCATCAGAAATCGAACCAGGCCGTCCAGAAGTAACTGCAAGGAAACAAAGACAACTGTAATCAGATAGTACACCTTCTTCTCTATGTATTATCCAAAACATAAGCAATGAAAATGACATCACCTTGGAAATTGATATGTTCATTGATGACCCCCAGCATAGCAGTGGACTGTGTTTTATGCAAATATTGCAGTAGAAGGTCATATGAATACTGCCAAGATGATTAAGAAAACAGTTCAGGCAGTTCGATAGGAGAAGGATAGAGCCTGACTAATATCATTAGCAGTCATAAAATAAAGAATTTGCAGCAGTTACCTGACATATCTTGATGTTAACTTTATTCTGCCTAAGAGAACGAGCGAACTCCATCTCCTAATTAAGAAAACAACTACTAATGAGAAGAGTAGTGATTCTCCTATTTAAGCTAAATACAGAAATAATAGGATGTTAAATAACCTCCAAATGAGACTGCGAAAGAACGCCTTCCAACTTTTGAAGGTCACGTGAGTGCATCAGTTCATGGTCTTCGTGAAAGGCATTAAAAAAGGTTCTAGCTGCAAAAGAAAGACCAAAAATGTTTGAGAGACAAACCTATCAGATATATTGTGTAGGATACATGAGAATGATAAAGTAAAGTTAATTTAACACATACCCTCTTGCAAATGTCCTTTCGCCACCAGATCCATGAATGAATGTATAAAGACTGGATAAAGCACACGAAGCAACTCATGCTGCAAACATTCAAAATCTAGCTTATGCCCCCGGAAGTGAAAACACATATCAGATGACCAGATATCAAACCAATACCTTGTATAAATCTAGTGAACTATAAGTCCACGACCTCAGTTTGCTATACCCATCCTGGTACCGTGCCACATCATCCTCCGACCTGGAAACAAGCATCTTGATATTAAAAGAAGCAGTGAAATGCAAACAGAAAGGAGACAACAAGAAAATATTCAGATCCTTCATGGATAGCGTTCTTCTAATTAGCATTCTTCACCACACTGTCTGTCATGACTCGACTCAGCCCACTGGACATAGGCAGTGTAGTGAAAGAATAATCCAAAATTGTCCTCTTTGGATAGGTACAGATCCCTCAAGGTTTTGTAACCCTCATGTGCACCTTCAGAGATTCGAACCCTGTTCAACACCCGAAGAGGACAATTCCGGCTTATGTGAGATTATGTTCTCACGACATGACCCATGCTCAGCGAGATGAGTCGGGTTCTGACACTGTCAAAATAGGCATTCATGCTGACAAGAAATTTGACTAATTATTAACCTACACTTAGCTTTGGCCATCACCTTGGACATTTCTTAAGAGTTCAAAAGTCGGAATTTGCATGTTGAAAGATAATATAAACTCAACTTCTCTGGAAATTATAGCATTCCACATGCTTCTTATCAACATTCCTCATTTTAATGTTTTCTAGAGTTTATATTTAAGTCAAATCAAACATGAATAATTGAATATCAAAACAGATTTCACCTGAATAAAAAAAGTTAAGCAGTTGATAAAAAGAATGCAAAAAGAAAAAGAAAACCGGAATGGAGGGTTAGGGTTTGCATTGAACTTACTGGGAAAAGTGGTGAATGAACTTAGCAAGATCAGGGTCGTTGTGGAAATCGATTGGAGCGGACTCCTTGTTCTGAAGATCCTCCAACAATTGCTCCGCTTCTTTGAATCCTTTCTTCTTCAAATAAGCTGCCACGAAGCTATTCACAGCCTGCATATTTTCCATTTTGGATTCTACCCCTTTTTTCAACAATAACAAAAAATTCTTTACCAAAAAACCAAAGCTCACACTCTCCTCTTTGCTCTTCTCTTCTTTTTTTCTCTTGTTTTGTTTCTTTGAGCGACGATGAATTAGGGATTTTATATCTGGGTTCGTGGGCGGATTCGAAAATCATTTAAGGGCCCATTATTAATTGGACCATTTTACTGTTCATACCCATAAATTGCAATATTAGTTTTTAATAGCCATAAATTTAGCCCTAATATTAACTTATTTTAAGATTTTAATTTTAATTTTTTTATTACTTTGGCTCTTCATCTTTAAATTTTAGTGAAATTGTTGTTTTGGACGTACAAAATTTATTGAATTGTTAAAATTTTAACAACATTGACATTGTTGAGGGGAATCAACTCTTTCGGGTAAAGTCTTTGAAATGTCGTCTGTCGAACAACCAATCGATCCTTAACAACCGAAGGTATTGCCCCTGTGCCGGGGTTTTTACTCCAGCCCCTGCAGAGATTTGTATATGGTTCACAGAGGGGGCGCCTTGGGTGGTGGAGATATAACCTGCAAGACTAGAGAGAGATGTCAATATAGAGTTTGTAAATAATAACTGAGCTATCTAAGCGTGAAGTGGCTCGAACCACCAAATTGATGCTTATATAACCTTTGCAACCATGGTACCAGTCAACTGTCTAACAAACGACACATCAAAAACTTCTCTTTAAGAAGTCGATCCCCCTCAACGGACATGACAACCTGTATGGTACTCTACATGTACTTCATTAATGAATTGGATAATTTTTAGAATATATATATGCGAACCTTTTTAAAAAACTTGTTGGATAAATTAATTATTTTTATTAATTATTTTGATTTTTTATAAATTATATGTTAATTGCCACATGAGTTGTCAAATTAGTGTCATTAAAGTTTTAATAATTTAGTTAACTTTTCCATCTAAAAAACAACAATTCAATTAAATTTTAAAGATTGAACATCAAAATGATAAAAAAAAAAGACTAAAATGAAAAAAGAAATAAACATAAAGAATTAAATTTATCATTATATATTTTAATTTATTTTTCTCTAGCCAAAAGAAAAATAAGAATATCTCAATTTTAAATTTTAAGTAACCCATTCCTTATTGGTTGTTTAGATAAAAAGGTTTTTGATAATGTTGTGGGCCATTCCAATGAGTTTTTATCAAATTTAAACATTTAATTTTCATGTCAATTCCTATTAACACATCACCTAAGTATTATTGGTCTATAGGAATTTTATTTACACAATTAAATAGATTTTTAATTAGGAATATTTATTTATTTTTAACTGCTGTAACTTGGCCTATTAATTGGGACATTAAACCACCCCTTTTCATCAATGGAATAATTTACAAACATTTCTCGATTTTGATATTACGTAGATTTATCTCTCTTAAAAATATCGAAGCAATTTTATCTTTATCAATTTTGAAAATAAGTAATTAAAGATAATTGATCACAATAATTGATATTTTTCATCAATTATACACAATTTTGATTGATATAATAACAAATTAAGCCCTTAATATTTACATTTGCTATTAATTTGATCATAATTTTTAAAAAAATCCCAAAGATATGTATAAAATTTTAAAAAATCTAAAAATTTCAAATATAAAATATATAAAAAAAAGCTTCAAGTATATATAGGAAAAATACGTAAATCTAAGGATTAGGCTTTTTATTGTACCAATTATGGAATTGATGAAAATTATTGGTTGTAACGCCCATAACCCAATCCGTCACCGGAATAGAGTTATAGAGCATTACCGGAGTTACCGATTTATTTATCAGATATTTTATTTCATTTAATGTTTATATTTGGAACCAATTAAAATCAAACATATTGTCCCTTAAACGTACTTATTTTTCTCGACATGTTTTACTTGAATTTATTACTCATCTCAATATACTTAATTTCCTTTTATTAACGTATCAAAGATAATCACATATTTACATGTCATGATAAATATCATTCTCTTGCAATTTCTTCATAAACATAAATCAGGTAATTCATTATATCGATATTTCATGCATTTAAAAATATAATTCAAGTTACATTAACTTACCTCGTTGCTTGTTCATGTTTATAATTTCATTAATCCGATATCTTTTCTTTTCCACGTAAGTCTCGTATTTGAGTCATCAGGATCTTTATAAATAAATTTGATCGTCGTTTTCATTTATTTCATGTTCTAATATATTTAATTAATGCTCTAAACAAAATTTTCATTTTACCCCTAAACTTTTAATTAATGGCGATTTCATCCTTAGGCTCAAAAATAAAATTCTTGCAATTTAATCCTTATTTCCAACCGTTATTCTTATACAAATTGATAACAACCCATGAATTCTATAAAATATCATAATTTTCTATAATTTCAACACTTTTCAATTTAATCGTTAAAACATGTTTGTCCCTGATTTTGAACTAAATTAATAATTTCATTCAATTTTTCAATTTCAAATGATAAAATAATCCATTTCATGCAAATTCGTCATTTCTAACATTTTTACAAAATTACTCATAAAGTTTTACTTTTATTCAATTTAATCCCTAAGCCTAAAACATGCAAATCAGCCATACTAGCTGAATATTCATACATATTTTCCTCCTCCTCCTCTCCATTCCACATCCTTTATTTATATAACATGCTATAGGTAACATTATCAATAATTTCACTATTTACTTATATGTATATTCAAAACTGTTCATTTGCGTCATAGTTACCAAATTATATATATTGAGCTACAGAATTCGAAATTAAGATCCGTTAATTTTCTATGAAACTAGACTTATGTATATTCTTACCATAAAATTTTTAGAATTTTTTGGTTTAGCCAATAAGTACATTTTATTCTTTAAAGTCACTCTTATTCTGCTGTCTGACAATTCCGACCCTTATTTACTAAAAATTAATTATCTCATTTTACAGGATTCAGATGATGTTCTCGTTTGTTTCTATTGAAAATAAACTCATTCATGATTTTAAACATATAATTTTAATAACCTAATTATTTTTATAAAATTTTTTATGATTTTCCAAAGTCAGAACAGGGGAACCCAAAATCATTCTGACCTTGTCTCACTAAATTTATTATATCTTACAATTCACGATTCCATTGCTTACACCATTTCTTCTATAAGAAACTAGACTCAATAAGATTCAATTAAATATTTTTTTCATCCTCTAATTCGATTTCCAAAATTTATGGTGATTTTTCAAAGTTAGCCTACTGCTGCTGTCCAAAACTATTTTAGTGCAAGATGTTTATTTACCATGTTTATAACACCCTTATTTTCTTTCTCTACACTATTTCTCGTTACTTTCTCTTCATTAACATATCAAGAACATAAGACCATATATTATAAAATTCTACATTAACATCAATTCCATGCTTTTTCAATAATATTAATCTTAAAAATGTATTGAAATCTTGATGTTCTTACCTTGTTCCATTGATTTCAATCTTTAACTTGATTTTCTCTCTCCTCCAGCTTCCATTTCCTGAATCTAACTTAATATTCTAGCTCCCCATAGTCTCCTTGTAATCTTTCTCTCTTGATGGCTATGGAAATTCTTTTGATTTCTAAGTGAAAATAGTGGATTTTTGGTAAAAGGACCAAATTGTAAAGAAAGTAAAACTTTCTTTCTTTCTCTCTTCTTCTCACAATAGTTTACATAGGAAAGATGATGGATGGTGTGTGTGTGTGTCTTTTTTTTTCCACACACACACATATATATAGACTAAATAAAATAATAAAATATCTTATTAAAATATTAAATAAATAATAATTATCTAATTAAATAATTATAAAATATCACCAACATCGTCATTACTTTCTAGATTTCTCTCTCTTTCAATTGACCATTTTGCCCTTAGTGATCTTTTAAAATTTCATTCTTGAGTCATCACTTAATTTGGTAAAATTGTAATTTAGTCCCTCATAATTCTTCACCTATTCAATTTGGTCCTAATTCATCAATTTTCCTTGGTTTCTAGATCATTCCACCCTTAAAATATTTGCAGATTAATCCTTCAACTTTTTCATATTTTAATCCCTCAAATTTTAAGTATTTACTCTTAGGCCACAAAACTTTTCTCACTTTTACAATTTAGTCCTTTCTTGAATCACCATGTCATAATATACTTCCCAGTGACATAACTCAATTTCCCTCTTCTTGTCACTTTATTTTCTTATTTTACTATATTAAGGATAATAATATCTTACTATAGAAATTTTCAGGGTGCATTTCTCTTCCCCTTAAAAAAAAATTCGTCCTCGAAGTTTCCTTATTTTCTTTTGATCATGAACTTCATTATTTCCACAATTCTATAGCTCTTTTGTACACATACTTATCTAGTTTATCATTTATATTCATTCCATATCCTTTAATTTCACAATTTATTTTTAATTCAATATTGCGAACATACCTTATAACGAAAATTGCTTACCTTTTATAAGAGACCCAATAGACTAAACAGAACACTTAGGATATACGAGATAGATATAGAAGTGTATTATTATGCACTATTAATCAGAAAGCACTTGGTGAGTACCAACGTGCTATTATCGGATAATGCGCTTGAGTCTTTTAATGGTATACCACTAATATCTTAATAGATCTAATCTCATCTACTTGGGCAAATTAAACTATGCACGCATATCACTTTTACACTTTTATCATAATGCTTTTACATACTTTACAATTTAATCATTGTGCTAATACCTGTATGTTTATATCTTCTCTTTCTTTAATACATGTAATATATTTTAAAATTCACTAATAATCTTTATCATGTACTTCATATATCACTTTCTAATTCTAATTTCACTTTCAATTCATTCACAACTCAATTTAATTTCCATTCAATTTAACAATAACACTACCTCATACTTCTCTTACCATATACATAATTTAAATTTAACATTTAATAATAATAAATAATTTGAATTATATTAATACAACCGTGTGCTGAGTATGTCTATACTCAGTAGTATTATCATAATTCAAATTATAAAAACTATAATAAATAATAGACATCGCAATATAAGTCATATGTGTTAATTTATACTTTAATTTCATATCTCAACAGTAGTCTTTCATCAAATGGCATCATATATCATCTATATTATCTTTAATCAAATCATGAACCTTTGGTTCAAGCTTTCAATCTCATATACCATGTTCGACTTAAGGAAATTGATATAGGAATATTACATTTGGTACGAAAGTAATTTTTGGCCAATCACTAATATACTAGAACATAAACGGAAAAAAATTTAAATAATTTATAATTAATTCATAAGTTTATATTCAATTAACTCATACACTATGTAGCGACATAAAAATTTTAGCTTGGTCGCTAATTGTGGCGATTTATTGAAAATTTGAAAACTGACTTTCGATTTTATTAAACAAAGGGAGTCGCCACCGATCTTTTTTCTAGGTGTGATCGGACACCTAATAAATCATCTTTTGAAAAGAAAATTTATTCTCGAACAAAAATGAAGGCCAAATTTGGGTCTACGTGAAAATCAGAGTAAAGTAGGGTTCGGGAGTCTGTTACGCGCGAGGAAGGTATTAGCACCCTCGCGACGCCCAAAATTGGTATCTTGTAAAACACGTGTTGTCTTAAATTTTAAAAATGTAAGTTCAATGTAACATTTAATCGTGATCCGATTGAAAAGACGAGGAATTTTAATTTTTTGTCCGTTTTTTTTTTGAGAAGGATATACCGTTTTAACACGAGCCGACAAATTCCAACCAACATAGCGATGAAATTTATGACTTAATGTTAAATCGATATGTTGCCTCGATTATTAATTAAAACATAAAAAATATTTATGAAGTAAGAATTGAAAATAAATCAAAGATGCAAACAATAACATTATTAATGAAAAATGTTAACATGGGATACTAGAACATTCAAAGAACAATAATAATGATATTTACAAAAGAAATAAAAATAAAGACAAATCATGAACAAATACAAAATACACTTAGTAATAATAACATAAGATAATATATACATAAGGTAACATGAAAATATATACAACTAATGATATGAGAGATACATACATAATGTAAAGTTAAAAATAATGTGCATAAGATAGTTAAAAATAATATATATACATGTATTTATAAGATAAAATGTAAAATGTAATATAGCTTGAAAGATATGTATATGACGTATATGAAGACATAATATTAAAAAGATACGTACGTAATGTAAATACCCCATGAAAACATATATATTATAATACTAAAATATTTACATAGTGTATACACATTGGGAATAATAATAGAAACCTATTACGATACTACATAGATATATACCTATATACATATACTAGAGATATATATACATGCACACATAAAACATATGCTAAAAATTAACAACAATAGTAATAAAAATAAAAATATATACATACTAGATACACGTATACATAATATAAATGAACACATGCAATATATATTAGGGATACTATAAACATAGAAAGTATATTTATATACTAATAATAATAATAAAAGATGTATATAAATCAAATAATAATAATATATAAGTGACAATAATGAAAATAATAAGTATAAAAATGAATAATATGTTATATGGAAATAATACAAATAAAAGTGTATATATATGTTTAATAAAACATGTGTACTAATTATGCAATAATATATATATAGTATGGTATTAAAAATGTACATATACATGTAAGAGTATTTAAGAATATATATACACAAGATAATGTGGAAATATGTACATGGAATAGTATATAAGAAATAACTAATAATATTGAAAGTATATAGATATATGTAATATATGACAATGAACGTATACCATTCATATTAGAAATGCTAATAACATAAAAATATTAACAACACTACATAAATGTGTTTATGGGGTAGCATAAAATATATACATGGAAATATATAAGTAATATATAACTAGTAATATCAAAATATATACACGAAATGGCAAAATAAATATACATAATATATAAAAATATATGATATTGAAATATGTACATAAATATATAAAACATGAAAAGAAGACATATGTACAAAACATAAAAAAAAAAATTATATATATATATACACAAAATAGTATTATAATATTTACATAATGTATATATATTAGAAATAATAATAATATTACTAGGCAATTAACAGTAATAATACTACTTAAATATATATGTATAATAACGATAAAAAATAATAATGAAAATAATAAACATAAATATAGATATAATAGAAACAATAATACTAAATAAAAAATATATATATACATACATAATAAAATATATACTAGTATTAATTATGAATATAATATTATAATACTAAAAATGACAATATGAAATTAAAGCAACTAAATATAATACCATATATATATATACGTATGCGTGTATAATGTAAACATACACTAAAAAATAATAAATATATTGATAATATTAATAATATTAGAATAATAATAACAATATTTAATAAAGAAACAAAAATGAATAAGAAAGGATTAAAATTGGACTGCTAACAAAGTTTTGGGGTAAATTTAAAAGGAAATAAAGGAAGAAGGGCCCATTTGCATATGCGCTGAATATATCAGGGGGTGAAAGAGCAAATTCCCGTGCATTCAAAAAACGCATGACATTGAACAGGTTAAATTGCGTAAACGCTACAAACTTTAGGGCCAATTTATAAATAAATATAATTTAAATTGTAGAACTCTTAAAAAGCGGAAGGGTCATTCGCGCAATTAGACCCTTCCGCGAAAACACGCGGATCCTAGCCCCCAATGGGTCGGGTAATCGGGTTATCCCCAAAACGACGCCATTTTGGGGCTTAATTACAGCCCCCAAAACGACGTCGTTTTGGAGGGCTATAAATAGGCCCAAATTCGAGAAAAAAATCATTTGTGAGAGGAAGAAAGAAAAAAAGAAGGGAGAAGAAGAGAGAAAAAGAGAGGAGGGAGAAAAAGGGCTCCGGCTGGAGGGGCACCGGTCCGTCCGTCATCGGACCACCGCTGATGTCGTTGCGTGCCACACGTACTACGGTGGCGAAAAAACGAAAGGTATGATTTTTCTTCCTTTTTTTTTTTTTAAAAAATTGTTTTATATTTTTTATGTGTTTTAGTGTATATATGTGGAAAATATGCCTAGAAAACGAAACTAAAACAGAAAAAAAAAAATATTACCTTAGATTTCTAATTTTTGATTTTCGATATCTTTGATTTTCTTTGAACATTCGAATAAACACCAAAAAAAAAAAAAAGAGCCCCCTTTTCATTCGGTTTTCATGGCTTTTTATAGCCTTTACAAATCTGTTTCCCTATATTTCTTGCTATGCGTGCTCTGTTTGATTTTGCAGGTGGAGCAGGTGGTGGATGTGGTGGTGGCAGAGGTTGACAGTCAGGGGCAAGTGGGGAGGGTGGTTGGGGCGGCTAACCTAGGGTTTCTAGGGTTTGTGATAGTGTTGGGGGTATTGGGCTAAAGTTTGGGCTATCAAATTGGGTTAAGGTAGTTTTAGTTGGATTTGGGGTTTAGGTCTGGTAATTTTTGGTTTAAATTGTAAATGGGTTTAGGGGTATTTGGGTTAAAAATTGGCTTGTAACACACTATTTCATTATTTTCAATTCATTCTATTTTCACTTCTTATTTCGATACCTCAATTTCAATTCACATTTCAATTCATAATTTCACTTTTTCATACTTTCAATAGTTCAATCGATCAAATTCATTTAATTTTCTCATTTCATTTAGTCAACTGATTTCAATATCAATAATTCGATATTTTAAAAAATTCGATATTTTAATAAATTCATGAACCTTAAGTTCAAGCTTCAAATCTCTCATTTCAATTCAATTCACAATTCAACTCATAAATTTTTCTTATATGTATATATATATTCAGTATGATCAATCAAAATTATTTAATTTTCTCGTTTCAGTTATTCACCCTATTAACAAATTCGGACTTTGACGGATACACGGATTCCAACCAACACACTAGTACGGTACATTGTGCCTTAACGGTACGCAGTACCTAAACAATAATCAGTAACAGTATTCAACACACAAAGTGTTGAATCTGTAACAGTAACGGTAACAGTGTTTGTCACACAAAGTGTCGAATCGGTAATGATAAGAATAAAGAGCAGCACATAAGTGCACGATCGAGTTTCGAGCAAAACCCGTACTCTTCCATATCCTATGGCATGCTAATTATATCCGGCTAGTCCGACAAGTTAATAGGGAATTCAATTCTCATTTCAATTTCACTTAATATTCATACCCCTATTAACAAGACTCGGACATTGGCGGATACACGGATCCAACCAAACACATCCGTTTGGCACTTAGTGCCTCATCGGATAGTTCGAAGCAAAGTTGACACCCAGTGTCTCATCGGCCTAGCCGAAGTAAAGTGGTATCCAATACCTCATCGAATTTATCTGAAGTAACAGTATGACACCCAGTGTCTCATCGACTCGAGGTCGAAGTATCCTTGAACTCTTCCAATCCTATGGCATGCCAACTGTAACACCCCCTACCCGTATCTGTCGCCGGAATAGAGTACGAGGCATTAACGAGGACTACAAAAACACTTACAGATAATTTAAATATATTTTCATAACATCTTGTCTTGATTTCATAGTATTTCATATTTAAGCTTTACTCACCAAAGTATTTGAAATATCATCTTTATGCAAATAGCACACATGGGGTACATAATTCCATAATTAAGAATGAACACATTTATCAAACATATTGCACATTCATATATCAATGTCTCACATTTTCATATATCAATAACCGTTATTTTTCTTGTTTTTCAGATAATTATGTATAACCATTGATAAGCATGCAACTCACTATTTCTTCTTGTCAATCACAATTTCAAATGACAAATTCGTGTGAATGAGCTCAACCTCATTAGGTATTTAAATTCTGTCATTTTGATTCACATACTCATAATTTACTAACATATCCTGTCAAACACAATCTCTGAATGACAAAATCACATAATTGAGCTCAATAATAATAATGATAACATTACTTACATTTCTTTTTCCACATGTTACATTTACGACTTACCAACTTGTCCATTCAAGGAACAAATCTTACGGATTTGAGTACATCATGATCTGAAGCCCGAAGTCTAGCTGAAGCACATAAGTGCTAGACGGAAGCCCGAAGGCTAACTGAAGCACATAAGTGCTAGACGGAAGCCCGAAGGCTAACTGAAGCACATAAGTGCTAAACGGAAGCCCAAAGGCTAACTGAAGCACATAAGTGCTAAACGGAAGCCTAAAGGCTAACTGAAGCTCACCAGAGCTGAACTGAAACCCCAAAAGGGTTAACTGAAACTCATATGAGTTAACGAAAGCTCGTAAGAGCTAAACGGAAAGCAAACACGAGAATTCGCAACAAATGTTGAATCTCGGTTTACTTGGGTAATTTACCGTCAATTCATCTTTTTCACTGAAAGATTATCCATAATTTTCACTATCTACTTATGTGAATATTCAAGTTGTCCATCTGTGTCATAGTCACTAAATTATTTATATCTGGAGCTATAGAACTCCAAATTAAGTTCCGCTAATTTTTCCTGAAACTAGACTCATATATCTTCTTACTATAAAATTTTCATAATTTTTGGTTAGGCCAATTAATACAGTTTATTCATTGAAGTCTCCCTTGTTTCAGAGTACGACTACTCTGACCTCTGTGTACTACGAACCAAATTTCTCCCTGTAAAGAATTCCAACGACCATGCCGTTTGTTTCTTTTAAAAATAGACTCAATAAGGAATCCATGCATGTAAAGTATGACTCTTGATAATTTTTTTACAATTTATGGTGAATTTCTAAAGTCAGGACAGGGGATCTCGAATTCATTCTGACCTTGTCTCACAAAATTTATCATATCTCATGATTTACAATTCCATTGCTTACATTATTTCTTCTATAAGAAACTAGACTCAATAAGATTTAATTTCATATTTTATTCATCCTCTAATTCCATTTCTACAATTTTTGGTGATTTTTCAAAGTTAGACTACTGCTGCTGTCCAAAACAGTTTTAGTGCAAAATGTTGATTTCCATTTTGCCCCAAATTTTACAATTCATACAATTCAGTCCTTGCTCAATTAACCCCTAAATTAAGATAATTTTCTCAATTAATACTTTTACTAGACATTATAAGTTATTTCATAACTATTAAAATTCATAATTTCCTCATAAAACTCTAACTTCAAACTCTTTTACACTTAGGTCCCAAACATTCACTTTCTATTCAATTCTTTCAATAAAATCAACATATAAACAATTTAAAGCTCTAGTTCCATGCAAAATCATCATATACTTCCAGCACATATTCATAGCAACTTTCAATTTCTTTCATGGAATCAAAAACTAATGAATTCAACAAGTGGACCTAGTTGTAAAAGTCACAAAAACACAAAAATTTCAAGAAATAATCAAGAATTGAACTTACTTACAGTAAAAATATGAAAAACCAGCTTGAGGGAACTCTTTCCTGGTGTTTTTGCTGATGAGAATGCAGAAAAATAAAGAGAAATCTAGATAATTCCACTTTAGTCCTAACTTTATTAAGTAAATTTTGCAATTTTCCAATTTTGCCCTTAATTCTCCTTGTTTTCTTGCTGATTTCATACCCTTGCCGTCCAGCCCAAATAGACCTTGGGTCTATTTTCCTTTTAAACCCTCTTTCTTTTATCAATTAAGCTATTTAATCATTTCTTACAATTTTGCATTTGATACAATTTAGTCCTTTTTATTCAATTAATTATCAGAACTTTAAAATTTCTTGACGAAACTTTAATAATAACATATTAACACTCCATAAATATTTATAAAAATATTTATGGCTCGATTTAAAATTCCCGAGGCCTCGATACCTCGTTTTCGATTCTAATTATTTTAGTATTTATTTTTAGTACACTATTCACTATTTCAAAAATTTTCCTAACTTCACATATAACTTATAATTACTAAATTAATAATATTTCCTACGCATTTGTCGGATTTAGTGATCTCGAATCATTGTCCGGAACACACTTAAAATTAGGCTGTTACAATTCTCCCCCCCTTTAGGGATTTTCGTCCTCGAAAATCTTATCAGAAGAAATTGCTTTCAACACTCATGAAACACTTTTACTAACTTCTCAGTTTCACAAAGAAAACCCCACTTTAGCATTTAACGTAGTTGAAATCAAATCATCATCAAATAAAGCCAATCATGTAGTCAACATTCGCAAAATAATCAAGATTTTCCAATACGTATATAATGTAGAGTAACAACCCGTATAAACAGAATAATAGCTTTACATGAATCTCACCATTTACTTTTATCTTCAACGTAATGAGAATAGTATAACAAAGAAAAATGAAGAAGTCCCAATCATAATTTAATCGGACCAACGATGCTCTCATCAAATATTTTAGCTAGCTAGCATTCTCATACAATAAGAATTTCATCGAAAACGAACAGACCACATATTCCTCGACTAATTTCATCATCCCTAATCTCATAATATTTCATTCATTAACAAAAATCAATTCAAAAGAATTTTCCGGTAAGTAAACTCTTTAGACATAATATTTGAATAAGTCAATTTATCGCAATTAGCTTCTTCTTTAATCATGACATTGCATATCTCGAATGATCTTTAAAACATTCTAATACCTTTTTCCAGAATCATTTATTTACTTTTCAAACTATTCTCGTTTTCAGTATGCCTTACTAATCACTTCAACACTATACTCTCCAATTCTACAGATGTGAATTTATTAACATAATTCTCATGAAATTTTATCATAATTACAACTCGTAAGGGAGTGAGGTCGTAAAGCCTCTAACTCAACTCTCATAATTACACACATATGACTTGACATTCATACATAATATTATTGTTTTCACATATTTCACTTAAAGCAAAATTAATACACTTATATAGTCTATCAATATTTTTCGCCATATACAATTTCAAACGATGAATTCACTTAGTTTAGCTCAATATCAACAATTAATCAATTTCAATCTCTTAAGTTCATTTATCACTTACCTTTCTTAATCAATTTAGGGAACAATTTTGAATTAAGTACTACGTTTTCACCATGCCATAGTAAAACTATGGTCTTGCACATAGTCACATATCACACACCAAGCCATAGCCCGACCATGGTCTTATATGAAAATCACATATCACATGTTGCCATGGTCCAACCATGGTCTTTTCCTTCAATTCATCTTGTCATCGAATGAAATACTCAATTTGATCATTTATTCAATTTTCATGCTTTTAAATTATTCACGATTTTATCATCAATACATATGAAATAACACATCATGAAATTCATAAAATTAACAAATAATCACTAAAATTTAGCCATATAAACTTACTAATCATACTTATTCAACCAAGTGTACATAAACATACACTTATTCAATTTTGAATAAAATTTACTTAATCAAACATGTTGAGCACATAACATCATAGACATGCCAAAATGGACACGGATAGCCTTATCATAATATAAACTTTCATTTCATTTCACCTTTTTATATTTCAACTTATGGTTATCTCATTTCGTACATTATCACATACATATCATGAACTTCTATTCATACCTTGTCAAGTTTCAACTTAACACAAACACATTTTCAATGTCTCAACACCAAATTTTCGCACTGTCAAGATTAGCTCGATTAGAAAGCACCTCGGTCTTAACAAAATAATTTCGTTAGAGCCAGAAGATATCACACTATCACAAGTAGTAATATAGCATGTATAGCTAAACTCACATACGCTAGGTTAATCCGAGAATCGACTAAACCATAGCTCTGATACCACTAAATGTAACACCCCCTACCCGTATCCGTCGCCGGAATAGAGTACGAGGCATTAACGAGGACTAAAAAAACACTTACAGATAATTTAAATATATTTTCATAGCATCTTGTCTTGATTTCATACTATTTCATATTTAAGCTTTACTCACCAAAGTATTTGAAATATCATCTTTATGCAAATAGCACACATGAGGTACATAATTCCATAATTAAGAATGAACACATTTATCAAACATATTGCACATTCATATATCAATGTCTCACATTTTCATATATCAATAACCGTCATTTTTCTTGTTTTTCAGATAATTATGTATAACCATTGATAAGCATGCAACTCACTGTTTCTTCTTGTCAATCACAATTTCAAATGACAAATTCGTGTGAATGAGCTCAACCTCATTAGGTATTTAAATTCTGTCATTTTGATTCACATACTCATAATTTACTAACATATCCTGTCAAACACAATCTCTGAATGACAAAATCACATAATTGAGCTCAATAATAATAATGATAACATTACTTACATTCCTTTTTCCACATGTTACATTTACGACTTACCAACTTGTCCATTCAAGGAACGACTTTACGGATTTGAGTACATCATGATCCAAGCCGGAAGTCTATTGAAGCACATAAGTGCTAGATCAAGCCCGAAGGCTAAATCAAAGCACATAAGTGCTAAGCGAAGCAGAAGGCTAAGCTGAAGCACATAAGTGCTAAACGGAAGCCCAAAGGCTAATGAAGCACATAAGTGCTAAACGGAAGCCCAAAAGCTAATCAAGCTCACGAGTGAACTAAAACCCCAAAAGGGTTAGCGAAACTCATATGAGTTAACGAAAGCTCGTAAGAGCTAAACGGAAAGCAAACACGAATTCGCAACAAATGCTGAATCTCGGTTTACTTGGGTAATTTATCAATCAATTCATCTTTTCACAGAAAGATTGTACTTATTTCTGCGTTTCGTTCCTCCAAAATTCTCAATTCAATTTCATAACTTTTGTATATAATTTACTTATTTTCAACAATTAACATACATAATTATTAATCACCATTCATAAAATAATATTGAAATTTAATAATATTAACAAATGGTCACTAAATTTAGTTATATAAACTCACAAGTTCGATTTTTATATTATAGCGATAATCATAATTTCATAATAAATATTCCAAATAAAACATTATATCGTTTCTAATTCAACACTTATCGATTATAATCAGGCATGTGATCAATTTATACACGAGTCATTCATATATTTTTGTATATTTTCCTCCTCCTCCTCTCCATCCACATCCTTAGTATAAACAACACACTTGTAGGTAACATTATCCATAATTTTCACTATCTACTTATGTGAATATTCAAGCTGTCCATCTGTGTCATAGTCACTAAATTATTTATATCTGGAGCTATAGGACTCCAAATTAAGTTCTGCTAATTTTTCCTGAAACTAGACTCATATATCTTCTTACTATAAAATTTTCATAATTTTTGGTTAGGCCAATTAATACAATTTATTCATTGAAGTCTCCCCTGTTTCAGAGTACGACTACTCTGACCTCTGTGTACTACGAACCAAATTTCTCCCTGTAAAGAATTCCAACGACCATTCCGTTTATTTCCCTTAAAAATAGACTCAATAAGGAATCCATGCATGTAAAGTATGACTCTTGATAATTTTTTTACAATTTATGGTGAATTTATAAAGTCAGGACAGGGGATCTTGAATTCATTCTGATCTTGTCTCACAAAATTTATCATATCTCATGATTTACAATTCCATTGCTTACATTATTTCTTCTATAAGAAACTAGACTCAATAAGCTTTAATTTAATATTTTATTCATCCTCTAATTTCATTTATACAATTTTTGGTGATTTTTAAAAGTTAGACTACTGCTGCTGTCCAAAACAGTTTTAGTGCAAAATGTTGATTTCCATTTTGCCCCAAATTTCACAATTCATACAATTCAGTCCTTGCTCAGTTAACCCCTAAATTAAGATAATTTTCTCAATTAATACTTTTACTAGACATTATAAGTTATTTCATAACTATTAAAATTCATAATTTCCTCATAAAACTCTAACTTCAAACTCTTTTACACTTAGGTCCCAAACATTCACTTTCTATTCAATTCTTTCAATAAAATCAACATATAAACAATTTAAAACTCTAATTCCATGCCAAATCATCATATACTTCCAGCACATATTCATAGCAACTTTCAATTTCTTTCATGGAATCAAAAACTAATGAATTCAACAAGTGGACCTAGTTGTAAAAGTCACAAAAACACAAAAATTTCAAGAAATAATCAAGAATTGAGCTTACTTGCAGTAAAAATATGAAAAACCAGCTTGAGGGAACTCTTTCCTGGTGTTTTTGCTGATGAGAATGCAGAAAAATAAAGAGAAATCTAGATAATTCCACTTTAGTCCTAACTTTATTAAGTAAATTTTGCAATTTTCCAATTTTGCCCTTAATTCTCCTTATTTTCTTGCTGATTTCATACCCTTGCCGTCCAGCCCAAATAGACCTTGGGTCTATTTTCCTTTTAAACCCTCTTTCTTTTATCAATTAAGCTATTTAATCATTTCCTACAATTTTGCATTTGATACAATTTAGTCCTTTTTATTCAATTAATTATCAGAACTTTAAAATTTCTTGACGAAACTTTAATACTAACATATTAACACTCCATAAATATTTATAAAAATATTTATGGCTCGATTTAAAATTCTCAAGGCCTCGATACCTCGTTTTCGATTCTAATTATTTTAGTATTTATTTTTAGTACACTATTCTCTATTTCAAAAATTTTCCTAACTTCACATTTAACTTATAATTACTAAATTAATAATATTTCCTATGCATTTTTCGGATTTAATGATCTCGAATCATTGTTCCGACACCACTAAAAATTAGGCTGTTACACCAACTATATCCGACTCAATCCGATACAGTTAATAGGGTATTCAATTCACTTTCTCATGCCATATACGTTTCAAATAATCACATTCAATTCAATTTGATTCAATTCCAATCACTTTTCACATTTCAAATCCATTCATTTCCATATAATCAAATCAAAGCCATTCCAATCTTAACTTCTCATGTATTCTATTTGTTTCACTTTTCCAATCAATTTGCATTTTAAGTTTAATTTCAATTTCAATTTAAATTCAATAACAATTCATTTCAATTTTTACTTTCCAACGATATACTACCAAATATTTATCTCAATTTCATTCAATTCAATATTGATACTTACCTTAAAATTTTTACTTACTGTACACATAAATTTAAATATAATATTTATTCATACCTTTATGAGTTCGAACTCATCATAATCATCTTTTACTCATATACTTGAGTATCACTTTCAATATTATCGAAATTAGCTCAGTTGGGAAACATCTCTATCTTTAAGTAAAACAAATCTCATCAGAGTCAAAAGATATCACACTATCATAGGTTATGTAATGTATTTCTAGACTTCACATGTGCTACATTTGGTCTGAGAATCGACTAAACCTTAACTCTGATACCACTAAATATAACGCCTCTAACCCGAATCCATCACCGGAATAGAGTTACGGAGCATTACCGGAGTTACCGATTTATTTATCAGATATTTTATTTCATTTAATGTTCATATTTGGAACCAATTAAAATCAAACATATTATCCCTTAAACGTTCTTATTTTTCTCGACATGTTTTACTTGAATTTATTACTCGTCTCAATATACTTAATTTCCTTGTATTAACGTATCAAAGATAATCACATATTTACATGTCATGATAAATATCATTCTCTTGCCATTTCTTCATAAGCATAAATCAGGTAATTCATTATATCGATATTTCATGCATTTAAAAATACAATTCAAGTTACACTAACTTACCTAATTGTTTGTTCATGTTTATAATTTATTAATCCGATATCTTTTCTTTTCCACATTCAAGTCTTGCATTCGAGTCATCCGGATCTTTATAAATAAATTTGATCGTCGTTTTCATTTATTTTATGTTCTAATATATTTAATTAATGCTCTAAACAAAATTTCCATTTTACCCCTAAACTTTTAATTAATGACGATTTCATCCTTAGGCTCAAAAAATAAAATTCTTGCAATTTAATCCTTATTTCCAGCCGTTATTCTCATACAAATTGATAACAACTCATGAATTCTATAAAATATCAGAATTTTCTATAATTTCAACACTTTTCAATTTAATCCTTAAAACATGTTTGTCTCCGATCTTGAACTAAATTAATAATTTCATTCAATTTTGCAATTTCAAATAATAAAATAATCCATTTCATGCAAATTGGTCATTTCTAGCATTTTTACAAAATTATCCCTAAAGTTTTACTTTTATTCAATTTAATCCCTGAGCCTAAAACATGCAAATTAGCCATACTAGCTGAATATTCATACATATTTTCCTCCTCCTCCTCTCTATTCCACATCCTTTATTTATATAACATGCTATAGGTAACATTATCAATAATTTCACTATTTACTTATATGTATATTCAAAACTGTTCATTTGCATCATAGTCACTAAATTATTTATATCTTGAGCTACAGAACTCGAAATTAAGATCCGTTAATTTTATATGAAACTATACTTATGTATCTTCTTACCATAAAATTTTCAGAATTTTTGGTTTGGCCAATAAGTACAGTTTATTCTTTAAATTCACCCTTATTCTGCTGTCTGACAGTTCCAACCCTTCTTTACTAAAAATTAATTATCTCATTGTACAGGATTCAGATGATGTTCTCGTTTGTTTCTATTGAAAAAAAACTCATTCATGATTTTAAAAATATAATTTTAATAACCTAATTATTTTTATCAAATTTTTGATGATTTTCCAAATTCAAAACAGGGGAACCCGAAATCATTCTAACCTTGTCTCACTAAATTTATTACATCTCACAATTCACGATTCCATTGCTTACATCATTTCTTCTATAAGAAACTAGACTCAATAAGCTTCAATTCCATATTTTTTTCATCCTCTAATTCTATTTTAAAAATTTATGGTGATTTTTCAAAGTTAGCCTACTGCTGCTGTCCAAAACTATTTTAGTGCAAGATGTTTATTTACCATGTTTATAACACCCTTATTTTCTTTCTCTACACTATTTCTCGTTACTTTCTCTTCATTAACATATCAAGAACATAAGACCATATATTATAAAATTCTACATTAACATCAATTCCATGCTTTTTCAATAATATTAATATTAAAAATGTATTGAAATCTTGATGTTCTTACCTTGTTCCATTGATTTCAATCTTTAACTTGATTTTCTCTCTCCTCCAGCTTCCATTTCCTGAATCTAACTTAATATTCTAGCTCCCCATAGTCTCCTTGTAATCTTTCTCTCTTGATGGCTATGGAAATTCTTTTGATTTCTAAGTGAAAATAGTGGATTTTTGGTAAAAGGACCAAACTGTAAAGAAAGTAAAACTTTCTTTCTTTCTCTCTTCTTCTCACAATAGTTTACATAGGAAAGATGATGGATGGTGTGTGTGTGTGTCTTTTTTTTTCCACACACACACATATATATATAGACTAAATAAAATAATAAAATATCTTATTAAAATATTAAATAAATAATAATTATCTAATTAAATAATTATAAAATATCACCAACATCATCATTACTTTCTAGATTTCTCTCTCTTTCAATTGACCATTTTGCCCTTAGTGATCTTTTAAAATTTCATTCTTGAGTCATCACTTAATTTGATAAAATTGTAATTTAGTCCCTCATAATTCTTCACCTATTCAATTTGGTCCTAATTCATCAATTTTCCTTGGTTTCTAGATCATTCCACCCTTAAAATATTTGCACTATTAGTCCTTCAAATTTTTCATATTTACACTTTAATCCCTCAAATTTTAAGTATTTACTCTTGGGTCACAAAACTTTTCTCTCTTTTACAATTTAGTCCTTTCTTGAATCACTATGTCATAATATACTTCCCAGTGACATAACTCAATTTTCCTCTTCTTGTCACTCTATTTCCTTACTTTACTATATTAAGGATAATATTTTACTATAGAAATTTTCAGGGTGTTACATTTGTAACATCTCAAAATTTTCGATGTGACACGTGGCATTATTCTAGTAACGGATAAAGTAAATGTTCAAGAAAATTTAGAAATTTTGGAAAATAAGAAACATTCATGAAGGTGAGGTGATTTTGGATATGGGATTTAGTGAAAGAAAATTAAAAGTGAAAATGTGATAAAAAATAAAATTACAAAATTTAAAAAGTTTGAGGATTAAAATATAAATTTAGCCAAAAAGGGAAATAAGAGTTTTTATTTCCTATTTGACATGAGGATAAAATGGATTATGAATTAGTAGGGTGAAAATCACTTTTGAAACTAAATTGGAAAAACTAAAAAAGTAAAAGAACCAAATGATAAATTATTAATGTGATTTAATTTTAAAAAGAATTAACTAATTTAGAATAGGTGATTTTATCTTAATATATTTAATATTAAAATAATATAAAAAAATTCATCATGAATTGAATATTAATATTAATATTATTATAATTTAAATAATATTATTAATAATTTCTTACATTATGATTATTTTATACATATTGTTAAATTATTTGTTTTAATGTTAAAAAGTGTTTATATTTGATCTTTTAGATTTTCTATTTATCATTGCTGTACTTTAATCAACGAATATAATTAATTCTTATTATATTTGAAAAGTATAATTTTAATTTGATAAATGTTATTAATATGTGTCTTTATTTGAATTATATTTTAAGCTTCACAATTTAATATTTATTCATTTTAATATTATAACATTAAAAATTAATTCAATTAAGTAAAATCTTATAATGAAGAGATAGTTTATTTAAAATTAAATTTATATTTAACATATAAAAAATTATAAACAAAAGTCATAAAATAACTTTTAAAAAATTGAAAGACAATGAGTAAAAGAGTTAATTTACCCAATTTGTAAATAAATGTTTCAAATAAAGAGTCAAAAATTTGTTTCGTGAACATGATTATTTATTTATTTATTTTTTAACATTGTATTGATATATAAGTAAATCAATTGGTTAATTTAACCTATAATTCAAGGATAGAAATATTTTACTTGTAAACCTGAAACAATAAAAGTAAAGGAAAAAAATTGATCTATTTATTATTCGATGATGAATCTTATGTTGATAATACGATTGGTCGAACAATTAAAAAAAAGTTCTTGACTAATTATGTCACATTAGAGAATAACTTTGACAGGTACGCAATAAATATCATTTTAATCACAAATAGATAATTTTCCTAAAAGCCTAAATTTCAATTTGATTTTATACCTCAGTCGGAGCTTCAACGGCAACAACTGTTGTTGTTAGATCTTGTCGTTGCGGCAGTTGGGCGGGCACTCCCTTTGTCGCCATATTGACCACCGGACAGATGAGATTTCAAGACTCCATGGTCGCAAACGATTTTTCCACCTTTTAATCCTAATTTTCTAGGGTTTCCATAAAACCTTTGTTCTTCATCGGGAAATCAATTCATCAGTAATAGAATAGATTTAAACGATGACTTGAGAATGTTAGGGTTTTTAGGGGTTGATAACAACAATAATGTGATTCTATTCAAATCCCGTGATTTTTGAATTATCTTAAATATTGATAAAATATCTATAATTTATTTTTAAAAAATAAAATCAATGGATAATTAAAAATTATAAAAATTAAATAAAAAAACTAAGAGATTGCTACTTGTCGTAACATAATGCTTGTGTATTTTATTTGTATACTCATGCGATGCGCTGGCTAATACTGTTTGTCAATGTAATTGTTTTTAAGACGAAATAAAAAGTAATATTAATTTAATTTTAACCTAAAAAATTAATAATACATATTAGTAGTATATAAAATATATGAAGTTTGAAAATGCTACATTAAAATGTTTATAATAAATAGAAATGCTAGTTGTTAAAATAAATCAAAGAAATGTATATTTAAAATATTATATTAAAAAGATTATAAAAAATAGATATGTCAAATGTTTTATTATAAAATTTTGCACTAATAAAAAAATTAATTTATCAAAAAAATTACAATTAACAGTAACAAAAAAATTATATTATAAAAATAATAACAATAAGATTAATTTATAAAAGAGTCTTATAAATTGTAATATATATATATATAATAATTAAATTATGTTTAAAATAAATTATCTAATATAATTTAAAAAGGTTAGATGTAAAAGAGTAATTTATTCAAAGTAAAATTAAATGCTTAAAATGAGGAGTGCCACATGTCAAAAAACTGTAACGTGAAAACACTTATTTATTTAGAACATTGTAATATATATGTATAAAGTTGGAAAATGGATAAATTTTATTTTTGGTCCCTTTATTATGCCTAAATTTAAATTTAATATCTACATTTTAGTTTATAATATAATTTAGTCTCTATATTTTTTTTATAGTGATATTAGTATCTATACTACTATATATAAAAGGAAGGCCTCTCTATATGACACGTGTCTATTTTTTTAATAATAAGACAATGACTAAATTTCAATTCCAATCAATTTTTTTAGATTATATAATAATAATTAAATTTTAATTTTAATATTTAATATCTATATTTTAATTTTGACATAATTTGACATTTTAATTTTTATAATGTCATTAGTTAGTTTAAATATTTTAATTTGACTAAAATGATAATGTTAATTTTTAAAAATTATTAACACTTTTAAAATTCTCAGTTAAATTCAAATCTATAATAATATCATTTTTTATACATGGATGTCAAATAAATATTTTTTTTTAATTTCTATATGTTATACTAACAAATTTAATAGAAAATTTTTATATATTAACAAATAGACCTAAAATTTAATCTCGAAAAATAAATGAATTGAATTTAAATAAAAGTATAAAGAAATTAATAAAAATATAAAAAAAATGGGAGGTCGGTGAGACTTTATAATAATTATTGAGTCAACCGACATTATCTGATCCCATCAGGTAAGAAATGTGTTTGGGGGAACAGCCTCTCTCATGAGGCAAAAAGCAAAGATAGATGATGCGATTTTAGTATTTGTGCCCAAAACAGGATGCCGAATGGCTATTCATAAAATAATTGCTGTAATTAATCAAACACCCTTCACCCCCAATCAATCATGCTTGCTTTACGTCCATGCCTTCTTCCAGCAATCACAAACTACCAACGGAATGCTTTTTGTTGGATTATTTCTTCTTTAATATTTAACATATGTTATCTATCATTGTTTGTTAGTCATTAATTAAGTTAATTATCTGAATTTAAATCTGCATTATTAAGATTATCAATGTCTCTTTTTTTTATGTACTTTTCGAAGTAAATTATAACATATACAACATTTAAGTACGATTCAACTTTATTTTTTTTTATGCTATACTAAGGTAAATTTTTGTTAGAACAACAAATATTTTTTCAGTCTTGAATGTCTCAAATTAAATAATTTATTAACTATATGTGGTGCTTGTGTATGAAACCATTCTCTAAAATAATATCTTACCTCATGATATGGTAAATATTTTTTATTTGCATAATTAGCATCAACCTTATAATATATGGGGTCACAATATGAATAATTTGTAGTTTTAATTATAAAAACTTGTATAAACTTAATTTAGAAAAATAATTATGCTAAATTATATCCCTTTTTATAATACATAAATTAAATAAAAGATAATATAAAATTTATAATATATTACCTTTGTAAAAAAATATTTTATAAATTATCCAAAATATTTATAGAACTTTTTATAAATAATAATATATTTTACTTAACTTTAGAAAGATATTTTTTTATATATAAATTATGATAAAAAAATTTATGATAATTTTTCATGAATAAGTATATTATTTTTATAATATATAGCATGAACAAATAAATAAATTATATCTACATTTGATCATAATTTTTTATAAACAAAGTATTATAACACTTTTGTAATATATAAATTATCTTTTACAATAAAATTTTTTACCATAATTTTATAATATTTTAGGATTTAAATAATATAAATTTTTTTTTATAACTTTATAAAATACATAAATTTTTTTTATAATAATAATTTTTAATTTTTAATAATAAATTTAGTAATATTTTTAATTTAATTTGATAAACTAATATAAAGTGATTTCCAACCGGCCCAACTCTTTTCGAACAAGTGCAGGCCGCGAACCGTCTGCGTGGCTCCTTAGGAACATATAAAGTCATCAACTTCTCAATCATCGTTATCTCAATGAATTATTGGGTTCCTGATGAGACCCTTTCAGCACCAATTTATTCTTGCTTTCTTCTCTAATGTATATATACATATATAATATGAAAACCTTAAAAAAATTGTGTACATTTTAATGATATAACACACCCATAAAATATAGCCGGGGAATAGTGAGATGCATTTTAATTAAAGCACCTCATGGTTTCTTCTTCATCTTTATATTTCTTATTCGCTTCATGATGATTCTTTCTTTTCAATTTACAAATTTATATTGTGGGTATCTTTGTTATTTTTATAGGTTGTGATTGATAGATAAAGATATATTGTCACTGAAATTTTACTGATCACTAATAAAAGTGAGTGACTCTTCATCGACTTCTTAATTTATTTCTATTTTGAGAGTATTTCAGAATAATAAATAATTTCATAAGTTGGATTAGACTGGTGTTATCTTAAGTTTTATATATTATTTTTTGTTTATTTTCCATTATTCAATAAGTTCCACTTTTAAAAGCTTTTGTTTGCTCTTGTAGCACATTTTTTAGTCTTGCTTATACATATGTAGATTACTTTTGCAAGTGATTTTAGAGATAATTTTGTCGTCGTCTTCTCCAGTTTAGTGGATGCTCAATTCTTTTGCCGATTTTTGCCCGCCACTTTGGACCATTTGGGGTTGATTTTTTTATCGTCTTAAGTGCTTGAATTACTCCAGATACCATGCTTGAGTTGTGACAAAACCAATTGTCTACATGTTATAATATTCTAATGCTTAGACTAAATTTTTTGTTGTGTTGATAGAACTTGTTTTTTCCCTCAAATTATATAATCCTTAAAATAATATCTTAACTAAAATTTATTACTTTCATTTGACTTAAGAGTGGAACGAATTTTATTAAAATTTGAGACTAAAAATTGTTATAAAGAACTAATTTAATAAATAGTGTATTTCATACTTTATATTTATTATTGTAGATGAAAAGTTATTGTAGCAAGTAAAAATAAAATATGAGAATCAGTTTTACAATAAACTTAACTATTCTAATAAAGTATAATTATAAAGAGTAGTTGCTATATAGAGGAATGATTGAATTTCAGATTTGTACATTTGAAACACATACTTTTATATAATTTGCATTGAATTTTAATTATTTTATACATAAATTATGCAATTTTTTTTACAAAATATATAATAAATTACATTCAAATTTAAGAATACCAAGTTTACGTTTGTAGACATAAAAAGTTCACTAAAAGTCACAATTTTTAAGAGTCAATAACAATATCTATACTACATTTAAGATTTTAATTGAGTTTATGTCATTCATCAATTGAATTTCAATTCAGTCGTGTAAAGTTATTAAAATCCCCTAATTTTAACAATACAATACATTCTTAAAAAAGAAGAAGAATAAAATAGAATTTAAACCCAAAATACTATGATCCTTACTATCTACGTATTATGGTTTCAATTAATGTTATGCTTGATTGTTGTATAATTTTTTTTAAAACAAATATTATTTATGGGTTTGTGGATAATATAGTAAATTTTATTTATAAAATTAAAAACAATATATATTATTAGTTAGTGTGTAGAGGATGAATTTTGTGTGAAGTTGAAGATAATAATATTAGGTGAATGGATTAGTCTAATGTAGCAAAAAATGTCAAATAATAATTAGTCTATTAATGAAGACAAGAGATGATGATGAAAGGGTAAAGCGAGGGGGTGGTGGTTCAACATTGTCCGAATTGACTAAATGTCAACATGGAATGGGATAGAGCGCACTTGCTTCTTACTTTGGTCCCATGAAAATTCAAATCTTAAATAAAGACATGATTTCATGATTCATGTTTGTCAAAATAGAGATGCAATAAACTCACGCTTATGGGTTTAACATATACAAATGGTTACTGTAAAAGGGTAAATCAATCAGTGGGTTTTGAGGTTCAACATCACTGGTGATTAAATAGAAGCTTTCAGAATTGTTGCTCAAAAATACCCTGCAAACATGGTCTTAGTTTCTGGTTTAGACGTTGGTGCATGTTTCCTCTGGATCTACAATTTGTATGGCAACTTAATGGCTGGTGCCTGGTAATAACTATGTTTTAGCTACAAAAAGTCATTGAGAAGTGTTGATACATTGAACAAAAGGATGTGGAGATGGAGAAGATTTTGGTTTAGAAGTAGAGAAGAAGAAAAACAATCTTCTAAGATGTCTGTAGAATTTTATTATATAGGGTCGGATCCTAGATCGAATTATTTTTATTATAATTATATGATAAGAAGAAGAAGAGAATTTGCTATATTTTTTTGTCAGAGAAAATTGATATATATATATATATATTTTTTGAGAAAATTGATGGTGTTCACAAGAAACAAAAACATTAAATTCACTTTTACACTTTGGACGAATAAGATTGATGAGGCACTAAAAGAGGTATGCAAAAGGGATGGAGAATTTCTGTTCTTGTCACACGTATTTTGAAAGGGTCACACCTGGACCTAATTATCGACCAAGTTATGCCTATGCAAAATTTTAAATTTATTTTTTAAGTTTAAATACAATTTGATAAATAGGTCTAAAATTTTACTAAGTTTAATCTAAATTAAAAATGTTAAACTCAAGCTTAACTTAGCCAGCTCATATTATTATTTTTAGATTATTTTTTATGTAAAAATAAATTTAAAAAATATGATACATCTGATGTATTAGAAATATCAAAATAAATGTTTCTCAACAAAATAAAAATTAATTAAAAAATATTTATACTTAAATAATATTAAAATAATTATAACTTAAAATAAATGTCTCTCAAATAATAACAAAATTGACAATAAACAACAAACATCATACAAAATTTAAACAATAAAAATAAAATAATAGCGAAATGACAACAGAATAACTAATTTGGACCTGTTACATGTATTCTCTCCGCATACAAGAGGCTCGAGAGAAAAAAAAAAAAAAAAGTGAAATGTTGGCACGTGTTGGAAAGGTGAGTTATATATATACTTTCTGTAGATTTAATTCCTCTTTTAATTCTCTGCTTCATCCTTTCATTAGAATATTTCTGGAAAGAAATCTGTTTTATCAAGTTCTTGAAATGGCCCTAAGATCGGTGGTTTTGTAGCATTTCCTTGAGTACAGCTTAATCTTTTGGTATTCTCTAGTTGTTTTTGCAGCATTTACATTGTTTTCCACTTCTCCTTCTCTTTGTTTCGTAGCATTCTTTGCTATTTCCTTTTTCCTGGATTTGATAATTAATGTCGAGAGTCGCACGAAAGGGAACCACTAGGGTTTATCTTCATCTGCAATAGTGGATGCTATCCATTGCTCAGTAAGATTGCTTTTAAAAGATTTATTATAAATACAAAGTTTAATTGATTAAGTTGTTTGTTTAATGTGATGATAAAATCAAGAAAAAATATTATCACAATAATTAGTAGTAAATTTATTAATACTAATTTTTTATTATCAGTAGTAAATTCGCATTTATATATATATTATAAAATTGATTAGGCAATAATTTCATTACGTAATACGGATGAATTGATTAATAATTAAAAAATTAGAGATGAACACAATAATTTGGTCACGTAATTCGAAAATTTTCTATAGCTATGAGGCGTTGTTTAAAGAATAATACACTACCGATCAATTAGTACAAAATGTTATTCAAGTCTAATTCACTTACTAAGTTGTAACTTCACTCCTATACACAATCTAGATCACTCTCCCCAAGATTTTCACTTATTCAAAGCTTAGTTGCAAATTAAGCAATAAAAACTTGAAAATTAACTTTAGTTGATCAAATCTCTTCTTCAATTATAATGTAGTAATTTGTTGCTCAAAATCATTAAAAATATAAAAATAAATAATCATGATACATTGATTAAACATACCAAAAAAAAAAAATCAATTTATAATATTCTGCGGTTTCTTCCATAGCTGACAGTTATAATTGCCACTAACACAATTTAACCATTTAACATTTCTAAAACTTATCAAAACCCCTTTAACATTTAGTTTAATAGTTAATTGAGTTTTTAATTTGATTCGCATGAATATTATTATTAATATAGAAAGACGTAGATTTGAATGTGTTATTTTTTTATTTATAAATTAAGAAGAAATTATGAATAATTTAATATATTATATAAAAAAATATATTAATATTAAAAGTAATGATGGGGAAAAAAATGAAATCGACCCGATTACATGAATCTTGATGGTAAGGCAAAAACAACAGAGGAGCTTACTTTGCTTTCCGGTGGGGTCAGCCACACTCACACGGCGAGTCCGCTCCCCTGCTTTCGTGGCGATAAATGAGTTGAACTATCCTCACCTTCCAATCACTAATCGACATTTTTAGTTATTTTTCCGGTTTGTCGCTGAAATAATGGTTTCAAATTTGTTGTCTTGTTGCAAGCTTCTAGATCCTTTATTTCTTAATAAAATAAAACAAAAACTTAATACATCTTTTTTAGCTTCCTACTCCGGCTAAATTGTCATTTTGGTATCTTTATTTTTTTTTATTAATTTCATCATTATATTTTATTGTTATTATCAATTTAATTTATATACTTTAATTTCGTTTTCGTTACCCAATCCAAATTTTATTATAAAATTTCAAATTCACTTAAAAATTAAAAAAATAAAAAATATTAAAATTCTCAAAAAATGTAAGTTTTTTTTTTAAATCCTCAAAAAAATCTTTAGACTAAAAAAATTATAAAAAACAAAAAAAATGTCTTAATTTATTTTTGAAAATTATAAAAATAAAATAAAATTATAGGTATGCAAAACTTCAAAAAATCTAAAAAAAATCATAAAAGTTTTATAAAAAATTGTTTGTTTGGAATTTTATGATTTTTAGAAAATTTTAGAATTTTATTGTATATTTACTTTAAAAACTCAAAATTCCTTTAAAAAATCAAGATTTTCATAAAAAAAAAAAGCCAAAAAAAAATCCATAAAATTTCCAAAAAAAAAACCATAAAATTCTTGAAAATTTTCTAAAAACCTAAAATTCCAAAGAAGCACATTTTTAAAATTTTATAAATTTTTCTAATTTTTTTTAAGATCCACAAACTTATTATTTTAAAACAATATATTTTAAAAATATTTTTTTAGTTTTTATAATTTTTCATGTTTTAATAATTTTGGATTTTTATTTCTTTTTTATTTTAAAGTAATTTTTAAAAAAATTTTGGGAATGTAGCAGCATGCCATTGGTTGGTTTAATGTTTTTAATAAAAATTGGGTTGGGTAATGAGCTATCCAAAATAAAAGTATAAGCACCAAACTGATAAAAAATAGTACAGGTAACAGAGGAATAATTTAATTATAGTACAGGGGCCAAAAGAAGTATTGAGACAAAAAAAAGAAAAGGTAATGTCACATTTGGTATATGTACATTTACAAAATGTTTAATGTGGTACTTGTACTTTGAAAATGTTCAATGTGGTATTTGAACCATTAATTTTTGTATTATTTGGCACTTGTACTTTGGAAATGTCAAATGTTCTACCTTAACTATTATTATAGGTATTATTTGGTACTTGCACTTTCATAAAATGTGCAATGCGGTACTTATGCTTTAAAAATATTCAATGTGATACATGTGGTACTTTCATCTTAAGCTAAGAAGGTGATGTTTTTGAAAGAAAATTTGGAGAAAATTAAGATCAAATTTCTGCAATTAGGGTTTCATGTGGAGGAAGCTTGATTTCAAATGGGAAGCTCTTTGAAGAAGATGACTTTAGTTTTTACTTTAATAAAAAATATGACATTTTTGCTCATGAAAGTTTAGTATTTATTTCTTTTTCATTAACTATATATTGTTTAGGTTTAATTATTCTTTTAATTTAATTTAGTTTAATATTTTTTTATTTTTTTTTCACATAATGGTACATTATTAATGTGAAATTGATGGTTTGAAAAAAGAAAAAGAAAAGTTTTCACATGTTGAATTTTAATTGGCTGGTTTAGCATCACTAATGATGTTAATTCCAGGTAGCATAATAATACACAAATTGATAGTTCAAGTACCACATTAGACATTTTATGAAAGTATTGGTACCAAATAATATACAAATTGATAGTTTAAATACTACATTGAACATTTTCAAAGTATAGATACCATATTGAATATTTTATAAAAATACAAATACCAAATGTGAAATATATCAAAATAAAAATTAAGGAATATGATTTTAAATATAAGTATATGTGTATAATTGTTATACCTAACTACTTAGCATGGAAGGTCTCACCAAGCTAACTAATTTGATTAAGGAGTATTCGCTGATGAGAGGAGTCATTCAATTAAAGGTTTTCCATCGCTTCATCGTGGGTCATTGTTAGATCATGTCATAACATCAAGTCTCATTAGATCCAAATGCTGATTCCCTCAAGGACCACTCTAATTTTTTTTTCTATCATATATAAGATTTTGTACCTAAAAGTATTAGGAAGCCCTTATATTTAGAGGCGGATTATATTTTAGTTTTTCTATTGAAAAATAGAAAGTTAACTCTTATATATTTTGAAATGTACAAATTAATCCCTCCGTCAAATTTTTTCTATTAAATGATGACGTGAAATGTTAATTTAAATAATTAATTATTATTTCAGTACCTAAATTATAACTAAAATATCATTTTTATTTTCTAAAAAATAATAAATAAATCTGAAAAATAAATATAAATTATTAAAAATATTAAAAACTGTGTTAAAAAATTCAAAAAAGTTAGCGCTCAATATATTTTTAATATATATATATATATATGAACCCTAAAAATTTTCGGTGGTAAATAATCAGTAAGTACTATGAAGCCTTGAAGGAGGTAAATGAAGCCCTTGCACCTCAAAATTTTCAGTGGCAAGTAATCAACCATAATATCTTCTTGTTGTTAGCAGTGGACCAAAAACTTTGATGCTTTTGCACCTTAATTTGTTCTCTCTCACCTTGTTCCTTTTATTAATAATAAAGAATTTTGCAGAGAAATTATCAATTTGTTTTTAAAAATATTTCAACATAACTTTTAATAATTTATATTTATTTTTTAAATATTGTTAACAAAAAATTTAAAAAATAAAAATGATATTTTAACTATAGTTCAGGGGTCAAATTATTAATTAACCATTTTAGTTAACATTTCACGTCTTCATTTAATAGAAAAATTTGACTGAGGAACTAATTTGCATGTTTGGAAATATATAAAAGTTAATTTACTCATTTTTTCTGTAAAAATACCAAAATATAATTTGACCCTAAATACAGAGACTTCCCAGATACATTCTTTCATATCCAACTTCACACTTTAAGGCTTTACAATCACCTTTCATCCCAATGCTAAATGGTTATTTTGGAATCGTCTCCTTGTTTTCTTAAACCCAAAAGATTTGAAACCCTCGGTTGTTGATTAGGTTGACTGATAATTAATTGTTTATAATGATCATAACAATAGTGGAAAATGTTTAAAATTCAAAGAAAAAATAGGGAATAAAGTTGTTAGATACTCATTCCCATGCTCTGCATTTTGAAAATTAAGACAAAATTCGTGAAATATGGAAGGGAGCGGTTGCCTTTCCATCATTATCTTTTACTACATTATTTTCAATATATAAATAATCACTACTTAAAAATATAATTTATACTAGAAAACTGTGAAAATCACGGATTTAAGATATAAAGATATATTTAAAAATAATATACAATAAATAATTAAATGTAATCGTAATGACATATGAAATTAACAATATAAATACATCAGATTAATAATACTAAATGCGTTACATTTATTAATCACGACATTGTCATCAATTGAGAGCTAGTGTCAAGTTGATTTGTGACACCAACTCAATTAATAACATTATTAATATTAGAAATTCTATCATACATGTATGCACGTGGAAATCATGAATTTAGAACATAGATGTGTGTTTAAAAATAATATACAATAAACAATGAAACGTTTGATTGAGCGGTAAATTTAAGGTTTTTTTTTAATCTAATTGGCACGGATTCAAATACCATTGTATGCATGGTTAGGGATTTTATTAATAGTATAGATATACCTGGTGGAGATACTAAATTGTGCATATTAAAAAAATGTATATAAAAAATCAAAATAAAACTTTGATGCGTGATAAATTTAAAGTTTTACTAATCCAATTACAATTATTGTTAACCAAGGAAAATAATTCGTGGTAAAAATAAGATACACTTGGACAAGAAAAACCCATGCTAAAAAAAAAACATTTTTAAGCAGGGTTTTTTCAATAAAAAAATCAAATGGATTCTAAATGTATTCAACTAACGTTTTCAGGACCGTATCAATAAGCTAAACTCATACTTCAAGTTCTTTCATGCCTTAAATAAACTCAAACACTCAATAAATCCCTCGGGCAAGTGGATTCACATCTCTTACAACCAACACAATCTTCTGTTCTTGGAGTGGAAGTAATTTGCTTAGCTTTACATCCATCCCAATGTATCATTTCTAAAACATCGGAGGGGCAAGCTCGGACAAATAGAGTACACCCAATACATGTATCATAAATTTTTTACTAAATGTGACATGGGATCTATAAATTTTTGAACATCATAAAGCTTTGGTTGAGTGATAAATTTAAGGTTTTATTAATTTAGTAATTGGCGTGAGTTTAAATTCCACCATATTTAATTATTTATTAGTTTTTATTAAAATTAAAATATTAAAATATTTTCAAATGATATAATTTATTTTAATTATAAAAAATAATTGTATAATTTCTCTATCAAACTAGTGACACTAATTTAGTGTGAGCTTAATAAATAATATAGATATAGAAAAACAATAGGAAAAGTAATAGCCTCCAAAATGGAAATTTGTCTTTTCCATATGTTTGACCCCATTGTTTTTTAATCGCACCTCTTTGTTTTTTCTCCGACTCATAAATATTAATATAAAAATAATTAAAAAATATTAGAATTTAAATTATGTTAAGATAATACTTGATTTTTTTTATAAAAAAGCATTAATTAATATCTTACATTTTTAAACACTAAATTATTTCTCCTTAATAATATTTAACCCTAATTAATGTTGATTAATTAAATAAAACTAACAAATAATAATGGTAACGCAAGGTGTATGTGCATTTTTGTTCAACTTATAGTAGGGTGGATTAGAATTTAGAAATTTAAGATTTATAATTTAACGAGAAGAGTTAAATTAGGATTTAGGTCTTAATGGATGTAGGGTTTTAGATTTTTATAAAGAAAAAATAGACTAATTTTACTAGCTTTGTAACAAAAGTTAATTTTGATGTTTGTTGTTGATGTATTATGTTTCATGTATCCTTCAAAAATATGATGTGACATGTTATATGAGGTGTTTAAAAATGACTTTTTACCACTGTTTTAATCTAAGTTAAATTTTAAAAATTAATATTTAATAACATTTTTTAATATTTAAACTTATCCTAGTTTTAGGGGAAAAAAATCTTAGTTAGATATAGATCTTTTCATAGGTAAAGTCATCCGTTCCACCCAATTGACTTGGCTTGCTTTGGATTAGGCTACAGTAAAAAAACCTTCTGACCTCGTATCGGTCCATCAATTCTGAATTCTTGTTAAAAATAATTAAAAAAATACATATATTAATATAAAATTATTTTTAAATAATAAAATAAATTATTTAGATAAATTGAGTTAAATTGATTTGAGACTAAAACTTCAAAAATATTTAAATTTAAGTCATGGATATATATATATTTGAATAATCTTATTATAAATTTTTGATCATATATATTCTTTTTGACATAATACTAAAAACTACCTATAGTCTCTTCTCAACTCATAAATAGGAGGATAATGCGCTTTAGTGCACTTAAACTCACGGCCTCCTACATTGATAACAATACCTATGTTAATTGAGTTAATACTCAACCGACTTCTACGGGATATATTAAATGTATATAATTTTATAAATTAAATATCTTCTTCCACTTCCACAAAACAAATTCATTAATGTTTTTAAACTTGTTCCACTTCTCACAAACTAATTAATTAATCTTAAAATGTAGCAAAGCTAAATTAATCATCATAATTGATTATAGATATCATCGGTTGTGTCGATGTAGCTACAAGGCTGCTCCACTTAGGCATCATATATTTCTTATTTAATATATGTATGAGAGGGACTTGTACACATAATGATCTTCAAAAGTGGAAGCCAAAAAATCATATAAAAGCAAATTGAGAGTTCATTAATTAATAAATATTTATTTTATAAAATAATTTATACGAAAATTGCGGAGGCGCCTTGAAGGAGGCTAGCTCCTAAAAATATATAATTGTAGATTTATTTTTAAAAAAATAAAATTATATTTCAATTCTTCAAAAAATTATAACCTAATTTTGATTTTTTAAAAATAATTTCACCTTTACGTAAAAGTTTTAATGTTAATCATGAGAGTTAAGTGAGATAATAAGAGTATTTTCTACCTTAATCAGTGGTTGAAGGTTTAATCCTCACTTTGGGTTTGGATCAATTTTAAAATTCGTGGTTAGTATCTACTTCTTAATGAACATACAAAATGCAAAAGATTAATTACTGAGTTTGTTCTAATAGATATATTGAGAAATTAAAAAAAAATATTGATATAGAGAGAGGCAAAAAAGTGGGTGGTTTATAGGTGATTAAGTATTGATAATCGCCTAAAAATGTGTACGTGGAATGTGTTCAACCCTTTGATCAAAGATTTGTTGGCAATTAAGTGAAGTGTTGTTTGAAAGAATGAGTAGTCCAAAATTATGAGCTACCATTCAAGTAATGCGTTGTAAAGCCACTACTAATTGTTGCGTTCTTGAAATAATTTATAAAGGCAAATTTTTGGGTAAGTTAATTATTATTTTTAAAAAGTTGTTTATATTTACTATATTCAGTTTGTATTGAATTTAAAAATAACTTATTAATTATGTTTTTATTTACATAGGTTTTGTCTTGTTAGCAGGGCCAATATTAGAAATTTTTATGAGCTGGGATAAAATTAAAATATTTTAAGGTTTTTACGTCAAAATTGCTTAAATTGAATTATTAACTTTTTAGAGGGTTTAGAAAAAAGATTTAGAATAGATTAAATTGAATTAGTTAGGTTAAGAGGAGCTAAAAGCGTAACTGAACCATTTAACCAAGGGTCAAGGCTCCTACATATATCATAGACTTGGAGTTTGACTGAGCAAACCAAGCTGTCTTAAGCGGATAATTGGACTAATTTACCTATAAAGGCCTATTTTCAAGTATACTTACGGAAATGGGCTAATTTTTATATTATTTACCGGAACGGACCGATTTTGGCAAAATGCATCCACGTAGGAGCTAACTAAGTGTCCAATCCACTAACTAAGTGTCGTGCAGGAGTTGTGCATTCCATACTGCCACCAAATACGGGCGCTTTCGTGTTCTGCCTCCCCACTAAGGGAGAGTCGGGTAGGGGTCATGTTCCTCTCAAACAACAGTAGATGTTGAAGTCGCAAATGTATCATTTGGCGATGAAAATTGTACATATAACTCAAGATAGGGTGATCCACTAGCGAGATGAGTCTGCATCATCGCCTCAAAGCTACAACCACCTTTGATATCAAATGAGTCTTATGTCACGGGATCAATCGAAGCACAAAATCGATACTTAAGAGAAGAAATCCTCATTGGCGTCATTCCAAAGATTTTGCTCCTAATTCTTTTATGAAATTCTGTCAAATCTATAATCTGGTTAAAAACCAGTCGCGTTGTCTTTTTTGATAAAAAAACGTCGTCGTTCTCGATGTCACGGGCCTCACCATCATAGTAAATAACAATACTAATACGTTCAATCATCTTCAATTTCTATTCTACTTAGCTTCTTTAATTTTTCTTGCTGTAACTTATGCAACTTGAGAATGAAATTTGGCTCATTTATAGCCTAAGGCCGGACATGAACTACTATAGAAAAAGAGTATTGACGTGGGAGCTTTTTTCATCAATTTTGTTGACAGTGCATCCTACTTGAAGTATTTTTGATAATATTTGTTCAGAATCGTTTCTCAAAATTATTTTTTCAAGAACTACTAGAGAAAAAGAGTGTTCACGTGGGAGATTTTTTCAGTAATTTTGCTGACAGTGCATCCTGCTTAAAGTGTTTTTGACACTATTTGTTCAAAAACATCTTCTAAAAATTATTTTTTTAGGAACTACTGTAGAAAAATAGCGTCCACGTGGGAGGTTTCTTCAGTAATTTTGCTGACAATGCATCCTGCTTGAAGTGTTTTTCACACTATTTATTCAGAACCGTATTCTCAAAATTATTTTTTCAAGAACTACTATAGAAAAATAAATAGAATCCTTATTTTTAAAAAAACTCTAAACCTAAACACAGTATTATTTTAAAAAAACTAAACACTAATTTAATTAATTTTTTTAAAAACACTAAACCCTAATTTAATTAATTTATTTAAAACTCTTAAACCCTAATTTAATTAATTTTTAAAAAAGAACATTAAATCCTTATTTTTTAAAATTCTTAAAACCCAAAACCCTAAACCAAAAAACCCTAGGGACTAAACATGCAAAAAGCGCTAATCTAGAAAAAACACGGAGCAAAACGTGCCCCTAGGGGAGTGATTTTGCCACGTCAACAAAGCGCGTCCACGTTAGCGCGTTTTGTGCTGACATGGTAAAATCGCTCACTAGGGGCGCGTTTTGCTGAAATTTCACCCTAAAACGCTCCTACGTGGATGCATTTTGCCAAAATCGACCCTTTCCGGTAAATAATACAGAAATTGGCCCATTTCCATAAATATACTTGGAAATGGGCCTTTATAGGTAAATTAGTCGGATAATTGGCTTCTAAATTGTCTGTGAGTGAACACTCAAGTTGTAAATTCCAAAGAATTCTTTTTAAGACATCGAAGTTAAAAGCTACTAAGGTGATACAAGCAAGAAAAGTTGGAACACTCAAGAAAGCATGAATAATTGTTTGTTGTATTTTATTATTGAATGATGAATGATACAAATGAAGTTGGGGAGGCCTCTATTTATAGCTATGTCTCCCCTTACATCAACAATATAGATTGAATTACATTAACGAATCATACTCAAACCTATCTAATAAACAAAGTTTTAAGGAATTTTAGAATCTCCATTATCTTTATCCTTATAATTCAAATTAATTTGGTAAATTACAAGTTACTGGATTATTTATTAGACCACGAGATTTCAAGTAGATGGGCTTCAAGAATTTGTCTCTGGTGAGTTAAGTAAGCCCAATTTACTCAAAAAGAACTTCTTGACCTATTATGTGTGCCTTGGTCATGGGTCATTTTGCATGTGCCATGATAGTCTCCCCACCTAATCTATCAATACCCTCCTCACCTCCTCAAAATGAAATTGGTCAATCTCATCTTGGAAATGCCACAATGCTTCAGCTAATTCCCAATTAACCTCATTATCGGATAGTCCTTCCTTTTGGGTAAATTGACTTGGCCTATAATTTTGTCGTTGTTGAATTCGATATGCCATACCACACATTGTACATTTCAATTATAGGTCGTCACTCCTATTGCCATTTGTTGTAACTTGATTTGATTTAAGTCTTAAGCACACTTACACTAAACACTTGATGAACCTTGAGTAATGATAACAACTTTAATTTGTGGATCATTTTGTAGATCTATTTCATAACTCTGAAAAGATCTTTGTAACACCTTAGCAAACCCACAATTGTGTAACCTACATCCAACATTTGTAGCAAATCACATTGTACAACACTAGAATAATGATTGAGATTCACTTTCCTCAATGAATTTACTCTATTAGATTGCTTGTGTTGAATAAATATTTCTTTACCTACAAAATTTGATGCATAATCCACATTTTTCATATATGGTGATCTCACCAGCAACTCAACATGTTTAATATTAGAAAAAAGGATGTTGCACCCTCCAAGGGGTCTTATCAATGTTTAGAATTGCCAAGTCAATTGATAAGTACTCCTAATTCATATATTCTAAACTTTTATTATTTTACTTTTTATTGATTTTCGAGTAAAATATCATGTCTTAGCTTCATTTGCATATTTTGTGTTACATTTACATATATCGACATTTTTATTTATTTTTACTTTGATTTTATATTAATTAGTAATAAATAAATTGTTTTAGTGTTGTGATTATTGAGTTATTTATATTTATTTTCTCTCCTATTTCTTTTTGTTGTTTATTCTCTCTTTATTTTTTGTTTCACAACAAATTCAAAATTGTAAAAAAATTATTAAGTTAATTATAATGCAAGTTTCATTTCCTTTCATTACTCAAAAGAACAATAGAAAGCAATAAACAATGGAAAAGGTCAATGTTATGCAAAAATGCTTATAATTAAAAGAATAGTTTTAGGGTAGACTAATGCATAGCATATATTATACAAATAAAAGAGTTTAGACCAAATTGAATAAATCTAACAAGGATGGAGAGTTAAAATTATTATTAAACCACATACAAAAAACACCAAAAATAAGTATTTAACTCTTTATATAACATACAAAAACTCAATTACCATATTTTTCAAAAGAAAAGCCAAAATACAATTCACATGGTACAAAATTTACCATGATATTTTGACCTATTTTAAGCTTATAATAATAATAATAATAATAATAATAATAATAATAATAATAATAATAATAATAATAATAATAATAATAATAATAATAATAATAATAAGAGTTAATCAAACCCAACTCCCAAAATAATTAAGATGTGGGATTCTTATTTAAAACTTTCAAAGGGTCAACATAATGAAACATAATTAAAATTATTAATTAATAACAAGTTGGGAAAATAATCCTTACACCGACAGCCCATTTTAATTTGTTGCAAATTGAAATATAAACTATTCAACATGACATACGAAACAAATAATAATCATATTGACATATTATTCGTAGAATTTTTAAATTCTATAAATAAAATTAAGAAGTTAATAAGTGTCTTATAAAAGTCTAATAAAATAATTAAAAAAATACATATTAATTTTTTTAAAATTACTTATAAAATAATAAAAACAATACATTATCCATCTACTAAATACTGATTCATAATAATAATAATTTAAAAAGAATAACTCAACACTTTGACTAAGTTCTTACATATGCTCGCTTACAGTTGGATTCACTAGCACACTTATTTTAGAACTAAAATAAATAAAATAAAAAAACTAAATACTGATCCATAATAATAATATTTGTTAAGACTAAAGGGAAAGAAGAAAAGAAAAATAAAGAAATAAAAATAAAAAAAATTAAATTATTCAAAAAAATAAAAAACATAAAAAATTATTTTAAAAGATACGAAGAAAACAAAAGGAGAAGCAGAAGAGAATAGAAAAAAAAAGTTAAAAGAAAATAAAAGAAAAAAAATTAAATTGCTTAAAGCGAAAAAATATGGGAATCAATTGTATAATTTAACCTAAATTTTCTTTAAAATAATTATTTAACGTGTCACGTCAGCTTATCGTTACACTATTAACGATAATTAATAGCTCAATAACTAAAATATTACAACACGTTAATGTAAATTATTAAAACACAACATTTCAAATATAAGTAATTAAAACGTAATATAATGTAAATAAAAATGACTATAATTTAACCTTAAAAGAATTTACCAAGTAAGATATATATATATATATATATATATATATATATATATATATGCGACTTTCAATGTTTAGAAGGGTCGGACACATTTCAAGTTACATACTTCTTTTATTATTGTTTTTATCTATTTATTATAGATTACTTGGGCACTAATTTAATTGAGTTTATATAATAAATTGTATTATTTTAAAGGTATTTTTATTATTTTATATTTTTTACATAGAAGAAGAGAAAAATATTGCCACATCATAGAATTTCAACCTATCCGTTTATAGTTTTTAGGGTAAATTATTTTGTTGGTGACTCAAATTTTAGGGTGTTTTTTTTGGTCACTCAAAATGAAATTCTTGCAATTCGATCACTCAATTAGAGAGTTTTTATTTTAGTCACCCAAGCGTTAAATCTCTAATGATAGTTAACTATACACGTCACATCATGTTTGCACTTTCATTTTGGTCACCAAATTTTTAGGTCATTTTCATTTTGGTCACCCAAAATATATCCTTTAAGTATTGATTGAAGTAAAAAAAAAGTAACGAGAATTAAAGTGAGAAAGTAGTAGAAACTAAAATAATACACAAAAATGATCAAATTCTACTTATTTATCTCATTCTCGAAAATTTTAAATCCTTTTCATTTTAATCCTTGATTTTTTTACCCCAATCAGTATTTTAAAAAATATTTTTTTTAGTGATCAAAATGAGTGCGACCTAAAAGTTGGGTGACTAAAATGAAGGTATAAACATGATGTGGCATGTACAATTAACCGCCGCTAGAGATTTAACACTTGAATAACTAAAATGAAAGTTGGATGACCAACTAAATAATTTACCCTAATTTTTAATATTTATATTAAACCATTGAATCAAAATCTTATTTGTTATTTATATTATGTTAATTTTTTATAAATATAAAATTCGATTCCTACAAAAGCTGGGATGGGGACATGGTGGGCTAAGAACACTAGTTGAGTGTTGGCAGAAGATCAAAAGAAGTGACCCCAGTTCCTCATCCTTTTAACACCAAATGCTAGCCACCATACAAAAACAGAGCATGCAATCCTCCTCCCAGAAAAGGAAATGAATTTACTTGATTAATAAAAAAGAAGAGAAAATTGATTAGACCAATGAAAGGTTTGTTGTAACCTCTCCGCAACATTAACGCCACTCCCTATTTAATCTCACAAAAATATTTTGGTCTATAGTCTTCATTCTGTGTGCCGCTGTGAGCAGTCCCAACTTCCTAAAATTCAATACCGGGTGCCCCTTCCAATATCTTGTTATACTGAATTCAACTCCTCTAATGGAGTCCTTCCAAATCACCATATACTCTGTTCTTTCTTGGATTCCCTTAAATTACCCTTCTTTCAAAACCTACACTAGCACCCTAGATTCCATTAGATTCCATTAAGCCACCAACACAGCAACGTTACCAGAAAGTAGTATATAGGGGAAAGGAAAACAGCGATGGAGGAGAGGCATGTTTTGTTTGGGAAATACGAGATGGGGAGGCTGTTAGGGAAAGGGACTTTCGCCAAAGTCTACTACGGGAAAGAATTAGCCACCGGTGAAAGCGTGGCGGTGAAAGTCATCAGCAAAGATCAGGTGAAGAAGAAAGGGATGATGGAGCAAATCAAGAGAGAAATCTCAGTGATGCGCCTTGTTCGACATCCCAACATAGTGGAGCTCAAAGAAGTAATGGCGACCAAGAAAAAGATCTTCTTTGTCATGGAACATGTCCGTGGGGGTGAGCTCTTTGCCAAAGTTTACAAAGGCAAGCTCAAAGAACACGTCGCTCGTAAGTACTTTCAACAGCTGATCAGCGCCGTTGATTTCTGCCACAGCAGAGGTGTTTCCCACCGTGATTTGAAGCCTGAGAATCTCCTGTTGGACGAAAATGAAGATCTGAAGATCTCTGATTTTGGGTTGTCGGCTTTGCCTGAGCAGCTTCTCAATGATGGTCTCCTTCACACTCAGTGTGGGACACCGGCTTACGTTGCTCCCGAGGTTTTGAGGAAAAAAGGGTACGATGGATCCAGAGCTGATATTTGGTCTTGTGGGGTTGTTTTATATGTTCTTCTCGCAGGTTTCTTGCCTTTTCAAGATGAGAATATGATGAAGATGTATAGGAAAGTCTTCAAAGCCGAATTCGAGTTCCCCACCTGGTTTTCGGCAGAATCGAAGCGTTTGATCTCGAAACTACTTGTGGCAGATCCTGAAAAAAGGATCACAATCCCAGCTATAATGCGTGATCCTTGGTTCAGAAAAGAATTCACACGTCCCCTTGCGTTTTCGATCCAAGAACCGATAGACGATGATGAATCCGCACCCTCTAAGAGTACTAAACTATCGTCTCCCAAATTCTTCAACGCGTTCGAGTTCATTTCCTCTATGTCGTCGGGGTTCGATCTGTCGGGCTTGTTCGAGGACAAGAGAAAATCGGGGACGATGTTTACGTCAAGATGTTCAGCCAGTGCTATAATGTCTAAAGTCGAAGCTGTTGCGAAGGGGTTGAACTTCAGGGTGGGGAAAGCCAAGGACTTCAAGATGAGATTACAAGGGTCATCGGAAGGGAGGAAAGGGCGGTTGTTGGTGACCGCTGAGGTGTTCGAGGTGGCACCGGAGGTAGCGGTGGTCGAATTCTCCAAGTCAGCAGGGGATACCTTGGAGTATGCTAAGCTTTGCGAGGAAGATGTTAGGCCTGCATTGAAAGACATTGTTTGGACATGGCAAGGTGACAGTTTCAATGAGGCAGAAGAACGTGAAAAACAAGTACAACAAGACACAGCCGAGCCTAACACATTGTAGAAAATAGGGAAAATTTTCTGTGTTTACCCTTTTTTTTTTTGTGTGTGTGTGTGTTCTGTTTTGGTGGAGGATGAGAATCTGTAAATACGTATTCTGTGATTAGTACAATAATGCGTAATATGGGTTTGGATATTGCGTACACATAATAAGCAAGTATATGGTGGCAATGGAGTTTTTGATGAGAAATTAATTCGTTTTAAACTTTTTGCCTTTTTTCTGTTGCTTTCTTGGTTTGGGAAAAGAAAACGAAAACAAAAAAGACAAAAGTGATGGATGGATGGCATGTTTGTGGAAGGCAAGCTACAGTTGCAGCAGCCATTGTTTTGTTTTTAAACCAATCACTGTCTTGACACGAGAAAGAAAAGGACTCTTGCAGCAGCATTCATGGAAATTAGTGTTAATTCAAACATTCTTTTCCTCTGCAAATCCAATTCATGGAGAGCAGTTTTGAAAGTTGGTTTCATATGCATAGCATAATGATAGCTACTCCACAAGCAGAACCGGTGACACTCTTGCAATTTTTATTGGGTTTAGGACCAATTCTTTCCTATAGCACATTGGACTCTTTTCTTTCTCTATAAAAATTTAACTCAAAAATTTACTTAAAATGTATTGAATTATACTTACAAGTATTTGATGTAGTGGTAAGAAGTATTGCATTATCGAGAGAATGCAAATTCAAACATTGAAAACAACATTGTTAGAAGAGACAGCCATAAAGTTTGGACATAAATTATAAAATGAATATGAAAACTTTGAAAACAATTTCCCAAGTTCAATCTATATTTATATTTATATTTTTTTTACAACTCACGTATCACCAATAAGAATAAACTACTATTAGAAATCTTGTCACACGCATCCGTGAATTTAGAATACAGATGTGTGCTTAAAAATGACATAGAATAAATAATGAAATGTATGGTTTGAAACTAATTAATCATAATAACATAAGAAATATGTACGATATTAAAATAAAATAAAATTAAATTATGAGTAAAATAGTATTTAAACATATAAATATATCTATTAATAATACTAAATGCACTACAATTGTTTATCATGGTTTTATCATCAACCGAGGGTTAGTGTCGAATTAACTTATGACACTAACTCTATTACTAACATTATTAATACATACAAGCGATGGAGATAATAAATTATATATATTAAAATATGAATGTATAACACACGTTAAAATGAAACTTTAGTTAAGCAACAAATTTAAAGTTTTATTAATTTAATTGGCGTGGGTTTAAATCTTATTTTATGCAATTTTTATTGGTTTTTATTAAAATAAAAAATAAAAATACTTTTATTTTAATTACGAAAGAATATCTTTATAATTTTTTATCGAATTAGTGTCCGATTCTTATTTTTATATTTTTAAATATAACCTAATTACATATGCCATTTTTTCAATTTAGACTCCTGTGGTGCACTCAAATCAGTGATAGAATGGAATGAATAATTAAATTGTATTATATTAAACAAGTCTTAATCTAAGATTAAGACAAATGTCGCTGGTAAAGTAGTAGTAACAAATGAGAATGAGGCACCGAGTATAAAGCAAGAAGACTAAAATGAAACATGGAGAAATCAGGTTGTGACACATTAAAAATAATAATTTAGTGGAAGGTCCTCCGAAGTAGCTTTCATATGATATGAATTTGTAGTCTTCTTGCATGGGATTTAAGTAGTACAAGTAGCTAAATTAAAAAGGCTCATGGGGATACGTCATTGCCTGCCTTGTCTTTCTTCCATTGCGGAAATCTTGACAGGTGTTTCAGTTCCGCTCATCATCACATCATCTAAAAACCAAGTTACTTCAGCCTTTCAACTTAATCGCCACCCTATTCAATTGAAATGATCAAAGACAAAGGTCTCCTCTAGCCTCTAGGGATGTAATGCTTTGTAAATTCAAGTATCTTAGTTTAACTTAGTTTATTAATTTTTATATTTAAAATCCAACTTAGAAGTTAATAATATGTATTAAGAAAAATAATGTAATTTAATAATAAAAATATTTAAAATATACAAAGCTATTCAAATTAAGTATTATTAAACTTGAATTTAACTTAATCAATAGCTCGAATTACTTATGTTTACGATTTAATAATTATCGAATTGAACTTGAGTTTTTTTCGATCAAACTTGAAAAACTTATGAGTACCAGTCCAATAATTTTGATGAGTGGTATTTATTGTAAGTTTATAACTCAGTGTTTGATATGTTGAATCTCATTGATTTCAGGAAGAAAACAAAAAGGAGGGGAGGGAGGAAGAAGGTATTCCGTGTCTGATCTGATTACATGATCAAATGATGATGATAAAGAAAAGATGGTTAAAACAGAGTCTTCATCAAGTTTTAGATAATGTTGAAATTTCAAAACATAATTTTCATAGAATGCTTTCATTAAATGTTGGATATAGAGTTAGATAATGTAATTAGATTTTGGCTGTTGAGTTTTGATTATCTAATTGGAAAATTGTAATATTTAAGTATTAAATAAAAATTTAAGTAAATTATAAAATTAATTACTTAATCATTAGCGATGTATTCTTATTTTGCTTATTTAGGTTTACAATTTTTTATTTTAATCATTAACATTATTGAAATTCAATATTTTGTTCACTCTTGTTAAATCGCTAACGGTAATCCCTTTTTCTATCGGCATAATAAAAAATTTAGCTATATAATATTTACATATTCTATTAATTTAATCTTAATTCTAAAAAATTAACCTTCAACTTTACACATTTTGTCAAATTGATTTTACTTCCTAAAAATTCAAAAATAAAAATGCAAAAAATTAAAAATAAAAAAAATATAAATAAATGAATACTCATTTTTCTTTCTTTTTATGACATAAAAATTATTAGGTATAAATATCTCTCAAATCCTTGTTAATTTCGAAATTAAAAAAATTAATCCCTTTTAAAAGGAGAAAAAGAATTTCTATCAATTTTGAAATTAAACTAACAAGAAAAACTAATAACAATGTTAATTATTTCTGTCTAATTAATCTAAGAATACAATAAGAAAAAAAAATCAAAATCGAAATTAAATAAAAAAAAAACACATTTTTATCCGCATGTTGTAAGATTTTCAAAAAAAAAAATTCCCCTTAGATAAAAAATAAACCCTTTAAATTCTTTCATTATAAATTGTAAAATTTCGCAATGAGATGAGAAATATCTTTTTGGACCGTATTTTATTGCAGTTTCTTTATAAAATATATGAAACTTTAAATTAAACTTGGATTTATTTTGACATAATCAATTATATGAACAACTTTAATTTGATAATTAAAGAAACTAAACAAATATCAGTTTAGGATTCTTGATGTCGTAATTTTTTTTTAACATTAATCTATTATAAGTTTTTTATAATCTCTTTTTTTTTATACAATATAGAATTATCTATAGCCCTTCTTCAACTTTAAAAAAAAAAAAATATATGTTTTAGTATATTTAAACCCATATCCTCCTATACTGATAATAATGCTTATGCCAGTGAAAGAAAGGTTAAATGTGTATGCAATTGTAATTAGCATCAAAATCATAGATTACCCTAAAACCCAAATTGTTGCCAAATACAAGACTAGGAAGTAAATGGTCTTGTTTTTCCATAAATTGTAGTTGGGAACTTAGTTTTGAGACCCAAACATTTAGCATATTCACCACTGGAAAGTTGAAACATTTTCAGAGACACAAATGACCCAACTAGCCCCATTATTCAAGTTGGGCTTGATTGGGCTAAAATTTCATATCCCCAAAGTAACCCCAATTCCTGCTTATGGTCCTTCTACTTTAAATATATAATTTTTAGATATGGTAGCAAGTGAGGTATTTATAAAATATATCTTAGATTCCGATTATATATATTTTTTATATAATAATTAAAATTACTCATAGCTCTTTCTAAACTCGTAATATGTTTTAACATACTCGAATCCATATCCTCATTTATTAATAACAATATTCATAACAATTAAAATAAAACTTAACTGACAACCATTAAGAACTAATAATTAATAGAACTATTATAGTCCTTACAAATAAATTTTCTTTTGTAGCTAAGTATTTGTATAATATATATATATATATATATATATATATATATATATAAAAAGCTCTTAATATGAGTAAGTCTTTGAATTTCTTATAATAGCTTCATTTCAATATTTTATAAAGTAAAAAAAAATATTCTTTTTCTATATTGTTATCCTCTAAAATTAATTTGGGTTGGTAACTAAATATGGGTACTGTAATTATCTTTAAAAAAAAAAAAAAGCTTTGTTGTTTTTTAATGAGATATCAATTTGTACGTTTATTAGATATTTCTCCATTTTATTTTATTAGATATTTTTATTCTAAAGCTTTGTACGTTTTATTTAAAATATTTATTAAATTTTATATACTAATTTATTTTAAAATGAATAAATAAAATTTAATCTCAAACTTTAAAAAAAGAGAGCATAAAAGCTAATTAAGTCTTCATGAATTTTTAATTATATTATTATATTACTAAAATTTAATTAATTATGATTTAAATATTTCTTTTATATAAATTGAATTGTTTGTATTTATATCAATTTTTTTTAAAAAAAAATTTTACTGTTACATTTTGAATATGAAGATGATTGTTTCTAGTTAAATGCATTCCGCATGGCATGGTATTTGCTTTGGCATGATCCTTTTGTAGCATACAACAATGGAGAGAAGTCACCAAGAATGGTGTTTATTTTCTTTTCCAATTGCATTAATCTCGAACAGCTCTAGTTGTGCCATAAATGAGTATTTGAGAATTCATTCACATACCTATATCTAGATATGTATTGAATAAAGTGAAGGGTTGGAGCAACATGGTCTAATGTTCTTTAATGTACTCACATGCTTAGATGCACTTAATTTTATCGGATCCAGTCTTGCACGTTTATTGTATTACTATAGTTTTTTTTTTTTTTTTATAATTTCATGTGTTAGCTGTAATAGTCTAATTTTACCCGACTCAATCTAAATTAAACAAAATAAAAACAAAGTCTATATTATTAAAAGTCTAATTATAAAATGGCCCAAAAACAAAAAATCTTAAGGCCCACTATCTTAAAATATTTTGGAAACCCTAAGGTTATCCGCGCCACTACCTCCGCCTCTTCAGTGATTTCGTCGCCCGAGGCTCCTACGCCTCATCTGCCTCTTTCACCAAAATGGCAAATGAGTGCCTCCCGACGTCGCCGTTGAGAAGAGACGCCTGCAAAAAGAAAGAACAAGGACAGAAATGCAACATGCAAAGAACAGTAGAAAAAACAACAGTAAAAAACAACAATCTAATGTAAGACATTCGGCTATAAAAGCCATAACCACCAAGTAATTTTTTTACAGACAAGCAATCGAAATATAAAAAAATCAGATACAAAAAAGGTGATATTTTTATTTTTCGAAATAGATATAGGAAATAATAAAAAGAGCCTTTTTTTTACCTGTTTTGGTCGTCGGTGAGACTCATATCCGGCTCGAGAAGCCTCGGAGTCCCACCTAGGGCTCCGTTGAAGGCCTCATCGGAAGGGGAGAGAAATCGAAAGGTTTCTGTACCTTCAGTCTAATTTTACTAAGCTTGTGGCGATTTTAACCTCAAAACGAGGTTCCCTAAAAAAAGATAAAAAAAAAAGGAGTTTTGAAATTTTTCGGCCACCGAATACGGCATCACCGTTGCCGACGAACGGAGGCCGTGGCGGAGCAACGGCGGTCTAGTGGTCGAACTCAGGAAGGCCTTCAGAGAAAAAAAGAAAGGAGTGAAGTTTTTTTTTTAAGAACAGTTTGCAAATGACCTCTTTTTTTCTAATTTTTCACTTAGATAGGGTCATAATATGATGCCATTTTGAGCTTGACCTTCAGACGCTCAAAATAACGTCGTTTTAGAGTGCGATTCAAATACCCGACCCGAATACATCAAGATCCGCATGTTTTTTTTAAAAGAGGGTCTAATTTTCGTTTTAGTACTTTCGATTTTAAACTTTCTTGCAATTTCGTCCTATGTTATTTTTATTTTGTTTATTTGTACCCCTTATTTTATTTGCTTATTATTTAGTCCCCCGATTTGTCAAAGGAATGGTGCATTTAACGGGTTAAGAATAATTTTCCATTTGGTCCGTGTTCTTTTTCGCGCGTCATATCTAAGTCCTTTATTTATTTATTTATTTAATCACAATTTATGCTTTTAATTTCATTTAAATTCAGATTCAATCTTTTATTTAATTTCAACCTTTTTATTTCAACCTTTTTATGAATTATTTTATTTATTATTTCTTTGCCTTTTTTATATTTAAAATTTATTATTTATATTTCTTTTTATTTGTACATTTTTTGCCATTATTATTATTATTATTATTTATCTTTCTTTTATTATTCAATTAGTATTAGAGTAGTAACTATGACATAATTATTGCCACTACTATTATGAATTGGTGCTCTATTATTATTATAGTTATATCATTATTATTTGCTAACATGATTTTATTCTTTTTTATTCTTTTCCAATATCATCGTCATTTTTTACACACTTCCGTTTTATTTTACTTTACTACAATCATGCCACGAATCATGTTTAAATTTATTTATTCATTTTTATGCTATGCCCAAATAAATCAAATGTACATCGCATTAAATGTTATATTCATTTTACCTGATACGTAAAAGGATTTTAAAAAAAAAGAAACCAAAGCAATGTTCTGTATTTGGAGATTCGAGAAGTTGTGCCCTAACTTACAGGATTCGACTTTCTCTTTAAACCTGGATAACCGCACGTCCTTTTAAAACTAAGAACACATGAGATTTAAATAGTAATTAAATAATGATTGATCTTATTTTTGAGGATTCGAAATGTCGTGTCCTAACTTATGGGACATGACCTTTTTGTTTTAGTTACTTCGAGATAAGAAGGTCTTTCACATATGTTTTAATTTATTTAAGTGATTTTAATTAAAAATAACATTACGCAAAAAGGGATCGTGTTTTAAATTCTTTTAAAATTTTCAATTCTCGACACTAAGACATCAATTAATCAACTAGGTACTAATTTTAGGCATTACGAGGGTGTTAATCATTCCTCGTGCGTAACCAACTTCCGAACCCATTTCCTGGATTTTGTAGACCAAAAATCATCGTTTTAATAAGTCTAAACTTTTATCAAAATGATCAAATTACGAGGTGATCCGACCACACCTAATAAAAAGGATTGGTGGCGACTCCATTTTCGTTTTTAATTAAAAGTCGATTTCCAAAAAAGTTTCGAAAATAACAACAGCCATTTGCAGATCATAGGATGAGAATTATTTTACTCATTCAAGTGCTGGGATCAAAGAACTGAAGCATAATATGTTGGAACTAAACAAACTACTTGATTCTGCTGTAATATTAGAGGTTTAAAGAGAGGAAAATGCCATCAGAGTTATATATGGTTCTAAGAGAGTGCTGCTACTGCCTTTTTTAATGTTTGCTTCCATCACCTTTTGCATTTATGTATTTTCATTTATTGAGGTAACCTTATTAGAACAGAAAAATTAATGAGAAAATTATGGTTTTGTTGGAATCATGTGAAGATTTCCCAATGGTTGTCTCTGATTATGCTCAAAGTTTTGTTATCTCGTTAAAAAATTTATATTATTACCATGGCAAATTTTTTTTATCCATTAACATAGAAAGTTGCAGGGATTGAAGAAATAAATTTGCTTGATTCCATCTAGTAGCCTACTTAGAATTTCAATGTGGTTTTGTCCATCATATATTATCAAGCTAACTTAGAATTTCTTCATTTAATTGCAATGTTCAATTGCATGGAAGAAGAACTAGGAAGACCAATTTAGATATTTCTTTTAATGTCATTAGAGATCAATAACACTTATATGGATTGGTAAGATCTATTGTAGATAAACAACATTAGTCACGTTAGAGTTGTGTGACTTGAATCACGTCACTTATTAAAGAAATAAAATAGAGAAGCAAAATAAAAATTGAATCCATATAGAACTATACTTTTTCTATTTAACATTGATTATAACATGGTTATTTAATCCTTAAATAGATGTAGTCGAACTCCTATTATATTGTGTGTTTTCAACATAGTGAATTTCTCCTCCCTTACCTGTGGTTTTTCCCGATAAAAGTTTTCCATGTAAAATCTGTGTGTTCTTATTTTTTTTCTTATTGTTTTGCAATCATTTATATTGCCATTATATCGACGTTGATTATAACAGGCCACGCAAATAAATAACATTAACCTTAAATATTTGTGTTATGTTAGTTATGTTGGGATCTAGTGCCTTTAGCATAGCGATTTTGTTTATACGTACTTGAATTTTTCGAACAAATCGGTTTAATAAATTATTTATCGTAATCATTAATATCTTTGTATATTCTCATCAACAATTTTGCACGCAAAAAAAAAAATGAAAACAAATATTAACGTACTGATTATCTAACATTTAACTAATACTAAATAATATTACGTAATCAGATCGTAATACAAAAAGACAATTTATATTAATAAAATCATCTAAATACCTCGTTAGTTTAATTGAAATTGATGAGTTATGCTTTGGGACTTAATTGGTTACTTGCATTTTATTATGATCTTAAGCTGATGTGGGCTAAATTGATATAAATTGACTGTGTTTAATATCCTTTTTAGTGGATTAGGTTTGTGCAATATCTACTACTCTTTGTAATGCATTGGCAAAGTAATCACTTTGTATTTAAAAACAGGAAATGAAGTTTCCATAAAATGGGATTAAATTAAATTACTTTTTAAGCTCTTGCAGAAAAGTTAAATGATGGACTAAAAGACTTTTCCTTTTGTTTTGTCCTTTCAAATTCTAAGCACTACCCAACTTTCTTTTGTTTATTCTCTTCCTTTTTCCTTTTGTTTACTTTTCGTCATAATTGTTTAAAATTGACTTAATCTACACTTTAGTCTCTAAATTATATCATTCTTTTTTTTTTATTTTAATCTTTAAAATTTCTTCCGACTCATTTCAATCCTTAACGTTATCAAACATTCTCAATTCAGTCCCTAATGTTATTAAACAATTTTGATTCAATCCTTTAGATGTTAAAAAAAACAGGGTGGAATATTTAATTAATCATAAATTACCACATGGCACATGCTAACATCATAATGACATCATCACTAAAAAAACCCTAAAAACTTTAAAAAATATTAAAATATTATATATTTTAAAATATATATAAATTATAAATATATATAATTGTTTATAAATTAAAAATATGTTAGAATTTTTTAAACATTGTAAAATTTTTTTACTAAAACTATAAAAATGATAAAAATTTTGAAAATTGAAAAAATTATAAAAATATTAGAAATCATAAAAGATTGTAAAAAATTATAAAAAAAAATTATACAATAGTAAAAATTGTTATATCTTGAAATAAAATATACCTTCACTAATCACATTTAAAATAATAAAAGATTATATAAAAATTGTATTTTGAAAATATTTAAATTTTAATACTTTGCCAAGGTTACTGTAGCATGTTTATTGGACTTAGCTCAGCAAGTTTCCTTCAGCCATCATCGTGCACGTGCTCTTTTCATTTTGTACTAAAATTATTTAGTATGGTTAAACACCCACACAACAGTTTTTAAAATATTGGTGTAGAGATAAATAATTTGTCTTAAAATAGTAAAAAAGTATTTGGAATAATTAAAAATATTATTTAAATTATTATTTAATTGAAATAAAATTCTTTTTTATTATTTAAATAATTTGAAAAAATATATCTAATTTTATCACCTAAAAATATCTACCCATTATAAATTCTAATTGATTAATTTATAAAAAAATTATCGTAAGTGATATTTTTTCAAGAGACAATGATCTATGTTCAAGCTTTTGTAAATGTGATTTATAAAGTTTTAAAATTATTAAAATTTCTAATTTCTTTTAAACTTCTAATAAATTTTAGTAATTTTTATATTATTTTTTTTGTAATTTTATAGTTTTATAATTTTTTTCTATTTTTAATAAATTTGTTATTTTCTATTTTTTTATTTTTAAAAATTCTATAAAATTTTTTTTGGATGATGGTGTCATACTGATCTATTGCATGACTTATGGTAGCATATAATTGATTGAATATGAGAGTTGTTAATTTTTTAACATCCAAAGGACTAAACTGAAAATATCTGATAATATTAGGGATTGAAGTGAGCTAAAAACAACCTTTAAAAATCAACGTGAAGAAAGCGATATACTTCAAAAATTAAAGTGTACATTATGCCTTGAACTTTTATAATATAAAACTAATTTATTCTTCAACCTTTAATACAGGGATATAATTTAACCCCCCAAAAAGCATGAAACACACAGTGCAAGAAAAGGAGAGGTACTAGGGAAGGAACTTCATTTATCTTTCATATAATGTATAATTTTAAATTCTATCAATAAAAACAACATCAATTTTTTTTATTAATCTTTCTACTTCGTAAAATTTCTTGATTTAGTTCATATACTTTTATTTGATCCAATTTAGCTCCTTTACTTTTTGAAATTTAAAATTTCAGTCCTACCCTAAATAGTAGTAATTAAATTCGTTTGGTTACATGCAATTACTAGTTTTGTACTATTCATACAATTGTAGATTTATTCCATATTCTCTAATTTGACCATTCTAAATCTCTATACTTTTTGAATTTTGAAATTTCAGTATTAACGTAAAATGACTTTTGTTAATCCATTAATTGGATTTTAGTGAGTAATATATGGAAAAAATAATCTAACATGACATTACACATATAATAAAATATTTGACGCATTAGATTTTTGAAATAGTAAAACTTTGCTTAACGATTTTAACAGTATATTATTTGACGAAGATTGAAAGTTAAAAACTTCAAAAAAAAAAAAACTAAAAATGACCCATTACAAGTCTTGTACTATTCACACAGTTGTAAATTTACTCTCTATTCTTCATTTAAATCATTCTAAATTTTTATATTTTTCGAATTTTAAAATTTCAATCTTAACGTACAATAACTATTGTTAATCTATTAACTGGATTTTAATAAAATATGTGAAAAAAATAATCTAACATGACATTACATGTATAATAAAATATATGATACATTAAATTTTAAAAATAATAAAACTTTACTTAATAGTTTTAACAATTTATTATTTGATGAGAATTAAAAATTTAAATTTTAAAAATACAAAAGCTAAAATTCACCAAACAAATATAGAGGAGTTAAATTCAGAGCTTTTGTTAAGTACAGTAGATTGATAACACATCTTTATCTAAGTTATTAATAATGCATATGACTATATACGATGTCTTCACCAACTCCATAGATTAAATAATTTCATGGGTAATGATGTTTACGTAAGAGATGAGACCATCAGCCTACACATGTCATGTTGCTGATATCATGATGAGCAAGTTTAGGTTATGGAAAACGAACAATAATACGAAAAGCTTATATTGGATTGACTTTTTGACTTTAAGTTTCGTGGATATGAACTATTTGAGAACATTCATATTGATTTTGACATGGTTTGAAAAAGTTAGTGTCGTCAGGTATCAGTACCACTACTTGTGGAATCAAATTTTAGATGCACCAGAAAAGTAAAAATGAAAATGAAACATTTAAAATGTTTTGTCCTAAACAAACTGGATTTCTACTCCATGTTTTGGTTTATTGAAATGGTCAAACTATTTGGGATCTACTACTTTTCTTTTTTTTTTAAGTATATTATATAATATAAATAGTGGCAGTTAGTTTGATACATAAGTCCGTCTGTTATTAACTTAGAGAGTTATTGGTTATAAGTTTCCGTCACTTGCATTATTTCATCCTACTCATTCATAATCTTCTTAGGAGTATCTAAAAAGTATGTAACTCCTAGGAGGGTAACGTGTCACCACGCATGGTGTCTAATTACCCCTAGCCCATCATATCAACGGACCATGCCTTGTATATATATGTGTGTGTGTGAATGAGCCATTATGAGGGGTACAATAGAACAATTACTCAACAAAGTAAAAATTGTTTACTCATTGAATCCATGACTAGTGTGAATATATATTTTGAGATTAAAAATATATAATATTACTAAAAAGTATATTTGGAATGAATCTGGACAAAATATTGTACAGGCTCATTTAAATTGGGACATTCACTTTTATAGGTCTGTCTAGGTTGATTCTGGAATGAAATAATCTTTTACAATTTTTTAAAAATACTTTTTAGATTTTATATATTATGGATATTTATTTCAAAATAATAATATAAAAATATTATATTTTATAAAAAAATTTAAAAATACATAAAATTATCAAAAGAAGGATGCTTTGGATAAATTTAGACAAATAGATGTTTAGGTTCATTTGAATTTGGACATCTATTTGCTCATATCCATTCTGGATGTAAAATAATTTTTATAGTTTTTTTTATAACTTTTTTATATTTTTAAAGATCTTTTAGAATTTATATATTTCATATTTTTTAATTTTAAAAAATAATATAAAATATAAAATATTTTACAAAAAAAAACTAATAAAAAAGCGCATTTGGAATGAATCTAGACAAATAGACATATAAGTTTATCTAAATCTGGACATTTATCTATATAGATTTTTTCTGGATTTGAAATAGTATTTATAATGTTTTCTTTTTATAATATTATATATTTTTAAAGGTTTTTTTATTAATGTTTCTCACATGTCATAATGTGTGGCTATCATGTATTATCATATCATTGATTGTCAATGTTACATGATCACATTCTAACGATGTTACAAAAAGGTAAAAAATTAAAGTTTAAGTGCCAGTTAAGCCCCCCAAAAAATCTTAAATACCAATTGAATATGAGTCATCAAATTCAAGACACAAAATATATGTTAATTCTATATCAAATAAAGACATTTTTATATATAATTAATTTTAAAAAATACTTGCAAGGCTTTCTTATTTTCTAATTATACAATATTTATTTGTTTTATTTTTGTATAACCACAGGGTCCTTAATAGTTTTACAATGAGAGTTTCGTTACGTTTTGAGTTAAGGTGATGTTCATGTAAAATTCCTCTCAACAATATTAATTTTAAAATTCAAACTTATTCTAATACTTGAATAATAAGTTCACTCTCACTTCTTCCAACGGAATATAATATCTATGTATTGAAATGTACTCAATGTTATAAAATCTCGAATCTATTTATCGGACCGATTCAAACTAGAAATCGAAAAATAAGATAATTAAATTATAACAATAAAATCAGTAAACAAACAAATTGGGGGTTGAATGTGGAGACATAGGAAATGAATAAAAACATCCTAATGTGAAAGTGCAATTAATGCCAGGAGGGTTTCTACTTTTCCTCATCAAATTTACTACTTTCCAGTCTCAAAAAGTTGAAAGGTTCAGTTCATACACATGAGTTGTGTTTAACATGTTCAATAGCGGCCAGAGATTGACTGGTTAGAAAAAAAAAATATAAATTATAAATTATAAATTGTATTCTTATTAAGGATTTAAAATTATAAATTATATTCTTATTAGGGATTTGTCAATACAATTCTTCAACATTATGCCTAAAGAAAGAGATTATTATATAAATTTTTACAGTACAAACTTTGCTAACCAATCCAATCTATCCAAACCCACAAAGGATAATTGTAGCTTATCGACTTGCTAGCTGACAAGGGTTTTAAGTTGGAGGATTTAACTTATTGGATGGAAGAAGTGTCAGATACAGCGGTTAATATGGTGGAAAGGGATCAACAAAGGTGCAGTGTTGGGTGAGCTTTAACGTTGGTGCCGGTAACGATGTTGGGAGTTTGTAGACTAGGTTTGGCCTTGGGTTCACTATTATTTTTAGGGGTTTCTCCTCTTCAAACACTTCTTGTTGTTCAATGTCGACTTTCATTTACAAAGATTGAAAATTAAGAGGTTTCGGTTGATCCTTTTGCTAGTTAGAGAAATAAGAGAACACTTAATATGTATCAGTATCGTACCGGTAAATATATCATTTTTTTACTAGTACTGGTATGTACCAGTGCTATTTTGGTGTACTATTTCAGAGTTATCATTATTTTTTAAAAATATTTGATATAAGTATATTAAAAATTATTTACAAATATCAAATAATGAGATTAAATAAATCTCAAATATAAAATACTCTTAAAAAATAAAACTTTGGTTGAGATAGTAAAAAAAAAAGATTTTAAAAATGCTGGTGGCATGGGTTTCAAACCTGATCATAAGTAAATTTTAAGATATCAAAAAATAAATTCATCAATTATATAAAACATTCTTTACTAAACTTCACAAATACAATCTATCGTTAAACAAACTAAAAAAAAAGTAAAAAAATTACATAAATTAACCAACAAATCATCTTATACCATGCATATAACAATTCATAACAAGGTAGTTAGTACTATACTAATAGATGCATCATTTTTCTATTGGTACTGATACATACTAGTATCGGTCTATTTTAGTGTACCGTTTCAGAGTTGTTATTTTTTAAAAACATTTGATATATGTATATAAAAGTATTTATAAACATCAAATATTGAGATTAAATAAATCTCAAATATAAAATAATCATAAGAAAAATAAAACTTTGATTGAGGTTGTCATTTAAAAAGAAATTGGTGGCATGGATTTCAAAGCTAACCATATGTAAATTTAAAGATACAAAAAATAAACTCATTAATTATATAAAATATTATTTAATAAGATTCACAAATACAATCCATCATTAAAAAAAATTAAAATAACTAATAAAAAATTAAAATTAAAATTATAATATATTTTAAAATTATTTTATGGTACAAATAAATTATAAAAAATAAACTTAAATTTAAAATGTATTATCTTTTTGTACAAATAAAAAATAAAAAATTAAATTTAAAATATATTTTAAAATTGATTTTTTTGGGTACCAACTGATACACCATACTCTGGTTGGTATTGCGAAATCAACTGGTACGTATCGATACGAGCGATACCAATAGAAATTTACACCAGAACGGAACCTAAAATTTGTGTTTTGATTTGCTATTAGAACAGCGCGTTCCGACTGGCATGGGCAGTTCTAGGACGGTATCTACTGCCATGATTCATAATTCAACAAATTCATAATAAAAATAAAAAAATTAAATTTATAATATATTTAAAATATATTAATTTTTGTTACAAATAAATAATAAAAATTTAAAATATATTTTAAAATTAATTTTTTGAGTACTGACCGATATACCACATTCTAATAAGTACAGATAAAATCAACTGATACGCATCACTATAAGTAATACGGGTCAAAATTTATACTGAAACATAACTTAAAATTTACGATTTATTACTGGAAGGAAGCCTATTTTTATACCAAAAGGGTACCAACTACAATGGTTTTTTCACTTTCCCTTTTGATGTTTTGATTTTTTTTCTTGATTTTATTGTATATAACGTTTTGTTTGAACAACTAGTTTCCATTCGCTGCATTTGCCTTGTAGTCCCAATGTTCTCTTTTTAATAAAGGCTAGCAAGCATTTATTAAATGCTAAAAAATCTTGACTATCTGCCATATATATTTTGGCTTTTTATCATTAAAATCCCCATAATTATTGCATACTTCATTATTTTACTTATAAATTATTGTTTAACATTTATTAATTGCACATAAATGATGAGAAAGAAATAATACAACTGATTACTAAAAGAAAGTAAACTCTTAATATTATCATTTACTTTTTTTTCACATGTGAAATTATAAATAAAATAATAAATATATTATTTTAAGACTAGTATACAAACATTTGAGAGAATGATAAAATAAATTCGACTTAGAAAAAGATAAAAAAGGAGAAAACCACGTGTGTTGTGGTATGAAGAAACGTGGAAAGAGGGCCATGCGAGAAAGTGCGCTGATGGAGATAAAATTAAGGTCAACACGATGAGTCGACGACCAACCCCTGTTTTAGCCATATGTATGTATTGAGTCATAAACTATCATTCATTGCCGGTGATGGACGGGGGCTTGACGTTGACGCCGACTGTCATCATACCCTAAACGTCATGTTTGAATACGAAATAAATACCATTAAAATATATGTCATAAATTAAAGTTTTATCAATATTTTGCACGACTTTGTGATTTATTCAGCGACCCCCGTTTCTTGTCATAAATTCCTAACTGTATATAACGTGGACTGCTCTATCAAATTAGGATTCTAAGTGGGATATGCCTCTCAGAGAAGGCTCTTTCAACTTCATTTCCCTCTTTAAACTTCCCTGAATAACTCGAACCACATTCGAGCATCTTCTATATATATGTTTCTGGGTATTAATCTTTCATAGTCGTTCCCTTTTTTACTACCTTAAGAGGGATCCTCATAATTTGTTTAGCTTCAGCTTGCTTGGTTCCCTGTTTGTTTGTTTGTTTTAGAGTAAAATTTGAGTGATGGGATCATCAGCTTGGGTGGATACTACGCTGGACCTCAACATCAATCCTTTCCATCACCGGAACAAAGCCCTGGTGAGTTTAGATATAATCAATTGAGGGACTAATTTTCTTGTCTTTTTGGATTTGTTGGTCCTCACAAAACATCCCTCGACTTTTTTGAAACAGAGGACCGAATCTGAGGGAGAAATGGCTGACTCTGATGTGAAGCTACCCTTCAAACAAGAGGTATGTCATGGAGTACTTGTTAATTCTCTTCAACAAGAACTTGAATATATAAAGTATTTTTCTTATGAACAAAAGTTTCGTTTTCATTTAGCAGAATGCAGTTTTGGTGGAGGAATTGAATCGGATTAAAGCTGAGAACAAGAAGCTAACTGAGATGTTAACAGCTTTGGGTCACAGCTACAACGATTTGCAGAACAAGTTCATGGAATTAGTGACCCTTAACTCTGAAAATGAAGTTTCGACATCGAAAAAGAGAAAAGCCGAGTGTGAAGATTATAGTCCCAACATGATTGGATTTAGTAATGGAAACACAGAGACCAGCTGTAGTGATGAAGATTCGTGTAAAATGCCTAGGGAGTGCATTAAGACCACCATTTCAAGGACTTATGTTCGCACAAATCCTTCTGATAACAGCCTGGTAATGTTCCTAAACTAGTTTTCGTCTGACTTTATTAGTCTCCCAACTGCTGAAAATTCTGAATATTAGTGGTTTTCATATGTGTTGCAGATTGTAAGGGATGGATATCAATGGAGAAAATATGGTCAAAAGGTCACCAAAGATAACCCTTCTCCCAGAGCATACTTCAAATGCTCTTTTGCCCCAAGCTGTCCGGTCAAGAAAAAGGTGAGTCCAGCATTGATATATGATCATGTATGCATATGTATTTGATTGTTGTTTCTGATAGTGGTTGTCCATTTTTAGGTGCAAAGAAGTGCTGAAGATCCATCATTCTTGGTGGCTACTTACGAAGGAGAGCACAACCATGCACACCCTTCTCCAAGTGAAGTAGCAATATTAAGCCCCAAGGGTAGTGCCAAGCCTGTTTCTTTTGCCTCGACCAGGCCTTCAGCTCCCACTGCAACTCTTGAATTGATGCAACCAGGGGGGTATGGGGACGGTGCCAAAAAGAAAACCCAAGAGGTTGATGATGCACCAGCAGCAATTCAACAGGTTTTAGTCCAACATATGGCGGCTTCTTTGACTCGAAACCCAAATTTTACAGCTGCCCTGGCTGCAGCCATTTCAGGGAGAGTTATATAGATGAGATGAGAATAGGATAGAGAAGTGGTGAAACGTAACATCCTTAATTAGGCAGAAATTTATAGAGAATGGATTTAAATGCAGTCTTCACTGTTGATATTCACTGCATGTTGGACTGCATTTTAAATCCCTGATTCATAGTTATGTATTTGTTGTTGTTCATGTTGAAAAACAAAGATAGGTACTCAATTGCTCCCCTTGTCGAAGTCCTCTCGAGGGACGAAAGTCCTCCCCTCGTAAAATCGAATACACTACAGTAGTAAGACACTGTATAACCAACTCCATTGTCGTCCTATTAAAACCCATTCAGATTATCATAGCATTCACAAAGTACCATTCCATACGGTGATATGTTTTGTCTATATCCAACTTTAAAAAGCAAAAGAATCCAAATTACCCCCCCTCCTTTTCTTGAACAAATGCAACATCTCATATGCAATTAATATGTTGTCTGAAATCAATTTTCCTGAAACAAAAGCGCTCTAATCAAATATCCATGATTGTTTGTAATCTATTAGTTATAACCTTGGATACTATCTTATAATTCACATTACATAAGTTAATCAGACGAAAATGAGTTATATTACGAGGCATAGGAATCTCATATGCCTCTCAGGAATTAAAGCAATGTTTGTTTTATAAATCGTCTTCATAGAACTTTTTCTTCTTAAAATCGATAAACAATATGAACTCACATTGTTAGGATCGACCCGATTAAGCAACAAATAAAAAAAATAGCGGAATAAATTGAGAAATTGAACACACAAATTTAACGTGGAAAAACCCTCCAAAGATGGCAAAAGAACGAAAAGTACAAAAGATGGATATAAAGACTAAATCCCGAAAACCCGAAAAACAAAGAACCCTCGAAACGTAAACACAAAATTGTCTAAATGTGTTATGAGTTCTGATCTCTAATGAGTGTATTTTCTAAGGTTGTAAAAGAGCCTATTTATAGGCTAAATTCATAGGTCAAATAATAATAAAATAATATAAACTAATCAGTGTTTGATTGAAACAAATAAACAGAGTTTAACTGAAAGATTATTTCTCAAATTTGACTGAAAATAGGAGTCATATTTAACAAATCTCCAACTTGACTCATATTTTCATAACGCCATCTTTGTCAAAACCCGCCACGAGCTTACCTTGAACTATGCAGGGAGTTAACTGAGTCAAATTTGTGCTTAGAAATTGGAAGACTTCTAGCCTTCGACTTGTACACGGCCAAATCAAAACTAACCCGGGTCTGATTTTCACGAACACAGTGCCTTAACTTTTCAAAACCTATATCCAAAAGAAAACCTCTCTTTAACGAAACGGTCATACATTTTTCCCTCCTATGACCAAGTTGCCTCCGCTCTAAATGAGTTGATTTCGACTCTGTAACGGATGAGGGACGTCCGATTTCACCGGTCACTGTAGAACCTTTCAGAATATAAAGACTATCAGTTCTTTTACCTTTTAACAAAACGAGAGCTCCACGAGATACTTTAATGCCGCTCGACTCGTTGTTGATTCTGCATCCTTTCAAATCTAAAATACTCAAGGAGATGAGATTCTTTCATAAATCAGGTACATATCTGACATTTGAGAGTGTCCTAATCATCCCATCGTGTGTCCTAAATTTAACAGTACCAATACTAATTACCTTACTAGGTGAATCGTTTCCCATATGCACAACTCCACCTTCAACCGAACTGTATGTGGAGAACCATTCTTTATTGGGACACATGTGGAAAGAACATCCCGAATCTAGGATCCACTCGGACATGAGCTTGGAGTTATCGCTCGTTGACACTAACAAGAAATCATCACCGCTTTCATCGGCAAAATTAGCACCAGCTACATCTTCCTCGTTACTCTTAGCAGCTCTTTTATTTCGCAGTTTATAACAATCTGCTTTGACGTGACCTAACTTTTTACAATAGAGACACATTTTGTCTCGTTTCTTTGATACTATCAAAACGGAAGCTTGCCTATCTGCCTTGCTATCCAAATGAAGCTCGTTGTTGAGTTTGTCTCTACTCAAAAAATGACCCTTCACATCTTCGAACGAGAGTTTGTCTCTGCCATAAATCATAGTCTCCTTGAAAGACTTGTATAAAAGGGGGTAAAAAGCACAATAATAGCATAACTTGATCTTCATCATCAATATAAACCTCAACGTTCTTTAAATCATTTAAAAGAGTAATGAATTGACCGATGTGATCTCTAAGAAGCTCACATTCGTTCATGCGAAACGTAAATAGACGTTGTTTCAACACTAAATGGTTAGCCAGAGACTTAGTCGCATAAAGAGTTTCTAACCCTTTTCCATAAGGCAGATGAGGTCTTCTCTATCAATACCTCCTGCAATACCGTATTCGCGAGGCACAACTGGATTGTAGACAAAGCCTTTTCATCAAGCTCTTCCCATTCTGTTTTATTTAGATTCTAAGGCTTTTTCCCGGTAACAACTTTTTTCAAACCGGATTGTACTAGAATTGTCATCATCCGAACTTGCCACAGATTGAAATTTGTCTCACCATCGAACTTCTCAATTTCAAACATTGTTGCTGTCATATCTGAATGGGCTGATATATGAAAATTAAACTAATTCTGATACCACTTGTTAGGATCAACCCAATTAAGCAACGAACAAGAAAAATAACGGAATAAATTGAGAAATTGAACACACATATTTAACATGGAAAAACCCTCCAAAGAGGATAAAAAACTACGAGCAAAGATAATTTTACTATAATGGCAAAAGAACGATGAGTACAAAAGATGAAGATAAAGACTAAATCCTGAAAACCCGAAAAACAAAGAACCCTCAAAACGTAAACATAAAATTCTCTAAATGTGTTATGAGTTCTAATCTCTAATGGGTGTATTTTTTAAGGTTGTAAAAGAGTCTATTTATAAGCTAAATTCATAGGTCAAATAATAATAAAATAATCTAAACTAATCAGTGTTTGATTGAAACAAATAAACAGAGTTTAACTGAAAAATTATTTCTCAAATTTGACTGAAAATAGGAATCATATTTAACACATGTCATGCCTAACGACATACCAATACTTCTGAAAGAAAAAAAAAAGAAAAAAGAAAAAAAAAAAGAGAGAAGATAACCATCCATACCTGATACATTGGTAGGGTGTATATTTTCAGCGCGGAAACAACCTCCTCTATATATTGTGTTGTTAGCTTCTCATTCATGACATTCGTAATACAACTTTGAATCCAATCCAATAAATGGCTTACCATCACTTTCTTACTACGACATAAAATGATAGTTTAGTAATACTTTTAAAAAGTATTTTAGAGAGAAAAAATGCTTTTAACAAAAGGTCAAATTTTAAAAACACTTTTTCTCTCAAAATATCCTGTTTAAGAATGTTTTTATATTAAAACATTTCTTTTTATAAACATTGCTAAATTAACCTTGAAAAAATAACTTGCCGCTTCCTCCAACTCCTCTTTATGCCGAAGTTGGATTCCATGAGAATCTTCCAACATTTTAATTCTATTAATACGCCTCCTATAAGATGCAAAATTGTGAAAAAAACTCATATTTCTATCACCCTGCTTTAAGCCAAGTCACACGATCCCGTTGTTCCGAATATCGCTCTTCATTGTCAGTTTCAATATTTAGAGCCAATCTAGCATCCACAATCTTCGCCAAAATGTCCTCATCAGGTTCCAACTCGGTTTGAAGCTCCAAACGTCGGTGCAATTCTGTAACCCTATTAATTTCGAAGCTCCAATTCGCCAAACCCTGCCCTAATAACCGAAGACAATACTACACATCCCCGATCCCAATCGTCAAAAGCCCAACCAGTCTCAAAGCGAAATTGCATCACCCCTCCTAAAGTTTTCTGTCCAGATAAGTTCTCAGCAGTATTAGTTAGAATTGGACAATGATAAAATATTAAAATAAATTTTTTATAAGAAGATTGATGATGTTTATAAATAAGAATTATAATTCTATTAAAAAACTTTTATTATATGAACTTGCGTAATAACAAATAAAAATTTTATATTTTATATTTTATATTGAATTACTTTATATTTAAATCATTTTCTTTTCATCAACCAAAAAAAGAAAAGGAAAAGAATTATATTATATTATATTATTTTAGTTTTGAATAGTAAATTTTAAATATTTATACAATAAGTAACTTTATATTTTTATATATAATCTAATCTAGTATATCTTATTTATATTAATTATATATTATCTGCAAATTATTATGGTCAATTTATTGATAGTTAGGATCTTTTTTATTTGCATTATATTTGAATTATCAAAATAATTTATATATTTTAATTACATTTATTAGTTTTAATTTTAAATAATTTTACTTTACATTAATTACATGAGGTAAAACTATATTATGTATCGGACATGGTACAAATACTTTAATTGTTAAATAAATTAGGCTTAATTCACAAAACGTTACCTAAATTATACTTTTTTCCATCTTGGTGCATAAACCTTTTTTTTATCACAAGTAGTACCCCCAAGTTAGTATCTCTATTAGTCAAACTGCTCGTAAAACCATTAAGTCTATTTTAAAAAAGACTTAACACATAAATTAGTACTAAAACTATATTTTTTTTTCTCAGGTTGATATCTAAACCTTTTTTTTTTGTCACAAGCGGTACATAAACTATTATTTCGTTACTCATTTTACACAAAAGTATTATATCTATTAAAAAATTTCTAACCAAATAATAAATTGCCACGTAATATAAACTTTTAAAAAGTTAATTCTTTTATTTTTTTCTCTTTATTTCTTTTTCCTTTTTCTTTTTTGTTCTTTTTTCGTTCTTTATAATGTCTAGCAATATCAGTAATGCTCAAAATTTCTCTTTTCGAAGTCAATAAGCTAGCAATTAAGTCTATTTTCAAATTTCACCACCAAATTAATTAACCTAATGAAATCGAAAAAATTATTTCATTGATCAAAACCTATGTTTTCAGAACTGGACTAGACCAAAAATCTATTGGGGTACTAGTCCGGAGATAAGGGTTGAACCGATTAACTACAGACTAATACAAACTTGTTGCACTGTTTTTCTCGAAATTTTAAATAAATTTTATGATCTTTTAATAATTTATTTGATTGAACTAGACAAACTAATCAAACCGGGAATTGGGGCCTAACGGATTCGGCCATCAGTCCAATTCCGAAGAAAGAAAAAAGAACAAGATATATATAAGAGAAAATAATACTTTTGTCTTTTTTTGCCATGTGTCAATTTTTAATTTGTTATTTGTTAAAAAAATAGACTTGACGGGTTAATTAATGATTTAACTAACTGAGATTTTCTTGAGAAAAAAATAGTTTAGGTACTATTTGTGACAAAAAAATGTTTAGGTGTTAAAATGGGAGAAAATAAATAGTTTAGATGCCAATTTGTGGGTTAAGCTTTTTTTAAATAAACTTGATGATTTGACTAACAAAGTTACCAACTTGGGAAAGAAAAAGTAATTTAGGTGTCATTTGTAACCAAAAAAAAATTATCAATATAAGAAAAATAATATAATTTAGGTACCAATTCGTGAGCTAAGCCACTGAACTAATATATTTTAATATATTCAATCATTCGAACAATAAATTAAAATAAATTGATCAAAAACTAATTATAGTAATTAAAAATACTTTATTTACAAAATTAATTAAAAATTAAACACATAAAATCACATACAACACATATAATATTGATAATTAGTCTGTATTTAGTTTAATGAATGTAGCATTCCTAAATGTAATGTGAGATTCTAGCATAAATATAAGATTCTTGTGTTCTGATTTTAAATATTACATTTAACTAGTAATCTCATATTCTATTAAATTCTTTGATTTTTTGATATATTGTTGAAGTAACATTTTACCTATAATTTTTTGAAAGATTAATATTAATTTTATTATACTACGTTTTGTATATTATATTGTACCTAAAATATTACTTTTATAATAATTTACCATTCTATTTATCTTTTTAATTAATTTTACCTTTGAATCATAAAATATAACATGTTTTAATAAATAAATAAATAAATCTTCTATTTTCTCAGTCACTTTGATCAAAATGGAGGAAACCTTAAGCTCTGAGTTGCTTATTGCTGTTTCTAATTCCAGTTTATTTATTAAAGAAAAGATATATGAAATTAAATTATTAGAGAAATGCATACATTTATTAGTAAAATAAAATATTATAAATTTTAACATTTGTGTAGTAACCAATAAAAATAGTAAATTTTATGAAGATAATTCAGTAAAATATATTTTTAGATAATTTTCTATTTTATTTACCAAACAACATATTATATTCCATATTAAGTGAACCAAATATCTCATAATACTCAATTTTTAACATATTTCAAAATAATTTATATTCAACACAAATATTTTAGAAAAAAATAACAAAAGCATAATACATGGGTATAAATCATTTTGGGATAATATATAATTTGGCACTTAAATTTATCCACTCGTATTTACTTGGTTTTAAATTTGTATTTCGTCAATCAAGTTAATCATTTCACACTAACATCCTCAATTTGTATTGACGTGACATTTTTCATCAATTTCGTGGTGCCATATTGTGGCCTCTCAAAGTACCATGTGGCAAGCATGACTTATATTTTTATATATTTTATTTTTCATTTATGTTTACCACGTGACATTGTTAGATTGACTAATAATATTAAGTCAACACAACTAACGGTATTAGTATAAAAATATCAACCTAATTGATGGAATATAAATTCAATAACTAACTAAATACAGCCATCCACAAAATGAAGACCTGGACCACTGTTCTTAGGGTTGATCAACCAATTAGGAACCGGATAGCAAAAATGGGCCTCTTCCCCCCCCCCCCCACACCCCAAGACTAGTATTAATAGATAAGAAATATTCATTTAATTCATATTATTTGTCCAATTTTATAAAAAAATATTTTAATTATACATTTAATTTTTTATCTTTTCTAATAATTAAATTCATATTATTTGTTAAATTATTTTAAAATGAATAAAAAATTATTGTATGTTAACTTTATTGACGTGATATTCACGTGTATGTCACATTAAAAATTAGTTAAGTTTTACAAATTAAAAAAATATTAAAAAATACATTTTATAATTTTCTAAAATTTTTAAAATTTTAAAAAGTAATTAACTATTGATGTGACGTGAATGTCAAACAATACAAATTTAAGAACTAAAGAAAAAGAGAAAAATTAATTGAAAGGTTAAAATTACTTATTCTTAAAGCTAGAGACCAAATAATATGATTATTTTTATTATTTTTTAAAAAGTTGTAATGTGATATGGAACCAAAAGATTTTATTTTTCTTTCAAATTGAGATTTATTAATGGATTATCATATGATACATTGATAGTAGAATATTTTTAATTAGTTTTCTATATCCTGTGATGCAAGTATTTTATAAAATTGTTATTTAAATAACAACATATTAATTAGAAATATTAATGATGTAATATTTAAGAGATATAAAAAATTAAAAAAAAATATATATATATATACTTAACTTTAAAGTATAAATTAATATTAAAAAAAATAAAATGTATGCAATAAATTTAGTTGAGAATTTTAGTAAAATATAATTAAGAATCTTTGTTTCGTCAATTAAAATTCAAAAAATATTGTTACAAAATTAATATAAAGTAGTATTCTAAAAACAATTTATTTTGAATGTTTTAACTTAAATCTGAATTTATATTGTAAGAGGTAAATAATTTTTAAAATAGTCATGAAAAGATTACTATGTATTACATAGATTTTTTATTTGTGCCATACACGGATTTAGTATATATATATATATATATATATATATAAATAATTTGTGAGTAGTTTTGTAGATATTAATATTTATTTTAAAATAATATTTCTTTTGAAAAAAGAAATATAATTAATAGTTTTATTTGATTTTGAAATGTGATTACATGTTTCCATTAGTTCTAACTAACAGTTGAGCCAACATTACAAATAAAATGAGCAAATAAGTATGTTAAAAATGAATAATGTTTTAATTAAATAATATTTATTTAAAGTGAAAAAAATATTCATAACATTAAAAAATAATATTAATATATTAAAAATAACTAATTGTTAAAAACATTATATAGGAATAGATAATATAATATTACTAAAACTATTTAAATATTAAATTAGATTCAGTTATATATTATTAATAATTAAATTTATATTTATGAATTTTTTTAAAATAATTTTTAAAAAATGTATAAACAGAATAAAATATTAATAATAAAAAAAATTGTAAACAATATCATTAAAAAGTCAGAATTTATATTTATAAATATTTATATCATTAAAATTGAACTATGTGTCATCATAATAGGTATGCCAAGTGATAAAAAATTAGGTTGTTCACATTAGTTGAGAGAATATATGTATGATATAATATAAAAGACTTTTATTTTAAAATTATAATCGCTAAATAAATTCATCATATGGTATAATTTAGACCGTATATTAAATGTGTAAAAATTTATATATATATATATATATATAAAAGAGTCTTAATCAAAGGATATGTTTGAAAGAATTATTGACTAATGTTAGAGAATATCATAATTATGCTGACTAAATTTAGTTCAAAGATTCAATTTGATCAAAAGAACAAGTCACCATAAAGGCTTAGTATGAAACTAATAGCTTATGTTATACTTTTCTTAAACATAAAGTCTCTCTTTCTGCGCTGTTTGTAAAGAGACTGGAAAAGGGGTTGTTTAAATATAAACACTAGATCTGATAGGACATAAGCAACACTATATATGTTCATATCTGATTAAATTCAGTACAAAGCTTAATTTCATTATTTCATGAAGTTGCCTTTAATATTTATAATTTTATTTTGGTAACTTTTATATTTGTGTTATGATCTATGTTCAAGGTTTGTGATTGTTTCTTGTAATAAAGTGATAATACTCTAAAATGACGTGTTTTTATATATTAATCATGTGTTTATTTTGAGCTTGAGCCTACTAATTTGAGCTATTTATGTCTTTTTATCTTTTAGGGACTAAATTGGAGGCGAAAAGTAAATTCAAGGGAAAAAGCGTCAATTTGGAGATTAAATGGGCCAATATGCAACGTGGGACAAATATGGTGCCAAAAGTCCGAACATGGAAGGCACAAGGACTTAAAAGCAAATAGAAGAGATTTTATTTTGGAAGACTCTATTTTATTTTATTCTATTAGGATAATTAATATTAAGATAATTATTAGGATTTAGGATTTTATTTTAATTATCTTTGTTTATCTTTAATTAAATGTATTTATCTTTTTAGAATTTAAGTTCAATTAGACTATCTCCCTAGCACTATAAATAGGGGGTGAAGTGACTCTATTTGGGAGTATCTTTTCTGTAAACACTCTCCCCCCAAAAGTCTTTTGTTCTTTCCATATTTTTTCCTTTCAATAAAATTTCTTTTTCCATAATTTTATTTACTTTCTCACCATTATCATGAGCCACTAAAACCTTTCTAGCCAAAAGTTGTCAATATTTCCCCAAAAAGGGTTCTTGAGCCTAGAATCCGTACTTAGCCTTCTCGCCAAGTATTCATCGTTTCTCCGCACTACGGGCTGACGCTTCCGTCCATGGCCCTTAAGAAGTAAGCTTTTCAGCATATGCAAAGGCGGCCGCTTTGTATGTTTTGGAAGGACTGCATAGTCGGTTCGTTAACTTACTAAGTCAGAGGTTGGCGAGCCAAAGAGACAAAATGGCGTGGGATTCGCCATTGAGAAGCGTTGATCTAGCATAGATTACTGGCTAGAGTCAGGTTCCCTAAAAATCGTAAGTCTAATCTTTGGAGCTGGTGGTCGTAGGCATCCTCTTCCACTATAACTGGCTTACTTGAGTCGAGAAGGATCATCCAAAAGCCAATGATTGAGCCCAAGGCGGAATGAGACAACCGGAGGCTGGAACTTTCCCATAAGAATTTCCTTTCTCTTAAAACTCTCTTTATTATTTTTATTATTTTCGTAATCATAATTTCAGTAAACTTTAAATTCTGTTTTTATTTTATTTTCGCTTCCAAAATCAATTCTTAAATTCTGTTTTTTTATTTTTTTTCCAGGAACGCAGGTTTTCTTAGGCACGATTCTCGCGCGAGATTTGAGAGACAAGCATTCGTATAATCCGGTCCACGAGGATTCGACCCTCCTTCCCCTTTACTATTTATTTTTTATTATTTTATAGGGAATAGGATATTTTTGGTGCTCTCAACGACACATCAAATTTTGGCGCCGTTGCCGGGGATCGGCAACATACTAATCTTGTTTTTCTTTGTTTTCTATGACCAGATCTGCTCCAGGCACTCTTGCGTTCGACTCAGAAATCGAAAAAACTGCAAAGGCTAATCGAAAAGAAACAAAACTAAAGAAAAAGCAGTCAGCGGTGGTTGGAACTCAAAGCAATCCACCGCCAGAAATTAGAATCGACGACGAAGTAGAGTCTAGGGTTAACGAAAACCCTACTCAAACGTTAGAAAGTAAAGAAGAAGAAGTCGATTCCCCTGAAGAAGTGCTGAACACTAGGGTTGACGGAAACCCTAATTTAGCACCTCAACCTATGGCTCAGACAATTCGGCAACTGGCCGAAGCGCCGGCAGAACAACCGCCACTATGCATCGCGTATCCTACCATGGATACTGATTTTGAATTAGAGTCGCTTAATTCACTCATCGCCAACTTTTCGTGGGTTACAAAATGAAAACCCCACAAGCATTTAAAAGAATTTCATATGGTTTGTTTGAGTATGAAACCTCGGGGGTAAGCGAGGATCAAATTAAATTGCGCGTTTTCCCTTTTTCCCTAGCAGATTCAAACGGGAATGGTTATTTTATTTACCTCCGGATCCATTACAACTTGGGCTGATTTATCTTGTTTATTTCTTAATGAGTTTTTTTCCATGCATCACGAGCCCGGCCGAAAGTTAAGAAGAGAAATCGTGGGCATAAGGCAAAAGACGCAGGACTCTATACGACTATTGGGAGCGATTTAAGAAGTTGTGTGCAAGTTGCCCACAACATGGTATAATGGAACAGTCTTTGCTCCAAAGACTTTTATGAAGGCTTGAAACCCATAGAGATGAATATGGTAGATCGCATGAGTGGAGGAGCGTTAGTCAACATGACTCCACAACAAGCAAGAGACTTAATCTCCACAATGGTCTGCGAATTCCCAGCAATTTGAGCCAATCTCGAACCCCTAGAAGGGTTCACCAGCTAAGTAATTCTACCATTGAAGATAGACTTGATAGACTTACTAATATTGTGAATTCCTTGTTCTGAGAAAAATCGAAACCAGCCCGAGTATGTGGAATATGTGCTACACAACATACGATCGATGCGCGTGCCCTAGTGCAGTGTGAAGATTCTATGGCCCATTTAGATGTTGTGGGAAATTTTCTGGGCCACCACAAAGACGATCACGACCCTTATGCCAATACCTACAACCCGGGATGAAAGGACCACCCTAATTTTAGTTATGGGGCTAATCCACAATATAAACCGACCATACCAAAATCGAGTCCCCACAAATGACTACAAGATTCGTGTAATTCTCTAGAAACTTTGGTCAATAAAATAGCAACTAATGTCCTTGATTTTCAACAGCAAACTCTCAATTTCCAAAGAGAAATGAAAGGTTTTCAGCAGAAAACCGAAGCATCCATAAGGGAGTTGACCACATCAATTGAGAAATTAAACTCTCAAGGGAAACTGCCATCACAAACAGAACCAAACCCGAGGCAGAATGCGAATGCAGTAATGTTACGAAGCGGAAATGTCTTGGAACCAGTTCCTGGCAAGAATCTTGGTCAAGAAATCGTCCAGGAGACTCTAGGAAACGACGAGCAGATCCGAGCGAAACCCCCATTGCCGAAAATACAACCTCCATTCCCAGGACGATTAAATCAGTGTCGAAAAAGTAAGGAAGACAAGGAGATCCTCGAAACATTCAGGAATGTTGAGATCAACTTACCACTGTTAGATGCCATTAGACAAATTCCGCGCGGTATGCCAAGTTCCTCAAAGAATTTTGCACCAACAAACGAAAACTAATGTGTAATGAAAAGGTAAGTGTTGGTGAGAATGTTTCGCAATTCTACAATGAAAAATGCCGGTTAAATGCAAAGATAGGGGTATGTTCGCTATTCCATGCAAAATTGGCCATTTGGGAATTAAGAAGGCTATGTGTGATCTAGGGGCCTCCATAAATGTAATGCCTTATTCTATTTATGAATCACTTAATGCAGTTTTTGACAAAGCGCAGGTGTTATTATTCAATTGGCGACAGTCTCACTGTGCATCCCGAAGGAGTCCTCGAGGATGTATTAGTCAAAGTCAATGGGCTTATCTTCCCCGCAGATTTTTATGTGATAAAAATGGAGGAGGATAACGCTCCCGGTCTTCGAGACATCTTGTTGGGGCGACCTTTCCTTAGTCATCGCGAATACTAAGATTGATGTACGAAGCGGAACCCTCACGATGGAGTTTGTGGGGAGATTGTGAAGTTTAACGTTTATGGCACTATTAGTCACCCAAGTGAAGTCTTGGACGTAAACCGTGTCGACATAATTGACTCATCGAGAGAAAAAACTTTTGAGTCATCTTATGAAGATAAACCTAAAATGACGTTTGATGATTTTGACTCTGTTAATAAATTATTGGCTCCTATGGATACTAAACTTCTACCTTCATTTGTGCAGCACCAGATCCGAAATTAAAACCACTTCTCGCGTTTCAAATTCACATTTTGGAGAATGATGAGACCATTGCTTACTTAAAAGGATCAACCCCTTGGAAGAAAGTATGAAACTAAGGAAAGAAGCGAAAGGACGATTAAACCGAAATATGGTGGATGTGATAAAAAAGGAGAATTTCCAAACCTATACAAGTGAAAGAATTTATTTGGAACAATTCCAATTCTAGTTGAAGCGTCAAGCTAGCGACGTTAAACAAGCGCTTGTTGGGAGGCAACCCAATCTTTATTTTTATTTTTATTTTTATTTTTATTTTTATTTATTATTTTCCTTTCTTTTCTTTTATTATTTATTATTTATTATTTTATTTTATTTTAGTTAAATATTAATAAATTTCTCTTCTTCTATCTAGGTGAAATGGAGCGAAAATACGAAGAAAAAAAAAGACAGAAAGTGTGCACCAAAACAACCCTATCCATGGTACCAAACAGTTTTATTCCAGCCCAGAATGTCAAATCTCTGCAGCCAAACAGTCTTATTTCAGCCTTAGAGTCCCCAAAACCTGCAGCCAAACACCCCTTTTCAGCAAATAAAACCCCCAAACCTTACATTTTTTTCCCCAAATTTCTCCATAACCGCCGAATCCTTTCTCCTCCACCACCCACCGCCGATTTCTCAGCCACCATGGTGAGAACCCGAAGCCGAACCGCTGTTGCACACGTCACCCACCCCGTCTCCACCTCTTGCCGCTTCGCCATCTTCTTCTCCACCGCAGTGCGCTAACCGATCAGAACTACATGGGGAGTTTTTCTAAACTTTTTTTTTTCTCTCCACCTATTTGTTTTCCTTTTACTTTCACATCGAGGACTATGTGTTTTAAGTGGGGGGAGGCATTCTTCGTTGTTACTGTTATTATCTGTTATTTTTGTTGTCATATTGTTGTTGCTGTTGTTTTGTGCTCGTTTTCGCCTATTTATTTTAAGAATATTCTGCTTTGCTTTTCATGCCCAAGATTTTACCAGAATTGCCTCTCTTGTTTGACCTACAAGCATGATTCTTACCTTCTAAGGAAGTTATGATTTTTCCCATAATTGATGCCATCTCCACTGTTTTATTTTTATTAGGCTAAAAATAATTGTGATTAATAGGTTAATTCTATCTTGCTTTTCGTAAAATTGATCAAGTTTAATATAAAGTGAACACTTAAAATGATTGCATGCTTAATTAATGTTCATGGCTATTAGGTGATTATTGAAACTTATTTTTGACACTTAAATTTTTTTCTTTCCTGAGTTCTCAAGAATTTTAAATATCGTTTAATTTTTAATAAATGTTTTCCATGGTTATGAGTCTGACTTAGATCGTGGATCGATCGAGTAACCGGGGTAGGGTGCTTGGGTTGTCATTCTACTTGGCGTCAAAAGGTTGTGTGACGTGACAAGTAAAACTCCGCTAACCGGAAATAAATAATTTTAGGAGTATGTTGGGCTGAGTAACCGGGGTGGGGTGCTTGGGTTGTCATCTCTCTTCGCGTCAAAAGGTTTAATATATTCCTAAGTAAATAAATAATAATAAAATTTAAAAAAAATCAAAAAATCAAAAAAAGGAAAAAAAAAAAGAAAAAGAAAAAAGTAAGTACTAATAAAGTTGCACTTCGGGGACTAAATGAGGAAATAATTAAGGTGTCTTAGTAAGTTTGGTAATTTACCTAAATGGCATAACTCAAGTCGATCTTAATTTTTGTGTGAATTAATTGGAATACTTTTTCTGTTTTACTTAAAGCAAGTTTAGAGGTCTCTTTATTTTTCATATGCGTTTTTAACTAATTTTTATGAAACTTTGGAGTGGTATTTCTTTTATGGCAGAATCTAGCTTTCTGATCGATAGGAACCATACTTGAGGGCAAGCATGGGCTAAGTAGGGGGAATTTGATAATACTCTAAAATGACGTGTTTTTATATATTAATCATATGTTTATTTTGAGCTTGAGCCTACTAATTTGAGCTATTTATGTCTTTTTATCTTTTAGGGACTAAATTGGAGGCGAAAAAGTAAATTCAAGGAAAAAGCGTCAATTTGGAGATTAAATGGGCCAATATGCAACGTGGGACAAATATGGTGCCAAAAGTCCGAACATGGAAGGCACAAGGACTTAAAAGCAAATAGAAGAGATTTTATTTTGGAAGACTCTATTTTATTTTATTCTATTAGGATAATTAATATTAAGATAATTATTAGGATTTAGGATTTTATTTTAATTATCTTTGTTTATCTTTAATTAAATGTATTTATCTTTTTAGAATTTAAGTTCAATTAGACTATCTCCCTAGTACTATAAATAGGGGGTGAAGTGACTCTATTTGGGAGCATCTTTTCTGTCAACACTCTCCCCCCAAAAGTCTTTTGTTCTTTCCATATTTTTTCCTTTCAATAAAATTTCTTTTTCCATAATTTTATTTACTTTCTCACCATTATCATGAGCCACTAAAACCTTTCTAGCCAAAAGTTGTCAATATTTCCCCAAAAAGGGTTCTTGAGCCTAGAATCCATTTTAGCCTTCTCGCCAAGTATTCATCGTTTCTCCGCACTCTGGCCGACGCTCAGTCCATGGCCCTTAAGAAGTAAGCTTTTCAGCATATGCAAAGCGGCCGCTTTGTATGTTTTGGAAGGACTGCATAGTCGGTTCGTTAACTTATCTGCGTCGAGGTTGGCGAGCCAAAGAGACAAAATGGCGTGGGATTCGCCATTGAGAAGCGTTGATCTAGCATAGATTATCGGCTGAGAGTCAGGTTCCCTAAAAATCGTAAGTCTAATCTTTGGAGCTGGTGGTGGTCGAGGCGTCCTCTTCCACTATAATCGGCTTACTTGAGTCGAGAAAGATCATCCAAAAGCCAATGATTGAGCCCAAGGCGGAATGAGACAAACGGAGAGGTGGAACTTTCCCATAAGAATTTCTTTTCTCTTAAAACTCTCTTTATTATTTTTATTATTTTCGTAATCATAATTTCAGTAAACTTTAAATTCTGTTTTTATTTTATTTTCGCTTCCAAAATCAATTCTTAAATTCTGTTTTTTTATTTTTTTTCCAGGAACGCAGGTTTTCTTGGGCACGATTCTGCCCAGGATTTCGAGAGACAAGCATTCGTATAATCCGGTCCCTGAGGATTCGACCCTACTTCCCCTTTACTATTTATTTTTCATTATTTTATAGGGAATAAGATATTTTTGGTGCTCTCAACGACACATCATAAAGTCGTCTGTAAAATTTAAATATGCATTCTCTCCTTAAAAGTATAATATATTTAACTATCTGCACGCAACACTTGTTAAGATTTACGTTTAATTTGTGTTGAGGTTTACAAATATCTTCCCTTATTTCTAAGATGTGGAAAAAAATTTCGTACTTTACAACTTGATTTTCCGTCAATTAGATGAATAATGATTAGCATATATATAAAATAAATTATTAATTGCTTAAATTTATATTAATTATTATAAAATATTTTATTAAATTGGAGTTATGAGTTAACTGGACACCAATATAATTAGAGAAATGATAAAATAAAAACATATAAAGTCATAAGAATCTTTTAAGTTTTTTATTTATTTTAATAAAAAATCAAATAAATTTATTTGAAAAAACAGACCATATATCGTTAAACCTATTTTTCTTTGTAATTATTTATAACCAGATAAAAAATGAAAATTAAGAAATATAAAAAGAAAAAATGAAACATAAATATATTTCGAGATTTTTTATGGGCTAGTAAAATTTATTGTGCTTAATTGCAGTTAAAAAGAAGGAAAAATAAAAATACAAAGAAAGGAAAAAATTGTTATTGAAATATAAAACATAAAATTATTAATAAAAGTTATTTTTTATTTTATGTAGTTAATTATATAAAAGAGGTAAGGGAAAATTATTTTTTAAAATCTATAAAATAATATAATTAATTATAAATATAAAAATATTTTAATTATAAATAAAATTATTTATGAGAAAACAAAAGAGCAAACACTAATATAAAAGGGGGAAAAGAGAAATATGAAAAACATAAACATTAATGGAATGATTGGTAAGACTTGGATAGAATGATATTAATAATTTGATGATGTAATTGAAATATTTGTAAAATATTTTATTACTGTCAATTTTTTTCTGGAAATCGACTTTTATTTAAAAACGAAAATTGAGTCGCCACTAATCTTTTTTAATTAGGTGCGATCGGATCACCTCAAGGCTTTGTCATTTTAATAAAATGTTAGACTTATTAAAATTATTTGTGGTCTACAAAAATCCAGAAAATGAGTTCAAGAGTCGGTTACGTATGAGGAAGGATTAGCACCGTCATAACGTCCAAAGTTGGTACTAAATTGATTACTTGATGTCTTAGTGTCGAAAGTTAAAAATTCATAGAGAAATTAAAATGTGATCCATCTTTGGATGATGTTCTTTTTAATTAAAATCACTTAGTTAAATTAAAACTTATGTAAAAGGCCTTCTTATCTCAAGATAACCAAAACAAAAAGGTCATATCCCGTAAATTAGGGCACGACATCTCGAATCATTGAAAATAAAATTGCTCATTATTTAAGTATTATTTAAATCTCATGTGTTTTTAGTTTTAAAAAGGATGTTTGGTTATTTAGGTTCAAACAGAAAATCGAACCCCGTAAGTTAGGGCACAACTTCTCGAATCTTTAAATAAATAACGTTGCATCGGTTTTAAAATTTCTCTTTTTATGCATTGAGTAAAAATGAATGTAACATTTGAAGCGATGTGCATTTAACTTATTTGGTCATAGTATGAAAATGGACAAATATATTTAAACATGATACATGACATGGAGGTGGCAAAATAATAAAAAGTAGCCATGTGGGTAAAACATCTATATTACAGTGAGAAATAATAAATAAATACCATAATAATAATGCAACTATAATAATAATCATATCATTATCATAATACCAAAATAAATAAATCAATAAAAATATGTAATAACCACCTAAAAATGCACAAAAAGGAATATAAAGAACATAAATTTTAAGTGCTAAAATAAAATAAAAAAAGAAGAGGGGTAAAATTAAATAAATGAATGATTAAATTAAAATTTAAATGGAATTTAAAGTACGAATTATATAAAATAAATAAATAAAGCAAAATAAGGGACTAAAATAGAACATACGAAAAGGAATAGAGACCAAATGGGTGATTATTCCAAACCCAGTACACGTGTTGTTTCTAGGAATGACTAATGGTCAGAGGACCAAAATGAAAATAAAATTAAATTAAATGGTAAATTTAAAAGAGAAAAGAAAAATCAAATCAGGACTATATCAAAACATGCTCAAAAGTGAGAGGACCTGGACAACAATTATCCGACCCTTTAAAAACACGCAGATCTAAAGGAGTTTGGGTCGGGCATTCGGGTCATGTCTTAAAACGGCGCCGTTCTGGGACTACTGGAACCTGGCCAAAACGATGTCATATCATGGTCCTTATATATACCAAAAAAAAAATTTTAAAAATAATTTCTAAGCTTAGTTTAAAAAAAAAAAAACTTTAGGACCCCATTTTTTTTTCTCTCGTCCCTTCCCTTATCTGGCCTTGGTGCAGGCTAGTCTCCGCCATGGCCACTAGTCATCGACAACAGAGACTACCACCTTCGATGGCTGAAGACCCCAAAAAAGCTTCATTTTTATCCCTATTTTTTAGGGGAAACCGGATCTGGGGTCAAAATCTCTAGGATCCGATCAACACTCAATAACAAAAAAGAAGATTTTTCAACTTTTATCCCTTTTTGGCGTAGCCGTAAGCAAATCCCGAGGGATTCGACAGCCTTTAAGGCCAAAAGGACCACCGACAACGGCGGCGCAGGTGAAAGCTGGAGTCTTTTGTATTTATATATATGCTTCGAAATAAAAAAAAATAAAAATGAGAATACCTTCTTTCTTTCTTTTTTAAGCACTTGTAGTTTTTTTCTTTCTTGTATTCTATTTTTTGATTCACTGTATCCAAATAATTACATGGTTGTTGTGACTTTTATAGCCGAATGTGTTATATTATACTACTATTTTTCATTTTTGTCGTTCTTTATGTGTTGCGTTTCTGTCCTTTTGTTTTTTCTTTTTGCAGGTGTCCATAACAAGGTTAAAGGTGTTGGGGAGCCGCGCCTTGCAATTTCGGTGAAAGAGGCAGACGAGGCATCAGACCTTGGGGCGCGAGCATGCCGATGTAGTGGGAGAGTGGTGTTGGAGGCCTTAGGGAATCAAGGGTTTTTGATAATTTTCATGTTTTGGGCCTTTTAGGGTTTGGTTGTAACAACCTAATTTTCAGTGTTGTCGGAAACAGTGATTCGAGATCACTAAATCTGAAAAATAAACTTTATAATTAAATAAATAAATACCTAAGAGTCAAGTGTGATAGAAGAAGAATTTTTGGATTAGTGAATTTTTTGAATTTAAAAGAAATTAAAAGTAAATTAGGTTTAAAACGAGGTATCGAGACCTCGAACTCATAAATTGAGCCATAAATATTTCTAAAAATACTTATGTAGTATCATTGAAATAGTATTGAAGTTTTGTTAGAAAATTTTAACGTTTGGGTGGTCAATTAAATAAAAATGACTAAATTGAAAAGGTGTAAAATTAGTTAATTAGTGATTAAAAAGCTTAAGTGACTAATAAGGAGGGTTTTAAAAGGAAATTAGACCCAAAATTATTTGGGCTGGACGACAAGGGTGTGAAATCAGTAGAAAAATTGATGAATAAAGGGTAAAATTGGAATATTGTAAAAATTAACTAATAAAAGTTAGGACCAAATAGGAAATATCTAGATTTCTCTTCATTTTTCTTCATCCCCATTAGCCAAAACGCCATAGAAGGGTTTTCTAAGCTGGTTTTTCATAATTTTTGCATCAAATTTGTGTGATATCGGTGGATTGGATCAACACATCGAGAAGCATTATCTAGAGTTACGCCGATAGATTTTGAAAACAACTTACAATTTATATGGCATGTATAGGATAAAGCTGAAAGATGTAACTTTGAATTATAGATGTATGTATGTTAAATATCTATGATTTTTTATGTTGGACTTGGTAGGATAATGAATAAAGTTACTTTAGTAAACCTAGGTAAAGGAGTATTATGTTAAAATGATTAATGAAAACTTGTGTTTGGTTGATTGGTTTGGACATATTGTGTGTTGAAGGTTGTGTGCAGGTAGGTTATAAAAAGGGGTTAGAAATGTGGTCTTAAAATGACCTATTTTTGTCCATACGGGTAGACACACGGACGTGTGTCTAGGCCGTGTGTGACACACGGACGTGTGTCTAGGCCGTGTGTGACACACGGTCTGCCCCATGGGCGTGTAAACCAACTGTGTGTCCCCTGTATCTTAATTTTGCAAAACAGAATGTCCAGAATTGGCCACACGGGCTGAGACACGGCCGTGTGAATGACACAGCCTTGGAATATGAGCGTATGCCCTGGCCGTGTGAAGTCTGCACCTATTTTTAAAACTGCACCTATTTTTAAAAAATTAAATTACCCACACGGCCGTGCCCTTAAGCCACACGGCGTGTGAGCCATGCATGTGTGAAAAATTTTATAGTTTTGTGAAAATTTCTCTAAGACTCTGAGTAAATCCCGACTCGATTCTAATGTTCATATCGGGCCTCGAGGGTCCATTTAAGGGATGGTTTAAATGTTTTCATTTATGAATGATAAATTTGATTCGAATTGATTATACATACTTTGTTATCTTCGATAATACTCTATAACCCTGTTTCGATGACGAATACGAATTTGAGGTATTACATTGGTATTGGTTTCGGCTTATAATTTGAGTAAAGGTAAATTGAGCTTTATTTATTTTGTTTTTGTTTTGTCTTTATTTAGGTTTATTTATCTGTATTGAGTCGGGTAAAATTGGAATACTACAATTACAGTTAATTAATTTATAAAAAGGAAAACAAAACAAATTAAATTGATGGATGGACCAGGGTAAATTGCTAGGTTGCTTCTAGATTGACGTTTCCTTTTGACTATGTCATAATCATTCACTTGGTAGGCCATTCTTATGTAAGCACTACATGTTCCTATATTCGTCATATTGATGCAATTATTATATGTATACGATTAATCTATATCAGTATTTCTTTTTCTTTTTTTTTTTTGGGGGGGGGGGGGAAACAAACACCGGCGAAGACCCAAGTCCACGAATTTGTCTGAATCCACTGACACGTGACTCGTCACAGTAAACAGCATGGTGGCTGTGAAGACAATGAAGGTTGAACAAAAAGGGCTATTTTTAAAGACTCTTGCTGACCTCGTTTTGATGATGTCATCCGGATTACGAAACCCAGAGTTCGTGAGTCTCAATTCCAAATTCCACTGTATTAAATACCCATGACCATCACCATCATCATCATACATTACTTTGCTTTCTAAATTTGCCTGCTTGAGAAAACTAAAAGGGAAGACCAAATACCCTTCCGCCAGCCTACATTCATGGATGTTCCCAGCTCTGCTAAAGATAAGGTTAATATAAACAGTTTTCTAATTTGCATCTTCATTGTTTTTCATAGTGTTAAGAGTATTCTATGGCCAAAACCAGCATGATGTTATAACATGTAGTGTTCCAAAAAGAGAGAATTTGAGACATTGAAAACTGAAATATTTCAGGCGGAAGGTGTTGAGGCGGAGCTGGAACAGTTGCAGAAAGAGAACACAGCTCTCAGGTTAATGCTTCAAGTAATGAGCAACAAATACAAAATGCTTAGTGAAGCCTATTTCAGGGAATCAAACTCTCAGGTACCAACAATCTGCCGAGGCTTAACGCGATTTGATTTGTGCGAAGATCAGCACTCCCACAAAAATATCCTAATACCTCAACTTCAGTTAGCAGCAAATTCCTCACAAGTTTTTGTGGAAACTGACCCTAGGGACGAAAGCCATGTAAGCTACTGATCTTCTCTTTGCCCTACCTAATTTCTTTGCGTTTTTTAGTCATCGATTACTTGGCGTTGTTTAGGAATTGAGTCTACTCTCTTGTAAACCTTATTTAAGTTTGATCATGCCTTGTTAGCAAGGCTGAAGCTTTAGGTTACTAAGCATCTAGTTTCAGTACCACCGTGCGTGATTGCCATGTGGATTTTCTCTCATATTTACTCCGGGTTTTGAGTCCACCATGTGTGGACCTTATTTAGATGTATTCCAAATTTCAGTTTAATTGTACTTTGTATTGATTTCATTCTAGCTATAATTGTTACAATATTCATGTATATATAGTAACTAACTTGTAATGTAAATGGTGATTTCAGATAGTTAAAGATGGATTTCAATGGAGGAAATATGGCCAGAAAGTTACTAAACATAATCCTTTTCCCCGAGCTTATTTTAGGTGTTCCATGGCTCCCGGATGCCCTGTCAAAAAGAAGGTATACATACATACATACATATATACATACATACATACATATAAACATATATACATATATACAGAGAGAGAGGATAATATTTTATGCTCAATCGCGTTTAGAAGATCTCATCTGAGTCTTAATTAGTGCGGCAAAGTTGAGGGGAAATTCATCTATATGTAAATTGGTGAATTGGATTTTCAAGACATGGAAAAATGAATAACAAGGAACCTCCGGATCTTTGTTTTTTTAATTTCCAGGTTCAGCGATGCATGGAAGACAAGAATTTCTTGATGGTAACATACGAAGGACGACACAACCATGAAGTTAATCCTTCAATAGGACAATCTTTGTCTTCTCCCAGCACCTCCGCCACGACATCCATCTCCGGTTTTCCCAATTCAGTTCTTGATAACCCGTTACGATCCGCCATCGCTCTTGATCTCAATCTTTCAAGCGAAAACAGCAACGGCAACGGCAACGGCAACGATGACGATTATAACAACAAGAGATCAATGGAAGACCATGTTGCAGCATCCTTAGCAAAAGATCCTAGCTTCACTCTAGCTTTAGCCGCAGCTGTTGCTCGCTCCATTACTGAGCACCCTAAACCACCAGCAAACTAAAATAACATTCTTTAAAGCATTAGGTTAAGGTGTGTATGTGCACTTAATTCAAGTTGGTCTTAGTTGTCATTCATATTCTTGAAGCAATTGAGGGAACAAATATAAAATAACTTCAGAAATAAAAGGGAGGGACTTAATTGAAGAAAACAAAACTTGCTTAAATGTCCAAAGGAGCAATAATACCAAGCATATACAATGAGAAGAACCATAGCCTAGCTTCTCTTATTTGGTTAAGGCTACATATTTATACATACATTTTTTACTCATATTTTAATATATAAATTAGCAATAAATTAAGTGAATTGGAAATAAAAATATATTAAATAAAAACTAATTTATTAATAAAATATATATTAAAATGATTTGACATTAAATAAAAACTAATAATTAACATTATATTTATTTTAAAAAATAATATAATTAAAATAAAATTTAAATTAGAAAATAAGTAGCAGTGAAAGGGGTGAAATAGAAATTACTCCCTTCCACGGGAGATTTGTATCTCCACTGATGGCCTTTAACTTTGAGTCCGAAATTGAGAACTAGTAAGATGCGTTCCTTCAACTGTTGCTCTTCCTAGCAGTTGCACTTGTGAAAATGCGGTGAGTGGAGAATAAATTGTATTGATGGCCTTAAACCCTGAGTCCAAATTTGAGAACTGGTGAGACACGTTCCCTCAACTGATGCTCTTCAAACAGTCTCACTAGTGAAAATGCGGTGAGATGGAGAATAAATTGTACCGATGGCCTTTAACCTTGAGTCCAAAATATAACTCAACACAAGAAATTAAATAAAAAACAAATACTTAGGAAGAAAATATGCTAAGGTTAAAGATATTAATCAGATAATCTAATAATATACGTCCAATAATTAATCATATGAATCTATGAGTAAATGTATGTCCATCAAATGAATGTCCAAAATAATTGTTCAATAAGTCTAAGAGTTTAGCAAATGAATCAATAATCAAAGGATGGTGTAATATAACAGTTCAATTGTTTGAGTTCAGTCCAAAAATATAACATATGGTATTATAATCACTTGATAACTTCAAGACTTAAAAAAAAGATTTCAAATATTTTATGCCAATTTTTATGTCTACAACAAATCAATGTTATTTTATCCAAGCATTCATTGTATCATATATAGTCTATATCAAATAAAATATATTACTTTACAAGTATGATTATAGATAATTAAATTTATCTCAAATGATGAGTATGGAATTTACCTTAATATTTGCTAAGAGTTTCACCATTTCTCCTCAGCATTGAAAACTTAACAAAATTAAACAACTCAATCTTATAAAAAAAGACATATTAGATATAAGAAACTTGAGATTTTACAATGATAAAACTATAAAGAAATACTAACAAGAAAATGATCTTGATCTCAACTTCAAGATGTCTTCTATTCTGAAATGAAAAGCTACTTGTAGAGGTTTGTGAAGAGAAAAATGAGAATGCAAATAACTTGCTAATAATAAATTTCTAGGCCTATTTGTTTATCATCTTTTAAGTAAATTTTCACATGTTAAATGATGACTTATTTTGTTCAGTTTAATGTCTCTCAATTGGAAAAAGTCTAAGAAAGTTCATTGATAGTCTTCATCTTGTCTATTTACTGTAGAAATTTAAACTCCAAACTCTATGTATGTTAGGAGATATGATCCAAACATGAAAATGTGTCAAAATTGTCCATCAATGTGAAACTTGTAACTTTATCTTAATTTTTGGATTTCTTCCTGATGCATTTTGGTGTTGGTATTCCAATATTTGAAAAGATTTTTAAATTCCCTTTCCGACAATATAAAATACACCGAAAATGGAGTCTTGAAACTCGAGGCATGATCGAAACACTAAGAAGTGTTCCAACTGGAAGTTCTGAATGCGTACAATTATAAATTTTGAATCTTTAAGCATTGAACTTTCACTCATCATATTGGATCAACTTTAGGCTTAGTGCATTTAATCTCATGGTTCCATATATTGACATCTTCTTCCCAAACTTGTTTTACCTGCAACTTCCACATAGAATATTTTACTCTGAAAAACAATAAAAATGCACAATGTTTACAAAGGAAAATAAATTTAAAAATATAATAATATCAAGAAATTAAATAAATGTGAGTAAAATATAATTCAAAATAATCATATGATAACAACTCATCAAAGATTGAAAGAGAAATATGGAAATCTAATATAATTACAAAGATTACAAATAATGTCAAGCTAATTTCCTAATTTCTTAACTAATCTTTATTCCTCTCTTCTTTCAAATAATGTGGCCCAATTAATTCTAAAATAATGTGGCCCAATTTAAAGGGATAAAGTTTTAGTTTTAAAAAAAGTTAAATTTTATCTATTCATCTGGTTACTTAATGGACGTACTAGATTAAAAGTTGATCATTATAAATTAATTCTCTCTCTATCTATTAGGGTTACACACATAAAAATTTATGGCCGCAATCGCTTATGGTTTGTGTGATTAAGGGAAAAAGATTAAGAAGGGAAATCAAATTTTCCTGCCATTCTTCTTCGTGTTCTTCGTCAAATCTAGTGGCTAACTTCAATTCCACATAAGGTATGTCTTAACTTTGTAAAAGTCATATTACTCTAAAGATCTTAAAATAATTATTTATACAATATTAAAGATTTGATAATTTGCATAATATCTATATCAAAATATATCACATCTAAATCTTATTAAAAAAGTGGTATCTATTGCCTAATTGAAAAACTGAAATATTTTGCGAGTGCAATGGTTGTTGCGGCATAATGATGATGAACAAATTTTTACCTTAAAAGCAAGATTTTTAGAATCAGACAAATGGTTGAAATGATTAGACTATCGATTTTTAATTTGATTAGTTTATTTGAATCAATTAAATAAATTATTAAAAAAATAGAGAAAACTAATTGAATTGATTTTTTAACTTGATTCAACTTATTTGTGAGTTAATTGGTTTAACCATTTATTTCAAACAAATATCTCAACCTATCCAATCAAATTCTAAAATTCTAAAAACAATGCTTGAAAATGCTTGGACATTGTAATGTTAAGTCTTTTAAAATTATTTTTTATTTTTACAAACAAACTTAAATTTAAAAACTAATTACTACAACGTAATTAGATCTAATCATGAGTCGAGCTATTTGGCTCAGGTAGCTATTTGATGTATTATATTTTTTAAATTTATTTTTATATAAAAATAATAATATAAAAAAATTAATATAGGCAAGCTGAGCTGAATTTAAATCTTAACATTTTTATCCTAATCAAACTTAAATAAAATTTTAAATCTATTTTTCAAACTAAACCTAAAAAATAAACCTAAAATTCTCAAACCCGATCTAACTCCACCTATAACCCGACCTATAATAAACTCTAAACATAACCCAACAAACTCAAATTTACAAAATTTTACTTCAATTTATATAGAAAATGATTTTTAAATTCATTATCACTCAAATCAAAGCCCAAAGGACCCATGCGTCTTTTACTACACCCGTCAAACAGTACAGATTTACCTTTTTATGGTAACAAAATTCCTAGTTTTACAATAACACCCCTGAGTCTGACCAAAATAGAACAAAAAGAGAGCAGTCAAGGCTATTTACGTCATTTCAGTTCGTCTCCAAAGCCAATCCCACATGTCAATTTTCATTGCTGTTTGTTCTTCGTCTGATCGTCTCCGCCCAATTTTTTTTTTTTTTTAAAAAACCCATCTTTTTTATTCACTCCCCCCTAAAACTCAGACTTCACTCCTTTGAGACTGAAATACTGGGAAAACCCACTGAAATTTGATGCACATTGCTTTCCAGAGGCTGTAAAACCCTTAGAAATCACTGAATTTTCACGTCTAAGCACGGAGAAGATTAGGGTTTAGGGGGGGTTTTGTTCTTAATTTCTCCTTCCTCTCCACAAACTTTCAATGTAAGTCTTTCTCAGTTCATCCATTTCTTATGTACGTGTTGCTAATGTATAAATATATATTATTCCACTGTTTATCTTCGCTGTTCTAATCTTTCTTTTTGATGAAGCCTTATAAAGTCTGTTTTCCTGTTTTCTTTGTGATTTTTTTTTTGGGGGGGATTGTTTATGTTTGTGTAAACCTTATTTTAACGGGGTTTTACTTTTATTTATTTATTCTTGTTTTAGATTTTGGTGCAATGGGGGCTTCGCCAGATGGTAAGGGAAACGTGGGAATGGGCAGTACTAGTGGTGAAAAGTTTGCAAATGGAACTGATTTGAATATGGATATAGATGAAGATGATGATGTGTTTGATGAGTTGGTCAGTGTGCAAGAGCTGGGAGAAGAGTTTTTGAGGAATTTCTGTAGGAAAGCTGCCGTGTCTTTCTTCAATCAGTATGGTCTAATAAGTCATCAAATAAACTCTTACAATGATTTCATAAAATACGGTCTCCAGAACACCTTCGACTCCTTTGGGGAGTTTGTTATTCATTCTGGTTATGATCCATCGAAGAAGGGAGAAGGTGACTGGCGTCATGCCAGAGTGAAGTTTGGGAAAGTCACCGTTGAGAGGCCAACCTTTTGGGCTGTCACCGGTGGCAATGAGCTCAACATGCTTCCTAGACATGCCCGCCTTCAGAACATGACTTACTCATCCAGGATGAAGGTTACTGTTGAGCTTCAGGTGAGTAAATATCACCAACAGTTTAAACTTCTAGTGATTTCAATGTCAAGTGTTCTTGTTGATGTTTGACGCGTTAGCTTTTCTGGTAATTTTTGGAATCTGGAATCTAAATGTGCTGTATCTTAGTATCTTCATTGCTTAACTGATGGTTTTGGCTAAAAATAAGTTCCTTAAAGTATGATATTTTTGTGCCCTGGTAATGTATCAGGTATATACAGCAAAAAGTGTAAAGAGTGACAAGTTTAAAACTGGAAGAGAAGAAATTGTTGAAGAGGAGATCGTGCATCAAGATAACAGGGAGATTATAATTGGAAGGATCCCTGTGATGGTTAAGTCTGAGCTGTGCTGGATGAATGAGGTTGAAAAGTCTGATTGTGATTTTGATCACGGAGGTTATTTTCTCATCAAGGGTGCAGAGAAGGTCCGTCTGGCATTTTTTTATTCTGTCAGTTGACTTGTTATTCAGTGTCCATACACCATTATTGCTGAACAGACTTGAATTTGCTAACCATATTTAATAATTTTTTGCCATATTTAATTGTAGATATTCATTGCACAAGAGCAAATCTCTCTGAAGAGGCTCTGGATTTCAAACATACAGGGCTGGACTGTTGCCTACAGGTCGGAGGTGAAGAGAAATAGGCTAATTATCAGACTAGTGGAGAATTCCAAAGTAGAATATATCAAAGGGGGGGAGAAAATCCTGACTGTTTTCTTCTTGTCGATTGAGATCCCTGTTTGGATTTTGTTTTTTGCCCTTGGTGTACGATCAGACAAGGAAGTTGTAAATCTGATTGATTATGGAAGCAGTGATTCAAGTATATCAAACATACTGTTCGCGTCGATTCGTGATGCTGATTGGAAATGCCGCAATTTTCGCGAAGAAAGTGCTGCTCTCAACCATTTGGATAGGTTACGCAAAGAAACTAGATTTCCCCCCGAAGAAAGTGTTGAAGAGTGCCTTGGAAAGTATCTGTTTCCCTCTCTCAAAGGATTCAAGCAGAAGGCTCGGTTCTTGGGGTACATGGTCAAGTGTCTTTTGCAAGCATTCACTGGTCATCGAAAATGTGACAATAGAGATGATTTTAGGAACAAGAGGTTGGAGTTGGCGGGTGAGCTGCTTGAGCGTGAGATGAAAGTTCATATTGCCCATGCAAGGAGACGTATGGCAAAGACTCTGCAGAGGGATCTTTATGCGGATCGTACTGTTCGTCCAATTGAGCATTATCTCGATGCTTCCATAGTTACAAATGGGCTCTCTAGAGCATTTTCTACTGGAGCTTGGTCGCATCCTTACAAAAAGATGGAAAGGATATCAGGTGTAGTGGCAAATCTCGGACGAGCAAACCCATTGCAGACAATGGTTGATTTGAGAAAAACACGACAGCAGGTTCAGTACACTGGAAAGGTCGGAGATGCAAGATACCCGTAAGTTTTGTTAGACTCGTATCTTGTAAATTGTAACCCATTGCTGCAAAAGATGCAATATTTGTTTCACTTCATAGCAATCTATTTTTACATTCAGAACTTTGTGATATCAACAATATGAGTTTCATATCTTTTGTTGGTTTGGTAACTTTGATAGTTTGACTATGCAATTGCATGGACATGAATCTTTGCAAACTGTGTATCTCTTATACTTTATCTGAAAGTCATTATTTTCACATCAGATCAGTTGGATTAGAAGTTAGTTAATTGTTTCTATGATTCTATCTTTAGTTTTCTGCTTTCCTGTGGTAATTTTCCTCTAGAATCTATTATTAGTAGTGTTTGTATTTTAGGGTTTGAAATATGGAGTTGATGATTTATCTTTTGAGCATTTGGGTCTGTTGAGATGTTTGTCAGCAATAATGTTGTTCAGTTCTGATATAATTTTCTAATGCAGACATCCTTCTCATTGGGGAAAAGTTTGCTTCCTCTCTACTCCTGATGGTGAAAATTGTGGGCTTGTTAAGAATCTGGCTACCACAGCTCTTGTGAGTACGAACATAGTGAAATCTGTAGTGGAATCCATAGTTGACACGTTGTTTGATTCTGGAATGGAGAAAGTGGTTAATGATACTTCAAGCTCACTTGATGGGAAAGATAAGGTCTTTCTGAATGGGGAATGGGTTGGTGTTTGTGAAGATTCTCTTTTCTTTGCTGCTGAACTTAGAAGAAAACGACGCAGGAGAGAATTGCCGTATCAGGTGATCGCCATCCCATTTCATAGACCTTATAGCTTTTGAATTTCTCCACTTCGAAATTTTTATATGCATACCTTCTTGTTCACTGATCAAGGTAATGGGCTTGAACCATGAAACAAAAATTGTATCTGTTAAGGTTGTATGTGTCAGGAGGGCTTTGGACAATTTTAATCAGCTGTACTTGAAAACTCTGCTTTTCTTGATGTTTTCATCTTTTTCTTATTAGTAGTTGGCATGTTTGTAAACTTCAGCAATTAGAAATGAGAAGTGAAGCCCTAGGCTGAGCATCTTTTCCTTTTACTAAAATGTAAGGCAGAGAGTAAAATTGCTTAGAAGTCCCCCAGCTTCGATTCTTGTACAATATAGTTTTGTGAAATTTAAATTGCTTTTATTCTGTTGTTCATTATTATTGGTCTCCTCATCTTTTCTCTAAATGATTTTCATCTTGTAGGTGGAAATTAAAAGAGACGAGCATAAAGGAGAGGTGCGGATCTTTACTGATGCTGGGAGGATTCTACGCCCGCTTTTAGTTGTTGAAAATCTGTTCAAACTAAAAGCATTCAAGGGCAAGGAAAATTATGCTTTCCAGCCCCTTTTAGACAAGGGGATTGTTGAACTCATTGGAGCTGAAGAGGAAGAAGATTGTCGCACGGCATGGGGTATCAGGTACCTCTTAACAGAAGTTGAGGGGAAGCAACCTGTCAAGTACACACATTGTGAGCTGGACATGTCATTTCTTTTAGGTTTAAGCTGTGGAATCATTCCATTTGCCAATCATGATCATGCGCGGAGGGTTCTCTACCAAGCCCAGAAGCATTCTCAGCAGGCAATTGGGTTCTCTACAACGAACCCAAACATCAGGGTGGACACTTTGTCGCACCAGATGTATTATCCCCAAAGGCCACTCTTCCATACGATGACTGCTGATTGTCTTGGTAAATCTGGATTTCCTCTTGGTCAGAATAGATTGGAACCAAAGCCAGAACTCTACAATGGCCAGAATGCTATTGTGGCTGTAAATGTTCATCTTGGTTACAACCAAGAGGATTCCTTGGTAATGAACCGGGCCTCGATAGAGCGTGGGATGTTCCGCACCGAACATGTAAGAAGTTACAAAGCTGAAGTAGATAACAAGGAAATCCAGGAGAAGAGGCGGAAGGCTGAAGATATTGTAAACTTTGGAAAAACGGAAAGTAAGATTGGACGGGTGGACAGCCTTGATGATGATGGTTTTCCTTATATTGGTGCTTCCCTGCAGTCTGGTGACATTGTCATTGGGAGGTTTGCAGAATCTGGAGCTGATCATGGTGTAAAACTGAAGCACACCGAAAGAGGCATGGTTCAGAAAGTTGTGTTATCTTCAAATGATGATGGGAAAAATTTTGCTGTGGTATCTCTGAGGCAGGTAGTGTTAGCATGTTTTGTTCTGCAAAATAGCGTCTACTACTTTTAAGTCTTTTAGATGTTCATCGGTTGTCTTTCTGATATATTTTTCAGGTTCGTTCTCCCTGTCTTGGAGACAAGTTCTCAAGCATGCATGGGCAAAAGGGGGTCCTTGGTTTTCTGGAGTCTCATGAGAACTTTCCTTTCACAACTCAAGGAATAGTTCCTGATATCGTAATTAACCCACATGCATTTCCTTCACGACAAACGCCGGGTCAACTCTTGGAGGCTGCCTTGGGAAAGGGGATCGCCTGTGGTGGGTCAAAGAAACATGCCACCCCTTTCTCCACTCTCTCCATAGATGCCATTACAGAACAGCTTCACAGGTAATGAATTGCCCTGGAACAAGTCGACCTGCATGCTTACTGCACATTCATCATGGATTTTTTCATTATAGAAATCTTAGGTGGGCCGTTTCAGAGTTGTTTTGGTGTATCAATGCCTTTAAGGAATACTATTGGATTTTCACGCTTTGTTGCTTTGTTGCTTTGTTGATCTGCATGCTTACTGTCCTGGAACGATTAGCGAGCATGCATGCTGGTTTTCAGACTGATCACACATAAGCTATAGCTTTGTTTTTTGTGTCTCTATGCTATTTGATATGTTCTTGAAGCTTGACTCACTGTGGTTATATATTTAAGTTGTCCTTGTCTAATACCATTATTGGTTTTTCTTATAATTACTGTTATTTACAATGATGGCTACTTTGTCTAAATATCTCCCACAGGGCTGGGTTTTCAAGATGGGGAAATGAGAGAGTTTACAATGGTCGGACTGGTGAGATGGTTCGGTCACTCATATTTATGGGTCCAACATTCTACCAGCGTCTTGTCCACATGGCTGAAGACAAAGTGAAATTTCGTAACACTGGACCTGTGCACCCACTTACAAGGCAGCCAGTTGCAGACCGGAAACGTTATGGCGGGATCAAATTTGGTGAGATGGAGCGGGACTGCCTTATTGCTCATGGTGCATCAGCCAACTTGCATGAGCGCCTCTTCACGCTTAGTGATTGCTCACAGATGCATGTATGTCAGAATTGCAAAAATGCTGCAAATGTTATTGAACGGACCGTAGCAGCTGGTCGGAAGATTAGGGGACCCTATTGCCGGGTTTGCCAGTCAGGGGATGAGATTGTGAAGGTTAGTGTGCCGTATGGTGCCAAGTTACTGTGCCAGGAACTATTCAGCATGGGGATTAGTCTGAAATTTGAGACACAGCTTTGTTGAGTTAGCTGCTAAACTCTTTATCAACTGTTATAACTTCTAATCGCAAATACTTGGGTTCTTTTGGTTGAATGATGATGTAAATATCAGCTATCGAAGTTATTGCAGGATTTAACTTGTCAATTGCCTTGCCTTTAATACATATTATGCCTCTTTAACACAATCCCTTGGTCTGATTTTAAAAATCAATTTAATTTCTTATTACACCGTAAGATTCGCGAGGAAATGTTAATAGTATTTAAATAGTTTAATATCATTATATATAATATAAATTAACTTAAATAGGATTGGGCCAGTTAGACTGAAATCGGGGAAGGATATCATTTGCAAAAAGCCGTTTGGGAATTGGGTTGGGTAGTTGACTGGATGAACTGACAAACTGATGGCATGAGCGGTTTAGTTAGAATATTTTAAGATATGTTAATAGTTAGATAATAAAATTTTGATTTGATAGTATCTAATTGTACCAAAAATATTTTATATCATAGAATATTTAGTAATTAATTTGCAACTTTTTAAGGTCCAAAATATTGTACAATACTGAAGTTAAAATATTGGATATAAAAAATTTAAAAATAAAATAATTTATCAAAAAAAGGAGAGGTCCCACAAGTATTGTTTTATTCGTGGAATATTGAGAGAATTTTATTCAACATAAAAATGATCCTAACCATCTAATGACTATTCTCATTATTCAATGGTTAGTGTGATGTTGTGTTCATCAAGATTTTAGGGGTTCAAATAACTTTTATATATTTGATTTTTTAAATTTTTTATAATTTTTTAAAAATTATTAGAAATTATATATTATTTATATATTTTTATAAAAATTTTAAATATATTTTATTGATTTGATAAATTTTTAATAATTTATTAGATTTTTTATAATTTTTATAATTTTTAAGATTTTTTTATAAAATTTTAAATATGCTTAGTTAATTTTATTATTTTTTTAATATATATTTTTAGATTTTTTTATAATACTTACAAGTTATTATTATTTTTATAATTTTTATAAGTTTATTCAATTTTAATATATTTATAATTTTTTTATTTTTAAATAATTTTTTATGATTCTTATGAGAAAATATTATATTAAACCAGAAATTTTCATGTGTTATCATTTGGTTGGTCTATCAATTTATTTTAACAGAACATGATCAATGATAAAAATTGTTAACAAAGAAACTTAATTGATTTTTTTATTAACGGCAAGAACTTAATTGAGTGTGAATTTAATACAAAAACTTAGATTGATTTTTTTTTTTTTACAATTTTTAAGGACTTTTTTTGACATATAAAACTTTTAAAATCAAGTTTTCTCTTTTCCCTTTCTCTTCCTCAAAAGACAAAAATGACATTTTAAAAATAATATTTCAGTTTTACTTGTTTTTCTTTTTTGGCCAAAACAATGTTACTTATTTAGTAAACATTGATTATTTTGTCCACCCAAACATTTTTGTCTCCAGGTTGTATTCATAAACAAACACTAGGAAATAAACTTTTCCCTATGTGATTACACTTCCCAACCAAACTAGACATTAAGCTATGTAGACTCAAATAGCATGAGATAATTAGTACCAAAACAGAAATACAGTGTGATGACCTTACATGACCAACAAAACATCTCTCTATAACCTCTGTTCCTTACAACAGAGTGTAGTTTGTACAAAGAAACTGATGAACCAAAAATTTATGGGATGTTACACCAAAATTTTGTGTGACAAAAGAGATCCTTGTTATATATAAGGTTCTCTCAATGCTGTTGGCAGCAGCAATTCCGGCTCTAATTCCCCAAGTGGGGTGAAATAGTACTCTACCATGTCTTTGCTCACCTCTTCCACCCTTGGAGGATCCCACTGCAATTTTGGTGAAACACAACCATACGAGTAAGATTATATATGCGTGCGTGCAGGTAAATGAATGGATTGTGGGATTACAACCCCACTACTGCTCTTACGTAGGCTTTTCCATGAAATAGTATAGTAAACATGTGTAACAACAGAATACCTTGGGAGCAAAATCCTTGTCCACTAACCGGGCCCGGACACCCTGTTGAAACAGCTTGATTTAAATTCACAGGAAGAGTTATTCTGGAAATGCTTTCTATGTAAAAGAAAAGACCATACCTCGGAGAAATCATTAGAGACCTGTTTGGAGATTGCAGCAAGGGACATACGATATTCACGTGCCAGACACTGATCAAGAGATTGAAATCTACCTTCTCGTATCTAATGCAACAAAGAAACTGAAGTAAGTGACTACCGGTCAAAAATGGAATTTAAAGCAATTGTAAACATTAGTCACTCACAGATCGTAGAGTAACTTTCATGCTCAATGGTGAGGCTTCTTTCATTTTTCTGAGCACTGTCCTGCACCAATCATCATAAGCACCAGCGGCCTCATTTTCCTGAGTGAATTAATTTCGAAACCAAGTGAATCGGAAGCTCAATTGAACATCAGAGTGACAGGGTAATTCAGTAAAGTGAGACTAGAGAAATACATCTCCTAATGCTACATAAAGGGTCATTGCCAAGATGGGCTGAGGAAATTAGGGTATTGGAACCATAACACAGACTCTACTCTTAGCATCTGTACATCAACTGTTCATGGCTAAAGACTGAACTTCTATTCTCATGCATCTGCTGGGCTAAGAGATTACCATTGAGCTAGAAGCCCCTAATGCTAAATTTAATGAGGTATCAGAATCTTAACTGACAGAGCAGATACACCACATACAATGGCACACATAGCCGTGTGTATATATGCACGGTGTACAAACAAATTACATCACATCTCTGCAGAATTAAGCGTACCAGAGAATCAATAATTTCCTCAATAGTGTCATGGCAGAAACATTTATCAATTGTCTCAATCCTGAAACAAGATAAGGAAAAAAAAAATCAATCGGACAAAAAACCACATAGAAACTGTTTCTAAGTGCCACAGTCCATGAACCAAATGTTACCTGTGAAGAATGCTGCTCCTATCTGGATAAACAAGGTCACCATATTGTGCAAGAGAAGATTCTATGACAGTGGGATCATCATTCATCATGTTACCAAGGCATTCTTTGACCCAAGAAAGTCGCTGTCATGGACAGTTCATTCAAATAAGAATATAAAAGAGGTGCTGGAGAAAATGCACAAAATACATATGAAGGAGCAGAAATAACAAACAGCATTTAAGCAATAATGGGTAGCCAGGCCACAGGCAAGCATTTCGACACCATTCAACTTTTCTCCTGTTAGAGCTAAGCATTCCCCTAATGAAAACAACACACATCTTGTTAAGAAAAATGGACAGTGCAAATCCAGACGCGAGCAAATAATCAAGGAATTTAGCTATGCATTGGAAAACTTGTTAGAATGGTTATTACCTAAGTAACCAGGTAGGCGAGAAAGATAAAATGAAGCCCCTGAATCAGGATGGAACCCCAATTGAGCCTCTGGATGAGCAAAAACCTAAAAATGTTACAACAGTAAGTTACAGTTATTTAAGTCCAGACACTAGAAAGGAAAAAAGATGGGGGCGGTGCAATAGGGGAAGATTAGTTGTTGAATTAATATTCCTGATTTTGAGCTCTGATTCATCGAAATGAACTTCAATTCTCTTTATCAAAGACAACAGTAATATCATAGTAAATATCTCAAAGAACAAATACATGAAGAAAAGAATGGTTTCATACAATTCTAATTGAACACATAACAAAGTTTAATGCAAATGATATCACCCTCCCTTCTTCAGGCAACTCATCCGGGAGCATGAAGTGGAATTTATAATGCATAGAGAGTATACTGCCTTGCCTTTAACAGAAAAAGTTCAATCTTCATACAAGAACAAAGAAAAACAAAACCTTTTTCTTACATTTGGGCATAAAAGTTCAATCCTCGCATGACAAAAATGAACTAAATTAAAGTGTATGCCATTCACAAGAAACAAGGTGGATTCATTAACTCAAATGAGGATTATTTCACAAATCCTAATACAAGAAAAATTGGTGAAGGTATGGCACACATACAGTTTTATCAGTTACTAAATGAAACATCCCAGGGAGAGATATTCCACCTCCACATCCCATTGTTATACCGTCCAAGATTGCAACCTGCACGTATGGCCAGTGCATTATAGTCACAGGTTCATTTGAACCAAAAGAAACTCAGAAGTAATTCACATAGGTATCAATCACTCAAAGGTTCAATACTTACATGCGGCTTCAAATACGTTCCTTGTAAGTATACAAACTTATATAGTGTCTCGAAAAATCTTTTACAATCTTCAACTTTCCCTGAACAAATTTAAGTAGTTGAACCATGAATTAGAAAGCTAGTATGGAATCATGATTACAAAAAAAACTATAAAGTAACTTAACTAGAAGAAAATTCCATTGAGATGTTCGATGTGATAGTTTAAGGTATTAATAAAACATAACTTGGAACACTAAACACACGTGTTTATGGGAAGTCTAGCGCAACCAAGTTGCTCTTATTTGAATTTGGTCATAATGGGCACATAGTTAACATATCATTCTTGAATTGCTTTCTGAAACTGAAGAGCTCTAAACTGACAAATCATATGAAATATAACAACATCGATAGGTGACTAACCTTCATTAAGTAAGTGATAGAGAGCAACAGCATCAACACCAGAACAGAAAGCCCTGCCATTACCCTTCAATAAAGTTCAAAACAAAAGCTTAGACACAAATGAATATCAAATCCGAAATGTCAATGGGGTGAAGCTCCTTTATCAAAAAGTCTTGACAAAAAAGAATATTCAGAGATTTTCCTATTGGTACACAATTCATTTCAAATATAAAATGTTTGTGTAAGTATGGTGTGTCGCAACTTCAATATGCAATAAAATGTTATACCTTCATTATGACAAATCCAATGTCAGGGTTCTCTTCCCATGACTCATACAATTTCTTCAACCGAGATGCCTATAAATTGTAAAAACACCTTCAATTTATTCAAGGTTACCACATGGGGTCAAGATTAGAAGTTCAAAAGCATGGACTTCAAAATTAAAAGTAAAAAGTTTTACCATTGAAGTGGTAAGTGAATTGAGAGCAAAAGGTCTATTGAGAATGGCAGCTCTTGATTTTGCTCTCCCTTCCACTAAAACCTGAAACGTTTCAAGCACCAATAAACAATCTGTGACAAAAATATGCACTTGGGTCTTCCATTTCTCTCAGAAAATGAACAAATTTAAGCACAAAAACCATACTTGACACTGAATATTTGAAGTTCCCTCTCTCTCTCAAAAGAAAAAATGAATAAAAAGTCAATACTATACAAAAGATAAATATAAACCCAGAAGAGATATAATAATAAATTTAAAAATACCTGGTCCTGGAAATCATGATATGGGGCATAGTTAGGCTGAGCAGAGAAGCATCTCTGATGGGAGAGGAACCTAAGTGTTTGAAAGGAATGCCTTGCTTTTATTAAAGCTTTCACTCTCTGCATCTTTGATTTCCTCTGCTTGTCTCTTTCAATGTTACTCTGCCTTTGGGCTTTGTGGACTCTGCTACTTTAGCTTTGCCTTCCTCTCAGTCAGTGTTACCCCCTTCACTGTGAGTTTTTGCAGTTTATGTATCAGGGATTGATCCTAGCCGTTCAATATGTTGACTCCTGTAGTCTATACAAAATCTCGGCTCGGTTCGGTTCAGAGCTTTTCTCTCTTCTATGTAGGAGAGGTAGGGGTGAACCACGGACTAAATTCGAGTATTTTGTTAACTTGAATTAAAAATTAAACCAGTAATTTCATTAACAATATAAGTAAATTTCGAATAAAATAATATAAATACAATATATATTTGAAAACTTAAAAAATAAAGATAATTATTATCATAAATTTGATTTCATAATTAACTTATTTAATGCACAAATTTATATATATTTTAAATTATAATTCAACATTTTTATATATTTTTCAGGATTTTTATAATAATTCTTAATTTTTTGACTTTATATATATTTATAAAATTTTGAGAAAAAAAAGTGTTGTATAAATATTTTGAATTTTAAAATATTATTTTGTTTTAAAGTTTTTTTTGAGTGTTTACATATTTTTAAAACCATCAAATATATATTTACATTAATTTATCATTTATTATTAAAATTATTTGAATTGTAAAATTCAATTATGCTCGAATTCGGAAAACCAAATTACTTATTTGAGTTTATTTGAAAAAATCGACAACTCAATTTGATTAACTTGAAATTTAAAAATAAAAATTGACTTTTTCAAATCGAGCTTTGCTTAATCTTAATATCTTTAAAGAAAAGGTTAACATATGCCATAGGTCCCTTTACTCTTCACAATTTTGGAATTTGATCCTTATATTTTTATTACCAATAATCCAGTTCTTCTATTTTTCAAAATTTAAAATTCAAGTCTAATTGTTAACATTATTAATTTTTTTAATGTGATATTTTGAAATAAAAGAAATATTTACTCGATAACAATATTACTAAATAATTAGCATTATAATAAAATTATTTAACATTGCTAACTATTGGAATTTCAAATTTATGAGAATTCCAACCATCTAAAAAGAAATATATACATTGAGGAATAGGCGTATTAACCATTGAAATTGTAAGGGACTAAAAAAAGTTGTATGCCTTTCCGTTGCCGGGACTTGAACCCGGGTCTCTCGGGTGAGAGCCGAGTATCCTAACCACCTAGACTACAACGGACTTGAGAAATGGTTCGCAGGTTTACTTAATTGATTAAACTTTAAAAAAATGGTTTTCCACTAAACCATCCGGCTATAACTAAATTACAAAATAAATAAAACTGTAAAACATTGAACTTAGACAAAACGAAACGAAATGAAGTAATTGCATTTTTTTTTAGAAATAACATACATATATAAAAAGAGAAAATATTAATAAAAGATGGACTTATTTCTTCTTCCCTTTTTCATTGTGTTTTTTTTATTAATTTTAATATTATCGTGATTTTAAGTTTTTTAGGCTTGAGCATTTTTAGAGTCAGATCCATTCGGGTTAGGCAAGTCCTGACGGTTTCAAATAATTTAAAATTTTCCAAGTTATAAATATTTTAATTTTAAATATAATAATTCATTTTACATTTTGAATTTGATAATACAATTTAAATTTGTCTTATAAAAAACATAATCTATATATATTTAATAGAGATCATTGCAGTTGGAATGGTACCGGTCGAAATGTACAAAGTCATTCCTCAATCAGTACCAAGTAATTTAAGTTCCATTATGGTCAAGATTTTAGTGTGTTTCAACCGTTCCAATGTGTTTAGGCTCGTTCTAATTAATACCAGCTTGTATCTGTACATTCTGGCCGAAATCGATTGTTAGAAAGTTTTGATATTTTAAACCTATATTTTTTTTATCTTAAACATTTTAAAGCTATCAAACTTAATTAATAATTTTATATTTTATATTTTCATATAAATATATTTACATTAATGTAATTCATTAAAAAATTAAAATAATAATAATTGAAATATGTTTGCATATATATTATATATAATTTATGAAGAATCTAAAAATTAGACAATAAATATATGCATATATATATATATATGTTAAAATAAAAATATCGATAAAATCGAGTTAATTCATCAAATTGAGTCAATTCAATTAAATCGAATCGGTTAAATTGATTTTGATTTTGAATTGATTAATAGTCATATGTGCGTGTGTTTTAATAGTTATAAAATATATTATATTATGTAATACTATATAATATGGTAGACTATATAATATATTAATTATTATAGATGTATTTTTTATACAATATAGGATTAGGGGATAGGATTCATATAGTTTGAACCTGTGTTAAATGGGTGTCTGACAAGATCCTTAACCATACTTCATACAAGTTTGTCATTATATCAATTTTTTAAAGGAACCAATTTGCACATTTTCAAAACTATCAAAAATTCGAAGGGTATTTACATTAATTTGTTATTCAAATCGTAAAATATAAAATGGGCTAATACCACCATTAATCAGTTTTTCTTTTATGGAAACAAATTGCTTTCATTGTTGACCTTGAAAGGGAAACGAAGAAAGAAATGAAGATCATTGGTAAATGGATTCCATTTTTCATACAAAATTATGGAGTAAAAATGTTTCCAAGGTTAGAGATTATCAACTCGGAAGCAAATGGATTATGACTGATAAAAACTTGGTATTACAAAGCCATTGATTTCAGTGTTTTGAGGGAACTAGATCAACTAGAACAAGCATGACCATCACTCAACCCCTCAACTGGAACAGCATATGGAGAATTCCAATCTGCATCGAAGATTTCTTGAAGCTGAGCAACAATGGCCGGATTATACGTCCCGAAGCTAACACCGGCTGTTGTGTAGAAATAATCCCATATAAGATTGCTGGTGCTAATGTGACCACGTACGTCACTCACCGCATATTTACCATGGTTGACTCTGGTGAAAGCCGGATAGAGATTTCCAGTTTTCTTTCCGTTCGCGATAGCCGGTCCAGTCATGTTGTAACCTGGCACCTTGTAATACTTGATCTCAACTTTGCCGGAACATTCGTTGTTCTTTGAAGAAGTGCAAAGGACATTGGAGTAGAGAAGTGATTTCAAGTAGAGATCAGTGTTGTTTATAAAATGTGCCCAGTATGCTACAAGTATCTTCACTTTTGCATGCTTGGAGAACACAACCTGCCATTGTTATAACATCATTAAAAGACTTGTAGTGTGTATGAAGTTACAAGAATTTAAAGTAGCAACAATGGTGTCTGGATGTACCTCTGAGATAGCAGTTGAAAGAGATGACCAATAAACCGTTCGGTCCATGTACTGGGATTGACCAAGCCAGTCCATCGTACTAATCCTTACGGTCCCTCCGTCAGAGACGGATTTAATCGTATCCAGCCATCCTTGTTCATCAGGTTGGAACCTGCCAAATGATAGCTGCAGACAACAATTGGTATCAAATTGGATGATGCATACAAAACTAATCACTCAACACCACAAGGCTAAAATGAAACATGAAAGCTGATTAGCATATGGGATCAATCATTCAATAGTTGTATGCAATCCAAAGTCTCTAATGATGGCTCGATCGAGCGATGCGATCTGGTATGAGAGTTGGCCATTTACCTCTGGCGGAGAGAAAGATAGATAGCTTGATTGAGGAACTGAACTGATATAACCATATCCAGGAGCATCAATAATCAACTTCAATATTTTAGGGTCCGATAATGTAGGATAGCCGGCAACGTAAGGAATCTCCTCGAAACGAGGAAGTTGTGGCCTGAGATTAATAAGCAAGGTTGTTAGCCGGAAGTACGATTGTGACAACGGCACCATACAACTTCTTAAAACAAGAACAAAGTTTAAAAAAACAAGACTGCTAACATACGTGCATCTCATGTCAGATTCAATGAAATGTGACCAACAGGGAACTTTTCTTTGAATCTGCCATTGTTGGTCTAAGATTGTTGTTGTGTAAGCTGAATCATCAAGATGTGCAAGTCTCCATAGGTTCTGAAAATAGACCCCAACTTTCCTTGCTACTTTAGGACAACCAACAAGATAAATTCCAACTTCCTTCACCTGTAACCATCAACACAACATGTTATTGCACTGGTTCAAACAGGAACATGATATAATCTTTGCATATATATAGTACCTGAGTAAGAGATTTCCAGTCATTGTTTGCAGATCCTATATATACATCTCTATTATCTGATATCCAAACTTTGGCATGAACAATGCCTGAACCCCACCATTTATCAAGTAATAAAGTAACACTCTTGACATTTGGTCTTCTTGCAGCTAGGCTGGATGGTTCTTTGGTATAGTCAGGATACACTCCAGAGTGCTGTACTAGCCTGTGAAAAAGGTAACTTATTTTTCTGTATATCTATGGATTTTGCAGATACAAACCAGCTTCAAATTATAGACATTGATCAATGGAACAGTTAATTTCACAATGGGTTTCGTTTTAGAAACAATTATAACATATGTATATATGTGTAAAACCTGATATCAACATCACGATCAGCAGCATTTTCCAGGGCAGTATAAACAGAAAAACCTTGATGGGCACCAAAACGATGCATATCAGCCTTTGAGTATCCATAATCCCCCGAACGAGAATCCTCTGGATGTGCTTTCAATTGCCAATATTGAGCTATTATATCAAGCTTATCGGTTGAATTGTAAGCCAGCCACTTAAAAACATCACCTATTAATAAACCCAGAGAAAAGAAATCAGTTTTCGTCTTCACTTTGGTGCAGAGTTTCTTGTAGAAGATTAGGTTTACCAGTGGAAAGAACACCAGGAACTGGAGGGAGATGGGGCATGTCAGTTGGGATGGATTGGACCAACCAAGCTTTGCATCGTGGCAGTGACTCAGTGAAACGTGGGTGAGTCAAGTTTACCACCAAAAACAACAAGAATGATACGATGATACTGTACCTAAGCACCATGTTGATGTTCCCCCACTTTCTTTTCTCTTGATTGGATCGTTTCCTCACTTTGTGGGTTACTTTCTGGGTTTTTGATTTTTTGGGTGATTGAATTATCCAGAATGGAAAGTGAAAGGCTCCAGTCCAGCCGTCCAGCGGCAATTATAGAAAAGTCAAACAAAATATGAAAGGAATCATGTTGCCTTAATATTCGTTTTAATAGATTCTTTCCATCTAACCAAACAGAACCCCAAGAAGAAAAAATATATAATAATAATAAAGGTGGCTTGATCCTTTCTTTAAGGAATTCATTTATCAGATTTTTCACATGGGCATCGTACTGGTTTTCCAACGCGAAGGAGTGAAGTGAACTCTTTTAGATAGTCAGCTTGAAGAACACGAGTGTGTTAAACAAAGTTGAAAGACAAAACTAAACCGATGTCACAAAAGGGATAGTTCCAAATTGCATGCAAAATTGTAGAACCATGTCCATTTTTAGTGGAACTATTCAGCAAGACGAAAGAAATATGCGTATACATATGTGTGTGAATATATATGTCAATTTTTTGAGAAATTTCAGGAAGCTTCATGGAGGGGTGATATACATGGAATTAAAATTGTTGTATATTGTGTGGTGATAGTTATATTCCATGTATACATGTATATGATGGGATGTAAGAGGAGGGAAATTTCCAATGGAATATGTAGTCACCATTTCTAGCATATTGTGATGAACAAGAATTTCGTGGCCATGGGGTTTTGCTTCTTTTAACAGGAGAAACCAATAGTTAGTGTTCATGCATAGGTTGCCTAACCATATTCATTCTAAGTAATCTTTACTTTAGAAATGAAAACGGTACTTATAATGTCATTTTTTAAATAAGTCTTAGTTCAATTGTATTGACATTATTATCAGATTAGAAGGTCGTGAGTTTGAGTGCGTTAAAGCATATTATCTTCTTATTTAAGAGTTAGGGAGTGAATGACTTTATGTATCCTATAATTATGTATGTATTTTTTTTATTTTTATATAAAAGATACCTTTAAAATAGCATAACTTATATTGTAAGGTAATGGTATTTTAATATTATTTAATTATTTTAATACTTGATTAACTCTTACCACCAATTTAATTAAAGGCTTTAAAAAAAATTTTAGAATTGATTGAACATAACTCAATTGGATATTGGATTTTTTATTTTTTTTACAAAGTTCAATTTCTTTAACCATCAATAGTACGAGCTTTAGGGCCAAAAAGCCCAGAGAAGACAGTAAGTACAAGGGCACCACTGGCCTAACTCTAACCACCAACCGCACGCAACAAGGGAAAGAGGGAGCGTGGCTGGGAAGGCTCGAACAAGAAGGGTTGCCATACTCACAACCAGCAGAACCACCACTAAGGGGAAGCCAAAGCCACAGCAAAGGGTTGGAGAAAGATCATCGTCACCATCGTGGTCATTGTCAGAAATAATCTACTTAAGGAGATTCGAAGCCTTTGGAGCAGCACCGATAGCCAGCCTATTAGGGACTGAAGCAACTAAATTGACATCACCATGTGCGAGCTGACGAGGCTTATTGGCAAGTGAAACACATTTACTTTAGAAAAATACTTGTTTATCTCTTTGAGGTATGAGATAAATCCCATAAACATCTTTTAAATAAGAATATAATTATACCATTGTTATTATTCATCATTTATTATTTATTCACTCTCTCTATTTTTATTACAAAATAATAATAAAAATCATTGAAGCACTATAAAATTAAATTTTAATTAAATTCTATTCGACTTTTAAATAAAATTAAGTATTTAAAAATATTTAATTCAACTAGGTTAATCTCCGAAATGAATTTATTAATTATTTTTATTTAAAATTAATTAATTATCATTATTTAACACATTTTAATAAAAATGATTAAAATGTAAAAAATTAAATTTATCTCAAAGTTAAAATATATAATGGAATTAAAATAAATTAAAATATTTAATATGTATTTGCAAACAAAAATATTAATTTTACTCCTGTCATTTTTTAAAAAATAAACTCAAATATTAATTAAAATAATAATTAAAATAACTTATAACTACTTAAAATTTTAAATTATTGCATAAAAGATACTAAAAATGGCAAATTTGATTTTTATTAAAAATTCATTCAATAAATTGTCATTTTCATTAAACCGAGTATTATTTTCCCTTTATTATTATTCCTAGACCAGGCAGGTGAGAAAGTAAATTAAAAAAAAAAAAAAAAAAAAACAGGGAGGTCATTTAATCCATGAATTATTACAGGTAAAAGGAATAGAAAGTTTGAAGAAAATGTAATCCTCCAACTAACAACTACAATAACCAAGAGAAGCACTCATAAAACTGATTACAATCATCAACTACAACAATATCCTATTCCTACCACTTCTTTTTTACACTTACACAACAGTTAGCATCTTCTTTTACCTGTTGTAAGCTACTTCATTTAACACATTCCATTCCTCACCTGCCTTCTCTATGAAACTGAATGTCTCCTGTGTCTTGAAGGAATCCCCGAAGACTTGGTAGTGTTATCTCGAACCACAACCGCCGAGCTTTGAGAACTTCCTGACGTCTCTGAACTTCTGTTCTCCACATGTCCCTTTCCCACTCCCACTACCCACAGCTTGTCAAATATTCTTCTAGACCGTGATGGCAGCAGCTGCACCCCATTCTTACTGTTTCTGCTCTTCTTCTTGCCCATTTTACTGTTTTTCTCGCCTCCATCCTCATTTGTCTCGACTTCACTTATCTTTTTTTTGAGGGACCGACAATCTTCGCCCATGGTCTTGTCCCATTCTTCATCGGGGCTCATCTTGGAAACGCAAGTAGTGCAAGCATCGGAGTTACGTGATTGAGCTCTAGTGGCAGCCTTAACCTGTTCAAAGAAGAGAACTTGAACTACAACTCGTAGCGGAAGTCTATCGTTCTGTGCAGCATGCATAGATGCTTCCATTGTCAATTTCTTCACATCCATCAGCCCACAAATTTTCTTTCTTTCAGCCTTAGTCAAGTTTGGATGCTCCTGCAAACAAAAATAACCCATCTTTACAGGTTCCAGAAAAGGTTTCCTGCTTTCATTACATAATATAAGCAGGCATGATGACAAAACCAATAAACCACTACTTTGCACCATCTAAGAGTGATGTATTTCGCACTTGACACTGTGTCACATTAAAGACCGTAAAAACCAAGATCCGAACATGGTTTAACTTGATTGCAAGGTCTTAGTTGAACTACCAACAATTTGGTGCTCTATCAATAACTAAACCTGCACGCTAGTAAAGCAATTGGGATTACATATTTGTGAAGTTACAGATCTCACAAAGATCTCCGAAATCAAGGTTGTCACAGGCTCATAAAAGGTGGTCAAACCTATCCAATGGATACAAGGAAGTCACCTAGATATATAACTTTAAAGCTTTCACAACACAAACTTAATTGAGCATCAGAAAATGTTATCTAATTCTAGAATTTGAGAAGATCAATGAAATTGGCTCAATAGTGTAAAAGCTTACCTTCAGGTAGATGTCAATGGCTTTATAGAGTCCATCATGAACTGGTCTAGAAAGCTCGGAGACAGAACAAGACAAGTCAATGAAACTGGTAAGAGAAAGATTTGGGTCGTGTGCAATTTCTCCAAGATACCCGTCAATCAGTTTACCAACACTCAACAAGGATCCATGCCCTAGTATAAAACCAGCACTCTTTCCAGGTTCTACATCTTGACTACGTTGTTCATGCATCATATACTGGTTCACTATAGACTGCACCATTCCAACATCATATAAGGTAGTTTGGGGAGACCGTGCCGGGATTAATAAATCTTTAACCGAAGCTTCATGCAACTTTAAACTTATCCTCTTCACTAAATCTTCCTTGGATGAATCATCCATCCCGGCCAAAACAGCAACTTTCAACAACTTCAGCAAGAAACTACATGAACAACCCACACCATTATCCGAAGGCAATAAGCACGCAATTGTTTCCACTAGTAATTTGTTTCTCCATGAATGTACACCAGAAACCAACGCATCGACAGAATCCGGCAACCATCTGACAGCATAAGTTTTCAGTGCCTCACCAATGACTGCACCATCCATTCTTCCCTTTGATTTCACAGCAGTCATGACTCGCTTGTACAGATCAATCTCTAACTCACATATATCTTCAACCCACCAATCCTTCGGGACAGATTCAATCTTCTCTCGAAGTTTCATACTGTCACCAACTATCTTGTCCTGTACTGATAATTTCCGGTTATAGGTGTAGGACCATGTGATGTTCGCCGGATCCACAGAGGTCTTAGATGCAATGGAATCAATGCATCTTCCAACAATCTTCAGGTTTTCAGACCATGGTAGAAGAGACTTTGCGGTTCTTAGAACAATAATGGAATCTTTCCAACTGTGGAATATACTAGAGTTAAGAAAGACTTCGATTTTAAAAATCAGATTACCTCGATCAACATCCTCAGTCATCTCTAGGTATTCGGCAGCACAACGTGCAGCAACAACATTGTAAGCATTTAAAGTAACAGCCATCCCATAACAGAATTTTGCACAAATTTCAAATGCATTTGGCCCACCAGGAAAATCAACCATATTAATTTCACCACAGTTCTCTTCACTGGCTTTCTGCACTAGTTTTTGCATGTGGTTGCTCTTAGACAATAGAGGGAACTGCAAGGCACATAAAACTGTAATTAGTATATAAAAGTTAACCGGCTGCTTTCCACAGACAGAGAATTCTAGAACTTATTCATAAATGTAAAACTTCGGTTTAGCCGAGAGAAGATCAAAATATAGAGAAAAAAAGATTGGTCAGCTCTCCCACTACATTGCTGTAGAGTCATCTGAGGCAACGTCTGCAAAAACTATTGCATGGTATATGACTATTCTACAAGATTCCATGGAATCAACTAAAGCTTCATTGACAGAATTCGGCATGCTTAGACCCATGAAATGGTAACAATGGCAATATTTTAGTTATTTTGCAGAAAAAAAGTACATTTAGATTTTTCATGAATGTCAAGTGGAATTTAGAAAGAAAACTATGTAAACATCAACCAAATACCAACACCATGCTAGAAATACAGAATCTATAGAAAAGAAGCATGAAGATTAAAAAGGGATTGGTGAGCAAACCTTGTGAAGGTAAAATTTCAGGTCGCCAACCTTAATGATGATATCAGTTGCCAAATCAGATGTGACATGCCTGCATCAACAGACATTTTCAGTAACGGCTTACTTACACCAGAAATTGCATTCATAAGGAAGACAATAGCAAGTTGAAGATAAAACTTAAAAAATAAATAAATAAATAAATAAAAATGAGAGAGCTAATTTTGCCTAGTGGCTCTAGCGAAAGAACCAAGGTAATAGATGATATGTCAAAAGTCTTTGGCCATCCACATAAACCCAAGTTAGCTATTAATCAATGGACTGGATCTTGAGACATTATATGATATCTTCTCAAACAAGTTTTTAGGTTTGCTTATAGCCCTTTTCACAAGAAAAAACATGTATAACAAACCAAAAGCCCGGAAGTATAGTATTAGCATTATTATTCAAGTATTTTACTTTTTGCACAAAGAATGTATGCAATCCCAATTCAAAGTGTAAAGTCCAAGGCACTAAACTAACCCTCCTATACATATTATTGTATAGTTATGAGAAGTTGCTGTCATGGGGAAGATACTTTAGGACATGTAATGGGGTAAAATCCGAGCTTGCTCCTCGTTGGGAGATGGGAAATGCCTGGAACATGCAATTATTTACAGGTAAAGAATTCTTGCAACGATTAAAGGCCTGCTCACAACATGCCTTTTCTCCCACATTTGGAGTTTGGACCACTAACTGATGAAAAAGAGGACAGGTTACAACAGCTGGACCACTTCCCACAAAAACCCATCTCTTTTTTCACACTTCAATATTCCCCCAACAAAAACCAAACCAAAAAGAAAGAACTATACTTGTAATGAAAAACACCCATGTGCTTTAATCTGTCACCAAGCCAAAAAGGAAATCAAGAAAATTACTTGTTAATAAAGTTCTTTATGGGGTATAAACTAAAAGTTTCCTTTATTCTTAAGGAATATACGATATCATAAACCCTTCAAGGAGTGTAAGAATCAGTTCTTATAACAAAGATAAATTTCCATACACAGCATGCAAAATTATTAAGTTAAAAGTAAAATATAATGAACTAAAACATAACCAAATTTAATCAAACAAAGATGAATAGCATGTTAAGAAACAAGCATGGGGAAGAGTAGCATTGTTTTGTTGAAGAAGAAACAAGCATGGAAGAAAATTTTGAAATGGTTTGTAGTAGAAGAAAAGGAATGTAAGTGAAAGCCATGTATTTACCTGATACATTTGCCATCAACTTGGAAGGCGTCAGGCTTCGAGCCAAGCTTCATAAACTTCATTTTTGTTGTTCTTTTGCCGAAAATAACTTAACAATGAGAAGAAACAATAGAGGGAAAAAAAAAAAAACCCAACCCTTTAAACAATCTCAAGAAACTGAGCTATGTTCCTAACTTTATGATGACATTCATGGCATTTAATATTTAATCACCAAACAAATTATCACTCTGAAAAATAAACAAAACCCAGAAAAATAAATGGAAAAAGGGACCAAAGTCTGAAAAGAAGCAAAGCAAAGAGGTATCGTCAGAGAGAGAAAAGAGTGTTTTGTTTGTAGAAGAAAGCAAGCAAGAAAGCAAGAAGGTAGATGAAATAAAATAAGAAATAAAAGGGAGAGTGAGAGGACTAATGTCTATGAATGATATGGGGTTGCTGTTTATATCAGATACATCATATCAATAAATTCTCGCCGCCTTTGCTTTTAAATCAACCTGATTTTGCTGATATAATGAAAGATCTTCCTCTCTCCTTTGCTCAAAGGCGCAAATCTCCATGAATTGAATCGCACACTCTCTAATAGACTATACTATGGTAATATATATATGTATTCTGATATACGCCAAATATGAATTATGTTCTCAATCCTATCCTTCAATCCTTCCTCTCCTAACATTTTCAGATTTTCCCATTGCTTTCTCTTTCATTTGCAAACAAGGGAAAAATGATTTATAAAATGAGATAAGTGGACTAATATCGGGATTTTTGTTAAAAATATATGGGTCAAATGTTGATATTAATCCTTGTAATATGTGTAAATTATACATTTAATTTATAAATTTTGTTTTGATCACCCTTTCTTTGTTTTTTCTTAAATTTGAACTTTCAATCTTGATAAAATTTATTAAGTTAAATTCTATTGTTTCAAAATTTTTTATGTGACAAACATATTATCATATTCTTGATATCATATTAGGTTGCATTTCCATATAATATTCACACAAAAAATCTAGTTTTAGTTAATCAATTTAACCGCTACTCTTTTGAGTTAGACTTGAAATTTCAAAGTTCAAAAAGTATATGGATTAAAAATCAAATTGAGGCTAATTTGATGGTAAATGCATAGTATGGGACTAATTTGAAATTTGATTTAACAAATTTAATAGCTATCATTTAGGTCAATATTAAATTTTTAAAATTCGAAAGGTACATGGACTAATAGCAAAATTTGACAGAAAATATATAATGGGATTTTGTAATATAGGTCAAATGCTATATAAAGTTCTTGTGTTATGTGTTTTTAATAAATTTAGTCCCTCTACTATAATTTAATCTTTTTAGTCCTCTATTTTTCCAAATGTATATATATGAATAAAAGTGCTAATATGTATATACCATATCACTACATATTTAAAAAAAAAAATCAATGTGCCATTTGATAAACTGGAAAAAATATATTGAAAATTAAATGCTGAACTTAATAAATATTAAACTTGAATTTAAAAACTGCTTAGTCTGTTATTAAAAATTAAACCTTGGATATAAATATATTATTTGATAAATGTAAATCTTAAATTCTGAAAATTTTCATCTTATATTTTCATCATTAATTTTAATTTAATATAAATATATGTAGTAAAAGTTGAAGTGTTAGTATGAAATTATCATAAAATTTTACAATAAATATTTTTAACAATATCCAAAAATAATAATACAAATTATTTAAATTAGGCAATTTAAAAGTAAAATGGGACGTCTGAATATATATTATTTTCCATGGTAAATTACCCTTTTATCTACTTAATATTTTCAATGGTTTTTTTATTGACAAATCTATAAATTATTGAGTGTTAATTTTTAATGAATTTAATTTCAAGATTATCAAAAAAATTCCTAAGTTACATTAAATTATTTAATGAAATTAACCTTGAGATTAAAAAAAAATACATATTTTGAAAAATTGAGGATTATAAATGATAAAATTATAGTTGAGAAACTAAATCTGCCAAAAATATAAAATACAGGGACCTTTCATAGGATTTTACCTTCTGTAATATGTAAAGCGTGCGTACTGGCTTTGTATAGGGAGTAGGGGACAGAGTTTCGCAGTGACTCAGAAGAAGCTTTTATTTAATTGTTATATAATTTTATCATTAAACTTATCTAAATACTACTAATTTAGATAAATTAATTTAAATTTTATTATTTCAACTTCACTTAATGCAAATTTAACAAACAATTCGAGTTGACTTCTCTAATATTAAATAGTTTACTTTATATTTGTGATTTTATATAATTTAATAATTAACGAAGACTGTATTTTAACATAAGTTTTCAATATGATTCAATTATTAACTTTATCGGTATAATTATACTTGTCAGATATGATATTTGTATCAAATTAATTTAAAATATTATATATTTTAATATTTATTAAATTGTTGAAAGTTTTATACATAAAACAATAGTTTGAAATTTTTAATTTATTCCAAATTTGACATGTATGATTTACGTTAAATATGACAGTTAAATCATTAAAATATTAATCGTACAAAAATATATAAATTTTTCATCGGTGTATCTGAATTCCTTCCCTTAAAAAGAAAGTGTTATAACAATAACTAATTTTTAATATCCATGTAATGCATGTGATTTTATGTAATTTTACGTGTTTAATTTTTAATTTAATAAATAATTTCGAAGTAATTAATTAGAGTAATATTATTTAAATAATTGAATATAAATAAAATATATTAATAATTTAAAATTATAACCATAAAATATTACTTTTATATTATAAATACCGGTAAAAGTATAATTTTTAAATTGAATAAATTACTATACCAAAAAACTGAATGATTTAAATTATAATGAATGTATAATTTAACATCGATATAAATTATTGATAGTTCAAGTATTATAATAAAACACATTGATAGTTCAAACACCATATTGGACATTTTCAAAGTATAGGTACCACCTTAACATTTTGTGAAAGTACCAATACCAAAGGTAACATTATCTCATAAATTATTTTCTTCTGGTTATTTTTTTAAAAAAATTAAGAACATGGGTTTGTTTCTTAACCTCACATGTAAAATTAAAAATATAAACCCTAAACAGTAAATAATTATCTAACATTCAAGCCTCTTATAATTTTCTTTTTATTTAGTTTTATAATCTCTTTAAAAAAAATTAACAAAAAATGTTATTGTTTGTGCTTACTACCATAAATATTATTATGTTTAGAGGTGAGCATTCGATTCGAATGAAAAATATTTGAAGTTAATCAAGTTGGTAAGTTCTATTTTATTATCTTAATTCGATTGGAATATTTTTTTTAAATATTTGTAATCATTTTCAATAAGAAGACATTTTTAGTCCCTCTCAAATTTGAAATTAAGCAAATTGATCCCTTTAAAAAAATCAGAGCAAGTTAATCTTTATCATTTTCAAAACTAAGCAACTAAGGACAATTAATCGTAGCGTTAATGTTTTTCATCAATTGTACATGAATTTGGTTTGTATAATAACAAATTTAGCCCTCAAAGATTACACATTCTATCGTTTTGGTCGTAATTTAACAAATTTATTCCGTAATATTTGTGTAAATATTGATGCTAAATTTGTTAAATCTTTTGCAACTAAGGCCAAAAAGACAAAATAAATAAACATTGAATGCTAAATTTATTATTATATCAATCAAAATTAAGTACAATTGACATAATACATTAACATCATGATTAATTGTCTTTAGTTGCTCATTTTTGAAATTAATAGAGATTACATTATTCCAATTTTTTTAAAGGGACCAATTTGCTTAATTTTGAAATAGAGCAGGATTAGAGAGGTCTATTTACCTTTTAATTTTATATATTTAAAATATTTATAAAAATTATGAAGATTTGAAGATTATTTTGTTTTTTTTCGGAAAAAAATTTGAGAGGACAAATATATTAAGAAGCATTTTTGTTATATGAAACGTTAAAAATAAATGTGGTAGGACATGAGTTTTAGGCTATTAGGGGTAGAGGAGGGGACCTACCTAGCTTTTGTACGAATATTTGAAAGTGCAATGGCTGGATCTTAATTAGGATATTAAATAACATGGACCAGTGCCCCTTTCACTTCATCATCCTTCACATTATTATTACATTATACAGCCTTACACCTGCCTCCTCTTTATTTGTTATGCTACTCATTCAACTACTTCAAGTACATTCACCCCCAAGGCCTGATTAAATGTTATTACATAAATGCATCTACCCATTATTCTCAAATATTACTCATCACTTGACTTTTCCCCCCTAAAGACTAATCTTAACTTTACATAAATGTATGTCCCCATTATTCTCAAATATTGTTATTCATTTGACTATTTTTCCCAAATACTCTAATCTTAAAAGCAAAGTTTTAATGGTAGTGGTTGAATCCATATTGTGGGTATTTTTATTGATTAATTATTTATATATATTTTAGGTATATACCCTTTTCACTAATTAAGGCGTTTGATCTGTTGTCAAATTAGGTTATCCAATATACTTGAGGAGATTATTCTTAATCAATTTAAGTGTCTTTTATATATTTTTGTTGATTTTCAGTTCTAAGCATTAATAAACATTTTTGTTTTGTTTTACACCCTTTTGAGACCCAAATTGGCCAAATGTGCTATAAGGGACCTAACAATGTAATTGAGTTGGTGTAGGGAGACAATAAGGGCTCAAACTTGAGGAGATATCATTCAGAGTGAGTATCGCGACACCAATACCATGAAAGTCATGATATCCCTGAAGGTGCTGAAGTGAAGAAATTGAGTCTTTTTCCAATGGTATCGTGACACTAAGGGATACCCCTAAGACCCCAATTTAGTTATTGTTTTAGGTATCACGACACCGAAGCCTGGGTGTCACGATACCACTACCTGATGGGTGAAAAATTGCAGGGGCAATTTTGCGTCCAAACAAGCTTAAATCTCTTTTTCATTTAAGGGTATAATGATCAATGTTAGGTTAAAATTTTAATAAACTATAAATACTACATTATAAGCTTTTAATTTTAAATTTTGTTGGTTGAACATTTTTCCTTAATTTTTCATAGTTTTTAATTTTTCATAGTTTTTAAGTTAAGTTTTTTTTTCTTTTCATTTTAAATTAGATTTAGAATAGATTTTATTTTTGTTGTTTGCTTTTTCTTTTTTTTTTTTATTGTTGAAGATTATGCAAAAGAAAGATGATCAAACTTTTGGGTTTCAATGGATTTCCATTAATTAAATGAACATTTTCTTAAATCTTTTACCTTTATTTTATACTTACCATGTGTTTGATAAAATGCTTGTTTGAAATTTAAGTTTGATTATATGCTAAATTGGTTGATGGTTGGTTCATTGGTTATTTATTAGTTTAAGTTAATGTTTATTCTTGATTAATTGATCGTTCAATTATATTGAAATGCTTAACACGCTAGAATTGACGCTCCTAGTGGAAAATCTAGATAAATGAGACTAAGAGGAGAGTTTATTATTAGATAATTCGATATAATTGTGTCAAACAGTGAGACCAGGAGGAGATCTATATGTCTAGGTGAGACCAATAGGAGAACCTAGGTAATATCTTTTAGTCTAGGATGAGACCGAGAGGAGATTCTTAACTAAGAGTGACAAACAATATAATCAATATAGGTTTATTAGCTTACTTAACGAGTAACGAATCAATCGACCATCGTTTTATAATTTCCATTGTCTAAAGCAATAGGTAAGAAAATTAGATTTGTTTGTTTAATTGATAATTTAAATTTAGTTTATAAACAATTTATTTTGGAATTTGCATTAATAATTTCCGGCTTGATTAAATTAGTAATTGCTTAACTTGTGATTAACTTGATAAACATATTTACTAATTTGACAATCCATTGGATTCAATCCTTAGAATACTCAGTGTTCTATTGTAACGTTACAAATATTACAATTGACTTATCACACTTACAGTAAAGCCACTAGATATTTAAGTATAATAGTGTTGAGTCATAGCTTTGGTGCACGCACATTGGGGTGCGGTCAACACTCCTACTCCGTGAACCCGTATGGCTCTCCGCGAAGCTGAGAGACAAAACCCAAGGTCCCGAGACAATACCAACAATTATTGGGTCTGTATCGATTGCCCAATAGACGACACTTAGAAAACTTTTTCCTCGATCCCTTTAACAATATTCATTATTATAAATAATATATCAATCATTAGGCACTATTTAAAAAAATAACTTTAATGTATTGTTTTACTTAATTGAAAACAATTTATTATTGGTGCTATTGTGACACATTTAATCAATTTTCATTTCTTTTCATTTTGGGTATCGAAAATAAAAATATTTATATAATTAGGCATTACTGTTAACAAACGTTTTTCATTATCGTTAACAAACGTTTTTATTCTAGTCACCCGACTTTATTAAGTTTTTATTTTGGTCACCTGTCGTTAATGTAATATTTTGTACACTCATTTTAGTCACCCAACTTTAATAAATTTTTATTTTGGTCACTAATTATCTTTTTAAAATTTTATTTTATTTTTACAAGAAAAATTATTTTATCTTTTTAATTTCCTTTATTCTTTCCTTTTTAGAATTAATTTTAATTTTTCAATGAAAGAGAAAAACATGAAATTTTACATGGAATTATCTAAGTTTTTATAAGGAAAAACCAATTTATCTTTTTATTTTTATTTATTTTTTATTTTTTAAGAATTAATTTTTATTTTTTTTCTAGGGGAAAGCTTAAGGTTACAAAAAATTACTTAAGTTTTTACAAGGAAAAACTATTTTTACTTTTAATTTCCCTTTTTCAGAGTTAATTTTTAGCTTTTTTTTCCCTTAAAAAGGAAAAAATCCAAGTTTCCTTAGAGAAATACCCAGGTTTTTATAGAGAATTGAGTTACAAGAAAAAACTTGGGTTTTTTCTCAATAGATGAATAAATCAATTTCCTGTAAAAATTCAAGTTTCTAAAAAGTAAATGAGTGACCAAAATGAAAACTTATGAAAGTTAGGTGACTAAAATGAGTGTACAATAACATTAAATTAGCGAGGGTGACCAAAATAAAAACTTATTAAAGTTGGAAGACTAAAATGAAAATATTTGTTAATGGAAGTGCTCAATTTGCAATTTTTTTTTAATTTTGGTGCCCAAAAATGAAAACTTATGAAAGTTGGCTAACCATTTGTGTAGTTTACCTTATATATTTTTTAGTCGAAGATGGATTACGTCATAATTACTCATTAAGAATTATTTAGTTTTTATAAAGATTAAGATTTCTATTATACCTCTATCCCAACCTTAAGTTCCAATGAGACTCAGTTAAAAGCCTCATCTATCCCATCCTAATTAAGACTTTGATACCCTATACCACCCTAATTTCTAATGATATTCATTCGGAGATAACATTTATCACACCCTAATGAAGCCACCTTATGTAATAGGGTATATATATAACAGAGAAATACATGCTAAACTTCTCTTCCTCTATCTATATTTCCTTATCCTTCACCAAAAAATGAGATTCCATGACATATATCAAGACTCTGTCCAATATCTCTTAGAGCTCCTTAAGCTCGTAAGAATTCAACTAGCGGCTCTCATTACCACCATGGCATGAATTGCCCTTAATCACCAAACCACTAGTTATTTTTGACACCACCAAAGTGTGAACGACCCTTAACCACAAACCTCCAAACCTTGTATTAACAATTAGTGTTGTTTGTAAGAATTAGAAAAAGAAGCCATACCACTGGGTAGAGATAAGAGAAAATACAAAGAACATCATTAAATGTGTCCCAACATGAAGGCAACAAAGATGTTCCTCTTAATTATATCAAAATGAAAAATTGAAAAATCTCACTTGATTTTTTGTAAAGAAATATTCCTTATACCTGTAGAAATCGCTTTCTCAAGCACCCAAAATAAAGAGGGCCACCCTTTCTTACCAAAAGACCACTCTCTTCTACCAAAGGCCATTTTCGCCCACCAATGGGCCACTCTCACTCACCAAAGGGGTGTTTTCCCTATCAATGGGCCTATTCTCGCACATTAGGTGTTCATCACTAAGGGAGCCCCTCAAAAACCAGGTGATCGTCATTAGAGGCACCCCTTGTAAATTAGGTCCTAGAAACTAAAAACACCTTACAAACACCAAGCGCCTTCCACCAAGAGACTCACATTTACCTAATCTTGTATCAACTACTAGGTATTGAACCTCTATTTATTATTTATTATATTAATGTTTATCCACTATTAAGCCTATTGTCTAGAGAAAAAGTTGGCTAGCATCTCTATTATATGTGAGAAAAGCTATCCTCAATGAAAAGATGATGTCCTAAAAGCTAATTAAAATTTACTCAAAGAAATGAAAGATTAACTGGAAACCACGCAAAAACAACCTGCAAATAATAGGGAAATAGGATACTATGATTCAAAGGTAAGCTATTAAAAAACTTAAAAGATATTAACTATTGCTTAGCATTAACCTCTGTTCATTCAGGCTTGCAACTACATACATATTATTTTGCCTCTTTAGGTTTGTTTCGCCAAATTCACCTTTAAGTATCTTTTTTTTTTTTTTTTTGCTTATCAATGCTCACTTCTCCAAATTCGCCTTCAAGGCATTTAATTTCAACTCTTTAAGCCTGTTTTGCCAAATTCACTTTCAAGTCATCTAGTTTTGACTATTCAGGCCCGTTTCGCAAAATTTGCTTCTACCAGTGTATATTTTGCCTCTATAAGCTTGCAAGATTCAACCTATTAGGCTTGTCTTGAATCACCTTTTGGGGCACTCACCTCTTCAAAAAAATTTCCTTTTTAGTGGTTCACCTTTGTTTGTAATTTAAAGTCTTATTTGAGGTATCACCTTTCCCTTGACTAGAGGATAAGGGAATTATTATACCTTCACTGGCACCTAATTCCCAACAGGACCCACTAGAAAGTTCTTTTTATCACATTCTAATGAATCCTTCCATACCTCTACGCCACCATAAGTCCCAACAAGACCCACTTGTAGGTCTCATCTATCACATCCTAATAAATCTCTCTATACTTAATGCCACTACGAGTCTCACTAAAACCAACTCGGAGGTCTCATCTATCACGTCATAGTGAAACCCTCCATACATCTATTACTACCTTATGTATCAAGGCATAATTCCAAGGGGACTCACATTAATATCCTTCTTTATGCAGAAACCTTGGATCAAGATTGAAGTCCGAATAATGAACTCAAAGTGATTCAGATGAGTGGTTCTCTAATGATTTGATGTGCAAACTTTAAATAAAATTTGAAATTCCTACCAAAAATAACTGGAATTAGATGAAGATATTCGTATGAAAAATAATCTAAGAACAAAGATTAAAAGATGGAAGAAAGAATCCTTAAATTTTGAGAGCAAAATAGGTCTTTATTGGAGCATAAGGAAGCTTATGGCATTAGGGACTTCAAGAATGAGTAAAATGAATTTGTTGAAGACGGATGAATGGTGATAGGTGAATGGATAGATGATTTAATTCCATTTTGATGTTTGAGTTAAAACATCACCAAAGAACTTCAAGCAATATTTAATAAACCCTTCTACTTAAGTACTAGGCAAGTTGAAGTTATGAAGAATTCCACCAAACAATTCTGGAAAAGAATTGAGTTGAAATTGTTATCGAGAAAAATTACAAGAAAAAAAATTCCCTTTGGATTTATTGAAAATAAAAATAATCATACATCTTAATGGCTAGTCATGCCTTGTATTTATAGGCATGTATTAATTACCTTGCAAGGAAAGAAAGTTTAAACCTTTTAAGATCTAGCTAAATAACTTGAAAGTCAAGAAACTCTAAACCTCTTTAAGGTAGGCAACTATGGGCAAAAATTTTACTAATTGTACCAACCACTTATTGTTGGAACATCGGTATGCCTTGTGCCATAATGAAAAAAAATAGTGATCACAACCCATGGATCCATGTACAAGGAACAAATCTAGATAAAAAAAGGTTGAAAATATACCTTGAACGATCTATAAAATCATTACTAGTATAGGGTTGAAGCCTCTATCAATGTTGCAAACCTTAGCCACAATAGAAAAAAGTCTTGACTTCTACATGATCCACCCAGAAAAGAATAACCAGCTAAATTCCAAAACTTTTTCATAGAAAAACAAAACTTTACTGCTAGTCAAAGTGTTATTTAAAGTAAATTAAAAATTGGGATTCGACCTTCCTTTTATTCAAAACTCTTTTGAATGGTAATTAAACATTGAGAGGAAAGTTATGAGTTTTGCCAATACGTGATATACTCCTTTCTATAAAGAAATATCAGTTTATTTCAAATTCAAACCCAATCTTTATGTTAGGATCGACCCGATTAAGCAACGAATAAGAAAAATAGTGGAATAAATTGAGAAATTAAACACACATATTTAACGTGAAAAAACCCATCCAAAGAGGATAAAAAACTACGGGTAAAAATAATTTTACTGTAATGGCAAAAGAACGAAGAGTATAAAAGATGGAGATAAAAACTAAACCCCAAAAACCCGAAAACAAAGAACCTTCAAAACGTAAACACAAAATTCTCTAAATGTGTTATGAGTTCTAATATCTAATGGGTGTTTTTTCTAAGGTTGTAAAAAAGCCTATTTATAGGCTAAATTCATAGGTCAAATAATAATAAAATAATCTAAACTAATCATTGTTTGATTGAAACAAATAAACAGAGTTTAACTGAAATATTATTTCTCAATTTTGACTGAAAATAGGAGTCATATTTAACAAATCTCCACCTTGACTCATATTTCCACAACGCCATCTTTGCCAAAGCCCGCTACGAGCCTACCTTGAACTATGCAGGGAGTTAACTGAGTCAAATTTGTGCTTAGAAACTGGAAGACTTCTAGCTTTTGACTTGTACACAGCCAAATCAAAACTAACTCAAGTCTGATTTTCATGAACACAGTGCCCTAACTTTTCAAAACTTGCATCCAAAAGAGAACTTCTATTCAACGAAACGGTCATACATTTTTCTCTCCTATGACCAAGTTGCCTCCGCTCTAAATGAGTTGACTTCGACTTTGTAACGGACGAGGAAAGCCCAATTTCACCAGTCACTATAGAACCTTCCAGAATATAAAGACTGGCAGTTCTTTTACCTTTTAACAAAATGAGAGCTCCACGAGATACTTTAATGCCGCTCGACTCGATGTTGATTCTGCATCCTTTCAAGTCTAAAATACTCAAGGAGATGAGATTCTTTTGTAAATCAGGTACATACATGACATCTGAGAGTGTCTTAATCGTCCCATCGTGTATCCTAATTTTAACAGTACCAATACCAATTACCTTGCTAGATGAATCGTTTCCCATGCGCACAACTCCACCTTCAATCGAACTGTATGTGCTATTCTCTATTGGAACACATGTGGAAAGAACATCCCGAATCTAGGATCCACTCAGACGTGAGCTTGGAGTTATCGCTCATTGACACTAACAAGAAATCATCACCGCTTTCATCGGCCAAATTAACACCAACTACATCTTCCTCGTTATTCTCAGCAACTCTTTTATTTCGCAGTTAGGAACGACCCGATTAAGCAATAAATAAGAAAAATAGCAGAATAAATTGAGAAATTAAACACACAAATTTAACGTGGAAAAACCTCTCCAAAGAGGATAAAAAACTACGGGCAAAGATAATTTTACTATAATGGCAAAAGAACAAAGAGTACAAAAGATGGAGATAAAAACTAAACCCCAAAAACCCGAAAACAAAGAACCCTCAAAACGTAAACACAAAATTCTCTAATGTGTTATGAGTTCTAATATCTAATGGGTGTTTTTTCTAAGGTTATAAAAGAGCCTATTTATAGGCTAAATTCATAGGTCAAATAATAATAAAATAATCTAAACTAATCAATGTTTGATTGAAACAAATAAACAGAGTTTAACTAAAAGATTATTTCTCAAATTTGACTGAAAATAGGAGTCATATTTAACACCTTATTTACTAAATTTCATTAAATACTATATTTAATAAATACTATATTTAATATTTATCATATTCACATTATTTCAATCAAGCTCTCTATATATGTGCATCAAGTATGTACATATATCATGTTTAATTTTAACATTGTCAAATTAAATTAATTATTAGATTATTTCTATAATCAATTTAAATTTTGTGACATGTTAAATATAATCCTAACTTTAATTGCATTATGATCGTCCAAACTAAAGGGTGTGCCCCTATAGGATCCTGTAACGTTGTTAATAACATTAAAACAATTATAATGTTAGAAATAGTGAGTGACATGTAGCAATACATCACTACTACCCAAGTTGTAGGAAGTTGTGATTCGACATAACCTTCTATTATATTATTATGTAATATATCCCTTTATCCTTGATATCTAGATTAAATGTAAGTCATGAAATAGTCACACTTATATAGTCCAATATCTTGTTTCTTGATTCCCAAGTAGACTAAAATAAATAAATCAATGTGATATCTTATATCAACTCCTAAGAACCGACCGAATACATTATCCAAGGTCGAAACCTTTTACAATTTATTAAATAAGAGTCCTACTTGACATAGTAGTGAAGAATTAACTAATTTAATTATAATGTCCAATTAAAACAGCAAAGGAGATTTAATAAAACATCTTTCTAGTTGTAATAAAAAGACATAATTCAATTAAGTAATTCATTACCTAAATGCAAGAAACACAAAGTCAACCTAAATTCAAGAAAATAAATAAACACGAACTCTCCAAACTCAATTATTTGAACCTTGCACTTGTGCGAGGGACTTCCAAGCCTTCAAATTTTGATGTTAATTTTAAACATTCTTAAAGACAAAATCATGCCCATAGATGTTCATCTTTGCTTTAAGTTGTTTGGATTTTAATCTTGTAATGGGTCTTTCCAAAAAAGAAAGACTTATGAGTCTTGTCTTGGACTCATGTGAATGCATCACTCCTCTATATAAGGCCATTGTCATCATCGAAGAGGGACGCTTCAAGAGATATATCAAAACTTTGTCTAATCTCTCTCAGAGCTCCTCAAACTCATAAGAACCCTTATTAGTGACTGACAGCACCGCCGCTTTATAAATTTCCCCTAATTACTAATCCACTAACAACTCTTTGGCATCAAAATCTAAATGTTTATTAGCATCGTAGCTTCTGAAAAAATAAAAATAGAACAAACTAACAAAGCAGTATATGATTAGACAAGATGAATAAAGTTACCAAACTCACATATGATGAACAATAATAAGAAGCTAATTGAATATATTCGAACTACCAAACCAATATGGTAAAAGAAAGATATTTAGGTGAAAGAAAAAGTTGGTTAAAGAATAAGAGACGTGTAACTGAGTTCATAATAATTGAGATTATCATCTTTCTATCAATGGACCCTACTTGAGAGATGAACATAGTTTTGAAGTTTCGTTGTTTGTGGTGATTGGGATTACCATCGAAACCAACAGCCACCTTTAGAAAAATGAGGACTATTCACACTAACTTTTAGCGATTAGCACATGGGGGGAGTACACATAGTTTAGCCAAAAAAAAAGCCACAAATTAGTCAAAAGATCAGCCAAACGTAGCTCGAAGACAATATTATAATAATACTGTAAATAATAGTAGAGGCAAATGGAGGCGTGAGCATAAGCCATCATAAACAAATGATGGTTAATAATGGGAGCGGTGTGGATGAGCTTTTCATTGGCAATGAAGCGAGACATGTGGGGGACCAGGACCATGCAGCCCCCTTTGTGGCCAGCCTCTTTTTCCATGTAAAAGTTGCCTACTAATTTTTTTTAAGTGATTGGTGCTCTTTGTGATATATTCTCTCCAGGTTTTATGCTGTTAAAGCTCGACATGATTGTACTAACTACTTACCCATACATTGCCCCTTTCACTCCCTATATCTTTTTCCTTCTCTCTCTCTCCCCAAACAATTGTATTTGAAAACGTGGAATACACTGAAGTGAAAGATTATTGTGAATGGGGGAAGCACATCACATGGATGCCATCCAATGGGAAAGTAAATGGATGTTGGGGCACTTTGCCACCATATACGGTAAGATTTACATGTTAATTTATAGATGATAATTGAAAAATGAATCCAGTGATAACACATGTTACATTTTTAGAGAGAAAATTAAATCATCATAAACAGTAAAACAATATAAAACATATACTAAACATTTTGTTGCATTAATATGTGAGTTTCTAGCATGGCCCAAAATCATCGTATGGTTTTGGTTTCAAACCATAATCCATGCCTACATTACTTAATTAAACTTTTATATTTATATTTATATTTATATTTATATATTAGTTTTAAAACAGTGGGATTCTATTAAATTTTAATCAATTTTAAGTTTAACAATAATATAAACATAAATTTCTCTATCAATTTTATTTAGATGTGAGATATTTCACTTAATAAAATTTAATCAAAATCATATGTTTGACTTTAAAGATTAAAATTGAACTTAAACAATTTATTTAGGATGTATTTATTTCACGGAAAATGATACTCAAAAGATTTTTTTTTATTTACTTAGTGTTTGTTTCATGAAAATAGTTTGAATAACATAAGATAATTTACTGTTCAACATAAAATAAGTCATTATTTATGAAAATTGACTTTCGCTTTTCAAAAGTAAAAATCATTTTCTAGAAATTAGTCTCTTATAAATAACTTGATTTTTATATAAAAATTAACTTATATCAAACATAATATTATCATATTAATAATTTTTTTATTTTTTAAAATATTTAAAAATATTAATATCAATTTTATAATTTTCAATATCATTAATATTATAATTTTTAATATATCAAACATGCATAATTATATTTAATAATAAAATAAATTATTAATATAATTAATATAATTATTTTAATATTAATGAAATTGTTTAATATTAAAATTGTATTTTAATAATAAAATTTAGCATTAATAATAATTTTAAATTTAAATAATAATAATATAAATATTTTAATAATATAAATATGAGTATTTATTTAGATCATGTTTAGTTTCATTTATCGATTCCAGCTCCATTGTGCCAATGTCCACTCCTTTATATGTAATATATATAATTTAAAATTAAATTTTAATTGGGTATTTCTTATTATTAAATCTATATAAGTCACTAATTATTATAAATTATTTTTATATAAAATATCTAATTCGATCATACTTGATGTCTCCCCACCTACTTCAGATTCACGCAAACATTTACAACACATGTTGAAATGACATTTTAAAGAACTAGAATTTTAATGAGAATCCCCAATTAAAACCTTCCGACGACAATGTACACACTGAGCTCTATCTTTTGAATCGCGATGTTCCTCCTGATATCTCCTTTGTTCATGGGGTTCAAGCATAACAAACTCTTTCTAAACTTGAGACTAATTTTTTTTTTAAGTAGTAGAAACTGTTGCATTTGCATTCATAGATTCTTGATGACTATTGAGATCCAGTTGAAAAATATAAATAATTAAATTGTGAAATAAATAATTGACACTATAAAATAAATAAATAAAAAGCAAGTGCAAAGTCTAAAGACGAAGGCATTAGACATTAATGTTAAATTTGTTAAAGTGCCATTAAAAAATGCCAATATGAAATTTAGTAAGTAAAAGAATTGAAACAAAACTCTAAACTTTGGTTTATTGATCAAATATTTATTTTCTCTTCAATATTGACTTAGGTAATGTTTGATTATAATGTTTTATTTTTATAAAGTTAAAAAGTATCATATATTAAGATTTTAAAATAATAATTTTTATTGAGTTATAATTACATTTTTACGTTTATAAATTACATGTAAAATAAATTTAAACTCGCTCGAACTCGAAATTGAAATAATTTGAATTCAAATAAGATTGAATTAAAAAATATTTAACTCGAAAAAACCCAAACTTGAAAAACTTAGAACTTGAAATAACACGACCCGAACCTACCCGATTGCCACCTATATATAACATTAGAATCTAAGATATTAGAAAGACCCACAAAAGACCTATTCAACTCGATGTGTTTAGTATAGAATAAAACTACCTTTTCAAGAGAATGAAAGACTTTATTAGCTTTCCGACATGTCCAACTAAAAGATGGATTAAAATTGAAATGAAACATTTTGGCAATCCCAAATCAATAATCCAAACTTAAAAGACATCAGTTTCTTGAGCGTTCAAAGAATTAATCACTCTTATATAGTCAACTCAACAACTAATCAATTATAGTTCAAAGATTTAAGCCACGACAAAACCTCCCTAGCTAATAGCAAAAGCTTCAGTCAAATATAAATAAGGTAATTCGAATAAATTAAAGGAACTAAATTTAATATATTATAGTAAATAATATTAATTTTAAATAATATTAATTATACTAATTGAATATATTACACATCACTGGAATTTTAAGTTGTTTAAATGTCAACATTCTAGGCCATCCACGTAGGAATAGTTTTTTTTTTTATAGAGGCTTTGGTTTAATACTGCTATTAGTATATGTATTATGCATGAGTTGCGAATTGAGTTCATATATTTTAATTTGGTTATTTTAAGTTTTTATATTTTTGTCATAACCAAATAATAATTATTAAATTTGTCAAGTTAAATTATGTCATTTTCAAAATCTTATGCAACAAACATATCATTATATGTGAAATGTCATGTCAACTTTCTATTTCATATAATACTAAAAAAAATATGTCATTTCAGTTAATGAATTTAATGGATACCATTTTTGTCAGGACTGAAATTTTAAATTTTAAAAATATAAAGAGAAACAAAAAATGATCAGATTGAAAAACATAGACTAAATTTACAACTTATGCATAGTGCATGATTAATAGATTTGACCAAACAAATTAAACCGCTACTATTTTAGTTAAGACAAAAATTTAAAAAGTCAGAAAGTATAAGGATTACAATTGACCAATTTAAAAAATATGAAGATTAAAATTTACCAAATTAAAATATGAAAACTAAATCCATCATTTATACATGATATAGTGACTAATAACATAACTTAAACTATCATTTATCGTTGGGACGCACTTATTTTACATTTATTGACTAGGTAAACACATATAAATCAATCTGTAATAAAACACAAATTACATGATTTGACTCGTCTTAAAAGTAACTTACCTTTTTTGTACATGATTGTTGTGTTGTCAAATACCCTTTTTTTTATACAATACCAGTTAAAACTCTCACATCCATACATGCACGCAGTGTATTATCATATAGATGAACTTACGGGTAAAACCCTAATAAGCATGGATGAAATTGGGCATAGTACTCGAGTTTTGTGTTGTCAAATGCTGAAAGTTTGTCGTATCATAAATGTAAAAGAAGCATAGCTAAAAATGAACAAACTGTTAATTGTTAAATGCAAATGGTTTATTCCATTTTCAGGCATTCCTGAGTAGCCTCCATCAAGAAAGCAACCAAACATGGCGTTGCTGCTTTCACGCTTTTAGTTCACGTGACTTCATCTTTTTTTCATTTTATATATGTTGATATAAATTCATGTTGGGTTGAAAAGTAGGAAATTTGTGATTTTTTTTTTTCTTAAATTCAAACTGAAATTTCTAAAGACGAGTGAAGCTTCCAAGCTCTTAATGGCCGAATATTCTCTAAACACTCTTAGGATGCTTTCAGCATATTGTTGGTAAGAATAAAAGTAATTTTGTTGTATGGTTAAATCCTTCGTTTAGAATAAAACTTACATGCACATAACTCGATCAAGATTAAATTAAGTGCCTCTTAATTTGACTGAAGTTGATGTTAAAAACTAATGAAACCATTGATGTAACCATTAATGGAGATTAAATCAACCTTGTGATGTTGACATAGTGATTCACATCAGTAAAAATAAAATTAATTAAAAATTTAAGTAGATAATGAATAAGTTCATGTAACATAGATATCTTTATCCAAATTCATTTTAGATATAATTTTTAAAATTTTAAAAATTTTGGCGACATTACTAATGTGGCATTCCCAAATCAACAAAAATAAAAAAAAAAGTAAAAAATTTAAATATAAATGAATCTAGACAAAACATTGCCGTTATCCTAATTCATTTAAGTATGATTTTTTTTTTGTCCATTATTTTGAATATAGCGTTTAAATTATAATTTTTTTTTAAAAATAATTGGTGAAGAAATATGATGTGCTATAAGCATGCTTTCATTGCTCTAAAATAATTGGTGAAGAAATATGATGTCCAAGTATTTGTATGTATAAAGCTAACAATTAATACATTTATTATTATATTATTGAATGTATATAATTAATATTGTTTTAATTTAATATATAAAAAATATATACTAGATGTTGTAAATTTCATTGATAAATGGATATCATGTTGAGATTATAAATAAGAAAAATACTAAATATTTATATATCATAATTATTAAATATGGAAAAAAAATGTGTTTTGGAAAGACTACTTGCTTTTTCATCTGGTTTATACTATGCACATTACTATAATTGAGGCACATGTTATTACAAACCAGAAGTTTATAGAACCACATATTTTTAGTATTTGACATGATCGATTAGGCCATCTCGGATCCATTATGGTGCAAAGAAAAATCGAGAATTCAATTGGACACCCTTTAAAGAATCAGAAGATTCTTGAATTCAAAGAATTCTCATGTGATGCATGTTCTCAAGGAAAGTTTATTATTAGACCACCACAAAAAAAAAATTAGGATTGAATCACTCGCAATTTTGAAGCATATTCAAGGTGATATATGTGGACTCATTCATCCAGCATGTGGATCATTCAGATATTTTATGGTTTTGATTAGAAGTGTCCATGGACTGGGTCGGGCCCAACCAAAATCTTAAGCCTGGGCCGGCCTAGCCTGAAAATGAGACTAAAATTTTACCCGAGCCCGATCGGGATAAAAATGCTAAAACTCGGGCATGGCCTGGCCCGCTTGTATTAAATCTTTTATATATATATTAAAAAATATAATACATCAAAAATACTAAAAATATTAAAATAAGTGTTTCCCAACATATTGAAAATAAATTAAAAAAATATGTATACTTGAATAACACTAAAATAATTGTAACTTAACAAGCAAATGTCTCTAAAATAGTAACAAAATTAGTAATAAAACAAGAGTTATAAATATCCAAATAATAACAACAAAATAGTAGCAACATAATAGTGAAAACAACAAGAAAGTAGCGAGAAAACAACAAAAAAATAGCAGCAAAACAGTAAAAAATAGTAAGAAAATAGCAAAAAAATAGCAATTTTTTTTTTTGCAAATTTAGGTCGGGCCAGGCTTGATCCAAAAAAGCTTTACCCAAGGGCTGTCACGTTTCCTAAATGGGCCTTATTTTTTGCCCAAGTCTATTTTTCAGGCATATATTTTTACTCAAATCCTCCCACTTTTCGAGCGTGTCACCCGGCCCGGCCATAAACATGTCTAGTTTTGATAGATACATCTACTAGGTGGTCACATGTGTGTTTATTACCGACTCACAACTTGACTTTTGTGAGACTACTTGCTCAAATAATTCGATTAAGAGCACAAATTCCAGATTATACAATCAAGATCCGTCTTGATAATTCTAGTGAGTTTACATCCCAAGTTTTAAATGATTATTACATGTCAATTGAGATAAAAGTTGAACATCATGTAACTCATGTTCATACACAAAATTGTTTAGCTAAATCATTTATCAAACGTCTCCAATTAATAGCTAGGTCATGGTTTATGAGAACAAAATTCTCTATTACAACATAAAGACGTATTATTTTATATGCAAAAGTATTTGTGCGCATTAAACCAACAAACTATAATAAATATTTCTCATTACAATTTACTTTTGATTAAGAGTTAAATATTTTTCATTTTAAATTTTTCAATAGTATAATATATATTTTAATTACTCCACCATAACGCACAAAAATATATGCTAAAAAAGTCTGAGACTTAGCAGTGTAGTTAAAGAAGAATTTTAGGGTGTTTTTTTTTTCTTTTGGGTTTGTAACGCATGAAGGAGGAGGGTTTTGGAATCCAACGTGAATAAGGCTGATACAATTAAAATTTATTTATTTTATAAATTAAGTTTAGATTCTCAACAAAGCACTAACAGTGTTGATAAAAAGGCTAAAAAAACATCAAATATTGAAGTAGGAGTCTTTTCATGTATTTACGTCTGTATGAATTTACTGTTGAGATTTTATTTTGATTTAAATTAATTTATCATGTGCGAGATTTGATCAAATGTATTATAATTTAAATTTTAATATATTTCGATTATCAATTTAACTATCATGATAATTTAATTTTAATCATAATTATATTTATTTATTTATCGTAATTATAAATTTTATATATTATATAGTTTCACACTACAAACCAGTGCAATGCAACAAAGATAAGCAAAAACGCTCATTGGTTATCCCCCCCCAAAAAGAAAAAAGAAAAACTAAAAGGCTCACACACTTATTCATTTAGGTTAAATTATGTTTTAAGTTTGTATAGTTTAGTTTTTATACTTTTTAAATTTTAAAAATTTTAATCTTAATTAAATGATAACTGTTTAAATTAAGTTATGTTATTTTAAAAAAGTTGATGCAGTAAACATATTATTATATATGTAATATCATGTCAGTTTGTTATTTTCAAATATTAAAATATATTTTTTTAAATTTTAAAAAGTGTAGGGACTAAAATGATTCAATTAGAAATATAGACTAAATCTACAATTACATACACAATATGAGACTAGTAATTAAATTTAACTAAATAAATTTAACCACTACTATTTAGGTCTGAACTAAAATTACAAATTTTAAAAAGTACAAGGACTACAATTGACTAAATTAAAGTACAAGGACTAATTCAAAATTTTATAAAATATAAAGATTAATAACAAAATTTAACTTAAGCAAAACCCTCATTAATTATCTCATAAAAGAGAAAAATAAAATAACAAATTTTATAAATTAAATATTAACTCGATTAGTATGAAAATTATTATTAATAGGAGAAATAATTTTAAAAATTATGTGAAAAGTAACTGATAAGAGATTATTAAAAAAAAAAAACCTCTGGGAAATAAAATGAACAATATCCCCAGTCATGACACGCACGAAAGAACGGCTAACGTTGAAAAGACCATCGTCTACTCCCCCTTGGATTATCTATATTTGACCGTTAGATCCATTTCTCTCTTTTTCATGCTATTTATTAACCGTTACAACGGTGAAGGGACAACGAGTCAGAGACTCAGTGCCCCAGAAAATGCCATGTGCCCCGCCATTAAAACCCATCCTTGTAACGGCTACTTTCCACGCATTCTCACCTATATATATAAATACACTCACTCACTCACTCACCAACCCAACTCACCTCTCTTCTCTTATCTAAGCACTCAGTCCTCTGCTTTCTCTTTCAGCTCAGCTTTTTCAAACTTTTGATTTCCCCATGGCTGCTAAAGCTTTTTCAAGAAGTATAACTCCTTCTTTGGTGCTTTTGTTCATATTTTTAAGCTTTGCACAAGGTAAAGAAATCATGGTTGGTGGCAAAACAGGCGCTTGGAAGATACCTTCTTCTGAATCAGATTCTCTCAACAAATGGGCTGAAAAAGCTCGTTTCCAAATCGGCGACTCTCTCGGTATGTAAAGCTACTTATGTCTGCTGTTTCACTTTTGTGGGTATTGTTTAACAATTCCTGTTTGGTGTATTGTTACAGTGTGGAAATATGATGGTGGTAAAGACTCGGTGCTCCAAGTGAGTAAGGAGGATTATACAAGTTGCAATACGACGAACCCGATTGCAGAGTACAAAGATGGGAACACCAAGGTGAAGCTTGAAAAGTCAGGACCATATTTCTTCGTGAGTGGAGCAAAGGGTCACTGCGAGCAAGGCCAGAAGATGATTGTGGTTGTGATGTCTCAAAAGCATAGGTACATTGGAATCTCTCCAGCACCTTCGCCGGTTGATTTTGAAGGTCCGGCCGTTGCTCCAACAAGCGGTGTTGCAGGGTTGAAGGCTGGTTTGTTGGTGACAGTGGGGGTTTTGGTTTTGGGGTGGTTTTGAGTTTGATATCCATTAGATTATTTTATATGTAGTTGAGTTGCTATCGAAATAGCAAATTCATTTTTATTTATTGATTTGATTATTCTATATTTTTTTGCATATGTTTCTTTACACATTTACGACCAAGCTGGGGTTAATCAATCCTCTTAACAAGTTATGGTTATGGTAGCTATACCATAAAACCAGGAGGAAACATGTGAGATAAAAAACTAAAATTTTCTGTCAATAATGTTGCCAGTTTACTCAATCAAAGAAGATACCAAAAAACCAAAATTTAAACCAAAACTTTCTGTCAATAACCTTTTATTTGACCTAATATTTCCATCCACATCGGGTTTTAATGTTTGCTCATAAACATACATTTATCCACATCAGGTACTTTGATGTCTTTCTTTTATAAAATTACTTAAATGCCTAAATTCTTATATAAAAAAATGCATAATCAAGTCCATAATACCATAATACCATTCATTCATGAATTTGTCATAATTTAAACTACACACCAACTGTAATTGCAACCAGGGTCTCACATCTCTTCAAGGTAAATTAAGATGTTTTTGGAAGACTTTTAAAGTGGTCCTTCATCTAAAAGGTAAATATAACATAAAGATTCTTTTAACACAAGATCCATGACCCAGAAAACATTCTGTACATGCTATTTTGTCATAATGTGGTGGTGCATATAATATATATGTCAATTCATTCCTTCTCTAACCCATCTACAAATGCATACCACAAAATTTGAGGAACCAAAGGGTCGTCAAATCTTCAATCAGAGGATCTGACACCTCCAAGGCTCCCCCAACAGTTGCAGCAACTACTTTTCTGCATTTCCCTCTAGCTTTGGTTCAGTTTCAGTGGATTCGGAATTCGAGGATTGCTCCTCGGCGGATGAGGTGGACTTGATCGGTTTCTTGAACTGCACCAAGATCATGGTCATATTATCACAACCCTCACCGGTGGCTGTTGATGGTGCTAAGCACTTGTCAAGTACCCTCTCACAAACAACAGAAAGCTTGCTTTCCTGCATTGCATTCAATAGTTTATACTACGTATTCAAACCAGAGTATTCAAACATTACAGTTTGACGAAAGTTGGAGATGCTTATATACATACCGATTTTAGTTGTTCATGAATGAAATCAACTAGTGTCTGACTTGACATGCAGTCCCTGAAACGTAAAATCCATAATTCAAAAGGCATTAGGTAATGAGCCATGAAGAGTACGAGTAATCAACTAAATGAGACATATTAATTCTACTTCTATATAATATAAGGAAAATGCACTGGATACCAGATTCCGTCACATGCCAGAACCATGAACTCATCATCATCACAAAGCTCAACCTAATAGAAAATTAGTAAGATGTAGAAGTTAGCGACTACAAGCTCCAAATATTTTTAGGACTGATATGAACATATATAGGAAAAGTAGGAAAAAAATTTATAGTATAGTGATCTGGCCACCATGCTTAAAGAGAATATACTTACGGTGTTTATATCTGGATTTGCAGTTACAATTTGCTTTTCAGCAGACAAAAATTTATTCTGCTTGAATTCCATGTCACCTGCAGCAAAAAAGAATTGATCGATTAAAACTACATACCTACATCTCTTTCTATCTTTACTTCCCTTATTGATGCATGGAAGCATTACATATCTACATCTCTTTCTCTCTTTACTTCCCTTATTGATGCATGGAAGCATTCATTTGCATAGGAAGAGGTAAAGTAATTACCTATCGCTCTTGCAAGATTCAAACTGCCATTGACACGTCCTGCATGTATAAACCCCCCAGCTTTTAAGATCCTTTCTTTCTCGACCTCAAGATCAGGTTTGTGATCTTTAGAGAGATTGTATGCCTAAAAGAAAAGGAAGCCATTTAAGAACACAAATAAAATAGACCATTAATTCAGACAGAAAAGTGCATTCCCTACAACAACACTCATGTTCGATGTCTCGTAATTAAAAGTACAAAAGCCTATCAATCCACTAACAATTAAATTGATTAACAAGGATAATCTCGATTTTTAGAATCTGGCTGAGAAGAAATTATATCATTATTAGAATATTACCTGACCCTTTCTAGATATCACACAACGTGAGTCACCGGCATTTGCAACGATAAGTTGGTTATTTCTAATAACTGCAACACAGGCTGTGCTACCGGAAGTAGGTCCAGGAAAGTCAGAATGAGGGCCCTGATTACAATTATAAAAAAGAAATATAAACTAAACACACAAGTTCTTGTACCTTAATTGTACAAACAAATTAATTCATGAAAATCATGGATGAACCATATTATCATGCAATCACAAACAAACCCTGATTGTACATTTATGATACCTGCCTCAACCGAAAAGGTAAAATGCAGAGTAAGATATTAATGTTCAAGATGGAAATAAACTCTCCATAATATAATCTGCATAGACACACCACATCAGCTCAAACTAAAAGTAAACAAGTAGTAATGATGTTCGATTTTTCTTCTTTGATCTAGGTTTCCATCATAGTTAATGGCTATCGTCAACTTTCTATTTAGCATAATAGTTAAGGACAACAACCCGGGTATATTCTTTTTGTTTACGTAAATACCTCCTCAAAGGCCCAATTATCAACTTGGTCATTACTATACCCACCCCTTGGAGACCATATCAATCCTTCTATCATGCCAGTAAACTTATTTAATTTATCGCCCAAAATGGCTAATTCTCTCCATCCTCTTTGTCCACGCATCATCTCATCCATTCTGCATTAAATGTAACTCAAGTTAGAAACATATAAAACAAAAAATATATGGCAAGGCATTTCAATAAACCTTGTTATTGCTATTTCAATATGCATGCAACATGCATGCATATGTTTCTGCTAGAAGGACTTAAGCCTTGTGAAATTCACGATGATATGTTAGCAAACATAAAAAGTGGAACAAAAAGAAAAATTCACTCTCACACTTCAAGTATCAAAGAATTGATCAACACACATTGTTAGTAGCAGGTACTAAACACTGAAATCCCTCAAATTATCGAGGCAACAGAACTGCTTTGTTGACCTCCCTAACAATGAGAACATAGTGAAGAACAAACATAATCAAATTACATAACCTGAAAAATGCTTCCTGAAGTGATGTTCCTATGTCCCCAGCTGCATATGCTTCATGCTTGAGAACCTGCTGATGAAGATATTTGGCACAGAACTTTGCAACCACCTTGCCTGCAAGTTATGAATTTGGATAAGTTTACCATGAACGCTGGCAACTACTAAGACTTGTGACCTATTTGTAAAAATCAGGATGTTATTCTCAAAGCGGTCTATAAAAGTATTCACCTTAGCATCAAAGTTAAGCCCCAGCAACTGTGACAACCAGGCCAGGGGGCAGGCAGGGGCCTCGGCCCCCCTGGTTAAATGGTACAATTCAACTTTAGTCCCTCCGAAATGTTAATAATTCAATCTAATCCCTTTTAGCCTCTTTGTTAAACAGAAAAATTGCATTTTTGGCCCCTCTCCAAAGTTAAAAAATCAATTGAAGCCATTTTAATACAAAATTTCTAGCTTTGGCCCCAAATTTAAAAAAAAAAATTATCTTGCCCCCCCCCCCCCCAAAAAAAAAAATTTCACATAATTCATAGGTTCAACCCTGATGAGGACCCCTTGTAGACAAAAAGTTGAAAAGTAGCTAAGAATCAAAGTTCATTTGAAAAGAGAGTAGGTTCAAGCTCCTTCAGTAACCTGTATATGTAACTGAAAACAATCATAAGTACCTGAACCATCCAAGTCTTACCTCCATGACCATCATAAACACCAAAGAACGAAGTAGAAGCATCAAGATCAGGATATGCAGCATGCTATGAAAACAAATAATAAAAGGTAACTAACATATCCATATAAACAGAATTTGGTAATTTGAAAGAAATATATAAAATGTAAGGTCCAATATATATAACATAAGGAATACAGATGACAAATTGACCCACATTACAAATAGTAAATGACAAAGAACTTCAATTCTATGTTTTGGAAGACCTTTTTATAACAGACTAAACATATTTACCAAAATTTTTCCTCCCAAAAAGAAAAATTTTCAACCAAGTAATAGAATGTAGCAACAAGGGTCCAAATTATCAAAACATTTGAAAGTTAGGGGTTTTTTTTTTGTTCTTATTGGGTCTAAAGGTTTAATCTGTCACTCACAGCATCTTCCATAGTAGCACGCCATCCTTGCATAGATGATAAACCATATCTAACCCTGTCATTCTCGCCATCTTCAGAGAATTTTTCAGTTTTGGGGGTGCTGAGATATATACCCATCTTTTTTCTGCAGTTGAATGAATCGTGTTAAAATTTAACAGCTTTTAAATTCAATTGGCGTACTAGATCCCCATCTTTTGCAGCTAAAGAAAATTTAGAGTGAAATTAATAACTACACACAACAGAAATTCTTAAGCTAAATCAAAACTTAATCTTGAATAGTAATAAAAAAATGAATGTTGAAAGAAAAGAAATAAGTAAGAGCAGGCAAGAACATGAAGCTAGATTAAATGCTAAGACAAAAAAAAAACCATAAAAGTTACACTTGGAAAGCTAGGCAACAAACTAAATAGTCACTAACTTTGGTAAGATCAAATTAAGGTCTTACATAACAAAACAAGAGAAACCCAGATGCTAATTTGATGCATAAAGATGAAATAACACAAGATTCAAGCGAGAAAGAGAATAAAAATTTACAAAAAAAAAAAAAAAGTGATGCTTTGTTAAAGAGTTGTTAGTAATATCCTTACATGCCCAGCTAAGGAAAACCCTACAGAAATTTCATGGAAACTGAAAGGAAAAACGAGGGATTATGAGGTGAAACAGACAGGAACTGAAACATTCAAAGAAAGAGGACAAAGGAATAAACAAGGGAAGGAAGAGGAAGAGGCAGAGGAAGAGGACGAAAAAAAGAAGAAAATCAAAGAGCTTTATTAAATTTTCTTACTTTGGATTGAATAAAAATGATTAATTTTATTTGTTAGTAAAGCAAGCAATGGCGTGGCAGCGACTATTGTTGGAAAAACATATGTACTTCAAATATGTAAGAATGTTACTCTTAGCTGTCTTAAATTGAAATCTAAATATTAGATTTTTATCTAATTTTATTAGAATATATATTATATAAATACACGAGGATCGGATGAAAAGCGTGTATCTTTAATTTTTTTTTATGTAATTGATATATTATTTTGATATTTTTTAATTTAAATTTTAAATTTTGAACTTTAAATATTAGATATTGAACTTCAACACTGGATCATGAGTTCATGGCCTAAGATCTAATGTTCATAGTTCAGGGTTTAAGTTAAAAAAATTACCAATATGATGTGACAATAACATAAAAAATGATGTTAAAATGACATTAAATAATTGATAAGAGATACAAAATGATATGTTATCTCTTTATGTTATTGAAGAGTATCGCTACCAATTCGTTAAAAAATATTAAATTTTAAAAAATAATTATACAAATATATTAAATTAATTATTTTGTAAATTGAATTTCTAAATATGTTTTGATCTTATAATGAATGGAGAATTCTTTTTTTTTAATATTTAAAATGAAATTAAAACAATTCATATTATAAAGAGTTGAATAATTTATTCAAAACATTATAAGGTTATAACAAATTCTAGGTTAAAATATTTTCCTAATTTTTATACTTTAAATTAGTAAATTGATTTTTATTTTAAGAAATTTATTATTATTTATTCCTTAATAAATATTTTTTTAATATAATTTATAATAATGTTATTTTTTTTGTTAGATATGTGAATTTTTTTTTAATTCTAAAATATCATACAAACAAATTGAATTTTAAAATTTCAAAAAGTAAAGAGAATAAATTTTTAAAAATAAAAATAAAATAATTAAATTTTAAATTGTATGAAAAATAAAAAAAAACTTAAAAAGTATATATTAACATAAATTCAAAATTCATATATAATTGTGCATATTTATGTATAATTTTAAAATTTATTCCATTTAATAATTTTGTATTGAATATATTATTATTGTTGATGTGAAGAAAAATATACATTAATTATATATTATTATGAATGTTGTTTTTATTGCCAATTATTTTCAAATAATTATAGATTGAACATGGTAAGAATTATTCCAAATTTATGATGTAAATGTCTTTTAATGTTGATGTGATGATGACTCTCCCAACATAATAAATTGTGATCACACAGTTTTAAAGAATTATTAGTAAAAAATATCTCATACACAATCAAATAATAAGTAATTAGAAAAGTCATAATTTACACATTTTTAAATTTATAATTTAAAATTAAACTTTGTCGATATATATTTTATAAATAAAATTTAAATAAAAATACTTTCGATAATAATTCAAACTTTTAAAATTTTATTATTATTCAAATAGTAAATAACACATTTTTAAAATTTTTGTAACTTTTTATATTTTAATAGTTTTTAAAATTTATTAAAATAATTTTTTTTTCGAATCAAACAATCTTATGAACCCTATATAGTTTTCAGTGGAAGAAGACGCAAATTGCTTGGAATCCAAAACATAGAAAGAAAATAAATTTAAATTAAGGCATTGAATATGGAAGGCTGGTTGGTCGACTATTGGCCCTGCTTCTGCAGTTTTCTTGATAGTAACCCCTCCTCATCCCCTTTTTCTACGAATTTTAAAGAGATTCTAATTTTTTTCCCATAATTTTTGCAAATTTTAAGGGTTTTATTGAAAATTCTATTAATATTTTAAAGAATAATGATTCAATTTATAAAAATTATAATTGTCAGGGGTTAAGCAAATTATTTTACCTTTTTTTTTATAACTACCAAGATTTTTGGTATATTTAAAGTAATTTAAAAATTTTTTAGTTCGGTTTCAAAAATAAAATAAAATAGATATTTAATTAATTTATATGAAATTATATAAAGGTTGAAAGTGGTTGTTGGATATTGAATTAGGAGGGGAGCCCACAAATTTTGGTTTTTGGTGAACAAGTTGATAAGTGTGCAAGTCAGGAATCAGTCTAATTGATTGTCCAAGTAAAGGGCAACAATGGTGCGATGCGTTTAATTTTCTTATTTTATAATATTTAATTTTATTATTATTACTATTTTTACATTAATTACAAATAAACGCTTTATTCATCTAAAAAGGTTATAAGAATAATTGTTTATAATTACTAAAACATACTGGTTTTTGTCTTCAATGTAAAATATGCCAGTATAGGTGCAAAGTTATTACGGTAATTACCTTGCATACGAATTGTATTATGAATAGAAGGTACAAGTAGATGGAACAAATACCACAATCTTTTCCAGGAAGTCTTGCATCTGTTGGAGTAATTCTGCTTTATCAAAAAAAAAAAAAGTGTTTTCGTTTTCTGTATAATAAACATAAGTTTGTATTCCGACCGGTTTGATCGTTAACAAATTAGGACCTTTGCCGGCTGCCTTCATCAAAGGTGTTTCAGCCTCCTCAGGCTTATAGTGTTCCTAATCAACACCAAATTAGGCATATTTTAATAATAAAACCAGAAGTAAGTATACCATAATAAATTCTAAGATTAAAAAACTATATCAATTGGACTTTTCCATTGATACAAATGAGATAAACTACGACCCTACGAGTTTCCAAAGTGGTTGAACACCAACATATGGCCCCAAAAGCTCCTCCACCACATACAAACATGGGATAACAAACAACGCAATGAACCAAATTCACCACAAACATATAACTCTACTTGCTTCAACGACACAGCCTGCATGATGTGGGCGGGACATCTTTTTCAGTCAGCAACGTCGGCTTCATTAGTGCACATGTCGCCTGCCATTCCATTGAGATAAACTACATGATCAAATAAATTCCAAAATTGAAGCCTTTACGGCATTTTGTTCAATATACCGTACAATGGAAAACAACAGTCGTGATGTACGATGAAATCCTGACCATAGCACATGAAATGAGATATTATTCTAGATAAGGTATCCTTCATTCCAATAGACTTAGAGATAAGAATATGTGATATGAATTACAAGGCACATGAGCAAAATACTGTGAAAAAAGTGTTTGGGGAATGGACTATATATGGCGAGTCATTGTTTTATGAACTAATTGAAACCTGTAATGTAATGTAATGTAACGCAGGTTCTTTATGGGTGTCACTGTACTAATGGTTCACCCACCTAAAGCCTGCATATCGATATTTGTCCATGTTTACAGCAGCTACACAAACTTGAGTGCTCTGCCAAGAATTAGGACAACTAAAAACACATATATTACTTACATTCAAGAAAACACTGATTTCACTAAAAAAACACAAGGCAATGAGGGAGATAGGTAACAAACAAGTTTCAATCCCCATGTCTGAAAATCACCCCTTTTTGGCACAAATTGAGCATAGAATAGTTTCAGTACACAAAGGGTAATGCATGTAAAGATAAAAGGTTAAGGCACTTGAATGGACCTTTTGAAGGAAGGAGACACCCCAAACCCGACCGATTTTGGGTTAAGCATCATATAATAATATTTTCCATAACTTGCATAACAGAGTATCAACATCTTTCCCCATGATCAAATGCCCCCTTCCATACCACTAATTGAAAAATTCGGAGGAAGGAGTGAATCAACTGCTGCAACCAACCACAATACAAGAAACAACCCAGGTGAAATGATACCAAGAAGTGAACAAGCAACTTCGAGTCAATAACCCAACCATCACTATCTAACCAACTACCAATGAACTAACAAAACGAGACTGAATTAGGAGTTGACAAAAGTCTAAACATGAGTGTCTCAGAAATTTTTCCAACCATAATCATTCTTATAGAAGAACTACAATAATCTGTATTAGTATTTGACGATTATTAGAATGACAGCTCCTTCCACTCCAAAGGAAGCAATGTGTAAGAATCAAGATACCTTCCATAAAAGATATATCAGATAACAAAACAATGTTCTAAAAACGGGCACATCAAATTAAAAAGCAAGATTAACCAAATCTATTGGGAATTTGAAATTACTATTTATAACCTTGACAAGATAATATGTTCACAAACATGATTCCTCAGGATCATCATTTAAAAAAGACAAGAACAACCTCCATACATTGCAACAGCTGTTCATGTTTATATAAAACATGCTCATGAACTTCAAACCACAAACCCCCCAGGATATTACAAACAGAAATAGAAAACTTATATTAGTAAGAACACATAAAAAAAGGAATCAAATCATGGACCCAAAGGCAATATACAACTCTTTGAAAAATAAAACAGTAATGCTAGAAACATAGTCTATTTATTGTAGAAAGCCAAAAAGAGCTAAATTTGCTCCAAAGGAAAATATCAGCACTGCATGCAATCCTATGTCATAAAAACTTTAAACCAAGATTGAAACAGATGCATTCTTCACTAAATTTGCAATCTTTCATTTGTAAATTTGTTTAATGAACTTATTGAAACCTTTAATGTAATGTAATGTAACGCAGGTTCTTTATGGGCATAAATGTACTAATGGCTCACCCACCTAAAGCCTGAATATTGATATTTGTCCATGTTTACAGCAGCTACACAGACCTGAGTGCTCTGCCAAGAATTAGGACACCTAAAGAACCCATTAAAATTAGTTCTTCCATTTAACAATCACTTAAACCCTATTACTTGCATTAAAAAAAACATTCTTCACTCAAAGGAAAAGGCAATGAGAGATGGATAACAAATGAGTTTTTTTTTTATAAACACATATCTGAAAATCACCTCTTTTTGGCACAAACTCAAACAAAGGTATAGTTTCAGCATACAAAGGCAAATGCAAGTGAAGATAAAAAGTTAGGGTTTTTGATTGAACCTTTTGAAAGACGGAGATAGCTCAATTGATTTTGTGATTGTAATTTAAAGGTCCATAATTTAGCCTCGACTAGCCCAGTTCTGGATTTGCCAACTTGTACCAAAGTTTCTTAAGGAAATCGAATGCATCTCTTTCCTTCTAAGGTTCTGAAATTTTACAAGTTTATTGACAGACAAATCCCTGAAATGCAACTAGACGGTAAAATCAGACTCAAGTGATAAAAAAATTGCCAAAGATGAAAGTCTCAAGACATGACAAAGTTGAAGAATTTAAAATCACCAGGTTGGATGTTTGGCCAGAATCAATCAACTGACCTTACGAATATCATACTTCTCCAGGGTAATTTGTTCAAAATACCACACAGTGCACAATGAAAAACAACAGTCATCAAGACGCACAATAAAACCTTGCAGATGGAGAATCAAATAAGATATTCCAGATAAGGAGTCTTTCTAAATGACTTAGAGATAAAGAATAAGTAATATAAATTATAAAGCAAATATACTGAGGAAAAAGAGGGTGGGGAGTGGAATAAATGGTAAGACGTTACCCCTAGGCTAGATAAAATTTGATCCTTTGCTTCATTGCTTCATATCCTACAGCCTTGAATCACTATTATTCGAAACCATTTTAGTCCAGTCATGAATTGTATTCTAGGATCTTTTATCTCCAAGGGCAGCAGATTGACCCTGTTATCTCGGAACAATGAGTTAGGAGTTGAGCTTGGAGCTAAAGAAAAAGTGATGAACAAACATAAGCTGTAATTTCTAACCATCTATTAATATAAAGATAAACCAATTGATTCTATTAGGAGAATATAAACATTGGGAAAGGAATCATAGGAATTTGTCCAAGACTGGAATGAAGGAAAGACTTGTGAATCAGGCAGCCGCTCCACCTTGAATTTGTAACATGCATCATAAATTGCATCAGCATCTTTGTCCGTGGTTGAATACTTGAATGCCCTTTTCCATCTTCGTAACTTGATGAAGGAGTCATGACTATCTAACCAGCTACCTCTGAACTAATCAACTACTGAGCGAAACTGAAGTAGGAGTTGACAAAAGTTGAAATATAATAGTTTCAGAAATATATCCAACCATAATCCATTCATTCAATCTTACAGAAGAACCACAATATTCCAAAATCTGTATTACTAGTTGACAATTAATCAGAACAACCAAGAAGCAATGTCTAAGATACCTTTCATTGAAGAAATATCAGATGGCAAAGGAATGTTCAAAAATGGACAAATCATATCAAAATGCAAGATTAACCAAATCTATTGGGAATTGGAACTCACTATCTATAACCTTAACAAGATATAAATGCAAAATAAGCTAAAAATCTGTCTATAGTTTCACATGTCAAGTTCACAAACATGATTCCTCTGGATCATCATCTAAAGAAGACAAAAACTACCTGCATAAGTTCAACGGTTGTTCATGTTTATACCAAACATGCTCATGAACTTCAAACCCAAAAAATCCCCCAGCCTATTACAAACAGAAACAGAAACATTAAATTTATAAGAACACACAAAAAGAGGATCAAACAATGGACCCAAAGGGGATCGAAAAATAAAACAGTAGTGTTAGAAGCATTATAGTTTGTTCATCATAGAAAAGCTAAAAAGAAAAACTCAACTTGCTATAATGAACATAAATCAGAAATCATGCAAACCTATTGTTTTATAGAAACCTGTAATGTAATGTAGGATCTTTATGGAAGTCCATGTACTAATGGCTCGCCCACTTTAAAGCCTGCATATTGATATTTGTCCATATTTACAGCAGCTACATAAGCTTGAGTGTTCTGCCAAGAATTAGGACAACTAAAAAACAAGGCAATCAAAGATAGATAACAAACAAAACAAGTTTCAATTTTTTTAGAACCCCATATCTGAAAAATCATCCCTTTCTGGAAGACACTCGAACATAGAACAAAGACAAACTGCATGTCCAGATAATAATAAAAAGCTAGGGTTTTTGAATGGACATTTTGAAACCCCAGTTGATGATGAGATTGTAAATTTAAGGCCCATAATTTTTCTCCACACTTAGCCCAGTTTTGGAACTGCCACCTTGTATCAAAATTTATTGAGGATCAGATGCATTTTCTTTACCTCTAAGCCTCAAACTCTCCAACCTGGATATGTCCTAGAAATAGTACAAGCTATTGACCCACCAGGCGCCACGCTACTCAAGAATCAGCCAGTCATCATCAACTACAGTAAGAAACTTCAGGAACCAACCCAACCATGAAGTTTTTCAAGGTTTTAAATGGGCTCTTACGTATCCCAAAAATAAGTTTACTTGCTTACAAACAAAATTAAAAGTACAAACTTAACCCTGCGAGACGTATCAGTAACATAACAAACATCAAAAGAAAACCAACGTGGACTTTTACCTTCCACTACAAAGTCCTTTTAAACAAACCTCCCACTGGCTTCGCAGGTTGTGGTTAACACTGTCCAATATTCTTTTTTCTCGTCTTCCACAGTTGCATTTTAGACAATTAGACAGACACAAAGGAAACAGAGAACGAAACTATGGCTTCCATGTCTTTCTCTGCAACTATTCCGTCTCCTCTTATTGATTTTTCCCAAACCAAAAAGAACCCAGTTTTTTCTTCATCATGGCCTTCAATGTCTTTCTCAATTCCTTCCATCAAATCCTCGCTTGGGTCTTCAAAATCAGCCTTTTTCCAAAATGGGTTCTCCTTTCTATCGCTTACAGCTTCTGGGTTTGTCTTTAACTCTAGATCTTCAGGCATTTATGCAAGAGCAGCTACGGATAAAACCCTATACGACTACACAGTAAAGGTACAAGCTTGGGGAATATTACGTTGAACAAAAGTTCCAGTTTTGTTACTGTATTTTGCTAAAGGATATCTCTCTTTTTGAGCAGGATATTGATGGGAAGGATACCCCTCTTAGCAAATTTAAGGGAAAAGTTCTTTTGATTGTTAATGTTGCTTCAAGATGGTATATCATCACAATATTTTCTAGGGCTGCTTTGAGCTTTTGTCTTTTTTTTGTTGGTCTAATTGAAATTTTTTTCATTTTGATTCATAGTGGTTTGACAACATCAAATTACTCTGAGCTTTCCCACATATATGAGAAGTACAAGAATCAAGGTCAGTTAAGCATTCTTGCCTTGATATTTTGTTCCTTAATAATGTCATCATGTTTTTGTAAGATTTGTTGATAAAACTCTATCACAGGATTTGAGATTCTAGCTTTCCCTTGCAATCAATTCGGGGGACAAGAGCCTGGATCAAATCCTGATATTAAAAAATTTGCTTGTACCAGGTTCAAGGCAGAGTTTCCTATATTTGATAAGGTGAGTCAAGCTGCTCTGCTATTTGATTATAGCATTTATGGTAGAGATAAGTTCTTGAAGGACTAAAGGAAGTTTTATGCATCAGGTTGATGTGAATGGACCGAATACGGCTCCCGTTTACCAGTTTCTGAAGTCGAGTGCTGGTGGATTTTTCGGTGACCTGATCAAGTGGAACTTTGAGAAGTTCTTGGTGGATAAAAATGGCAAAGTTGTTGAGAGGTATCCACCAACGACATCGCCTTTCCAAATTGAGGTATGCAAGTTAATCTCATAACACTTGAAGCACTAGGGTTTTGATAACATGAAATCAAGTATGATTTAAGATTCTTTGTCTTAACGCTTGTAATGAAAGATCAATCTTGATACTTATAAAATTTATCATTTGTTTGCTGTTTGACTGCTATATATCTTGAGAAAGAACTGGTGGTTTTTTGGATTTTGGATTGATATCAAACATATTCTTCTACTATATTCGATGCTCTTCTCTTTCCGGGGCATTGAAATGCCGACATTGTATGCAACTCTCTTGTCTGATAGAACATCCAGAACAGTTATTATCTTACCGGTTTCGTCTGGTATCAGATTTGGTGTTGTAATCAAACTCAAAAGCTGCATACCATAATTGAATGCAATTCCTTTGAATTCTCAGAATTGGATTACTGTCAAGTAATACCACTATGTTGGATTTGAAGTGGTTTGTTCTAGTCTCCCCTGTTTGCACCGCTATGTCGAATCCTTTTTCGTACTCGGTGCAATAGATACCGAACATTGACAACGAAAACATGTCTCTTTGTTTTGATTTGGTCGTTTTATTCTTTTGTTATTTTGGCCCTTAATCTCAGAATATGATTCAACGGACTAATTCTTGTTCTTATCATGTGATGGTGTTGCAGAAGGACATTCAGAAGCTCCTCGCGACATGAATCTCGAGGTCACAGTGACATGAACCGCTTCTGCTTGCGATGAAAATAAGTAGATACATAGTACAAGTAGATTTCAGAAAAAGAAGATGGAACGGTGTTTTCGGCTATATGTCTGATATGAACTTTTTTGTTTTCTGTTTTCCATGGTCATGGTCTGCATTATTTGATCAAATTTCCCTTTTCAACAGTTATACAAAGTTGTTTACTTTGCCTCAGCTTTTTCAATATCTTCTCACTTTTGCTTTACACATTTTTTTTTTTTTTTCATAATTTTCCTCTAGGAATGAATGTGGATATGAAAATAGTCTTAAAACCTTATTTCCAAAGTTATGACTTCTTTTATTTTTGGTTTAATTTCACGAGACGTCCTTCTAAATTGGTCTCAAACTTCAATACATTTTGACTAAATCCTCAATGTTAGTGTGGTGTATATCAAGGATTTCTATTTCAAAAATGTAAATACAAGCCTTCTACAGAACTAACCATTTCTTTATGCCTCAGGTTATGGTCCTATGTCAAAAACTAAGTCAATTTTAATGGCTTGTTTCATTATTTATATGTAAATATATATATATTTTTAAAATTACAATTAAATTTAAAATTATTTTATTATTTAAATAAAATTCTACTCCGCTTGATAGAAAAAGATCTCGTACCCAAATCAAAGAACTTATCAAATCGCGGCAAACAATCCACCTAACTTATGGATAGATCTATTCTTAATTTATTCGTATTGAAACAACTTACATTTTACTATTTTATAATATAAGATTCCATTTAGTTATATTTAATCACAAATCTTGATCATAAATATTTCATCACAATTTTTATCTTCAGATTTTGTCTTTTGTCTAAAGAATGCATGAGTCACTTTTTTTAGTGATTGATATGATTGTACTAAGAATTCAAGAGATTCACACGACTCTATCGAGAATTACAAGCTAATATGGTACCTATGTTACCTTTAAATTTACTATATACTATAGATTATGAATTCGAATTTTACCATATGTAAATTTTTCAATTTTTTGTGATCCAAGAATTTAGGTAACTTGTGACTCTTCGGATGGTCATATGAACCTCTAGGTTCTTGGCACAACTATGGGAACAAAGGGCCCTCCATGCCCTATTTAAGGATGGGGACAAAATCTTAATGCTAAAATGGAGGGGATGAGACGATGGTAGGGGAGGTCTGGTGGGGAGGGGAATTTTTATTTTCTTCAATATTAATATAAAATTTAAATTTTTATTATAATTTTTAAAAATATTTATGTATTTATATTTATTTTTTATTTTTTAGAATTAAGATTAAATTGAGAATATTTATAAATTTTGAGAGTTATTTTTTAAAATTATGATTAAATTAATATAATATGTAAAAGTTTAGGGTTAAATATGTTATTGTATCGGTTTTTTAACTGTCACGTCAATTTGTCATTTATAACTTTACAAGAGTAATCAAAATGACCGAACTATATAATATAGGTGCTTAAATTACAAACCTTTTATTTTTAGTGCCTAAAATAAAATTTTTGATAGTTGAATGACTATCTATATAGTTTACCCTTTTAAAACAAATTTGAGTTTTTTTTTTAAATGTTTTAAAAAATAAAAGAATTTGTATAACAATATTTATAAAATCATAACATTGTTAAAAACAATAGCTATTTTATTAAATAGTTTTAATAGTATTTATAAGTGGAATTTTTTCCATAGTTTTTAAACTCTATTTTTGTAACATTATTTAAAAATAATATTTAATATCAGATTTTACTATTTTGAACACTGTAATTTAAAATGTTAACATAACAAATTTTCTTAAGATTTTTTAAATTTATTTCTTTACAGAATTTAACATCAATAAAATATGTTACTCCTTTTTTCAAGTATTGTTTAAAAACATATTTAACTTACTATCTAAAAATGAAATATTAAAGGGTAAACTATTTAAATGGTCACCCAACTATGCTCATGTTCCTATTTTGGTCACCTAACTTTAAAAAATTTCAATTTAGGCACTAATTCTTGAATTTATTCGTATTTTGGTCATGCCGTTATATTGATAAAAGAAAGCCTTTTTCTAACTGGTATAATAACACATTTAGTCCTCAATATTAGATATTCTATCAAATTGATATTAATTCTAAAAAATTCAATAAATTTAACCTTTTTATATTTACAAATTTTATCAATTCGACACTCAAACTTCTTGACCAAAAATTTTTAGCTTTTAAAACAGAGGCATTACACAACTATAAATTTGTAAACTCCAAAAAAGAAAGAAAAAAACTTCTCTCAACAAACCCAATAAATATATGATTTGTAAGATATTTCTTCAAGGTTTAACTTAAATTTTCCGATCACCTCACCTTAATTGTTTTTATGAATCAGATTGAAAGCAACTATCATACTTGATTTGAGGCAAAGTTGCGAAAATTTTCATCCATATAAACATTAGAGGTTTGAATCCTTTTAGACTAAATAAAATAAAGGAAACCCCGATTTTGTTTTGGTGTTAACAGTAAGTAAACCATCAACAGGAGGTTTAAATTGAATCCATCCATGGCTTCTGCTGCTATCATCCAGGTGTTGCCTCAGCCTTACAAACAGGGCAAGCATTTTTTTTTGCAGCAGCCACTACTTTATACATTGGGTGTGAAAATTGTGTCCACTGCTTTATTAAAAAAGTTATATAGTACTATAACACTACTGAACAAGTGTCCTTGACATTCAAATGTAGTCTTTGATAATTGATTCGATAATCAATAACCTGCTTGTTGAAGTTTCGAAAATTTATCAGCAAAGTAATTAGCTCGAAAAATAACTCGTTAGTTGATCGAATTTTTTTTTTAGGTTTTATAAATTTATAGATGTAGAATTTCTTTGTTTTAAAAGTTAAAAATGTTGGTTAGAAAATTTGTAAATGTGAAGGGTGAAATTTATTGAATTATTTAGAATTAGGATCAAATTGATAAAATATGTAAGTATTGAGGACTAAATGTGTTATTATACTAGTTAGAAAAAGAATTCTCATTATCGATTTAATGGCGAGTGACCAAAATAGGAATGAATTCAAACATTAGTGCTTAAATTAAAAAAATTAAAATTAGATGACCAAAACAAGAATGCGAGCACAATTAAGTGACCATTTATACAATTTACCTAAATTAAAAATAATAATAATAAACTTAAAAAATTCAACAAAATAGATTTTGTTTACCATGAATTTTTTTTTCAACAATCATTATAAATTTTAATTATATTTTTTTCACAAAATGATTAAAATTATCCATAAATACTGTTAAAATATTATTTTGATATTATAATTATACAATACTTAAAACTACCCATAAGTTCTAATCATTAATTTTTCGATTAAAACATTACGTAGTTATATATAATTTGATGCCTTAAAGATTTTACATGCGGATACATAACTTTTCATTTCTTTTAGGCGATCTTGTTTCTTCTTCTTTTATATATATATATATATATATATATATATATATATATATATATTATAAGACAGTGATCAAACTTTAATTTTGGGATTTAATTTGTGTACCTTATTTTTAACATAATTAGATCATTATACTTTTATAATGTCAAATATTGTTAATTATTTTAATCAAAATATTGGCGTTAAATTTTTTTAGGAACACTATTCCAACAAGAAAAAAATATTTTACCACAACGGGCTCGAATAAATATTTTTAAGAAAAAAATCAATATAAACATTTTTAATATTATTTTTATTGTTATATAATTATCAAGTAAATTTTTTAATTTCAAAATGTTACGCTAGTAAATTTAATAGAAGAATTTTAATAGTAATAAGAATTAGCTTGAGAATCATACTAATAAAATATAAAAGGAAGCTGAAAAAGAAACTGAAAATTGAGAGAAAATAATAAAAGTTTGGTTAATTTTAAAAGAAGGAAACTTTAGTATTATTAATAAGGATAATATTTTAGTATAATTTCAATAATTATTGAATTTATTGATAAAAGATTGGAATATTTCTGATACTGTTTTGTGTTCATTTTAAAAAAAAAAAATTATAATCGCCTTTGTTATTTATTTACTATAAAAAAATATTAAGTTTTTTTATCATAAAAAAATAATGAATCGGCGGATACACCAAATTTTGATGAAAGAAGGGGAAATAATTTGATTTCCAATGTAGTTTAAATGAACACACAAGTGTAGTCGGTTCTGGAAAGGTTCGATAGTCATCACTCAGTCATTGCATCGCTCATTGTTGTTTAATAAATAAAATAATCAAAACTCCTCAAAGGTTTAATTCATGATTTGGCCCTTAAAGTATATTTATTTTTTTATTTTGATATTTAAAATTTTTTTGTTTCAATTTGATACTTAAAGTATCAATTATTTTTTAATTTGGTATCTAAAGTATGTTTTTCGTAGATTTTTTAGTTCATTTTTAATAAATATTAAAAAAATCAATTGATAGCCAATCATAAAATGCCATATTATGTAAAATAATAAATATTTTTATTTTATTAAATGTATATATAGATTAAAAATATGAAAATAAAAATAAAAATATAAAAAATTTAGAAATATATATAAAATCTAGAAAAATATAAATTATGAAAAAATATTTTTTATAAAATTATAAATACGTTTTTAATTTTTTAAAAGATTTTTATTTTTTATATATTATTTTTATTTTTTAAAATTTATAATTATATATTAAACTTTACTATGAAAAAAAGGTTACGTGGCAGGTCAACCCCGACCAATGATCGGTCAACGGTTAGTCAAAATTAATAAATTTTTTTATATTTAAATATTTAATATTATAATTTTCTATTTTTTAATTTAAATTTTAATATTTTTATTTTATATAAATCTAATTGTCATGTTGGCCAAAAAAATTACTAGGCACTTTTCCTTAGGCCAAAGTCCCCTAATAGATTTTTGGTAACCCTGTTACAAAATGGACCAAAAATACCAAAATCGGAAAATGGTAGTACTTCAGGGGCTAAATTATGAATTAAGCCATCCTCAAAGCACCCTCCACAATTGCATCCCTGTTTTCCGTTCTCTTTTTTCACTCAATCAACCCAAAATAAAAGAACCAAAATCCACACTCTTTTAATCCAAATCCCATCTGTTTTCTTCTTTTAGTATTTCCAGTTGGATAATTTTCTTGGAAAATCATGTTTCTTTCTGTTTATGTTCTTTATCAATATATATAGATCGTAGTATACTGTTATTTATTATTAATAGATTCTTTTACACTTGATAAAAATCTCAGCTTCATACATCAATTCGAAGCCATTTTTGTATTCAACATCAGCAGCATGTGCGCAAGAAACTCTATCTACACTAATCCCAAACCCTGCAAACACCTAGCTGATTACAAGCTCAGGCATGGCTTCAATACTTATGATTCCATCCGAAATTGCCTCAAGACCACCCCTAATGGAAGAACTAGAGTTGCTAAACACACCACTAAAATACCCAGATGTAGATTCTGTGATAGATATCAAGGAAGACTTTACTTTTGTTTGATGTGCTCTTCACTATGGTGTCCAACCCACATTCTTTTACATACCCAATCTGAGAAAGGCCATGAGATAGTTATTGACATGGACAGATCAGAGCTTTATTGTTGTTTGTGTTGTGATCAGGTCTACGATCCTGATTTTGACAAAGTTGTTGTGTGTAACCAAGTCAAGGACTTGCCTGGAGGTAGTAAAAGTAAAACCAATGGTTTTGAGGCATGTGGTGAGAGATCAAGCAAGAGAAAGAGATTACATTCTGGTATAGGATTAGATTTGAAGAAATCAAAACTGTTGGTTTCAATGAGAGATCGGAGAGCAAAATCATGTTATCCATTGGGATTGAGGGGATTGAACAATCTGGGGAGTACTTGTTTTATGAACTCTGTGTTGCAGGCTTTGCTTCATGCTCCTCCTTTGAGGAATTACTTTCTGAATGATCGACACAACAGTGTGCAATGCAGGAAAAGATCTGGTGAAAAGCTCTGCTTGCTCTGTGACATTGATGCTATTTCTTCAGCTATGTTTTCCGGTGATCGAACCCCTTATACTCCTGCCCACTTTCTTTATAGGTCTGAAAATAAATTTGTGCCTTAGTTCAATGCTTGTTTGAGTTACTGATTTTGGTATTTGACTTGCATTATTTGAATGGTATACTGTGGTGCTTTAGGTTGTTTTAGGTTGTTTTAGGTTGTTTTAGGTTGTTTTACTTGAGATCTGTTGTCTGGAATAAGTATTGTGTGAAAGGAAATGGGTTTAAACTAAAAGTTCGGTTCGATGTTGGTCGGATTCTCCATTTTCAGGGTTGTAAAGACTAGTTAGTCTCAAAAATTAACTTCTTTATATTACAAAATGAAAATGACAAGTTGTTTTGGTTTGTTTTGTCCTCCCTTTCCTTGGTTTCTAAATGCCTAAGGATGGATAATGCTTTACTGATGGATTATGTTGTTTTTTATTGAAGCTGGTGGCAGCATTCATCGAATCTAGCTAGTTATGAGGAGCAGGATGCTCATGAGTTCTTCATTTCAGTTTTAGATGGGATTCATGAGAAGGAAAGCAAAATACGAAACTCCGGCAAAGGTAATAAGATGCTGAGACCATGTTTGCTTGCTTCAATTTCATGTCCTATGTACAATTACATTGTCGAAAGGTAGTAATGGTTCTCTATCTCATATGCTACTAATCGATAGCCATAAATAAAGTTGTAGAGGACGCCTGGCCTAGATGCAGAATATGAAATTTGATTAATTGTCAGTGGTAGTTCGGGATTTTGATGTCGACATGCATATGTTGAAGAGGCTGGAAACAATTAGAACTGACCTGTAGACATGCATATATTAACAAACCGATGATCTGGACATAATCTGGGTTTGAAATGCAGTTCTATTTTACTCATGATGTTGTTTTTCTTTTACACAGATGATGGAGACTGCCAATGTATTGCTCATAGGGCATTCTCTGGGTTGTTGAGATCTGATGTGACATGTATCTCCTGCGGATTTACTTCCACAACTTACGATCCTTGTGTTGATATTTCACTCAACATGGACACGAGTAATTTGTCTTCATCCAATGCTAACAAACCCATTAAACCTGATGAGAAGACAAGTGCGTCTACTCTTTCGGGTTGTCTGAATTTGTTTACAAGAGCTGAGAGGTTAGGTTCTGATCAAAAACTTCATTGTCAAAATTGTCAAGAATTACGTGACTCGTCAAAGCAACTGTCTATTAGAAGACTCCCATTGGTGCTGTGTTTACATATAAAGAGAGTCGAGCACTCTTTAGTCAGAAAAATATCGAGGAAAATCAATCAGTATATGCAGTTCCCTTTCTCATTGGACATGACTCCATATTTGTCATCCTCCATTGTTAGAAGCAAGTTCGGGAATAGAATATTCACTTTCGAATATGACAACTCCAATAGTTCTGCAGCATATGAGATTTTTGCTGTGATTGCTCATTCGGGGATGCTGGAGTCAGGACATTACGTGACTTATCTGCGACTAAAGAACCAGTGGTACAAATGCGATGATGCTTGGATATCTGAGGTTGATGAAGGAATAGTGAGAGCTTCACAGTGTTATATGTTGTTCTACGTTCAGAAGCTGCTTTACAATGAAGCGAATGAGGATTCAAGTTTCGTGCGTATTTCCCCGCGTAGAGATCCATTTGAATCTACTGCCGGTTGTTCCTAGTGCAACAAACTCATGCAAGCAAGGCCAGCTAAAGATAATTCAAGCAACAATTTTCTTGGTTGAAACATTCTTCTGGTATCAAACCAGTCTGAGGTACAAATATCAGAAACCTGATCATCAGATACAAATATTTATATATCCAAATAGCAAATTCTATGGCTACCAGGTATTCCTAACAGTTATTGGCCAAAAGGGGAAGTAAAAAATCAAACCAATTTTCAAGTTGGGATCCCCAAAACCTCTCTACAAGATCCAAGCTCTGAATTTTTTTTTGACTGCAGTGCAGGCAGTCGTGTAAAGAATAAACAGTTAACATCATTGTATTGTATGCTCCTTGTGTGCTACAAAATTACTGAAAGGGTCTGTTTTTTGTTAATGGTTTGTGCCTTTTCTGTCATCAACTGTGGTTCATCCACGTCTAAAAGTGGTAATTGTTGGTGGTAATCTTTTATATTGGCTTTAATATATATTATAACTTATTATTTGTATCATCAAAAGTTGCACGCGTCTGCCTTTTTGACAAGTCAAGATAAATGACTACGGGAATACACTAATTTGACATTGTTTCTGTATGAGCTTTCCTATTTGTGTAATTAGAACGAAACTAGAAATTTATTTCAAGAGAAGTTAAAATTGATTTATAATTTAAAAATAAAAAGGTTTAAATATTTTTTATTGTATTAATTTATTATTTTAAAATATTTACAAGGATTAAATTAAAAATTTATTATTTTGATGGAATCAAAATGTAATTTTATCATTATATTAACATATAATTTCAAAACTAAAAAAGTAAACTAAAATGAAAATTTACCATTTTGATCGTTGCTTTGTGGCTTTATGGGATATTTGATCTTTTTTTATTGACCTTAGTGCCTGCCATAAATTGAAAGTTCATTTCAAAAAAAAAAAAAAAATTGCAAGGGAAAGATAAAATGACCAGCTGAAAGCGAGCAGAAAAAGATGATGCCTTGAAAACCTGCATTCTTAGCTAAATCATTGACAATGAAATTATAATCTATATGAATATGAGAAATATCGACAATTTAATCTCTGGGTTGAATTTGTATTGAAAAGGAATATAATTTTCCTTTGCTTGATTATCAAGACTTGGGCTTTTGACATGAAATTACCATCAAATACCAACCACTCAACCAAATAGTATATGATTATAGTAAAGGTCAAGCTTTCTAGACAAAATTACCAGTAACTTTGCTTAGAGTACAACACTGACCACACAAAACCTGTGGTATTTCATCTGAAACTCTGGACAAAGCTGCAATGGGTACTCAAAAATATGTGTGCAAAAGGTAGGAGGTACAATAAAAGCACAATTATCAGATATGATATGAGGTCTTCTGCACTTTGATGCACATTCTTTTCTTTTTTTTTTTTTCTATTAAAACCACTTTCAGTGAACAGGATTTATTTAATGTGCCAACTTCTTCAGGTGTTGAAATAGTTTCTGTTTAATCCATTGCCTGTCATTAGGCAAAAAAGCTTGAATCCTGTGATCATAGCTGCAAGCCATAAAATAATAATGGTAAAACCAATTATCCCACCAAATAAATAATAAGAACATGGATGCTAGCAACAAACATTAGGTAAAAGGGACTTTGCAAAGCCATTGGTTGTAAACTGTTTAGCTTCCCATGGAAGGCAGAGAAACCACATGGTTCCACCTATTCAAACAATCCAATAATCTGTTGCAAGATGTTGTCTCCCATATATGTAATGATACTCATTACCCCATGACTGTTGGACCATTCTCAGTATCAAAGTTATACATAGACTTTCCCATCAGCCATATTAATTTCCTTGGATGTAGGACCATGTTACCCAGACTCTTCATTCTTTCTCTTAAGTTTCCATGATTAACACCTCTATCCGGGACATATTTGGGAATGGGTATAGAGATATGGTCCTCCCCAAAAAAGAACTTAAATAACAAAACTTATTCACAAACATATTTGAGTTTCACCAGAAGGAAATAGTCCACTTACAAACTCAAAACACAGTTATTCCTTGGGGTTCAGGTTTTACGTGACATATTCACGCCGTTGATTAACAGTTATTATGATGGACACATGACTACTGAGCATGCAATATAACATAAAATGCATGAGAATGATGCATTATAAAAAAAAAAAGGAAACAGTGGAGGAAAAGAGAGGCATACACAAGGGCGCTCATATCCGCAAGGCCATCAATAAAATTGTAAAGATCAGCAATGTCGTAAGTGATGTTTCCTGTAGCTGGATTTAGATCCTTAAGTTTCCTTTCATATAGTCCACATATCCCTGCACATGCCAAATAGCATAAACTGTCAAACTTGTCAAATCTTTAAACAATGAGAAGGAAAAAATAGTATAGATTCAATCCGGAGACTTGTGTTGGAACCACTCAAATTCATTCAACCAAATCATCCTCTTAACACAATATGGAAAACATAAATAGTTTAGGACATACATTCTATAGAATGAAAAACATATGATATGCAAAAGGTACAGTCCACTGCCTGCAGAACACAGGCAGTAGGAACTTAAATCCGAATCTCACACAGGCAATCCAGTCAGTAGAATCATCACATACACTAGTAGGCCAAAACAACAAAAACCAAGAAAAATATACGCAAAAACATACCATCCATAGCTTGACTGATGGAATCATAATCCATAAATGTTCTGGTTGCTCTGCTCTGTGAAGTTTGCATCAAAATAATGGTGTGCCTGTTTGCCTAAATTTCACGCACAAAAACAAAAGGAGGAGATATATATACACCGCCGACCATATTGATCAAATAAAAATGATTACTATGAAAGTAGAATTGAGCACCATTTACACGCCGGAAAGAATGAATTAATCAACAAGTAATTTCTACAAACAAAATCGTAAATCGTGTAGTAATAGGAAAATAGTTGCGATTCGGCTGGTTTTGTATCGAAAAGAAAATTTTAACGAAACCCTAGTTTGTTGAGGAAAGAACTTGAAATTGAACAAAAAGGGAAAAATAAAATAAATGAAATTTAAAAGCAAAATTAGTAGAATTAAAGGAAAATAAAAGGAGGAATTACCATGTCTGGTTGTTGGAGTGGAACCGAAAGAAGAATGTAAGAGAATGTGCTGCTACCGTTGAGCTAACCAAAGATGGAAGTCATGGAAAACCGAATATCAGAACGACACAAAATAACAAACAAACAAAAACAAAATTAAAGGGTAAACTAACAAAATGGTCACTTTTTTCAGTTCAGGTTACATTTTATTCACTTATATTATGTTTTAGTCATTTATGTACTGAATCGTTAATTGTCTTTAATGATAAGATAAGTGGTACGTTAAATCATCATTTCAATAAAAACTTTAGGTTAATTTAGATAATCGGTCCCCATATTTTTTTATTTTGAGTAATTTAATTTTTTTTATATTTTTTAATTTTTTTATTTTTCATTCTCTTCTGCTTTTTCTCTGTTTTTCTCCATTCTCTATTTATTTTAATGTAATTTTTTTATATTTTTCTCCCTTCTATAATTAACGACTCAGTAACTAAAATATTATAATGCGATAATATAAGTGACTAAAATGTAATATTTTAAATATAAATGACTAAAATATAATCTAAGGTAAACAAAAGTGAAGATTTTGATAGTTTACCCAAAATTAAATTAAGAGGAAATTGTGGTTCTGCCACGTCTTTAGAATGGTCAACAATGACTGAAATATAATGGCCGCCATTTAACCATGTTACTATTTTGGGTAAATTACATCTATAGTCACCCTAAAATAGGGTTTATTCTATTTTAATCACCCTATTTTTTTTTTCAATTTAATCATTTTAATTAAGATAATTATTTGAACTAGTCACTGTCATTAAAATTTTTGTTAATCCACTAACGGATTGCTAACATAATACTTTTTTCTTTTACTTTTGACTCAAGTTAGAAACCTCTCTATAATTAGTCAAAAAAAACTTTTATTTATTTATTTGCAACATGATGAATTATTATTTTTTATCTCTTTATTTTTCTTTTCTATTCTCTCTTTTTCAATATCCTCGTCACCGCCCAACACCACTAACACCATTTAACATCTTCAATCTATTAGTGGATTAACAAAATTATTAACGGTAATGATTAATTCAAACAATTATCTTAATCAAAGTGACTAATTTAAAAAACAATTTTAGAGTGACCAAAATAATAAAAATTTTATTTTAAAATGACCATAGATGTAGTTTACCTATTATTTTTTAATTAAAATATACCATAAATTTCTATAATATTTACAAATTTAAAAATTACTCTATTTACTTTTATTAAACTAATAATTTATACTTTTATTAAATTAATAAGCTAATAAAATAAAAGAAGAATTATCATTGTAAAACATTTAAGAAATAATATATTTTTACTATTTATCGAAATTTTATATCTAGATTAAATTAATTAGTTAATCGGGTTGGGTTGGGTTGTATTATTTTATACTTGAATATTTAATTTTATATTTTACTTAAGTTGGGTTATTTATTGAAATTAATCAATTTTATTGTTTTATATTTAATTATTTAATTTTATATTTTAATTAATTAATTAATTGAGCTATTTTATATTTGAGTTGATCTATAAATGAGTAATTGAATATTACGATGATTTTATCGAATTATTCAATTTAAATATCATACATTGAAAATCGATCAAATAAATTATTTAAGCCGAATAACAAAATAAATAAAAACAAAAAATGAATTATTTCAATTTATTAGATCCGATTTTCTTGATTTATTTGATTTAACCGATATTTTGTACCCAACCACCTATATATATATGAAAGGTTTCGTGTCGTTCTTCTTTGATTTGTATTTCTTTAAGCAATTATTTTAATTTAGTTAGGCTTTTTTATCCTTTCTTTAAAAAAAAAAATTGGTGAAATGAAATAAGGTGATAGTTAGACCGAATTTTTGAAAAATATCGCTTTTAAAAAAAATTACTTGATTAGATCATATTTTTAAAAAATAATAGGATTAGGTCGAAATAATCAAAACACTCTCAGTTAGAAATATTTTTTCTTTTTTTAAGATTAGGATTTTGTGAATTTTAAGATTTTATATTTAGAATTTTTTAGGATTTTGAGTTTTTTTATTATATATTTTTCAAGTTTATTATATATTCTTTAGTCTTTTTATAAATTTTTGAGATGTAAAGTTAATAATTATTTAATTCGAAATTTACAAGTATCGTATTTGCACCAATCGTATATTTGAATTATTCGAATTGTAAAATTCAATTTGATTCATAATCGAAATTCGAACTACTTGATTTGATTAAATCTTAGTTTGTAATTTTTTTCGATTTTTTTGAATGTAATTGAGTTTCAATCAGTTTTTTTAGGGGAGGTTGAAGTTGAAAAGATTTCAATTGATTTAAATCAAATTACATTAAATATAATAATAAAAATCTTACCATTTATAATTGATTGTGTGCTTACTATCCAAACGAATTAAAGATTGTGCCATTGTCAATTTTGAAAAACACAAAATAAATTGTAATAGGAAAAATAATTTACGAAAATCTTAAGACAATTTTAATAATAAAAAAAGGAGAGTTGAGAGAGAAATAAAATTTAATTGAAAATTTAAAAGAGAATTAAGAGAAATTTAAGAATATGAGAGAGAGAATTAAGATTGAACTGAAAAAAAAAATAAAATGGGGGGTTTATATAGAAATTAAAAAGTGACGTTGGGTGGGGGCAGGGGGGACCATTGGTTCCCATAGTTAGTGACCAGCCATTGCTATCCAATAGTTATTTAATTAGTTGTTAAAAAAGTAGTCATCGGAGGAAAATACTTTCAATTGAAAGCATGTTCAGCTGATGTGGTAAAAAGCACATTCAGCTAAAAACTTTATTTTTAATACACTAAAACTGCTTCCAGCTGAATTTTTTTTAGTTATTTTGACATTGTTCCACCATTTTTCAAAAATCGATTTAATCCAATAAATATTTAAAAAAATTGATACTTTTAGAGTGAATTTGAATAGGCGATACGTTTATTTGCGGTTAGTGTAAAAACAGCAATGATAGTGAGATTAAATACTATAACGATACTATAGCGTGAGACAAAAAATAGACTAAACACACCGCACTGTACCTAACTGTCGCCCCAAACTCACCCTTAGTCGTGAAAGTTAACATTGGCTAATTACTTAATTTATCCACGCACTTCATGGCGCGTAGATTGAAAAGATAAAAATTAAAAAGATATAAGCATTGTTACTGGCAGGCGGCAAATTTGCATATCTTAAATTCAAAAAGAGGAAAACCCTAATTGGGATGCGATTGTGAAAGGGGGAGAAAGGATGGGTCATAATAGTCGGAACAATGAGGAGAAAAGCCATCATCAAGCAGCTGATAATTTGGTGAATTTGTTCACCAAAGCAAACCATGATCTTCTCGTTGTTCAGTACAGGCTCGAGAAGGAGTTTCAACAAATTTATCCTGATAATGTAATCCCTAATTTCTTTAACTTTCATTTCCATATCTCTTGGTTTTGCATTATATGGGGTAACTAATAGAAGACAATAATTCTTTTTTTTTTTCAAAACTCAATTGAAGCTTTATTGAGTGTTGATTGCAGGCGAACCCTATGAAGTTGGTGTCTCGAATAAAGAAGATCCAGGAAGAATTATCGAGCTTGACCGAGCAGTGCCGTGAGCTCTTATCGGCCAAACAGGTTTTATTTTTTTCTTCTAATCTAAGGAATCTCAGTTTTGAAGTTGAGAGGTAGGCATTTTACTCGGTTGATTCGATCGGTTACTAATTTTAATAACAAATAACTGAGCAATTAAAACCATCTTAGGCCTTGTTTGATTGACAAAATCAACTGAGAATTAATATTTAATTTTTTACACATCATAATCTAAAATAAAACAATTTGATAGAATTTTTTCTATAAAAAGTTGTAGAAAATAATAAGTAGATAAGCTTAAATATAATATTTTCAATTAATTAGTTTTATTTTATTTATTTTAATATTTTATTATTCTATAAAAACTTTACTGCTAAAATTTGATTTTTGTTTAGAAAAAGTTGAGATGTTTAAAAATTAAGGATAAAAGGTAGAATGTATTCTTTTATAATTTAAGATATATATTTATCAAATAACCTAATTATATTCATTAATTAATTTTAAGTAATATATCAAACAATTTTATAACTTAAATTCAGTTTTTAAATTTTCAATACTTAAATTTTCAGTACTTAATTTTCTGCATGGGTCGAGCTAACCAAATAGGTCGATTAATTGGTTCTAGCTGACTTATGCTCTCCCCGATGAGAGCATGTTTATATTGTAAATTGAGCTTTGTTTAATAATTGATTTCATTTTTCAGGATTTGATTGATAAGGCTAGAACAATTCTGGTTGGGAACAGAAATTTACTCCAGCGTATGCAAGCATCAACAGGCACGTCCCTCACCAGTGATTCTGATGATCCGGCACTCACCAATTTCAACCAGGTTTTCATGCTTTTCAATTCCATTGCTAATGATTAATGCACCTGTTGTTAAGGGTTGCCTATTTTCCAAGTGGTGTCTAAAGTGGTTGCACCACTTGCCAGCAAGCAACCAAGATTAAACTAATGCTTAACATTAGACACCCATGCTTAGATGTTCCATGGGTAGTTTCAATTTTCTTGATAAAGCCTACATGAATTGTATCTTGTTGGTGTGTTAAGCCCTTCATATCTGAATTCTTGCACACTTGAACCGTAATTGGAAGAAAGTTTTTTCACCACTTTGATATTTTGCATCATGCAGATCATTGATGAGTGGACAGATCAAGTCAGATCAAGAATAGGTATGTTTGTTGCTTTGCTTTACCCAATTATGGCAGATACCATAGGAAATGTTCTTTCATTAGGGAAAAAGGCAGGGTATATAAAACAATATACGAATATATAATTGGTTCACTTTGTTGGTGCTTTGAAACTGTCCTGAGTGAACACTTGCATTCTCAATTATGACTTCAGCTAAGCGCCCTTTAAGATTTGGCATCCTGCATCCGGATGGTACAGGTTTACTCGGATCTAAAAGATTCAAATGCAGGGACTTTTTCGCTTATTATAGTATTTTCTGTTGTCCCAATACTTGCTTATAGACATATTTTTGGCAGCTAATCCACCATCTAAGGTCATTAACCTTTGTATTTTTATGTGGGGGGGGGGGATAGCATGTATGGAATTCCATGAGCTAGTTTGATTACATCTCTGTTCTTAGAATACTTACGGATTAAGATTTCAGGCCAAAGGTTTATTCCCTGTTATAGCTGGAGCTTAAATTTTTATCTATTGTTAGGAGTTGGTTAAGTTTCCTGAACCTAACCCAATGTGGGAATAATTTTGAGTTGCACTCTTGCTTTGATAAGAAAATGGTTTTGCAGGTGTTCAAGCAATTGATACATCTGCATCAATGGTTTTATTTAAAACACTTTTTACACTGTTGGTTCAGGAGATCAAATGCAGGAATCAGAGCCTGAGGATATCAACAAATTACTTTTCTCAGCCATTGTTCAAAGCAACTGAGCAAACTTTGATCTCCAAGGATGATGATGAGTTGGTGTTGAAAGATTGGCACATATATTGTAAGAGACATATGTCAGTTTGGTATGTTTGTAATGTGTATGCGTCTTGTTCTTTTAAATTAAATAATTAAAGAAGTCTTAAAAGAAATAAATGATTAAGTTGGGTGATTTAATAAGATTTTTTGGATGCAGATTTAATTGTGTTTATTTTATATAAATTTTGTCACCCACAGCATGAGTGTGACGTAATCCAATAATAATAATTCATATAAAAAATTAAAACGGTGTTATATTTGTATTATGTTTATATTATTTTTCGTAAGTTTAAATATGAAAAAAATCTTCATAATATAATAAAAAATCAATTGAGCCTTAATCGAAAGTTAGAAATCAATTAAACTTTTGAAATATAATTTTTTTTGTTGAAATTCTTGACAAGTTATTAAGTGATTACATAATAATTGATGTAGCAGTCAATGTGGAGAAATGATGATGTAGTAGTTGACATGACATTTGACTTCAAAAAAAATGTTTACTTCAAGTGTTTAATTACTTTAGAAGAATTTAATTTATTTTTTAATTATTTAAGAAAATATATTAGAATATTATAAAAGTTTAGAAAACTATAAAAATTATAGAAAAACTATAAAAATAATTAAATAATACTAAAATTTTATAAAGATTTAGGAAAATTTTGTGACTTTTTTTTGTTTTCTTTCTCGAGAGATTAACTGCTACATGCTTTGCATTCAATGCTTGGAAAATAGTTTGTGGTTATGATTCATAATCAATAACCACGTTGAAGCAAACATTTGTTAAGTCATCGCCATCGCCATCGCCACCATCCTCTTCTTCATCAATCTATTCTTTTTACACATCATATAATATCTATCATTTCAATTTGCACAAACGACAAAATTTGAGACCTTTCCTCCACCTTAACAATTTGTTTTTTAACTATATAGTAAACATAATCCACGTCAAGATAAGAAAGAATTGACGCTCCGACCACATGATGCACCATGTCTCGATAAGAAAAATTTATTGTTCCGACAATGCGACGCATGACGTTTTGATGAGCCGAACGCGATTTCACAACATAGCGATGTATTCTCCACTTAACCGAGTTTTTTCTCCTAGTTAAACTCTATTAAAAAATTTCGGTTTAACTTTGATTATTTTAGAGATGTTTTAGTCATATTTTCACATGAAATTTAGCTTATAAATAGGTTTTTAGCAATCCTAAATAATTTAGAATAACAACAAAATTAAGAGAGAGTTTGTGAGAATTTTAGAAAAATTTTGTATTTCGAATTCAGAGTTTGTTTGTTTCTCCATTTTGTACTCCCCTTTCGATTTTTGCCATTTTTAATGAAGTTTTCTTTTCCCATGATTTTTTATTCTTTTCAAAATAATTTTTTAATATAGATATTTATATTCAATTTTCTCGATTTTCATTCGTATTCGTTACATAATTTGAATTTGACCCAACGCTGTGTAATTTTAAATAATATTTCAACGCCCATAGTTTTTTCTAGTATCATGATATTATTTTTTGTAAAGAAAATGTTGAACCATAGTTTTTTAGGATTTATCCCGACTATGTATAATATTGGCGAGTGTATGAACACGTACAAAAACATCCCATCAAACATTCTCCTATTTCATTCTCCAAGTACCAATCAACGAAAGTTACTTCTTATATTCTTATTTATAGCCCGTCTTGGCTTCTATCTTCTAAAAGTTTCTGCCCTGCTGCTTTGCTTAACATGGAAAATCACCAATACAACATAGCTTCTTCTTCATCTGCAACCCCAACCATGTTCGTTCAGGCAGATGCAAACACCTTCAGAGACTTGGTCCAGAAGCTCACTGGTTTCACCGGCAAGCTCCCCGGAAGGCTCTCCTCAACAGCTCCACGCCGTCCACCTTTCAAGCTCCAAGAACGTAGGCAACATGCCATGAGAAAGCTCGAGATCAAGCTCGGTACTCTCACAACCTGTCCCACCAACTCATCACCTACTCAGTCCTGCTCTCCGGGCCAAGTTCACCGGCTCGACTCTCCGAGTCCCAGTCCAGTGACTCCATTGTCGTTTGGTACCATATCACTGTCGTCTCCGGTGGTTTCAGTTTGGGAGGAGGAAAAGGCAATTGCAGAGAAGGGATTTTACTTGCACCCATCACCATTAAATACTCCTAGAGGAAGCCAACCACCGGAGCTCTTAACACTTTTTCCACTTACTTCACATAGGCAAGATAAACGAGAATAGGGTTGCTGAATTGTTCCAAAAAAGGGTAAATTTTGCAAGTAAGAAAATAAAAAAATTCTGGGGTTTTACATTATTTGATGGTTAAAACTTAAAACTTAAAAAATCTGTCATTGCTGTTTTTGTGTATTGTTCTTCAAGATAGATATCATGGTTTCTTGAATGTTTTTTTTTTAACTTAATTTAATTTCTTTTATATTATTTATAATTTTTTACTGATAAATTTAGTAACATTTTTAATTTAATTTAATAAATTAATATAAAGTATTATCTAAATATTAATTTAGTAAAAAAATTAATAATTACAATATATAAATATAAATAGTATTTAAATATTAATTAAGTAAAAAATAAATATAAATAATTATAATATTTAATACAAATTAAACATTTAATTTTTTTTTTAAATTTTGGTGATTAAGATTATCTCAAATTTAAAACTATTTAATTAAAAATAAGGTCGGACTTATTTTGAACATATATATTTTATATAAATATCATGATCCCTTATCAACAATTCTGATTTTGCCCCTGACTGGACTTCATTGTCGATGCAATCTAATTGCGACGAGTTAACATACTTTTATCAACAATCAGTTAAGGTAGTGCATCTGTAGTGGTTTTTTGGTACTACTAGTTTCGCGGCCATTATCGTTTATATGTCTCCCCCATTAAACTTTTAATAGACATAACATGCAATCGTTCAGTCAAAGTCTTTTAATAGAAGAACAAAGGGAACGAGGCATTTCGAATACCATTTTCACTTTGATTATTTTTTGGTTTGGTGTTTTATGTTGTTTGTAATTAAATTTCGTTGCTAAGTGAGTTGCGCTGTTATTCTAGTTTATTACCCTCACTTACTACTTTATAAATTGTAGTAATGGAATTACCATTTTTTTCTCACTATAACTAAAATTCGTAACATGAATTAATCGAAAATAAACTCAATTAAAAAATTATTTATTTACAAAATAAATAATATAATATTATAATTTCAAACAACCTCAATCTTACACTTCCAACTAAACATCATTCATATTTGATATAAAATTACCAAATGTGGTGTTACCCAATATTTGGCAATAATGAAGGAGGTACAATCATTTAAGACTAACTTATGGGCAAATTTTTTTCCCATTTATGGTTTTAAATTTTGTAAAATAAGAAATTTGGCAATTTTAACATCATTAATGCAAGAAAATAAGGGTGGTGAAATAGTAGAAGAGTGGCCCATTTAAACATAAAGCTTTCAAGAAACACATAAAATCATGTCTGCCAACATATGCAATTGATTAATAATTAATAACAAACAGTATACGTCCTAATTATTTTAAGATGATGGAACATATTGCCTGACTCGACAAAAACAACAGTAACCAACTTCATCACTTTATTTTATTTTACCCCATCCTCTTTCCACTCAACTCTTCTAGATATACTTGGAATTTTCTACCATAGCGTATAATAATTTGTGAGAATTGAGTTTTAGTTTAATTAATATCGGTATTATTATTAGTGCATGAGAGTATTAGTTCGAGTGCGTTGAAGCATATTATTCCCCTATTTAAAAGTTAGGGAGAGATTATGAATTGTTTTAAATATTATATAAAAAAAACAGATATGATAATAACTTATAATTAAATTAATGTTAAAAATAATTTATTTATTTATATTTATATTTATATAATTTTAATAGATTAAATAATTCATACTATACAAAATTTAACATATTCGTTTTATATATTATTTTGTATAAATGCTTCATATAATATTTTAGGGTATTTTTACTTTTTTTTGTATGATATTTATATCTGGTTAAATGAATTTTTTTTTTATTTTAACTCAACTAAATTTTTTTTAAAACATTTACTTTAAATTATTTGGTTGATTCCTTGGGATTAATAAGGAGAACATACAAAGGAAGAAGTGGTGGTGCTGGTAGAGGTCGGTTCACCTTGTCTAGTCGGAGAGTAGAGAAAGAGGGGAGATAGTATAGGTGGTTGTTGGGAAGTAAATTGGGAGAGTGTTGACAAGTGAGCTGGAGAGTCAATCCCTTTTTTATCATATTGGGGGCTATTTATAGGCAAGGTCTTGTGTTGGCTAGCATTAATGTGGCAAACCTGAAATCATGTTATCATTATGGGACTCGTGGGACAGATGTCTCCCATGGGACGATGATGCCTGTGATGGGATGTATTCTGTCATTCCTCCTGATTTGAGATACAAAGCAATTGAACTCATCTAATGTTTGGTAATAAAAAGGATCATGTTCCTAATAGAAGCCCAAGCGTTTGGAGGAGCAGGTGGTGGCTACATTTTGGGGAGCAAGTAGTTAGCCATCTTGAATAATTATCTCCCACATGCTTAGGTGACTGAACCGGGAAGTAAGACTTCTGGTGACCTCCCAATTTGTAGCAAATGGAGTGTGTTTCTTAAGTAACTTTCTATTCTACCAATTGTCCCCCAATTGGTGGGGGGGTATAACAAGCCTTAGCTTGATTAACCTTTGTTACTATTACGACATTTAAGAGACCTTAGTTCAAACATATTTAAGCACATATTATCTTGTAATATAAGGGTTAGGGGGTTATGAGTATTAGTAAGAATTGTATAAAAAAACTAAATTTTTTTATTTTTGTGAAACTAAAGTATCCTCCATATTCGTTTTACAATCCATTAAAATTCATCCTTCCAAGATTTATGATAATTTTTTTCAAACTCTTTGTAATCCTAAAATTTATAATTTTATCATAGCTTATTAAACAAAATTTCTAATTTCATGTGTCTAACATTATCAAATCTCTCTCTCTCTCTCTCTCTTTCAAATGAGTTGGATTAAAAAGTCAAGAAGTACATCACAATATCTGGTAGATTACATGAAACATCCATGATTAATTAATTACTCAAAATCAAAGGGAGAGAGTAGATGCGTAGCTAGGGGGGCTGGCAGGGGCCCCAACCCCCCTAAAATGAAAAATTATTATTTAGGCCCTTTAAAATTTTTAAAAATTTTAAATTAGTAAAGGAAAAGTTGCACTTTGCCCCCCCAAATTATAAAAATTCGATTTAATTCTTTAAAAATTATAAAGATATAGACTATAAAAAGTTAAAATTTCATTCGACCTTTCCTAAAAAATTGTTCTGGATTCGCTTCTAAGAGAGAGTTAGGGTTACGCAAATATTCTTTGAAATTAGTAATTTAATTAGAAAGGAAATTTTTATCATTTCCTCTCCTTATGATAAGTCTTTGAAATTTGTTCATATAGTGGATTTGAGCATACTTGGGACTGGCGAGAGCATTTCCTCCACTTCTAGACTTCTTTTATTTTTTTCACAAAAAAAAGAAGAAGATAAATTTTCAATGTTAAAATAATTCAACCAACTTCAATAATGTACAGTTCTGATCATATTTATTTTTTCCGACTCATAAATTGGAAAATAATACATTTCAACGCATTTGAAAATGTGCTTTCCTGTATTAAAAATAATACTTATGCCAATTAAACAATTTATAGTTTTAGATGGATATTGGAAAATATAAAATGAATACTTTTTAACATTGAAAATTCAAAGAGACACATAAGAAATAAACCTTGTTTTGGGAATCAGTTTTGAATATTTATACCAAGGTTTGACTTATAAAACTTGATCATCCATCATTGATAAAAAAGTATAAAAAAAAAAAGGTCCAAAAAACAGGAAAAGAGAACAGTCTTATGAATAATACTGGTTTATCTTTTACGTATGTCATGGAAGAAAGAAGAAATTTGTAGGAAAGTAGCTTTCGCTTTTACAGAATGGCACCTGATGTGTTGATAGGAGCGTTTTCATTTGCCACGTGGACTCTGTGTCTATTTCATGAAAGTATTTTTCAATTATATTTTTAAAATTTTAAAATAATTTTTTAATAAATATAATGAGAATTTTGAGAATTTCAAGAAATTTGACAAACTTTTTTTAAATTTAATAACATTATTTATTTTCTAAATTATAATTAAAATATTGTATTCCATATTCAATGTAGAATATCACTTTACTTTACGTAATTAATACAGAATAGAATTATTCAAAATATTAATTAAGAAATTAATTAAAATATATAAATTATTTTGATACTTTAAATATAATGCTAACAAAAATTCCTAATAATTATTAAAGTGTTTGTGTAAATTATAAAAAAATTGATATATTCATTTTTATTCTCTTAATAGTTAATAATTGATTATAATAATTCATAAATAATATGTAATTAATATAACTATATTATATCAAAAGTGCTATTTATAAAGTTTTATATATGAATTATGAAATTATTTATTATATAAACAGTTAAAAATGAACTATTTAAAACTAAAATAATACTTTTTTTTTACTTTTTTAATTAATGGAACCATAATAATTTAAATATAAAATAATTCAACATAAAGCTTAACATTTTTATTTATTTTTACATAAATTCAGCTAATAAAACTCTTTTGATAGATAGAAAATTCTTAGAAGGATAATCTTTTTATTAAGTAAATTTATATAACTAAATATTTTAGTCGATTTAAAATTTTCTCTAAACTCGTATTTATATATATATAAATATAATATTTATACAATATTAGGGTAGAGGTCAGGGTTAGAGTGGAGATTACACGATTTTAACCCGTGTTATATCTAATAAGACGTTTAACATAAAAATAATCAAAATTTTAATGCTATTGTTTGCAATTTTTTATTGGAAAATTATTAAAAAAATAATTATTTTCATGAAGTAAGTTATATTATCTATACATATACTTAAACACTTGGTTGAGTTGATATTACAAATCAACCGAGTACTATTTCAGTTAGAAAATTATTAAAAAATTATTTATTTTATAAAGTAAATTATATTGTTATGAAAGTGTGTTTTATATTTAGTATGTTTAAAATTATTAACATTTTAATCCCACACCATATCTACAATTATATATTATCATGCTGTTGCCATGGTCACACCTGTCCTGGCAGAAATGAATAATGCATAATTCCAAGATTCGGTGCCTCGCATTTTGTTGTTTAAACGATTAGGTCTCTATTTGAAGCATTTAAAATGTTCAATTAGGTCCAAGCCTCTAATTAATTTTGTTACTTTATTTAGACTAAAACAAGTTATATTTGCTAAGTATGATAAAATGTTATGACCTTCGTTCATGATGGTGCTTTCTTTTCTTTTTCTTTGAATTATAAAAATAGTTAATTTCAGTTTTAGTCCCTTTATTATACTTAAATTTGAAAATTAATCTTTAAACTTCATTATAGATTCTTATTATAATATTAATTATAAATTAAAAGAAAAATATATTTTTATAATTTCAGTATAGATTCTTATTATATCTGTTCTTTCTAATATAATGCCTAGAACTAAATCTTTAAATAGGAGGATAAAATGCTTCAACGCGTTTGAACTCATATTCTCTTACATTAACAAAAATATCGTTATCAATCAAACTAAGACTCAATCGGTTATAATTTAAAAAAAAAAACAGTCCTCATACTTTAATTTAAAACGCATTTTTAACTTAAAATTTTGTTAAATTGAATTAAATTTTGTAGATTGGAGGACTTTATCCCCTGCTCCTCATAAAGAAAATGCTAAATTCGACAAAAACTGGTCAGCCCATTTCAACCCAAAAGCCACCTAAATGGGTCAAATCCCCAAATTGAATGTTCAGTTAAATAATCAAAACTCAAAAGCCAGATTTCCCTTTTTTATTTTAATTATTTTTTGGGTAAACTACACTTGTAGTGACCCAACTGTTGATGAATTTCTCTTTTGTCATCGAACTATGAAAAGTTACAAAATAAGTACTTAACTGTTTGATTTTTTTCTTTTTGGTCACCAACAGTTAAATGTCTACGGGACAATTTATAAAATTGGCATAATATTAACTTTAACCCTCAACATTTATATATTGTGCCAATTTAGTCTTAATTCTAAAAAAAATAACCTTCAACATTTAAGCATTTAAACATTTAGTCACTTGAAAAGCTAAAAAAACAAATTTCTCAACTAAATTTAATCAGAATTATACCAAAAATAGAAACACCTAAAACTCTAAGATAATAATTTTCATTTTTTCTTATTCTTTTAAAATTAACCCTCAAAATCACACACACACAAAAAATACAAAAAATATTGAATAATATTGAGGGCTAATTTTTTTAAAAATCAAGATTAAATTGATACAATGTATAAATATTAATTTTTTTTAGAATCAAGATTAAATTGATACAATGTATAATTATTGAAGTTTAAAATTGCTATCATACAAATTTTAAAAGCTGCCAAATTATCTTTCTGTTAGCCATTTAACTTAACGGGTATTTAATTAATAATTATTCCAACATGGAGTTGCCCGATTTGGGTCTGACTTCAGAGAGTGTTGTGAGTACAAATCACGAAACTTGTGGACGAACTGAACTGGAGCTAGCCCATCACAAACCCAATAAGCGTGGGACTTGTTTTTCCAAAGCAGATAGAGAGAGGGTCTAATTCTACTTTTACTCTCTATATTCTTTGTGCACTTACAATTTAGTCATTTTACTTTTAATTTCAATAATTTTAATCCTTCTAATCTTTTGATTTAATCATTAAATTAAATTAAATAAAAAATTAAATATTTTCATTAAATGGGATTATTTTGATATTTTTTAAAATAAAAAAATTATTCATATGTCAAATATTACACACATGAAAGGTTAAATAAGCAAATAAAAAAAATGATTCGACAGTTGTAAAATTTACAATTTTGAACCTAGAACTTTAAAGTTTTTCAATGCTCTTTCAAAGAAGTAGAGTGAAAGTTGAGATTTATTTATTTATTTCACATAATTTTAAATTGACTAGGCAAGCTAATTTTTTAATTTTAAAAATGTCACATAATCTTATTTTTAATAACCACATAATCCAATTTTTTTAAAGAAATTTATGAATTGGACTTTAATCGTTAAATCAAAAGGGTAAAGAGATCAAATTCTTGAAATTAAAAACAGAGAGACTAAATTTCAAATATGAAAAAATGCATGGACATATAGAAAATTAGCCCAACAGGAACAGCAGGAACAAAGCATTTCCTCGGAATCTACTAGCTAAATCCTATATCTGTGGCTACAATAATACCCATTAGATGTCCTCACTTTCACCTTCCTTTTTGCCTCTTAGCTAGCTCATTATCTTTTTCATTCAAAGTAACCGAATTTTGTTTCTTATTCGTGATAACGACTACTTCCATGGATTAAATTGCATTTGTTTTAACTTCTTTCTCTTCACCTGGTTAAAAATCTTTTCAAAAATGCAAAACCCTTCTGCGGTTACCCAAGAATCTGGCCCTGCTGCCTTCGATCTCGTCACTCAATTGGGTCACTTAGCATTCAACAAGAGCTTTCGCAGCTCAAACACTGTTGGGTTTTGTTCATTTAAGCCAAATCACGTGTATTTTTCAGGCTTCAGAGACTCAATTTCTCAGAAAAAGCGCAGAGTTGCTGCTGCTGCTTCACTCAGTTTGGGTGCTCGAAACAGCGTTTCTTCGAGCGTTAGGAGAATCCTGAATGATTTTAACAGAGCAATTAAGTTTCACTGTGATAGAATCCCAATTGGGTTTGCTTCTATTCGGGTTGGTTCTGAGGATAACAATGGAGTGAGAGATGGTGGTGGTGGCGTTCTTGAGGTTGAAGGTTTGCCTTTGAATGGTGTCGAAACTGAGACCCCCAAAAAAGTTCTGATTTTGATGAGTGATACTGGTGGGGGTCATAGAGCCTCTGCTGAAGCTATTAAGGCTGCTTTTAACGAGGAATTTGGGGATGAGTATCAGGTCAGTTTCCTTTTGTTTGGATGCTAAGAAAATGCAGGCATTGGGAAAATTTTACAAATTAAGAACAGTCAATTCTTTTATCACTACTTGCAGTGTTTTGTATTGGTTTGAGAACTGACTGTACTACATAAAACAAGGAGGCATATGCCAATTTTAGACTTGGCAAGTGGTAAAATAATTAGTGGACGCGTTTTTACCTTTGCTCTATATGTTAAGAGTAGCATATTGCAGGTGTTTGTTACAGATTTGTGGTCGGATCATACGCCCTGGCCATTTAATCAATTACCAAAAAGCTATAACTTCTTGGTCAAACATGGATCATTGTGGAGGTTAACCTATTATGGAACTGCTCCTCGGGTGATTTATCAGTCAAATTTTGCTGCAACTTCAACATTCATAGCTAGGTAAGAATCCATGACAATTATGCTGTGATTTGCACCAAATCACCATTCAACATGTTTCTATTGATGACTGTTTCAATCCTGTTGATCGAACATGCTTGTGAATGAAATTGAATATTATTATGTCAGCCTCACAAAAAATTAGTTATACGATTTCCTGCTCCATTCCTCTAATCTGTGGCTTTCTGTTTTTCAATATTCTTATGATAGAGAGGTCGCCAAAGGGTTGATGAAATACCAGCCTGACATTATTATTAGTGTACATCCTCTGATGCAACATGTTCCACTTCGTATTCTGAAGTCAAAGGGTCTACTGAAGAAGATAGTCTTTACGACAGTGGTCACCGATTTAAGCACTTGCCACCCAACATGGTTGGTTCTGCATCTTAGTTTTCATATTTCAAAATTCACTTATCCTTGGTGTAATTTTGGTAATGTTTATTCTTGTTTTAGGTTTCATAAGCTTGTAACAAGATGCTATTGCCCATCAGCTGAAGTAGCAAAAAGGGCATTGAAAGCTGGACTTCAACCATCCCAAATTAAGGTTTATGGCCTTCCAATACGACCTTCTTTTGTGAAGCCTGTTCGGCCAAAGGTTGGTTTACCTTTCAAACTAATGAGCTTTTATATTCTCATTTGTCTACAACAATTTTATTATATTAAAACTATTGTCTCAAACTATTGCACACACGGAAAGAAGTCTTGTTGCAACAAGCTTATTGTATATTCAGATTTTGCAGTTTTTCTTGTTCTTTTTGCTGGTTTCCATTAGATCACTTGTTTTGTTTCATGTCCTATTGCAATTTTGTTCGGCTTTGTTATCTCTGTAGATATCTCTTTTCATCTTTTGTTGTATATTGGATCAAATGATACTGACAATTTTGATACTTGGACAATGTAGATTGAGCTGAGGAGAGAATTAGGTATGGATGAGGATCTCCCTGCTGTTTTGTTGATGGGAGGAGGGGAAGGAATGGGTCCCATCGAGGCTACTGCTCGTGCACTTGAACATGCATTATATGATGAGAATCTTGGGGAGCCATTAGGTCAAATCCTTGTCATTTGTGGCCACAACAAAAGGCTTGCTAGCAAATTGCTTTCAATTGATTGGAAAATTCCTGTTCAGGTATAGACTTTTCTTCAAAGTTTTAATTGTAACTTTGCACGGCTAAGCCTTCTACGTATATATCCTATCCAGATGCCTTTTTCAAGAACCATGAGGAGACTTGTGATAAACATATTCTAAACTGTAAAAAAATATCTATACCATATCTCCATGTGAATTAAGCATGCCAAACCGTGTTATCATCATTGCGATTTAAGGAAAAGTTTTATTTGGCAACTGGTTTTTCTGAAATTGCACAATCTTATAGGTCAAGGGATTTGTCACCAAAATGGAGGAATGCATGGGTTCTTGCGACTGCATTATTACAAAGGTAACTTTCTAGTGACAGATAGTATGTGGATGCATGTAATAAGTTTTTTTTTCTTAATTCTGAACGGCTCTTGCTTCAATAGGCAGGCCCGGGGACTATCGCTGAGGCTATGATACGAGGTCTTCCTATAGTTCTGAATGGTTTCATTGCTGGGCAGGTAAGTTTTCTCTTTCTCTTTTTCACTCTTATCTGTGATTGCTTTTGGGAGGGAGTTTGAGGTATCTTCCTTAGGTAGATTTGTTTTATAGTTATCATGTTGACTATATTTCATTTGTCTAAATATTGTACTTCTGTTCATAGTCTGGCCTAATTTGAGTTTCCCTAATTTGTCAAACATAATAAATTAATAAGTTGACCACATTATATATAGCTGAACTAGGCTGAAACATGTTGAAATATAGATGGTCTTACAATTTATAAAGTTCATGCACCCTATGGATTTCACCTATCAGCTGCAAGTAAACTAGAGAAAGAGGGAAGTATAAGCAAATAAAAGTACACAAAACATGGCTTGTAGGTACTTTCCCCTGTATATTCTAGAATGCCATATATATACATGTATGTGTATATATGATTATATGCCATACCTTATTATTGTGTTAGCTGGTCATGCCTTATTATGGTCATGATATAAGTTGTATATAAGCAACTTTGCTTCCTCCTAGATATCTATTCCTATCAGGATTGGCAAATTACCGAAGTTGAAACTATGTTTTACTGGTACAATTTACCAGGCTATTTTGCTTATAACCTCAATATGAGTGGTGCAAAAGAATCTTGTAATGGGGTTTTTAACTCTTTCCAAATAAGTTAAAAATCATGGTTCCGATGTTACAGGAAGTTGGCAATGTTCCATTTGTGGTGGAAAATGGATGTGGGAAATTTTCAAAGTCACCAAAAGAGATAGCCAATATCGTAAGCCAGTGGTTTGGTCCCAAAGCAGATGAGCTCAAGTCCATGTCTGAAAATGCTTTAAGGCTGGCTAGGCCTGAGGCAGTATTCAAGATTGTCCATGATCTCCATCAGCTGGTCAGACAGAGAAATTTTGTACCCCAATTTTCTTGTACAAGTTAGGTCCACTAGAAAAACTAAACAAAGAAATAGTTTTTCTAATGATTTTCCCCTTTTTGATTGCAGTATCAGTTACCTTGTTTTCTTATTTCATTAGTTTGCTATGGTAATCTGAGAAAATAACATTTTTCTGAATTTCCAAAGAGAACCTTGTAGAAGGGAAGGAATGAAGTCCCCATTGCATGAGATATTATCTCAAACAAATGAAAATAAAAAATTGTGAGCTGGATAATCTTTGTATCAATATTAATAGGATTAATACCATAAAAAAAATTCTCATTCTAAATTGATGTTTAAAATTCAAAATGTTTTAATTAAGTATCAATATTGTATCAATCAAAATTTTCTATCAGTTTACTCAACAATTTAGGGTTTATATGTCAACTCAAAATTAGCTTGTGGCATATTTTGAATAGGTGAATTGAATTATAAATATGTATCTACTACATCATCAATATAGATTTGACAAGTTAAAACAAAATAATCTCTTTTTTTTATTAAATTTTTTGGCTATTGTTTATTTTTTTTAAATACATTAAAATCAAATTATTCATGTAGAAAGTACAAACATGTTTATAATTTGATCTATGTATTTTAAATATATTTCACATCAGATTTGAATTAACATTCAATAACTAAATTGACGGCTAGACTGATGAAATGATTTGATTAATATAAAATTGAAACTTTTAAGACTCAATTAGAATATTTTAAAATTTAGGGTAAACTATAAAAATAATCATTTATGTTTGGTTAAATTTACGTTTTGGTCATCATGTTTCAATAGTTATGATTTGGTTACTAACATTATTAATTTGTAACATTTTTATCACTGTGTTGGTACTCGATCTTAAAAGTGTAACGGAAATCACACGTGTCCCATCAAATGCTGATGTGGCTTCCATGTTATTGCCACCTAATTTAAATATATATTTTTTATTTGTAACCTATTTTTCTTTTTTCTTATCTTGATGCATATATATTTGTAACCTATTTAAATTAGGTGACAAAAGAGTAGATCTTATTGGGCCTAAGTTGATTCTTCATTGTCCTTAATTTGTGTGTTTTAGCACATGGTGTGTGGAAGGTAAGATGCAGTTCCTTTTTCACTTCCTAATGGAATTTCTGCTTTGAAGATTATTAGACGAAAGAAAACACAACCTGAGTTACCTATTTGGTTTTGGTAGCTTTAACTCATTGGGGGGTTTTTCTAACACATGCATTAGACTGGTCTCATTCTTACTAGGTTGATTTTTCGATCGAGTTAAGTCGAATTAAGTCAAAAAAATTTGAGTTAGTTGAGTTGATGAATCCTATTTTAGTAACCAAACTCAATTTAAAATTTTTTGAATCGAGTTAAAAAATTTTGAGTCAAGTCGAGTCGAGTTAACCTATCATTATAGTAAATAATAATATGTAATTACACTTATTATATATGTGACGTCTATATTTTCCAACAATCTCCCACTTGGACCACATATATATACTAATTACTCTATAATTACATGTCATTATATAACCTTATGAGCTCAAAATTTTACTATCATATCCAAAAAGTATTCCGAACAATCTTGTCCATTAATTATGTTAACATAGAACCAAGCGACTTTCATTACATATGTCGTAACTAAATCCATTCATGATCACGTATATTAACACAACCAAATGACATAGATCAATTATGGATGTGTAGCATGGAAATTACATGCAATATGATCTAAACATGTCTATTTCCAACTAGTCCTCCTTAGTGAGATCAAACCTTACCAAAATCAAAGTGTGAATAAGTCAAATAAATTTTATTTCTGCAGAAAATAAACTTAATATATTTAAACTGAAATAATTGAAAATATGTCTATAACATAAAAATATTTAAAAATACAAACTCCCACTAAAATTAAATATCCTTTAAATGACATTAAAGTCTATATGTTTTGACTTTGATGTGCTCCTGTTGCTATTGGAATAAAAGACTGTAATTTATTTTCATAATTTGCACCTTAGTGACAAAATCTTGTATCGATATTCCTAGCTTAAATGGCTTAAATGAACTGGAAATGTCACAAGCTTTTTGATGTCAAGATATTTATGACTTGTGTTTCTCACTGCTTGCTCGAGTTTGCTTCTTGGTCGTTGATGGTGATGATTGCGTTACTTCGGTTTAGTTAATAAATCAACAGAAAAAAAAAAATTATGTTTGCGATTTAAGACTATGGGGTGAAGTTGGATGTGATCTTAAATGTGCATAAATCCCGGTCTATTTTGTCGGATAATCCATTAGTAGTATCTAATCTTTTAAATTCTTATCGTGCAGGCAAACGGCGGGCAGGAACTGAGCCATGCTTTATTTTTGAGACTATGGGGTGAAGTTGGAAGTGATCTTTAAATGTTTGCTTGGCCAAATGTAACTAAATGCACGAGTTTTAACTCATCTACCGCTCTGACATCAGCCTAAGGTCATAAATGCAGGTTTAAATAGAGTAAATGCATGGGGCATGGCAACCTTTGGCTAGTTGACTATTGATCACCTCTTACAACAAATGTATCAGTAAATGTAGATCAGCGTTAACTATAGAGCAAAGGCCAGAGTAGAACTAGTTATGCAGTTTATGCTAGACAATCAGGGCCTCAATGGAGATGAAGGTTACTGTCTCTTGCCCAACACCAAATCGTTGCACTCTTCTCATTCTTGTTTTGTTCTCTTTTGCTGCCTCGCCTTTGCATGCTAGCCTCTCGTTCAACTTCTATGCAAGTTCATGTCCTACTGCTGAGCTCATTGTCAGCAACATGGTCAGATCAGCTTCCTCTTCTGATCCGACCATTCCCGGGAAACTACTGCGCCTCTTGTTCCACGACTGTTTCGTGGAGGTCAGTTCCAATATTGGGTTAAATGCCTCTTATCACCATGAAAGTTGCATCTTGCATGATATCTTCTTGGATAATATTTGACTATCCTTGCCAAAGTCGTGATTATGATTGTATTAGTTTGCCTGTCATGTTCAGGGTTGTGATGCATCAGTACTGTTACAAGGAAATGGAACTGAGAGAAGTGATCCAGCAAATACCTCTCTTGGAGGATTTTCCGTTATCGATTCGGCTAAAAGGGTGCTCGAAATCTTCTGTCCAGAGACCGTTTCTTGTGCTGATATTGTTGCCTTGGCTGCTAGAGATGCAGTTGTTACAGTAAAATCTCTAATCCTCATCTTCATTTTACTCTGCCATATCTGCTTGCAAATGCAATCTTCAGTTGAGGGACTAAATATAGTAGTGGTTTTCGAACAGGCAGGTGGACCTGCATTCGAGATTCCAACAGGAAGGAGAGATGGGAGAATATCCAATGCTGCAAATGTTAGATCCAATATTGTAGATACAAGTTTTACCATGATTGAAATGATAAGGCTCTTCAATTCTAAAGGCTTGTCTTTAGATGACCTTGTTACTCTATCAGGTATTTCATTCAAGACCCCTTTTGATTGTCATTAGCACACTAAACCAGAAGTTGCTTTAATGGCTTGCTTTTACAGGTGCTCATACTATAGGAGTAGCTCATTGTAATGCATTCAGTGATCGATTTCAAATGGACTCCAAGGGAAATCTCACCTTGATTGACACATCCTTAGACAATACCTATGCAAAAGAGCTCATGAAAAAGTGTCAATCGGGTTCAAGCGCGTCTAAAACCGTAAACAATGATCCCGAAACATCCTTTGCGTTTGATAATCAGTATTACATCAATCTATTGGGTCACAAGGGGTTATTTCAATCAGACTCGGTTCTTGTAGAGGATGAAAGAACCAGTGCAAGAGTAGAAGCATTTGCAAATGACCAAGAAACCTTTTTCCGGAGTTGGAGGGACTCATTCTTGAAGCTCACTACCATTGGAGTGAAAACAGATGATGAAGGGGAAATCCGACAGTCTTGTTCATTTGCTAATTAGGTGCAGATGTATCCTATATATATAGACATACATATTACATATGATACTAATAGTGCAGACTTAGGTATTAATAGTGTAGACTAAGTTGTCCAAATAAAGGCTCTTGAGCTTGTAATAATGTCTATATTACATCTGATATATAGTCTTTGACGTTGTCCTCTAGCTTGTATATTTTTGGAGAAATCTAATGGACCTAGTTGGATGATGAAATAGATAAGGATTAAGCTGCAATTTTGCTATCATTATATAAATGAATGTTAAAATTTGCTTTTCTTAAAAATATGGCTAGAAATTTGATTGAATTTTTCAGATTTTGTCACTAATTTTAATTTTTTAATTAAAATTTTTCACATGCATTTTGTTATGGCAGGACTTGAAATCTAGATTGGATGTCAATTAGGATTCAAAAGTTGGCAAATTTTGATGATTTAAAACAAAATTATATAAAGAACTTTTAAATATTTTATTCTAATGGTTAACAATAAATTATTTTTAAAAAAATTTAAATTCATAAATTAATAAAAATTTTAAGTAAATTCTACCACAAATCACTTTATAATAATATTATTCCTATTTTTATCGCTTTAAAATTTTTTTAACATTTTAATCACTACGTTAAAAAAATTTGTTGGAACGCAACCATTAAACTTTAATGGATTGTTTTTTTTTTTTTTTTTTTACTTTTCTTCTTCCACCACCCAACCCTTGCTTCACCTCCCAACTCCTCCTTATATTTCCACTCGGACACTCTCTGCTAACCTTTGGGAATTTCAACCTCTTTACCCACTTCCCCTTACGCGTAAAGTGCCTCCCAAGCTTCGCCTTCACCATTTTCAAGATAAGGCTTTTTATGTACTGATGCTGATCATCGTCTTCCTTACGTTGCCATTCGCTTTCTTTCTTATCAGTAAGCATCAAATAGAAAGTGCTTTGTTGTTTTTTAAGTTTCAAGCTTTTTTGTGTTTTAAGTTTTCGGCGGATGTTTTGGTTAAAAAAATAGTTTTTAATTATAGAAAAAGTTTAAAAAATAGTTTGGTTTATGATATTTAGGGTAATAAATATTTTTTTATATTTTTCTCGACTTTTAACTAAATAATTTTTTCTGTTATCATCATACATCGATTTACATTGAATGTAGACTTAAACAACACGAACCAACATAAAACAAAAAACGATTTAATTACTTTCAATAAGAAAGTAATAATCTCAATAGAAATTGATAAAAATTATAATTCTCAAAAAATAAATTTATTCTTAGAAAATAAATTCTCACTACTTTATGGCAGAATAATAATATATAAAACTTGTATGTAAAACTTATGTTTATAGCTATACCAATGTCATTTATGTATAGGGAGAGATAGAAGAATCCTTGATGGATAGATATAATGTTTATGTGAGGTAGATTGGACCTCTCATGTATTGAGTCTAATTATATGTATTTCATAAACTTTTGATCCATTGCTTTATAATTTAATCTAACCCAATATTTATTTTTTATTCCCAAAATAAATATTATTTATTTTATTAATTAAATTAATTTTTTAATTAATTAATTTTCTCAACTCATTTTTAATTTCATTAATGTCATGACAACTTTATATATATTTAATTTTCATATTCAATGGATTCATAATGATAAAAACTAATTTCATTTGAGAACTTTAATTAATTCCATTTTAGAACTTTAATTATTTAATTATAATTAATTAAATAATAATTTGAAAACCTTAAATTAATTCTATAAGTCACTTTTATACTGAGTGAGAAAACTCATTTCTCTAACTTCGTTATTTTAATTCATTTTCATTTATTCAATTCTACACACAATTTATTTTTAGTTTTAATGAGTTAACGAAAGGATCGATTGAACATGTATAATTAGGGTTCAAATGATTTATAATGAAATTTTATCTTTTCACCTATTAAAATTTATTTAGTCACGAAATCATTTCACTATAATATCTACCCAAAATATATTATCAGCTATATAGGTTTATGAGGCATAATGCAGCATCAGTTAAAAGAAATTAACATAGTTTTTTTAAGCCCTGTATCCCCATCAAGCTATAGAAGCTCGCGTAATAGGTTGATGGAAGAGATTTTAAAATGTGGAACAAAAAAATTCAGCATCAGCAAGTGTTGGATCACCATCAAAACTAAGGATTTTGAATGATTTTACACATGAAATTTTGATTTTGATTTGATTCAATTTTCACAAATCATTAATAAGCACCATCTTACATTGATATATTGCATACACAAATAATTATATTAATCCGATATAAAAATAAATGTTTGTATCCATTTCTTTAAACGTGTCCAAATGAATCAAAATCAAAGTTTCGTGTATATAATTGAATTAAATCAAAATTCATGTATTAAATTATACATTAGACCAAAATTCATGTATAAATTTGATATTTATCCCAATTAAAATTTTATAACCTAAAATTTAATGGTTTAATTTGATGAAATTAAAAATTTGTGACCTAAATTAAAGTTGATGATAAATTGAATGAGTTACCATGTAAATTACCTTATCAATTTTGTTAAAATAACATCAACAAGATAGTGAAGAGCGTATATACAGCAGGATTAATTCATACCGTAATTATTGGCTAGCGCAAGGCTTAAAGGTAAATGAGTTTGTGCATTTTTCTTTTGTCAAAACTCGAAGTAAAAATGTCGATTAGGGCCAGAAATCTTGACGGTAACAAACGATTATATGAATTAAGACCTTTTATCTCTTCATCCTTATTTTTTCATCTCTTTGGATATTAACTGCTTGAGGAACAGGTTACAGTTAGAAGAAAATAGTTACCCATGTATGAGGCGGCCCTTGAACTCACTCATCCAGAGCTCTGCTTACGCGTTTTACAAGGTTTTGACGACCCATTGTCACGCTCTCAAGTTGGGGACTCTTGCCGATGTTTACACTGCCAACAAAATCTTAAACGCCTATACGAGATGCAAAGAGTTGCATATCGCTCGCAAGCTGTTCGACGAAATTCCGCACAGAGACACAGTTTCTTGGAACACGATGATTGCTGGGTTTGTAAATTGTGGGAATTTAGAGACAGCATGCAAAATTCTAAAAAACATGAGAAGATGTGGTTTTGATTTTGATGGCTATTCCTTTGGGAGTTTCCTTAAGGGCGTGGCTTCCGCTTATAGACTTGAAGTTGGCCAACAGCTACATTCTATGGTTATTAAGATGGGTTATGAGGAAAATGTATATGCAGGGAGTGCTCTTTTGGATATGTATGCCAAGTGTGAGAAAGTTGAAGATGCTTATACGGTTTTCGAATACTTACCCGAACCTAATTCCGTCTCATGGAATGCTTTGATTGCTGGGTTTTCAAAAGTGGGTGATCGTAGCACTGCATTTTGGCTTTTACATTGTATGGAGAAGGAGGGAGTAAGGGCTGAGGATGGCACATTTGCTCCGCTTCTTACATTGCTCGATGATATTGAGTTTTATAAGCTGACAATTCAAATTCATGGCAAGATTGTAAAACATGGGCTTGCATTTGATAATACTGTATGCAATGCGATGATAACATCATATTCAGAGTGCGGTTCAATCAGAGATGCCAGAAAAGTGTTTGATGGTGTAGTTGGCATGCGTGATTTAGTAACCTGGAATTCCATGCTAGCTGCTTACTTGGTTCATGAGGAAGAAGAACTGGGCTTTCAACTTTTTCTGGATATGCAAAGGTTGGGGTTCGAACCAGATATATATACTTACACTAGTATCCTTAGTGCTTGTTTTGAAAAAGCACACAAAAGTCATGGACAATCCTTGCATGCCGTAGTTATTAAAAGGGGATTGGAGTACTTGGTGCCTATTTCCAATGCACTAATAGCAATGTACCTTAAGTCGAATAATACTTCCATGGGAGAAGCTTTAAAATTATTCGAGTCCATGGAATTGAAGGATCGTGTCTCTTGGAACTCCATTTTGACTGGGTTTTCCCAGATTGGATTGAATGAAGATGCCTTGAAACTTTTTGGTCAAATGAGATCTTTGATGGTAGAGATTGACCATTATGCCTTTTCTGCTGTCCTTAGATCTTGCGCTGATTTAGCAACCCTTCAATTAGGTCGGCAGGTTCATGTCTTGGCAATTAAGTTGGGCTTCGAGACTAATGATTTTGTGGCAAGTGCATTGATTTTCTTGTACTCGAAGTGTGGGGTAATCGAAGATGCTCGAAAATCCTTTGAGGAGACTCCCAATGACAGTTCAATTGCTTGGAATTCATTAATTTTCGGCTATGCACAAAATGGGCAGGGCAGTATTGCCCTTGACCTATTCTTCCTGATGAGAGACAGAAAGGTGAGGCTCGATCATATAACGTTTGTTGCAGTTCTTACCGCATGTAGTCATATTGGTCTTGTGGAAGAAGGCTTAAATTTTCTGAAATCTATGGAATCTGATTATGGAATCCCACCACGTATGGAGCACTATGCTTGTGCAGTTGATCTATTGGGGCGAGCTAGGCGATTAGGTGAGGCAAGAACCTTAATTGAATCAATGCCATTTAAGCCTGATGCAATGGTGTGGAAGACATTGTTGGGTGCCTGTAGAGTGTGTGGTGACATAGAATTAGCTACCCAGGTAGCAAGCCATCTGCTAGAATTAGAGCCTGAAGAGCATTGCACCTATGTTCTACTCTCTCACCTCTATGGACACCTAAGGAGATGGGATGAAAAAGCTAATTTAACAAGGTTGATGCGAGAGAGGGGAGTTAAAAAGGTTCCTGGTTGGAGTTGGATAGAGATTAAGAATCAGGTCCATGCTTTCAATGCTGAAGATCAGTCACATCCTCTTTGTAAAGAGATATATCAAATGTTAGGGGAATTGATAGGGGAAATAACATGGTTAGATACCGATACTGGTTTAGATGCTTTAATATCTGGTTTTGATGAGCCATGTGAGTCTTGTGATGCAAAGCTGCTGAGTGCAGGTAATTTCTGAAGGATACGCTTAATGTTTAGTTCACTGAAATGATCAACCAAAATTTTCTTTAGTTTAATATATTAAAAAGTATGATTGAATATGAATATGAAATTAACTTAAATGTGAATTGTAAATAAAATTAAAATTTTGAAATTAAATAACAAAACACATAAAGTAACCCTTTCTAGTTAAATTTATTTTTCAAAAATTATTGTTGTTTATTTTTTAAGAGTAATTTGTAAACATTTAGGGCAAACTACTAAAATAGTCACTTTTATTTCCCTCAAGTTACATTTTAGTCACTTGTGCTAGAAATATTACGTTTTAGTCACTTACATTAACGTGTTGTAATATTTTAGTCATTGAGCTGTTAATTGTCATTAACGATGTAACGGTAAGCTAACATGGCACGTTAAATTATTATTTCAAACGAAAATTTTAGGTTAAATAATAAATTAGTTCTCATATTTTTTTCGTTTTGAGTAATTAAATTTTTTTTTATGTTTTTTGAACTTTCTTTTTTTTTTTTCTTTATTTTCCATTCGCTGCTTCTCCATCTATTTTCCTTCCTTCTCCATCTCTTTTAACATAAAAGAAAAAAAATTAAATTGCTCAAAATAAAAAAAATATAGGGACCAATTTATTATTTAACTTAAAATTTTCGTTTGAAATGATGATTTAACGTGCCACGTTAGGTTAACGTTAACGGAAATTAATGTTAAGTGACCGTAAGTGACTAAAACGTAATATTTCAAATGTAAATGATTAAAATGTAACTTGAGATAAACTAAAGTGACTATTTTGATAGTTTACCTAAACATTTATATTTTACTTTCTATAGGTTTAGACATAGGAAAATATATATGCAATTAAAGCCAAATACTTCATCAATCCAGATATGAACCAAAGTAGTCAATGGAAACCATAACTTGACAAAATTATTTCATTCCTTCTGAACAAAAAGGAATCCGCTCCTTTACACTTTAATTTGCAAAAGTTTAGTCAATTGAACTAAGAATGTTTCTTATAAGGTCCAATGTTTGGATCTCATTTATTCTTTGTGAAGTGTGGTTGGAAGCTCCTCATCTTACGTGTAAGACATTTGTGTCTTAACAATAACACAATGTATAATCATTTTTAATACAAAGTAATATAGTTCTTAATCGTAAGCCTATATCAAAATTTGATAACCACATTATGCAAATTTAAAATTCCAAAGATATGTTAGATAATATCAACTTAACCTAAATTCAAAGCATTCATGTCAAAGTCTTTGGAGGAGCAACGGGATTCCCCAGTCCCGTAACATTTCAGCTAAATGCAATCATGGCTGTGAAGGAGGCTGTTCAGGGACAACCTGCCTCAACCTATTCGAAGCAGCAATATTATCATCAATGTCGTGGATTAGAGAAGCAGCAATATCAAAACTGACAGAGTTAAGACTTGAAGGAGGCATCGAACTAGGAGATAGTAAATTCGATGGTATAACAGTAGCTGCAGGGCTTACACTAACAGTAGTGATTGGATTGCTAACGATATTGAGGTCAGAATGTTCTGTAGTAGTTGGGACAAGAGGAACAACAATTGTATAAGCTGGAGGGGAATGTCTTGTTCTAAAAGATGGCGGAATTTTAGCAGCGGAGGAGCTTTTACCAATCTCCCTCTTCCTTGTCGGATCCACATGAGAGCTCGAATTGTTGATTGTCATCGCATCAAATCTAGCTTCAGCATCGTTCAAAACAGCTTGAAGAGAGGAGGCGCGAACATTTGCATTATTTCTTGAGGAATCTAGGCTCATAGTGCGTTTGCGTTTTGAACCGGATTGCCCCCAGGAAGCATTAGAATCTTAACCTTCGTGTGGGCTATTGCCACTGGGAAAATGTTGGGAAGAGCTATGCAGACTAAAGTTCTCTGGGCTGAGAACATCCTTCGGCTCAAGTTCAATGGGATTAGTAGCAACAGTTAAGTCAACATTTACATCAACATAGATTACAAATTTAAAGAGTTTCTAGGTTTAGAGTATTCAAGTATAGCTGCGTCTATTGAGGCATTTGAGGAGAAATTGAAGGCCGCAAAAGATCTTTTCCTTCCTCTCATAGTTCGTGCTCTACTAGACTCAACATATTTGTCAGTGTCTTCAAGCGGCAGCCTCGCGTTGGTAAATGTAACTACAGTGTTAGGGAGCCCTATGAATCTTGGAATGTTGATTCTTTGTTGAATGGAGGCATCGGTGGAAGTAGTTGTTCCCAAATAAACTTCTCTAGGCAAGTCAAATTTCAATAGCTCTGATAGGAGCCTATCAATTTGCTGAAACTGTCTGTCAGCTCACCATTCTTGTAGATGTTCTCTTGCTCTAATAGCTGTAGCTGGGAATTGGTTCCTGATGGTCTCATCAACTTCATCATCTGAAGCGAAAGGATCAAAATTTGGAATGGGGTTAGTGCAAGGGTTTGGGGATGGGGCAAAAATAGTAGGAGATTGAAGGTCGTTCGGCTAAGTTTGGCTAGATACATTCACTGGGGGGTCATCATCAACATCAATTCTTTCTGAGGGAGTTTTATCATCGCTATCATTTTCTTCCATAACCATGGAGGGGTCAGACTCTGGATTGTCAACGTGCCAAGCATTATCTTAAACATTATTAGTATTTGAAGGTTCGTTGTTGTCATCATCTTTATTGTGATCACCACTGTTATCATCGTAAATATCAACAACATTGGTGGCTTGAGCATAGTAGGCCCCTGATGAAGAGGTACCAAGAACTGGTATGGATAGAGAAGAATTTTTAACGTTGTTAATCACTAACCTCAATTTTTAAATTCAAGTGTAAGAATGAACTCAAAGTAGATTAAATTCCAAATATAATATTATAATCACTTGAATAGTAATATAAATTATTATTTAATGTAAATGTTATTTTTTATTTATAATTTTATTGCTGACTGTTTAAATTTAACTTGTACATATTTTAGTTTCAGTGTGAAAGTATTTAATTTTTTTTTTATACAAATGTTCTCATCTGTTTTACGATCTAAACTTAATCTTGTTTCGATCAAGGTGGTATTCAAGTAAAGCTCTCTCAACAATATCTATTTCAAGATTTAAACTTAGTCCAAATATTTGGGAAATAAAATCTACTTTCACTTTTTCCAATTACTTATTGATGAAAGTACCTAATCTTGCGTAGAGACGTTCATGAATTGAGTCTAATCATGATATTAACACTCTTTATACTTGCTTAAGTTCGGCTCGAAATATAAACTTGAAATTTTGCTCAAACTCACCCATATTTTTGAATGATTAACCCAAACCTATTTTAGCCCTTCCAATATTATTGGTTTTTATTTTAAAATATATATTTTTATTTATTTTAATATTAATAATTTCAGATATTTTTTATTTATTATAGTTTTATATATAGTGATATACAACTTTTTAATGTTTTACATTATATTATTATATATTACTATAAACTTAATTTTTATGTGTTATAAATTATATAATATAATATATAAAAATAACATAATATAATATAAAATATTACAAACTTAAAATCGGGTCAGATTGAATTTGAGTTTGGATTTTAAATGTTCGAGTTTGAGTTCAACTCACAATTTAAACGATCCCAATTTTTTTTGCTTAAATTCATTCTTTAAATTTAATATTTTTATCTAAATTCTCAAATTTGAAGCGGACCTTTGAATTTAAAGGATAAGTCGACCCATTGAAATAAGTAATTTTGATATCAATTCTAATAAAATTTATTTTGGTGTGGGAGAACTAAGTTTGTGACTCGTATCCAGTGATTACCAATGAAGCCAAATGTTAATAAAGAAATTTATGGTTTAGTTTTTGAAAATATATTTATTTTTATTTTGAGAAAATAGTTTTCATTTTTTAAAATTAGAAAATATGTTAAATAAAAATTTGTTTTTAATAATGTAAACATGGAAACATATGGTTGGTGGTAGGGGCAAAGTCAGGGGGCTGGCATGGGTCCGGCCCCCTTAAAATGTAAATTTACTCTTTTGACCCTTAAATTTTTTTAAAAATTTTAAATTAATAAATGTAAAATTACACTTTAGCTCCTTTTAAAATTATAAAAGTTCGATTTAATTTTTTACAAATTATAAATATATCCCCTAAATATTTATTCTGACTTCACCCTTGATGGTGGTTTTTTTTTTTCAACAACATGACAAATAAAATTTAGAAAAATTGCTTTTATGATTCTAACCGCAATACAAAAATTTAATAATTATAAATTATTAAAAATAACATTTTTTATATTTATGTAATTTGAATAATGATAAAATCATTTAAAGTTGAAATTTATTAAAAATATTTTTTAATGAGAAGAGTGAAAATAACTTTTTTTTTATTGTTTAATTTTTAAATATTTAATTAAATATTTTTTTGAATATTTTTCATTTTATAAATGGTATCAAATTCTTTAGGAATTGGATGTCTCCCCTACTTTTAACGCAGCACTAATAAATGAAACATTATTGTTGTTCAAGTTGGCAGTGAGAACCGCCGCCTCTTTCGCCGTCCTAGTCTAATCCAACTTCAGTGGCAAATGTTTCCCACCAAAATTCTAAAACGTAACCGACTGTGACAAAAAAGAAGGTACCCATTCCTTAAGTTCCCACCCAGTCATCCGACCTGCCACCGCCATAGCAACCTTCATCTTCATCCCCTTCCTCGACTGTCAAAATATATAATCTAAACACATAAAGCAATAATAACAAATGAAATGCAAATCGGCGAAATTTTTGATATTATCCTTTTTTACTATATACACCCATTAAGGCCCTTGGAAAACGGCTCCAGGTTCACATGATGAAAAAAAAAAAACAGATTAAATGTAAATGGAGGGAAAAAAAATCAAGTTCTAAGATTAACCACCGTCAAACTCAAATCATTTATCATCATCATCATCATCACTCAGTCTATGGTGATTAACTTTTGAACACCCCATTCCTCGCGCCGCCGCTGTTGGAATCGGTGGCGTAAGTGCGTCAACAACAGTCGCTGATGAAATATCTATCTGACAAACCCTAACCGCCCCGATCAACTTTTCCGGCAACTCATCCTCGGTCTGCGCTTCTACCAAAAATCCCATATCGATTGTTACGCTCGTCGCGTATCCCAACGCGAGGTGCAAAATCGCATTAGCAATCGTCGAGCTCGCAATATCCACGTCAATTTCCAAGTAACTCGCACATCTATGGTAATTACACGTCAAAGCTTTACCTAACAAGCACGCCGCGTAGTTGCCCACCGCTTTTTTGACGATCCAAGGTCCTTTGACAATCCGGTTGACGATCTTGAACCGTTGGTTCCTGAAGGCATCGTCGCCATTGATGAACCGGTAAAGCAACGAACCGTGAGAGATGGGATCCTCAGTAGCAAAATAGAAAACAGCGCTGTAATGATCTTTACCAGGGATCTGGAGATTAACGGCGACAATGAAGCTTTTCGTTGATTTGCCTTGGGATTGAGCTTTCTTTAACGCCTGAGAAACACGGTTATCGGGGCGAGCTAGTACGTTGTAGAGCTTGGAAGTGGACTTGAGCCAGTCCATACCGACGGGAGAGAGAAGGTAATCGCCAGCGGAGGATTTTTGTTTTTTAGTCAGGTAGTTAACGGATCGGAGAGAGAATAGATCCCCGGGGGGTGATGCCCAACCGTTGATTCCATTATCAACATCGACGTTTCGCAACGACCCACCGTTGATTGACTCAGTGATCCAATCGGGGATTGGCGTAGAAGTTTCCGTTGAAGCAGATATGGAGTAATTGGTGGCGGAATCGGCGGCGGAGGGTCGGTGTTTTTGGTTAGTTGCACGCATGATATTTGCCGCCCTTCTAAAAACAAAAACAGAAGGTTGGTGGGGTTGCTGCACTTTGTAGAGTTAGAAGAGCGAAGCCACTTTATTAGCGGAAAAGCTATAGTAGAGAGGATTTTATAAAATTGGTTTTGATTTGATCTGATTTTCTATGAATATTTATTTTTTTCTATTATTTCACTAAGAATGAAGATGAAATAATAAATAAATAATAAAAAAGGCATCAATGATGATGCGATGCCAGAGCAGAGCCTACCCAAGAAAATTAAAGAGAAAGGAATCATGGGAATCGGAAGTGGGAACCCAAGGTAACGAATATAACTGGCATTTATCTGTCGCCATCAGTATGCCTCTCACCCTACCGTCTTCACTTTTTTCTTCTTCTTTTTGAATAATTTTTTTGAGAAAATATGGCTTTTTTATTTGTGGGTTCACAAAGGAAAATAATGCAAAACTGATCAATAAATATACTCCTTTTAACAGCTTGGCTAATATAGTTTGCATCACCTCATAATATAATAATCCTTTAATTTATGATCAATTTGATGTTAATTTTTTCTTAATTAAATTTGGTTGTTGAAAACAAGAGTTAGAATTGATAATTTTTTAAATACTAGTTAAAAATTTAATTTTTTAAATATAATAATCTGTTAGTTGATGTTTTGTGGAACAGTCTAGCAACAGTAAGTAATTTTGATGAAATTAGATTGATACATGATCAGTGTTTCAAGGATTGATAAATTAAGTTTCAGCATATTCAAAGGGATGGTAATAAAGTTGTTGATCAGTTAGCTAAGGTGAATGGGGGACAGATTAGATTGTTTGATTATTCTTAATAACTCACCTCATTTCGTGAGAGGTCTGTTAGAGGGGATATCTGTCAAACAATAATGGATTATGTCTGCTATTTTGTAGGCATGGCCTAATTTATTCTTGTACCAAAAATAAAAGAATAATGACCAAATTAATACAAAATGTAAATGTTGACAATTAAATTTATCATAATTTATTAAAAAGTTACTCCATAAGAAATACTTTTTGTTGAAATCAAGATATCCACTGCTGGTAGCAGTGACTCATTCCCTCCCCGTAGGTGCTATCCAAAAAAGTAAACGATTAACCATGAAACATGCTTCATTCCCACGGACGAGGATCAAACTCTTATCTTCATGATTAAAAAATACGGTGAACAACTATCACAGTACACTTCATAATTTAAGAAATAGATAAGTATATGATCTAATTCTTCAATGAACTGTACTTTATCCCTGATAAATCCCATAAAGTTAATACAGTTGTGGTTTACTATTGGGAGGGTGGAGTTGAAAAGTTAAAGCATGTTTGTAGTTAACTCTGAAAATATATACTGGGACCAAACATCGGTGATCGTTATGAAAAAGAAGAAGCAAATTGGGTTTGCTCAATCTAAAAATGGGCCAGAAGGTGATTGTGGATATTCCTAAGAGAGGATTCTGTTTGTAGGTGGCAGAGGGCTCAGCCCAGCTCGTAATGGGTGACGCATGACGTACGTACATATCATAACGGGACTGGGTATGTACGATATGACACACCGATAGATATTGACCAATAAGTTAAGAGACTTTGGCATGCGGATGCGAGTATTGACCAGTGCCTAAAGAAAACTCAAAGTCAAAACCGGGACCACAGTTATAAGTTACGTAATAAAGTGCTTCAACTTCTTAAATTGTTGACCATATTCAAGCTGGAGTTTAATCATGTTAGGTATAGCAGTAAAATAGGGAATAATTTATATTAAAATTATTTTAAATTATATAAATTTTAGATATTAATAAAATAGTACCACATTACCAGTTTTTTTAGAAAATATAAATATTACATTTTCTTAACTTAATTTAATAGTTTTAATTAATTATTTTTAAAAATTAAAAATTTTATAAAATAAACAAACTTGCTTTCTTGTTTTATAATGTATTATTCATTTTTAGATTTTTTTTAAAAATTTAATCGTGTTTTTCTCTCGTGTTATCAAATTTTTAAAAAAATTTTAATTGATAAGCAGCCAATTTTTTCTTTTTCATTTGTAATTTTCTATTTCAACTTTTTTTTTTCTTTTTTATACAAATAAAATTAAACAAAAACGATTAAATTAACGTCACTGATGGAATTATTCAAAATGCATACACTAAATTTTCTATCACGAATCATCTTAACTAAAATATTCACAGTATTGTTTCCAATTTTAATCAACTACCAAAGTTTGGTAACACCATCCGTGATGGTTATAATTTTTCAATTTTTTGCTAAAGGTTTTTTTTCAATTTTTTTTCAATTTTAGTTATTGATTCCTCATGTTTTTCATTTTCAATTTTCTAATTTTTTCCAATTTTATTTTTAATCATTGGTTTCAATATTTTCAAAGTTCAATTGTTTGCCTATATTTTATTTAAAAAATAATTAATTTTAAGTAACTTAAAAAATGTTAAATTAAATTATAAAAAGATATCATATATGAATAAATGTGCAATAATATTTGTATATCTTTAAAAGTTAATTATGTAAATTTATTTTATTGATGCCTAAAAGTTATATATTTTTAGATTATTTAATAGGTTATTGTTAATAAATATATTGAGTAGTAATATTATTGTCAATACAGGAGAATAGGAGTTTAAATATGCTAAAATGCATTAACTTTCTATTTATGAGTTTGAGAAGAACTATGAATAGTTCTAAATATTGAGTTAAAAAACTGATATGATAATGTTTAAAACCATCGTCACCTTCTTATATACAGCCACATTTCTTTTTCTTTTCTTTTCTTTTTTTATGAAGCAGCCCCAAGTCCTGCCCCAAAGAACCCTCGGAATAGAACATAGAAATTAGAGGGAAAGTTTGCAAAGCATTTAAAAGAACGGAGTGGAGAGGTTAATGTAATTAGAATCCATAAATGTTAGTGCGATCGGGTTCAAAGTCAGTGCGCTTGGCGAACCTACCTTTAATCCTAGGCCGCATTTCAGCGTAAGATTTTCTCGAGGCGTAACGGATTGTCTTCTCAAATTTCCTCTTCTTTCTCTTCTCTTTGTACCTCAGAACCCTCGCTTCTCTTTCAGCTGATGCAAGTTCATGCATTGACTCCGTTCTTCTCCCTTGCTGCTTTGGTATCTCCCTCATCATCGCACTTCCATCTGGGACCACTCCAACCTCCACTGATGATGACGCCTGCATATCAAACCCAATTTTTCAAACTTCTATTTCATGACCATAATCATTGTAATAGTATATTTTTACAAAGCTGCATGCTTTGCTTACAGTGAGGCTATGACAGTGAGGGTTGTAGCCATAATTAGCGAAGGGTTTGGATCGGGTGAAGTCCGAGTTGACACAGCGATGGTTAACCATAAGGCTTTGGGTAGGGACCATTGCGTCAGTTCCAGAGCAGGTCTGCTCCGGGGTTCCGATTTTTAGATTCAAAGGCACGTGATCCAGATCCAAATACAGGTCAATCTCCGAGAATAAAAACTGCCCCGTGTACACGACAGGACTCTCCACAGCCTTATGGTTAGGATTGGGAAGCAGCCACGTAGCAGCCTCCGTTTCCTCCTGGTTGACGTAAGTATCTTCATTGACGGCCGAGAAGTACGGCTCGCCTAGGAAGTTGTTGACGGCACAGTTGGACTCGACTGCAGGGACTGAACTGTCGGAGTCATAGAAGGGGATAATAGGAAGGCGCACATGCTGGAGGGCGAGAGGGTTTCCTGAGTGCATGTGTTGGTCACAGGCGACGCAGAGAGCAGCGGCGTCGGCCTTGCAGGTGACGTGAGCCGGCGCTTGCTCGCAGACTTGACAGAGGCAAACACGAGGGTGAGGCGAGGCGAGGTGGTTGGCGGCGTGGGTAGTGGAATCACAGTTACAGCAAAGGAGCGCTGAGTGAGGGCCGCAAAAGAGATCGGAGGTGGCTAATTTGCCGGAGCCACACAACTTGGACGCCATTTCTTCAACTTCAACTCAGGCTCGTGAGAAGGATTTCTATCTTTCCTTCTGTTTCTTTCTACTGTTAGTTGGTTCCTTAAATATGTTTGAAGATGTGATTGTACATAAAAAAAAATCTTTAAAAATAAATACAAATAATTAGATTTCTTTTATAAATATGTGCTGGATTGGTTGACAAAATATAAATTTATACATTAATAATATATTTATAAAAAAATATTTGATACATTACGAGCAGAGTTTTCGAATAAAGTCAATAAGGTCGTGTTTGACTAGTGTCCGTATAGGTATGGAGTAAAATATTAAAATGTATAGCTACTTTCTTTAATTTCACAAGAATATTTTAAAAAAATATCATGTGTCCTTAAAAATATGTATATACTGATATTTAAACTCGCACTAATTAAATTAACAAACCCTTAAATTTATCATTCAACTAAAATTTTATTTTGATTTATTTTATAAATTTTATTTTAATGCGTATAATTTATTATCTTCCTCGGTTATATATATTAATAATGTTGTTAATTGAGTTTGTGTCACAAGTCAACTCGATACTAGCTCACAATTGACGACAAAATTATGATAAATTATTGTAGTTCATTTAGTATTTTTATCTAATGTACGTATTTATGTGTTTAAATGTCGTTTTACTCATAATTTAATATAATTTTTATTTTAATATAATACATATTTCATATATTATCATCATTAATTAATTTCAAACCATACGTTTTATTATTTATTATATATTATTTTTAAACGCGTATATATTTTAAATTTATAATTTTTAACCACATAAAAAACCAACTTTTTCAAACAATAAGAAAATTCAAAATCTCAAAATAAAGCGTATATGATTATATAAACATGTTTTTTCTCTTATCGTTTTCAAATTTAAAAAAAAAAATTTCAAGAAAATTACCTATTTCCTTTCTCCTCTCTTATTAATTTTAGATTACAATATAAATTAAAAACAAAACTATAGAATAAATATATTTTTTAAAAGTAAATGATGTTTTGAGTAAAATAGTAAGATAATATTGTAATAGCATATTAAGTTTAAATTTTATTATCTGCGTATTTTTTTATTTTTATATAAAATATATAAAAAGATAAATTTTAAATAATATAATTTATTTTATAAAATAATAATATTTTAATTATTTGAACTCGAATAACATGTTATATCAATTTAATTGAGAGTTTAACATCTAGTATAGTATAATATAATATAACGATCAAGTATAGTAGTTAAGCACAATGCATTTACAAAGAAAGAAAGCATGCTCGAAATTTAATAAAAATATTAAAGAATCATGAAAAATATAGAAGATACCAAAAAAAAGTATATATATAATATTGTGAATTAATAATCTGTAAAAATAAATCATAAGTAATTAAATGTTATAAAATATAATTAATTGTAAAAAACTTCAATTTAAAAATTGTTAATAAAAGAATGATATATTGTGAATGTGGAAATTCAATTTTGTGTTGAAGAAAAATAAAGACCTTGCCGATAACAACAACTTTAGTGGGGGATAAGCCAATGGAAGGGAAACACGTGGCTTAGTTGAAAATGAAAGGAGGGAATAGTCAATTTCAAAGGTAGGTAGGTTTTCATTTATGTTTAGGGTCCTGATGATAATAGTGGGGAGTGCATGAAAATAATGATATAGGGTGATTCACAAAGCAAGGAAATTTTTTTAAGTTTACTTTTATTTATTTAAAATTTTAAAGACTTTAATGAGATAAAATAAAAAAAAAAATTCCATGTTAGGGATCTGGAATTCTCCCAACCCCCTAGATTCATTCGTCTCTATATAAAGAGTGTTTTTTTATTTATAATTAAAATAATAATGAAAGATTAAATTGTATTTTTAATTTTTTAGAATTTGGTTTTATACATTTATTTTAAAGAATTTTTTTTAATTTTTTTACTTTTTCTTATTTGAAAGTATAAATTTAATGGTTAATATTATAGCTTAAATTTAAGTTTATTATAATATTATTTTTATTATTACGAATCTATCAAATGAGTACATTTTTATTTTAAAAAAATCACATCCATACGTTTAATATAAGAATTTTAACAGAAATTTAAAATTTGAAATTTATAAAATAGATGTACGAAATTTTAAAAAACAAAAGTAAATGCACAAACAATAATAATAAATTCTTAAAAACATAAATTCTTCATATTTCTCAATCAAAACTTTTCATTTATATATTAATAAAATTATTTTAACCATTTCCTTATATTGATTTCATGATGAACATCAGTCAAAACTTGCAACAACAAGTCTGGTTATCGATGCAACCACCATTGATACATTCACCATACTTTTCAACGCAGCTTTGAACGCATGCTTCATGCGAGCAATTGGGAAGATGAAAGGGAGACATCATGCATGCAGCTTCAGCTAACTCACCTGTTTTAATTCCCAGCCCTACAAAAAAAAAAAAAAAGCAAACCAAAAATGTAAGTTAAAACATTATACTACGAAGGATCGATGAAATGAAAGGGGAAGTGATAATATTACCAGGAGACAAGATGAGGAAAGATACGAGTAGGAGAAGGAGATATGAGTTCTTCATGGTTGTCAAATGGTAAGTGGCTAATTCTTGCATGGCTGTTTCTGCTTCAAAACTTGAAGCTTTTTATAGGCAATAATCAGTCAGTTTTTTTTTTTTTTTTTTTGATATGGTGTCCAGCTTTGTAATAGTTAGCAACATCCATAATCATCCTAAAATAGAAAGAAAGAAAGATAATAACCTTACTGTCCTTAATTACATGCGATTTGGATCTTGGACAGGCGAATGCTGATTAGATTACCTTATAGACTACTTTTTTCTTAACATGGTAGAAGTGCCTATTTGGAACAATTTATATATGTAAGTTTTTTCATATTTTTTTTATTTGTATAAATGTTTTATTATTTGATTTTGTCAGATAAATTAATTAAGATTCAATATAATATATATTAGAAAAATAAGTAAAATAGATTTGTTAAATTCAAAAATATTTTAAGATTTTAAAATTCATTACTTAATAGATATCTAATAACAAAACAAATCTATGAATTTGAGAAATTATCATAAACGTTCAATTATTCTTGTTCAAATTAAAATAGAAATCCAATTTAAATAACTTCGAGTCCAACAAAATATTTTTGTTGAGGATTTATTTAGACAAAATAGTGTAATTGGATGAAAGTGTAATTATTAGGATAGTAATTACATTCTTTCGTAATTACAAAGAATTACAATTTTTTAGACGTGTCTAGTTAACAGAATATAATTACATTTTAATTTTTATGTCATTTTGGTAATATAATTTGTAATTGCACAGTTACATATTTTTTAGGGTTTAAATAATATAAGTTTTTTATAACTTCATAAAATAAAAAAAATATTTTTATAATATAATTTTTTTTCCATAATCATCTCAAACACTCATACATGCTCATGCTTATAATATAATTACTTAAATATGCATTGAGCCCATGAACTTATGACTTTCTCTCAAATTGATACTTATGGTTTTTTTCCCCAAGTTAGTACTCGAATTTTCAATTCATCAAGAGTTACTTTTCTTGTAACGGCATTAAAATTAGACGCGTGTCATTTTTAGATTACGAGACGTGATAACAATAACATCATAATGATGGCATACTTCAATTTTAGATTGAATGATGATACATATACACATAATGAACATGACTAATTTGGATTTAGATTGTTTTTATATGTTAGTTTTATACATTTTGAATTTATTTTAAAATTTTTAAAATACTTTAAAAATTTTCAAATATTATTATTGTCACCTGATTTCATTTCAAAGAGCCACGTGTTCTAAATTTAACTCCGTTACAACAAAAGATCAAAATTAGAATGAAAATTCAATATCAATTTGAGACAAAAATATTCACAAATACTAACTTGGGAGAAAAGGAGAAAGTGAAAAATTAAGGGGCTAAATGTAAATGTATGGCCACAAATACTCACTCAGTCCCTCTAAAAGCAAAAGGGTTTTACACCCCAAAAAAAAAAAAAAAAAAGCTTAGCGAGGGTATCAAAGTTGCACTGAAATAATAGGGTTAGCGGAAGTTGCACTGACAATTATAGTACATGGGTTCGTTAATTATGGCGGTAGGCCATGAATTAGCCACAATAAATTCCAAGAGGGGGGAGAGGGACGGGATGGAGGGTTTTTATTTTATTTAATATTAATATTAATCTAAATTTATTATTATATTTTTTGAAAATATTTATGTATTTTTTTAACTGTGTTAGAATTAATATCAAATTAAGAATATTTATAAATTTTAAGAATTTTTATTTTAAAATTATGATTAAATTAATATAATATGTAAAAATTGAAAGGTAAATTTGTTATTATATCGATCTTTTTAACTGCCACATCAACTTGCCCTTTGCGATTTTAATAGAAGTGGTCAAAATTATTGAACTATTTAACATGAGTGCTCAAATTGCAAACTTTTTATTTTAAGTGTCTAAAATAATTTTTTTTATAATTGGATGACTATTTATGTAATTTAACTTAATTTATATTAACCTCTTCGTTCACAATGGCCAAATTTTATCTTATATTCATCACTTCTAGCAAGTGGCAGAGCCATAAAATTTTGTTGGAGGGCAAGAATTAAATTGTATATTTTTACTATAGTAAAAATGTAATTTCATTATTTTAATAGTTTATATATTTATAATTTTAAAATATTAAATCATATTTTATCATTTTTATGAAGAACAAAATAAAATTTTACTATTACTAATTTAAAATTTTATAAATTATAAAAAACTTAAATTAAAAATTTATCGTTTTAAAAGATGAGAAAATGAAGATTTGAAGCAAACAGAAAGATGAGACGGTAAAAATGATGTATTAAATAAAAAGGTAAATTACACTCAAAGTTATTAAATTATTTAATAAGTTTATCATTTAGTCTTATAATTACAAAAAAAGCTACAAAACAATCATTAAATTATTTGAAAGTTTTTATTTAAATCACTGAACTATTCTAAAGTTTTTATTTTAAGTCAATAGGTTGTTAAGTTTTTTTTTAAAGTTCAATTAGCGAGCTATAAGTAATGATTTGACAACCGGTATAGTAGATCAGTACCCATAAACGAGTTGAAGAACATACCTTAGGTTATTGTTCAATTATTGTTGGAGATTGAAGAAGAAAGTTGTTCGAATTTTGATTCATAGATTCGTGACTTTCAAATCAGTTTCATGAAAGAAAAACAAAATTGTTGAAGAGAAGGGGAAGGAGAAATTTTGATTGGTACAAGAAGTGTGAACGGATTAGGCCATACAACAACGATTTTGACAACCCAATGACTTAAATAAAAACTTTCAAATAATACAATATAACTATTTTGTAATTTTTTAAAGTTAAGTGATCAAAACATAAACTTATAGTTTAGTGAGATTGAGAGTAGTTTGTCTTAAATAAAAAGGGTAAACTATATTAGTAGTCACTTAACTATTAGTAAATTTCTTTTTTAGTCATCCAAGTATGAATAGTTACAAAATGATCACCTAACTATTCAATTTTGTCGTTTTTTTATCAACAACTTCCTAACAGTGACAAGTTTTATAATTAACATAATAGCAACTTTAACCCTTAACATTTATACATTGTGTTTATTTAGTCTTAATTCTAAATTCTAAAAAATCTAACCCTCAACATTTACACATTGTTTAATTTGGTGTGTATGGGTTTTGCAATTTTGATTTTCTTTATGACCCTTTTACCTAAAAAGCTAAATAAAATACATTTGTCAGCTAAATTTGATTGAAAATATAAAAATAAAAATAAAAGCACCAAAAAATTCAAGATAATAATTTTTCATTTTTTCTCATTCTTTTAAATTAACCTTCAATGCCACAAAAAAAGAAGAAGCAAAACTACAAAAAGAAAAAAGAACCAAATTACACAATATATAAATGTTGAGGGTTAACTTTATTTTTAATCAATACTAAGTTGACATAATTTATAAACATCGAGAGTTAATGTTACTATTATATCAATTTTAAAACCCGCCACCATTAGCCGAGTGGTGACAAAAACTAAACAAAATTATATAATTGGATGATCATTTTATAACTTTTCATAGTTGAGTGACAGAAAAAAAATTTGATAATAATTGAGTGACTACTGGTGCAATTTACCCTAAAAAATATATATTTGATAATATCTAAAGAAATAAAATTGAAGTAATATTTATAAGCACAAGTTAAAACAGACAAAAAGAAACCGACTAGAAGTTTAATTTAAGTTACAAATGCAGAAATGCTGGCGTCGAGTCGCCGCGTAAATCAGACAGCTCAGCTGCTTAAGATTTGATACCAATTAAAGATAAGCACATGTCCCCTGATCTGCACGAGACATAGAAAAACTGTGGGCTTCCATTCTAAAGTTTCAAACCTTTCGAGGAATATGTGGTTTGACTTTCAGTGTGAATTTATAAATCATAAAACAAAAGGTTGATCTTTTCACCAAGATTGAGAATTTTACAATACAAGAAACTATAACCTGTTTCGTATATGGAATTTGGTTGTAATGTAATCAATAGGGATTTGTGAAGGAAACTCTTTCACATCTAATGAACATTCTCAGCAAAAAAATTTTACATTTTCCGATTACCAAAAAGGAACAACAAGAAGGCAAAACCCAGAAAACAAAGAAAAGAACAGTAAAATTTTGATATTGGGTTTGTTGCCTCTAATGGCGTTCGTTACCCATTTCTTCTTTCACCTTCTCACCATTTTTAGCTTTCTCAGATCCTTTATTGTCCTCACACTTACCATTTTTATCATCAAAACAGGAAGGTTTAATGGAAATAGGGGTGGCCAAGAACGTAGGTCTCTCCTCACCGGCCATTATCACCAAAATCTTCTCCTCATAAACCTTCACCTGCTTGCTGGAATCACCGTCTTTTTGGCCACTTTCAACATCAGCTCCTTCACCTGTGGTGGTGTCCAAACGACCACAAAGTCGGAAGTAGGAGCAACCTAAGATCAACAGAGCAAAAGCGATGAGACCGAGAATCGCTGCTAGCCCTCCAAAGAGATACGGCACGGGAGAGTGCCACCATGGAGAGTGTGGTTGCGCCATTGCTGGTGCTGGTGGCGACAATGACGATTTGGTTCCTGTTTATATTGCTTTAACGCTGCTAGTAGAGAAGGTGGTGGGATTGCTTTGGGTAGTGAAATAAAATAATATGCCAAAAACAGAAGGTGAGGGCTGTTATTTTATATGCAGGGAAAGTTCTAAAAATAAAAAAACGCAACTTCTGCGATTCTGCCTCTTGATCAGAGTCACCGACTTGTCCCTCTTTACCATATTTTCGTTACTTGGTAACCGCGGATTCAATTTAAACCTAAGTTAATAACGATGGCGGGGTGAACTCAGCTGTTGGCTGGGGTAGTGACCACGGTGCGTTCTGGTCGGGCATAGATGGCTAGCAGTACTTGACCCATTTCTCGCGATGTTTTAAGTGGAAAATATCGACCTAAATAAAAGTCCAACCTTAAACCCACTAATCAATCGGCCCAAACTTAACTCAAATCCAAAAAAAATATATGTATTATTTATACTATAATTAAACTCTTGATTGAGTTATTGTTATAAGTCAGCAGGACATTAATTTAATTAGAAAAGTTATTAAAATGTCTTTTCAAATTTAAAATAAGTTATATGTTTTATGGTACTTTAGTCTTTTAATTTTAAATTTAAAATAAAAATAAAAAACATAGATATGATAGGATTTGAATCATGGAAGTCGGTATCGTACCAGTCGATATATACCATTTTGGTCTTAAATCGGTGCCAAGTAGTCTATTGTTCCATTCTGATCAAAATTTTGATGTGTTTCAGTCTATTTCAATCAATATCAACTTGTACCAGTTCGTACCAACACGTATCGGTAGATGCAAAATTTTGATATTTTAAACTAATTTTAAAAAAAATTTATCTTAAAGAAATTTATTTTTTATTATATTTAAAATTAAAAGCTATTAAATTAAATTATTGAACCTATTTGATAATTTTTAAAATTTATATTTACATATAAATATATTTATATGGATGTAATTGAGATATATTTACATGTATATATAACCTATGATAATTTAATTTTTGTCAAAATAATATATAATTTATTAAGAAACTAATAAATCAAAATGTGTATATATGAAAAAAATTAAATGCATATATAATTTATCAGGAAACTAAAATTGAGACTATAAATATATATTTCAAAAATATTTTAAAACATCAATAAGTTTAAAACAATACATCGAAACATGTTGGTATTGGTATGTGCTAGTACTAAGACAAAAACGGAACATCCACGGGTACAATATTGACTATCTTGATTTGAATCTGCACAAATTATATTAATAAAACCTTAAATTTACTATTCAACCAAAATTTTATTTTGAATTTTTTATACATTTATTTTGATTATGCACATGTTATTACCTACATCAACTATAAATATATATATTCATAATATTATTGATTGAGTTGGTTTTACAAGTTAATTCGGCACCAACTAAAAATTGATGACAACACTAGGATAAACAATTATAATACATTTAGTATTCTTAATTTAATGTATTTACATGTTTAAATTTTGTTTTACTCACAATTGAATATATATTTTTCGTTTTAATATCGTACATATTTCACGTATTATTATTTTTAAACATACCTCTATGTTCTAAGTATCTAGTTTCCATAAACATACATGTGTAATAAAATTTCTACTTGTTATTTAAATATATTTCTTTTTTTTAATTGTAAACATGTTGGATCGAGGATTGATTCGATTTTGATTCAATTCAACTAATCAAATCAAAAATTAATGATTACCAATTCAATTATAAAATCTTTTCTATGATTGTTTTTTAAACTAAGAATTAAAAAAAGAAATTGTGTTAATGGATATGCAAGTGTGGCAGAGGGGGCTCTTTGAGTACACTTAAAACGCACTAAGCTAAAATTGCCGATGGAGAGAGTGACCACAATCATCCATTTATACTGAAGTACTCAGCCAACAAGCTCTCTGGGCATTCCAGTGCTTTCTTCAGTTGCTTTTTTATATATACAAAGGTTTGAGATGGAAAGATACAAATTTCAAATTAGTGAATAATCAAATTCAGGTATGAAATATGATATTGAGATAGTTTAAGAATCCCAATGCAAGGTTTTATAAAACCATGCAAAGAGAGATATATACTTTCATATGAAAAAACAAAATGGCCACTTGGTGAAGGTTATATCAGTCTGGAGCACACGCTCTGCAACCTGTAGATTATAGATAAGATGCCCTTTTTTATCATCTTAAGAGGGCCCGACCAATGATGGTGATTCAATCTGGGGCATATATATAAACAGTAGGAATACCCTATTTTGGGGTGTGGATCGTGTTTTTGTATATTGATTCCAAAAGGCAAAAGCTGCCTGCAGCAGTGTTAGCGATGAATGCATGGATAGAAGAGAGATCTGGAATAGTTGAATGCAGTTATTGATAACAGGTGATTGGCAGCTTTGTGTTTTTTTATGGATGTCAGAGATAGAGAATAGCCTGCAGAAGAAGCTCTTTATATACAAGAGAAGATTTTCTATCGAGATAATCAAAGAAAGAGATTGTTTTTAAGAGGACCTTGTTGATGAGATTTTGAGAGATCATTAATTACTTTTGTAATATTAATTCCTATTTATTTATTATTATTATTTATGAATAAAGGTATTTAATGCTTCAAATTATATATATTTATTTATTTAAGGAGGTGAATAACACTTAAATTTTTTCAAAAAAATAATTAAATTACTTTTTTTACTCAATTAGATAGTTAAACTTTCAAAATGCATTAACCTTAAACTTTTTCAAAAAAAAATAAAAAAATAATTAAACTCTTTTTTTTTTTTTTCATTCAATGGGTACTTCAACAATTAAGCCTCAAAGTTTTTCAAATATAGCAATTAAGCTTCTACTTCTTTTTTTTTTTCTTTTTGCAATCAATTGAGCTACTTGAACTACCAAAATACATAAAAAAGGCCCTAGTGATGGCTCGATCAGTTCGGTCCTGCCATTTGTTGGACTGTTGGCCCGGTTTCACATAATAAGCCTAGTTTGACCCATTTTTGAGTTTCGATTTTGGGTTATTGAGCCCAATTTTCAGATTTAATTATCCATTGGGCCAATTGTTTGACTTAAAATTTATTTTTCAAAAATATCATATTTATTTTAATTAATTTGATTAATTTAATTTTACTTGATCAAAATTAATTTTCCCAAAAATCACTTAGATTTTCCAAATTATTTTTTAAAGAAAATTCCTTAACCAAATTTTCTAGTTGAACAATTCTCACGACCGCCTAATTCAATTCCATATCGAATAAATCGACTTAATTAAATTATTTTCAAAATTGTAGAATTTTCTTCTAATTCAAATGTAATTCGATCGAATTTTTGTTGAGCTAGCGAAGGGACCAATTAGACATATATAATTGTGCTCGAGTAATTGCAATTATATCTAAAAACAACATTCTGATAACTCACAATTTACTTAATTATAGAGTCAGTTCACAAGTACCATGATTAAAAACTACTTATTACATACTTTTGAATCGAGTTATGAATTCCATTGTTTCCAATAAAATCAAGCCATACACAAGTCATGTACCCAACATACTGACTATGGGTTCAATTATCTTTAAAGCATAAGCCTCCACTTATATTGAAGCACATGAATTACATACACATGGTCAATGACTAACTCATGATTTAGGTAAATCACAACATGAACTTCACAAGAGAATTAATTCACAAACGGATTCGGAATTAATTCAAATTGGGTTCAGGCCAATGTATCATTCTTCCAATGAATACATCTATGTCTCTACCCATGGAGTCAATTGCTCTAATAACCAAGACGAATCATCTCTCCAATTAGAATTGTAAACGACATAATAATCTTTCTAATAATTTGAATCAAATGTTTACTTTGATTTTTTTACGAGATTACAGATTCGTTTAGATTATTTACTGAAGTAAGTTGTCTTTCTCATAATTTAACATTCTTACGGTGCCACTTATCATCAGTTTAAACTTAGATAAACAATGAGCTAATATTTATTTGTCACAATTTCGCTATGCATACAAAGTATGAAAAACAGAAACACAAAAGACATAATAATGAAATGTGAAATAAACTTTATTTATTTATCATTCGAATACATAGAAAACAGTTACACATTTCCAACATAAAGCATTTATTGCAACATAAATCGCAAGCTCATCACATACATCAATCACAACATAAAGCATTTATTGTAAAATATCACAAGCTTGAGTTTAATGATCACTTACACTTGGAACTTAGGGTAGAATTTAGGGTAAGTGATCAAACTAACCTAAGCTCCCATTTAACTCTTTGAATTGTGCATAAAAGCAGCACACCAGATCACTCATCTGGTCGTTTCCAATCGAACACCGAAAGCTTAAACAAGCTTTTCTTTTCCTTTTGCCTTTCTCGTAAAGGCTTCCTATTGATTCGACATTTTGCATACATATTAAACACATTGCAAACTAATCATTTAAAACCTTCATTACATTAAAATAGCAACAAAATCGCTGATCTAAACTCTCTTTTCTTAATATCGAATTCTAACTCATTTTACCAAAATAAAAGATTTTGTCACTTAATTTTCGTTTTGTAATCCTCAACCATGTTTTTAAATATCCTAAATATTATTAAGTATCATATTATTATAGATATAAACTATCAAAATCAACTAGTTTCTCGGATCTGACTTTTCTAGAAAATTGAACTTACATGAACGTTCATGTTAGAATTAAGTGACCCAAATTCTTATAGAATATGATGGAAAATAAAATAAAAGTAAAATCCATATAGAACTAGATTTCTTTTATTTTATTTTAGAATAAGGTTTTTTAAACCTTATTAAACTTCATCTATTTTATATTGATTAGGATAGGGTGTTTCAATCCTACTAGAATATGGCTTTACAAGCCTATAAATAGACATAGTCTCTTCCTCTTGTATTGATACAAATTTTTCGACATAGTGAATTTTCTTCTCTTCTGCCCGTGGTTTTTTTCCCGAAAGGGTTTCACGTAAAATTTGTGTGTTCTTTATTTTATTTATTTTTATTCTATTTTTTTCACAAATTGGTATCGGAGCTTAGGGTTATTCATCTCGATCACGGTAATGGCGTCTTTGAAATATGAAATTCATTGTTGGATCGCAACACTAGATTTGCGTTGTGGCAAATTAAGATGCAAGCGATTCTTGCAGATGGATCTCGGAGGATGCCCCGCTAGGATAGATAAGATGCCTTCGACATTAATGAGATGAAGAGAAAAAGCGTAAGGATCGAAAGGCATTAACACAATTACATCCGCATTTGTCCAACGAAATTTTGCAAGATGTGATGAAAGAGAAAAGCGCATTTTGCATTATGGAAGAGGCTAGAACAAATATGTATGTCGAAAACTCTAACAAGCAAGTTGCATATGAAGCAGCGTCTTTATGCTCATCGTTTGGAGGAAGGTGCGTCAGTACCACGAACACTTAATGGTGTTTAAAGAAATTCTCTCAAACTTGGAAGCCATGGAGGTTCGGTATGATAAGGAAGATCTAGGGTTGATTCTACTTTGTTCGTTGTTCCGTCTTATTCAACCTTTAGAGACACGATTTTATATAGCCGTGAGAGTCTCTAAATGATTGATGAGGTTTATGATTCTTTAACCTCGTATGATAAGATGAAGCATCTTGTGGTTAAACCCGACTCTCGGGGAGAGGGTCTCATTGTTCGTGGGAGACAAGATCGGAATGCGATGATGATCGTGGTAGGACACGAGAACGGAATCCTCGTGGTAAATCTAAGGGTAGATCAAGTCTTCAAACAGAGGTAAAACTTGTAAACTCGCGCAAGAAGAAAGGGCACATTAAATCGAGTGCTATAAGCTACAAAATAAGATTAAAAGGAAGGTTGCGAATCAAAGGGAAAACAACGAGAAAAAATTGAGTTGAAGCGATGTTGTAGAAGACTACGGCGATGGTGAACTTCTAGTCGCTTCATCAATGATTCTAAAGTAAGCGAGAGTGGATACTTGATTCAGCTGCACATTCCATATGAGTCCCAATCGGGATTGGTTTACAACTTACTAAAAGCGATTATGCGAAGGTGTTGTTTTGATGGGAAATAATACTGCCCGTGTAAAATCGCGGTGTTGGAACAATTAAAGTTAAGATGTTTGATGGAGTTGTCGAACACTTAGTGACGCACGGCATGTTCCGTAATTGAAAAGAAATTTAATTTCGTTGAGTACTCTTGATTCAAAAAGTGCAGAGATATATACTGGTGAAAGTGGGGTTTTAAAGATTTCCAAAGGGTCCCTTGTTGTGATGAAAGGACAGAGAAAGATTGCCAAGTTATATGTTTTGCGTGGTTCTATCATTATGGTGATGCACTATCGCTTCCTCGTCCTTGTCGATGATGATATTACTAAACTTTGGCATATGCGCCTAGGGCATATGAGTGAGAATGGCATGGCGAGAATTGAGCAAAAGAGGACTTCTTAATGGGCAAGGAATTTGCAAACCGAATTTCTGTGAGCACTTGTGTTTTTGGAAAACAAAAGAGAGTTCGATTCACTAGAGGAATCCATAACACGAAGGAACATTGGAGTATATACATTCGACTGTGGGGGCCATCTAGAGTGCCTTAGGAGGTGGAGCTAATTATATGCTAACCTTTATTGATGATTTTTCGAGAAAAGTTTGGGCGTTCTTCACGAAGCGAGAAAAGTGATGTGTTTTTCGCATTTAAGTCTTGAAAAATTATGATTGAAAAAGCAGACGGAAAAAGCAGATAAAATACCTCCGCATGGACAATGGCTTAGAGTTCGTTACGATGAGTTTAATAGATTGTGCAAGTCGGAAGGAATCATAAGACACTGGCGATTCGTCATACTCCACAACAAAGCGGCGTTGCAGAGCGAATGAACGAACGATCATGGAGAAGGTTCGATGTATGTTGTCAAATGCCAACTTACCGAAGTCATTTTGGGCGAAGCGGCGTCTCATCGCATGTTTTTTTATCAACCGATCTCCATCCGTTGCCATTGAGAAAAGAGACTCACAAGAGGTATGGTGCCGTAATCCCGCTAATTATTACGATTTAAAGATCTTTGGGTGTCTGCATATGCTCATGTTGATAATGGAAAATTGGAACCGAGATCCATTAAATGTGTTTTTCTTGGTTATAAAGTGGTGTAAAAGGGTATAAGTTATGGTGTCTGAAAATAGAAAAGTTGTGATTAGTAGAGATGTTGTTTTTGATGAAAGCGCTATGCTACCTAACTTATCTCTTAAAGACTCTTCCAATAAAGAAAATCAAAAACAAGTAGAGCATCAGATTAATACAGAGTCAACTCCTCAAGCCGGTACAAAAATTGAGAATAGAGTTGCTTCTTCACCACAATACTCTATATCGCCAAAAGCAGAACTAGAAGAGAAATTAAACCTCCAAAGAAATATCTTTGAGGGTGATCTAGTTGCTTATGCTTTGAATGTGGTGAAGATATAGATGCGAATCAAGAGCCATCTAATTATTCTCGAGGCGATTACACTGTGAAGGCTCGAGAAAAGTGGATGTTTGCTATGCAAGAAGAGATGGAATCACTCCCAAAAAGCAGAACATGGGACCTTGTGAAACTTCCTAAAGGTAAAAAGGTCATTTCGTTGTAAATGGGTATTTAAAAAGAAAGAAAGGACTCAGGAGTTGAAGAACCAGATATAAAGCAAGGCTTGTTGCAAAGGGTTACTGATCAAATTCCAGGAGTGGACTTCACAGATGTGTTCTCCCGGTTGTTAAGCATAGTTCGATTCGAGCTTTGCTTGGTATTGTGGCCATGCATGATTTGGAGCTTGAGCGATTAGATGTAAAAGCGCATTTTTGCATGGAGAGCTTGATGAGGATATTTACATGCAACAACGAGTAAGGTTTCTGATTTTGAAAAAGAGAACTATGTTTGCTTGCTTTGAAAAAGTCCCTTTACGGTTTTGAAACGATCACCAAGACAAGTGGTACAAGAGGTTTGATTCCTTTATGACTTCTCATGATTTCAAAAGAAGTAGTTTTGATGATTGTGTTTACTTTAAGAAAAATAGTGATGGTTCTTTTGTGTATCTACTTCTTTATGTTGATGACATGTTGATAGCAAGCAAAAGATAAAAGAAGAGATAAGAAAGGTCAAAGCCCAACTAAGTAAAGAATTTGAGATGAAAGATTTAGGACCAGCAAAAGAAGATACTTGGTATGGAGATTCTCGAGAGATGGAAAATCAAGTAAATTGTACCTAAGTCGGAAGGGTACATTGAGAAAGTTCTTTGCGAGTTCAATATGCAGAGTGCTAAGCCTGTTAGTACTCCTTTAGCGACCCATTTCGGACTTTCATCGATTTTGTCTCCACAATCGGATGATGAGATTGAGTACATGTCACATGTTCCATACTCTAGTGCGATGGGATTTACGATGTATGCTATGGTTTGTTCACGTCAGATTTATCATATGCGATCAGTAGTAGTTAGCGAGATACATGGCAAATCCGGTAAAGAACATTGGAAAGCGATTCGATGGATTTTAAGATACTTACGAGGCACTACGATGTTTGCTTACGATTTGGAAGAACTAAAGATGGAGTCATAGGGTATGTTGATGCTGATTTTCTTTGGAGACCTTGATAGAAGAAGATCTCTCACGAGTTACGTCTTTACAATCGGAGGTTGTGCAATTAGTTGGAAAGCCATTTTGCAAATTACGATCGCTTTGTCTACCACCACTGAAGCCGAGTACATGGCGACATCGAGGCTTGCAAAGAAGCTATTTGGTTGAAGGGACTATTTAGTGAACTCAATGAAGGCCTTCAAATCAAGATGATTTTTTGTGACGATCAGTGCTATATTTCTTACAAAAGATCAAATGTTTCATGAGAGAACAAAACACATTGATGTTCGGTATCATTTTGTTCGTGATATTATTGCTCGTGGTGATATTGTTGTGAGCAAAATTAGTACTCATGAAAATCCTCGCAGATATGATGACTAAGTCACTTCCTAAAACCAAGTTTGAGCATTGCTTAGACTTGGTTGGTGTTCATTGTTGAGTTAAACCCTTAAGGGGTTTTATGGAAGAGGTGGAGAACTTGTTTATTGAAAGTTCGCAATGAAGAACTTGTTCATTGAGAATTTGTGTCAAGGTGGAGATTGTTAGAATTAAGTGACCCAAATTCTTATAGAATATGATGGAAAATAAAATAAAAGTAAAATCCATATAGAACTAGATTTCTTTTATTTTATTTTAGAATAAGGTTTTTTAAACCTTATTAAACTTCATCTATTTTATATTGATTAGGATAGGGTGTTTCAATCCTACTAGAATATGGCTTTACAAGCCTATAAATAGACATAGTCTATTCCTCTTGTATTGATACAAATTTTTCGACATAGTGAATTTTCTTCTCCTCTGCCCGTGGTTTTTTTCCCGAAAGGGTTTCCACGTAAAATTTGTGTGTTCTTTATTTTATTTATTTTATTCTATTTTTTTTTCACAGTTCAAATAGGGAAAACTCTCAATTCCTTAAAATTCTTTAACGATCTATTAAATTGAGTTTATAAACCTTCTAATTAGCTCAAAATGATATAGAAATCAATTTAAAATAGCAAGTTAACTTAATAATTCGAGTTTCACCATTTTTAAGCCAATTTTCAGTTTGAATGTTTTAGATCTATGTAATTCTCAACATAATCGATTAAATCTCAAATTATAAAAACAAAAAGCTTAGTTTGATCATTAGAAATCAGAACCTTACCTTAATTTAAGGAAATTGACGAGTTGTATATCTAATTCGGTAAAAAATATTTGGAGAGATTTGAAGAAATTGATGGAGAAAACATGAATGTTCTATGAAATTGAAATATAATTTGGTGTTGGGAAGGTAGGAAAACCTGGTTTGTTTAGCCCAATTGAGAGAAAAACTTTGATTTAGTTTTTAGAAAAGTTTTAAATGGCTGATGAAAAAGAGAGGGAAGAGACAATTGATGTTTAAATAGGCAACAGAGGAAAATTAGATTTTTAAAATTTAGAAAATTTGTCTTTTAAAAACTTTTAATTTTCACCCTTTTTCAAATCAATCATTTATTTTAAATTGAGTAATATTTTCTTAATTATTTTCAAATATGGTTTCGTTTTTAAAATTCATTTTAAGAAAATTAATAATCGAACACTTAATTCTAATTTCTCAACCTAGATTTTAGACCCGATAATTATTTTAATATTATATTTGACCTAATTTAGGTATTCGAATCATATATCTATTCCACTAATCTGATTTTTGGAATATGACAAGTATGATTTTTAAGAAGTTAGGAGAATGTGAAAGTATATTACTCTAAAAAGCTAGCTCAATAGCCATGTAATCTTTGAGTTTAAGAAGGTAGGGGAATGTGGGAATATGTTACTTTCAAAAGCTAGCTTGTGTACAAAATGAGAGAAGGGAGTCTTCTTTTATATAGGCAAACCCTTTTGATTTAGCGGTTACAATAAAATTAAATGGACGGCTTAGATTAAATTTTAGATTATTTCCAATTAATTCATTAAATGTTATACAAGGGTGAATGTTTCTAGAGCTTTTAGAATCTTCTACACACTTCTCTTCTTTGGACATCTAAAATCTTCCAAGATGTTCTAACAACCTCGTGACTTGGTTTTCTTATGTTCGCTCTATTCCGAACTTGTTTTCGTGTTTTAGGTAGCTTTGCTCATGGGCGAATCGTAACACAAGATTGCCCTTGTTATTCGAACCTATGACGCGTGTTTTTGAGATGAATATCCGATGTCAATAGGCCGAGAGTCAAGATTTTAATGATTATTATGTTATTGATAAGTTATTTCCAATGTTTTAATAACTGTACATAAGATTAAACTGGTCAAATCATTAGCTCTTGGTTCGATTGCTAGTCAAATAATAATTAAATAAATAATTAAAAAATTCATAAAAAAATAAAAAATTAATTTTTTTATAAAATTGGTTCACTCGATTCAATCATTGTTTTTTTCCTTCTTGTTTTTAATTTGTTATCAATTTAAAGTAGTTTCCAATACAATTGGTTCAACATCTTTATTCTGAACAGACCCCTAATCCAATCAATTCCACTAACTAATTTAATCCGATTCAAATTCTACGTTATTCACACTTAAAAAAATTACTTTCTACTTTTACCAATTTTAGTATTAAATAATAAATTGGTTGAAGTTAATATTGCCCCGGCTTGTGAACGATTTTATCGGATATTACCGGATGGGATGAATAGGCGTACAGTTTATTAATTATTATTATTACTATTATTACTATACATAATAGGCGTACAGTTATACACATGAGGCGGCCGTAGAAAATAGGTTCGGTTCATTAATCATTAACATAAACAAGAAGCATATAGCGAAGGCAGAGAGCGCACAGTTGGGAAAACGAAGGAAAGAGAGAATGAACCACAACCCGCAATCCAGCGATGGGAAGCACGATGATGACTCTGCCCTCTCCGATTTCCTTGCCTCTCTTATGGATTATGCTCCCACTGTACTCTCTTTTCCCTTTTACACCCTCTTCCCTTTTCTTTTTCTTTAAGAACAAATCAATCATCCTTTTATGGAGCAAATTCCTGTAAATTGTTTTTTTTTTCTATGTTTCTAATGATTCCTCCACCTGTATTCCGGTTGATTTGTGGCAGATACCTGACGAATTGGTGGAACATTACTTAGCCAAGAGTGGATTTCAATGTCCCGATGTTCGATTGTAGGTATTTCTCTCCCTTTTTTTTAAATAAAAAAAAATCCTTTCAGTGTCCTTCTATCCTCTGTTTGGATGCCCAAGCGGAAATTTGTCAAAAAAAATTCCTTTGTCGGTTTAAGATGATAATGTTTGAAATCTTTCATCCTACTTTACACAACTAGCTGTGCCTAGGGTTACTTATCTTTCTTTTAGTTATTTCTAGGGTTCCGGAAAGTTTGAATCTTTAAACTTAATTAATGTTTCCCTGCATATGTTTTGAACAAAATTTAATTACTAGTTACATTGTGACAATAATGAGACGTTTATGAAGGCTATTTATTTCTTATATTCAACAAAAATGGAACCCAAAAAATGAGAAATGACTTTTGCCTCTTATATGCTAGCTAGTTTATGTGTGAGTCATTTTACATGCTTTTCTATGTTAATAAAAGCGGGATGGGGTCTTGGGCAGAAGATTTCCTTTAATTTTACCCTCTCTTTTTTTAACAATCTTTTAGAGTAGAAAACGTGTTCATATTGTTGGTATTTTGTTTCCTTTATGTCTGATCCTGTTTGATTTTGTTGGGCTTTTGCAGAATAAGGCTTGTCGCTGTTGCCACTCAGAAGTTCGTTGCGGAAGTTGCAAGTGATGCACTTCAGTATGACACCAAAAGCTTATAACTTATGTCCTTTTTTGTTTCCCTTTAAAGTAGGAATTAGAAAAGGTTTGAAATTTGTTGATGTTATATAAGTTGGAAATAGGACTTTGAGGATAGGGCTAAGTTTTTACGTTCCTAATTTATGTGGATTTATCTAAGATTTCTTTAGGTGCTAGGGAAATATTAAATAAATAACCTTTTGAGTACTTTTAGCCTAGATTTGCTTATGCCTAAGTAAGTTTGCTTATAACATTTTACTATTTATGTAGGCATTGCAAGGCAAGGCAAGCTGCAGTCGTCAAAGACAAAAGGGAGAAGCAGCAAAAGGTGATCTATTTATGTTTGCTTAGTTTCCTGATCTCTTTTGGCTTGTCTGACCCTCTTTTGGAACAGGATAAACGCCTAATCTTGACGATGGATGATCTTTCAAAGTCATTGCGCGAGGTAGGCATTGAAATATCTACATTGCCACTTTCTATACTTCATTACATGTTTTAGCATCTATAACCAAATAGCATCTATTTACGTTTATCTTATATAGTTGATTGCTTGGGTTCATTATGAACAGAGGTTTTGGCTTTTAGCAAAAGCCAGGCTTTTATTTGTTGTCAAAATTATGATGAGACATGGGTTATATCTGCTTAGGCATACACAGAATATTCTACTAATTGAATGGGTTAATTTCCTTTGGGAAATATATCGGTATGTCGAGTCAATTTGTATTTTGCTTGAGAAGCCTTATGATGAATGGTCATATGATTTCCCATTTTTTATGTCCCGAGTGAATAAGAGAGTTGGTTTTTTTTCTTAGCATTTTCATTGGTGTCTAGAAGTAATTGCTTACTGGTGTTTGAATGAGCAGTATGGGGTGAACGTGAAGCACCAGGAGTATTTTGCTGATAGCCCGTCAACCGGTATCGATCCCGCTTCTAGAGAGGAATAGTTGGGCCATGTTATTTACATGTTTGTATTTAGTTGATGTACATTTTTTTTGCATATCTATGAGATGCTATGCTAGTGCTACCATAACATGCTGTTCACTTTTCTTCACATTATTTTTCTCCCTCTTGAATTTTAAAAGATGATTAGCTGGCAAAACGAGTCCTGATCTGGAAGTTTGGGCTACTAACAATTTGAGTCCAAATATATGTACTTGATTGGACAAATAATTTGAATATCAAAGTTAGGGTTTTTTACTGAAATAAATTTTTAAAAAAATTATATACCAAACTAGGTTGTTAGTTGGATTATTTACCAAAATGAGTCTTTTTTTCATTCGCGCCTATTTGATAGGTGTGATTTTTTTTTATATTAAAAAATATATTTCTTTTTGTTTTTTTAAATAAAATGTTATTTTTTTTATTTTCGGATCAGTATGACCCATGTATAATACGAATACAGGTTGTACCTATCTCAGATGTGAGATTAGTTGAGCCTTTCTCAGAGGCGCGACTAATTTTGCCTATCTTAGAGGTGCAAATGATGGGGCCCACAACATCTGTTGCTTAATTTTTCTTCTATATTTATCCCGAAAATTGTCAATAAAAATAAAAAACCAAATAAAATTACATTATATAAAAATTACATTAAAATAATACAATAATTTATAACTTAATCTTAAATTCACCAGATACTAAACCAAGCACAACATTGATATTTGTGGGTGTTAAATTTTTTAATTAAAATTTTAAATAATTTTAATAAAAGCATTTGTCAATATTTTAATTCATACTTAGAATCAATAGTGCATTAAATGGAATTCGAATATTCATATCCTACTTGTTATTATAGATATAAAATCTATGTCCCATGTTTTTTCACACAGCTAAAACTCTACTCCCATTGTTCAAAATATTTCTTAATTATGAGTTTTGGGAAACGCTTTTAATTGATACTATTAATGTATTATTATCAATTTTTTAATTTTTTTAAGTTGCTGTTAAGTATTGGTATGTTAATAATTGATTTATATTCTTCAATATTTCTACAATTATTTTTTATGAAAATAATTTTAAAGTATATAAATTTATGAAAAGAGTGTTATGATTAAACTTAGATAAATTTATATTCAAGTTGATATAAAAAATATGAAATGAGTCTGTAGTAGCAGCAGCAGATAGCATTGTTAATTATGAAGCACATTTAAGTTTGGTTTAGGCTTTTAATTACCCATAAGGCACCGCCCAAATCTATGGCTGTTGTAAAGGGGTGCAGGGATTAGGTACTGTAATTTCCTTAACCTTTTCCGGCTATTAATGCATCGGGCATTTATAGTTTCAAAAAAGAAAAAAAAAAAGGCAAATTATTATTACTTTTCATTCACTGAATTACAGCTATTAGAAAGATCAACTGATATATAATTAAAATCTTGAACGAGTTAAAAAACAAACACTATTTATTATTGATATTTATTTTTCCTCTTTTCAAAAATACAACTCTATGTTTAATTAGTCTATAAATTATATTTTTTTGGTATTCTTTTTTATACAATAGAATCATAAATTCACACTCATTTAAATTACTACATATGTACAATCTGTCGATTGATCCTACGACCTACGACCTTAGGGATATAGTAAACACTTTTTACCAATAGACTAAATGTTGGGTTCTAATTTTTCTACTTATATTTACCTTACCAATGTAACTTTTTTTTGGGTCAAAGTTCGTATCTATATTTAGCTTTCTTTACACGAAATGGTACTTGGGGCAAAAGTTGTTAACTTTTTTTTTTATGTGGTCCAATAAAAATATTAGAAATCTAAACGAAAATTTGGTTTTTTATTTTTATTTTATGAAATATTATAAAATAATTTCAATTGTATATAATTTTTAAAATTGTAATATATTTTATATTTTATTTCTATTTTTTTTATAATTTTAAGTTTATGATTTTTTTAATATTTTTATAATTTTTGGTTGATTAATATTATTGTGACATCACCGTGGGCGGTCTCAAAACTGAATTTGTCACATATAAATTATTCATTAGACAACATGAAAAATTTAACACCATTGTCCTAAATATCATTTTGTGTAGTGGAAGTCAATGCAGATACCAATTTGATTAAAAAACATAAGTATCGAAATGAACATTGAATTCGAACATAGGTGTCTAAAAGTATAGTTACCTTATATTTTGATATAATTTTTGAAAAAAGCGGTTTAGAAACAAGTATGTTTGCACAACAAGATTTTAAATTTTTTCTAAAAATTGAGTCTTTTTGCTATTTATGATAATAAAATTTACCAAATTTAGTACTTTGTGTTATTTGCTTAGCGGAACTCGTCTATTCTTGTCTTTCAACTAATACGGTCTTCTTCGCTATTCTCAAACCATCAGCTATTTAGAGGGTGAGCTTTAATTCATGACCTAATCACACAATGAAAACTTTAAATTTTCAATGGGGAAAATTAATTCTCTATGGGTAAAAAAACTAAAAGTCAAACTCGAGTTATCACGAAAAATATAATTTATTTTGGAAAATAAATCTCACTAAATTTCAAATAGAATAACTATGCTCAATAATGTGTGTATTTACCTTAACTCATAGTCGTCATTTTTAAAAAGAATCACAAAAATTCTACTAGAACAAGGAAATACAAAATAATAATATTATAATAAAAAATACTGACACTCACTAGGTGGCTGTATAATGGGTGGTGCACACTAGGTTCTTAGACTCAGTGTGCCACTCATCTTTACTGTAATAACTTATTAAACATCTTTCATGTATTAAGTACAATTATATATGTTATTAGTCTTTTAAATCAACTCATAATTTGTCTAACCAAATAATCAATTTTCTATTTTCAGAATATTATTTATTTAATTAATTTTTTAATTAAACTATTTTCTCACCGGCATATCAAATAATATTCTAAAATACTATGGAACTAGACTAAAGTAATTGTAAAAATGTGAATGATGGCCATGATGACTGGGAGGCTAGGCCTTGGCCATGAGGTCGAATCTTGAGTAGAGTTATCCATAACCGGACCATGATCTGGTTCTGAAAAATTTTCAATTTCATACCCATTTCTTTGTTAAAAAAATTAATTAAATATTTTATAATTAAAATTAAATTTAAAATCGAGTGCGATGAAATAATTCCTAAACATAAAATTTGTGTCCAACCCTGATCTAAGTCCGACCAGACTGACCGAGTCAGGTGAGCCGCTGCCACATGGACATGTCTAATCTTGTCGTTTAGCTCTCGCTAGCTAAGCAAGGTCTTTCTAAGTCAATGCTCGTTTGTTTTAGTTTTCTTTGGTTTTGAATTTAAAATATAAATTATATTAAGCTTTATTTATAAAAGTGGTCTTCAACTATATTTTATTTCTTAATTTTTTTTATTATCAAAAGTGATATTTAAATTATATATTTTGTTTCATTTTATTTCAAAAATATTATTAATTAATAATAATAACACGTGGCTCTCTCTTATTACATGTCATATACTTTTTGAATAAAATAGGTAAAATTAATATTTTAAGTATTTTCTAATTAAAAAAAAGCCTTTATGTTATAATTTATATATATATATTATTTTTCTAAGTATTGAATGATTCTAAGGAAGAAATCAACATACGAATGTCACCTTAGAAGGTAGACTTAAAAGTGAAGGAAGGAAGTTGTGGCCGAAAATGTACCAACTCACCTTCTTGGAATTTGGTTTTATTATTTGCAGTACTCCGCTCTTTGAAGTTTTGCTATTATATTATGACTCTATTCTTTGGTAAACTCTATAGTTGATTCTTTATTTTGGTCATTTAAAATAAAATGTTTGTAATTTGATCATTTAATTTTTAAGACGCGGTTAACTGTACACGTCACATTATGTTTATATTTTTATTTTAGTCACTCAATTTTTTGATTGTTTTCATTTTGACCACCCAAAAAAAATTTAAGTATTAAAGCGGAAAAGCGATATCTACAAAACTTAAACTTCTTTTGATTATATAAACTTGAAGTCTTCCATGCTAAGTCAAAAGTAAATGAAAATTTAAATGTAATTAATTAAATTAATTGCTTTTTCTTTCATTTCGGTAAAGAAGTGATGAAAAAAAATATAAGTTTTGTTTGGAATGGAATATGAAATGAATTAATTACAAAGAATTTTTGTTTGCTTTTAGCTTAGCATGGAAGATTAAAGATCATATAAAAAAAATGGGTTTTATAGACAACTATTAAAGAATAAAGACAATAACTTTCATTGATAAATTTTTAAAATCGTTTCAAAACATCAAAATAAATTGTTAAAAAAAATTTATCCATTGAAATGTCAATCAGTTTGCTAGTATAATTTTGAATCTTAATATTTAAAAATTTATATTTCAAAACCCGAATTTAAAATTTTCAGCAATGGAATAAACACGTAGAATTTGAAATGTTTTGTGAATTCTTTTAGTTTCTATCACTTTTTCACTTTAATTCATGATTTTTTTTTTACCCCAATCAATACTTAAAAAAGATATTTTTTGGGTGACCAAAATGAAAGCGACCTAAAAATTAGGTGACAAAATAAAAGTGCAAGCATGATGTGACGTGTACAGTTAATTGCCATTAGAGATTTAATGTTTGGATGACTAAAATGAAAGCGCTCTCAAAGTAGGGTGACCAAATTATGAGGATTTCATTTTGAGTGACCAAAATGAAAACTCCTTAAAAGTTAGATGACCAACTAGGTAGTTTACCCTTCCTTTTACTTCTCCAATTCCTTTAATTCAAAGTCTTATGTCAAATTCTAATTTCCAATTCGTGGTTCAAAATTCCCACCTATACCACAAGTCTAGTTGTCTCATCAACAATGAAAATAGAAGCAATAGCAATTAAATATATCGCATACTATTCGAAAAAGAAGAAGTTTTTTTAATATTGATAATCTATAACAATTTATTAAAACATAATTTTAGTTTTAGTCTTTAAAATATGCTAAAAATTTGTATATATACATCATTTTTTTTTTCATTTTATAACAATGGTTAATTCTGAATTTTCATTATTCTAGTCTGCTTAAAATTGAGATTTAGGGTGGATTTAGATAAACGGTGTGTTGATCTATGGTTAGTGTAAAAATACTAGTAGCAGTGAGATTAGATATTGTAGTGATATTATAGCGTGAGACAAAAAGTAAGTTAAACGCACCGTACCGCACTCAATCACCCATCTAAATCCACCCTTAATTTTTAATATAATTCGATTTTATATTTTTACAATGTTGTTGATGAATTCAAATAGTTAATATAATTAACTTTTCAATTAAAATATTATATGGTTATATATAAATTGAAAACGAATTTTTAAATAAAAAAGTAGATGAATTAAATTCTTGAAAATAAAAGTAGGATGACTAAATTTTAAATATACAAAGTGCAGAGACTAAGAGTCATGGTTATTTGAATCGCACCAGATTGACAGGGGTATTGGTCTAGAGAGAAGTATCAGATCAGTTGAGCCGTAAATAGGTATGAACTGGTTAAACCAAATTAAACATGAATTGAGTCGAATTTTTTTTTATGATTTTTATTGATTTATTTAATTAAATTCTACAAGCTAATGGCACAATTAATTCGACCATCTAATTTTGAAAACCTTACTTAAAATATATTATAATCTTTAAATTTTTAATAAATAATCAATCTAGCATGAAACATGGGTAAATTATATTAGTAAGGAATAAAATAAAAGAAAAGAAAGGGAAACTTCATCAAAACAAGGGAGCTAAATTTTAAAATATAAATCATCGGCATTGCCTTTTTCAGATTCTTTTTAAAGTTATAATTAATTATATAACTAAATTAATTAATTAAATTAATTAGTCACACGTAATTTTTAGATGATAAAAACTTAAATCTTAATATTCAAAATCCAAAAATCAAGACAATACGACATCATTGGCTTTGAAGTATTTTTTTTAATGAGAATGGATTGTATGAAATTATAATTTCACATCATCCTTATTATTTTTTCAATAAGAGAATGACAAATCAGATTTTTTTCTTGAATTTAAGCTTTTTCCTCTTGAAAAAAATTTAAATCCAGCTAAAAACGCTAAAAATCAGAAGAAAAAATTTGATTTATCATCCTCCTATTGAAAAAAGATAGAAATAACATAGAATCACAATTTCATACTATATTTTTTAATAAGATAGAGTTAAAAAAGTACAATGTTAATAAGAAAAGAAACACCAACTCATACAATTTTATGATTGGGATTTATGGTTTTTCCTTTTAAAAGAAAATAAAATTGGACTCTTAACATTCGTGAGAAGTTAAGATACTTGGTTACTTGTATATGTGAAGTATAATCTTATATCCCCGTTTGGGATAAGATACATTGTAAGTTTAGGAGAGATCATCATCATTAAGTTGAGAGAACACTTTTGTGAACTTATTTTCTCGGAAGAATTATTTGGAGAACGAATGATTCGATTTTAATTGGGAATATGAAATAGTTTGATCACTGTGCATTTAACTGCTTTATCTTATCAGAATTAGAAAGGATAGCAAGATTAGCCTTATTACAAACATCCTCATTTCATTAAAGATATCCCTGCATATTTTGTAAAAATGATTGGATGACAAATCCAATACATTAACGTCATATTGCATCAGATCTTCACCTATAAATATAAAAAATGATAAAAAGAAGATAAACCCTTCAAGAATACTAAACCTATATTTTCTCAAAATTTTACAGAGTCCTCGAACTTCAAACTCTTTTCAGTATCATTATATATTAACTTCAACTCTCCACCCCAACCGAATAAATCAATCTTCTCAATAACCAATATTCTTCACTCCTGACTCCTCCGTATCCTTCTCCGGTTAAGTCCTATATCAACATATATCCATTTCAAAGTCCTTGCCCAATTTATGACATTTCAGCTTCCCAACGAATTTCCTGGAAAGTATGTTATTATGAATGATGTTAAACTTGAAAATGATTGATGTTCAATATAGTTAAACGTATGGCATATAAATATATATATATATATAAGTTTTAAATATTAAAACATATTCGTAAATTTATTTAAGTAGGGAAAAAATTCTTTCCATTCATTTGAGGTTTTTCACTTTGAAATGTATCCGAAGTTCCGAACTGAATGACAAAGATTGAATATTAATTTGATTTGTTTTTTTTTGAGCATAAAAAGCCATATTCTGGCTTTGAATTGGTCAAGGTAAACGTTGTTCTGACATAAGACAAAAAAATGTTACTAATATTAGTCATTTCATACTCTTGTACCATTTGTTATATCATGTCCCACTCAAGCTAATTTCCTTCTCCTCTACATAAGCTACTTTTTATTCCCTTTTCCTAAATATTTTAATTATTAAAATAAGATATTATTATTTTTTTTTTCAATAATCTTCCCTCTTTTTAATTATTTTTGTTCTTAATTTTTAAAAAAAATTAAAGTTCCTTTTTTGGGAAATAAAATGAAAACCTTTTGATGGCTATTATTTTATGTTAATTTAATAAAGTTAAAGCTATTGACTTTCATGTCTTTACGTATAAGTCTACGCTTTTGAAGAAGGGATATAATAGCAATCCATATCTTTTAGACATCACTAGAAACAAGATATTATGAGTTTGTTTTTACATACTGTTGTTTTCTCAACTCAACTTTGTGATTGCTATATTTTTTTAATTAACTACGATTTACTTTTTCAGCTGTAAGAGATATTTTATATATATATATATAGGCTACAATTTACTTCCTTGTATTTGTCACTTCTGTTGTTTTAAAGGTTGTTATTTGGGGGTAGTAGGAGGTAGAAGAGCTCCAAGATGAAGGGGAGCCCTACCATTCGCATTAATTTCAATTCATTCATCACTTTCTGTCTTTTCCTTAATGTTTGTTTGTCAGAAGCAGTGATGGCTCAGTCTCAAAACACCACCGGCGACGCCACCATCCCTGTTAAAGTGGGTGTGGTTCTTGACATGGATTCAGTGGTTGGGAAGATAGGGATGAGTTGTATGAACATGGCCCTTTTAGACTTTTACGCAAAGCATCCTCACTACAAAACCAGGCTCGTCTTCAACACCAAGGACTCCATGGATGACGTCGTTGCCGCCGCCTCTGCCGGTTCGTCCTCTCATCTCCTTTAAAACTATCGGTTTTACATTTATATATCAATATCTGGTAACCAAGTTCAAGGTTGCTTATGACAATCTCATGCAAGATTCTGATATATATATATATATATTCTACTTATATTTTCCCAGAGATTAGTTGAGAAAAATAATTATTTTAATCATCTAGTAATATTAATTATTTTATATTAAAATTTTAAAATACCCATAATATTTTCCTTACACTTAAATAAAAACATAAATACATTTCAACATTATTCACGCTAACTAAGCTGAATGCAATAAAAAATATATATATTTATTAAAATAATTATTTAAATATAAAATGAGCATCAGTTTTAAAATTTAAATAGAAGACTAATCTTTGTTAATTGTGTCCAGGTCCTTTTTTTTATTAATTTCTTTGAAGTATTATAATCTCACAAATAAAATCAAAATATTTTATTTTCAATTTACAATATGAAATGTATTATTATATTTTCATTTGTGAAATCTAGAACCTTCAATGAATATTGTACTAAATACACTTAATTTTTATATTATACTTAATTTTTTTGTTCAATTATATCATATATATATATATATAAATATATTTTTTAGAAAAACTTAGCTAACAAGTAAGTCAACACATTGACAGCTAGCTGTATTTAAACATTGATAGTACTATATATCTCGACTCCTGTCATTTTTGGCCACATACAAGAAAATGTTGCCATTTCTCTTTAGATAATATTAAAAATAAATCATAATATATGCATGTCATTTATTTAAGAGAAAATATTAGATACATTATTAGTGAAGAGGGTTGGTAAGTACATTATACGAGTTAATAAGATATTATAAAAGAGATATATAACAAAATTTTAAAATTATTTTGTGAAATAAAAAATATATTATCAGTATATTAAATGTGTGTTAAAATATTTGGAGTAGGTGTGGCAAATGCATAAAAATATAGTTTTGCTTTCACAAGTCAATATTTTTATATTTTGAATTTACTGTAAAAATATGTAAATCTAAAACGTTAGAAGAATGCACTTGTTTCACTTAATTTGTAGTTTATATTATAATACTCCATATTTTATAGCTTAGGGAGCTAGTAAACCAACACAATGGCAGTTGTTGTTACCTCTGGCTATTCACATTATAGGTAGACTTCTATTATTTTTGGCCAACAAGAATATATAGAAAAGGGTAAATGTTCAAATTAAGGGTATACTTTTTTGAGATTTTTCACATCAGAACCAAACTTTTTAAAATAATCAAATAAAAACCTAATTTTTATACAGGTGCTCAAATAAATTTTTTTATACACTTCGGCCTAATCTTTATATGAGCATTTTTGAAAAATGTTAGACCCTTATTTATCTATTTTAAAAGATTTGGCTTCATTTGATTTTTTTTTTTAATAAAGGTTAGGCCCATTCTAAAAGGTTTCATCTTCATGTGAACAATTCTTAAAAAGTTAGGTTCGAATTTGAGGATTTAAGCTATAAAAAAAAATTTAAAGGGTGTAATGAAAAAAGAGAGTAGGAAGACCGATGTAAAATTAGAGATTTCTTTTTGGACATGTTTTTCTCATGATTGTTGGAATTGAATTGAACAGGATCAAATTGATTGGATAAAAAATCGATATACCATTTCAAGAAAAAAATTGAACGGAGCTAAAAATAATGAATAAATTAATTTTTTAAAAATATTTTAATTTTATTACATTTCACCACTGTTTGATTTTCCCCACATACTTTCACCGTTCTGTTACTGACTTCAATAATTATTCTGACCCAAGACTTGCCTTCCAACTTGTATCACACCAGCATTTGATTGTTTAAACAATACATCTTCCTCTCCCCACATGCATTGTTTGACCTGAAAGAAGAAATCAATGAAAGCTATATACATGTATATATTAATTTATTTATAATTGTCTGACTGAGTCATTGCACATGTTAATCTTTAATATATTTTTTAAGGAGATATTAATATTTGAGATTAGGGTTAACATTTTAAGAAAGAAATTTCTAAACTTAATTTTTTGGTGGAAGAACAGCTGTGGAGTTGATAAGGAATGTAGAAGTGCAAGCAATCATAGGGCCAAGAAGTTCAATGCAGGCCAACTTTGTTATCAGTCTGGGAAACAAATCTCAGGTTCCCATCATTTCCTTTTCAGCAACCAGTCCTTCTCTTACTTCGCTTAGGAGTCCATACTTTTTCCGTGCTGCCCAAAGCGGGTCTTTCCAAGTGAATGCCATAAGCGACATTGTCAAGGAATTTGGGTGGCGAGAAGTAGTGCCCATCTACGTAGACAGCCTGTTTGGGGAGACCCTTATACCTTACTTAACGGCTGCCTTACAAGATATTAACATTCGGGTCCCATATCTGAGTGTCATCCCAGAGTCAGCTGATGATGACCTAATTGCTAAAGAACTTTACAAGTTAATGAGCAATCAAACTAGAGTGTTCATTGTGCATGCGACTATGACGCTTGGGTCTAGGATTTTGGTCAAAGCTGAAGAGATTGGAATGATGAGTGAAGGGTATGTTTGGATCATGACTGATTCCATGACTACTTTGTGGAGATCGATAGATTCCTCGGCTATTAATGCCTTGCAAGGGATTTTAGGGGTGAAGTCTTATGTTCCCAAATCGAAAGAGCTCGAAAACTTTACAGTTCGATGGAAAAGGAAATTCCAGAGTGACAATCCAAATGTTACTAATGCAGAAATGAACATTTTTGGATTATGGGCTTATGATGCAACTTTTGCACTGGCCAGGGCAGTCGAGAACGCTGGCACTGCAAGCCTACGCTTCAACAGAACAAACATTTCCGGCAGTGGTGCCACAGACCTTGAGACATTGGGTGTCTCAGAAAATGGTCCTCGGCTAATCAAAGAATTATCGAAAATTAATTTCACAGGGCTTTCAGGAGATTTTCATTTTGTTAATGGGCAGTTAGAGTCATCTGTGTTTCAAATAGTTAACGTAAATGGAAATGGGGAAAGAAGGGTGGGGTTTTGGACACCCCAAATTGGACTTGTAAAAGACTGGAAGTCAACAAACACAAGCGCAAAGTCTAGTTCCAAGCGAAAACTTGGCCCCATTATATGGCCGGGGGATACTAACTCGGTCCCCAAAGGTTGGAAGATTCCAGTAGAAGGGAAGAAATTGAAAATTGGGGTTCCAGTGAAAGATGGCTTTACTGAATTTGTTAAGGTAACCTGGGATTCTAACTCTAAAAAAGCAAAATCAATTGGAGGGTACTGCATTGATGTTTTCGACGCTGTAATGCACAAAATGCCTTATCCCGTTCCTTACGAGTATGTTCCATTTGCAACGCCCCAAGGAAATGCTGCTGGTTCATACAATGACTTAGTTGATCAAGTGTTCTATGGGGTAAGTCTCCTCGTTTAACCCTTCTCTTTGTTTTATATATTCTCTGGCTTGGTTTCACTGGATAGCTTCAATCGGCTATGAACACAGATTTATGACGGTGTGGTCGGAGATATAACTATTGTGGCCAACAGATCTTTGTATGTGGACTTCACATTGCCATACACAGAATCTGGAGTGTCAATGCTGGTGCCCGTCAGAGATAACAAGAAGAAGAATGCATGGGTTTTCTTACAGCCCTTGACATCGGATCTCTGGGTAACCAGTGGATGCTTCTTTGTCTTCATCGGGTTTGTCGTTTGGGTTCTGGAGCATAGAATCAACGAAGATTTCCGCGGACCACCTGCACATCAAGTCGGCACCAGCTTCTGGTTCTCCTTCTCAACCATGGTGTTTGCTCATCGTAATAACTTAACTCTTCTTTCACCTTTTCAATTTACAAATATGTTAGCGGCAGGCAATTTATTTGTTCTTGAATTGTATAATTTTTTGCAGGGGAGAAAGTGGTGAGCAATTTGGGTAGATTTGTGGTAATCATATGGTGCTTCGTGGTTCTCGTTCTTACCCAAAGTTACACTGCTAGTTTAACGTCACTTTTAACAGTGGAGCAACTCCAGCCCACTGTAACTGATATAAATCAGCTCTTGAAGAGAAGGGAGAGTGTTGGTTTTCTAAGTGCCTCATTTGTTAAGGATATGTTATTGGAGATGAAATTCGATGAATCCCACATCAAGAAATATGGAACTCTTGAAGAACTCCATGATCTTTTCACCAAAGGCAGTGCCAATGGTGGTATCTCTGCTGCTTTGGATGAAATCCCTTATATTAGGCTATTTCTTTCAAAGTACTGTGGCAAATATACTACCGTCAAACCAACATTTAAAACCGATGGCTTTGGCTTCGTAAGTTCTCTCTCTCTCTCTCGACCTTCATCGATTCCATATGATATAATATGCTTACAGCTGATTATTACAATTACTATTTGTTATCGTTTTGTAGGTTTTCCCAAAAGGATCTCCTCTTGCAGCAGATGTTTCAAGGGCAATCTTGAATATTACTCAAGGTGATGAAATGCAAAAAATTCACAGCAAATGGTTCAACAACGTTACTTGTCCTGATTTCGACCCCACTGTCTCATCAAACAGCCTCGGCCTCGAGAGCTTTTGGGGCCTTTTCCTCATTGCTGGGGTTGCATCGATATCTGCGCTCATAATTTTTGCAGCAATGTTCTTGTATGAACAAAAGCATGTCTTGTTTCAGTTCTATCCCGAAAATTCAGTGTGGAGAAAAGTTCGAACCATGTCGAGAATCTTTGATCAGAAAGATCTGAGCTCCCACACTTTCAAAAAAACTGAACCCAGAGACGCAAGCTGCCATTGTAGTGTTCATAGTATAGGCGCTTATGGAAGCTCAACAAATACTAACTGCCCGCCAAGTCCATCAGTTGGGTCGAACCAGGTAGATCCTTCAGACTTTGTTTTCTTGGTAGAACAAGGCTCAGTTACAAATTCTCCAGATATACCCCCATCTGCAGAAAGATCTTCTATTGAGTTTGCTGATTACAGTCATGGCCAATGAGAAGATTTGATGATTTAGATATTCTCGCACAGTTGGGATCCAAGTTTAAGTAATTACTTTCGATGAGATTAAAAATCACTATGACTAGTTAGATTAATTAATTTAGTGGTGAGATTAAAACAAATGATAAGGTTGTATTTAAATTTAAACTAAGTTATAAGAATGAGGTACAAATGTAAAATGATGATTAACAGCATTGCATTGTGTTTTTTTAATGTAAAATATATAATGAAAAATTATATATTTTATAAAAAAACATATCAAGTATATTATATTTTTATGTTTTGCAACATACGAGAATGATATGCACATGTTTAGGAATGATTTTAAATGTTTTTTTTTATTGAATTTCAACTTTAGAGACCCAAGTATAAGTACTTTTCCTTAGTGGCATCGCAACAAGTCAGATAAAAAAAGATTACTACACAACAAGTGCCCCAAACCCCCCTGCAATATTTTGAGTCCCCAAAAACGTTTGATCACCTTCGAATAATTTCAAAATGATTTTAAATTGTCTCTGGTCCAAATCTTGGATAAGCAATTTTATAAAAATGTTTTCAAGTTTTAAGCTTTAGAAAAACTCTCATTCATCTCAACCCGAACAATCTTGATGTCGAGCCAATGAACTTTAGACCCTTATTTTATGATTTAAACATATCCAAATAAGTTTTTAAAGACCCAACATGATTTATAATTGTAATTAAACTTTTCTAAATTTTTTAAATTTGATTTAAAAAATATTAATATGTTGCAAAAACAAGTATTTTATTAAAAGAAAGATTTTGGTTAAAATCTGAAAGTGTTTCGTTAGCAACTCCAACTTGTACCCTACGCCAGGATGGATAAAAAGTGTTACATTATACCAGAAATTCTAGTGTCAAATTTTTGTTTTTCTAAAATGAAAGGCTCTCCAACTAGAAAAAATTCACAACAACGGAATCATGCTCGTTGCTCTAAGCTCACAAACGAAACATTTTTATAAAAAACATGAGAATTCATGGAATACCACATGAAATTTTACTCTTTCATTCCCCCAAAATGATAACCCTTTGATATATGCCAGGACTAATTGTGACAATTTGAGGTGCCAAGGTCAATTTGGAAAATTGTAATACTTTAGTAGTACTCATAGATGTTCCTTGATTTCTACAAAATGGATTAGGAGTGTTTGAAATGGTTAATCAAATTTTTTAATCCTTTAACCGTTAATTGAATTAATTTTTTTTTAAAAATTAAACGAACCAAAATGTTTCGGTTAATTCGATCGGTTAATCAATTAACAAAAATTTATATGCTTTTGTTTTTTTGGTTAAAACAAGTATAAAACATATAAAAAAATTGATAATGCTCATTTGACCGAATTATCTGAACTAACCGAACTAATTGATACATATAATATATAATATTAATTATTATGTTCGATTAATTACCCGATTTCGAACTAAATTAACTGATAACTGAATTTTTAAAAAATCATTAACTGACCTCCGACCGAATTAAATCAACTAACCGATTAATTAACCGAATTAGATCGATTCAATCTATTAATTTGATTTTAAACGAAATTTGAATACAGGAGCTGCCATGGTCTTGACAACCTTGTGCGCCTTTTTTCTTAACTCTATTTTGCTTTAAACTGCTTGTTGTTGGGTTTTTACCCTAGAGCTTCTTCTTTCCTTTATTATTATTATTCAACCATGCATTAGAGATTCAGAATTCTTCCAAAAGAAAGTATGAATTCTAAAAAGTGGAATGAGATATGGGGATAGACTTTTCGATGTATGTATCCACACATGATGAAGATGGACTTTAGGAGCACGTAAGAAGGTCATGATGAAAGAATGGATATTTAGGTCTAAACAAGTGATTAAGGGTGTTCAAACCAAGAATCAATTCTTTACGCTACAAGTTTTATCACTTCTTTCTCTTTCTTCAATTTTGATTAATTTCTATTCTTCCATTTTTCAGTTCTCCTTAATTTAATTTAATTAAAAATTTATGTATAAAATTAAGCAAAATAAAAATTTATGCATAAAATTATACATTAAATCATAATTTATGTATAGTTTTGAGATTTATCCCAAAAATAAATGAGAGTTTGATTGAATTGATAAAGTTGAGGTACTTTTAGAAACCATGATGGCTTGTGTTCAAATCTTAACATGTGTTGATTTAAATTGATTTTTATAAATTTTATATAAAATATAAAAAAGACAAAAAAAAAAACCTAAAAGAAATGAGTTTTTAGTAATTTTCTAATCGAGTTAGCCTCTCATTAATTCATGACATCAATTCAATCAAACATATTATATATTACAAGAATTTACCACACTCACGATGTGAGTGAAAGCAATCATATATTTTATATTAAAAAATATATTTATAAAAGCATATTAACAAATTATTATTAATGTAGTAGCTAAAATTTTTTTATATGAATTTGTTGGTATTGTATTCAATTCACAAATAATATTTTTTTAATTATTTTATATGAAGATTATATAAAAATATAAAATACCTTATAATAATATTAATTACCTTTTAAAATAAATATGTTTTAATAATTTTATAATTGAATTGGATCCAATTTGATTTATGATATTAACTCAATCAACCAATTTATATATAGTATAAATATAAATTTAAATATATAAAAGGTAAAGCTAAACAAGAAATTAACAAAAAAAAAAATACACAGAAAACGACGTCATTTCGGTAGTTCGAATGAAACTCAAGTTCACCAGTACAGAAGAAGAAAATTATACTTATATATAAAAGGATATATTCGGTATAGTTCAATGAAGCCCAAGTTCACAAGTAAAAAAAGAAGAAAATTATACTTATATAAGGATATATTCGGTAGTTAGAATGAAGCCCAAGTTCACAAGTAAAGAAGATGAGAATTTTATATATATATATATATGTATAACAATTACAAAGTGAAGCTCGTTCACACACGAACCAAATGAAAAATGCACCGAACATTCCAATAAGGTTAGTAGGTTACCAACATCAGCAACTTGTGCATTAGTTTGATGTTTAGGGTGTTCATTATTTTAGATATAGTCTGGATTTAAGTCACGTTACTTGTATTATTGTTAGGGCTTTAGATTCCTCTTGTAATTTACTTTAAAAAGAAAAAACGTAATAAATGATTATTAGTGAATTTCTATTTTCGTTGTTATCGAAATTTAATATTTAGTCACTTATATGTTAAATCAATAATAGAATGTTGATGTGATTGTTTTATCATTAGTATAATAATAAATTTAGTCTTTTAATATTTATAAATTCTATCAATTTGATTCTAATTTAAATTTGACCATCAATTTTTCACGTTATGTTAATTTAGTGTTGATTCTTAAAAATTTTAAAAGTCATTAAAAATAAAAAAAAATCATTTTAATGCTCATATTTATAAAAAATACATAAGATTTTATAAAGACACATACAAAATTAGAAAAATACTTATAAATAAATGAATATCTATTTTTCTATTTTTTAACATCACATTATATATTTATTAAAATGATAATTTTATAAATAAAAAATAAAGGAAAAAATCATAAAGAAGCCGATTTGATTTTTCCCTTTTCTCAACAATGATGACCATCATATTCAAGTTGAGTCAAAAACTAAGACTTGAAGTTAAAAAAGGGTAAGAATCAATATCTTTAGGTTATTACCTAGAACAAATTTGTTGCCTCTAAGGTTGTGCTTGAGGGCAGGCATGACTGAGGGTTTATAGGTGAGGATGAGGTCTAGGAGACCCTGTAGCTATAAGGCCATGTCGACAGCTCCACAACCGATTCCTAGTTTGATGGCACAATGATGAAGGATGTTGAAATTGAGCTGGAGGAAGTAAAGGTTATTGATGCCAATGGTTGTGGGCAAAGGTGATACCCATCACTCAATAAATTTCACAAGGACTAAAGAACAATAGAAAACATATAATAAATAAATAAATTATTATTTATAAAATAAAACTAAAAATAAGAAAAAGTTTGAATTTGGTTTAAGTCCGTCTTGTTTGTGGGTTTTTAAAAAAATATATTTTATTTATAAAATTATTTTAATAAATAAATTTCATGTTTAAAAAGATAAAAATAGGTATTAATTTATTTATAATTTAGTATATATTTTATCGAAAAATAAAACTTCTAAATGCTTTTTTTTATTTTTTAAGATTTTTTCAATTTTTATTTTTGAATTTTTAAAATCTAGATTAAATTGACATAATGTATAAAGTTGAAGGTTAAATTTATTGAATTTTTAAGAATTAGGGCCACATTGATAGAAGCTATCAATATTGGAGGACTAATTTTATTATTATACCAATGAAAATCGGTCATGTTATACTTCGTTAATGATTTAATGAGTGAATAATGAAAATATTGAATTTCAATAACGTTAGTGACTAAATAGAAAATTTTAAACTTATGAGATTTATTTATTTATTTATTTATACAAAACACAAATTAAGAGAAAAAAGAAAATGACATTACTAATATTTGAACCCAACACTTCAAATGGGAACATAAAACTTTGAACCACCAGCTCTCCCGATCGAGTTGTTGGGTTTTCCACTTGCTAAATTCAAATAATATTTGAGAACAACATATTGTGTCTTAGTAATAAATTTTCTCCACTTGTATGCTATATATGTAAGCAGATATGTCAACCACCTGAGAAATTTTAAGCTGAATTTGTTGAGTGAAGACACTATTATATTTTACATACATTGGAGTTAAATGAAGCCATTGTTAATTTATTAACCTCTCTACCTTTCTTTCTGTTTTCTCTCCTCTAAATAATAAATCACACAATTTTCTAATAAATAATAACTAGATTATGGTATATTGGTGAATTTTATTTTAAAAGTATATTTATAAAAAATCAATAATAATGTTACTTCTTTTTTAAAACAATTTTTAAAGTGTGTCACCCAAGCAATCTATTAGATTCAATAATGTTAGATTTATCTCTCATACTTCCTTAAAAGTTAACTCTAAAAGGATTGGCTTACAGAACTTGAAGCACTCTATTAATGAAGATATGACCACTAAGATTTAGGGGAGAGGTGTCAATATTAAGTATAACATAATTATATAGTTCACCTATATGTGAAGCCTTAATTAGTTGGTGATTCAAGTCTCCTATATATAATTATATAAGATGGCTCAGCAGAGTACAAGAGACAAAATCCTCAAAAATAACACTTCTTAAAGTTGATTGCAGAGCCAACGTACATTCTAAATTTTTTTTCCATAAAAGTCAGCCTTCCTCAACAATAACAATAATATGAAAGTTAATTAATCGTAGTTTAGGTAATGGAGGATTTCTGGCGTAACTAGTTTGAGAAAATAGGAAGAAATTGTATGTTTTTAATTAAAAAAAAAAAGAAGGAAAGTAGATGATTAATTGGGACTAAATTCCAATTTGTTATTAAACTAATAACCTAAACTTGAAACCAACTGGATGCCAAAAAGAGAAACTCTGCAACCAACTTTGATTAATCCTACAACCTTCGAGATAATTAACCATTAACCACCACGTAATCACCATTATAATATATTTCATGTAACAATCCATCCTATGGAGCATGTAGGTGGCCATGTGTTTTGTTCTATTTCTACCGCATGCATGAATCTTAAAAAATGAAAACAAAAAACCTATTTAATTAATATTTAAATTTATTAATATTATGAAATTATTTGTAAATTTTAATTTGAATGTATGTAGAATCACAATTCAGAAACTTTATAAATCCAAATATATATATTTTAAATAATTTTTTTTAAAAAAAAAAGAAGAAGTTTGAAGTAACTTACCTTCGATAATAATAAATGATTAGTTTAGCTTAATAAAAAGTTGTAAGATTTAAAAACTTGAAATTTTAGTTTTGTGAAAAGCATTCCATCACGTTTAAAAGCAATTTGGTATTTGTTTAGCCGCCTTGTTTATCAACAACCGAAAATAAGCGATTCTGTTTGACTTTTTTATACGACAAAGTCAGTTTGACTCATGAAGTCTTTGATTATTGTTTTGTTTTTGGCCTTATTTGAACAATTAACCGCAAGTGAACGCCAAAGGTTACGTAGATTATATTAATTAGGTTTTCATTTTAAACCTGATCTTAGCCATCAGCAGCATGAATGCTCCTATATAAACAGCTAATATTTTACGCCCATCACACACACAGAGGTAAAACATGTCTAGGAATACGATTTTTCTAACTTGTTCCATCGTTCTTAATCTGCTACTATTTCATAGCTGGTACTTCCATGGCGAATGGGAGCAAAGTTGGACCAAAAGTGCCACTGCAGAAGCTGAATTTGTAGCATCCATCTCATGTTCAGGACATGGAAGAGCTTTCTTGGATGGATCAATCGTTGATGGAAAACCTGTTTGTGAGTGCAACGCATGTTATGGAGGCCCTCACTGCTCTATGTTTTTACCTGAATGTATCGCTGACGCCGATAGGTAATTGACGACGGAGATATAACTAAAGTGACCGGTATTTATTTTAAGAATCTTGGGTCGTATCAATAATGTGAATATCTCATTTGTTACAGCGGAGATCCTATGTTCTTGGAGCCCTTTTGGTTGAAGCATGCAGCAAGTAGCACCATTGTAGTTCCAGGATGGCATCGGATGAGCTATGAATTCAATGATGATTCCCTCATCTCAAAGGAACTCGACGCTCAAATTCGGAAACTTCATGCAGTAATCGGAAATGCAGTGACTGATGGAAGATTCATCATATTTGGTGTTGGTGCTACCCAACTTCTTCATGCAGCAGTGCATGCCCTCTCCACTACTAATCATCCATCTTCCCCTTCAAGAGTCGTTGCCTCAACACCATACTATCCAGTTAGCTCCAAGCCCTACTCTAATCTGGATTGTAATCTACGTTTTAGCTTTTAAATTGACAAACTATGTTCATGCTACAGATTTACAAGGAACAAACTGAGTTTTTCAATTCTGAGGATTACAAGTTCGAAGGAGATACTTCATTGTGCAACAATAATAGTGGCTGTAAAGGGAATTTCATCGAGCTTGTGACTTCACCGAACAATCCAGATGGCCAATTAAAGAAGGCAGTACTTCATGGCCCATCGGCAAAGACAATCCATGATTTTGCTTACTATTGGCCACATTATACACCAATCCCAGCTCTAGCAGATGAAAATTTAATGATATTCACTCTCTCAAAGCTTACTGGACATGGCGGAAGCAGATTTGGGTAAGCATATATACATATTGAGGATATTCATAGATCTTGTACACTATTAGTCAATAATAAATAACACATCGTAACTTATATAAAACAAAGAATATTGGACTTAAAAGATGCTTTTTCTTTGGAGGATATGCAATAATTTAAACATGCTTTTTGTTTTTTCTTAGATGGGCAATAATAAAAGATGAGGCTGTACATCAGAGGATGCTAACATATATGAATCTAAGTACCTATGGGGTTGCTCGAGAGACTCAGCTACGAGTTCTGAAGCTGCTAAAAGTTGCCGTTGAAAATGAAGGAAAGGAAATGTTTAACTTCGGATACCAAACAATGAGGAACCGCTGGAGAAAGTTGAGCAAAACTATGTCATTGTCTAAGCGGTTTTCAATCCAGGAACTTGAGACTCAAATCTGCTCTTTCTCCGAAAAAGTCAGAGGAGCTACTCCAGGTAATTATTAACTCTCTTCCCATCACACAATCATATACAAATTCCTGAACTAGTGAACTTAAAGAGTAGCTGGTTTTGATGGCAGCTTATGCATGGCTTAAGTGTGAAAGAGAAGAAGATAAAGATTGCAACGCAGTGCTCCACTCGGTCAATATAACTGGACGTCATGGTAGCTTGTTCGGTGCTGAAAGCAGATTTGTACGGCTTAGCTTGGTGAAAAGCGATGATGACTTTGATTTGCTGCTAAAAAGGATGGGAACATTGGTTTCCCAAGAAAATAATAATGATGGAATCAATAAAATTATGACACACACAGATGAATTTATTGGAACCAATAAGTGGACGGGGTAACGATAAAATCACATTGCACTTTAGGGATAGAACTTAAAATCTAATTTAAAAAAAGGGTGAATTATTTTTGTTTGCTTTATGTTACACTTTAGTCATTTATGTTTGAAATGTTACGTTTTAGCCACTTATATTAACGTGTTGTAACATTTTAGTTACTGAGTCGTTAATTGTCGTTGACGGTGTAACAGTAAACTGATGTGACATGTTAAATCATCATTTGAAACAAAAATTTTATGTTAAATTAGACAATTGGTCCCATATTTTTTTCATTTTGAGCAATTTAATTTTTTTTCTTTTATGTTCTTTTAACTCTTTTTTTTCTTTTTTTCTTTTCATTCTCTTCTGCTTCTCCCTCTATTTTCCTCCATTATTCATATCTTTTAACGTAGTTTTTCTATGTTTTCCATTTATTAAAACTTTTTTATGTTTATGAAAAAAGAAAAGACGAAAGCTAAAACCAAAATAATACTTGTTTCGCATATTCTCACCCCACAATTATAAACTCTCGTCGTCCATCCTCGCTTTAAAGAACCAATTTGGATCTCTCAATGACCTAGTACACAAGCTTGCCTCACTCAAAAACCTCGCCAGTTGTGACTTATGACAGTCCACCCTCAACAAAGTTTCCCGAGCCCATTCCCTTAACCTCCTAACCAACCCCTACAACCACCTTATCTATCTTACCTACAACATTCTCGCCCTCTCGAAACTACATTATTTCATGGATTCTTCAAACGAGCTCTACACTCTCAATGACTAAAACGACTACCATACAAAACTTACCCTCAATTTTACCTAAACCAGTTTGGTTTCATGCTCATTTTATCTCTTCGGTTCATCCATGCTTGGCTTCCAATCAAAATTGCTTGGGGATATCCAAGAAGGTTTAGATCAATTTTATCGTTTGCTCAATTTTATTAGTCAAAAAATAAAAGAAAATAAAAGGAATAATCTACAAAATTCTATAAAAGTTTGGAAATGGAAAAATATTGTTTTGGATATAAAAAATTCAATTTATGTTTAGATTTGATTAAGGATATGATTTTTTATATTGATTAGTTAGATCCAATTTTAGTTTCAAAATTAGGTTATGTTCAAATCAAGATTTGATTAAAAATGATTGGTATTCGGTTTTGAGTGAAATTTAATTTAGGAATCATGTGAAAGAAACAAGGACTTGGTTTAATTGGTGGGCAAAAATTATGTTTCTGCAGTGAATAATATGATAAAAGAGAAAAATAAAGGGGAAGAAGAAAATGAAAATAAAGAAATAAAAAAATTTAAATTGTTCAAAAAAAAGTATAATGACTAATTTTAACAAATGAAAAATATAGAAAAAAAATACGTTAAAAATGGAGAAGGGAGGAAAACAGAGGAAGAATGAGAAGAAAATGGGAAAAGAAAAGGTTTAAAGAACATAAAAGAAAAATTAAATTGCTCAAAACGAAAAAAAATATAGAGACCAATTGTATAATTTAATCTAAAAAAAGCTCATTTGAAATAATGATTGTCGAAACTATTTTTTTGAAAAAGAAAGGTCGACTTTTATTTAAAACAAAAATGGAGTCTCCACTAATCCTTTTTATTTAGGTGTGATCGGATCACTTAGTAATTCAATCATTTTAATAAAAATTTAAATTTACTAAAACGATGATTTTTGGTCTACAAGTTCAGAGAAAAAATAGATTCGAGAGTTGGTTACATACGAGAAAAGATTAGCACCCTCGTAAAACCCAAAATTGGTACCTAATTGATTAATTAATGTCTTAATGTCGAAAGTTAAAAATTTGAAAAGATTTAAAATACGATCCCTGTTTGCATGAACGCTAATTTTATTTAAAAAAGTTACTTGAATAAATCGAAATGAATATTAAAGACCCACTCGTCTCGAGATAACAAAATGTCACATCCCGTAAGTTAGGACACGACATTTTGAACTCTCGAGAATAAGCTCGCCTTTTAATTTTATTTAAAACTCATGTATTTTATTTTAAAAGGATATTCGATCCTTTTGGTTCAACGAGAAAAATCGAAACCCGTAAGTTAGGGTACGACTTCTCGAGTTTTCAAATACGGAACATTGCCTTATTTTGATTTTTTTATGAAATAATAGCAAATGTGAAATTTAAAACAATGTGTATTTATTTTGTTCGAAGTATAAATAAGCGACACATTATGAATAAATACGTTGGGACCTAATTCTCGATGTGATTTGAACGAAACAAACTAAAAGGGTAATATGGAACATAGAACAATAATATATGAATAAAATGTTATGTTAATGAATGTCAATAATATGAAAATATTGATAAATAATCCCTAGAGTGTACTACGACAACAATCATATAATACGCAATTTTAACATTAATAATCACAAAAAAGGGGACACAAAATAACATAAAAAATTTAAAATAAATAATATAAAAAAAGTTTAAAATAAATAATAAATGAAAGAATTTAAAAAAACAACTTCAAAGAAATAATGCATGAGAAAAAAAGAAAAGAAAAGAAAAATTAAAATGAATGGTAATAAAACAACTTAAAATAAATAATATAAAAATTTTAAAATGAATAACATATAAAACAGTTTAAATTAAATATTATATGAGAAAACTTAAAATAGATAATATATATAAAATAATTTAAAATGAAGAATATAAAAAGATATTTAAAATAAATAATATATAAAATGTTTAAAACAACATATGAAAAGATTTAGAATAAATAAGACAATAAGTTTAAAATAAATAGCATAAAATAAATAAATAAATAAATAAATAAGATAAATAAGTTTAACATAAATAATATATGAATAAAATAAAATAAATAAATAATAAATTTGCAAGAAAGGGTTGAAACAAACAACTTGGGATTAGATCAGAATAAAATGAAATTAGAAGTAAAAACTATAACAAAATAAGAACACAGGGGCAAAAATAAAAATACGCGCAAGGTTTGAGGACTAAACGGGCAAAAAACCCGGTCCCTGGACACGTGTCCATTATCCAGCGCATCCATGGGTCAAGGACCTGAATGAAAACCAAGCAAATCTCTGTGGCTAAATTTAAAAAAATAAAAAAATAAAAGGACTACATTAAAAATAACAGAAATGCAGAATGACCAAGGTTGTAAATAACCCATTGAGTGAAAACACGCGAATCCCCCTAGAGCAGGTCGGGTCGCGCGCGGGTGACCTTAAACGGCGCCGTTTTGGCACCTGTGAACCCTAGCTTAAAACGAAGCCGTTTTGTATCTTATTTAAATAAAAAAAATTTTGAAGCTCATTTTTTGCCATTTTGTTTTAAAAAAAAACAAACAGCCCCCATTTCTCTCAACCCCTCTTTGGCCGACCGTTAGTTCACCGGCAGTTCACTGTGCCTCCGCTATGAGCGGTGGTCGGAACCGCACAATATTGGGCTTTTCAGCCCTCCTTCAGACGGTATCGAGGACAAAGTTCTCCTAGCCTGAAAAATGTAAAAAAAAAAAAAGAAGGGACCTTTTGCACTCTCCTTAGAACGATTATAACACCGGAGAGGGCTTTTTCTGACAACGAGAAGACCAAAAGACTCAGGTGAGTACTTATTTTCTTTTTATTGTATGAAAATAATACTTTCAAAGAAGAACATAATAGGAAACAATAAACCGTGACAAACAAGTGAATGAACAACCTTTCAAATTTTGAATTTGAGTTTCGAAGTTTCTATTTTGTTGAATATTTCTCTGTTTGTATTTTAGTAATTTTGTTTTCTAATGCCTATAAAATATTTACAAAGAAATCGTTTTGGCTTTTATAGCCAATGTTAAGATTCGTTCTTTGCTTTCTTTTGTCTTCTACTGATTTTTTTTTCCTGGTTGTCCTTCTTGTTTGCATGTTGGCCGTGTTTTGCAGGTGTCAAACTCGTGGAGGTGGCTGACATGCGGCGGTGGTGGCGCGCGTGAGGAGACTGCGGCTGAAGAGGATTAGAGAGGCTAGGGTTTGTTGTTTTGTTTATGTGTTTGGGCTGACTTGGGCTTTAGGGTTTTTTATTGTTTGGGTCATTTGGGTTTGGGTTTCAATGTGGAAATTGGGCCTGCTATTTGTTTTGTAAAATGGACTCTTAATGTATTTTGTTTTTTCTTTTTAGTTTTATATTTAGGTCTTGGGCCAAGGCCAAAATTGGCCTATTACAATGATCTAATGTGTCACGTCAGTTTACCGTTATATCGTTAACGATAATTAACGCTCAGTGACTAAAATGTTGCAACATGATAACATGAGTGACTAAAACGTAACATTTCAAACATAAATGACTAAAATGTAACCTAAGAGAAACAAAAATGACTATTTTGATAATTTACCCTTTTAAAAATGATATTGTTGGAGAGAGAGCCTCAAGCCCATCTTTGTGGATTCTAAAATGGATATTAAAAATATTTTAGTCACAAAAAAGAGTCTACCGAAAAATATCTACCAAGCATAAATGATAATTATACGAGCATATGGTTTAAGGAATGTAAGATTATTTTGGTAATAAGATTACATGAATGTAAGATTAGAGAAAAAAATATTGGATATGTTATTTTATTTGACTCATTTTACTTAATACTAGATAAAATATATACAACTTAAAAAATTGGTCTTGCACAATGATTTGATGTTATTACTTTCACATATTGCCACGGTCGCAACTTCCAAATTTTGCTTTGCTACTTTGAGCAATAACTCAATTATCCAGCAGGTAAAACCAGGTATAAGATCGATGAAATCATGTGCTTGTTTTTTTTAGTATGAAATTTTGATGTGTAAATTAGGTTTTATTTTATTAATTGATGAAAAAATGTTGTTACATTTCCAGATAATGAATTGGATTTTAATGGAATTAATCAAGACTATGTTTCTCAAGATTTGAATGATAGAAATCATGATAAAGACAATATGTGAATCAAGATGTCTTCAACTATTTATAGGAATGACATTTCAATCATTGGAAGAGGCTTTAGGGAATTATACTAAGTACACAAAACAAAAAGGTTTTGGGGTTGGTAAGAGTAGTATAAAATTTCGACAAGTACTTGTTTATCCAAAGGAAGGCTATCAAGATAAAAAGTATCTTATTCATATTGCATTTTAGTCTATTTATTTGAAAAAATTACAAAATGATCCCTGACATTATAAAAATAGACTTCTATTGACTTTTGTTGCTAAGTTGGCAATTTGACATTCCAAACACTAATGTGAATGAAAAATTAAAGTCGAGGTGAATTTGTTAAATACTTATGGTTATTGTCAATCTTTAAACTAAAAAAATCCCTCTAAATCCTTAACCAAGTTAAAAACTCCAAATTCCTTAAACCATTTTTAATCTTGTCTTCTTTAGCAGTTTTCATAATCAACATTTCCAACTTTTGAGTCAAATCAACCATGTCTGAAGACCAAACTCGATAACACCAAATGGCTAATAGCTCAACCATACCATTGACTTTCTCATCATTTTCCTTTAATTGAACTACCAATACTCTCATTTGTCTCTCTTATCAATGCTCTCATTGGCTTTTAGTTTGCTAGTGAGTCATCTCCAACCACCAGTACCATTTTGTTGGCATTCATCATGTGCCACCAAGATTTAGGGTTTCACTCGTGCGTTGGAGTTATTGTGAAGCTCCCTTAGCCTTTCCTTGTTGATACTATTAGGCTTTTTTAGCCTAGGACTAAGTCTAACCCCAATGCTCTAAACTTGTAGAGCTTGTAGCAATTGAAGGGTTAATTTTAGCCTTTTGGATTTTTTTGGATCTTGTTTGGCCTATCCTATTTATTGGACCATTTAGTATGTCATTTTAAGCATTTTTCAAACCCTTGTGAAAACTAGCCTTGTGGTTTACACCTTTCTTGTGTCATAATACGCGGGTGAGCAAGGCCTCATTAGGTCTGAAACTGAGGAAACAAAAGACAATTAAGCCATGAGGTTGTTAGAGTTCCTCATACTCTAGAAGTTTGAAGCAAAGGCTAAATCCTTGTAGAACCAAATAAAATGTTTTGGAAGCTCTAAAATAATCCACCATCATTTAGCATTTACTAGGGTAAGGCGGGAATGTTCTAGAATTTGATCTAGACCATCTATTGAGATCATTTGTAATCGTTGGATCAAAATGGGCTTGCCTATATAAGGAGAGGTAGAACAAAAAATGTACAAGAGGAAGAAGGGCAAACAAGTGGAAAGAGAGAAGAGGGAAAAAGAAATTGAATTTTGACTGGTTTGCTACTTGAAGAATCATAACCTTTTTCAATTGGTTTTAAGAGCCAATTAAAAATGGCAGTTACGACGGGCTGTCAAGTTGTTACTTAGTCGAGATGATAAAGGATGGGAAGGATGAACATGAAAGCGAATCGTAAAGTTTGTCAAAGTCACGGATTTGATTTAAGGCTCTAGACGTTCGGAAAGAAACTTGGATTTTTGACACAACCTGAAAAGAAATTAAATCCAAGTTAGATAAAATAATTAAAAACAAATAACTAAAATAAAATAATAAATCAAAGATTAAGGAAGCGAAATAAGAAGATAAATGGAAAGATAGAACGTGGCGTATAAAGGTCCTAAGAAGTTGGAAACACGAAGAATCCATAACCCCCTTCAAGCGGCTGGAAACACGAAGAATCCACAACCCCCTTCAAGCGGCTCTAATTTCCCCTCCAAGATAAAAACCTTGGCAAGAAAAAGTTTGAAGATGATCCCCACAATCTAAAAAGATTGTTAAAATTCTTCTAAAAGACACTCAAGAGAAATTCTTGAAAAGAAAACCCAGAGAGAATTTATAACTCAAAAGAGAAATAAAATAATAATGAATTGTCTCCATTGTGTACAATGCAAAGGCCTATATATATGCTAGATAAATAAATCTAAATAAAACTCCTAAGTATACTATAAAATAATAATAAAATAATAAAAGCTGTTAAATAAAATATTGTGCTCATATATAATAAAAATTAAGCCTAAAACTTAAACTCAATATGAAACGTCTAGGCTTGTGAGATCAATTGGGGTTTTTCAAGTGAAATGCCTAAGGTTGTTAGCATTTTCCACATGGGCTTGTCATCATAGATTGAGAGTTTAGGCCCACGAACATAATTAGTATCCTCTAATTCATCATTACTCTAGAATTCATTGTCTTGAAACTTCAACTCTTCTTCTCGAATTTTTTTTTTGATAAAGTCTTGAACCATTAAGTCGAGTTTTGACTTTATCTGTTTAGATTTGGATCTCGTAATTGGGCCTTGAGGGAAACTAAACTCATCTCTATTATGGCTTTTGAATTGGGCTGAGTTACTCGTATCACGAGACTCCTAACAAAACACTTGTTTCATTAATTTCCCTAAAACTTTTCATTTTACTAACTTGTTACTAATTGATTCTTAACTAACTTTTAAATTCTATAACAATGGATACTAAACAAAAAAATGTATAGGAAGAAGGAGGGGAAATGAGAGGAAAGAGAGAATAGTAAAAAGAAGCTGAATTTTGACTGGGTTATTACTTCAAGAAGCATAACATTTTTCAATTGGTTTTAAGAGCCAATCAAAACGGCAATTACAACGGATTGTTAGGCTATTACTAAAGGTTGTTACTCAGCTGAATGAAACGCACTATATCACTAAACCCTTTAACTCCCAACAAAATAACTCACGGTTTTACTAATCTCCCTAAAACTCTCGTTTTACTAATTGTTTCTTAATTAACTTTTAAATTCTGTAGCAATTTATTATATTTTACCATACATTATAGGACATTTATCAACCCCAAACACTGCTACTTATATCCAACATGTTCTATTCTTTAATCTGTATTTCTTCTTTAACCAATGTTAAATTAAACTTTGTTGAGAGATTCAACAATGTTTATATATTCTATTCCCTAAATGTATAAAATCACACAAAGGGACTCCTAGTTGGAGCCATGAGCCTGATCTAACATATAAATCAAAGTAATTTTTTTTCCTTCAATATTTATTTATTATATGAATGGTTGGAGCCATGAGTGAGACCTAAAATTTTAATTTGAATAATTTTAATCTGTTAATTAATAAATAAATAAAATTATTTATTTAAAATTATTAATGATGAAATATTAATAACTATTTTAATAATTAATTAATTAATTAATTAATAATTTTTACTATTTAAACTTACCTGATCCGAAACTATACCTATGAAAGTGAAGGGATAACTGCCTTAACCTCAAAAACGGCATGAAACTAGGCATAAGTTAAATAGAGCGAGGAGGGTTTCAGCGTCTGGGTCTTGGCATTGATTTATTATATTTGTTTCATAAGATACCTTCCTTAGCTAACTATAACAAGGGGAAAAAAGAAGAAGCTCGCACTATAGAAATTCACCCCGCTGCTGATATTGTTGTTTTTATAAAAGATAGATTTTGCTAATTTTGAATTTTTGGAATTTTTTATTATTCAAATTCATCTTAAACCCTTTAGGGGTTGAGTAAGAGTAAATTCAATATAAGAATTAGAAGGTTTATTTTTGGATTGAATATATAAGAATTACAAATTAATAATAAAGTTAATGTTGGTTTTGAAAAATTCGATGAGAAAAAACCAATAACCGTGTAGATGCATGTGTTAAAATAAATTTGGATATCCTGCAATTTATTCACGCTTTTTATATTGGCTTTGGGGCTCTTCACCTCATAAAAAATACGGCCTCGAAATACTTCGGAGTGGACGCCAATTTCGATCGTCAACAAATAATGCCTTCCATCCCCATCGACAACGACGTCTCTACTTGCGCCGTTTGTTCCAATCCCGCCTCCAAGAAGTGCTCGCGGTGTAAATCTGTTCGTTATTGGTACATAACGCTTCCCCCCCCCCCCCCCCCAAATATATATATATTTTTTTGCGATGATTACTGCTGTTTTTCGTTATTGTTATAGCTGAAGTTTCTTTTGCTTTTCGAGATAACGAAAATTAAAATAGGAAAGTTTTTTTTTTTTTTTTTTCCAAATAGAGTTAAGTTAATTCTTATGATTGAAATTTTTGGTGTTTTTTTTCCTATTAAGTTGCAAGTTTTATGCTTTTTAATTTACTTCTCTTTTTCTTAAAATAAAATAATCATTTGGTATTTTCTTATTTATAGGTCAGAATATAGAAAGAATTGTTTTTGCTCCCATATTGGGGTTTCCTGGATTTTTTTGCTTATAGAATCTGGACTTATTCAACACTAATGGTGTGTATAAATTAGAAGCCTTGAAAGTTCAATGTCGATACTTTGATCACCTATCAGTCAATTCTACGGAAAGATGCCATATTTGTAGTCCTATTTGCATGAGTTATCGAAAAGCCTCTTAATCTCAATGATCCTTGACTTCAAAATTTGCATTTGTTGTCCAATATAATGAAACTAGAATTCTCTATTAGCATGCTAGTGAACGATGATTTACTAATTTCTTAATTTATGTATTCATCATTTGAATGGTTTGATCTCATTTCTTTTACTTTCTTTTTCAGCTCCTTAACTTGCCAGAAGGTGCACTGGAAAGACGGGCATAAGACAAAGTGCAAAGTAAATTCAGCACAGACTGCTAACACAAAATCATTTTCAGGAGTTGCTTTGGTTCCTGCCCGCGGAACCTCTACAATCAGCAAGAAGCCAACAGAGGTTAATCCTTTGACCCTTTTTAAAACCAATAGAAGTAAATTTAAAACGCAATCTTTCTTCTTCTTCTTCTTCTTCTTCTTCTTTTTTTCTTTTTCCTTTTTTCAGGTTCTTTTCCCATATAATGAGTTTGTAGAACTTTTCAACTGGGAGAAACCAGGATTCCGTCCATGTGGACTCTTAAATTGTGGAAATAGGTTCATATTTACCATGCTTATATTTCTTTTTGTTCAAGCTTTTGTTTATTATTATTGTTACTTGTTAGAACTTTTTATTAGACGGGATAAGTTTATTTTTCTTATTCTAATCTTTATTTATTTTTCCATGTTTGTCCTTTGCCTACAGCTGCTTTGCCAATGTTGTTCTGCAATGCCTTGCTTCTACTCGGCCTCTTGTTGCTTACTTGTTGGAGAAAGGGCATCGGAAAGAGTGTAAATTTAGAAACTGAAACTGCTACTCTCAAGGTTGTTGAACAGCATCTGACCTTCATTGTAATTCCTTCTTTCCAGGCAGACGTAATGATTGGTGCTTTCTGTGCGAACTTCAAACTCACATTGAAAGATCAAGCCAAAGTCTTCATCCATTTTCACCAACTAATATTCTCTCACGGTTGCCTAATATTGGAGGTAATCTTGGTTATGGAAGACAGGAGGATGCTCATGAATTCATGAGGTTAGCATCTCATATTTGATTGCATTCTCTTTTAACATCTTCAAATTAAGAGGAAGTTGTTGGCTTCTAGATTTATTTGTAATTATCATTGCCTTTTTTTCAGGTTTGCTATTGATACAATGCAATCAGTCTGCCTTGATGAATTTGGTGGAGAAAAAGCAGTTGATCATAGCTCTCAAGAGACAACCCTTATTCAGCACATATTTGGTGGTCATCTACAGTCGCAGGTGATGTATCCTATTGATTAGAATAATTGATTTTCGCCCTTTTTGCTATTGAACTTTGGTTATTTGGCATTGATAGAGATACTGTACCTTTGGATTCAGCAAACAATGTTATGCAACATTGTGTTTTTTCAATTTGTTCCTTAATTTAGGATTTTTCCTCCATCTCCCCCCCCCCCTCCTGAAGAAAAAATAGAGTAGCCATATGAATTGGAAACTCAATGTGAATAAGAGTGTTGCTCCTTAACTGGGCCAGCATTTGTTCAGAGTCCGGACATCTTAACATTAAGGGTGTGTTTGGTTGGGAGGAAAAGTGGAGGGATTGGAGGTGGGAGTGGAAAAGTGAAAGGAAAATAAAATTGGAGTATGCTTGGTTGAGAAGAAAAGTGGGAGGAAAGAAAATAGGATGGATGACCATTTTCCATCCTAATGCATGAAAACTAATTCTTCCAAATTGGAAAGATAAGAGGAGAGAAAATGAGAGATGCATATGTTAGTTCAAAATTATGCATTTTTTAAATGTTTTATTTTCTTTTCTTTCATTTTTCAACGCTACCAAGCAATGGATGGAATCCATTTTTTCATCTCTCTTGGGAAGCACACCTATGTAAAGAAAAATAATGTTTTCCATTCTTCTAAAGATGGAAAATTGAAGGGATAGAAAAATAGAATGATGGAAAATATAATTTTTTTCTTTCCATAGGTGTGCTTGGTAGGAGAGATGGAAAAATTGAAAGAAAAAGTAATTTTTTTTTACCTCTATTGCTTGGTAGAGTTGAAAAAGGAAAGGAAAAGAAATAAAACATTTGAAAAATGCATAATTTTGAGGTAACATACAAATCTCCCCTCTCATCATTTCAATTTTGAAATATTGGTTTTTATGCATTTGGATGGAAAATGATCATCCCTTCTATTTTCTATCCTCTCACTTTTCTTTCCTACCAAGCACACTTAAAATTTATTTTCTTTTCACTTTTCCATTCCCTCCTCCCATCTTTCCACTTTTCCACCCAACAAAGCACACCCTAAAGGATAGTTCAGTTGATTTTGCCATAATCCTTCATATAAATCACCTTGCTTGGTATGATTCAATGCTTAAGTTTGTACCCTGATTTATATGCTTTATCATCATGTTAAAACCTTGCAGGTGATTTGTACAAATTGCAATAAGATTTCAAATCAATGTGAAAATATGATGGATTTAACTGTTGAAATTAATGGAGATGCTTCATCGTTGGAGGAATGCCTTGATCAATTCACTGTTAAAGAGTGGCTTCATGGGGAAAATATGTACAAATGTGATGGGTATCATTCATTCCCCTTCACTTGCTCTCAAGATCTATATAATTTAGTTTGCATGGTTTTAAATTATTGAGACTGGAATTTTAGCTACATTTTATATGCTTTTATTGTACATTGATGTGTACCTATTTGGTTTATTTATGGTGTTTATTATTTTCAGTTGCAATGACTATGTCAAGGCATGGAAGCGGCTTACTATACGATGGGCTCCTAACATTCTTACAATTGCCTTAAAAAGATTTGAGGTCTTACCTACATCTTGCATGTGTTATTTGTTTGCTTTGTTGATGCTTACTGTCTTCTTTTTGTTTGCTGGTTAATAGAATCATTGATTTTTTTGGGTAAATCATACCTAGAGTCACTAAACTATTAGGAAATTTATATTTTGGTCACGTAATGTTAAAAAGTTATAAAATGATTACTAAATTATTCGAAAGTTTTTATTTAAGTCATTGGGCTGTCAAGTCTTTTTTTTTTTTCTTAGAAAGTCCAGCTAGCTCCAAGTAATGATTCAACGATCGATACAATGGATCAGTACTCATCGACAAGTGGAAGAACATACCTTAGATATCTAACAGTCAATGTCAAAGATTGGAGAAAAAAACTGTTCGAATTCTAGTTCTTAGATTCGTGATGTTTAAAGTTATTTCATTAAAAAAAAAAAACTTAATTGTAGAAGAGAAGGGGATGAGAGCTTTCGTTTAGTGCAGGCAATGCGAATAGAGAAAGCCATACAACATCGACTTTAACAACCTAGTAACTTAAATGAAAATTTTTGAATAGTTTAGAGATCATTTTGTAACTTTTTAAAGTTGACTAAAACGTACACTTACTAATAGTTTAGTGACTTTAGGTGTAGTTTACCCTTTTTTATGACTGGAATTTCTATTGAAAATCTTTGCAGAGTGGCCGGTTTGGGAAACTCAACAAAAGAGTTAGCTTTCCTGAGACATTAGATCTTACCTCTTACATGAGTGGAGACGGAGATGATACCAATGTATACAAACTTTATGCAGTTGTTGTCCATTTGGATATGTTAAATGCATCCTTTTTTGGTCATTACATCTGCTATACCCAAGATTTCAATGGAAACTGGTATAGAATTGATGACTGTAAGGTACTCCCTCTCTCTCTCACACGCACACACGTGTATTTACCACCATTTCCCTTTTCTCATTGTGAGTGTTGTACCTATTAAAAGAATCTCTCTGCGGAGTTTTCTTTGTGCCAAGATCACTGTGTCATTCGCCTTCAATCATAGTTACAAAGTGGTAGACAGAAAAAAAAAAGTTTACTTGAGTTCTCTGTTGTGAACTTGATGTGATCTGCCACTTTCTCCAGGTTATGAGGGTTGAATTGGCAGAGGTCCTTTCTCAGGTTGCATATATGCTTTTATATAGCAGGTACATTTTTCCTTGGTAAATTCTGGCACTTAAAGCCATTTTTTTCTCTCCCATTCTTCTGTTCAAAGCTTTGATTTACTTTGCAGCATGTATTAATTAGAACCCCATAATTCTTGAATTTTTTATCTGAATTAACCTGTTGAGATAAAATTGCAACTATTGAGATTTTAAGATTTAGATACTCCTGCATCACTGGCCCCTTTTAAATCGGTAAAGGAGGGATACATGGATTTTGGTTGTCAAAAAGGTTGCTTTTATTGTATGTGTAATCATCTTTGCAAGTGCTTTATATCAGTGACCTTACAGGGATACTATTTGTGCAGGGTTTCTGTACGCCCCTCATGTCTTAGAACTTCAGGAACTCAGGGGAATGATGAACAGAAATCAATTAAAGCTTTAGTTGAACATTGTCCAAAGGAGCAAATTCTGTGCCGACCTGAAAATGAGTCCATCACCTCTAGTCTTTCTCCCTCCTTGTCATTGAATGGTAGTTTGCATTCAGAAATTCCTGGACTTAAAGTTGAGTTATCTACAGGAATGAATACTGATGCTCAACATCAGGATGGTGATGTGGTTAGTTTAAAGTCCAACGCCTCTCTTTCTGAGGAAGTTTCCTTCTGTGAAAACAATTCATGTTTACAGATTGATTCAGAAGTTATCCAAATAAATGGTGATGATATGGATAAGGTTAATTCTATAGCTGTGAGAGGAAATCCAGAGAATATGGACAGGATTAGTACTCTGCCATGTTCTACTGATATGAAGGGGATTTGCAGGTCTGACAAAGATCTATTTGATGCATCCAACTCTGAAGATATATAAAAGCCGAAAGTGCGAAGACAATTGATGCAAAGCAATCTTCATTTGTTCCAAGAGAAATAAATAGCTGTGAGCTAGATTCGCAAGTATCAACTAGTTATGTGATGAAAGATTCACAAGACGTAGATATGGCCAGTTCCAAATCTAGTCCATCTACTGAAGGGGATGGTTTGTGAAAGATGAGACAACTCGAGCTCAAACCCCGCTTTGAAATGCGAATTGTCGATGGCAAGGTAGTTTCCCTTGCAGTAATTGGCTGCATTTTATGGGGTAATTACTTTGTTCATATATTTATGGTTTGGATTATCCCATCATTGAAAATACTAAATAGATTCTATTTTTTTTTTTGAGTTGACCCTTAACCATTTTAGGGTTACACAGTCGAAGAATGTGGTTAGAATTATAACAGGAATTCCATTGTCGATAAATCTAAGCTCAGGGCTTGAATTATTTCAGTTTTGCAACATATTTAAGCTATTTATTAACACATCAGCACAACATTACATATTAATTTCAAATTCCACACCTTTTCACTTTCATAGCACAGTGCAAAATATATAAGACAAAACAACATTTTACTTGGCCTGTCTGCTCAGGATTCACTGTTTATCACTTAATTGCTATTCATTCTAAAATTATGGTTGATCCTCCTGAACAACCAGCGTTGGAACCAAAACAATTAGGCAACTTTTTGGCATCTGAGTCGCTTGCAACCTCTGAAAAACAAAAAGAGTTGTTTGATCAGTAATACTGGGAGAATACAAATCCCATATTGAAAAACAAGATTTCTTTAACATACTATAAAGTTTAAATATAGGCGTAATTCCATTTCCAATGAGCTCAAGTTTGACACAATCCTTTAAACCGAGGCTATTTCCAATGCAAATGTTTCTCCAACCGCGCCCGATGTAGACTTGACCGTCTGAATCTTTGAGCCGTATACTTGCCATCCATGACCGACCTTGTTCATCAACAAGAACCGTCTCACAAGATCTGTCCAGATCATTGGACCTTGCAAATTTTCTTGGAATATTCTGTACGATATATGAAACATAACTGTGATGCCTATTCAATTGGTTTTACAGGCGTATTTTTTGTACCAAATAAATAAACTAACCAGTCTGAAGCTTTTCATGGATTCAAGGGTCAAATTTGACACAAAATGAGGGCTTTCAAGGGTGACCGAAGTGCTTGTCCGTTTCTCATGTTGTTCTAAACCATCAAATCATATTATTAAGCAATACTTTCTCAGTATCAATGTATATACACATGGACATATATAAGGAAAAAGAATGAAAGAGCTTACTCCCAATCTCTTTTGCGGGTTGTTGGGTTTGGGTAGCTAATAGTGGATATTGTCTTTGACAGGCACTAGTATCAAACACCATAACATCAAAAACCATATTTCCTCCATGTCTGAACACCAAGAAATCGCCCACATGTAAATCATGGTCTCGTGCAAAATCTTGCCACCCATCTTCAAATCTCCGGTCTCTAATCTTCACTGACCATGTTCTTCCATAGCTTCTCAGGACGGCACTTTCACAGTTAATTTGACCCTTTAAGTAGTCCTTGAAAAATGAAAGAGGGATTGACTGCAAATAATGCATGCATTACTTTAGCTCTACTTAGCAACACAGCAGAATGCAGAGAGAAGGGAGAGATACTTACAAGGTGGAAGCCTGGTAAGAGGGGTTGGAAGAAGTGAGGAATAGTGGGAGAAAATAAAGCATTGGACATAGCTGCATTGAAAGTGAGTTGAGATGTTCTAGTTCCTTGGGGAAACCGACGAAGCTTGCATTTGTTGAAACTTGGGATGCTCAACAGCACATCTTAGACCTACGCACTTAACCACAATGAATGTAATATTTATTATAAAATAATAATTATTGGCAATAATTTTTTTACTGATTATAGGGTAAATTACATCATTAGTCACTAAATCAGGGTGAAGTTTTCATTTTGGTCATTTAACTAAAAAAGTTTTAATTTTGCCATTGAATTATTCGAAAGTTTTCATTTAAGACACTGAACTATTCAATAGTCACTAAATCATGACCCAATGCTATGTCCACATTTTTGGATTTCCTTGTTCGATTCTTAATTTAAGAATGATCTGGGTATTCTGTTATATGGTTTCTTGTTGTTAGTTATACTTTTCTAAAAGCTTAATTTGCTATTGTAGTTCAATGTATTGTTGTGCAGTCGAAGTATTATTTTCTATGGTAGGGTTCTCAACCCCTTTATGTCTCCGACTATTGGTTACCTTTAATGAGATCAAGTTGGTTCCGATAGTTTTGATGATATCCAAGTGCTTGCTCTAATTAAGGTTGTTAGTAGTATTCTCCTTGACCAAATGGTCCCTAATAGTTGTAAGTAGCATAACCTTGATATTTTGCTCTTTAGTTGTTGCTAAATATATTGTTCCTGATCATAATGATATTGGTACCCATACTAATTATAATATTGATTCTGATTATTTTGCTCGTAATTGATCTTATTTTCTTGCACTTTTAAAATGTTTTGGGTTGATTGAGCCATAGCTTTTTCTCTAGATTCTCATAGATGGTGCCAATTGTCATAACAATTAAATTACAGAAAATATTTTAAGTAGACTATGATGGTGGTTTATACTGTATGTGGTGAAAAGAGTTATTGAGGATGGACGTTTAAGATGGTGATTTAGCAAAGTGAAGTTGATCTCTTTTGTTCTTGTATGTCATTGTGTCCCCTTAATCTTGGAGTAGATCTGACTCTTTAATATTTAGATCTAGATTAAGGTGCTATGACTTGGATGCATAAAAAGGCGAGGTTAGTGTACTTGGTAAGTTGAAAGAATTAATAAAATTGAATAGAAGGATGTGATCCTCTAATCACGTTGAACCTTGAAAAGAACAACGAGGTTTAAACTCAAATTATTGGAGCACAGTTTATTGCCCGATCGTCTAAAATAGATTAAAAAAAAAGACTTTAACCCAATAACTATATCAAGAAACGAACCAAAGGTATAAGGACTTTAACTCAATTTCTATAACAAGTTACGAACCAATGGTATAAGAAGAACCCTGACCCGTTATCTAGGAAGATAAGAACTGAAATTATAAGGTAGTCGCCATACTCAAGATAGGTAAAAGGTGAGTGATAAGACTAGGGAGGGGTGAACGCCACAAGAAATAATTCTTGATAAGTTCGGATAAAGTTCTCAAAAGAACCAAAGAGATAACTTTTAGGGTGGTTTGGATGGGTGGTGGGGTGCGGTGTGGTGCGTTTAGCTTACTTTTTTGTCTCACACTACAATATCGTTACAGTATCTAATCTCAATGCCACAGTTGTTTTTACACTAGCTGCAGGTAAACACACCTTCTATCCAAACAACCCTTAATTAATAAATGTTTATTAGCCTTCTACATAAGCCTAAGGCCTAATGCTTATACTTAGATCAAATCCCACAAGAATGGGAATAGGCAATTCAACCATTAATGAGATAGATGAACCAAACTAGTACATGAATCTACCTGGTACATGAACTTTAACATTCAATGAATTGACGAAGAGTCACATTTATCCTCTTTTAGACGTGCATGTGTCACGAGTCAAAGTTCAAAACCCGTGACCGTCGCACCAAATGCATCCAATGGAGGTCTATTGTTTAGATGAGGATTATTTAGCCCGTAAGAACTGGCCTAATTCGGTAAACTGTTGGAGAAGCCTGTCAGATTGAAGCCTGGTTGGCCCCATAATGAAGATATGACAACTTATGCAATCTTGATAAGTATGAGAACTAATCTTTAAAGATTGATAGGGAATCATATATTGTGAAGATTAGATTTGATTTAATTTAATGTAATCTTGTAAATCCCTAAAATCAAAGGATAGGTTAATCTCGTTCGTTGATGTAATGTAATTTTGACCGTCGATTTTAGGGGAGCTCAACTATAAATAGAGAGCCTCCCCCTCATTTGTACTCACTCTATTCATTGTTTTGTTATTCTTTGTGAATAAGAGAATATTGAGAGCATTTATTCTTTGAGAATAGGAACCCTCACTTGAGTAAAGGCTAACTTAGGCGAGTTTGGACGAACGGATCGCGAGACTAAAAATCTAGCCCCGTGATACATGCATGTATATTCCTTAGCTTGGCTGAACATGCATTGAATCTTAAAGGAAGATATGTGGCCGTTCATGTATGTTGGCCGTACATTAAACCTAAGGTAGGTGAAAAGTCGATGGTGCATGGATTCTCATGTGATACAATGTATCAATGGAAGCTTAATGATCTTTGGTGTATGTTCCTTGTGTGACCAATCATGGGGATGTACCTAAGACATATTAAAAGACTATTAAAACATAAAATGTTAAAACATAAATAAAAAAACATAACAAACATAAAGACATTAAAACGCTCATGAATGCATTAAGTAAAGAGATTGAATCTTGAAAACTAAGTGGCTGGTGTTAGGATTTGAATGGGCTGCTTCTAGAATGTTGCATTTTTCTTGATCTTGTTGGATCTAAATTTTGAACTTGGGCTTTTCACATTCGACCCAATCTTCTTGGGGCATCTCGTGATTGCCTCTTTAAGCCGTTTAACCTCAGTACTTGTGAGTGGCCCACTTAGTGTTTGTGAAGGTTCTTTTGAGCTTGAAAATGGCCCTCTTGATTTTGGCTCAATTATTGGTCCACTTGGAGTCAACCCAATTGAAATGGGCCCACTTGTAGACAATCTCATTGTGGCTTGAATTGGATCCTTAGCCCTTGAAAATGGCCCAATGATGAATGGCTTCATTGAAATCGGTTGCATACTCAAAATTACCAGACGAAAACTTGGCCACCTTGGAACTTGAAGATGAATGTTAGTTGATAATACACATGATGGGAGCAAGCTCACGTCACCTAAGGTATCTACTGTCTTTAATGGTGTTGTGGTGGTAGACTAGCGTAGCTCAAGAATGTTAAAACGTGAGATGTATAACCAAAAAAAAAAAAAGAAAAGAAAAAAGTGAGAGAAGCTGAATTGTAGATACGATGCAGATGGAGCCATCGAAACATAATTATTACTACTACTTGGAAAATGGTAGATGCAACAACGAAACAGCCAAAGCTCCATTAGTGTTGCAATGAAACCAAGCAAGGAAGGGAGCATCCCAAGTGATACTGATGGCGATGTCTTTGTTCCAATTCCCAATCCCATTCTCTTTCTCACTATCTCACCGCCAGCTGTTTCTCTATATACCAAATCTCCCTTCCTTTTCCCCATTCTTTACGGTCTATTTATTTTTTTACTTGTATGACTTTATTATTATTATTATTTATTATTATTATTATTGGATATTCCATCTTCACGTTCCTTCCCACTGGACTTCTTAATCTTAACCCTCTCCATCGACCCTTCAAACCCCCCTTTTCACTCGATCCAACAGTTCTCTTATTTTCTAGATTTTCATTCCATAAAAAGGCTACCTTGGGTCTCTATGTAATTCAACCATTTCTGCTATCAGGTGATTTGTTTTCCGATGATGGTTGGTTTTCATTTTTCCTTTTTCCCGATCTGAAGACCCCATTTTCTGGTTGTTCGATTTGCAGGAATCCCTTTGTAGTTCTTATATATTTTTATAGGTGGAATCTGGATTCTGTTAACTCGACGATGTAATTGGATTTGGATTTACTGCTATTCAAATTGTCTTTGATTTGCAAAAGCGGCAATCCAATCTTCGATCTCTATCAATCATGGATACCAGCACTGTTGCAGATGGCAGTTCCTTTTTAAGGTTATAATTTTGTCTTGTAATTGTTCTGACACTTAGATATTTTGCATGTCAGACTATCATTTACTTTACCCACCAAGTACACTGTTCTTTTCTTTTTAGAGGAAAAAAAAAACAAGAAATAAAAAGCATTGTTATTAAATCAGTAAAGCTGAAGATTTGTTTGCCATGTAGTTTGTTTGCAGCTTTATCATATGGGATTGCATCCATGGCTATGGTTTTTATCAATAAAGCAATTATTATGCAATATGCGCACTCCATGACCCTTCTTACTTTGCAGGTATTTCTTTTTATGTTTTCTCTTTTAAAGAAACAAAATGGGGCATTGGATCTTTGAGTTTATTGTAAACAAACTTACTTGGTTAGTTGATTGTCTTAGCAATTGGCAACTACCTTACTCATTCACTTTGGTCGGCAAATGGGTTATACAAGAGCAAAAGGGGTTGATATTACCACAGCTAGAAGGCTTCTCCCTATTTCTTTATTTTACAATGCAAATGTGGCATTTGCTCTTGCAAGCTTGAAAGGCGTTAATATTCCTATGTATATTGCTATAAAGAGGCTCACACCACTTGCTGTTCTCATTGCTGGATTCTTTTCTGGAAAGGGAAAGCCTACAACTCAGGTTTGTACTGTCATTTCTTTACGTCTTTTTATGTATAATTTTGATGTCTGGTACTTGTTGACAGCTTGTGTAGCTTGAAATGATTGTTAAGGGGTTTGATTGATGTTTATGTCAATGTCAATGTCAAAGGCTTCCTCTTTATCACGTTGGTGCCATTTTAAAGTTAAACTGTTTGCATTGTATGCTATGCATCTAAGACCATCAAACTGTCCTCTTTCCCTTAATAAAAACAGAGCTTAAGTAAAGGTGTCAAAGACACATGTCCTTGTGATCATCTTTTTCCTTGTCAATGAATTCAATGGGCTTGTTTTTGTCATTTGTAACAAGCTTAAAATATTTTGCACTTGGTCTTGAAAATTCTCATCCATTGTGTGCTTTGTGTCAATTTTCAGGTGACCCTTTCGGTAGTTTTGACTGCTGTGGGAGTTATTGTAGCTGCCATTGGAGATTTTTCTTTCGACTTGCCCGGATACACCATGGCCCTAACTTCTGTGTTTTTCCAGGTTTCCTTTTGCACATATATACATATAGATATAGTTGGTTATGAACTTGCATTGCATGTTGAGGTTCATTATTAATGCCCTGCATAGCTTCCTTATGTTGAAGTTTAATCCAAAATGCAGACCATGTACCTTGTGTTGGTGGAAAAGTCTGGTGCAGAGGAAGGGCTTTCTTCAATAGAGATAATGTTCTATAACAGTTTTCTTTCTCTTCCATTTTTGCTTTTTCTCATTATAGCGACAGGAGAGTTCCCAAATTCTTTGGCATTATTATTAGCAAAGGTCAGGACTTTGCACATTTTCTTTCAATTGTAATTCATTTGTTATTGTGTTAGGCCTGAGCAAATGTCACAAGATTAAGTGAAACTGTTTTTTTCCAATAACATGTGGCCTCAGAACCTTGTTGATAGCTGCAGTTTAAATGAGATTCGTCTGTTAAGACGCTTAACCAATCAAGAAAGCGCATGAGATTTTAGATTGCGCATAAATTGTTATACAACCTTGGTCCTATGAGCTCCTTTCCCCTCAAATATGTCTCACCTTGGATTTCATTTCATTTTCACTTCTGTTTATATTAAGAACTACTTCAGGTTGCATTAGGAGCATCAACATAAGGATGTTTTCCATCTAAAGCAAAGGAAGTAGGACCGAATTCCTTTAATCAGTACCATATAACCAGATAAAATAAAATCTCGGCTGTAGTTGATTCCCTGCTATTTGAAATATTTAATCTTCCTTAAGTTGTTAAATTGTTTCTTGGATGTTATTAGGATTTCATAGATTTGATTTCTAACTTGATTTAATATCTATGTTTGCAGAGCAATTCTTTCTCTTTTTTGTTCATCCTACTACTTTCATTGGTGATGGGGATCGCTCTTAACTACACCATGTTTTTGTGTACCATAGTTAACTCAGCTCTAACCACAACCATTGTTGGAGTACTCAAAGGTGTTGGATCCACGGTAAGTCTGTTTGCCCCATAACCTGCCTGGAACGCTTTTTAGGGGATGGAAGTGTGGATTTTGTCTTACTGATAAATATTTTCACAAAACATACCTACGTGATGCCTGATATATACTTCCTTTTCATTATTAGACGCTTGGATTTGTGTTACTGGGAGGTGTGCAAGTTCATGGTTTGAACGTAACCGGATTGGTTATAAACACAGCCGGCGGGGTGTGGTATTCTTACGCCAAATATCAGCAAAAGAAGATTAAAGCACCCAAAGTGGTGATGGATTTGGAGGCTCATCGAAGATAAATTAAACTCAATTTTGCATGGTTAATATTGCCTTGTTGGTTTCTTTTTGTTTTCATTTTCAAGTGTTACTCCAATGTGTCGGTGATGGTTATGAAAGTATGGACAAGTAAAGGAGGCCCCAGGAGGCCCCAGGGGCCCCAAGAGAAGGGTATAGAGTGAACATTTTTAATGATGCTATATGTACTTATAATTATTGCCTGGGATGATATCATCATATATTTCACTTTTCTAACTTTTTACCTAAAGAAAATATATGTTCTTCTAAATGTTTAAGGCAATGTCCATGGAATCGAAATTTTTGTCTTCTCTGCATCCACTCCAATATTAGTCAATATAAGTTAAAATTTTCAATCCCAAAAATAAAAATTATAATTTTATAAATATTTTTAATTTGTCTCGTGTTAAAATGTGAAGCTGTCATGTGTTATTATGCTATTGGTTGTTAATGTCACATCAGTATATTTTAACAACTATATTAATTAGGTCGCTAAAAAAAAGTACTAAGTTGACTTACGATTTTTAAGTTTAGATGCCAATTAGGTTAAAAAAATATAAGTACCAAGGAGATATAAGTTATCAAGTTTAAGTACTTCCGTATATATTAATTCAATAATATATTGAGTGAAGCCATTTATAAATAATCCAATTATCCATATCAACTTTGTATTATTAATTTTGTAAACCTTTTTAGGGTGTTTCCAATAAAAAAAATATTTGAGAGAAAAGATAATAAGAGAAACTATTTTTATTTTAATACATAAAAATAAATCAAGTTGGAGGATAAGATGAAAAAAAAAATAAGAGATAATTTTAAAAAAAATGCATTTTTTGAAATTTTAATTTTCTTCTTATTTTTAATACTACCAAGCAATAAACAAAAAAATTTCTTTCAAATTTTTCATTTTTCTTGCTAAGCAAAGAAGAATATATATATATTATTTTTTTTCTATTTTTAATAATTTATTTTATTTTTCATCTTTATATTTTTCTTTTCATTCTCCCAATAAATTCCTAGTATTATTTGTTTAAAATCACTTCTACTTTTTAGAATTGGGTTGTTTTAAGTTCAAAACCTAATAGGTATAGTTCTATTTGTAAATTAATATGGCATTGAATTTTTGTAATTTTATGTGGATTATATCTGTTTTCAATAAAATTGAAATTTTTAAATGAAACATTATGTTACATATAGCGATCGTTACCATTACAATGTTACTTTTGTCAACCTTTTAGTTTCACCTCCCACTTAACTTCACTCGTCTAGTTTTGCCATCAACATTGTTCCACCACGACCTAGGGAATATGAAAGACAATTACCTCTACAATTGGACCATTCTAATAAGACAACAATCACTTGTCATCTACATACCCTATAACTTAGATAATATTACATTCTCACTTAACAAGAATCTTGGAAAGGACTAGTTGACTAACTAGAGGCAATCATGTGTCCCACTAGGCCCACCTCTATAAACTATCTCCCACCTCCATATAGTTCTTATGATTTTCATCATCCTTACCATGCAGGTAATGCCCAATACTCTCACCTAGATATTATGCTTAGTATGAGTAGGTGTAACTCTCATTGTATTTAGGAAAAACTAGTGTCTCTTAGGTGACCAAACCTCCCAAAATCTTTATTTTAGTTCACAACAATTCATTGAGATGTAAGAAAGGATAAGAATGTTGGAGGAACAACTTTCTCCACAACAAACATTGTACCAACAACAACAAAAATATAAAAAGAGGTTAATCAAAGAAATGAAAAAAATATATAAAAGAGTTATGGTCAGGAAAAGACCCTCAACAACAAGACCCTCCATTTGATGTTTAACAGGAAGAGACAGTTCAGTCTATTCCTATCAAACAACTCAATCAACAACTTAGAGTGAATCCTGTAGATCCTCCATATCAACCACAAGAACAAGACCGTAAAGGTAGTTTACTTTATTTGAAGAACATATGCAAGTGATGAGGTAGGAAATGCAATAATTTCATAGTGCGAGACCCATTTCTCTTGAGATTATTCATATTACCGTTAGCCCCAAAAAGTTGTACAATGTATATCTCTAACACTGAAGCTACTTAAAAAGATGTACAATGGTCTTAATTTATAGACATATTTAAATATCAAATGAAATAATATTTTATAATTAATAAAAATAATATGAAAAAAAAAGGAGAAAACACTTCTAAAATATATTTAAAAACAAATCAAACAATGTATTAAAAAAAAGAAATTAAAATATTTTGACTTGAATGAAGCGATGGTTAAAACTCTTGTCAAATACTTGTTTGACATAGATTCGAATCATATTACTCTCACTCTCTACCCCTAATATTATATAAAAGAAAATAATTAAAATAGCATAAAATCTAAAAAACTAAAAATTTAAAGTCACAAGTTAACCGAATATATTTTTAAACCCAAAAAGTATTATTAAAATTTTTACAACAAAATTAAAAATATTTATGTAATTATTAAAATATTAACATTATCAATTTAAAAAATTAATTTTTAATATTATTAGATGTATTTAAATATGTTCTAAAAAGCATAAAGAAATTATAAAATATTATTAAAATTTATAAATTAACATAATTTATAAGCATATTAAATTTTAAACTAATATAAAATACTTTCCAAAATGAAAAAGAAAAATAGAAAACAACTTAAAATTTAAAAATAGTTTTAAACAACATGTTTTTAAAACACATATTTTAACCGACTTAAAATTAAAATTAAAATATTCATTCACACAACGAATTTTTAAACCAATAAAAATACTATTAATTTTTTTAAACATAATAATAATATTTTAAATAATTAACAATATTGTTAATCCATACAATCATAAAAGTTTATTCATTTTATTTATAAAATTTAATAAAGATATAAAATAATTTAATACATTTTAATTTATATATAAACGGTGTAAAATAAAAAAAAACAAAAAAAAAACCCTAGTGTATGAGATGAGAGAGAGATGGGTAACCAAAAAAATGATACTTTGCGAATAAAATTTTAATATAAATGAAGGGTATACTTCGTACAAGGAGCTATCCGTTATGCATTAAATTTAAATTTTGAATAGTTTGAGTTTGTGCATTAAAAATTATTATTTTGTGTAGTCAAAATAATATATTTTATTTTATAATAAAAAAATACATTACCTAAAATTGATTATAAAATATGAAAATATCTTAATATTTTTAAAAGATTATTATAATTTTTGGTCTCTAAATATAGTATTTAGGTCCATTTTGGTCTCTAGAATTTTAATTAGTTGGGGATACGCCCGGTTTAAGCAACGAACAAGTAAAATAATGAAAAAATTGAAACAATCAAATACAAATATTTTTTGTAAAAAAACTCTTCCGATGAGAATAAAAAATCATCGGGAAAGATAATTTTACTAAAACGGTAAAAACGGATAGTAAAATATGGAGATAAAACTAAACCCTGAAAGTCGAAATAAAAACCTTCAAAACGTAAACACAAAATTCTCTGTATTTACAGGCTAAATTTGTTGATCAAATAATATTAAAATAATTTACACTAATCAAAGTTTAAGTGAAAAACTAATATTAAAATAACATACACTAATCAGAGTTTAACTAAAAAAAAACTAAAAATAAAGTTTAATTGGGAGAAAAAAAATAAAAAAATACGAGACATAACTCTATATGTCTCATTTTAATGAAGTGATATTTTAAAGTTGTCATATTTTATTCTAAAAAGGATGATATAATTTCAAAGTGTCACGTTATTAAATTTTTACGTTTTCAAGTTTAAAGATTGAAATGAACTTAATTATTAAGTTTAAATAGTAAAATAAACAAAAAAAAATAGTAGCAAAGTGAATTAATTATCAAATCTAGTGATAAAAGAGATATATTAAATTTTTTTAAAATTAATTAAAATAAATTTTAAAAATGGGTCCAGGGGGGATCCAATAATTGTAGCAGTTATAACCATCAATTAAAAGGGAAGAAATGCACATGCATTTGCTGTGCAGTGGTGAAGGAACCCATAGTCAGCTCAGTCACAGCCAGTACTCAAAAACGATTCGATTTCACGTCCCTTTCACCTTCGCCTTTATCATTCAAAGCACAAGTACATGTAGGCTATATAGCACATCTTTTGTTTGGATCTACCAATTTTATGGTCTTATCGATGCTTTCTAACCTTTTTTCTATGTTTCATTGCAAAATGAAAAAAAAAAAATTAAATTTAACGATGTAAATTATGTTATTAGTATTGTATTATATCTGTTTTTTTAAAAATAATAATTAGAATTACCTATAATTCTTCTTTAACTTATAAATAGGAAAATAATGTATTTTAACGTAATTGAACTCATGTCTTTTTACATTGATAACAATACCTATGCTAATTAAGCTAAAACTTAATCAGTTATTTGCTTGTTATTTAATTAATTTTCATCATTTCAATATCTTTTTAACACCTTTTTATTAAGTTTTTCTTCAATTTTGAAACTCAAATTTTTATATATTTAAAAAAAAATCTCTATTTTTTTTTTTTGTATACTATGATATTTTTCTTCACAAAAAAAAAAGTTATTCTTGTATATCTAACCTCATAAAACCGAACCTTTTTCCTCAAAATTTCATTTTCTTAATTTTGAAAATGAATTTTATAATTAATTATTTTTTTGTAAAATTATGCATTGATGAAAATTGATGATCATGATGCTATTGTGTTTCTTTGTAAGTTACTTTTCAATTTTCTTAAGATTCTTTAAATTTCCCCTAGGCACCTAGTGATCACCTGTCTTATCTTTTAATCAAACTTTTAGCCATGGCACCGAAATTTAAGGAAAACATGTTGCACATAAGTCTAATTTGAAGCGTAAATGTGCGGAGGGTGCTGCATATAATGCGGACAACCCTTAGAACCTCATGGACTCTTGCTTTAGAAATGAGGATGCTACTAACGCACTTTGCCAGCCAACCCATTAGCTTACTCATCCTTTAGATTACAATTTTCTCGTAAGAGTTCGAGTTTTCTCATGTCCCTACACTTGAGGAATAAGGATAGATTCCCTTCCTCAAATTGTGTGGCATTACTCATATTAATCTCATATCACACTAGATTCTTTGTCTAATGAATCCAGTGAACCGATTATTTCCATTCAATCTTATATTATTGATCAAGAGATTAATTCTCTTGCTCATTACATCTAACTTCGAAATAATAGAGAAATTAATAAGAATGGTGCATATCCTTCTTATATACAAGTTTTAGAAGACATTGTCACCTTTTCGCCCTTACATAAAGTTAACTCAACCTAGCCAACGCACTTTTTCATGACATAGTTGAGGTTATTTTTTGGCCATTTACTAAAAAAGAAACTTTTCATTTTGAAACATCTTTTGGCAACTTTATGTTAACACTTTCTTAGATATTAGTATACTGATGTCAAAATTTCTCAAAGTTATTTTCGTTCATAAACTTGAATACTATAAAAATAATATCAGGTAGTGGATTAAAACTTGATTCGAGCTCTTCGTAAACGAAATAAAAGAGAGAAAGAAAGTGATGATTAGGATGAGCAACTAGAGTTAGCACTACTATACTCCTTCAACACCTTATCGATCCTTAACGACATTGCCACTTTGTTTGACGATATTTGTAAAATATCCAAGAATATTAATCTGCTTTCTAACAAGTTAGAGCCTTGGTAGACGAAATTTTCCCTCCAATGATGACCTTGGAAGAGTTCACGAAATGATTATCGACACACTTTTTGCTTCCACCGCTACTATTAGCCGAGTGACATGCTTAAGAGTTCATACTTATCAATTTAGGGTTCTATGTTTGCTTGGCTTGAGCCTTTATATTTCGGGGTTCTACGTTACTTTGAGTTTGGATGCTTCTGGACTTCTCTTTTAAAATAAAAAATGGTATGACATGATTCTTGGATTTATCTTTATATCTCTTTATGCTATTTTTGTTACTTCAGCAAATTTCTTTCTCATTCTATTAATTGATTTTTAATCTTTTCTCTTTAATTTTGATATACCAAAAAGGGGAGATGTATTTTTTAAAAATTAAATTTCAATCAAGTTTTAAATTCTTACTATTTTATTGAAATTCAAACAAATTATCCTAAAGTGATTTAAATCATTTTTCAAAGAGAGTTTTAAATAAGGGGAGTATTAATTATTGAATATAATAATTCTTAAAAATAATTTTTTAAGGTTTTATTATATTAAAAAAGAGAGATTATTAGCTTAAAGTATTTAGATATAATAAAATATTACGAATTAATTTAGATTTCCAATCCCTTAATTAAATTAGTAGGAATCAATCTTTAAAATATTTTCAAGTGTCACAAAAATTTAAAAACAAGTTTTCTAAATGGTTTGAATTATTACAAGTGTTTTTGAGTTAACCCAAGATCCATTAAAAATGTTTCAAAAGTGTTTTTCAAGACATTTTAAAACTAACAGCACGTTTGGTTGGTATGAATGGCTATTTCATTCTTATCTTATTCAACACAATAGTCCTACTACATTGGTTTGACTGAATGAATGAAACCATTGTACGGCCTCATTCCAACCTTTCACGGAATAGCCACCAATTTTTTTTCCCAAAAAATACCTCAAACAAAAAACATCATATTATCCTCAATTTCATGGATGAATTATATCTATGGAAGAAAAATCAAGAAGAAATATAAACTGGAACCCAATAATTAAACAAACTTCGATTCAATGCTTTCCCAACTTCTATTTCATCCAACAATGTTGTTTTCACAACATCAACACAAGGTCTCCTCCATAGCATCAACAAAACAAAACAATCCAAAATCTCTGCACTAGAAAATGCAAATTAGACTTAAAACCCAGTAATGAAATTTAGAAAACAAAATTAACAACCCAAATCAGAAAAAAAAATTGTGATGGACGGTGGGAGGAGAGAGAGAGAGAGAGAGAGATTTGGAAAGCTCTGTTTGATGCTCAAAAATGAATCTGATGGTCATTTTTTCCCTTGATTTTGTTGTTCTCAAGTGTCAACAATTTTGGGAATAGCCTGGGAAGTTCTTGTTTTCTCTAGCTTTGGGAGATAATCTAGCCTTGGGCTGGGTATAAATATTATATTAATTATATTATTAGATATATTTATAATATATGTTACTAAATTATTATATTTAATTATAATATTAAAAATTTCTAGATATTTTATTTTTATTATTTTTATGAATTATATTAATTAAATTATATTTATATAAATATTTAACAAGAATTAAATAATAAAAAATACTATTATTAAATTGTATTTAATAACTATTGTATTAAAATAAGATTAAATTATTTATTTTTATTAAATTATTTTTAATAATATTATTATTAAATTTTAATAACAATAACAATAATCATCTACCTAAAAAAAAATTTGTTAAGGCCATTCTGATCATTTCGATTTTTTCCTTATGCTATTACAACATCATTCTATTCAACCAAACACAATAATATTATTACAGCTCTATTCCATTCCATTCAATTGAACAATTGAATTACTGATTACAACTCTATTCCATTACAGCTTTATTCAAATACAGCCTTATTCCGTTACAGTGAACCAAACGTACCCTAAGTATTGATATTTCCCTCAAAGTATTTCAAACAACACTTTCTAGAAGGGCTAAGTATTGATACCCAAACTTAAGTATCGATACTTGACCCCAATTGATACCTTTAACAATGTAACAATACATTGGCAAGCCAGTAGCCACCACACAAACTAGGAATCAAATTATCTATACATGTTCTTGAAGTATTGATACCCAACCTTAAGGCATTTATACCTACTTTCATGATATCGATATTTGGCTTCTTCCGACAGCTATTTTTGCTTAAGGTATCCATACCACTAATTATAAGGTATCTTAAATGCTCAAATTTATTGCTCAAAACGGCTAGTTTTTCTCCTTCAACAACCCTGGATAACTAGAAATCAAAGAGAGGGTAAAAATAGGGTCTCCAAGCACTTACAACAACCCTGGATAACTAGAAATCAAAGAGAGGGTATAAATAGAGTCTCCAAGCACTTACAACAACCCTGGATAACTAGAAATCAAAGAGAGGATATAAATAAATAGAGTCTCCAAGCACTTAAGAGAATATAAGAGATTGATATCTAAACATCACATCAGAAAAAGATTTTTTAAAACTTTATTTTCATTTTTCTCATGTACATAGTCTCTAATGCTTGGTTGCAAAATCATTGTATAAATTATTTTCTATCTTTTAGTGAGCTTCAATATCTTAAACACCTACCTTTTAAAGGTTTCATTTGTTTACCTCATTTTACCAAATGTAAATTAGGAAAGTTACTAGTCGACTCAAAATAATTAGACAGCTTTTAGTCTTAGCCTTGAAAAAATATAGGGAAGAGGTTTTATATCTAAGCCTTGAAAAGATATAAATTGAAAATATTTATACATTATTCTTGAAAAGAATTAATTCAAATTAGTGAGTTGGAAAAGTCATTGGTTAGTGAGATTATAGCGGAAATAGACAATTAGGGTTAGACTACTATAAATTCATTTGTGTCAAATTTTTTTATTCTTTCTCATATTTAAAAAAGATTTAAATCCCATTTCATCTTCTTTTAATATTTTTTTAATCTAAAAATATTTAAATTTGAAAATACTTAAACCCAGAAAAATACAAACATGAAATTTAAACTCGAAATAATTTGAACTAAAACGCATGGTGTATTGATGGAGGTATAATATTGATGTGATATTTTGCCTAAGATGTTTATAGTACCACCCAACAAAGCAAATACATAATTCTCCAGCTCAGCGCTGCTGAATCTCGTATCACATGAAATGGTGAAGACAGATCTAGAAATTAAAAAAAAAAAAAAATTCTGAAATCAAGATATAAAGGAAAGGAAAATGGGCAGTGTCTTACATCACTCATTCTTTTGAGCACATAAAATACATTTCATTTTCTTAGTAAAGGTCAAAAGGGGATGAATGTTGTAAAGAAAGTCGAAAGTTTTAACCATCAAAATCAAACATTTGTTGATATATAGTGATGCCTTTCAAGCACAAACAATAAATCAATAAAGCAATGCCCCTAAAAAGCAATAACTAAATGTCATCCAAATCAAAAGAGGAACAGCTAAGTTGTTATATTTTAACGCCCAGAATAAAGAGTATTTATTAGGCCACACCTACCTAATCTCTTCACTAACCTTATATTTTTATTTTAACAATTTCTAAAAGTGAGCCCATCATAATGAATCCAATGATGCCTTCTTTTATGAATTTTAATAGAAATAAATAAGTTTATTTTTCATTTCAAATTTTATTTTTACGTGATTACTTCTATAATAGCCTCTTTTAAAAATCTTAATTTTTTTAAAAAATCTTAATTTTTTTAAAAAATCACACTTAATTTAGAAAAAAAAATTATTTTTACTAAAATGTACCAATAACATTTGTGTCATTATAGTATAATTCATTTTTTTTACCTAAAAAAAAAAAACTGGGACACATGCTAAACATGGAAAAAGAAATTGTTTGACGGTCAAGTTTCCATCCATTACAAAGTTCTAATGCGCCGACGGAGGGTAATATTGACATTTAGGGAGAGGGCTGTGGGCCCAATTCCAAAGGCCTAATCACTGTCTTTTTATTATTTTATTAAAACATTTTTACTAAATTAATAATGGGAAGAGAAGAAAAGCAAGTGGACAAGGTAAAGGAACAAAAGAAAAGGATATTCTTATCTTCCTGCATTGCATACGTGATACAACCGACATTCCACGTTACATATTATTGATAAATTAATGCAATTTTAAAATTTATTATGATTATGAGTTAATTTCATCCAATGATCTTAAAACTATGATTTAAATTTTAAATTAATTCTCAAATTTTAAAACAATCAAATTGAGTTCGTTATCTTAAATGTTGTTAGCTAAAATTTAACTAAAATTTAACGTTGAGCATATTTAAAATGTACTGGTTTAAATACTAATACATATGTACTTATCACATGAATTGTTTGGATTTGACATGCTAAGAAGGAAAATGACCGTCGTGACAATTTATATTTTTTTAACACATCATATCTAATTTGACTATACACCAAGTACACACTTTTTTACAATTTAATTTACATATTTTAAATATCCTCCACGCTAGGTCTAGAGTGACAATTAATGTCAAAATCGATAGTTAGGATAATGAAATAACCTAATTTATACAATATTGATATTTTAAGGACTCAGTTAAAATATTTTTGAAGTTTAAGACCAATTTAGAATTTGGTGATAATTTGGAGGTGTATAATGAGATTAACCTTATATTTTTAACTAATTGTGTCTTAATTCATTTATGTTGAATCAAATGGTAAGAAATTTGATACACCTAAAGCAAGATTTTGGATTCAAGTATCGTGGACTGAAAAAACAACTTTAGGAGAACTTAGCTCCCTATTTAGAGTCCAATCTAGCTTGTTTATGAATTTAGTCAAGTCCAATATGGCTGCTGGATAATGGAGAGCCTTTAGCTAATAATATATTGGTGAGTGTGGAGAGAACCACTTACACTAGCGTAAAACTAACATAATTTTTAATGTTCATAATTTTTGTACCATTAATATTTCAACGATCCAAATATCATATTCCATCTTGCATTCATATAAACTATGCAAATCAAGTTTTGAGTAAATTTAAAATATCTAACTATTTATTTTATGTAAACAACTTTCAACAATGAATATATATTAATAAAGATAATATTTTGTATCAATATTATTGTTAGCTCTGATTTTTTTAATGTTTTGATGAAGTCTTATAAAATTATTTTCAAGTACTCTCAAACTCATAAAATGGTTCAACATGTCTTTAAATATATTTCATGAGCTCGATTTTTCAAAACACTATGAAAACATTCTCTCAAAACCATTTTTACAAAGATTGGGAGACTTCTACCTATACAAGTTCGATATAAGCAAGTCAACAAGTACTCCAAAGTCTTCAACGTACTTCTATCGATACAAAAGAGCCAATGTACTAATACAATTAGACTTCTACCAAAGCCCAAGGAGATTTCTATCGAAATAAGGTCGACAGTGAGCCTTCAAGAATTCCCCTACACCTTCTATTGATACAAATGCTAAGGTGTATCGCTATAAGTCCCTTTCTCTTGAAACCTTGAGACTTGTGTTGATACAAGCCCATTTATAGCGGTACAACGGGCTCCAATAGTCGCATTTTTAAAGAGTTTTATCGATGCAAGTGGAGTTGTATTAGTACAAGTTTCCTGCAGATTGCAATTAATGCTTGAGTTTATAACTTCAATGACTCTATATTGGAAAATTTGGACATCACATATATAATAAGGATAATTACATGTTATTATTTACTATCATGATAGGTTAACCCAAATTAAAAGTGATCTAATTTGGTTAGAATTTTATTGGGCTTTTAATTATTAAATAAATAAAGTATGGGTCAAATATGTGTAGATACTCTTCTAATCAAATTCTAATTAATGATGGGCTAATTAAAATTTGATTAGAACTAATATGCTAAGGTTATAAATATTAGGGTTATGGTCCCCAAATTATACACAAGATATCTTTTCTAATATCCCATCATTAGGAAAGAGAGAGCAAATATTCTCTGAGTTTCTTATGTGCTACTTTGGAAGATCAAATCCCCAATTTCCAGAAAGTTTCAAGGAATCCATGGATTCAGGTATGCTTCCGCATCTTGTTTTAGTCTTGATTTATTCTTAATGATTTGACATGACAGATACTGGTTTATTAAGTTATATTGTAGATTTATTTTATAAATTCTAACAAGTGGCATCCGAGCCTCGTCATATCAAATCATTGGGAATTGATTCAGGTTCTTCATTTGAATAATTGATTCATGAAATTTCATGGGTTTTATATTTCGGATATATATGTTGTTTTTTTTTGAAGATTTATATTAAAGTTTTTTATTATCTTGAATTCATATATAAAAAAAATGGGTGATTTTTAAATTAATAGATTCAATTATAAAGTTTAAAATATTTGTGTAATATTATTTGATACCTACGTTTTTAAGTTTTATTTGAAAATATTGCGATTCAGTTCCTGTGTATTTGCAAGGCGTGTGATTATTATTATTTTAATCCATATGACATTTAAATATATATATATATATATAGAAATTGATTCATATATATGTTTTTTGTTTGTTTATATATATATAATATATGCATGCTTTGATTGGTTTAATGTTTTGGAAAATTATATAAATATATATATATATGTGTGTTTTATCTTTTAATTTGATTGAAAGATGAAATTAAGGTAAATATTTTGGAACAAATAAATTCAGATATTAATTTTTAATTAAAGGATGTCTAATATTTTAAATAAATTAGTTGAAACAAAATGCCGCCAAAGTGACCTCTTTTGTGTAGATTAGTTTATTTGAAATATTAAGATGGTTATATGTTTTTTGTGATTCATGCGTTTATTGATTGACCCAAAGGTAAGCTAATATTTGGCAGAATTACAACGACATCTGTGGTGATAAACGTGTGACAATTATAAGGTATTTTATGTAAGCAATAAGTTAGTCCAAAGATTAATTCATTGCTTGACATAGTTTATTGTCAATGTTTGATTGCTACAATAAGAATACCGTTTACTGTTAATATTACTGTCCAAAGACTTGATATTAATGTAGTGTTTGGTATCTTGAGATGGGATTAGCCATTATATTAAATTTATTGTTTACTTATGAATATTGATTTAAGCTTGTTTTTGTTCTCTATTCAGCTAATTCATCTTTTGCTGCTACAATATTTGCTAATATAAAATCTATACCCATGCTTAATGGAACTAATTTTAAGGAATGGAAAAGGCACTTACTTATAAAGCTTGGCTGTATGGACATAGACCTTGCACTAAGGGAAGAACAACCTGCACCTCTCACTGCGGAAAACACCCTTGATATTAAGAGGGACTTTGAGAGGTGGGATCGTTCAAATCGCATGAGTCTAATGATCATGAAACACAGTATTCCAGAAGCCTTTAGGGGCACAGAATCTGAAGAGATTACTCAGGCTAAAAGTTTCCTTGATGAAATTGAGAAACATTTTGCTAAAAACGATAAGGTTGAGATGACATCACTTCTGACTTCTTTGATGTCTATGAAGTATAAAGGTCAAGGAAACGTAAGGGAGTACATTATGGAGATGTTCCATTCTTCTTCAAGACTTAAGGCACTTAAGATCGAGCTTTCTGAGAAATTGCTTGTTCTTATGGTTTTGGTATCACTTTCTGCACAGTTTAACCAATTTAAAATTAGTTATAATTATCAAAAGAAGAAATAGACCCTAAATAAGCTCATTTCTTATTGTGTGCAAGAGGAAGAAAGGTTGAAGCGTGATAAGTCTGAAAGTGCTCATTTGGCCAATGCCCCTAAGGACAAGGGCAAGAAAAGAAAATATTAGAATGAAGCTGCTAAGGGTCCAGCTCAAAAGAAACAACAACAAGCTACAGAGAGTTGTTTCTTTTGTAATAAGTCTAGACACGTAAAGAAAGATTGTACCAAATATCATGCTTGGCATGTAAAGAAAGGTATAATTCTTAATTTGGTCTGTTTTGAGATTAATTTAGTTTCAGTACCTAGAAACACTTGGTGGATAGATTCTTGTGCTACTACTCACATAAGTGTTTCTATGCAGGGTTGCCTGAGTTATTGAAAGCCAAGTGATGGTGAAAGACACATCTTTATGGGCGATGGAAAATCGGTAGAAGTGGAAGTAATTGGGCATTTTAGGTTGTTATTAGGAACTGATTTTTATTTGGATTTAAAAGACACTTTTGTTGTACCGTCATTTAGACGAAATTTAGTTTCTGTTTCTTCGTTGGACAAATTTGGATATTATTGTTCATTCGGAAACAATCAATTTAATTTGTCTTTAAATTCAAATGTTATTGGAACTGGTTATTTAAATACTTATGACAACCTTTATTTGCTAGAAACAGTTGTATCCTATAATGAAACCTTGCATGTGGAATCACGGGGTATTAAACACAAATTAAATAAGAAAAATTCAGCATCATTATGGCATAGGCGCTTAGGTCAAATCTCAAAAGTTAGAATTGAACGCCTTGTGTCTGATGGTATTTTAAAGTCCCTTGACTTCACAGACTTTGATGTTTGTGTCGATTGCATCAAGGGAAAACAGACCAAAACCAAGAGATTAGGTGCCAACAGATCTTCAGACGTCTTAGAATTAATTCATACAGATATTTGTGGGCCATTCCCTACGGCATCATGGAATGGTCAACAATATTTCATAACATTTATAGACGATTACTCACGTTATGGGTACCTATATCTCATTTATGAGAAATCTCAGTCTTTAGACGTGTTCAAAACTTATAAAGCTGAAGTTGAGAATCAACTCAACAAAAGGATTAAAAATGTTAGATCTGATCGTGGTGGTGAGTACTACGGTAAATATAATGGCTCAGGTGAATAATGTCTAGGACCATTTGCGAAATTCCTAGAGGAATGTGGTATTGTCCTACAGTACACCATGCCAGGATCACCTAGTATGAATGGTGTAGCTGAAAGACGAAACAAAACTCTTGAGGATATGGTAAGGAGCATGATTACTCATTCTACCTTACCTGAGTCCCTCTGGGGAGAAGCATTAAAGACAGCAGCTTACATTCTGAATAGAGTACCCAATAAAGTAGTTGCAAAAACACCTTATGAGCTTTGGACAGGTCAAAAGCCTAGTCTAAAGCACTTTCACATTTGGGGATGTCCAGCTGAGGCAAGGCCTTATAGGCCTCATGAAAAGAAATTGGACTCCAAAACAATAAGCAGCTACTTTATTGGCTATTCTGAGCGATCTAGGGGCTATAAATTTTATGATCCCATAATAAAGAATATTTTTGAGACAAGAACTGTAACATTTTTTAAGGATGTTGAGTTCGATGGGAGAAATAAGGTTAGAGACATTGCTTTTGAGTAGGAATTAGATTCTAACTCAATTCCTACTATCACTTTTGATGATGTTCAGGTTCTTATACCTATCATTGATCAAGAAGTGAATCCAGAAACTCTACAAGACAATGTTAAACAACTTTCCATTCAAAATGAGGTAATTGTTCCAGAAGAACAAACTCAACAACCTCAAGAACAAGTGCCATTAAGGAGGTCTACAAGAGAAAGGAGAAATGCTATTCCAGATGATTATATTGTATTTCTCCAAGAACATGAGGATGATAATAGAATGATGGAAGATGATCCAATCAACTTTCATCAGGCCATGAAAAGTTCTAATTCTCAAAAGTGGATTGATGCCATGAAAGATGAGTATAAATCTATGCAAGACAATAAAGTTTGGGAACTTGTCCTATTACCTGAAGGTGCAAAACCAATTGGTTGTAAATGGATATTTAGAACCAAGAGGGATGCAAATGGTAATGTGGAAAGGTATAAGGCACGCCTTGTAGCTAAATGATATACTCAGAAAAAAGACATTGATTTTACAAAGACCTTCTCTCCAGTTTCATCGAAAGACTCCTTCAGGATAATCATGGCACTTGTTGCTCATTTTGATCTTGAGTTACATCAGATGGATGTTAAGACTGCGTTTCTTAATGGCGACATTGAAGAAACAATTTATATGGTGCAACCAGAAAATTTTGAGTCGAAAGACTCAAAGAATATGGTTTGCAAATTGACAAAATCCATCTATGGACTCAAACAAGCTTCCCGTCAATGGTACCACAAGTTTCATCAAATAATTATTTCGTTCAGTTTTGAGATGAATATTGTTGATGATTGTGTGTATCACAAATTCAATGGGAGTAAGTACATATTTCTGGTTCTATATGTTGATGACATTTTGCTTGCCACTAATGATATAGGCTTATTGCACGAAACCAAGAGATTTTTATCCAAGCATTTTGAGATGAAAGATCTTGGGGATGCCTCTTTTGTTTTAGGAATTCAGATACATCGAGATCGATCTTGAGGTATTCTTGGATTATCACAAAAGAGCTATATCGATAAAGTACTCAAAAGGTTTAGCATGCAGAATTGTAGACTAGGTGACACCCCTGTCGCTAAAGGAAACAAATTTAGTCTTACTCAATGCCCTAAAAGTAACCTTGAAATTCAGGAAATGCAAAAGATTCCCTATGCATCAACTGTTGGGAGTTTAATGTATGCTCAAGTATGTACGCGTCCGGACATTGCGTACATTGTTGAAATGTTAGACAGATATTTAAGCAACCCTGGTATAGACCATTGGATAGCAGCCAAAAGGGTTATGAGATATCTTTAGAGAACAAAAGATTACATGCTTACTTATAAGAGATCAAATCTTTTGGAAGTCATAGGGTATTCTGATTTTGATTTAACTGGATGCCAAGATAGTAGGAAATCTACATCAGGCTATATTTACCTGTTAGCCGGAGGAGCTATATCTTGGAAAAGTGTCAAACAGACACTTGTAGCTTCATCCACTATGGCAGCAGAGTTTGTAGCATGCTATGAGGCATCAAACCATGGAATATGGTTGAGGAACTTTGTCACAGGACTGCGCATTTTGGAAAATGTAGAAAGACCACTCAAATTATTTTGTGACAATAAGTCAGCAGTGCTGTATTCCAATAACAATAGGAGTTCAACTAAGTCAAAGCATATTGACATAAAGTTCCTAGTTGTAAAAGAAAGAGTGCAAAATGGTCAAATATCCATAGAGCACGTTGGGACAAACTCCATGATAGTAGATTCGCTCACAAAAGGTTTACCACCCAAGGTATTTCATGAGCACACTGCTCACGTGGGTGTTACATTGTTTGAGGATATCATGATTTAGTGGGAGTTTATATTTCAGACATTTATGTATTTCGTTATTTTCTGATCAGAAATGAAGTATTCAGTTTATTCACTCTGTTTATTATTTTGAAATTGACCTCACTTAAGTTTAAGGAGGACCAGTTGGAAATAGACATGTTTAGATCATATTGCATGCAATTTCCATGCTACACATCCATACTTGATCTATGTCATTTGGTTGTGTTAATATACATGATCATGGATGGATTTAGTTACGATATTTGTAACGAAAGTCGTCTTGGTTCTATGTTAACATAATTAATGGACGAGATTGTACGGAATGCCTTTTGGATATGATAGTAAAAATTTTGAGCTCATAAGGTTATATAATGACATGTAATTATAAAGTAATTAGTATATATATGTGGTCCAAGTGGGAGATTGTTGGAAAATTTGGACATCACATATATAATAAGGATAAGTACATCATATTATTTACTATCATGATAGGCTAGCCCAAATTAAAAGTGATCTAATTTGGTTAGAATTTTATTGGGATTTTAATTATTAAATAAATAAAGTATGGGTCAAATATGTGTAGATACTCTTCTAATCAAATTCTAATTAATGATGGGCTAATTAGAATTTGATTAGAACTAATATGCTAAGGTTATAAATATTAGAGTTATGGTCCCCAAATTATACACAAGATATCTTTTCTAATATCCCATCATTAGGAAAGAGAGAGCAAATATTCTCTGAGTTTCTTGTGTGCTAATTTGGAAGATCAAATCCCCAATTTCCAGAAAGTTTCAAGGAATCCATGGATTCAGGTACGCTTCCGCATCTTGTTTTATTCTTGATTTATTCTTAATGATTTGACATGACAGATCCTGGTTTATTAAGTTATATTGTAGATTTATTTTATAAATTCTAACACTCTAATCTAAGTCCAACGTCTCCAAACATCTCCAAAGTAGTTAGAGGACATAAATACAATTTAAGGGCTTCAAATTGGAGGCAAAAAACAAGGTTGCAAACTCAATTATACAAAAATCCAATATTTTTATTGTTATTCTTATTGTTCTTCATATACACACTTTTGTAGCAATTTCTTTCAATCTTTCAAGTGTGGTATAATAATTAAGTGAGCTTAATCATTGTAATATCAACCTTTAAGAGGTGTCTTTGATCTTTATTTTTTATTTTTATCATTTTTGTGAGTGTTTGCTTAAGGTTTTAAGTAGAAAACTTTAAGGGAAGTGTCTCTATCTTACTTATTGAAAATATAATAATTGTAAAGGTTAAATTTTGTCATCGAAATGTTACAAATTAATGATTTTGAGAGAAATTTTAATTGTGGTAAGATAAGATAGTGGAGATTGACAATTGGGTCAAACCACTATAAGTTCTTATGTCTTTTTTGTTTGTCATATTTTATGATAATTTAAAACACAAATTCACCATTAAGCCTAACAATTATAAATTTATCAAACCGATTCAAAAAATTACATGCATAATAAGTACAATTGTATAAATAAACTTAATTGTTTGATTGATAAAATATTAATAATTTAAGCAGATCCCTCCTCCTCAATCTATATACGGATAATATAATTTTTTACTAAGTTGATGTCATGAGTTTACAGGCACCAATTCATTTAAAAAAAATGTTTAAAAAATTACTTTCAAAACAATAAATATTATTTTAAATGTGATATTCAATATTCTAATAAAAAAAATCTTTTAAAAAAACTTATCCATTTATGTTAAGAAATTACTATAAATGAAAATAACCGCCTCTATCATAAAAACAATACTCATTCAAAAAAGAAACTAAAGGTCACTTTAGAAAGGCGTTTTACTTTTGGTATGACGCGTTTAATTTTCTTTTTGTCTCATGCTTAAATATTTAATCTTATTGTCAATGTTATTTTTACATTAAGTGCATAGAAACTAAAGGTAACTAAGTGCATGTATATTATTTTTTATTTTATTTTTTGAAAATATTAGTGTGAGATATATTCTTTCCCCCACAAAATTTTCTAATACACATATATTGAAGTAATAATCAATCAAGCGATAAAATCTTTAGGGTGTCTAAAGGAATCTAAAATTAATTATGGGATTAGGATTATTGTAATTTAAGATTATTTAGTATATTATTTGATATTTTACAATACCTTATTTGGTTTATTTTACTGGAATGAAAGAGATTGTTGTTTAATTAAAGGAAGTTAAGAATATTTAAAAGTATATTTTACTAAAATTTCCCTAAAATTTGTTTTTTTTTTATTGTTCAAACAAAGGTTAAAGCTTATAGTAATTTTATTTTACTATAAATAAATGCACTTCTCTAGTGAATTGATTTTATATCTCATATTTCAAATAAATAAAATGGAATTGGAGATGAGCAATAAGTAGACCTGTCTAAAGGATAGGTAGTCCACTCGACTCGATAGACTCAAATTCGATTTGAGTTGAGCTTGAACAAGAATTTTTATACCTCGAGCTAGCCTAATTTAATTCGAATTTAATTTAAATAATAAAAAATATTAATAAATTTAAATTTAATTATAAAAATATATAAAATATCAATTAAAAATAAAAAATTTAATATTATATTAATTTTTAAATTGTGAAATGGGCTTTTTGAATAGTTCGACTAACTTAAAAATTGTACTTAGGCTTGAATCTCTTTTCGAAATCGAATCTCAACCCGACACATAAACAACTATAACAGTAATTACTTAAGTCTTTTCCAGTAGTGAAAAGTGACATGAAAAAAAGAAAAAAAAAAGAAAATGCATTTTTGTAAGATTATAGTTATTTATGGTGGTCAAATTTGACCAAAGAAATGTTAAATTGTTATAAAAGCGATATTTCGATTTTAATGTAATAAAATTGACTAAACATTACTTGAAGAATATATTTAAAAAAAAATACAAAGACTGATTCATTAGTTTCAATTAGTTTTCTTTTAATTATGTAAAATGAATTAAAGTTATTAAAAATAAAAGTTAAATTGTAAAAAAAATCATATTATCTAAGATGTGGTATTGATATTAATTCTATATTTTGATATCTGATTAATGTTATCTTCACAAACATAAATTTAAAAAATTGAATTGAATTGATTTATTAGATAAAAAATAAAAAATAAATGGATTTCGTTATAATAAGTAAGAAAAGACATAGATATATTGTAATCATAAATTTATTAGGAATTATTGAATTTTAATTTAATTAATATGAATATTATTATGAAGGGAAATTGGAATACACTGAATGGAGTACGATCTTGGAGTGAAGTCGAAGCCATTTTGAGTAATGTTTCCTTTTACTTTTTGATAGCAGATGGTATACATAATGTATAAGCTAACGACATACGCAGCGAAGAACAGAGGGTAAATTGTGGATGTGAAGTTAAAAATGGAAGGGGTGGGAGCTTGCTTTGAATTGATTGTTAGACAAAGAAAACCCACATGGTGAGGTGGTGTTTGGGTTCTTACCACACTGCACTGCAGATACCTTTCCCCCATAAAATAAATTTGTTTTCCCATGTTGCCTCTGTCTTCTAGCATCTACCTTCTCACTCTCACTCTCACCCTTTCCTTTCCTTTCTCACTACTTACTTACTCCACACTTCTTCTTCTTCTGTTCTACATTTTGTCTACAATGGATACCCTCAACCTTCCTTCTTTCACCATTTGAGTCTGGGTTCCTTTTGGTCTTCTTCATTGCCTGACCTTTGAGATCTGGTTTTCAACATTTGTAGTAAGACCCACTGAACTGAAAATGGCTCCGAGCTTAGATTTCTCGAATTGGTGGCCAAAGGATGCTAGGAAAGGGACACCCGTGGTAGTAAAAATGGAGAACCCTAACTACTCAGTGGTGGAAATCGACGGCCCAGATGCTGCATTCAGGCCTGTGGAAAAAAGCAGAGGCAAAAATGCAAAGCAAGTGACTTGGGTTTTGCTTCTCAAGGCTCATCGTGCCGTCGGTTGTCTCGCTTGGATTGCTTCACTCTTCTGGGCATTGCTTGGAACCATAAAGAAAAGGCTGATCTTTAGGCAAGATGTTGCAATGGCCAGTGAAAAACTGGGGAAAGGAAAGCTGCTCTTCACAGTCATTAAAGCCTTCCTAGTGACTTCCCTCACAATTCTGGCCTTCGAAGTTGTGGCTTATCTCAAGGGATGGCATTATTTTCGAAATCCAAGTTTGCACATTCCGAGGAGCACTGATATCCAGGGCTTGCTTCACTTGGTTTATGTCACTTGGTTGTCGGTCCGGGCCGATTACATTGCACCACCAATTCAAGCTTTGTCTAAATTTTGTGTAGCTTTATTCCTTATCCAATCTGTTGATCGTATGATACTTAGTTTAGGCTGCTTTTGGATTAAATACAAGAAGATTAAACCCAGAATTGAGGGGGATCCTTTCAAGTCAGATGATGTTGAGGGATCAGCCTATGAGTATCCCATGGTTCTTGTTCAAATCCCAATGTGTAACGAGAGAGAGGTAATCAAAACTCAACTACCTCTTCCAGGTTTTTTTATTTTTTATTTTTTATTTTTTTTTTCTTCTGGTATACTTTACAATTTTACTTTGATTTATATAGCTCCTGAGGGATTTAGGACTTGCATATTCATTGACTTGTTATAATAGTAAAAAAATTCTTGTAAGGAAACAGTAATTAAGTCTTGTAACTAATTTTACATGTAAATGGGAATTGCAAACAAGTCCCTGTGAATTGTAATAGAAAAGACTTAGCTAGGACCAAGGACATCCAAGAACGGAATAAGGTAATATTAGGTGTATTGTGTTGATTTTTCTTGGCGTTGATAACTTTTTTCACTGACTTCATACAGGTTTATGAGCAGTCTATCTCTGCTGTCTGCCAACTTGATTGGCCAAAGGATCGATTATTGGTTCAGGTTCTTGATGATTCTGATGACGAAAGCATCCAGTATTTGATTAAAGCCGAGGTTGCTAAGTGGAACCAAAAGGGTGTTAACATAATTTATCGGCACCGCTTGGTAAGAACTGGTTACAAGGCTGGGAATCTCAAGTCTGCAATGAGCTGCGAGTATGTACAGGCCTATGAGTTTGTAGCAATATTTGATGCTGATTTTCAACCTAACCCTGATTTTCTAAAGCAAACTGTGCCACATTTCAAGGTTAACACAAACAAACCAGAATCCTTTTTTGGTTTAAGTTCTCATCTATTATCAGCTTATAACGCTTTTACCTTGAATATCTCACTTGTCTTGCAGGACAATCCTGATTTAGGGTTAGTTCAGGCTAGATGGACATTTGTCAACAAGGATGAGAATTTGTTAACTCGTCTCCAGAACATTAACTTATGTTTCCACTTTGAAGTTGAGCAGCAAGTTAATGGTGTATTTTTAAATTTCTTTGGTTTTAATGGAACTGCTGGAGTTTGGAGAATTAAAGCTCTTGAGGAATCTGGAGGTTGGCTTGAAAGGACAACTGTAGAGGACATGGACATAGCTGTTCGTGCACATCTCAATGGTTGGAAATTCATCTTCCTTAATGACGTAAAGGTACAACCCCATTTTATGCTAATTTGATTTCTTTTTGCTTGTATCGACTTTCATTTATTTCTGTTTTCTTATTTTCACCCTGGCACGTCATACTTGCATCATTTAAACTAGATATCGCATTTAGTTGACTTGGATCAGTCTGTTTTTCAATAAAAATTTTCATTTCATGAATAATAGTTACAAATTATCAAATTTAAGCACATAACCCCCTGGTGAAAAATGAGATGAAAAAAGAAGGCATATAATAAAAGATTTTTCTGATGGAAGATTCAGGGAATGTTCTGACAGCTGTCCATTACTGTGTAAAACATTTTAGGTCCTTTGTGAAGTCCCCGAGTCGTATGAAGCATACAGGAAGCAGCAACACCGCTGGCATTCAGGACCTATGCACCTCTTCCGCTTATGCCTTCCAGCCATCATAACTTCCAAGGTACATTGTTAAACAACTTTCAATCTTTGGCAATTATGATTTATACATTGTATACTGAAGCACCTTTAATGCTGTAATTCTGCAGATAGCTATATGGAAAAAGGCAAATTTAATACTGCTATTCTTTCTATTGAGGAAGCTTATCCTTCCTTTCTACTCGTTCACATTGTTTTGCATAATTCTTCCTCTAACCATGTTCGTACCAGAGGCCGAGCTTCCTGTTTGGGTTATTTGTTATGTACCTGTTTTTATGTCATTCCTCAATATTCTTCCATCCCCCAAATCGTTCCCTTTCATTGTCCCTTATCTTCTATTTGAAAACACCATGTCTGTGACCAAATTCAATGCAATGGTATCTGGATTATTCCAGTTGGGTAGCTCCTATGAGTGGGTTGTGACCAAAAAGGCTGGCAGGTCATCAGAATCTGACTTACTGGCTTCTGCTGAGAGGGAATCGAAGATAATGAACCAACTGCAGATTCAGAGAGGAGCTTCGGAAAGTGAACTTGCTGAATTAAACCGATTGAAGGAACAGAAAGAGACGGCTCCTGTACCTGTTAAGAGGGTCAATAAGATATACAGGAAAGAGCTCACTCTGGCATTCCTCCTGCTTACTGCTTCGGTTAGGAGCCTGTTATCGGCACAGGGAGTACATTTCTACTTCCTCCTCTTCCAGGGGGTGACTTTTCTCCTAGTCGGTCTAGATTTAATAGGAGAGCAGATGAGCTAATGCTGCATGGAAGCTTGAAAGAAAGCTAGACTCTCTCCATTTCCACGGACAAAAGCTGGTTTCTGGCTGTGCAGTCGAAGTTTTTCTCCTCAGGAAATGGTTTAACGGTACCATCCTGGTGCTCAATAACCAAAGTTTCATTCTCTACGTCAGCATTGAATGCCGAATTGAAGGTTTTTATTCGTCAGTAACACTACTTTCTGTATTCACAGTTTCTATCTACTTCTAATATCTTTATATATATATATTTCACATTGGATAGTGGTCATTGTATTCTTAGGGATTGAACCATTTGTTATTATTGTTGTTAGACTTATAGGTAGATTTTGTACTTCAGTGTTCATGTTTCACCCTGATTCTTGATTGTGTGGTTTGGCAATAAAGATTCAAGCCATATTGTATTTGTAAAAGCTTGGAAAGCTTGCTTGATGTCCTTTGTGGCTCTCAGAGTCCAAATTTACTATGAGATAATGTAAAAAACATCCAATATTTGTACATTGTGTTCTATCTAATATATAACAAATAATTCCTTTTCCCACAATGTGTCTTTGCAATTTGTTCATATTTGGCATGTGTGAGAATGTGATTCAATAATGTTGGAAGTGTCGGTGAGCAAAAGGAGATGAACCCAACGTGGTGGTGGTTGCGGGTCGTTCGTGTGTTCATCACTTTCGCATTAAAGAAGGTTGACCTGGTTGGGGACCATGAGATCTTTAGTGGACAGATGCTGATTCTGGTTGTTTTGCAAATACTGTGGGTTGTATTGTGTTCCCTGGAGCTTGAGACAAACTTGATTCTGGACATGATTTTTCTTCCATGGTCCACTCCTCTAAGATCTGAGATATAAAAGAATCAAAAAGGCCCCCATGTAGAGATGAAACCCCTAAAACGCCATATGTAACATGAACACCACACTACTGCATAAAATCTATGATCTTATATAATACAATTTATTGATATATCAAATTTTATATAAATATAAAAGATCTTTAAAAACTCAAAATAATACATAAACATGGTATGAATACATGAATCGTAGAGACCATTAATTTGGTTTTAGTCAGTGGTCCTTGAGTTTGAGGGAAAGAGCTCTTAGAAACTTTTTTTTTTGTGGTATTATAAAGAAAATACATGTACATCTTTTGTCAAATGGCTGCCATGTGGGGGGTGCTAATCATGTTAATCACACTAATGTCATTTTCTTTCTTAATTATTTTGAATCAGTCAAAATACTTTATTTGATTTGAAAGGGATATTTCTAGTTTCTACCATCAATTTTGTATTAATTCAATTAAGTGTAAAAATTTACAACTGTTACACTGACCTTACTGGAAACAACGTGAGACACATTCAGGATGAAGTATACTTGAGTGAGAGTTTCTCTAGTTTTGATTTGGCAAGGGGTCCAAAGAAATTTTGCTGGAAATATTTTATTTAATTTGACAAATGAACAAAAATTGAGAACTATAATTATAATTATCACTATTATTTTAAAGACTCTGATGACAGCCAAAAATAAATTTCACATGCCTTCAAAGAAGTCTTTTGATGGCAAACTAATCACATCTCTCTGCTTTATTCCTGGTAATGGTAACCTGTTTACTCCAAGGAGAAAATTCGAACTATTGCTCCGTTGCTCCGAGTTACTGGATGACATGGTACGCAAAGCTTCAGCAATCTCCGAGAAGGCAGGCCTAGAGTCGGTATCAGTTTACCAGCACCATTCTCTACAGGTTGGATCAGACCAACTAGGGGTAAATGAAGTGCCTTAACAATAAAGAACAACGCTTACATCCCAACTTTATATGTTTAAGAACTACAAGCTACTTGACAGAATTGATTTGTGAAAGAAATACCAAATAAAGTTTACCAGTATCTCAAACATCATTTAGTACTAATTTTCTTTGGTTAATGAAGTTTCTGTTCGGTCGGAGCGGCTGCTTGAGTAGCTTATTTTATAGTTGCAGACAGGACTGTTTTGGCTAGGGTATGGAAGAACAACTTCAAGCATGCCCCTAACATTGAGGCATGAATTTGAATTGATCTGGCTTGTAGCCTTGAACTCCTTAATCAGTACTATTGTTCACTCAGCTAAGAAAAAAGGATCCAAAGAAGGGGTGGAAGAGAGTGAAATTTGTATTCTAAGAAGCCATTGTTCCAGTTCTTATGTAATATGTTGTCTATATTTATAAATAAATGTTGGTTTTCATTTACAAGGAGAAGAGACTTAGTCACCAAGAAAACCGAGTGAGTCAATCTGGAGTGTATGTAATGTGTTCTACAAGTGGCATTAACAAATTTATACACTTGGATTTGGATGTGCCAAATAAATTCTTCCCAAATACTGCAAGTTGATAATGTTTCACCAGTAGTCGTTGCATGAGCAGGAACCATCTTTGAAATGGTGGAAGCGGTTTCTGTCTCTAGCAATAATTTCTCTGTTGAAGATCTTTGATATCAGCTTTGTAGCCGAATGGCAATTTCCACATACCCTAAGATTTTTTACAATTCTTATTGTTGTCCCAGGCTTTGTACTGATCAATCCAAAAGCAATTGCTAACTTCTCACTATGATGACTCAAGGCCCCTTCCTTCCATTCTTCATCCATGTCCTGAAGCACCTCAGATGTATCAGGTACAAATCCAGCCTTCTCCAAAAGCGTGTCGACTTCATTCAACATGTCATAAATTTCTTTGCAGCGAGGATGCACTTTGTCACTGACGAGGAACTCATGAACAACTCTGTCAACCTCAATAGAGCTGCAACCGGGAACTTTCTTCATTCCCTTGTTATTTAGCAAGGTTCTTATTCGAGCTACATCATCCCATCTACCAGCTCCTGCATAGATATTTGACAAGAGAACATAAACCCCAGGATTTTCAGGCTCCAACTCAAAAAGATGCTTGGCCACGGATTCACCTAACTCAACGTGTTTATGGACTCTACAAGCTCCAAGCAAAGAACCCCAGATTGCACCATCTGGTTTCATTTCCATATTCTGGATCAAAGATTCAGCTTCATCAAACAAGCCAGCTCGTCCCAGAAGATTTATCATGCATCCATAATGTTGCAAGTCGGGTGAAATTGCATAATCTTGGACCATTGAACTAAAATACTGACGTCCAAGATCAAGCAAACCAGCATGACTACAAGCAGATAACACGCCAACAAATGTGATATTATCAGGTTTGTATCCTTCATTGGTCATTCGTGAGAAAAGCTCAAGGGCCTTCTCTGCCAGCCCATGCATAGCTAGTCCAGATATCATTGCATTCCAAGAAGCCAAACTTCTGTGTTTCATACTATTAAAGACTTGTTGTGCTGCTTCTATACTTCCACACTTGGCATACATATCGATAAGACTCGTCCAAATAGAGATATTATCTGAATACTGAAAATTCTTGTCTATATAAGCATGAATCCATTTGCCAAGATCAAGAGCACCAAGGCTAGCACAAGCAGGAAGAATGCTTAAGAAAGTGACATCGCTCGGCTCTATATTTGATTGTAGCATTCGCTGAAAAAGCCCTAAGGCTTCTTTATGGCAGCTCATATGTGTATAGCCACCAATCATCACATTCCATGAAATCACATCCCTTTGCTCTAAACCCTCGAACAAATCCGAAGCTGTGTCCAAATCACCACACTTAGAATACATATCAATAAGTGCATTGACAATATGAATATTAAAACCCAGTCCATGATCATCAATCCAAGACCTAACCCATTTCCCCATTTCGAGAGAACCCGACTGAGCACAACCTGAAAGGACCGTCACCAATGTGCTTTCATTAGGAACAACATTTGCTTCAATCATCTCTTTGAAAAAGGCCAATGCGTCTTCGTACCGACCAGCTTGAACATACCCTGCAATCATCGCATTCCAGGACACTACATCTCGCACGGGAATTTCGTCGAAAAGTTCACGAGCACTTTCTATATAACCAATGGAAATGTATCCCGTTATCAACGCTGTATAAGAGACTGCATCTCTTAGAGGACTTTTATCAAACACCAAGCGCGCATTATCCAGTTGGCTAGTTTGGGCGTACATGTTAATAAGGGAAGTGTGAACAAACGCATCAGAGTCAAGCCCAAGCTTCAAAACTTGTCCGTGAACCTGTTTCCCTACCTGGGTACTATCCATTTTGGCGCATGATTTCAAAACGAAAGGAAAAGTATAAGAATTCGGGAGAATACCAGACCAAATCATTTTAACATAGAATTCCATGGCGAGTTCGGGGGTTGAACTCAATGAAAGCCCTCTAATCATAGTATTCCAAATAACTTGATTTGGTTCATCAATGGAGTGAAAGAGCAAAAGGGCATAAGACAAGTCACCGAAAGGAGAAACGGCGCAGAACTCAATGAGTTTGCTGAGAGCAAACTGGGTGTGGTGAAGGCCAGTTTTGATGATGTGGGAGTGCACTTGTTTGAGGGTTTGGATGGTTTTGCATTTGGAGAGGAGGGAGAGAGATGGGTGGCTTTGGAGGAGCTTGTAAGGAGGGTCTGAAGCAGGGAGGAGATGGAGAGGGAAAGTAGATACGGGGACTGAAGTTGACGGTAACGTCATTTTTCTACTTTCGAGGGATAAGAGTTGGAGGATTTTTCGAAGTTCAGTCGGTCGTTAAAATTTAGACAACCCAAAAAATATTCGCCGTTGCCGGGGATCGAACCCGGGTCACCCGCGTGACAGGCGGGAATACTCACCACTATACTACAACGACCGAGTTGCTGAGCAAGTCATTGTCACTTATTTATATCATGTATTTAGTAAAACGGATAATTCTTGTATTTATTTACCCAAAAGGAAGTCGTTCACTACACCATTCTAAAAAGAAAGAAAACATGAACCAGGACAAAATATAATCAACCTATCTCTTTTAGTTTATACCCCGGACACTACACGATTGTATATTAACAAAATCAATCATCATTACGTTTATATTAGGGTGAAGTAAGAAAGTTTTGTTAGAAACTGAAATTAAATTGTAATTTTTATGATAGTAAAAATATAATTTTATTATTTTATAATTAAATTTTTATTATTTTTAAAAGGTTAAAGTATAATTTTATTTTTATTAATTTAAAATTTTTAAAAATTTAAATAAAAATTGGCAGCCAGCTACCCCTGGATTGTACCCCATAACTTCAGCTGTATAATTACTTTTTTTTTTTTTTAAATAGCTTTTTTCTTTTTTTAATAATTTTTTAAAGATAACTTTAAATAACTAGTTACTGGTAAATTTTACTTTATAATTAACTTTTATTTTTTAATAATATATTAACTCCATTGCGTAAGTGGGGCATTAACTCTAATTTATATATAAAAAGGGGCCGGGATTGGTTACTAGAAAACTCCGTAACGGCAGGGTTTTGGTGGTTTAGACTTCTTTTTTGGGTTGAAAAACTCCTTGTTTGTTCTTTTAAGATTTAGGGTTTTCAAATTCTCTTTTCTTTTGTTCCTGAATTAGGATTTTTGTGTAAGGCGGCTAGGGTTTTTATTTGACCTTCATCTGTCATCTATTATAATATACTGCATTCCTTCATCTTCATTTTTTCATACTGCTCTTCCTTTACCTCTAGCAAACTTCCCAACAATTTCTTGCATTTTTTTCCCACTTCTTTTATTGAATTCCATACTTCAACTTTAAGAATTCTCATAGTTTTTTTCTCTTTAAACTCGTTTTTCATCCAAATTATCTTCTGGGTACTTTTTACTATTCGCTGAGCATTGAGCATTCATTATCTCCATTCTCAAGTTTTTCGTTTTGGATTCTTTTTTATACTGGTAAGTTTATGTTGTTTAGTATTTTTATTACACATACCGATCTCATTTTTTTTCTTTTTTTAATCGGATTGTTATATTCATTGAATTCAATCTGGTTTTATTATTTTTGTCAAGAAAAATAAGTTTTGGATTTTGATACAATTTTTGGATTACTTTAATAATTTGATTGTTATCCATTTGAGATTTTGTTGTCTTGCATCTTTGTTAGGTTTAATTGATAGCATTGATCCAATACGCTTTGGCAGTTGATTTTTGGTAGACTAATTGAAAGTTAATAGTCTTGGGATAGAGTTGGATTCGATTATAAACCTTTACTGATAATTGTCAATATGAATTACCCTGAATCTCGCTCTTCCTTTATGAGAACGCCCCAATCAACTTATGCTGGCAGCGATGCTATTGGGATTTGGCCTGAATTTCCTATGAATGATTGGCAATTTGACCCACATTCAGAATTTGAACAACAACAACAACAACAATCACCTCCCTTCAAAAGACCTAGACATTCTGAGGACAACCAATCGAATATTGTGCAATGCACTCCTACAAATCCCAGGATGCCCTCAAATCCTCCAACCAATAAGGGGACAACTAATATTTTCTTCAAAACTCGTATGTGTGCAAAGTTTAGATTGGGTACTTGTAGGAATGGTGAAGGTTGCAACTTTGCTCATGGCATCGAGGATCTGCGTCAGCCTCCTCCAAATTGGCAAGAACTTGTTGGCGGACGCGAGGAAGAACGCCCATCGGGGAATTGGGATGATGATCAGAAGATAATACATCGGATGAAGTTGTGTAAGAAGTATTATAACGGAGAGGAATGTCCGTATGGGGACAGATGTAATTTTCTTCATGAAGATCCGTCAAAGTTCAGGGATGATATGGGGAGGTTTAGGGAGAGTTCAGCTATTAGCATTGGAACAACAGCTCCTCCTGCAGGGCATGGAACTGCATCCGAGCAATCAGAAGGTAATAGGCCCTTAAACAGCGGCAGTTCAGATGCTTTTCGAGGAAATACGAAGCCTGTTTATCCTGTGTATTGGAAAACAAAGTTATGTACAAAATGGGAGACAACAGGCCATTGCCCCTTTGGTGAGAAATGTCACTTTGCTCATGGACAAGCAGGTATATATGTCATTGTAATATTTTTGCCCTAGCTTGATATCATGTCATTTGTGCCATGCAACTTTTAAGCTTTGACTAAGACAAAATAATATTTAGCACTTGGTAAGTGATTTCTTATTTAGGCTATAACTTAAGGAGTGCACTTACTAGTTTAGTATTCCTTTATTGGTTTTCTAAATTTGATTTTAGAAGAGGTTTCTATATATCAAAATGTGATGCTGCTGACAGTTGCTTTAGGTGTTAGTTTTTGAAACAGACCAGGATATTTCATTGTTTGTGGTGTTTCATATTTCACTTTCCTGGAAAGTTTTGATGCAGATACATAAATGACCAGAATGCTGCTTTTATTTTTACGCATATTTGCCTTTGCCCAAATTGATGTGTTATTAGTCGTGACAAGTTCTGCCTGTGAAACGGGAGGAACACCTTTTAAACAAGATATTTGATGGCAAATCTTTATGTAATGCTTGCCTGTTTCTGTAATCAGAGTTGCAGGGCATGAACGGACGTGTTGATGGTGACTACGGGAGTATGGGTTCTGGTTTGACAAGGATTGGTTCCGTTTCAACAAAAATTCACAACCTTCCTGCTAATGATCCACCTCCAGTGACATCAAGTGCCCCTACTTTGGATGAAAAAGCCCAGGCTAAAAAATGCTTGTTCAAGTGGAAAGGACCTAGGAAAATCAACAGGATTTATGGGGATTGGCTTGATGATATGCCATTGGTACACAATTTGCCAAGTCAGGTGGAGAGCTGAATTCAAGTTCAAGAGCTGGCAACCTTCCTCTTTTCCCCTTAAAGCTTAGAAGGGAATATTATTTGCCTATTCAAATTTTGTCTTAGTTGTTAGCTATGGTGGTTTTCTTTGTTTGGTCAAATAGGGTCTTAAATATAGATTGTTATCCTTCTTTCATGGGGCTGAAACAAGATCGAATAATTTTGAGTATGAAGAATCACAGCAAGAGTTCAATCGTTTGTTATTAAGCGTCTAGAAATTTTGATTGTCCATGAAAAATGTAGTTAAAGTTTCATAGTAAATGATAAAAGCTTCAAATAATTGAAGCTAAAAGTGAAATTTTGTTTTTGGGCTAAATACGACGTTTCATTCCCAAAGGAGGAATGGGTTATAAAAGGTTAACGAGGACTCGGGATGGATGTTCCATTTGGTTGAAGGGCATTTTTCCTCTAACGCAGAATTAGTAGCAGCATTGCAATGGCAGTCGGTATGGGTACATACGTACGGTTTTGGACCTAATGTTTCGATTTGGTCAAAATTTTGGTGCGTTTCCATCGATGTGTTTTGGCTTATTTTGATCTATATTAATGCGTATGGACTTGCATTGATTGCTATAGAATTTTCATATTTTCTTTATATAATAACATCATTAGTAGTTATTAAATTAAGTTATTGAACTTGATTAATAATTTAAAACTTAAATTTATATAAATTAAAAATTAGATTATAAATATTATAAATTTTATTACACGTGTATGTACGTAGAAATTATGTATTTAATATACATGTTAATTTTAAAATAACATATGATACATAATGAAGCGGATTATTTTCCATCACATGCGTATTTATGTGGAAGTTATGTACTTAGAACACATATGTTAATTTTAAAAAAACATATAATAAACAATGAAGCAGGTCATTTGAAACTAATTAATAATATATGAAATATATATGATATTAAAATAAAAAAATAGATTAAATTGTGAGTAAAATAAATTTAAACACATAAATCTACCATATTAATAATACTAAATACACTACAATAATTATTATAGTTTTATATCAATCTTGAATAGTGTCGAATTGACATGACACAAACTTAAGGAACAACATTATTAATATATATATACAATTAACGAAAAAATAAAATATGCATAATAAAATTAAAATGTAAATATTATATTAAAATAAATATTTAGTTTAATGATAAAATTAATATTTTATTTATGTAAATAGTACAAATTTAAATCCACCATTAGTAAACTTTTATTAGATTTAAAAGAAAACACAAACACTCTAGAATAATATAATTCATTGAATAAACTATACTAGAAATTACTCAATTATGGATTTCTTTTTTATCACTGTGTAATTTGTTCTTGTTGATCATTTACCATTAAGTTCGTAATGGTGGATCCTGAAGCGCTGTTAACTCTGGTATTAAATAAAAAAACGATGTGTTCCCTCTTTCTTCTCCTCTTTCTCCTCTTAGTCTTTACCGTCGAAAAGATACAAAATTCCAGATGCTTAATCCAAGCGTCGCCAATGTCGTAGAACTTGGCTGGAGTGTATTTGATAGCATCACATTTCGTAAGGAATAAGGATCATAACTCCAGGCCATTTAACACAGCCAGAAGTGGAAGCACCAAGGCCATGCTTTTTGAACTCAGCGTTTTGGCAAGTACTCATCCCTGCACTAGAATCCCAACTTGTCCAACCTTTTGGGTGTATCATATCATCCATGTAAGTTTGCATAATAATCACACTCGATCGAGTCCTCTATGGACGACCGCGATATGCTGGGAATTGGTCTTTCACCGACTCAAGCTTGAGACCTGGAATGATTTCGCTGTCCAAGATCACAATCACTACCGACTGATCCGAATTAGTTCTTTTTTTAGACGTAACAACGCTTTGCAGTCCATTTTATGGCTTTCGGACAAGGAATGTGCAGTTCTGGGAGGCTGTAGTTGCATCTCCGAATACGAAATTGATTGTTTCAGAGATGGTGCAATCCAAGAAGAATTAGCGTTTGCTGAAAACGTAATGCATGTTTTGGTAACTATCCATCTAATAGTTGTAGAACACTCCAAAATATGATTATAACCTCAATGCCACCTCTTACGCTTTCAATGGCTTTTTCGAGTTCTATGTTTTTTCGCAAAAAAAGTGGTCTCCTTCAACAGCTACAACTCAATATATACAATTGCAATAATATAGGGTTGGTTAATAATGTATTGTAGCATATATATATATATATATATATAGTATTACTGACCGTAGCAGTGAAGTAGGTTGTGAGGTTTTAGTCGGAACTGGTACCAAAATTACCGACGATTTTGGTTTTACCTTTACCATCTCCAATCAATGCCACATGCGTCATATCGGAGCTGAATTCCACATTCTTCACATAAACCCTTAACATGTATGACAAAAGGCTTGGTAGATTTGTGGGGATTTTTTGTTTGGCTTCATTAATGTTTGTGATGTTTGTCTTTATCATAATTAAAAATGAGTAAATCGATTGAAAGATTAATATATCGTTTATCAAATTTAATTGGAAAGATATTTTATCTTGATTATTAGAGCGAATGACTCTCGAAAAATAGAAACATTGATGTGACTGATTACACTGATAATACATCGAAAATGACCCGAGTAGAATAGATCCTAGACCTGTTTATAGATTCATTCACTTGTGACGTTCATAGTGTAACATATATTAATTCTAAGTGGATGATTGACTATATATACGTGACTCGTATACTTTATTGTAAATAAAAGCTTGAGTTCAAATAGATAAGGAACTGAAAGTTGGTACGTTGATATATTAACTTCTGTGGTATGTAACATCATTCCATAATTGTGGAATTCATAGCTCAATAAAGGGTAAATGATATTCTCTCATCGACATTACATGATAGATGAAAGTAAATATAGTCACGAGTTATTTGTTTTTGTGATAAATGATTTGATTACTATTATAATAATTAACTTTTAATGAAGAAATATGTAATGGTTACCATAAGATAAAATGTGATAATATTAAGAGAATGGATTTATCTTAAAGAGATTAACGATATCCTATAAGGGTAACACACTTATGACAAAATTATTGGACGAGCGCTTATTGTGTAGCTTTCGTAATGGTATATAATAAGTGATAACTCAGTCATGGCACTTTAATGTAATGATTTCGTGACTAAATAATGTTGTAATTAATAGGTGAAAAGTTGGAACTTAATTACAAATTATTTGATCCCTAATTATATATATGTCCAATTAGTCCTTCCACTAGCTCGAGATAACAAAAAATGAATTGCATATATAAACAATAATATGGAATGAACAATGAAATAAGAGTAATAGAAAAAAAAATTGAGTTGAATAAATTATAAGTGTTAGATAAAAATTCAAGAAACACATATAATTAGACTTAATATAAGGAAGACTCAACATGGCCTTGTAAAATTCAAGGGGCGACAACCCTAGTGTATTATACAAGGGTGTCGTCGCCCCTAATAGTACTACTTAGATTAGAAGTTGTATTTTCTATTAAAATATTATTATTTAATCGAGCCTTATTTGAACAGAACTCTTGTATCGTTTCTTTAAAATTAGGAACTATGTAATAAGTAATGTACATCACTTTTCATATGTCATTATTTTGTTAGAAAATAGTGGTAATTTATTTTAAAGAACATTCTATTTTCTGAGAAAAACGCATAGTTTTCGGTTATAAAGAGAATTTACTTTCCTACTCAATGTGAATAAAAAATTTTCATTTCGTGACTTGGTTCGTGTTGCTCGAACCTACACTCGAGGCAATACATGATTTGAGGATAACAAAGAAGGTTGTTTAGTAGAAAGCGATGATCGACTTCAAGTCTGCCTTGTACAAAGCACATGTATACTTCGGTTAAAATTTATTACTATAAATAACATAAATGACTCAATTATATATATTTAAACATTTGTTGTAATTAAAATAACTATTTTCTTAACCGATTTTTTACAATTGGTATCAGAGTTAGGTTGCGTTATATTTATAATATAAATTGATATCGAAATTTCTCTCTCATCTCATGCTTGATTAAATTGAGATAACATGTGACATTCTTTAAATTGTATGTTTTGTTTATGGTATATGTGGATGAATGTACGAAATTATTTCATTTATGTGATACAATAATTTTACCAAAAGTTGTGATTTTTAGAAATTAGATTTGGTGTATTTTAAGTTTTGCATAAATTTTGAGTTATGTAATTAGATAGTGGACTATCATCTCTACACAGGTTTTATTTAATTTTATATTTGCTGTAAAATTAGAATAATCAATGTGAACTAGAAATGGACTAGGAATTTATGTAACCTTAATTTTTGGTAAAACCCGAGGAAACGAGGTGACCAACGATATAATCGAAATCGAATGTGATGACACAAACCCGACCAAACCAATTGACAAGTGACCGACAATGGGTCGACCGACAGTGGTTGACAGTGATTGACGATGGCGTCGTGTATTGAGAAATGTGCCCATATTGTAGTAAACATGTAACTATTTTCTATTTATTTGAACGATAAATAAATAAATAAATAAATTTAACTTCACATTTCACTATTATGTCTTTTGTATTTATGTCTTTTATATTTTGCATGCATAGCGAAATTGTGACAAGCAAATATTAGCTCATTGATTGTCTAAAATTTAAACTGAAGATAAGTGGCGTTGTAAATAACGTTTACATTGCGAGAAAGACAACTTATTTCAATAGATAATCTAAATGAATTTATAATCTTGTAAAAGAATCAAAGTGAGCATTTGATTCAAATACTGAGAAGGATTATTATGTTGTCTATAATTCCAACTGGGGAGATGATAAGTCTTAGCTACCAGAGCAGTTGACTCCACAAGTAGAGACATAGATGTATTCATTGGTAGAATGATACATTGGACTAGACCTAAGATGAATTAATTCTAAATCTGTTTGCGAATTATTTCACTTGTGACGTTCATGGTGTGATTTACCTAAATCCTGAGTTAGTCATTGACCATGCGTATGCAACTCATGTGCTTTGATATAAGTGGATGTTTATGCTCTAAAGATAATCTAGTCCATAGCCGATATGTTGGGTACATGACTTGTGTATAGTATGGCTTTACTAGCAAGAGTGGAATTAATAATTCAATTAAAGAGTTAATGGTATTCGGTCATTGGCATTGTGTAAATTGATAAATATGGAACGTGGCCACGGGTTGTTAGTTCTCGAACGAGTAATTTATCATAGTCATTTGTTGAAAGTGATCATATTAATCATTAAAAAGATACAACAGTGACAAATGAGATAAAATAGGATTGTATTGAGTGAACGGATTTGACTTAAAGGAATTAAGGATATCATATGAGGATAACACACACATGATGAGGTCATTGGACAAAGCAGTTGGATGAATAATTTCGTAAAGAGTATACAATAAGGAGTTTTCAACCATGGCACTTCTTGTGGGCTGACTCTATGATTAAGTAATTGCAAATTATCGAAACGATGTTTCTAAACATAATTGCAATCATTAGAGCCTAATTGTATATGTTTGATTGATTCCTCTGCTAACTCAACAAAAGCTTAATCAGACTGCATTTGAATCAGAAGAAAATTTTACGACTTTGGGAATAATTTAATTTAGTCGATTTATTCGATGTGGAATTAAATTAGGTGGTCGTGAGAATTGTACAACTAGAGAATTTGATTAAAGAATTTTCTTGAAAAATTAATTTGGAAAACCTAAGTGATTTTTGGAAAATTTAATTTTGATCAAGTAAAATTAAATTAATCAAATCAATTAAAATTAATATGATATTTTTGAAAGTTAATTTTCAAGTCAGACAATTAACCCAATGAGTAATTGAACTTGAAAATTGGACCTAAGATCATAAATTGAGTCCAAGAGCCCAAAACTGAGACCAATATCCAAAAACTAGTTGAACCGGGCCCAATATGTAAAACCGGGTCGACGGTCCAATCGGTGGCTAGACTGGACCAGTCGGATCATCATTGACCCAAACTGAACCGATAGCAACCGAACCAACTCAGGGTGCCGTAAGGGTATCGCATCTACATCATCAGACACGACAGTGCCAATGGCTGCTACGACGTCATCTTGGTGGCTGGTAGTGGTTAGTCATCGATGGTTCAGAAGTGAAAGAGTTACACTCCTATTGGGACTCTATTAGAGAATTTGATTTCAAATTAATTATTCCAAAAATAATAGTAAATTTAATATTTATCTTAATAATATTTTATTAATTTAATATTGAAGTGATATTCTTGAGAAATATTATATTAGTTTAATATTAAAGCGATTAAGTTTAATTATAGTTGAACTCTCTAAACTCTCCTTATATAAAGAGAGTCTTGGGTCATTATTTATACACACTTGAATTCAAGAAAAAGTTGTAGAGAAAAAATTCTGTGAAGAGATTATTTCAAAAAAATTTTAGAGATATTTTTCTGATTTACAACTGGACCCAAAAATTTCGAGAAATTGTAAAATTACCACACTAGTAATTTTTGTGAATTTTTTTTATTCGAAGCAAGCCCACACTCTGTAGATGTGAGCTTGAGGATAGCGGAGAAGACTACTCAGTCGAAGCACTCATCTTAGACAAATCGAAAAGGTACAATTTTGATTAAGTGTTTATTACTTTAGATATCACAATCAAGATCTTGTTTTGGAAAAAAAATTAAAATTTTAGTTTTTCCCTAAATTTATTTTTCGCTACGTTTTCCAAACCCCTTTTTTCCAATATCGTGGTGATCATTGACGGTCTAGCCGACAAGCGGTCACCGACAGCAATGATGGTCAGCAACAGTAGCGAGCTGGTGGTGGTGACCGGTAGCGGTGGTTTTGGCGATGGAACCTTCTTCAATTGATTAATATACATCATTATTATTTTGAGCTTATTTTTTTTACATTTTATTAATCAAATGGATGTATTTATATTAATTATTTTGTTAGTAATATTATTTTTATCCCATGCTCATAGTAAAAAAAAAGGGTTAAATATAAAATTAGTACTCAAACTTTTTCACTTCAACCAGATTGATACTTATGATTTTTTTGTCCCAAATTGATACTTGAACTTTTTTCTTTCAACTAAATCGGTGTCCGAGTTTAACGGTGTTAAATTCAAGACATGTGGCCCTCTAAAATGAATACAAATGGCAATGATGATGTCATAATAACATCATCATTTTAAAAAATTAAAATATAGACTTAAAAATTTTAAAAATAATATATATTTTTTTCTTTTGACTTTTCTCTCCCAGTGCACTTACGATCCTTCTTCTTCCTCTTCCCTCAACTCAAGTTGTTGCCTTCATCGTCGTTGGCGGTTGGCCTCCCTCAACCCAAATAACAATACTAACTATAGTAAATGAAAAGCTTTGAATTTGAAAAACCAAAGAAGAAAGGCCTCACTTGGATTCTCCTATCATGGCTCGTAATTCATTCACTCCTCCCAACCACACAAAATTTGTAATCTCTCTCACACACTTCTTTTTTGAAAAAATACTTTGTATTCTCATCTCTCTCCCCATAGTTTTCAATTCTCATCTCTCTCCCCATAGTTTTCAAGTCACTGAACCCACACAATAAATTCACAAATTACAATACCTTTCTCTATTCCATTCATATATAAAAGCAACAACAACAATTAACGTAACTAACCCTTTTCCTTTTTTATTTAATTTTTTTAGTCTTAAAATTCAAATTTCTCTTTCAGTGTTTCATTCAATATTTGCGGGAAGAACGTGCAAATTTTATATCTTCTTGTATGGATTGTATTTTTAGGGTTTTCAATATTGGATTCAGGTGCAATTGGATGCAATAATTGTTTTGAAATTAGGGTAAACGATTGGGTTTTAAATCTAATTGAGGACTTTGTTTCGATGTGAAAATCAGGGTCTAGATACAAAGAAGGGCGGAAGGAAGATGATAATCAAACAAACGATTGTCAAGAGATCTGTTTTTTTCTTTTGTTTCTTTAATTGGAATAGTTGATCTTCAGGTGATAATTGTCTGCTATCAGATGAGTCTTTTGTTAAGAGATTGTGGATATTTTGTATTTCGTTAAAATTTGATTGTATTGTTGATTCCTTTATATTTGGCTTTTCTTGTAGATGTGTATTTTTATTTGGTTGCTGAGAAAGTGTAGAAAATGAAACGAAATTTTATATATAAAAAAAAGACAAAAAAATTGGAGTGGGAAAAAAAAGTCAAAAGATTTTTTTTAATTTTTTTAGATTATGACATCACCATGACATCATTTATGTCATGTGTCACAATCTTATTTTGTCACATGTTTTAAATTTAACAGCGTTAGACTCAGGTATCAATTTAGTTGACGAAAAAAAGTTCAAGTACTAATCTGAGACAAAAAAAATTATAAGTACCAATTTGAGAGAAATAAACAAATTTAAGTACCAATTTTGTATTTAACCCAAAAAAAATCTTAAACTATGATTATTCTTAATACAAATAGGATAGTACTTATTTTACTTCTTCTAAATTAATATAATTTTATTTTTTATATTACAATATTAAATAATTTTATTCATACTTTAATTATAATATTATTTTTAAAAATTGAGACTTTATAATTTATATTAATATTGATAATTTAAATATTATATATTATTTAAATATGGAGCTTTCCTAATAGAATTGTCAACAAAACAGCTAAAGCATATTTAAAATGAGTTATAAAACATATTTACATAGTGAAAGATTCTTCTTTTTAATTAATATAGTTCATATGATGTCTAAAGATATTTTTTAATTAAAATTTAAAAAATGATTTTTTAAAATTAAAAAAATAAATCTAAGTTTAACTAAATTTAAAATAAAAAAAAATTCAGATCAAGTCATAAAATTAGACAATAATTTAACTTAACAAAATAATTTTTATTTAAATTTATATATATATATATCCTTTTAGCACGGCACATAGCAGGGGAAGAAACTCAAAGGTTGATGAAAAAAACTCTTCCAAGGACTAAAACCTCAAACGATTTGGCCCTGAGAGTACTTATTCTTTTTGGGTCGATTTTAATCTTGGAAAGTTATAGTATCTTATTATAATAATAAAAAATTCCTAGTAATCAGCGAAAGCAGGACTCGCAAAAGCGCATTAGAATCTTTCTCCCCCACTAAGCTTGGAGTTTCATGGCTGCCCGCCAGTCAGTGGTTGGAGATAAGCAAGGTACCCACAAAATAATACTAATTGATTACAGATCACATGGCTCGGTTTTGCTCTCTTGTGAAGAAGATCATCATCATTTTGCAACATAATCTTAGAAACAGTTCATGGCTTCGAAATTTACTTGTAATTCGTACATATTTGAATACAAATACAAATATATACACACCTATCAAGCATGCGAAATGTTGGCTCAGCAATTAGAACCAACCAGGGGAGATATTGTACATGAGAACGTGTCTCACAGCTAATTTCTGGTATAATCATATACGCCTGTGCATTACTTGATACACAGATAATAATATCCTTACAAGACAGTACACCATTTGTTTTCACAAGTTTTGGGTGTCTAATACTAGCAAGTATTCTTCTGCATACCTTGTTTTCCAGTTTTAGCCCATTTTATGGTTGATCGGACTAAGGCATCCATCGGATCCATACATTTCTTCAGAAGAGGATCTTCTCTAGGTAATATATTCTGAAGCTCATCAGAAGCAAGGATGACAACATTGACGGCCCTGATCAAAAGCACCTGGATTGCTATTCTTAATAGATTCCGAGCCCCTTCGGTGTCTCGTTTGTTCAATGATTCGATCGCTGGAATTAGAATGTGTTCCATGGTTGCTTTGTCTGGCAAAACTACCTCAAACCCCTGCAAATTTCCAGTGTTTGAACAAACCAAGTTGACATCAGGATCAACATTTCTTCCTACACAGCTAAAACAAGTTCAAAACAAACATGTAATATGTTTCATATCATGTTATTGGACCATATCATCTTCATCTCTCACTTGTGGAATAATCTAAACAGTTCCTCTGTTTCCTCACATAATATGACTAGCTTGGCACAGTCAATTGCAATTGTTACTCGAGGGATTCGGGTATGTTCAAATGTTTATGTACTTGGAGGGTCATATATCCGCCGAGAGAAACAATTTGCCAAAATTTTAACCCAAGATATCAAGACATAACACATACATATATAAAACTCAAATTCATGTTCCGAAATGCAGCGTATGAGAATTCGAATGTTCAATCTGGTACACATGAAAACTTATATGCTCCTTCTGATGCAATGTATATCAACTTAATAACATTAATATATCATCACAAAAACCCAATCCAGAAGCAGATAGTGTAGTGAATGTGCAATAATAAAGCTCCAATAAGGAGTTAAAATGACATTATTCGGGATACCTGATTCCCTAGTTGATCCTGGTAAGAAGTAGCAGCTATAGTTTCAGTGGCAGCCAGCACCCCAATCCGCACATTACTCCCAGTACCATGTGGCTTCAGTTTTGCTTCCTTGAGCTCCTTAGCAACACATTCACCAATATGAAAAAATGGCAGTGAGCAGCCCTCTGATATCTGTTCATGCCATGCATTTGAGATATGGCATGGCATAACTATGCAGCTAGCACCAGACTGCTCAAGGAACACTCTTTTGTGCCTCAAATTCCGGACAATAGCTTCATGATTCGCTTCATTTTGAGCCGTTTCATCGAAAGATGAATGAATTGAAGCTTGAGAAGCAAGTGCCCCATCTATGGAAGGATCACTGCAAACTACAAAAGGCACACTTTCTTCTCCTTTTCTTGAGCTCCACCACACAAGTTTCTCCAGGAAAATAAGAGTGGACAGAACAGAAACCCCTCCAATTATACCTACAGTGTTTGCTTGGGTAAGCAGGGAATTCTGAGCTTGAGGTTTTACTTGTGCTGAATATGAACTTGATATCTGTTTGGACTCTGATAGGTTTCCACTCTCATCACTTTGTAAAAGAATTGAACACATCTTCACTGCAAAACATGGGTTCAACTTTGTTCTACTCCTACTTCTGTTTTTGCTTATGTTACCTAATATTTGTGGGCAGTTTACAGTATGGAAACACATAGTCATGCCTCCATCAAACATCCCTAATTACCAACAACTTTTAGAAGCTAAAACAGTTAGAATCTTCAAGGAAAGTGCTGCGTTTCAGCACCAAAATCCCACCTCAAAACTAGAATTTTCATGTCTTTCATCTTCAAAAATGCCCAAGCTCACCGTAACCATAGTGCAACTCTATACAAAACCAAACCGACATATTTTAAGGGGAATTTTGAGAGCAAAGAGAGAGCCGTAATTAACAATGAGATTTTTTTTTTGCTTGTTTAGATTTTTGTAAAAAAGGCACAAGGCAAATGGGGATCCTTAGTTCTGCAGGGTTTTTATACATGACAATGAAGTAACAATGATATTAAAATAAAAAGGAATCTTCGTAATTGTCACCCTCTTAGCTTATGCCATTGCACCATTGTCCACCGTTCAATGAATGATTTTACAAATCCAAATAAAGACAAACCATCTATTACCTTTGGCCTCAATTATTTTCCCTTTTTATCTTTTTCCTCTGGCAAATGTGACAGTGATGGCAGCGAGGGGGAAAGTTCTCAACTCAACAACAAAAATCACTGCTGTGAAAAGTTGTCTTCACATTTTTTACTGCTGGATGATGATGATGATGATGATGATGATGATATCACATGATACAACAAATCTGACTAAATGGGACTTTTATGGTGATGTTAAATAGGCAAACAAACATGAATGGTGAATTGAACAATGAACGATGAAACAAAGTGGCACATGACAAAGAGTTGATTGTCTTCAAATTGAACAAGTGGTTTGAAAAAGTGTTTCTTTCTAGGACAACCTGACTTTAGAGACACTCACTTGATGATGATTCAATAGAACAATGCCACGCACACACTAGTTCAAATGTCATTCTCCTACCATCTACACCCTACTTCATGAATGAGCTTCTTTCCTCTACAACATTTTTTATCAACAGGGAAAAAAAAAGAGTCATAAATGGTGATGTCATTCTTGCTTAGGCCACTTAATAGAGGTATCATTAGCCAAGTTAGGCTGAATTTAAGTCTAAAATAAATAGGTGAGTTTTATTTGATTATTTGGTCAATCTTAAGCAAAAAGTGTGAATTTTATTTTCAATTTGTTTTCACCACATCATAAATCAATTTCATAACCTTTTATTTAAAAAAAACTCATTGAATAATTATATTTATGTTTCATGGCTCGAATTTAATCTGATTAGATTTAAAATTAAAATATTAATAAATTAAAGATTAGTATTAAAAAACCATTTTTAAGTTAAAAATATATTTTTAGCACAAAAACAATATACAACATTTGATTTTTACAGTCAAAATCATTATTAAAGTTTATATAAAATAAACCATTTTAAAATTTTAACCAAAACACATGTTTCCAACATTTCAAATGAAGATCATCCATGTTAGTTCATCATTTTAACCAAGAATATTAATAGAATAAGTATGTTGCCATGTTCCATTATCTTTAGGCAATAATTGTTCTGTCATAAGGTCTTAGAAAATAGATGAAAACATGTTTTACTATTCATTGACTGCAAAAAAAGCGATGTATAATGAGAATTGGAAATTAAGTAATGAGTTTTTATTTTTAATTTTAATTTTTAATAAGAATTGAATTTGAATTATAAAAATTATTTGTTTTTTTATTGATATTTAATTACGGAATATAAATATAAATTTTGATAAATTTAAATATTAAGTTTTGAAAATTTTTATTTTATTGTTTATCATGAATTTTAATTTGAAAATAAAAATATTTAATAAAATTAACGTGTTAAATATAAAAATATCATAAAATTAAAAAACAAATATTTGTTGACAATATCCAAATAATAAAAAAATCATTTAAATTATTGTGGATTGATTTGCAATTTAAAAGATAATAAATAATATAAAAGAAAAAAAAACTTAAATTATAATTTAATTCAACATATTATTCATTAAGGTCCTATTTGATAAGGTATAGAAAAAATTCAATCAACTAAAAGTTAATATTTTCATTAACTAATTTTTTAAACATGTTTGATAGCTTATAACGAAAACTATTAGATAAAAAAAACTTTATACAATAAAGATATAGAAAATGATAAGCAGATAGGACCTATAGCCTACTTATTACTTAATAAAGAATAAATTTAATTATTTTTATTTTATTCTATTTCATTTACGATTATATTATTTTTATCAAACAATCTAATTATACCCAATATTTAATTTTAAGTAATATACTAAATAAATTTTATAACTTATATCCAACCCTTATTTTTTCAACTCATTTTTTGAGCATTTATTTTTTTTTAGTTTATCAAACATAACCTAAGTGATAAATTACCCTTTATATGCCTTTTTCCAATGAAAAATTTCTATCACATGGTTAAAGCTCTTGTACTTTCATAAAAATTCAATGTGGTACATAAATAATCAATATGTGTTTTATTATATAGTATGTACTTTCATAAATTATCCAATAATAATGTATGAATTTGTTTGAAAAGACACAAAGTAATTGAATTTAAGTGTAATTGATTATTTGTAATTATCGATGTAATTTTCTCAATTTTCACATTTTTCTAATAATTAGAGAGTAATTAAGGTACTCCAATTATACTCAATTTGAAAGATTCACTAATTATCTAAAAATATTAAATATATATAATTATAAATAATTAAATTTAGATAATTTTGGATCTTAAATGAAAACTTGATCGTAAGACTTCATCATTAATAGCATCATCAATAGGCAATGGTTATACGTTGTTGAAAATCCATTAAGTACAAAGATGAACTAAGACCCATCTTAGTAATAATTTCCTTTGTTTATTGACTAGGTTTCTAATCGATACATGCTGTTTTCCATCCAATGATGGCTCATTGATGATTATTATTTTCATTTTGGCCAATAACATCACAGTCTTGTGTACTATAATTGCCTCTGCTGAATTTTGTAATGTTGATAATATCACTTTACTTTTCCTGTAGGTTGTATTATCAAAGTGCAATTTGCCTTTAACATTAGCTTCCCACAACATTTTAGCTAATAGTATAGTGATAATTGTGTATTTTGTTGATTGAGTTTTAGTTTGGTTGGTATTAATATTATTGTTAGTGTAGGAGAATGTGGGTTATTCTCCTATTTAAGGGTTGGGATAATTTTAAGCATTGTATCAACTTAAAAACTTTCGGATACTCTCACAATTAGATTAATTTTTTTTTAAAATGTATATATTTTACAGAAAAGAGTTTGAATCTTTCTTTTTAATTAAAAATTTCTCTTAATTCAAATTTTAAAAGCTATAATGTATATATAAGTGCTTTCTCCTATCAGGGGCGAAGCCAGGGGGCTGGCATGGGTCCCGGCCCCCCTAAAATGTAAAATTATATTTTAGGTCTTTAAAATTTTTTAAAAATTTTAAATTAATAAAGATAAAATTGCACTTTGGCCCCCCTAAAATTATAAAAATTTGATTTAATCCTTTACAGATTATAAAGATATAAACTATAAAAAATTAAAATTTCATCTTGCCCCCTAAAAAATTTTTCTGACTTCGCCCCTGTCTCCTATACTTGTTGAAGATTATTGAGCATATAAAAATGTTTTGAGGTCACAAAAGATGAAAGGATACTATACTTCAGTTGAATTTCCTTTAATTTGGTTAAAGTTTAATTTGTTACTTATTATAATTTTTTATTATTAAAGAAATATTTTAGTTTATGTTTGAAAAGCTGTTATTTTAGTTCTTTTACTGTTAATGAGATGATATGATTTAATAATTATTGTCGTGATATTAAATCAAATATTAAATTAAAGGGTAAACTAAATAAATAGTCACTTAATTATACTTGTGTTTTTATTTTGGTCATCCAAGTTTAAAAAAATTCAATTTATGCACTAATGTTTTAATTGGTTCTTGTTTAAGTCACCAGTCGTTAAATTGATAATGAAAAGCATTTTTCTTAACTGGTATAATAACACATTTGATCCTCAATACTTACATATTTTATCAATTTGATCCTCAAACTTCCTAACTAAGGCTTTTAGCTTTTAAAACAGAGGCCTATCACGTCTATTAATTAGTATCCAATTCAATACATAACCCTTTTTCTTTATATTTTTAAGAAGTTAGTGTTAGAAATTAACTAAGCACCATTAAAAATAATAGAAAATACAAAATTTAAAATATAATATATAATAAAATTATATAAATAATTTAATATTTGTAAAAAAAATAAAATTTCACTCTGACAAGCAGAATTATAGTTTTTAATTAATTTGGTAAATGATTTGACACTAAATCAGATTATTAGTGATACGTATTGTTTATTGTGGATTTACAAATTAAAAATTAAAAATAAATGGAACACATAATAATCTCTTAATCAATTTATAAAATTAAAAAAAAATCGTTATCAATGTAACAAAAGAAAATTCAATTAATTCTTTCACATTTATTTCCTATGAAAAATTAAATGTTATTAGTTTTTTTATATAATTATTTATTGAACAATTGAGTTTTTCAAAGCCATACTTTTTAGCTTTGGATTTAATCATATTGTTAGCAATAATAGTAAATGTATAAAGTGTTCTATTTTAAAAAGTTTTTTCATTTTCTTTAAACAAATTTTTATCAATCAAAATGTTATAAAATATTATATTTAGAAGAAAACTAATAAAAAAGGAAAAGAAAAGGAAATAAAATTTCAAGATAAACTCATTGGTATTGGGAATAAGCTTAGGAAACGGCTCATTAGTTGAGAGGCTTTTTTTTGGGGGGGGGGGATTACAAATTTATAGATGTGAGATGCCTTTATTTTAAAAGTTGAAAGTTTTGTTAAGAAGTTGATGATCAAATTGATAGAATTTTTAAATGAAAATAGTTAAATTTAATGAATTCTTTAAAATTAGGATCAGATTGATGGAATATGTAAATATTGAGGACTAAATGTGTTATTATACCATTTAGAAAAAGACTTTCCTTTATCAATTTAACAACGGGTGACCAAAACAGAAATAATTCAAACGTTAGTGTCTAAATTAAAACTTTTAAAGTTGGGTAGAGATAAGAAGTTGATTTTGCTTTTACTTCAAATTATTTTCGATTCTATTTGTTTTTTTTTTTGTAATAATTGTTGTGTTTGAAATATTTGTAGTTTGATTCTCATCAACCACTATCAAACCACGGTATTTCATTTGTTTTCAAAATCGTTAAACTTTTTAATTTTGGTCATTTTAGCCACACTATTCTATAAACAATAAACTTAACATGTAGGGTTTAAAATATCAAATTTTCAAACATGCAAAGATTAAAATATTCTTTTAATAGCAGAAGACTTAAAATGAATTTTTTGATAGATACAAGGATTTATAGCAAAATTTAACCATTCTAAGCTAAAAGGATGATTGCACCTACATCCATATTAGACGTGATCACAGATTGAGTTGATACAAAATTTTAGGCCCAATTTCTAAGCTTGAGTGGGCCTAAAAAATGGATCTAAAATTTTACCCAAGTCCAGTCCATAATAAAAATGCTAAACTTGAACCCGACCTGACCATAATAATTATTTTATATTATTTTTTATATAAAAACAAATTTTAAAAAATATAATATATAAAATACACTAAAAATTTTGCCAACAAATTAAAAATACAAAAAAAATATAGGCATGTGATTCGGGTCAGGCCAGAGCAAAAAAATTTTGCCCGAGACCTAGCTCATTTAGTAAATGAGCTTTATTTTTTGTCTAAACCTATTTTTTAAACTTTTATTTTATCCAAATTTTTTAATTTTCAATTAAACATTTAAACTTTGATGAATCACTCGATTTATAATCAAATGTAATCAGTATCCACAAAATCAAAGTCAAGCATCAAGATCAAAGAAGGATGAAAGAATTTTGTCAGACTAATCAACACTTTTAGGCATTAAATATTAATAGTCCACTTGTATTTTGTACCAAGCCTTGATATTTTTTCCTTTATTTTAAATATTTAGGTGTTTTTACCCTTGAGCATTTGCTTATGCCATTTAATGACTTATTACACAAAAACACAAATTAGGATTTTTGTAAGGAAACATCACAATCACCATATCTATTTTGTACTAGGGTCAATGGATTTCTGAAACCTAGCTGCATTGCTTTATTACTATAAGATGTTTTTTTTTTAATTTAATAAATACATTATTTTAATTAAATTAAAAAAATAATGTATTAATTATATTTTATTTTTGAATTAGCATTCTATGTATTGCCTGTTAGAAAAGATGTAGAAGAGAAACATAAATTAAAATTTTGAATTGTGAAGACACTTTTTTAAGATGTAACAAAGTCATAAATAATTAAATATGATATATAAAATTAATCTTTATATAGACAAAGAAGAATTACAATTTATATACGTTTCTCTTGGTATCACATTTTATTTCATAACACTCTTATTTTTTAATATAACTTTTAAGACACAAATAATTTCCATAATTATTTGGTATACCGATAAAAATTTTACTCTATAAACGAGATTAAAATTTTATTACGTATTTTTAAGTTGTATTTAAAAAAAAAAAACACATCACAAATTTAAGCACAACCCCAATAAATAATGTTGAACATAACATGGTTAACACATAATTGTTATATGGTTAATGAATATCTTTCTAGTGTTCTTTATATCTGATATGAAATGTCTCGTTAAATTTTAGCTTCGAATTTTAAATTGTGTAAAAAGGAATTCATAAAATTTCGGTGGGACCAAAACCAAGCACATACACTTTAAAAATAATACCGGAAGTGTCACACTCCACAATATATATATTCCCCTCAACAAAATTCTCTATTTTTTTTAGTTAACATGAGTTTAATAAAATTATAAACTATTAATACTGCGACTCAAATTTTGAGTGCTTGTAGATTTAAAAAATCTTTATCCATGTGCATCAATTTTTAACCCAAGTCATTGGACACTAATTAACATTTTTGTCTAATATAATGTATATTTAATAATTTTTTAAAAGCCGGCGGCCATCAATATTCCAATTTTTAGACCAATGACAAAAGCAGCTTTCTGGTCCATCATCTTTGATTCGGTGATTTAAAAGTTTGCAAAAATTGGGGAAAATTTTAGTCCTTAACAATAAAATCCAATTCTTACACAAATAGATACCATTTTATGAATTTTCCCCATATTGCTTCTCATTTTCCCAATTTTCCCACTCCTATATATGCTTATAACAACACTTTGAAAAACTCATACTTCGTCTTCACATATCTTTGGACTCCCACATCAACCAATAAAGAGCTTTGAACAAGTAAGAGATGGAGAAGAGTGGTCTGCAAAGGTCTACGACTTCGTTCAGGAGACAAGGCTCATCAGGGTTGATTTGGGATGACAAGTTTTTATCAGGTGACTTGAACAAAATGAAGCTTAGCAATGAACGTAGCCGATGGGAAAATGGTGACGGGAATATGTACCGGACGACGATGAAGGTGGCGCCCCCTAGCTTCGACCCTCCTTCTCCTAAGGTCTCTGGTTGTGGCTTTTGTGGGATTTTTGGCAAACCGGAAGCAGCCAAAAAGAGAAGATCAAAGAAACGTTAGTAATGATCAAGTACAGCATAATTGTTATGTTGCATGCTATACATACAGGGCATTCTGATTCCAATTTATGTGTGTTATTTAATTTTATTTGTTTGGGTGTTAAATTTCCACATAATACAGAATTCCAGTTGAAATATGTGTATGAGAGCACAAACCTGAAACTTATGTGTTCTTCTTGCATTGGTTTCCAACAGCTTGTATTTCATGGGATTTTGTTATATATAGAGATGGTTTCTTTTATTTATTTATTTTTTTGGTGAATCTTCTAGTACTATTCTCATCTAAGTATATTTAATTGCGGAATTCTGATGGAATTCAGTACATTATTACTGGTATGATCGTACTCATAATTTATTTTATTCTAAAGAGCTTTGTGTTGATCTCCTTTAATTCCTTGGTATAGTTTGCATGTATGAACAACTATCATATGTTTAAGTTTTGATTGATTCTAGTAATTAGCTAATTCTATTACAAACCAGCAAACGTGACCCTTTTTGTACATGTTAATGTCGGAAAGGAAGGGTTTACATCAACTACGACCTTTCACCAACTTAAGGAGAGGAGCCAATGAGGTTACTATGGTTTGTAGTAGAATTAACTAACTAAAATACCTCTTTCGTTAAAACACTTAATTTTTTTACGTGAAATCTCGGAGTTGGGTGAAGGCCTCGCTGCATGAATGCTCAATTGTGGAGGGCCTCTTTGTATCCGGTGTGGAAAGTTGTTTTATAATTTATAAAATTTTAAATAATAATAGTAAAATTTTATTTTGATTTTTTAAAATAATAAAAAATAATTTAATTCTTTAAAAATTATATAGATATAAATTTTTAAAATGATGAAATTACATTTCTATTATTGTAGAAATGTACAATTTAATTTCGACCCTCTCTCCTAAATATTTTCTAGCTTTGCCCATGATGAGATTCAATTTTAAAGAGTCAATTTTCGAGTTATGAAATATTATTATTGTATTTTTAGATATATTTTTTTGAGATATGATAGTGGTCGATGTAACCTATTAAGGAGATGAAATCCCACGTGGACAAATATTTAAAAATCAATAAACGTTAAAAATCAATAAAATATTTATAAATATTATGACATGAAAAATTAACTAAAATAACATAAAAATTTAAGATCGAATTATTGATATTTATTTATTTTAGATGTATTTAACAACTTATTTAAGTAAAATATATTTTACGAATTATGAAGCATAATAACCTTTACACAAATCTCTATATGCATAGCCACAGTTTTTTCATCAAAAACATTTGAAATGAATGCATTCATCAATTTCTTTCAATTGACTTCAAGCAGTTATGAATCATCAATATCATTAATAGTTACATAAATTGTAAATATAAAACAATGTAAAATTAATTAAGTTATGTCGTTCAAACAAATTTCATTGAAACATTAATATGCCTTAATTAAAGACATTTATTAATGACGTAATTATTAACAAGGAAATTTTTTAAGATTTTGAGTACGGATTACTTTAAAGAAATGGGTCATTTTAACTTGCATTTTTTAATTTCGGTATATATATATTTAATACTTAAAAAATTCTTTATCGATTGAGGCTTTAGTTTGATTGATAACGGTATTATTGTTAATGTAAGAAGTTGTTGGCTCAAGTGTGTTATAGTACATTATTCTCTTATTTAAGGGTTGGGGAGGAGTTTTTGGTAATATAGGCATCTAGAATTAAGTTTGATGATAGCTGCAAAACAAAAAGCAAATAGGTGACAAAATCACCAAAGTTTTTACTTTGGAGCAAACTCCGATTATTAAGTTAGTATGATGAAAAAGATGAGAGAATAAGGGAGTAATAACAGGGTTCATGAATTTACCTTTGCTGGGCTTTGCATGACATATTCATAATCTAAAAGGGCAAGTGCTCGAATCTAACCATTTAAGGTCGATCCTACCTTTTAGAGTGCCTTAGGTGTGCTATTTTACAGAGCTGATAGTTATTTATTTTGAAGCTTCTAGCAGTTGCTCTTTTGATTTGTAGTTTTGTAATGTGAACACGAATATTCATACTAAATAGAGCCCGTTTTAAACTTGTTTCGGGCCATCCGGTGGCCTTTGATCCTTTGTAGATTACTCACACATGGGGTTATGGATATGGAACACCCATTCTTTCTTTATTGGGCTTTTTGATTTTTGGGATAAATTTTTAGTATTATAGTAGATTTAATATCAATCAAGACTTCAAATCAACGAAAGTTTTTCGCAATTGAATTGAGAATTTAATTGACATAATTTGAGATAAAATTACAAACAATAAATGTAATGCAAATTTTATCAGAAGTTAAATTTTAAAAATAAAACATGAGATATGATTTTCTTACTAAACATATATCGACTAAACATATCATCTTTGTATCGTAATTTTGTATCGTCATGTTGGCTCATTGGGTTTGGGTTATAATCCCTTGGGCCATGGCCTTCTATTATCGGACTTCATTGAGATGCCATATTTATCAGTCAATTAATCCAGAAATTCTACGGGCAAAATGGACCTTTTCCCTTTTACATCTCAGAATTCAGAAACGCTGAAACCGGAGTACTTTTTCTAGGGCTCAATTCAAAATTTTTCCTCCAGATTTTCCGGAAAAATAAAAATATGGACGGAAATCTTGAAATCTCCTTGGATAAACTCCCCATTAAGCGCCTCGACTCTATAGAAGAAAACGGCGTCGAACAATACCCTTCGTAAGCTTCTCTCTCTGATCAAGTTTCTTCTTCATTTTCTCACTGACACGTACTAATGTTTCCTCCCCCTCCCCCTTCTATTGAATTACTTCATTATATAGAGATTCGAGCTACGATGAGAAGCGAGTGTCGCTTATACGGAGAATAGACTTCGCGTGGGCGGTGGAGGATGACGAAGAAAGGGAGAGGAAGAAGAGGCAGAAGAAGAGCTCCAAAGATGCCTCCGTTACGTGGCAGTGGCAGAGCATGGTTGAGAATCTCCAGTTGGCTCACCAGGAGCTCTCCGTCATCATCGACCTTATCAACACTGTAAGTTCCGTAGCTATTGATGCTTAGGTATCTTTTCTTTGCTGGGTTTGCAACTAACCTTCTTTTCTTTTAATTCTCGAAAGGGACATTGCATATGATAAAAAAATTTGGTAAAGATAAGAATTTAATGTCTGTCTCATACAAGAGTAAAACCATGTATATTGTGTATGAATGTTTTAGTTTCTCTTGATTGAAATTACATCATCGTCATTCGCTATTGTTTCAATTCTTATTGTTTCTGTTTGTTTTCCCCCTTTTCTTTCTTCTTAATTAAAAATCTGAATACTAACAATTGAAATTTGATGCCCTGCAATGAAGCACGAACACTCTATGCAGTGGAGTGACAACACATAAAAAAATACAAATAAAAATGGCTACAGTCGAAATAGATCACGACACAGCTAGACACGTGATAAAGAATTTTTTCTACTCTTTTTTTCAGAAATAAATGAACAGTGAGTAAAAACACATACCTGAAGGAAGTCAAATTGCTTGCAATCCATAAAAGAACAAAAAAAGTCAGAATGAAGACTTAAATGCTGAAAAGAAAGGAAGTAGAAAGCAATGTATCTACTTGAATAGGTTACAAGGGTCCGAACAAAAGAGAAAGCAGATAGAGGTAGTAAAGAATGGTACAAATATGAAAAGAACAATAATCCAAAGTATGGGCCCTTTGCCATTTGAGTTTGAGCTATTTGGTCTTAATGGGTTTTTCAAAATTCAAGTTTTTAATTCAAAACTGATTTTAAAAGACTGAAAAGCTATTTGCATGTTAATATTTGCTTGAAAAGTATAAATTTTACATATTTTTTTTGTATATTATTATTCAAAAATATTTCTTTATTGCAGTATCTGTGTCTTAATTTCCCTAGAAATTTCTATATCACCTTGTCCACGTTGTGTTGTATCCTTATCATGTGTTCATATCCATGTTCCCTAGGTGCACTGTATTTCCATACCATTGTCTTTATCCTTGAATTAATGAGTTGTGAAGGTAAAAGAGTGAGAAAACATTCTCTTCGGTCAGGAAAAAAAGAGAAGAAAACATTCTCTTCAGTTATTAAATTTACAATCTATATCTTAAGTTGCCATTTTGCCTATTTGTCTAAATAGGTTTCTTTTATTCTTCTTTTCGTTTAAAGGTGGAAGCTAATGATGCTGTAACAGTTGCTGGCATGACCAGGCCTAAGCCATTACCTAATGAGGTCCTGTCTGATCTTGCTGTATCTGCTGCAACTAAGCTACAATGTTACCGGGTATTGTACTTCTTCTGAGGAATAGAAGTGATGATGTTGAACTCTTTTGTTCAATTTAAGTTTGAGACGTATGATGAGTGTGGCTAATTGCTGTTGAGAATATGCTTATTTGTCTTAGTACCAAAGTATTTCTTTTCTTTTTTTGAATTTCTTATTGAACTTTACTTCTATACTGCAGCAATTGGGTAAATACTTCAAACATTCTGCCAAAGCTTTGGAAGAGCAGATTGCTAGGGAAGCAAGATTTTATGGTGCTCTAATAAGGTATCCCTCTGCATTCATTTAAAAGAATATATATTCTGAATGTTCATTGCTATTATGTTTGATGTTTCATCTTCTTGAATTATTATTCTACAAGCTTGTTGTGTGATTTGTATTGTGCAAGCCTTGTTCTTTTACGTACTCCATTTCTCTTATTTCCTAACAAGCTAATAGATTGCAGCAAAATTGGAAGGTTAAACGACAACGGCTGGCTGCTGCGGCATCTAGTAGTGAAGGTTTCATTATTGATCTTTTTGATAATTCATTATATGATTCGGCAGCAATGTGTCGCCCATCTTCTCTTTCTACCATTCGTGTTGACCATGATTCAGCTGGAATGCTTGCTATAAACTTACCTCCAAATTCATGTCGATCTCTTCATTTTGGTTTTCTTGGTGTGCATTCTGCTGATATCCCAAAAGAACTGGGTAAGATCAGGACCCGTGGCTTAGTTGAGCAACGCACAAGAGAGCGTGAGAAAGAATCAATGAGTGATGATGACTATATCAAAGAAACACATACTCTCCTTCGAGAAGTTCATCAATCAATCTTTGATGATCAGGTAGGTTTTTATCTCTTAGCCTTTTCTTTATGACTTTTATATGCTTTCATTCGTTTAATATTATTATGTTGCTTGGTTTCAGGTGTTTGAGATGTTGAATCGTGAAGCATTCAACCAATCTATTGGTGTCAATGTAACTGGAATACGAGAAAATTATTTACAATTAAGCATAGGTCAAGGAAACACTCTTTTCATATCACTTGTGCCATCTAGCAAGGGTGATGATCAGGACGCTGCCAATACCCAGGATTCAGAATCTGCAATTGTGCCTTTAGACTCATTTGATAATGTGAAATTAGAAGAAGGAAAACATGGTACTCCTAAAAGGAAATGGGGTTTCCCTAATCGTACCAGTTGTGAAATTTATCTGCAGCAAATTGTTCATGAACATGCATTTGTTAAGGCAAAGGATAAACCAAATTTATCTGGTACTCGTGTATCTGGTCAATCAGGAAAGGATGGACCTGGTCTTCTTGGTCATTTCTGTCTGTCTCTGGCTCATAGAATCTTTTCGAACAGAGTTCTCGTGGAGCTGGAAAATGTGGTATTTTCCTCGCTAATCGTTTGACATGGATTACTACAAGTTTTTGTTGGATTTTATTGTTCATATTTCTAATGTAATTTTCATGATATCTCTAGGTTTGCAGGGTCCCATATCTCCATTTGATGACCCATCCCACTTGGCATTCTCAGACATCTTCTTGGACAATCTTCTTGAAAGTTCCTCAGTCCATTCTTCATGCAGAATCTCAATACCTGAAATCAGACTTCCAGAACATGAAGGATGCTGTAAAATCACAATTTCGTACCAAGGTGGTGGTCAATGATGACCGTATTAATGTTGAAGGGGAAGGTGCTCCTAATGTTGTTAGCCTGTTCAAAAGAAGTTCTGAAAACATATCTTCTGTAAACAAATATGAATGTGACTTGGCCGATCTTCCTGTTATAATATTGCTGCAGGTAGGTTACTTTTGTCAATTTCTAGGAATGACATCATTAAGTTTTATTTTTGGACCATGTTTATGTCTATTAAATTGGCTAATAATGCTTTCTTGATCTCATTTGATATGTTATATTGTGAATGAATGATGCTGGGTAACAACCTTACTTTGGAATAAGTTGCTATTGAGTTATTTGAAGTAGATTATACTACTATCTTCCAAAGTATGAAACGTTACTGCTACCCCTGCTGAGTGACTGAAATGAATCATTAGCAATACTTAATTGGCTGAGTTTATGTGGTAGAGAATATTATTTTTCTAATTTTAGCAAATTTAGAATAGGGCATGGGCGGAAGCTATACTTTGGAAACAACTTTTTACCCACTTGGTGATTAAGATGATTCAAGTTACTGTTTGTGCAAATAGTTTATATTTTCATTATTAAAATTAGGACAGAATAAATTATTCTTGGAAGTTATGAGGGTAGTGCAAATTCCTTACGTTATTTGCCTGTGCAAGCACCAATCATGTGGTAAAGGGGAGAAGGAGCTGATATTGAAGAATGAGGAGAAAGTGATATGTAAAAGTTGTCTACTTTTATTCACTGTTTGAAACATGGCCCCATTTCTCATGTTGGCTCTTTTCCCTGCTTTTTCTCCTACCAAGCAACCCAAAAATGTTTTTATCTTCCATTCTGACCCACTAACCCCTTAGGGTTCTCTCCTACAATTTACTATTTTTAGTTACTGATACGAGTTTACTGAGTTTTGTAATAAACTTTTGTTAATTGATGGTTATAATGTGTTACTGTTATCTTATTTGCTCACACTTTTCTTGAGGTGTGATTAGAAAATGTACGTATGTCATGTATATATATATTTTTGCTGATATAATTGTCTTTCCATGTAATTGACATGTTATTGACTCTGGCAACAGGCTGCGAGCCAAGTGATTTGCTGGCTTCATGAGGAAGCTCTTATGGTGGGAATAAAAACAAATCGTGATTTCTTGTGCTTGACTTTTGAACTAGAACAGGGGGATACTGTTAGTCTGGTGGCCCATGTGAACCCAGAGGACATCAAAGGCGGCATCGCTTGGTGGTTAGTGATGGAAGATGGTTCCACAGATGATTGGAAACTTCAAATGGACATGTATGATGGTGCATCTGAGTATAGGAAGTTTTTGGGGCATTTAACTTTGGATGTATTGTACTCCACCTTGATGGACTTGGTTAGCTTGTGTGGTGGAGGCCGAAACCACTGAGCCCGTTTAGTTCCATCCCATTCTTGTACGATCTAGTCTACATGTCGAATTTGGTTCCTATGGTGCCCCTTACTAATAGATGATTTGAACGTTACTAACTGCATAGATCGGGTGTAAATGGGCATTTGGGATTAATGATGGTTGTTGATTTTAGTGACAATGAATCCGAGTGTTCAGTGATATCCTTTTCAGTTATCTTCATTAGATAACCTCCACACTTTCTTTCTTGCCTTCCCTCTCTATCTACACAATTTTTAATCTTTTTTCTCCAGCTACCGGAATGGACTCTTTTAGCTTACTGATTTCACAGGTTCCAAGTTTACGGCTTAATGTTGATTCAAGGTTTATAAGCTCCCTACAAATGAAGCCCAACTTCCAGGTTAGTTACACTTTCATTTCGTTTGTTACTTCACCATACCAAGAACATGTCACTTGCATTTCAAAGAACAAACAGATAAGTGGTCTAAATTGCTTCAAAATTATCAGAACGTGCCTTCATGTTCAAGCAAGCTGTAGACTTTACATTTCTGACTTTATATATTGCTTTTCTTTCATTCAGTCACTTTTTATATATATTTGAAATGTACGTCTGGATTTGATTCAGGAGTTAAATACTTCACATTGTTATTGGTTACACGTAATCTGCTTTACAATTAAAGAAAACGATGAACATTTGAATCAATAATAGGTGTACTTAAATAATAAAATAAAAAATTACCCTAAATTAATGGAATGGCATGATTATTTTGGCAAGAAATGAACCAAAGAAATTGAAATCGTCAAAGAAAAAAGGCATGTGGTCTGCAACAATAACCCTAACTTCCCAAAATTTCTTAATTCATTACAACTAATGATTAACTAAAATCTTATCCAATTCCAGCTCAGTATGAAAAAGCAAAATTCTCTTTAATATGGCAGTTGGAATTGGGAGATAATCATGTGTTTTTAGTTAAGTGGCGGCCAAGTATCTATCCGCCAATCTTGCTTTTTCTTTTTTCTTATACAATTTAATTTAATTTAATTTAATTTTTTTGGGGGGCATAATCAATCTTGCTTTTCAAGCAGCTAAAAAGTAAAAACTAAAGCACAAAAAGACCTTCCTTTCCTTTTCTTCCTTTGATGCAAAGTCAAACCCTAAAAGGAAGCAAAACCTCGACATTCCATATCCCCGCCAATCAACTCTCACCAGGTCATCAAATTTACCCAAAAAGAACCCATAAGTCGTCAACTATCATTGACTTCATTTTAGGTTAACCACCACCTTAACATTTTATTATTATAAAAATATATCTCCAAACTCTTTTTTTTTTCTTAATACAAAAGAATTTCCATAAAGCCTAGGTAATGATTTATAGAAGTTTCAAGATTGGAAAAAAAAAAAAAAAAAAGGGCAACACATTCTTTCTTCTAACTTCTAAGTACAAGAAACGAATCACTTTATAGCTTCAGCCATAAAACGACACAAATTTTTAAGTTTTACCTTACAAATTTGTAGCTGAGACGAGCTGAAAAGATTGAAAGACCAAAGTATCCCTTTTTAAAGTTATTTATTACACCATAATTTTTTGGTTTTTCTTTCCTCATTGGCATTGATGACTAGAATCCGGAGGAAACTATTACGTGGGTATCGAGGGAAGCTGAATCTGTATCTGGGTTTTGTGAGATTTTGTGGGGCTTCTTGATGGGTTTGTTTGTTGTACTACCCTTCTTCTTCTTCTTCTTCAGAATTTTTTATTGAATTTTATTAGCCGATAAAATTTGGAACTTTCCTCTCTCGGTTCCTTGAGTGATTTCGTTTCTACTGTGGGTTTCATTTTTCATTCAATTTTCAATCCAATTCCTTGGAATTTTTATTCAAAAAAAGGAGTTATGATTTGGACATTGGAGTAGGGTTTAACAGTACTAGATTCTTTGTGGAATTCCATTCCAGGAGGTGAGTGCTTTTTAGTTCTTGAAAATAATTTTTTTTTCTTCTTTCGGTTGATTTTAGTCTTGTGAGGAAGGGCTAAAAAAATGTCTGGTGGGACACCAGTTGCTGGTGGATATATGAGGCAAAGGCATAGCCAAGGATATGCATCAGGCAATGATGATCTTGAGGATGATGCATGCTCCAGGTTACAGCCTTTGTCACCGGCAACTCTGAGAACTAGAACTTGGACTGAAATTCTGGAGAATGTGCTTTGGGTTGCTTCGGCATTGTTCATAATCTACTTTGGTGATAGGCACTCCAATTTGATTTATCTATTGTGGCACGATGACCGAATCAGAAGGTAACTGAGTGGATCCAAATTTAACTTACAATGGTTCTATGCTCTTATGTTGTACGGTTTACGAGATTTTTGTTGTTAGTTCAGTGCTTATGATGCTTGAATCTTGTTGTTTTCCTGTTGCATAAATGTTAATATCCTGTTCTATACAACTACAGCATCTGAAAACTTATCATTCTCCTTGACAAGGTTCATTATTATATTTACTTTGGTTGCTTCAATGTCTAAGTTCTTGGAGCTAGTTTAAGTTGCAATTAAAAATGGTGAAACTAGTTATAAGAAAGGCAACAATACCAAAGGGCTACTCTGATTGTTAGCTTCAATTAGTTCAAAAGTTGAAGTGCTTTGTAGTTATTTGATATTGTAGCTGAAATGGAAGAACTGCTTGAACCACTAAATCTGTGGACATAAAAGTGGAAGTACATTAAGTGTTGCTTTGCACTTAGTTCTTAAGTCTAAATGAGTAGTTATTCTTTTTGGTTACTAAATGATTGTTTTTATATGCGAAATCTGCTTTGATCAACTCTAGCATGGAATTTATGTATACATCAGAGGAAGCAGCATCTTGGTAATAGAGGAAGCTCTATTGTTGATAGAGATATTAGATATCCTTTTGTGGATTATCTGTTTTCAAAAACTTTTCCTTTTTGAGTAACTTCTATATAAACAGGTTAAACAATATTTTATTGTAATCAGGAAACGTGTAACGTCTAATCTGTCTTTTCTTACTTTGTCGATGCGATTGTGACCATGTGTATGTTTGTACATGTGCGTGCATGCACTCCCAAATGATAAAATCAAGCTCATTGTGGGCAATCATATTGTTTACAAAAGAATGGAAGAAGTGTCCATGATTATTAACTAATTGAATTTGCTTTGACTTTTTTACTGCACTTGAGTACTTTTGCTTCATTTTATCTATTTTTTCATGATTAATATTGCAACATATATGTCAACAATCTTAGCTATGTCTTCAGGATGAAGATTTTTATTTGATATTGTATGGTGAATTGATGATATAGAAACATCATGTGTTTTGTGTGTTTTTATATTATTCATCATAATCTATGTGCTTTCCTTTCATGTAATAAGGTATGCAGATTTCATAATGGATATGGATATGAAAATAGACACACTTAAGGGAAATATGTTTTATGTAGCTAGTTCTCATGTTTCACTAAGTTGAATTTTACTAGCATCAAGCTGTGCTGCTCATATCGTTCTCACAATCTATTGACACAAGTGACAAAACCAGAATGTTGATCATAAAATAAATAGCTTTTTAACTTTTAAGATCAGAAATCCAAATGTATGTTTATGGAATCATGCAGGATCATGCATTTTTTGTACCTTTACATGGCTTTGACATCATGTTTGCCAGAATATGGACATGTTGAACAAATTGCTAGAAAAGTGAAGTTCTATTTGATAAAAGTAACTAATAGGTTACTTGTGAGGACCTTTGCATTTAAAACGCAACTTTCCTGGGCATGTCAATAGCCTTGTAAAAGTTATGGCTCAAGCCTCATTCATTGTACAATCAAGTATCAAGAAAGTACCACCATCATCAGTTGTCACTTCCTTCTGTGATGGAGCTGATGGGTTATGTTAGGAACTGGAATCTGAAATTGTTGAAATTTTGAAAGAAATGCAATTCACATTTTCTTTTTTATGATTTCTTCAATGATATCATTGCCAAAGAAAAATTACTGGTAGCATCTTTGCCCCCTTTAGGATTAGAATATTTATTCTTTTACTCCTTCTTTTCCCCGAAATCTTTTATGTAAAAGTGGAGAAGTGATGAGATTGTGGTTTCACCCAAGGCTTGTTCCATGCTCTTGATTTATCCAGTTATCTCCTATGGCTGCAGATGGAACCTTACTGATTGAGAGTGTCCTTCCAATTTATCCAACTTGAAATCAATTATTGCCTCTGTAATATAGCAGACAATGAGAATATAATAAATATTTTTTGTGATTTTGTGATGATATTATTATTTTCATTATTCATTCAACTGGTTTCTTAACAATGAATTGTCCGAATCATGCTTTTTTTTTCCTTGCAACATTTGTTCCTCTTGCAGTTTGCAAGTAGTGATTATATATATGTTCAGTTCGTAGTTGCTCAACGTTGAGATACTGTGTATATATTCATGGGTGTGGTTCAGCTTACTATCACCAATCATCTTATGTCATTTAATTCCTGTGCAGAATGCCTTTATACCTTGGCTTAATCGGAATTGGGTTAAATGTTGCCATCTTCTTTTATACAAGTATGTTAGCATGGAGTGTAAGGAGGTTTGATGAAAAGTGGGAACTGTTAAGCATTATCGCATTGCCGTTTCTTACCTTGCTCGGACTTGTCTCCTTTTGCTTGTAAGGAAAACAACTGTGTTATTTCTTCATAGACTTGTCGTGTAGCATCCAGACAAATTCATTCATGTTCTAACTTCTTTTTTTCTCCTTTCATACAGACTCTGCTTTGCGCTGTGGCCTATTTGGGGTTTCTTGACCCTTCCTCTTCTGGTACATTTCACGGTATTTATTTTATTGTTTTCACTTGACTGATACCTTCAGAAACTTTTTAATGGTATTCTTTTTCCCTGTAGTTCACGCTTTTTATGGCTGGCCTAGTTCTATACCCTCATATCATGATTGAGACATTGAGGCCACAAAATGATTTTTTCCGTATAGATTAAGCATTCTGGTATAAAGACACAGTACTGACTTACATGAAGATAGAATCTAAATGACGGATAGTTGGCAGCATCAGCTATCGGGTGGGGTGTTTTTTAGGGTTCTGCCTTAGCTTCTCATGACAATTTTTTCTCCCCGTTGGTGCCGAAGATGACACGGCTGATTGTCTTGAATTGGTCTTACCTCTTATGTCAACCTTGCCTCGTTAATACTTGGTGCACCTTGTTATTGCATCTCAGGATTTTTAGTATGATCAAAGATAAGAGGGAAGGTCTCTTCTACTGTTAACTTTTGAGTTCATCTGATGATATTGAGGTACCATTTAGTGATAGTCATAGACATGATTTTTCCTTTGAGATGAAATTCTTTTGTTGTGAACCACAGTTTCCATTCCTCTGCATCCCCTTTGGTGTCTCTGTCGTCTGTCTGCTTTTCCGAAATGAAGAGGATATATCAAAAGAGTGTTTCTGAAAATATTAGCTCTCTTGTTATGGGTTGTTAAAATGACCTCCAATCTTTCTCTTAATGTGTTGTAAACCGTGACTACCTTAAGAAAAGAAGAAGATGATGAAACATATAAGGACATTGAAACAAATTGGCAAAAAATCCTTGTGTATGTGTTCAGTATCTTTGAATTCACGCAGTTGGTAGGCATAGATTTTATTCAGTGTGTGAAAGCCTGGAAAATCTGAATCCATCCAAAGCTCTTTTGCTCATTGGCATTCCCCTGCTCCTTTTTTATATATTTTAGACTGGAAATTTAATATGTAATTTGGGTAACACAAGCTCTGGAGGCCATAACAAGCCATGACAAAGCAAAGCAATACAGCAATACAGCAATACAGCAATACGGTACTCTTATAGTGGGTAGTAGGAGCAGTGTAGGTGCATCTTTTGTTTTCCCAGTATCCTTTAGTTTATCACTGCTCCAAATATAGAATTACTCCTGGTTTAGTTGGATAGAATGTCTAGGCCCCACATCGAAAAAAAATTAAATTATTGAAAATATTTCAATTGATTTATTTTTTTAAAAACTTGTTTGATAATTTATAATAAAAATAATCAAGTAATAGAAAAAAGTTGCTTATAATAATTAAAGATTAAGGTGATGTAATCCATAAAATGTTCCAAGTTTTTCAACCTTACAATATTTTATATTGTATTTAAGTTTTTTTATTGAGTTTGTGTTACAGTTAAGAGTACCAATTAAGTTTGAAATTGACTATAAATATTTTTATTTAAAAACTAACAAATATTATTCCAAAATATTATTATAAGGATTTTTTTTATATTTATAAATAAAGTCTATAAAAATAATATCAACCTAAAATAAATTTAAAAATGGTGATACTTAAACTTGAAACACTAAAAATCTTCAAAATCTCAACTTTACCATTCTAACTAATTTTTTTTTAAAATTTTTTATATAAAAGTACTATGGAGGTATGTAGTAGGAGTATGATTGTATTTTGTTCTTTTTACTAAAAAAAGGGTAAATTAATCATTCTATGTTAGATAAAAAAGTAAACTGGTTTGTAAAAAAAGAAGAGCAAACCGGTTCTTCAGTTAAAAACTCAATTCATTTCTACTATTAAAAATATTTTTAAAAATTTTAAAATCCAAAAAGTATTGTTTAATAATTATTTAAAAAATCACATCTAAGATGAATTTAAAAAACCATAAAAAATTATTAAAAATAAAATGAATCTAGATAAATAGTTGTTCAAGTTCATTCTAAAGTAATATCTTAAATAATTATGCAAAATTATTAAGAATAATTAAGAATGATAAGAAATTATAAACCAATATTATGAAAAGTTACTATTTTATATATGTATATATATTTAAATTATAAGAAATTATAAAAAATATTAAAGAATTCTTTAAACATATATATATATTGTAGTTTTTTAATTTTTAATAACTATTTACAAATTCCTATAATTCCTAATATTTTTTTTTTTTATAATTTTCTTTAACTTCTAATAACTATTTAAGAAACCGTTTCAGAATAAACCTTAACAAATAGTTGTTCAGATTCTCATTTGAACATAGGCAATCATTTGTTCAAATTCATTCTAGATTTTTTTTTAATTTTAATAAATTTTAATAATTTTTTTATAATTCTTAATAGTTTTTAAATAAATTTCTATGTTTTATATTTTTTTTATGGATGAACCCGGACAAAACATGGTTTTCAAATAATTATAAAAATTTATTTAGTTTTTTAGTTTTTATTTTTATATTTTTAAATATTTTCACATCAACATAAAAAATACATAGCACATAACATATTATTCTTTTTTTGCTCCATCATATTTTTACCAGTTTTTTTAAATTTATTGTATTTTAAAAATTATTTTTTATTTTTACATTATTTCAATAAAAAAAACCTAAAGAGCACACTATTTCACCCCTTTTTTTTCTAAACCCCAGTTGAATGAGAAAGGTCAATAATCCTGAATTTATATCCATTGCTTTATTGTGGAATTGTAGATAAGCCAATGCATGAATTTGTAGGAGAAAGATAAAAAGGAAGAGAACCCCACACTGCAACGACTTTGTTACATAAAAGTTTGTCCCCCAATTAGGGAAAACCATCTTTCAACATCTCCATCCTCACCTCATCTATTAAAGTATCATAATTTCCCCACCTTGGTGCTCACAATAATTCTTCAAAGTGTTCAAATCACCCAAACTTATTCCCATTCAATCACACCCTACTTCATATCCACGTTTATTATACAGGAAGAGGAAGACTTTTTTGTAGAAAATAAAAAGCCGATAAGATCAAAGCAGAATATTGGGTTCCTTTTCTGTTGTATAATTTTTATTCCTACAGCTATTTTCAAGTTGAAATCCACAAACTTAGTTGCAGTTCTACACCATCAATCAGTTTTCACTAACATTTTTCACAAGAAAACCTGCAGCAGCCTTTAATTTTTTTCTTTTTTGTGGTTTTCATTCAACAAAGTGGCCTATGATTTTCTTTCTCCTCTGCTTTATTTCCACTTCTCTTTTTGAACTATGGGAACATTTTTTTTCCCCAGTGATGGCGATGTCATGTAAGCCATAGGTCAAGCTACCTACAGTTTAGGTACATGACCACAAGTTCACACTCCCTATGATAGTTTTCATGTAAAAATGATATTTTTTTATACAATTTGATAAAGGTGTTTTAGCGCGTTCGTAAATATAACTTTCTACGCTAACAAATAATCCTGATGTCAACTGATATTTGCTCTTGAATCAAACATCCAAATGCAATTAAATAGTTTTCTATTATGCTAAGCTATCTGTTTGGAAGTATCTAAAGATTGTGAGGAATAGTTGCAAGTTTCAGTTTAGATGACCTGAAAACAATATAAGCAAAGGAAAAACGATATCCCCAACTCAAAACAATGGCATAATAGGCGGCTGAAAGAGTAAAATGACTGACGATATTTTAGTCACCTAATTAAGTTCAACTATGAGGTGTCTTTGCAAAGGGAAAATTCTTACATGCAAACCTTAAATATAGAAGGAAAGTCGCCACCCGTCTAAATAACAAGCAATTGATACAGGAGGTAGCGCAGCTGCTTTTCCCTCTCATAAGGGACATGTATTGTGTCATCCCATCAATCCTTAGTTGGTGAAATGGACGACACTTTTATTAAAAAAGAAATTGATAGTCCTAGGGAACACCCTGGCTTCAATCTACATCTACTATCATATTAAATGGTTACAATAATAATTATCGACATTGTTATAGCCTATCAAGTGTGACACGTGCCGCCACAAAAGATATTTGTAGACAACCTTTCACTTACCTCCCAACCTACAATATTTGGCATATTATTCACCTAAGTACCATATAGTTTGCCTATCTCCCGATTGGCCGCTGGCTGACCAACCACCCAGGCACCTCATCCTCCAGACCACTTACTTTTAGTTGGTACACACTCAAGTTCAAAGAGGGAACTACTATGCGTAACAATCTCGTATTACCTTAATTAAGGGAATGTCAGGATAATACCATGCATGAGGGCAACTCATGTACAATGTCCTTAACACTTGTTCGACCGCATGATTTATATGTTCCGAATTTATTGGTGACATGACCTCACACTGAGTACAAGATATCTTTCTCTATAAATACTTCATAAAATAATGAAAGAAGAATCGATCATTTAACCTTTCAACAACCTTCAACATTAACCTCTTTTTCTACATTCTCCGACTCTTCACTTGTTTAAATAAATCGACTTTCCTTGTACCCATATTTTACTCTTTTATCTCCTTCCTTATTAACATTTATATCAACGAACATGTTACATTATTTTTTTTCATTAACATATTTCTTAATATTCATTTGGATTTTCAATAAAAAATTTACTTCTCACCGTATTTTCTATGGTGATCCACAGTCAATAATCAAATGTTCAGTAAGATTTAAAAATCCGAGCTACCTACCCAGTAAAAGGAGAAACAATATATATATGCTGTAAAGATGTATATTAACTGACTAATCTGAAAAGAGAATGAATAGAAAGCATGCATATAGTATACTATAATATGGACGTGACAGCTATGTGTGGCTATCATAATCTAATCACTGTGATATTATCTTTCAGATCTACTAGGCATGGCCTATTATATTTTTATCAATGAATTGATCATCATCTTCAGACTAGATCCTAAACTGACCAAAATGCCACTGGAATTTTTTATTCATTTATCACTTTTTTTTTCAATTGTTGGGAAGTAATTTCTTAAGGTAGCATTTAATAATTTTGATTTCAAAAATAGTGTAAATTATTTAAAAATAAAATATTCATGATTATTGTTTGAAATTTATTGATGTATTATTAACCTATTTAATAGTATTTTGAAAATTTTAAAATATTTTTAAATTTGATAAATTTGTATTTTTATGTTTAAATTATAACGAATTTCAATTCAAAAGAAATGCTTTTAAATATATTTTAAACTTATTTCAAAGAATTTTTTTTATACAGTGAAACATTAATATGGGGTTCAACATTTACCTTCACTAGTATCACCAGCGTCATTCAAAAGAATATTAGAGTGGATTTGGATGGGTGGTGAGGTGCAGTGCGATACGTATGTTTAGTTTACTTTTTGTCTCACGCTATAGTATAACTACAGTATTTAATCTTATAGTCACTGTTATTTTTACACTAACTACAAGTAAATACGCCGTCCATCTAAACTCACTTTTATTCAGTTCAAAACAAGCCTCCTATGTATAAGCATATTATAGTCAGCTGCTCCTCCCAATTTGGCCAAGAACTCGGCTGCTGCCCTCGCTACTCAACTGGCAAGGATTGTCCAATTATTTTGACACATACACCTTACACTCTTCAAAACAAGGGTATTATAAGGTTTGCTAATACCTAAGTTAAATGTATCAGCTACAATAACGAAGTGTTTGATACTTTTTCATATTATGATTCTAATAGAATGTGATTTGTAAATGTTATTTTACAATATGTGGTATATATCAAAAGATATTGATTAAAATATTAAGAAAATAATATTATTATATTTGATTCACGAAGTACTTTTTTTAAAATGCAATGATAATTTACGAATTTAGATTTATAAAATTAAAAAAAAACAATATTCATGTATTTAATTTTTATAACAAACTTAATTCTTGACAAATATTTGGATTAAATATTTAATAATAAAATTTAATTGAAAGTTTTTTAATTATTTTTAAATTTATAATTTTAATTGAAAGTGAAATTGTTTCAAATTTATCTTGTATATATATTTATAAATATAATAATGCTTATATATTATTAAGTATATATAAATTTGTTTTGAAATAAATTTAAAAAATACTTAAAATCACGTTTTATTTTAGCTAAAAGCTAACCCAAAAGAATATATAAAAAAGTTGATTTTAAGTATTACTACGAGCAAATCTATAAATAATTTAAAGATAAATCATGCAAAAAGGTTATAATTAAGTAAGGGAGCTAAACCTAAACCTTACTTTTTTCCTCTTTTGCCCCTAAATATTCATAAAGATTATAATAAAATTGAATTTTTAATTAATATACCGAAAAGAAAAGAGAGAAAACAATAGAAAATAAAGATAATATGTAAATGGTAATATAGATGATTAAATATGCATATAAAAATAAATTTAGGAAAAAAAACTTACATGCGAAAAATCCAGTGAAGTAATAGAAAAAATCAAGTAGGAGGAAGGAGGCAATAACTATTTTTTTTGTTTGTTTATTAATAGACTAATTCTCTAACTAATATAAAATATAGTTAATTGCCTTAATTTTTTTTTTAACTTTCTAATTAGGGGTGAGCATTCAATCTAATCGAATGAAAAAATTTCGAGATAATCAAGTTGACGAGTCCTATTTTATTATCCTAACTCGATTAAAAAAAATTTCAAATCGAGTCGAGTAAAATAAAATTTAAGTCAAGTTGATTCAAATGATATTGTTTAAGTTAAACTAAAACTTTTAAATATGTCAAATTAAAATCTTGTTACAGTATAACTAATTCAATGTTAGAGCACATAAATTTGAAACCATATATATTTGAAAAAAATTTTAAAGCAACATAAAAAAAAGATGCTTTAATATGATAAACTTGAATCATTAGTTAACTTATTCAGGTTCCTAAAATTATTATTTTAGAAAATTTTTAGATTTTTAACTTTCTTTATATATTCTTTAGAATTTTTTATAATTTTTTGTAATTTTTTAAATATATATATAAATTTTTAAATTTTTAAATATTTTGAATTTTAAAAATTATTTTGAAATCTTTTTGTAATTGTTGTTGAGAGAGTCCAATTTGCCCATTTTCAAAATTGACAGGGACCAAAAGGGTATTTACACAAATCTATTATTCGAATTGTAAAATTCAACTCGGCTCAAACTCGAAACTTGAATTACTCGATTCAATTAACTCAAAATTTGATTTTTTTTTAAATTTTTTAAACTGAATCGAGTTTTGTTTACCCTTATTTCTAATTTACATGAGAATGTAATTTTCCCATCTTTTATCATGGGAGTCACATTGACATGTTTATGGGTTAGTAACTCCTAAAGGAAAAATTAGATTCCAAGGTTCTTGTAAATAAAACTTAACATACCAAACGTTACTTAATATTATCAATCATCAGTTTCCTATATTTGTTGCCAGGCCAAGTGCATCCCATCATGGATCGCACAAATTTGTCATTCAAGGACAGTACAAGGACCTAACATTCAATAGAAACCAGCAATAAAATTCTCTCTCAGTCCACACATCAGTCCTCCAATAGCCTGCACACTTGAATTTGGCGACAACGATTCATTTATGTTCAGCTTGGCCTTACCTTTGAGTGGCAGCTTCCACTGAGTTTCTCGAGATCTATTCCCAACTTAACAAGAGACTTTATATATTGGACAGGTCCCAAGTTGAATTTATCTTAGATTCGTTTATAAATTTATTCACTTGTGATGTTTATAGTGTGTCATACTTTAATCTTGAGTGGATGATGAACTATCTATGCGTGACTTATATATTTCGATGTATTGAAAGCCTAAATTCAAATAGATTAGTAACCAATGACTTCTACATGATTTAGCATCATTTTACAATAATGGAATCATAGCTCTATAAGGATAAATGATATCCTCTCATTGCATTATATGATTGATTTAAAATAAACGTAGCCACATGTCATTTTTCATAAGGCAAATGTTTTAATTACTATGTGTTAGTAATTAACTTTTTCATGTCAGAAAATATAATGAAAACTATGAGATAAAATAGGATCATATTTAGAGAATAAATTTTATCCCAAAAAGACTAATGATATCTTATAAGGATAACACACTTGCGATAAGGTCATTGAATGAGCACTTAATAATTATCTTTCGTAGTGATATATAATAAGGGAGATTCAGTAATGGTACTATAGTGGAATGACTATATGAGTAAATAATGTTGTAATTAATAGGCGAAAAGCCAAAACTTAATTACAAATTATTTAAGCCCTAATTATATATGTACAATCGGTCCATCCTCTAGTTCGAGATAACCCAGAACGAATTGCATGTAAAATCAGCAATATGTAATGAATGAAAACAAAAAATAAGAGAAATAGATCGTATGCATAATTATCCACAATGAATGCATTTTCTTGCTAAGTATAAAAGATGACTTAGAAATTAATTTAATTTATTCGTATTATTAATTAATTAATTAATTGAAATTCAAGGTAAGGATTAAATTAATTAGTCATCATAGATTTATTGAATGAGGTAATTAAATTTATTTCCTCATAGATTCTAATACAGTAAAGTTGTCATGACTATAACAGAATTAGAATTGGATTGAAAAAATAATTTAATTGGAAAAATTAATTTGAATTAATTAACATTTTTTAAAATAGAAAATAACTATTTGTTAGATAAATTACAAATGTTGGATCTGATAACATATATAATTGCACTTAATACATAAAAGACCCAATAGACCTAATTGAATGAGAGGAGTGGCAAACCCTAGTATTCACTAATGTGTGTTGCTGCCCCTTGTTCAAGCACCATTTCTCTATGAGAAAACTATAAAAATAATCACTTTTGTTTGTTTCAAGTTGCATTTTAATCACTTATATTTGAAATGTTACGTTTTAGTCACTTATGTTATTATTTTGTTACGAAGTGATCACTCTTCCGTTAAGTGTCGTTATCTCCCTAACGGTAATCCTATGTGGCAGTCCAAGTAGATTTTAAGTGCCAACTTTAATTTCCTAATGGGATGAGAATAGATTTTTTATTAAATAAATTTAATTAATTAAAAATTTTAAACCCTAAATTTTAGTTAAAAAACCGTTCATCTCCCCCTTTTTTTAGTTTTCTTTTTCAATTGACTAAAAAAAGCTATTATCATCAAAAAATTTTATTCATGTACAAAAATAAAAGAGGATTCAATGGAGGGTCCAAGTATGTCTTCTTCACCGACAAATTTATGTTCTAAAACTTAAAATGAAGTGGTTGTCGACAAATAAGAAGATGGTAATCGTTTTTGTTCCTAATCATTGTATTTTCCAATTCTTCACGTTCTTGAATAATTAGTTTCTCAATCCATTTTTTTCTAATCTGAATCGGCTTATTTGTTCACAATCCCTTTGTCGGTATCCATTTTTTCTGATCTGAAATTCTTTTAGTTGTTAATATTCATATCCAGAATTTTAATTTAGGGTTTTCATTAAACAATAAAAAATCCAATCTTTTGTTTTTCAGTATTGAATAAAAGAGATAGAGGACTGCAAAGAAAATATACTTGAACCCTCCATCGAATCCATCTTTATGAAGCAGTCAATTTGATTTCAACTATTTTGATATTAATAATAGTTTTTCCAATCAAATGAAAAAAAACCATTGAAAAAAAAGAAGAGACTGAAAAAAATTAAAAAGAGGAGATGAACAGATTTTTTAGTTAAGGTTTAGGTTTAAAAATATTAATTAATTAAATTTTTAATTAAAAATCTATTTTTATCCCATTTAGAAATCCAAGTTGGCATCTAAAATCTAGTTGGACCGCCACGTAGGATTACCGTTAGAGAGATAATGGAACTTAACGGTAGAGTGATCATTTTGTAACAAAATAATAACATAAGTGACTAATACGTAACATTTCAAACATAAGAGACTAAAATGTAATCTGAGGCAAACAAAATTGACTATTTTTGTAGATTACCCTTTCTCTATTAAATTCTTTTTATTTAATTACACCTTATTCAAGCACAATTTTTCTATAAATAGGAACTATGAGTTAACCTATTAACACACCTTTTAAAAGTGTTATTCTATCAGAAAATAGTGATAATTTATTTTTAGAGTAAATTTTATTTTTCGTGAAAAACTCATAGTTTTTGGTTCACACAGAGAGAATTAACTTTCTCGTTGAAAGTTCAGAAAAATTTTCATTCTGTACACTTGGTTTGTTTTGTTTGAGCCTATAGTCAAAGCAATTCGGGGTTTGACAATAGCGAAGAAGATTGACCTGTAGAAAGCTGAGAAACGATCTAGAACGCCTCGAACAACGCACATATACTATTTCGATTAAAAATTTATTACTATAAATATCATAAGGTAATTTAAACTTTCGCTGCTCCTAAAAATATAGTTTTATAAACTGATTTTTCCAACATATCAAAGTTAAGTGTTGTTTGATAAATTGAAAATTTAAGTGCTGAATAATTAAGTGTTGAATTTTCAGTACTAAATTTATATCAGAAAGTTGTTTGGTATCTTGATAAATTATTCTTGTTTTTTTAATTATTTATTTCTTAAATTTAATTTTATTAGTGCTAATATATTATTTATTTTGTATAATTTTTCTTATAAATTAAATATAATAATTTAGATATCTCACTTTTTAATAAAAAATAGATAATTTAATTTTTTTAAAATAAAATTAACTTAACATTTTTAATCTTAAGTGATAAGTAGTAATACACATGCTTATCTTATTTAACTCTTTTTTGTTGAAAATTTTTTATTAATTAGAAAACTAATAAAATTTTCATTTTAAATAAAAAAATGTTATGATTGTTATGAATATCTTATTAAGTGGATATCCATCATGATCAAGATAAAATTTTAATATATCTCTACTTCTTTTATACTTCTTATGCCTATAAATAGAGACTCTGATGAAGCATTGTAATCATCCATTTGATCAATAAAATATATTCTCTATTGCTTTCATATTTTCTTTGTTTTTTATTCTCTCTATCTATCTTTATTTTATAACACGTTATCAGCACGATCTTGCTCAAAGTGATAGTTCCTTTTATCGACGGTCAAATTTATCCTTCATGATTTTCAATATCTTTGACGACAAGATGCAAATTTTTACAGGAAGTTTCTTTTATTTAACATTTCATATTTGATTATTATTATTCATTCTTCTTTCATTATATGTTATCATTGTTTTGATTAACTTATTTTACTTTTTGTTTTTAAGGATGGTGAAAGATTTGATACAGATATCTGTATGAAATAAAAAATTAATGGAGACGTTTAGAAGTCTATCCTACTAGATTTATTACATTCCCTGAAGTAAATACAAACATAAAGAAAATAAAAGATATAATCATTGACCACTAAAAGTGAGAAAATAGTAATAAATAAGAGAACAATGGAGTTCTCAAGATAACTTTTCAAAGGGTAAGTATAACTTAAGTTATCAATGTGATACGAAATATTATATTTCATATGTATCACTATTGTTATAAATATCTATTTTGAAAGGATGAAAAAGAGATGATTGGGTTATTAGTTTATATTTATTTTATAATATTTGTGATATTCTTTTGTCATCATCCTTATTAAGGGGTTGGAAGCAAAATATTTGACAGTGAAAGATCTATTTATGAGTAATAAAATATAATAATTCTATCTAAAGCTCGTTATGGTTGGATGCACCTGAAGTTGTAATTTTTTTTTTTAGATATTTAAAGATTTTGGCATATTCCCTGAAGTGAATATTGCATATAATTGTTTAGAAATTATATTTATTTTGTTGACTTAGCGACATTATAATATTCACATTGATTTAGACATTTCTAGTAGTAAATGTTACAATAGCACTTATATGTTGATACAAAGTAAAATGAATGATAGTAAAATTATTAATTTGTTACAATTTAGTACAATTGAAACACATGTTAAAATAAACTAGAAGTTTACTAATACAAATGCATTTACTACTTGGCGTGACCAGTTAGACCATCCTGGATCATATATGATGCGAAAATTAATTGAGAATTCATATGGATATTCATTAAAGAACTAGAATATTCTTTAATTTAAAAAATTTTCATTTGTTTTTTATTCTCAATGAAAATTGATTGTTAGAAACTCACTAGATAAAGTTGAGATTTAATGTCTTACATTTCTGAAACTAATATGGGTCCATTCATCTATCATGTGGATGGTTTTGAGATTATATGATTTTGGTAGATGTATATACAAAATAATCACATATGTGTTATCAATTTACAACCTGTCGTTTGTAAAATTGCTTGTTTAAATAATTAATTTTAGATAATAAATTTAGACAATTCATTTTGCTAATATTGATGAGTTTATATCTTAATCCTTTATTGATTGAGTTTGAAAAGTTCACACATAATGGTTTAGAGAAATTATTGATTAAACGTTTCTGATTAATGTCTAAATCATTACTTATGAGAACTAAACTTTCTATTTCAACATGAGATTATGTTGATTTACGTGTTATACGCATGAAGCCAATAAATTATAAATACTCTCCATTACAATTGATTTTTTATCAATAACTAAATATTTCTCATATTTGAATTTCTTTATGTGCGTATATGTTCCAATTGTTCCACCACAATATATAAAGATGAGTGAATCCTTAAATAAAGTTGGGAATATATATTAATTACAAGTTTCTTTATATTATTAGATGTTTTGAAAGTATTTGAGATTCAATTATGACATGATTTGTTATTACAATTTTGATTTGATAGTTTTCCCGATATTAGGGGGAGAGAAATAATAACTTATAATGAGTTAGGGGGAGAGTAATTTGAACCAGAAGTTCAACAAGAATAACTTATTACAAGTTAATTGTTAGATGTATTTACAAACTTAATGAGAATAACCAATTTTTATGTACCATCTAATATTTTATTTTGAATCAAAGTTCCAATAAGATAATCAGTTAGAACAAATGATTGATTGATCGGTTCCAAAGATGAAAATTCTTCTAGATGGTGATATAGTGGAGGCGGGTGCTCTAGAAGAAACCCAAGATATAACTAATGAGTAAAATTCCAGAATAGATTCAGGTACCTGAAACTTAATATTAAAATAATAAAAATAAGAGATCTCGATAAGTTATGTCAATTCGATAAAATATGAAACCGAATAATAAAAATAAAAGTGATCGACAATAATTTTGCATGCAATATTATTCTTGAAATAATGAAATAAAAGGAAGATCTTAAATAAATCTATTGAGAAATATAAATATAGAATAAATTAATCAAAGTAGAAAGACGCAACTCAAGTACAATTAAAATTCATGGAGTTTTTGAACCAGTAGTCCAAATATCTAAAGGTATAAAGCCAGTGACGGTGCAATTGAAGTAGTTTTGCAAAAGTGGAATAAAAATATGAAGTTTTTCGCTAAGTCCTGACATTGATTATGAAAAGATATAATATTTATTTGTAGTGGATGCAATAATCTTTAGATATATTATTAAATTGACAATTTATAAAAGATTTAACTTGCATCTAATGATTATTGTTATAACCTTTTATAAATCACTATATAGTAAAATTTATATTAAAATTCTTGAAGGATTTAGGATGCTAGAAGTATATTGAAATTCTTGAGAAATTGTTCATTTATATAAATTGAAATAATTTGAACATATGTGGTAAATTTGACTTACTGAATAGTAGTTAAAGGAGGATTATAATATTATCCAAATCTCTCTCTCATGACTTTTAAAAGAATGATAATATAAATACTTATCAAATACATTCAAATAATCATTTGAAAAATTAGTATTCAAGATTGAATACATTGAATACAAAAAAATATGTGATGTTTTCATGAGGGGAAGTAAATATGCGTTGCACTCTTTTTTCCTTAATAGAGATTTTGTCCCATTGGATTTTTCTAATAAGGTTTTTAATGAAGCAGTATATTATGCGTATTATAGATTAAGTACTCTTTTAACAAGTCATATTATCTACCAATAGATATCCAAAGGGGAGCGTTATGAATATCTTATTAAGTGGATGCTCATCATGATCAAGAGTACTTTAAATTCTAATAAATAGAGACTCTGATGAAGTATTGTAATCATCTATTTGATCAATAAAATATATTATCTATTATTTTCATATTTTTTTTATTTTTATTCTCTCCATCTCTCTTTATTTTATAACAATGATAACTAAATATTAAAAAATATATTTTAAAATTATTTCCCCAACAACCCTATTTTGAGAATTAAAAAACAATAAAAAGTAAAAAAAAAACACAGTTTGTGGAGCAGGTGTAGATGATGTGTAATAAACTAATGTGGGGTGGTTCAACATGAACAAGAAAATCTCTTTTTCTATGTTTGTAAACTTAAAAATTAAAAGAAAAAAAGTAATGAAGTCTATTTGTTGGAATTGTGGAGGCGGTGAGACCCACAGTTTTTGGTTTTGAATCTTTGTCCAATTCTTGGAAAATAATTTAGAAAGAAAACTTACCAAAATCTTTGTCCTAAAACTATAAGACTTGTTCATACTTCAACTACGGGGCGACAGCTATTTTCCCATTTGTGATTTGGTGTTTAACATTTCTAGGCTTCTCCCATAAGAACAGTCCCACCTCCACCAGCATCAAAGTGTCATCATTGAACCCTCATATTTCTCTCCTCCTTTTTATGTTATCACCTTTGCTTTTCTTCCTTTCTTTTGGCGTTTGAATACACTCTTGTGCTTTGTAGGCTGTGCAATTGAGGTAAAATGGGCCCTCAACCCCACTCAAACATTTTAATGGTACTCCATTTCGTCTTTCACTGCTCTCTTTGACCCCATATTGTTTGCTTCTCTCACTTTTTAATTTTTCTTTTTCGACTTTTAGCTCTTAATGCGCTAAACATAAGATTCTGAGGTTTCTGTTTTCTCCCTTTTGAGACCATCACTGGTTGTTTTATGGGGTTTTTGCATTTGGGATTTTGGTTTTAGACGTGGGTCTTGGTAACAATTTTGAATTTCTTAACTATGGGTTCACTTCTCTCTGCAAAATTTCCATCTTTTTTATATCCTTAAGGTTCAGGTCTTCAGTTTAGATTCTCAATTCAAGCTGTGGATTTTGGAAAGATTAAAAGTCAGCCGCTTTCTTTTTTGTACATAATCCTTGTTCTAAAAAAATCTCAGAGATTGCCCTTCTGAAATATGGAAAATTCTTGATGATGGTGAACTTTGGATTCTTGGTTTATGTTTGGTGGGTCAAAGAATGATGGTTGTGAGGTAGGGTGCTGGTTTCCTCGAAGTGGATTGTGGTGATTTTGGTGTTGGCTAGTTGTTGAAAGAGGAAAACATGGACAGAATGGTTCAACCTCCATTGGTAAGTTAATTAGTCCTTCCTTTTTCTGCCTTCTGTTCAATAATATTATCTGTTAGAAAAAAACGTTATTTAATGGTTTTGTGGTGATGAGAGCTAAATGGTTTACAATTGTGATTCATCGTGTATGCCATAGTTGTGTTATAGATGGTTTACAAGTTCTTAGATGAAGTCTATTCACCTGTAGACTGAATTGTTATCTTATTGAAGGTATGATGTTTCATGTGCGAGCATATATATAGATGAGAAGTACCATGAGGTGCTTATACTATGAGTCAAAATGCATTTTGCTCCCTTTATTCAAAAAATGGCAGATTTCTCCGATGAAAGAGTTTGTTAAAATTTTTACATATTTTTACCGTTAAAAAATTGATCCCTGCATGTCGACGTAGAGTACACGTGGACGTGTAGCTGTTTGATTATTCTATCAATTAACCCAGTTTTTAATTGTATAAATGGATGAAATTTTTAACAAAAGAACCAATTTACTCTTTGATCTATCGTACAGGAGCGAATTTGTTCATTTTTTAAGTAAAGGGGGCAGAATCCAAACTGACTCCTAGTATAAGGGCATCAATAGTACTTTAAGCCATAATAACATTAGAAATGTACTTAGAAACATGTTTCCCGGACTTACATCCTTCATGGCTATCTCCTAAACTTTTTTCAAACTTGAAAGTTGGTTTTTTGAATCCTTAAGCACTTAAAATGTCAAAGCCAAAGAGTTGACCAAATCAAGGAGGTGTTTTGAGTTCAAATGATTGTAATAGAGACCGAGTTGCTATCTGTACGATCCAGTTTTGGTTTTGAAAGTACGTTAGTGTCCACAAAGTTGAAAATCTGTTTTCTTTCAACTTGTTATTTGGCAGTTTAGAGCATTGTATCAATTTCTGGTTCCCTCTTTGGGTAGTATTGTTTCATGCAAATTCATCATACAAGTTAGACATCTCTGCTCAAGATGTTAATCTTTGCTTGTATGTTGGCATATAGATTTAACATAAAAGATGATATCATAACATTGAAAGTCACGCATTATTAGCCAGATTATACATGCTATAACAGTTCTCTCTCATCAGAGATAAGTGATAGGGTTTAGGGTTTCCATGTTTTTGTTGATACTGACACTAACCTAGTGCATCTTACAAGCTTCCTGTACCTATAGCAAGACAATATTAGGGAAGAAAAAACTGTTCATCCATTGTGAATGTTTTTGGCAGGTTGATACAACAGCCTGTTTATGTAGAGTAGATGCTGGAATCAAAACTGTTGCTGGAGCAAAAAAATACGTACCACGTACAAAGCTGTGTCTCCAACCCAGTATTAAACCGTCCATTCATCCGACAAGAAACAAGGCAGCACGTAGTAATAGGAGCTGTTACCAATCCCCTCTGCTCCCAGGACTCCCCGATGATCTTGCTATCGCTTGCCTAGTAAGGGTTCCCCGAGTTGAGCACAGGAAGCTACGTGTGGTCTGCAAAAGGTGGTATAGACTTCTATCTGGTAACTTCTTTTATTCACTCCGAAAGAGCCTTGGAATTGCAGAAGAATGGATTTACATCATTAAGAGAGATCGAGAGGGAAAAATTTCTTGGCATGCCTTTGATCCTGTATACCAGCTCTGGCAACCACTCCCTCCAGTCCCTAAGGAATATTCTGAAGCCCTTGGGTTTGGATGTGCCGTCCTTAGTGGTTGTCACCTTTATCTGTTTGGTGGTAAGGATCTATTAAAGGGATCAATGAGACGAGTCATATTTTACAGTGCCAGGACAAATAAATGGCACCGTGCTCCAGATATGCTTCGTCGAAGGCATTTTTTTGGTTCATGTGTGATAAAGAATCGCTTGTATGTTGCTGGTGGAGAGAATGAGGGAGTGCATCGGTCATTGAGATCAGCTGAAGTTTACGATCCCAACAAGAATAGATGGTCATTTATTTCAGATATGAGCACTGCAATGGTGCCCTTCATTGGGGTTGTGTATGAGGATAAGTGGTTTTTGAAGGGACTTGGACCTCACCGGCAAGTGATGAGTGAGATCTACCAACCCGAAACAGACAGCTGGTACCCTTTCTATAATGGAATGGTTGCAGGCTGGAGGAACCCCTGTGCTTCCTTAAATGGGCAGCTCTATGCCTTGGATTGTAAGGATGGTTGTAAGTTGAGGGTTTATGATGAAGTGGGTGATTCTTGGAGTAAGCATATTGACAGTAAGATACACTTGGGCAATTCTCGGGCTCTGGAGGCGGCAGCGCTTGTTCCACTTAATGGAAAACTTTGCATCATTCGAAATAATATGAGTATATCTCTGGTTGACGTTTCCAAGTCCAATGATCTGGGGTCTACTGCTCAACATTTATGGGAAACTATATCAGGGAAAGGTCAGTTCAAAACCTTGGTTACAAATCTTTGGTCTAGCCTTGCCGGCAGGAACCGGCTGAAAAGCCACATTGTTCACTGCCAGGTTCTCCAAGCATAGTGCAACCGTAATGTTTTCCATTCATGCCTTGCGGTATCTCATATATGATGGGGGTTGAAGCGCCAACAGCTTGGCCAGGTTGATGCTTCTCATGTTGTCAGAATTTCTGTTTTTGCTAGATTGCTAGGGTTACAAATATTTATATGATACACAGTTGTTAAATATAGAAAATTGAAAATGCTTGTTCAAATGTTCTTTAGCTCTTCAAATGACTGCGAATATGGTTTTTCCGTATTAAGGATTGGCTATGTTGTTGTAACTTAAACCTCCATTTATAGCTTGAGATGACCTCTGTCAAATGATCACACTAGTAACTCTTCCAATGAGCCAGTTTGAGCTTGCTGTCATATTAAGAGGAGGCCTTTTTCTGAAAAAAAAAAATTGTGCAGGATGACTTAAGCTACTTCACGAGACATTAATTATCAATCCATTGAACTCAAGCAGTCAATCAGAATGGAAGTCAAAAAAATTCCTTACCCAGATAAAATTCGTTATCGAAATACGTTGTGATAAAAACCGTGAGAAAATACCGAAAGTAGATATCATAGAGAGCATGATTATCAAAGACGAAAAGATACATCTAGGATAGTCACCTGCCCTGCTAAAACCACGGTGACCCCGAAATTGCTTTATTCTTTCGATCTTGTTTTTTAGTTTCCTTCTCATAAAGGTATACAAATTAGGGAAGAATATTTTACAAGAATACTAACACACACGGAATCAAAATGCTCAAACATACAAATCCATGAAATACAGAAACTGGCTATTCGTGCGAACGCTATCAGAGTCTTATGCTTTTCCAGAACCAGATATGTGAGATTTTGCAAGGGAGAAACACATTCTCTTCTGCTTCTTATACTCATTGTACCGCAAGAAGAAATACCCGAGATAATCAAAATCGATGGGTGACATCCTTGCCTATGATTAGCAGAAAAAAATGACGAGACTCAGATGAATGTCATAGTTTCTGGGGCATGAAAAACATAGCTAGGGAATTAAGATACCTGGATTAAGGCCCATAACGCCCAATATAAATGTGAAGCTAACATGAATGTATTAGTCTCCACATACAGAGCTTCAAGGTCTTTTTCTGATACCTGTTGTAGTTAACACAATATAAGGTACTAATTTCAAATCTAATTATCAAAATATATCTCAAGTACAAAAGGCTCTTTAAAGGCCAATATGTAAACAAGATCAATTCTAGCACTATTCAATGTGTTTTTCATAGTTTCAACATACAAATCTTGATGATAAGCATGTGATTGTTTGAACACAAGCAGATAAAAAGTTATAGGATTCCGAGTTCTGGTTCTAAGACCCTTCTAATATAATAATGGATAAATTTTATCTCAATATGTAATATTACAAATGCTAACAGTAAGATCAGTCAGAAGAGTGACTCTAATAGATTCTATTATCCCATCTAGGATACATGCAGTTTCCAGTACTCATCTTAAGACGCAACAATAAGTTCCAATTAACATTCACACCAGATAATAGGAAGCAGTAGCTCCTATTAATTGTGAGATAAAATAAATAAACCTTCCATATCGATCAAATAATGCACATAGAATTTACTCAATCATTGTTAATAGGTAAGTTGTAACAGACTAGCAACGTATTTTATCTCAGGGGCAATCTTGTCAAACTTGAAATATCATTGTTGAAACCAAAATGCACAAATCAGATATCCTTACCTCGCATGGTTTTTCAGGTTCTAAATAATGCCTGAAAAAATGATATTGTTCATCTTTACTCGGATACCTGCATTTACACCATGTTCAATAATCAGTAGGTAGGTGCCAATCCGTTCAAGAACTCATCATTGATACACAAGAAAACACAAGAGAATTGCAATTCAAATATAGAAGAAACATACAAGCTATAGTCACAGTCATAGCCAGCATATTCATTGAAGTGATTTCCAATGTCAAAGCCTCTGTAATTGTAAGACCCATACTCAAAGTCTATCAAGTAGAGCTTTTCTGGACATCAACGAGGTAAACAGTTAACACACAAGACATTGGAAGAATTTATAGGCAAGCAGGAAAAATATTCTTATGTTCCATCCAATAATTAGGCACCAACACAATATCACATTTTTCTGTCTTTAGGTTACAGGTTTCATGATTCATGATTCATTGAATGATGCCTTATCTTTGAGAAAAGCCTATATGTACTAGATCTCATTTCGACATCACAATGTTCTCAAATCTACATGCAATGGTGTTTTGTTTTTAAGAATGTTATGCAATAGTTTATAGATGTTCTTATTCCTTCAAATGTATAATCAGCAGTGTTGGTTCACTTCCACTACATAAATTTGCTTATCTAGGGATTATATCAAGAGCAACAGTGAAACCCAATATCAGCAACTAGAAATTGCTTTGGATAAAGACACTGCACTGCACCCATACTGACATCTATGCCTAATCCAACCGACCTTCCTATTGGAACTAAGTATTCACATATCTACCACCCCAATATCCAACCGAGCTTCCTATTGAAATTAAGTATTCCCATATCTACCACCCCAAAGTGTTCTATCTTTAAAAACAATCATGCAACAGTTTATAGATATCATTTATGTTATGCCTAACAAGCAGCATTGGTTCACTTGTCACTACTGATAATATGTTTATCTATGGATTGAAAAAAAGGGCAAAAACCAAATCCATTATGAACACATGGAAATTGTCTAGAGACAAGGACACTACACTCATCTTGAAATATAGGAGTTAAAAAGGGTGCACATCCATGTAGAATGCAAAATGTGAATACAGCAAAGAGGAGCTTCTTTGAGAGTCAACAGAGCAAGAAGATGGCAGTTTAGCAAATTGAACAAACTCAAATTATAAGTTCACATACCTTGTTCATCATTATGCATCAAATTCCCAGAAAGCAAATCATTGTGAGCAAACACCACTGGAGAATTGAGAAGGGTTGTCAGTTCCTGGTCCATCATCAGGACACACTCTCATAAACAGGGGTATAGTTCTTGATATTGAATCAAACATATAATCAGAAATCAAAAACAAAATAGGATCTGAGAAAGCATTTGCCGAGCCAATAAACACATAGCACCTTCCCTTCATCAGCACCAGATGAATCAACCAAATATGAAAAGAGATCTTACCTTCAGCTCTGTAACTTCCTTATGCACTTCCTTGAACGAAATTGTCTCATATGTCCTTTGTTTATCAGTATCTTCAAACTGGAGAGTAGATGCTGCAAAAGAAGGTCTCATGCATTAGACATGCATCTAGTACTGCTAGGTAATAATCTTGAGAAGAAAGAAACTAAATGAGCCCCAGCCCCCATGTTACTGATGACAATTGGCTGTAGCAGACTGTAATCAGTCAAAACTCCATACAAGCAACACTCTTAAAATCCAAAATTTGGAAAAAAAGAAAAGAAAAGAACAAGAAGACAGATATTGAGGTAACTGCAACTGGAAGACAGTCCATTTCGATTTTTGTGGAAAAAGAACATTGTGTAAAAGAAGTCGGTTCTCAAACCTTTCTCAAAAAACTTGAAGATGTCAACCCATAGCTGAGGTTCTTTAGAACCTGGAATTTCCACTTGATGGAATCTTCGAAGTTGCTTCGCGATTTCAGAAACCAGCTTTGGCTTTCTCATATCTGGCAAGGGGAAAATAGGTAAAAAGTATATTAGCACACAGCTTGCGGACCAAGCAATACCTTGTGCTTCAGTTAAAATAACAATTGCCAGTATTAAAGGTAGAAATTAGTTGCCACAGAAGTCAATGCCTTGTAGACTACTTAATCATACCACCTAGGCCAAATATCTATAATACCGTAAAAGCTTCAAGAGGCAGAGAACTTTATTACTGATGCCGCCAGCACAGAACATGAGACTAAGATGCTTGAAGGCATAAACCCTCTCAAATAACTGATGTCTTAAGAACACAACTTCATGTGAAAGTCCTACTCCCGGAGTTTATCTCTCTGATGCTTACCTGCTGGAGTTAAGGTACGTGCATTTATAAAAGATTGTACCATCCCATTTCCAAATACACCAAGCAACTTGGCACCAAATCCTGCAGCCGAGAGGTATTTGATCGCCTAAAACACAATATGAAGATACAAGTTTATAATGGAATGAAAAGCCCGTCAAACAGAAAGGTGTTAATGGAACCATGGATAAAAACGCTGGATGAATCATAACTAGCAACAATTTAGTTTAGGAGAACACCAAAAGACATACAAAACCATCATTTGAATTCCCATTGTACTTGAAATTATTAGCATATCCTTGACCCACCCTAACACATGCATGTAAGCAAGACATTTCAAAAGAAATCATAATAAACAATTCCTTTGGGTAAGATTAGATTACTTCTCCATTAAGTCACTGACAATTTAGTTGACTAAAACACTTCCAGAGAAGTTTCGGAGTTCAGACCCAGGAAACACAACATTGACGAGTTTTACGTTAATATTTAAGCAAGGTTTTAGCACTTTGATATAATACCAACCAAAACCAATCAGCTAAATTAGCGATTATCCCTAAGGAAGATTTTCTACAGATAATTAGTAGCGAAAAGCATCGGAGAATACCTGTAACTCACGTTCCCGATTGATGACATATTCAGTGTTGGGTCCATACAATCTAACTGTTACAGACACATATTCTCCATTTTCTTCCTTGACAGAAACCTTCAGCACTGCATTAAATTGTTCGTGATTAGCGATTAAACTACCACAAAATCGAACAAAAGCAGAAAACAGAACCAGAAATATAATGTATAAAATAAACATCAAAAGGCAACCAATCCAAACGACTGTTTTGCAGCCTCGGAATACGGACCATTTTTTCCTTCCAATTCTTTTTGAGTTTTTACTATTCCAATTTAAAACGCAATTACTTATGTTTACTGTTTGGTTGGAAAATCCGATCTAATAAAAATACATACTACTAACAAATTAAGCCGCTACTCTACAGAAAGCAATAAGTTTTTTCCATGAAAGAATATAACAAACATCAAAAAGCAAAGTGCTCACGAAGATTCGTAATGCCTCCTGATACAGTGTCGACGGAGAAGCAAGAATCGTTCAACTTAGCCCATTTCCGAAACAGATCCTTGCACAAGGCGCTGCAAAAGAAGTATAAAACCGAGCAAAATGTCATAAAAGTAAAACCAACACAAATTCGAATTTCCTCGCGTTTAAGCTGGTCGTACTTAGCTTAAATAGAATAAAACAAATATTGAAGATCCGAAAACATCAATACGAGAAGCAAGCCCTAAAATAAGCTAAGTTAACAGCTTGAAATGAAAAAAAAAAAAAAAAGGAGAAACAGAGACGAGGAAAAAAGACGAACATGACGCGAGGGACCATAAGGGGAAAAGGAAGGGCGGTATCAACTGAGAGATGAGAGTGGAGGATTGAATGATCATCGAAGGTTGAATTGCCGTTGTGGCTTTGTTTAGCATGGTTTGCTTCCATGGCGGTCCAGACGTTATTCGTTGCTCCCATTGGTGTACTTATTTTTTGATGCTAAGAGCTTATATTGAACAAGTTTGGCAACAATTTTTCACAAGTGAGAATTTTTGGGGTGGCTCCAGTCTACCGGGAAAGGGTAGTTTCGTTTCATAAAGGGAGGAATTATTAAGAAAATTAGGAAATGATGGTTTTTTTTACTGAAAAGACGCTTATGGGCCTATATTTGGAATTTTGTGAATTAGGACACCTTAAATTTATTTTTTTTTCAAAAAGTTTATGATTCTATTTTTATTTTATTAAATTTTGCCGAATTTTTATTTTAGTGATTAAAATATTTTATTTTTGATGTTTTATTCTTTAAATTTTATTATAAATAAAAATTTGAAAATATATTATAAAAATTTTTAATGAAATATTTTTAAAATATAAATAAATTTTAATTAATTAAAATATTTAAAATAATTGAATTCAAAGTTTGAAAATATTGATCAAGGTTCGGGATCGACCTGATTAAACAATGAACATGTAAAAAATAGTGGAAAAAATTTCTAGCTCTACCAATGAGTAGAACCTTCCAAAATATAAAGATTGTGAGATTCTTTCGAGTCTAAAATACTCAAGGAGGTGAGATTCTTTCATAAATCAGGTACATACTTGACATCTGAGAGTGTTTTAATCGTCCCATCGTGCATCTTAATTTTAACAGTACCAATATTGATTACCTTACTGGATGAATCTGATCCCTCTTTAGAAGTATTTTGACTAAAACACATAATGGATTTTTCATAATTAATGCACCGATCGAAGCAGACTTCATATTCCTTCAAAATTTGTTTATAGCAGTAGCCCCTCTATCTATAGCTTCACCAAAAGAACATAATCATCCGCAAATAAAATGTGTGTTATTTGCGAACCCCTCCCACTAGCATTTTCACCATTAATCGGTCATTCATCTAAAGCCAATCTCAAAATAGTAAATAACCCTTCTACATATTAGAAAAAGAAACAGACTCAAATGATCACCTTGTCGAAGCCCTCTACTCGGCACAAACTTCTCCTCCACTTTTCCATTAAATATCACTGAGTATGAGACCAATGAGATACACCTCATATGAGACCAATGAGATACACCTCATAATGGTTTCCACCAATCTACTAGCAAAACCCATACGTTCTATCATTTGTTTTAGAAAATCACATTCCACTCAATCATAAGCTTTACTCATGCCGAGTTTAAGTGTCATAAAACCTTTCTTCCCCACCCTCTTTTGACGAAAGGTATGTGAAATCTTATAGGCCAATAAAACATTACCTAAAATTAAACGGCTCGACACAAAAGCACTCTGGGCCCCATTAATGCAATCTTCCAACACCCATTGGAATCGATTTACTACCATCTCAGCAATCATCTTATAAAGAACCGTGCATAAACTAATAGGCCTAAAATTAGTTAAATTCATTGGGTAAGGAATTTTAGGAATCAGCACAATATTTGTAACATTTAAAGGAACTAGAGTTTTACCTTCATTTAGTACCTCCAGACAGTAAGAGGAAATATCTTTCCTAACAAAGTGCCAACACCTTTGATAGAAGAAAGCTGAAAAGCCATCGTCCCCTAATGTCTCTATAAGACCCATACCATTTAGTGCTTCCAAGACTTCTTTCTCTATGTATTGTGTCGTCAACAAATCATTTGCTTCATAGAGATACATTGTCTTATCCTAGACAAAATATGACCTGTATCATCAATCCTCTTTGACTCAAAAAGAGATTGAAAATAATTCCTAGCAATGCATTCCATCTCAGTCTCCCTTCTTATTAACCGTCCATCCTCCCTTACAAGCCACAAATTCTATTCATTCTCCTTCTTTGAGAGGAAAAATTATTGAAAAAAGTCATGTTCTCCCCCAACTACAACTAATTCGCTCTTGCCATTTGTTCCTAAAAAAAGTCATATTTATCAATCTCCAAATTTAACTAAACTTTAGTATCAATCAGTTCTACAAGGTTATTATCTTCTCTATCCCCTTCCAGCAAAACTCCAAGCTTCCTTTTTAATTCCTTTTTTATCCCCACTTTCTTCTGTCTAATTTCCATTGCCCATCTCCCCAAGCTAGCTCGAACCCTCTCTAACTTAACAAGAATATCATCGTCGCCCTCTTCTTAAAGATTCCTAACTTCTTGTTCAAAAGTCTCTTCCAACACCCACCATGCCTCGAAACGAAAACGTTTGGGTCGAAGATTATATTCATCTTGTTCTAACTGAATAAGAAGTGGATAGTGGTCAGAAAAAGAGTGTGGGAGATGACGTACCATTGCATTAGGAAACAGAGCTATCCAACCTTCATTTGCTACCCCCTATTTAGTCTCTCCCAGATATTTGTTTCCGAGGGGTTACCCATCTCCTAAGTAAACCATGGTCCAGAATATCCTACATCCACCAATTGACAATCAATAATAACCTCTCTGAAAGTCTCCATTCGCCTTTCCTCCCTAAGAAGCCCCCTTTTCTTTTCAAATGAGTACAAAATCTCATTAAAATCACCTCTCACAAACCAAGGGAGATTTTGGGAGTGACTTAAAGTCTTTGAGTAAGTTCTATGTGTTATCCTTATGATGCGAATCTGGAGTCCTATAGAAACCCATAAATCTCCACTTATTATCCTCCTCACCCACCTTAACTTCAATATCAATATGATGTTTTGAGAAACTCCTCAAAGTGATAGTGGAATTTCCTCTACATGCTAGACTCAAATCCCCTCGAGAACCATCAGTTGCAACATCAGTACCGTTCAAAAAACCAAACCTCCTACGAATATTCTCCATCTTTCTAGAATTTAATTTAGTCTCCATTAAGAAGACAATTTGGGGATTATACACCTTCAAAACATGCTAAAATCTCCTAATAGCTCGTGGTCTCCCCAAACCGCGGACGTTCCAACATAATCTTTTTATTACAATCGATCGGTTTGCCTCTTGGCAACCGCCAATGTAATATGATTACTTCTCAACATCCTCCTACTTCTAGCAACAAGAGATCCCAATTCCTCCCCATCAGCAGATTTATCACCCTCCATTCTGGGTTTCTTTTTCCCATCACCCCCTTTAATCACGCTTTCTTCCGAGTCATGCTCCATATCCGTCTGTTCATGTATTTTTTATGACCCCCATCCAAACGAGATACGAGATTCAGGTCCCCCTCTAGATTTACTCATAACATCTAATCAGTGTACCTACTCAAGTCACGATTTACAAAAGTGTTCCCCCTTTTTACCCATTCCCCATCTTCTCGTAGCCATACGCTGCTCATTGCAAGGGCTCTTCTAGATTAAGCTTGCAATGACAGATCCCAACCCATCCCAGCTACATCAAACCCTAGCGCCATTTTAGCCTAATAGAAAGAATCATTGTGCCCTAATCGTCCACAGAAAAAACAAAATAGGGTCAAACATTCGTATGTAAAACTAACATAGAAACAAACTCCAGTCGAAAACATAACTTTCTTCTTCCTTTTCAGTTGTCTTCTAACATTCAACTATACCCTTATACGCAAATAGGTACACAACCCCTTTCCTAGACTGGCGCCATCGAACTTCAAAAAATTCCTAAGAAAACTCCCGATTTGACGTGCTAAAGTCCCAGTATAAAAACCTAGTAGCAATTCATGAATTTGTACTCAGAAATTCGCAAAGATTAATGGCACCTTTAGCGGATCTTCCTCCTTCTCCAGTCAATGTAGTATCAAAAGATAGCTATTAAAAGTCAACGGTGATCCCTTTAGTACTCTCTCCAAATCCATCTTATGAATTTTTTTGAATAATAACATTTTCTCCCCCAAATCTAAGATTTGGATCCCTTTTACCGAATGTCATAAATTTGCCATCGTACTTCTTATTGCCAAGAAATATATAACACTTGACGTAAAAAAAACTAAACCAGACAGAGATCAATTTCCACAGGTATAGAATCAGGATCCGTTTGTGCCTGCAATATTTCGTCTTCCTCATCATCCAACGATAGATCTATCGACTCTCTCTCCATAATTCAAAAAAACAAAGCAACCATAATATAAAAACGAAAGAATGAATTCGAACCAAGTTCAACCCCGTCAATAAAACCACCAATAATGAATCACTAAAAACAAAACAAAAACATATTAGAAACAATAGACAGAAATGTGCTAGAATAACAAAATCAACGATCTTTGTATTATAACAATTTAATTTATCGATAACTTTTCAAATTTTATTTCGAATTAAAAGTTGTGCGTACGCCAACCTCCACCAAGCTTCAAATGACTATTGAAAAACAAAATTGAGAGAGACTCACACATCTCATAGAAATGAATTAACTACTAATTTTGGACCACAAAAAATAAAAAGAACGAATATATGGAAAACTTCAAAATCACCAATTTTAAATAGAATTTTAAATTATCAATTTGCTATCAGATCTCGATTGAAAGCTCATTTTAGTTTTTTTGAAAAAAATTGCAATACTTTGAAAACCACAAACGTTTTGCCGCATAGTCAGTTCTAGTTATTTAAACATAAACATTTATGTATATTGTAAAAGTAAAAAAACTCAAATTTTACTATATTACGTGTAAATTCTAAATTTAACTTTTATATTCTTATTTGATTAATTTTAATTTCTATATATTTTGAATTTGAAATTGTAATCATAATTTAAATAATAATAGTTAAATTTGTTCGATCGAATTCTGTTACTAGTCTCGCATTATATGTAAGTTGTGAATTTAATCACTATTCTCCAATTTTATGTTCTTAGTCATTATACTTTCAAATTTTGAAATCTCAATCCTAACTCAAATAATAGGAATTAAATTCAATAATTAAAATGATATTACTTTATTTTTTTAATATAATATGGAAATAATAAATTGATATGATATTACACATATAATAATATGTTTATCGCACAAATTTTGAAAATATCATAATTTCACATAACACATTTAACAGCTATAATTTAGATTAAGATTAAAATTTTAAAATTTGAAGTACAAAAGCTAAAAATGACTGAATTAAACTACATGGATTAAATCTTCACTTAATTCAAGAATTAATATATAATTTGACCTTGTAAAAACTAAATGATGGTTGTTTGGTATGGAAGTGGAGCTTTTATGCTTCTTAGGCATGTTAAATAATTGTTTGTATCTTTTATTCTTTTTAAATATCAATTAAGCACATGTTAGGGTTTTTTAAATTCACTTATAAAGTTAAAAAGAAAAAATTATTGTACTAAATAATAACCTAAAACTAAAATAATATAAATTTTTAAGTAAGTCAAATTTGAAATCGATAATTTGGACAAAATTTAATTTCTTTTATTGTTAGAAGAGGTAAATATTGAAATTATATATAAACTTTAATTTAATATGCAAAATTATTCGCCGATTACAATTTGATGTAATTATACAGATAAAACTTAAGTTTTTTTATTTAATGTTCACCTTCCATATGACACATTTTTGTTATTTCATATAGAAATTACTTATATAGCGTTTTATTAAATTTAAAAAAATAATAAATTATCTCCTTATAAATTAATAAATATAAGCTTTTATGTTGTAGCAACATGGAAATAATATAAATGTAGGCATATGTTTTTTAATTTATTAAAACGTCACATTAACAATTTTCAATTGATTTAGTACGGCAAGTATGCATTAAAATTTAAGTGTAAATTTTAAAAATTATTAAGCAAATTTTTTTATCGTGAAATTTGACAGTGTTGAGGCAAATTTGATAATAAATCCATTTTGGTTATTGAAATGCGTACAAGCAGCAGTCCCTTTCTGAAAACAAAGCGCAATGTTTGTCGTCATCGACAAATATAAAAATAAAATAAAATAAAATTATAAATCGATAAAGCAAGAAGTTACTAAAATAATATGATTTTTTAATGTATTGACATACACGTGTCTCTTTTCCTATGTTCAATTGGATCCATCGATGGATTCTTACTTTATGGTTGGAGAATATGCACCATGAATTCAAACATTTTAATCATAAACCGAACACTTTATTTTATGTCCATAAAAATAAATAAAAAAAATCTAACTCGGATCTGTTGTGAGAAGACATTTTTATTGAATTATTCCCACAAGCACTTGGCATTGTGTCACACGCCACACTTGTCACCTATTGTTTGGGAATTATTTAATCTAGTTTTTGAAACTTCACTACTTAATTTTAAATTATAAAATAGTTATTAAACTTTTTAAAAGTTTTTATTTAAGTTATTAAATTATTTAAAAGTTTTTAATTAAATTATTAGTGAGTTTTAAGTGACAATTAAATAATCAGTACAGTGGATCACTACCCATTGATGAATAGAAAAACATACTTTAAATCTAAGTCGATCTGATGATTAGTGTCACTGATCGAAAAATAAAGCTATTTGAATTTCGGTTCAAAGATTCGTGACGACCAAAGTTGTTTCATAAAAATAAACTAAACTATAAAAGAGAATGGGTAGGATGCTTTTGATTGATGTAGACAGTGTAACAAAAAAGCTACACAATAGCAATTTTAACAGCTTAAATAAAAAGTTTCAAATAGTTTAGTGACTATTTTATAATTTTTTAAAATTGAGTGACCAATACGTAAGTTACTATAGTTTAGTGTTCTTGGGGTAGTTTACCAGAAAATCCAGTCATAAGAATTCAAATTAAATGGGAAACTAGCAAAAATTCCCCCTATACTTTGACAAATTTGTCAATGTGGCAATTGCACTTTTAATATATCTATTTGGGTATCTAAACTTTTTTTATCGTCTAACATTTTGGTACATGGGGTTGACGATGTTAATTTCTATCAAATCTTGACATGTGGGCCAATGAATGGACACCGCGTGGCAATGGGGGTTAGGTAAATGGGTAGATAGAAGGGCCTTGAAATAAATTTCCTTTTTCTTTATTTTTTTGGTCAAAAACATTTAAAATAATATATTAATAAAATAAAATTTATGAAAAAAATATTTTTTTTCAAAATTTTAAGGTTTTTTAAAAATATTTTTTTAAGAACGGTTAAAGATGAATTTACGTGTCATTCCCTTATTTCTTCACATATTAGTTCGTTCTTGTCCACATTAACACATTCTTTAAAAAAAAGACAAATAATATCAGTGTAGGACCAATTTGTATAATAGATGCTAACCTTAATGATCAAAATGATTTAAAAAAAAAATTTAGAGGCCATTATAAAATAAGTTGCCAAGTTCAATGTCCAACTTATATATTAAGTGAAAAAATTATTAAATAATTGCCTTCGTAATCAATTCACAATTTCGCACAAACTCAATTGAGAAGAAAAGTAATCCTTGTTTAAACACAATCCAATTTGAGTCAAATTTGTCAAGTCCATGAATAATTTGATCTTTTAATTAGAAAAATAACCATAAAATATCAAATTTGCGAATTGAAAAATGAATTAAAAAAATATTTTTTGGATTCTCTTTTTGGTGATTTGGTACAAGTTATTGTTACTTGCTGATTTGGTACAAGTTATCAAAAAGTAAAAATAAGACTTAAAAAATGTATTCTTTATAAAGGGTAAATTACATTAGTAGCCATTTAAAGTATTAATAATTATTTTTAGTCACTCAACTATGAAAAGTTACAAAATAGTAACCTATTATTTCAATTGTCTTTTTTTCTATCACCAACAATATTTATAGATTGGCAAAATAGTAACTTTAACACTCAACATTTATAGATTGTGTAAATTGATTTCTTTTCTGGAGTCTTGCTTTTCTTTGTGATCCTTTCACTTAAAAGCGAAAAAAACAAGTTTATCAACTAAATTTGATTGAAAATATACAAAAATGGAAACACCCAAAAAACCAAAACAATAATTTTCATCTTTCCTCATTCTTTTAAAATTAACCCTCAACGTCACAAAGAAAAACAAAATTGCAAAAAAGATATCAAAATAAACAATGTATAAATGTTGAGTTTTTTTTTTAATCAAAACTAAATTGACATAATTTATAGATGTAGAGGGTTAAAGTTGCTATTATGCCAATTTTAAAAGTTGTCCATTAGTCAACTAGTGACCAAAAAAGATAAAATTAAATAGTTAGGTGACTATTTTGTAACTTTTAGAGTTGGGTGACAAAAAAAATTTACTAATAGTTGAGTGACTATTTTATAACTTTTCATAGTTGGATAACAAAAAAAGAAATCTACTAATAATTGAGTGGCTATTAATATAATTTACCCTTATAATAATAAATGATTCCAATTTCAGTATATGAAAATAATTATTTATAAATCCTTTTAAAAACATAAAATGTAACGTAAACAGATTTTATTTGTATTACTATTTAAATTATTGTATTCTTAATTTACCTCTTTTTAGAAAAAAAAAATTTAATTAAGCCTTTAAAAAATTTTAGCCCTTAAAAAAATTCAACCTATTGAATCTTCAATAAAAAAAACACACACACACACAAAATAAACTAAACACAATTGTTAACAGAAATTGTCAGTTGAATAGTTTAACCGTTGACAATTCTAACGTAGATAACGACAAGTATCATAACGACAAGCATCAGAAAAAGAGTGTTGACATGGGAAGATTTTAATTTTTTTAAAATATAATAAAAATTAATAAAAAAATACATACAGAATGATCTTAAATAAATGATAGTTTAGGTTTATTTGATAGTTTAGGTTTATTTGAATTTTGATAACCATTAATCTAAATTCTTTTTAGATGAGTGCAAAACTGTAAACAAAATTAGAAATTATAAAATTATTAATAATAATTAAAAATTATAAAAAAATTCAAATATAAAAAATTATAAAAGTAAAAACCTAGAATGAATTTGGACCAAATCGTTAATATACTTGATACAAGATACAAAGTTAGGGTTTATGATAATAAAAAAAAATCAAAATCCAAAATTTTGAAGGTTTGGAATTATTTTTTTAAACTAGTTTTAACTATTGTTCTACCAAAAATTTGAAACTCGAGAAAAAAAAATACAAAAGGCCAGGAGATAGATGTCTTTGCTGGCCCTCTTCCTACATCATTGCTTGATATGATATGGTTAAATCTCATATTGTATTTAAAATTTTAATATACTTAATAATGTTTTCTTTTATATATATAAATACATGAATTATTAAAATGAATATTGATTCATGTTTAAAAATTGTTGGTGTTTGAATTAAAGAGTTGAATTTTTTTTATAATTATTAATATTAATTATTAATATTTATTTAGATTTATTTTAGGAGTGCATTTCTATTAATTTTTAATTTTTATTTTTATTTTTTTGTTGACGTGACATATCATATTAATATTTTTTTACGTGACATCTTTTGGTGTATATCATTAATCACATCAACGTCATTAATAATCAAATTGGCCAATTAACAGTTTTTTTAACGAAAAAGCTTAACTGATGATTATTATTATTTCATTGAGGGTCAATAGGTTGAATTCTTTTAAAAGCTTAATTTTTTTAATTTTTTATTAAGGTTTTTTTTTTACGTTTAAACTTTTTTAATTTTTATTATTTCTTTCGTTTAGAAATTATAAATTAGAAATACACCATCTAATTTTTTTTAGAGAGTAAATTTGATATTTAAAATATTACAAAAGAAAGGAGTACAAGTAGGCGTATTCTAACAGTCGATTTAGTTAATACCCAGATTAAATTATCATTAACTGGATTAATTAAAATCATGAAAGCCTTAACTGTTAATCGAACCAAATTTTTTTTCAAAATCTTTTAACCAACCTAAATAATTTCAGCTAATTCAGGTAGTTGATTGAATTAATCAAAATTTTTAAATGTTTTTTTTTTGTTTAAATAAATTTGAAACATGAAAAAAAATATATTAATTTTTTTTGCTGTTAATTCAAAAAAGAAGGCAAAAACAGCAAGAAGAATAGAAGATGGTCTAGCGTCAAGTGACGTCCACCTAGACTTTCTTTTGGGTTTGATGATGAAAAAAAAATTAAGGCTTCTTTCTTTTAATTTTTTTACTTTTTTTTAGTTTAAAAATATATAAATCTATTGTGATGTTAAGCTGATTATAATAATTTGTATAAATCCAATTAATTTTAAGCCCATTCTTTAATTTTTATATTTTGGGTTTATATATATTCGGCATTTAATATTTTATTATTAATAATTTTAGTTAAACGGTTAATTTGGTTTAAAATATTTAATTAATTATCTGATTTCGAACCGAATTAACTGTTAACTAAAATTAAAAAAAAAACTCTTAACTAGTTTCTAACTGAATTAAATACGGTAACAAATTAAATTAGATACTGTAAATGACCGATTAATCAAAATAATTTAATTTAATCGGTTAAATTAAATTATGCACGCCCTAAGTACAAGGACCCTGAGACATAGGAAAAAAAGCTTAAAAAATATACACATAAAAGAAAATGGCATCAACGCTTGGTTGAAAGTTAAGCTATACTGGGAAAAATGGCACACTAAGGAATAACGTAGAAAAAACATGAAATAAATATAAACCATATCAGCAACTAGAACAGATCTCAAGTCTAAAGCTTAGAAATTACTACATGGGTATTGTTGAAACGTTGCTTGGTTAGAGGGACCTAACAAGCTACACACAAGAAATCTTATCCATTAGTCACCTACCATCTAAAATTCTGAGGACTAATCCTAAAGAAAATCCTAAAAATTAAGACTTGGTGTGGTTACCAAGTTCAGAATATTTTTCTGTTTTCATTTTAACCAATGGCCGAGCCTGCCAAAAAGAGACCGTGTAGTACCTAAGACTGAAGAATGATGCCTGTGCTACACAGTAAAGTTTGACGAATTTCAGTGAACATGGGATTTTTGTTTACTCTTTTTATTGTGCTTCATATCATATATTTTGAAGTATTACTATATTATTTAACCTAGAAATAGTGTATTAAAATAGCTTTATTTGGTTGGTCGTGAGATTCAATTAACGAAGTTCAGTTCCCACCTCATCCATCAACACTCAACTACAATGTTCAATCCAATTGAAGTATTATGAATGAGGTTCCAAAGGATGTTTCAGGTTATTGGGAAGGGTTGGTTCATCAACTTTCAAAGCCAATTAATAAATGTCTTCTAATTAATTTGGGCATGTTATATTACCTCCTATTTATCTCAAATAGTGGGAATTCTTTTGGGTACCTAAAACGATTAGGGCTTTGATAAAATAACAATTTTCCATCTTCTAAGCAGAGAATGCACGATAAGATTAAAAAAATGTTGCGCTTTCAGTTGATTGCATGCAGGTAACGAGGTTTAGTGCAACAAGTTACTGGGCACTGTTGTTTCAAAAGGAGGATTCGATGGTGGTCGAGTGAGATTGAAATGGTTGAAGACCATATGCTCGTCACTCATGCCCCACGGGTTCAATGCTTCATCCACTTAGCATCCACTCATTTCCTTTACAAAAATTAAATGTTCTACCTTCTACTTTAATTTTGTCAGATTTGGTTTTCCAAACATTAAAAATTTAATCCAAATGCTAACGTTGCCAAATCTTATTCTTGACCTATCAATTCATAATTTGAAAATTTATATTTAAGGAATTAACAAATTTCAATCTTTGGGTTGATTATGTGATAGTATCAAATTAAAGATAAAGTAAAATTTTTATTGTTAAAATATGCCCTAAATCTCAATTTGAAATTTAGTCCCTCTATTTTTTAGATTTAAAATTTTTGATCTAGTTGTTACCACCAATGAAATTCTTTTCTTAAATTCTCTTGTACGATATTTTGAAATTAGAAAAAAAAACACTTTATAATCATGCAAAAATAAAAATCATATTAATTATTTACACTAATTAATGACATTATAAAAGTATAGAGATCAAATTATATCAAATTAATTATAGTGATTAAAGTTCAAGTTTTAACATAATTTAGGGGCCAAATTTAAAAGTTGATCATCGCATTGTAATATCACTCTTAAAGCATTAAAATTACATGTAACTATGTCATATTTTAATTAAAAAAGTTAACTATATTAAATATTAGAACTAATTAATAATATTATAAAAATATAACAAATCAGATTAAAAATTAAATATCAATTTAATATTTTTTTTAAATGTAAAAGAAAAAAGTGCTTTAGGCATGTCAGCAAAGAAAGGTCCGTTGACCTTCCTTTTATATATAGTTAGTAATATGGTTTCCACCCACACCTCACCTTAAGTTAAATATTAAATTTTTTGACTAAATTATAGAGTAAAATTTTACATATTGTAATATACTCTTAAGTTTTTTCTACTATTCATATAATTGGAATTAAATTTTCATACTTTTAGGAATTTAATCCGTTTACTTTTCAAGTTTAAAATTATAAGTCTATTTGTTAATACTGTTAAAATTATTTTATTAAATTTATTAGTGTATTTAAAAATTTAAAAAAAAAAACTTAATATCCATGTAACAAAATGACATTGTAATGAACCTAAATTTGATAAAAAAAAATTAACAATAATAACAATTCTTCAAATTTCACATCAATAACTGATGATATCATAAAAATTGAGATACCAAATAATTTCAAGTTTAATACTCAAATTTTAGCGAAATATAAAGATGAAAACTAAAGTTTAACCATTCTTATATAATTTCAAAAAAGCAAGGAGATTAAAATTAAAATTTAACAATTATATCATCATCTAAAAAAAGTATAGATATAATAATTTAACAAAAATAAATGACTAAATTCTAACCAATAGAAATAGAGTGACTAACTTTTGAAGTAGAGAAGAGATAAAATGAAGTAACTTTTCAAATTTCATGAATATTAGTTACTGAAAGCTGTAATTATGATTTAACCTAGCTGACATGTTTTAGTTGAGGAGTCAGCAGCTTTGCAATTAAGAAGATATCAGATGGCTTGCAGAATGTTTCCACTCTTTTTAAACCATATAGGAGGATGTTAGACCACCATGAACCCTGTAATTACCATCGGTCTTTCGCCATATAAACTGGAATGGCCCGAGATATAGGAACAATTCTTTGAATGCCAATTTAAAGAAGAAAAAAATCATCTTATTTATATATATATAGATAGATGTATTTGCACCACAAAATGCTAAAATCTAAAAGGATTGATCTTGGCTTTGAAAGGAAGGATTTCTGGTTTTCAAGGATACCATTCACACAGTTTTTTCTTCGCTCTCTGCTAATATCCTCTTGCATGCCTCATAACACATGAAAGAAATCCCAGCTGCAGGGACCAATTTCATGCAGCTTGGTCCCAACCCTCTATAAAGCCCTGCCATCCCCTCTTTCTCAACTATGCTTGTCAATGCTTGAATCATGTTGTGGCATTGTCTTCCATTAATAGCACCAGCCTGCATCTGCTTCCGAGCCACCTCGAGAGGGTAAGTTGCCGTGCTCGAGATCGCACCGGCTGCTGATCCTATTAGAAGAGTCATAACATTCCCAATTTCCTCTTTCTTAAAAGCTTTTTTATAAGCATTTCTTAGTGTATCATAAGCAAAATAATTAGAGGCAGCATAAGGAACAACTCCCATCACACTTGGAGTGAGGCCTTTGTATAGTCCTCCCGGTCCTTCGGCCTGTACAATTTTCGCAACCGCGTCGAATAGATTCTTGTAATCTTCCTGCAATCAAAGCAAAGCTATAACAGGTCAAGATAGATGCTTCAATGAAGAATTAGTTCATTAGTTTTTCACCAAAATTCATGCTTACATTGACAGTTAAACGAGTTTTGAGCAACTCGAGAGGGTACGTCAACAATGTCGAGCTAACTCCGGCAACAGCACCGGCAATGAATGAGGCTGGCAGAGGGGGTTTGGGATGTTCCCCATGTTCAGGCGTCAACTGTTTCTTGACTGTCTCGTATGCAAATAACTGTCCAATGGAATATGAAACAAGATAGAAATTGATGATGAACATAGAAAGCTACTAATCCTTCAAAGACTAAAATGCACACACACACACACACACAAAAAGATCAGTGAATGAAGGATAACTGGCATCCTAAGGCATGGTGTACAATTAACAAAAGTGTAAGGACAATAAATGAAGTGCCTAACTACATACCTCGATAGCCTTGCTTGGAGCCACTCGAATGACATTTACTAAATTGCCTCTAAACAAGCCTTTCCATCCCTCACTCATGGTGATGTTATCAAACACTTCAGCCATGGAATTCCCACAACTCCCCACCATCAAATGCGTTTTAATGGTCTCCAATGGAGCCACAGCAGTCCTTGATACCGCACCTGCGACTGCCCCACTCATCAACTTCCTTAATGACGTATTCCCAATCTTAATTCTAAACTTAAATCCACTCTTCTTCTTCTTCGTCTTCTTCTCCACTAACCTCTCAGCAATCTCAAGTTCATCATCCAAAACCAGATACCCGGGCTCAGAGATTGAAACAAGACTGGCAAAATGGAACTTTGCAGTACTCTGGAGTGGAATTTGAGGGTTTGGTGAGATGGCAAAACACATTCCAGCTTGATTAACACTAGCAAAAAACCCATTTGCTTTCAAACTAACTCTCTTAAGAGAAAAAGAACATTCAACAATCTTGACACCCGAATCACTAAAAAACACATCTTTGTTGCCATGTTGAAGAAGTGGGAAACTTTTTTCAGCCATTTTATCCTTCTAAAACACTTGAATATGAAATGGGTTTTCTGCAACTGGAAATGGATGTTGGATAAAATTGGTTAAAAAGACAAAATAAAGAAAATTCAGAGGAATACAAGAAAGAATAGATGCATGAAGAAAGGGTAATTGAGATTCTCTCCTCTCAGTCTCTCCAAAGCCAAGAGATGGGCCAAAGAGAGAGAGAGAGGAGAAGAAAGAGTTGTGCAATGGCGCTGATGAATGAAAGAGTAGAGGGTTGAGGGTCGGCCTAACATTTGCTGTGAAAAGGTGGGGTTCCTTTGCTGCAAGTGGAAACATCCTTCACAATTTCTTTCTCTTTTTTGGGTTAATTGAACGGTCAGAATTTCAGAACAGCTGTGCTACGTCAATTTTATTAAGAAAGGAAATATCTTACTCTCAAACTATTATTATACACCAAATAAATTGATTCAAAGGAAAGAATTTAAATGAAACTTGAGTTGGAGGGTATCATCACTGTCTCCTGTACGAGAAAAAAAATTAGTGTGAAGAGTAGGAATGAATCTAGGGCGGTGGGCGGTGGCCCTTGGATTTTTTATTTTCTTATTGGCTCTTTACTTTTCTTGTCTTTATCGAGCCTGCATTTTTCTTAATTCCTAAACTCCAAATATTAATATCAAGTTGAAGTTTACCAAAACTCAAGGGCGAAATGAAAAAAATAATAATTTAGGGTTAAAAATTAAATTATAACTTTTACAATAGTAAAAATATAATTTCATAATTTTAATAGCTTATATCTTTATAATTTTTAAAAGATTAAATCAAATTTTTATTATTTTTAAGGGGCCAAAGTATAATTTTACATTTATTAATTTAAAATTTTAAAAATTTTATCTTATTATAAAATTTATTTTAGTCTCTCTCCTATTAAAAGGAATATTTTAGTTTTTACATTTTTGAAAAGTTGACATTTTAATGTCAAATTTGTTATCAATGGAATGACATAAGTTAATAGTGGCTTACGTGACATTAAATCAAATATTAAATTAAATTAATAGGTTAAAAGAGCAATTTTGAGGAATGGATAGATGTAAGAAATTGATTTTACTTTTACCTCAAATTATTTTTTACACAATTGTTGTGTTTAAATTATTTGTAGTTTGGTCCATATTATCTATCATTAAGCTACATTATTCCATTTATTTTCAAGATTAATAAGCCTTTTAATTTGATTTAATGTTACGTCAATAACTTTAAGTGATGCTACTCCATTAACAACAAAGTTAACACGTGGAGATTAAAATGTTATCTTTTCAAACGTATAATGATTAAAATATTTTTTTTAATAATAGAAAGACTCATTGTAAACTTTACCCATTATATCAAATATGGTTGTAAATTGAGATATCGAAATTAAATGTTATGGTCGAATAATTATATTTCATTTTCAAAATAAAAATATAAGGTCTAATTATTTTATTGGGTTGATTTTATTTTATTTTTTTTTATTTCTTTTCCCCTGAGTCAAAGATACAAATTCATCAAATCTATGGTCAATGGTTTAGCCCCTTTGATCTCTTTTTCAATCCAATGACAATTTAAAAATAGAAAAGAAAATATATTAATTAAGAATTTATAATCTACCACTTTCCTTAAATATTTATAATCTATCACTTAAATTTAGCGTTAATTATAAATTTTGCTTATTTAATTATTGTGAAAATTTATTACATGATTTATCAAATAATTTTTTAAATTGAGTCAAAGTCTGCATCAACAAGAAGAGAGAATGCATATATGGGATCCACCTACAACGCCTTGTGGTATGTGGTAGCTTAGACACTCTATTTTATATCTTTCATGTCGTATTTATTAATTAATTTAGTTTAGAGACATTTTTAGTTATGAAAAATAATTGAATGAGTATTTTCTTTTAAAATAAAATAGAGGATGATTTTATATCGATTTATTTAGTGGCATATAGCAAGAAGGATATAGCTCAATAGCTTTCAAAAAGCTCTTCAGTTTAGTGCAAAATTGTAGGATATCCAACTTTAAGAAATAGCATTATATTTTAAGTTTATGTTTATTTGTAAATAAATTATGTTGACATTTAAGAAATATTCAATTATTTATTATTAATATTAGATTATAAATCCGTCCCATATTTGGAGAAATTTATTTTCATTTATTAAAGGGTTATTTAATTAATGTCAATATAGTTACGAAACATCGAATGTCTTAGAAAAAGTACATACAATTACTTTTTAATAAATGATATGTGAAATATTAAGAAACACATACCAAGTCAATAATGGTAAATGATTAATATATCAATTTTTTTTTTTAAGAAATAGTAATTTCTTTCATTCGAAATAGGAATACAACATAATATCAAATTTTAATCCACATTTAACCATTAAAGCTTAATTATAACATTGAAAAATAATTTGTAAGCAGTGGTTTGTTAAAGGCTTAATTCAAATTATTGAGTAAAAAAACATTAAAAACTAATATAAAAATATGTTATAAATACGTCTAATTATAAGTCTCTTATCTTTTTAAATGTGAATTAGTTTTTTAATTCGAAGATGAGATTAAAAAAATTTATAAAAATCAAGATTTGGATATGGTAAATATTATACAATAAAAATAATTTCCTTTGGTTCTGTCTTACGATTTCTTCTACCGAATATAGTTTATTGAGAAACATTTTATTTATTTATTTTGTTCTCATACATCACACCTATCGTTTTCACTCTATTTTTTTGACAGCTTATTTCGTTTTCATTGTGTTGAAAACTAGAGTATTAACACCCAATGGTTTATATATTGAGGGAAGTGAGTGGCTAATTTGTGTATATTCTACTTAGATTCTGACGAAAAGAGATGCTGCATTTGTTGCCACAAGATTCAGATAAAATTTTATATCTTGCTGACTGAGGGGACCTCTACATCTCTCAAATTTTAGAGCCATATCTTAATACCTGGACTCTCTCGCCATTAAATGCATTCGCCGCACCACCATCCGATGGTTACACAGCGTGGAACCGTGTTAGCTGTGGATGGTTGGGCAGAGTTAGCATCTCAAAGATCAGTCTTGTCTCTAATGGTGAAGATAAAGGTGTTTGTAGATGTGGTTTGGCTACCAGCTGCCCCAAGCCTCATTCACAAAGTGAGTGAATAAAAAATTATGACATTTATAAATATATATACACATAAATCAAATGAGTTTAAATTGTTAATTTGAATTTTAAAGAATAAGGTCAATTAGAACAAAGGTGTAAAAGCTAATGGCTTTTTTGCCATTATGCCTAAAAATTAAATTCAGGGGCTAAATAACAAATTAAGCCTAATAATAATAATAATAATAATGTGAATGGGCCATCTTACGGCATGTATGGTCTTAAGTATGATTGGTGAATTAGATCTTTGTAGAAACCTTGGTAAAAAAGTATATTAGCAGTAATGAAGGGAGTTTGATTCTAGTTTTAGAGGTTGTTTACTTGAATACGACGGGAGTCAACTCAATAATCAGATAAATATGGAGCAGTATAAGGCTTTGGTTTTGTGGGGGTACAGAATAATTATCCTATTGGTAATGATAAAACAGAAGGAGCCGAAACAAAACAACTATGCTCCAAACCCATTTTTCAAACCAACCCTTTCGTTTTCTATCTAAACCTCCTTGAACAAATATAAGCAGATCAAATAATGTAATAACTTAAACCTGTCTCAACAAATAGAACCTTTGGTACAAATAACTCTCTTGTTAACAAAATTGATATCCCAAATCTCTACAAGCTTACCAGAATGTTAGAACCTAATAATTTTATTAGGCCTTGCCTTTCTTTGAAGATCCTGGTCCTTTCTTTGCACCCTTCTTATGAAGTTGCTTTTTGGGTTTCAACTTGTTTGAGGTTGATGATGACCTCCCTTCTTGATTCTTTCTATTTCTAGCTTTCTTCTCTTTTTTCACATTATACATTGTAACAGCCTGATTTCAGAAGAAAAAAAAAAAAACCCAAAATAATAAGGCTCAGATTATCAACAAATTGAGTTTACAACCAAATTGACCAAAATACATGGCTCAAACCTACCTTGTCAACGTTGAGTATCTCATGTGAATGCTTAGAGATTAGCTTGTTTAGAACATTCTCAGTTTGCTCCTTCTCCCTTGAGCCTATCCCTGACCCTTCAACAACTGGTAAGAACTGAACAAAAGAAGAGGAAAATATTAGAGCATGATCATGTAGTTTATGAGAAATATTTACATTGAAACACAGGTCAAGAGGCCCAAGAGTTCAAACCTTGCGATGCTTTCCTTGCTTTTTAGCAGGCTTTTCTCCTGGCAATTTCCTATCGAATTTCCCACCACTGGCTGTAGATGTAGCAGCCATCCCAGCTACATTCCCCAATTCATCTTTGGTCACTTTCTTAGGTGGAGCTTGGGTTCCTGTTATGGGCAAAGCCGTAGCAGCAAGCTGAACATGGCTGCAGCAAACCATTTAAAGTAAAATCAACTTAACAAAAACATAACACATAGCCAAATTCTTAAACCAGAAATAGTGATATAAAATGATAGCAAGGAGTCTGGCAACAATTGGAAGACTCAACCAAAGATCTATTTTATTTAATGCAAGCTTATTAAAGTGTCCAAACTTCCTCATGAAGAACTAGGAAGTTTGGATGAAAATGATGCTTTTAGAAAAGAGATCGAAGTTTAATTCCAGCAACCATAAGCATGATCTGTAAAATCATAGGCTAACCTTTAAACTGCTAAAATGACATAAATATTAGGGTACAAGGGAATGCCATCAAAGAATGGGAATTGCAGGCTGGAATAGGACTAATAGCATTGCGTGAATAAGATAAGAAGAGGGTTATTTGTACCAATATGTGTCGAAAATGATTAAGATATTGACCAAAAAAAGGATAAAAAAATCTCTACTTCTAGAAAATAGCAATGTCAATTTCTACATATATTCAAAGAATGGGTAAAACCTTGGCAAAGCACCAAGTTTTGCAGCTTGTTTCAAGTTCTGGAGGCGATTCTTCTCTTGCTTCTCAACCCGTTTCTTTTTATCATCTTGTCTTTTAGCAAAAGGATCCTCTCCTGGCTCTGGAAAAAACAACAATCATGGTCAACAAAATCAAACATTTCCAATATGTTCTATTAGATGCTTGTAAACTTATGAAGTAAAGGTCTATCTATCACTTGATGTGTAATATATTTATTTCCAGCAAAAGCATTTATGTTGTGTTTGTAGTAATTAAAAAGTCAAATATATATAACATTAGTGCATCTTCTATAAGGAAAAAAGTCCATTCAATACTCACCATCAGTCATCTTGGCCTCAATGATGGGTATGTCTTTATCATCATTGACACGATCATAACCAAAGCGACGTTTCCATGTACCAGTCTGTTCATCCCATACAACTTTGTCCTTTTTACGTTTCTTTATACCTACAAGATATTCCAAAAGGAAAAGGCAAAAGCAGGTAATCTTCAGACAATGGAAAATGAGATTGCACTCTAAAAGAACCATGTAAGTATAATAGGTGAAACGGATTACCTTTCTTTTTAGCAAACTCCTCCCATTTTGTAGGAGGTTTAGGCTTTGGAAGCTGAAAAGACAAGCAAATAAAGCATTTCAGTTCTCATGGCAGCTTATCAACTAGACTTTCGAGAGCGCCAATATGCTTGGCAGTACTAGTATAAAAAGAATTAAGAAACACAACCACATAAAGCATTGCTTATATACACTAATATAAAATCCAACTTTCAAGAAAATTAAGTAAAAGGTCAGGCTTACATGCTTCTCCCTTGGAAGTTTTGTAGTTGGAGGAGGCAGCTTAACAAGGGGCCCATCTACATCTTCGGTTGAAGGTAAGTTAAACAGACTATCAGCAACCGCTTGAACTAACTTGGTGCCCTCTTGTAAACATTCCTTAACTAGTTCATCCCTAAACATATAGAGCGGCAATCAATAGATCAATAAAGGAACAAAATTCGACATCTTTTACAGATCAAATAAGCAAAATAAAAATCTGCAGTTCATGCTTTGAAGAAAAAAAACTACCTTAACCAAGTTTGAAGGAAATAAGTAACATAGTGCATGGCTATTCAAATTAGTTTAGAGCTCCAAATCACCTTTGCCCCCAAGAAATTTCTCATGATTCCAATATAAAAAAATACCCCAAAGAGAAAGACGAAAAACATACATATAACAGATCATCTAAAAAATCAAACTGAGGCAAACTACTACAAAAACAATAATTATTATGAAGGAACAAAAGGGGCAAACCTGGAAGTGGGGAGGGAAGAAAAGTTGTGAAAAGGGTTAAAAGCGAGGAGATTTCCCACATCAAGTTGAAAAGAGTTCTGGTTCTCCGTCTCCATCTTCAGCTGGCGATGGTATGTACTGCTTGCTGCTAAGCTAGGCTATTAGTTCGGCTTCTTAAAACCTAATAACGAGAGGGCAAAGCCAGGCGAGGACTGCGCCCATTTACGTCTCTAAACAACAGTGTGTACTACTCCGTTATTTCTTTCAAAAATAGAACACCTAAATCTCTGGCCCAAAATATTTTCAATGTATTTTGGGCCTAAATTTCAATTGGGAGCCAGCTCGTTGGAAACTTAACCTTCAAATACGTAATGCATGTTATGGAATAGATTTATTACAATTATTATTTATTTCTAAAATTTTAATTTAAGAAAATGAAATGTTAAATTTAAAGTGTATTTACAAATAATATTAAAATTTATATTTTTTTTGAGATAAAAATATCAAACTTATATTATATTATATTAAATCTGTTATGAATATTCTATTATCAAGTGGATTTCTCTCAAGATTAAGATAATGTTTAATGTACTTTAAGTTCTATTTCATTTATGTTTTTTATGTCTATAAATATAGACTTAAAATCTCTTTACTCTCCCATTCTCTTTCTACTTTATTCTCTCTCTTTTATTTTATAATAAAATCTTAATTCTTTGATATATTTATTACAAAATTAATCTAAAATAATATTTTAAGTTTATTTAAAAGCTAAGATTTTGTGTATTTCAAATTTCAATTTCATTTGGAATAAAAATTAATTCTTTTTAAAGAAATCGATTTTCAAAATTTGTTTGGAGAGATTATTAAAGTTACCATTATCTGATTAATGTTGACTAAATCAAATAAGTCGATCAGATCGGAAATTAATTAAAATATCAATTTAATAAAAAATATAAAATTGGTGAACCCGCAAACCCAATCACATTGGGCTAAAAAATAGTTGAATAAGTTTTATAATATTTTCTTTACAGTTTTATATCTTTTGAAATTTAAATAGCACAAATTTAAATTCTATTATCCTCTCCCTTCCTCTGCTTTCTTCAATATTATAATGATAAAAAAAAAAAAGCAATCGAAGTTTTTTTTTATAGAAATTACTAATAAAATGACAATTTAAAAAAAAATTAAATGTTATATATTAGATATGATTTCTTTTTGCTATTTATAAAATTTTTACTTAAGTTCATGTTATAAGTTAATATAAATTTTTAGTATAATTTTTTTACCTGAATTTTTAATATATTTGATATAATATTATTTTATATTAATTATAAGATTCTTAATTGAGTTAATGTCATGAATTAATTAATATGAAAATAGATAAAAAAAATATAATTTATTAAAATAACAAATTCTATTTTATAAGAATATTTATACAATTTAGTAATTTATACTTTTTAAAAATTAAAACAACTTTAAAAAGAATTCTTAAAATAAATCAAACATTAAGTTATAGACTTAAAAGATTATTACTTGAGTTGATTTTTCTATAGTATTATTTAAACCTTTAATTGTTCACGAGTTAATTGAGTTTCAATTTAATTGAGAAAAGTTAATACTTCATTTATATTAAATGACTACTATTATTTTTTTGACGATATTTTCATTTTTTTTCATATTTTTATATAATATTTAAATAAAAAATTAAAATTAACATATCAAAGGATCAAACACATGTTTAATGAATTTATAAACGAGTTTTTTTACCAATACACTAGTAATTATTTTTAAGTAAATTAAAAAATATATTAAATATTTTCTCTCACCCATATTGATTAAGGGTGGGTTTGGGACGGCGGTGCGGTGTGTTTAGTTTACTTTTTGTCTCACGCTATAATATCGCTACAGTATCTAATTTCACCGCCACCACTGTTTTTACACTAACTGTAAGTAAACGCACCGTCCATCTAAACTCATCCTAAGTTGGTATCACAAGTGAATTCCATGACAATATATTTGAATTTTTAATATTAAATTTCCTTTCATCGAGATAATAACCTTTTAGCATGCCATATATCACTTACTATAGTAATACATAATATATTAATTATTATAATATATTATTATATTGACTGAAATATGCTCTAAGTTCTTATATTTTTCTGCATTTGAAAGTTTGCCTTCTTACTATATTATATGGTATATAATATATTAATAGTTTATATATATGCATCAATAGTTAAACATTATAATATCATGTAATACTATATCTTTTATTATAATCTATATCATAATAGTTATATATATTAATATTTTTAAAATATATTATATTATATTTATTATATGTATTAGTAATATACTAATTTAGTATATTAATTTAAGATCAATTTAGGTAATTGATTTTAGTAATAGTTATATAATATATTATATTATTAATATTAAAATTTAATTTTATAGCTTTTAATAATTATTAGTTTTATATATTTATTATACATATATAATTATAGTATTAAAAATATTTTATATTAAATTAATGTTTTTAAATATTTATTGCAGTTTATAATTAAACATAAAAAAATCATTATTAATTACTTTTCCTATTAATAAAATTTTAAAATAAATATGCAATGTTTATGAATATATTTTCAAAAATAAAAAAATTATATATATTTTTTATTTTAAGTAAATTATAAAATTATATTAATTATTAATGTCAATTACTGTTGTTCTGTTATAAATTTGAATTTTTTCAAGCATTGGGTTAGATTTATCTTGGGCTCAGGCCGAATTAGTCTTAGTCTCAAATCTATTATGGGCTCAAGTTCTGTTGAACTAAAATTTTCTTAAACTTGAGTTTTCTTAGGCTCAGATTTTCTCAAGCTCGAATATGTTTTCCAGTTTTATAATTTAGATACCATTTGTGGTTTAAACCATTATTATATGACTTATCAAAGCCGCCCTTAATGCAAATATAAATCATTTTCCTTGCCTGTGAGCAGTATACGAGCAAACCTTACCGAGAAAGAAAAAGAACTTACTGAAAATTCATGAAAGCAGTACCACACCACTAACATGTAATGAAGACGGAAACAATCTGCTTGAAAAAGAAGGTACATGAATTAAAGCATCTGAGCATATTCCAGTTTTTTAACAACTCATCGACCTTATTAATTCGAAACTTTCAAGAATAACTATTGGAAGTAGCTAAAGACAAGTTTTCCATGCCAGAGAAGCAATGGTTCACCTAATTTCCAATGTGTGATCAGAGTCACAGAGGACGCGGGAAAGTACCATTCTCCCTCTGTTCATTCCACTTCTCAATCTGGCATCAATTTCAGCAACATCCAGGATATTAAAATGGGAAACACGAGTTTAATAAAATGGCTTAAGTTATCTATACTCTACTTCCTTTACAAGTAACTCTTGATATAAGCCCTGTACTTATTAAAGAAGAATCACAATAATTTACAAAACTGTTCCTAAACCAATAACATGTTCAAGTAGACACTTCATTTATATTTGTAATAAACATCATCAGCCAAATCAATGATAATTCTATCAATATGACGTATAGAACAGCTTGTAGTATACTAACATGCTACATCACTTCTGATAGTGAGAAAGAAAAAGAGCAGAAGCATAATAAAGGGCACACCTGGTGAGCAATAAAAGCACCTATAATTTACTTATGCCCTTACTGTCAGAGTTTCAAGTTATTTCCTTAAGAATAACATATTTCTATACGAATCATTTGGTATCTGAAAGTACAGGATATGTAACAAGCTTCATCAACAAAGACATGACGTATACAAGGCATATTTGCCTGTGAACGACAGAGCTTTGTACTACAAGCTAGGAGAATAAAAAGCACATGATATAAAGTTTATATACAGTTCCATTGCAACAAGGCAAACTCTGGTTTACTTATGACGATAAGAAAAACTAGGTATACTCACCCATTCACCAGGACAAAGAGAACGGTAGTATTAGGCAAATTCTTCGCATTGATGACTCTTCACCCTTTGCAGCCAAGCACCTGTAATTGATTCTAAGATTATTAAAAGAAAGAAGGGGGGGAGGGAACTTTGATAGTTTCCTAACAAGCAGTGTAACTGTGAAACTCAATGTAGCGGCCGAAACAATGTCTAGTTTGATTTGTTGTAGGGAAACGAAAGTCAGCTGGGGCTGTTTTCAGTTCAATCTGGGACAATATACAAGGAAAAAATGGTGTGGAAGAAATGTCAGAGTTCAAAGTGAAACTTCCAATTATGACAGCGCAAAATCATTGTCAAAGCAAAAGAGAAATTTGAAACCCTTTGCAGGGTTATAGATTAATCTTTGAAGGAAATTATACGGTAGAATAAGTATAGAGAGACATAACATTAGAAGCCAACTGGCATGAATATGTATAAAGAATTAGTCACAGCCAACAGGCTTCCAAGAGAAACATACAATAAAAGATAATTGAAGCTCCAAAATCCCACAAAAGGGTATCTGAAAACTCTCACTGCAGAATCGAAGTGTCATCTAATTCCCCACCAAACCATCAATTAATGTTCACAGACAAGGTCCATAATACCAGAACAGCCCCTAAAAGGAAAGCTGTCCAACATCACAAATTCCTTAAATCATAGATAAACCAAGAAATACATAAAAGTATCTGTATTAAGTCATTAAAAGAGAACAAACTAGTATTTGATTTTCCGGCTATACATTCCAACATAGAAAAAAGAAGGGTATAAACTAAAATTATAAACACCTTATGCTGGAAATTGACTTTCTGCTTGTAAATATCTAATTTCCTTTTAGATAATACTTTCAGTGGTATAAATCCACTACAGTAATCCAGTGTTCTTTGACTAATTCAGGAATGCCATAAAGCTTACTACAGTTAAGACTTTTGAGGTCATCATATGCTGCCCTAATTATAAGTAAGAATTGGATATCACCCGTGTCTACATTTCTTACATTTGCAGCAGTCTTTATCCAAATTAAGTTTCTATAAATTTTTATAATTAAAATAACAGACTAGACCTGTGAATGGATGCTAATTAGGAAAATGAAAAAAATCATGGATATTATGATGCCATTAGTGCCAGACACCTTTAATTTATGTGACATACGCATTAAAAATGCCTTCTTCTTTTTTTTATAAATTTTTGCCTACAGCAATGAACTTTCACATTCTTCTAAAATTCATAGTATTTCAATTCTTGTTCAGGCATTGGGAAGGAATGAGAACATCCACAATCAATGAGCAAAGAAGAAAAACCAGGTTCCGAATCTTTGATGGGCTACTTAAAAGTAGGCGTAACTCAAGCGAGGATAAATGGCACTAACACTAAAATTAAACAAATATAATACTATCTAAGTAAAATCTAAAATCTAATTACTAAAACCCAATATTAAACTTAGTAATTCACTTAAAAAGAGCCTAAAACTAAGAGTGAATTTAACTCTAAAACATATATTAATTAAACACCTATCAATTTCGTTCCAACTGTCATTGTAATGTAATGTTATAATGTTTTTGTTCTAATATATGACAATGCACCATTGTTTGTCATATTTTTGTTCCGTTTTAATGCACACTACCATTTTAGTGTAATGTCTGCCAATAATTGTTTCAAAATGGTATGAACTTTGAACCAAAAGAAAAAAGAAGTTATAAACAACAATTAAATAGAAAGCCGACAAAATTAATTGAAGTTGGTTCGATTCGGTTAATTATTTTAACAAAAAAAGCTCAATTCAACTAACGGTTTAGTTAATTATAGTTCAATTAACAATGGATCAAACTAACTATTTCAACACCCCTTAGATTAAATGTTTGAGAATATAAAACAAAATACTTAGAATTATTAAATATTATATCCAGAAATCATATTTACAGGCGCAAAAGTTGGGGACTAATATGCCATTCATCTTGTAATTGCTTCAAACGCAAGGAAGACCTAGTTCTTTCACCTTTCTCTATTCTAAAAGCATACATAGTTTCAATTGAACAGTTTAGCGTGCAAAGGATACTAAGTTGCTAATTTGAGGGTAAAATATGGAATGCCCATATTGTAATCTGTGGTGCTTTATTAACTGCTGATATCTTTAACAGCATAAAGCTAACAATCCAGGGTCAAGGTGAGGCTTTCAAGGCAGCTTCTCCTAGTTTACCTCTGAGCAAGTGATGGATCATAGGGTGCTCCCCAAACTGAGCTAGGGACAGTTTGACTACCGGTTGCAGCAATAGCAGCTGGAACATTGGTACTATTACCATAAGGGATTAGGCCCTCTACTGGCCCAAGACCCGTCTGCATTACAGGCCGACTGTAGCCATCAAAATAGGTGGTGCCACCTTGAAAAGGTGGTGCATACGAAGGATCAGGATTCATGTAGCCACCAGCATATGGTACCATTCCTATTTGTGTTAAAGAACAAAACATCAGTGCAAGTGTTAGCAGAGGGAAAAGGTGGGAGAAAAAGTAAAGAAGCAACCAGATTGTGTGCCAAGTACCATTTATATAGGAAAAGAAAGTTACCATTCATTTTCTTCTCAGCACTTAAGACTTCAGCGCGTAGCTTTTCAACTTCTTTTGCCATCCGGATTAGATTCTTCTCCATAGCTTGCATTTGCTCCACCTGCTCTATGTTTGACTCTTTTTCATGCTGAAATGTAACGCTACATTTAAACAAATTCAAAAAATAATCAGAGCCCTACTTCTTAGCAACTATATGGTGGTGGAAAGCACCACAAATGAAGTATGAAACAAAGAGATCTTGAAGCAAGCAACATGATTATTTTGCTTGCTTGAACATTTGCGTAATTTATGACTCTGGGCTCATAGAATAATTTTTTGATAATCAATATATAAATCTGGTGCGATCAAGGCTTATTACAACCATTTCCATCTATTGATTACTTAAAACAGCATGCCACATTAAAGCTGGAGCATGGGGCAATAATAACAAACGGCATATTCAACATGGCAATTTTATTAAGAGTTACCAAGCAGTTTATAATTCAGATGAACAACAGAGCAAACAAATCATATTTAAAAGTTATGGAGCTCTTGCAAGAATTTGAATGACCAAATGCAGTTACCAAGTCCTGTGGTATTATTTCAGGACAAACACCATCATATTAATAACAAAACATTTTACTACAATAACAGTGAATATTGCAGCAAAATATTTTCAATATGATAACTTACTGAAGGGTTCCAGACACCAAGCAACAAAATGATTGTTTAACTCACCGTAATCTGTGGTGCTCTTTCCTCAAATCATCAAGTTCAGCATGCAACTCCGGCAGACACTTAACATCAGAACGAGTTTTTACCAACTCCGGCGAGGCCTGTTGAATTTGGGCAATTAACTCTTGTCTCACTTTGACTAAATTTTGTGCCTCAATGAGTGCCTGTTGCAACTCTTTTTTAACACTCTCACCAACCCGAATATCCGGTTCCATTTTTGCAATCTTTTCCTGCAGAACCCTGATCTGAATATCGCTCTCATTCTGGATGCTTCTAATGTGTTCCTTGAGTTTCTGTGCTTCATGACGAGCAGCCACAACATCCTCCCTCAAGGTGACATGACTAGCTGTCAATCTGTGATTGTCTCTAGCAAGTTGCTCAATTTCTGCAGCCTGAGAAGCAATCTTATTCTCTAAAAGCTCAGGTCGTAGAAGTGGCTCCAAAGCCCCACGAGCAGCAGAAGGACCTGAGCCAGCAAGTGAACCATGTCGTATCGCACTTGGAGCCTGGATGGAACGTCCCTCGTATGCTGATCGGATTTTTCTAGAATCCATCTGTCTGAGAATCCACTCAGACTAGGTCACATGTAAATGGTAATCTAGATAGTGAACACCTTAGGTATGGATACCTAACTGCTCTTCTTTTCTTTGGTAAAGAGAGAAAAAGGGCAAGGGTCAGTCACAGGAATGAAGGCCACGTATATGATAATGGAGTAAAGAGCTTACCCTTCTACAACCACATTATAGGAACAAAATTTTGAAAGACCAAGTACCCCCAAACTACAACCAAACTGTATAAAGAGAAGCCCTGATACAGGTCACAGGAGGAACAATGTCCTTCAAACTATACCCAATGGAAAAAAAGGAAAAAAAGAAAAAGAAAACTACAGCAAAATTGTATGATGTGCAGCGTAGAATCCTCTCTCAATTAGAAAATAATTGCCAAGAAACATACAAGCCTCCTTTTCTTTCTTTCTATTCTCTAACTTCTATTGGATGGATTTAACTCTATAATACATCTAGCAACAACAATATAATTCAACTCCATTTATCAGATTAATTCAAATACAGGACAATAACTATTTAGTTGTTTAGAAAATAGCATGATTCATCATTAAAACAGAAATGAACTATGATTCTCACAGTGAGGAGTCATCCACATGCATCATTACCTTCGTTACCCGGACTCGGCAATTTGGGGTGCAGTATCCGTGTCGACACGATCCGACACGGATTCCGACAGAGATCCGGCAAAAACCAGCGGACACGGCGGTGGGTGAGAACTAAGATGAGAAGAGAAGAGAAGAAAAAAACTGATTTGCAGAGACGAGAGAGGAGATGAACGACGGTAGGAGGAAGACGATAATAAGAAAGAGAAATGACTTTTCAAAAAAATGAACAAAAACAAATTAGGGTGTAATTTATAAATCAAAAACTAATTTAGGTGGTAAACCGTTAGGTTATGAATTTGTGGAAAGGGGGAAGAAAAAATGGGCTGCTTAATATCCCACGGATAACAATCAGTTTCTTGCCCGTTTTACACTTTTACTTGATTACTAGTTTTAACTTTACAATTTCCTTTTATAACTAATTTGATTTTGTAATAAACTTTTTAAACTAAATTTTATTAAATTATTATTATTTATTTAATTTTCCAAGATAATTGTTATACCGTTATTCAAACCTTACCTGTGGCACACTTAAAGAGCTTCAGGTGAGTACTTGAGGATGGCCCATTACCACCATCTGCCATGTCTTCTTTAGCTAATTCAACCCCCCCAAATCGACTTTTCACCACAAGCTACTCGTTAATAGAAGAGACACCCTTACTCCATCTAGCCACTCATTCGTTATGGTTAGGCCACCTGCTTTTTAGTGTGAGCACTCCTTTCGGGGACTATTGGGACCCATTTGGACATAACAACCTTATATTACTTGAGAAAATAATAGATAGGCCCCAATATGCACGTCCCTCACGTACTCCATGATAGTAATCACCTTTCCATGTCATGCAAGTAGCCAAGCAGATCTCGCTTATAAATACCCTCTTAAACGATGAGAAAATGATCTTCCCCTTTGAGCAATCCATGAATCCTTACCCTCACTACAAATCAACCTCTTTAACTCGCACAACCATCTTCTTGTCCTCTTGTCTTTCTCAGCTTTTCCCCTTCTTAGGTGAACCAGCCTCCATTCAGATCACCACAACTTCCTTATTGTCTTGCCCCTTATTTGTATTTAGTATCAATAATTGGTACGGTGAACGTGGACGACCTACAATGACTTTTTTCTCAGAATGATGCTCCTCTCAACTCGACAAACCCAGCCAACTCCATCTTTAACAGTCCGATTTTGGCTAAATCAGAATAGTGGTTTCGGAACCACAAATCTAATGTCAAAAAATTATTTTAATATTATTTTATGTGTTTACAGCATGATAACATGTATGTGTGAAAGTTTCGTAAAAAAAATTTACTGTTTGAATGCTTAATTCGGTAAAAAGGACTAAACGCGTAAAATGTAAAATGCATGTTCTATTAGTTAAATGTGTCAAATAGCTTTGGCTTTTAATTATGGTGGCCTTAAATGATAATTAGACCATTAAAATGGTGGGTGGACAATATTGGACATTAATATGATGGTTTTAAATGGTTTATAACAAGGTTAATAAAGTAATTTAGTATTAAATGATGAATTAAATTAAAGAAAAACAAGATATCATCTTGTTTTCTTCTTCACTTAGCCGAAAGTAGGAAATAAAATACCATTAAAAGGGTTTCAAAGGTTCGGCACATTCCTAGCTTGATTAAGGTACAATTTTAGCTCGGTTTTTTATGATTTTTATGTTTTTATAATCGTTGCAGCTCAATCTAGCTAGCCCGTACCTTTAATTTTGAAACCGTTAAAGATTTTGAGAGTTTCTATTTTGAATCTATGTGTTCTTTGATATTTAATGTTGAAATATGAAAGCTTGATGATAGATTTTCATGTTTTGTAAAGTGATTTTTGATGAAAATGCATAATATGGATTAAATTGTGAAATGTGCAAATTGTGTGGTTGAAATGTGAAATAAATAAAATTTTTGGGCTGTTAGGAACCTGTAAATAATTCAGTCAAGCTTGGGTTTATTGAAATTATGTGAATTTTGTGTTTTGTGAAATAATGACTAAATTGTTAAAAGTGTGAAAGTTTAGTTTAGGGGCTAATGTGTAAATAGGCCTAAATGTATGTTTTGGACTAAATTGAATGAATGGTTGATTAAATCAGTTAATTTTGAATTCATATAGATCAAGAAAGAACGAATTCAGATTTAGATCGGGGAAAAAGCAAGGTTATCGAGTAGTCGACCCTATTCGTCAATTCCAAATACGAGGTAAGTTCGTATGTGATTATTACATTATAAATGTATGTTGAAATGCTTTAATATTGCATAATTTGTTAAAACGGGATTATGGATAATGTATGATTTGTGAAAACGACTCTACAAATGCATTCGATGATAGAAACGAAAAGTGTGAAAGCCCGGTTGAACCTTAAGAATAGTTTTGAGTACTACTGAAATGTTAGTAAGTGATACGTTGAGTTGGCTTCAGGCCATGATATTAGCACTTCGGGTGCGTATTTTACCGGTTTGGCTTCGGGCCATGCATATCGGATGATTTGGCTTCGGGCTATGGTAATAGTTCTTTGATAAGTTACCTTAATTTGGCTATGGGTCATGGTATAGGTACTTATCGTACAAGACTCCTGAGTATCCGATTTCTATTCCAAATGGTTCAACAAGTGAACGAACGATGTGGTTGAGGAAGAGGTTAGTATGAAGCGATACAGGTATGTACAGAACCTATTCGAGTATTAAATAGTGAAAGTTCGATGAGATGGTATTTAATCATGTTTTGAGACATGAAAAAGGTTTGTAGTTAATGTGTATATGGTTTTGTCATGTGTAATTGGTTGATTTGCATTGATTTGATAAATTAAGTTATTCACATACGAGCTTACTAAGCTATGAAACTTACTTCGTGCTATTTTTCTATGTTTTATAATGAATCAAGGTTAGCTTAGATCCGGGAGTCGTCGGGAACCTCATCGCACTATCAAACATCTAAGTCAGTACTTTTGAGTTAAGTTTTGAGTATATGGCATGTATAGGGACTTTGATCATCATGGTATATGTGAAGCTTATGAAGTTAGCCATTTAAAATGGCTTGTAAATGTATATGTTTTGGTTTGTATATATAGCCATAAGTGATGGCTTATTTTGGTATGTTTTAGTATGAATGTGGTTATGGTTTTATAGTTGCTCAAATGGTTAATTGATTTATGGAGTATAAATGCTTGAGAAATGCCTTGATGAAATATGATTTTAGATGTTGTGTTGGTTATTTGTAGGGTAAGTTATGTATGTGTAAATTATGGTAAATGAGCCATATTGTTTGATATTGTTTTGGCATGTATTTGGCTAAATAAATGGTAGTGATTTGAGACTTGAAATAGATGAAATTATAATGATATGAATTGTGCATTTGGTTGATGATTTTGGCTGCCTAATTGAATGATGAAATGATACCATTTTTTATTTTATAGGTATACTTGGTTGAGTGGCAAAATGGATTGGCAAATAGCTTATTTTTGTCTACACGGGTAGAGACACGGGCGTGTGTTTCAGCCGTGTGTGACACACAGTCATGGTACACGGTCGTGTGTCCCCTGAAGCTCTCTTTAAAATCAAGTCAGTGAGTTACACGGCCTAGACACACGGGCGTTTGGTCGACCGTGTGGCCAAGTCAGTATACCCTCTAGTTTTCATACGGCCTGGCACACGGGCGTGTCCTTGGTCATGTGATACAAGTCAGTATGTATACTCTGTTTCCACACAGCCTGAGACACGGGCTTGTCTGGAGCCGTGTGAGGCACACGGCCCGTTCACACAGGCATGTGACCCCTGTATGGTTGAAATTTTTCTAAGCTTCTAAAATTTTCATATGCTATCAGTTTAGTCCCGAACCACTTCTAAAACATGTTTAGGGCCTCGTAGGCCCTTATAAGGGACAATGTGATTGTGTTGAATGATTTATGAGAATGAATGCTTTATGTTTGATAAATGTATGCTATATGTTGTGAATTGATCGGTAATACCTCGTAACCCTACTCCGGCGATGGATACGAGTTAGGGGTGTTACACCATCAACCCAGCAAGCTCCTTTACTCTGGTAGATCCTATCAACCTTGTAAACTTTAAGCTCCCTCTAACCCAAAACCTCACTAAGAATGCTCCATTGAATCAGTTATCGAACCACCTTTTCTATCGCTCTCTCGACCTTTTTCATCCTTTTGCGCAGTTCATGGAAACCCTCAACACTCCCTTGGCCTCCAACCTATCTACATCCGTCTCACCTACTACCTCTGTCCTACTAGTAGTCACCAAGTTACACCTATCCTCTAGCATCTCCTCCATTGACCCTAAAGAACAACTCGGCCGATACTTCTAGCAAGCCCTTGCCTATTTTTCTATTCAACCATCATCGCCATCCCCGTAGATCAAGCCTTTCAGCAGTAATAATCATCTAGATTTCAACATGTCAATAAGATGCAATAAAAAAATTAGGTGCATGGAAGAACAACTCCTTAAGCAACAACACTAAGTCCAAGAGCAATAGGAGCGTCATCGTCTCCTTAACTATACGAATGCCAATAATAAGCAGATAATTGCCGACCTTGTGCAGTTAGAGATACTGCCAAAAGAAATGGTCCACTGCCTTGCGACCACTCAGAAAATTCTACTTAATCCACCTTCCGCAGAAATAAAGATAAAAGCCATCATAATGATATGCTTGCTAAAGAAATTCACCCAGCCAATCCTCAGGCTCGAGACGCTCTAAACAATCTTTCTTTCATAGAGGAGCAGATTGCGACCAACAAGTTAGAATTGTTGCAAGAGGTTGTGTGTCTAAAGCTAAAAAGACCTCTTGAAGTTACTCTAACGAGCCCCTTGCCCTCAGAAATGTTAACCTACAATCTCTCTACCTCCTTCAATTTTCCCAAGCTCTCCTACAATGGCATGGGCAACTTAGAGGAAATCCTAGCCTATTATAACAACCACATGAGCATCATCGGTGCCTTCGATGCTATTAAATGCAGGGCTTTCTCCATGACTCTCTCACACACTACCCAACACTGGTACATATCATTGCCTCAAGGTTCCATCTAGTCCTTTTGATTAATTGGTCAGGTTATTCATGAGTAGATTTTTTGCCAACAAGACTTTTCAGCAATCTCTTGTCTACCTTATGTCCACCCGTCAAAGAGAAAACGAGTCACTTAGTAACTTTATAAGAAGATTTAATGCAACAATTATGGTCGCAAAAGGGATTTATGATGATTTGGCCATTCAAGCCTTTATGGCTAGCACCACAAACCAAAATTTGAAGTACCACATCATTAATAACCTCTCGTACAAATTGTCTACTTTATATGAGATGGCGCACCATTTTTTCAAAGGTGCTGCAATGGTAAATGATCATGTCAAGTCATCAATAACCAATCTTATTAATCGTTTAGATTCATCCATTTAAAATTTTTCTTAAGAAGCACAAATTTTCACTTCTTCCTACTTCTCCTAAGTTCCCTTTATATATCCACATCTAATTCACTTCAATTTACCCAATCAAAGCTTACTCTATAAATTTTCCTCACTTTCTCACAAACCAAATGCTCTTCATTGCCACTCAAATTGTTCTTCTAATGGCTCGTACCAAGCAAACAACTAGGAAATCAATTGGTGGCAAGGCTCCTCATAAGTAGCTATCCACAAAGGTCACTTGCAAATTAGCTCCGGCAACCTAAGGAGTGAAGAAGCCTCACTGATCTAAGGCTGGAACTGTGGCTCTTAGAGAAATCAAGAAGTACTAGAAAAGCATTGAACTCTTGATAAGGAAGCTCTTGTTCCAGAGGTTGGTGAGGGAAATCACTCAAATTTTCAAAATCGGTTTAAGGTTCCAAAGTAGTATTGTCACTGCTCTTCAAAAAGTTCCTAAGGCTTATCTCGTTGGGCTTTTCGAGGATATTAATATCTGCACTATTCATGCTAAAAGGGTTATAATCATGCCTAAGGATATTCAACTTGCTAGGAGGATTACAGGAGAGAAAGCTTAGATAATTTGTTTGTTTTTACTTTTTAGTTGATAAAATGCCTATGATCAAAAGAAACCTAAACTTAATTTGTTTTCTTAGCAAATATTGATGTAAATCGGTAAAATTCTATTTAAGTCATTGGGTTGTTAAAATCATTGTTGTATGGTCTTTTTTTTATTTTCACCGTTTGCATCAATCAAAAACTTTTTTTTTTCCATTTTCTTTAATAGTTAATTTTTTTTCATGAAAAAACTTTGAACATCACGAGTCTACGAATTAAAATCCAAATAGCTTTCTTCTCTGATATCTAACATAAATCTTCAGATCGACTTGGATCTAACGTATGATCTTTTACTTATTAATGGCTACTGATTTACAATACTGATTGTCGAATCGTCGCTTGAAGCTCACTAACTAAACTTAAAAAAAAAAAAAACTTAACAACTCAATGACTTAAATGAAAACTTTCAGATAATTTATTGTTTAAATGAAAACTTTTGAATAATTTAATGACTATTTTATAACATTTTTATAATCTTTTGAACTTAAGTGATCAAAACATATATTTACTAATAGTTTATATTAAAGTTATCCAAATTTAATCTAATTATAATAGCAATTTTTGTATTTTATTTAATATGTTTATTATATATAGGTATAAGTCACACATTACCAATAGAAACAAATTCAATCCTATAATATGAATATTAGTTGAGCATTGTTGATCAATACATGAAATGCTAGATTCATTTATTATATTCTTTTGGTTAAGAACATTCCATGTCAATATCATACTTTTAACATGGTCTATCAACAAGCCTTTAAATTCATGTGCTACATGTTAAAAGAAACAAAAGGCATTAAATTCATGGTAGACAATCACTAATGTTTGACCGTCTTCAAGATTTACAATTTTGGTGATCATCACCAATTGGGATAAGCTTCAACTTTTTTTCTTTTATTGGGTGTTTCGGATGGAGATAAGCTCTCAGCCATTTTGAAACGCACATTCAAGCGAAAACAAAATAAGGAAGTGACACTGTGACAGCAACAGCAACAGCAACAACAAACGAAACTTATTCACTTTCACATTAATTCCCAAGTAATTTCTATCTGTATAGCTCTGCATAGAAGGGCTAATCTAGAAAGAACGATTTTAAGTAGGATTTAACATATAAAAAGGCATAAATTTCAGAAAAAAAAAATTAAATCATATTTCTTTTCTTGTCTGACAATCAACGGCTAAATAAATTAAATATGTCGGAAAAAATTTTATATGTCCAATTTTTTTTAATTTAAGGAAATATATTGTTTTTTAAAAGATTTTGTAAAAGTGCATCTAGTTGGGTGATGCGTTTTCCTCTTAAGTTTTAGTTTTTGAATTTTTTTAATATAATTAGTTTTTAAGTTTTATTTTTTGAATTTTTTAATATAATTAGTTTTTTTGGTTAAATGGTTAAATATTAGTGATTTTGTCTTTTAGTCCAAAGTTTGATTTCTCTTCCACTCATATTTATATTTTTTAATTTTATGCTATTTTAAGCTTTTTTATTTTTAATTAATATTTTTAACATATGAATTCTATTAGTTTAATGGTTAAATAATAATAATTTCAACTTTAAGTCTTAAGTTCAATTCTTCTTTCAAATACATTTGTAATTTTTATTTCATACTATTTCAGGTTTTTATTTTTAATTAATAAATATATTTTTTTCAAATTTTTATTTTTAATTCATAAATCTTCTATTTATAAAATTAAATAATTATTAAAAATATAATTATTTTTAGTATATATAATTTTTATATGTGTAATACTTATTTTTCAATCTATATCATGAGTGTAGTAAATTTTAGTATTATATATTTTTATATGTGTATCTAAAATATTTGAAATATCATACTCACAATGTAGTTGAAAAACAATGATATTTGATATAATTTACATATAAAAATAATAATTTCACTTTATAATATTAGAAATTATCGTACCCACAATATACGTGGAAAAAAATATTTGACATATAAATATTATATATATATAAATTAGTTGATATTTATATTATATATAAATGAGTTATTAATTTCAAATATTTTTAACATAATGATATATGTAAAATATATCTTATTATTATATAATTACATATTTATTATTTGATTTTATGAATAAAAGAGTTATTAATTAAAAATAAAAAGCTTGAAACAAAAAATAAAAATTTCAAATGTATTTAGAAGAGGAATTGAATCTAGGACTCAGAAATAAAATCATTATTATTTATTTATTTAACCAAACGAGCTGATATGTTAAAAAATTAATTAAAAATAATAAAAAAGATTAAAACAATATGAAATAAAAAATACAAATGTAAGTGGAAGATGAACTAAATAAGACATAAGGATAAAACTACTAACATTTAACCATCTGACCAAAGAAACAAATAACCAGCTGGAGGTGCTTTCACACACGCTCTGAAAAAAAAGACATATTTTCTTAAATTTTAAAAAATCAACTTATTTTATTAATTAACTTCTTCTTTTTTGGACATATTTAATTAATTTAGCCGAAAATGTACTAGCGTTGGACTCTATTCAAAATAGATAAAAGCTATGGATTGGGAGGACATTAAACTTGCATGTGGTTTGGTAATTTTTTTTTAAATAAATGTTAAATTTTTAGTATTACTTTTTATTAAGTATTAAATTACTAATTAAGTACTTAATATAATTTTGTTGCTTGAAAATCAATCTTGATGTTCTAAATATATTTATTTTATAATTTTAATTTTATTAGTATATTATTTTTGTATAATTTTGAATAAAAATAAAATATAGTAATTTGAATGTCTTTTTCTAAATAGAGATTGTTTATTTTAAATAAAATTTTATAACAACTTAGCAATTTCAACATTAAGTGATCAGCAACCATCTACTTATTTATCTGTTCAATAGATTTTTGGTTAAAAATTTTATTTCAAATAAACAAATAAATGGGTTAGTATTTGAGAGTGTATTTTTTTTATTCCACAAGCAATATTAAAAACTTAACATGTGTCTATCTTTTTAAAATATTTATTTTTTAATATTTTACTGTACACTTGTCAACTCTTAACCCTGATGATGGAGTCTAAAAAATTCACTAATAGTGTACCATATAATTTCTCAAAATAAATATGATAACCAAACATATTTAAAATATTAAATATTGAAAATTTTTATTTCATTTAGCAAAAAGAATTTAACATTTTTTTTAATATAATGTTTGTTTCTACACGAAACTTTCCCAAACATTTATGCTTAAATTCACGTTTCTGTAATTATTACCAATTAAATTAAAATTTAATCCCGATAATCTAACAATTTTTTTAATTTTAAATCCTATTACATTTACATGCTTGGTTTAAAATTAAATATACAAAAACAAAAATTGCACACTTTTATAGTAAAAATATAATTATCTTCTAAATTTGACTTTTAAACTTGTCTATCTAATCCTGGTGTCCCTAGGAAGTTTGTTTTAAAGATTTTCCCTTTTCTGGTAATTATTAGGACCAATACCCAAACAGGATTTTGAATTTTCTTATTGTGCAATTATGAATAAAATGATAGAGAAAAATAATAATTATCCAAAAAAGAAATAGTTTATAAGGATTAGATGACAGTATACAAAATAGAAATTTGTGACAGGATTCAATTATTACAGCTTTGAGAAACCAATCACACTACACCAGCCCTTATTGCCATCATTCATATAGATAGAAGGTTTTGACTCATATATCACAAATCAGTTTTGCTGTCTTCGTTCATATTTAAAATATTATTGAAATAAAAAAAAATTGTATAATAATAAAAATGAAATGCACAAACTTTATCATGGATAAAGTATTTTTTTTAGGTTTTTTATAAAAAGATAAAATTATTTTTAAAATAATATCTATTATTTATTAAAAGTGATGAGTTTTTGGAAACTTATTATTAAATTGGTGATTTGGTTAAAGGTGGTATGAGCGATATTAATTTAATGAAATACTTATATATAGTAATAGATAAGGGATAAATATTAAATTTATACATGAACTTTGGTCCAATGTGTAATTTGATATATAAAACTTCGATTTTAATTCATTTATATACTTTTAAAGAAATGAAAATATACATTTATTTTCATTAGTATGATTCCCTCACTTCGCGTTGGGTTAATTATTTATTTGTGTCAAATTATGAAGTACAAATTTGAGGCAATAATATACTCTAATCCTACTTTTATATTTAGATATTTAGACCCTCTGCTTTTTGAGATTTAAAAATTTAGGTCTCAATGTTATCATCATTAAAATTCTTCTATTAAATTCTCTTGTGCGACATTTTGAAATTAAAATAAATCACTTGATAGTCATATAACAATAAAAATAATATCGAAAATAATGATTAAGATTTTTTTCTTAAAAATACTCATTCAAAATTGTCATGATAAAATATTTTTTTCTATTGGAATATTGTCCTTAAGAAAAAATAACGGTAGCATTTTGACTGAAATAGTTAACAATATTAACTATTTAGGCTAACTAATGCCATTATAAAAGTAGATGGATTAAATTATGTCAAAAGTTACAGTATATAGATTAAATTTGTCTTTGTGATAAATAATTTAATTACTATTTAATAATAATTGACTTTTCATAATAATAATTGACTTTTCATGAAGAAAGATGTAATGACTATTGTAAGATAAAATAAGATATATTGGAAGAACGGATTTATCCCAAAGAGATTAATGATATATTATGAGGATAACATGTAATGGCCTAAATTCAAAATTATCGGAACAGTGGTTTCATAACCACAAATCCGATTTAAAGAGAAATTTATTTCAATATTTTTGCATGAAAATTGATATAATAGGAAAATCGTATGAAAATATTGATAGAAAAATTTTACCGATTTAGTGGTTAGTTAGAAAAAAAAATTATTGAAGAAATTGGGTAAAAACAAGGTATCGAGACCTTTATCTCGTAAAACCGAGTCAAAAATAATTTTATAAATATTTATGAAATGTTAGTACTGTGGTATTAAAATTTCGTTAGGAAATTTTAATGTTTGGGTAGTCAATTAAATGAAAAGGACTAAATTGTAATAGGTGTAAAAGTTGCTAGAATGATTAAATAGCTTAAGAGTCTAATGAGAAAGGATTTAAAATGCAATTAGACCCAAAATTTATTTGGGCTGGACGGCAAGGGCATTAAATCAATGAGGAATTTGATAAATTAAGGGTAAAATTGGAATATTGCAAAATTAACTAAATAAAGCTAGGACTAAATAGGAAATATCTAGATTTCTCTTCATTTCTCTTCAATTCCAGCAGCTAAAAACGCCATAGGAGGGTTCTCTAAGCTGGTATTTCATAATTTTTACACCAAAAGATTCAAATACGAAGCTAGATCGAGGAAAGGAAAAAGTTCAGGATTAGTAGATTTTTGTGCACAAACAAGTATCAAGGTAAGTTCATGTAACTTGAATTATATTCTTAAATGCTTGAAATGCATGTTTTTGATATGAATATGATTTGAGTGTTCATTGTATGAAATTTTATGAAACATTGATATATTTGATAAAAAAGGAAGAAATCCCAATTGAATGAAAGGAAAATTCGATGGATCTCTGAAAAAGGAATTGACGGTAAAAAGGATCAAGCCCGGACGGGTGATCCTATCCTGATATAGCCCTCCCGAAGAATATGTGGAAAATGGATTTAGCCTTGGACGGGTAATCCGAATCGTGGTCCAATTTGCTTTGGATTGGTAATTCAGATCCAAGCTCATTAGAGTAATTGTCGTTGCAGGGGATTTAGCCTGGACTGGTAATCTCGACAATACTCTATGAGTTTATATTACAGGGGATTTAGCCTGGACTGGTAATCCCGCTGTAAGGATGAGGTTCGCGGGAGTGTGCTCTCTGAAATGGAAATGTGTGCACATGAATATGAATTGACGGGTCTGAAATTGTACACTAAAAGTGTACCTCTGAAAATCCATCGAAAATTCCAAGAAATTCCACGGGATAAATATGGAAAAATAACAAGGAAATAGAAATCATGGTATTGATGAGCTCATCAATCATGGTATATATTATTGGTACATGCAAATTATTGTACTAACTTGAATGTTGAGTTTGTGCATATTAGGGTAATAATGCATTGAATGGATATATAAATGTTTATTGTATTGTATTGAAAATATTAGGTAAGTATAATTCTTGTTACATGAGCTTACTAAGCACAAAGTGCTTACCTCATTTCATTTTCCCTGCTTTTTTGTAGTGTTAAGAGCTCGAAGATCGGATTTGCCTGGAGATACATCACACTATCAACCTCGTGGATTTTGGTATATAAAGAAACTTTATTTTGGAAATCAATGGCATGTATAAGCTAATAAAGTAAATGATTTTGTGAAATGAATGTAGAGTTAGCCATTGGTATGGTTAACAAACCTGGTTTTGGGTATGTGATGATGTTATCTTATAAATATGCATGAATATATTTGGAAAATATGTTGAATTGGTTTGGTTGATGTGGATTGGTCTCGATTTAAAATTTACAGGGAAGGTTAGATATCTATAAAAGGGGATATATTGAGTAAAAAAAAATTTAATTTGTAAACTCTGGTAATACTTCTTACCCTATTCCGGCAATGAATACGGGTAGGGGTATTACATTTATTGGTATCAGAGCTACGGTTTAGCCGGTTCTAGGACCGATGTAGTAAATACGGGATTAGCTATACATGCCATTTAAATTATTATTGATAGTGTGATATCTCCTGACCATTTAAATGTGTTTTTCTTATAGTAATGTCATCCGACCGAGCTCAATCCGAGGAAAGTGGGAGTCATGCTCCGCTTGAAGACAAAAAGAGAAGAAACTAGCGCAGAGAAGGCCCGAGACAGAGGGTCGAGGGGAGGAGGCAAAAACAGCCTTCTTTCAAATGATGAATGAATGGTTTAATCAATACTTAAGAACTAACCCTGTAGTGCAGCAAGTTTAAGCTCCCACTCCTGCTCCTCCACCGGTTCCCGAGATCCCACAAGGTACAGGTACTGAATCTGTCAGAAAAGGAAAAGCTCCAGTAGATAAAATTCGAAAATATAGGGCTGAAGAATTTCGAGAAGCAGTTGATGATGATTCCGAACGGGCTGAATTCTGGTTAGAAAACACTACTCGGGTTTTGGAGGAATTATCTTGTACACCCGAAGAATGTCTGAAATGTGCCGTCTCCCTGCTAAAAGACACAGCTTACTATTGGTGGAATACTGAAGCTTCAGCTGTTCCGAAAGAAGAAATTACATGGGAGTTCTTTCAGAATGAATTTAAAAAGAAATATATCAGCCAAAGGTTTCTCGATCAAAAGAGAAAAGAATTTCTTGAGTTGAAAGCAGGTAATGATCAAGATTCGAATATGAAAGAGAATTTGTTCGATTGAGTAAATATGCTCGAGAATGGGTGCGATCGGAAAAGTGAAATGTGCAAACGATTGAAGAAGGGTTGAATGAAGACATTAAGCTACTTGATCGAAATTCTTAAAATTCGAGAGTTTGCTACATTGGCAAAGAGAGCTTATAAAGCGAAGAATTGAGCAAAGAAAAGAAACAGTGAGAGGGAAGCTCGAATTTTTAGTAAAAGACCGATGGGAAAATCCCGTTTTTTACGCTTCAAAGAAATTGAAGAAGTATCGGGATCGTTCTACCTCACCCATTGGGTATTCGGGCGAGAGAGCGAGGTTCTCAACGCACTAATCCAAGACCTTCTACTCCATCGGTGACCGGTGTTGGTAGTGTTGGCACTCTAAGCCGAGATGCGATGATCGTAATAAAGCTCATTTTGGTGAATGTCGATTAAAGAGCGGGGCTTGTTACCGATGTGGTTCTTTTGACCATTTCCTCGAGAGATTGTCCAGAAAGAGGTGAAAAAGAAGCGAGCAGATATCGGCCGAGTAATCCGGTTTGAGAGGCGGACCACCTCGACCATCCGGTAATGTCCGTGGTAGCGAGGAACTACGAAAGATATTGCAGTGCAGTCGAAGCACGAGCACTGCTAGGACATATGCCATCCATGCGGAGAAGATGCCTCGGCTTTGATGTTATTCATGGTACATTTTCTTTACTTGATAACGATATTATTGCATTGATTGATCCCGGTTCTACGCATTCATATATATGTGTTAAACTTGCAATTGTTAAAAATTTATCTCGTTGAACCTCATCGAATTTGTGGTTAAAGTCTCGAACCCCCAGGTCAATCTGTTTTGGTGGATAAAATTTGTAAAAATTGTCCACTTGATGGTAAGAGGTTATTGTTTCAGTGATTTGATGTTACCGCCATTTGATGAATTTGACGTGATATTGGGCATGGATTGGTTAACCCAAAGATGATGCGGTAGTAAATTGTAGACAAAAATATATTGTGCTAAAATGTCGAATGGTGAGTTACTCGGGTTAAATCGATCGTGCATGAGGGTTTATCTCGATATGATTTCGATAATGGCGCACATTGCAGGTATGTCAAAAAGGGTATGATGCTTACTTGGCTTATGTACTTGACACCAAGGTATCTCGAGTCAAAAATACAGCGATCAGTAGTATGTGAATTTTTCGATGTGTTTCGGAGGAATTACCAGGATTGCCACGTAAAGAGAAGTGGAATTTTCTATAGATTTGATTAAGGGAATTACTCCGATTTCCATAGCTCGCGTCTCCGGATGGCTCCTACTGAATTAAAAGAGTTAAAGACACGATTGCAAGAGCTTGTTGATAGGGGTTTTATTCGACCGAGTCATTCACCTTGGGGTGCTCTCGGTTACTGTTTGTGAAAAAGAAAGACGGGTCTTTGAGATTGTGTATCAACTACTGGCAACTTAATAAAGTAACCATAAAGAATAAGTACCCGTTACCGGATTGATGATTTATTTGATCGGTGAAAGGTGCTCTCTTGTGTTTTCAAAAATTGATCTTCGATCGGGTTATTATCATTTACGGGTAAAGGAGTCGGATGTGCTAAAAATAGCCTTGAAACAGTGCACGGTATTATGAGTTTACGGTCATGCCGTTTGGGTTAACTAATGCACTGCGGTATTCATGGATTTGATGAACCGGATATTCAAGCGGTATTTAGGCAGATTTGTGGTAGTATTCATTGATGATATTTTGGTTTATTCTCGGGATGAAGAAGAACATGCAGAACATTTGAGAATTGTGTTGTAAATTTTGCGAGAGAAGCAGTTATATGCTAAATTCAGTAAATGTGAATTTTGGCTTCGAGAAGTGGGTTTTCTAGGACATATTGTATCTCGCAGAAGGTATCGGGGTAGATCCAAGTAAAATCTCAACTATTGTCAATTGGAGTCCATTGAAGAATGTATCTGAAGTTAGAAGTTTTTTGGGTTTAGCTGGTTATTATCGGAGATTTGTACAGGGATTCTCTATGATAGCTTCTCCGATGACTCGATTATTGCAGAAAGATATAAAGTTCGAGTGGACTGATGAATGTCAGCAGAGTTTCGACCGATTGAAAGATCTACTAACGAAAGCACCTGTATTAGTGCAGCTTGAACCGGGTAAGGAATTTGTTATTTACAGTGATGCCTCGTTAAATGGTTTAGGTTGTGTCTTAATGCAAGAAGGTAAAGTAATAGCCTATGCTTCAAGACAACTTAAACCACATGAAAGAAATTACCCAGTACATGATCTTGAATTAGTCACATCTTGTATTTGCGCGTTGAAGATATGGCGGCATTACTTGTATGGTGAGAAATGTCATATTTATATCGATCATAAAAGCTTGAAATATTTGATGACACAAAAGATTTGAATTTGAGACAAAGCGCAGCAGTGGCTTGAGGCGATAAAGGACTATGATTTGGTTATTGATTACCATCCGGGTAAAGCTAATGTTGTAGGTGATGCTTTGAGCCGAAAATCTCTGTTAGCTTTGCGAGCTATGAATACCCGATTATCATTGATCGATGATGGTTCAATCTAGCAGAATTAAGAGCTAAACCGACATTTTTACAGCAAATATGTGAAGCTCAGAAGATTGATGATAAGTTACAAGTTAAACGAGCACAGTGATGAGTCATGTAATGATTCGAATTTTGATTGGTTACGATGGTTGTTTATTATTCAGAGGTAGAGTATGTGCACCTCAAAATTCGTGAGTTCATACAGAAGATTTTACGCGAGGCTCACACCGGTACTATGTCTGTACATCCGGGGAGTAATAAAATGTATAATGATCTGAAAAAAAATGTACTGGTGGCCAGGAATGAAACATGATATCTCTGAGTTTGTATCAAGGTGTTTAATATGTCAGCAAGTTAAAGTTGAACATCAGGTACCTTCGGGGTTACTTCAGCCAATTACTATACCGGAATGGAAATGGGAAAGAATCACTATGGATTTTGTATCGGGGTTACCTTTGTCTCCGAGGAAAAAGATGCTATTTGGGTGATTGTTGACCGATTGACAAAGTCACTCACTTTATTAGAGTGCGTATGGATTATTCTTTAGATAAACTATTTGAATCTGCATATATCTCGAGATTGTCAGGCTACATGGAGTGCCTGTGTCTATTATATCAGATAGAGATCCCCGATTTACGTCTCGTTTCTGGAACAAATTGCAAGAAGCCTTGGGTACTCAGCTGTACTTCAGCATTGCATTTCATCCTCAGACAGATGGTCAATCTGAGCGTGTAATTCAAGTATTGGAAGATATGTTCCGATGTTGTGTACTAGAGTTTGAAGGTAATTGGGAGAAGTACCTACCTTTGATTGAATTTGCTTAAAATAATAGTTATCAGTCGAGTATTAAAATGGCTCCGTATGAAGCTTTGTATGATAGAAAATGTAGAACACCGTTATATTGGACAAAGCTCAGTGAAAGGAAGATACATGGGGTTGATTTGATCCGGGAAACAGAAGAAAAAGTAAAGGTTATTCGAGATAGTCTAAAAGCAGCTTCTGATCGACAAAAGTCATATGCCGACCTTAAACGAAAAGAGATTGAATTTCAAGTCGGTGACAAGGTATTTCTGAAAGTGTCTCCTTGGAAGAAAGTCCTCCGATTCGGTCGAAAAGGTAAACTGAGTCCAAGATTTATCGGGCCATATGAAATCATAGAAAGAATTGGACCGGTCGCTTATCGATTGGCATTACCACCGGAACTTGATAGAATCCATAATGTTTTTCATGTATCTATGTTGCGACGATATCGATCAGATCCTTCACATGTTATTTCTCCGACAGAAGTGGAGATTCAACCGGATATGACTTACAGTGAAGAACCGGTCAAAATATTGACACGGGAGACAAAAGAGCTTAGAAATAAAAAGATAAATTTGGTGAAAGTATTGTGGCAAAAGCATGGGATTCAGGAAGCGACATGGGAACCGGAGGAGGCAATGAGGAAACAATACCCAAACCTCTTTTATGGTAAGATTTTCGAGGGCGAAAATCCTAAAAGGGGAGAGTTGTAATGGCCTAAATTCAAAATTATCGAACGAGTGGTTTCAGTAACCACAAATCCGATTTAAAGAGAAATTTATTTCAATATTTTTGCATGAAAATTGATATGATAAGAAAATCGTATGAAAATATTGATAGAAAAATTTTACCGATTTAGTGGTTAGTTAGAAAAAATTATTGAAGAAATTGGGTAAAAACAAGGTATCGAGACCTTTATCTCGTAAAACCGAGTCGAAAATAATTTTATAAATATTTATGAAATGTCAAGATTGTGGTATTAAAATTTCGTTAGGAAATTTTAATGTTTGGGTAGTCAATTAAATGAAAAGGACTAAATTGTAATAGGTGTAAAAGTTGCTAGAATGATTAAATAGCTTAAGAGTCTAATGATAAAGGATTTAAAATGCAATTAGACCCAAAATTTATTTGGGCTGGACGGCAAGGGCATTAAATCAAAGAGGAATTTGATAAATTAAGGTAAAATTGGAATATTGCAAAATTAACTAAATAAAGCTAGGACTAAATAGGAAATATCTAGATTTCTCTTCATTTCTCTTCAATTCCAGCAGCTAAAAAGCCATAGGAGGGTTCTCTAAGCTGGTATTTCATAATTTTGCACCAAAAGATTCAAATACTGAAGCTAGATCGAGGAAAGGAAAAAGTTCGAGATTAGTAGATTTTTGTGCACAAACAAGTATCAAGGTAAGTTCATGTAACTTGAATTATATTCTTAAATGCTTGAAATGCATGTTTTTGATATGAATATGATTTGAGTGTTCATTATATGAAATTTTATGAAACATTGATATATTTGATAAAAAGGAAGAAATCCCAATTGAATGAAAGGAAAATTCGATGGATCTCGAAAAAGGAATTGACGGTAAAAGGATCAAGCCGGACGGGTGATCCTATCCTGATATAGCCCTCCCAGAAGAATATGTGGAAAATGGATTTAGCCTTGGACGGGTAATCCGAATCAGTCTCGAATTTAGCTGGGTGGTAATTCAGATCCAAGCTCATTAGAGTAATTGTCGCGTTGCGGGGATTTAGCTCGGGTGGTAATCCCGACAATACTCTATGAGTTTATATTACAGGAATTTAGCTCGGGTGGTAATCCCATTGTAAGGATGAGGTTCGCGGGAGTGTGCTCTCGAAATGGAAATGTGTGCACATGAATATGAATTGTGGACCGGAATTGTACACTAAAAGTGTACCGAAAATCCATCGAAAATTCCAAGAATTTCCACGGGATAAATATGGAAAAATAACAAGGAAATAGAAATCATGGTATTGATGAGCTCATCAATCATGGTATATATTATTGGTACATGCAAATTATTGTACTAACTTGAATGTTGAGTTTGTGCATATTAGGGTAATAATGCATTGAATGGATATATAAATGTTTATTGTATTGTATTGAAAATATTAGGTAAGTATAATTCTTGTTACATGAGCTTACTAAGCACAAAGTGCTTACCATTTCATTTTCCCTGTTTTGTAGTGTTAAGAGCTCGAAGATCGGATTTGGTCGGAGATACATCACATTATCAACCTCAGGATTTCGGTATATAAAGAAACTTTATTTTGGAAATCAATGGCATGTATAAGCTAATAAAGTAAATGATTTTGTGAATTGAATGTAGATTTAGCCATTGGTATGGTTAACAAACCTGGTTTTGGGTATGTGATGATGTTATCTTATAAATATGCATGAATATATTTGGAAAATATGTTGAATTGGTTTGGTTGATGTGGATTGGTCTCGATTTAAAATTTAAAGGGAAGGTTAGATATCTATAAAAGGGGATATATTGAGTAAAAAAAAATTAATTTGTAAACTCTGGTAATACTTCTTACCCTATTCCGGCAATGAATACGGGTAGGGGTATTACATAACACACTTATGACAATATCATTGAACGAGCATTTATTAAGTAGCTTTCGTAATAGTATATAGTAAGTGAGAGCTCAATTAAGATATTTTAGTGGAATGACTTTGTGAATAAATAAGTTTATAATTAATAGGTGAAAATCCACAACTTAATTATAAATTATTTGAGCGCTAATTATATATGTCCAATCGATCCCTCCACTAGTTTGAAATATACAAGGGTGTGTCTTCCCCCTCTCATACTTAGGATGTGAGTGTATTTTCTATTTAAATAATATTATTTATCAAGGATTTACTCAACCAGAACTCTTGTACATCTCCCTATAAATATATAGCACCAGTTGACCTAAAAGGATACTTCATACATTATTCATATATTGTTATTATATCAGAAAATAGTGAAAATTTATTTACAAAAAAATAAATTTTATTTTTTTTGGAATTACAAGTTTTAGCAACTTATAGAGAGAACTTACTTTTCTACTGAAAATAAGTAAATCTTTTCTTTTTTATGATTTGGTTCGTGTTGCTCGACCTCATACTCTACCAGGGGTGAAGCCAGAAAATTTTTTTAGGTGGGCCGAAATAAAATTTTAATTTTTAATAATCTATATCTTATAATTTTTAAATGATTAAATTAAATTATCATAATTTTAGCGGGCCAAAGTGTAATTTTATCTTTACTAATTTAAAATTTTCTAAAAGGCCAAAACAATAATTTTTCATTTTAGGGGGGTCGGGGCGCCTGCCAACCTCCTAGATTCGCCTCTATATTCGACAAGATTCGTGGTTCGAGAATAACAGAGAAGGTTGTTCGGTTGAAAGTCAATATCAACTTGAGTCCACCTTGCACAAGTATAAATATAATTCCAATTTATAGTTTATTACTATAAATATCACAAAATGACTTGATTTTGAGAAAAATTTCAAACTTCTACTAAACCAATAATAATTGTTTTCTTAACTGGTTTTCTCAATACTATGAATTTACCATGCAAAATAATTTCCCTTTTTTCTTCTTCTTTTCTCAAATTTTATGTGGATTTTAACCATTATATATACATCATATATCATGTTTAAAATAATTAAACTCAACTTTTATATATATATATATATATATATATATACAAAATAAATTAAAATTACATATTCAATAAACATGGTAAACAAAAAATTCTCATCACAGCTACAATCTAAAATCTTATTATTAAAACTTTAATCTTTTTTTTTAACTTGAGGTTTAGACTAATTCTAATTAAAGATAAAATTTATATTACTAAGTCTAGAGTAAATTCATATCATTATTAATTGAGAATTTCAATAATTGATTCATGCGTTGAATTTGTTTTCAAATTAAATCAGTTGTAGTCATTCGAAAATATTTAGATCTCACATTTTTTTTTTTTTATACTTGTTAGTGATACATGAAAATTTTGAACAACAAATATATCAATAGCGTCAGATAATGGTTTCTTTGTAAGGGCAAAAACTACTCCTTACATGTTGAGAACGAAGAAAAATTTGTTACTGATGACTCTTGAAATTGTTACCATAAAACACTTTGATCTTAGAGATGAGAAAATGTTTAGCATATGGAACAGTGGGCATCATGGAAGTAGAGGTAGTGCTAGCAGGTACTGTCCTTAAGGATAGTTTGTGGATTCGTATATCTTTAAAGATTCAACAAACACTTGTGTTAACAAAATAGGAAGAACTTATCAATTAAATACTTAGGTAAAAGGGGAAGAAGAAGATTGGGACAGAGAAGAGGAAAAAAACATTGAAGTCAGCAATTTGGTAAAATCTGTTAAATAAGGTTTAGAAAATTTGATTTTGATGTTTCATATGAGAAAATTAAGGGATTTTTCAGATAACCTGATTTGACTAAAACAAAAAATTTTAAAATATAATAATAATAATAATAAAATGTAAAAACAAAACCAATCTTCGACCTAGTATCACACACAAGGGGAGGGGGGATTCTACTTGTTTAAATTGAATCGAGCTTCTAGGCGTGTGCCCATCCTCATGTTTCGGCACAATGTAAAGTAAAGCTATATAAACATTTCAAGTAGATTATTTAAAGGATGTGGAATTGTGATATTCTTTGAAATACATTAAAACTTCCAACACCCCTAGCTTCAACAAGATTAAGATTTATAGATTCATAGAAATAAATTTGGGCAAATTCTCAATTTGTTAAAACATGATTTTTTTTTTGTATTTTTTTAATTTCTAGATTTTTATATTAATTTGGGATTTTTATACTTTTTTTTTTTAAATTTTGATATAATTTTAGAATTTTCTAAACTATAAGTATAACTGAGAGAATGTGCCAAACTCAAGAGCCAAATGTGTATTTAAGCCAAATAAAAGAAAAGAAAAAGAATTAAATTTGCTGAAAAAAAATTTAGAGGGATTAGTTATATAGGTTGACCTAAAATTTTGTACAAAATAATGAAATTAACGTACTACATTGGTTGCCGTTACACTTTTAACGAGAGTTAACGGTTGAGTAACCAAAACATAGTAAATTGATAACATTGGTGACGTAGCAACTTTTAAAAGTTTGATGACAAAAAAGTAATTTTAACCAAATATGTTATTATTATTATTATTATTATTATTATTATTATTATTATTATTATTATTATGGTGGATATAAATGCCACAAACTTTAAGGAGCAAATCTCATTAATAAATCTTATCCAAAGCAGTGCATGGGGAAAAAAATCTGTTATCTTAATTAGCTACAGGAAGCTTCTAATCAGCATTAAAGAGGTTCTGACATTCTTGTTTATTAAATTAAGCACTGCTTTACACATGTAGACCAAAAGGCATGCGAAGGTTATTTCATTTGGGATCTGGGATATGGTTTTTATAAATTAAAAAAAAAAAACCCAAGCAGTTTCTCCAGGAAAATCTTGCTGGTTTATCATACTTTATTGGAATTATAGATTGAAACAATGTCGGTAATCAGCTAATCATAAAAAAATAAACACATGAACATCACCTGATATTGTCAAATCATATTAATGTTAATATCATTGTTTCAAATTTGTGAGGAAGACAAGCTTTTGATTAGAGAATGTTTGTCTTTGGATAGAGAAGTTGTGGCTCTGGTTAGCTCACAACAAGATCAACATCGACACAAATTAGTGCTGTATATTTATACAACACAAAAAATGAATATTAACAAATAATAATTAAAATAAAAAGAAGACAACCACTATGAGCCTATGCAAGCCATAACAACCTCCACTAAGTTGTATATCTCATGTGATTGAAGGTTAAGTTAAAATGTAACACGAGGCTTATGCATATTTCAGAGAGAGAGAAGAAGGAAAAAGAAAAGCAACTTTGATTGAAACTACCATCAATGCATCCATACACATATTGAACATCCTTCGGTAGAATCATTCATGTGGTTGAATTTATCAAAGAGACACCCTTGATTACATTAACTGGTTAACCCCCTCTAGACAATATTTAAATGCTTTTCTTGTTATGGCACTGGTGGGAGAATATTATTATTTGAAGTCAGGGTTGAACAAAGTGGCAATGCTTCAGCATAATTGCGGGGAACTATGGATTGCTCCAATGACTTGGTGGAACAAGCTTAATGGTAATGCCAATAAATTGGAACAACAGTTGAAGCAAGTCATTCCATGATATCTTTCCTTTACACTTGGATCATTTCTATAGAGAGACAAGTGGCCAAAAAGATGAAAGAGTTGGCCGTAGGGCCATGGGAAGAAGCCAGGCAGATCATATACAAAATGGGGGTGGTTGTGGATTCTGTGGCATATGCCTGATAACAAGTCAAATGAGATTAAATAAATCCTTGAACTGATAGTGGAAGAAAAGGGAAGGAGAGAATGAGAAATAAAAAAGGGTCCCATGGGAGGGTATTGTCTAGTTATGGGTCTCATTTGGCCTTTAAATGATTTTTTTTCAAGTGGAAAGTCTCTTTTTTCATGAACCATGTGATGGCAATGGCCGGTGGGTTTGATCGGTTCTCGAGTGGTGTCTGTTGGTACGTGTGCAGCTACATCTACATAATTCAATCGCACATGAGACCCTTTGGGCACGTGCAAAGCACCTGGGTGCAAAACATTTGTGATTTTTATGCCTGTGTGAGGGGGTAGAGATGAATTCTTTGTCAACTCTCATTGACCCTACTCAACAGTCGTTATTATTGTCAACATAGATTTTGAGCATTTCCCCTCAATGTATTTGATTCCACAATAATGTCTTCATATAGTGGTAGGACTGAGAGCTTACCTTCATGTTGATTGAAAGGTATCTAAATCTTAGCTTGTTAGGTTCAACTTTTAACAAGCCCTAAAATGAAAAAAGTAAAAAGGGTATTTGTCAAAACTGTTCAAACCCTATTTAATTGACTTGTAGGTCAAGGTATCTGTGCATGTAAAACCATACAAAGAGCTCCTTGCAGCAGCAAAGGGGATTAATCTATATGATCCCATCACAGATTTATGGAGATTATATGCAATGAATCAACTTATTATCAAAGTTTTGAGTTGTATAAAGGAGTAGGAACTTGTATTAATTTTTTCTAGTACCTTAATGATAAAATGATAGATTGGAGTTGGCTGAGTGTATCAATTTAGTTGCTTGTGATTTCAGGAAAAATCATTAGTTTTTCTCCTGACAGATTGCTTAATTCTCTTTGTTTGAATTGCTGCTATATGTAGCAGTTAAATCATAAGGTACTACAATCGCAAGCAGTGCAATACAGTTTCTTTGGTTAATTTCTGTATATTATTAACTTTAATTAAGGTGATTATAAATGTGGTCTTGCCATGGAAACTTTTGTTGATTGATACATCTGTGATCTTCTTTCTCACAGCAAAGAAAGTCGGCTGCACCATTTTCCTTCATCGAAATTGACAGTTAAAAAGCTTAAAGCACTATCAGGTTGCTGTGAAATGAAAAAAGGTTAAATGACTCATGCATCATAGAAACATTCTTATCATGTCAAAAAAAGAAAAAAGAAAAAGATCACACTGTGTTTCAAGGTGAAGCATTTTACAACCCCATTCTCTTTCGGCTGCATTCAAGGGAAACGTTTGCTTTCTTTTGGTTCTGTTGTAACATTATTGTTTTCATGTCAAAAAGAAGGGTTCATAATTCTCTTGAAACTCACTTCTGGTTTTCATGCAGAAACAAAAGGTTAAGGGTCAAGGGAGCCTTTTTTGGTTTGTGGGGCATCAAAGGCACTAACCAAAGCTGCCAATGTGGTTCACTATTTTCACAAAAATTCAAAGCTAATCTATCCTACCATAGAGATTGAAGAACATATATTGGTTTTGCGTGTTCCAGATTCCAATTTTCTTCTCAACCATCCTCAATCACCATCACCTTTAAAATTCCATATTTTTTTTTTCTAAAATAAAAAAACAATGGTTGTAATCAGTGGTAGAGCCTTCCACTATTAACTTGATAAACCTAACCCCCTACCTTTAATTATTTCAAGAAACATGAACAATGATCTGTCTCAATTACTTAGTGGAGACTCCCTTTAACTTCAACATTTTATTCATTTATTTGTTATCACTTGTTGCCTATAAAAGGGGAACCTAGTTTCCAAACACATCAAAGTTGTGAGTTAAAGTTAGCATAGAAGTTTAAAGGCATTCTTACACCTTACTTCTCTTCTGTCTTTCTCTTTTTCAGCTAAATCCTACCTGTTGAATAGTAGAACATGGTCAGTTTTCTGAGTTTCCATGACACTATGAAATATAGTATTGTATCAATGGCTATATTAACATAACCAAAGCTTCTGAAATGTTTTTGTTCATGGATTTTCCAGGAAGGGAAGATGAGTTGGACGGTGGCGGATGCGGTGGACTACAAGGGTTTCCGTGCTGACAGGTCGAAAACCGGAGGTTGGGTTCCGGCTGCACTCATTCTAGGTATGTTGGTTGAATCAACTTCATTTTATATTGGTTTGGATTATTGATCATTGTTGTAAACTTTCAATCATGCAGAAGAAATAAGATAAACTAACAAGTATTGACTAGATCCAGAGTTGTTTCCCCATAACTTCTAAAATTAATCATGTTTTTTTTGTTTTTTTGAAGGACAACCATATAGCACTCCATGTGACAACATTTATTATCATATCTAGGACAAAGTATAAATTTCTGTTAAAAGACAATAGCTTTGGTAAAAAAAATATGTAAAAGAAGGTGATATTCCATCAGAGCAACGAGCAGTTAGTTCATGCAAGATGATGGTCTGATGGGGCTTTCATGTCTTCATAATATAATTATAAATCATTAAACAGAAAGTTAGAAGATTCAGCAGTTATACATGATACCCTTTTACAAGTTAAAAGAAAATAAATAGCTTGGAATAAAAGGGGTGTAGATGCTAGGAATCGAACCGTTTTGCTGGTTGACATAACCTGGTTTTTTATTTTATCACTTCGATTCACTTTTAATTATGAGTGGAGTGTAGGAAAAGGGAGGCAAGGGGGGGCAAGCCACATGGGACCCTTTACAACAATCCATATATACTTACTTCAAATGATAATGAATTTCATGTCATTTTCTGCTTGGAGTTTGATGGGATAAGGAAGATATTTGTCTGGGGCCATTCATGCATGTAGAAGCTCTAAATTATTGAGATTTCCTCAAAGCAAATCTGCTTTCCACTATCATTCTTTGTGGTATTTAACATGACTCCACTTTTACAACATTATTATATAGCCTTCACTTAACATTCCTTATCCACCCAAAAGCAGAACAAAAAAAGGGGTTTAACTTATTCTTTTGTTTACTTAATTAAAACATGCTTTTTAAGTAATATTAATAACCTTAATCATCAAGTTTTTACATGGCAGCCTAGGGTTTTCTGATATAAAGCTTTAAATCATTCTATCCCTCACCAGCAAAAAAGAAAGCTGATAAAAATGATTTCTTTTGTATCCGAGTTCTTTTCTTTTTTTGAGATCTTTTTTTTTTTTTCATTTATAAAGAAGTAAAGAAAAATAAGTTTGAAATGATTTCACAGGGATTGAGATCTGTGAGAGGCTTTCAACAATGGGAATTGCAGTTAACCTTGTGACATACTTGGTTGGTGTAATGCATTTGCCAAGTTCAACTTCAGCCAATGTTGTGACAGATTTCATGGGGACATCTTTCCTCTTGTGTTTGCTTGGAGGCTTCCTTGCTGATTCATTCCTTGGCAGATACAAGACGATTGCCATCTTTGCCGCTATACAGACACTGGTGGGTGTTTTAAACAGCTCCCTTCTTAACTTAAAACAACTCAAAAGTGTTACTTCAATCTTCTGCAGCATGTCAGGTTTTTTGACTTTGATGGTAATGGTGATTTTAGGGGACTGGGGCATTAGCAATAGCTACAAAACTGCCACAACTACGCCCCCCACCATGCCATGCGTCGGCATCCCATACATGCAAACCAGCCAATGGATTTCAGATGGGGATTTTATACGTGGCCTTATATCTAATTGCACTAGGCACTGGTGGCCTAAAATCTAGTGTCTCAGGATTTGGAACTGATCAGTTTGATGACAAAGATGAAAAGGAGAAAGCCCAAATGACCTATTTTTTCAACAGGTTCTTCTTCTTCATTAGTACCGGAACCCTGACGGCGGTTACGGTGCTCGTCTATTTACAAGATGAAGTCGGTCGAAGCTGGAGTTATGGAATCTGCTCTGTTTCCATGTTTGTAGCCATCTTGATATTCTTATCAGGGACTAAAAGATACAGATATAAGAAAAGTATAGGAAGTCCAATAGTTCAGATTTTCCAGGTTATTGTAGCTGCAATAAATAAGAGGAAGATGGAACTCCCTTACAGTGTTGAATTGTTATATGAGGACACCCCAGAGGCTCAAAGAATTCATCACACCGATCAGTTCCAGTGAGTTTATTTCACGGGAGTAAATATATTACTTAATGATTTATTTCTTTGGTTGTTGTGCTAATATAACTCTACACTAGGTTCTTGGACAAGGCAGCCATTGTTGCCGAAGGAGATTTCGAAAGAAATGTTGTTTCAGCTCCAAATCCATGGAAACTTTGTTCTGTCACAAAGGTAGAGGAAGTGAAAATGATGGTGGGGCTTTTGCCGGTGTGGGCCACAACCATCATATTTTGGACCACTTACGCCCAGATGATCACTTTCTCAGTGGAGCAAGCCTCCACCATGGAAAGATCAATTGGAGGTTTCCTAATTCCTGCCGGTTCCCTCACCGTCTTCTTCGTAGCAGCTATACTGATCACCCTTGCGGTATACGACCGTCTCATTATGCCATTATGGAAGAAATTGAAAGGAAAACCAGGTAAGTATATGACACACACAAAAAATCTGCTATGATAACTGTTTCAATGGTCTTAAACTAATTACCATTTCCTGCAACAGGTTTTACCAACCTACAGAGAATTGCCATAGGCCTAGTCCTATCAACGTTGGGAATGGCGGTCGCGGCACTAGCCGAGAAGAAACGGTTGACAGTGGCGAGAACCGTGGGTGCCACCACAACAACGCTGCCTATAAGCGTGTTCATGCTGATACCACAGTTCTTCCTAGTGGGGGCTGGTGAGGCCTTCATCTACACAGGCCAACTTGATTTTTTCATCACTCAATCCCCCAAAGGAATGAAAACCATGAGCACTGGTCTCTTCCTCACGACACTATCGCTGGGTTTCTTCGTCAGCAGTTTCTTGGTATCAGTAGTGAAAAAAGTGACGGGAAGCAATGATGGGCAAGGATGGCTAGCGGATAACATAAACCATGGGAGACTTGATTGCTTCTATGGACTTTTAGCAGTTCTAGGCGTGATAAACTTCGTGCTGTATCTTGTTTGTGCGGTGTGGTATAAACCAAAGAACCCAAAACCTGCCCTACAGATGGAGACCATTGTCAATGGCTCATCTGCTGAGAATAAGTGCTAGAAACATGCTATTATAATTGCATTTTGTTGGTGTTGTTGTAACTTTAGTTTCATCGCCTTCTTTTGTGTATTAATAACTGGTTTGGGTTTGGTTTCCTTTCTCTTATTGTCTTTTACAATCAATAGAGAATCAAGGTTTCAGTTTCATCTTAAGGATTCTTTTCCCTACGCCGTTATACCACAATATGCCGTCACTTTGTACTCTTCTTGGAAAATCATAAGTCAAGATGAGATTACCGTTAGCTTAAAACAATATCAACCTCTAAATCAATATATGACTCATGCCAAATAAAACAACCGTCTATATTGCCCAGTTTCTTACTATTCCATGAAATACAAATGTTAAAGTTGTGTGATGTTAACGAAATAATACAGTGGTGAAACTAAGTCGTCTGTGGAGGGTTTAAGGCACAAATAATAGATGTAGACTTTTTTTTGTATTATTCGATTTTTAACAATGATGAATTTTCTTTTTTTCTATTCGTGATTTTTTTCCAAAAAAGTTTCGTGTGTTTTATTTTTCTTTTTTATTACTTTATAAATATAGAATCATTCTATATTATCATTATTGGTATTCAATTTTAACAATTCACTTTAAGCTCAAAACATAAAAAAATATCTAAGTATTTCGTAAAATATGAAATAAACTATAATGTATATATAAAAACATAAATTTGAAAAAACTAAAAAATTAAGTGTTTCATAAACGATTTTTATTTTTCATTGTATTACTAATTTTACTTTTAAAAATAATCATAATATTTGATTTAAAATTATTAGATAAAAAAGTGACATAAAATTATCACTTGAATAGAACTCTAAGAATAAAATACGAAAAGAAATTGTGAAAATTATAATTATAATTTAATTTACAATTATTAGTTAAAAATAATTATAATTTAATTTTAAAATTATTATAAAAATATTTTTTTTAAATTGTGCTAATTTTATTTATATAAAATAAAATTATTAATTGAATAAAATTTTAAGCATTTTATTTATCACTTAATTAGTATTAGAATTATATACCAATTAAATTTAACTTTAGCTTTATAAGTAGCATCTAGTAGTTAAGTATACTTAATCCAATAATATTTAAGAAAATTTATCCAAAAAAAATAGACGTTAATAATAAAAAATTAGAATTATTAATCCAACAAAATTTTCCATGCATAACGATTTGTTTTATGTTTACTTTGACTCATTTATATGTTGGTGTTTGTTTATATTATTTTTTTCATAATATGTTGCTGTTTGTGTTGTTTTATGTGCTTAAAATTTTATAAATTTATATATAATTTTTCATTATATCTAAATTTTCACGCGAGGATATTATGTCATCCACATAGTTTTTCCATGACATAATATGTTCAATTACTTTAATTTTTTTATTTATTTCAATTCATCTCATAATTAATCAAAATAACTTAATTTTAATGTAAAATTCAAAAGCCAAATGAAAAAGATACTCTAATTAATGGTAATTTGGTTGAAACCACAACCTCTAATTCACTCCAAAATAATTTAGAATTGGAATATGAACAAAGTCATAAAAGATTTGGGATCTATGATATCATAGGACTTGCTTCTCTCTTTATATAAGCCGAGATAAAATTTAAACACAAATATATTCTTTGAAAGAAGAAAGAAAACGAGGAAAAATATTTAGTACACTTCTAATAAAATTTTTAAACATCATGAGTAAAGTTTTAAATTTTATAGGTAGGATTAATGGTTCATAAATGTCTTATAAAAATATAATAAAATATTTTTTAAAAAATACGTATGACAAATTTTAAAATTATTTGTGAAATATTAAAAAAATACTTATAAATATATCAAATACTATTCCTATTTAATATAAAAAGATATATAATCTTTTCCATATTATATCAAATAGATGTATTAAATAAAATACTTTTTAAGCTATTAAAAAAAAAACAGAGAATCTAAACAATACAGTATATATCTATCTCTAAACAGGGCTGTATTGATTCTACACCCCATGTTTGGTATCTTACAAATTGGAATTGGTAGCTAGGCCTTCCATCTTTTTTGTCAGAAGAGATCCCATTTTTTCCAACATCATGTCGAAGAAAAGCAGCATATTTTCGGGTTTTTGAATCAAATAGTATGTGAGCGAACCTCATAACTCGATTTGCGGTGCAAATCCACACCTCAAATGCGGAATTGTGGTATGCCAGTTTATGTCCCTACTCCCCTGACATTGACAAGCCCTTTCATTGCGGGAATCTAAGAAGAAATGCTGGAATCAAAGAGAAAAAAAACTTGGGTTTAAAGCTACAGTTTGAGATTCAAAACAACCTTAAAAAAAAAAGAACTCACTCAGCCAAAAAAATATCATTTGTTAAGATATTAAAGAAAAAAACACTTGTGAAATATTTTGTTGCTTATGTATACTTCGAAAGCAAAATTTATCGATCTAAAGTTGTTGTCGTTTTTGAATTCAACCAACAGATCGGTGTAAGGTTCAGTTGTTATGCTAGGATTGATGAAGTAAGAAGAAAGATTGACGTGAAAATATCCTGCCGTTGTGGAAGGATGATATCAAGATTCTTTTACATATATTCAATATCATCTAATCCTCGTATTTTAATATTTTGGAACTTGTTGACAATGAAGATGTGAATACAATGGCATATGTACATACCAAATACGAGGACCTCTATGCTGTTGAGTTGTATGACGAGTTAGAATGTAACAATGTTGAAGTGGAGGTAGATATTCAATGGACATCATTGGCGGATGTTGTAATTGATGCTACTCCAGTAAATCAGTAAAATCCTAGAGCTCAATGCCCCAACGATTTCGATCTTAACATCGATTAGATTGATCCACCTTAATGTAGTATGGCACCGACATCTGGTGGCAACCCTAACTATACCTAACCATCAGTCGTCAAGTTTGAAAACAACATAAGGTTACCAGATGAAATAAAAGAAGAAAAGGAAGATAAAGAGGTCCCAAATGTCGATGTTGATGAATTTAGTGAATAAGATTAAGATGAAATTTCCAATGACAAATGTGATGAAGACCAAATTCAAGATTTTGATGACTTCCTACAGACTGGTCGAACTTTGGGTGATATGGTAATCAAATTCCAACCCACTAAATATTTATCAACTATAAATAGAGGTGTTCAGAGGTCAAGTCAAGTCAGGTTTGGGTTAGCCTAAGCAAGGTATTTAGACCACTTTTTCAAGATTGGGCCCAATTCGACTCAAAAAATAGGTTTACTATTTTGCCCAAACTCGATCTAATTTAAGAAAAATAAATTTGGACCAGACTTGACCAGTTCATATTTAAATTTTTTAGATTAATTATTATTTAAATTTATTTTTAAAAATATATATATAATGCACTAAAATATTAAAATAAAAGTTTTTCAACACATTAAAAAATATTTATATTAAAAACACACTACTATAAATATAATAAATGTTTTATTATATTTTCCTACAAAGTCAGTAAAAAATACGTCCAGTTAATTTTGATAAATAAAAAACTTTTCCATGTTATTTGGGTAAAAGATATCGACTTATTCCGTTAATTTAAAAAAAAGAAAAAGAAAAGTTAACCTGTTAACTAATTTAGCGAATTTGCCCTCCCAACAACCCCTCCATATTATTTCCATCAATAATTGTGGGTTTATGTTATTTTGATAAATAAAAAACTTTTTCATGTTGTTTGGGTAAAAACCCCATACTATCCCAAGTTTTGGGTATGGAATTATGACTGGTATACATTCGTCCTATTTCTCCCCTTTTTTATTATTATGTCTTTTGGTGTCAAATCTTGACGAAACAAAAGCTGGTGGAGAAATGGGCAGTTTGATTGATGATGATATATTATTCTCTTGCAAAGGGATCGCTCACTTGTTCTTATGGTCTGCTACCATTGATATACGTAGTTACGTGGCCAATTATGGTACACAATTGTAGAAAGGGTTTGGGGGCAGCTCAACTGAGATGATTTGTAAGTTTGGAGGAGTTGACAAGTCTAGTACCTAGTTTTATTTTAGATTCAACGTACACCTCTCAAATCACAACTTGTATATATGTTTGTTCATTTAAAATCAACTTGATTTGAAAGCAAGAAATGGTCGATGATAACCGTAGTTTTGATTCCAATCATGTCATCACTTCAAAGGATTTCCTTACTAATTATGTGCAAATATTTATCAAATAGGAACTTCCATTTTTTTTCTAAAAAGAAGATTTAACTACAATCACATTTTTTGACTTTTATATTATTGAATTTAGTATTATTTATTAATATCCGGTGTTGAAATGTTATTTTACATAGATGTTGGCAGATTGGAGTTCAAAAGTTTCTCCATATTAATTTGAGTTCAGTTTAATATAACCTGAGTCCATAATAAATTTGAGCCCTAAAAAATTCAAGAAAATATCCAAGTTTAAAAAAATTTGAGCTCAAGAAAGTTTAAACTTAAGAAAATCCAAGCTCAACAAAACCCGAATCCAAGAAAGCCCGAGTCTAAGACCAATTTGGCCCGAGTCGGAGATAAATCCTATCCAAAACCTGAACAAAGTTGATATATATATATATATATATATATATATATATTAATTTGGAATGAGTTTACTTTTATTTAGATTGGATTTTGAATAAAACTTAAATTGGACTTAGGTTTGAGTTTAAACTTATTGGTATTAGATTTGAATTTGAGTCTATATATAAAAATATAAATTTGAGTACCTAATATACTACCAATCACCCAAGCAATTTAATTACTATCCATCATACAATTACATCAAAAATTTAATTTCATACAATTAATACAAAGTAAAAAGGATGAAATTGCAAAGTTGAGAAAAGCTTGGGATTTGTGCAGAAGCTCCTTGATTCAATGGAAAGAATACTTCATTCCACAAAATTGACGAAAGCCCGGTTGCTAAAATCTTCAATTGAACAATAGAAACAAATAAATTGCAAGTAAAAATACTAACCTTCAAAAATAGTCCCTATACTGTTCTAAGCCCTAGAAAAAAATCAATAGCTGGAATAAAATTAACTTAAAAATTTTAAAACTAATTTCTAACCCCCTTAAAAGCTATTATAGAGTACTATTTACAGGGAAAAAGTTTTTAACCCATCAATTACAATAAGACAATTAATTATAAACTTAATGAAAAATTTGACCTAGAGTGTTTTCATGTTGCCCTCTTGATTTTAACTCCGTTAAGTTCAACATCACAACATCATGCCTAATGTCGCAACATTCTCATTAGGGAGCTCTAGGTTGCAAAATTGAGAGGGTGTGGTCGTAACCTTACTCGATTCTTCCACACCACGGTTGAGGTTGATGTTGCAACCTTGACTTCAAAGGGCTCAGAGTTGCAACTTTGAAGATTGAATGTAGGAACTTTAAGGGCAGGCTCCTTGGCAGATGGATAACAAGCAATGTTGCAACATTCATAGGTAATGTCACAACCTTAGGGTAAAAAAACTCCTGGTTGCAACATTGCGTCTATTTGCTTATTAAGTATTTGAAAAGGTCTTAAACCACAAGTATGTACATAAAAACATGTAATTGACATTTTTATTCAACTAAACATAAAACAAACTAGAAATTGTAATTGAAATTAAAATCTACCCTAAATATGAAGAAACGATAAAAGGCTCAACTAATTACACGAAAACAAGTTCTTTACATGCTTAAAGAGCTTAATTTGTCATATCGAAATATGACACATCAATGAGGTTGTGGAAACTTTTAATTCACCTTACAATAAGGTTAAAATGAGGTTAAAGAAAAGGTTTTGGACTTCCTTCAAAAGTGAAAACGCTTTCAATAAAATAATTTATGGAAAATTATTAATGTTTTAAAAAGCTGATATCTTATTATATGATTATATGAAAAATAATTTTTTGTTGTTTAATAAATTTTATTAAAATATTTAAAAAAAATTAGTGAAACAAGCATATATAGCTTAGATTATATTTATTGAAAAATATGATATAAGCATTTTCTTTTTACAATTGGAATTTATTTTATAATCAACAAATGTCTTATAATAGCTTTAATAATAATCCTTGCCTAATTAAAATTTTAATTTGAAGTTATATATATATATATATATATACATGAGAGTGGATGTAGACATATTAAAGTTGGAAAGAATATATAAAGCTAAACATGATTTAAATAAATAAGTATATTTATTATTAAAATATTCATATTTTATACTATAAAATATTTATTACTAAATATTTATAAATTGTAATATACATTTATTATTAAAATATTAATATAAAATATTTTTCAATTAAATATTAAGAATAATATTTAAATTTTAAATTTATTTCTAATTTTAAGATTTATTATTAAAATGAAGTTGTAATATTAAATAAGTTTGTTAAGGTAATAAATTATATCAATAATAATTAATTCTACCATCAAATATAAATATGTATGTTTAATAATGTTTTATTATTAAATATAATTTCACGAGGCTGTTTTCCTAAAATGGTTTATGTTATATTTAAATAAAAATTATTAAGTTAGTATGCAAGTTGATCGGGGATGGCTGGCGGTAAGCTGATCAATGATGGTCGAGGATGCCTGGCATTAAGTCAATCGACGATGGTTGACGACAGCGTTAGCCGGTGGTGGTCGACGATAGTGGCCGAACGGTGAAACCCACTTTTGTTTAATTATTCAAGTTTTGGGATTATTTTTGACGAATAGGTTAATTTGCAGGTTTTTGAGATCTTTTGGTGGAATCTGTTAGTTATTTGACTTTTACACAAAAGACTAAAAGAATTACTTTGGAAAAGTACTGTAATTTTAATTATTTTATTTTTCTTTAGGATGAAATCATGGAAAGCTTTGGTTAATTAGAGTTAGTTTCATTTTTTTTTGCAATCTTACAACATTAAATTGAAAAAGTATATTCATGCATATATATATATAATATAAACATATCATATAGTTTAAGAAAAAAAAAAGCTTATTTTTGCCTCTCTTTTTTTTTAACGATTTTTTCTCAAAATTCAATACTTAAACAATTCTAAGTTTATTCATTATAAATCTTTATTACAACTCCATAAGTAATGAAATCACACTTTAACTTATTTCCCGATAAAAAAAAGAAAAGTAGAATTCTTTTTAAAATTTGAATTTTAATACTTTTTGTCACATTTTCAATTATTTTCACTTTATCTCATCTCCAACGTCATATTCCTTTCCTAAAATTTATTATCCAAGTCATTCCATAAATTATCTCATAATTTTTTCAGTATTCGACCCCAAAATTATGTCACATGACATATAAAACTTTTTGAGGCATTACCATTCCTTAGGGATGTCGTCGCCTCCTATATGTTCTACTTAGCATAAAACTTATATTTTATAGTAAAATATTGTTATTTAATTAGACATTATTCAAACAAAGTTCTTGTTTCGTTTCTCTATAAATAAGAAATACGAGTCAAATTATTTACACACATTATTAAGCGTCGTTATTCTATAAAAAAATAGTTAAAATTTTTTTTAGAATAAATTTTATTTTTTGAGAAAATTTAATAGTTTCTGATTATAGATAAAATTAACTTTCTTACTAATAGTTAAAAAAAGTTTTCATTTTGTGTACTTGATTTGTTTTGTTTGAGTTCATACTCAAAGTAATTCGAGGTTCAAAAATAGCAAATGAGACTGTGTTGGAGAAATCTGGTTAAGAAAATGGTTATGATAGTTACAATGAAAGTTTAAAAATTTTCAAAACCAAGCCACTTTGTGACATTTATAGCAATGAACCTTAACCAACATGTACATGTGTTTTGTGTGAGATGAATTTGAGTTGATCCTGACTTTCGATCAAATGACCTTCTTCACTATCATTGTACCCTATATTGCACTAAGTGTGGGCTCGAGCAACACAAACCAATACAGAAAAAGAAATGATGTAATTACTTTCAGAAGAAAAACATTTTTTCTCAATATAAACCTGTAAATATAACAATTCTCCAAAAACAAATTTTATTCTTAGACAATATATTCTTATTATTTTCTGGCAGAAATGCGGTGTATGAAGCTTATAATTCTAGGTCAACTAATGTCATTTATTTATAGGAAGAGATACAATAATATTGGTTGAACAAGTCATTGTAAAATAATATTATTTAAATAGAAAACATACTCCTACTCTAGTTAGAGTAGGGATAGGCAACACACCAGCCTAGTAAATACTAAGGTTGTCGCCCCACACTTATCATATGAAGGAATTTGGGCCTCTCATGTAGTGAGTTCATTTATACATGCTTCTTAAACTTTTGATCCGACACTTTATAATTTAATTCAACTCAATATTTTTTTATTTCTCAAAATAAATATTATTTATTCAATCAATTTAATTAATTAAATTACCTAAATTAATTTTTCAAATAAATAATTTTCTAAACTCAATTTTAATTTTGGCAAAGTAATGTTAACTTTACCGTAAAAGAATCTATGGGTAAATAATTAAATAAATAATAATTTAAAAAACTTAAATTAATTCTCAAGTCATTTTTGTATTTAGTGAGAAAACACATTTGTTTGTGAATGCGACGCGTTTCTCTAACTTCATCATTTTCATTCATTTCTTGCCATTTGGTTCTTCATGCAATTCATTTCTTATTTCAACGAGTTAGTGGAAGGATAGATTGGACATATATATTAGGACTTAAATAATTTATAATTAAGTTACAATTTTTATTATTATTAATTATAAACTTATTTAGTCACGAAGTTATTTCACTAAAGTATCGTGATTGAGCTCTCCCTAATTACATATCATTATAAGTTAGTTAATAAATACTCATCCAATAACCTTGTCGTAAATGTGTTACCCTCATAGAATATCTTTAATCTTTTTGGGATAAATCTGTTTTCCCAATACAATCCTATTTTATCTCATACTAACCATTACATCTTTCTTTATGGAAAGTCAATTACTATCAAATAGTAATAGAATCATTTATCACAAAGACAAATGACTTGTGATCACATTTATTTTTCATCTTTCATGTAATGTTGATGAGAGATATCATTTACCTTTTAGTTGGGCTTTTGAATTCCGCTATTGTGGAGTGATGCTACATACTGCAGAAGTTGTATACCCAACACACTGACTTTTGGTTCATTATTTGTAATAGCTTAAACTCAAGGTTATCGGAACAGTGGTTTCGTAACCACAAATCTGATTTAAAGAGAAATTTATTTCAATATTTTTACTTGAAAATTGATATGATAGGAAAATCGTATGAAAATATTGATAGAAAAATTTTACCGATTTAGTGGTTAGTTAGAAAAAGAAATTATTGAAGAAATTGAGTAAAAACAAGGTATCAGGACCTTTATCTCGTAAAACCGAGTCAAAAATAATTTTATAAATATTTATGAAATGTTAGTAATGTGGTATTAAAATTTCGTTAGGAAATTTTAATGTTTGTGTAGTCAATTAAATGAAAAGGACTAAACTGTAATAAGTGTAAAAGTTGCTAGAATGATTAAATAGCTTAAGAGTCTGATGAGAAAGGATTTAAAAGGCAATTAGACCCAAAATTTATTTGGGCTGGACGGCAAGGGCATGAAATCAGCATGGAATTTGATAAATTAAGGGCAAAATTGAAATATTGCAAAATTAACTAAATAAAGCTAGGATTAAATAGGAAATATCTAGATTTCTCTTCATTTCTCTTCAATTCCAGCAGCTAAAAACGCCATAGGAGGGTTCTCTAAGCTGTTATTTCATAATTTTTGCACCAAGTGAGTTAATCCTTGCCTTTTTCTTGTAATTTTTGTGTTTCTAAGACTTTTACAACTAGGTCCTACTATTAAATTCATTAGTTTTTGATTCCATGGATGAAATTGAAAGTCACCATGATTGATTGCTGTAAGTTTATGATGAAATAAAATGAAATTAAAGTTTTAATTTGTTTAAGAGATGATTTTATTAGGTAATTTCAATGGAAATTGATTTTTAGGACCTAATTGTGAAAATATTTGGAATTAAAGTCTACTTTTGAAAATCTGATTCCTAAAGGTTGTAAACTAGTTTAAGGTGATATAATAAAGTGTTAATTGAGAAAAATAAGCTCAATTGAGAGGCTAATTGAGTAGGGACGAAATTCTCATTTATTAAAAGCTTAGGGGAAAAATGGTAATAAACAGCTTACACTAAAACAATTTAGACAGCAGCAGTAGACTAACTTTGAAAAATCACCATAAATTGTAGGAATCGAATTATAAGATGAAAAAAATATGGAATTAAAGCTTATTGAGTCTAGTTTTTCATAGAAGAAGCAGTGTAAGCAATGGATTTGTAAATTTTGAGATATAATAAATTTTGTGAGACAAGGTCAGAATGAATTCGGGTTCCCCTGTTCTGACTTTAAAAAATCATAAAAAATTAATAAAAAATAATTATGAGCTTAAATTTATATGTATAGAATCCTTAATGAGTCTATTTTTAATAGAAATAAACGAAAACATCATTTGAATCTTGTATGAAGAGATAATTAATTTTTAGTGAAGAAGAGTCAGAACTGTTAGACAGCAGAACAGTGGTGACTTTAAAGAATAAACTGTACTGATTGGCTAAACCAAAAATTCTGAAAATTTTATGGTAAGAAGATATATGAGTCTAGTTTCAGGAAAAATTATCGGATCTTAATTTGAAGTTCTGTAGCTTAAGATAAAAATAATTTAGTGACTATGACTTAAGTAGACAGCTTTGAATGAACTATAAATAATAGTTGAATTATAAAGAATGTTGCATATGAACATGAAATGTATTAAATTGATGATTAAATTTATTTATTTAGATCCAGAAGATTTAAATACGAAGCTAGATCGAGGAAAGGAAAAAGTTCAGGATTAGTAGATTTTTTTGTACACAAACAAGTATCAAGGTAAGTTCATGTAACTTGAGTTATATTCTTAAATGCTTGAAATGTATGTTTTTGATATGAATATGATTTGAATGTTCATTGTATGAAAATTGATAAAACATTGATATATTTGATAAAAAAGGAAGAAATCCCAGTTAAATGAAAGGAAAATTCGATGGATCACGAAAAAGGAATTGACGGTAAAAAGGATCAAGTCGGACGGGTGATCCTATCCCGATATAGACCTCCAAGAAGAATATGTGAAAATGGATTTAGCTTGGACGGGTAATTCGAATTAGGGTCCAATTTAGCTCGGGTGGTAATTCAGATCTAAGCTCATTAGAGTAATTGTCGTTGCGTGGGGATTTTTGGGACTGGTAATCCCGACAATACTCTATGAGTTTATATTACTGTGATTTAGCTCTGGTAGTAATCCCATTTGTAAGGATGAGGTTCGCGGGAGTGTGCTCTCTGAAATGGAAATGTGCGCACATGAATATGAATTGACGGACCCGGAATTGTACATTAAAAGTGTACCTCTGAAAATCCATCGAAATTTCGAGAAATTCAACGGGATAAATATGGAAAAATAACAAGGAAACGGAAATCATGGTATTGATGAGCTCATCAATCATGGTATATATTATTGGTACATGCAAATTATTGTACTAACTTGAATGTTGAGTTTGTGCATATTAGGGTAATAATGCATTGAATGGATATATGAATGTTTATTGTATTGTATTGAAAATATTAGGCAAGTATAATTCTTGTTACATGAGCTTACTAAGCACAAAGTGCTTACCCCATTTCATTTTCCCTGCTTTGTAGTGTTAAGAGCTCGGAGGTCGATTTGGGTGGAGACACATCACACTATCAACCTCGTGGATTTGGTATATAAAGAAACTTTATTTTAGAAATCAATGGCATGTATAAGCTAATAAAGTAAATGATTCGTGAAATGAATGTAGAGTTAGCCATTGGTATGGTTAACAAACACAGTTTTGGGTATGTGATGACGTTATTTTATAAATATGCATGAATTTATCTTGAAAATATGTTGAATTGGATTGGTTGATGTGGATTGTTTTTTGTTTAAAATTTCAGGGAAGGTTAAATATCTATAAAGGGGTTATATTGAGTTAAAAAAAAATTTAATTCGTAAACTCCGATAATACTTCGTACCCTATTCCGCAATGAATACGTGTAGGGGTATTACATTATCTGTTTGAACTTAGACTTTTACTTACATCAAAATATACGAGTCACGAATACATATTCCATCATCCACTCAGGATTAAAGTATGTCACGTTATAAACGTTACAAGTGAATAGATCCATAAATGGATGTAATATTTATTCTATTAAAATCTTGTCTGATGTACTGGTAGTTTACTCAATCACATTTATATCTTTATTTTCTGGCAGTCATTTGCCTTGATGCTTAAGATAAAAACATCTTCCCAATTAAACGTGATATATGACATATTAGTCTTTCAATCGGTCTACTCATTTTCAATTAAACTAAAGACCTATTTAATTTTATCTATTAATATAAGTTGTCTTTTCATATTACAATCCAACAACGCAATATTGCTTAGTTTTAGTTAAATGTTAGATAACTAGTGAGCCAACATTTGCTTACATTTTCTTGTGTGCAAAAACTATTGAGGAAAATATACAATAATATTAATGTAATTGTTAGGATCGACCAGATTAAGTAACAATTAAAAAAAATAGCGGAGTAATTTGAGAAATTAAACATACAAATTTAACGTAGAAAACCTCTCCAAAGAGGATAAAAAACCACGAGTAAAAATAATTTTATTATAATGACAAAAGAATGAAGAATACAAAAGATGTAGATAAAAACTAAACCCCTAAAATCCAAAAACAAAAAACTCTCAAAACGTAAACACAAAATTCTCTAAATGTGTTATGATTTCTAATATCTAATGGGTGTATTTTCTAAGGTTTCAAAATAACCTATTTATAGACTAAATTAGTAGGTCAAATAACTATGCTAATAAATGCTAAATATATTATATTAATAAATATTAACTCTTCTAGAAAGAAAATATATTTTGTTTAACTTGACTTGCAAATAATCTCTTAGGATTTGGGTCACACAACTCTAACCGTAATTAATAAATATTTTTATTAAACTAATTTATTTGAAAAATACAAATATACATAGATGAAAATACTATACTAAAAGACACTAGATCTAACAAACTGTTCGGTAGAAAGCCAAATCGATTTTAACCGCAAGCACATGTATAATTTTGGTTAAGAGTTTATTGTTATTATTTATAAGGCTCGATTTTAAGGAACTTTTTAAACTTTCACCGTGCTTAAAAACACTATTTTGTATACCAATTTTTCCAACAGTTTTTGGTTAAGAGTTTATTGTTATAAATATCACAATGCTCGATTTTAACAAACTTTTTAAATTTTTACCATGCTTAAAAACACTATTTTATAAACTCATTTTTTAACAGTTAGGTCCGTTCGAATCAGGTTTGTTTTATGCCCGAGAGATGCATCTCTGATATTATTATTGGGGCTAAAGAGATTAATCATTCGATTAAGAGAAAATTGGGAAAAACAGGATGAATGACCATTAAGATAGATATGGAAAATATATATGATCAACGGGACTGAAATTTTATTAAAGAGGCTCTGTTTGACGTGGGGATCCTGGGAAATTTGAAATATCTTGTTATGCAATGTGTCATAACTCCTATAATATGGATTAATTGGAATGATGTACTTATGGATGAATTTATACCCTTGCATGGCATTAGACAGGGTGATCCCCTCTCTTCCTACATTTTTGTGATCTGCATGGAGAGATTGGCTCATTCTTTTACTTGGGAGGTGAGTAGGGGTAATTGGAAGCCAATTAAGTTGAGTAGAGAAGGCCCAACTTTATCTCATTTACTTTTGCCTATGATTTGGTTTTATTTGCTGAAGCTTCCTTGGAACAAATGAGAGTCTTAGGCAAGGTACTCGATGAGTTTTGCCAATCATCTGAGCACAAGGTGAACATCCGGAAAACTCAAATTTATTTCTCCAATAATGTGTCAGATGAGTTGCAAGAGACTGTTAGCTGTGGGATTGGCTTCTCGAAAGTGAAAAATTTAGGTAGGTATTTGGGTGTTCCTTTGCTGCACAAATGAGTTACAAGGGAAACTTATGGGTACTTGTTGCAACGGATTCAGAATAAACTTACTAGTTGGAAAGCTCGCCATATTTCGATGGTGGCCAGAGTAATCCTGGGTAGATCTATTTGAACTGTTATTACGTCTTACGTAATGCTATTGACAGGGCCATTCGAAATTTCATTTGGGGTCAGCTAGATGACGAGGGGAATTAATCTAGTGAGTTGGGAGGAAGTTTGCAAACCAACAAATGAAGGTGGACTTGGTCTGCATTGTATGTAACATATTAACACTTCTTTTTTGATGAAGATCGACTTCTAGCTGCTCAAAAGCTCTAACCATCTTTAAGTGCGAGTTCTTCGTCCTAAATATAAGTGGAACGATGTTTTCCTTTCACCGCAACGTACACCATAGCTTGCGTCTTTGGCGAGGGGTCTGCTAAATTGTTAGTAAGCTCGAGGAAGACTTAATATGGAATGTGAGAAATGGGCGAAATATAGATTTTTGGCAAGATAAGTGGATTTTGAGAGAGAACCCCCTTGTGAATTTATGCTATAATCGGGAACTTATCCCCCATGATTTCGTTTCTGTTGCTTCTATGGTAGCAGCGAACCATGATTAGGAGTGGAGCAAGTTTCGGGATTTATTGCCATAGGATATGATCTTAAGAATAGTAGCTACGTTGCCCCTAACAGCAATTGATTCTGATGATGATCGTGGTTGGGCGTGGGATGATAAGAAGATATTCACAGTAAAATCAGCATATCGATCCCTTCAACGTCAAGATAGTGTGTATGACAGTGATTTGTGGAAGCATCTCTGGCATTACAGAGGGCCGCCAAGATTGAAGAATTTGCTTTTGCTAGTGTGCAAAGGTAAATTACTCACTAATCTTGAACGTTTTCAACGGTCCATTGCGCCTAATGGAAATTGTCCTTGGTGTCCAAATACTGCTGAAAGTATAAAACGTGTTAAGGTGGTGTCCTTATGCTCTTAGGCATTGGTCATCGATCATAATCCCTGAGAAATTGCATGAAGTCCTTGCTATGGATGATAAAGATTGGCCTATGACCAATCACTGTAAACCAAGTTCCTTCTCGACTATTCCTGATTGGAAGCTGCTATTTGGTTTTATCTACTGGTGGCCTTGGAAATTCATATGCAAGAGGATTTTTGAACCTGATCTAGGGTTTAAGGAAGGTGTTTTGCAATGGAGTGTTAGTGTAATGAGCTGACAGTTGCAATGAACAAAAATCTTTACTCGTCTGCAGGTGTCACTCGGGCATTGCGACAATTGTGTTGGTCTTCCCCCTGCTAGTTGGGTGTAAAACTAAATATAGATGGAGTCTCTCGACAGTTGGATGGTGTGGTAGCTGCTAGAGGGGTGATACGGGATGAGAACATTGGATGGAAGGCTTTGCCAAGCCTTTAGGCATATGCTCGACGATTGGTGCTGAACTTTGGGCAGGTTTTTGAAGGACTGAAACGAGCTTGAAGTCTATGAATCGATAAACTGTTGCTTGAGACTGATAATTTATGGATAGCCAAAATGTTGCAAAAGGATCTATAGATTCTCCAAGGTTGCAGGAAAGGATTAGAGATTGGTTGGCCAAAGCGTGGACTGTTACTGTGAAGTATTGCTATCGGGAATGCAATGGAGTCGCTAATAGGTTAAGTAAGATGGCGTTACTCGATCAAGTAGAAGCACATGTTTTTGTACACCACCGAATGAAGTCATGAAGTAACTGCATGATGAGTCAGCTGCCTAACCAGAGACTTTGCTATATGCAGGGTTCAATTTTTTTGCCTACACAACCAAATAAATAAAAGAATAAAAAAATAAAAAATTTCCCTCCTGTAATCAAACTGACGGGAAAATTTTAAATTCGACCCGTTAGATTAGATTTTAGGGCTTAGGGAGGGTTTCTATTTTTTTCCTGTCTTCTCCTTTCTGCTGAGTCCATCCCTCTCCTTTTTTACTCTCCGACATCCATTTACTTGTCCACTTTCTCTGTTTTCCTCTCATTCTTTTTTCCTCTATATGCTACTCATTTCCAAGATCTCGTCCTCTCTCTCTTAGGGTTTCCTTAAACAAAGATGGTGACGCCAAAGCAACTCCTCTCCATCATCGAATCCTCTGTCGTCAGTCCTTTTCCTCCATCGCCGGCGCAGCGAATCGAGCTCCTTCACGCCATTCGAACCTTACTTCCCTCTCTCAAATCTCTCCTCTCCTATCCGGTATTTTCTTTCTTCTACAATTTGTGCGAAAGCTCTTTTTTTTTTTGTTTGCTACTAAATTGTTCGTTCCTTTATTAATTCTTTAAAAAAATTGCGGATTTTGTAGCCCCCGAGACCCTCGGACCGGGCGCAGGTTCGGTCCAAAGAAGTGAGACTTCCGAATTCTCCGCCAATCTCGCTTGACGATCAAGATGTTCAAATTGTCAGTTGAATTTTGCTTTAATGCTTTGCCGTTTATTTTCTATTCCTTTTGCAGTTTCTTTTCTTATGAAAATGAGGCGTTGATTTTAGGTTTTGTTTTGGACAGTTAATTAGAAATTGGCTTAAAAGTAAGGTGAAATACTTTTAGTCGGTACTGTTTAACGTGGTTCTTGGATGGAGAGGGAATTACTAAACGTGGTTCTTGGATGGAAAGGGAATTACTATGTGTTTTTTTGTTTTTCATGAGTCCATTTACCAACCTTGATATGGTTCCATTGGGTTCAGTTTTAGTAATTTCTTCACTATGGAAAAAATTGCTGCATTATGACGCCGTTGTTGGAACTAAGTTGATTATGCCATTTAATCTTTATCATCTGCAATGTTATTATCTTATTGCCATGCTACTTTTGATTATAGGCATTGAAATTGAGTGATGAGCTCTATCTAAATGAGATAGATTGCGTTCAATTGCTTGTTTCTGCCAACCAAGAGGTATCTTTGTCCTTTCTGTCTGTGCAAATTTTTAATAATTCTGTTGTTCCATGCTTGTAGACTAATGTTTTTGTTCGGGTATTTATGTTTTATTATGAAAAATTTCCAGTGGGGCTTAGTTGGACGAGGACCACTAGAGATTTTACGCCTTGCAGCAGGACTTTGGTATTCTGAGAGGCGAGATATAATGATGTCTCTCTATACACTTTTGAGGGTAATTCCCTCCCTAATGCCATTCAACATCCTGCATCATTTGGTTGCAATTCTGTTCTTTCATTTTTTTTTCTCTTTTTGTTGCTGTTGTTGTAAGAACTGATAATTGTTTTTTTTTGGTAGGCTGCTGTGATTGATCCGGGACTTGAAGCTGGTCTTGTGGCTGATATTCAGAAGTACCTGGAAGATCTTATCAATGCTGGACTTAGACAGCGATTGATTTCTCTAATAAAGGTGTGGAACTTTGTAAAATGGTTGCTTTCGTAGTATGCCTTCTGAGAATGGGTCTGTCTTTTTGCATTAATTCTTATTCTTCTTTTAGATTGTTAATATTGTCCAGTTGTGAGAGAATTGATAGCTCATTGATTTGCAATTGTCCATAATCTGCCTAACCATCATTATTGTTCTGAATGGTTCAACATTTGATTTGATCATTATTTCTGGATTTTGTGATGGTCTTCATTTGAGTAGTCCATTACATATTTTTCATGATAAGATGGAATAAATGACTTAATATTTATGTCTATCAGATATGTGGTTTATTTGAGAATCATATAGCTTAAAGGTAAATGTATAATATATGTGTTTCTTTCCTTTAGTTTTACTAGTAAACTCTACTTGAACTACTTGTTATAGAGCCAGGGAACTATATAGAGCATGCCCAATGATGTAGATAACCGTGAATATGATCTGTTTTCTAGTGGATTTGATGGACTGATCTCTCTTCTTCGCCAAATGATGTACATATGTCTATGAGCATTTAACAAGTACATTATATTTGAAATTTTCTAAGTGAAGTTCTTTTGTAATCTAGTTGATAGAACTGTATAGCATTACCACCTGGTTAGTTTAACTTTCTTTAAATCTAAATCATTTTTTTTCTTTCTTTTCTGAATAGAATGGCCAAATTTGCCTGATTGTCAACTTGATATATAGTTTGAATTGCAGAATTGAACTTCAACCCACCTTTTTTACATATTTATTTTGTGAAGTAGTTGTAAGTGGTATCAGGTTATATGTTATGAGATTTCATATTTGAGTACAACGTCATTTTAAAGATGCATTTAGTTGAGCTTTATCTCATTTCACTTTGGTGAATCGTAGGTGATTGGTTTTAGGATAACTTTCCCTTTCTTGTTGGCATTAAATATGAGCTTTCCTCTAGTACTTTTCTGTTTGGTCTTTTAAATGCAATTGATTGTCATTGGCTTAGGAGCTCAATCGGGAAGAACCAGCTGGTCTAGGTGGGCCTCTCTCTGAACATTATCTTCTTGATTCTAGAGGTGCCCTTGTTGAGCGGCGAGCAGTGGTCTGTAGGGAACGGCTTTTACTTGGACATTGCCTTGTCCTTTCGGTTCTAGTTGTGCGGACAGGTAAGCAGACAATTCAATGCACTTTTTGCAGTGACATATGGCAGTAATCCACATTTGATTGAATTGTAGGACATGCTTTTGCAGTGATTTCTGCATGTCATCCTTATACCCACATTATATTAAATTAATGTTATTTCTTAGCTTCTAAAGTAATGTTACTGTTCCAGTCTGTTGGCTAAAAATAGTACTACTAAATAGTGTTTCAAACATGCAAAGAGGGACATGTAGAGAAGATATGATTTGATATAGTACCCATGTCATGATAAGGATTGAAAGAGCAAAGAGGATTTATAAAGTATCTTATTTATGTTGATCTTATTGAGCATATTGCTTTGTATAGAGCCAACAATGATGCATGATGATTCGTAGATCCTACATAGTGGGAAATGCTTAGTTTGTTATAGTTGGTTTATGTACCTCATAGAGGTTTACTTTTTGCATTAATCGATTAAATTTAGCCCCGTTCATTAGTCAAAATCTGAGAAAGGAGTGAGGAAGGAGGTTAGACCATCTAGGCTCAAAAAGCTTTGTTTCCAATTCTTGTTGAAATTGTTTTTTTGTACTATTTTATGCAAACCCCACTACTTGGTCTTTTGGCTGATTCATTGTCTATAGTTTACGTTATTCTGCAACAGTTGGTGTGAAAATTGGTAATGCAGAGTGTAGGAGGAATTTAGCATTTCTACAAGATAGAAGTAGATATTAATCTAGATGGATATGGTTCTTTTGAAGGATTTGAAGTATGTTTGAGTGCAAAACTTATAAACTTTTCTTATGAGGGGTTATTTTCGAATGTATGGTGTGGCCTTTGCTGCTGTGACTTGGAATCCCGGATGATGTTGAGAGTTCAGGGTTCTAACTTTAAGATTCTATTGCATAGAAAATCTAACTTCAAGCTCTTGTAATTTCAGTTTCAAGTTGTGATGCTTTTGAATTGTGAAGTAACACTAACAATGATGGGCAACCTATAAACCAGCAGTAGAATAATTTCTGAGCTATTTGCTTTGTTTGAGTAGCTTCTTTAGGATATAGAGTTGGGGGTTATAAACTAATTAGTAGGAAATGTTATGTCCATCCATGATGTTCTCATTTTGACTTGGGTTTCTTTTGGTTTAGTTGTATGCTTCATGTGATATTGTGGAGCTTCTATGTCATTTTCCGGTTCTGCCACCTAAATCTTCATTCTTCAAGACCTTTCCCCCCCTTTTGGTGTTTATTTAAAGGTTTTCATCATGGAAAGACTGAACATCATAAACTATAACTAGGTTGGGAGCATTGTTGCCTAGGATAATGTAGCATGAGATTTGCTTTGATCTTATCATAGGAGACCATACATTGCCCCTTTGTTGTGATTAATGCTGGTAGTATCTGCCCAAATTTTTGAATGAAGTTTGAAACCTTAATATTGGTTATCCTGATGGTAGGAAAAAAACAAAGCCATGTTAAAGAAAAAGTTGTAGGATCCTGAACGCTCAACTCAAATTGAATATTAACTGCCAACTTCAAAATTACACTGCACAAAGTAAGAAGATTTCCATGGTTTTATGAGGTTCTATGTTTTGTTTAGTGGTCGTTTTCCCATAGCAGCCTATTATGAAGCTGATTGGTCTTGGTTTAATGAATTTATGTGGTAATCTCTATTCTTTGTTTTTCATTTTGATAGAAAAGGGTAAAATTAATACAAAAAAGGGAAAATCTTTTATATTTTAATCCATGAATATACCAAATACTGGCAAAAAGAACTAGGCTATTACTGGAACTTCTTCTAAGACCTGGATTCTAATCACAGGATGTACACTGTGTCTACATTTCTTCTGCACACCACCTTTTTATTTGACATTTTACTGATTTTAACAAATCTGCACAGCCTGTATATTTTATTTTTTCTGATGTTAACAATTAATTATACATTTTTATCGTGTAGGTCCGAAAGACGTTAAGGATGTCTTTTCTGTTTTAAAAGATAGTGCTGCTGAACTTAGTGAGAGCAGTGACACCATAAAACATCAGGCATGCCATTTTCTCTATAATTTTCTGTGGAAAAGATTTTCCTTTTATGTTTCTTGTCTTGCAAATATGTGCAGACAGATGATATATGCACATGCTTCTGTATGCTTCCAGACGCTTATTATTATTGTTCATTTCTATGCAGATTACACATAGTCTTCTTTTCTTCCTTGTCATTGCTTTCGTATCAGATGCTCTTAGTGCATTATCTGATAAATCATCCATCCTCTCTCATGATGCTTCTTTTAGAAAAGAATTCCAAGATACTGTAAGATGAACTACAGTCTCAGTTTCTTTTTCCCTTGTTGACTTTGATTTTTTAGCGAAAATCATGGAGTTATTCTCCTGAAACACTTGAACATTTTAGGTGATGGCTGTGGTAAATGACCCAAATTCTGAGGGCTTTGTTGGTGGCGTAAGGCTCGCTTGGGTTGTACATTTGATGTTAATACATGATGAGATTGGCCTTGGTGAGGCAGTATCAACTGTGTCTTCAAATGAATTTGGTTACATAAATTTTTGCTTGGAATCGGTTTTTGCCAAGAATGTGTTCCACTTTTTGCTGGAAAAGGTTCTTCGAAGTGCAGCATATCAGGTGGATAAAGTTCTTTTGAAAAGATGTTTTTTATTTCCTGGTTCTTGCTTTTATTAATTTGGAGTACCTGCACCATCCCCCTTTACGAAGTGGATTTTCATATTGATTTTTCCATTTTCTTAATTGTTGTCATCAATTTGATATAGCAACAAATTTTGACTGTACAATTACAAGTATAAGACAGGTACAAATATATGTCCGACCAACTACAATGTAGAATCTGACCAATACAATGCACAGCGGACAAAGAACTTGACAAAAGCCGGACCAATCTGGAAAGAATCGTACAAAACCCATACAAGGCATTTGCACAGGGTGGGAGGGAGACCCACACATCACAATTGCAGATGGTGGGACTTGAACCCCGACCTTCAAAGTCTGGGATCTCGGCCTCTGTATAGTGCCAAGGCCTCATTGACTGATAGAGCAACAATTTATTTTAATATTTGGGGATGTTGTGATGTGCTTTATATTTGTCGCTTAGAGCATATAATTAAGGTAGTTGACCTTGTTGTTTGTGACTTTTGCAGAATGATGATGAGGATATGGTATATATGTATAATGCTTATTTGCACAAGCTAATTACCTGCTTTCTATCTCACCCAGTTGCCCGAGATAAGGTTAGTTCAAATTCTTAAATTTTCTGATCTCATTTATGGCTTGCATGTTGAAAGAAACTTGAATGGAGTACAACTAATATCAGTCAGATTCTGTTTTCAGTCCTTTTATGATATTAAATTAAGGCAACTTCGATATCTGTTTCAATATGGTATCTTTAATTTTTTTCCTGTACTTTAGGGTTGGGGTAGGTGGGCATTGAATCAATTTCTGTTTATATGCAGGTGGCTTAGATAAATTTTTTGTTATCACGGATTGTGCTTAGTACCTGCATTACTAGGTTTATTTTCTTGATTTCATGCAACATATCAATTTATTGTGAACTGAGTGTATGTAAAATGCCATATACATAACAAACTTGTACATTTCTTATTTCATGTATTTTAGGATAATGATGCAATGAATCTAAATTTATCTCATTTAACGATAGTGGCTTTTTTCTGTGTATGGTAGATCATCATTGTGCTTTTTATATGCGTTTTGTTACTTAGACCTGATTTGTAGGAAATTACTTCACATTGATGATGTCTTTGAGGAGATATTTTTGGAAAATCAGCTTGGAGAAGAGTGTGCTTAATACTTACTAGGTCTAGGGCATATTATTAATTGCTTTAGAAAATTTTTGCACCATTGTCCTTCTGTTTCAATTTATCCTTGACTTCTAATTCTATAATATGTTTGTGTTAGATTTATTTGCTTTTTGCATCGGAAATTCCATTTTATTTTCATCATTGTCAGCTTGACCTTTTAATTGCAACACCTCACTGTAGGTAAAAGAATCTAAGGAGAAGGCTATGATCACACTTAATACATATCGCATGGCTGGAGATTTTGTGCATGATAGCAGTATGCAAGGTGAACAAGCTGCTGAAGGTGTTCCTTTACCTTTTGTGTCTCTCTTGGAGTTTGTGAGTGAAATTTATCAGGTTGGTTCATCAGTTTGTGTATGATCTATTCATTTCAAAAACAAAAAGCTTTGTACGTATATTTGGGACGCATTGATATTCAGTATAATGTGGATGTTTATAAACCCAAAAGGAAAAGAATTGTGTTCATTACTTGAAAATAAAGCATTGAAAGTTGTTTCTTTTGGTAATCTGATTATTAAATTCTTAATCTGATTAAGCTACTACTCTCTCTTTTGCTTCACAAAAAAAGTCATTTCTGTTTGATGAATGGATATGCTTGTGTTTTTTATTTTGCTGCTGTTCTGCACCTTCCTATAATGAGATTGAGTCATTTCTTTTGTGTAAAACAAATTAATCCTTTTTGTGACGCACAATATATTAGAATCTTGAAATGATGCTTAACTTCCCTTTTTGTGGTAGAATATATTCTCTCAATCCCATAGAGATGGCCTTCCTACTTTGACATGTTGGTGTTTTTTGTAGTTCTTATATCATTTTAGCCTACTTTTAACATTTGGTGAATCTTTCAGAAGGAACCAGAGCTCTTGTCTGGCAATGATGTCTTGTGGACATTTGTGAATTTTGCTGGAGAGGATCACACTAATTTCCAAACTCTTGTGGCTTTCTTAAACATGCTGAGTACCCTGGTATTTAGTTGTATTATTTGTTTTGCAAAGCATCCGTTGTTGTATTTATGGGGTTTATTGCACTATGGTTTTTCTTGATTGGATTTCCTTTGCAGGCTTCTAGTCAAGAAGGTGCTTCAAAGGTTTACGAGTTACTCCAGGGTAAAGCATTCCGCTCTATAGGGTGGAGTACATTATTTAATTGCCTTTCAATTTATGATGAGAAGTATAAACAGTCTCTTCAAACTGCTGGGGCCATGTTACCTGAGTTCCAGGAGGGAGATGCAAAGGCTCTTGTTGCTTATTTGAATGTTCTGCAGAAGGTTTTGACCTCTTCTTTTTTTTAACAATCTTTAGTGTGTTGATTAATGTTTATTTGCTCATTCTTCCGGTGAAGTTTTCAGGTTTGGCTGGCTGTTCCCCTATATTTTCCATAGAGGCTGCCACTCCGTTCATCCTTTTTTCCTTTTATATCTTTGCTTTTTCTAGCCTTCTCTCTTTTGCCCTCTTCATTCTCTCATTTATCTCAAGAACGTCTTTCTAGGATCTTTGCAAATACTTGACCACCAACAAATTAAAACTTATGATTTAGTAAGATTTGCTCTTGGGCAAAGGTTTTCGACATCACCTATGGTCTCCCATAGAAAAATATATTAAATTGCATGTACTAGAAATTTTCACTTGTTTCTTTTAAGATTTTCTTGAATGATTAATGTTATGGAGAAAGTATGGATAACATATATGATCGAAATTCTTGGGTAGGGTGTATGAATTTTCTTTAGATATTGTTCCATCCTATGTCCTAGTTTGTTGGATTTTTTGGTTTGATTTCAAATTTTGTTTTAGTACTCCAGATTTATAAAGGATTTTTAATTCAGAAATGGTTTCTCCCTTGATTTTGATTTCTTGACCTTTCCTATAGAAGATGTCACTGCAGTACATATCATAAATGTTTGTTTAATTTTTATAATCTCCATGTTCCTTCATCATATTACAAAACAAGGTGAACGGGTGTGTCAAGAAGCAAAAACTGCCTAGGTCAATTATAAACTTGATGGTGTATATATTGGTGAATTGCGATTATAAAAGCTAATCTCTTTGGTTGTGCATTTTCCATTTTCTGTTGTTTGTAGCTTATACTCACATGGTTTATATTGTATGTATATCCCTCTTTGTGCTTGCATATCTATTTATCTTTGTGAGTTTATTGTCCTAAACTAATATGAATGTTTTTATGTTTACTTGTTCTAGGTTAGGTATCTTTGTCTTCCTATAGACTGAATTGTACATTATCTTCTTTCTGTCTTTCCCATTGGTGGAATAATTGGTAATCTGTCATTGGTTACAGGTTGTGCAAAATGGCAATCCTATTGAAAGAAAGAATTGGTTTCCAGATATTGAACCATTATTTAAGCTCCTTAGTTATGAGACTGTGCCGACATATCTCAAGGTTAGTTCTATCATTTTATCCCTTGTCTTTTCTTTTCTCCCTATTTAATTCCTTTATGTCGTTTCAATCTGAATTTATTGATGATGATTCCCAGACTTCTGCTGTGGCTGGACGTTTTAAGGAATTGCTTTTAAGAATATTTATATATTTTTACAGGGTGCGTTATGGAACACAATCGCTACTTTTGTTCGTGTCTCTCCAGTCCTCAAAGATACTATTTGGACTTTTCTTGAGCAGTATGATCTACCAGTTGTTGTTGGGTCACAAGTTGGGATTAGTGGCCAACCAATGGCAGCCCAGGTTAATTTTTCTATTTGGGATTAACGGTTGATGTGAAGGTGTTAGGTATTGGCTTTCACGTTTTGTTTGGTTAGGTGGTTGATAAATTGTATCAGATGCGGAGATTATGACTTAGTTTACTTTTTGCAAACAAAATTAATAATAGAAGCTTATGAGTCCAACAAATTATCCTGAAGCAACTGCTTATTTTACATGAAGTGTTCATGTTAACATATGCCCGTCAAAATTTCCAGGCAAATAAGTATGATAAAATGACCATGAGTTTTGGCAAGAGAAGTGTGTTGTACTTATTCAATACATATAGTGTTCATGTTGAGTTTTGTATTCACAGGTTTATGATATGCAATTTGAGTTGAATGAGATAGAAGCAAGGAGAGAACAATATCCTTCGACTATATCTTTCCTTAATCTACTAAATGCTCTTATTGCTGAAGAAAAAGATGTAAGCGATAGAGGGCGTAGGTACTGACCGTTTCTTTGCATTCTCAGTTTCAATTTTCTTTCTGTTGCCTTTCTCATGGTGTGTTTCTTGCAGATTTTTTGGCATCTTCAGGTTCATATATGATCATGTTTTTGGGCCATTCCCTCAAAGGGCCTATGCTGATCCTTCTGAGAAATGGCAACTGGTTGTAGCTTGTCTTCAGCATTTTCATATGTGAGTATCTCTTATAGTTCCTATAATTTTAATCTGGAAATCCTTTGTGATATTTTTGGTACTTTCATGTAGAGTAAGGGCTTGTTTAGTATTGCTTTTGGATGTCCGAATGTACTTTTTGGAAGCAAAAGCATTGCTAAACAAAAGGCCTCAAAAGTGCTTTTTGAACCAAAAGCAAAAGCTGGTTTGAGGTGCTTTTGCTGTTGGCAAAAACACTATTTAAGTATTTACTTTTATATGCATTAATTATCCCATATTTGCATAATTTGTATAAAATTATATTTTGAGATTTTATTTTAAATACAAAACATTATTCACTTATGATATATTTACAAATTCTAAAATTATTAAAATAAAAGTATTGTTCGGATGAAAGAATTTTATTTTATTTTTTAAAAAATATTTTTATATGAAATTTCAAAATTTATTTTCATAACATATTTATATGTATATTTAATACTATTAATTTATTGAATTATCATTACTAGTAATCTAATAATAGCAGTTTTTAACATGATGTCCTTTTTGACATTTTATCTTCTCACAATAATACCAAACACTAAAAAATCTTATAGCACTTTTTCCAAACCAAGCTTTTCCCAACCACAACAGCAATGCTAAACTAAGCCCAAGTAATGCCAGTTTTTATTTTGTCAAAATTTATGAGTATTTATTTGACTCCCTACCCATTTTTTTGCATTACTTGTAATGTAACTTGCAGGATTCTTAGCATGTATGAAATTCAAGAACAAGATATTGATAGTGTTGTTGACCGATCACAACTTTCAGCAGTAACGCAATCATCTTCACTTCAGATGCAGCTACCTATCTTAGAGTTGCTGAAAGTATGTTGCATGACTTTTTCTTGTTTCTGTCTTCCTATATGGCTAAAAACCATTTTTGAAGACTGTTGAAGCAAGTTCACCTGTGAACTTATTAATTTTTGGTGCACAATTTTTTATCCTTGGTGCAATCTCTTGATGTTTCCTAATACAACCATTAATTATTTAATTGCCATCTAATTATTTTCAGCATAGGAAATTATACTTCGAACAATATTAGTATAATCATCCCTTATTGCTTTGACTCTGTGATCTGTTTCTTGCCAAGGTGGCATTTTAGTGCTAGTGCTTCTAAGGGGTTAATATTGTAAACAAACTGCATCAAAAGTTGTGCTGGACTTCAAGAATAATTTCCTCAAGTTTAAAATTTGCATGTAATTTGCTCTAATTTATTTATAGTTTTTTTCTTAGTAAGTTTGATGGGAATGATTTGTGCCTGTTGCCTAACATTTTCCTCATTTTTCATGATATGATTTTTTTTTCACCTCATTGATATTAAGAACAAAAAAAACATAATGTTCTCTTGGCAGGATTTCATGAGTGGTAAAACTGTTTTCCGAAATATCATGAGTATCCTTATGCCAGGGGTGAATACAATCATTGCTGAAAGAAATAGTCAAGTATATGGGCCACTTCTAGAGAAGGCTGTGCAGCTGTCATTGGAAACTGTAATCCTTGTTTTGGAAAAGGATATACTTTTAGCTGATTTCTGGCGCCCTCTATACCAGGTAATTATTCCAACTGTGCTGTATCTTTAGTTTTTGCTTCTCTGTAGCTTAGGATGGACTTTGTAGAATATTGTTAAGTTGCAAAAATAATAGTTTGAGATTTGGAATTCTTTTCTTAATAGGTTGAGATTTCGAATTCTTTTCTGACTTTTTAAGAGAGGTTTGGATGCTAAGCAAAATTTTCTGGTGGTAACCAAGTTCGTAATGACTTCTATATCTGACTCCGGCTTTTTATTTCCACATATTTTTGTTGATGACCCATGGTTTGTTTTGGAAACAATGAGGTGCTTTGCTTGATTTAAGAGTGCATGTTTTCTAAAGTCAATTGTTTCTATATTTCTCTATTAAGGCCATTGGCTTTTAACTGATTATGGGTTATTATTACTCTGTGAGCTTTTTTCCTTGTATACTCTCTCTCTCTGTCTCTCATGTTCCCTGTGTCTAGAAAAGATTTGCATGCAAATTCAAACTTGAGCTAGCCTGTAAAAATGCTAGGAGAAGGTTTTGAAGAGCATAATTGTGAAATAATGTGAATGTCTTTTCTTGGGCAAACATCTGGCCATCATAAAAATTACTGTCTTTCATATGTTTGAATTTAGCTGATGAACGTACATCTCATCCCTATTCATGTTGGTTGCAGACTTGCAGTGTATTCTCAGCTAACTTTTTGAACCCTAAGTAGTATATTTTACATCACATGTGATGCCAACTGTTAAAAACAGGCTTTCTATTATTTTTTTCACAAGAAATTACATAAATATTTATAGACATAGTGAGCCTAACTTAGGAAACTTTACACTAGGAAACAGACTAATTCTAGGGATGCTGTACCTTAAAACAGCCTTAAAGTTAGGGATAAAATATTTACAGAATCCTATTTGATACACTCAAATATTCCTTAATTAGGAAACTGAAATCTGACACTCCCCCTCAAGCTGGGAAGTGGATATCATCCATTCTTAGCTTGCTTACTAATTTCTGAAACAACTTCCCAGACAATCCTTTGGTAAGTATGTCTGCTAGTTGACCATCAGTGGACACAAATGGAGTGCAAATTAAGCCACTGTCCAGTTTTTCCTTTATAAAATGTCTGTCAACCTCAACGTGCTTCGTTCGATCATGTTGAACTGGATTATGTGCAATATTGATAGCAGACTTATTAGCGCAATACAACTTCATTGGACCTTCCCATTTGATCTTCAAATCTTCCAAAATAATTTTTAGCCATAACAACTCACAAACTCCAAGAGCCATCGCCCTAAATTCAGCTTCTGCACTAGATCTAGCCACAACATTTTGTTTTTTACTCCTCCAAGTCACAAGGTTGCCTCCTAGGAAAGTACAATAGCCCGAGGTTGATCTTCTATCAACCATAGATCCTGCATAATCTGCATCAGTATAGGCTTCAAGGGTTAAATTCTCCCCTTTTAAATAGGATTCCTTTGCCTGGCGTGCCCTTTAAGTACTGTAGAATCTGATATACGGCTCTAAGATGTGATTCTCTGGGATTGTGCATAAACTGACTTACAACACCTAGTGCATAGGCAATATCTGGTCTGGTATGAGACAAGTAAATGAGCTTCCCCACAAGTCTTTGATATGACCTTTTATCAACTGCTGCATCTTCTAGTGCATTTCCAAGTCTGTGGTTTACCTCTATGGGTGTCTCTGCTGGTTTACAGCCCAACTTGCCCGTCTCTGTCAACAAATCAACTATGTATTTTTGCTGAGATATGAATATTCCTTCCCGAGAGTGTGCCACTTCAATACCAAGGAAATATTTTAACTTACCGAGCTCTTTGACTTCAAATTCTTTTACTAGGCATTTCTTTAAATTCTCCATTCCTTCTAGATCATCACCAGTCACTATAATGTCATCAACATAGACTAATAAAGCAGTCACTCCCCCTGAAGATGAGTGTTTTACAAACAGAGTGTGATCTCCTTGACTCTGTTTATACCCCAACTTGAGCATTACTTTGGTAAATCTTCCAAACCAAGCCCTCGGGGACTGTTTTAGTCCGTACAAAGCCTTTTTTAGTCTGCAAACTACCTGTCCTGTATTTGGACCGAATCCTGGAGGAACATCCGTATAGACTTCCTCCTCAAGATCACCGTGTAAAAAGGCATTTTTGATGTCAAATTGCTGTAATTTCCAGCCTCGGTTGGCAGCTAGTGACAACAACACTCTTACAGTGTTCATCTTTGCAACAGGGGCAAATGTCTCAAGGTAGTCTATTCCATACATTTGAGTGTACCCTTTAGCAACCAATCTTGCTTTGTACCTCTCCAAAGAACCATCTGACTTATATTTCACTGTGTACACCCAGCGACATCCCACTGATTTCTTTCCTCTCGGTAATTTCACTAAGTCCCATGTCTTATTTTTTTCAAGAGCTTCCATTTCAACTTTCATGGCATTTTTCCAATTCTCATCTTCTAATGCCTCGGATACAGTTTTGGGAATGGAGATAGAATTTAGGCTGGTAAGAAAGGTTTTGTGGTTATGGGACAAGTTTTTGTAAGACATGAATAGGTACAAGGGATGTTTTGTACAGGTTCTAGTCCCCTTTCTAATAGCAATGGGAAAATCATCTAAATTTGCAGTATTAGAATTCAAAGTAGGTTCAGCAATTACCTCAGGTTGTATAGGAGAAGAAGATGATTGAACTTGCACCGGTGCCTTCTTCCTTGAGTAAACCAGTAAAGGACAAGTAGTGTCCTGAATTCCTCTTGGTGATTTGGGTGTATTAGGCTCTGTTTCAGATTGTATAGGGGCCATTGTTTCAAGTCGGGCAGGCTGGTTAGTAGGCAAAGACTGAGTGGGAGTGTTTGGTTGCTGGACAGGAGCTGGAATGTGAGTGTTTTGTTGCTGGACAGGAGCTGGAATGTGGGTGTTTTGCTGCTGGACAGAAGCTGGAATGTCAAGAAGAAAGAATTCTTTGTCCTTATCTTCTGTGAATAAGATCTCACCCTGAAGATAAGGACGAGTAAAGAAATTCTCTTGTTCTGTAAAAGTAACATCCGCTGTTACAAAAAATTTTTTTGTTGCTGGATGATAGCATTTGTACCCCTTTTGAGTGGAAGAATAACCAAGAAAGACACACTTGATAGCTCGTGGATCAAATTTTTCTCTATTTTGAGAATGAACATGAACAAAAGCAACACAGCCAAATATTTTGGGAGTAAGGTTACTTGAAGTATTGAAATCAGGAAAGAATTTTGCTAGAACTTGCATAGGACTTTGAGATTCAAGGACTTTTGTAGGCAATCTATTTATCAAATGAGTAGCAGTTAAAACAGCCTCCCCCCAATATTGTTTAGGGACATTTTTTTGGAACAAAAGGGCTCTTGTAATAGCTAAAATGTGACCATTCTTTCTTTCAGCAACACCATTTTGTTGGGGTGTACTAACACAAGATGACTCATGTATAATGCCTCTTTCCTGGAAATATGTTGAGAGAAATTGATTGAAATAATCCTTCGCATTGTCTGACCTAAACCTTTTTATTTCAGCTCCAAATTGTGTTTTGATCATGTTGTAAAAGGTTGGAAAGACAGACCTTACATCAGATTTTTGTTTTAAAAGAAATATCCAAGGCACACGAGTACAATCATCAATAAAGGATACAAACCACCGAGCCCCAGAAATATTTGAAATAGTGGATGGCCCCCAAATATCACTATGAATAAGAGTAAAAGGAGTGAAAGTTCTTTTATTGCTTACTGGAAAAGAGGTACGTTTATGTTTTGCAAGTTCACAGATATCACAATGAAAATTTTCAACAGTCAATCCTTTGAACAATGAAGGAAACATAATTTTAAGGACTCTAAACGATGGATGACCAAGGCGAAGGTGATAGAGCCAAATTTGGTCTTTATTGGTTTTAATAGATTCGGATATGAAAGATGAAGGTGAGGAATTCAGAGCACTAACTTCTCCACTGGATTCTTCAAGATAGTATAGGCCATTTACTTCCTTAGCATGTCCAATCATCCTCCTCGTATTCTGTTCCTGAAAAAGACATCGATTGTGATAGAAAACCACTTTACAGTTAGAGTCTTTGGTAATTCTTTGAATGGATAAAAGATTGGTAGATAGTTTTGGAACATGGAGGACATTTTTAAGAGTAAGGGTTTTGTTTATAACAATATCACCCTGACCAGCCACTGTGATCACAGAACCATCGGCTACTGTTATTTTTCTACTACTAGGGCAAGGTGTATATGAAACAAATTTTTGTGAGGAGTGGGTCATGTGGTCCGTAGCTCCTGAGTCAATGACCCAAGAACTTTTGGTGACTGTATCTGAGACTTTAGAATCTTGAGAAGAGGATATACCTGAAAAAGCCAAACTACAATTACCTGTTGAAGAAGATTTTTCCAATGATCCCAGCAAATTTTTTAACTTCTCAATTTCTTCTTTATTGAATTCAACAGGTGATTCCTGAGAATTATTTTTTCCATCCAGCTGTCTTGCTGTATATGCTCGCCCTTGTCCCTTTGGTTGTCCACCTTTTTCTGAAAAATTTTTGTTTGTTGTTTGTGGCTTCCCATGGAGTTTCCAGCATCTTTCTTTAGTGTGACGGGCCTTTTTACAGTAGGTGCACCATACGGAATCCCTGTTAATAGGCTTTGTACGTTCTGTCTGTCTATTATCTTCACTGTTTGGCTGCTCCAGGCCAAATCTCCTCTCACTTACAGCTTTTGTAACCAAGGCTGAACTATCCACTTGACTGTTTTCAACCATAACTCCTCTTCTTCCTTCCTCAGCACGAACAATTGCAATTGTCTCATTTAGTGATGGTAGTTCCTCTTTTCCAAGTATTTGAACTCTTACTGCATCAAACTCAACATTTAGTCCAGCAAGAAAATCATAAATTCGATCCTTTTCAACGAACCTTTTCAGGAGTGCTGCATCTTCACTGCACTTCATCTGAATGCACTGGTAATGATCCATCTCTTGCCATAAACTTTGCAACAGATTGGAATACTCCGTGATTGATCGACTTCCTTGCTTGGTAGATGAAATCTTAGTCTTGATTTCATAAATTTGAGTAGCATCTCGAACTTTAGAATAAGTCTGTTTTACAGCTTCCCATATTTCTTTGGATGTGTTAAGAAACATGCATGTATCACTGATTTCTGGCATCATAGAGTTCCATAACCAAGACATTACCATAGAGTCTTGTTCATCCCAAGCATCAAACTTAGGATCTCCTTCTTTAGGTCCAGTTCCGAGTAAGTGACTCAGTTTTCCTCTTCCCTTCAAGAACATACGAACCAGTTGAGACCACTTCAAGTAAATTTTCCCATTTAGCCTGTAGGCTACTTGGATGTTCTGAAACTCACTTGTTGGGTTTGAGTTGTTCACAGAAACTTCTGAGACATCCCCAGTGTTACTGATCTTGACAGTTTCAGTCATGTTTCGTTTGAACAAATTTTACAAGCTTGAGGGCTGGTTGGAATAAAAAAAATCGCCAGACAAAGAAAAAAATCCAGAATCGGGCTAAAAAAGCTCTGACACCATGTTAAAAACAGGCTTTCTATTATTTTTTTCACAAGAAATTACATAAATATTTATAGACATAGTGAGCCTAACTTAGGAAACTTTACACTAGGAAACAGACTAATTCTAGGGATGCTGTACCTTAAAAACAGCCTTAAAGTTAGGGATAAAATATTTACAGAATCCTATTTGATACACTCAAATATTCCTTAATTAGGAAACTGAAATCTGACACCAACTGATATTTCCTGATAATAGCTTCCATGTTTTAGTTATGTGTGTGGGTAGATCAGAGGGAAGAAAATAACCTCAATTTTTGCATGTTACCTTGCAGCCTCTGGATGTTGTACTCTCGCAAGATCATAACCAAATTGTTGCTTTATTGGAGTATGTCAGATATGATTTTCTACCACAAATTCAGCAATCCTCTATCAAAATCATGAGCATTCTAAGGTTGGTTCTATTGGACAATATTTCTTTTATCTCTCTTTCTGATTCTTTGGAATTTGATTTAAATTTTTAATTCTACTTCGGGTGAAGTTCTCGCATGGTTGGGCTGGTTCAGCTACTGCTGAAATCCAATGTTGCAACTTCATTGGTTGAGGACTATGCTTCTTGCCTTGAGTTTCGATCACAAGAATGTCAGGTTATAGAGAACGGTCGTGATGATCCTGGAATTCTGATAATGCAGGTTAATCTGGATTTGTAGTGTGTGTATTTTTTGTTTATTTATTTATGGTGGTCTTTAGTAGTTCAAGTGCTTTGAGCAGTGTCTTGAACTTCTACGTAACTTTTGTGATACTTTCAGCTCCTGATTGATAATGTCAGTCGGCCCGCACCAAATATTACACATTTACTGCTTAAGTTTGATCTTGATACCTCCATTGAGCGGACACTTTTGCAGCCAAAATTCCATTTCAGGTTTTGTTGCTAGTTTTTCAAATACATTCATGTTTATTTATGTAAATGTTCGCTTGGACCCTTCTGCAATGCACTCATTATTATCTTACAGCTGTTTGAAGGTTATCCTTGAAATCTTGGAGAACCTTTCAAAGCCAGATGTAAATGCATCGCTTCATGAATTTGGTTTTCAGGTTAGAGCTACTCTATCTTCTATATTAGATTTCTTAATTGGAAAGTTTCTTGCATTCAGATTAGATCTATTCTCATTCATAGCTTCTCAAATTTCTAAAGAAGTGGGATTATTTCTTAGAAAAATTTACTTGTTCACTGATGCAGCTTCTTTACGAGTTGTGTTTGGATCCATTAACATGCGGACCTACCCTGGATCTTTTGAGTAACAAAAAATACCATTTCTTTGTAAAGGTATAACATGCTTTGATGATTTAAAGATCTAATGATTTTAATTGATGTCTCTCTCTCTCATGCGTTTTGCTTGTTTTAAGGAACTAAATCTTATGCATTTTTATGTGGCAGCATCTTGATTCTGTAGGTGTTGCTCCACTTCCTAAACGAAATAGCAACCAGGCACTTCGTATCAGTTCTCTGCATCAGGTTTTTTTCTTTCCTGGTTAATTTAGTTTTATGCTTTTGTTATTGCATCGTTTTGACCAAGTTGTAGTGCCATTTTCTTTTTTATTGTGAGATGCAACTGAGGCAAATCTGATGGGGCATTGTTTTCTGGATTAAAATTTTTTGGCAACTTCCCTCATGATTGGAAGTTGACTATCTTCTCAACTAAATTTATAATCTGAGCTTGGCCCTTCACACTTGACTTGATTAATACTTGATTACAATCATTTCAGTAACCTGCCTTATGTTTTACTCCCAACAAGATTAAATAAGCCTTTTCCCCCTTATTTTCTCTGTTTTGCTTAAAGCACCCTAGTCTTGTGTCAGGCCTTTCTAAGCTCATTTATTAAACAATTTTGTATTTACCTTTTCTTTATCTGAAGTTTGTTAAATATATTTTGAAACCAGTTGCTTGGTATTATTTTACATTGATTAATGGTCATTATGGTGCAAGCTTCATCCCCAACAGATTCAGAATTAAGTTCTATTATTTGAAAATGTCTTGTGAGCTATATTGTACTACCTTTCTTAACTTTTGCTCCTTGTCTTTGGCAGAGAGCATGGCTGTTGAAACTTTTAGCTGTTGAATTACATGCTGCTTACATGAGTAGTCCCCATCATAGAGAGGCTTGTCAGAGTATCCTTGCTCACCTTTTTGGGCAGGATGTTGTTGAAACTGGCACTGACGTAATCTCTCAGTCCATAATTCTGCAAAATAACAAGGAACATACTGCAACCAGAACCATCAGTAAGACCAAGGTATTACTAGTTACTTGTATCTTTTACAATTTGGAATAAATAAATTTCCTCACATGGCTGATGATCTTAAAAAAAAAGAGAAGTTGATGGTTATCAAAAAGTGAGTTTAGTTTCAGTTTCTAGTAGTTCTTTTCACTGCTGTTGCTACTGATGTAGTTTTTCCTCTTCTCGATTCCCCAGTTATATGTTTTATGAGTCAAAGTGGTGGTTCCTTTGGTTTTTTAATTATTATTTTTTGGCTGTATCAACAGTCACAAGAAACTTTGACAATAATTTTGGGAACTTTTGAAAGTTCAGTCTATGTTTTATGCTTGTTTCAAAGTGGTGGTTCCTTTGCTTTTTTAATTATTAATTTTTGGCTGTATCAACAGTTACAAGAAACTTTGACAAGAATTTTGGGAACCTTTGAAAGTTCAGTCTATGTTTTATGCTTGTTGTATACATGCTGATGCATGTTGCATTGTTCCTTTATTTACTTTCCATTATTTGCAGGGTTTTGAATCTTTTTGACTATTGTTTCCATGTATGCTATTAATCCTAGTCTTATACTTTGCATGAGATGCATTTTCTGGTGTGTATTAATAGTGTCATATCCTTCAAGAAGAGTGTGAAGTTGGTTTGATGTCTCACATTGTTGCACTTATTTGAGATTAATTTCAGGTGTCAGAGTTGCTTGAAGTGGTCCAATTCAGATCTCCAGACACCACTATGAATCTTTCTCAAATTATTTCTAATATGAAATATAATTTACTGGTAAAATCCTCCGACTGATAGTAGCTCTGATTCTGAAACTACCTGTCATCTTTGCTTGCTCATTTCTGCTTTTATAGGTAGAGGACATACTAAGAAATCCATCAACTTCTGGAAAGGGTGGCATATATTACTACTCTGAACGTGGTGATCGTCTAATTGATCTTGCTTCACTTCGCGATAAACTTTGGCAGGTCTGCTCCTCTTTCTTAAAAGAAAACTTGCCTCAAAATAAGAGGTTTTGTTGCTTTAATGTTATATATGTATATATATATAGCTGAGCTTGATCTAATTTTGTTATTTCAGAAGTTCATTATATATGTATATATATATATATATAGCTGAGTTTGATCTAATTTTGTTATTTCAGAAGTTCAACTCTGTTTATCCTCAGTTGAGTAACTTTGGTAATGAAGCCGAGCTGAATGAGGTTAGAGAGACAATTCAGCAGTTGTTGAGATGGGGATGGAGATACAACAAAAACCTTGAGGAACAGGCTGCCCAACTTCATATGTTAACTGGCTGGTCACATATTGTGGAGGTCTGACCACTTATAGTTGGTTTGTCCATACTCAATTTTTGTTTTTAAAAAAGATTTCATATTCTCATGCCCTATGTCTGTACCATGTGCTGTGGCAGGTTTCTGTATCAAGAAGAATCTCGTCGCTTGAAAATCGATCTGAAATTTTATATCAGTATGCTTTCCTATCATCACTAGCACGTCTTTCTTGTAATTGACTTGCAGTGTTGCTTATTTCTCCGTTGATTGTCAGGATTCTTGATGCATGTCTTGGTGCTTCTGCCTCTCCAGACTGCTCATTGAAAATGGCGTTTATATTGAGCCAGGTAACCTACTGAACTCAAACTTGTGAACTTATTGCCTAGCTTTCCTTTTTATGGCAGTGGTTCTAATAACTTGCCTTCTGCACGAAATGTTGCTAGGTTGCTCTTACATGCATGGCAAAACTACGAGATGATAGATTCTTATTCCCTGGTGGTTTTAGCTCAGATAATATCACATGTCTTGATATTATCATGGTGAAACAATTATCGAATGGTGCTTGCCACTCACTACTGTTTAAGCTTATCATGGCAATTTTGAGAAATGAATCATCAGAGGCGTTGAGGAGGCGGTATGTTTCTTTTTACAGAGCTGGTGCTTTTCTTTGCTTGTTGTTCAGTTGTTATCTGACCTTTCTGTTGTATCTGTCTTCAGTCAATATGCTTTGCTTCTGAGCTATTTCCAGTATTGTCAGCATATGCTTGTTCCTAATGTGCCAACATCAGTTCTTCAGCAGTTGCTGCTTGATGAGCAAGATGGTGAGGAGTTAGATCTCCAGAAGGTATGTACTCTCTAAAACCTTTTTCCGGTTATTTCTTCTCTATATTGCAGTTTTTATGTCAATGGCTTAGTTATATATTTGGCTCTTGAACTTGGCACCTTCACCCATGTTGGTACAATTTTCTTTTTGGGACCATAGATCCACACTAGTACCAGAACTTTCATTCCATCAAACTTTTTGCCCCATTTTTGTAATGCCGTTTATTAGTGATGATATGGCATTTTGAGGGCGTGCCATGTCATCACCTAAAATGAAAAAGTTACGATTTAATAAATTCATAAATTAAAATAAAAAAACTTTTCATTATTTTATTTTATTATTTTACTTTCATTTTATTTATTTTATTTACTTTTGTTTGGTTAAAATGAAACCCCCTAAACTTTAAAACCCGTAAACTTCTCACTCTTCTTCTCCATCACTACCGCTGGTATCATCATCAACCTTAGCCAAATTCTGGGCAAGTTTTTGAAATGTTCTCTTTTTCTTTCCCTGTCCACCACTTTGATCCACATACTGAGATACAAATTGCCGCCGTCAATGACTCTAACAACCGTCAGATATGTACTACTTCTTATGGTGGTTGGAAGGGAGAGGTTAAAGCCAATTCTAGCTTTTGTATTGTCGGTGACTGAGGTCCCTGTGATAAGACCTTGTCAGAGACTAAAGCGTGGATGAGTTGACTAGATAGAGATTAAACCAGTGTTAAATCTCATCAAAAGTCACCAACTTTTTTATAAATAATCACTCAAGAAAACAACTTTGCAAGCCTTACATATCTCTTTTCTTTTCGTAATGCTATCAGGGAGGGTTTTATAATTTTTTAAAGTTATATAAGATAAAACATTTTCTGTGTTTACCCTCATTTCTGATTATCAATCTATGAGATATATGTGGCAGGAATTTTATGGGTTGGATATGAAGTGTTGTTATCCTCTCTGCCTTGCATGATTTTTATCGCTTTAGATTCCTCTAGTCGGTATATATAAAACGAAGAATTCAAGTTCTTTTTGGGCTCTAGTTTACAGTTTTGTTTTCTTTTGTTCTTGTGATAGAGAGTAGCTTCCAATTTCTTTTCCCAGAATAAAAATGTTGAAACTTTAATCATACAAAGTTTTAGACTTGATATTCCAGCTGATTTTGGAGGTTTTTTTTTTAAGTTAAAAGTTCTTATATATATTTTTGAATTTTAAACTTTTTTTTTTTAATTTTCAAATGGTGTTGCATAAACAAGAAAAGGTTTGGCGGAATGAAAATTTGGGTACTAAGTAGTCCAAAAAAATTAGGTACCAAAATAGGAGAAGGTGCCAAGTTCAAGGGCCAAGTATATACTTAAGCCTAAGTTAATTGAAGAAATACTTCATTGGCACTGATCCACATTTTGCAGATTGACAAAGAACAGGCAGAACTAGCTCGTGCCAACTTTTCCATCTTAAGGAAGGAGGCTCAAGCCATCTTGGACTTGGTGAGTCCGCCCCCCCCCCCCCCCTTCTCTTCTCAAAAAAAAAAAAAAAAAAAGAAAAACCCTTCTGTTGGTCTTCAGCATGGAACTCTGATAATATTTATAGCAATAGTTTTGCTAGTCTTATCTAGCAATTCAATTGGAATATGTTATTTCTGAGAGTTTGAACTCCTGGTTTGTCTGCATTGGAATACTCTATATGTTTGTTGTGTGTATCCATACAGCTCCTTTGAATTCATATACGCAGTCTACTGATCTCTCCAGCTTTTGAATTCTATCAACCTGAAAAACTAGTGACGTATTTTTTGGATTCATAAATGTGAAAATCAGAGCAGTGATTTTGTTATTTTACAGGTTTAACTTAATTTATTCTCTTTACTGATATTGTTTACAGATGAACTGTTTTAAATAGTTTTGCAGTTTAATTTTTCTATAATTCCTTTATTTCAGGTCAAGTTTCTTAATTTGAAAAGTTTTCTTGATTGTAAAATTTTTCTGCTGGAGATTCATGCTGTTGTATAGAATGTCATTCTTATTCTGGTTGATATGGGGGAATGTCATATATCTGTATTTTGGTGGTTTTTTCTTTCTCATTCTGGTTTCATATCTATTCAATTTCAAACTGCAGGTAATAAAGGATGCAACTCATGGCAGTGAACCTGGCAAGACCATATCACTCTATGTTCTGGATGCAGTAGTTTGTATCGATCATGAGAGATATTTCTTAAGTCAACTTCAAAGTAGAGGATTTTTGAGGTCTTGCTTAATGAGTATTAGTAGTTTTTCTTCTGCGGTATGTGTATTCTTCATAAACTAATTGCTGAATTATTTGCTATATATAATGTTTATAAGCATGAAAAATGTAGAACGAGAAGATGGAGGAGATAAAATATAGAAATAGAGGGAAAATCAGAAATAGATTGAAGCAATTAGGAAGGAACAAATGAAATTGGAAGAGAACAAGAACTAGGCTAGAAAACTAGAAAGAATTGAAATAGTAAATTTCAATAATCAATATCACTATTCACAAAACTCAAATATTCATCATAAAAAGCCTACTCAAAACTAAAATAATATTGGTATTTATAACTAAACTCAAAACCCTAATAAAACAAGATACCAAATATAACACTAAAAATTGTAATGCTTGGAAAGAAATAAAATACTAATTAATATATAAAACAATCTAATTATATGAAAAAATTGGGAAGATATGAAGTCTTAAATACTGTAATCCCTCAACTAGCATAGTTTCCATCATCCCATCATAAGATTAGTTGGGGAAATGTGATTAGATTGGTCATTAAGTTGGAAATAAAGATTTATTTTGGTATTAGCTGACTAAAGTGCATTATACATGCTGCCATGTTATTTTTATCCATAATTAATGATATTAATCAATGATTCTTTTTTCACCAAGGGCCATTTGCCCGGTTATGCCCTCCTGGAGCTAGGGCCTTAAATGTTGAAACTTTTTTAATGCTCTCCATCTTGTTGCTTGTGGTAATTTTGACTTGCACACCAGTTTTTGGCAAAAGAATACTTGCCCTTGTGTTAATTGTTTGTATGTGAATATAGATTTGTTCCTATCTCCTGAACAGTTTTCCAATTGCTCCTCCTTCTGCTTCCTGACAACCTCTCCCCACCCCCAAAATGAGAAAGGAAAATCTGGAGAAGCATTACCTGAGATCTGTAACCTCTATAAGCTCCATTTGTCTCATGCATTGCATATGAACTGTATGAATATTGTTTCAGGATGGTGGTCATTCACTTGACTCAATGCAACGGGCTTGTACTCTTGAAGCTGAACTCGCTTTGCTTCTGAGAATTTGCCACAAATATGGGAAGTCTGGGGCACAGGTTTTATTTTCTATGGGTGCTTTGGAGCATCTTGCTTCATGCAGGGCAGTTAACTTACAGGTGAAATTGCAATATTTGTGGTTGTTATGATATTTATTTTCCTGAAGTTTTTGATTTGATAGAAATTAAACTATCCACCAGGGAAGTTTGAGGGTTGAGACGAAGCTGAGGAGAGATGTGGCTGTGGATGTTGACAAACAGCGAATGATTGTAACTCCTGTATTGAGACTGGTGTTCTCTTTGACATCTTTGGTTGATACATCTGAGTTTTTTGAGGTTAGTTGGTACTCTTTATTGTCTTTGAAGTGTGGTCACTTATTGCTTGTAATGAAAGGAATTTATTCCTATCCATCCTTTGAGTCTGGTTTAACTGCAGAATTCAACAAAGTGTTCACCTCTTTAATGTTTTTGCATTACATAAGAAGATATGAGGATGAGGGTATGACTCTCTGAATCTGAGGTAAAACTCTCAGAAAGTTAAAGTGACTCATACTGGACATGTATCCATGTTTGGAAGCTAACCATAATAAATAATATTATCCCACTAGCTACATAGCAGTTTTTAGATGGTTCTAGTTGACATCGCTCGAGCTTGGTATTCTATTTATTGAAGGCTTCATTCCGTTGTTACTTATATTTGCCTTTTTGTTTCACAAACCTAAAGTAAAAAAGTGCATGTGGATCAAAGGCATGAAGTAGTTGTAAAGGATTGAAAATTGTAGTTTAACTGTCATGGATAATAAGAACCATAATTTTGCTTCTATACTGAGTCATTATGCTAGAGTTGGTGTTATTTTTTATGCAATTTTTTTATTTTTTAATCAAATATGATTTTGCTTTTGGAGGAAGCAGAGATCATGTAATATAAATAATAACCAAACCTAATTAAACGCCTTAACTCATTTAAGGTTCTTGCTATTGGTATTATAATAATCATGTCTGTTAGTCAAAGTTGATTTCAAGCTTGAGTGTAAGAGTTGAGCTCTGGCTTCAAATCTTTTATCCTAAGCCACTCTTCTTGCTGCTGTCATATTTCTGATTATGATTAATAATGATTGGCGTTATTGTTAAATTAATCTTTATCAAGCTTATGATGGTTTCAAACTAAAGCTCAAGAAATGAGTTCAAGCTCCTTAATATTTGAAATTGACTTTGATTGATAGCTTCTTTATGACTCCCTTGTTTGACATCTGCAATGAGTCATGTTCATCTGAACTAAAGCATCTGAGACATATGGCAGAGCAGAAATATTGCTGCTAGGATTTTAGCTGGATTTCCTTGCATTCAATCTTGTTTCCTCTCTCAAATTTTCATGAGCCACTATTTATTTTCTTTCTTATGTTCGTATTAGTCCTTTTCCTGATCTTCATTCTCTGTTGTGCCTGAGGCGGGTTTTCTCCTATTCCTGTGTGCTCTGTTTTATAGGTGAAGAATAAAATTGTTCGTGAAGTCATTGATTTTGTGAAAGGACATCATTTGGTCTTTGATCACGTTCTTCGGGAAGATGTTTCTGGAGCTGATGACTTGATGATCGAGCAGATCAATCTTGTTGTTGGTATACTTAGCAAAGTAAGAACCTTTGATGTGTGCTGCTGTAATATTATCTGGCTCTAATTTTTATACTTGCAATCAGGTAGCACTTATCTGCTTGATTGGTGCTTTTTTGACACTTTGAAGGTATATGGTTTTAAAAGATTCAAAATTACTACCTCCCTGCCTTCTTTTCTAGTGGTTCTCATCTTCATGTCATATTGATTATCTTTCTTGTTGATAGTATTTTCTTTTGTATTAATAAAATAAACTGTTGACAGCTTATCTTAGCTAATCTCATTACTGATTTTTAGGGATTAGATTAGCTTAAAATTGGGATTATTGATTTAATGTATTGATTATGTTTCCTTAGATAGCGCTACTCTTTTAGTATAAATAGCCATGTAAATTTTCTGTTTGAATATACAAGAGAAAAGGATTCATGTTATCATCATAAACTTTTGATTTGATGACACTTGTTTCCCTTTTTTTCATTATAGGTTTGGCCTTATGAAGAAAGTGGCGAGTATGGTTTTGTTCAAGGGCTTTTTAGTATGATGCATATTCTTTTCTCTTGTGATTCAGACAGACCCTTTCTTTCAATCTCAACAAGATCTCCTGAGGTATGCTAATGTCTCTTCTGAAGGTGCTGCAGATGCTACACATGTATTTTTTATCCTTTTTTTCAAATGATTAGAACCTAATGATGTTAGAACTCTATTTTTTTTCTTTCCACTGGATGACAGAATCGGAGGAAGTCAGAACTCAATGTTTTTCAATTATGCTTTAGCCTGAGTTCTTATCTCTACTTTTTGGTCACTAAGAAATCCCTTAGGCTGCAGGTATGTTTGAAGCAAATTCTTTCATCTATATATATATATATCTTTTAATTATAGCATACTCTTTGAATACAAAGAAATATGCCTCATCCATCAACTTGTTGCAGGTTTCAGATGACTCTCCTGAATACCATTCTCCTGTTAGCCTGCAGCAGCCAACACTTAATTTACTTTGTTCGCTTCTGAATGGTGTCATAAATTCCCTAGAAAGAGCAGCTGAGGAAAAATCTTTACTTCTGAATAAGGTATTGTTGGATTGAATTAAGTTGTGAAAGATCTCAATATTTTTTTATGCGATTTATGTCTGTTGTTCTTTGCACCTGCATATCCTTTCTGCATTTACATTGCTTCTCTCTTCACCCCTTGGAAGTAAGAACTTTTTACTTTTTCTTGAGTTTGCAGATTCGAGACATAAATGAACTATCAAGACAGGAGGTGGATGAAGTCATAAATATGTGTGTTAGGCAAGATTTGGTTTCGGCATCTGATGACATACAAAAAAGGTATCTATTTTTTTTTTGGCTTTGCTTTGCTTTGCCTTTTCTGTTTTGTTTAATTTATTGGAAAGTTCATACACAACATATATATAACTTCCTTAGCGATGGTTTTGTAACATGCATTTGAAATTAAAGAAATTTCTCTCAATTCAAGACAAGATATTCTTATGGGTTTGAAATTACATGTATTTGTGGTGGTAATAGTGTTCTGGTGCATTCTCCATGTATTCTATTTTTTGATGATGTGGTTTTCATGTTTTACAGGCGATATATAGCAATGGTTGAAATGTGCCAAGTAGCTGGTAATAGGGATCAGCTAATTTCTTTGTTACTTCCTCTTGTGGAGCATATATTGAATGTCATCATAATCCATTTTCAGGATAGGTGCTTTGTCTTTTGCCTTCTGATTTTGAAATAAACCTTATCATTGTGCACTGTTGATGAGTGATGTTATTTTCCTCTGTACTTAGTTTGTGTTTGTACATGGTTCGGATCATTCTGTAATTTTCAAAAATTGGTGAACCAATATTGGCTAGTCCTCTAGTTTTTTAATAATCTTATTTTGTTGCATGGTTTTTGTGCTTAGTAGTGATAAGCCACAAGGAATTAGATGTTTAAGACTGTTGTATGTAAGAAATTATGGTTTAACTCTCTATCTGGCTCTCTTTTGTTATAGTGAGTGATAATCAGTTCTAGTAGATAATATATTTTAGAACTAAGTTATGTAAGTTAGAATGTACAATAGTTATAAAACATTTGCCTCTGCCATCCACATACCTCTCTTCCCTTTTTTTAGGTTCAGTTATAGCATGATTTGTCCTTATAGGCCAGTTGATATCCGAATATCAGGCACAGCAGATTGATGTTATGTTTTCTCTCATTTTAGCTCTCTTTTCCAATGTTTGTGTTGTTTTGCAAGTTGTCTTAGATTGAATTCGTGGCTTTCATGGCAGCTCTGGTGTATTCAATACTAATGGAAGCATGAAAACCATTACATATGGTTCCAAGCCTGACTCTGGGCAAGAAATTTCTTTGCTGTGCGGAAAGCTAATTCCACTTCTAGAACGACTCGAGTTATTAAGTGAGGTAAGTCATTTCCCTGATCACTGTATAGACCTCATTCCTTTTCCTAGAATGCACAATCTTCCTTCTTGGATCTCGAGCTCCTGTTATCATAAAATATCCTTATTCCATATGAGAATTAGTATTAGACATGGAACAATGTGTCTTTACTTTATCTACTGTAGTGGTTGAAATTCTGAATTAATAGCTTTACTGATAAATTGACATTGAACACCAGGTTGTCTACTGACATGAAAAGAAAGTTGGCAATACTGTCAGTGTCAAAATATTTTGTATTAGTCTGTTTGGAATGATGGCGGTGTCATGAACTTGAAACTCAGTCAATGAGTTTTTAACTTTTGGGAAATTAGAAAGAAATTGAGGCACTTAGTCTAAAGTTTATCCAAAAATTTATATTCGCCTTGGATTTCTTTGAGGCTTGTGTTCCATGGTTTCATTTTCAGCTACATCTCTGCACTTGGTTTTCATTGTTGGAACATGGTGACTTCATTTTTATTTTTGTTTCTCATCTTCTCAGGAAAAAGTAGGTCACAACCTTAAGGTCTTCCGCAGATCAGTGGCTTCACTGAAAGAAATGGCGATCCAAAAGTTCGCTGGATGATGGTTTAATAAGTGAGGATATTTCGAAAGATGGTAATCGAAATTGTTCGCATTACCAGTCACTGCCCCCTGTCTGTAAATTAAGAATGTAACAACAATTCGTGCATTTGACGCTTTCTATTATTATTATTATTATTATTTTATTTTTTTAAAATTTCTTTAGCGTATTGGGGAAGAATACAATTTGAATATAGGTGTTGAAACTAATTTCATGTTGTCTGTTGGGTTATAAGATTAAGCCCAAGCAGCCTTTTAATTTGAACAAAGTTGCCCATCGTTTCTGATTCCGAAGCTTGTTTTCTGACAGGATACAAAGAGAAGTTGGCGGCATTTAAACAAGTTGCATTTCAAATCAAGTATAAGCATTCCATGTGTCGTATCCTAGGAGGCAAAACAGGACAAACAGTTTTGCATAATTACTTTGTTTGGTTTCCTGGTAATATAGAAAATAGTATGAGATATCATTTTTATGTATTTAATATACTTATAAAAATTGATCTTGTTATTGCTAGTATTTTTGGGGTCTTAATGTTAAGCCATTAGGAATGAATTAAGCCATAAATTGTTTTAGGTGCAATTGACCACATGGTAGTCGGTTTTGCTCTGTTGTATCGGCCGGTGCGCGCTGCCGCAAGTAGCACTTTTTTTGCATTGATGAAAATTTTCGTCTATACCTTTCAATCAATTTTGGTCGGTTGGAATATAATTTATCGGTTGGTGCATAAATAATATTAGAAAATATAATAATTTTAATTGTTTATTATTATGTTAAATACTTAATTTGAATATTATGTTCGAATAGAAAATGGTGCGTGACCACTCAAAAATATTTGGTTGAAATCATAAAATTAGCTAAAATTTATATAAATAAGATAATTTAATAACAGTTGAGTTATGCTTGGGGTGAAGAATTAGCATTCTATTAATAGTTTTCACAGAAGAGTCTAAGAAAAAGAAGAAAAGAGAGGGAATCTAGTGTCATGAGTGCCACATATTTAGGCACACTCACGCTAGAAAAGAAGAAAAAAAATCCTTGTGTGTCACCTGGAGTGATGAGGATTCCACTAGTAACAACGTGGCATTCACAACTAGCGTCACTGTGGTATATGATGTTGACAATGATGATGAATTTGAAGGGGAATTTGGAGAAGAGTTTTTGTAGAACTGTAAGACTATGCTTGATAAATGGGAACAAGTGTGTGATGTGAATGCTAAGTTGTTGCAAGAATATACAAAGATGATCAAATAGGTGGAAGAAAAGTAGTCCTTACTTGCTGAAGAAATAACCAAGTTGGAGAAACCTCAAAAGGAACTCAGTGCTGTTGAGATTTGATGCCCTTAGTAGTAATATCGTCTATTTACTTTATGTACTTATAATTTTTTCAACAAATTAATTTAATAAAATTTCATCATTATCATTAATATCTTTTGTATAATGTCGTTAATGGTTTTTGCATGTAAAACATAATGAAAACAAATATGGACTTATTGATTATCTTATTTTAATCTAATAATAAGTTGTATTATGTGGTCGGATCAGAATGTGAGAAGACAACTTATATTAGTAGATAATTTAAAAAAAGTCTATAGTCTAATCGAAATTGATAAAGTTGATTAAAATACTATTACGTCATCTATCAAGTACTATTAGAGAGATACTTTATCTTAGATACTGGAGCGGATGACTCCTAAATAGAATAAATTCTAGATTTATTTATGGATTTATTAACTTGCAACCTTCATAATACGAATAACTTCAATCTTGAGTAAGAACTATGTGTTTGTGACTCATATGCATTGATGTAATAAAAACCTAATTTAAATTGATAATAGAGTTGAAAGTCGATGCGTTAGGTATATTACTTTTGCATGATATAGTAGAATTTAAAGCCCAATAAGGGTAAATGATATCATATCATTAGCATTACATGGTAGATTGAAAATAATGTGGCCACTAGTCATTTCTCCTAAGATGAATTATTTAATTACTATGTGTTAGTAATAGACTTTTTCATGAAAAAAGATGTAATGGTTAATATGAGATAAAATAGTATCATATTGGGAGAACGAATTTTATCCAAATAGGATTAATGATGTCTTATAAGGTTAACATACATATGACAAGTTTATTCGACGAGCATTTGATATAGTAACTTTTGTAATGTTATATAATGTGGAGAGCTCAGTCATGGTGTATAATAGACGAAGAGTTGAAATTTAATTACATATTATTTGAGCCTTAATTATATGTGCTCAATCATTCCCTTCATTAACTCGGTATAACCCTGATGTTTTGCAATAGAATCAATGATATGAAAATGTGAACAGACAAATTAGAGAAATAGATCGTGTTTATCACTATTCAAAGTGAATACATTTTCTTACTATGAACAAGAGATGGCTTGATAATTAAATTAATTTTTTCGAATTATTATTTAATTAAATCATAATTGAATAAGTAAAAATTGAAGTGAAAATTAAATTAATTAAGTCGTAGTTTAATAAGAACAAGTTAATCAAATTAACTCGCTTCTAGATTATAGTATGATAAAATCGTAATGACTTTAATAAGAAAAGAATTGGTTGAGAAAATAATTTAATTAGTTTAATTAATTAATTTAATTTAATGGATAAATAATATTTTAGCATAAAAAATATATTGGGTTAGATAAATTAAATGAGTTAATTTAAAAATTAGATAATACATATAATTAAACCCGATAAATGAAAAGGGGGAAATAATACTCGATCAAGAGGAATGGGTGGCAAACCTTAATCCAATAAAAGATTATTGTCGCCACCCCTTGTGTACTCCCCGAATGGGAGTTGGTTTTCCTATTAAAAGTATTATTAAAGTTACACCTTACTTGACTGAAACTCGTATTATTTTCTTTATAAATAGAGGCAGAGTGCTAAATCAAATTTACACTTCACTTAGGTTGGTATTTTGTCAATATATAGTCAAATTATTTTTCCAAAATAAATTCTATATTACCACTGGCCATATTTTTGCTCCCTGTGTTTACCCAAACTTTTAATTTTTCACAAAATATGTACATATATACTGTTTGTTTATAAAATAAATTGACCTCATTGCCCCCACTTTCCAGGTAGCAATTGGCATTTCATGTAACCATTAATGAAAGAGCCTTCTGGTAATTCAGTTAAACTGAACCTCTTAGCTTCGTTTTAGCCTGATCTGGTAGAACAACCGAAGACACACACACTTCTCTGAAGTTCAAAGCGTTATAAAATAGAGCTGTTCAAGAAAGTGAAAAGACAACAAATTGAAAGCTCAAAAAGAATTGGCAAACTCTCTATGTTTCGCTTCTGCTTGCTCCTTCAACACTTCCTGTAAACCAGGCAGTCAAAACATGCCAGGCAGTCAAAACATGGATGTTTTACTGATATTGTTTTAATCATAGGTGGTGAAAGTATTCACTTTTTTCTCCATTGGTTCTAGAAATAGTTACTGACAATTATTTCCCAGGGACGATTTTTCGGGAGCTCCAGAACTGCCAGAATTCAATCTTTAGAAGCTAAGGTATGAGTTACTTTTTTTTGCTTTTTATTTGTTCACTATCATATTTATAGTCTTAGTCTTGACATTTGTTAGTAAAGTTGGGGAACTGAAAGTATCAGTTGTTGCCAATGGGTTCATACCCATTCTATGAATTTCAAGGTGGGCTACAGTGAACATGTTTAAGGGGGAAGTTTAGTTTTGTTAAAATCGTAATTTCTTCTTTATCTTTCTGTCATTTTCTGCTTGCAAGTTTACTTTACTTAGCTTCTGCTTTAACAGGCTGCAGATAAAAATCAAAGTACCAAACCAAATAGCATCGTCTGTGATGGAAATGGTAAGCAAAAATTGTTGCTAAGAGATTACGTATTACTATGACTTTCATATGAATTTCAGTCTCACCGGACTGAAATGAAGCAGTGTTATTCTAATGCTATATCCTGATATCAGTTAAACATAGAAATATGCTATCTTGAGTGCAGATGAAAGCTTCGTAGCCAAACACCGACCTTCACACACTCTCTCTTAGCTTTCCTATTGGTTAACTCATATTCTTCCATATTAAGAGTCTGTTTTTTCATTGTCTTTTTATTATACTTGAAACTTTCTAGGAAGAATCACTTAAAAGAGTTGGTTCACTTATTCTAGCACTTCAACCTACTTACAGTTATAACTGGTTTCTATATACAACTACCAGGTGCCAAACAGTGTTCTCAATGCTGAGGTACCGGAGTTAATTCTGTTGATCACTTCAACGGACAATTTAAAGCCGGTGGCTTGTGTTGGCTTTGCAGGTGCCCATCTCACCTTTTCTTTATCCAATCGGGATAGCTTGCATTAAATATCATTTAGGTCATCACCACTGATTGGTTGCATTCTTAGTTAATTATATTTATTCTTCTTTACTCTGGTGTCTGCATTAGGAGATAAACAGGCATGGAAGTTTGATTTCTTATTATTGAGAAGGTTTGAAGCACGATGAGCACTGTTCCGCAGCATTGTTAGCAAATAGCGATTAACGGGATTGATGTATGTTGTAGGGGGAAAAGGGAGATGTTATGTGGGAAGTTTGATTTTATGATGATGAGTAATGTAAAAAGCTTAAATCATGGGATCGTTTAATTGTTTTGGAAATGCTTCAAACCGTCGCCATGCCTATAATATCTGCTTTATGGCATTGCCGTGCAGACCTTTAAATCTGATGGTATTTCTGAAAGCTAATAAGTAATATACTATACTGAATATTGAAATAAAATACTCGCATCCCAAAGAAGTCGCTTTGGCCGAGTGGTTAAGGCGTGTGCCTGCTAAGTACATGGGTTCATCCCGCGAGATTTCGAATCTCTCAGGCGACGGTAGTTTTATATTTTGTTAACTATCTTTTTACAAATTTCAGTTCCCTTTATTTAATGGTATTCATGTTACAAAACTTAACTTTCAACATATATACACTTATATAAATTTATATATACATATTTACTATGGGAGTGAAAATAATTATATAGTATATTAATATAAAAATTAAATATAGTTTTGGTTTAAATAGTTGAGTTGGAGAGTAAATGTTATGTTGTTGGGTTCAAATATTATTTTTATTCTATTTTTTTAATTTTATATGGAAAAGATAAAAATATCTTTAAAATAATATTGAGTTGAAACCTAATTGAAAGTGAGGTTAATTCAATCAAACTTTTTATAAATAGTATTAGTATATATATCTTCGTAATCTTATTTGTTTTTTTACCATATTCAAACTCAAGCCTTTAATGTCAAAATTAACAATAATAATCAAATTATGTACCTTGTTACCCCTTCTTTTCTTTTTCTTTTTTAAGTTTTCGATGATTGTATTTTGCATTTTGAGCATGAGTATAATTCTTAGAATATAAAAAAGAAAATTAAAATCAAATTTAATGAAAATACATTGAACACTACCCAATATTGATATTTAGTTTGAAAATGAAATAATACAATAGACAATCTCAATTTCTTTTTTAAAGTTAATAATTTTAATATAATTAATCATTATAAATACCGAATTAGATAGATATACACTTATACAAGATAGACTCAGGATTTAAATCTCTAAATTCTTAATACTTCATTATTGGCAACAAGTATAACTACAAACTAGGAAGTTTGGCTCAAGGTTTGGTAAGGGTATGTTGCTTGTAGTGTTTGTACAATAGTAAATGATTGATTTATATGTAAAAGCTTTTCCACCACACCAAATGCTACACATTTGAAACAAAATTATATAACAATAAGAGCATTGGTAATCAAAACTTTTATAATTATATCAAATTGCTATAGTTTCAATATATATAGCATTTACACGTGTTGCTATCTAAGATTAGCATTATAAAAGCATGAAATGTAAATTAAAAAATAATGAAAAATATCAGGGTCTTTTACCAAAATTCAACTATTTGGCTGCTTGTTCAAGAACAGGGATCTTTTTCCATGCCTCGTCCACTCCGCTTATTTGCAATGGAGGCAATGAAAAAACGCTAACAGTTGAGCTTCCACTCCGGATTTCCTTCAAAGCACGCAATGCTGATATACTGCTTTTCATATATAGACTTTCCATGTACTCAATCTCTGCGAGCTCTTTGGACATGAGCCGATCTTCGCTCCTAGAAGTGGATGACGTTACAGGATCACATCCATCATCCTCACAGTCTCCACCATCATCCTTATTTTCGGCTTCAGTTGAAGATGGTTTTTCTTTCTTGGGGAACAGATGGTCCAGCATCGCCTCACACTCCTTGACCAGCTTGTAAAGCAAGTCTGTAGTGAAGAAGGGCTGTTGCAAAACCCTTTGAATGAAAGGCAAGCGGATCAAAGCGCCCGTTCTTTTGTCATACTTCTTCAGTATTTTCACCAATCCTATTCATTGCATATAGTGTTAATGATGTTATCCACTAAAACAAATCTTCTAAGTTAAAGCACTCTTACCTAATACTTGAAATAAACAACTTGAAAAAAGCAGTTAATCTTTTCTTTCTATCCAACAAGCCACACAAAAGATATACTAGAAATGCAAATGATCTTCCTCATAAAGCAAAGTGTAAATCATTGGGACCCTCTATGTTTGTTAACTTTCTTCTCTTTCTTCATAATTTATATAAACACATTATCTCCTCTGCTTTTTAGTTCAGTTGGGAAGAAAAACTCCATATATAATGGATTAGTATGGTGCAGCTCAATTTTGGGCAAACTCATTTTATTTGGGGGAATGACAAAAAAACGATCCATATGCAGCCCACATGTAATACATAGTTTCTGAAAAAATAACATGAATATGAGAATGTCTCAAGATATATACATATATTATGTACATATAAAGAATGAATTAATAATGGATTATAATCTGTATAAATATAAAATATCTTAAACAGGATTATGACCCTACAAAATACATGAACAAGATATGACAAAAGGCTATAAAGGAAGATCAAATAATTAATGTTTAACTAAAGAATGGATATGGATAAGTTGTCTGCCAGAAAACTAATGTCAAAAAAGTAAGCATGCCATAATAAAGGAATAAAGAAACTCTGACTTCAAGAGAAATTGACATGGCACCAACAGGCTTCCTAGCAAGTTGCTATAAACCTAATCATAATATTCCCGGACAAATCATTTGGCCGGCTGAAATATTAACACCAACTATGTAAGCATTAAAAGGAAGCAAGTAGCAATATCTTTGATTAAGCAAAGAGACAAAAGGAAATAAGCACAGCTGAAGTACCTGTGTAGTTAAGAGCGCTATAATTCTCTAACAAAACCATCTCGCCATGGAAGTCCACTATCTCCTTCCGAATCCTTATCATCTCTTCATTACAATCCTTTGCCTTTGCCACACTGTCTTGTAATTCCTGCACCACAAGCCCAAATAGCCCATCAATAAGCATGAAACTTGAAGAACCCATATATGAAACTTAATAGCGTTAGATCTCTAACTTAGTTACCAGCAATCTACATGATCAAAACTTCACTAAATCTCATAAATTTCTAAATGATCTATTGCAGTAATCCAAGCTTCCATGTTTTCAGTATCAACTTTTAAGAAAATACCGTATTGTCTTGCAGGTAAGCAAATAGTTGATTGGCGGCAACATTAGCATGCTATTGCAAACTCAAGCTTGTACTTTAAGGTACAACCCCTAAATGTATGTACGCTAGTTGTTAAAGGAAGTTTCTCGCAAGCTGACAACATGTTAAGTTTCAACGATTTAACGGACCCATGAAGGACAAACGAAAAGAAAACCGAAATAAAGGGAGGAAAAAAGAATTATGCTATTGAACCAAACGGCAACGTTTTTAGCTTTAATATTAAATCCCCTGTTTGCTTACCGGGAAAAGAAACGAAAAGCCAGATAAAAGGGGAAAAGAAAAACTCCCCAACGAGACAGAATTCAAATCAGAATTCGAATTACCTTCAATCTAATGATGTATTCTTCCTCTTTCTCGACAAAAAAAGTGTTGAATTTCTCGAGCTCATTTTCCAAAAGCTTAATGAAATCGGTCTCCTCTGTCGACATACCGTCTCCGTCGAAGACGCCGACCTTATCTCCGGCACCGGCAACATCACCAGAATTTCCATCCAATTTAACCCGTTTATTCGGCCTCTCACCGGAATTAGGCTCAATAAGCTTCAATTTTTTCTTAAGCTCCTTATAAGAAAGGAACTTGTCCCGCCATTCAGGCAGAGTCTCCCCGATCTGGCTACTAAGGCTCTTCCCAAATTTCATGGCAAAAAAATCTGTTTTTTTTTATATAATTAACAGAGAACTCTTAATTTAAATCTTAAGGGGGGTTATTTGGCTGGTGAGAAAATGAGAAAGCAAGTGAGGGAAAATGTGGGAAGGAGGATGGGAGCGGGGGAGGTGGGAGAGGGGGAATATAACGGAAAGAGGGAATATTCGGAGTTGATGGGCGAGAATATCCGTGGGGTTCTTTAAATGAAAGCCAAAGTATATCTTGGGTTTTATTCCTTTCGATAGGGATTTTTTATTATTTTTATTTATTTTCTCTTTTCTTTTTTGGGCTATTTTTATTTTTAAAATTTTTAAGCGAGTTAGAGCCCGACACCTGGCAATGTAATTTCTTTTGTAGTGGCTCGAATAAGAGAGCTTTTGTTTGGACATTGGCTCGAAACTCGGAACTACTGAGTTGAGCTCTACACAGCTGATTGTGATTAGTCAAATGACCAATGTTTGACGATCTAAATTGGATTATTATTATTTAGCTGTTATTTGATAAATTTAAAAAAAGTGTTTGCTAAAAATTAAGTATGAATATAATTAATTATGAAAAATTAAAAACATTTGATTTTTTAAGTAAAATAAAATATTAAACATAATAGTTAATATAACGTTAAAAGAAATAAAATTAAATTAATTAAAAAATTCTTGGACTTTAATAAAAAAAATATCAACCAGTTTTTATTATAATATTTATAAAATTAAATTACTAAATTAGGGGAGAGGAATGAGGTAACTTGGGATCAAATCCAAGCTCTCATGCCTACAACATAATGCTCTTGTCATTGGGCCAAGAGATTGTTGACATTGATTCACATACTTTTCATTTGTTAAAAATTCGATAGGTTATAGATAATTTATAGTTAGCATTCTTTATAACAATTGTAGCGACGTAAAAAAAAAAATTTAGCTCGGTCGCTAATTGTGGCGATTTATTGAAACCTGAAAATTGAAGTTTGATTTTTGAAATACAAAAAGGGGGAGTCGCCACCGATCTTTTATAGGTGTGATCGGACACCTAACAAATTTATTTTAGGAACAAAAGAAAGGCCAAATTTAGGTCTACGTCAAAATCAGAGTAAAGTAGGGTCAGAGAGTCGATTACTGCTGCGAGGAAGGTATTAGCACCCTCGCGCGCGCCCAAAATTGGTATCTTGTTAAACAAGCGTTGTCTTAATTTTCAAAAATACGAGTTCAAAATAACATTTAGTCGTGACCCGATTGAAACAAAAGAATTTGTAATTTTTTTGATTTTTTGAGAAGGATATACCGTTTTAACACGAGTCAATTGATATTCACCCAACATAGCGATGAAATCGATGACTTTAAATGTTAAATCGATACGTTGCCTCGATTATTGAAAATTAACTGGAAAAAAGATTTCTATTTGAATATAAAGTAAATTGACATGAAATAGAAATAAATATAAATAAATGACGGATCTAGAGGTGTATTGAAACAAGTGTAAGTGTGACGATAGTGTTATAAACAATAAAGATACAATGCAATACTAAAATTAAAGGTGAGATGAAAAGCGATGAACATATACCATACATAAAAAATGCTAATAACATAAACAATATTAATGACACTATACAAATATACGCATGGACAATATCAAACACATACATGGAAAAATATAAGCAATACATAACTAATAACATCAGAATATACACATAGTAATATATAAAAGATATATGTATATATATAATATAATATTAAAATATAATAATACGACATAAAAAAACATGACACCAAAAAGTATAGTATTAAGAACACATACATATATAATATATGAAGAATATACATATTACTACAATATTTAGGTAATATATACGTATAAAAAAATAACTAGTAATAATATTACCTAGCTAGGTATATACAAATATATCAAGTATACATACGTGTTACAAACATAGAAATATATAACAAGGCATAAACTAATAATAATAATAATAATAACTTAAAATAGTGTCTAGGAATATATATGTAGGATATAAAAAATATATGCACGGAATAGTAATGAAATAATATATATATAATACAAACATATACAATATGTACATATATTACAAATAATAATATATATAACTAATAAAAATAAAAATAAGGAAACATGTATGATATGTATATAAATTTATATGATATATATATTTTTATACTATGAATGATAAAAACTACTCGTACACTATATAGACACATACATATATAATGAGGTTATAATATATGATGGTATTAGAAATATGCATTCAATATTACAATATATATATATATCTAACAATATTAAAATATATACATATCAACAAAAGCATGATATTAATAAAATATATGTGTAGGACAATATAAAAGGGGTACGTATATGATGTAGTATTAAAATAAATACATAATGTATACCTAATATAAAAAATATAAATACTTACTAACAAAATTGCACAAATATATTATAATATTTAGAAAATGTACGCCATACACATATATATATAACAACATTAACTATAATAATACATTAATGATAAATAATAATAGGAATAATAAATAGTAATAATATAAAAAATAACAAAAATGATATGAAAATGAATTTAAATATAAAAAGGACTAAATTGAATTGAAAACAAAGTTTTAAGTAATTTAAAAATAAAATATAAATCATAGGGTCTATTTGAATAAACTTACAAAAGCAGTTGGGGCAAAAGGCAATTTTCCCAAGCCTTTAAAACGCTGCACTTGGTCGGGGACCAAACTAAAAAACTCGGAAAGTCATAGGGCTAAATTGAAAATAAAAAAAACTTGATTGTAATACTCCGGAAAAGCGGAAGGGCTGAAAGCGCAATTAGCCCTTCCGTTTTTAAAAACACGCGGATCCTGTCGGAGCGGGTCGGAAGTCAAACGACGTCGTTTCTTCGATTAAGGGGGGACCAAAACGCACCGTTTTGGTCCCCTATATAAGTCAAAAAATTTTGTTTTTTTAATTTGAGGCAGCCGAAAAGAAAAAAAAAGGGGGAGAGAGAAGAGAGGGAAAAGGGAAGAGAGGGGAAAGGGAGAGCTCCGGCCAAGGGCCGGTCACCGGTCCGGCCACCGGACCGTCGCCGGAGGTTCGCCGGCGCTTGCTGACCACATGCACACATGTGATGGAGAAGGTAAAAGTTTTAAATTTTTTTCCTTTTTTTGTATTTTTTTATTTATATTTATTGTATATTTTTGTGTTAAATAGATAGAAAATAAAGAAATGTATATATATATATATATATGTAGGTAAAAATCGAAAGGAACAAAAAAAATCCAACCTTTTGTTTCTTCTTTCTGTTTTTAACAACCACTGCTATCTGTTTATCGAAGCCTGTAAATTTCTCTTTAGTGTTTACAAAGTAGAAAAGAAGAAGCAGGAAAAAGGAAGAAAAAAAAACCCGAACCGACCCTTTTTACATTTTCTTCGTGGTCTTTATAGCCATTTTTTATCTGTTTTTTTTTACTTCCTGTCTTGTCCTCTTTCTTTTGCAGGTACAAGTGGCGGTGGAGTGGAGCAGGTGGCGCCAGGGGATGGTGCCGTGGCAGAGAGTTGGTGGCCCTTGTTGGCGGCGCACGTGGGCAAGCAGGTGATTAGGGTTTCAGTTTTTCTGAAACCCTAATTTGGCTAGCTGGGTCATTTGGGTTTGGGTATCTGCTGGGACTTGGGTAGTGGGTTTAGTGTAAATGGGTTAATGGGTTTTGGTTGATTGGGCTGAGGGTTTGGGTTTTGTTGTAAGTGGGCCCAAATTTGGGCTTCTACAGCTGCCCCTCTTTGCTCATTGTCGTGTAACGGGAATAGAGCAAAGACATAAAGAAAGGCCAATTTTGCCTCGTCTTGCTAAGTCTTGACTTCATTGTCGCTCTTCTTGTTCAAGTAGTCTCTTTCCATTCCATTGCATCTTGTAACTTCGGTTCAATCCAATGTGTCTTCTGATATGACTTGTAGCTTCAATCCATTCCCATGTCACTTCAAGGATATGAGATTTTGTTGCTTCGATCTGCTTCACTTGTAACTTCTGAAAAGTGAGATCTACAACTTCAATCTGCTCTTCTATCGCTTCAGTGAGATAAGGTTTGTGGTCTTTCCTTCTGCGACTTCAGAAAGGCAATATCTGATATCCTCAATCAGCTTCACTGCAACTTCAGGGAGACAGAATCTGGTGTCTTCAATCAACTTCAATCTTTATTCTTTACTCGACATGTGATCTTGAGCTCAACTCATTTCTCGCAATATGAATTGACTTTCTAAAAATAGACATTAGAAACAAAAACTGAAAATAGGATTTTAAAATACCTCGGCATGTGACCCGAGGCTCAACTCACCTCTCGCAATATGAGTTGATTTGATTTTTTTTTTTTTTGAAACACAGAAATTAAAAAGCTCAACTCATTTCTCACAATACGAGTTTGGTCCCTGACCAAATGCAGCGTTTTAAAGGCTTGGGAAAATTGCCTTTTTGCCCCCCACTGTTTGTAAGCGCATTCAAATAGACCCTATGATTTATATTTTATTTTTAAATTCGCCCAAAACTTTGTTTTCAATTCGAATTTAGTCCTTTTTATATTTAAATTCATTTTCATATCATTTTTGTTATTTTTTATATTATTACTATTTATTATTCCTATTATTATTTATCATTAATGTATTATTATAGTTAATGTTGTTTATATATATATATGTGTATGGCGTACATTTTCTAAATATTATAATATATTTGTGCAATTTTGTTAGTAAGTATTTATATTTTTTTATATTAGGTATACATTATGTATTTATTTTAATACTACATCATATATCATACCCCTTTTATATTGTCCTACACATATATTTTATTAATATCATGCTTTTGTTGATATGTATATATTTTAATATTGTTAGATATATATATATTTTGTAATATTGAATGCATATTTCTAATACCATCATATATTATAACCTCATTATATATGTATGTGTCTATATAGTGTACGAGTAGTTTTTTATCATTCATAGTATAAAAATATATATATCATATAAATTTATATACATATCATACATGTTTCCTTATTTTTATTTTTATTAGTTATATATATTATTATTTGTAATATATGTACATATTGTATATGTTTGTATTATATATATATTATTTCATTACTATTCCGTGCATATATTTTTATATCCTACATATATATTCCTAGACACTATTTTAAGTTATTATTATTATTATTATTATTAGTTTATGCCTTGTTATATATTTCTATGTTTGTAACACGTATGTATACTTGATATATTTGTATATACCTAGCTAGGTAATATATTATTACTAGTTATTTTTTTATACATTATATATTACCTAAATATTGTAGTAATATGTATATTCTTCATATATTATATATGTATGTGTTCTTAATACTATACTTTTTGGTGTCATGTTTCTTTATGTCGTATTATTATATTTTAATATTATATTATATATATACATATATCTTTTATATATTACTATGTGTATATTCTGATGTTATTAGTTATGTATTGCTTATATTTTTCCATGTATGTGTTTGATATTGTCCATGCGTATATTTGTATAGTGTCATTAATATTGTTTATGTTATTAGCATTTTTTATGTATGGTATATGTTCATCGTTTTCATCTCACCTTTAATTTTAGTATTGCATTGTATCTTTATTGTTTATAACACTATCGTCACACTTACACTTGTTTCAATACACCTCTAGATCCGTCATTTATTTATATTTATTTCTATTTCATGTCAATTTACTTTATATTCAAATAGAAATCTTTTTTCCAGTTAATTTTCAATAATCGAGGCAACGTATCGATTTAACATTTAAAGTCATCGATTTCATCGCTATGTTGGGTGAATATCAATTGACTCGTGTTAAAACGGTATATCCTTCTCAAAAAATAAAAAAAATTACAAATTCTTTTGTTTCAATCGGGTCACGACTAAATGTTATTTTGAACTCGTATTTTTGAAAATTAAGACAACGCTTGTTTAACAAGATACCAATTTTGGGCGTCGCGAGGGTGCTAATACCTTCCTCGCGCGTAACCGACTCCCGGACCCTACTTTACTCTGATTTTGACGTAGACCTAAATTTGGCCTTTCTTTTGTTCCTAAAATAAATTTGTTAGGTGTCCGATCACACCTAGAAAATATCGGTGGCGACTCCCCCTTTTTGTATTTCAAAAATCAAACTTCAATTTTCAGGTTTCAATAAATCGCCACAATTAGCGACCGAGCTAAATTTTTTTTTTACGTCGCTACAACAATCACCCGCTATGACAATTAAATTTTTAAAAGAATCGATTTTTATTTTTTATTTTAATTATCTGTAGCAATTTTTCACTTATAACAACATCTATAGTTATAAAATATTTTTTATTAAATTAGTTATTTATAACATCATATGGTCTAAATTTTCAAGTAAAATTATAGCTATTTTATATAAAGCAAGTCTATTGATTATCATTTACTACATGAAAATTATCTTCATTAAAATATTATTTCAATGAAATGATTAAATTTCTCGTGAAGAATCTATTTATCATATTTTGTTAAATGAAAATAATCTTTAATGAGTGAAATTAAAGATATCAATTCAATAAACTATTAAGATTTCTAATTAAATATTCTATTATGAATTTAGAACATCATAAACTTATGAATTGATTACTCGAATTTAGTAACTTATGATAATTTAATTTGATAATTCATATTGATTAATTCAACTTGTTATATCTATGAACTTTATAATTAATCATGTGAGCGATGTAAAACAAAATATGTATAAAAGTAATTATATATGCACATGTTATACGTCTTTTAATTTTATTGATTTGATTCTCATTTTTATTTTCATTTTCTTTACCATAATTCACTTTCTTTATTTGATATAAATTCACGATATACATTCTATGATAAGCTTATGGCGATTATCTCTATATAACATGTTGTTATAGGTGTATAATAGTCACCTCTCTATAACAGGCAAAATTTGAGAAGACAAATGAGACTGTTATAGAGAAAGTTGACTGTATATAGTTATTCAAAACATCATTTAGCAATAAAAACTTTTATAATAAATGAATAAAAAGTAGCTCATAAAGTTTATAAATTAAGTTGGATGAATATACATTTTGGTATTTAAATTTGTTTTCAAGGTTTAAATTGATATTTAAAGTTTATTTTGATCCAATTAGGTACCTAAACTTCACTTCTTGAGTCAAATTGATACTTGAACTGGGTTTTTTTCTCCAAATTAGTACTTACGTTAATGACTTATTTGAACCAATTTGAGTTATGAAGCCAAGTTTAGGTACTAATTTGAACCAAAAAGCTAAGTTCAGATACTTAATTGGATTAAAGAAGACCTTAGGTACCAATTTGTATTTTAAGGCCAAGTTTAAGTACCAAAATATATATTTACCCAATTAAATTCAATATACTTATATATATTAGAGAGCATTCAAATTTCAGAAATCAGACAAAAAAATTATAAATCATTTTCAAAGTGCAGAACCAGATTAAGATGTATTGATTCATGGATTGGCAGGACTCCCCTGGTCATGACACATGAATGGCTCAGCAGGATACATGTATCATTTTCCTTGTACCAACATATCACATCCTTAATTTTCTTTTTAAGTTGATTAATGATTCACATTTTTCTTTTTTATGTTTGGAAGATGAGAAAAGAAAGTATTAAATAATAAATATTGAAGGTTAAAATATATATTCTTATTTATTTATTTACTCTAATAATATTCTAATATCAAGAAATTTGAAAGAGCAAGCGAAGTCAAAGTAGCTGCCCCGAGATTCCTGCTGCTTTTCTAATGAGCAGAGTATACTATGTCGAAACTGGTAAAAGTATCAGGGAAGCCCCTGTACTTAGTAGTGGATTGTGTTCGGTTTTTTTTTAAAAAAATAGGTAAATTAGTCATTATACATTTTGAAACGTGTAAATTAGTCTATCCGTTAAATTTTATCTGTTAAATGATGATATAAAATGCTAATTTAAATGGTTAATTACTAATTTATCACCAAACTATAGCTAAAATATAAATATGATTTTTTAAAAAAAGTTTTCTTAACAAGATTTCTAAAAAAGAAATTAAAAATAAATACAAATTATTAAAATTATTAAAAATATATTTAAAAAATTAAAAATTACGTTAAAATAAAATCAAAACTAGATTTATTAAAGCCAAAACTTATATTCAAAGAAGTTATTTTTTGTTGAATTATGATTTTTTTTTTTTGAAAAAGTTGAACCCCCTTTCAATAATAGGGAAGAAAGTACTGTAAAAAAATAATGGTTTTTGGTTTCGATTCGAAAGTTTGATAAATTTTTTTAAAATTTTTTTTTTTAAATATTTTAGATTTTTTACATATATATTTTAAATTTTTAGAATTTTTTATTTAGAATTTTTATTTTTAAAATATTTTAACCTAATTTTTAATATATTATATTTATTTTAATTTTTTAGAATTATTGTTTAGAAAATTTTAAAAAAATTCAAAATGATATTTTAGCTATAGTTTAGAGACCAAATTAATATTTAACCATTTAAATTAATGTTCCACACCATTATTAACAAATAAAATTTAATGGAGGGACTAATTTGCATGTTTCAAAATATATAAAAATTAATTTATCCAATTTTTAGTAGAAAGACCAAAATACAATGTACTCCTAAATAGTAAACATAGAGACTTTTCCAATACTTTTTACAGTAGAAACTCTAAATACAAATAAAGAAATTAGACATTAATTACCCTAAAAAAGGAAATTAGACATTAATGAAACAGTTTTTTCCCCCCTAAATTCTACATTAATGCCACTGTTAAATGTGAAAAATAAAATAAAATTCAGTCGGGGTTACCCAGCCCACTTCTTCCCATTTATCTAGTGGGTTAACCCAGGCTGGCTCAACTTGTGCATTTTATCTAGGTTATTTATGTCCTTTTGTTATTATATATTTACCCATTTTATGATCTAAGGTTAATCTTAACTGGGGACAAAAGTGTTATTCAAGTAAAATTATTTAAAACATAAAACAAAATTTACTTATTATTTCTTAGTAAAAATAGCATGCCAGTCTGTATACTATATTTTGAATTGTATTTTATATTGGAAAATAAGTAAATCGATCCCTATACATAAGATGAATGAATAAAATAGCCCTTTCATCATGCTTATTTTGACATTATGTAAGGCATAATAATAAATTTACTTCTCAATCTTTATTTCTTTATTTAGTTTGGCCCTTATTGTTTTATTTGGAGCAAATTAGCCCTCAGTCTTACATTGCTTATGTGACACAATTTTGTCTTATAATGCAACATCATCAAATAATTTAAAAATTCTAAATGTTTTTAAGAAATTTAAATTAAAAAAAACGTAAAAATTCAAACATATATTTTAAATTTGTAATAAATTTTTTAAATGTTTTAAAAAATAGAAATACAAAAGAATTATATATAGTTTTCTTTAGAGATTTAAAAACTTAAAATTATGAAAAAGAAGGTTAAAAATTCAAACAAAAAAGTATTTTTTTATAAAAGATTTGGGCCATCCGTATATAATATATATTGTTTATTTTGTAAATATTTATATATATATATATATATGAAATCAAAATTTAATTTTATGTATAGAATCACACAAAATTAAAATTCATGTCCTTAAAAAAATTTATCCATTTTATTTATGATGCTTGGTATAATGCGAAAGCATTTGGAATATCCATGTGTTTAACTATTGAGAAGAATGGGATCTATGTATGGATATTCTTGGCTTACCTCTCCTTTATTATTAATATATACATCGTCACATGATATGATATGATATCTCTCCACTGTTTCCTTATCATCCCAAAAACACCCCTATTTTATTAACATATCTTTAGAGTCAATATTTCCATATTAAATATGAACAAGAAATTATTAAAAATCACAAGAGTAAATTGCATCATACATCCATAAATTATAATTTCTATTTAAAATTTGCCTCTAAACTTTAAAACATTTTAATTATATCCTCAAACTAACAAGGTTATATTTATAAGGTCATTTAACCATTAAATGAGATGCCAAATCTTATGTGATATAGTTTAAAATGAAAAGTTAAAAAAAAAAAATTTAATTTTGAGGTTTTCGAAACTTTTACAAAAGTTTTCCTGCCCACTCTCTCTTTTTTCGGTTTTACTTTTAAAAGTTATTTGATAACGGTATATTTTTTCTTTAAAATTTTCATTTTAAATTATGCCACATAAAATTTGACATGTCATTTAAACGTTAAATTAACAATTTTAATAATTGAAGAACCTGATTTATATAATATTGATCGTTTAGTGCAACTAACCCTACAAATAAACAAAATTGTTTAGACTTAGGCCTCTTTTTAACTTACCAAAGAAAAGTGTTGAAAACTATACTAGAGTTCATTGAATTGCACACTAGCTAGCTTTAACAACTAGAAAAATAAATTAGAGATGGTCACAAAAGTTAGTTAAGCAATTTGGAAAAAAAATTACTTTACGGGACTTGCTTAGAGAATAATCCATTATATATCAATTTGCATTATCAAATTGAAACCTCATTTCTATACAGTAGCTAGATGACCTCCCCAATAAAAATTTCACTTCAAAAGCTTAGATATAAATAACAAAATGTTTACAATGAATTTAAACTAAAATAAGTTTTTTTTTACAATGATTAAGGATCGTACGTAGTTAATCAAATCAGGTAACAACCTAATTTCCAACTCAAGTAGGGGACCAAATGAAGTTGATCTTCTAACCAAAGGGCTACGAGGAACAACCTATGGAGGTCCATTTGGAATATCAACTCCTTGCGAAGGGTTAAACTGTTCATTTGGAGAACTTGCTACAATGCATTAGCTTCAAAAGAGAACCTTAGGAAAAGAAATAGATTATTCTCTATAGAGTGACGTCGATGTGATAGTGAGGTTGAGTCCATGGAGCATATTCTATTCCTTTGCCCCTTTGCCCAAGTAGTTTAGAGATCATCCTCTTTTTGCCAAGCCCTTTAGCAATTGGTTTCTCGCCATGCTTTCAATGGTGGACCAGAGTTATGGAGATGATAAATCAGAGTGGACAAAACTTGGATACAGGGCTTGTTGTTTGGATACGTTGGTGCATTTGGAAAGTGAGGAATACTTCCCTTGTTTGAGGGTGAAAAATTTGGACCTCATTGATGTAAAACCTAATATTTGAGACAACCTCGAATCTTTGAACTTGATTTTATGTTAAAATAGAATAAATTAAATTGAAAAATTTCGATTCTGTATGGTCAATTTTTTACTTTTTGCTTTTTCTTTTAAAAATCTATTTTGAAATTATTTGTTTATAAAAGAAAAGAATGTTAGCATTTATTTTTTATAATCATTAATAAAATATGGATATAATACAAAAAGGTTGAATGAAACCCGATATACACATAAACAATGCTAGGAAGGAAATATATAAATAATAAAAAATGAAAACTTGCATCCTAACCCAATTAGGATATAACATATGATTTCTAAGCATTTGTATTACATTGGCACATCACATAATTTAACACACATGATACAATTTTAAGACATATACATATAACTCTGTATACTTGTTTTAACTTTAAATGTAAATTCTTTCTGGTTTTAATTTTTTTCTAATAAAAGGATTTCACCTTTTATTTTTAGAGATTTGATTAAATTAATTGTAATTTTAAGATAATTATGAATTGTATCTCAACAACAAGTATAGAGTTTTTTTAGAGGAATCTTTATTAGAGAGTTTAAGATGACACACGGTATAAGGTAAGGAAATCTATTATCTCCTTATTTATTTGTGCTTGATATGAAACGACTTAGTCATTATATTAATTAAGCGATCTCGAATAAAAAATGGAATCCAATAAGATTGGATAAGATTTACCTTTGTTGATGATGATGTGTTGTTTTGTGGAATAGACATTGAGCAAGCAAGAATTGTGATTGAAATTCTATAGAATTTGGTACTTAAAACTAAGTTATACTTTTCCGAAAATACAGATGTCCTAGTGGCAGATTCAATTAGCAACATGTGGGGATTTCAATGAGTCAATGATTGTGCCTCTTTTCCATAAAAGATTACCTAACATGACGTATCAATTTATAATGGTCAAGATGCGAAGTCAACTAACTGGATGGGATGCGAAGTTGTCAATGGCTATCAGAGTAAGTTTAGCAAGATCAGTCTTCTTAGCGATTCTAAATTCCTTCTTGCAGTATGCTTTAATTTCGTTGGGAGTATGTATTGAATTAGAGAAATTGGAGAGAAATTTGATCTTGGAGTCCAAGAATAATACAAAGAAACTGGGCTTAGTAAATTAGAAAGACTGTTGCCAACCAATAGCGAATGGTGGTTGGGAATTTGCAGGCTAAGTGACCATAGTAAGTCTTTCATGCTTAAATTGGATTTTAATGTTCTAAAAAACACTTAGAATGCTATTTGAGTGAGAGCTTTTAAAAATAAGCACTATTAAAAAGAGAAGTGCCCAAATAACATTGAGAGGCGTAGCTGGTCATATATTTGGAGGCCATTATCGAAGGTTTGAAAGCTGTTCTTGATAGTGTGTGTTGGGTCTATAGAGGATGGAAAGGTAATAAGATTCTGGGTCATTGTTTGGATTCCTAAAATTGGACCCCCTAAGAAATGTTTCTAATAATCAGGATGAAGTTCATGAGAATGCTTGAGTGGTTGACATGATCAATAGCTAAGGGAATTGGAATTGGAGTAAGATAACAAAGCCTTAAAATATTCACCATTCTAAGGTAGTAGAAGCAAGACAAGATAGTGACCAAGTTGGTCAAGATATTATTGTTTGGCGCTGGTCAAGGAACAAACATTTCTCAGCCTACAAGAGTTTACCTGAGGGATTACTTAGGAATTTGTCCCCTAAGTGTAGTAAATTTTTTAAAAAATACTATAATTTAATCCTATGCACATTAAGTATGTACATGATTAATTTTAACATTTTAAAATTAAATTAATTATTAGAACAATGCTATAATCAATTTAATTTTTATGACATATTAAACATAATCCCAACTTTCATTACATTTTGATCGTCACAACCAAATTGTGTGACCCTATAGGATCTTGTAATGTTGAAAGTAACATTAAAACGATCCTAATATTATAAACAATGAGTGACATCTAGCATTGCATCACTGCTACTCAAGTTGCAAGACGTTGCGGTTCGACACTGTCTTCTATGATAAATAATGGAGAACATCCCTTTGCCCTTTATATCTAGAATGTACACAAGTCATAGAATAGTCACACTTGTTTAGAATAATCTCTTGGTTCTTGATTCCCGAGTAGACTAAAATAAACAATTAAGTGTGATATCTCATATCAACTAATTTGAGCATGTCCATGCATTTTTAGTCTCACTAGATCAAGAGGCCTGAGATATTTCTCTTACTACGTAAGAGGGACAAATCATATCTTGATCACTCACATGCCACTTTACAAATTGTGGCAGACCTAACACTAGTTTTTATACTACAACCATTTATTGAAGACATTTGATTGTCTTAAAGCACATGACTCACGATTTTGAAACAATAATCATCTCAAGTCTAAGGATCACAGATACAATTACCACTGTGAGAAACATTATGACTATTACATAATAATCTAAGAAACATTCTCATGGTGAATTAGTCCAATATATACTTATATGTTGATTTGATATCACATATCTATAACAACACTTGTCATCAATCAATTACATATTAGTCTCAATGTATTATTGTTGTCCAAGCCCACAATAATACTTGACTAATAACGTTTAAGAATGATCATATCATTCTTTGGACATTATAATTATATAGTTTATTTAAACACAAATAAGTACTGAAAATAATAATAACAATGAATTTATTAATAAACTAGGTAAATGTATGTATTATAATCATTATATGATTGGTCTTTGGGCATACTCCAACACTTCTGTTAAATCCCCTTGTTGTTGAACATGAGTCTATGCCGAAGAAAGTACTGAGTCATTGATTCAAGCTGCTATCCAACAAAGTACATCTAATTCCAATCTCGTTGTTAATCTTGTTGACCATGAATTCAAGATTGATACTAGTCCTTCTATTGCTAATGAGTTTGTAATTGATATCATTGAACCTGTCTCTGTCCTTGATAATACACCTAGTGAAAAACCCTGTATTGAGCTAGGAGAGACTAAGGCTGCCTTTGGTACCGCTTTTTTCACCAGTGAGTTTCAGTTGGGTTACCCAACCTCACTGAATTGCTGCTTGATTCACCAGTCCAGTGCAGTGAAATTTCATTTCAATCTCACTGCTGGTGCTGAAACGAGATTGAAGCTTTCAACAGCAATTAAAGGCAACTGGGAAAATAGGAATACTTTTATTTATTTTTTTTACCATTTTATCCTTGAAATTTTGGCCTAATTCCTTCCCGAACCTTATTTGTTTTCAGATTTGTGAAGAAAACAACCAAATTCTCTGTGAAGCTCTTCAACTCCTCTGACGACTGACAAGCCTGTGAAGTGCAAAGTCTCTCTATTTCAGTTGAAGGAAGGTTGATTCGAGAAGATGTGAACTTTAAATTTTAGATTGGTTTTGGATAAAATTAGATGATTAAGGCTGCCTTTGGTACCGCTTTAGATACTTCAAAATCATTCGTTTAGATACTTCAAAATTTGATCCAAGTATAATGTTACTATTTGCGAAAATAATATTTATCATTGTTATAAAAGAATATTTAACTATAAAAAATTAAAAATTATTATCATTTTATCTAATAAATAATTTAAATTGATTATATAATTCATTAAAATATTTATAATAAAATATTGGAAGATACATTTTAATATTTTATTAAATGAATTTATAAATTCACATATTTTAATAATTTTATATAAGTAAAATAATTTAAAAACTTTTATTATATATCAATTCTAATCTAATGTCTTTAATAGTCATTTTTTATTTTCACCTCACCGCTACAGCTGCGTTTGAATCTAAACACACACTCCACCGCTGTTTCTAATCTCACCGCTACAGTATCTAATCTCACTGCTACAGTAACTAATTTCACCGCCACCGCTATTTTTAACCTCACCGGAGGTAAACACACTGCCCATCCAAACTAAGCCTAAAACTGATGATGTTGTGGTTACGGGAGTAAGCACTTGTACTGGCACCGGAGCAAAGACGGTGTCATTCGAAGAAGAACTCTATATTAAAAGTTAGATTATATTTTGGTCGTTCTATAAAAAATGGACAAACTAACCCTAATACATTAAATTAAAGAGCAAATGGATTCTTCCATTAAAAATTCTATTAATTTTTGCACTTAAGTCATAATATGACTAATGGAGCAAGTAGGTAAGGATACATGGTGTACCACATGCACCTCATGTTTGACACATCAGAAAATATTTGAAAAAAAAAGAAAAATCCTAAAAATAATTACTTTTTTAAAAAGTTATTAAAAATCCACATCTAGAATTAACATTGATTTGTCATTTTTCAAATATTTTTAAAAAAATTATAAAATATATAGAAAATTATTTAAAAATTATCAAGAATTACAATAATTTTTAAAAAAGTATTAAATTTTAATAAAAATTATTTAAAATTACATTAAATATTTGAATTGCAAATTAATAATCATCATTGAGTTACAATTTATTTAAATATTTAATAACTATGATGATAATTACTATAAATATTTAAAAAAATTGAAATGAAAAATAACTTGAAAAATAGTGTAAAATTTAATTGAGGTGAAAGCTTTTGTTTTAAGTAATTGTCTCCTCCCTTTTTGTCCACATAGTGGAACAATATGAGAAAATATATTATAAATTTGGACAAAAAACCAATAAAGATTTAAGGGAATATGATCAAAGTATAAATATTGTTCACTGGAAAAACAAAAAGTTATAGATTCTATTATTTTGGATTTGTAGTTTTGTTAAGGGGTATTTTAATTTTGGTTATTTATTTTGAATTAAGATTAAATTTTAAATATTTTTATTAATTTTTAATAATTTTAGTAATTTCTTATAACTCTTAATAATTTTAAACAATTTTCTATATTTTAAATAATTTTTATAATTATTTGAAAAACCACATTTAGAATGAACTTGTACACATCAGCATAAGGTATACATGGCACTTCATATATCGTTGCCTACTAGCTCTGTTAGCCATGTCATCACTTAATGATAGAAATAGATGAATTTTTTTAGTGAAATGACAAGTTTCTTCTTTAATCTAACATACAAGAGCTAATCTACTTATTTTTTAGTAGAAGAGATAAAATACAATTTGACTCCTAATACAAAAACCTTCATAATACTTTTACTACAATATCCCAATTTGGTATGCTGATTATTGAAAGCTAGCAAGCAAAAGATATTGCTTTGTCACTGTCCATTTTTTTATGACAATCTAATGATTTATCTCTTTTTAACCCTCAAGCTTTTTCTCGAATGTATCGACATAGTTATATAATCTCTAACAACATGAATTATGAGATGTGATGTGGTGGTTGTTCACCTTATCTTTATGGGAATGAATCCATTTCATAACCAACTGTTTACCTATACTTCCGAGGATGCTTTGTTATGGAAAAAAATTATAAAAATATGGAAAGTAATGAAGAATTTATAGAATTCCCAAACTAGTTTTCGTCGGAAATGGTAATTTTTGTGAGAAATGATTAGTTTTTGTCAAAAACGGTAATTTTTGTCAGAAATGGTTGGAAACAAAATCAGGGGGTTTTAATATTTAAAATCCAGCATAAACTCTATTTAAGCCCTAGAGGTTACACAATCAGAAACACAAAAGAAAATATTACTAAAGTAAAAGTAAATATTGTGTTGAAAAATGGAAGAACAATTGATATTTGCGTGGGCAATGATATTCTGCATCGCCATAGCGCCCGTCTATGGGGAATACTATTCCAAGACTGTTACACCTAGTTCAAAGGTGGAAAAAGTGACCAATCTTCACTTCTTCCTCCACGATACCCTCAGTGGAGAAAACCCTAGTGCAGTTCTGGTAGCCCGTGCTAACCTCACCAGGAAAGACCATTCCCCAGTTCCATTTGGCAGCTTGTTTGCTATCGATGATCCGCTCAGAGTAGGGCCTGAACCAACATCCAAGATAATCGGCAACGCCCAAGGACTGTACCTATCATCCAGTCAAGATGCTTCCAAGTTTACAATAGTTTTGTATGCTGATTTTGCGTTTACGACTGGCAAGTTTAAAGGGAGCTCCTTCAGTATATTCTCAAGGAATCCGGTGACCGAAGCTAAACGTGAAGTGGCAATCGTGGGAGGGAGAGGTCGGTTTAGGATGGCTAGAGGGTTTGCCCATATTAAGACCAGCTATTTCAATGCTACTACAGGAGATGCTATTCTCGATTACAAAGTTACTTTATATCATTATTAAAACCATAAGGATGCAGAAATATACAGGAATCCAACCATGAGAGAAAATTAATATTTTCCTAAGACTGAAAATGTGATATCATATTTAATATTTGTTATGATTCTGTGAAGAATTGGGGAATTATTCATGGTGTTTTTATGAATGACTCTGAAATATTTTGATGGAAAGTTTGTGACAAAATAGCTAAAAATAATAGAGAAAAGGGTGAGATATTGGTAAGGCAAACTTATTACACGACCCAGACAATAGCATTATCGAATTCATATCATATTTGTGTTATGAAATAATGAAAGGAAAAAACATAACTAAAGAGAGAATATCAAAGAGATACAAGAGTGATAAATGAGAGAATTTTTTTTATTTCATTCCTTGTGCATACCTCTACAAGTCTTTCACATGCCTTTATTTATACGTCTTTTTAACATAATATAATCCCTTTAAGTTATAAAGAATAAATAGAAATTTAATTACAATATAAAAGCCTCATAATTCCATTAGAAAAATTTTAATTTTTTGAAAGTTTTAAGCAAAAATGAAAAATAAGTAAACAAAACACAAAAAAAATAAAGTCCATGTATACCCTCACACTTAAGTCTTACATTGTCCTCAATGTGTCCACTTACAAAAGATAAGTTTGAGAAATTCCCTTGGTAAAAGGTGATGTGTAGAAAATTTTTGAGGTCCTCTTCAAACTTTGTTGAAAGCTTAAAAATATTATGTAACTTTCGGTAAGTGAACCTACGTATAAAAAAAAACATATAAAACACACCAAAATAAAATATGCAATAATAAAAAAAGAAAAACAAAAACAATCTTGCAAATTTAAAATGAGTTCTCAATTATGAGTTTTCACTGCTCATCCAAAATTCCTCTATCATGTTCCACTTCCATGGGTTCCCCAACTTCACTTAGTGAACACACAATGAAATCTAAATGCATAACCCCTTGAGGTGTGTCAAACGTCCTTTCGAAAAAATGTTTGACTCGCTGTCCACTTGCTTGCTACAAAAATGGGATCCTTCATCACTTAAAAGTTCTCTTGGAGTTCCAAATCTAGAGAAAAAAAATTTCCTCAAGAATTTGACCACTGGTTCCGTATCATTCGTTGGTATCACAACCACTTCCACCCATTTAAAAATATAGTCCACTGCCAATAAAATGTAATGATTACCAAATGAATTTGGAAACAAACCCATAAAGTCAATTCCTCAAACATCAAATATTTCCACTTCCAAAATTCCTTTTTAGGGCATCTCATCTCATTTGGAGATATTTCCTGTACGTTGGCAACAATCACATTTTCTTGCAAACTCATAAGAACCCCAAATCATGGTAGGCCAATAAAACCCCGAATGTAGCACTTTTTGTGCCGTTCGTTTGCCTCCAAAATGACCTCCACAAGGTGAAGCATGACATCCTTCTAAAATCTTGACAACTTCTTCCTCTGCCACATAACGAAGAATTAGTTTATCAGTACACTATTGGAAGGCATACGATTCCTCCCAAACGTAGTCCCTTGCATCATGCATAATCTTTTGCTTTTGTTAAGTTGAGGCATTAATTGGGAAAAAAAAACCTTTTACAAAACAGTTTACAATACCAACATATCATGGTGCCGAAGATAGCTTTCTTTACACTTGACAACACTCTAAACGGAATAATTGTTCATCAATGAAGCTCTCGTTAATAGCATTGTTACCACTCAAATCTTCATCGGTGAAATGTCTATTAAGGAATTTTACAATTATAATTAACATATATCCACCAAGGTGATTAACAAACATATGTACACATATCATATAAGTGTACATTATGTGTCTTCACATACTCATGATGAAATTGATATTAATAAAAGCCTTACGAGCATGTAGTCACCATAGATGCTTTACATTTAAATATACATTTGCACATTTCTTTAGGCCTTATGCACATCTCTATTTCATTTAATAGTTTCCAATTGAGAAAATTCATATTTACCTTAGTCTTTAGCTTTTACATGACAAAACTCATGTTTTAACATCGTGTCGACTCTATCGACTAAAGGTAGGAAAATAACCAGTATGTCTTATTTATAACCATAGTGGCATTTACTCACATTTTTTAAACTTCTAAAACTTTTAAAGTTTTCAAAAAGGGGCATTGGATTATGTATTGGAAGAGAGAGCCAAAACTTTTAAAACTTTGGGCTTGAAACTTTTGATTTTGGGCCTCTGGCCCACTTGAGCATTTTTAAAGTGAAAAAACAAGGGGGAAGAACCAACACCATTAGCTGGCAGCAGCCAGCCAAACCCCTTATGGAAACCCTTCTTTCTTCTCATTTTCGTATCTTTTCTTCCAAGATCAAACCATTTCTTAGAATCAAAACTTTTGATTTCTTGATAAAATCAAGTAGGAAAAGGAAACTTAATTCTAATCTCAATTCCTCCATCAACTTCACCATTCAAGCTAGAGAGAAAATAGAAGCTAGTGAGAGAAAGTTTCGTCAAGGTAATAAATAGTAATTTCCATTAACAAGCTAGGAGAGCTTGTGTATTAATTTTGGATATGTTTTGTGTATATGGAAAATGAAGAGATGTTGATATTGAGCTTCCAAGTTAAGATGATGATGATGGAAACAAGTTTTTGGAGGCATGATATTGTGTTTAAGAGCATCCAAGAGATAAGTAACTTTGGATACTCCTACTTATTCTATGTTATTATGTTAGGAAAAAAAATGATAAATTTATGGAATAAATGTGAAAATGATATTGAAATGTATGCATGCAAATGTTATGAATTAAAGGATTGTAAACAAGTAAAATGTTATGAAATAACTCATTAATGTGTAATAGAAAAAATACATAACAAGGAGGTGTTATAAGCTAATAAAATGAAATGGGAAACTTTGGTTGCTATGAGGTGTTATACTCGAGATCATACATTTGATATGTTATAACATGGAAATGAATTTATGGAAATTGTGTATGTATATATGTGTATATGAGTTGCCAAGTGATGATGATGTGTGATATGGATTTTGTAATACAATAAATAATTTTATAAGTAAACTAACTTGTAAGCTTCGAACAATTATTTTATGATTTAGATGTGCCACCATAAGTATTAAAATGCTCGAAATAATTAATAATAAATTTTAATTATTCTATAATTGGTCAATTTGATTCAAACCACATCGAAATGTGTGAAATGAAGGCTTTTATAAAAGAAAATTTTGGTTAAAACTTGAAAGTGCTCTGATAGCATCTCCTACTTGTACAGTGCGTCAAGATAAGTGCGGGGTGTTACACTTGAAATTTAGGATATAATTAATTTATTTTGGGTTTGGTAATAATGAATATATCATATGGGTTTGGGCTTAGTGTAATATATGTGGGTTTTGAAATAAATATTTTAGAATAAGTATTAGGATTATAAATTTAATAAAAAAAATAAAAGTCATTCAGTTGTCAATATAATATAATAATAAAGAATAAAAGATATTTCCATCCATTCATATACATATCATATAATAATAAATTTTACATCCAATAAGTACTACAATTATTTTATATAAAAGAACTCTAATGAATATAATAAAAACAATAAAATATATTTTCATCAATTCATATGCATATTATATAATAAATTTACGTACAATGAGGCATTTTAATTATTTTATACAAAAAAAGCCCTATTAAATATATATAATTTATGTTTTTTATAAGACAAATTTAAATTGTGTTGTTATCAAATAAAAATAAAATGAATTATTACAATCAAAATTGAAATATTTATAACTTAAAAAATTCAAAATTATTTGAATCCATCAAAACCCACTCAACTCGATCCAAGTTCGAATTCAAAAAAATCTGAACCCACAAAAACTAAACCCTAAAAAAATCCAGAGTAAAAAAAACGGAGACAGCCTATTTACCAGCTTTACCTATTTTTATGACACCCCACACTCGACCTTGTGATCAAGTCCGAGTGTGTGATGTCACATTACATTGCTAAAGCAACTCATACTAACTTTTATTTCATTTATCATGTAACATGAAATAAAACAAATTAAATCTCATATATTTCTAACTATACATATAAATATGTTCAATAATTGTCAAATAAAGTCACTTAATGTATTTGGGGATTAAACGAAATCAAATTTAGAGTTGCGATTCAAATCTAAACTCTAAATACCAAAGTCCAATAGTGTTGTCTCAAGAAAATGCTACCATGTCTCGAGATAGGTTTTTCTAATGTTACTATTTTTGCTTCGATGTGGATATGTCTTGAAACACTGAGTCCATGTCTCAAGATAGATCTTTCATATCTTGAGATAGGGCTCAAGACAAATTCACTATTTTCTTAATTTAACTTTGATTTTTTGATGTATAGAGATAAAGGGTTCTTGTCTCGAGACCTAGCACAAGGAAAATCTATTTTATCTTCGAAGTGTCATTGTTCAAGACATAAGCCATTATTTCTTAAGACTTCCTTGATTAGTCTTGAGACCTAAAGCAATGAAATGCACCAAATGGTCAATTTTGTTCTTATGGTCTCGAGACATGTTAGTGGTATATTGAGATAAGAGAGTCACTTGATTGCTTACAAAAACAATGCACTTGTGTCATGAAACAAGTCTTGAGACAGAACGACTTGTGTCTCGAAACAAGGGCACTTTGAAAATAAAATAGATTTGCCCTATTCTAGGTCTCGAGACAAGAACCCATTATCTTGAGACATCCAAATATTGAAGCTAAATTAAGAAAATAGGGGATTGTGTCTCAATCCTTGTCTCGAGGCATGAAAGATCTAGTCTCGAGACATGGATCAAATGTCTCAAGACAGCCACATCGAAGCAAAATTAGTAAAATTGGAAAAGCCTATCTTGAGACATGGTATCATTGTCTCAAGACACACTGTTGGACTTTGGTATTTGGAGTTTAGAATTGAATCTTAACTTCGAATTTTATTTAGTTTAATCCCCAAATGCATTAAATGACTTTACTTGACAATCATTGAACACATTTATATGTATAGTTGGAAATGTATGAGGTTTAATTTGTTTGATTTCCTGTTACATGATAAATGAAATAAAAAAATTAGTATGAGTTGCCTCAATAATATAACTTAATGTCACATATTCAGACCTGGTGATCGGATCGGGTGTGAAGTGTCACAGTTTTGGTTATTTTTAGATCAAGATGCCCATTCAAGTAAAAAAAATTGTGTTCTTTCAACAACACTTTTTCTTCAAATTTTTATTTTTTTCTCAAATCTTATATTAAAATTTTCAAATTTGATATATATTTTTTTGTTTTAATTTTTTGTTCCTTTTTTCAAAATTTTATAATATCTTAAATTTAAGGGATTTTTTTCAGTTTTTTTATTATATATTTTTTTAACTTTTTAGATTTTATGAAAATTTAATATTTTGGAAATTCTTATAACTTTTTTTAATTTTTTTTTAAATTTTTAAATATTTTATGATTTCTTTTTTTTTTTACTTATTATTATTTCTTAATTTTTTGAAATCACTATAACTTTTAGAATTTTTTAGAAACATTTTTAAAACATTTTTATAATTTTTAATTATTTTCTAATGTGATATTAAGATAAAGGGTAAACTACATCAAAGGCCACTAAATTATTAGAAAGTTTACGTTTTGATTGTTACAGGCCAATTTTGGGCCATTTACAAAATTATTACCCATCTAAACCCTTAGCCCATTACCCAAATCCACTATCCAAACCTACCCTCAGCCCAAATACATTACAATGCCCGGAACCCAATACATTAAAACCCAAATCCCTTACAAACCCATCAGACCCTTTTACAACCCAAACCTTAGCCCACTTAAACCAACCCTTACCCACTAACCCATACCCACTAACCTAAACCAAACCCACCGAAACCCTAGACCCCTAAGCTCAGTCGAACCTACCCCCACTTGCACCTGCCCTTGTCTCATCCACCACCATACCAGCGTCTGCCAAGGTCACGTCCACCGCCCTCACACCATGCCCATCCCCTGCAAGCAGCAACGAAAAGACAGAAAGTAGAAATAGAAAAAGAAAAGCTTGTAAAAAATGGACTATAAAGAGTTGAATGTAAAACTGTTTAGGGGTTGATTTTTTTTATGAACACAAAAGATATTTCAATATACACAAACCGAATCATATAAATACAAAGACAATACGAAAATAGCATCAATCCAGCAACCAAGAACACAGGAATCAAACACTCATTTAAGGTGATTTCTTTTTTTCAAATTCTGTTTTTTTACTTCCGTTTCTAGACCTATTTTCCACATATATATTTAAAACACAAAAAAAAATATAAAACAAATATTTAAAAAAAAAAGAAAAAAGAAGAAGGAATTTTTACCTTTTCCGGCCACCGCTGGCCGGAATCCCTCCCCTCTCCCTCCTCTCTCTTTTTCTCTCTTCTTCTCTCTTCTTTTTTTTTCTTCTCCCCCTCACAAATGATTTTTTTTTCTGAAAATGGGCCTATTTATAGCCTTCCAAAACGACGTCGTTTTGGAGGCTGTCCTTTAGCTCCAAAACAACGTCGTTTTGCCATAGCCCGACCCGATCCGACCCGCTCCGGCCTAGGATCCGCGTGTTTTCGAGCGGAAGGGCTAATTGCGCATTTAGCCCTTCTGCCTTTTTATTAATTTGCAATCAAGTTTTAATTTCCTTTAATTTGGCCCCGAAAATTGTTGCGTGATTCAATTCAGTCCTTGATGCTGCGGGGCGTTTTGGTTGGAGGGGTTTATTGCATTTTTAGCCCCTCCAGGTTAGGCGCGTTTTGTAATTTCGTCCTCTTCCTTTTATTTTTTATTTCTAATCGGCCCCAATAACTAGTTTTTCAATTCAAATTCGTCCTTTTTTTATTTTTTTCGTTATTCTTCTTTAGTTTTATTATTTTTATAATTTTATCATTATTATTATTATTATTAGTATTATTATTATTATTATTATTATTATATATTAATATATACTCTTATTATACGCGTATATATATATGTATTTATATTTAGCATTTTTTTATCTACTTTTGATATAATAATACTAATATTATAATAATAATACTAATATAAATATTAATAATACTTTTGTAGGAAATTACTTCACATTGATGATGTCTTTGAGGAGATACTTTTGGAAAATCAGCTTGGAGAAGAGTGTGCTTAATACTTACTAGGTCTAGGGCATATTATTAATTGCTTTAGAAAATTTTTGCACCATTGTCCTTCTGTTTCAATTTATCCTTGACGTCTAATTCTATAATATGTTTGTGTTAGATTTATTTGCTTTTTGCATCGGAAATTCCATTTTATTTTCATCATTGTCAGCTTGACCTTTTAATTGCAACACTTCACTGTAGGTAAAAGAATCTAAGGAGAAGGCTATGATCACACTTAATACATATCGCATGGCTGGAGATTTTGTGCATGATAGCAGTATGCAAGGTGAACAAGCTGCTGAAGGTGTTCCTTTACCTTTTGTGTCTCTCTTGGAGTTTGTGAGTGAAATTTATCAGGTTGGTTCATCAGTTTGTGTATGATCTATTCATTTCAAAAACAAAAAGCTTTGTACGTATATTTGGGACGCATTGATATTCAGTATAATGTGGATGTTTATAAACCCAAAAGGAAAAGAATTGTGTTCATTACTTGAAAATAAAGCATTGAAAGTTGTTTCTTTTGGTAATCTGATTATTAAATTCTTAATCTGATTAAGCTACTACTCTCTCTTTTGCTTCACAAAAAAAGTCATTTCTGTTTGATGAATGGATATGCTTGTGTTTTTTATTTTGCTGCTGTTCTGCACCTTCCTATAATGAGATTGAGTCATTTCTTTTGTGTAAAACAAATTAATCCTTTTTTTGTGACGCACAATATATTAGAATCTTGAAATGATGCTTAACTTCCCTTTTTGTGGTAGAATATATTCTCTCAATCCCATAGAGATGGCCTTCCTACTTTGACATGTTGGTGTTTTTTGTAGTTCTTATATCATTTTAGCCTACTTTTAACATTTGGTGAATCTTTCAGAAGGAACCAGAGCTCTTGTCTGGCAATGATGTCTTGTGGACATTTGTGAATTTTGCTGGAGAGGATCACACTAATTTCCAAACTCTTGTGGCTTTCTTAAACATGCTGAGTACCCTGGTATTTAGTTGTATTATTTGTTTTGCAAAGCATCCGTTGTTGTATTTATGGGGTTTATTGCACTATGGTTTTTCTTGATTGGATTTCCTTTGCAGGCTTCTAGTCAAGAAGGTGCTTCAAAGGTTTACGAGTTACTCCAGGGTAAAGCATTCCGCTCTATAGGGTGGAGTACATTATTTAATTGCCTTTCAATTTATGATGAGAAGTATAAACAGTCTCTTCAAACTGCTGGGGCCATGTTACCTGAGTTCCAGGAGGGAGATGCAAAGGCTCTTGTTGCTTATTTGAATGTTCTGCAGAAGGTTTTGACCTCTTCTTTTTTTAACAATCTTTAGTGTGTTGATTAATGTTTATTTGCTCATTCTTCCGGTGAAGTTTTCAGGTTTGGCTGGCTGTTCCCCTATATTTTCCATAGAGGCTGCCACTCCGTTCATCCATTTTTCCTTTTATATCTTTGCTTTTTCTAGCCTTCTCTCTTTTGCCCTCTTCATTCTCTCATTTATCTCAAGAACGTCTTTCTAGGATCTTTGCAAATACTTGACCACCAACAAATTAAAACTTATGATTTAGTAAGATTTGCTCTTGGGCAAAGGTTTTCGACATCACCTATGGTCTCCCATAGAAAAATATATTAAATTGCATGTACTAGAAATTTTCACTTGTTTCTTTTAAGATTTTCTTGAATGATTAATGTTATGGAGAAAGTATGGATAACATATATGATCGAAATTCTCGGGTAGGGTGTATGAATTTTCTTTAGATATTTTTCCATCCTATGTCCTAGTTTGTTGGATTTTTTGGTTTGATTTCAAATTTTGTTTTAGTACTCCAGATTTATAAAGGATTTTTAATTCAGAAATGGTTTCTCCCTTGATTTTGATTTCTTGACCTTTCCTATAGAAGATGTCACCGCAGTACATATCATAAATGTTTGTTTAATTTTTATAATCTCCATGTTCCTTCATCATAGTACAAAACAAGGTGAACGGGTGTGTCAAGAAGCAAAAACTGCTTAGGTCAATTATAAACTTGATGGTGTATATATTGGTGAATCGCGATTATAAAAGCTAATCTCTTTGGTTGTGCATTTTCCATTTTCTGTTGTTTGTAGCTTATACTCACATGGTTTATATTGTATGTATATCCCTCTTTGTGCTTGCATATCTATTTATCTTTGTGAGTTTATTGTCCTAAACTAATATGAATGTTTTTATGTTTACTTGTTCTAGGTTAGGTATCTTTGTCTTCCTATAGACTGAATTGTACATTATCTTCTTTCTGTCTTTCCCATTGGTGGAATAATTGGTAATCTGTCATTGGTTACAGGTTGTGCAAAATGGCAATCCTATTGAAAGAAAGAATTGGTTTCCAGATATTGAACCATTATTTAAGCTCCTTAGTTATGAGAATGTGCCAACATATCTCAAGGTTAGTTCTATCATTTTATCCCTTGTCTTTTCTTTTCTCCCTATTTAATTCCTTTATGTCGTTTCAATCTGAATTTATTGATGATGATTCCCAGACTTCTGCTGTGGCTGGACGTTTTAAGGAATTGCTTTTAAGAATATTTATATATTTTTACAGGGTGCGTTGCGGAACACAATCGCTACTTTTGTTCGTGTCTCTCCAGTCCTCAAAGATACTATTTGGACTTTTCTTGAGCAGTATGATCTACCAGTTGTTGTTGGTTCACAAGTTGGGATTAGTGGCCAACCAATGGCAGCCCAGGTTAATTTTTCTATTTGGGATTAACGGTTGATGTGAAGGTGTTAGGTATTGGCTTTCACGTTTTGTTTGGTTAGGTGGTTGATAAATTGTATCAGATGCGGAGATTATGACTTAGTTTACTTTTTGCAAACAAAATTAATAATAGAAGCTTATGAGTCCAACAAATTATCCTGAAGCAACTGCTTATTTTACATGAAGTGTTCATGTTAACATATGCCCGTCAAAATTTCCAGGCAAATAAGTATGATAAAATGACCATGAGTTTTGGCAAGAGAAGTGTGTTGTACTTATTCAATACATATAGTGTTCATGTTGAGTTTTGTATTCACAGGTTTATGATATGCAATTTGAGTTGAATGAGATAGAAGCAAGGAGAGAACAATATCCTTCGACTATATCTTTCCTTAATCTACTAAATGCTCTTATTGCTGAAGAAAAAGATGTAAGCGATAGAGGGCGTAGGTACTGACCGTTTCTTTGCATTCTCAGTTTCAATTTTCTTTCTGTTGCCTTTCTCATGGTGTGTTTCTTGCAGATTTTTTGGCATCTTCAGGTTCATATATGATCATGTTTTTGGGCCATTCCCTCAAAGGGCCTATGCTGATCCTTCTGAGAAATGGCAACTGGTTGTAGCTTGTCTTCAGCATTTTCATATGTGAGTATCTCTTATAGTTCCTATAATTTTAATCTGGAAATCCTTTGTGATATTTTTGGTACTTTCATGTAGAGTAAGGGCTTGTTTAGTATTGCTTTTGGATGTCCGAATGTACTTTTGGAAGCAAAAGCATTGCTAAACAAAAGGCCTCAAAAGTGCTTTTTGAACCAAAAGCAAAAGCTGGTTTGAGGTGCTTTTGCTGTTGGCAAAAACACTATTTAAGTATTTACTTTTATATGCATTAATTATCCCATATTTGCATAATTTGTATAAAATTATATTTTGAGATTTTATTTTAAATACAAAACATTATTCACTTATGATATATTTACAAATTCTAAAATTATTAAAATAAAAGTATTGTTCGGATGAAAGAATTTTATTTTATTTTTTAAAAAATATTTTTATATGAAATTTCAAAATTTATTTTCATAACATATTTATATGTATATTTAATACTATTAATTTATTGAATTATCATTACTAGTAATCTAATAATAGCAGTTTTTAACATGATGTCCTTTTTTGACATTTTATCTTCTCACAATAATACCAAACACTAAAAAAATCTTATAGCACTTTTTCCAAACCAAGCTTTTCCCAACCACAACAGCAATGCTAAACTAAGCCCAAGTAATGCCAGTTTTTATTTTGTCAAAATTTATGAGTATTTATTTGACTCCCCTACCCATTTTTTTTGCATTACTTGTAATGTAACTTGCAGGATTCTTAGCATGTATGAAATTCAAGAACAAGATATTGATAGTGTTGTTGACCGATCACAACTTTCAGCAGTAACGCAATCATCTTCACTTCAGATGCAGCTACCTATCTTAGAGTTGCTGAAAGTATGTTGCATGACTTTTTCTTGTTTCTGTCTTCCTATATGGCTAAAAACCATTTTTGAAGACTGTTGAAGCAAGTTCACCTGTGAACTTATTAATTTTTGGTGCACAATTTTTTATCCTTGGTGCAATCTCTTGATGTTTCCTAATACCACCATTAATTATTTAATTGCCATCTAATTATTTTCAGCATAGGAAATTATACTTCCGAACAATATTAGTATAATCATCCCTTATTGCTTTGACTCTGTGATCTGTTTCTTGCCAAGGTGGCATTTTAGTGCTAGTGCTTCTAAGGGGTTAATATTGTAAACAAACTGCATCAAAAGTTGTGCTGGACTTCAAGAATAATTTCCTCAAGTTTAAAATTTGCATGTAATTTGCTCTAATTTATTTATAGTTTTTTTCTTAGTAAGTTTGATGGGAATGATTTGTGCCTGTTGCCTAACATTTTCCTCATTTTTCATGATATGATTTTTTTTTTCACCTCATTGATATTAAGAACAAAAAAAACATAATGTTCTCTTGGCAGGATTTCATGAGTGGTAAAACTGTTTTCCGAAATATCATGAGTATCCTTATGCCAGGGGTGAATACAATCATTGCTGAAAGAAATAGTCAAGTATATGGGCCACTTCTAGAGAAGGCTGTGCAGCTGTCATTGGAAACTGTAATCCTTGTTTTGGAAAAGGATATACTTTTAGCTGATTTCTGGCGCCCTCTATACCAGGTAATTATTCCAACTGTGCTGTATCTTTAGTTTTTGCTTCTCTGTAGCTTAGGATGGACTTTGTAGAATATTGTTAAGTTGCAAAAATAATAGTTTGAGATTTGGAATTCTTTTCTTAATAGGTTGAGATTTGGAATTCTTTTCTGACTTTTTAAGAGAGGTTTGGATGCTAAGCAAAATTTTCTGGTGGTAACCAAGTTCGTAATGACTTCTATATCTGACTCCGGCTTTTTATTTCCACATATTTTTGTTGATGACCCATGGTTTGTTTTGGAAACAATGAGGTGCTTTGCTTGATTTAAGAGTGCATGTTTTCTAAAGTCAATTGTTTCTATATTTCTCTATTAAGGCCATTGGCTTTTAACTGATTATGGGTTATTATTACTCTGTGAGCTTTTTTCCTTGTATACTCTCTCTCTATCTCTCATGTTCCCTGTGTCTAGAAAAGATTTGCATGCAAATTCAAACTTGAGCTAGCCTGTAAAAATGCTAGGAGAAGGTTTTGAAGAGCATAATTGTGAAATAATGTGAATGTCTTTTCTTGGGCAAACATCTGGCCATCATAAAAATTACTGTCTTTCATGTGTTTGAATTTAGCTGATGAACGTACATCTCATCCCTATTCATGTTGGTTGCAGACTTGCAGTGTATTCTCAGCTAACTTTTTGAACCCTAAGTAGTATATTTTACATCACATGTGATGCCAACTGTTAAAAACAGGCTTTCTATTATTTTTTTCACAAGAAATTACATAAATATTTATAGACATAGTGAGCCTAACTTAGGAAACTTTACACTAGGAAACAGACTAATTCTAGGAATGCTGTACCTTAAAAACAGCCTTAAAGTTAGGGATAAAATATTTACAGAATCCTATTTGATACACTCAAATATTCCTTAATTAGGAAACTGAAATCGACACTCCCCTCAAGTGGGAAGTGGATATCATCCATTCTCGACTTGCTTACTAATTTTCTCAAATAACTTCCTGTGCAATCCTTTGGTAAGTATGTTCGCTAGTTGACCATCAAAGTGGACACAAATGGAGTGCAAATTAAGCCTTCATCCAGTTTTTCTTTATAAAATGTCCATCAACCTCAACGTGCTTCGTTCGATCATGTTGAACTGGATTATGTGCAATAGTGATAGCAGACTTATTATCGCAATACAACTTCATTGGACCTTCCCATTTGATCTTCAAATCTTCCAAAATAATTTTTAGCCATAACAACTCACAAACTCCAAGAGCCATCGCCTAAATTCAGCTTACGCACTAGATCTAGCCACAACATTTTGTTTTTACTCCTCCAAGTCACAAGGTTGCCTCTAGGAAAGTACAATAGCCCGAGGTTGATCTTCTATCAACCATAGATCCTGCATAATCTGCATCGAGATAGGCTTCAAGGGTTAAATTCTCTCCCTTTTAAATGGGATTCCTTTGCCTAGTGTGCCCTTTTAAGTCATCAGAGAATCGATATACGGCTCTAAGATGTGATTCTCGGGATTGTGCATAAACCGACTTACAACACCTCTTGCATAGGCAATATCTGGTCAGTATGAGACAAGTAAATGAGCTTCCCCACAAGTCTTTGATATGACCTTTTATCAATCTGCTGCATCTTCTAGTGCATTTCCAAGTCCGTGGTTTACCTCTATGGGTGTCTCTGTGGTTTACACTCAACTTGCCCGTCTCTGTCAACAAATCAACTATGTATTTTTTTTTGAGATATGAATATTCCTTCCCGAGAGTGTGCCACTTCAATACCAAGGAAATATTTTAACTTACCGAGCTCTTTGACTTCAAATTCTTTTACTAGGCATTTCTTTAAATCCTCCATTCCTTCTAGATCATCACCGATCACTATAATGTCATCAACATAGACTAATAAAGCGGTCACTCCCTCGAAGATGAGTGTTTTACAAATGAGTGTGATCTCCTTGACTCTGTTTATACCCCAACTTGAGCATTACTTTGGTAAATCTTCCAAACCAAGCCCTCTGGACTTTTTTTAGTCCAGTATAAAGCCTTTTTAGTCTGCAAACTACCTATCCTCAGTATTTGGACCGAATCTCGGAGGAACATCCGTATAGACTTCCTCCTCAAGATCACTGTGTAAAAGGCATTTTTGATGTCAAATTGCTGTAATTTCCAGCCTCGGTTGGTGACTAGTGACAACAACACTTTTACTGATGTTTATCTTTGCAATGAGGGCAAATGTCTCAAGGTAGTCTATTCCATACATTTGAGTGTACCCTTTAGCAACCAATCTTGCTTTGTACCTCTCCAAAGAACCATCGACTTATATTTTCTTTGTGTACACCCAATGACATCCCATTGATTTCTTTCCTCTCGGTAATTTCACTAAGTCCCATGTCTTATTTTTTTCAAGAGCTTTCATTTCAACTTTCATGGCATTTTTCCAATTCTCATCTTCTAATGCCTCGGATACTGATTTTGGGAATGGAGATAGAATTTAGGGCAGTAAGAAAGGTTTTGTGGTTATGGGACAAGTTTTTGTAAGACATGAATAGGTACAAGGGATGTTTTGTACAGTTCTAGTCCCCTTTCTAATAGCAATGGGAAAATCATCTAAATTTGCAGTATTAGAATTCAAAGTAGGTTCAACAATTACCTCGGGTTGTATAGGAGAAGAAGATGATTGACCTTGCACCGGTGCCTTCTTCTTCCTTGAGTAAACCAAAGAAAGGAGGAGTAGTGTCCTGAATTCCTCTTGGTGATTTGGGTGTATTAGGCTCTGTTTCAGATTGTATAGGGGCCATTGTTTCAAGTCAGGCGCAGCTGGTTAGTAGGCAAAGACCGAGTGGGAGTGTTTGGTTCTTTGGACGTGAGCTGGAATGTGAGTGTTTTGTTGTTGGACGGGAGCTGGAATGTGGGTGTTTTGTTTCTTTGGATGTGTTTGGAATGTCAAGAAGAAAGAATTCTTTGTCCTTATCTTCTGTGAATAAGATCTCACCCTGAAGATAAGGACGAGTATAATAAGAGTATATATTAATGTGCTTATATATATATTTATATTTTTTTCAATAATAATACTAGTATTATTATTAATATATTAATGTGCTTTTAACATTGTAATTATGTATGTATATATCGTGTAAATGTTTTAATATTTTATTATATCTGTTTTATGAACATGTATTTTCAATATTGTTAGTTATATATTTTTGTATGTATTATTTTATGTACCCATTTCCATATTATCCCATGTGTATATATATATATATTAAATTCTATTATATGTGTATGTTTATTTTTTTACCACATTTTATATATTACTATTACATTTGTTTTATTCCTATTATATTTATTATTAATATTAGTACACATATTTCATTGCACATTTATATATATATATATATATATATATATATACATTTTATTAGTATTATTTTTATATATCGTATTGTTCATTATTATACATGTATATATATATGTAGATTTTTAGTATTTATTATAATATTTTTCTTATTATTTATATATGTTCTTTAAAATATCATAGTCTTCATGTATTTTATTATATATGTATATTGTACGTGTTCATTTTAAATATATTATGTATATATATATTAGTACTTCTATTTAGTATTATTATGTAAACGTCTTTCATCCCTATATACATACATTTTTCATAAGTACATACTTTAACATTAATAGTTACGTATTTTTCTTATCACTTCATAAATATTTCAAATATTATATGTAGTATATTTCCAACATTATTACTATATATATATATGTATAAGTATATATATTGTGTTCTCGTATTTGATACTATTGTTATATTTATTATCGCATGCATTGTCATTGTCTTTAATATTATTGTCGTATGTATTATGTGCCCTGATGTATTTCCAACTATTATCTTCCGTTTCCCGCCCATTTTTATATATTACCTCGTTATCCATTATTTTAAAACGTTGATTCGTGTCTTTATTTACTTCAATAATCAAGGCAACGTACCGATTTAAACACTATGTCGTTGATTTCATCGCTATGTTGGGTGAATATCAATCGACTCGTGTTAAAACGGTATGTCCTTCTCAAAAATAAAAAAAAAAAACTTAAAGATTTCTCGTGTTTTGATTGGATCACGATTCAATGTTATCTTGAACTTGCAATTTTGAAAATTAAGACAACGCTTGTTTAACAAGATACCAATTTTGGGCGTCGCGAGGGTGCTAATACCTTCCTCGTGCGTAACCGACTAGCGGACCCTACTTTACTCTGATTTTGACGTAGACCTAAGCTCGGTCTTCTTTTGTTTTAAAAATAAATTTATTAAGGTGTCCGATCACACCTAGGAAAAGATCGGTGGCGACTCCCTGTTTATTTTAAATTCAAACTTCAGTTTTCAAGTTTTTAATAAATCGCTATAATTAGCGACCGAGAGCCAAAATTTTTACGTCGCTACATTGATCACACAATTTCAAAAAGTTTCAAATTGATAATTGAACTATTCGAAAGTTTTCATTTAAGTCACTAAGTTGTTAAAGTTATTGTTGTATGGCCTTCTTTATTTGCACCACCTACACCAATCGAAAGCTCTCTTTCTCATTCTCTTCTATATATTTTTTTTCATGAAACAACTTTGAACGTTACATATTTACGAACCAAAATTCAAACAACTTTTTTTCCAATCTCTGACATTAACCGTCAGATTGACTTGGATCTAAGGTATGTTCTTCTACTTGTTGATGAGTACTGATCCATTGTACCTATTGTCGAATTATCTTTTGGAGCTCACTAATTGGACTCAAAAAAAAAAACTTAACAGCCATAGAATTAAATGAAATATTTTAAATAATTCAATGACTATTTTATAACTTTTTAAAATTAAATAAACAAACGTAAATTTACTAATAATTTAATAACTTAAAATTTAATTTACCTTAAAATAAAATAATATTAAGTCAACAAACCCAATCACGTAAATTGTCACAAGGACAAGAAAAGTGCCAAATTAGTGAAAGTTATCAGCTAACAGTTTCTATCCACGAGGGCTTTATTGATGGAAGAAAAAATTCGAGTACTCATTAGATGCAATAAAATAATGAAGACTTAAACTGATTTTCACATTATTACTTAAGAGGTATTTTATAGTATTTAGCCTTCTATCTTTTTTATTTTCCTTTTTGTTCTTTCTTTCTTTAATTAATTAATTAATTTTCCACATTTTCTCACATATAAATTTTTTTTTTGGATACCTCAAGAGTCGAGACTCTGTCAATAGCAACTGGCATGAAAATCTTGATTATTACTTAAATTTTTTTATCATAATTAGGGTATCTATTGTCGAATGATTAATTTTTTTATTTTAGATATTTTTTAAAAAAGTAAACGATTAACCATGGAATATGTTCTATTCCTATAAATAAAGATCAAATTCCTAATTATATAATTAAGAGATGAGATGAGCGACCATTATATCGTATCTCATAATTACTCGTTATTGATATTTTAAAATTGATATTTTTTGTGATTATTATTAATTAAAATCTAAAATTACACAAATTGAATTATTGGTAGATGTCTCTTTCTTATAGTTAGATTGGACATTTTAGCTTAATGGCTTGTCAATTAAATTCAAACATCATATCAAGGTACAAGAATGAGGTGATATGATATATATATATATATATATATATGTGCATGTTTGGCCCTCTATCACTAGGGACCATTTAAAAATAAGTAGCCTCCAAAGACAAAGACAACTTTATTTAATCCAACAAACATTACAACATTGAAGACCGACCAACTATCTTGGCTTTGGCTAACCTTCCTGAAAATAATAATTTTGATTGATAGTAAAGTGTGATTGTCGAGATTATAGTATTTTTCCTTTTTATAAAAAAAAAAAATTGTAATATTTTCTTTTTGAGAAATTTAAGTAATATTTTTATTTCTAGGTTCTTGGTAGGACTACCAAATTCTTCTGCGCATTAAGAACCTAATGGTTGCATGCATTTTTCATGATCTATTTAAAGCTTATCTTAATTTTACCCCAAAAAAAATTTATTTAAGTACAATCCAAATTAACCAGTAAACTTACATATATATGTATACATAAAATTATACAGAAGAAGAAAATCATGTTTCATTGGCATATACATATCTGCTACTGAATCAGTGACCCAGTGCATAAATTGAGGACTATTTAAACAAAAAATAGTATCAAAGTAAAATTTGTTAGGGAGAATGGAAGGTGTTTAAATGTTAGAGGTACTACTTTCTTTCCATTTTATTATTGTGTAATTTATTTTAACAGTTATAATATACATACAACTCTTAAGCTTCAATTTCTAGAACTTAGGTATTAATCTTCAAGACAATTTCTTTTTGCAGCAAAGAAATATTTACTTTATATATATACTTACACACTTACTTGGTAATTGTGGTAAGTTGATAAGAAAAATGTAAATAAAATTTTAGTTTTTAATATAAAAAAGCTTAATTATCTTATACTTGTATGATTGGTTAGTTAGCAAAATTTTGTAAGGTTTTAAGTATCTAAAATACTACCTCACTCAACTTTTCATATATACACACTACCTATCTCGTTATATTGTTGTTACAGGTTAATTGGACATTAATTTAATCATGAATTGTTGATTTTGTATATGATTTTTTTTGAATAATTTCATTATAAGTTCTAATCATATCTGCTCTTTTTGATATAATGCTTAACCCCTCCTAACTCATAAATAAAAGTATAATGTGCTTCAAGGCACTTGAACCCATATCTTCTCTCATTGGCAGAAAAATAAAAATAGAATTGATTTTTATTAATTATTTTCTCACCTATTACACTATGGATCAAACAAAATTCTCAAGGTTGAAAAAGAAAGCTAATATTACAAAGAAAATAGTTTATGCAAAGTTCAAAATAATTAAACATAAACATGGGGATTTAAGAAGAAAAAAACATAAAAACTAAACAATATTTTGAGTTTATAGTTCATAGATGTGCCAAAATTTCAAACTCAATGATATATCACCCATCAAACCTATTGCTTTCTCATATAATCACAATGGCAAAAACTTCTCCTGCTGTTACATTGATATTAATCAAATGTTGGATTTGGACATGATTAAGATTTAGACACCAAGCTTTAATTAATGAAAAAAGTACAAGCTAAAGAAGTGGCTTAATTTGGCTGCTGCTACCGTTTATTATTGGTTATCTATCTATCATTCACATCTTTTTCTTAGCAAATTAATGGAAAATGTTAACGAAAAAGATATGTGAGATGTATAAATCATATATTTGTTTCCATTTAATCCTTCATTATCCAACCCCCATGCATATCATTCTGTCTATTGTTCATCTTTCAATTTTAATGATAATACTGATGTTTTACACCTGAGGCCATCTTGTTGTCCACTCAATCATTTGTATTTTCATTCCTTTACCCTATAAAATTGATATTGTGATCTAGAATGGAATAAAAACATTAAGTTTAATTTTTTTTTTGAAATAATAAAATATAATCGAATTAAAATTTAGACTTAAAGATTTAAATATATAATTGCGTATGGTGGGTCTTGAGCCTAAATACTTTGAAAGCATATGATTAGAAATTAGACTTTCATTCCACGCATTCTAAACTTTAAATTTTTTTTTTCCATTCTTATCTGTAGGAGTGTTCAAACGGTTAGTTGAACCGAATTAGTATTAATCAAATTAATTGAACCAAAATTTTTTAAAAAAAAAAATCAACCGAACCAAAATTTATATTTTTTTTTTGTTAAAACAAGTATAAAACATATCAAAAAAATTAGAAAAAAAATTGACAATGTTCATTTTACCTAATTATCCGAATTAAAACTACATATAATTTGTATTATTAATTATGAAGTTTGGTTAATTACCCAATTTCGAACTGAATTAACAGATAACTAAACTTTTAAAAAATCATTAACCGACATCTGACTGAATTAGATTAATTAACTGACCGATTATCTAAATTAAATCGATTCGACCAATTAATTGGATTTTAACTAAAATTTAAATATCCCTACTTCTCTATTATATAAGTAGCAAAATAGCAAATAATTTAACATTTCAAATTTGAAAAAGTGTTGATAGTTAAATCAATATAAAGTTTAAGTCAACAACGAGCCATTAATTATGGAGATCAAATACTAATAAAATAAGTTTAGACAAGCATAAAATTTGGTGATCAAATTATTAATTTTCAAAGTTTAGTAACTAAAAAAATTTTCTTGAAAAGTTAAGCAGTTGAACTATATATATATATATATATATTTAAAATTCAAAATTATAATAGCATGAGGACAATCCTATGTTAGAAGACATGGTAATATGTGTTATGCTACCATCATATCATTCAATCATTCTATGTTAAAAATACATAATTATAATTTAATAATATATGATTTATAACTTACTAATAAATAATTTTGTTTATAATTTAAAAATAAATATTTATAAATTAATATTATTGATGTTCTAAGCTATTAATATGTTATTAAATTTATTACTAAAAATAAATTATTAAATCTTTACTAGATGATTGAAAATATATTAGCTTAGCTTTCACTAATGTAAACCTAGCTTAGCTTCAATGTTTGCTTGTCTCGAGATAAATGAATACTTTATTTCGAGTTATGATAGTTATTGTCTTGAGACATGTTCAATATCAGTTTGTGAATATTTGTGAGGGTGGAGGGAGGCCCGATGGGGGAACGAGAGAGGGAGAGGGAGAGGGATGGAGTGGGAGATTTTAAAATTAGAATCAAATTATGAACATTTATAAATTTTGAGAGTTGATTTTTTTAAAATTATGAATAAATTGATATAATTTTTTGAAGTTGAGGGGCTAAATTTGTTATTATATCAATTCTTTTAAATGCCACATTAGTTTGTTGTTTATAATTTGAATTGGAGTGATCAAAATGATTGACTTATGTAATATAAATACTTAAATTGCAAACTTCTTATTTTGAATACTTAAAATAAAATTTTAATAATTAAGTGGCTATCTATAGAATTTACCCTAAAAATTCTGTTGCTTTTAGCCAATATAGTGCACGAACTTTCAAATCATTTTCATAAATGAAAAGCTGACATATTATCATCTTTTTCACGAAAAAGAAAGGTAAATGTGTAATTGATGAGGATTTATAATTTTAAAAGAAAGGTAAAAGAAATTTTAATTTTTAAAAATGTTAATATTTTAGAATTGATGAGGATTTATAATTTTTTTTGTTTAAATAAATAATTGGTTTTAAAAAATTAAAGTATTGGTATTTTACAAATTATAAAATAAGAATAATTATTTTAAAAATAAATAATATAAAAAATGTCCAATGTGAATATTATTATATTTGTAAAAATTTATAAATATTTTTAATAAAGAAAATTTTAAAAAATGATTTTTAAAATTTAAAATTTTTATCTTATTATGAGACCATGTGTATTAAATTAAATAAAATTTGAAAAGAGAAATTAATTAAATTACTAAAATCTTCTCTCGAAATTAGTTATGAATTTTGAAATTCTCAAATAAATTAAATTTTACAATTTTAAAATAAATGAAATGTTTTCTACAAATTCAACACCCTTAGGTTTTTTCTTTAACAATCTCCCCTATTTCTCTCTGTAAGAAATATCTCTTTGAAGTTGCCATTTCAATCTCTTCCTTCTTCCTTATAATCAAATTTTATTTTCAAAGGAAAGATTTCTCAAATACCAAAATTTACTGTGATGTATATATCATTTTTCACCACTTTCATTTAATTTAACACTTTTAACAAACCACTCATTTGTTTTTCTTTTTAAGTTTCTCGAAAACTTCAATGCCTGTTTTGTTTTTTTCCTTAAATCCATATTAAAAATCCATTCAATAAGTTTATATTTTGATTATTTAATTTTAAAATATCATCAAATTAGTTAAAAGTTTTCATTTAAGTGATTAAGTTGTTAAAATTATTTTTGATGTGACTTTTTCTGTTCGCACAATCTACATCAATTAGAAAATTTCCATCAAATTAGGTTTTTTATTTTATTTTATGAAACAACTTTAAATATCATAAATTTACAAACTAAAATTCAATTAATTTTTTGTTTCGATCCGCGACACTAGTCGTCAAATCAATTTTGATATATTCTATTCGTCGATAGTTATTGATCTATTATATGGATGATTAAATTGTTACATAGAGCTGTATAATCGGACTTAAAAAAAAAAAAAACTTAACAACTCAATTTCAAATTTTATTTTTGAAATTTAGGGTATTATTATTATTATTATTATTATTATTATTATTATTATTATTATTATTATTATTATTATTCTATTGGGGTCAACAGAAATGGATGTTTCAAATTTTTGGTAATTGAAAATGAAAATTTGGGTGTGTTTTCCAGTTTCCGATGACGAAGGTAGGGATTTTCCAATTTCAATCGCCAAAAACCTGTAAATCTATATGTTTTGGGGAACTAACAAACTAAACTAAAATTTCATATGTAAAACACCTTCCAACTTCTAATAAATTTGAGTTGTAATCCCACACTTTGATTACATTAAAAAACTTGAATATGAAGAAAAATGAAAACAAAATTTTACCTCATAAAAAAAATTAAAATAAAGTGTAAAATATGATATGTAGGTTTAAAATTTTAATACTTATAGTTGAAATGGAAGTCTGTTATTGATGAAAATGAAGACGTCAATATTTTGAATGCAATTTCATACATGATTCAAAGAGGGTATATTGGGATGAAACTGTTGCTTAAAACAAATACACCAAAACATAACTGGAAGTATATAAATATATACGAGACAAAGAATTCATATATGATTCAATTATTTTTCTTTTTCACAAACAACATTTGCAAATGTAAACTAGACGCCTTCTATAGCTGTAAGCTATAATTATGTGATATGTATGACAAGACTTTAATTTCTTAATTATGGTATCCTTCCCTCCTTTCTGCATGAATGCTTAATATATTTTTTATATATGCACCGATGACTGACATGATATTAATATCCTATACAACACACTATATGACTTTTTCAAACCAAAGCAAATGAACAGCCCAAGAGAATTAATGGGTACTACTGCAACAAGTTACCATCTCCTTCTTGCACATCAAATGAAGAACAGTTCCTATTAAGCAGCTCTTCTATCATTTGTAGTGCAATTCTCTCCTCTTCGTCCATGTCTGGTCTCACTTCAGGCCCAGTTAAGCCTGGGTTATTGGAAGGCAGCGTATTCGCTGAAACTTCAGTATTTCCTTTTCCAAGCTCAACAGTCATTACCCAATTGGATTCTGAGGTCTGGCCTGCCCGCTTTTGCCACACTCCTATATGAGAATTCTCAGTGTCAAGCCTCAGACAAGTCATTGAAGGAGAAGGTGCCTTGCTGCATTTTCTAAGCTTGGCATAAAGGATTTCAGATAGCTCATTTGATGGTACCCTTGAATGGGTATTTTCAGTGCCTTTTGGGTCTCCACTTGGTGTTTGTGATATGGGGAAGTTGGTTTTTGCGTTCCTTCCACTCATTAAGATGGCTGCTTGGTCATAGGCTCGGGCTGCTTCTTCAGCTGTTTCAAATGTTCCTAGCCATACCCTTCTCTTTCTACAACAAATACCATCAAATCAAAGGAGAGTAAAAGAAAAAAACAAAAGAAAATCTTGTAGCTTAAACGACTTACAATAAAGGATGGCGAATTTCAGACACCCAGGAGCCCCAGTGTCGCTGCCTAACACCTCTAAACTTCTTTGATTGCACCATAATTTGGAAACAAATGGAGGGTTGAAAAAGGCAGGGGAAAAACCAGGCTCAAAGGAAAAAAAGAACCATCTATGGATATAGAATTGTTGATGAAAGAGAGTGCATACGAGAGCTACGAGATATCATATATGAAGGGAGATTTTACACAGCGGAAAGTTTTAACTGAAAAGATGGATTGTCGGCTAAATATTAAAAGTATCGTCCCATAGAGTCATTCGTCACCTACACCTTCCTTAGAAACCATAAGAAACCTACCGAATAAATGACATGGGTCTTACCTTGCATATTGTACTACTCTGTCATCAGTTGCTTCTCGTGCAATATAATTCCATGTGATTGAAAGTAATGTAAAAAATTGACATTGATGGGACAACTTTTCTTTTCATTGTTTTGGTCTTCTTTACACTACCAATAGTTATTTTTATTATTGGCCTTTCTTAGGAAGTGTATGAACATCACATGGAGAGAGGTATTAATGTAGGCCAAAGGAACTAATTACCCAATGAGCTTGTTGAGGAAAAATGAGTATGGAGTTATTGAATGGAATTCGGTAATATCAATTGCATACTGTTATTGAGGTGGTAAAAAATTTATTTTATCTAATTTGATAATTTAACAAAGAAAATTTTTAAATTTTGTTATATTAAGAGAATATAAATTAAATTGTAAATATTATTTAGTCTTTACAGCCTAAGTTCTTAAGAAATGATTTAGAAATAAGTATTCTAATATTTAAGTAATTTTTTAAGTACAAAGGTGAAATTTTTATATTTAAAAAGTGATAAAATATGAATAACTTATTATATTAGTAATAAAAAAATAATAAAATTACTCAATAAATTATAGAGATAAACAATTTTATAGGCACAACTTTTTCCCAATGCCAAATTATAATAGTCAATAAATATAGGTTGGGACAAAAAGTGATTAGATGATATTAGAACATCGTAGCTGGTGGGGAAATGACATAAATCACGAGTCAGATCGAGTACTGCTACTAACAATGCCAACTGATCAGCTATGTTTTCTGTGTTCAAAGCTGAGCAAAAAATATGCAATGTCCTGCAGAACCTGAACAGTGATGACTTCATACTATCACTTTTAAGATCAGAAATTGACTGTTCAGTACTCACTCAAGGACTCCCACGATGAGACATAATTCAAGATTTTGGACTCACTCAACCTTATTGTTTCTGTATGCTATATTCATAGTTATAACCCAACAAAACTACAATTTCGGTTCAAGAAGCTATAGATACACAACGTGCCAGTTAATTAACTCTTGCACTAATCAGATGCTGGATGCATGCCTCTCCTTTTAGACAGCTTGTTAAATGGTTTTTTTTTTTTTTAAACCTTTTTCATGTGGAAAGGCTACAGTCTCGTATCCTTGAGCAAGTTTAATGCGGTCAACTTTTGATTTATGAATATGACTCCACTCAATATAAGAATGACTGTGTAAGTAAAAGATTATTTTATGTTAAAATTAAGGTAATTAAATTATTGATAAATTTATATTTTAATTACCTTAAAAATATTATTATATGACTTTTTTAATCGAAAGCTCACCTTTTGGTTTTTTTATAAAATTAATTTAAAAAAATTAATTAATTATGTAAATGACCTATTTTTTTGATAAAATATATAAATAACTAAAAATCTACAATAAAAATCAGAAAAAAGACAAAAGGTGCGTTGGAATCTAGTGGCGTAAAATTATTTGCCTCCACCAGAAAAACGAAAATTTGTTAAAAACTCCCCATTTTTTAAAAATTACAGTATTTCCCTAATATTTATATAGGTGGCGACATTTTACATGACTCCGCCAAAAAAATGATTTTTTTATCCTGATTGCTGACGTGGCATGTTGGTGGTACCAAACACTTTTACTCCACTAACTTTTACTGCAGATTTTAGGTTATTTACGTATTTTATCAAAAAAATAGGTCATTTACATAATTAATTAATTTTTTTGGGTTAGATTTATAAAAAAAAAAGTGCCCTCACATTCCCTTTCTCTTTTACAATTATTTTTTTCATGAAATAGTTTTGAACGACATAAATCAACAAATCTAAATCTAAATAATTTTTTTCTTCAATCTACAATATTAATCGTAATATTTTAACTTTTTAAAATTAAAAAACTAAACAATAAACTTAATAATAATTTAATGAGAGTTATTTTATTCACCCCTCTCTTGCATTTATGTTATTAGGAAAGAGTGGTTTTTAGAAAAAGGGGTTAAACTAAATCTATTAGTATCTATACTGCTCAAAGATGGTCCACCTATTTTTTCTATTAATTATTGTCAATTAATATAATAAAAGTTGTACAACTTCCTTTTTAAAAACCCTTATTGAAATAATCTAAGAATAAAATGATATTTCAAGAAAGTCCTTTTCAAAAACCTTTACTGAAATAAAATAGCAAGCTTTGGATTTTGGCATGCCTATCTCAGAAGTATGGATGCCAACCCATAAGGTAATTGCAGGTGTCGTGGCTGAATAAGAATCATTGAGACCCTCATCAAAGCATAATACGGAAGTGGGAGACTACCAATCTTGAATTCGACTGATTCAGTAATATGTTCCGTTTCCATGTCCATACTTAACCCAACACAATTCATTTCATCTGCCTACTCTACATTACATTTTTTTGGTGTACTTTTTTATAATGATTAGTCGCAATTAAACAGGAAGACAGGTAAGGAAATTTTCCCGGAAAGAAGGAAACACATGAATTTTCTAATTTTTATATATCTCAATTCTATCGTAAAATTATCGAATTAAAATAATCGCATTCATTACAATGATTTAATTTTTTATACATGTTTGATAATTCGAAATAAAAATAATTCTGTCGAAACCATTTTTTATTAAGTTTTAAAAAACGGGAGTTGACTTTACAAAACGAATTATGAACTCGCCACCAATCCTTTTTGTTTAGGTGTGATCAGATCACCCTGTGATTAATCATTTTAATAAAGCATTTTGATTTATTAAAACAATTAAGTTTTGAAAAACGGGAGTTGACTTTAAAAAACGAATTATGGACTCGCCACCAATCCTTTTTGTTTAGGTGTGATCAGATCACCCTGTGATTAATCATTTTAATAAAGCATTTTGATTTATTAAAACAACGTTTTTGGTCTACGAAAAACTAGAAAACGGATTCTGGAGTCGGTTACGCGCGAGGAAGGATTAGCACTCTCACAACGCCTAAAGTTGGTACTGTATTGATCAATTTATGCCCTTAATGTCAAAAATTTGGAAAAAGTTAAAATGTAATTCCTTTAAAAAAAGTGAACAACTCGAATTGGATTTTAAGATTCACTCGTTCTCAAGGAATAAAATAACACATCCAGCACGTTAGGACACGATATTTTAAGCCTCCAAAAACTGAGATCACCTCATGATTTTCAAAACACGCCATGAAATCTAAAAAGGGTATCCCGTTATTTGGCCAAACGAAAAATCAAAACCCAGTACGGTAGGACAAGATTTCTCGAATTTCCAAATACGAAATATTGCCTCATTTTAATGTAAGAAAACATGGATAAAATTTCACAAGGATATTTAGTTATTCAGTTGAACGAAAAAAATCGAAATCCAGCACGATAGGGTACGATTTCTCGAACTCCCAAACACGAAATATTTCCCTATGTTTGAGGGTTTTTTTTGAAACACGGGTGATTATAAAAGTGTTGGAGCACATTTATTTAGTTTATTTGAAATACAAAGAAGATGAACAATTTAGAGCAAACTAGTTAATAATTCCAACTATATATCAATACACAATTCCAACTATATATCAATACACGGAACTAAAAACGACGAAACTAATGTGGAACATGTACAAGGCTAACTTGCTATACCACCTATCAACAATAATACAAAGGTGTAAATTAAAACACACAAGAACAATAAAAAAAACAGCAAACAATGCATAAAATAAATTATATGTATTTAAACAAACAATATATGCAAAACTTTGAAATAGATTGTAAAATGAATGAAAATAAAAATAATAAATGCATAGAATATAAGGTTTATAAATGAATTTTAAAATAAATGTTATAAGCTTGGAATTTAAAAAATAATGCAATACAAAACAATTTAAAATTAAAATAAATACAAATATGATGTCAATTACATCCATAGAACCATGCGAAATTTAAAATAAGTAATATGCATGAAATAGAAAACCCAATGAAAATAATACACATAAAATAATAATGGATGAGAGTGTTAAAAAAAACAAAATATATAACAAAATAAGATCTTTAGGAGAAATAAACCACATATAATTAAATTTAAAAGAAAATATAAATATAAAACAATCATGAAATTGAGAATGTGCATAGAATAACTCATTTTAATATAAACTATATAATTAAATTACAAATTACACAACATTTTAATAATACGTTATAAAAGAATATTCTAGAATAATAACTATATAATTAAACGGAACAGAAACAAATGAAAGTAGAAAAACAAATCAAAACATGGCACGTCCATTAAAATAATTCAGTATATATATTTATTTAAATAAAAATGTAAAAAAGAACGTTAAATAAATTAAAACCTAAAAATTACTGAAATAAAACTTAATTGAAAGAAAAGCAAAATTTTGGGGCGAATCAAAAATAAATAAAAGAAAATGGACCAATTTGAACGTGCGAATAATAAGGAAGGACCAAAAGGGAAATAATCTCCGCCTTCCAAAACGTACAGCTTCAAGGAGGACCCAAAATGCAGTCAAAACAAATTTAAGGGCAAAAAAAATGAAAACTTAACTGCAAAACAATAAAAATGTAGAAGGGCTAAAAGCAATTGGACGAATTTAGAAAAAAATAAAGAAATTAAAATAAAATAGACAAAATTCTCACGTAATTGAAAGAGAAAAGAAAATAACTCAATTTCAATGGAAATAAGAAAAGAGAGAATAATCCAATTTCAAATTGAAGTAGGAATACCAAAGTAATCGATTCCTCTTTCAAAGAACAAAATACCCCTATTTATATACATGGGGTTTACTAAAAATAGCCTAAATAATTTAATAATAAAATAAAATAAAATAAAAATAAAAAATAAAAATCATATCTTCCTATTTTTAGCCTTTTACCAAATCAACTAATTTGGATAACTCCTTAACTTTCTCCATCTTTTTGATTTGGCCACAATTTAATGATTTTCTTTTAATTTGGCCCCTTTTTGACTTGTTTTCGACCGATTGCGTCCTTTGGCTTCGGTTATTATTTATTGGGGCTTAGGCCAAAATTAGCCTATTACAAATTCAATAGAATTTTTCTATAAAAAAAAGTGTAGAAAATGGTAAGTAGATAAGAACTACTTTTCACTTAATGGAGAATATTTTTAATTAATTATATTCTATTTTATTTATTAATAAGATGAAATGTTTAAAATTTAAGAATAAGATGTAGAATTTTATTTTATTTTATAATTTAATATCTATATTTATCACACAACCTAATTATATTTCATAATTAATTTTAAATAATATATCAAATAATTTTATAATTTAAATTCAATACTTAAATTTTCTAGCACGTAACTTTTTTAACTTATCAAACAATAACTAAATCATTCATCATGTTGATCAATTAATTAGCAGTAAGATATAATCATCTAGTCAACGAGGTCACATCTTATTGCAGAAACTCATCCTAATGCTTCACATTTATCACCAAACTCCTTATAAACATAAAGAATACTTAACTCTATTGGCATTGGTATTGTTGCCTGTGCGGGTGGATATAGGTTCAAGTGCGCTGAAGCGCATTATCCTCCTATTTAAGGATTAAGTAGGGTTATAAGTAATTCTAGGCATTATATTCAAAAAGAGTAAATATAATAAGAATTTATATCGAAACCATGAAGGTGAATCCATTTTCGCATCCCAACTTACCTTAACTATAATCTAATGTTAAAACTCAACAAGAAGCTTGAGATTCCTACGTTCTTTCCTTTAAGAACTCATCAGACATTTTATTTTACTCAAATAAACCTCTCTAGGGCAAAAGTGATGTGAATGGAGAGGAAACGAATTGTTCAATCCATGCAAAACCCTTTTCTTAAAACTTTAAAGACTTGAAAACATTGAGTTTCTCCGGAAATTCCTCTTCAATAAACGTTACCGAGAATTGCCAAAGATTCATAAAATTAGAAAGAGTGATGGAATGGTTGAGTAAATGTGTTTACCTTATTAAAAAGAATTTTTGCTCCTGTAAAAAATGAAATGATTTGTGAATTTGGAAAGACTGCAACTTTTCCCTCCTACGGCTTTAAGTTAATGGGTATTTTGCTCTCATACCCTTGGGCAAATAACAACATAAACCCCTTTTATACTTCAACTCTAATATATATTTATACTTTTACACATTGGCCCTCTCTCTCAAATCTTACCTATCTTACCATAAGCCAAAATTCTATTTTCTACTTCTCATCCACTTTTAACCTAATTAAATACTAAGATTAACTCACTAATAACAAATTATGAAACCAACTTCAAACTTGTTCTAAAAAAATCTCTCTATTTAACCTCACTCTTTTTCATATTTTATTAAGTAATTCTTTCAATGTTTTCTTGTATTAAGGAACCTTTTCATGAAGTAACTAATTCTTTCTTGTACTATAACCCAATTTTCCTAAAAACACTTTCAAGTTTACGGATTACTTAATTTCTTTAATTTCTCACAAAACATTTTCATCTTTTAAGCAACTTGTTTTATATTTTAAGCATTTCTTCCATTTATTTATTATGAATTACTTAAAATTTTAACTTTTTCTTTATGTTTTAAGTAACTCTTTCATATTTTAAATAATTCTTTCATGTATTACTTTCATCAGTTTGGACGTTATATTTTTAGATATAACAATTATTTTTGTTTTAACCTCAACCTAACCTCATTGAAAGGTTTTTTTTTTTCTTTTAGAAATTTCCATATTACTTTGCTTGTAGGGTCCTATTAAACTAACGTCCACAATAATAATATAAAATGATCGCAAAATAATAAGAAAGAAAAATAAAATACATAGATTTTACGTAGAAATTCTTTTAAAAAAAAAAAACTACGGACAGAGGAGAAAATTTACTGGTGTTGAAAATCGAATGATACAAAAAGAGTTGCTTGAAAAACCTTATTCTAATCAAAGTTAAGTAGAAAAAGTGTAGTTCTATACAAATTCTACTCGTACCATATAGTCCGTACAATAGATCCCCCTAATTTTACCGCAGTATTATTTTTTTAACAAGAATTCGGGTCACACAACTTTAACAAATCCTAATTACAATATTGACGATGAAGAAACAACTGACCCCATTACAGCTAGATGGTGAAATGTTATAAAACATAGGCACAGATATCAGCTTCAACTTCCATTGGCCAAGGAACTGAAAACACATCCCCAAATAAATTTGTCACTTTGCATATTGCATGTGCAACCCTGTGGTCCTCCTTTTTTTCTAGGGCTGGTGCCTTGTGGTTTTACCAAACATTTCTGTACAGTCGAGACAAAGAATTCGCTCCAGCTAGCATTTCCTAGTTTATGGCTTGTGGGCCGTGGGATATCATGTGATTTTAACTTTGCCTAGTACCGGATCTGTAAACAAGCATATGCACCAGTTTCTGTTACCTTCATGAGATTGTTTTCTACATTTCGTGGGTTATGAAAGGTGAAGTGAAAGCTCTTGTTCTATAAAGATTTATGAAAAATACCAAAAACAGAAGGTACAGTTCAGAGGTACCAGTTAGCATACAATATCTGTATTGTAAGTTATAACATGAATTCTAAGCTAAAATGTCTTTTACTACATTCTTTTTTAATTGGAAATCCACAAATCCTACCTTCTTCTCATTTTTCTAACTCATTTGTATCAGAGTCTACATAATTTTTCTGAAAATGTAATTTATTTTTTGGGGGAATTATTACTTCCCCTCCAATAAGAGAATGTTTTTTTTTCCCTATGAGCATGGGTTGGACAACATTCCTCTATTATATTTTTTATATAATGCTTTTTTTTTCTAATTATCAAATCATACAAACAATAACTTTAAAGTGGAATCAAATTACTTGTAATTCAAGTTCAAATTCATATTAAATATTTAAAATTCATTTTAACTTAATCTTATATTAATTTTGCATTAAATGTATTGATTTATTTCTTTTTGAATAAATAAATTTTTTTTAAAAATAAATAGATTAAATTATGGTTTGTTAATAATAAACTAAAATTTTAAATTAAAAACAGTGACGTAGTAAAAAACTTTTGTATTCATGATTGAGATAAAATTAAAAAAGTTTTGAGAGGTTAAAAATGATTTTTTTTTTCATTTAGCTTAAGCTAAAAAGGTTTAAAATTCAACTCTTAATTGTTAAAAAAAAAAAAAAAACTAAAAGGGAACTATACCATATAACAAATATTATTGAAAATTTTTGGAACTTAACCTTTTGTGTTGTATTTGATGAGAGTAAACTAGAGGCACATTTCTAGTAAAATGTTTAGTAATATAATCATGTAATTATATCATTTTTACTATTTTAATCACACTTTTTCAAGCCTAATAAGTATTATAATATTATTAGTAGTAATATTTTCAACAACTACATTTCATTGAAATTTGGATATAAGAAGAAAGCAAAAGGCCACCGCTAAAAGGTTGAAACATTGAAAAAATGAAAATGATTCTGTGAAAAAAAAATAGAATAAAAAAAAATAAAATAAAGAACACACAAATTTTACGTGGAAACCCTTTCGGGAAAAAAAACCACGGGCAGAGGAGAAGAAAATTCACTATGTCGAAAAATTTGTATCAATACAAGCGGAATAGACTATGTCTATTTATAGGCTTGTAAAGCCATATTCTAGTAGGATTGAAACACCCTATCCTAATCAATATAAAATAGATGAAGTTTAATAAGGTTTAAAAAAAACCTTATTCTAAAATAAAATAAAAGAAATCTAGTTCTATATGGATTTTACTTTTATTTTATTTTCCATCATATTCTATAAGAATTTGGGTCACTTAATTCTAACAATCTCCACCTTGACACAAATTCTCAATGAACAAGTTCTTCATTGCGAACTTTCAATAAACAAGTTCTCCACCTCTTCCATAAAACCCTTAAGGGTTTAACTCAACAATGAACACCAACCAAGTCTAAGCAATGCTCAAACTTGGTTTTAGGAAGTGACTTAGTCATCATATCTGCAGGATTTTCATGAGTACTAATTTTGCTCACAACAATATCACCACGAGCAATAATATCACGAACAAAATGATACCGAACATCAATGTGTTTTGTTCTCTCATGAAACATTTGATCTTTTGTAAGAAATATAGCACTCGATTGTCACAAAAATCTTTGTCTTTGATTTGAAGGCCTTCATTGAGTTCACTAAATAGTCCCTTCAACCAAATAGCTTCTTTGCAAGCCTCGATGAATCGCCATGTACTCGGCTTTCCGGTGGTAGACAAAGCGATCGTAGTTTGCAAAATGGCTTTCCAACTAATTGCACAACCTCCGATTGTAAAGACGCGTAACTGTGAGAGATCTTCTTCTATCAAGGTCTCCAGCAAAATCAGCATCAACATACCCTATGACTCCATCTTTAGTTCTTCCAAACTGTAAGCAAACATCAGTAGTGCCTCGTAAGTATCTTAAAATCCACTGAACTGCTTTCCAATGTTCTTTACCGGGATTTGCCATGTATCTGCTAACTGCACTGACTGCATATGATAAATGGGCGTGAACAAACCATAGCATACATGAGAGATCCCACTGCACTAGAGTATGGAACATGTGACATGTACTCAATCTCATCATCTGATTGTGGAGACAAAATCGATGAAAGTCTGAAATGGGCTGCTAAAGGAGTACTAACAGGCTTAGCACTCTGCATATTGAACCTGCAAAGAACTTTCTCAATGTACCCTTTCTGACTTAGGTACAATTTACTTGATTTTCTATCTCTGAGAATCTCCATACCAAGTATCTTCTTTCTTTGGTCCTAAATCTTTCATCTCAAATTCTTTACTTAGTTGGGCTTTGACCTTTCTTATCTCTTCTTTATCTTTTGCTGCTATCAACATGTCATCAACATAAAGAAGTAGATACACAAAAGAACCATCACTATTTTTCTTAAAGTAAACACAACTGTCAAAACTACTTCTTTTGAAATCATGAGAAGTCATAAAGGAATCAAACCTCTTGTACCACTGTCTTGGTGACTGTTTCAAACCGTAAAGGGACTTTTGACAAGCAAACATAGTTCTCTTTTTTCTCAAATAAAACCTTACAGTTGTTGCATGTAAATATCCTCATCAAGCTCTCCATGCAAAAATGCGTTTTTACATCTAATCTGCTCAAGCTCCAAATCATGCATGGCCACAATACCAAGCAAAGCTCGAATCGAACTATGCTTAACAATTGGGAGAACACATCTGTGAAGTCCACTCCACAAATTTGATTGTAACCCTTTGCAACAAGCCTTGCTTTATATCCGGGTTCTTCAACTCCTGAGTCCCTTCTTTCTTTTTAAATACCCATTTACAACGAAACGACCTTTTTACCTTTAGGAAGTTTCACAAGGTCCCATGTTCTGCTTTTTTGTGGAGTGATTCCATCTCTTCTTGCATAGCAAACATCCACTTTTCTCGAGCCTTCACAGTAATCGCCTCGGAATAATTAGATGGCTCTTGATTCGCATCTATATCTTCACCACATTCAAAGCATAAGCAACTAGATCAGACCTCAGCATATTTCTTTGGAGGTTTAATTTCTCTTCTAGTTCTGTTTTTGGCGATAGAGTATTGTGGTGAAGAAGCAACTCTATTCTCAATTTTTGTACTTGGCTTGAGGAGTTGACTCAAGATTAACTGATGCTCTACTTGTTTTTGATTTTCTTTATTGGAAGAGTCTTTAAGAGATAAGTTAGGTAGCATAGCAGTTTCATAAAAACAACATCTCTACTAATCACAACTTTTCTATTTTCAGGACACCATAACTTATACCCTTTTACACCACTTTATAACCAAGAAAAACACATTTAATGGATCTCGGTTCCAATTTTCCATTATCAACATGAGCATATGCAGGACACCCAAAGATCTTTAAATCGGAATAATTAGCAGGATTACGGACCATACCTCTTGTGGAGTCTTTTTCTCAATGGCAAGCGGATGGAGATCGGTTGATCAAAAAACATGCGAGACGACGTCGCCCAAAATGACCCGGTAAGTTGGCATTTGACAACATACATCGAACCTTCTCCATGATCGTTCTGTTCATTCATTCTCGCAACGCCGTTTTGTTGTGGAGTATGACGAATCGTCAGTGTCTTATGATTCCTTTCGACTTGCACAATCTATTAAACTCATCGTAACGTAACTCTAAGCCATTATGCATGCGGAGGTATTTTATCTCTTTTTCCGTCTGCTTTTTCAATCATAATTTTCCAAGACTTAAATGCGGAAAACACATCACTTTTTCGCCCGGGAAGAACGCCCAAACTTTTCTCGGAAAAATCATCAATAAAGGTTAGCATATAATTAGCTCCACCTCTGGAAGGCACTCTAGATGGCCCCCACAGTCGAATGAATATACTCCAATGTTCCCTTCGTGTTATGGATTCCTCTAGTGAATCGAACTCTCTTTTGTTTTCCAAAAACACAAGTGCTCATGTAAATTCGGTTTGCAAATTCCTTGCCCATTAAGAAGTCCTCTTTTGCTCAATTCGCCATGCCATTCTCACTCATATGCCCTAGGCGCATATGCCAAAGTTTAGTAATATCATCATCCGACAAGGACGAGGAAGCGATATTTGCATCACGATAACAATAGAACCACCGCAAAACATATAACTTGGCAATCTTTCTGTCGTCCTTTCATCACAACAAGGGACCCTTTGGAAATCTTTAAAACCCCACTTTCAAATTTGTATATATCTGCACCTTTTGAATCAAGAGTACTCAACGAAATTAAATTTCTTTTCAATTACGGAACATGCCGACGTCACTAAGTGTTCGACAACTCCATCAAACATCTTAACTTTAATAGTTCCAACACACTGCGATTTTACACGAAGTATTATTTCCCATCAAAACAACACCTTCGCATAATTGTTTCGTAAGTTGTAAACCAATCCCGATTGGGACTCATATGGAATGTGCACTGAATCAAGTATCCACTCCTCGCTTACTTTAGAATCATTGTGAAGCGACTAGAAGTTCACCATCATTTGTAGTCTTCTACAACATCAGCTTCACCGGAATTTTCTCGGTTGTTTTCCTTTGATTCGCAGCCTCCTTTTAATCTTATTTTGTAGCTTATAGCACTCAGATTTAATGTGCCCTTTCTTCTTGCGAAGTTACAAGTTTTACCTCTGTTTGAAGACTTGATCTACCCTTAGATTTACCACGAGGATTCCGTTCTCGTGTCCTACCACGATCATCATCGCATTCCGATCTTGTCTCCCACGAACAATGAGACCCTCTCCCCGAGAGTCGGGTTTAACCACAAGATGCTTCATCTTATCATACGAGGTTAAAGAATCATAAACCTCATCAACTGTTAGAGACTCACGGCTATATAAAATCGTGTCTCTAAAGGTTGAATAAGACAGGGCAACGAACAAAGTAGAATCAACCCTAGATCTTCCTTATCATCATCGAACCTCCATGGCTTCCAAGTTTGAGAGAATTTCTTTTAAACATCGTTAAGTGTTCGTGTCTGACGCACCTTCCTCCAAACGATGAGCATAAAGACGCCGCTTCATATGCAACTTGCTTGTTAGAGTTTTCGACATACATATTTGTTCTAGCCTCTTCCATAATGTAATGGCGGTTTTCTCTTTCATCACATCTTGCAAAATTTCGTTGGACAAATGCGGATGTAATTGTGTTAATGCCTTTCGATCCTTACGCTTTTTCTCTTCATCTCGTTAATGTCGAAGGCATCTTATCTATCCCTAGCAGGCATCCTCCAGATCCATCTCGTGCAAGAAGCGCTTGCATCTTAATTTGCCACAACGCAAATCTAGTGTTGCGATCCAACAATGAATTTCATATTTCAAAGACGCCATTACCGTGATCGAGATGAATAACCCGGAAGCTCGACACCAATTTGTGAAAAAAATAGAAAAAAAAAAATAAAATAAAGAACACACAAATTTTACGTGGAAACCCTTTCGGAAAAAAAACCACAGGCGAGAGAGAAGAAAATTCACTATGTCGAAAAATTTGTATCAATACAAGCGGAATAGACTATGTCTATTTATAGGCTTGTAAAGCCATATTCTAGTAGGATTGAAACACCCTATCCTAATCAATATAAAATAGATGAAGTTTAATAAGGTTTAAAAAACCTTATTCTAAAATAAAATAAAAGAAATCTAGTTCTATATGGATTTTACTTTTATTTTATTTTCCATCATATTCTATAAGAATTTGGGTCACTTAATTCTAACAGATTCTATTATGGTTGCTGGTTTGAACCCTAAGCTAAGGTTAAAAGAAAGAGAGGAGTTAGGTGAAGGTGGAGTGCAACCTCTGAGCACATGGCTCGATTATTACAACTTGAGTCTCAATTAATGATCATCATTTAACTGGATCTATTAATTAACCATGCCAGTACGTAGTTTGTATGTACTCATATACATAAATGACATATTAAAATATATATAAAATACGTAGCTATCAATATATAATACGTAATAGGCTAGGTTTTTGTCTGTAAAAATACGCCATGAAATGGAAAGCAAAACCCACATGCATGACATTAATGTGTAGCCAATGAAACAATCTTTATTGTCGTAAGATATCCTCATGCGTAAGTGTTGAAAAACATAGACCAATGTGGTCCCAAATGACCCATCAATAGTTTTCAACATTATTATTATGCCACTAGTCTCCAAACGAAATGGTCCATTTTTTCTCCCTTCTTTTTCTTATAAATTTAAGTGAAGTAAAGAGTGGTCGTTTATTGTGTCTCTTCTCATTTGTCTTATGGGTTTCTAAAGGTAATAAGTTGTCGATGATGCAAATTAACAAGTATTTGTGGTAATTGACAAACTCTATCTTTTCCATTATGTTGAGGGCAGACTCCTTCGGGAGATGTTTTTGAAGTGTCATCCACTAAGTAATTGGTCAAACTCTTAATATTGTCCTCATTGGAGGCTATTGACACATTGAAGGCAAGGATAATTTTGTCGTTTTCTTCTATGCCTAAAAAGGTGGCTATAACTTTAAGCATTGTTTCATTGTCACACTTGACTAATCTCAAACTTGATCTCATCAAGGGAATCCTCGGTATTCTCCACCCTCATAAGGACATCGCTCATAGCGGACTCAACCTTAGCCATCCGGGTCTCCACGACCTTCACGAAGTCCTTTCACAAAACCTTCTTGCCCTTCATGGACTTAGACCCTTGTTCTGACTTCTAGAGTCTTCCAGGACACTCCAAGAACCTCGTGGCTTAATTCTCTCGTGTTAGCTCGGGTTTGAGCTTGATTAGGTGTGGCTCACTCGCGGGGCATGATACATGACTCACCTTCTTGACCAATTGATGAAATTCTCTTACTCTACGAATCGATCACCTGTTCAGGCGCGCATAGAGTTGAGAGATAAAATCTCTTCTAAAAATAATACTGATCCGTTGAACAATTTTGTTAAATCTTAACATATGATATTTCAAAAATTCTTTAAAAAAAAAAATCAAGCTCCCATGAACATAACCCTCAATGATTTTAAAACAATGTAATCATATCATGCTATTAGACTTAAGCAAAGGACCGAATTTCTTTTAAGATTTCTAACTTCTCATTAGTGCATTAGTGATGCCAAGATCGAGTGAGCGTTAGGCATCCGGACACGGTTGCTTGTAAATATTCACATTTCCTTTGTAAAAGTACAAATTATTATGCATTGGGAGATAAAGTTTCGCCTTAGCAGTTGCAGAAATATATGAAGAGAAGAAAATGAAAGATGGATTTGAATCAGTTGATCCAAGAAGGTAAGAAAACTAAATTAGTTATAATATATATATTATTCAAATACGTATTTACATTACATTTAGCAGAAATATTTTTTTCGTCATATTTTAATATATAAATTAGCAAAAACCTAATTTCAATCAGTCATCTTTAGTATACTCACATGGTTTATTATGAGAAAAGTGGAAGAATTTTTTTTACTTATTTTGAAGAGGTTTTATTTTGTTCAGCTTTAAATTTACACTAATTTTTTTTATTGTAATAAATAAGGTTTTTTTATGTTATTATATGAATAACCAAATGAGTCATTAATACTTCTATTTTAGAAAAAAAAATTGAAGTATTCCGGTAATGTCTGCAAAAATATAGCTGATCTCATACCAGTTGATGGGTTTTGGGTGCTTAGAGCTGTGCCTAGAACTGTTAATTGTGAGGCGGACTGTGTCGCTAAGTTGGGTGTGGGTAGGCGTGGATCTGAGACATGGGTTAGGGGCTAGTTTATAGAGTCTTTCGGATCTGGTTTCCTCCTACTTCTGTTCTGGTTCTGGTTTTGCAGTGAGTCAAAGGCGAGCTTTGTCTGTTTCATTTGAGTTTGTAGTTTTGCTGATGAAATAAAATTTCTATTTTGACTTTTCAAAAAAAAAAAAATACAACCTATCCACTTGTTTACGTGCTAACATCAGCAGCAGATATTTGCAAATAAAATCAATTTGCTGGAGTAACATTGGCTAGGTTCTAAACGAATTAAGTTTACCTGCTAAAGCATTGCACTGCTTTCTGGATCAGGTTGCTGCAATGCTTTCTGCCAGGTATAGTTATGACCAGTCATCGCCACTTATTCAAGGCTTTATTAAAGACTTGGTAAATCGACGTAAAAGCTAGAACAATATTAATGATAGCCAGTTTGTTATATGTAGCAGTTTTTCATTTTCTTATTCTTATTTATTTCTAGTTATACGCCTTAGAATTGAATCTCATCTTCATTGGAGATTTATATGCTTAAGATATAAATTATTAGTTCCTCAGTCTCACGCGTAAATATTTTATATGCATGTGATTTCAATACGATTATTTCAAGTATTTAGAGAATCATATGTACTAAACACCGATTTTTGGAGAAAAAGAAGTCGGAATAACATAGTTTCTCATATGCGTATAACTTTCACTTTGTAATAAATGATGAACAACAAAGATGCCATAGGAAGATCAGTAGAGAAGGCTTCACTTACTGTAAGAAAGCCCTTCTGTTGTCATTATCTTGTCATCAAACTCTAGCCTAGCAAGAGCAAGTAAGACTTCTTTCTTCAACTCAAAAGATGTCTCTACAACTCTTCCTACCATACTCTTCATTTTTCTTGTCCTACACGAGTATGGAGATATGACCACCAAGGATTCTCCAAATATATGAAAAAAGATCTAACCATACCCGTATCGGATACATTATTATATCAAACACTCATAGCCGAATCCAAGTAATATAGCTAGCAACTACACCTTAAAAGAGATGTTGCTTCTACTCCAAGAATCGGGACAATACTTTAACACTTCAATTCTTTTAAAGACTATGTAGGATAATGAATTTATCTTACCTTTTCCTGATTTTAAAGATGATGGATCAGAATTTCAGTTGTTTCTTGACAATCAAGACAAGATGTTCCTATACCTCAGGAAATCTTCCTGCTTTTCAATATTCAATTTTTTTTCTTAGAATTGTTAAGGGAAATGAAATCTTTTGGACAGATTCTGCATTTTGAGTTGAGCCTAGGATATAATATTTCATTTATGTTTATTTTCTTTGTTGTTAACAACGGTTAACTTGAAGTTCATGTTATGCATAACATTATTTTAAATGGTATTTCTCTTTCCAGAAGCTATTGCATAACATTGAAGATAGAGCAGGAGTTGGGAAAGGAATTTCCAAACTGTATGTCACCATTGATTTAGAAGACACCCAAGTTGGCAGAACCAGGCTTCTAGAAAATGAATGCTCTAACCCACAACGGCACGAGTCATTTCACATAAATTGTGCTCATACGGTTTCCAATGTTGCTTTTTCTATCAAACAAGATGATCCCATAGGGGCCACCCTGATTGGAAGAGCTTACGTTCCTGTTCAACAATTGCTAAAAGGAGTCCCATATACATTCTTCAGTCAAAGAGAAGGTTTGCAGGGTTACACTTTACCAAGATGCTCATGTTGATGACAAGTTCATTTCCGATACCATCCCTCTTACCGACGGTAAGTTTTACAAACCACACCGATGCTAGGAGGACATCTTCACTGCCATTTCTAATGCAAGACATCTTATTTACTTTGCTGGGTGGTCAGTGTATGCTAAAATGACCATGATAAGGGACTTGAAGAGGCCGAAACATGGAGATTTGACACTTGGTGAGCTTCTTAAAAAGAAAGCGAATGAAGGTGTTCGCGTATTAATGCTCGTCTAGGATGATAGAACTTCTATTGGGTTGCTTAAGAAAGACAGAGTGATGGCTACACATGATGAGGATATGAAACAGTATTTCCATGACTGTGAAGTTCATTGTGTTTTATGTCTACGGAACCCTGATAATTTGCATAGCATTATTCAAGACATAGAGATATCTACCATGTTAACTCATCACCAAAAGGTGGTTGTCGTGGACGGTGAATTGCTTGATGGAGAATCAAGGAGGAGGATTGTGAGCTTCATCGGTGGCATTGACCTTACAGATGGGAGATATGACACTCCTCATCCCATTTTCAGGACTTTAGGCACAATCCATCATGATGATTTTCGTCAACCTTGTTTCTATGATGCCTCCATTGTGAAAGGAGGGCCAAGGGAGCCTTGGCATGATATTTATTGTCGATTGGAAGGACCTGTTGCTTAGGACGTATTGTTAAATTTTGAGCAGAGGTGGAGGAAGCAAGGAGAGAAAGACTTGCTTTTTCCATTACGAGAATTGCATGTTATGTTCATCCCTCCATCTCCAGTGACTCTCCCTGAAGATCATGAAACATGGAATGTTCAACTATTCCGGTCCATTGATGGTGGAGCTGCCTTTGGCTTTCCCAAAAACCCCAAAGGTGCAGCCAGATCAGGTCTTGTCAGCGAAAAGGATCATGTTATTGACTGAAGCATACAGGATGCATACATTAATGTCATTCCTCGAGTAAAGAATTTTATCTACATTGAAAACCAATATTTTGTTGGTAGTTCTTTCAGCTGGAATTCAGATGAAGTATAGGTTGAAGAGGTTGGTGCTTTACATCCTATTCCGAAGGAACCGTCGCTAAAGATTGTTAGTAAGATCGAAGCTAGTGAGAGGTTTACTGTCTACATTGTCATTCCAATGTGGCCAGAGGGTATCCCTAACAGCCAATCTGTTCAGGCAATATTGAATTAGCAAAAGTTAACCATGGAGATGATGTACAAAGATGTTGTTCAGGCTCCGCATGCCAATGGAATCAAGGCAAACCCGAAAGACTATTTATCATTTTTCTGCCTTGGTAACCGAGAGAGAAGGATTTGTGGCGAATACGAACCTCCAAAAAGACCTTAACCTCATACCAGTTACGAGAGCTCAGCAATCCAGGCATTTCATGATCTATGTTCATGCCAAGATGATGATTGGTAAGTTAGTTTGATACATTTGCACATTTGATGTATACTATCTTCATTTATCTCCAACAGCTAAACTAGGGACAGTTCCGTTTCCACAGTCGATGATGAATGCATTATAACCGGATCTGCCAACATCAATCAAAGATCAATAGATGGTGCCAAGGATACAGAAATTGCAATGGGAGCCTACCAACCGTATCGCCTCTCGACTAAGGAACCAGTGAGGGGCCAAATTCATGGATTAATACGTATGGCATTGTGGTATGAGCACTTACGCAAGCTTGATAAGTCCTTTCTTGAGCCAGAGAGCTTGGAATTCGTACGGAAGGTGAACCACTCAGTTGAGGAATACTGGGATCTATACGCATGCGAGTCGTTAGATGATAAGCTGCTAGGCCATTTGCTAAGCTATCCGATTGGAGTTAGCAGTGATGGAGAGGTGAAAGAGCTTGCAGGATTGGAATATTTCCCGGACACCAAAGGTCGAGTTCTTGGATCCAAATCTGGATCCTTCCTTCCATTCTCACTACCTAAATTCAGTAATCTAATTGTCTGATGGTCAGAATGATTGCATTCTTTGATTGAAGAAAGTCTAGATTAAACTTTAGTTGGAAGCAACCTTGAAGAAAATGACAATGCAGCTATGAAGCCATTTTGTCTAATTGACAATAGTGGGTAGATAAGAATGTTCCCTGCATATATAACTTTTCCTTTGTTTTAGCTGATCTAAACCTCTAACCACCATGAATTTACCTCTGCCCCTTATGTCCTTATCCATGCATTACTAATTTGGTTCACTCAAAAACCATAAGATTGTATTAATGGCAAGCATCATTATTCACCTTTCCCTTTTTTAACTCAAGATATCTATACTTATTTTAGTGTTTTATTGAGTTGGTGTCTTATCATGAGTTAATTGGATACCAACTCAGTTATAAAATTATTAAAATAGCGTAGTTCCTCACTCTAATTTTTTTTTATTAATTTAGTCACTCTAATTAAAATAATCGCTCGAATTTGTCACTACTATTAAAAATTCCTTTAATCAACTAACGGATTGCTAACGTGACATTATTTTTTATTTTTGATTAAAGCTATGAACCTCCCTATAATTAATCCAATTTTTTTTCGTTTATTTGCAACATACACCAATCTTCATGATCATCATCAATTCCAAACATTCGGTCCGATTTTGGTCCTCGAAAGCAACAACTCTTGCTATTCCTCAAGTGTATCTAAATTTAAACATTTTCAATTCATTCCCTAGTATATTTGAATTTAGATAAACTTGAAAAAAAAAATTGAGGGATATATTTGAGTAATTGAATAAGAATTTTATATATATTTTTAATTTTATTGTTTGTAAAAAAATAAAAAGAGTTTATTTTTGTTATTCTTATATTTTTAAGGGCTATTTAAATTTAATTTAAAAAAATAGACCTAACATGCAAATAAATTAAAAGTTAAAAACCATTTAATTTAGTGTTACCGTACTGATAGGCAACACCCCTTTTCAGCTAATCTAAAAAAAATAATTGTTTCATCAAGTCTTTAAATATTTTACATAGTTAAACTTCAATCCGATGTCATCACTGTGTTAAGCGACACAAATTCTTTTTTTTTAAAACATTAATGATTAGGGGGTAAAAGAGAGTAGTGTTATCCATTGAGATTCCTTTTGAAAATATAAAAATTAAATTAATCTATTTAATAATAAAAAAATTAATTTAATAAAAGTGGGAGCTGTCGGTTATATGCAAGCCGTCTAGAAGGTTAGGTAAACAAATCTCAACTTCTTCCAATGCCGAAGATATTTTAAAAATATGCTTTTGGATATTCTTATATACACAAAGTTAATGCTGCCTTTAATTTCCAAAACCAAATTTATGACACCCCTTTCTCCTCACTCACTCTCATACCATTTTCTTTAAACACCAAACTATTTATTTGATAAACCTCATTTTCTCATCAACTGCTGTTCTTTCGCTACTTCTAAAACCCAAAATTATAATTTTTTTAATTTATCTCATATAAATTATTAAATTGAATTAAGAAGTTTGATGATTGAATTTAATAATTTTATATACTTTGATTATTTTTTAAATTAAAAAATATATAAATATCAAATTATGATAAATTAAATTAAATAGATTAACTCCTAATTTTTATAAAATATAAGTATGAAATTCAAAATTATATCACAATTACTCTACTTGTAGCTATAAAATTATAAAACTAAAATATATATTAAAAAAATTTTAAAAAGTAAAAGTTGGAGTGAAAAAAGGGGGCTTTTTTAGGAATCTAATCCTATAAGTTTAAAATTTTATGAAAATAATCTAATTTCAAGATTAATTATGGGGATGACCTAATTTCTACAGTAGAGTTGGGTGTCAACACTTTCCTAGGTAACACCACCCTAAATATCTCCCCAATCAAGCTCTAATCATTATAAAAAAATATAAAAAAATAAATAAATTTTTAGTGTCGCCTAACAAATTGATGGCGGATTGAAGTGTATAAGGGTAGAACATCACGAATTTACAAACTAAAAGTCAAACAACTTTTTTCTTTGATCTTTGACACTGACTGTTAGATTTACTTAGATCTAAGGTATGTTATTTCTACTCCTCAATTGGATATTGATCCACTGTACCGATCGTTAAATTGTCGCTTGACCTTTAAAAAGAACAAACTTAATAACCCAATGAATTAAATAAAATCTTTTGAATAGTTCAATGATTTAAATGAAAACTTTTGAATAGTTCGGTAACTAAACAAAAACTTATCCATAGTTTGGTGACTAATGGCATAGCTTACCTATTTTAAAAGAACAACATTATGATTTTTAAAAAGGTTAAAATATACTAAAAGTGTATGTACTCTTTATAAATCTAGTTCATGTATCAATAAATTTAACAAAAAAATAGTGTTAACAATTGAATTTAAATTTTAAATTTTAATATTAGACAACATAACTGTGGTGATTCGTAAAAAAGTGATTAGAATGAGTGATATTAAAAATGATGAGTTTAGTGAGCTGAGGTTGTACTTGAGTAGAGATTAGATAGATAATGTGTCATTTTTAACCCTCTTGGAAGAAGGGTTATCTATTGATAGAAATGTGGTTGAAGTGGGTAATTAGAATTCAATTTACGCTAAAATTAAGATATGGGCTGAATCTAATCACATTGGGATTAATGGAATTTGAAAATTAAAAACATTTAATGACCTCTTTCCAATAATGGAAGCAAGGTTTGTTCAAACGAAAGATAAAAGGGTATGAAATACACAACCTTATCCTCAACATCTTTGTCGCTTTCTTTCACTCTACAGCCAATGAAATTAACATATATCAATGACATGAAGGATGCAGCACTAATTCTCCCCAAGAACCTGGAAATTTACAATGACCTCAACAAGATCTTTAAAAGGAAAATACCCATCTGAAATATGAGGAGGTGTCATCATAAGATGTTGCCCATCGACTCCTCCCTTAAGAAGCAATTGACATCATCATTATTTGTGGGGTAATGGTTGTTTATCTATTTTTCTTTAATTATATGTTTAGAATTTCAATTTTGTTTACGAAAATAAAATATATTTTATAATTAATCGTTTAACTTTATTTTATAATAAAATTAATTATTATTACAATATCTTAATTTCAATAAAAGGAAATTTGACATTATTCATATATTAATAATTTTAATGTAAGTTTTGATTAAATTTATTCTTTCTAACATTATATCTGAATTATTTATATCTCTTTCTAACTTATAAATAAAAAGGTAGGAGCAGCGGATGAAAGAAAACGTGACACCTAGAGTCCCCTCCTAAAGCCCCATAGGCTTGCTTTTTCAGCTTTTCATGACATAGTTTTTCTACGGAAGTTTCTCTCACATGCAAAAAAAAAAAAAGAGTACAAAAGAAATAAATAAGAAAAGACCCACACCAATCAGGCTCTATATACTATAAAATATCGCCCATTTAATTCCAATATTTTATTCTAGAAAGGCAGCGTTCCCTGTTCCCACTGGTTTGCCTATGTTCAAAACTTGAACAAAACAGAAGCATCAATTTTCTCACCCATTTTTCAACCTACAAAAGGGGGGGTTGATCTTTTCTTGTGATCATGGCTTCAATGTTGAGCTCACAAGGAATGGTGCTTGCAACAGCTATGGCAGTCTCAGGCACTGTAATTCTTCTCGCTTTTCGATATCAGAAATCTTTCCCTCTCCCCCATCCTTCACAACAAGCTCTTCGCTCCTGCATATCTTCTGGTACATAGATACATACCCCATCTGCCTCTAACATATTGCATGCGTATATGTTAACACACTGTTCTTAATCATTTCACCGTTTTTGTTTTCTTTGTTGTTGTTTAAAGAAGGGAAGAAAAGGGAGAAGAAAAAGAAGAAGAAAGTGCACTTTGCAGAAGATGTGATGGAGCCCAGAGGCGATGGATTACAGGTGAAGCATCATGTTAGAATATTTAGCAATAATTCTTCATCAAAGTTGAAGAAATTTGGTGGTGATGGTGGTAAACATGGAGGAGAAATGCCTGCTAACAGAGTTGCTCTTTACAATGGAATTCTAAGGGATCGTGGTGTTCAACGGTTGGCTTATTCTTACTGAGAAAAATGAAAGAAAGATAGGGGTTTTTAAAATTTTTATTTCCTGTACAATCATAATTGTTTTTCTTTTTAACTACAGTTTGTGTGAGTTCCTGTAATTTTGTAATTAGTATAGTATTTTCTTTTTGTAAAAAAGTTGTATTGATTAAGAAAAAGAATTAGTTTTTCTTTGGAGATTATTATTATTATTATTTTTAATTAAGAAAAAGTTGTCTTTAAATTAAATATTAAAATTTAAAAATAAGTAAATTAATTATTTAGGTTAGAAAAAAAAGTGTAAATTAATTTTTTTTTATTAAAAATTCTACTCATATATATTGTTAAGTGATGCTTTGAATTTTTAAAAAGTTATTTTATATAAGTGAGATGGATTTAAAGGATAAGTAGGATTATGTAAAATACTATGTAGGCCTTTGTACTAGAGATCAAATTGCATTTTATCCTCTCTACTCAAAATATGGGTAATTTAGTTCTTATACTTTATATTAAAGAGCAAACTAATATTACTGTTAAAAACTTTATCAATTTTTACTTTTAAGTAATGATATGACTAACAAAATAATCAAATAGCAATACATAATTGTTCCACGTTTACCTCATGCAATAAATATTTAAAATTAAAAATAAATAACTTTTTAATAATTATTTAAAAACACGTCCAAGATAAACCTATGCAAATGGTTGTTCATGTTCAAATGAACTTAGACAAATAATTGTTCAGATTTATTATGGACATTATTTTTTAAATAATTATAAAAACATTATAGAAAATTATTTAAAATTTATTAAAATTTATAAAATTTTTGAAACTATATTAAAAAAAAATTAAAACAACTTCCAGAATAAAACTTAACAACTAGTTGTCCAGCTTCAAATGACCCTGGACAACAATTTGTCTAGATTTATTCTAGAGTTGTTTATTAAATAATTATAAAAAAATTACACACAATTGTACAAAATTATTTAAAAATTATTAAGAATTATAATAAATTAACAAAATGGATCAAGCTTATCTAATGACGACATTAGAATTTGAAGAATTTTTAAAAATTCTTAATATTATAATATTAGTTACACATGTTAGTGTTTGGTTTCTCTATTAACCATGTTAGCATTTAATAGTAGAAATGAATAGAATTTTTAATAAAAGGACCAATTTGTTATTTGATCTAACATATAAGAGCTAATATGCACATTTTTTTAGTGGAAGAGTTAAAATGTAATCTAAATCTTAATATAGGGGCTTTCATGATACTTTTTTTTTGAATGAATAGACTGATATTATTAGCACACAGCTCAAAGTGCCAGAAGGTTACATCAAAATAAATCAAAAAAGACAAAAACCACTAGAGCAAGAAAATAATAAAAGCAAACAACAAAGAAAAACAAAAAAGAAACAGACCAAACGTCTAAAACCATAAATGCGCACACAGAAACTTAAAAAAAAAACCACAAAACCAAAAACAAAATCCACTCTGGCTTTTAATTTTAGGTCACTTATATAAAAAAAATTGAAAAAATCGAATCATCACTTAATAACATATATAGATAGATTCTTAATGAAATGGTCAATTTACATTTTTTTTGGTAAATAAAACAAAGAGCTAACAAAATTAATTCCTAGTCACATTAGCAAATCGACATTCATCCTTCAAAAGCACTTGGATTTCCAAAGGGGGTTCTTCAAATATCCGCAAAGTCTCGTTCTTCTTTAAGGCCATTTTCACCAAAGTATCTGCTACTTGATTAGACTCTCTTGGAATATAATTTAAAGACCACTTCTTTTCATAGGCTAGGATTTGATGAATTCTCCTTATTAGAAAACTTTTTTTTTAAACATACAAAGATTACCATTTATTAAGTAGAAATGACAAAATGCAATTCACGAATTAATAGCACTTTTCATCTTTGTTATTTTAGTTAATAAGTTTTCATAATTGGAAAGCAAAATTTTAAGTGAAATTAAAGGTACAAAAACTTTGTAAAAGGTTCAGCCCACATGTTGCGAATTACTTTTTCAAATATATATATATATATATATATATATATAATAATTAAAATCCATTAAATAACTAAACGAGTAAAATGCATTTTTACGCTTTGCTTTTATGAAAATAAGAATTAGTATTTACAAAAAAGAAAAAAAGAAAAAAAAATTATAATTGGTAGATTCCGACACGGAAGCCTGTTTCACATGGACATGATGGATTTGGATATGTAATATAACATCCCCAACTGATTTCAAAGTTCTAATTAAAAAAATTTGAAAATCAAATCAATTAAAATTAAAAAGAGAAGAAACTAAAGTTTTTGTAGCCTTTATGCTAGAAATGTCCAAGGGTTGAATAATTCGTTGAATAAATATTTTTTAAATTGAGTTAGAATTTAATTTAAATAATAAAAATTCGGGTAAATTACACTAACAGTCACCAAACTTTGGGGTAAATGACAAAACAGTCACCTAGGTTTCATTTCAGTTACTTAACTTTCAAAAATTAACAAAACGGTCCTTTTTGCCGTTTTCCGTCACAGACGTCACAGTAAAATGACGTGGCAGGTGACAAGTCCTTGCTGTCAACCTTAAGTCTAGCTGGCCAGTTACTAACACTTTAATAATAGTACCAGCACCATTTTAGGGTTTGAAAAAAAAAGAAAAAGAAGAAGAAGAAGAGAAGTAGGAAGAGAAGAAGAAGAAGGGGAAGAGGAAAAATGGATATGCCTGAAGTGATTCCGGTGTGCTATTGTGGAAACCTAGCCAAATTAAGCATGTCTTGGTCCAATGACAACCCAGGTAGGAGGTTTTTTGGGTGTAACAAATTCAGCAGTCGATTTTGAAAACCATGTCGATTTTTTAGCTGGTTTGATCCACCATTGATGCCCCGTTCAAGAATGGTGTTGTTGGGTCTTCTGAAAAAACTAAGGACATTGGAGGATGCAAGGAAGAGGGAGAGAAGAACCTGGTTTTTGGTGCTTGTAATTGTTACTGTTTTGCTGTTTTCAAAACTTTAAAATCATTTTATGTTAATTGAAAACCAGCTTATGTTTTGTAATTTTGTTGCTGGTAAATTGTTGCTTATGTTGGTAGATGATGGTCTTTGTTATACATGGCTAACCATCTCATGTTGTTTACAAACATTTGAATGAAATGGAAAATTTTTGTTGATTACAAATTGTGTTGGAATATTTTTGTTGCTTAACATGTGTTAAAAATGATTGCTGGAATACATAGTTAACCAACTCATGTTGTTGTTTACAAATTGCTTAACACTTGGTATACATGGCTGCTGGTTAGAAAAGATAACAATTGATATACAAATTACTTAACAGTTGGTATATATGGCTGCTAGTTAGAAAAGATAACAGTTGGTATACAAATTGCTTAACAGTTGGATAACAAATAGCATGATAAATTGCTCATATATTAAGGCCAATATGTCAAACTGTTTACAAAAGGAATGAGGGGCATAATATTGCCAAAATTTCCTACAATTCATTACAATTGAACAGATGTGAATTGTAGGGAAATTTACAAAAAAATTCAATGACTATGCCTAAGTTTATCAACAGTAGCAATCATAGGCAAATTTCCCAAAAAATTATCTGCCTAAGTTAATAATCAGTAGCAGGCAAATTTACACAATTTTAAAATGTTAACAAAATGCAGTCTGTTTACATCATCATCAATGGTCTGTCATGGATGATTCTTGAGTAGAAGGCATCCATCTAACAGTGGTTGTGGTTGATTTTCTCTTTAATGGGAGCTTTTGTCTTGGGGCAGCTTCTTGATGAGTTGGGGCAGTAGGTATCTGAGTTGGGGCAGTAGGTAACTGAGTTGGGGCACCTTGTTGAGTTGGGGTACCTTCTTGCTGACTTAGGGTAGCCTGTTGCTGGGTTCAGACACCAACTTGATGTCTTTTAACCTACAAGAATAAAAGAAATGTGAAAAACAAACAAATTCATAGATAGAAGTATACTATAAGTTAAGGTAAATTACTTACTGGAATGTTTTGGCCAACTTCCCCTTTGCAACTCCTCTTATTGTAGCCTATTATTTTGCATTTACTGCACCTCATCTCCACCCCTCTCTTGCTCAACCTTTCTATTGTTTGTGGTTCATCAAGTTCTTTTCTTCTCACTTTAGTAGGTCTACCAGGTGGCCTTCTTAGTGGAGGTGGTAGTATTGGTAACATGTTTGACAAAGAGGCCCATTGTTTAGGACCCCTTACTGGACTTACAAAGTTGGAGTAAATTTGAATCTGGGTTTGCTTGGTGTGCCAGGTTTGTACATAGGTCTCTGGGAACTCATTTTTTACATGAATGACAGCTAATGCATGCATGCAAGGGATGCCAGTGAGATCCCAATTCCTGCAGGAGCAGGAATTCTGAACTAAGTCCACCACATGCTGGCTGCCTGGACCACATTCAACTTGATACTTGTCCCCACCAGCATGTGATGGAACACACTTAAAAAACAGTCAGCATGCTTGGTTAAAACATACAATGACACACACACCCCCTAAAAATGCAATCACTACATGCATATTATAAAAAAAAAAACTCATTGCATGCATATTAAAAAATAGGCAGTCAATAGCTTTCCAACAATCATTGCATGCATATTAAAAAATAGTTAACAACTTTCCAATAATCATTGCATACATATTAAAAAAAGTCAATAACTTTCCAACAATCACTGCATGTGATCAGCAACATTAAGTCAGAATATAGGCATTAGAAAGAATCTTTACCTTAATGAATCTTTTATATTTACATCCAGCTTTTTCTTGATCTTTGGACACAAAGTTCCTTTCCATTTGTCAGCTTATTCTTTCTTCTTGACAATAAGTAACATAATCTTGGTCCTTACTATTTCCATCATGGCCAGAATAGGTTTACCTCTTGCTTCCAGTATCATCTGTCCATAAACCATATAAATGATTAGTGAATTACTAATGATCAGTAAGAAACATAAAACATAGGGATTTACCTTGTTAAATGATTCAGATAGATTATTCACCAACATGTCAGAATGGCTCTTAATTGAGAAGTGAGACATTGACCAGTGAGCAGGGTTTTTCTTCTTCAACCAGTCATAAGCATGGTGATTGGTTTTTCTCAGTTCATCCATGGCATCATTGAACTCTCTTGTAGTGTTTGCTCTGGCAGCTTTCCAAAGCAAATCTTTCAACTCTTTCATTCGGAAACCAGCATTCTTGAAATTAGAATGTAAGTGTCTAACATAGTGTCTTGTTTCTGCATTAGGAAACAACAGACATATTGCTTCCAAAAGTCCCTGCAAATAGGGAAAAAATAATTTAATTCTTTGGCAAACCTTAAATAGAAACAACTTAATATATATATATATATATATATATATATATATATATATAAATAGAGTTTTACCTTTTGTTTGTCAGACATGAAAGATATATGGTACGAGCTCACAATTTCCAAGTCCATTGCAAGCAACTTCAAGAACCAAAGCCATGATGCTTGGTTTTCACTTTCAACAGCAGCATATGCAAGTGGATAGATGCCATTATTTGCATCTATCCCAACAGCTGCAAGCAAGTAGCCACCATAGTAGCCCTTTAAGAAACATCCATCTAAACCTACTATCCTCCTACAACCAGCCTTATAGCCATCTTTGCATGCCTGCAAACAGACATACATCCTTTGAAACAATCTGTTATCCAAATAACAGATTGTTGTTGTTCCCTCATTTTGGGTCCTAACCTCCAATAAGTACTCATAAATCTTCTCATATTGAGCCTTATGAGCTCCTTCAATTAATTCCAATGCCCTAAGTTTAGCCTTCCTACATTTGGTTAATGAGACCAAGCAACAAAAATCTCTTTTGACATCTTGCTGTAATGATTTCAAAGAATAATCAGAATCGGTAATGAATTTTTCTTTATACTGTTCACCTATCCAAGCTGAGGTTACATTCATATTTTTATAGACTTTAGAACAAGTATGGTTAGGGTTTGAACTTTTAATTTGCCAAGTCTGGTCAGTAGGGACATTAGGGTTTAACCTAGAAGCCCATATGAACCAAGAACATTTTTCATTGCAAACTGCCTTTAACCTTCTTAAATCATTTTTAGAAAACTTAATAAAATAACTATTCAACCTACCATACTGCTGGGCAGCTTCTTTTAGACTGTGTTTAGACTTAAATAACATTCCAACCTTAAGTATAGGATTACTCATGTCATTCTCTAGGTTGAACTCAGGCCAATTTTGGCCATCTGAGTCAGATACATGTGCATTATCTAACCTCCCAGAATCATCACTATCACACAGTTCATCTACTTCTATACCATCCATGTTTAAACCATCTAAAGTAACTCTTTCAGATGCATCACTATCACTACCAGACACTTCACTACCAGACACATCACTACCAGACACGTTTTCTTCATTCTCATTAAAATTGTCATCAATTAAACCTGCCAAACAAAGTACTCATCAATAAAGGCAAACAACATAGGCAAACACTTTAACCATTTTTGTCAGACAATAATCAATACAAAATACCCAATAATTTAATACAAACACTTCTGTCATGCACATGGTAGACAACAACCAATACAAAAATTAATTTAATCAAACACAACCATTTTTCTCATGCACATGGCAGACAATAAAAGGTAATAACCAGTACAATAAAGAAGGTAAATAACAATAGGAGCTTGGATACAAACAATGACAGATATACACAATAAACATTAGTTTAATAATGTATAATTTAATGGCAGATACAAACAATGGCAGATATACACAATAAACATCAGTTTAATAATATATAATTTAATGGCAGATACAAACAATGGCAGATATACACAATAAAGATCAATTTGATAATGACATTCATACAATGGCAGATACAAACAATGGCAGATATACACAATAAAGATCAGTTTGATAATGGCATTCATACAATGACAGATACAAACAATGGCAGATATACACAATAAAGATCAGTTTGATAATGTCATTCATACAATGGCAGATACAAACAATAAACATCAAAATCAAAATCGAAATAAACCTAAACAATGGCAGACACAATACAGTACACATTATATGTCACAATACAGTACACATTATATGTCATAAACAATGGCAGATATACCCTAATCTGTCATGCACATTAATAACAAATAAAATCAAAATCGAAATAACCCTAAATTGAAATCTAAATCGAAATCAAAATCAAATTTTAATCCTAAATTGAGATAGAAATCGAACTTGAAATCAAAATCTAAATCAGAATCAGTGAGTGTTTCCAAATTGTAATCAAAATCGAAATAGAAATCAAAATCAAAATCAAAATCGAAATTAAATTTGAAACCGAAATATCCCTAATTAACCCTAAATCAAAATAACAGCATTAAAATCCAAAAAATTTAAAACTAAATGTAAGAACTTACCCGTTAAATTGGATGTAACAACACTGGTAGCTTCTCTTCTATTGCCCATTGTCAGATCAAAAACTTCTGGTTCATCTTCTTTTCTCCCTAAACAAAATAAACCACCCTAAACCCTAAAACTTATACCTTGTTAATCGATTATTGAACCGATTTCTAACCCTAAACCCTTCTTAATCGATTCCCAATTCAGTTTAAAGCCTAAAAAACCCCAAATCACAATTGAAATTTCTCAAATCGATTTTCCTTTCCCCCCCTCAAATCCCCCTAAAGCTAATTTGTTTCTAACCCTAAAACATTAACCCTTCAATTTTTTTTCCCTAAACCCGTCCCAAACCCATCAGTCGTCACCAACGTGGCAAGTTAACTTGCCACATCAGCTGTTAACTTGCCACGTCAACAATCCCATTAATACCCTAACGGTAACTGTTAGTTAGTGACTGTTTTGTCACTTTTTTATAACGTTAGTGACCGTTTTGTTACTTTTTGAAAGTTAAGTGACTGAAATGAAACCTAGGTGACTGTTTTGTCATTTACCCCCCAAAATTTGGTGACTGTTGGTGTAATTTACCCTAAAAATTATTTTTAAATTAAAATTTAATTATAAATATATATATAATAGTAACTAAATAATATATTTTAAATATTTTGTTAATCTTTAATAATAAACCAGCTTTTCCCAAAAACAGGCTTAACACTTAAAGAAAATATTTTGGAACCTAGCCTCCACCTGACCCAACGCAGCCATGGAGACCTCTACTTTGTACCACTAGCTTCTTCTTTTCAATTTTAATTATTTGTTTTAGTTTTTTTTTTCAAAAAAAAAAATTAATCAAAGCTTTCATAAGTTGGGACAAGAAATTTATCAATATTGATCATGTAACCAAAAGGAAAAACAAATACGGTTAATGGCTTTTTTTCCCAATACATTCAACATTTTTTATTTAATTTAGATTACTTATTTTTAAATGTTTTAATTAAATTTAAACTATATTAAATATAGATGAGTGTATCATATTAATTTTATCTCTATAAAAATTAACGAAGTGTCATTCTTTTTTAGATGCCTAAAAACTAAAGTTATTCCTTTGAAAAAATTATAAAATTTAAATTCAATTTGTAACAATAAAATAAATTAAGTATTTAGCTCTTTTTGACTTTTTTATAAAAATAATAATTAATTACAAAAATAGATTGGGGGACAAACTATTTATGAAAATGGACTATTTGTTACAGTATCCGTTGGTGCTGCTTGACATATCGACAGCACTACTCCCCTTCCTCAACTAATTATCGATGTTTTAAAAAAAATTTGGGTACCACCACTGTATCAGGAGGTATCCGTATGTATTTTTAAAAATACCCATGAAAATATAGGTATACACGGTGAGAAAAAAAAAACCAAAAATTATAATATAGAAAAATAATATTATATTTTGTACTTTTTCATGATATTATATGTATTTTTTTGATTTTTTTCTCACCATGTATATCTATATTTTTATGAGTATTTTAAAAAATATATACAGATGTCGCTTGACATAGTGGCGGTACCAATTTTTTTTTTAAAGAAAACAATTAGCTGATGATTGATTAAAAAAGGAGAGTGGTGCCACTGATGTATTAGGTGACATCGATGATTACTGTAACAAACGACCCATTTTCATAAATAACTTTTCACAATCTATTTTTATATTTAATTAATTAAAAAAAAACTCCTGTTTTCAATTTTGAGAAAAAATTACTCACTAAAAAGCTACTCAATTAAATACAACTTTTCTTTTAATTTTAACTTAATTTTCTTTTAAAATAGGATATTCTTTTGAAAATATTTTTTTAATAAAAATAAAATATCATATTATAAACTTCTCTAATCAATTTTATTTAGTTATAACCAAATACGAAATGGTCATTTGTTGACGCACGTTGTCGCATTCATACTCTCGTAATCGTTCAATTGATTGACTCAGTCCACTGGAATATCTTTTATTATTATTATTAAAGTTAATCTCAAGAACACGATGAGAATTGAACTAAATTTTAAATCTTAGTTTCTTGAAGGGATTTAAATTAATTTTTAAGTTTCAATCCGACCCATCTTAAAAAGTAAGTTTATTTTTTTCTAAGTGTGGTCCAAGTTAAGAAAGATATATTTAGATCCGACCCGACCTGCTCATATTTAATTTTTTATATTAGTTTTTATGCTAAAATAATTTTTTTAAAAATATAATACACTAAAATGCATTGAAATAAAAAAAATTTCTAACACTTTAAAAATACATTAAAAAATATTTATATTTAAAGACACTATCATAAATATAATAAATATTTTATTATATTATAAAAATAAATATTTTATTGTATTAAATATAATTTTTAAAATTTTATATTTTGGGTTGGGTAATTTTTTTTAAATTTTAGGTAATGAGTTTAATTGTTATTGGGTTAAATAATTTATTATAAATATAAATATATATAATTATTATTTAACATATATAATTAATATAATTTTTTTATAACATAATATATACTGTTTCACGAATCAACCAATCTAACCTCTTATTTTAGACTGATACCATGAACAATTCTCGATTCGATCGATCGACCTAGTCTAAAAACCATAACAACAAGAGAGTAAGGGGTTTAAGAAATTTTAGTTATGTTACATTAGAGAATTGAAATTGAATTTGTTATATAAATTGTAAGAATGAAATATTCATATTATGAATTAATTGAGTTTCAATGTAATATATATTTGGGAAGCATAATTATATGTATGAATTTATTAAGTAAAAATATTTGATACATGAAATGTCACAGTTATTAAGTAAAATAAAAATGGTAAACTATAGAATTAGTCAACCTATTATGGGCATGCAAACTATAAAAATTTTCATATTTGTTATTAACGTTTTAGATCGTTTCTATTTTGGCCACTCTCCATTAAATGATTAACGGAAGTAATGATGTGATTTTTTTTATAAACACATATAATATTATTTCTATGTATTTATATAAACACATTTAAACATGGAAAAGGGCCTCTTACCTCTCCTAATCTGACTTCCAATCGTGCATCTCTTTCATCTCCGATTCATACCATCCATTCGAGGGGATGGAAATTGAACAAGTTTGCTTCTTTTAATTTTAAGTTCTCTTTTTTAAGGAGAAGAGAGATGTGTTGAAAATAATAAGGGCAAAATAGAGAGAAATTTTAAAAAATTTGTATTTGAAACCTCTAAGGTGTTTTTAAAACCTAGAAATTTATACACAAATAGGTTAATCAAAAGTCAAAAGAAACCTATAAATCTTAATAAATTTATATGTAAATTTATGATTTTGATAAACTCAAAACACAGAACTCAAAAATTCACGAATTTTGTAATTTTAATAAACTGCCTTTTTTATTGTGCTAATTTCATTCTCAACAGATAAATTCAATTTTTTGTATGACAAAAAAATTTATTGTAAAATTTACCTTTATCTAATTTGTTTGTAATTTTATTTAGAAAAATATGTAAATTTTCTAAGTTTTCGATTTTTCTAACTTGATCTTTAGATTTATTTTAATTTCTGTAATATTTAAAAAAATTAGATACATATATATTTTTATAATTTCTTTTAAATTAAATATTTTTATAATATTTATAAAAAAAATAAACTATAACATCGTCAATGCCACATGTCACAACCTAAGAGTTCATGAGTCCCATATTTATCATTCTTATATAAAGGTACCAAAACTCTTGACGGAATGAAAATTCGGGTACCAACTTAAGAAAAAAAAAATCATAAGTACCAACTTGAGAGAATATGTCATGTTGAGGGGACTAAATGCATATTTGAGCCTTATAATTATAATCAAATATACACACATAATTTTATTTATATAAATTTATAATTATTATATTTTATACTTTTTCATAATATATAGAGTAAATTATACAAACGGTCACCTAACTATGTTCGTGTTATTGTTTTGGTTACCTAACTTTAAAAAATTTCAATTTAGGTATTAACGTTTGTATTCATTTATGTTTTGGTCACTCGTAGTTAAATTGATAATGAAAATAGGTTTTCTCTAACTGGTATAATAACATATTTAGTCCTCAATACTTACATATTCTATTAATTTGACCCTAATTCTAAATAAATTAATAAATTTAACCCTTCACGTTTACCAATTCTATCAATTTGGTTACTAGATAGCCTTCAAAAATATCAACTAATCAAACTAAAAACTTGTATGAGCTTTAATTGAGCAAATGAATTGAGAAAACAGAGTTGAAAATGTTAGTTGACACCATAGGCAAGCAAGCAGGCATATTCTCGAGGTTAAAGATCAAATATGATCAACTTTAGGGGCTCAAATAATTCTAGCTCACCAAGCCAAGAGATGATGTTATAGTAGGGCCAGAAGCATAGCAATTTGCTGCCCCATAAAGTAAAAAAAAAAAAAAAGAGCAAAAGAAACTAGTTTGTTGTTTAATAAAGATGTTCCAATTCTGTGAACCAAGAAAACAAAGACGAAGTGTGGTGGTCGTTGAATGATTTAATATTTTAATTCATTCATCAGCAGAGGGTTTTCAGCAAACCATCCCGCATGTCGGCCTAAGCGTCAGTCGATGACGTGCGACTATCTATTATATATTATATTTGTTCAAGCGATCAAGACGCCGAAACTCTCTTAAAATGCTTAATCTAATCCACATGCACAAACAACGCTATCAATATTCTAAAAATGAATCTGGTCAAAGGCAGGGCTTGAATCAAAAAGATGCCATGAAATTTCCAAAGAATCCCAAACTTCAAAGGTGCATGAACACGAGTAAACATCACAAAAGTAACCATCACCTGTTAGTTTTGCCAGTAGCCAAGGACAGCAAAGGTACCAAAAACAACCCAAAAGTTACATCTTTTTCACATCCATCACATTATCAACATTTTCTATCAATTAGAAAATATATAACTACTAATTAGTTTGTATAAAGACAAGTAGTGGCCCGGCCTCCCCCTTAATTGAAAATTAATGTTTTAGACAACCTAAATTTTATAAATTTATGTTTGGACTGAGTGTTCATCTTTGAAAAACTCAAGCCCTCCAAAAGGGAAAACTTTTTGCATGATCTTTCCGTAGAAGAGAATACTGGTTGGATATATGCATGCACATTAGAAATTCAGGATTCATGCACATACAATGAATATTTTGAAACTAGTAAGAAAAAGAAAGAAAAGGTAAAACAACAAATTTTATGCTCAAAGGATACTAAGATTGCTTGAATTTCAACAGATTCATTTGACCATGTTCTCTTCCATCCCGTCTTACATGTTATTTTAATTTATGTTTTTTTTTTTTTAGGGATTTTGGTAACCTAACTAGCTAAAAGATAAGTTGATTCGTTTGTGAGAACAAATGTGCATGTCAGAATGATACGTGCAAAAAGGGTAAAAATCAAGACTAATCTATTATATTTGTTTAAATATTAAGATTGGGCACAATTAGGATCCGACAAGGAACGAAGTAAAAAAAAAATTTGGGGTTAGAATTAAATTGTATATTTTTATTATAGAAATGTAATTTTATTATTTTAATAGCCTATATCTTTATAATTTTTTATCATTTATTATAGACCTTGGGATATTTTACTTCATAAAATAATTATTATTATATTATAATAAATGCACATTAGTGATTCTAAAACTTAACTTAACTATGCTCTCTATTATAGATTACGATAATACTTCTTCTTTTTAATACAATATCTAAAATTATCTATAATTATGCATTTCAGCTCACTCAAAACTAATTTTTTTATAACGGACCAATGGGGTGTTTGGTTGGACTGAGAAAAGAAAAGAATAAACAAGTTTGTGAAGGTACATTGCATGTAGCAGAAAGCTGTCTGTTAATGTATCTGCAACAAAAACATGAATATTTAAAATAATAATAACATGGAAATTTCCCAACACAACATCTCTCTTCTTTTCTTCAAACCAAATAAATAGAATACTATTGTTTTGTTTCATGTAATACAAAAAGCCCAGTTCTCGTTTTTCTTCTTTCTTTCCATCTTTTTCCCCCTACTTATTGGGGTTTCTGAGCTCATTGTTTTAAACAAGTTCTGATGCATTCAAGCTTTCAAGGGTTATACTTGGTCTGTTTATTAACGTCTTCCCTTGTTGTGTGTTCCGTTTTGGGATTAGAGGCTTCTCACAAAGGTGCCTTCTTTGAGGTTCAACCATGCCTGCTCTTGTTAATTACAGCGGTAAGCTATTCTTTTTTATTTGTTTTCTTCTTGTTTTTAGTAGGTAAAAAGTTAGCTATGAATTTATTAGGTCTATTTATAATTCTGAGATTGATTAAATTGTTTGAAGTTTATGCTTTATATGGAAACCACTTATTGTAGGTCTACTGGAATTTCAGGTGATGATGATTTTTTTATTAGAAAAAACTCCATAGAGTTGGGCAGATTGTGTTCAATCAGTTCCCAAGCGGATGTGTATTGGCCTCCTCATAAAAGAGTTCGTATTAGTGCCCCATTTCTCTTTCGGGAAACTGATTTTGAGCAGAACAAGCAACCATCAATCAATGACCTTCCCGGTGAATGTATTTTTGAGATCTTCAAGCGACTTCCTAGTGGCAGAGAAAGGAGCTTGTGTGCTTGCGTCTCAAAGCGGTGGCTTAGGCTTCTGAGCAGCATTCGCAAGGGTGAATACAGGTCAAATGTGGTCAAGGAGAATATTGATTCGGTTTCTTATGCCATCGCGACAATCTCATCTAATGAAAATGGTGGGTATCTTACAAGGTGCTTGGAAGGGAAGAAAGCAACTGACGTGAGGCTTGCTGCAGTTGCTGTTGGAACCAGTGGTCGTGGTGGACTGGGAAAGCTTTCTATTCGTGGAAGCAACTCTTCTTGCGGAGTAACTAAGTTTGGTCTATCTTCTATAGCCCGTGGTTGCCCTTCTCTCAAGTCACTTTCTTTGTGGAACGTCCCTCATGTTGGAGATGTAGGTCTGTATGAGATAGCTAAAGAATGCCATTTGTTGGAGAAGCTTGACCTTTGCCAGTGCCCTGCAGTTTCAAGCAAGGGTCTGATTGCGATTGCAGAGAACTGTCTTAATTTGACCGCTTTAAGAATTGAATCTTGTCCAAAGATTGGTAATGAGAGCCTCCAAGCTGTCGGAAAGCTTTGCCTCAAGCTGCAGTCCATCTCTATCAAGGACTGTCCACTTGTAGGAGATCGTGGAGTTTCAAGCCTGTTTTCATTAGCATCCTCTGTCCTTTCAAAGGTCAAGCTTGAGGGATTAAAAATCTCAGATTTTTCTCTTTCTGTGATAGGATACTACGGCAAGTCTGTGACAAATCTAATGCTCAGTGGTTTAGGAAATGTGAGCGAGAAAGGATTTTGGGTCATGGGTAACGCTCAGGGTTTGCAAAAGTTGGTATCTTTGATGATTACTTCATGCCGGGGGCTAACAGATGTTAGTCTTGAAGCCATGGGAAAAGGATGTGCAAACCTGAAGCAGATGTGCCTTCGCAGTTGTAGATTTGTCTCGGATGATGGCTTGCTGGCTTTCTCCAAGTCCCAAGGTTCTCTTGAGTGCCTGCAATTGGAGGAGTGCAACAAGGTCACACAATCTGGGATTATTGGTTTCCTCTCAAACTGTGGATTAAAATCTCTTGCTCTAGTAAAGTGTATGGGAATTAGGGATATATCCTTGGATACTCCTTTGTCCTCCCCTTGCAATTCACTTAAATCCTTGTCCGTAAAGAACTGCCCCGGGTTTGGGACTGCCAGCCTGGCTATGGTGGGCAATTTGTGCCCTCAGCTTCAACATGTAGATCTGAGTGGACTTTATGGCATCACAGATGCAGGTCTTTTGCCTCTTCTGGAGAGTTGCAGGGAAGGACTTGCAAAGGTGAACTTGAGCGGCTGCTTAAATTTGACAGATGAGATAGTTTTGGCCTTGACCAGGTTACATGGTGGAACCCTTGAATTGCTCAATCTTGATGGTTGCCGCAGGATTACTGATGCAAGTTTGGTGGCAGTTGCAGACAATTGTGTTTTCCTCAATGATTTGGATGTCTCCAGGTGTGCAATCTCCGACTCCGGTGTTGCTGCCTTATCTCATGCAGAGCAACTCAATTTGCAAGTCGTTTCGTTTTCAGGCTGTTTGGGAGTTTCAAACAAAAGCATGCCTTTCCTAAAACAATTGGGCAAGACCCTGGTGGGATTGAATCTCCAGCACTGCAATTCAATCAGTGCTCGAACTGTTGAGCTGCTTGTAGAGAGCTTGTGGAGATGTGACATCCTTTTCTAATCAAAGAGGGCTGTTGAGCCCAGAGCCAGATCCGAACCACTACATTATATGTCGTAAAGGATGGGAGGAATATCAAACTCCTACATTCATCACACAAGTTTTGGTCCAGCAAAGCGATCATGCTGGTAGCTCTATGATTTGGTGTTTTCCTGGGGACTTTGGCTGTTTTGCAGATGGCCGATCCATCACCTTCTTTTTTTCTTTTTTTGCAGGCTTTCTCAGCCTGTTATATCTATGAAGCCCCCAATTACCAGAGGCAGTTTCATAGCCATGGGTTCTGGAGAATTCTGTCATCAAGTCATGGGTTTAAGTTTCCTCTCATGATCATCGTAGCTCTTCATCCCAACTTGGTGTTTTAGCTTTTATCATACATTTTCGTCGAAATGCTTTCTTTCATTTCTGGTCCTATGAAAACTGGTATTTGGATCTGTCCATCTTAGTTTTTAATCATCTTTTTCAAAGGTCTGCCAGTGTTTGAAACTCCTGCAAAGGTGATTCTGTGTTTCTTTTTATCGGTATCACCGTAGTGCTTGCTTTGGGCATTTCGGTTCAAATCCGAGTCTTCGTGTAGCCTTTTTCCTTGTAAATGATATGAATTGTACGACTGCAACTACACTGTTATCATCAATGAAACTTTCTATACTTTTTTCTTTATACTTATATCTTATTGATTGTAGAACCATGGTGTTGAACGTTTGGCTTTAGTAACTCCTTGTTTAATTGTTGTAACTCGCATCACCGATTTAACATTGGGATTTTTTTTTTGGCCTGGCATGATTTTTCTTTCTCCAAATCCTTGTAATAATAGGAATTTAGTAGGGAGAGCGATTCACTGATGGATAACAGTAGTGCGGATTGCTGCAGATTTTGTGATGGCTTATATGACTAAAAAAATCAATTAACCCTCTCAATTTAAGTCCGCATATAATTGAGTTTTTGCCATTAATCAAAAGAGAAAAGAGAAAGATATCCTATCCCTTTTCCAATAGGAGGATGACCAATCAGATTTTTCATCTTAATTTTTACCCTTTTTCTCTTGAAAAAATTCAAATTCAATGGATAACGTAGGATTACAGTTTCATACAATCCGTTCTCTTAGTCAAAAACATCAATTAATCATCTTTTATTACAATGACTTAATATAAATTAACAGACCAATTAAATAGTGACAAGTAAGAGTCTCGGGATTAACCTTTCATTTTCCTCATAAAAAACATTAAAAAAATATAAAAATTTATAAATATCATAATAACTTATAAAAGAATTCTAATAAATCATAAAGATTTTATGTTTTTAAAAAATTATAAAAAACTATAAATTATAAACAAATGTATAAAAATATATATGAATTATAAAAAAATCATTTATTAGTTCCTAACTTTGAAAATTAAACCTTAAAATTAGAATGAATATGTGGCATCAAATTAATCCTCTACGTAGTAGACAATTTTATAGCATGACCCTCATGTTGTTGGGAAGCTTAGCTGGAAAGAAATTGCTTCCTTTTAAACTATTTGCGAGTCAAACATTTTGCATCACAACCGTTGAAAAAGGATCAGTAAGTCATTGTTGTACAAAGGTAGGACTTCTAAGACCCTGCATTGGTTTTCAAATGATGCCTTCTAGTTTAGCACAAAAATTCTTGTAGAAATACCAAAAGGAAACATAATAGTATATCAATAACTGTTGATGATTTAAATTGCGTTCTAAAATATATCCATCTAACCCTATTAAATGGCATAAATGTGTTTTTCGAATGTATTAATACACAATCTCAATACAAGCATCTTATTACTGTCACCTTTCTTTACTTTCATTTCTCTTAGTTATTGCAATTGTGATCATATTAGGGACAACGTAAAATTAAGTGAAAAGGGTTTAAATTGAGATTTTTTGAATTTATTAATTGTATCATTATTTTTTTTTTATATATTTTGTTCCTAACAACGTATACAATACATACTGCTAACTTAGCATTGACCATCTCAAATGTCATCAACCGTGATCAGGTTCCAAGTCCATTAGTATCTTATTAAGAAGTTACCATTTTGTGAATACAATAGCAGTTGGAGGAGCTCTCATCTAATCAATGGTGCTCTTACACATCGCATTGGATGCTTTCCTATTATAGTATTATTTTTGAACTTTTTAGGTATGTTCATGTATTAAACCCTTAAGTGGGTTGCTGGGTGTGAGTCTTGACATATGGTCTTCTTTATTCTCAAAAAGATGTAGTTGTCCCTCTCCTTTGAAATGCACTTAAAAGTAATTAAGGATTATATTTCTCAAATGCCATGTTTACTATATCCAGGGTAGTGGTGGATCCATTGAGGTTTCTTATTCAATCAAAGAGAAAAGGGTGCAAAAGTATTTCTTAAGTTTGAGAAAAGAACAGTTGGAGACCACATTCCCACTTCACCAGCTGTTTTTGCGTGATGCCCTAATTGCCTGCCTCTTTATTTTCATGAATCTAATCATATTGTTCACCATTAACCCAAAAAACATATAAAAAGTAGTTTCAGAATAATTATACGTAAAAATTCAGTCAAACATTTGAATGCACAATATATATATATATATCGAAAACCTAGCGTTTTCACCATGTAGCTTTAGTAGTGCTTTTTGTTAGAGATTCTGAGGATGTTGAACTGAGCTGAGATGAAGTAGCGAAGGGTGGTCCTATTTCTACTTTTCACGTAGGCAATGGCTTTTGACCTTTCTTAGATATTTACTTTTCAAACCAAAATTTAAAAATTAAACAAAAACAAAGTAGCAGTAGCTTTCTTTCTTTATTTATTTAAAGCAGAACTTGAAGTGGCCTGGGTTTTACAGAATCAGAATCATATTTAATACCAACGTTATGGCTTATATTTGATAAAGTTAGCAACAAAACAATGATGGCAGGTTAAAATTAGAGGCATTCAACTTTTTAAAGTACCCTTACTCAACCTATGTCCCGTTTCAGTATTGTGATTTAATTTTAGTCGACTTTGATTCACAAACATAAAATCCCATATTAATTTAAATTTTCTTTTAGAAAAAAAAACATTATTATTAATAGCAACTATGAAAATTTAAATTAAATTAATAAATATAAAAAATAGGAACATATTAAATTAAATTGTTATGTAAGTATAGAACAAAAAATACCTACTTCTTTTTAAATTTGTGACTGTTTAATTGCTATATATAATGTGTGCTAGATTACTTTATACCCACTAAATGGGTAAAAGTAAAATCCTATATTTTACGCTTTTTCTATTAAAGGAAAAAATGGGTTACCAAAATTCTTATGTTTTACAGAAACAAAACAAATGTGAATATACATTTTTCTTTTTATAAAACCCATATTAAAATTTTAAATCATCAATTTTTCTCAAATTTTGAAATCATCCCTAGATTTTTGCTTTTTATTAAAATACTAGTATATTCAGTGTAAAAAATAGTGCTTTAAACGTTAATATATTTGGAATTTTGTTTATCTATTTATATTTTAAGGAATTTAAATTAATTTTAATGATTTGAAATTTAAAAAATAGAGGGATTAAATTCTAAATTTACGAAGAGTACAAAAATTTGAAGCATATTTTAACTTTTTTAAGATGCAATTTTCTTAAATAAATACTTAAAAGTTTCTTAATATATAAATATTCTCATATTTTATTTAAAAGATTGAGTGTTTACAAGTACAAATATAATACAATCACAATTATAAACACATGGCCAAGTAAATACAATGTAGAATTAAATTAATACAAAGCACAAACAAGTAAAGAATTGGAATATAACCATACAAAACTCACCCATGTCAACTACATGATATGATAAGATTAGAAATTCGCATATTTAAAACCTTAGCCTTTATTAATAATATTAAGTTTTCATTAAAAAATCGATATCAATTAACTCAATATATATAACTACATAAGTATTACCGTATGAAAATTTGCAAAATTTGGTGTACGTGACACCCTTGAATTTCGCTTTTCCCATGGTAAAATAGAATGGAAATCAGGTGGAATTAGGTATGCTATGTAGGCTAACTCCATCATCCCCTACAGCTTACGTCCCAACAACAACCCAAAGAAAACCAGTTACAAGTTATTATGGTGCCCAATGAGGAGCTGTAAGATGAAATAAATGACTATTATCAGCAAAATGATGAGGAACTTCTAAATCCCTACCAATGTTTCAGATGTTATAATTTTTTTATGAAAATTTATTTGGTGCACTGTGAGTCAAGTTAGAAAAAATTTTATATACAAAGATAAAATGTTATTATGTATATTGAGGGAATATATTTAAAAAATTAAAAATAAATTAAAACAGATGTCTATCATATACTAAACTCTACTATTATAAAATTATTAAAATTTGTAAAATTAAAAACCAAATTATTTTAAATAATAATAAAAACTTTGTATAAATTATAATGAGTTTAGTGATTTTAAAAATTTTACAAAATTTATAAAAACCCAAGTGGATTTTAAATAAAAGCTTTTATTTAACCAAATTATAGACTTTATAAAAATTTATAGTAACTCGTTTTTATAAAATTTTATGGTTTTAATTTAATTTTTAATATTTTTAATAATTTTAAAGTAAATTTAGATAAATAATTCTCCAGATACAAATAAACGTAAGCAATCATTTATCTAGATTCATTAAATACTTATTTTTTAAAATAACTATTATATTTTGAATATTTTTATATTTACTGACATGATTCTTCCGGCCAGATAACGTTAATTCCCGCCGGTCATGAGAGGTTTCCTGTTCTGAGAAAAGTAGAAACTTTTAAAACATAAAATCAAAGCTTTAGTTTTTTTGATCGGACAACTAATTTGGAATTCAACGAAAGTATGGTTTTTTTGGGGGGAAAAAATAGAAATTTTGGAGAATATTTTTCAAGCAGAAAAGTAATAAATTAACCAATTGTTCATTCAATTTTGCGCATTATCATTTTAGTCAAAAAAAAATTTACAATCTTGTTATCAATTTTAGGGCATTTTTATTTTAATCACTCAAATGTTAAATCTTTAATGGTGATTAGATTGTATATGCCAAATCATGTTCATATCATGCTTACACTTTTAATTTTGGTCACCCAAAAAAATATATACTTTTTAAAGTATTGATTGAGATAAAAAAATTTAATAAGAATTAAAGTGAAAAAGCAATATAAATTAAAATAATACATTAAAAAATTGTTATATTGTACTTGTTTACCCTATTGTCAAAAGTTTTTTTTTTCATTTTTCATTTTAAATTTTAAAAATTAAAATTAATTAAATTTGTTGAAATTTCTTTTATCCCTTGATAGTGTCAGTCAATTTGTTACTATAATAATGAAATTAATTGTAATAAATAATTTAATATCCTTCTAAAATTTAAAATTGTATTTTATACTTTCAAATTAAAATCAAATTAAATAACTCATCTTCAATATTTTTAAAAAAATATCAATAAACCCAAAATGATATACCGAAGCACATTGATATAAATACATGCTAATACTAATATTTAATAATTGAAAGAATATTTTAAAATTTTATTTTAGGTTTCCAAATTATCCTTTACGAAATCAACTCAAGTAACTCATATTTAATAATTGTCTATAAAATTTAAATTTCTTTTAATTTTATAATCTTGAATCTTCTCAAGCTAAAAGCAAATAAAAAATCCTTATAATTAATTTAATTAATTAATTTTACTTTTCATTCTAAACAAAACTCATAATTATTTTCATCACTTCTTTACCAAATGAAGATCAAGCAATTAATTTAATTAATTGAAAATATTTTTTCTTTGCTTTTACTTAGTATGGAAGATTCGGGATTACATAATCAAAAGAAATTTAAGTTTCGTAGAAAATTATTAAATATGAGTTATTTGAGTTGATTTTATTAAGAATAATATGAAAACATAAAATAAAATTTTAAAATATTCTTTCAATTATTAAATATTAGTATTAGCATGTATATGTATCAATGTGTTTCGGTATATTATTTTGGGTTTATTGATATTTCTTAAAATATTTTATATATGTATATGTAAAACATTTACAATATAAAATAAATAATATTAAATAAATTTTAAATATGAAATACTCATCAATAAATTTCATAAATACAATTCATCGATCATTCAAAAAATCCAAAAAAAAAAAAATCACCCTATACACTGAACAACAACATCATCCCATAAAATTCGTATTATTAATTAAAAATAAAATATTAATTTTTATATTAACATTTAGGGTAATTATTATATACACTGCTAGTAGAATAATAAAAAAAAAATCCACAAGAAAGTTTAAGATATTACCGTATGTCTTTGAAAAAAAAACATAAAAGAATATATGGCAACATCCTAAACTCGCCACTAGAAAATTTTCACTCTATTGGTATCCTAATGTTTATATGTATAGTATTATTTTTCCACACTTCGCATTATATTGATTACTTGTATGTGTCAAATTATAGAGTAGAAGTTTGAAGGTTAAAATATCTCTTTGTTATACTCCTCGTACATTGAGAATTTAGTTTTCAATTTTTATTTTCACTTGTTATAGTCGTCAAAATTCTTCTAATAAATCCATTGTCCATAACATTTTGAAATAAAAAAAATATTCACTTGCTAGTCATGTAAGAATAAAAATAATGTTGAAAATATTGAGTAGGATTTTTCTTAAAAACACCATCCTAACTCGTCATGATAAAATAATTTTTTTGTTGGAGTAGTGTTGTTAAGAAAAAATTAACGCTAACATTTTTATTGAAATAATTAACAATATTAACTATTTAGGCTAACTAATTACATTATAAAAGTTGAGAAACTAAATTAAATAAAAAAATTAAAGTATATAGATTAAATTTCAAGTTTTAAGATAATATAGGTGTCAAAACTGAAATTTAACCTTTGTCTTATAATTAAAAAAAAAAAAAAAACGTGTCAAGTGGTAAAACTGTTATGACATTAATTACTTTTTTTTATAGTAGTATATATTATAATTAAATTTAATTAAACTAATGTATTTCCATCAAAATAGTCATTTGGATGAAATTGAAGTTAGTCTGTATTTAATTACAATAAATACGTATTTTTAGCTTTATTAAAATTCATTAGTAATGTGGTACAAATTATTGAATTTAATATAGGCAGAATATGGTGAAATGTCTAAGCTAAAATTTTCACCAAAAAGAAAAATATAATTTAAAGTTTTAATTTATTATCGTAACGAAATGTATAGATCGATATAATCAATACTGATACGAAATGTTGATGTTTTCAATTCTTTTTTTTTTTTATAACGTAGAATTAAAGAATTAGTATTGATGCATCCACGATAAGAATATACTCACACCGCACGTTATGTTCAAAGGAAATTGTCCAAATAAAAACCTATCACTTGCACCTAAAAATTCGAATTCAAATAGATTCTATGTAATAACCCTTAACCATCATGCCAACCAGGAAGTTTAATTTCTCAATTAACTCATAAATGAAATCGCTATTACCACCATTCTTAAATTGCTTATTGAAGTTTGATATAATCGATATTTATACAAATTAAATTAATATGTGTTTTTGAATAAATTTTAGTCATTTTTTAAACATAATAAGTTTTATATCTTTAATAGTTAAGTCAAATTACTTTGCATTTTAAATCACATACAACACATTAGAAAATAAATTCTAGTGAACAAAAACAAATCATTTTAAGATGTGTGAATGAAAATATTTTCTATTTTATTTTTTGAAAATTAAAAAACTCGATTTCTTAAATGAAAATGAAAATTTATTCCAAAATAAAAATATGAAAACACATTTATTATTTATTTTATTGTAATAGAAACATGAGAAATTAAAAGGTTAAGTATTTAGTACTTTTGAAAATTATGGAAAAAATATCTATGTATTTGTATATACTTGAAATAGGGTTAATTTATCAATTAAAATTAAAAGTTTTTAAAATTTTCAATTTTGCAAACTTTTTTAGTAAAAACAATGAAAATAAAATTTAATCATTTTTTTAACTTTAGCATAAATAGTAAAAGATTGACATAAATATAACCATACAGTAAGTGTAGTTTATCAAAATTAAAAGAAAAAAAAATAGAATTGAGGTATTTTTTAGGGTTAGTAGAATACAAAAACCAAAAGGCAAAATGAAAGTGAGTTGAAGGAAGATTCTGATTTTGGTGAAACTCATGGAAATGCAGAAAAGAAATCAAAGTGAGGATCCAATACTCCAGCATGATGGTGATTGCTATTCCTATCCATTTTGAAAATTGATCCAAAATCTTTGGTAGTAATATATTTTTTTCTTTTATTAGGTTAAAATAAATTTGATAAACTACACTTATAGATTTATGTTAATCTTTCACTACCATTAGATTTGTGCTAGCATTTTTGTTTTCTTTTATTAGGTTCAAACAATTATTGAAAAGGTGATATCCCTCTTATAGCAATGGAGATATATGAAATAATTTGTGTAGATATATGTAAATAGATTAGGCTAATGTTAAAATTGTATTGAAAATGAGTAACTTTATATCATGGATGCAGTATTAACAAAATAATTGAAGTAATGTAATTACTAAAGAGTCTTGATTTTCACAAAGAATATATTTATTCTTATAAGTGGAGTTTATTATTGGTATAGGTTCAGTTTATGAGGATGAGAACATAACAGAGTTGGAGTAAATTAATAACATAAAAGGATATATAAATTCATGCCCTTAAAAACACACATTTCCAAACCATAGCTTTAACTGGGAATTAGGGTACTTGTAACATAATCATATTTGTTCGTCAGACTCCTTTCCATGACTGCCTGTTCAAAATCATGAAATATTCAATATCCCATAAAATAATCAACTACCCTTTTACTTGCTATATGTGCATGGCCTTAATAAGAAGAATAAATTAATAGGAGACATAGAATATACTTAGCCTACCATTTTATCTTCACTGATATAATCTTTAAGGATATATTTGCTAATAATTCTTTCCCAAATTCCCATCAATTTATAGTGTTCAAGGATGATTTCTCAACTTTCCATAAATAGAAATATATATGTATATATATATAGAGAGAGAGAGAGAGAGGGGATTTATACACTTACATCATCCATCTTAGTTTGATTTTTGGTTTTCCAGCATGAGCCCAAAATGAATATGAGGGAAGTGCGCCCACTATATTATATAAAAGGAGGTGGGTCAATACTCAATAGCCAAAAATATTTTATATGAAAATCTTTAAAAAGTCAGTCATTCTGATGAAAGTTTCTGCAGCCTTAAATGAACATACATTCTTAGCAGCGGTGCTGAATGCTTCCCTGTGGCTGATATCAGGATTGTTGGCCTTGATCCTTTGTATCTCCTCTCTGCATCAATTTCATAACGATATTTTTTCATATAAATTAACCCCTATCATATATACAAATTATGGAGTGCGATTTTCTTACTTTATGAACTGGTTGTATGCAGAAGGCACTCGCTGCCTCTTCTCTGGAGCTGAAATTGAAGATAATAATACCTTTATAAGTTGTGAAATTATTTCTTAATTAATTAAACAAAAACACAGATTAGTTTAATTTACTTACGTCGATTAACTACCCTTTCCTCAGTAGCATTTTTGGAAGGAGCTCGCATTGAGAACTTGGTGTTGCATTTGGAAGAGGAGCCCAGATCGGTCCTGTAATCTTGTGTTGCATAACTGGCTGCCTATAAAAATTCCAACTTTAAGATTATATCATCAATCAAGAAAAAGAGAGCCATATTTAATTGGGGTCCTTTTTTTTTTTTCTTTTTTTTCACGGTAACATGAAGCATTTGTTTTCCTCTTTAGCATTTGTGTAGTTTTTGCCAAAAATAAATAATAATAAAAAGAACAAGTGGAAGAGATGCAAGTTGGAAGCAACCATAGAGGAAGGTGAGAAAAAGAGAAAGAGATAAAGCTGAGTCCACTGATCTGAAATGATGTTGTAAGAGAGAGAGAGAAGGAGCAAAACCAGCATTGAAGTGACTGAATCTGTTAGAATTGCAGCGTCATTTAAGAAACATAGGGATATAAATAAGATCATTTTAGGCCGCCCCTAAATCAGTTTCTAACCCAAGGAATTCTCACAAATCTAACCATTTTTTCCCTTTTCTTTCTTTCCAAAAACAAAAAATCATTAAACCTAAGAACCCTAACTTATATGTCAATCAAATCAAGCTACCAAAAGTAGCAGCCCTTAAAAGAATGAAAAAAACCACAGTGTGGGTAAAATCCATCTCTCTCTCTCTCTATATATATATAGAGTGAATAAAACAGTTTCCAAGATGGCGGCTGCTAGGGTTTCCACTTTCCTGTGAGTACTGCAACTATTTCATTGAGGGGGAAAAAAACTAAAAAATTCTCCTAAAGCTTTGGCTTATATTTTAAATGGAAAAGAAGAAAATGTGGAGTAACCCAAAAGCCCTAGTTTGGGAGGCATAAATACAAACAGGATTCATATCACCTGAACATCTTGCCATGACAGTGACTGAAATGCAGCCGCCATGTTCACCGACCATAGGTTGGTGCAGTGCCCACACCGGACTGTCACAATATCGAATAGGCTGCTGCATGGAACGCTTACCTGCGTATTAATTCAATACAATTAGGCTACCACATACTGTACTATGTCTTTCTCAAATACTATCATTGCAAAGGAAGATTCAATTGTAAACTGTAAAAAAACTGAAAAAAAATCCCAGATCAGCTATAGCATAAACAAAATTGGATTCTTTTTATACTCGATCAACAAAAAAGGAAAACTAGGACATGAATTATGGAGAGAAGAAGAGAAATGGGTTTTTGAGTTTTCTTCTTTTTTTTTTTTTTTTTTTGGTTGGATGGAAAGAAGATAATAGTAATAGTAAAATTTTGGGTGAATGGTGGGTTTCTTATTGTGTTTGAGATGGGTGTTTTCTGGGAAATGATCAAAGTAGATTAGATCTTCTTTTGCTCATTTCCCCATTAGCTAAAGAAGCTGAATTAGCAGAGGAAGCAGGCCGTAGCAGTGTTTTTAGCAAGGGAAAGGTATGTAACAACAATAGCAAACCAAGGGAGTTGAGGAGTTGTCCTCATCAGATTATCAACAAAATGCCAGTGTTTGGACTTTGGACGTTAAAATAAACTCTTCTATTTACTATAAATAACATAATAATATTATTAAGTAAGAAGTAATCTCCAAGCCCCCCCCCCTTCTCTCTCTCTCTCTCACTCACAAGTCACACCCTCCTCTGGGTCTTCGCATTATTACTTTTTTTTTTTTTACTGCAAAAGAAGAAGAAAAAGAAAAAGTCCAAAGACGGGGACCTGACTGCTAAGAAAAAACAAGAAACCCCAGTATGAAAATCAATGGATTTCAGTATATATAAATAAATAAATAAATAAGAACACGGGAGAACTGATCTCCGAAACAAAAACAGCTTTTATCGGGATCTAAATTGTTCTTTTTCCTAACATAGACACCGAGAAACAAGATACCAAATAATGAGTTAGTGGGTTGCTGATAAGAACTGTGAACATAAAATAAAGGAAGCAGATCCACCCATTAAAAAGAATACATATTATATTTATATATGAGATCAGATACCGCGAGAACTATGTTGCAGAAGTTGCAAGGGATATAGCAAAGTTGCTCAGGCGCAACGTTGGTGCAGGTCGACATGTCTTTCAAGCAAAAGAATTGAATCAAAACTTAGAGCAACGAAGATAAGATAAAGGGAAAGAGAATCAATAGCTTCGATCTGCAACAAAGTCACAAAAACCACAAGATGAAAGAATAAGTTGGAAGCTTAAAGAAAGAGCTTTTATTATTCTCACTCAACTCCTTTCTTTAAAACCGGGTTATGTATCACGACAGTAAACTAAATGTCCTTCATATATAGAAAATTTTATTCTGAGAGAGAGAGAGAGAGAGAGAGAGAAAAGGGAAAAAAAGAAGAAGGAAAGAGATAGATAAGATCCAATGAGGGTAATATAAAAGAGAGTGAAGCTGATAATATATGGTGAGAAAATAAAAAGGTTAAATTTTAGTACTAGTGCCCACGGCTGGCATCAAATGCTGGGACCTTGAAGAGCAAATAAAGGGTTTCTTTTTTCTCCTTATAGGTGTGACCGGGTTTATAGTTAGACATGTAAGTCCCTTCAACCAAACCCATACTAAGATTCCAACCCTAAATCTCTTGTAGAAAATCATTTTCAGTGAAAAATCGGAAGAATGAACTTGGTTATTAACCCCATGAAAAATTAGGGTTTCAAAGAAAAGGAAAGTTTGGAAGTATTACCAACTCTGTCCAAATTATACTTGTTGGTATTATGATGAAATGAATGCGATCCTGACCCTGACCCCCTGCGACAACCGCAGCGGAGGAGCGGGGCGAATTTTGTATCTCATTCCCTTCTTTTATTCAACTATGGTCCATTATTCACTTAAGTAATTATCATATGTATGTATATATTGCGCCATATATTTGGGAAACCTAAAATTGTTTGAAACTTAAAGCAATAAGAGTGAAACTTGAATATCATGAAACCCAAAATCGCAAAGTATATTTTCATGTATCATATGGAGAGTGTTTGATGGACCCTGTGATAGTTGGATTTCCAAAGCTTTTTAATTTCGACGGCGTTAACCAATGTCCGCTCATGACTCATGAGCCAAAGGTGCATTAATTTGCTGTAAATAGAAAGATGAAGTTTACTCATATGATTTTTTATAATTAAATTGAAAGGAAAATGTTAACTAAAATCCCATCAGGTTAAGCTGATATTTTAGGGAAAAAATACAAATAATAAATTGTTTTTTCTTAAAGAAAAATGTTAACCGATGCTTAATTGGCAATAGTTAATGTGATATTAATAAAAGGTATATTATTTTGAACTTTGTAAAAGCAATACATTAAATGTAAAAAAATAATCTTATAACTAGTCAAATGAACATTTTCTAAATTTGCCTGGGTTAATTGGAATTAAAATAAAAAAATATTTCAGGATGTGCAGTAAAGGATATATGGTATTCATTTCATGTAGGAATTGTGTAAAAGAGAAGGTAACATGAACGTGTGTATACATAAATGTATGTGTGTGTGGTTGGTATGCCTCTCTCATTCTCTCTGCAAGATACTGCATTGCATTGTAGTTTGAACCTCGCTCTTGAGGCAGCAGGAAACTGATTAATAGCGTCTGAATCATCTCTTTATATCACTCATCCCTATTGGTAACTTATTCCTGTACATTTCATTTCTCGGCAAATAAAAGTTTTATTAAAAGAGGAACAAAAGCTACAAACAAAACTTAAATATATCATGAAAAACGACTCATAAAGGATCACACTTAGAAAATCAAGACACATAAAAGGATAGATCAATGCAAACAATCCCTCGTAATCAAAGGCAACCGCTCGATTAAATGCATCTAAAAGACATTCATAATTGACACTTCACCTTATTGGAAATCGGATAAAAAAACTCTTGAAAACCTTCAAAAAAGATACCATAAACAGCAGCTGAAATGAGTATCTGAACATATGTATATAATGTAGATTTGTCTTTTGGGACTAAATTTTGCAATATAGCAGGTTGAAACCAAAGATTTATTAGTTTGATTTTGCCTTCAAAGTCGCGAAATAATCCATGATGTCACGACACCAACTTTTAATGTTGGGACATCCTCTGTTTGAGGTTGCGACATCAACCTACTGTCTTCAAGGTTGTAACATTGCACTCCTGAAGTCACGATGTGAGACCTTTATAGTTGCGACACCAACCCATAACATTTTGAAAACTTTGCATTTTAGTCCTCAAATGGTCTCAAGTTATTATAGGAGCTTTCATAAGCTCGTATTCAACCGAATAAGAATATAAGCATGTTATATTGATGTATTATATGGAATAACTTGTATAAATTATTGAATGGATCGAAATTGTATTAGAAGTTGCTTTGGTAATGAATGTGGCATCTTATAACTTAGATTTGACAATTAGGTCAGGTATGGGATGTTACATTTAGTGGTATCAAACCTACAAGTTTAGCTGATTATCGCACTAAATCGAGCTCGAGATTGAGTCTAGAGGTACATTCCAAGGTCAAATCGAGTCTGAGTCAAGATTTGGATGATGATTTTATATTATTTATTTTATAGATGAAAATGTCTAACGAATCGATATGTGTTGTTGAAGTAGAAGTTAAAGTAATGATCATTCTGTTAAGAGTGAGAATCAAGTGGATATCCAAGTACACAATAATGATCAAACCAATACTCGATGTAGAAATAGAGAGAATAGATTTCACCATGAGAGTCGAGGCATCAATGACTTACTCCTCACAATAGAGGATTTGCTTCAAGGAACAGCGGAAGTTACTCGGAAGACTTCACCGACGGCTGTAATCGTCAATTTATGGGGTCAAAAACTGTTGACCCTTCCAACTAAGAATTTTTGAACATTTGAAAAAAGAATTAGGACCACTAGTCCACAACCTCTGCTTAAGCAAGCTAAAGAGCCTCGAGGTTCATGGAGATCAACTCCATTGAATATCATATATAAAAAAAAAAAAAAAAGAAGCAAACTAGCCAATCAACAATATTGGTGGGCAATACTAAGGGTCCGACAAAAGATGCGATCATTCCAACATGTGAACACTGTGGGAGGAAGCACAAATGTCAATATTTGTTTCAATTCCTTCGAAACAAATTGTGCTCGTTGATCAAGTGTACATGAATTGTCTATTAGAAATTCAGAATAAACCATTTCCAATTGATTTGTTGGTCATACTGTTTGGCAATCCTAATGTAATTCTAAGAATGGACTAGTTGACCAAACATAGTGTGATATTAGACTGTTGCAAAAAGTGCTCTATATAGAGTACTGAAGGTGATATCATTGATGTAACACCCCCAACTCGGCTTAGACGTTATAGCCAAATCTAGAAGAGTTACATCAACTTGTTTGAAAAACAAATTAAAAATTCAACTTAAAAATCGTGTGATCTGAAATCTTAATTTAGCTAAGCTCATACAAGTTTTACGAAATCTCAAGTTTGAAAACTTTTTTTTTCAGTGTGTGTTCCGTAAGTATAAGTGTGTCAAAAACTCTTACATATATTAGTCAAATCTTATGTTCGAAACACTTATCTTACAGTAAAATCACTTAATGACTTATTTAGTTTCGTAGCGGAAGATTCAGAGTTTTAATTTTTAAAAAGCGGATTCTAATTTGATAAATCGTATGATTTGCAGTTTTATGTTAAAATACCAAAAAAACAACCGACGAAAACAAAACCAAAACCAAAAACTTAGTCCAAAAATCAAAAGTCCAAAAAATTTAATTAATTAAAAATAATCAAATCAACTTAAGCGAGAAACCAATTCAAACTCTTGCATGCCGTCCAATTCTAAACTTAGTGATTACCTGAAAAGTCAAAGATACAAACAAAGGGATGAGCTATAAAACTTAGTGTGTAACATATCCCAAACAACAAATTAGATACAAAAAAATAAAATAATAATAAACAGATACGTTTTCAGATACAGATTCAAACATATTCTCGTATACAGAATTAGATGTATCTTCATAATCAGATACAAATATAGATGCATATTCAAATTCAGATACAAATGCGACACATATCCTACCCCCATCCGCTACACACCAACTCCGTCCAACTAATCACAGATCCTATGGCCATTTTTACGAGTTCGAGTCACACACTTGATTGTAACACGATGCTGACACAATAGCACAAATTCCAGTTCTCTAAAAAAAATCAGCGGTTAAACAGCAACTAGACTACTAGCGAGTTACGTATCTCACTATTTTCACCAAAGTTGCGAAGCACACACAACCAATGATGAAAACATAGAATTGCCAATGCCACTATGAGGAATCAAGGTCTGGATGACACTAAAGAAAATAAATAAGGAAAGGTAACAAGAGATTACCCACGTGAAATTATAGAAAACTAACAGAAGAAGGAAAAGCAAAAGAGAATCTGAATAAACATATTTTATAAAACTAATCAATAATTTCCATATAATGTTTAAAAATTAAATACTTCAAATGTTAAATTTTTAAAAAGGAGACCGATTAAACTTAAAAGAATATCATCATAACATGAGGTTTAATGATAAGCATAGAAGCCCACAAAATATCATGAAAATATTTACAGAAGACTTCGAAGTTTGCAAGTTATTCTTTATCATGCACAATACATATTTGCTGCAAAAACTATGCTATCAACATAGGGACTGTTAACTATGCCCTCACATGAACAACACTTCACAATCTAAAGAATCTTGGAAGCTTATGCCAAATGCAAGCAATTGACCAAGCCCAAGCAGATCCAAGCCTAAAAATTTTCGGCGCATTGAATTTAGAACATAAAATTAATAAATCACTTCTCCCACAAATTCACAAATAGCCATTAATAGAATAGTCAACTTAAAGGTTTTTTTTTTCCAAATTTTAAAGCCAATATTAGTTGGCTTTTTGAATCCATAAAAGTTTATGGAACTCACCATGAAATAGATCATAATAAGAGACCGGTAAAATCTTCAGATTCAAGTAGGTAAGGGATTGATTGAACATCGTTTACCTTTTAAAAGATATCAAGAACAATGTTGTAAATCTAAATTGTGAATAGAAATTAAAAAGTTGCTACCAAAAATTTAATACTCCCTAGCTAAGACTCCCTCTTGCACAAACTTGAACCTAAAAAAAAAATTAAAAATGGAAAAAATAGAAAGTGGGGGGAGTGGGACGATAAGCAATGTAGAGCAATACGGGGAATAATTTCCTATTATTTAAAAAAAAACATTAACTAAATCAATTATCATTTCTTAATAACCTATCAGACTGTTAGGAGTTTAAATTCAATAACGTACTGATACTATAGGTCACACAGCAGAAAGAAAACAAAAAATAATTACGTTTTGACATAACGAGTTTCAAACTTAAGATCTAAGAATAAGCTAAAGCCTTACCACTAAACCAGCAGACATATTCTTATTAACAATTAAACAAAAATAAAATATAACCTTTACGAACCAAATCAGATATAGTTTCAAAATTAAAGGAAATATTCCATATGGAAAAAAAGAAACGAATACAAGTCTTGAAACACACAACCTGAACACCTAACCACTAAACCAGATCAAATTACTTTACACAATTCCTACAACCTTAATTCAAAAGTAACAGGACGTGACTACTCTTGGTTTCACTAACCCAATTCCTATTAACCCAGTTTTTAGGATGTGACAATTGAAGTTAGGGGAATAACGTCAAGTGATTCTACTCATATCATTTCATCAGTTCGAGCTAATAAACTTATAAATTAAGGTTGTGAGACATATATGGCCTATGTTATTAACTCAAACTCGAATGAAAGGCAAATAAGCAAAAATCTGAACAATATGTGAGTTTTTGAATGTGTTTCCAGAAGAATTTCCAAGATTGCCTACTGATCGTGAGGTTGAATTTGCAATTGAAGTTTACCTGGGTACAGCTTCAGTGTTTATTACTTTGTATCGTATGGCAACAATGGAGTCATAAGACCCAAAAATTCAAATGCAAGATCCTCTGGACCGTGGCTTTATACGTCCTAGTATATAGCCTTAGGGAACGTCAGTATTTTTTTGTTAAAAGAAGGATAGGTTGATGCGGCTCTATATTGATTCTCGACGTTTGAATAAGTTCTCAATCAAGAACATATATCTGTTGTCGTGTATCAATGATCTGTTTGATCAGTTGATAGGTGTATCAATCTTCTCTAAGGTTAATATGTGATTTAGATATTATATGTTGAAGGTGAAAGATAGTGACGTGCTGAAAACAACGTTCTATATGTGATATGGTCTTTATGAATTTCTAGTGATGCCATTTGAGTTGATGAAGCTCCAGCAAAAGAATGTTTCATTCGTGTGGAATGACCAGTGCCATGAGAGTTTTGAAAAGTTGAAGGTCATGTTGACAGAAGCGTCGATTTTGACCTTGCCTAAATCAAAGATGGATTATTTTGTATTCAGTGATGCTTAATTGAATGGATTGAGTTGTGTTTTGATACAGGATGGTAAGGTAATTGAGTATACGTCCCTGCAGTTGAAGCCACATGAACGCAATTATATGACGAATGATTTAGAGCTAGCCATTGTGGTCTTTGCTCTAAAGATCTAGAGGCACTATTTCAATGGTGAAAAGTGTTATATCTATACAGGTCATAAAAGTCTCAAATATCTTCTCTCCTAAAAAGAACTAAATTTGAGACAAGTCGCTAAATTGAATTGTTAAAAGATTATGATTGTACAATTGATTACCAAATTAGAAAAGTGAATGTGGTGGTTGAGGCCTTAAGTTGAAAATCAATTATTGATCTGAGATCAATGTTCGCTTAGCTGGGTGTATGTGATGATGGCAACTTGTTGGTTGAATTGAAAGTAAGGTTTATATTTGTTGATTAATCAAATAAAAGAGGCAAGTTGAAAGCAGCCTCGGATATGCAAAAGTTGTATACTAATCTAAAACAGAAAGAAATGGAACATGTCATGGGTGAGAAAGCATTCTTAATAGTCTCTTTGTGGAAGAAAAATTTGTGCTTTGGTCGCAAAAGAAATTTAAGTCCTAGATATATAAGGTTGTACAAAATCATTGACAGAGTATGGCAATTTGTCTACCATTTAGCCCAGCCACCAGAGTTGCAAAAGATTTATCATGCATCAATGCTTCGATGGTATTGATCAGATCCATCTCATGTGATGCCCGTGAAAGCGATTGAGATGCAACTTAATCCATCGTACGAAGAGGAGTAATTAGAGATCTTGGCTCGAGAAGTAAAAGAGTTGAGAAAAAAATGCATGCTATTAGTGAAAGTATTATGGCATAGTCACAATGATAGAAAAGGCTACTTGGGAAGCGGAAAAAGGTTATGAGATCGTAATATCCGAACTTCTTTTCAAGTAAATTTGGAGGATGAAATTTCTTTATGGGGAGAATTGTAACGACCCGATTTTCAGTGTTGTCAGAAAATGAGACTTCAAAACCTCATTTCTATAAACCGAGCTTGTAAATGTAAAATAGGAATATTTATAGAGTTAATATAAAAATATATAAAGATCGGTTAAATAATTTAACCGAGAAAATAATTAATTAAAACTCAGGGACTAAATTGTAAAAGTCTAATCACTATTGAGTTTTAAATTGAAAAAGGCTTGAGGACCTAAATAGAAATTACCCAAAGGGCTTATATGGTAAATAAACCAATATTCTTCACATAGATAGTGGGATGTGATGATGATATTGATTATGTATAAACTATAATTAAATTAAACTAAAATATGAATTAATAATTAATTAATTTATGTTTAATTAAACTAATTAAATTATTAAACATACTATATATAAAAATTAGTGGAGCGAGGGATGAATGTTCATCTTCTCTAGCCATCCTAGCTAAGGAAAAACAAAAGGGAGAAAACTAAAACTCATTCAAGTATTCGATCAACATTTAGACTTATGATCATGGGAGCTTGATTTGGCTAACTCATGTATCAATTTGTTCAATTGTAAAGTTTTATTTTCCAATTTACCATTAAAGAGAAATTGATGATTTTGGGTTTAATTTGAAGAAATTGATAATTAGTAAGCTTAGATTGAAAAAAGGGACTAAATTATAAAACTAATTAAGCTTGTTAGATAACTTTGTAAAATTAGGGACTAAATTGAATATTAAAAATTATCAAGAGGTTATGTTATCAATATGAAGTATAAGGTCCCTAATGAAAAGAAATGAAATCAGATTTTGATCCGATGCTAGATATAAAAAAATGCATATCCCGAGTATAGAGACTAAATTGAATAAAATACAAAATATGTTTGGATTTGTATTTGAATGTTGATTGGATGCAAACTGATATTGTTTCTATTATTGAATTATCGAACGTAGCTAAAGACGACGACGGGATGTTGTTAGAGAAAGGAAAAGTGAGTTAATAATGACTGACAAGAGAATTCAGTTTGTACTTTTATGATTCAAGATAATATTATTTATATGCATATACATGTTGATTGCATAATTAGCTATTGAGGTGAACATATATTGTTGTATGAAATGATTCTTATTAAATGATACTGAATGTCGATAAATTTGACTGAATTGAATATAATATAAAAGAGTGTTTTATAATCGATATGTGATATGTGATATGAATGTGATATGAACTATGTTATATGACATTGGATATACACATGAATTGAGGATGGTGATATATAAATTGGCTATAAAATGTAATTGGATTATTGGTACCTTATTACTAGGTTGAGCAAAGTCAGGTATAGTTGGCAAGCCAATTAGGGTCTATAGTGTATAAAGAGATTTGTAGAGATTCAGCGGAGATTTATGCCTTCGGCCTTGCACTTTTGTACAATTGTGTGTTGAATGAACATTGGTGTGTTAGAGGGATATGATTTGATGCCTTCGAGCCATTTTCTATCGAGCCACTGGTGTGTTGGATGGTTATACTCCTACGAGCTATTGGTGTGTTCGTTGGTTACTTCGTGTGTTAGATGGGTCTCGTATACCTAATTGTTGATTCTGAGTCTGGTTAATAGGGATTATAGAATATAAAATTGATAAATGAGATTTGAATTGAATGATGATTTGTATTGACATTATAAGTGTACATGTGTGAAATGTGATCAATGATAGCATGTGAAAAATCATGTGAACTAGATTTTACGAGCTCGGAGGGTTGATTAGTAATAAAACAGATAAATAGTTTTGATACGAAATTGTAATGATGATATAAATAATAATATGATTTGAAATGGGAATGGATGTGATTTGATAGTAAAAAGTATGGCATGACATGTTTATATTGAATTGTTGATTGCAATATAGCATGATTTGGTATAAATGCATAAGCTTGGTTAAATGAATTTGTGCATCATCTTGGTAACTTGGCTTTAATGGTGCATGAATGGATATATATAAAACTTGTATTCACATAAATGATATGTTGATGGAAATATTTAGCATGAATGGAATATGAATTGATAGCTAATGTTTGTTCAGTTCTTTACGTCTTAATAGATGACATGTACCTAAAGTTGAACCAATTTTATGGTATAAATGGTTAACTTGATGTTTTTGAGTAATTGAAGATTAATAATGAATGTTTCATGAATGGTTAAGTTTGTTTTGGCATGAAATGAGTAATTGAATATATGTATATAACGTTGATTTCTCTTTTGGGGCACTATGAGTCTGAAACCATACTGCAAGACATGCTTTTAGCCTCCATGGTAGCCACATTAGCTGAAAATGCCTTTTACAAGACATGTTTTTAGCGTCCCTACTGCCACCTCAATTGAAAACGCCTCTTGCAGTTGATATTTTCTTCCTGCACATTTTCAACCCTAACCCTAATAGCGAATCCAGTGAAAAGTTTTCAAAACTCAAAAATCCTGAGATAATTTTTAGACATCCCATCTTGGGAATTTCGGACAGTTACGAGTGATAAACCATAAATGTAACATATTTTAATCCCATTCTTAATGCTTGTTATGGATGATTAATGATGTAAATTAGTGAATTTGATGCTCCTAATCCCTTAAATTCATGTTTCTATACTTAGGAGAGCATTTGGGAGCAAAAGGAGCGAAAAATGAGCCAAAATCAGAGTTTTCAGGATCCACACGGGCAGGCCACACGCCCTTGTGCCAGCCCGTGTCGATATCGCTCCCTATTTCCCAAACACGCAGAAAAACCCAATTTTTAGGGTTTCTGAGCATTCAAAAGTCTATAAATACATACTAGAAAAAGAACTAAGTAGACACACAGAGTAGAAAGCAGAAATTACTCGAAGAAAGCCGTTAGAATCATCTCAGAAACAGATCCACTTAAAGATTGAAGATCTCCATTCAAATTTCTCTCGAAGTTTATTTGAGTTTTTTTATGTCTTATTATTTTTCTAAATTTGAGATGTTTTCCTTTTACATTATAAACTAAATTCCCTAAATACTTAGGGAGGATGAAACCTATGATGAATCTTATTATTTAATGTTCTGAATTTAATGATAAATATTTGTTCTTGTTCTTAATTATGTGTTCTTAATTCTTGATCTAATATTTTCAGGATATTAATTCAAGTTGATGTGTTTATTTAGAGGAGCAAAAGTCCCTGTTTAAGAGTAGATCTACCATAATTAAGTGGAGCTGCATGCAACCCTAGAAATAGGACGACATAAATCTGCCGGATTAGAGTCAAATCTAAAGGGAATTCATAGATCGAGTTAATACGACAATAGGGGTTTTAATTAGAAAGAGATTTCAATTAATCAACCTAGAGTCAGTTGTTTTTAGTCTCGAAAGAGATATTAACATAATTTAGGGATTTCTACAGATTAAGACAAGTGAATAAATCGTTTGATTCCGAGTCAGAATAATAAGTGAAGTCTAGGTGGATTCTTTCCTAGGTATTGTCCTCTTTATAAGTTTTCTTCAAGTATTTTTCTCAATTTGCTCTCTGTCGCGTTCAATAGTTAATTAGTTAAGTTAATTTTAGATTAAAACAAATCCTTTATATTTTAGGCTAAATAATAGAAAGATAGTTAATACTAGTACTTTTAGTTCTTGTGGATACGATATTTTGGACTCAGCATAATTATACTACCATTCGATAGGTGTGCTTGCCTTAGTCGTGATCGTAGTCTAGTTTAGTGAATCATAAAACGATCATCAATGAACTCCCACATAATTTTTTTTTAAAAAAAATTCCCCCTCGATCGCTTATATAAAGGGGGTTTTGCTCCCCCTAATTCATCAGCTCTCTTGCCCACCATCCCTTAGGAAATAAAAAGTTCTCTTTTAAATTTTTTTTTTGTTGAGTGTTAAAATTTTTAGAGGGAAATATTTATTTGTATTTGTGTTTGAGGGAGACATTCTGATAATTTCAAGGTGTGTTTGAGTTTACGGTGATGCGGTGGCGCTCGGAAACCCATACATTTCATCTTCCGTGTGGGGAAGAAACCATCAATCACCTTAAAAGCCCATCGCATTACAACTCAGGCTCCAAGTTCACGGTTGTCATATGATCATGGTTTAAAATATAACTAGGGTTCCTAATTGACAGTGGTTATGCGGTCACGGGTTCAAGTATAACTCGGGCCCCTAGTTGACAGTAGTTATGCAATTAGGGGTTCAAGTTTAATGCCATCAGAACGAAATACTTTAAAAACTTCATACATAAATTTGAGGTCATAATAATAGGGGAAAACAAAGAGGTTTTCCAGTATAATCAACTTACTATTTTTCTCCATCTCCATGAAAATAGTATCCTTAACCTCATTTTCTATAACCTATGACAGAGTTAGGGGTAAAAAGACTTTCAGGGAGATGAGTGATTGTGATGGTGGAGAAAAGTTGAAATGTGACTCGGAGCGATAATGATTGCTGTGATTAAAGAACTCATTAATAACTACAATTATTGCCGCCTAGACTAGAGTTTCAATTTTTTCTACACCGTCACAGTCACTCCTCTTCTGAAAGCCTTATTATCCCCAATTCTGTCATAGTTTTCGAAAAATGAGGTTAATGATACTACTTTGATGGAGATGGAGAAAAAAATAAGTTAATCATACTGGAAATCTCTTTTTTTTTCCTATGATTATAATCTCAAACTTATGTATGAGGTTTATAAAGTATCTTCTTCTGATATAATGAAATTTGAACCCGTGATCGCTTAACCACTGTCAACTAGGAGTCCTAGTTATACTTTAACTCGTAACCATCTAACCACCATGTATTGAGAGCCCGAGTTGCAATGCGATAGGCTTCTAAGGTGATGGTTTCATTCTTACACAACAGATGAAATGTGTAAGTCTTCGAGTGCCATTGCATCACCATGATCTCAAGCATATCTTAAAACTATCATAAAGTCTACCTCAAATACAAATAAATCTTTTTCCCTAAATTTCTAACATACAACAAAAGAAAAAAAAAACAATGTTTAAAAGGAAGAAAACGCATCCTGTAAGACGCATTTTCAATTTCTCTCTAAAATCGACATATTCCCCTAAATTTGAGAAAAATGATCTATATCAATAATTAACTTTTAAAATCAACATTTTTTTTTTCTAATTAATCTGGAGATTAGTGTATTTTTTTATTAAACTTCAAGGATAATTGAATAACCCCAAATTATACTTCCAAAAACGTGCTTGACGAAAAAAATGACAGAGACAATGGACAAAATAAAAAAGTCGACACTAAATCAATAGAAATACAACAATACACCCACAAAATCAAGAACATGGGCAAAGAAAAAAGAAGAGATGGTTTCAATTATAAGTATTTCCTAGGAATGTTCAGGACTTTGAAATTACGAGGCAAAGATCATCACTGTATCAAGAAGGCAAAGCGTTTGCTATGGCAGACTCCAGCAAAAAAATAGGTCGAACTCACAATTTTTGTTTTGTAGACCTACACATTTGATGGGATTTTTAAGAAAAACTTATTAGGAATACGAAAAGAGGAGGTTTAGAGGAAGCTATAGATGAAATTTAGAGTAAATCGGGGTTAGGGAGGTGGTGGAAGGCGACAAAGCACGACGACAATGGTGGCTGAAATCTGGGTTCAAAGGTTGTTTTCCGGATTTCTCTAAAATTGCAAAAGAAACGTTAAATAGGAAGATAGAGAAGCAAGAGAGTGTGTGTGACTTCTAGGAGGGAGTAAATGAATGGAGGGAGAAAGTTTTTGTATTTATAAGGATGGAGAAAATTAATTGTTTTTTTTTTTTAATGTTTTTATAATATTTTAATACATTTAATATTATTTTATAATACGAATATATAATTTTAATATTTTAAATAGTATTATTATTTTTATGTATTAAACCAATAATTTGTATTTAAATATTATTATATTTTAAACTATAATTCATATTAAAAGTATAATTCATGAAAATATTTAGAAATCTTAATTTTAATAAAATATTTTTAATTTATCAATCTAATTTTTATAATTATTATTAGATATAATTATTTTAAATTTATTTAACAACAGTATTAATAAAATATTAATTGTTTAATTGAAGAGGGACAATAATATCATTTTATACTTATCTCTTATTAGTTAACATCATTTTAATTTATCAAATAATGTAATACGAACTCTCTACGTTGACCGGATGACTAAAGGTTGTTTAGCCATAAAACCCACCCTAGTTTAAACTTTCGAGATGCATTGGTAAGCCCCCATGGATCTACGCGACGGTCCTCCTCAATTCGAGGACGACAAGTCGTTTAAGTCATGGCCTTCTCTACTGCTGTTTTTAACAAGTTGGAAGCACATCGTTTCTTTAATGCTTTTAATTTCTCTCCATCCCGAGGAAAAGAGTGCAAAGGGCCCAAAAGCTATTGATCCCTCTTGCCATGGATAGGTTCTACGTTTTGTTGTTTAGGCCTTAAGGACACTGTAGGTTTGGTCCAAGGTACTGTATATAGTTTTTAGTTTTTCCTGGTTTTTGCTTCGTCCAAGGGACAAGGACAATACCTATCCCTATTGCAAGGATTATTGCTTCATCTGGGAAGGGTCAACTCCTTCCTTTTGTTTATATGCTTAGTGTTTTTTCTTTTTCTTTTTCTAATAATCTATATGCTTAGCGTCTTAGTTGTTCTAAAGGAGGTTCAACCTTTTAGACAAACAAATCCAAACACGGTCAATGCATCAAAAGGCTAATGACTGAGCCTAAGTTACGGCAAAACCTTATGTTTAAATTCTTGGATTGTTTGGTCATTAACTCTACATTAATATTTTTTAATATTTTTTAATTAATCATATAATTGTACTTATAATGCATGTAAATTTTTAAACTGATCCGATATCTGTATCATATTAATCTAAAATACTATATATATATATATATTAATATTTATTGAATGATTGAATTTTTTTATATAAAATTAATAGTTAAAATTTTTAACTTACATCAAATTTGGCATGTGTGGCCTACATGTTTGGAGCATGAAATATCAGTAAATTTATTAAAATACTAATTGTATAAAAAGTTACGGAAAAGTATAAAATACTGGTGTAAGTGAATCCCTTCATAACTTTATAAAAAAGTCATTTTATCTCGTCATCTAATTTTTCGTCTCTTTTAGCTATTAAACTAGCACTTTGTTAAAACACTCAAAAATAAATAAATAAAAAAGGTAACCTTTGTTAATTTTTTTGATGTAAATTCAATGTGTATACTACATTAATAATTAATTAAAAGTTTTTAATTCAAAAGTAGAATATTACTATAATTTTATTATTAAAAAATTTATATAATTTGTATGCTTTTTAATACTTTTATATTTTTTAATCTTGTTAAAAAATTAATTAATTGTTAATATAACATACACATGGACTCTCACGTCAGTAAAGTAAACACACGTCAACTTTTTCATCCATTTAATTAAAATTGAGTGTAATTGTTTCAAATTACACGGGTGACATGCTTGTTTAACCATTGTATTTAGTGGGGTCCATTGAATTGGGTGTAATTAAAACACCCCAATTATACTTTTCAATTTTTGAGAGAGGGTGATAATTTGAGTAATTAAGCAGGTAATTACACCTAAATCTAATTACCTTATGACTTTTCAAATACTCATACATGATTTAACTTTAAAATTTTATTTTTATATAAATTTAAGTTATAAAAATTATATTATAAGCATGAACATGTATGAGTGTTTGGGATGATTATGACAAAAAACTTCTAACGTTATATTATAAAATAATTTATGTGTATCTTATAAAAAATATAACAAAAAAATTTATATTATTTAAATCCTATAAAATTTCTAAAATTATGATAAAAAAGTATATTATAAAAAAAATTATATGTTATAATATTCTTATTTATAAAAGGTTATGGCCAAAAGGTATAGATGTAACATATTTGTGTGTCAATACTATATATTATAAAATAATATACTTATTTATAAAAAAAGAATTGTCATAAATTTTCAATAACATATTTATAAAAAAAATTACTAAAATTTTGGTAAAAAATATATTATTTCTAAGAAGTGTTATTAAAGTTATTTGACACTCTGTTTAAAAAGGTTATATATTTTAAATTTAATATTATTTTAATCTAATTTACATATTATAAAAAGGGTTATAACAACGCATAAGGTTTTTCGCAAATTAAGTTTTTATGAGTTTTTATCATCAAAACTATAGAGTATTTGCACCGTGAACCCAAATATCATGTGGTAGATGCTAATTATTCAAATACAAAAAATTTTCTTACACCATATCGTGAGATACGATACCATTTGAGACAATGAAGCCAAACAAAAGCACTAGAAATGACTTATGAACTATTTAATTTGAGACATCCAAAGCTTTGAAATGTGGTTGAGAGGACACTTATTGTTCTAAAAAAAGATCTCTCATATTAACAACATCACCTTAATATAGTATAAAAAAACAAGGTTGGATCATACTAGTGTTTTGCATACTTCATAACTTTATTCGTAGGTGAAATTGGGATGATCCATACATTAGAGAGTATATGGAAGAAGGAGATCTTGATAATCTTGACGATAAAAATATAGATTTAGATTATGAAGAACTCAATCAAGAACCAACAATTGATGATAATGAGTATATGATAAATGTTAAAGTGGGAACAACCCAACAAATTTGTAGTGTTAGAGCAATTCGATAAAGATGCATATGATGTTTTTTTTCTTATTATTTTTATTAGTAGTCGTATTATTGGCTACTTTCTTAGAATAATATATTACACATGAATATTGGAAATTTTGTTACCCATTTACAAATTTTCTTATCGTACTAATAATTTTTTTATAATAATTAATATAATTTTTAAAAAATATAAATCATGTAATTATGTCGTTACAATTTTGTCATACCCCTAAAAGAGCTAGACACATGACAAAATGTGGAACAACTCTCAAATGACCCTCCACTCAGAATGATTATACACAACTTTAAGCTAAGAACTATCCACAATAACCCTTCGTTCAGGACAATACGTGGGGAATCCTTTGCATATCTTATATGGACTAGCCTAGAAACACTCTGCTACACAACCCCTCCCAAGGACTACTTGATGTGTACCCTTCATAGGGACCATTGAGATGTAACAACCTTGTATAACATTAGGGAGGAGAATGTCAGAGCAAGAACACACAGTACGTCATATGGCGGCAACTGACCTGTAATGACCCTACCACTTGGTCGGCCATAGATCATGCTTACCCATCATACTATCGGGTACATGAAACTACAAGACAATGAGTGACTCTTTATATAATCTAGAGCACAAATGACAAATGATCCCCTTCTTCCCCAAGAAAACCTAAGTATCAACTGAGTATCCTTATCCTTCTCCCTTACCAATTGAATTCCGATCTCCACCTTTCATAGGTGAACTGAGTCTCCCATCTCCACTTTTTTCTTTTCCTTGTTGAATACTTGTGTCAACAATTGCTGTAGTAACTCACCATAATAATTATTAAATATTTAAATAATTTTAACTTGATGATGATTACTGATTTGCAATTTGAATATTTATTTTATTTTAAAATAATTTTTATTAATTTATAGTAAATTTTAAATATTTTTATATTTTTATAATTATTTGAAAAATCACCTCTAGGATGAATTTGAACATTTTAAGAACTGCATCTAATATAAACCTAGACAAATAGTTGTCCAGGTTCATCCTATACGTGGTTTTCCAAATAATTACTAAAGGATTTTATTTGTTTATTAAGATTTTTTACTTTTAAATATTTATTTGCTCCACCAACCATATCATCACTTAAAAGGAAAAAATAAATAAAAATTTTAATAGATTAATTTACTTAGTTTTTTAAAATAAAAGAAACAAAAATGTAATTCAACTTTTTCTTTTGAAACAATGTCTACAATGTAACACCCCTAACCCGTATCCGTCGCTGGAACAGGGTTACAGAGCACTATTAGAGTTTAAAGAGCAATTACAGATTATTCATATCATTTACTATTCATAATCGAAACTAATCATATCGTCCCTTGAATGGACCCTCGAGACCTAGTTTAAGCATTAGAAACAAGTAGGGACTAAATCGGGATCCTAAAGAATTTTTCAAAAAATTTCAAAATTTTTCTTATATACGGGGTTACACGCCCGTGTGAGTAGGCCGTATGGCTCACACAGCCAAATGACATGCCCATGTCTTAGGCCGTGTGGGCATTCGATGTGAGGCACACGGCTATGTCTCAGCCCGTGTCCTTACTCGTGCAACTCTCTGACTTGGATTACACGGCCAGCCACACGCCCGTGTGCTAGGCCTTGTGGTCAATTTAATTTTCGAAAATTAGGTGCAAGATTCACACAGCCAAGTCACACGCCTGTGTTCTTGTCCATGTGTCACACACGTCTGTGTCTCTGCCCGTGTGCCTAATTCGGAGCATTCTGTTTCTCAATTTTAGGATGCAGGGGACACACGGCCAAACTACATGCTCATGTGTTAGGCCGTGTGTCACACACGCTTGTGTGTCTACCCATGTGGACAAAATAAAACCATTTCTTAGTCTTATTTCTCACCCAAATTTAACCTTCAACCTACACCAAAACTTGCAAACATATACCAACCAATTCAAGCATTATTATCAAGTCAACTCTAACATCTAACATGATATATTATCATATGTATTTATGTTTATAATCTTACCTTTTATAAACATACTTGTTTAACATAATTCAATCAAACCATACTAAACACATATGTATTACCATGATATAACTTTATAAATATACCAATTCAAACCATCACTAGCCATTCCAATGGCTAGATTACAAACAACCATTTACAAGCCAATAATTTGCCAAGTTAACCTATACATGTCATTATACTAAAATATGTTTACTATTTATACCAAAATGAGCTGGTGGATAGTATGATGATGCTCTGACCGATCTCAAAGCTTTAGAGCACTATAAAACAAAAGAAAATAAACCTTGTAAGCATTTAATGCTTAGTAAGTTCGTATAACAGGAATTAAACTTACCAATCATATTCTTTTAAATAAGCATAACAATAACATGCTTTCCAATAAATTAGCAAGTTTGCCTAAACAGATACACTCAATTAAGCAAGTTAGTCACATATTTCACATGTACATCAAATAAACACGGATGAACTCATCATGCTACAAACTTTCAGGTATTTCAGAAGCATTCCAAACATAATTCATTTAAATCTCATAATTTCTCATGTCAAGAATTTTATCCGTTGAATTACTGAAATGTCAATAGATACTCACGTAGTACACATATGGTATACAAAACTGTAAATCGTCAACTCATGATCAGGAGTACCCATTAGGGCACTTAATCAGGGAGCACACTCTCAAGCCACATATCAGTATGCTCAGATGAGCCATATAACAGGATGTTTATCCAGGTTAAATAGGAAACTCATAAGATTTTTAATCAGGGAGCTCATAGAGCTTAGCAGGTAACTCCAAAGGGTTATTATCAAGGAGCATCGAATAGCCATGTAACAGGGAGTTTAAGTGAGCCATGTGAGGAAGCTCATAAGAGCCTATATCAGGATGCTCACAAAGAGCTGTGTTTGTGTCCGCAATAAATGATGGATCACAATCGATCGGATCATGTAACATGACACTCACAAAGAGTTGCGGTAGTGTGCAACACATGAAGAATCACTACCGATTAGGAAGCTCGTAGGAACTATATAACAGGATGCTCGAAAGGGCCTATAATAGGATTGCTCATCTGAGCTATATTCTATCCACAACATATGTAGGACTACATTCAATACGGGAAATCATCTATCTATTGAATTTCATTATTCAAACGGAACTTATCATTTTCTGAACATTAACGGGCCTGTTGTAACACCCCTAACCCGTATCCGTTGCCATAACAGGGTTTCGGAGCATTACTACCATTTGCAGATTACTTAAAAAAAATTTAAATGCTTACCGATTCAATGCATCATGTAAATAAATATATTACCATTCAATCAACAGAATAGTACTTGTATAAGCATCAAACAGTAATATTGTTAGTGTACTTGCACATATCTCATATAAATTCAACATTGATATAACTATTTTCTCGACATATCGTACTTGAGTTCAATAATAGTCTCAACTTACATAATTTTCTTGTATCAACATATCAAAGATAATCATATATGTACATGTCATGAAACATATCATGCTCTTCTTTGTTTCTTCATAAGCATATATGATTCATTTCATTATATTAATATTTCATACTCCATCATTTCCATATATTTTATGTATATTTATTCCGATAATAGCTTATATCAAACCTAACATAATTTATATTCCACGTACTCATACTTATTTCGTTTATCTATCTTCATAATTATTTCATACAACTATTTTGTACATATATATTTCCATATGACCAGTTCTTGTAAACATTACACACAACCATTTCATATAACCATTCGTCATCCGATACATATTACACGGTTATCAATTGTTCAATGAGATGTCATAGCATCTCCCATCCACGGTCTTATTCATCTTTGACATGATGCCATAGTATCTTTCAACTATGGTCTTACTCATTTTTTGTCATGTTGCCATGATATCTTTCAACCATGGTCTTGTTCATTTCATATCACGTTGCCATGGTATCTTTCAACCATGGTCTTACACATTTCATATCAGGTTGCCATGGTATCTTTCAACCATGGTCTTACACATTTCATATCAAAGTTGCCATGGTATCTTTCAACCATGGTCTTTCACGTTTCATATCAAAGTTGCCATGGTATCTTTCAACCATGGTCTTACACGTTTCATATCGAGAGCACACTCGCGAACCTCATCCTTACGGTGGGATTACCGGTCCAGCTAAATCACTGTAATATAAACTCATAGAGTATTGTCGGGATTACCGGTCAAAGCTAAATCCTCCCGCAACGACAATTACTCTAATGAGCTTGGATCCGAATTACGATCCAGCTAAATTCAGACCACGATTCGGATTACCCCGTCCGGGCTAAATCCATTTTACACATATTCTTCGGGAGGGCTATATCAGATAGGATCACCCGTCGGGCTAGATCCTTTTACCATCAATTCCTTTTCGAGAGATCCATCGAATTTTTCCTTTTCATTCAACCGAGATTTATTTTCAATTTTATTTGAGTATTATCAATATTTCATCAAATATCATGAATTGAATATTCAAATCATATTTTCATCACATAACCGAGATATTTCAAGTATTTAAAATACAATTCAAAGTTACACAAACTTACCTCATTGCTTGTTTGTGTTTATAATTTCATTAATCCGATATCTTTTCTTTTTCACGATCGAGTCTCATATTTGAGTCGTTCGGATCTTTATAAATAAATTTGATCATCATTTTAATTCATTTCATATACTAATGCATTTAATTAATGCTTTAGGCAAAATTTACCATTTTGCCCCTGAACTCTTAATTAATGACGATTTCATCCTTAGGGTCAGGAAAATAAAATTCTTGCAATTTAATCCTTATTTCCAGCTATTATTCTTATATATATTGATAACAGTCTATGAATTCTATAAAATATCAGAATTTTCTATAATTTCAACACTTTTCAATTTATTCTTTCAACACTTTTCAATTTAATCCCTAAAACATGTTTTCCCCCGATCTTGAACTAAATTAATAATTTCATTCAATTTTGTAATTTAAATAATAAAATAATCCATTTCATGCAATTTGATCTTTTTTTACATTTTTACAAAATTGCCCATAAAATTTTACTTTTATTCAATTTAGTCCTTGAGCCTAGAATATGCAAATTAGCCATGCTAGATGAATATTCATACATATTTTTCCTCCTCCTCCTCTCCATTCCACATCCTTAATGTAGATAATACACTTGTAAGTAACATTATCCATAATTTTTATTATTTACTTTTATGAATATTCAAGCTGTCTATCTGCATCATGGTCACTAAATTATTTATATCTGGATCTATAGAACTCAAAATTAAGATCCGCTAATTTTCCATGAAACTATACTCATATATCTTCTTACCATAAAATTTTTAGAATTTTTAGTTTATCCAATAAGTACAGTTTATTCTTTAAAATTACCCCTGTTCTGCTGTCTAACAGTTCTGACCCTTCTTCACTAAAAATTAATTATCTCCTTGTACAGAATTCAAATGATGTTCCCGTTTGTTTATATTGAAAATAGACTCATTCAGGATTCTAAAAATATAAATTTAAACCCCTAATTATTTTTATCCAAATTTTTATGATTTTACAAAGTCAGAACAGGGGAACCCGAAATCATTCTGACCTTATCTCACAAAATTCATCATATCTCATGATTTACAATTCCATTGCTTACATAATTTATTCTATAAGAAACTAGACTCAATAAGATTTAATTTCATATTTTATTCATCCTATAATTAGATTTCTACAATTTTTGATGATTTTATAAAGTTAGACTACTGCTGCTGTCCAAAACTGTTTTAGTACAAAATATTAATTACCATGTTATAACACCCTTATTTTATTTTTCTACACCATTTCTCATCACTTTCTCTTATTTTCTCTTCACTAACATATCATGAACATATGACCTTATGTAAGAAAACTCTACTATAACATTATTTCCATGCTTTGTCAATAATAACAAACTTAAAAACATATTGAAATCTTGATATACTTACCTTGTTCTATTGATACTAATCATTAACTTGATTTTCTCTCTCCTCCAGCTTCTATTTCTTGAATCCAACTTGATATTCTAACTCCCCATGGTCTCCTTAACATTTTTCTCTCTTGGTAGCTATGGAAATTCATTTGATTTTTGGGTGAAAATGGTAAATTTTTGGTAAAAAGGACCAAATTGTAAAGAAAGTAAAACTTTCTTTCTTCCTCTCTTTCTCTCACGTTAGTGCATGGGAAATATGGATGAGAATTTCTCATCTTTCTTTCTTTATATACTAATAAAATAATAATAAAATATCTTATTAAAATATTAATAAAATAATATTTATCTAATTAAATAATTATAAAATATCAAAATATCTCTAGCATCATTATTACTTTCTAGATTTTCTCTCTTCCAATTGACCATTTTGCCCTTCATTATCTTTTAAAATTCCATCCTTAAGTCATCATTTAATTTGGTAAAATTGCAATTTAGTCCTCATAATTTCTTCATCTATTCAATTTGGTCCTAATTCATCCATTTTCCTTAGTTTCTAGATTATTCCACTCTTAAAATATTTACACTATTGGTCCTTCAAATTTTTCATATTTACACTTTAACCCTTCAAATTTTGAGTATTTACTCTTGTGCAACAAAACTTTTCTCACTTTTACAATTTAGTCCTTTCTTGAATTAATATATCATAATATACTTCTCAATATTGACATATCTCAAAATTTTCCTTTTTTTCACTTTATTTCCTTATTTTACTATATCAAGGATAATATCTCATCTTGTAAATATTTTCAGTGGTATTACATTTCTCTCCCCTTAAAATAAATTTCGTCCTCGAAATTTCCTTGTTTTCTTTTGATCATGAATTTCATTATTTCTATAGTTCTATAGTTTCTTTTTGTACATATTCACCAGTTTATCATTTATATCTATTCTCTATCCTTTTATTTCACAATTTATTTTTAATACACTATTTCACATTTGCCTTTCAGAGCTTTCTACCAATGAAATGGAAAATAATATCGTATGAATCTTATTATCAAGTGTTCTATCACATATATTGGCTTGGAAAACCAAAGAAAAATAGAGTAGTAGCACTTGTGAATCAATCAGACTTGCGATAATTTCGTCTATTAGCATATTTATCCAACCTTTCCATATATTGATTATAGTATCCAAACATGAACAGTTCCATATGCCTCGAAAATATCAAGTATATATAAGATACCCATATAAAACCCCAAAATTTAATATAATATACCCAATTATAATGGCTATATTCAAATATTTTTGCAATTTTTTTTTCACCAATCTATTGACTAGTATAGATTGCATATAATCTGTATTAGTAAAGGGGTATAGATCGTAAAACCTCATAATTTAATTTTTATGTATTTACTCATATAACATTTATCATTCTCAAGTACTATAAAACATTTATCCGCATTACTTTTATGAGTTACGCTTTATCATAACTAACATTTTTACTCAGAGATAATCATTTTCCTCAGAACTTGAAAATTGTTTACTTTTTACTTAGTAGAGGCCCAAAGAGACTAGATAGAACACTTTGGATATACGGGACTTATACAGAGGTGCATTATTATGCACTATTAAACAGAGAACAACTTGAAGTGCTATACAGAGAATACGAATGTCTTGAATGTGCTAATAATCGAGAGCACTAACTTGCTAGTAATCAGAGAGCATCTTTGAGGTCCCTTAATATCCTAGTAGTTCTAATCTTGCCTACTTGGGCAAATTATTTCATGCACGCATATCACTTTTACACCTTTCGCATAATGCTTTTACATGTTTTACAATTTAATCCTTGTATCAATAATCCGTTTATTTATGTCTTCTCTACCTTTAATACATGTAATATTTTTCAAAATTCACTATTCATCCACAATTTACTAATAATACTTATCATGTACTTCATATACCAATTTTATATATTTTGTAATTTAGTCATCAGCACAATATTTCATGTAGCAATATAATTTACTTTTATTAATACACATAACATTCATCATCGATATGTATTTATTCATACCTTTATGAATTCTGATTGATTCTAATCAACTTTTTACTCATATACCTGAGTATCGTTTTTAGCATTATAAGAATTATCTTGGGTCAGAAAGCATCTCATTTTAATAGTAAAACAAATCTCATCAGAGTCGGGAGATATCATACTATCACATATTATAATGACATGTGTTTTTAGACTTCACATATACTACATTTGGTCCAAGAACCGACTAAACCGTAGCTCTGATACCACTAAATGTAACACCCCTAACCCGTATCCGTTGCCAGAACAGGGTTTCGGAGCATTACTACCATTTGCAGATTACTTAAAAAAAATTTAAATGCTTACCGATTCAATGCATCATGTAAATAAATATATTACCATTCAATCAACAGATTAGTACTTGTATAAGCATCAAACAGTAATATTGTTAGTGTACTTGCACATATCTCATATAAATTCAACATTGATATAACTATTTTCTCGACATATCGTACTTGAGTTCAATAATAGTCTCAACTTACATAATTTTCTTGTATCAACATATCAAAGATAATCATATATGTACATGTCATGAAACATATCATGCTCTTACCGTTTCTTCATAAGCATATATGATTCATTTCATTATATTAATATTTCATACTCCATCATTTCCATATATTTTATGTATATTTATTCCGATAATAGCTTATATCAAACCTAACATAATTTATATTCCACGTACTCATACTTATTTCGTTTATCTATCTTCATAATTATTTCATACAACTATTTTGTACATATATATTTCCATATGACCAGTTCTTGTAAACATTACACACAACCATTTCATATAACCATTCGTCATCCGATACATATTACACGGATATCAATTGTTCAACAGATGTCATAGCATCTCCCATCCACGGTCTTATTCATCTTTGACATGATGCCATAGTATCTTTCAACTATGGTCTTACTCATTTTCTCTGTCATGTTGCCATGATATCTTTCAACCATGGTCTTGTTCATTTAATATCACGTTGCCATGGTATCTTTCAACCATGGTCTTACACATTTCATATCAAGTTGCCATGGTATCTTTCAACCATGGTCTTACACATTTCATATCAGTTGCCATGGTATCTTTCAACCATGGTCTTTCACGTTTCATATCAAGTTGCCATGGTATCTTTCAACCATGGTCTTACACGTTTCATATCAGAGAGCACACTCGCGAACCTCATCCTTACGGTGGGATTACAGTCCGGGCTAAATCCTGTAATATAAACTCATAGAGTATTGTCGGGATTACCAGTCCGGTGCTAAATCCCCCTCGCAACGACAATTACTCTAATGAGCTTGAATCGAATTACGATCCAAAGCTAAATTCAGACCACGATTCGGATTACCCGTCCGGGCTAAATCCATTTTACACATATTCTTCGGGAGGGCTATATCAGGATAGGATCACCCGTCCGGGCTAGATCCTTTTACCATTAATTCCATTTTCAGAGATCCATCGAATTTTTCCTTTTCATTCAACCGAGATTTATTTTCAATTTATTTCGAGTATTATCAATATTTCATCAAATATCATGAATTGGATATTCAAATCATATTTTTCATCACATAACCACATATTTCAAGTATTTAAAATACAATTCAAGTTACACAAACTTACCTCATTGCTTGCTTGTGTTTATAATTTCATTAATCCGATATCTTTTCTTTTTCACGATCGAGTCTCATATTTGAGTCGTTCGGATCTTTATAAATAAATTTGATCATCATTTTAATTCATTTCATATACTAATGCATTTAATTAATGCTTTAGGCAAAATTTACCATTTGCCCCCTGAACTCTTAATTAATGACGATTTCATCCTTAAGGTCAGGAAAATAAAATTCTTGCAATTTAATCCTTATTTCCAGCTATTATTCTTATATATATTGATAACAGTCCATGAATTCTATAAAATATCAGAATTTTCTATAATTTCAACACTTTTCAATTTATTCTTTCAACACTTTTCAATTTAATCCCTAAAACATGTTTTCCCCCGATCTTGAACTAAATTAATAATTTCATTCAATTTTGTAATTTAAATAATAAAATAATCCATTTCATGCAATTTGATCTTTTTTTTACATTTTTACAAAATTGCCCATAAAATTTTACTTTTATTCAATTTAGTCCTTGAGCCTAGAATATGCAAATTAGCCATGCTAGATGAATATTCATACATATTTTTCCTCCTCCTCCTCTCCATTCCACATCCTTAATGTAGATAATACACTTGTAAGTAACATTATCCATAATTTTTATTATTTACTTTTATGAATATTCAAGCTGTCTATCTGCATCATGGTCACTAAATTATTTATATCTGGATCTATAGAACTCAAAATTAAGATCCGCTAATTTTCCATGAAACTATACTCATATATATTCTTACTATAAAATTTTTATAATTTTTAGTTTATCCAATAAGTACAGTTTATTCTTTAAAATTACCCCTGTTCTGCTGTCTAACAGTTCTGACCCTTCTTCACTAAAAATTAATTATCTCCTTGTACAGAATTCAAATGATGTTCCCGTTTGTTTATATTGAAAATAGACTCATTCAGGATTCTAAAAATATAAATTTAAACCCCTAATTATTTTTATCCAAATTTTTATGATTTTACAAAGTCAGAACAGGGAACCTGAAATCATTCTGACCTTATCTCACAAAATTCATCATATCTCATGATTTACAATTCCATTGCTTACATAATTTCTTCTATAAGAAACTAGACTCAATAAGCTTTAATTTCATATTTTATTCATCCTATAATTAGATTTCTACAATTTTTGATGATTTTTCAAAGTTAGACTACTGCTGCTGTCCAAAACTGTTTTAGTACAAAATATTAATTACCATGTTATAACACCCTTATTTTATTTTTCTACACCATTTCTCATCACTTTCTCTTATTTTCTCTTCACTAACATATCATGAACATATGACCTTATGTAAGAAAACTCTACTATAACATTATTTCCATGCTTTGTCAATAATAACAAACTTAAAAACATATTGAAATCTTGATATACTTACCTTGTTCTATTGATACTAATCATTAACTTGATTTTCTCTCTCCTCCAGCTTCTATTTCTTGAATCCAACTTGATATTCTAACTCCCCATGGTCTCCTTAACATTTTTCTCTCTTGGTAGCTATGGAAATTCATTTGATTTTTGGGTGAAAATGGTGATTTTTGGTAAAAAGACCAAATTGTAAAGAAAGCAAAACTTTCTTTCTTCCTCTCTTTCTCTCACGTTAGTGCATGGGAAATATGGATGAGAATTTCTCATCTTTCTTTCTTTATATACTAATAAAATAATAATAAAATATCTTATTAAAATATTAATAAAATAATATTTATCTAATTAAATAATTATAAAATATCAAAATATCTCTAGCATCATTATTACTTTCTAGATTTTTCTCTCTTCCAATTGACCATTTTGCCCTTCATTATCTTTTAAAATTCCATCCTTAAGTCATCATTTAATTTGGTAAAATTGCAATTTAGTCCCTCATAATTTCTTCATCTATTCAATTTGGTCCTAATTCATCCATTTTCCTTAGTTTCTAGATTATTCCACTCTTAAAATATTTACACTATTGGTCCTTCAAATTTTTCATATTTACATTTAACCCCTCAAATTTTGAGTATTTACTCTTGTGCAACAAAACTTTTCTCACTTTTACAATTTAGTCCTTTCTTGAATTAATATATCATAATATACTTCTCAATATTGACATATCTCAAAATTTCCTTTTTTTTTCACTTTATTTCCTTATTTTACTATATCAAGGATAATATCATCTTGTAAATATTTTAGTGGTATTACATTTCTCTCCCCTTAAAATAAATTTTCGTCCTCGAAATTTCCTTGTTTTCTTTTGATCATGAATTTCATTATTTCTATAGTTCTATAGTTTCTTTTTGTACATATTCACCCAGTTTATCATTTATATCTATTCTCTATCCTTTTATTTCACAATTTATTTTTAATACACTATTTCACATTTGCCTTTTGAGCTTCTACCAATGAAATGGAAAATAATATCGTATGAATCTTATTATCAAGTGTTCTATCACATATATTGGCTTGGAAAACCAAAGAAAAATAGAGTAGTAGCACTTGTGAATCAATCGGACTTTACGATAATTTTCGTCTATTAGCATATTTATCCAACCTTTCCATATATTGATTATAGTATCCAAACATGAGCAGTTCCATATGCCTCTCGAAAATATCAAGTATATATAAGATACCCATATAAAACCCCAAAATTTAATATAATATACCCAATTATAATGGCTATATTCAAATATTTTTGCAATTTTTTTTCACCAATCTATTGACTAGTATAGATTGCATATAACTGTATTAGTAAAGGGGTATAGATCGTAAAACCTCATAATTTAATTTTTATGTATTTACTCATATAACATTTATCATTCTCAAGTACTATAAAACATTTATCCGTACTTTTATGAGTTACGCTTTATCATAACTAACATTTTTACTCGAGAGATAATCATTTTCTCTCATAACTTGAAAATTGTTTACTTTTTACTTAGTAGAGGCCAGATGAGACTAGATAGAACACTTTGGATATACGGGACTTATACAGAGGTGCATTATTATGCACTATTAAGCAGAACACTTGAAGTGCTATACAGAGAAGTACGAATGTCTTTGAATGTGCTAATAATCGAGAGAGCACTAACTTGCTAGTAATCAGAGAGCATGCTGAGGTCCCTTAATATCCTAGTAGTTCTAATCTTGCCTACTTGGGCAAATTATTTCATGCACGCATATCACTTTTACACCTTTCGCATAATGCTTTTACATGTTTTACAATTTAATCCTTGTATCAATAATCCGTTTATTTATGTCTTCTCTACCTTTAATACATGTAATATTTTTCAAAATTCACTATTCATCCACAATTTACTAATAATACTTATCATGTACTTCATATACCAATTTTATATATTTTGTAATTTAGTCATCAGCACAATATTTCATGTAGCAATATAATTTACTTTTATTAATACACATAACATTCATCATCGATATGTATTTATTCATACCTTTATGAATTCTGATTGATTCTAATCAACTTTTACTCATATACCCGAGTATCGTTTTTAGCATTATAAGAATTATCTTGGGTCGAAAGCATCTCATTTTAATAGTAAAACAAATCTCATCGTCAGTCGGAGATATCATACTATCACATATTATAATGACATGTGTTTTTAGACTTCACATATACTACATTTGGTCTAAGAACCGACTAAATCGTAGCTCGATACCACTAAATGTAACACCCCTAACCCGTATCCGTTGCGAAGCGGGTTTTGAGCATTACTACCATTTGCAGATTACTTAAAAAAAATTTAAATGCTTACCGATTCAATGCATCATGTAAATAAATATATTACCATTCAATCAACAGATTAGTACTTGTATAAGCATCAAACAGTAATATTGTTAGTGTACTTGCACATATCTCATATAAATTCAACATTGATATAACTATTTTCTCGACATATCGCACTTGAGTTCAATAATAGTCTCAACTTACATAATTTTCTTGTATCAACATATCAAAGATAATCATATATGTACATGTCATGAAACATATCATGCTCTTACCGTTTCTTCATAAGCATATATGATTCATTTCATTATATTAATATTTCATACTCCATCATTTCCATATATTTTATGTATATTTATTCCGATAATAGCTTATATCAAACCTAACATAATTTATATTCCACGTACTCATACTTATTTCGTTTATCTATCTTCATAATTATTTCATACAACTATTTTGTACATATATATTTCCATATGACCAGTTCTTGTAAACATTACACACAACCATTTCATATAACCATTCGTCATCCGATACATATTACGGATATCAATTGTTCAACAGATGTCATAGCATCTCCCATCCACGGTCTTATTCATCTTTGACATGATGCCATAGTATCTTTCAACTATGGTCTTACTCATTTTTCTGTCATGTTGCCATGATATCTTTCAACCATGGTCTTGTTCATTTAATATCACGTTGCCATGGTATCTTTCAACCATGGTCTTACACATTTCATATCAGTTGCCATGGTATCTTTCAACCATGGTCTTACACATTTCATATCAAAGTTGCCATGGTATCTTTCAACCATGGTCTTTCACGTTTCATATCAAAGTTGCCATGGTATCTTTCAACCATGGTCTTACACGTTTCATATCGAGAGCACTCTCGCGAACCTCATCCTTACGGTGGGATTACCGGTCAGGCTAAATCTCTGTAATATAAACTCATAGAGTATTGTCGGGATTACCAGTCAAAGCTAAATCCCGCAACGCGACAATTACTCTAATGAGCTTGGATCCGAATTACAGTCCAGCTAAATTCGGACCACGATTCGGATTACCCGTCCGGGCTAAATCCATTTTACACATATTCTTCGGGAGGGCTATATCAGGATAGGATCACCCGTCCGGGCTAGATCCTTTTTACCATCAATTCATTTTCAGAGATCCATCGAATTTTTCCTTTTCATTCAACCGAGATTTATTTTCAATTTATTTCGAGTATTATCAATATTTCATCAAATATCATGAATTGGATATTCAAATCATATTTTCATCACATAACCACATATTTCAAGTATTTAAAATACAATTCAAGTTACACAAACTTACCTCATTGCTTGCTTGTGTTTATAATTTCATTAATCCGATATCTTTTCTTTTTCACGATCGAGTCTCATATTTGAGTCGTTCGGATCTTTATAAATAAATTTGATCATCATTTTAATTCATTTCATATACTAATGCATTTAATTAATGCTTTAGGCAAAATTTACCATTTTGCCCCCTGAACTCTTAATTAATGACGATTTCATCCTTAGGGTCAGGAAAATAAAATTCTTGCAATTTAATCCTTATTTCCAGCTATTATTCTTATATATATTGATAACAGTCCATGAATTCTATAAAATATCAGAATTTTCTATAATTTCAACACTTTTCAATTTATTCTTTCAACACTTTTCAATTTAATCCCTAAAACATGTTTTCCCCCGATCTTGAACTAAATTAATAATTTCATTCAATTTTGTAATTTAAATAATAAAATAATCCATTTCATGCAATTTGATCTTTTTTACATTTTTACAAAATTGCCCATAAAATTTTACTTTTATTCAATTTAGTCCTTGAGCCTAGAATATGCAAATTAGCCATGCTAGATGAATATTCATACATATTTTTCCTCCTCCTCCTCTCCATTCCACATCCTTAATGTAGATAATACACTTGTAAGTAACATTATCCATAATTTTTATTATTTACTTTTATGAATATTCAAGCTGTCTATCTGCATCATGGTCACTAAATTATTTATATCTGGATCTATAGAACTCAAAATTAAGATCCGCTAATTTTCCATGAAACTATACTCATATATATTCTTACTATAAAATTTTTATAATTTTTAGTTTATCCAATAAGTACAGTTTATTCTTTAAAATTACCCTGTTCTGCTGTCTAACAGTTCTGACCCTTCTTCACTAAAAATTAATTATCTCCTTGTACAGAATTCAAATGATGTTCCCGTTTGTTTATATTGAAAATAGACTCATTCAGGATTCTAAAAATATAAATTTAAACCCCTAATTATTTTTATCCAAATTTTTATGATTTTACAAAGTCAGAACAGGGGAACCTGAAATCATTCTGACCTTATCTCACAAAATTCATCATATCTCATGATTTACAATTCCATTGCTTACATAATTTCTTCTATAAGAAACTAGACTCAATAAGCTTTAATTTCATATTTTATTCATCCTATAATTAGATTTCTACAATTTTTGATGATTTTTCAAAGTTAGACTACTGCTGCTGTCCAAAACTGTTTTAGTACAAAATATTAATTACCATGTTATAACACCCTTATTTTATTTTTCTACACCATTTCTCATCACTTTCTCTTATTTTCTCTTCACTAACATATCATGAACATATGACCTTATGTAAGAAAACTCTACTATAACATTATTTCCATGCTTTGTCAATAATAACAAACTTAAAAACATATTGAAATCTTGATATACTTACCTTGTTCTATTGATACTAATCATTAACTTGATTTTCTCTCTCCTCCAGCTTCTATTTCTTGAATCCAACTTGATATTCTAACTCCCCATGGTCTCCTTAACATTTTTCTCTCTTGGTAGCTATGGAAATTCATTTGATTTTTGGGTGAAAATGGTGAATTTTTGGTAAAAAAGACCAAATTGTAAAGAAAGCAAAACTTTCTTTCTTCCTCTCTTTCTCTCACGTTAGTGCATGGGAAATATGGATGAGAATTTCTCATCTTTCTTTCTTTATATACTAATAAAATAATAATAAAATATCTTATTAAAATATTAATAAAATAATATTTATCTAATTAAATAATTATAAAATATCAAAATATCTCTAGCATCATTATTACTTTCTAGATTTCTCTCTCTTCCAATTGACCATTTTGCCCTTCATTATCTTTTAAAATTCCATCCTTAAGTCATCATTTAATTTGGTAAAATTGCAATTTAGTCCCTCATAATTTCTTCATCTATTCAATTTGGTCCTAATTCATCCATTTTCCTTAGTTTCTAGATTATTCCACTCTTAAAATATTTACACTATTGGTCCTTCAAATTTTTCATATTTACATTTAACCCCTCAAATTTTGAGTATTTACTCTTGTGCAACAAAACTTTTCTCACTTTTACAATTTAGTCCTTTCTTGAATTAATATATCATAATATACTTCTCAATATTGACATATCTCAAAATTTCCTTTTTTTCACTTTATTTCCTTATTTTACTATATCAAGGATAATATCTTCTTGTAAATATTTTTTGAAGTATTACATTTTCTCCCCCTTAAAATAAATTTAGTCCTCGAAATTTCCTTGTTTTCTTTTGATCATGAATTTCATTATTTCTATAGTTCTATAGTTTCTTTTTGTACATATTCACCCAGTTTATCATTTATATCTATTCTCTATCCTTTTATTTCACAATTTATTTTTAATACACTATTTCACATTTGCCTTTTGAGCTTTCTACCATGTGAAATGGAAAATAATATCGTATGAATCTTATTATCAAGTGTTCTATCACATATATTGGCTTGGAAAACCAAAGAAAAATAGAGTAGTAGCACTTGTGAATCAATCGGACTTGCGATAATTTACGTCTATTAGCATATTTATCCAACCTTTCCATATATTGATTATAGTATCCAAACATGAACAGTTCCATATGCCTCTACGAAAATATCGGTATATATAAGATACCCATATAAAACCCCAAAAATTTAATATAATATACCCAATTATAATGGCTATATTCAAATATTTTTGCAATTTTTTTTTCACCAATCTATTGACTAGTATAGATTGCATATAACTGTATTAGTAAAGGGGTATAGATCGTAAAACCTCATAATTTAATTTTTATGTATTTACTCATATAACATTTATCATTCTCAAGTACTATAAAACATTTATCCGTACTTTTATGAGTTCTGCTTTATCATAACTAACATTTTTACTCAGAGATAATCATTTTCCTCGTAACGAAAATTGTTTACTTTTTACTTAGTAGAGGCCCAGTAGACTAGATAGAACACTTTGGATATACGGGACTTATACAGAGGTGCATTATTATGCACTATTAAACAGAGAACAACTTGAAGTGCTATACAGAGAGAAGTACGAATGTCTTTGAATGTGCTAATAATCGAGAGCACTAACTTGCTAGTAATCGAGAGAGCATCTTTGAGGTCCCTTAATATCCTAGTAGTTCTAATCTTGCCTACTTGGGCAAATTATTTCATGCACGCATATCACTTTTACACCTTTCGCATAATGCTTTTACATGTTTTACAATTTAATCCTTGTATCAATAATCCGTTTATTTATGTCTTCTCTACCTTTAATACATGTAATATTTTTCAAAATTCACTATTCATCCACAATTTACTAATAATACTTATCATGTACTTCATATACCAATTTTATATATTTTGTAATTTAGTCATCAGCACAATATTTCATGTAGCAATATAATTTACTTTTATTAATACACATAACATTCATCATCGATATGTATTTATTCATACCTTTATGAATTCTGATTGATTCTAATCAACTTTTTACTCATATACCTGAGTATCGTTTTTAGCATTATAAGAATTATCTTGGGTCAGAAAGCATCTCATTTTAATAGTAAAACAAATCTCATCAGAGTCGGGAGATATCATACTATCACATATTATAATGACATGTGTTTTTAGACTTCACATATACTACATTTGGTCTAAGAACCGACTAAATCGTAGCTCTGATACCACTAAATGTAACACCCCTAACCCGTATCCGTTGCCAGAACAGGGTTTCGGAGCATTACTACCATTTGCAGATTACTTAAAAAAAATTTAAATGCTTACCGATTCAATGCATCATGTAAATAAATATATTACCATTCAATCAACAGATTAGTACTTGTATAAGCATCAAACAGTAATATTGTTAGTGTACTTGCACATATCTCATATAAATTCAACATTGATATAACTATTTTCTCGACATATCGTACTTGAGTTCAATAATAGTCTCAACTTACATAATTTTCTTGTATCAACATATCAAAGATAATCATATATGTACATGTCATGAAACATATCATGCTCTTACCGTTTCTTCATAAGCATATATGATTCATTTCATTATATTAATATTTCATACTCCATCATTTCCATATATTTTATGTATATTTATTCCGATAATAGCTTATATCAAACCTAACATAATTTATATTCCACGTACTCATACTTATTTCGTTTATCTATCTTCATAATTATTTCATACAACTATTTTGTACATATATATTTCCATATGACCAGTTCTTGTAAACATTACACACAACCATTTCATATAACCATTCGTCATCGATACATATTACACGGATATCAATTGTTCAACAGATGTCATAGCATCTCCCATCCACGGTCTTATTCATCTTTGACATGATGCCATAGTATCTTTCAACTATGGTCTTACTCATTTTCTGTCATGTTGCCATGATATCTTTCAACCATGGTCTTGTTCATTTAATATCACGTTGCCATGGTATCTTTCAACCATGGTCTTACACATTTCATATCAGGTTGCCATGGTATCTTTCAACCATGGTCTTACACATTTCATATCAGGTTGCCATGGTATCTTTCAACCATGGTCTTTCACGTTTCATATCAGGTTGCCATGGTATCTTTCAACCATGGTCTTACACGTTTCATATCAGAGAGCACACTCCCGCGAACCTCATCCTTACGGTGGGATTACCAGTCCAGGCTAATCCCCTGTAATATAAACTCATAGAGTATTGTCGGGATTACGGTCCAAAGCTAAATCCCCCTGCAACGACAATTACTCTAATGAGCTTGGATCTGAATTACCAGTCCAGGCTAAATTCAGACCCTGATTCGGATTACCCGTCCGGGCTAAATCCATTTTACACATATTCTTCGGGAGGGCTATATCAGGATAGGATCACCCGTCCGGGCTAGATCCTTTTTACCATCAATTCATTTTCAGAGATCCATCGAATTTTTCCTTTTCATTCAACCGAGATTTATTTTCAATTTATTTCGAGTATTATCAATATTTCATCAAATATCATGAATTGGATATTCAAATCATATTTTCATCACATAACCACATATTTCAAGTATTTAAAATACAATTCAAGTTACACAAACTTACCTCATTGCTTGCTTGTGTTTATAATTTCATTAATCCGATATCTTTTCTTTTTCACGATCGAGTCTCATATTTGAGTCGTTCGGATCTTTATAAATAAATTTGATCATCATTTTAATTCATTTCATATACTAATGCATTTAATTAATGCTTTAGGCAAAATTTACCATTTTGCCCCTGAACTCTTAATTAATGACGATTTCATCCTTAGGGTCAGGAAAATAAAATTCTTGCAATTTAATCCTTATTTCCAGCTATTATTCTTATATATATTGATAACAGTCCATGAATTCTATAAAATATCAGAATTTTCTATAATTTCAACACTTTTCAATTTATTCTTTCAACACTTTTCAATTTAATCCCTAAAACATGTTTTCCCCCGATCTTGAACTAAATTAATAATTTCATTCAATTTTGTAATTTAAATAATAAAATAATCCATTTCATGCAATTTGATCTTTTTTACATTTTTACAAAATTGCCCATAAAATTTTACTTTTATTCAATTTAGTCCTTGAGCCTAGAATATGCAAATTAGCCATGCTAGATGAATATTCATACATATTTTCCTCCTCCTCCTCTCCATTCCACATCCTTAATGTAGATAATACACTTGTAAGTAACATTATCCATAATTTTTATTATTTACTTTTATGAATATTCAAGCTGTCTATCTGCATCATGGTCACTAAATTATTTATATCTGGATCTATAGAACTCAAAATTAAGATCCGCTAATTTTCCATGAAACTATACTCATATATATTCTTACTATAAAATTTTTATAATTTTTAGTTTATCCAATAAGTACAGTTTATTCTTTAAAATTACCCTGTTCTGCTGTCTAACAGTTCTGACCCTTCTTCACTAAAAATTAATTATCTCCTTGTACAGAATTCAAATGATGTTCCCGTTTGTTTATATTGAAAATAGACTCATTCAGGATTCTAAAAATATAAATTTAAACCCCTAATTATTTTTATCCAAATTTTTATGATTTTACAAAGTCAGAACAGGGAACCTGAAATCATTCTGACCTTATCTCACAAAATTCATCATATCTCATGATTTACAATTCCATTGCTTACATAATTTCTTCTATAAGAAACTAGACTCAATAAGCTTTAATTTCATATTTTATTCATCCTATAATTAGATTTCTACAATTTTTGATGATTTTTCAAAGTTAGACTACTGCTGCTGTCCAAAACTGTTTTAGTACAAAATATTAATTACCATGTTATAACACCCTTATTTTATTTTTCTACACCATTTCTCATCACTTTCTCTTATTTTCTCTTCACTAACATATCATGAACATATGACCTTATGTAAGAAAACTCTACTATAACATTATTTCCATGCTTTGTCAATAATAACAAACTTAAAAACATATTGAAATCTTGATATACTTACCTTGTTCTATTGATACTAATCATTAACTTGATTTTCTCTCTCCTCCAGCTTCTATTTCTTGAATCCAACTTGATATTCTAACTCCCCATGGTCTCCTTAACATTTTTCTCTCTTGGTAGCTATGGAAATTCATTTGATTTTTGGGTGAAAATGGTGAATTTTTGGTAAAAAAGACCAAATTGTAAAGAAAGCAAAACTTTCTTTCTTCCTCTCTTTCTCTCACGTTAGTGCATGGGAAATATGGATGAGAATTTCTCATCTTTCTTTCTTTATATACTAATAAAATAATAATAAAATATCTTATTAAAATATTAATAAAATAATATTTATCTAATTAAATAATTATAAAATATCAAAATATCTCTAGCATCATTATTACTTTCTAGATTTTTCTCTCTTCCAATTGACCATTTTGCCCTTCATTATCTTTTAAAATTCCATCCTTAAGTCATCATTTAATTTGGTAAAATTGCAATTTAGTCCCTCATAATTTCTTCATCTATTCAATTTGGTCCTAATTCATCCATTTTCCTTAGTTTCTAGATTATTCCACTCTTAAAATATTTACACTATTGGTCCTTCAAATTTTTCATATTTACATTTAACCCCTCAAATTTTGAGTATTTACTCTTGTGCAACAAAACTTTTCTCACTTTTACAATTTAGTCCTTTCTTGAATTAATATATCATAATATACTTCTCAATATTGACATATCTCAAAATTTTTTTCACTTTATTTCCTTATTTTACTATATCAAGGATAATATCTTCATCAGTAAATATTTTAGGGTATTACATTTCTCTCCCCTTAAAATAAATTTTCGTCCTAAAATTTCCTTGTTTTCTTTTGATCATGAATTTCATTATTTCTATAGTTCTATAGTTTCTTTTTGTACATATTCACCCAGTTTATCATTTATATCTATTCTCTATCCTTTTATTTCACAATTTATTTTTAATACACTATTTCACATTTGCCTTTCAGAGCTTCTACCAACAGAAATGGAAAATAATATCGTATGAATCTTATTATCAAGTGTTCTATCACATATATTGGCTTGGAAAACCAAAGAAAAATAGAGTAGTAGCACTTGTGAATCAATCAGACTTGCGATAATTTCTGTCTATTAGCATATTTATCCAACCTTTCCATATATTGATTATAGTATCCAAACATGAACAGTTCCATATGCCTCTGAAAATATCAGTATATATAAGATACCCATATAAAACCCCAAAAATTTAATATAATATACCCAATTATAATGGCTATATTCAAATATTTTTGCAATTTTTTTTTCACCAATCTATTGACTAGTATAGATTGCATATAACTGTATTAGTAAAGGGGTATAGATCGTAAAACCTCATAATTTAATTTTTATGTATTTACTCATATAACATTTATCATTCTCAAGTACTATAAAACATTTATCCGTACTTTTACGAGTTCTGCTTTATCATAACTAACATTTTTACTCAGAGATAATCATTTTCCTCGTAACGAAAATTGTTTACTTTTTACTTAGTAGAGGCCCAGTAGACTAGATAGAACACTTTGGATATACGGGACTTATACAGAGGTGCATTATTATGCACTATTAAACAGAGAACACTGAAGTGCTATACAGAGAGTGCGAATGTCTTTGAATGTGCTAATAATCGAGAGCACTAACTTGCTAGTAATCGAGAGCATCTTTGAGGTCCCTTAATATCCTAGTAGTTCTAATCTTGCCTACTTGGGCAAATTATTTCATGCACGCATATCACTTTTACACCTTTCGTATAATGCTTTTACATGTTTTACAATTTAATCCTTGTATCAATAATCCGTTTATTTATGTCTTCTCTACCTTTAATACATGTAATATTTTTCAAAATTCACTATTCATCCACAATTTACTAATAATACTTATCATGTACTTCATATACCAATTTTATATATTTTGTAATTTAGTCATCAACACAATATTTCATGTAGCAATATAATTTACTTTTATTAATACACATAACATTCATCATCGATATGTATTTATTCATACCTTTATGAATTCTGATTGATTCTAATCAACTTTTTACTCATATACACGAGTATCGTTTTTAGCATTATAAGAATTATCTTGGGTCGAAAGCATCTCATTTTAATAGTAAAACAAATCTCATCATCAGTCGGGAGATATCATACTATCACATATTATAATGACATGTGTTTTTAGACTTCACATATACTACATTTGGTCTAAGAACCGACTAAATCGTAGCTCTGATACCACTAAATGTAACACCCCTAACCCGTATCCGTTGCCAGAACAGGGTTTCTGAGCATTACTACCATTTGCAGATTACTTAAAAAAAATTTAAATGCTTACCGATTCAATGCATCATGTAAATAAATATATTACCATTCAATCAATGATTAGTACTTGTATAAGCATCAAACAAGTAATATTGTTAGTGTACTTGCACATATCTCATATAAATTCAACATTGATATAACTATTTTCTCGACATATCGTACTTGAGTTCAATAATAGTCTCAACTTACATAATTTTCTTGTATCAACATATCAAAGATAATCATATATGTACATGTCATGAAACATATCATGCTCTTACCGTTTCTTCATAAGCATATATGATTCATTTCATTATATTAATATTTCATACTCCATCATTTCCATATATTTTATGTATATTTATTCCGATAATAGCTTATATCAAACCTAACATAATTTATATTCCACGTACTCATACTTATTTCGTTTATCTATCTTCATAATTATTTCATACAACTATTTTGTACATATATATTTCCATATGACCAGTTCTTGTAAACATTACACACAACCATTTCATATAACCATTCGTCATCCGATACATATTACCGGATATCAATTGTTCAACAGATGTCATAGCATCTCCCATCCACGGTCTTATTCATCTTTGACATGATGCCATAGTATCTTTCAACTATGGTCTTACTCATTTTCTCGTCATGTTGCCATGATATCTTTCAACCATGGTCTTGTTCATTTAATATCACGTTGCCATGGTATCTTTCAACCATGGTCTTACACATTTCATATCAGGTTGCCATGGTATCTTTCAACCATGGTCTTACACATTTCATATCAAAGTTGCCATGGTATCTTTCAACCATGGTCTTTCACGTTTCATATCAAGTTGCCATGGTATCTTTCAACCATGGTCTTACACGTTTCATATCGAGAGAGCACACTCGCGAACCTCATCCTTACAAGTGGGATTACCAGTCCAGCTAAATCTCAGTAATATAAACTCATAGAGTATTGTCGGGATTACACCAAAGCTAAATCCCCCGCAACGACAATTACTCTAATGAGCTTGGATCCAATTACTACCCAAAGCTAAATTGGACACGATTCGGATTACCCGTCCGGGCTAAATCCATTTTACACATATTCTTCGGGAGGGCTATATCAGGATAGGATCACCCGTCCGGGCTAGATCCTTTTTACCATCAATTCATTTTCAGAGATCCATCGAATTTTTCCTTTTCATTCAACCGAGATTTATTTTCAATTTATTTCGAGTATTATCAATATTTCATCAAATATCATGAATTGGATATTCAAATCATATTTTCATCACATAACCACATATTTCAAGTATTTAAAATACAATTCAAGTTACACAAACTTACCTCATTGCTTGCTTGTGTTTATAATTTCATTAATCCGATATCTTTTCTTTTCACGATCGAGTCTCATATTTGAGTCGTTCGGATCTTTATAAATAAATTTGATCATCATTTTAATTCATTTCATATACTAATGCATTTAATTAATGCTTTAGGCAAAATTTACCATTTTGCCCCTGAACTCTTAATTAATGACGATTTCATCCTTAGGGTCAGGAAAATAAAATTCTTGCAATTTAATCCTTATTTCCAGCTATTATTCTTATATATATTGATAACAGTCCATGAATTCTATAAAATATCAGAATTTTCTATAATTTCAACACTTTTCAATTTATTCTTTCAACACTTTTCAATTTAATCCCTAAAACATGTTTTCCCCCGATCTTGAACTAAATTAATAATTTCATTCAATTTTGTAATTTAAATAATAAAATAATCCATTTCATGCAATTTGATCTTTTTTACATTTTTACAAAATTGCCCATAAAATTTTACTTTTATTCAATTTAGTCCTTGAGCCTAGAATATGCAAATTAGCCATGCTAGATGAATATTCATACATATTTTTCCTCCTCCTCCTCTCCATTCCACATCCTTAATGTAGATAATACACTTGTAAGTAACATTATCCATAATTTTTATTATTTACTTTTATGAATATTCAAGCTGTCTATCTGCATCATGGTCACTAAATTATTTATATCTGGATCTATAGAACTCAAAATTAAGATCCGCTAATTTTCCATGAAACTATACTCATATATATTCTTACTATAAAATTTTTATAATTTTTAGTTTATCCAATAAGTACAGTTTATTCTTTAAAATTACCCCTGTTCTGCTGTCTAACAGTTCTGACCCTTCTTCACTAAAAATTAATTATCTCCTTGTACAGAATTCAAATGATGTTCCCGTTTGTTTATATTGAAAATAGACTCATTCAGGATTCTAAAAATATAAATTTAAACCCCTAATTATTTTTATCCAAATTTTTATGATTTTACAAAGTCAGAACAGGGGAACCCGAAATCATTCTGACCTTATCTCACAAAATTCATCATATCTCATGATTTACAATTCCATTGCTTACATAATTTCTTCTATAAGAAACTAGACTCAATAAGCTTTAATTTCATATTTTATTCATCCTATAATTAGATTTCTACAATTTTTGATGATTTTTCAAAGTTAGACTACTGCTGCTGTCCAAAACTGTTTTAGTACAAAATATTAATTACCATGTTATAACACCCTTATTTTATTTTTCTACACCATTTCTCATCACTTTCTCTTATTTTCTCTTCACTAACATATCATGAACATATGACCTTATGTAAGAAAACTCTACTATAACATTATTTCCATGCTTTGTCAATAATAACAAACTTAAAAACATATTGAAATCTTGATATACTTACCTTGTTCTATTGATACTAATCATTAACTTGATTTTCTCTCTCCTCCAGCTTCTATTTCTTGAATCCAACTTGATATTCTAACTCCCCATGGTCTCCTTAACATTTTTCTCTCTTGGTAGCTATGGAAATTCATTTGATTTTTGGGTGAAAATGGTGAATTTTTGGTAAAAGACCAAATTGTAAAGAAAGCAAAACTTTTTTTTCTTCCTCTCTCTCTCTCACGTTAGTGCATGGGAAATATGGATGAGAATTTCTCATCTTTCTTTCTTTATATACTAATAAAATAATAATAAAATATCTTATTAAAATATTAATAAAATAATATTTATCTAATTAAATAATTATAAAATATCAAAATATCTCTAGCATCATTATTACTTTCTAGATTTCTCTCTCTTCCAATTGACCATTTTGCCCTTCATTATCTTTTAAAATTCCATCCTTAAGTCATCATTTAATTTGGTAAAATTGCAATTTAGTCCTCATAATTTCTTCATCTATTCAATTTGGTCCTAATTCATCCATTTTCCTTAGTTTCTAGATTATTCCACTCTTAAAATATTTACACTATTGGTCCTTCAAATTTTTCATATTTACATTTAACCCCTCAAATTTTGAGTATTTACTCTTGTGCAACAAAACTTTTCTCACTTTTACAATTTAGTCCTTTCTTGAATTAATATATCATAATATACTTCTCAATATTGACATATCTCAAAATTTCCTTTTTTTTTCACTTTATTTCCTTATTTTACTATATCAAGGATAATATCTTACTGTAAATATTTTCAGGGTATTACACCTGTGATTATTTCATACACTTATGACATTTATATAATTCATATAAACACATACCACACTTAATTCAAGCATAAAAATAAGCACAATTTAGTTACACGAACTTACCTCGTTACTTGTTCGTATATAGAAATCTACTAATCTGGTACTTTTTTTTTCCTCGATCTAACTTTGTATTTGAGTTTTCCGGATCTAAATAAATGAATTTAACATCGTTTAATCTATTTTATACTCAATTGAACTCAATTCACTTCCTAGACAAAATTATTATTTTGCCCCTATACTTTTCATAAATGACGTTTTCGTCCCTAAGCTCAGAAAATAAAATTCATGCAATTTAATCTTTATTTCAAGTCCAAATTTTATATGTTACAATAACAAACCATGAATTTCACAAAAAACAGAATTTTTTCATGGGTTTTACCACTTTTCAATTTAGTTCCTAAATCATAATTTCATCAAAATTCTCTTTGTAAAAGTTATTTATCTACTAACAATCTTTCATTTTCTACCATAAATTTCAAATTTTCAGCATGTTCATCCATGACAAAATTTCTATGCTTTGATTTCTTTATAAATTAATCCCCAAAATAGATAGATTAAGATATACCGATCTTAAAAATATAAAAATTATTAAAAACGAGATAAGAATGCTTACCCAATTGAATCAATTAAGCTTGCTTGAGCACTTTTCTCTTTCCTAAGGTTTCCATGTCTTAATTTGGGGAAGATGATATAAAATGATGATATTTTTTTATTATCATCTTTTAATTATTTTAGTTTCTAATTTAGTACTTATCCTTTTCTAATTTTTCCATGGATGAATAATAAAAAATATCTACTAATTTTTTTAATGGTCTAATTATCATATAAGACCTCAAGTTTTGAATTCCATAACTATTTGATACTTATAGCTACTAGAACTTAACTTTTGTATTTTATGCAATTTAATCCTTTCCATAATTAAACAAATATTCAGTAAAATTTTCTTATCAGAATTTTCATATAACATTCCTATCATAATACAAATCATGCAATAATTTTAAAATAAATTTTTTTCTAGCTCGGATTTATGGTTCCGAAACCACTATTCCGTTTTCACTAAAAATGGACTGTTACATACAACTATTCTTAGTTTCTCCCAATCCATAAATAAAAGAATAATGAATTTCAACGCATTCAAACTCATATCCTTCTACATCTATAACAATATCATACCAATAAGCAAATATAATTCACCTTTTAGTATACTACTATTATGATATTAAATACATCAACGGAAAGGGTCCAGATAAAAGTTTGAAAGTAGGAAAAACACGAGGGAAAATCGAAACAGAAAACAGAATATCTTTGGCCTCCACTTCAACAAAACGTAAAAGGCATCTTGAAAACTGTGCTGGTTTTTTACTTTAAGTAATAATAAAACAATAATAATCGCATGTATCCATGTCATGTATCCATTATCCAACATGTAAAGGGAGAAAAAAGGGAAAGCCAATTGAACTGCATGCATGCCAAGCCATTGCCATTTAATGGGCAAGGACTCTGCAACAGTCTGCAACTCTCTGCGGACTTTGTTAGCCGCGGGTAGCACTCTCTCCATTCCATTTCATAGCCCTGAAAAAGGTTTACTTTCTTTCCCTCTTTTTACTTTTTCTTTTTCAGCGACTTACTGCTTACCCTTTACTGTAATCTTTAATGGCATAAAGTTGCCCATGTTGCCTGTAGTGGTAATCTTTTATTATATAAACATCCTCTATTTCAAAGAATTTTATATGATATATATATTAGATGGGAAGTTGAAATAAATTTCTGCTCTTTTTCTTCTCTACTGTCACTGACGGAAATTTTGTCGAGAGATCAGCTCATCAGCTTTCTTATTTTTACAATGCCTATATGATAGTAGCTGTCTTTGTCTTTTTAGTGGAGGGTTATGAAACATCATTCTATTAACAAATTTTAAAAGTGTGTTCCAAGAATATCATTTAATAAAATACGATGTCAATGTATACAGTTTTTTTAAAAGAAATGCAAATAAAATGAAGATATATTTTATGTAAGTATGTTTCAAAGTTTATAATTATTTTCTAGTAAAAGTTAATCATTTCTCCACCGGTTTGATTGTATATATTAATTAGAAAATATTTAATGTTATAAACAAATTTAAATCTTTTAGTAATTTTTAATAAATTCTATAACTAAATATTTATATGATAATTATAATATATAAAATCATTTATTATATGGGATATCCTAAACTAATCATATATTAGAAATACATAAAACAATATTTAAAATATCGTTTAGTTTTTGCATTTGCATATAATTATTAAGGTTTTTATTATTAATATTTTGTTAATAATCCTTCAGAATGTTTCTATTAATATAAATTATCATATTTGTAATTTTAGGGGTTTTTTTTTATATTTATTTCTGATTAAAATAATTATAACAAATAATGTTTTAAATTATAAATTAACTACTCAAAGTATGTAGATGTTTGTTTTCAGTGGCAGTAATATTTAAGCATATGTAATGTAGTGTTGTTTAGTGTTAAATCTATTGTGAGTTGTGACTATGTAAATATATGTATATGTTGATTGTCCAAGGAGCAAAGGTTGTTTTTAAAGCTTCACCATCCAATCAATACTAGAGAGATGGTAGGTGTTGTTTTGTCTAGTTGGTTTTGTGTCTGCATCATATCTGCACACATACGACAGGTTGTCATAAATAATACAGTACATCATGTTCATAATCAACCAAGTTTTGCGAGCTCTAACTCCTTTTCCTGTTTCTTTTTTGTTTTTTTCCCCAGGTTCTAGCAAAATCCTCCCCTTTGTTAAATTATTTTCCAAAACTGGTGTTTTGATTAATATCAAGTTGTAATTGGAAGGTGTACCATCTCCAGATTGAACATTTCATAGCATATGAAAGGGTGGGCAGTAGCAGTGAAGAAATCATGCCTCCATAATGGCATAGGGACCCATTATTTTTGTTTTTGCTACTGCCTCTGAATCTGATGAGGTAAATTGGAAATCAAGAGCCACCAATCAAAAACTACGCACCCTGCCATGCCATGCCACTCCATATAAACATCAGCATCAGAGAAGATAAGCTCAACATGGGAGGACGACAAACTACCGCCTGGGTTACCTAAGCTACGACACCCAAACATTGACTGATTGTAACCCAATATCGCATTGCTTCTTTCTGCAAGAAACCGACGTCTCCATAACTCATCTCTATCTAATTTGCAATCTACGGTTGGATCTTGTGACCAGTGTCTGTACATGAATTGAGTTCCAAGAGAAATATATATATATATATATATATATTCCGTCCCATTAATTTTTTTATACTGTTACTATCTCAACCGACCTTTATATAAATTTTTCATTAATTTTTAAAATATTTTTTAATTACCATAATCAGAATAAAGTAATAATCCTTATCTGAATTTTTAAACATTATTAAAATATATTAATTTATTTAACAATTTAAATATTATAATAATAAGAAATTTTCAAATCATAATTAAAACATTTTTATCATATTTAATGGACAATATAACTTTATTTCTAGCTAGTAAATATTGAGTACAATGGTAAGTAACGTTGTACTTTTAGAGGGAGATGCAAATTTGAACCTTTAAGACCACATTATTAAGAGGGATAATCACAAACCCTAAATATTAACCATAAAATAAACATGAAGAATACCAAAAAAAAATATAATTTCACTTTATATAATTAATATAAAGCAACATTATTCAAAATAATAACTAAATCACATAATTAATATATATAAATTATTTTGATCATTCAAATATAGTGCAAATAAAAAAATATATTCACTATTAAATCATTTGTACAAACTATAAAAAGAATATTTCAATTTTTTTTCTTAATAATCAATAAATTTACTATAATAGCTCACATATAATATATAACATAATTATAATTAACAGTCTTGGCGCCTGGGTGGTTGGGTTTAATTTGGGGAACTTTAATATTGCCTTTGCTGAGGTTGGGGGTATTTTCTATGGCTGTTCTGTAGTGTGGAGTATTGGTATTAAGGCTGTGATGATTGAGTCGGACTCGGAGACAACGGTGCGAATGATTCCCCAGGGAGTTGGTGACTGTCATCCGTTTTTCTGTATTATCGAAAGTATACGAGAGTTGCTCAACAGGGATGGGTCATGGCGGTTGAAATATGCACCAAGGGAGGAAAATTTCGTTGCAGACTGGCTTGGTAAGGAAAGTTTGTCGTTAGATAGGGGTTTGATTGTGTATAATGAGCCTCCGCCGGCCGTTGTTAACCTGTTAATTGCTGACATGGCCGGTGTTGCCTGTTGCCTTTCCTAGGTTTGTTCCTAGATGTTTTGCTTCGGGTATGTCCCTCTTGTTTATCACCAAAAAAGTTGTATTATTTATAAAGTTTTATATATGAAATATAAAATTCTTTATTATCTATACTATTATTTAGATCATTAATTGAATTGTTATTACGAGTTAATGGACACCAACTCGATTAAAGAAATTATGAAAATTTTCTTCTATAATTAAAATAAGTTATATTATTTGATGATACTTTAGTTTTTTAAAATAAAAATAAAAATTTTGAGCATGAGATTTGAACACATGTTATTTACATTATTAATACACTAATTTTACCATTAAATCAAAAAATTATTTTAATATAATATTTATAGTATTATGCATACTTTATTATTTTAATATAATATTTATAGGATTATGCGTACTTTTAGTTGGTTAAAGAGTAAAAATCAAATAATAATGAATTTTTTAATCATATACTTTTTGTAAAATAATTTATGTTAAAAATTAATAATATATATATTCATTTATTTCTTACCTTTTCTTTCACGTTGGATAAACGAAATTAGATTGTTCTAAGTAAAAAGTAAGAGATGCAGAACTTCCTTTACTTTAATAAAAAAAATTTATTTAAATAAGGGAATGAATTTAATAATCATACAATAGGGTAAATAGAATACTTTAATCCATATTATTTTTATTGTCATTTATATAAAAAAATAAATTTAGTTTATTTTTTGGTATAATCAAAGTATCATTCATATTCATATTACGGTTCATAAAAATTAATCATTTTAAAGATTGGTAACTGTCACTCTTAACAAACTATCACCAAGAATTTTTTAAAAGATACATAAATAGAATAGACATTCAATACAAAAATAAATAAATAATTTAGTTAGAAAGAATAAACTCTTAATAATGGTTGCAAACTTTATTTATGTATCTTCCTAACAAAATTTAATGGTGCTACTATAAAAGTACCAGAGTGTGTGATAGAATATAAATTAAGTCTAAAAAATATTTAAAAACCAATTAAATACAAATAGATAAGTTGAAGGTGAAAAATACAATACCCATTTCTTTTAAGATGCATTGAATTTCTTAGTTGAGGCCATCAAAGTTTGCAACCATGCGTCTCCAAGAAAATGCATGCAAAAGTGCAAGGCAGTATAAACTAAGGAAACCAAACCAAAAAAAAAAAAGGTTAATATAACCTGCAGAAATAAAAAGAAAAAAAATTGAAAACGGTGGACTTTATTATACTTTTCTTGGGGCAACATTATTATAGTTCTTTGTTTGTTTTAAATTGTGATTCTTTTTACCATTTTTTATATCGGTAATGTAGAAAAAATTCACTTTCATTTATTGAAAAAAGTGTCTAAAATGATGGGGGTTAGCAACAATGGTGGAGAAGAAGAAGAAATAAGGTTGTAGGAGGAAGCTTCTTTAGGATAATCGTTTCCCCACCATGGTGCAGATGGTTTGTGGAAACATTATCCCCGCGACACAATGTCTACTCACCACGAACCAAGAGCTAAAATAGAGTGAAAGAAGAGAAATTTCTTAAAGGGAATTTAATGTAAATTGTCTGAGATAATAGCTGTAATGAATGTTAAAAGTAAGTAATTTATAAGGTGTTGATTGAGTTCAGTTAATATTGGCATTGTTGTTATAGTGCAAGAGAATGTGAATTTCGGTGTACTCAAATGTATTATTCTCTTATTTTCAAGTTTCCCTGCCACTTGCTCTACATGACAAGATCAAAAGAGTTATTTCATTGGTCAAAACTAGTATTTTTTTCATAATCAGATTGATTGGTCAGACCAGTTGACCGGGAACAAGTGGAGGTACTGGTTCAGAGATAGGGATTGAACCAATTGAACCAAGCTAAAAAAATGGTTGAACCAATTTTCTCTATTTTTTAAATATTCTTTATTTTTATGATTTTTTTAATGATTCATTTGATTGAACTGGAAACTGGTGGTCTGACTGGTTCAATCATTGGCCTAGTTTTGAAGAAAGAAAATATATAAAAGAGAAAATGTTTTTTTTTCTTTTTCATCATATGTCAATTTTTAATTAGTTGTTTGTTTTTTAAAAGGACTTAGCAATTTAACTAACGGAGGTATCGGCTTGAGGAAAAAATAGTTTAGGTACCAAAATAGGACAAAGGCATCAATTAAGTACCACGTTGTGGGTTAAGCTTCTTTTTTTTTAAATAGACTTAATGGTTTGTTTAACCGCAGTACCGACATGAGAAAAAAAATGTAGTTTAAGCATCTATTGTGACCAAAAAAAAATTAAATACTAATATGAGAAAAAAATAAAATTTAAATACTAATTTGGGGGTTAAGGAAAAAAATGCAAAGGAAACATTGCTTATGAACATTAGATATATGAAGATGTAGAAAAAGATGAGATGACCATTTCTGGTCCTTCAGGATTCATACAAAGTAAATTGGTTTGTATATAGCTTTTTGGTCCCTATTGGGTAGGGCCAAAGTTAAAAACTATTAGCTTACAGCCCCGAAATAATAAGGAAGGGGTTTTGAGTCTTCTGCTTTAAAATGCTCTTTCTACCCTTCAGAAAGTTCATTGGTAAAAGTAAAAGGCTACGATCACAAATATAAAACAAGAAGTGCATTCAGTAGGTTTGTTTCAATTCATGTAAAATGGTGCAATATAAAAGTAGTTAATTCATGGTTCAATATTCCAAATGATCTTCTTCCTTTTGGTATTTTGGAAGATTTTTTGTTTTGTAATTACTGTCCTTAGTTGAAATAAGAAATAAATTCAGTAATTGTCCCACCATTACATTGTGCACTTACTACCAATGAAGATACGTATATGTTCTTCTTCTTCTTCTTTTTCTGCAAAGCAAAAATAATTATATTAATAATATCAAAACTATAAAAGGCTTGTTGATCAATCAAATTCAGAACCTGAGAACCGTCGAGAGCCACATACTTAACTTTCCAGGGAGAGGAAATAATTAATATATGCAAAATTTACTGATCTCTCAAATTTGGTGACACTGACAGCAGCATATAGCATTTGGTTTCTCTCTCTGGATGGTCCAAATCATCGCCATGACATTGCATGTGCATCATGTGATGTGATCTTATGTTTCATTACAAGATATTGAATTATATAGCTTATCTGTCATCAAATGAAGAAGCCCCTTGACCCCATGACGGATCAACAATTATTATCATATATATCATGTTCATTTTCTACTGTCACTATATATAGTTCAGCTAGGGTTTTAAGGTTGAATCATTCGATGTTGTTTGGATCATCATTGTTGAATTTGGCATTGCATGTCACAATCGGTCTAGAATATACATATATTGGATGGTGTTGAATCTATTGTTAGCTAGGCTGCAGCTTGTTTGATCTTTATTAATCAACATCTGATGTCTTGTTGACAAGGATGTTAAGTTAGAGATCGTGGATAATTCATCTAGTAGGTTGAGGGTCGTACGATTATGGAAGTTCTACAGTGATGGAAGCTCTTGAGCATGATTTGATTTGACTCTAGTACAGATGAGTGAATGATGAGCCACAATAATCTTGTCGTGGCAAGATATGTTGCTTAGCCAGTATGATCGGTCTTAATCTCTTTTAGTTAGCTAGGGACATAAACCTGAAGAGGTCAGCCTAACGAGTGGTATCTATTTTTCTTTTTGAGAATGCATGTTTAATTACTATATCAATATTGATGTTTGAGATTTTAAAAATGAATATCTGAAATTGATGGTTGCATGCTCTCCCAGTAAAGAATATTCCAACTATCAATGGTTTATCAACGACCGTGATGAATATTCAAATCTAAAGAAATTGCTTGAGAAATCGAAAGCGTGCAAATTAGTAAATCACTTTATCCTAACACAAAGTGGTACTGACAAGTATGCTAATTAATTAAAATGAGTATATTCTAAAATTCTGAGGGGTTGAATACAAATTTCAATTCCAATGATACACAATTGAAAGAAACAGGTTAGATCTGAAAGTAGTACCTGTTCCTAATCAAGGGCGTAGCTATGGGGGATGGCAACAGCCCCGGTCCCCCTTAAATATAAAATTTTTCATTTAGGCTCCATTAAAATTTTTAAAATTTTATATTAATAAAGGTAAAACTGCACTTTAACCCCTTTAAAAATGATAAAAATTTAATTTAATCTTTTAAAAATTATAAAGATATAAATTATTAAAATGATTAAATTACAATTTTTATTATCATAAAACTTATAATTTAATTTCGACCCCTTTAAAATTTTTTTTTTGACTTCGCCATGTTACTAATACTATTTCATTTTCAGTGATCCATACACGTATCTTCCTACTATTCCAGTTATGGATTTGGACCATCTCTTTCATCCATGCCTTTTATAGGCGTAATTCATAGCACATCTCACCAACTATATTATTAAAGGTAAATTATACTGCAGATTACTCTTCAATAATGATGTTTCTATTTTGATCATTTTAAATTTTTTTGTCAATTTAATCACTCTAATTAAAATAATTGCTCGAATTGGTCATTTTCATTAAAAATTCCATTACTTCACTAATGAATTGCTGATGTGGTATTCTTTTTTACTTTTGACTAAAGTTAGAGATTGCTTAAATTAGTCAAAAACACTTTTTTGTTTTTGGTTTATTTGCAACATAAAACTAAAGCTTGTAAGTTTTTTTTTTTTCTTCTACAGGAAAATAAGGATAGTTTTAACTCTTTTAAAATAACTCAACCCCACTCTCACCCTCAACTTGATATCCTCGTCATTGTTTCTCTTGTCTTGGTCCTAGTCTTATTGTTTGTCATGGGGTTCTTGTTCAGATGCCTTAAGAAACTCTGATGAAGTAATCCCACGTCAATTGCTCAACCTAAAGAAACCAAGAGCAAGGGAAAATATATTGTTGTTTGTGGTGAAGGGTTTGTTAGGAAATTCAGTTGGGATGAGATTAAGGATGTTACTAACGATTTCTCACTTGTGATTGGTCGAGGAGGCTTTAGCATTGTCTACTTGGCTAACTTGTCTGTTAACTCAAGACAAGGCGCAGTTAAAGTCCACATCAGCGGTGATCGACTTATCCAAGTGTTCAAACAAGAACTAGATATTTTGCTCCGACTCCAACATGACAACATTGTTAAGCTTCTTGGTTACTGCGATGATTTAGGTACGTTGCGTGAGTCTTTTGCTTCTCTCTTCAAAAAGATAAAAGACAAAGTCCTTTTTTCTAGAATAATTGAAAACTTTTTAATATGTTTAAGAGGAAGGGACCTTGGTGTTTGAGGAAACTTACAAGAAGAGTTACACGAAAGGAATAAGGAAGTACTTCCATGGAAGACTATGACCGGATGCATAGCTATAGGTAGTAGGCTCCAAAGCTTTTGCAAACTTCATGTAAGGTGGTGTATAATTGTTGTTTTTTTAGGGATAATAATTTTGTAAATTTGTTTTTCATGAGTAAACTTATGTGTGGCATTGTGTTTGATGAAAGGAAATTAACTAGTTACTTGGTGTACACATCTGTTTGATGGAGTATGGATAAAGGAGATGTCGTCAAATTTAGTTGGCTTAGATTTGTGATTCGCCCTTTTTTTCTTAATTTATATGAATGATTATAATTATATTTTTCATTTAATAATTTTAAATAGTTATTTTAATAAATTGAAAATAGTTATGAAAATGCTTAAAAAAAATTTAATTATTACCAAAAATTTTTGCTGACGGATTTCAGTCCTATACCAACGACAAAATAGAAAGAAAGTCAAATATGTCTTTATTGACGGAAATTGTTCAGCAATCCGTCACTATATCATGTAGTAATGTGCTGATAGAGATTACCGTCGATAAAGGAATGGTAGCGTCCTAAAACGTTTTACTGACGGTCAAGCCGTCATTATAGGATTAGAGATATATGCCTATAGGTTTATACTGACCCGCCCCTAATAAATCTTTAAGATATATATCGACGGATTTTGAAGCTTACACCAACGGATTTATTCTATTGGTATGTTATAGTGTCATTACTATCCAAACAACTGTAGCTAAATCAAAAGAGCAAATGAGTTTAATATATGTTTATATATATCAGTACAACAAGAGATCACCTTAAGCAACATTTAAAAATTTGATGATTAAAGAACCAAATAGGCATTTACCATAAAAATTGTTACATTACATTAAACATTATGTACAATTCTCTGGCAACAAACTTATATGTAGTTTTTTGGCATAATTTTTTTTTTTTTTTTTTGCTCTTGTTCTATAATTAAATTATCATTTTGATACATGTATTATTTTTCTGCACGCTCATGTACTTTTAATTTATCTCTATTACTCACCTATATATTTTTTGTTTAAAAAAGTTTAATTATCCAATAATACATTGCCATGTGTCAATTAAAAGTAAAATTTTTAAAAAATATCAGAAATTTTTTTAAAAAATTCATTAAAATCTAAAAAATAATTAAAACATGAAAACTCCAAAAAAAAACTTAAAACTTGGAAAATTATTAAATAAAAATTTTAAAATCATAGTCTTTTTTTTTTAAATCATAAACAATATTTTTAAATTTATAAGCATGTGAATCTTTATAAGATTTAAAAATTTTCATAAAACTTTTTTGAAAAACGTGATTGTTTGGAATTCTAAGTATTTTTTTTTAGAATATCTTAAAATTTTATGATTTATTTTTTTTGAAAATTTAGGGCTTTTATTGCATTTTTTTATGATTTTTTTATATTTTAAGGAATTTTAAGTTTTTTTAGTAAAAAAAAATCATAAAATACTTTAAAAGTTGGCTCAGTGGGATAGATGTAGTTAAATAATACCCTTTAGAAACGTATAAGAAATTTTATCCTCTTAAATTCGAAGAAAAATGATTAATTAAAAGTTATATTTATGTCTAAAATTATAATCTATGAAATTATAATGTTAAAAGAAGAAAAAAGATTATAACTCATGTCAAATAACTCTCAAAAAAGCTTAAAAATATATATTCTTTAGCATTCTTTTATTTAGGGGTTTCTACTCCTTTCTAAAGAATTTTATGATTTTTTTTTTCTAAAATCTCGTAATTGCTTAAAAATATAACAACTTTCATTAAGAGAAAAAAAAAGTCCATAAAATTTTTAAAAATAACATAAAATTTTAAGATTTTCTAAAACAAATCTAGATTTTCAAACAAATGATTTTTTTAAAAATTTTTTGTATATTTTTATTTTTATTTTCTTTTTGCATACTTATAATTTTAAAAATATTTTTTTTATAATTTTCAAAAAAAAGGTTATGATTTTTTAAAATAAATTTCTAAGTTTTATGATTTTTGGGTATTTTTTAATATTTTTTAGATTTTTAATGATTTTGTTAAATATTTTTAAATATTTTTAATGTCTAACAATTTGAATAACAATTTGAGAATATTTTTCATTTTTATTTTTCATTTTAGAAAATATTTTTTATTTTTTTAAAATTGAAAAATAAGTTTAGAAAATATAAATAAAAATTTGTTTTTAAACATGAAAACATGTTCGGTAATTATTTTTCTTTTAATAAAATAAAATAAAAACTATTACATTTATATAGATTCGAACCAATGGAGTAGATTTAATATTAGAAAAACTGTTGAAAAATAAATATTTTTATGTTTATACGAGTTTAGACTGACCAATTCACCTCTTTTTTTTTTTTATAGTAATTTATCTTAAAGTTAAAAACTCTTATTTTTATCATTTTCACTTTTACACAACATTTTTACTAAAAACAATAAAAATAGTTTTTTTTATTGTTTTTATTTTTTCATTTTCACGTTTTGTTCTATGTTTTCTATTTTTTTTTTTAAAAAAAATTGTTTCATGAGCCTAAATTTCTGTTAATAAATTATAATATTAACGGGCTCTGTTAATGGTCCCCAGTTACGTTTATGGGCTTTTTTCTTGTTCATTCTTATATGGGCAGGAGAAGCCATAAAATGGTGACCCACAAATTAAATGGATTAGAAATGAACAATCCATACTAGCCAGTGGGCTATAAATGTACACTATATTTATACTCTCTAGTAAATGGTAAATTGAAAATTATGTTTTTCTATTTTTAGAAATAACTCTTAGGAGAAAATTAAAAAATTAATTTAATTTTTAAAGAAAACTACACCCAATTGAACCATAATTCATTAAAAAAATTTAATTGTTCTCTTCTATTAATAAAAACCACTACTGATTAATTTTATTATCAATGATCACTGATTTGACAGACAGAAATCATAAGAAATTAATATGAGTCATGCTACGTAGATTAGTATGTTGACATGACATGGCATGTCACATAAAAAAAATTAAAAATATATTAAAAATTAAAAGAATACATATCTAGAATGAACCTTAATTAATGAACATCTAAATTCATTTAATTTCCCATTTATCCAGATTTGTTATGGACCAACATAAATCTATAAAACATTATAATAGTTATAAATAATTATTAAAAAAATTTAAAAATAATATATATATATATATATAATGACAAGTGATGAATATGACTTCAACAACTGCAAAATAAAACGATAAATTATTATATATATATATATATGTATGTATCTAGTGACATTTTTTTTTCTTCATATTTTAACTACAATTGGGAATACTTTTTTAATTGCAAGTGTATTTATTTTATCGTGATTAGATATAATTAATATTTTGTTAAAAATAGGGAAAAAAATGTTTTATCATGTATATGTAAAAATATGGTAGAAAAAATTTTAAATTAAGAATATTTATTGGATAAATTATATCATTAATCATTAAACATTCAGAATAATGTATGTAAACTCCTTATGGATCCCAATGTATTTAATTATATATTAATTGGAAACAATTCCAAAGTTGGCTACACTAGTTTTGTCATGTCATTTTGACTTATCTAGGGCTTTCATTGCATCCCTTCCTTCCGATAACTCCTATCAACAGGTCAGTGCAATCTCAAGTGTTTTGTTCTGCTTGCAGTTCATACCAAAGAAAGGGGTGTCTCCTACGAAACATGAGATCATATTCATTGCTTCCACAGGGGAGGAAATTAGTAACAAGAGGCAATTGGAAAAGTACCTTAAAGCACACCCTGGGGGTCCAGCGGTATCAGAATTTTATTGGGGCACCGGCGAGACCCCAAGGAGATCTGCAAGGATTAGTGAGAAGGTAAAAGCAATGCCAACAACAGAAAGTGAACCTTCAAAAAAACGAGGCAGCGGCTTCGAAGGATAACAAGGTATCCGAGACTGCATCTGGAGGAATTGAGGAGACTAAAGACATTCATATGGGAGAGGCTGAAAAGTCTGAGAAAATGAATGTGGAAGGAGAGGCTGGAAAGGTTGCTGCGAAGGAAAATGAAAATTAGAATAAAGATGAAACAGAAGATGCTAATAGCAAAACTGAACCCACTTCTCAAGAAGTTCAACATGCAGAAGATGCTAATATATCTACTGATATCAAAGACCGTAAGGAAAATGCTAAAGCAGTATCTGAGAAGTTCCAGGATGGAGTTCAAGCGGGTGCTTCTGGATTTGCTCCAACGGAAGAAGAAAGGTTGGATTTGCTCCAGGGCAGCTAACTTCAATGATTGCATCACAAATTTGTGGTGCTTTTGAGATTGAGAAATATTACTAACAACCGAAGCTCAAACAAATTGAGCAAAGTTATTACAACTCTTATGAAAGAAACAACTTGTTAACCTCAAGTTTTGGACTAGATGAATTGTCAAAACGAAGAAGCAAAAGAAAAAAAGGGCAGTATTTGCTTCCAGTAAAATCTCCAGTGGATGATACATGGAACATTAAATGTGTTTCAAATGGAAGCTAAAAGAAAGAACAAAATGTAGATTCGTCATCCTTGTCTTCAAAGTCCTTTAAGTTGTCCAACGAGCCCTGTCAAGGTCGTCCATTTCTCAAATGCAGTTGCAGATGTCACAAATGCTACTTTTGATGATTCAACATCATTTTTTGTAACTGCAGAGTAAATGCAAAACAAGAGAAAGCCATGATCATGATCAGATTGTTCGATTTCGATGCTGGAATATTAGGTTTTATTTGAAAGAGTGACCCACCTGATGATATCAATGAAGCTAATGAAGAATTGAATGTCTCCACCTGAGTCTTTTCTTCAGGGCTAGAGCTCAGCTGTTAAGAACAACAGTAAAGAAAACCACTCATGACATCTCTAGAACATAAGCCATCAAGAACTGAACTAATATGACATTTATTAGTGACCTTGTTGAAGGCTACATTGGCATTCTTGACCCACTCTGTATCAGTGCTTCCCCCAAGAACTGAACTAGCTGTAGATAGATCATTGTTGTCAATGGCTTGACCTATTTCGCTTAACTTATACACCACATCCTGCAAATACCCTGCAACATTTAATTTCATTGCTCTAATGTCAGAAAACAGCATCATGGATATGAATATTTACTATTGAATGTGAGAATATGGCATGGAAAATGTAATAAACTACATCTCCCCCCATTGAAAGCCATCATATATTCATATTGTACTGGTGACATAATAATAAAGCAGATTATCAAATTCAATTTCATTGAGACATAAACAAGGTTTCATAGAACATCAATCAAACACAGGAAGAACATAGAACTAACTTCAACGAACCTTTCTCTTGACCCGATGAACTGATTACTCCTTGTCTTTCAAGCCTCTTCTTTCTATCCTTCTTGACTTTCTCCAAGAGCTCTTCATCATCATCGGCCTCTAGAATTGCTGCAATGGCATTGAAGCAACCATTACCAGCAGCCAACACTAAGCTGGTGATGAAGCAAAGGGAGAAGCCTCTTTTATTTAAAGCTGGAGTTGGTGGTGGTGATTCATTGAATGCTTTGCAAAGGGTTCTTCTTTGGACATTTTGATTGTTGAGGTAAACTAATGCAGTCCCTAATGATGATGATGATGACGAACAGGAAGAAGATGTTGAAGGGGAAATAGATGATGGGAAGAAGGAATTAGCAGTTGAGAGAAATGCAGTTGCCATTTTCCTTTTTTAATTTTTTTTCTGGTAAATTTAGTGGGAAAATTAGAGGTATTGGCATTTTCAGAAGATAAGGTTCCTGGATTCTGTTCTGTTATCTGGTCCAGTCATTTTTCAGATGCTTTGGGAGGCTTTCTCTTTTTTTATCACTGATTTAATTTAATAGAAGAAATAAGGTTCAATTCTGCCAATGGCAGATGTGAATGGGCCGGGCCAAGCTCAACTAAAATTTTAGGCCCGTTTATTAGGTTTGGGCTCAACTCGAAAAATGGACATAAAATTTTGTCTAAGCTCGGTCCGAATAAAAATATTAAAATTCGAGCCCGACCCGGCCCGCCCATATTAATTTTTATATTATTTTTTATATAATTTTAATATATATATAAACCATCAAAAATACTAAAAACATCAAAATAAATATTTCTCAATAAATTGAAAATAAATTTTAAAAAATATGTATACTTAAATAACACTAAAATAGATACAATTTAACAATTAAATGTCTCTAAAATAATAACAAAATTAACAAATGTCAATAAGTTTTATACAATATCCAAACAATAACAACAAAATAGTAGTAACAAAATAGTAAAATAGTAACAAAATAGGGAGAAAACAATAAGAAAATAATATTTAAAAAATTATTTTTTTTTATTTTAGTAAATTCGGGTAGGGCCGAGCTCGGGCCAAAAATATCTTACCTGAGGCCCGGCCTATTTTTTAAACGGGCCTTATTTTTTTACCCAAGCTCATTTTTCGAGTCTATATTTTTGTCCAAACCCTCCCACATTTCGGGCGGGCCACAACTCGGCCCATGCACACTTCTATCTGCTATTAGTTCCTATACTTAACAAAAGTTATGGATTTAATCCCAAACTTTTATTTGGCCGTTTTTAGTCTCTGTTCTTTCCAAATTTTAAATTTTCCGTCCTTGTCAAATAATAATTATTAAATTCATTAAGTAAAGTTCTGTTATTTTCAAAATATGATGCGCCAAATATATTGTCTTACATGTAATATCATGTCAGCTTATTATTCCACACATTACTCACTAAAAATTTAATTAATGGGTTAATAAATGTTAATTGTGTTAAGACTAAATTTTGAAATTTTGAAAAGTATAGGGAGTCAACATGATCTAATTAGAGAATATGAACTAAATCTACAACTGTATGAATAGTATAAGATTAGTAATTGAATTTAACTAAATGAATTTAACTGCTACTGTTTGGGTTAGGACTAAAATTTTAAATTTAAAAAAAATAGAAAAACTAAAATTGATCAAGTAAAAGTACAAAGACAAACTCCACAACTATCACAAATATAGAAACTAATAACAAATTTTAACCAAGAAATAAATGTATATTTATCATATCTCTAAAATATTAGTTTTAATGTCATGATGTAATAATATTTGGTGAAGTGGAGTTTTTAAACTCCACATACGGAGTTAAGAGATTGACAAAAATCTAAAATACAGCGCTAATGTATTAAATACTAACCCTAAATCAATATAAATTATTTATAAAATTGGTTATATATAGAATATTTTAAAAGTAAATATAACAAATAATATATAAATAATTTAATATAATAATTTTACTTATTTTACTTAGCATATTATTTTACTTATTTTTTTATAACTGACTTAGGCTTCCTTTAGATTGAATTTTACCTATGTTGAGATAGAATATTGGGTGAATATTCTTTTTTTTCCCGGTGGAGAAAAAGTTGAGATCAATTTCTTTATTACCCTTGTTCTCTGTTTTTTTTTTTAAGTTTTATTGGAAGTAAAAGTATTATTAGATATTATTATATAATTTTTATATAACAATCTAATAAATATATAAATTTATTATCATTAATATATAAGTTTAATTATTATTTAATATAAAATAATTTAAATATATTTTATTATTTATTATGAATATAATTTAAAAGTATTTAAATTGTATTGCATATGATTTTAACATTTTAATAATCATTTTATAAAAAATACAATTTTATTTTATGTTATATTATTTAATATAAATATAAATCTTCATTTTATTATAAATACATTGTAAATTAATGTCTAATGGTTATTTTTTATTCTCATCTCACCGCTACAGCTGCAGTATCTAACCGCTACAGTATCTAATCTCACCACTACAGTAACTAATTTCACCGCCACCGCTGTTTTTAACATTATCGGAGATAAATATATTACCCATCCAAACTAAGCCTTAATCATCGGAGTGCACCCCGGAGAACAACCTCCGATGCTTTCTCACGTTAGTTTTCTCTATGCAGGTGTCTAAGAAGCGTTTGCCACAAGATACACATATAGAGAGGTATACTTGGTGCCGCCACTTGACTGTAGCCCTCTCCTTGGACAAAGATCACTCCTTTGCACTGCTCCTTGAAGATTATCCCTTGACAACATCATCCGTCCAAGGCTCTCCCCATAAGCCAAGGTCATTCCTTAACTCCTTTTCTTGAAAGTCACTCGTTCGAAGACTCCCCACGAAGGAAGGACTCATCTAGGTGCATCCACAAGTGGTTGTTCGTCCAAGACCATTGCTCGCCAGGGATCACTTCTGTCTCGCAGGCCAAAGTCATTGTCATGACGAACGACAGCTCCTTTCTTCACCTCCGTCGGACACGTTCTCATGTCTTCACCATCTCCTTCTTAGCCACTAACGCACATCATATATGAACAGTAACCCTTGCAGACTGTGGAACTTTCTTATCTGCAATAATACCCTTCAACCTCGTTATCATAATTCTAACTTATCACCTCCTTAGTATAAAAATGTCACTATGTTAGATAAATGTGTATATATTAATAATAAAATAAACCGATTAATCATTTTAAATCAAATCAAATCGAACTGATTTCATTGTCAAACTTGGATTCTTATAAAAAAAAATATCATCTTCAAAATAATATATATATATATATATATATATATATTCTAAAGACAAATCATGTGAGTGACTAAAAATTATCAATTGAAATTAATTTATTACTAACTTATATATTAAAATATGATCAATAAATAATAATTTTTTTATCAAATGTAGCATTAAGTTTAAATTAATTAAAAGTTTTAATTTTAATTTTTGGAGTGAGTTATTTAGATATTTATTTGAGTAATTGGGTTTAGTTGTATAGGGGTACTGGAATTTGAATATTAAATATTTAATTTTTTTTGGCAAGCATATGGATATATAAATTTAGAGTTTTAATCAAGATATTTTTAAAAAAGGAAATTGGTGGAGTAAATCATGGAAGGCGATTACTTATGGGAGATAAACTGAACAATCAACTAAACCAATTTATTTGAATTAAAATCAATTTGATTCCTTACAAATCAAGGCTGAAGTAGACGAAGTAACGAAGCTGGGGGTTTACACAACTTACTGCTTTTGGTTTTGGCTTTGTATTGTGGGATGGTCTGACTCGGAACCGTGTCAAGGAAGGCTACTTTGGTTCCCTTTCCTCTGTTGTAATGAACTAAAGGGTGGTCTCCTCTGCTTCTAAAATCTGGCCCTTCATCGAATAAATTTACATTTTAAAAATAATAATAATGTTGGAATGCCAGTATTACTATAGAGTGTCTCATTCCTTCCGTATTGTCTTCACGGGGAAGTTTTATTTCTCGTATTTTGAAGAGAGCTCAAAATAGTTTACAGAATTTCAACGAAAGTGTCTAAATTCATCAAAAAAATATTTTATTATTTTGACCGTAATAAGTTTAAAGCAATTCTCTTAAAGGGTCTTAAAGGTGAGAACATTATCACTTGACTAGCCAATGATAATAGCATTTCTTTGATAGACTTAGGCACTCCCCCTAAACTTTGTGAATTCTCTTTAAATTTTCCTTAAAGTAAGAAGACAAAATTTCAGGACTAAAACCGAACATAAATGCCCTGAAAAAAATAACTCTGTCGTTCAAGATTCGTGTTGGCATCTCATATCCCTCAACAAATAATAAGAATCAAGGTTAATTAAACTTATTAACTCAATATATAATGAACATTAAATTATCAAAAATGGAATCATATTTCATGTTTTGGAGCAGGATTTTGAGTGAGCAGAAAATGGCATTTCTTTTTCTTTTCTTCCAAGCAGAAGGCAAGAAAAATGCAGTGAAAAGATGGGCCACTAAACAAAATGGTGATGCTTTAAATTACCTTTACCCCACTGAAGAGATGAAGAGAAAAGTAGATTCCCTTGAGTGGATCGTCTGAATTAGCTTCCAAAAAGCTTACTATTCCTACAATCACCAAAATGTTATACCTTCGAAGCCAGCTCTAAAGAGCAAAGACTAGCCTTTTTTTTGTTTTTTTATACCACTAAATCTTTATTTATTTTGATAATACAAGACTTAATCGTGTTGAGATCCACACATCATTTTCAATATATACTAGCTGGAAAAGTTAATCTCAAAATAAATAAAATTATCTTTGATTACATGGTTAATGAATTAAAATATGGGAGTTTTTTGCTTTCTAAAAATATCATCTTTCTTCTCTTCCACTGCACATAACTATAGACAAAAATAATAGTAAGGTTTCATTCAAGTCCAGCAAGTACGGACTTGACTTCCTATTGTTTCAGATGAACATTGTGACATCATTAACTTCTTTATTTCAAAGGCTTCACTTTCTTTTTCTCTTTTCTTTTTTTTTTCTATTTTTAAAAAAATAAAAACCATCACTGAAACAAAAACAAAAAAAAAAATTGTCAGCTGAATCTTCATAATCGTTTCCCTACTTCTTTTACTTGTTCATTACACTATGTTTTAACCCTTATTGAATTTGCAACATTATTTCTTTTTGTTATTTCTTCAAATATTCATAAATGGTTTAAAATTTATTACTTTTAGGTGCGCTTGCACAAAAACAGTATATTCTTTAAAAATAAATATTATTTCATTTATTGAAACCGATTGAACTAACTAAATCACTGGATTAAATTCACTCTTTTATTTAAAATTAGATATACAAAAAATAAATACATTTTGTGTCTCATAATACAACCCAAACAGCCTAGGTTAAGTTGTGAAACTTTTACATTTAAATTCACTTACAAATGCTTCTAAAAAATTCACATATAAACACAAGTAAAATCAAAAAATTACTTTAAGAGAAATAAAATGAATTACAAATTATTACAATGTGCTTATTGCTTATAAAACGCGTTTTTTTTTTATCTCTCCAAAAATAACATATATCAACATAAATATAGATAAATCAGCTATAAATTAAACTACTCTCTTTAAGGGAAAAACAACAAAACTCTTTCTTCTTCTTTTTCTTTTAAAATCCTTCATCTCAAAGATTAGTATAAATAACTTTTTGTATAAAAATTGTCTTCCATCCACACGAGGAATGTTACATTAATAGTTTATTTGACTTTTACATGAAATGATACCCCGAAAAAATTAATATAAAAAAAAACATTGCCTACCAAATTAAAAATTAAGTTGTCAGCTTTGCACTAGGAATCAAGTGAAGTAGTGATATCCAACAGTCTTGTTTCTTGTTTGTTAAGGCATCAAACAGTTTTCTATCTATGCCCTCTTTGGTTGGATTTTAAAACAAGCAAGCTAAGCTAGAATAATTTTCTTAAATAATATATATTTTTATTATAAAATTATTATATAATTATAATAATAATCACCCGACTTGGGATCCTCGTAGTTTAAGTAATCTCAAGCACTCCTACTCTGTTTTTTGAACGAGAAGATCATTCTTTCCATATTGATACTGTGTATCAATAAATATCAATTTTATTATTTGTATGTGAAATTCCTCCATTGACTGCATCTCAATTTCCAACAAGTCTTCGACTACAGCTTCAACTTTTCCAATAATCCATCCGCGTCTTCAAAATGATTGGCTTTTTTGTTTTTTGTTGTGTTGTGTATGATTTCACTGTTTGTATGAATACGCGTCAAATATGTGCATTGCAACAGTTTCAGAATCCAATAGCATAAAGTTCACTACTTTATAGTCTATATGTGAAACCTTCTTTTGTCTTCTAATCATTCACTTGCCCTCACCAAGGCAACACCCAAATGCCCAACTCCATTCACCAACTAAAATAAACCTCATATTTCTTATTCTCTGACTTTATTTTGGTTTGAACTCTCATTTATTCTAATTTAAGTTTGGGTATATTTTAATTACTATTCCATCCATTTATGTATCATGGTAGTTTAATCTTGATGGTAGTTATACACTGCATTTATTGTTATTATAAATTTTTTTATGTATTATACTTTATTTCTGAATATTATTATATAGATGTATTATTGTAATTGAGAATTATAAATGTACTCACAAATTTATTTTAATTGTCCGATATATATTTAATAAATGTTTATAAAATTATTATGCATTGTTATCTTCTAGTCTAACTATGAATTCCATCTTTGAAAATTAAAAAGTTAATCTTTCTATTTTAATTTATCATAACTTGATTCTTGTATTTTATAAAAATTAAGAATTTAGTGCATTTGTTTATAAGCACATGAATTTAGCTAAAGTTTGCTAATTTGTGACATTTAAATTCTGGAACAATTTTTTTTTTAATTTTCAAATTAACAGTTTAACTATAAAGTTTTAGTAACATTGTATAATTAGACTAACATATCACTTTTCATAAAGTAGGATTGATTATGAAAAAGTAAAATAAAAAAATTACTTTTCAGTTTTTTTAAAAAATAAAATATATAAAATTCATAATTAAACCGTTATTTTCGTAAATCTCGTTATTTCGAAAAAAAAATGAGATAGTTAAAAGTGTCAAACAAAATAATAATTCTTGCAAAGAAAAAAATGCTAAATTATTTAAAAGAAAAAAGAATATGATGATGAAAATATCATATAAACAATAATTTAATATTTAGAAAGTGACAATAATGGTTGTTGGTTACGCTAGTTTCTGACCAAATCGTGATAAAAATGTCCCCCTAACCACTTCACACCACCTACATTTTTCTCTTTTTCCTTGTGCTCTTGCACTGCAGGTGTACCACAAAATAAAATGTAATAAAATATAATTATTAACACTATAAATCTTTATCACTCGTGCATGTATAAAAATGTTTTAGTTTAAAATTAATTAATAATAATACATTAAATATTTACAATATTAAAATCAAATTAATTTACAATATTAACTTAACAACATAATTAATAATAAAAATTTTATCACATGAAAGCAACATATATTATACTTTTGTCCCATCACATTATGTATGTGTAGATTATCAATCTATATTTTATTATTGTTTAAATCTCGCAATTTTTAAAATTTTTTAAAATTTATTTTAAATTAGATTCAACTATATTCCAACTCTCAATCCAATATTTTTTAAGATAATTATTGAGATAAGTTGAACTAAGATTGTAACTCTTAACTAGACATGTTCATAGGCCAAGCAAATGTTCATCCGAAAAGTAAGAGAATTTAAGTAAAAATATAGATCCAGAAAATTAGCTTGGACAAAAAAAAAAAAGACTCGTTTAGAAAATGGGCCTAGCCTCAAGTAAGGCTTTTTGACCCTAGCCTAGCTAGGCTTGGCCCGAATTTGTAAAAATAAAAAATATTATTTATTTATTTTTCCACTATTTTACTACAATTTTACTATTATGTTGCTACTATTTTATTGTTATTGTTTAGATATTGTATAACTATTATTTTATTATTAATTTTGTTACTATTTTAGAGTTTAATATTTTTAATATTTTTAATGCATTATATATTTTTAAAAAAATTATATATAAAAAATAATATAAAAAAATTTAATACGAACAAATCGAATAGAATTTAAACAAATTTTAGATCTAATTTTCGAATCAAACCAAAACCAAAACCGGGCCTAAAAATTTAATTCAATCCGACCATATATACCTCTGCTCTTAAGAATATTTGTAACATAAAAGAGAAAAGCTTTTAATTCTTCCGAAATGTGGCGCGTGTAGAAAGTCTGAGAGTAAGCGAGTGAGTAGAAAACCAAAGATCTAACACATCTAAATTGGCAAGTAAGCATCGACCAAGGAGAGACAAATGAAAGCAAGACAACAGCTTCAACACCTAAACCCAAATAATTTTTTCTTTTTTCTTTTTTCTTTTTTCTGTGTAATAAAAGCATATATATATATATATATATTATTTTAGTAATTTAAATAGAGCAGTAGCTAAGCCAGACTTTAAAAATTATAATTTTTCTATCAAAAGCCCAAGGCCTAAACCCTTCTCCCACAGAAAACGACCGCCAAAAGAGAGATAAAAAAGAAAAAAGCTTTTGTTCTCTATTAAAATCTCTTCATAGCTCACAGTCTTCCATTCCCAGATTTTAGTTGAAGCTGAGATTTTTATGAGTGTGAAAAAACTCTAGGCATGGAGAGAGTGTGGTGTAAAGTGGGAAAGTAAAGTATAAAGGGAGAATCTTTACTGTCTTATGGCATGCCAGAGTTACAAGGAGCATTGCATTGAAGGAATTTCTTCAATTTTCGATTTCCTTTTTGTCTTTCCCTTCTGAGGATCGATTCTTAAAGTTGGATCATTTGATTCTTCTTCGGAAAAAAAAATAATAAGGCCATGAAAAGTTTTGGGGTTCATCTATTCTTCCTGCTCTTTCTTGCTGCGATCGGTACTTTCTCCTTTACTCTTTTCTTTTTGAGGTTTATAATCAATTCTTTTGTGGGTTTTTTTTGGTTAGTTTTTTTATTTTCTCTGAATTGGGTTGATATTGGAATTTGTTGAATTAATTGTTTGGATCAGTTTATAGTGTCTTTTCTAATGAAAGTTCACCTTGTTTAAAATTGAATTCATGCCTTCTTAATGGTGAATTTTATTGGGTTGTTCTCATATTTTGTTAATTGTAAAGCTCTGGTGAAAGTTTCAAACTCCTTTCAGAAATAAAGATGTTGTCAACTAAGAAACTGCTCTTTCAGTCTTTTGCTTGGAAATTTGTCCCTTTTAAATTAAATTTACGTCCTTTGCATCATGATTTATTTAACTACTTGTTTTTCTCTTGATAGGATTGTTCTTTTTCAGGCTGCAATTGTATTTTAGTTGCTTTACATATTTAGTTGGATTTGGGATTTGAATCCTATTATTATCTTGTTAGGGCTATTAGATTAAATAGGAAATCAGTTTGGTGGATAATGTTTCGATTCAAGTCTCATCAAAATATGAGATTTTTTTTTCTTTAATACAGCTTTGGTCCATAAAGCTGGTTTTACTACTGTACAACTATGTTCAATTGTTAATGGCAGTCATTTGGTTTCCGTGCTGGAACTGTTTTATACGAGTGTGAGTAGAGAGTCTCTTTCTATAGGTCTCTTGATATCTTCCTTCTTTCCACCCTAGCTTTCTATGCTATTGTAGAATTCATAGGAACTGAGATGCATTAGCAAGGGAAACAGCAGCTTTAGTTTTCTTTTCCTTACCAGTACATTGACCAAAATAGTTATCTCTACTCTTTCGGGGTTGATAAGTAAAGATTATATTGCTAGTTCTTAGAAATAATATGACAGTGATTAAAAAGTTGTTTTTGTTTTTTTTCTCCAGCATCTGTGTCCGTGCAAGCATTCACGGGAACGTATGGCATTAATTATGGAAGGATTGCAAATAACATACTTTCACCTGATGATGTTGTAACACTTCTTAGGGCGGCAAAAATAAAGAATGTTCGAATTTATGATTTTGATCACAGTGTCCTTAAAGCATTTAGTGGGACAGGGCTGGAACTTGTGGTTGGACTCCCAAACGAAAATCTGAGAGATGTGAGTGCCAATGCAGATCATGCTATGAATTGGGTCAAGGACAATGTATTGGCATATCTTCCCGATACACATATTCGTGGGATCGCTATAGGGAATGAAGTCTTAGGAAGCAATGATGAATTTTCAGGATTTCTTCTGGGTGCAGTTAAGAATGTTTACAATGCATTAGATAAGCTTAAATTAAGTCATTTAGTTCAGATTACCACTGCACATTCACAGGCTGTTTTTGCTGCTTCCTTCCCTCCTTCATCATGTGTATTCAAAGATACTGTTGTTCAGTACATGAAGCCACTCTTAGAGTTTTTTTCGCAAATCGGCTCGCCTTTCTGTTTAAATGCTTACCCTTTTCTAGCCTACATGTCTAATAAAGACCAAATTGATATAAATTATGCTCTCTTCCTACCAACGAAAGGAGCAGATGATCCAAAAACTAAGTTGCATTATGATAACTTGCTTGATGCTCAGATTGATGCAGCCTATGCTGCATTAGAAGATGCCGGATATGGAAAGATGGAAGTCATTGTCACAGAGACCGGGTGGGCTTCACATGGTGATGAGAATGAAGCCGCGGCAACCGCAAACAATGCAAGGACTTATAATTACAATTTGCGGAAAAGGCTTGCAAAGATGAAAGGAACTCCACTCAGGCCAAAAAGTGTGCTTAAGGTTTATGTTTTTGCAATCTTTAATGAAAATTTGAAGCCTGGGCCAACGTCTGAGAGGAATTTTGGACTGTTTAAACCTGATGGAAGCATCTCATATGACATCGGGTTTCACGGTTTTAAATCTTCATCTGCAGATTCATCACTGCTGTCTTTGAAGGTACGAGGTTTCCTCCCACCCTTGACATATATTTTAACATTTTACAGATCAGTTTCAAGTATTCTCAGACAGAATAAAGCATATTTGTAGAACATTATAGGTTTTTCATGTTCTTCGTGTGGTAATTATTTTGTTTTCATTCTGCTTTCTATTATTTGTTAGTGAAGGAACAATCGGACGTTGCTTCCGCATAAGGTTCGATAAAATGTAGCCTTGAACATAGCAAATACGTGGTTTGAGTGATTCACTTTTTTGTGATGATTAGCTCTTGTAACATCACATAAAAAATAAAAGATGCTGTATGATCTTTTTCCCTCCCATTTCATCGCGTTTTGCTATGTGAACTTCTGCAGGAAATTCGAGCATCCAGTTGGTCTGGCTCCTACTCCATAATATTAACGATGGCTACTGCACTACTGCTTGTGTTGTGAAGATGGTGATCGAACATTGAACGCGTATTGGGGCTCATTCTGTTCTGCACTTGCATTTTTGCATTTGATGCTAAGTCAGAACCCAGAATTTAATTAGTTTTAGGGTTACTACTTATATATTTTTTTCATGTCAAACCTTAGAGAACAATCCAATACACCTGATTTTTGTACCTTTAGTAAACACATGGTGGGGAAGTTGCTGATTATAAATCTCAGAAAAATGTATATCTCTTGTGCCTGAATAAATTCTTCTTATAACTTTAGTTAGTATATAAAACATACATTTGTGGGGTTTCACTCTTTTTTCTTTTTTCCTCTTTCTTATGTAATCTTTTGTGCTTACCGTTTTTAGTTTTAACATGCATCAAATATGAACAAGCTACAACTAAAAATTAATTTAGTTGATCCCAACCGAGTCTTGAATAATAACGGCATTATTATCGGTGTAGAAAGATGTGAATTTGAGTATTCTTGATAAAGTTTGATCACAGATGAACTAAATATGTCTATATCTTTAGAGAAGGCAATCGATCTGCGGATGCCCTTGCTAGAATTGAAAGTGGTCTTTTTTCTTCTTTTTTATTTACTTTGGAACTGCATATGTACCCGGCTTTTGATGGCTAATACCTAAGGGACATTTTGTCTCGAACCCATTAATTTTTAATCAATTTATGTCTTTCTTTTACCTCTAAAAAATATAAAATGATTAACTACGGGAGTTAGGTGAGATAGTAAAGATTTCTTTTACCTTAATCAGTGGTCGAAAGTTTGATCCTCATCTTGGGTACGGAGTCAGCTTTAAAGTTTATGATCAACATTTATCTCTTTAATAAGCCAAATAACAGAATGTGAATGATTAGTTATTGGGCTTAAAAATCTTGTTATTGGTCATAAAATCTGGCCACAATGGAAAAAATGCTAACCAGGATTAAACCCAATAACCATTACTACAGCTCCACATACAAACATCAGAAATCAGAACCCAAAATGAAGTAATCCTCGAAGCCGGCATTCTTCTCTGAAGCTTAACTGAAAATAACAGGCATTTGTCTGAAGGAAAACAGTAGAAGTTATTCATGTTGCAATCTACTTCCATTATATGTAGGTTCTTAAAGTATATAGGCTTGAAGTCCACTCATCAATCACACAGCTTAACACATAATTCTACAAACACCAAATTGATGTCCTCTCTACCAAAGAATCCTAAAACAGTAGAAGTTATTCATGTTGCAATCTACTTCCATTATATGTAGGTTCTTAAAGTATATAGGCTTGAAGTCCACTCATCAATCACACAGCTTAACACATAATTCTACAAACACCAAATTGATGTCCTCTCTACCAAAGAATCCTTCTATAAGTTAAAATGCTAACCAGGATTAAACCCAGGAACCATATTATTCCCAACTGCTTTTAACTACAGATGAATCACACCACAACGATACACATTAGACCCTTAGCTCCCATCCACTCACATAGTCCCTGAATCTGAGGTGGTCCAGTCCCCTTCCCACAAACTTCATTTCTTACAACACTCAGATGCCTTTTGCCATCTTGATCCACAAGCCAAGTGATTCAGTAAAGAAGACATGATTACATCATTGAAGTTTGTTCTCACCTGGCACCGACCATGACAGGCAACAAACTGCAGTAGGAAATTGGGCTCGACCAACCAAAAAGAAACTGTCCTATCAGCAAGAAATATATTATGCAGACATGCCAAAACGAACCTCAGCCAATGTCCTCTGTTAACTTGGGTCTAGATCTTACTCTACTTCATAGTTACAAACTCCATTTGGTTCACTTCACTCTCTATTAACTCAGGTCTATATCTTACTCTACCTCATAGTTACAAATGGTTGATTAATTTCACAGTGAAGAACTTCTTTCATTTAGTACAAGTAAACCTACAGATCTAAAATTCTTATTTATTAAAAGGCTTTAAGTGGTTAGATGTGTCACGACAATTAAATCATCCAACTATTAGATATCAATCATGCTCAGATTTTATTTACAACTCACTATCTGATGCATCTCAACCATGCAAGTCATGGTCAGCATTTAAATTTGACAATCACTACTAAGAAGGGATTTGACAATCACCATTAAGTTTGAATGACAAACTACACTGCAAAACTATCATCTCCAAACCTGGTACTTTTCTTCAATTATTAGTATTAGGATGGACCTGATTAAACAAGTAAAAAAAGATAACGGAATAAATTGAGAAATTGAACACACAAATTTAACGTGAAAAAACCCGTCCAAAGAGGATAAAAAATCACGGGTAAAGATAATTTTACTATAATGACAAAAAAAAGAATAGTACAAAAGAAAATAAACTATACTAATAAATGTTAAATATATTATACTAATAAATACTAAATCTTCTAAAAAGAAAATAAATTTTGTTTAACTTGATTTGCAAGCAATCTCTTAGAATTTGGGTCATACAACTCTAACAATCTCCACATTGACACGAATTCTTACAACACCATTTTTGCCAAAGCCCGCCACGGGCCTATCTTAAACTATGCAGGGAATTAACTGAGTCGAATCTGTGTTTAGAAGCTGGAAGACTTCTAGCCTTCGACTTGTGCACTATCAAATCAAAACTAACCCGAGTCTGATTTTCATGAACACAGTGTCTTAACTTTTTAAAACCTGCATCCAAAAGAGAACATCTCTTCAACGAAACGGCCATACATTTTTCCCTCCTATGACCAAGTTGCCTTCGCTGCAAACAAGTTGACTTCGACTCCATAACGGACGAGGGACGTCCGATTTTACCAATCACTCTAGAACCTTCCAGAATATAAAAACTGTCGATTTTTTACCTTTTAACAAAACAAGAGCTCCACGAGATACTTTAATATCGTTCGACTCGATTTTGATTCTGCATCCTTTCAAGTCTAAAATATTCAAGGAGATGAGATTCTTTCGTAAATCAGATACATACTTGACATCTGAGAGTGCTTTAATTATCCCATCGTGTATCCTAATTTTAACAGTACCAATACAAATTACCTTACTAGATGAATCGTTTCTCATGCGCACAACTCCACCTTCAACCGAACTGTATGTGGAGAACCATTCTCTATTGGGACACATGTGGAAAGAACATCTCGAATCTAGGATCCACTCAGGCATGAGCTTGGGGTTACCGCTCGTTGACACTAACAAGAAATCATCACCGCCTTCATTGGCCAAATTAGCACTAGCTACATCTTCCTCGTTACTCTCAGCAGATTTTTTTATTTCGCAGTTTATAATAATCTACTTTGACGTGACCTAACTTTTTATAATAGCGACACATTTTGTCTCGTTTCTTTGATGCTACTAAAATGGAAGCTTGCCTATCTGTCTTGCAATCCAAACCAAACTCATTGTCGAGTTTGTCTTTAGTCAACAAATGACCCTTCACATATTCGAACGAGAGTCTATCTTTGCCATAAATTAGGGCCTCCCTGAAAGACTTGTATGAAGGGGGTAAAGAGCACAATAATAGCATAGTCTGATATTTATCGTCAATATGAACCTCAATGTTCTTTAAATCATTTAAAATAGTGATGAATTAACTAGTGTGATCTCTAAGAAGCTCACCTTCATTCATGCAAAACGTAAATATACGTTGTTTCAACACTAAACAGTTAACCAGAGACTTAATCGCATAAAGAGTTTCTAACTTTTTCCACAAGGCAGATAAGGTCTTTTCCATCAATACCTCCTACAATACCGTATTCACGAGGCACAACTGCATTGCCGACAAGGCCTTTTCATCAAGCTCTTCTCATTCTATTTGATTTAGATTTTTAGGCTTTTTCCCAGTAACAACCTTTTTTAAGCCGGTTTAAACTAGAATTGTCATCATCCGAACTTGTTACAGATTAAAATTTGTCTCACTGTCGAACTTCTCAATTTCAAACCTTGTTGCTGCCATCTCTGAACGGGTTGATCTATGAAAATTGAATTAGCTCTGATACCACTTGGTGGTGATCAACCCGATTAAGCAACAAGTAAAAAATAATAGCAGAATAAATTGATAAATTTAACACACAAATTTAATGTAGAAAAACCCTCCAAAGAGGATAAAAAACTATAGACAAAGATAATTTTACTATAATGGCAAAAAAATAAAAAAGTACAAAAAATGGAGATAAAAAATTAAACCCTAAAAACCCAAAAATAAAAAACCTTCAAAACGTAAATACACAATTCTCTAAATGTATTATGAATTCTAATCTCTAATGGGTGTATTTTCTAAGATTGTAAAAGAACATATTTATAGGCTAAATTAGTAGGTCAAATAAACTATGCTAATAAATGTTAAATATATTATACTAATAAATACTAAATCTTCTAGAAAGGAAATATATTTGTTTAACTTGACTTACAAACAATCTCTTAGAATTTGGGTCACACAACTCTAACAATTAGATAGGGGCCCTGGCTGGCAGCAAAATTGTTCTTTTGAATTGCCTCTAGATGTTGACATATGCTTTCTTATTGTAGCCTCCAAGTTTCAAGCTTTGTTTTCTATGAACCCTTTTCCTGAAATAGATTTAAAATGGTCATTAACAGTTCTCATTGGGAAGAAAACTAGACTCTTTACTCTTTTGTTGAAAAACCTCATTAAGTTCACCCTTAACTAGAGAGTCGCTTGGACCAATATCTTCAGCTTCACAAACTGAGTTCTTTTATCCTTATGCATAAGGGTCAGAAAATAGACCCAGTCGCAAGGACAGATCATATTCCGTCCCAAACGACATTTCATGTTTGTTCCTAATGTCTTGCTTTCTGATTCCCTCACCACCAACATCAACATCAGAAGAGGAAAAGAGATTCTGCAAAGAACCCGCTTCAGCTGGCTCTGTAATTGATGTACTGATAGGTCCCCCAACATTTATCTTATCGGACACTATATTTTCCCAAACTGGAGAACCTGTTTGCCACTCTGCATTTTGATAGTGAATTCCGTAGTAAAGGGGATAGACTTGAACCAATTTTGGCAGTGTTAGGTTCAATCCTCATCAATTGGTAATGATGAGAAGTTTGTGAAACCGAAACGTTTGTATTCATATGGGTGGCGACTCTTGCAAATTGGCAGCCACACTCAGCTGCCTTTATATATAACTTAATTTTATATCAATAAAATTAGCACAACTTTTTTTACCACAATTTTTCATAATAAAATTAAAGTTAAATTATAATTATTTTTTAACAAATAATTGTAAATTAAATTATAATTAAAATTATCACAATTTTTTCCTATAATAACATTAAAATTAAATTATAATTATTTTTAACAAATAATTGGAAATTAAATTATCTTGCTGTAATTGAGCTCTTAAATTTATAGCTTTCCCATCAGCAGAAGAAGAAATGCTAAAACTTTGGCATCCCCAAAGGTTTGCTGAGAAAGATCTACTTCATATGTATGTATGTATGTAATCTTGCTTTCAACCTTGTTTATAATGCCAAGTATATGCTAAAATACCTGCACCAGAATTGTTTTCTTTTTCATGTGGTTATCCTTACTTGATAGATGTTGATCAAGTGAATCATTACAGACATACACATAAACAAGTAGCCTATGAGTTCCTTCTGGACAGTCACCTAACAACATGACTAAGTTTTTGTGTCTGACTTTAATGAGTTCATCTATTTCTGACTTGAATTTCAATGGTTCTTGAAAGAATATGTTGTTTTTTGCTGGTTTAATCACAACGTTCTGCTTGTTTTCTAGTCCTTGGTACTCGTTAAGTTGCTTTACGGAAATAATGTTTAAATACCAAATTGTGAAAAAAATATGTACTTGGGGGGACTAATTTATGTATTAACCCAATACTAAACAGGTTTATCAGAAATAGTTTTACATGTTGGGAAAAGTTCAATGCTGAAAAGGTCATCTTCTTCAGGGTTCCCTGGTATCATATCATCATAAGTTAAACAAAATTTTGTTCTTGGTCCTCTCAATAACTTGATGCCATTGTTTTTCTTCATCCTTGATATCCCACATGGAAGCTTTTCCAGAAAGATTTTCTTGTTTTTCTTCATCTTCCTGTTTCAGAAAAGTTCCTTTTGAATCAAATTTATTTTGCATTTCTGTAAATATTGCAGGCTAATGCAATGTCACCTGTCTAGAATTACCCATGTTGCCTTCATATTTTGTGCGGATTGCATAGCCACAACTGCTGGTGATGCTCCTGAAGTTACTTCTATCCTAAACTCAACCTGAGTTTACTAATGGAGAACTCTCATTAGCTGATTATTATTATATATTTATATATAGAGAGAGAGAGAGAGTGGCTTGAAAAATTGACTAACCTTTTGTGCTTTGCAAAGCTTTGAAATCTCCAAAATTTCAGCATTATTCTCAAACTCCTCCTTCCTTGTTTCCCTATCAACAATTGTGTGATTTGCTGCAAACTTTGAACTGAAACCCATTTTCTTCCTATATCCCACTTCAAAAACAAACAAATTTAATTTGCAAAAATTCAATCAAACAAATTTGTAAATAATTCCATAATGATGAAATCTTACCAAGCTTCCTTGTTCCTTTGAGAGATACAACAGGTGTAGGATGACTGACCTGATGAAGGACACCAAGGAGGAGAAGCAAATCTCCAGGCTTAAGAATTAAGGTATGAAGTGCCCATTTAATGGCACTTGAACATACTTGTTTAGATGCATCCTGGATTACCATTACTCTTTGATCTTCCATTGCACCCAGGATCTAAAACTGGGCAATCTGTTTTTCAAGCTATCCGGTTCAGTTCTACTTATAGTTTTCCCAATAATTTCCTGGAAAGAATGTTTTATTTTTTTCATTGAAAGATTCCAAAACTGAAATCAAGAAGAAGATTCCATTGGCTGTTTTGGTATAAAACATGATTGGCTGGAATGTTTTTTGTGTTGTAAAAATTATAAAAATTACAAAGACAAATATCCTTAAAACTGTTATTATCTTTGTTTGTAGAATGAGACACCAGGAAAGTTCTGAGGTAAACCTGGTTTTAAATTATGGGTCAAGAGTTGCAAATTTTACTAATATAATTTTTCTTCTTTTACTAATCTTATTATATTTTTTTTATCATATATCTTATTTTTAATACAATTCTTAGAATTATTCATAATCCCTCCTCAATTCATAAATAAGAGGATAATGCGCTTCAGCACACTTAAACCTATGTCTTCCTATATTGATAACAATGTCAATCCAGTTGACACTCGATTGACGAAATTTTTTTTTTAAAAGAAAGCACAAAGTTGTGGCACAACTACTCTGATTAAACTTTTTTTTAAAGTTATTTCAATCAAACTATTAACATCAGAATATACTACACTCATGATATTGATAAAAGAATTATATAAAAAATATATTTATTAAAAATTAAAGAAGTTTTAGTTGAAATGGTAAAGATGTTAATAATTAGAGGAGGATTCACTCATAGGGATGTAAAATTAAATTAGTTTTTCATGCTTTTATTTATTTTTGTACGATTAATATTTTAATAATACATTCATTAAATTTATCAATAGAAATTATAATTTTCATGCATGTAATTTTCTGAACCGTTTCAATATTTTCATATCAATCTAAAATATTGTACATATTAATATTTATTGAACGATTAGAAAACTTTTACATAAAATAAATAGTTAAAATTTAATTTACACCAAATTTGACATGATCTATCTGAATGGAATATAAAATATGACGATTAAAAACTTAACAACCCAGTGATTTAAAAAAAAAACTTTCGAATAGTTCAATGACTTAATTGAAAATTTTCGAATAGTTCAGTGGCCATTTTGTAACTTTTTGAAGTTGAGTGACCAAAATATAAGCTTACTAATAATTGTGTGACATTAAGTGTAGTTTACCAAATTAGTCACTAAATTATAGATAAGTTTTCGTTTTGATCACTAACTAAAAAAAAGTTACAATTTAATCATTAAACTATTCAAAAGTTTTCGTTTAAATTATTAGACAATTAAATTTTTAGATAAACTTTTGAATGAACAAAATATATTTTGAATAAACTTGAATCAAAATATAGAACACCATATCAAAATATCATTTTAGTAAATTTTATCCTCGATCATTTCAAAATTAAACTAAAGTGTTATTGTCAAAAATGAACTCATCACTCGTGGTTGTCGAGGTGTTGTAATCATACCATTATAATTACCCTGATCTCAATAAGGTACAGAAAATTTGGAGGTGTTTACAAGCACCTTGAACTCAACACTTATGGGTGTCAAGATATCCATCCAAATAAAGCATATTCGGGAAAATAACTTTCCTAAAAACACAGTTTAATAAATAATACTAAATTATGGCACCCTCACGATGCGAGTGAAAACATTTATATGGCAAAATATTCAAATTTAATATGATTTTGGTTGAAATGGTGAAAAGTATGTTGACTTGTGTGTAATTCTCATGATTGTTATTGTGTGTGTGTTTTTTTTCCTAAATTTATCAAATTATAAAAAAAAACATAAATGCCTTCAAAATAATATTTGTTACTTTGTAAAATAAAAGGGCTTTAAGGAATTTTCTAATTAAGTCAAGACTCTTGTTGGTAGGTGACACCAACTAAATCAACTCCTTAATATATAACTAAAAATCCAACTAAATCAACTCCTTAATATATAACTAAAAATTCTATCATATGAGTATACGTGTGAAAACCATGTATTTAAAATATAGATATGTGGTTAAAAATAACATACAATAAACAATGAAATATAGGTTTGAAACTAATTAATAATAACACATGAAAGGTGTACGATATTAAAATAGAAAATAGATAAAAATGTTGATAAAACGAAGTTTAAAAACAAAAATGTATCATATTAAAGATACTAAATAAATACAATTGTTTAATATGGTGTTTTCATCAATCTTAAGTTGGTGTTTTGTTAATTTGTGACACCAACTCAATCAACAATATTATTATTAATATATACAATTGATGAAGATGATATGTAAGTGTTAAAATAAAGTTTTGATTGAGTGGTAAATTTAAAATTTTACTAACCTAGTTGGTATGGGATTAAATGTCGTTTTATGCATAATTTTATTATTATTTTTAATAAAAAGACTAAATTAACGTCGAATAATGTAACTTATTTTAATTACGTAATTGTATTTTCATAATTTTCTAAATTAAATTGATGCTCGATTGACTTGTGACACCAATTCAACAAGTAATTAAATAATACTACACTCAATACTTAATATGAAATTAGAAAAGCTTGAATGGATGTAGTAAAAGGTTTTACCTAAAATAAAATTCTAATATTTTACTTAATCAGATTAAATTTTATTTTAAAAAAGTAGTAAAAAAGAGAGTTAAGAGGAAGAATCCAGTGCAACATGAGTAGGATCCTCTTTGGTATCATCGTCATCAATATCTGCATCATCAAACATTTGATCAAGAACGAGGACTAAGGCCATTGCAAATGCGCTGTCAAACCCTGGCCTAAGACACAACAAAAACACATCTTTGCCCAGCATCACATGAGTTGAGGGGTCCACTTTTCTTTTGATCTCAGCCATTGGTTCCTTTGATGAGCTCTCTAAAGAAGTGTTGTAGATTGTACAGCAACGATGGGGATAGGAGCCATCTATATGGTACTCCTGGCTTGGATCACCGTATACCTCCACTACAACATTTGACCGTCCGATGATGGATGATCGATGGACACAGAAAATTGGGCTTTCATTTTTTGTTTTTTCGCCCAATAGTCCTTCCCACCTTTGATGGAGACTTGGCTTCTGTTTTTTAACAATCATTTAAAACAGTAATTATCTATAATTCAAAATATATGCGGCAAAATCACCAAATTAAGTGAAACTCCTCCTAGTAATATTTTAGGCTTAAAAAATTAAATTTTGTTAGAAGAATTAACTCAATTTAAAATATAATTCGAATATGGTGTATAAGGTTCCGACTTATTCCGTTCTAATCTATTTTTAAATATTACATATTTTATTTTTGAGTAAACTATATATGATATCACTTAAAAAAAAAAAAGAGAGGAGTTTTTCCTATTTTGATTAACCTAAATTTTTGTTTTCAATTTAGCCACTTAAAAATTCCGTTAATCCACTGACAGATTGTTGACATAACATATTTACCAATTAAATAACGACACATGACACTTTTTAAAGCCTAGGGACCTTTATATAATTAATCCGAAACACTTTTTTATTTTCCGTTCTCGTCTCCCTGTACCTCATAAATGGAGCTGGCTTACATCCCTGAAGAAACAAATTCAATTAACACCCAGAATTTATCAACAGCATAACTCAACACCATTATTCAAAAACTAATGAATAAAATCAAAATCAAAGGAAAAGAAAAAGAAAAAGGCAACATCTCTGGGCTTAAGAAAAATCCCATATTTTTTAGTATTATATTTAGCGATTAAGAAAGAAAAACCTGCCAATTAGCCTGACATAGGTTCGATATTTGGCTTCGTTGTGTTAATTTGTGAACAGAAAGTGAAAATGATGTGACTAATCTTTTATGTTTGTTTGATCCTTGACTCTGGCAAGTACATAGTTTTCAAGGTAATGCTCCAGTTACACAAATGAAAAGAACGCAATTATGCTTACTTACCCTCCTGTTGTAAATTCCTTAGCTTTCTAATTGAACATCTCCTCTTTTTTTATCTTGTGCTATGGGAATTTTCTTTTCCCTTCATCTGTTCGGTTTCAGTTTGATTTTGATTTTGTTCATTAGTTGATCTGTGTTGCGACTGAAACCAAACATTGATAAAAAAACACTTTTTATCTTTATCGTTTTCATTTTGGAATAATGGTGTTGAGTTGGAGTTTTTATGCTGTTGATATATTCTGGGTTTTAATTGAATTTGTTTGTTCAGGGATGTAAGCCAGCTCCATTTCTGAGGTACAGGGAGAAGAGAAAGGAAAATAAAAAAAGTGTTTTTGGATTAATTGTATAGAAGTCCTCCATCCTTAGACTTTAGTCAAAAGTAAAAAAAAATGTCATGTACCAGTTATTCAATTGATTAATATACTATGTCAACAATTCATCAATGAATTAATAAAATTTTTAACGACAATCACTAATTCAAATAATTATCTTAATTAAAGTAATTAAATTAAAAAAACAAATTAAAAAAACTAAAATAAGACAAACCCTTTTCAAAATGACCTATATATAATTTAAACTTTATTTTATATATTATATGATTTATACTACATAAATATTATTCCTATAATATATAACATATTAACTAATATATTAAGCCGTCTATGGTTAAAAAAAATTTAAATTTAAAAAAATATAAACAAATTTAAAATACACTTGAATAAGCATAAATTATATAGTAATATCATAACTCTAACCAAGTCCATAAACCCTTCTAAATTGAACTTATTAAAATAAACCTAATTTGTTATGGATAAAAAAATATTAACATATATATTGAATAAAGGTGTCTATTATTTACTAATATTATATTAAGTTACTTAAAACTCACACAGATTAAAATATAAGATTAAAATTTTACCTAAATCAATTTATATTTATAAATGGTTAATCCAAACTCATTTAGACTGTCTATATTTTTATTTTTTTAAAAAAAATTATTGTTTGTTAATATTTACTAGTTATATATATCTTTTACTATCATTTTATTTTATTTTATTGTTTTTTTAAACTTAAACAATTTAATATATTTGAATCCTAAGTTATTGATCGAGTGTTCATCTATCCCAAAAATAATTTAAGTTTGAATCATCGTTGTACAAAAAGAATAACATAATATATATTTAAATATTATACTTAATTTTTCTTATCATATAATTTACATAATATATAAAAATAAATAAATAATATAACGAGCTTTAAAATGGAGCCCAACCCTTATTTTAAATGAACCTAATATTTTTGCCTAAACTCATTTTTTTTAGATTTGGTGTTTTTTTTTAACTCTAAAAGTTTAGAGGAATTTCATACTTAAACGGATAACCCGAGACCTCAAAAGTTCTAATATTACATTGAAGAATTCCACCCATGATTTCATCCTTGATAAAAGATTAAGAATTAAATCACTATTTAGAGTTTGAACTTGACAATTACTCCCATATCAAGATCTATTTTTTTGTCCAAATTAGTTTAAAACTTTTATTTAGTGTAATTATACACATTAAAATTTTATTTTCGTTCATATGTATACATGAAACTTTGATTTTGATTTAATTGTACATATTTAAAGAAAAAATACATTATTTATTTTCATATTGGATAAATATAATTTTTTATGTATGTAATATCCAATGTAATATGGTGCTAATTTGATAATGTTGTTAATGATTTTTAAAAATTGAATCAAATTAAAATTTCATATATATAATCACAAAAAACTAAAGTTCATGTCTGACATTACACGCTGGATCAAAGTTGATATATTTTCAATATTTATCCCTTAAAATATCAAACTTTATCTTCTTTTTTTTATTCCTTTTCAAATCCTAAAATCTTGACCAAGTAAACCTTTTTTTCTTTTAAAAAAACTAAAACATTTTACCTCTCAGTTCACTCAAACCAGCAACTTAATAATGCAATATAATTTTAAGATTAGCAAGTAGTTTGCTACTAAACATATTTAAAATTACTTAATTGTTGGTATATAAATTTTGATGCCTAAATTTATATTCTATCACTTAAGTTAGTATTTCTGTATTAACAATGTTAATTTGTGCTGACGTAATATTAATGGTCAATCTTATAATAATATATGATAACTTCTCAATATGACATGCGGTGAACATAAATTAAAAACTTCAAAATCTTTTAAAAATATAAATTAATTATAAAAAATATAAATTTTTAGAAAAATTCATGAATTGATTAAATATTTTTGGATAAATTCAGATGACAAATTCCTTAATAATATTAAGAAATTTGGTAAATACGAACTACAGAATATAAATTCAACTATCAATTTAATAAAAAAAATTTCAAGTTCTAGTAACTTTTGGAAACATCTTAACCCTATAATTTATTTTTGTTTGAAAGGTTGGGTATCCAGAGAAGGGGTTTGCAAGATGGAAATAGTTAAGCACAGAAAGAATCAAGAGACAGACCTTGCGAATGAGGGTGAGAAGGCAGTTGCCAGTGGCGTCCATGAGAACCAGCTCGTCTTTGGGTAGTGGATGGCCATGGGGGCCGTAGTAAGAATCGAACCTCAACATCAGCTCCCCTTTTGGGTTGTATACCACAAACCCATCTCCTCGATAAAACACTGACGTCTTATGCACGGTTAGCTGCGTTTCTTCTTCGAAACAGAATTTCTCATCCACCATTACCATTCTTCCCATCTGAAATTTGTGGAGGAAAGCAAAGCAGATAGAAGAAGTAGGTTTATAAGTTTTGTCGCATAGATAAAGAGATTTCATTTCATGTTGCTTTGTTGAATATGGTTTGTGGGGTCAATCAACCACTACTTCACATCCCAACTCAACCACTGATTCACTTCCATCGTAAACAAATCAGGTATTCCTTTAACTTACAATCAAAATCAACATCAGTGAGCAGCCTCATTATGAGAGATGGGCCTTATGGGCAGGGCAAATCGATGGCAGCTACACTCAATAATTTCATGATACCCACTCCTAGTTGCAACCATTCCTGCTTTAAGACTTAAATAATTTACAGTGATGGTTTTGTCATTTATCATAACCTTATATCTTACCTTGAATCAACGGCACAATCCAAGTGTTGAAACCCAAATCCACAACTTGGAAACCTAATTGGAGTTGGAAGCATAATGCTAAACTAAAATAGCAGCTCACTACATGTACAAAATCATAACTCCCCCAAACCTAAGCAATATAAAACCACCACTAAACCTCAAGGATGCAATCCCCATGCTCCTTGCCAAATAAATGTTTTCTTGCTATACGAAATCTTAATTTTTGCAAAAAAAAAAAAAAAACATGGATGCAAGAAAAAACAAGAAATGAATAAATGTAATACCATTGCATCTAATATTATTATTTGCATAAAAAATTTAATTCAACTTTTGATTATCCTTAATTTCATATAGGGTTTAAAAAAAATAATGTAAAAAAAGTGGTTGAAATTAATAATTAAGATTGTCTCTCTCAAACATAACATAAGAAAGTTATTAAATATGTGTAAACATGTTTGTTTGTAAATTGAATATATATATTTGGAAAGGAAAATAGATGGTGTAACTTCATTCATAGTTTAAGCTTTTAAAAAGGGATATATAATCACATTCATAGTCCCATCCTATTCTTATTTAACATCATGATTGTTCATTGCTTTCTTCGAAGTTGACTGGTTACCTTCATATATTAAGCCTGCCAAGATGCGATTCAACAATTTTGTTCCTAGCTTGATTTTTATGCTATGTCCTGATCACATCATATAATTAGATGATATTCAATAGGACACTCCGTTGTCCCACATCGAACATTTTATAATCATATTGCCAACCCTAAAAAGACACCAAACAAGTTGAGAAGTCCAGAGATTTTACGTAATTACCTCCACTACTCTTCAAACCTATACTAGTAACTCTTCCTGTTTTGTATAAACATATTATATGGGCTATAGTGTCTCTTGGTCCATATAGTCGGAGGAGTAACGTTGGAGTCAACATTCTTCCATGAAAGAAATTCAGTAATGTACCTTTTCATTTCTTTCCTTTCCTCTCCTCCGTCATCGCCTACGCGTTAGGACACTCGAAGCTGAATTTCCGAAAATGTCGATTCCAGCCCATCGACCGTTACCCAACGAGTCATGGGATTGCACACTACCAGGCCCACCCAGTCGCAACAACTTCGGATCTGCTGATCTAAATCCCTCCGGTCTCCTCGCATTCGCCTCCGGCTCCTCCGTTTCCGTAGTTGACTCCCGTTCCCTCCAGCTCGTTGCCACCATTCCCCTCCCTTCTTCTTCCTCTTCTCTCTCCCCTTTCGTCACTTCCGTACGGTGGACCCCTCTCCCTCTTGGTCGGGACCTTCTCTCTACAGAACCTTCCTCTTCGCATCTCATCCTAGCCGCCGCCGACCGCCACGGCCGTATTGCTCTACTCGATTTCCGCCTCCGTTCTCTCATCCTCTCCATTGATCCTCCCGATCCTTCCTCTAAATCCGGTATCCAAGACCTTTGTTGGGTACAGGCCCGCTCCGATTCTTTCCACCTTGCTTCTATCTCTGGCCCTTCTTATTTTTCCCTTTACAACACTTCCTTTTCTCGATGCATCTTCAAATACGACGCTTCACCCGAATATCTATCCTGTATCCGCCGTGATCCTTTCGACTCCCGCCATTTGTGTATAGTTGGACTCAAAGGGTTTCTCCTTTCGGTCAAAGTTTTGGGAGAAAAAGATGATGATGTTGCCCTCAAAGAACTCCAGATTCGAACTGATTGTACCGAGTTACTTAAGCTTGAAAAGGATGCTGCCGCTGCTGCTGGAGGAACTTCTTCTTCTCCTGCTTCTGCTGTTTTCCCGCTACATGCGGTGCGTTTGGCGTTTTCTCCGCTTTGGAAAAACGTCATTTACGTGACGTTTCCTAGGGAGCTGGTGGTTTTCGATTTGAAATATGAAACGACGCTTTTCTCTGCCCCATTGCCGCGCGGGTGCGCCAAGTTTCTTGATGTATTGCCTGATCCAAATCAGGAGTTGGTTTATTGTGCCCATCTTGATGGGAAGATCAGCATCTGGCGAAGGAAAGAGTAAGCATTTTCTAATTCTATCTTATTCCTGCAATATCTGGTCTCATTCAAATTTAACTTGATACGATTAAATAAGCTCCTACGGTGCACATCACTTTGGGTTATTCGAGGAATCATAAATGTAATGTAACAAAATTAGGAAAACAGACGGAGAAGGTTTTGAATTGGAGACTAGGAAAGACTTTGAATGTAACAAAAGTACTTGGAAAGACTTTGAAATATCCTTTTGATTTATGATATAATAAGAGATTCTCGGCTTCCTGCACATAAAATCATTTAGTTATGAATGTTCTCATTAGTTGAAGTATGATATGGTTTTTATCAAATTGTGATTGGGAACTATATATCCACCGGTTCAGTCATACAAAGCTATTTATTAGTTTATATTCTTGTAAAGATAGAATCATATCTGCAACCAATTAAAGCTGTTGAATTCTTTTCCTAGGTGATACCTTGTTGTCACAGCAAGTTGAAGCATCAGACCATATTTTCATATTTATCTCTTATAACCTATAAATATTTTTGTTTTATGGTTCTCTTTAATGTAGTTAATGATATTCAAATTTCCAAATTTCTGCCTTTAAAAGGATTCTCTCATTTGGGTGTTATTACAGAGGAGAACAGGTACATGTAATGTGCACAATGGAGGAGTTGATGCCATCCCTTGGCTCACCTGTCCCTTCACCATCAGTTCTTGCAGTCCTTGTCAGCCAATCAGAGTCAACGCTTCAAAATATTAGCAAGCTTTATTCAGATTCATCAAATGGTGCATCTGATGTGGATTCTGATAATCCTTTTGAATTTTGTGATGATACTCTTCTTGTTGCTAAGACGCGTTTGTTTTCCATCTCTGACGATGGCAAACTATGGAGCTGGATCTTGACTGCTGAAGGGGATGGAATTATGCAGAAGGATGGTGGAATTTCCAGAAATATTGCTAATGTATCTCTTGATTCAACAAATACCACCACCATAGTGTCTACTAAGGATGGACTTGCTTCAGAATGCAGCAGGCAGCTGGACAACATAAATGGTAGCCGAACTCAGTTACCAAACTCTACTTTTGGCTTTGCAGATGTGACATTTAAGGTTTGCAAATAAATTCTTTAACTTTCTAACTGACAGGCCAAAATATTCCTTTGTCCTGTTGAATGTTCCTCAGTTCTTGCTGATGTGATGACTGTAGTCTTATCAGTTGAACAAAGGGAAACTTTGAAACATTTTGTTCTCTTTCCCCCTTTAGCTGGCTCCTTGACCTGCCCTCCCATCTATGAAGTTGTACTCATAAGTCATGACTTTACTTTCTCTCCACACATATACACATAGGAGATATTAACATTGCATATCTTCCTTTTCCTATGATACATTTATATGAAGACTCAGTCCACTTTTGACATGATATTACTGCTTTGGTAAAGGAAGAGTTGTTATTGCATTTGGAAATAGTTTCTTCTTTCTTTTATGATAACCCATATCTCTTCTGTTAACGATGCAATTTATGATTTAGGAACGGCTTACCATGAATAAGTGGTAGATTAGGGAATTGCCAGGTTAAAATGCATTTTGTGCTGAAGGGTTTGTGATACAAACTTTCTCGGGTGTTGTTTTTAGTGCCCTTGGCATGTTTAGACTTGACCAATTTTTGCTGGGTCATTGAGCTTTTAGCTTTATAACATATTTTTGCTTGGAATTGACAGCAAGTACAATAAAATTAAGTGATCTTAACATAAATTAATTGGCTGAGCTGGGATTCAAAATACTGGCCAGATTTCATGTTGAACTTTGTATCAGAAAAGAACATGATGTTAATTATGGTGCTCTTCTGGCCCAAACAGCGTTTTGGAATTTTATTTATTATAGAGCGTCATTGAAATGCTTATTCACTTGCTGCTGCAGCATACCTATCTGTCAAATTGGGAGAAAAATCAAACTTACTTTTTTATGCTTGGTCAAAGGTTAAGCTTGGAAAATGATGCCATGAGATCAGAGTAACTACTGCATATTTCAACTGTATGGAAGATATATATGGAATCCATAGGAAATGGAAGAAGTGTAATTTGATCAACAAGCTTATTACTTGCCAGATATTTTACTTTTGTGATCTTTAAATAAATAATGGGTTTCTTTGTCTGCCAAGCCTTTGTTGACATAACTGCATTATTTTATTTTAGTACAACAGTCGTTGAGTTTCTCTTCTTTATCAAGAATGGTTTAGGTGCCCTGTAAGCTTATAATTTTCTCCTTGTTGTTTTTGAGAATGAAATGAAAAGCATTTATTATTTCTGAACAACTTCCTTTTATTTTGCCTTGGTACAAGTTCTTTCGGTTATTCATGTGTACTTATATGCCAAATCATTAGTGCAGATTAGCTTAGTTGGACAGCTTCAGGTTCTTTCTTCAACGGTGACCATGCTGGCAGTACCCTCTCCTTCTTTAACAGCTACTATGTCTCGTTAGTTCCACCTCCTCAATCTACCTCCTGAATTTCCATTTCTGTGAAATTTTTAAAAGTTTATTAATCACATTATATTCTGCAAAGGTGGGGGAGATAGTCCTGCAATAACAGTTCCACTAGTTGCTTTGGGTAGTCAAAGTGGGACAATTGATGTCATTGATGTCTCTGCCAACGCTGTTGCATCCAGTTTTTCAGTTCATAATAGTATGGTGAGGGGCTTAAGATGGCTTGGTAATTCAAGACTGGTTTCGTTTTCATACACACAGGTAGTGTATCAAGTTTCCAAGGACTATATCTGTCATTTGCGTCATAGTTAGCTTCATTTCTTCTTTCTCTGCTGGTCTTCCTTTCCTTTTGTTTAATATCATTGCTTTGTTCGACAGTTTAATCCTTAGTAGTACTTCTATGGACTTAGGTGAATGAGAAAACTGGAGGCTACATTAACAGACTTGTTGTGACTTGTCTAAGAAGTGGGCTTAACAGAACTTTTCGGGTCTTACAAAAGCCAGAACGTGCACCTATAAGAGCTTTAAGGACTTCTTCATCTGGAAGGTTTTCCTTCTAAATTCTCGTTTTGATTACTCAATGCATTCATTTGGCAGCATCCTTTAAATTGACACATACTTCCCTTCATGCAAAAATTGCTCCTTCAATATGACAACTTTAGATTGTTTCCACATATTATGATGCATAAGAAGTGTGCTACTCTTACAATTGTAAACATGTATTACAAAAAGTAAAAGGAAAGGAGGAAGCAGAGATGCTGTAACATGGATGCTGTACTGCCATATTTCATGTTTTTATCGTGCGTTGCCATTTGTGTATGTTGTTATTTAATAATTATTATTATCAGCTTAGAAATAGACAATGCAGCCACTTTTAACTGCTATGGTGATATATATATTGATTAGAAACCCTAGACTTCTGTTGTCAAAATTAATCTGTAGAAGGAAAATGAAACTGCAGTTGCACACGAGGTTGGTCTTGAAAGCTAATAGAAAATTTTAGCATATGCTTCATAACACCAAACCCTGGAGATAGAGAATGGAGGCCTTCGGTTTGGGTGGGTGATTAATTATCGTGGTAGCCAAGGTATCTCTGAAAATATGTGATATGCATTCTTGTCTGTTAGATGGCGGATCATCTCTTCCTGCTGGTTCCCTTGATTCTTATTTCTTGTAAAGGAATACGTAATGACCTGGTTTCTGGAAAATGCAATTTTTATTCATAGTTAGAGGTTGTCAATAATGTGATAATTATTACCCTTTATATGTTCTGAATATGGCTAACTTTTTCTGATGTTTTTCTAATTCTGCTCCCTTCTTTGTCTAACTAGCTGTCTGATTTCTGGAATGTGGTAATATCTTGTTATTTTTAACTTGTTCAGGTATCTTCTGATTTTATTTCGTGATGCACCTGTTGAGGTTTGGGCTATGACAAAAAATCCAATTATGGTGAGTGTGATGCTTAACTTCCTCTTCTTCTGGCTTGCAGTATTTCTGATAATGGTTGCTAACAGTAAGCTTGTTCTTTTCACTATATACCTTTCTATGTGAAGAATTGAGATATTTTGACTTGATGACTGGCTTCTGATACTTCATCTTAGTAAAGGGTTGAACATTTTGTTGGTTGATGTTCACTAGCCTTCCCTCATTTGTCTGTCTAGTATTTCATTAGGCTTCTCAAATGGTTGTATTGGTGCTGTTGCAGAAATAAAGTAGCAAGAGTGAAGATAGAAAGATTGTCATGGTTCTTGGAGGCTTATTGAGTGAGAATCACCTCAAGGTTTTATTTAGGGTTTATTTTTAACTAGGAAGTAGGAATTTTGCATTTATATTAGGATTTTATGGCTGATGTCCGTAATACTTTGATGTGCTATTTTTTTTTTTTGAGTGACTTAAGAGTTTATGAGTTATTCATGTTTCTTCTATTCTACCTCAAATTCCTGTCTTAATTTTCCCTTATCTCTCTATTATGTTTTCTTTTTCTTTCCCCTACTTGAGACATAATTAATAACCTTAGATGATATAGTCACAATGAAGGATGTGGTAACCAAACGTGTAAGTAATAATGATATTCAAAATTCAGAAATCATTCATCTTAATACAAAATTGCTGTTAGCAATGCTTTTGTTTGAGTCCTTCCAGCGACCAGCACTCCATTGAAAAACATGGCTTTGCTTTAAAATATGCAGAATATCCCAAGATAGAAAGAACCTGATGATATTTGTCATAATAGTGTCATTTGCGATGTTTATATTAGCGTAGAAGGAAAAATGACATGTTTTTGCTCATTTTATAGCTCTTTGGTGGAATTTTGAGTGCGTGCATTGCTTGAGCTTACATAAGCAAGGCCGAAGAGATGAAATTTGATTCATTTGCATATACTAGTGTCTTCATATGAGAAGCAAAATATTGTTTATCTCTCTTTTCAAGAGACAATCAAGTTCTATAAATTAGCATCAGAATGTTTGGGTATCGTTTGCAGTTGTGCCATCAAGTTCATAACTGACCACTGGAATTAGTGCCTCCTGAAATCTTTGACGTGCAAAGCTTATAGGAATTCATAGAAACCAAAATACTCATTTTTGCATCGCTCATAATGAAACTCAATAGTAATTTTGGAGTTTCACAGCACGATCACTTCAGCAGTTTTTTGGGTTGCTATTGTTCCGAATGTGTTAATTGCTCCTTTCATTGGTAAGACTTTCTAATTTCCGAAATAATATCTTGGGTATATTGTTAGTTCCTTTTACTTTTTCCTTTTGAGTTCACTGGTCCACTAATGATTTTTCCCCTTGAGTTTTCATTATGGAAGGTTTCATGCTGAATTATTTTGTCTTCATATTTCACTTTCCTTGATATAATATATATTTACTTTAGGCAAATTCAGCACTTGTTTCTCTGTCATTGATTTTGTTTTTATTCTTAGTTTTATTCTAAAACTTGTATAAATCAATATGACATCTGTCCTAAATTTCTTCTTGATTTACTGTCTAATATTTTAATTTGGATAATTATTATGCTCTATACTTCCATGTAGCTTAGATCATTAGCTCTTCCATTCACGGTAATGGAATGGACTCTTCCAACAGTTCCCAGACCAGTTCAAAAAGGTCCTTCGAGGGAATCGTCATTATCCCATAAAGATAATAAAGCTGTGGCACCAGAAGTGGCAACCTCATCCACAATTGCATCTTCATCGGATTCAAGTGGGATATTATGCTTGGCATCACTTATTACAAAGACCTCTATCTTGCCCAAATGGTTATCTTATAATAACTGTAACTTCTAAATGCAGAAGCAGGGAACTCTGACAATTTGCAAGATGAGATTTCTGAGAGTTTTGCATTTGCCTTAGTTAATGGTGCACTCGGAGTCTTTGAGGTTCATGGCCGGAGGATCCGAGACTTCAGGTATAATTTGTTGTAAATGCTTAATATAATGTTATAGAATCAGGTTGAACCTACATGCTACTAGAAAATTTGTAATCTTCTTTATTTTGGTTTACATGTGAGCCATTTGTTTTGTGTTTGCCTTTACATCTGTACTCCTTGAATTTGAGTCCCTGTAGTAGTCTTGAACATATAGAATTCACTTTTAATGTGTTAGCTACTGTGGACATTGACTTTTCTTTGAGCCACAACTTTCTTGAGCTGTGAAGTGATAATATTTTGGTGATGGGACCTCAAATCAACAACAGTTTTGGAGCTTGACAAATTTGTATGTGGCTGTAGATTTAACACTATTAATATGCACCTAACACATGCATTCTGTTGCCATTGTTGCAATGCCAAATCAGGTTCTTAAAGATGTTATCTTGGAACCTAAACTTGTTGACAAACAATCTTGTAACTTGTTATGTGTTATATTTTTGGTAATGTCTATAACATGGAAGCAGAAATCCAATATTGTGTTGAATGAAAAATGATTACCTTCTCATCAAGTTTGTCATGAAGTACTTAGGGACAAAAAGGGGGGGGGGGGACTTCTATTTTCTGCATTTTATTTATTTATTTTTTGCGTAAGTTTTCCTTATATTTTTCTTATATTTTTGTACGGGAAAAATCTAATTTTTAGTCCATAGGCATTTTGGTTTATTTCTGATCACAAATTACTTGTATTCTCTTTCTATATTCTACATTTTTCATAACATATAATCACATTTCCTTTCCCTTTTTGCTTGCACTAATAAGGATTCTTTGCTTGTCTTCCAGACCAAAATGGCCTTCTTCTTCATTTGTTTCATCTGATGGATTGATTACAGCCATGGCCTACCGCTTGCCTCATGTTGTATGTATCATATTTAAATTATTGCATCCAGTTGGTATGTTATCTTGTTGCCTTGAAGATTGTTGTCTTCACTGATATCATTAATTTATCAGGTCATGGGAGACAGGTCAGGTAACATAAGGTGGTGGGATGTAACTACTGGCCAGTCTTCCTCTTTCAACACTTACAGAGAAGGAGTTCGAAGAATAAAATTCTCACCTGTTGTTGCTGGAGACCGTAGTCGGGGGCGTATTGCTGTACTATTTAATGACAATACATTTTCGGTGTTTGATCTTGTAAGTGTGAAAATGCATTTATCAAATTTTCTGCCTTCCATTTATCTATCTGCTGCTATTATCTTACTATACTTAATAATTGATGCATATTTTGTGTTTAAAGGCTTCTGGAGTGTTTTCTTAGTCATTAGAAAGTTGGATTGTTTCCCCCTGAGAATTGAGATGGGACTACCATATTTTATTTTCTACATTCACATGTTTTATTTGTGAACTTCCTTTGGTCTGTGCCTTCATAAATTGGAAGATAAATTTAGAAAGCAAGTTCATTTTTGTGCTTGTTACTACTTATTGCATCCTTTCTACATTGGAGGTTTTTTGGTGCTTTCCAATGTTATGATTGTGATAGGATGTGATTTCTCAAAAAGTAACATTACATTGTTTGCTTTACATATGTGCTGAATAAATTGAGAAAGTTACATTGGCTTGTTTGGTTCACTAAATACTCTAGTAGGGATGTGGTAATTTTGATTTTTGTCTCAAAGCTAATTTTTAACTTTTCAACTACATGGGAAAGTTACATTTCCACCTCTGATAGGAATCATGTTCTATGTTAATAGGAAAGTATTTCCAAAAATGAGAGCTAGATTCCCAAGATTGTTGGGCACTTTTCAGTTTACCAAACATGAGGATCAGATTCCGACCTATTAAATGCCAAGGAAAGTGAATGCTTTCCCTTATAACAAATGCGCCGTTGTACTTAAAATTATGCACTAGAGGGTTGCAAACCTATTTTGTGGTTTTTTGCTGGACATTCTTTCCAATTTGGACCTGTCTTCTCACTCGGGCATTTTATCCTTTCTAAACTCATATTCAAATTATACACCAGAGGATTGAAGCCTCATTATGTGGTTTTTATTGCTAGATTCTTTCTGATTGAGACCTTGAATGGTACATGTTATGTGAACTTATAGAAGTTTGAGTTAGAATAAATGGTTCTTTTTCGCCCCAATGGACCTTTTGAAGGATATTTCTAGATTTGAGCATAATATATAGTATTTGGTATTTGCAGGATTCACCAGACCCATTGGCCAATTCTCTTTTACAACCTCAATTTCCTGGAACCCTGGTATTGGAATTGGATTGGTTGCACTTGCGGAACAACAAGAATGATCCGTTGATTTTATGCATGGCAGGAGCTGATAGTAGCTTTCGGCTTATTGAGGTGAACATGTATGTGCCACAATTTCTTCTTAGTTCTCAAGGTTTTTTTCCCTTCGTAGATAGTCTCTATATTAGTGGTTTCAAATAGAAATCTCTATTTTTTGTTTGCATAAGTTAGTGTAATTATTATTAGTGTTAAAATTTGGTTGGAGCTAGTAGAATGGACTTTTTGGTTGCTTTATTAGAATGAAAGCTGAGATAGGTCTGGAGTGGCTAGCAAGGAGATAGGGACTGGTTAGGTTAAACAATCAGTGTTTAGTTTTGAAATGAAATGGACAATACTGCTAGTTAAAATATGATTCATATGAAGATGATATATTTTGTACTTTTAGTAACCTCACTTGTGCAAATGCAGAAATGACAAGAAAATGGGGCCTGGGGCATTGCCAAGAAATATAAAAGAGAGATTTCGACCCATGCCTTTATGTTGTCCTGTATTACTTCCTACACCCCATGCTCTGGTAACAATGTTCTGCCTATTCATTTTGGCTTAGTAACCTAAATTCCATATTACTGTTTTATTTTATACAAGCAGCCAACTACTGAAGGTTCCTTCTAACACATGATGCTAACAGATCATTTGCATTTAGCAGATACATGTACAACATTTCACGTTTCTTTAAAAGTAGATGGATTGATGGAACACTATTACCTTATGTGTTAAATTGAAAAGAAAAAAAATGGCCTTAAACAAAATTGTTAATGGTGATACATTGGAGTTGGTGTCACAATCCTGAATGGATTGAGGAATGTATTTTGAAATGGGCCTACTGGCCTTGTTCTACTTTCCATGAAACTTCATTTTATTTGTTTGCTATCTCAAAGGTTAAATGACTGTTCAAAGAGTTACTTACAGTTGACCCAATATTTCATGTCATTACAGGCACTACGGATGATCTTGCAATTGGGTGTAAAACCCTCTTGGTTTAATACTACTGGTACAACTATAGATAAGAGGCGCAATCTCGTTCCAGGAATGGCTTCATCTTCAGAAGACCTTCGCAGTTACCTGATTGAATTACCATCTGTTGGTGATTCTGTAGTCCCAGAATTGCTCCTAAAAGTATTAGAACCTTACCGTAAGGAAGGTAGGCTTTAATAACCTATCTAGTGTTCCAATTATACTACTTAAACATTTTATTAATTTTCCTTATCCTTGTGCTTTTCCATTGTTTCACTGCACAAGGTTGCATACTCGATGATGAAAGGGCTAGATTGTATGCTACCATAGTCAATAAGGGTTGTGCTGCAAGGTTTGCCTTTGCTGCTGCTACATTTGGTGAGGTCTCAGAAGCACTTTTCTGGTTGCAATTGCCTCGTGCTATTAACCACTTGATGAATAAATTAATAAATAAGTCCCCACAGAAAGCACCTATTTCAGTGCCAAATTCTGATCTTGATGACAAATCTCTACTTAGTAGAATTACATCAAAGGAGAAATCAACATCAGAAACTGGGCAAAAGGATGCATTGGTAAGTTTCTAGTGGTTTTTAACAATCCTAATAAAATAATTGAAAGGGTGAGATGTTCTATTTAAGTTGGTCTTGTACATCTCTTGTGATTTAAAACTTTTGATGGCAAGACATTTTCTGGTTAGCAGACTCAAGGTCAACTTAGATTAATGGCTTTTGAGCAAGAAGACTTATGGGAAAGTGCTAATGAGCGTATCCCTTGGCATGAGAAATTGGAAGGAGAGGAGGCAATTCAGAACCATGTGCATGAGTGAGTTTATGTTACTTTGTTGCTATTGTTAATTAGTTGAATGATGAAATTGCTGCAGTGTCTTTCTCAATGTAGAAGTTCGGAATCTATTTATATTTATGTTGAACCTTGTTACTTCTGCAACTTCTTTTACTTCCAGAAGAAACAGCGAAAATTTGTTTCAGATAAATGTATTATTGTAATTTTTATATGGGATGGTTATGTTAAAAACTTAGTTTTGTGATGCAATTGAGTTGTTTATTCATTTGATTATGTTATTATTTTGCTTTAACTACATTCCTTTTTTTTTTCTTTCAATTTTGCTTATCAACAATGGTAGAAAAATGTAAAAAGCAAATGGAAAAAAAAAAGAAAAAAAAAGTGCCTTAGCAACAACAATATGAAGCCTTAGTTTCTCAAAAGCAATTATTGGACGGTGTGTTTTATCTTTTAATTTTCTTTAATTATACTTTCTATGTTATGAATACATAAGATTTTTGGAAATCTTTAGATGTATGGAAAGACTTTTTGAAGTTTATAAAATTTGTGGAAGGGAAGTTGCCTAGATTTTCCAGTCTTGATCAATTATTTCTATTTAACTGTTGTCTTCTTTTCGAGTAATTATAATTTTCTTCTTAGGTTCTTTCTAAATAGAATTGAGTTAATTTAAATCTAGATTAATCTGAAAAGTAAGCTGTCCAATCTTTCCTCCAATGCTCCCCATGGCATGCATGATGTGATTTCAAATTATGGTGCTGTAGTTTGAAGATTCTAAAAATTATCAGCATCAGACCATGGGAAATTTACTTGACATAAGAACTACTGTTCTTGTTTAGGCTTTTAGCTAGATATGGCCTAGAATATCTTGTTTGTGGAACTGCTATTTATACTGCATTGTTGGAGGGAGGGAGCAGTTGAATCATAAGCTCATTTGAAAAGTACTGTTCGCTAGGCCAAGTTTGTGTTCTTTTCTGTGTTTTCCATGCTGGTAATTATACTTTGTATTTGGCATGCGCAGGCTAATCACAATTGGAAACTTGGAAGGTGCTGTCAGTTTATTGCTTTCTACTTCTCCGGAGAGTCCTTACTTCTACCCAAATGCTCTACGTGCTGTTGCTCTTTCTTCTGCAGTGTCAAGATCTCTTCTTGAGCTGGCAGTTAAGGTGAGGGCTAACTTTGTTTTCTCTCTTCTTGATTAAAACATGTGATTGTCTAGGTTTAATGATAATGCCTGTCTATTTTGGGTGCTATTCACTGCTCTATGATGATATAGGTCGTTGCTGCAAACATGGTCAGAACTGATCGGTCACTATCTGGCACTCATCTGCTCTGTGCTGTTGGGAGGTATCAGGAAGCTTGTTCACAGGTTTGGTTTGGTTCTGTTAAAGAAATCCTTTTTTCAGTTTTCTCGACAAACCTCGGGAATAAAAATCCAACCCAATGGTTGTTTCTTTTCTTGTTTTGTGTATCACAGAATCTCTAGGGTTTTTTTGTTGTATATTTTTGTTATCCATGATTTTATATATATGTAGGTATGCATTTACCTATTTATGTCTATATTTGAAGCTTGTAGTGGCTAGGGTATGTATGTGAGCTCATGATTGAGTTTGATTTGTGCATTTCTGGTGGGTTATCAAGCTCATAAAACATAGATGACTGACAAACCCAGGCTCATTGAATAAATAAGTACGAGTTTGAATTTATGTGAACTTTGCTCATTTAGCTTCCACTAACAAGCTTGATAAGCACTTCATAAGCAAGCTCCACAAGATCATGTTTATCCTTTTAAGTACAGCCCTTAAGTGTCATTATTTCTTAGCATTTCATAGAGCAGCTACATATCATGCTTAATTCTTGTTGTATGACTTTGACTGACGGTTATTTTAACCATATGCAGCTGCAAGATGCTGGATACTGGACTGATGCTGCTACTTTAGCTGCTGCACATTTAAAGGGATCTGATTATGCAAGGTTTATTTCTTTCTGGATTTTTTTTGCCTTCAGGGAGGACATTTAGATTTCTCTGGCATTTAAAATTCCTAGAATTAGGAATACTCTGTTTTAATTCCATAGATATGCCGAAATTTGCCTGTGTGATGGTTTAACCATATGCCTTCCGTTCCTGTAATATGCTCATCTGCCATTTTGATTCCAAGTCGATGAGATTTTGATCCCATGTATCAATTTGATATCTTCCTTGGTATTCTTAAACAGAGGGGTTGCCTTTATTTAACATTGTTGTTATTGCAGGGTCTTGCAAAGGTGGGCAGAGCATGTCCTTCATGCTGAACATAACATTTGGAGGTACAACTGTATTTCTTATTGTTCTTGTCCAATGCCTAATTTGCATTCTAAAGCTGAAGATGTGTGTGGTTGGATGCAGGGCTCTTATTTTATTTGTTGCAGCTGGGGCAATCCAGGAGGCATTGGCAGCCCTCCGAGAGGCACAACAGCCAGACACAGCTGCTATGTTCATACTGGCTTGCCGTGAAATTCACATGCAATTTATCACTAATTTAGGAGGTTCAGAGGATGAAACCAATGATTCAGTGGTTGACTTGCCTGGGCTAAGCCCTGGAAATGATGATGTAATTGCAGTTGGTGAATATTTTGGGGAGTATCAAAGGAAATTGGTGCACCTATGCATGGACGCTCAACCATTTTCAGATTGAACCAGGGTAGGCCGAAGTAGTTTCGAAACATAGCGTGGGGTATTTTGTTGGAAAAGAACATACCACCTAAGGCAAGCAGAATGTTCATCTCTCAGTCTCGTATGCCCCAAAGAATTTTCCTCGTATCCCAATCTGGCACTCAGACTAGGCATGCCAATTTGTTTTGGAAGCAGTATCTATGGTGGTGAATACCAATGAAGCTGGCTGTTGTAGAAACCGTCAAATATGTTGTAAGCTGAATGTTGTACAAAACTTCCATCCCTCAGGAGTGAGGGGGTGAAATTTATTGGCCATAGAAGACATTTGTTTGACTCATATTCTTTGATTGTTAGTTGCTCATCGTGGCATTTTCACTATGATAAAAATATACATCTCCTATATTTGATCAATTTTATTGTTTCTCCTTTGATTTCCGCTTAAAACAATCTTTAAATAGTGGGAGTTAGTTCATTTCGCTAGCTAGCGGAAATCATAAAGCATGGTAAGAAAAGCTTTCAGCAAAACGTGGGAATTTCAGGAATGGATATGGTAATATATTTTCATGAAGAAATATGGATGATTGATGCAAACGCAACAGCGAAATTGTTTTTGAGAAATGGCAAAAAATCCTCATAACCTAATTATTCATACATGGGTGGGCACTTTCGAGTAGCGTACTGTGCAACTTGAAGACAGATTGCGACTAATACACGTCATTTCCCTCTCATGAGTAGGTTCAGTCAGGTAGCTTCTCTACCAGAGTAATGGAATGGAGGCTTAACTTCATCTCCAAGATACTTGCTCCACAAGAAACAACATTCTAGGAGCCATATTATAGCAAATTCACCAAAACCAGGTGATGAGCGAGCATGACAAAAATGCTCAAGTTTCTCACAACATGGGTCAGCCGCCAAAGCTTTTCATTTAAGAATGCTGTTCAGCATTGAAAGAGCACTTGATACCCAGCAACATCCCGCCTCGTGTATCAATAAACTGACATAATTTGGCTCAAAATAAAAATTAAAAAAAAAAAAAAAAAAAGGAAGACCAAATCTAAAAGCCTATATGCCAGATACAGATGCCATTTAGATGGTAGAGACAAAATACCTTCAAGATCTTGAGAATTCAACGAAAGAATCTCCTCCGGCATCGTGCAGATCCAAGCTCCTCATACTCTGCCTTAGTCACACGCATTAATTCATAGTCAGGACTGGATGCTAGAAGTGAACCCCCTCGCCACACACCTAGGATTGGACTGTCAACATTCCCAAAGAATTTACCAAATGGGAAGATATAGCTTTCAAATAAGTAAAACATATTAGAAGGTGAGAGTTTACTCTTCTTGTGTTGTTATGTTGACTTGGTAGTCATCTGGGACAAGAGGGCGGAGATCCTTTTCTCTGAGTTTTTAGCATAAAAATATGAGAATAAATCAAAGTGGTCCCTCAAAGATGATATTAATACAGGCCAATCAGGGAAGTGATTAAGCTTACAGTCTCTCAACAAATCTAGGAAACAATGTGCTCCCACCTGTCAATATTATGCTGTTCAAGCAAGAGATTTGAACACTTGTAAGTGGCATGAGCAAATCAAATTTGAGAATTTCAGATGCTTTTATAGAAATGTAATCGAAAGAACATTAAACCACCTTTGGTAAAGTACAGGATGAAGATAAGGATGGCAGGCATTGACAGCTCTAACAATGCATTCCGCTAGTCCAGCCTCATTCATTCCTGAAAAGAAGAGACGGATTACCTAGTCACTTAATGGTTATTGAAGTATGGCAAAAAAATGGAACAACGTTCCCATTTCTTACATCATTGGAAATTTAAGCAAACACATCTTCTCAAATGCTTTATTCTATATCCCATGCTCTAACAAACCAGACTATGGGTTCTAGTGCTAAATTCCAAACTTCTGCCTCCGAACCCCAAATAACTACTAGAACATCCCTAAATTGGCTCCCATATAAACTGGAAAACCCTAATTAATGTTCACAATTATCAAAACGAAAGAATATGATACACACCCAAATCTGCAGGTTGGAAGATCATCTCAGGAACAAGAAACCGCTCGTTTGTTAAGTCAAACTCCTGTACCAGGCAACCAAGCCAATACTTTGAATATCACTTGAAATGAACAGGCAAAATCATCCACTTAATAAGAAAGAAAAACACTACATTTTTAGTTAAATCAACTCTCTTCCTCTCTGCCGTTTTATCCATAACTCCCATCTGATCTGTTTCATTCTTTGTTTCTATAGCTTCTGAAGGAGAGGCCCCATCGGTCAATGCAAGATGCCTCTTTGCTGCTTCAGGGTCTTTAACATAACCCTTTGTGTGAGTAACACCATCAGGCAAGACATAAGTACATCTAAAAAGATTGTCTTTTCCATGTTTCCTGTAAAAACGGTCTACACCATTTCAAAATAGCAGCAGAACAAATTGCTCATTTATTTGCAGTGTTTTTAAAGCACACATTGCAAGCAAACAATAATAACCCTTACCATGAACAACACCATCACCATCAGGCAAGACATTAAAGTACATTCATAAAGATTTTCAGCATCATTTCAAAATCGCAGAACACATTGCTTTTCATTATCCAGTGTTATAAAGCACACATTGCAAGCAATAATACTAACTTGGGTATATACCTGGCAAACTGGAGATCTCTTTCAACATCAAGAGAAACAAAGCAAAGCTTCTCTTTAACATCGTCCATTAGAAGAGTCTCGTCCATGACATTAATGGCCCGATAGGAAACCAACTCCTTGAGATAATTAGTCAAAGCTTTCCCACCCAAATCAATTCTCTTCACCCCATAATTCAAGGTGATGTTCTGAAATACAGGCGCCGCTTGCGTGAAAGAGAAGCCGCAATCCACCACCAAACTACACTGGGCCTCGGAAACCAGGCCACATGGACGGCAGCTGGTCTCGTAGAGGTGGACGAGGGAAGGGGAATCGGCGACGACGAGAGAGCTGAAGCCGAAGTCTTCGAAGACGAGCTCGTCGGTGGAGCGTTGGATGGAAGGGAGGGAAAAGAGAGGTTCGGTTAAGAGGAGGGAAGAAGAGGAAGGGGTGACGTGGAGGAGGGAGGTGAAGAGGTGGGACCAGATGTCGCGTTGGAGGTCGGGGTTGATTAGGTAGCCGCGGTCGATGGGGCGGCGAATGGCGGCGGAGGTTAGGTCATCGGGGGAGGAGGAGAAGGTGGTGGTGGGATGGAGGAACTTCTTGGAGGTAAGGGGGCGGTAGAGGCAGTTGGGGATGACGACGGCGGGATTGCGTTCACCTCCTTGGCCGGCTTTAATGAAGCCACCACCGTTGTCCAGTACGACAACGTTTGACATTTGGGGGATTGATGGAGATGCGGACAAATGTTGGATTCAGGTGGTGTTGGGGTTTTTAAGAGAGGTTTAACGTTTAAGGAAATGACCGCTGCTGCTCTTCTGCTATCCTTCACTTCATCATCATCAATCATCTTATAAAAGTAACAAATTTACTTACTTATCATTCATAATAATAATAATAAATTAACTTCATTTCCCAGATTTATTCTACCTGAATCAAACCCATGGTTAAAAGTATGCTTCTATTTTTTTACAAATTTTAATTTTAATGTTAAACTTTTGAAAAATACAAGGATTTATGACCTAATTTTTTGAAATTGAAAATAATTGTAATTTATAATTTAATTTAATAATAATTGAAAAATATTATTTTAACTAAAAATGATTTAAAAAAAACTTAATTTAAAAATGGTGAAATTATCCTTCTATTTAAAATAAATAAATGGTTTTTCATCAAAAACCTTGAGTAAAATATAAAGAAAATAATTTTACTTAAAATAAAAATAAATTATCAATATAGTATTTTGATGTCAACAAAACGGAAAATTTGATAAATAAAAAATTTGTCACCCTAGTTATGATTTAATCAATAATAATAAAAATAATAAATATGATTTTTCACATCATATCATGTTTACATGATTTATCTCATTTCTCTGTGATGTTTAGACAAAAATAAAAGGGAAACATGATACTTGCACTGCATAGTTTATCAATGGTATTATACTCAACGCACCCTCTGATGCTGGTGACGCTGTAAATACAAGTAAACTCCAATGCAAGAATATTATATAATTCCAAAATACATCAACGAAGATGGTTGATGTGATAGTTATAATGTTGAACCATGATTACAATGTGTATTTTTAGTAGGGGGGATAATAGTACCCTCCTGCCTGCCCCATGCCATTCACTTGTGGCATCCCATACGACATCATTACCGGTTGTGCAGCAGCACCATAGTTGACGGAACTTGCTGTGATCTTGGCCAAACTTGATTGCCCTTGCATTCCATCCCTTCCGTATTGATTCCATAGCTGTTGCTCCTGTACCAGTAGCTGCTGCTTCTGCTCCATGTCCGCTATCTGCACATACGAAGGCGGTGGCACTGTAAGCGATGCGGCAAAAGGATCCTGCTGTCCTACTGGCTGCACTGTACCATCCGGGGCAGGCAAAGCCAGCACTTGAGAAGCGGCCTTGCCAGGGCCAGGCATCGCAACACTACTTGCACTCCCACCACTGAGCTGACTGGAGCTCACATGCTGCCTCACCGCCCCCTGATCATACATGCCATTCAGTAACAACGGATCAAAACCACCTGCTAATCCAGCTTTCTGCTTCGATAAATTACTAGCTGACTCAACCAACGCCAATTCCCAATCCGCTTTACCAGGCTCAGCAGCTGGTGTTTGCCATGCAGAAGTCACCTCTGGCTCTCCATTTGAAGGAAATGCTTCCCACGAACCATTAGCATTTGAGGTGGGTGGTCCAGAGAATAAAGCCAAAGCCAATTTGTTCCCTTGCTCATCAGCTGAAACCGCATCGTCCCTTAGATTCACAAGGTCCTCTGTAACCTGCGGTGGGACAGTCTTAGGTTGTTCAGGTTCAGGTGGTGGAGGAGGTGGGTTATAATTCTCAGGTGCAGGAAGAGCCTTTATTTCATTCATGTTTGTTTCAGGCTCCTCCTTAACCGGTGGTTTCTCTTCCCTGATTCTCTCCGGACTCTTCCGGCCATTGGCCATTTCCTTCAAAAATCCTTCAAGTGTACCCAAAAGCTTATCCGTAATTCTCTGCACTTCGGGATACTCGGACGACCTAGCAATTCCAACGTCCTTACACCAACCATAAAACCCAACAAGCTCATCAATCATCTTTGCAGCGCTAACATAAGCATCAAAACCCTTAATACAATCCACGTACTCCATCTCAGTAAACCCATCCAACAAAATCCCTAGTGCTTCACATATCTCGACATAAAGCCCGAAACTCTCCTTCAAAATTTGATAAAGTGCAACAAGAACCAACCTGCTATCTTTCGCCATACCGGCTGGCCTACAACCCAACACTCTATCAAGAATCCTCAACAACTGATGCAGCCTCCCTACAACCCTCTCTGGCCTCATTTCCCTCATTGGTGTTCCCTCTTTCCTACCATCTTTTCTTAAAGAATCATTCAAATCACCATAAGACCTCGATCTCCTATCAGTTTCTCGGTCATAATCATCCCTAAATTCACCATACTCACGCCTATTCCGCTCATCTCTCTCAGCAAACTTGTCCTCCCCATCTCTCTTCTTCTTCTCAAACACCGAAAATTCAACTTTCTCATCCAGATACATAGCATAAAACCTAACAAAACCAGCATGATCCCACGAATTGGAATGCGCCTCATCCCTAAAATCAGACATATTCAAAACCCTCATCCCTCTCCTAGTTGCATACACAATCTCCTCTTCAAAACAAGGGTTCCCATCAACCAAAAGCCTATGAACAAGCATCAAAGACTTAAGTGCCACAATCCAATCATGGGTTTTACGCAATCTTTTCGACACCGTAGCGATACAAGCACTAATATAACCCCTAGAATATGATGTGAGGCTTATGATCTCCCGGAAATACTTCTCATCAGCCGGATCTTCATCATGGCTTGTGGCTTTCACCACCAAAACTTCCAGCTCCGGCGCTATGTTTCCCGCCACTTTGGCTATGCTTATACTCGTCTGATCCTTCACAGCCCCGATCGCTTTGCGGATTGTGCTTGGCGCCATTAGAAAAACACCCTGCTTTCCTTTGTAGTCTAAATTTTTTTATGTATCTTATATAAAGAAAGAAAGAACGATCAAATCTTTATGCTCCAAACGAAACGTCTGCAATAAAAACTGAAACTGGCTTGTTCTTTTTGATAAAGAAATTATAAACTTTTTTATCCTTGAAAATCGAAACTTAACAAAAAAACTAAAACCGGGTCCCTTTTTTTCCTTCTAATATAGAATCTTGATCCAAAAACGAAAATGAAAATGGAGGTTTATCTGCGTTTACCTTTCAAGACTTTGTTAGATCCCAAAAGGTAGGAGAAGATCTATGAAGAATTTCACGGCGGAGATGGTGTCCGTAACAGACGGTGGAGTGCGGACCCAAAAGACTTAACGGTGACTGTATAAATTTACTCTCTTTTTTCTTTCTTTTTTTTTAGTGCAGAGATGAATTGGGAGTGAAGAATCTATTAAAGTTTCGTGATTGTCTCCATTTCTATAGCTGTGTGTGGTATACTCAAAAGGAGAGAGAGAGAGAAAAGGAGCGGGCAAAGATTTGCAAAAGCGCGTAATGGACGGTGAGATGCTTCCATCTATTAATATAATTAAATTTTTATTTTTAAATCTTAAATAATATATAATATTTGTTTTTAGAGTAAATAGTTACTTTTTAGGATGACTATTTAAAAATTTAAATCAATTTCTTTTAAGATTTTATAAAAATTTATATACATTATTAGATATACTAAAATTAATAATATATAATTGATCAAATAAATAAATAATATATAATACACATTTTACTCTCACAATTTATTATCAAATTTAATATAATGATATATTCTTTGAAATAATTTAAGTGTTGTTTTTATTTTATCAAAATATATTATTCTTTTAGATCATTAAGTAGTTGGATGCAATAATAAGTTATAAGTCCGAATATTAAAAATAATATTATTGATAAAAATAATCACAAACTTTAAACATGAACTGTAAAAAAATAAAATAATATTAAAAAAATATATTTTTTTAGCTTTATAAATAAAATTAAAAGTTATTTTTTTAAATAATTTTTAAATTAATTTATTCGAGAAAAAAATAAAATTATTGAAGATAAATGTCATGATTTTTTTAAAGTCGTTTATCGAAATTTTTTAAATTGAAAAAATAAAATAAAAAGATAAATTATTTGAAAAGACCGGATCAACAATATTCCTTATAAGAAAATTTCAAAATCAATAAAAAATAAATGTCAACCTCATTCTAGAATTTTACATTCAAATGTTAATTATTTCATTCACTTCTTTCATTTATTGATTTTAATGATATTTTATTAATACTCTTTTCATTTAAAAAAATATACTTATAATTAAATTAAATGATGCTATTGCTTAAAAAAATTTTATTCAATTGAGTATTAGTTCAATTAATATTGATAGTATTATCAATGTAAAAAAACGTGAGTTTAAGAATATTAAAATATATTATCTTCTTATTTAAATATTAGAAAGATACTATGAACATTTATAGACGCAAAATAAAAATTAAAAATTATAATACTACACTCATATAAAATAAAATAAATTAAAAAATAATATTTATTATAAAATCATTTTACATGAAATAAAATTACAATGAAAAAGGGAGAGGCATGGATGCCCTCTCTCCTTTCTTTTCACGTTTAAGGAACCATTCAAAGCGACTTTTGGAGAAAACTTTGACATAAAGAAAAGGGGGTCAGACTGTTTAAAATTAATTAATAAATAAATGCTAACAAAAGTAAATTCATTGTTAAATTAAGAAAACTACTGTGGTAATGGATAAGTTTTTTGTTTTAATTATTTAACTATAAAAAAATAACTATTTAGTAATTAATGAAAAAATAACCTGACACTTTTTTATCAGTATAATAGTAATTTTAATCCCTAATTTTTATATTTTTTTATCAAATTGACCCCAATTCTATATAAAAAAATATATAAAAAATCAAAAATGAAAAACTCTAGGAAAAAATTAAATTAGACAACATTTTCAAAATAGATAAAAAAGAAAAAAAACCAATTGAATTTGAACGTCTATACAATGTTGTGTTTTGCTCAACTTTTCTTTTTGAACCCTTATTTAGAAACCCAAAATTTATATTTGGTCCATCCTTTCTCGTACATTTCTCATACAAATTGGCTCCAAATTATGGATGAATACTATAATCGACAGCATCATCAACTTCATAATAATGACAACAATCACCGCCACTGCAACAACCCAACATCTACCATGTTTGTTCAATTCCCCACTTTCCATTTTGCCCTTACCTTCCTTACCATCACCAAAACGGCAAACCCTAATTACCCTTCCCAAGCCAACATCGTCGCCTTCTCCTCCTCCATACACCTATGGGCTCCTCGCTCCTAGGTCCTGGACCTACTAATTACGACTATTATTATAGTACACTCCACCTTAGCCCAATTGTCATCATCACGAATTCACGCCATCACTTCCGGCATTAACATCTTTTGGTTTGCCAACCACTGAATCTGACTTGTACAATCTCTATAACCAGTACTTCTAAGTGGGTTGGATTCAAAATCTAAGTTATCAGCTTTCTTTTAGCGTTGGACATTGTTGCTTCAAACTTGAGTTAATGAAAAATCTATCTTCTTAAACTTCTTTGAAAGAAATGAGTAAGGAGAATAGCTTAGCGAGACGATAAAAGATGGATTAAACTTAAGAAAATCGATGCAAAAAGTTAGTACCAGTCAATCATAGAATCAATTAATCAAGAATCAAAACTCAACCTTAAAGAAACACAACATTAGAAATAATTCATCTTTGCACCATAACCAAACTAAAAACCTCATAAATCTGGTAGAAAATAAAGAAAATAAACTTTTTATGTATAACTTAATTTGTTATGTATTTATATATATATATTTATAATTTTACATACCTTTATATAATTTCCAATTTTTAAAAAAGAATTTTGAATTTTTTTATATAATATCAAGGTCAATTTAATAGAAAATATAAAAATTGAGGAATAAAATTATTATTATAGTGATTAAAAAAAGTTTGATGTCACTTAACGTTCAGGTCACCAGAAAAAAAACAGTTTTCAAAATGTTAGTGACTAAGTAGTTATCTATTACAATTAAGTGACCAAAATGAAAATTATTCATAATTAAGTGACTATGGCTGTAGTTTACCCAAAAATATCGATGTATAGCATCTCTTTTTAAAATAACATTTTCACAGAGGACGTAAACAGTGAATTATATAGCAGAAAAGAAAATTTGAAGGCTCAATTCTTTTCTCTCTTTTCTTTTTCCTTCCCCCACAATTTCAAGGATCAATTCGTTGCTTATTCCAACTGTGTCTGTCATTTTCTCCGAAAGCGAGTGAACTCAGTTACTATGTTCATCCTCCGAGTTCACTCGGTGGACACCGAGTTACCCCTCACCGACGCCGAAGAAATCGAATTCTATACCGTCACTTCCCTATCAAACCCTAACCCTAAATTCCGCGAAAGGAGAGGGGTCGTTCACCTCTATCGGAAGGCGTCTCAGAGCTCCCTCCCAAATCCTAGTTCTCGCTCCACTTCTCTTTTTGTCGTCGCCGTCCCTAAGTATCTATCCGCTGCCGATTTCATCCGATTTGCTGGCTCCCATATCGAGAATATCACCTACATCCTCTTCATCTGGTATCATTCATCTTCCTTTATCACGCTTCCTTTTTATCATTTTGATCCAAATTTGATGATTTCTTTTCACTTTAAAAAACACAATTCTATCTTTGCATTATACTTACGCTTATAAGAAAAATAAAGGGGGGGGGATTAAAAATTTCTTTTTCGTTAATGCTCAATGTTTTTTAATATTAGGAATGATGGAATGGAAGATAGGTATAGCGTATTAATAGAGCTAGCTGCCCAGTCGGCAGCCGATGCATTCTATTTTAGCTTGAATGGAAAGCGGTTTTCACCTGCTGAGGTTGGTAAACTTTGCCTCAAATTACTTCGTTATGATCCTCTTTTGAATAACAATTTTGATTAACGAGTTGTGTTTCTTTTAGGCTGAGTTATGTCACATCCTTTTTACGCATTCCGTGGAATACACCGAATTGGGTGAGATTGCAAGCACACCTCCTGTAGGATTCACCGAGTTGCCTACTTGCCCCATTTGTCTTGGTTAGTATAAAGCCTAAATTACCCTATTCATCTTGTCTGTTCATGTTGTTATATATTTATGATATTAATTTCACCTCTCTTTTTTTGTTTGGTGTATGGCAACAGAGAGATTGGACCCGGATACTAGTGGGATACTTAGTACATTTTGTGACCATTCATTTCAATGTTCTTGTACTTCAAAATGGACTTACTTGTCCTGTACAGTAAGCTAGCTCTTGGTTCCTTGAATAATTTTTGCACTTTGTATTGTATTAGTGTCTGTTATCCTTCTAGCATGATCCAGGAGAAGCTTTCTTTTTTCTTTCTTTGGGTATCGATTATGACCATTGCATCTGCATCTATTAGGCTTAGGACACATGTTACTTAAAATTGGTATTGTTGCTATTTTTTATATGGATTAATGTTTTAATCAGTATTATGTGTGTTGATAGGTCTGCCGATTTTGCCAGCAGCAAGAAGAAAATCCAGTCTGTTCTATTTGTGGATCAGGGGAGAATCTTTGGATCTGCTTGATATGTGGTTTTATGGGGTGTGGAAGGTAATATGCATTATCAGCTGATCCTTCCTTGTTGTGTTAAAAATCTTTTATCAGTATCTAAGCGCAGTTATTTTATTTATGTTTTGAATTTTTTTTATATGAATTTGTGCTCTTTTATGTTTCAACCAACTCTTTTGTGGCCACTGCAGATATAAAGAAGGTCATGGGGTTAGACATTGGAAAGATACACAGCATTGCTATTCCCTTGAATTAATATCACAGCAAATATGGGATTATGTGGGTGATGGTTATGTACATCGTTTGACTCATTCAAAAGTTGATGGCAAACCAGTTGAGATCAACTCCCGTTGCACATCAATTGAAGGAACTTGTCATTCATGTGGCTATGGTGATGATTCTGGAATTAATGAGGCCATCTATAGCAGCAAAGTTGAAGCGGTATATTGTCCTTATAAATAACTTCTGGCTGGTTATTTTTCAATGATAAGTTTTTAAACTACTTAACTATGTTATTTTTTTAAGTTCAACAGGTTCCCTTGAATGAGTAAAACAATTTCATTATCATGCTTTGTGATTTGGTTTTGAAACTTTGTGTCTTTAGTTTTTGATATATAACAAAATAACTGCCATACTTCACGTGCACATGTGCTGACTTTGACATAAGTGCCAATGGAACAGGTTTTTGATGAGTACAGTCGGCTTCTGGCTACTGAGTTGGAGAAACAAAGACAAGTAAGAGTAACACTGATGTTCTTTTAATTTTTAGTATTATGGATTTCCTTCACTGTTCTTGTGTTTGTGTCCTACTGGTGCTATTGTGGCTTTTTACTGTGTTAAGAACTAGTATTTATCTTCTGTTTTCACTCCCCTCCCCCAGAACTATGAATCTTTACTTGCTGAAGCCAAAGGCAAAAGAGATAGTACCATTGCTGAAGCAGTGGAGAAGGCTGTGACATCTGAGATGCAGGACATCCAAAGCAAACTGGATAAGTGTACAGAGGAAAAAAATGCTCTTGCTGAGGTGTGTTTCAACGGATTCTGATATACAAATTCTGTATGCACTTAACTGTGCAAAGCATTTGCATAATTGGTTCTTTTATAACATCACCATTATCAGTTGCACAGTTTGTAGCATTTGTCACCATCTGAGTTTTTTGTCACAGATCAACCGTAAACTCATAAAAGACCAACAAGTTTGGCACATAAAGGTCAAGGAAATCGAAGAGAGGTACTCTTGTTTCTTGCTCAAACGGGCAAAGCTTGCTACTAGTCCACATTCAACTCATTTTTGTATTTACCTCTTTTTTTTGAATTATTTATTCCATCCATTGCTTAGTTGCTTGTCTTTTGTCTCTCAGGTATTACCTTCTGACTTTTTTCTTGCATTTTTCTTACATGGTTATTTTGGTTTTCATTTTAGGGAAGCCTCTGAATCGAGGTTAATGGATGAGAAGATACTTGATCTGGAAGAGCAGGTAACTTAATGGCCTAACTTTATATGTATCTATGCAATTGCTTGAGATAACTGGCTTTGACAGTAATTATTTATCATGACAGGTACGTGATCTTAAGGTCTATATCGAAGCTCAGAAGACACTTACTGACATGACGGATTCAGATAGCATCAAGGGAGGAACGGTGTTGCCTGTTCCATCAACGCAATCATCCTCGACTAACACCAGGAGGCACAAGAAAGCAGGCCGAAGGCGGAATTAGGTTAATGGGATATCGCCGGGGAAAAGAACAATCATGTTTTTTGTTGTACAGTTGAATAATTCGTAGATACATAAAATGAAGATTTAGTTAAAAAAAAAATGAAGATAGTATATGGAAAATTTAGGCGGCCTGGGTAAGTGTTTTGACATAAGAGTTTTATATCCAGAATTTGTTTAGATGTGTGAGTTATATTGATTATTAACCGCGAAGCAAGTAAAAGAACATGAATCTTGGCATCAGCAAAAATTGGTTCCAGCCAATGGCATGGAACGTGATCTGGGGTTGGAAGATTTTACCATTAATTTCTCCACTTATGAAGGATTGAAACAACTTTTAGCTCTATCATGTGGCGCAAATGGGGGATTTCTATTGGACCATGCGCTTGTGACAAGGTTGAGCGGAGATTAAATTCTTTTCATGTTATAAAAATGTCTTAACCAATCGGTCATTAGAATATGATGATCTCACAACTGAAAATTATAAATTTTTATACGAACTTAGATGTCATTTTATCTATATCCATTCTCAGTGTACTTTTTTTTTTTTTTGTAATTTTATTATATTTTTTCAAAAAACTTAATTGCATGAATATCGAAATATATAAATCAAATACTAATATAAATTTAAACAATTAAAATATTTTTTAAAAATATTTCCCCCAAAAAAAAAGTCATGGAACTGATTTCCTACCAGTACTTTTTTACCTTTCAAGTTCATGATATCTTATTATAATCAAGAAATTTTCTTTCAACCAAATCATCAAAAAAAAAAAAAGCCAAAAAGAATGAAAAGCTATTGAAACCGAAAAATTTGCAAATAAACCTCACAGTTAATGAAGTAAAAACAAAGAAGAAAGCATATAAACAAGGCGATTTAAACCTACAAATGAATTATTTATTTAGTGTATAAGAAAAAAAAAGACTGAGATCAAAGAAAAAAATGAAGCAAAGTTTTTTATTTTATTGAAGATGAAAATTATTCGAAAGTGTAAGATGATAAAATATAAGATTACTGAAAAGTCTTGAATCTATAGGATTTTCAGTCTGCTTTTGCGGCATGTTTTCTTTGTCTGCTATCTTGGCATGTTTTTTTTTTAATTTTCTTGTTCATTTGATTTCTGTCTAGTTGATTGTATCTTTCGATCTGATTATGGAAGAGGAGATTGTAGGTTCGGAGACTGGGAATGAGGAGGACGAAGCATGGGAGAATGGGGGGAAGGATCGATATCGGTGGAATCTTATGAGTTTTGCTTGGTTGGATCGTTCCTTACAACGAGTGTTGTTCAATTCCAGGTCACGAGGAATATTATGGCTAATTTCTAGCATCAATTGGGGGTGATTGGATTACTGAGATTGAGGATAAACAGTACCTTTTTTGGTTTTACTACAAGTTGACATAGACAGGGTTGTATCGAGGTCCTCAAACCTTTAATAATTATCTTCTTGTTATGCACCAGCTTTTAGCAGAGGAAGATCAACTTTAGATATTTCTCGTAAAGGGTATTTGGGTTTAAGGTATGCGTTGATTAATGTAGTTGATCATCTTAATTCAATGTTAAAGTGTTATAGGTTGGGGAGCTTAAATTTTTAGGAGTCTCGTCTTATAGATAAATACTAATATTAGACTTTGATATAATTTGATCTATACTGTTGAATTTGAAAATTTTAACTATAAATAAATGTTCATAGAATTTGCTTTCATTTTATTTCGGTGCTTTGAAAAATTTTAGCGAGAATTCTCGATATTCAAGAGTAAAATTGATTTAAACAAATTTAAATCTAAAATATCGCCTAAAGCTACGTGTTCATTGATGCCAAGCCAAGCAAGGCAAGGAGCAGTCATTATATAGCCAGCTGAGGGCTTTGAAAATTCCCTTAAAAGGCCTAAAACCCATCACTATACTATTTATCATGAAATTTTAAGAGAAACCAAGCCCAGCCTATTTTTCCTAGTTGAAATTTCCAAAGACAAGAAAGAACCTACTTTAGCTGCACTATGTTTCTTTTACATCCCCCGGGGAGAAGAAACCTAAACCTATCTGCATTTTGTATTAAATATGAAGGAAGATGAACTGCTGAATCTGAACGGGCAATGGAACCCATCTTTTTAATCATCTCCTTGAAGGAATACTCTTCTGGGAGCATATCGAACAGATCATCTCCCCTGCATATGATTCTCTGTATTCTAGAGTAGTTTAGAAACGCTTTCTTCTTTACTCTGTCTGCATGGCTATAACCAGTCATCTTCAACGTGAATTCTTCCAGGCTACGGAAGCAAAAACTGCAATGCCATCCTGCATCCGAAAATATTACATCCGATTGCCGTGAGTGCCGGTACCGAGTCTGTGGGGTGTAGATCTGAACCGTGGCTCGCCAACTGCTGTAATCCACCGGGAACTCAAACGAATACATGTAATGCTTCAATTCAAGGTGCAATATAGGTGGTAATTCTTCACACCATTGTAGTAGTTTCAGTGTGTGGGGGCTTGGGACCTCATCTGTGTCCGACATTATTACAAGGTCTCCGTTAGATATCCCGGCACTGTGAAGCAATCCGTTCATAGCACCACGTTGGAGTGATTCGAGAACGAATGGATCTTTGAGCGAACCAGGGGATGCAATTCTGCCAGGGAATACACCGTAGACGATCTTCTCCTCGGCAAAGGCAAACCTGGCACGGTTTGATGCAAAGAATAGAGGTTTGTGGATGCCGGTGAAAGTGGTGTTTGACTCCATGATTACAAATTTCGAAACATAGGGGTTAAGCTCGTGCCACCTGATCTCAAGCAAGTCTAGTTCATTGCTGAAGATGATGTTGTCGAAGATACGGCGTGGTTGTGAACGTAAGGACCAATTATGGAGGCGACAAAGGTGTTCCACTGAAACATTTTCAGCATAATAGTGAGGTAGGCGTCTGAATGGCAGAGGGGGCTTGTCCCAGAGCGGCCGGAAAAAGTAGGATATCTTCTGGCCATAGTTATATATGCCAATCACGCAAACTGGCGCAAGCATCAAGAGGGCGAAAAAAAGAAGCTTAGGTGGTGATCTTCTGGTAGTGAGGCGGCGGAGTCGAGTTGCCATGCTTTGAAGTAGAAAAGCTTAGGAAAGACAGCAATTGGCATGCTTTGCTTATTCAATTAACAAACAAACAATCATGGCACCGAGATAACCTGCACAAATTCACCAAAATTTTAGTTCTAAAGCAACAAATATGTCAAATTTACCCAAAACTGGTTTTCATGAAAGTTAAAAGACAAGCATCGATTCTCTCTACAAACAACAATGCAGGCAATTTTTGTCCCATTATAAACCATATACTGAAAAAAAGCATAAATCTAGCATTATATAGAGACAAAGATGTGTTGGGATAAACCCGTGTAAGCAAACAAGTAAAATAACAAATAAATTGAAAATATCGAACACATAAATTTTATGTGAAAAAACTCCTCTGAAAATGATAAAAAAGTAGGAGCAAAAAAATATTTCACTAATATGAGAAAATTACAAGAGAGAGAGAATTAAAATAAAGAAAATCCGAAACCCCGAAAAGATACTCTTTAAACTGAAACACAAAAGTCTCCCTTAATTGTGTTTTTTTTTTTTTTGCATATAGGTCTAATTCACACACTAATCCCAATAGCTCTAAAGTAACTATACTTAGTGCCCACTTACCCTAGATACATTTTAGCTATTAATTAAAGCAATATACTATTAAATACCTAGGAATTAGGAAATAATCTCAAAATTGTTGTCCAAGAAATCAGCTGCATATTTCCATATGTCGTCGTGTCGTCGGGATGAAGATTTTTTTCACATCGTGACCATGGCTGCTCGTTGTGATGTCATTGTCTGTTTTGGCATGAAATGCAAGGCATGCTCCACAAGATGCTTAAATTCAATCAAATATGCCATAAGTGATGGGATCAAAGTTTAACCATGACAAAACTCTCCGTTCAAAAACAAACAGCGAATTGCAGTGGTTAAAGCTATCGTGTAATACTAGTGAGTTAGCAGGGGCTCTTTCCCCACCCAATATTGTACTATAAAAAATGCATTTATTACTTTATAAGCTGGATCTGGTAATTCTCTTAAAACAATCACAGACTATACATTTTTATTTATTTATAACAAATGATCTAATTACAAGTTCAAAAACCTTAATTAATTCCTTTTTAAAATCATAAAAAGAGTTTATCTTTTCACTTCACCCCAACACCTCTTCTGAGTAACATTAAACCCTTAAGCCCCATTTTTCCGCTCTAATTTTAATCCAATTTCACAAGGAAAAAAAAACGGCGCCGCAGTTCAAAATTATTGCAAGCAAACATGAAACCCCAATGGATTTACACTTTGTTCGATATTCCATATCCAAAAACTAAAAAATGAGGGGAATTTCAGCATTCAACTCAAAATAATACTCATAAAACCAGAAATTCCCCCCACCCCAAAAAAACAAAAAGAAGAAGTCCGATTTAAAGGCCAAAACCTGTTGTTTTACTATGAAATAGTAATCACTTTAAAGATTAAAAATGTATTTTCTATTTTTAAAAAAGAACAATGACAGAAATGAAACATTGAAAAGGGAGAGAAAAAGTTCACCTCTGTTTTTTAGTCTTTTTGAAGGTTGAATGCTACAGAGAACGGAGAGATTCGAGGGCCGATGGAATTCCCGCCAGAACATCCGGAAATTACAGTTTAATCCTTCCCACCTTTTTTTAAAAAGAAATTTGTTTAGTACTCTACTTTCGCCTACCTGAAACGCTGGGGACATGCAAAGAAAGGGAGGGATAAAGAGAGAAAAAAATTACTATTTTTGTCAAGACGAAGAGATAGGATAGGAGAGAGAGACTGTGCAGTCCACTTGAGAATGGCGAGAGGGACAATTGGGTAATGTACAGTTTGTTGAACGGCTCTCATTTGTTTTACCTGTTTGGTGATATATATATTACTGGAGGAGAGATATAGACAGGTATAGGCGGTTTCCTCATGCCAAAAACACACATGGCATGGGAGTAAGCTCAATTATGTCATACGTGGGCTGCTGTGCCGTTCAGCCAAATGACTGTTATAGCCTCTGCAATTTTTGTATGCTTCAGTTCACCTCTACAATGTTACGTACTAGTATAAATACAACACAATCACATGCTCCAACTACTATAACTATAATAAACTCGATACTAGAACTAATTATGACCGGGTTATTGGTTCAGGCCCGTTTAAAAAAAAAATTTGAATAAAAGTATAATATTAGAAAAATAGATTTTGACAAAAAAAATAAAATCTGTATTTTAAATGGATTAAACCTTGGATAAAATATTTTAGCTCGAGCATGACTAAATAAGGCTAAACTTTTTCCCTCTACTGTTTTACTATTTTTATATTGTTGTTTTGCTACAATTTTCATATTATATTGTTACTATTTTATTGTTATTATTTAAATATTGTATAACTCTTTATTTTATTGTTAATTTTGCTACTATTTTAGATATATTTACTTGCTAAGTTGCAACAATCTTAGTATTATTTAACTATAAAGATTTTTTTAACATATTTGAAGTATATTGGGAAACATTTATTTTAGTGTTTTAAATATATTTAATGTATTATATTTTTAAAATTTATTTGTATAAAAAATTAATCTAAAAAAATTAATACAGGCGGGTTGAATTGGGCTTGGATTTAGTATTTTTAATTTCGACCGGGCTGAAGCCTAAAAGTTTACTTCAGCCCAACCTGTGATCAGGTGTACTTGAGACAAAATATAGAATATAGAGATTTAATCTCTATACTTTAAAAGTTCAAAATGTAATCGTCTTGCTTTTTCAAATTGAAACTGATAGTCCAATCATTATTGTTGTTAGTAGTTTCCGTTAAATTTTGTCAACTTAACATGTTTATATTTTGTCAATCATATGCTACATCACATGAGAACAACTTGTTTTGACAGAAAATACTTATAATTTTAATGATTGAATTGAGATTTTTAAATAAAAAAAAATTAGAACACTTAATTTCTCACTTCTAAATATTAAAACTAAATCTTAGATTTTGTGAAAATATATATTTTAACGCACTAAATATTAAAATATATTCACAATAAATCTAAATTAAGATCCATACACAATACAAAAGCTGAATTTTTATTAAATAAGTTACTATTTTTTATAATATATAATATAATTGATTAAATTAATGCAATAAGTAAAGTAGTAAATATTGTATCGATATATATATATCAATTTTTTATTAGTAGTAGTACGTATTAATATATGTATGTTTCAATGTATTATTTTAAATTTATTAATTTATTTAAAATATATAGTAATATTATTTTATTTTAATATAAAAATTATATTTATATATCTAAACTTTTTTTAACTATTATCAAACATTAATTAATTTTCATCTATTAATAATAAATTAAAAATCATTTGATGGTTGATAAACTAAAGAATTAAAAAATATATTGAAGCCCAAACCTAAGTTTTGGCACATTTATACATCTATGTAAGTTGTGAGGCAGCCACCATTATTAGCAACCAACACTTTTTGAATGGAAAAAATTAGGTATCCACTTTCTCTTTCTCCACACATTAAAAAAAATTAGGTATGGGTCATTATTATGGTTACGAATCAACTTCAAAATTATTCTAATTTTTTTTAACTCGCAATTTAATTGTTAAATTATTGTATAAAAAGCATTAAAATTTATTTAAATAAAATATTAGAAAAAAATTTAAACTTTAAAGAATAAATCTCAAAATTATACATGAACTTTGATTTAATGTGTAATTGTATAAATAGACTTTAATTTAATGTAATTATATACGTGAAACTCTAATTGTGGTTCAAATGCATACTTGAAATTTTTAATTTTATTTTAACAACACACATTTAAAAAAATAAATACATTAATTTATTTTTATACTAGATAAATATAATTATTTATATATGCAATATATAAACATAAAATAATGTTATATTAATAATTTTGTTAATAATTTATAAGAATTGGATCAAATTAAAATTTGATGTATAAAATTACATAAAATCAAAGTTTATGTATACAATTACATATTAAACCATAGTTCATGTATAGTTTTAAAATTTATGCCTAAAAAAATCACCTTAGTTTTCTATTGTTTGAAAAATACCCACGTATCCAAATATATTAACTTTAAGGTTTATTTATTAAATAAATTTTAAATAAAAATATGAATTTACCCTTTGCTAATTTTTATTATTCTATTTTTTTATATTGATTCCTTTTTTATTGTAGGGTAAATTACACCCAATGTTGTTAAATTATTAGTAAGTTTATATTTTGGTCACCAACTTCAAAAACTTACAAAATGGTTATTAAACTATTCAAAAATCTTCATTTAAATCACTAAACTATTTGAAAGTTTTTATTTAGGACACTGGCTATTAAGATTTTTTTAAAAGAAAAAGTCCGAGTAGCGAGCTCCAAGTGATAATTCGATAATCAATACAGTGAATTAGTACCCATAGATAAGTAGAAGAACATACCTTATACCCAAGTTGATCTAATGGTCAATTTCAGAGATTGAAGAAAAAAATTTAAATTTTGGTTTGTAAATTCGTGACATTCAAAGTTATTTCATAAAAAAAAAACTGAATTGTAAAAGATGATGAAAAGGAGAAGTTTTGATTAGTTTAGGCAGTGCAAACATAGAAAGTCATACACTAATAATTTCAACAACCTAATGACTTAAATGAAACTTTCTAATAGTTCAATAATCATTTTCTAACATTTAAAGTTGAATGACCAAAACATAAACTTCTTGATAGTTCAGTAACCTTGGGTGTAATTTACCCTTTGTTTTATAATTTTCAATAAAAATAAAAAATCTAATTAGTTATAAATTATCATAAGTATTATTAATTTAAATTAAAAATTGCATTATATGTTAAATATATTTTTCTTGTCTATTTAAAAATGTTAAAGAATGATAATTAATTAATTTTAAATAAAAATAATTTAATGAATTTATCTGAAGTTAATATAGAATTGAATATAAATATAATTTTAAAATACTCAATTATAGTTGAAGTCAAATATAATTAAATTAGAATTTAGTTTTATAGCATTTCAATATTATTTTAAAATAAATAAATTTTTATTTTTTAATTAAAATAGAGGGAATTTTTAAAAAAATCACACTTCATTGTTCTTCTTGACTTTTATCCTCGAAAGGTTTTCTAAATATTTCCAAGTCTTGTTAGGTGTAAGTTTTCATCGAAGGGTGGTTTAACCATTTTGGGTTTTGTTTAGATATTTCTAGTTTTCATCAAATGACTCTCCATTTGATGAGAGCAAATTGGTGGAGGAAACAAAAGGTGATGGTTTTGTTGTAATAAAAGATCGAACAGAAAATGGAACAACTGATGAAGTAGAATCAGATCAGTCTTAGGATGTTTCAAAACTGAGACCCTTTGCAAGAATTCATAAAAATCATCCTCCTAGTAATGTTATTGGCAGCATTACTGGTGGTAGAAGAATCAGGGAAAAATAGATTTACTATCGAGACATGAATAAGACAAGCTGTTATGTCTCGACCACCGAACTAGAGAAAATTGAGGAAGCATTGGAATATGAACATTGGTTGAATGCAATGCAAGATAAGCTACAACTGTTCATTTGAAATGATGTTTGGACACTTGTTCCTCGTCCTCAATTCTACAATGTGATACAAACCAAGTGGATTTTCAAAAATAAGAGCAATGAACTTGGAAAACATCACTCGTAACAAAGCTCAAGCGGTGGCACAAGGTTATACGGAGGTTGAAAGTGTTGATTTTGGTAATAAAAAAAAAAAAAAAAACACCCTTTGCACCAGTAGCCAAGTTAGAGTCCATTCGACTTTTACTTCTTGTTGCATGTCACCTTAACATTAAACTCTTAAGTGTGCATTTTTTAAGGAACTACTGAATAAGGAAGTATACGTGGAGAAACAGGAAAGGTTTTGTGGACCTAATAATCCTGACTATGTTTACAAACTATCTAAGACCTTGTATGGATTAAAATAGGCTCCAAGAGCCTAGTATGAGCGCTTGTCATAGTTTTTGTTGCAATAAGGCTACAAATAGAGCAATGTGGACAAGATTTAATTTTCAAAGAAGAGCAAGAGCAGCATGACCATTGTGCAGATCTATGTAAATGAAATCATTTTTGGATCCAACCTTAACAAAGCTATAAAGATGAATTTTTGGAGCTAATACGTCCGGAGTTTGAAACGAGCATCGTTGGTGAGCTTACTTATTTTCTTGTTTTGCAAGTTAAACAACTTGAAAAAGACATCTTTGTTAACCTAGAGAAATATGTGTTGAATATGGTTAAGAAATTTGGCTTTGAGTAAGCTAAAGATGTTAGAACTCCTATGAGCTTAAGTGACAAGTTGAGTATTGACAGAAATGGTATTTCAATAGACTGTTCATCTTACAGAAGAATCGTTAGGAGCTTACTATACTTGACAGTTACCAAGCCAGATATTTGTCGGAGTGTTGTGTTATATGCATGGTACCAAGCCAATCCGAAAGAGTCTCATCACAAGGTAGCAAAATGGATTATCAAATATGCAAAAGCTACATTTGATTTTGGACTATGGTTTTCTAAATACACTAATTTAACACTTGTTGGTTATAGCGATGTAAACTAGGCCGGTAGTATTGATCATAGAAAAGCATCTTAAGTGCTTGTTTTTAAGTTCATTTCATTATCCACAGCTACAGCAGAATACATAGGAGCTGGGAACTCCTACGCATAGCTACTTAGGATGAATCAAATATTGTTTGATTATAGGGCTCCAATAGATGTTCTGACAGTATACTGTGACAATACCAATGCTATTAACATTTCTAAAAATCCTGTGTTGCACTCTTGTACTAAACATATCAATATCAGACGTCACTTTGTCCGTGAACTTGTGGAGACAAAAAGGGTAGTATTACAACATATTTCAACTAAAAATCAGCTTGCAGATATTTTCATTCAAAGAGGTTTGAAAATTTAAGGAGTGCTATTGGTATATGCCGAATGTGACTTGCCTTGGGTAGCCAAAGGGCACATTTTATAGGTTAATTACTGCTTATTTCCAACATCTATTATTTTTACTATTAATTTTTCAAATGTTGATTATCCCTTGGAATGTTTTTAGGTGTTGGCATTAAATGTATAAAGAAGGGGTTGTTTATTAGATGACTGATTATCTTTTATTAAAGATAAGCTTGTTTCCTTAACTACTTTCTCTTTCTATCACGTCTCTCCACTGCTCGATTGTTCTATTTCCTTTTCAAGGATTTTTTTTCTTTGTCAAAATTAACCATGGTAAACAATCAACCAAAAGAAGAGTTGGGGTTTCTTCATCGCCAATGGAGATATCAGATGACAATTCGGTGCATGATGAAACAAACAGAGAAATCAACAAAGAGCAAACCCCCCTAGTGATCGAGAGGCTCAAGAACAAACCATTGACAAGTTTGTTAGCTTTTCTTTTTAAATGTTTTGATATAAAATAATAATCTCTTAATCAAATTTACAAAACTACATATTATTTCTCTAAAAATTGATTTTAAGCAAATTTGGAACCATGCTCCTATATATATCTTAAATGTATTAAAACATACAGACACAGTAAGCTATTGACTTGAAATGTATCAAAACTTACTAATAAATGTTCTAGTACATATATAGATATGGGAACATACCCTTTAGTGGTTTAGAACATAGCAAGTAAACACTATTCCATTCAAGGAAACAAAACTTATCGAAATATGATTACAAAGGTATCAAAATCTAACATTGAGGTATCAAAACATTGCCACAAGTTCCGATATATGCGAGCTAAGAATCATATTTTTTCAAAGAAATGTATTGGTACTTGAAGCCATGTATCGGAACATACAACTTTACAATTGCATTTAATGCTCAAATTAATGGCTCCAACAGCTCTAATTTCCCTTTAATGACTCCAAAAATCTAAAAATCACTCAAAGGGTATAAGTACAAGTTAATAACGCTTGAAGACATAATAGATATCCAAGCATCAAAGTCAAGGGAAAAGCTTGAAATTCTTCATTTCTCATTTTTCTCTTGTGCATTAACTTTGAGAGCATATTTTAATATCTTTTACTACTCTCATATTTTTGTATTTAGAGCTTCAATTTGCAAAAACACCCTTATTAGAGGTTGATTGTTGGTTTATTCATCTTGTCTTTATTGTAAAGAGATCACTTAAGGTTTTTTACCTAAAAAACTTTAAAGGGATTAGAAAGGTTTCCAGTTAAGCCTTTGTAAAGGCTAGATGATTTTAGTTAAGCCATAAAAACTAGGAGGTAGGTTCTAGGTTTCTAGTTAGACCTTTGTAAAGGCTAGATGGTATTAGTTAAGTCATAAAAATTAGGAGGTAGGTTCTATCTTAACCTTGTGAAAAATATAGGGATTATAAATGTTATACATTTTTCTTGAAAAACAACATTCCAATTATAAACAAAGATAAATCCTTGGTTGATAATAGTTTGTATGAAATTTTCAAAATCCTAAATCACCATTCTCATTCTATGATCAAATTGTGATAGGTGGGGATTTCTTTGGGGTTGCAATTGTGATTGTGATAGGTGGGGATTTCTTTGGGGTTGCAATTGCTTCACATTCTATGATCAAATTGGGCTTTAGCTAATATGGTTTCGGATTTATTGTTGAATAAATTATTCACTAAGTAAGACTCTATTGAGTAGGATTGTTATTCGAACTAAGTTAACAAATCTTGTGTAATTTTACACGTTAAGTGACATTAAAAATGTATCTACTTATATTATTTCTTTCAACTTAAAATTTAAACTAGTTTATTTTATTGTTTTGTTATAATGTTGTACATATCAATATGTTGTATTATTATTATTATTATTTTCAAACAATATTGTAATGGCCCAATTTCGCCCGAGCCCATATTAAAAACAAATAAAACAAAAATTAAACAAAAAATAAATACCAAGTCAGAAAATAGCCCATTTACAATATGACCCAATGGCCCAAATAAATAAAAAACCTTAATGGCCCAAATGGCCCAAAAACTTAAACATCTTCAATAAACAGAAGAAACCATAGCCTCCTTTGTGCGCCGCACCCCCTTCACGTGCCACGTCAGTGCGCCCATCACTAGAGGACTGCCTCCTTTGCACCAAAATGGCAAGGGTCAATCTTTCTCCTCCGTTGACCTTGCCTGCAAGAACAAAAAATAGAAACGAAAGCAAGCAAAACAGAAGCAATACAGATAGCAGAGAAGCAGCAAAAACAGCAGTGAAAAAAGCATAAAATATTGTATCTATTCGGCTATAAAAGCCACGAGCATATCAATGTAATTTTTTACACGGAGAAATATATACAAAAAAAAATAAAGTTTTTGAAATCGATTCAATATTGCAAGGTGCTTCATCCTCATCTTTAATTTTCTTTTCTTTTCTTCCCGAAATAAATAAATAAATAATAAAAACAAAAAAGGAAACTTTTTCACCTGTTGTTCCATCGTTGAAGCCACTGTCGGTTTGCGAGGTTGTCTGATCCCTTGGGATTCAGCCAAAGGCCACGGCGGAGGACGACGGCGCCGTTGCTAGTGACCGGTGGCCGGGGAGGTAGCGACTCGCCGGACCGACGGCCAGCCAAAGACTGGTTCAGAGAAAAAAGAGAGAGCTTTGGTTTCTTTTTTTTTAAAAAAAAAAAACTGTTTTGAAATAAAAAAATTTTGAAAAAATTTTCACTTATATAGGCTCCCAAAACGGCGTCATTTTGGGACTAGCCTCAGACGCCCAAAACAACATCGTTCTGCCCTTGACTCGCGCCTTGACCCGATTCGCTCAGTGGATTTGCATGTTTATTTGCTAATGGTTTATTTGTGCAATAGGTCCTTCTGCTTTTTCGCCCTGTTTCAATTTAATCCTGTTTCTTTTTTTTATTTATTTTACCCTGTGATTTTGGCTTTGTTTCATTTTAGTCCAACATGAAACTGTGCTTTTGTAGGACTGGGAATAATTTCCCATTCAATCCCTCCGCCTTTACGCGCGTTTCGTTTTGGTCTTAGCCCTAGTTTTTTTTCCTTTTTTTAAATTTATCCATTTAAGTTTATTTTTTTAATTTCAGTCCTTTGACTATTTAGTCCCTTATCATTTATATTTTTTTATTTTAAATACTTTTTTATTTTTATTTTAGTATTTTATTTACTTCTTTTATCTAATTTTATGCTTTTAAGTTCATTTTAATCTCGATTTAGTCATTCATTTAATCTCAACCCTTTTTTATGGATTTTTTTAATCTTCTTATCATTTGTTTATTTATCCATTAATTTTTATTGTCTTGCCTTTTTTATTTTTAAAACTTATGCTGTTTATATTTGTACATATTATTATATTGTCATCTCATTTTATTTTATTTCATTTTATTTCTTCTATTTATTATTTTATGGTTCCCTTTTATTTTGGTATTTTTGAGTAGCATCTTTTCTGTGAAACTCAAATTTTGTCCGGCTCACTAAACTAAAAATAAACCCATTAAAAGTTCAGTCCATATTACAAGCTCAAACCCTAATCAATACTTAGCGCTGCTGCCGTCACATCATCAGCGCAAGTGGCGCACCTGCCCACCTGCATCACCTGCTCCACCGCTCAACCACCTGCAAAACAAAAGAACGCAGCAACAGAGACAGTGCAGAAAAAGGGCAGAGACGCAAGCACAAATAATAAAAAATAGTAGCAAATATTTTGTATTCAGCTATAAAACCGAAAAAAGAACACATTGTATTAGGAGATTTTTTCAGAAATCAAAAGCAAAAAGGGAGATTTTTTTTTAATACAAAAAAATAGATTCAAACAAAAAAAACACAGCAAGCTAATCAAAAACAGATCATCGTGCAAAGGTCTCTTTTTTAGCTTACTTTTCTCTTTATTTTCTTCATTCGAATATTTATACATATTTCCTTTATTTTTCTTTTTAAAAAACAACATATATATATAGATATATATAAAAATATAAAAGAATTTTTTTTTAAAAAAACATACCTTTTATATTTTTCGGCCACCGTGTGTGCGGTGGCGGCGACAACGCTTGTGCATGGCGACGATGATGATGCAGTGGTGGGCCAAAGGGGTTTTGAGAGAAAAGGGAAAGAAGGTTCAGTTTTTTTTTAAAAGGAGGGTAAAATGATTTTTTTTTGAAAAATTTTGATTTAAATAGGGGTTTCAAAACGACGTTGTTTTGGCCTATTTCTCCAGATGCCAAAACGGCATCGTTTTGATACGACCCGCCTCAGGGGATCCGCGTGTTTTTGATTAATGAGAAATTTGTGCATTTGACCCTTCTGCATTTTTCACCTTTTTAAAATTTAGTTTTTTTTTTTAATTTTTTAATTCACCATTGTAATTTTCTTTCTATTTCATGCATTTTGGAGGGAGGGGTTATTTTCCCCTTTGGTCCCCCCTTGTTATTCACGCATTCAATGTGGTCCTTTTTCTTTCTTTGTTTATTTCGAATTTGCCCCGAATTCTTGTTTTAAATTCAATTTAATCATTTTTAATTATTTTTGCTAAATTATGATTATTACTATCGTTATTATTATTAATACCATTATTTATATTATTATTATTACTAGTATTATTTTTTATTATCATTGTTATTATTTTTATTTTTATTGCTATTATTTTTATTATTAATATTATTATTGTTATATTTAGTATTATTTTTTTTATTATAACTACTACTACTATTATTACAGTTTTTTCTTATATTTATGTATTTTTTTATATAATACATCGATTCTATTTTATCATTTTATTATTTATTCATTCATACCTTTATATAATTTCAAACTTTAAATTCTTTATTATTTTGTATCATTATTTTGTTTCATATAATATTTATTTATATTATTATTGTTATTTTATGTTTATCATTTTTACTTAAATTACATATTTGTTTACACATTTTACATAATACTTGTTTGTATTCTTTTTATTTTCATTATTTCATTTATTATCATTATTATTCCTATTTTTACTATTATTATTTATTATCAATATTATTATTATTATTATTATCATTTGCTAATTTTTTTTACTATTATTATTATTATTATTTTACTATTATTACTATCATTATAGTATGATTATTATTATTAATATTATTTTTATTATCATTATTATTTTTTTAAAAACCCTTTCATTCAATGTTTCTTTATTCATATGTTTATTTGCTTATCCTCAATTTAAAATTAAGTTTTCACTAGAATTTTCTTTGTTATTTTATTTATTATTGTATTTATTTATTTCATTTTTATTTTGTTTTATTCTCATTATCATTATCTTATTATATATTTAATTGTTTATTCATTTATGTCTCTATATACCTGCAAGTTTATGTTATTCGTTATTATTATTGTATTTATATTATCATCTTCATTATTATTATTTTATTACGCATATCAATACCGCAATTCATTTTCCATTTTACCATAAAATCATGTTACATTTTACCCGATACATTAAAAATGTTGTTTTCGATAAACAATATTCCGTATTTAAAAATTCGAGAAAGTCTTGCCCTAACTTACTGGGTTTCGATTTTTCTCATTTAACCTAAATAATGGAATATTCTTTTAAAATCGCAATATGAGTTTTGAATAAAATGCCTACTCTCTGAGATCCGAGGTGTTGTGCCCTAACTTATCAGGTATGACATCTTGTCACCTCGAGATAAGATTTTCGTAAATAAAAGCGATCTTCGGTATTTGGAAGTTCGAGGGATCGTGCCCTAACTTACTGGGTTCCGATTTTTCTCGTTTTTCCTAAATAATCGAATATCCTTTTTTTTTAAAAAAAAGGTTAAAATACACGAATTTTAAATAAAAGGCAAGCTCACTCTCAAAAGTTCGAGATGTCGTGTCCTAACTTACTGGATGTGACATTTTACTTCGAAATGAGAAAGTCTTTAACATTCGAGTTTTCTTACAAAAAGAAGGATCGCATTTTAAAGTCTTTCAAGTTTCCAATTTTCGACATTAAGACACTAATTAATCAACTAGGTACCAATTTTTGGGCGTTACGAGGGTGCTAATCCTTCCTCGTACGTAATCGACTCCCGAACCCCTTTTTCTAAACTTCGCGGACCAAAATCGTTGTTTAAATAAATCAAATCTTTTATTAAAAACAACCACTTTTACGAGGTGACCCGATCACACCTCATCAAAAAAGGATTGGTGGCGACTCCTGTTTTTTTGTTTTCGTTTCCAAAATCAAGTCGACGCCGTTTTCAAAAAAAAAAAAAGAATGGTTTCGACATTTCTGATCACCTTTTTTTCGTTTATTTTATTTTACACTACTTTTGCTATTTATTTAGATTGTGATATTATTATTAAAGTGCGCCCTTAGTCATTTATATTTTATCATTCCAATATTCTATCTATATAGTCATTTTATATTGATTCATCAATCACTATATCATGTGTTATATTTAGATATAATTGGTTGTTTTTATGTTATACCCCAAAATAAGAGAAATACACATCGTTTAAATATTACACTTGTTATTATTTTAAAAAATTTCAAAATAAGGCAATGTTCCGTATTTGGAGATTCGAGAAGTCGTACCCTAACTTACGGGGTTTCGATTTTTCTCGTTGAACCTAAATGATTGAATATCATTTTAAAATAAAAATACATAAGATTTCAAATAAAAAATAAACGCAAGCTTATTCTCAAAGGTTCAAGGTGTCGTTTCCTAACTTACGGGATGTGACATTTTGTTATCTCGAGACGAGAGGGTCTTTACGTTTGTTTCAATTTATTCCAGCGGTTTTAAGTAAAATTAACATTAAAACAAAGATGAATCGTATTTTAAATTCTTTTTGGGTTTTCAGCTTTCAGCATTAAGACATTAATTAATCAATTAAGTACCAATTTTGAGTATGAAGAGGGTCTTAATCCTTCCTCGTGCATAACCGACTCCCGAATCTATTTTCTGGATTTTGTAGACAAAAAATCATTGTTTTAGCAAATCAAATCTTTTATTAAAACAATCAAATTATGAGGTGAGCCGATCACACCTCATAAAAAAGATTGGTGGCAACTCCCATTTTCATTTTCAAAATATAAGTCGATTTAAAAAAATAGTTTTAATAAATATGTTATATTTTTAATTTTTTTTAAATAATTTGTACTCACATACATTTATATCAAAAGTAATTTTCATATGCACATGCGTGTGATAGATATACTTGTGTGTGTATATGGGTTAGTATTTAATACACTGATAATGTGCTTTTTTTATTTCATAAGTAATTTTAAAAAACTGTTATGTCTCTTTTTTAAAAATATTTATTTTTAATATTTTATTATACCTTTATAAGGTACTTATCAACCCCCTAGCTCTGCTTGTGGAATCTAAAAACTTTACTAGCATACCAAATAGTTTTCATATATATGTGAGAGAGAGAGATTATTTTCAATTGGCATAATGTCGCCTTTAACATTTACATTTTCTTGTTAATTTAACCCTTTTTTTAGTTATATTTGGCTCTCAACCCTTTAAAAAAAAAAGTTAAATTTGACTATCAGTCTTCTGAAGAGGAGTTGAAATGATATTTTTTAAGAGAATACTAACTAAAATGTTAAATCTTTAAACACGACAACCTACATCATAGTCCACGTGTACTCCATGCTCTCTTTTTTTAAAATTTTTTATTTTTTTAAATTTTAATTTGCTTTATTTTTTATTTTTATAATTTCTAAATTATTTGTTGATGTGAAATATAAGACGAATGATTATATATTAGCATGATGTGTAAATGAACTGTCATTTAAATTGTCAAACCAGCAACATTAAAAAAAAAAAAACCATTGTTTTAGTCACCATTTTTGTTAAAAAAAAAGCTATTTGACTTTTTTTTTTCTTGAAAAGATTGAGAAGTCAAATTAAAAAAAAAAAGGTTAAATTAAGGGAAAATATAAATATTGAGATTATGCTTATTGAAATTGATTAGGACGAAATTGGTGGAAAATCCAAGTAGAAGAATGTATCCTGACTTGGTAGGCCAAGTTGTTTACTTTAAAAGTGACGGCCCACTTTATGGTATGGGTATCCCATTAGAGTTTGGATTTGGACCAAGTTTTGCTTTATTTCTTTTTCTTTTATATTAGAATTTATGTCCAAAGAATTTAGAAAGGATAATTAATGAGTTCCCCTTTCAATTTAATAATATTTAATTTTTCATATTCATATATATATACAATGGGGTGTATCAAAACAGAGTATGCATTTATCAAATCAATAGAATTGTAGCACTTATTTTGATTCGTTCTCATAATTTCAGTTTTAGTTGAAAAATGGATTAATTTTGGGTAAAGAGAAATGAGAAGGCATTTAAAATGGAATTTTGATTCATGTTTAAGAAATATTCAAGGGTTGATGAAGTTGGTCGGGAAGGGTTTTGGAATATATATAATTGAAGCAGGGTATCATTATTGATTTATTGCACTCAAATCTACATACCTGTGTCTTAAACAACAACTAGTGTTTCATTTACTATATGTTTACATTGAAGCAAAATTGAAAATGCCATGACCATTCTTTCAAGTTTCATCCATCCCATCACTAACTTATTAGCATCTGCTTCGAATTATTTTGATGTATTTCAAGGATCGAATGAAGGTCCTGAAAATAACCCAAACTTCTTCATCAGCTTTTATGTAACCAAACAGGAAAAAGAAAATATCAAGGTAAAAGTTACCTCCATGGAACATCTTCAGCAAGCAGCCAGTCTCCTTCTCTGTCCAGATAAGTGAGTTTAAAGCTCTTTTGCCCATTCTCATCAGCTGTTACCAAACAAGAATGTTTGAAACTAGGATTGAATTGAAGCAAGGTCTATAGGGTTTGTTTTATTATATATACTTACATATATCAAACATTCTCATCAGGGTGGTTGTGAGCGATTCAAAGGAGTGGTGAAGACTAATGTCAATTTTCCTGGCAATTGCATTTCCTTCCATCTTTACCTTCACGTACGTTGAACTTGAAGCCCTACCACCACAGCTATTCTCCACCGCCGCCCTTACATTGGCTACGCGGCGCCGCACCTTCTTCCTCCACGCTTTCACTGGTGGCCACCCCACTAAACCCTCTCCATCATTCCTATCAAAACCAAAGATTCAATTCAATAACAGACAGGCGCACGAAATAAAAAGAAAAAGGAGATGAAAGGGAAAGTGAAGTACTTGAAAATGGCAGAAGAAGAGTGGTCGTCGACATCTTTCGGCTCATCTTCATCATTAGGTCGTTGGTTTGTCCAAAACAAAAGAGGCAACGTTTTAGGAACAATTCGATTCTCTTCATCAAGGAGGCGTCGTTTTTTGGTGCCACCACCACCATCATCAGCACCGCCACTACTGCTAGAACTGCAGCTGCTGCTGCAACTGCCGCAATTGTTGTTAACATTAATGCCAAATGTTCCCAAACCCTCCCTAAGCTCGTAACCATAGCTGTTGAGGTCCAACATTTTGAAAGGAAAATTAGGAGTGGATGGAAGAGAGAGTCCCAGTTGGAGCTCCATGCACACCACACAACAAACAACAAAAAACAAAGATTTCCTCCCAAAAAAAAAAACCCAACTTTAAATGACAAATGCTATTAGCCTTGAGAGAAGGAAAGCAAAGCAAAGAGTGCAATAGTAATCTAGGTTTATTGGTAACAAAGTTGGGAGGGGGGGGGGGATTTTAATATAAAGAAGAAGGGTGAGATTGAGGGATGGGGACATATAGCAGACAGAGGGTAGCATTTGGTGAAGTGGGTCCATGTTTTGCTTCACTTTTAGCCGACCTATTTGTCCCCTCTTTCTCTTCCTTTTTTTGGTTGCTTCTCCCATTGTTTTCTGTACCTTTGCCCACTACACTGCCAAACCATTTCACGCGCACCAAAACTGGGAGTTTCTTCCCTATGTTTTCCCCGCCTTTCTTTCAACTCTTAACGCCCACTTCTACACCAACACTGAAACTTTAACCTCTATTAAGATAATACATTATTATTTTTTAGTAATAATCTCAAATTTAGTCCTTAATATTTACATTTGTTTTGTTAATTTTATTATTATTTTAGTTAAATTTAACTAATAACTTTTCAAAAAAAATTAAATCATTTTTATCTAAAATGCAGATTAAAATATTAAATTTTAATAATGTTAGTGTGAAAATTCATGTGATAATTCTCATATATTTCATCTCGACATGATACTATTTATTTTATATGTTACATCAATAAATAATTTAAGATTTATAAAAAAAATTCAAAAAAAGAAGCCAAAAGTACATGGAAATTATCACGTGAGCTGTCATATTTAAAAATTTAACGTTTTAATCAATATTTTCGTTAAAAAAAAACCATTGGCTCTTTTTGAAAGGATAATGCCAAATTTAACTCTTTTAAAAGATTGAGACTAAATTTAACTATAAATAAATAAATATCAAATTGATAAAAAATATAAACGATAACAACTAAATTTAACATTTTTATTTGAAGTAAAATAGCAGATATTTAGGTGTCAATACTGCGTTGGTTAAAACCCAAAGTGGGAGTTGAGTGGATGTGCAGATTCATGTGTGAAACAATGAGGTATAGGGAGAGTGAGAAAAATATTAGGGTATTTATGAGATTGAAATTAAAGAAGAAGAAGACTTTAATTCCTGATTAGGTACAAAATTGATAGTCAAACCTACAGAAAGGGCCACCCTTTTTTCTTTCTTCATTTCCCTATGCATTAAAAAGGATTATCGACACGTCTTTGGTTTCATCATCAGGTAGGAGGGTATCCTAAAATAGCATCAATTTTATTTTTGTCCTTTTCAATTTTTTTTATCAACTTAATCACTTTCCATAGTATAATTTTTCAAAATAGTCACACAATTGTTATCTCATTCACAATAATTTTTAAGATATTGTTCACTAGCGACAAGGTATGTGAAAGGTAAATAAGAAAAGAAAAAGATAAGAGGAAGGGGAAGGGGAAGGAGAAGAGAGAAAAAAAAGAAATTTTTAATTTTTAAAGGAACTAAAAGAATAATTTTTAATTTGTAACGTTTATATTATAATATAAAAATGCTGACGTGGTAGGTCTAGTCAGCTTCTCATTAATGAAATAACAGTTGCGTGATCATTTCGAGAAAGTATTCTAATGAAAGTGATTAAATTGACAAAAAAGATTAGAATAATCAAAATAAAAATGACACTATCTTATAATCACTTCTAATGTAGTTTATCTTTTTTTTTAAAGGAAAACTTACCCAATTTGACACGTTTGATTACCTTCGCACAATGTTTAACCCATTGAAATGGGTCTTTTACTTAAATTTTCTGTGAATTTGATATTTGTTTAGTTAAATTTAACCATTATTTTTTTAAATAATGTTAAATTGTATTTTCAAAATAAATTTCAATTAAATTTTTTTTTTTACGATATGACAGTTCATATATACTTCATGTTAAAATGGTATACTATTTGTTTTATATGCCATGTAAATAATGATTTAAAAATTATAAAAAAATTCTAAAAAAGGTATAAGTGAATTATCATGCGAGCAGTTATATTTAAAAATTTAACATTTTAGACAACATTTTCGTTAAAGATAATCAATTAGACTCCTTTTCAAAAGATTGATAGTCAAATTTAACCTTTTTTAAAAAAGGTTAAGAGTGAAAATTAGTTAAAAATAAATAAAAATCAAAATAACAAAAAGATGTATGTCAATTTTTAATTTCAAAATAATTGCTACACTCTTTTATTCCAGAATCTTCTTCTATATTCGAGGATTATATAAAATTAAAATGGAATCGAAGAATTAAATTTAATATTAATATTTTGATTGTCAAAATTCAAAATATTAATTAAAAACATCGAATACTTTATAATTAAATTAATATACTTAGTTGAAGTTTGTATTAAAGTAATAAATTGGTTGGACCGTAGGGATTGAACTCTAAGTTCAAGGATTTTATTGTAATTTTGATATAAGACATTTATATTTTAACATATTTAAAGAGAAATCATATATTTAAATATTGAAGGGATGTTATGTTTTGGCTTTGTTGTTTGGCAAAACTTGAGGTTAACAAAAACAAAACGTACTTTCTCTTTGACATTTTCTTTTGCTATTTTTGGGCTTTCTTTGTGATTTTGTTGGCCGACAAGTTCTATTTATAATAAAATTCCTTATATTTTGGCTTAATTTTGTGTATCACCAATGGTAAACAGCCTTTTAGGAACATTTAGTATCGTTTTTAATACGACTTTATTTGACACTGTTAAGGCAATTTATCATAATGATGAATCTCTAGTAATTTTGTGGTACTACAAGTTTTAACTCTCCTCAATTTTAAATGGAAAATTTGCATTGATTTAAAGTAATGAAGTTGGTAGGGAAGCAGGCAGCTACCCAGCATCTCTAATTGATAGGCATAAAATATAAACAATGCAATGCACGACGAGAACAGATTGTGTTATATTTATTAATCAGCACGTAGGGGTATTATATACATGATTTGAAGTGAATATATTTTTATAATGAACCGCACATACAAACACCTTAAAGAATAATTGTTAAAGGAATGGATAGGTATTTTTTTAACCCCTAGAATAATGGTGGAGACTGCAAACCACAGCAAACTTGTCTTAATGTCTGCCCCAAAAGATTAGTTTGTCATGTTTGAAACAAAAACACCTTTTCCCTATGTGCCTTGTTTGTGCTATGTTTTGGTGCTGAATAACAAGCATAAGTCACTTCATTTTATCTCTCTCTTTTCTTCTTTTTTTATAAAACTAGTTTTAGGTAGGAGGGAACCATGCGGGAGGCTACCCCAAGACAGGCGAAGGCCACTGTGACATCCATGTCCCGCCCGACTCATGCGGTGGTGCAATGATGGTCACCCACATTCCAACAAACCAATGAGTTGACATTGTTGAAATAATTGAATCAACTTTGGATCTTCAATTTCCACAGAATTCAAAATATAAATAAATAAATAATAATTTATTCAAAAGAAAAATAAGATGACAATTTTTACCTTATTTATGGAGTTAAAAAAATTGTCAATATACCAAACAATAATATATTTAAAAATTTTAAAATAATAAAAAAGAATTGAATTTCCCCTTTTTTAGATTACTGATTCAACTTAAATGATTCATAGATTTTGAATTCCATCTATTGATGTGACATTATATTTTTACAACATCTAATATTGGTCCAGGCATTTAAAGCGAGTTAATTATAAGGGAGACAAGGGGGACCAAAAATTTTATGAAGAATTGGAGGGAAAGAGTGGCCGGGTGTCTATTGAATCAAAGTGCATGGGCAAATCGAAGTGAGTCCAATTCAATGGGGCGACTTGGATGGTTAAGAATTCAAATCAATCTCTCCACCATTCATTTCGTTGCGCTGTTAAGCTATTTTCAATGAGTTTCCAAATGTAGGTGAGGGGCGGTCTATCGACTAGGTTGTTTGGGAGCTTTGATTTTTACCCCCTCGTAAGAGGTCCCCCTAAACCCTCTTTTTGGGGTTATTCATTTTAGTCAACCACAAACAATTATACCATATCTTTTCATTTAAACCACAAATAACCTAGATTTTTATATTTTTAGAACTATTATACCCCACTTAGGCAAGACACTTGAAGACAATTCCTCACTTCTCGTTCTATGGTTCGTCCTTAACTAATTAATCTCTTAGTTTTAGTCACTTGATCGTCATGAGACCATCAATTAATAGAGGAAACGTCCCTTTACTATAGGCCACCCACTACTATGGTCACATGCTTTTTAGTGTGAACATTCCTCCAAATGTGAACACTTCTTTGAGAATTGCTTGGATCCACCTGAGCATAATAACTTCATACTCCATCAAAAGGAATAACAAAATGAGTCTCAACATGTATACCCCCTGAGCACTCTTTGATGATAATCACTTTGCCATGTCACCACTACTAAACAAAAGGACTTCTCCTAAAAATACCCTCTAGATAAAAGGAAAAATGCTCTTCTCCCCTCAATTAGCAACCTTGAATAATTACTCCCTTCACTCTACTTTCCTGGTCCTCACAATTCCTCCTCCTCCTCTTATCTTTCTAGCAATCCGCCTGTTTAAGTGAAATCACCATTTTCTCCTCCCTTAACGAGATTTATATAAACAAAAATATTATTATTTCCTAAATGAGTTGATTAAAGTTTAATATCAAAATTATAAAATATAAGGTAAATATGGATTCAGTATGAGTTGTTAATCATTGTGGCTAATAATTATAATAACATAATTAATTTTAAGACTCTACTCATAAGAAGTATAAATAATAATGAACATCGATTCCTTAAAAGATAATCAATATAGCATATAAAAAGGACATGGACATTTAATATTAGGTAAACCTAAAATGTTTCTGCTCATACATCAATGCAACAAATCAAATTGATTATTTCCTTCTACTTTATAAAATGCATTACCATCAATATTTTTCATTACATTTACTTTTATGGTCCCCCATCTAATTTTAGCATGCTTAATTATAACTCAAACAATAATAATTAAATTATCACTATTTATTTATAAATATTATATAGAAATAACCATACTACACATTTTATAATATATTACGATTTAAGTTGGAGTTAAAATTTCAAAATATAAATAAAAAATAATTTCTTTTCCAATAATATGAAATCAAATTGAAGTGGAAACATAAATGAACCTGGATTTTGTCAGATGGAACCTGTCTAATTCATTTTATTCAATGTTGTCCAAATTTCAAGAACTAAAACAAAGAAACAACGGAATCTGTTTGTCTGGATTTGCCCAAAACATTCGCACGTGGGGACAAAGAGATGACACAAAACTCAAACCTGCCTCTCGTTTCCGCCTTTAGAATAGTAACTATTTTTTTACCCATGGCTTTATTTTATATATTAAATTATTTAATAAGGTGAAAATAAACTCATAATTTTTTTTTATTTTTAAATAAGTAACATTAACAATATATTAAGAAAATTTTCATTTGTTTTTTTTCTAAAGTTATTATATTATAAAATAGTCATTATTTTTATAATATTTATGATTTAAAATTAGAAAAATTGGATAGATTTTTTATCGAGATAATCTCAATAAAATTTCTAGAACAATATTAATATTAGATAAAATTTACCCCTAAACCATATATTTATCTTATTTTTAATGTTTATCCTCTTAATTAATATATGTAATGTAAATATTTTAAAGGATTCATATTTGTAATTCATTGCCTTTTATTTGCGTTAATTGTAAAAGACAAATTTGATTTGGTATCTCCCGACCAATTTGCAACATTATAGTAGAAAAAAAAACGAAGGCAAAGGTTAGAATTAATCCGTGTTTAAAATATAAACTTATTTTATTTACAATATAATCTTATATGATAATTTTCTTTTTTAATTTTTTTTAAATAAATGATTTATCATTAAAATCATAAAGAATGTAAAAACAGCTAACACCAATTTGAAAGGGAATCTTACTAAACCCAGGTCAACAAGCTTACCTTATACACTCAGTCCTTAACATTTTTTTCAACCCTAAAATTGTTCACACATTGTTCGAAATGTAAAATGTAAAAAAAGACAAGGAGAAGGAGAGACAAAAATGAACAGTTTGTGTAGGATAATGCTGTTTTATTAGTAGTTCGATGTGTCCAATGGAAGGACAAACTTTCAAAATGTACTTTCAATTCTAAATTTAGCCTTTAATATTTTACCTATTCTATTAATTTGGTCTTAATATCAACAAATTTAATCCTCGATATTATGTTAATTTGGTATTAATTTTAAAAATTTTAAAAATAATTTTTTCAATATTTCATGTATTTATATAAAATATTTTTAAAATTTTAGAATCAAGATCAAATTGACAGAATGTGTAAATATATATTGAGGGTTAAATTTAATGAATTTTTCAAAATCATGACTAAATTAATAAAAGTGGTAAACATTGATGGCTAAATTTATTATTATGCCGAGCCATGCTAGCATTCCATTCGGTGATCAAACACATTTTAGCGATGGAGTGACGAAAATGCAAAATTGACTTAATTAACAAAAAGGAAATCTATTTAACCAAAATAAGAAGACACTAAAACTTGAGAGACATTATGAGTAGTTTATTATTAATTTTAAACCACTAGTAGAATACAATTGTTGAGTGAGGATAAAAATAATTAAAGTTAAATAAAAATAAAAAAGTAATATTTGTGAAAAAATCATTATTTATCAAAATTCGAATATTAGATAAAACGCCACTTTCAAGCTAACCAAACAAGTCTTAAAAACAATAATATTATATAAAAGTAAAAAGTAAAAGTAAAAAGTGAAAGTGAAATGTGCAATGTGAAATTTATTAAAAGGTACTGCCTTCTTGTCGCTTTAGACAGCCTAGCTTTTCTAAATCAAGCTATGCACAAACTGTTCCACCTTAAAGTCTATAAAATTTTCTATAGTTAGTAAAACTTGTGGGAGGACATTGGAATTGGGATTTCAGTAGATATAGTAATCTGTGTATTTATATATTCTATTCTATATCATAATTATATTTAACCCACTTTTATCTATAAATCTATGTGCTATATACAATTCAAAATAAAATTTCAATGTTTATGAACTTCAAAAAGATATAAAATGGTCATTGAATTTATTTGAAAATTATCATTAGTCACTGAACTATTCAAAAAAAATTATTTTAGTTATTGAGTTATTAAGTTTTTTTTTTTTTGAAGTCCAGCTAGTAAGTTCCAAGCAACTATTCGAAAATTGGTACGGTGTCTCGGTACCCATTAATAAATAAAAGAACATATATTAGATCCAAGTCGATTTAACAGTTAGTGTTAGAGATCAGAGAAGAAATTTGGTTGCATTTGGTTCGCAGATTTGACGTTCAAAGTTGTTTCTTGAAAAAAAAAGAATTGTAGAAGAGAAAGGCAATAAGAGGTTTCAATTGGTACAAACTATGCGAACAAAAAAAGACATACAACAACAATTTTAACAGCTCAATAACTTAAATGAAAACTTTCGAATAGTTCAATGACCATTTTGCAACTTTTTAAAGTTAGAATAACCAAAATATAAACTTATCAATAGTTTAGTGACCTTAATTGTAGTTGACCCATATTTTAATTATTTGTAATCTTATGAGGCCCAAATAGAGTGATGAATCCTCCAACCCATGTTTTTCAAGTCAAGGGTCCTTTTCCAACAACCCATATCTTGTTGGCCTATAAATGTCAAGTTTCCATCTTGTATCAAAAGAAAATTGGTTATGACAAAATTGTAGTCTATTTTCCATATAAAGGATGAATTTTGGTACAAATTATGAAATTGTTGAGTACATTAATAACATGGTTGGTCCATTAGGGGTGTAGTGTTATGGTAGATAGGATGAGAATGAAACGCAATAGCTTCTTGAAAACATTTAAATAGATTTTACAGTCTATTAATAACAACGGTAGGGCTGTTAGTAGACATTAGCTTTTGCTATGTTGGGTCAATAAGAGAAATGAAGAAAAGAATCCAAAATGAATGGTGGTGGAAACAAAGCATCCTATATGTCTATTCCATATCACAATTTTAGATATAATACAAGGATGACATTGATGAATATATCAAAATTATATCATATATCTTATTAATATGTTCTCATTTAATTACAGATAACCAAAAATTGTAAGAATAATATTTTTTATATTAAAACGTTGATGCATTTTGGATGAAGGTAAGCACCCACTCCTCCAAATTCCTTGATATTTTAAAATCATAATAAAAATAAATAAATTATGATTTGACTTTTCTAATAATCATAGAATATGGATGTGATGTATGAATTGCCTATTAATTGTTTACACACATTTTATCTATAATTGTATAAAATTTTGAAATTTGGGATATATATATATAAGAAAAGTAAACATTATGATAAGATTTTTGAGAAAGAAAATGAGAAAATTTAGATATAAGAGATATGTACCAAAGTATCTCCACCCAATGCTTTGAAAATAATCTTTTAAAGATTATTTCAACTATTATTTAGAATTAGTATCGGGTAATTTCCTGTGTATTTTTTTTTATTTCACAAATAATTTTAAGATGTTGTCATTAGATTTGATTATAGGTTGGGCTGGATCGATATAAAATTTTAGGTTCGATTTGATTCGAAAAATAGCCTAAAAGCTGATCCAGATAAAAAATGCTAAACTTGAACCCGACCCAACTCACCCATATTAATTTTTTTTATATAAAAACAAATTTAAAAAATATAATACATTAAATACATTAAAATAAATGGTTCTTAACAAATTAAAAATATATTACAAAAAGCCTTTATACTTATATAACACTAAGATAGTTATAACTTAGCAAGCAAATGCCTCTAAATAGTACCAAAATTAACAATAAAATAAGAGCTATACAATATCAAAACAATAACAACAAAATAGTAACAATATAATAGCAAGATGTCATCAAAACAACAACAAAATAACAAGAAAAAAAATTTTAGTCAGATTTGAGTCGGGCCGGGCTCGAGCCAAAATAACTTACCTGAGGTCTAACCCATTTAAAAAATGGGTCTTATATTTTGTCCAAGCCAATTTTCTGGGCCTATATTTTTCTCAAACCCTCCTACTTTTCGGGCGAATCCCTTGATTAGGTCGAGTTGTCATGTGTCTTTTTGTACACTGCTAGTGGAATTTTTAGACTCAACAAATAGGGTTAAGGGTTGACAAGTATCATATAAGAGTATAGTAAAATATTAAAAAAATTTAAAAAAGAGACACACGTGCTGTTTATGAAAAAAAAAAACACACACTACTAATATACCAAATACTAACCATTTTACTATAGCTTTATGATACTTATCAACCCATCACATTGCTTGAAAAATCTAAACACTCTCTTATATATATTTAATTGAGCTACAGTACAAAGCTAATAAATTATTTTTTAATTCAATAATTAACCAAACCCAATAATTAAAACAAAAAACTACTTCTTCTTTTTTTACAAAGCTTGACAACATATTTCGCATTATTCAGAGCTTTGATAATTTGTGCCAACAGGCAATTTGTCATACGACCTACTTCGTATAGTTTAACATGTTTTACACCTTTCCTTGAAGGACCTATTTCAATAGAGGAGACAATGCCTCAAAAAGCACGACATACCCGATATTCATCCAAAACTATAAAAGGGTACGTGCTGATGACAGTGTTCATAGAAGAAGTCTCCATACTATGGGGAATGAATACTCGATATTGTTTGAGATGTTCCACCATTTGATATTTATCTCATCAAGAATAAATATATTTATCTTCATGAATCAAGCTAGTGTGACGAGAATGATTCACTAAAACTTTTACCCAATAAATTAATTTAATATGTAATAAAATAATGTGTGAGATACTTATGTATTAGTATATGCTATCGCACATGTTGTAAACAAGGTAAGATAATCGCACTAGGCTTCTTTCTAATTTCCTTTCTCGATGAAAAGTTTTCTTTAGTCATACCACGATCACTTAAATAGTTGTACAGTAATTAGTCAAAAGATTTTCACGATACCGAATTCACAATAATTAATGATGAATACTGTATTTCACCATTTTCACGAATGTATTATTTTTTTTTACATTTCTAGTCCATTATTTAATATTATAACGACAGAACATCAAGATTTTCAACAACTTTTATCTTTATTCTTCCATTTCCTGACTAATTACGACCTTTATTCACACACCTATTTATTTCACGATTTCTATATTTTAACATACTTTTGCTTTATTTACAATTTCGTCTATAAATCTTAAATCTTAACAATTCAAAATAGTGCAGTTCATGTTTTTATTTATATCTCATTCATTAGAATTGACAATTAAGTTCAATTTGAAGTTTTTGAAGCTAGACATCTCATCCTTCATATAAAAATTATGATCAAAATTTTAAATCAAGTCAATTAATACAATTTTTTCTTCAAATCTTCCCATGATCTGTTGCTAGGTAGCTCTGACCCATCTTCGCTAGAAATTATTTATATCATAGTATTGATATCGTATAATTTTTTTATTTGTTACTATTAAAAATAGTGTTATTAATATGTTTAGGCATATAAATATAAACTCTTAATTATTATTATTATTATTTACAATTTTTAATGAAATTTCAAAATTAGAATAGGGGAACCCAAAATTAATTTGATCTTTTCTCCCTTAAATTTATTTATCTTATAATATTAAATTTTGATTGCTTACATAGTTTCTTATATATTAAACCAGACTTAATAAGCTTCAATTTCATGTTTGGTTCAATATTTAACTCAATTTCTACAATTTTTGATGAATTTTCAAAGTTGAATTACTATTGCTATCCAAAATTATTTTAGTCAAAATTTTACTTATTACCACTCATATCACTTGTTGAAGGCCAATTTCAACCCATTACATCAAAACCCACTAAAACTACCCCAACCCACACACAATTTAAACCCATTCAGCCCAATCCCCAAAACCCAACAGGCTAAACCCAAAATCTCCAAACCCTAGCCCAATTAACCCAAGCCTAAAGAAAACAAAATAACCTAGCTTCAGCCGCACCTAGGGCATTCGGCCAACTGCCCTCTGCCACCCCCTGCCCACTGCAGCACCGCCACTTGCACCGCAAAATCAGAGAAGAAATGACAGCAATGACAATTAAATAAAAAATACTTTGTAAATGGCTATATAAGCCTTGCAATTTTTTTTTTTGTATTTTGGGGGGGAGGGGCTCTCTGGACATTTTTTGAATATGAAAAATAGAAATAAAAAGTAGATTCAGAAATTAATAAGAGCATTCAATCTCAGCAAGAAGACAAAAATAAAGAAACAGATTCGGTCGAGAGGTTTTTTTATTTTCCCTTCTATTTATTTTGCTTTCCTTCGAATCTATCTACACACTTAGATCTATTTATTTTCTTTTATTTTTTTACATATATATATTTAAAATACAAAAAAATAATAAAAAGGGGAAATTTTTACCTTTTCCGGCGGTGGCGGCCGGCGACGATCTGACGACCGGACAGTGACCGGCCCTGTAGTCAGAAATCGCCCATCCTCTCCCTCTCTTTCTTTTTTTTTTCTTTCAAATGCAGAAATGAAATTTTTTAAAGGAATTTGGCCTTTTATAGCCCCCCAAAACGACGTCATTTTGGGGTTGGCCATTAAACCCCAAAACGACGTCGTTTTGGGCCGACCCGTGCGACCCGACCCGCTCCAACCTCAGGATCCGCGTGTTTTCATCTGAGGGGTTATTTGCGCATTTAGCCCCTCCGCTTTTCAGTGATTTTGCAATTGAATTTTATCCGTAATTCGATTTTGCCCCGAAATTCGTCGCGCTTTTCAATTTAGTCCCCACTAATGCGCTGCGTTTTGAGGGGAAGGAATATTTTCTATTTTGGTCCTCCCAGATTACGCGCGTATTGTATTTTAGTCCTGTTCCCTTTATTTCTTTTTAAAATTGGCCCCAAAACTCGTTCTTTAGTTCAATCTTAGTCCTTTTTGTTTACTTTCGTTTCTTTATTATTAAATTAGTTATTTTTAATATATTATTATTTATTATTTTATTTTCCTTACGTTATTATTATATCATATTGTCTTTTTTTCTTTTTTTTGGTGTTTTGTTTTTTTTTATTATCATTGTTATATTATTATTATTTTTCATGCACATATTATTTATATTATTTTTATGATTATTATTGTATTTATTTTTACTACTATTATATTTATTATTGGTATTAGTATTATAATTACTATTATTACACTTATATGTATAAATATTTATATGTAAAGTTATCAATGGTTATTTTAATATTATCATCATCTTAATATTAATATGTACGTATTTATTGTTAACATATGTATGTATGTATTTATGTAATATTACTAATATTTGTTTTTAACATTATTATTATTTCTTAGATGTATACGTCATGGTTTTTAAATACTACACTTTTAATACTATATTATGTATATATTTTTACATGTATTATGTACATATTTTCAATAACTATATCATATGTATATATTTTATGTACATACTTTTAATGTTATTATGTATTTATTTTTAATATATATATGTGTATATTTATGTAGTAATTATTAATAGTTGTTTTTAATATTATTATTATTTCTAATACATATATATTATGTACATATTTTTAATACTATGTATATACTTTCTATTCCTATTATTACGTATATATTTTAATACATATATGTATATGTTTATATATCGTTATTATTAGTTATTTTTTTTATATTATTGCTATTTTTAATATATATTGTATATATATATTTTTAAATCTAGTATTATATGTTTTATATATATATGTTCACTACTATTTCATATTTTGCATTATTACTATTATTATCACATATACGTTGTTAATGTTTTATACATTATTTGCTTCACATATTCTTAGCTTTTTATTATTATTGGTCTGTTCCGAATTTAGCATATTAGTTCACATCTTATTTTAACATCAATATTAGTTTTCTTTTACTTTTATTTTTTATCTAGAAATATTTTCATTCATGTTTTTTTTTTAAAATTAATTTCAACAAGTAAGGCAACGTACCGATTTAACATTAAGTCATCGATTTCATCGCTATGTTGGGTGAATATCAATCGACTCGTGTTAAAAACGGAACGTCCTTCTCAAAAGAAATCGAAACTTGAAATTTCTCGTGTTTTGATCGAATCACGATTAAATGTTACATTGAACTCGCGTTTTTGAAAATCAAGACAATGCATGTTTAACGAGATACCAATTTTGGGCGTTGCGAGGGTGCTAATACCTTCCTCGTGCGTAACCGACTCCCGAACCCTATTTTTCTCTAGCTTTTGACGTAGACCTAAACTCGGTCTTCTTTTTGTTAAAAAAATAAATTTTCTTTTAAAAAAGAGGATTTATTAGGTGTCCGATCACACCTAGGAAAAAGGATCAGTGACGACTCCCCTTTTTTAATAAAATCGAAAGTCGGTTTTCAATTTTTCAATAAACCGCCTCAATTAGCGACCAAAGCGAAAATTTTACGTCGCTACATCACTCATACCAACATTTAACACTTATTTCACTTAGCAACTATCCGATTCTTATACAAGATCATTTAATTGCACATAACATTATACTTTTGATTATTATTCTATTTAGAACCTTAAAGCTTACATGTAATGTAATGACCTGAAATTCCCGGGCACCGGAAAAGTGAGTTATAGGGCCTCCGTCTTAGTGAAATAAGTTCGAAAATAATTATTAAAAATATTTATGAGCCTAGTGGTGTGTCTAATTAGGATCTAATTAGGTGAATTTAGCTTAATTTAGAGTAAGTAATAAAAAGGATTAAATTGAATAAGGGGTAAAAGTTTAATTTTAAAGTAATAGAAAATAAAAGGATCAAAATGGCAATTAAGCCATTTATATAAATTGAGGTGACAAATGGAAGAAAAATCAAGATTTTTCTTATGTATGTATTATATATATTAAAATTATTATTATGGTTTTATATTAAATTATTATAATTATTTAATTGATGATATATTATAAATAAATTAAATAGAAGACAATTGTGTGATAATAAAATATACATGTGTAAGAATTGTATTGGTACAATTGTAATTTAAATATTTAATTACTTATAATTTAAGTATAAAGATATTTTATAATTATTAATTGTATTAATTAAATCATGAGATTTTTATTTGATAAGCAAATTAGATAATGGCATTTGTAATAATATAAAATGTACACTTGTTATATAATTATTAATTTACTTAATATTAAAGTAAAAGATATTTTAATATATTATATTAATATTATATTATGTTAATAATTAAATAAAGAAACAAAAGAAATAAAAGAAAGAAAAAGAATAGAAAGAAACAGAATGCTCAAACGTAAATGGAGGAAAGAAAGGAGAAAGAAAGAAGAAAGGAAAAATTAAGGGTTTGAAGCTTCGAAGTTTAATAGGTAAGTCAATTTAGCCTCTTTTACTTAATTTTGATGTTTTAGAAGCTTTGAAACAAGATTTTGATGAAATTAAGTTGATAGTTCAAGAGTTCATATGTTTCCAAGTAGGGTTCATGTTGGAAAAATTATGGAATTAGGGATTTAATTGAATGAATTCTAAGTTAGAATTGATTAAGGGATTAAATTGTAAACTAGGCTATAAGTTTTAAGTTGTAGGGACTAAATTGAAGAAATTTCGAAATTAGGGAAATATGCTGGAAATTTTATAGTTAAATATAAGTTTAGACAAAATTTGAATAGAAAAAGAGAGTGAATTGGATTAAGAAAATAATTAAGTTTAGTTAGGATTAAATTGGGAATAAAATAGGAATTGTTTAGAAATTTAATTATTTATTATAATTAATGCTGTAAATAATAATATAAATTACTATTATTTTCGTAGCCAACAAAGAACCTGAAACGTCAGCATCGAAAGGAAAGGAGAAAGTCACCGAGGACTAAAACGGGAGAATTACGGTGTGTATTACTATAATTCGAATTTTAATTATTATTGATTGCTGAAATTTTAATTGTTATGTATGGTAAGTAAGACTTGAGGTAAGTATGTGAAATTGATATGAATATTGAGTAAAAATGAAAGTGATGCAAATTGAGTCAAATGGAATATGTGATTATTTGAAAAGTGTATTGATTGAAAAATGAATGGTGATTTGAATTGTGAATTGAATACCCTATTAACTAGTCGGGCTGAGTTGGATATAGTTGGCATGCCATAGGATTGGAAGTGTTCAGGGATACTTCGACCTCGAGTCGGTGAGACACTGGGTGTCACTATATTTCTTCGGATAGATTCGATGAGATATTGGGTACCAACTTTACTTCGGCTAGGCCGATGAGACACTGGGTGTCAACTATTACTTCGAACTATCCAATGAGGCACTGGGTGCCATATTGATGTGTTTGGTTGGATCCGTGTATCCGCCAAAGTCCGAGTTACGTTAATAGGGTGAAAAATTGAAATGTGAATTTAAGGTATTAAAAAAAATTAAAAAATTAAAAAAATTAATTATGAATAGAAATTGGAATTGTGATAGAAAGAGAAAAGTATGAGCTAAATGTTCATAAGTGGTTTAAATTCAAGTTTGTGAAAAATTACATTGATTGTCGAATAATTAAATTGAATTATTATTATGAAATGATGAAAATAAATATATATATAAAACATGAATTAGTATTTAAGAAATTAATTGTTATGAATTTTAATATTTATATTTTTATTATTGACGATATATTTTGAATTATGGTAATACCACTGAGTATATCCATACTCGCAGACGGTTGTTTCCGTGCGCTTGAGTTAGTAGAAGTCAATTGTCTTGGCTCAAAGATCCAGAACATTCCCGACTCCAATACAAATTTGGTGATGTATATTTTCTTTTGGGTAAAAGTGGCATGTACATAAGTGTTGTTTAGTCACTTAAATATGTATATTACTTTGGGTAGTGAAGGACGAATTATAAAATTTAGATGGTTAAATGAAATGGTAAGGAAAGTAAATGATATTTTGATACATGAACATTAAGTTGTTAAATGAATGAAGTTTTTAACCAATTTTGAATGATGCTATGATAGTTATTAAGTTAAAATTATATTAATGATATAAATATTAGTTATATGAATGTGAAACATTGGTGTTGGTTGTTTTGGTTTGAATTTGCAGGAGGTTTAGGTAAAAATAAGCAGAAATGTTGCCGAAATTTTTATAAAAAAAAAAAATTTCCGGAACACTCGAACAAGTCTCGTTCTACTTTTAATACGTGTTTGAACTTCGAGAGTCCAAGATAGGGACTTAATTATTATATTATACTATGAAAGTTATATTAATTGTAAATTATTCGAAAGTTGTCTGATATGTCCAGTAATGCCTCATAACTTCGTTCCGGCAACGGTTTGGGGTTAGGGGGTGTTACATGTAAATTTAATTACATCATCACTTCACATACTATAATTCATATCACAAATAGTGATGGATAGATGACAGTGCCTGTCATTATTGAAACTACACTGGCTACCAACAATTTTTTTAGAAAGCGGATGCCTCTTCGTCAATTTCTGTTCTGAGAGTATTTCAGAATAATAAATGATTTCACGAATAGGTTTGAACCATTTAGAGTTGATTTCTTATTATATTAAATGTTTGCAATCACTCTAGATATATCGTATTTGAGTTGTGACAGAACAAATTGTCAATGTATCATAATATTATATTTATACTAAGACTGAAACATTTATTGTGTTGATAAAATTTATTTTTTATCACCTTTATTATTAAATTTTCTCGAATTGGCGGTCCCTATGAATGAATGCGAAAATCCAACATTCTCGATCAACTATAGTAATAGGACAGAACAATATATAGATGAAACATTAATATTCGTAACACTGATGTTCATAGCCTCTCGCTCTATTACATACGTATTGTAGATAAGGTGAGTCAGCAACTATATGTACAGTAGATGTGAATCTTCTCATCATATCCCATGACTCAAATGCCGAATCTTGGCAGGAGAGAAGTATCATAACTTTGGACCAATACATGTATGTTTAAACAAACGAAGGATATTTGAATAAGAAGAGAGAGATGGGAACAACCTCATTGCAGATTTCACGTGTGGGGGAGATTTTATGTGAAACCTCATTGTAGAAATGAGGGGAAAAGTGAAGGGAATCCTGATCTAAAAGCTTATCCCAACATGCCAGCTTAAAAGTATTGCACACACTTCGTGATATGTGCACACAATTTTTTTGTAACAAAATAAAAACCAGTCCTTAAGTTCCTAAGTAATTAACTTGCATATCCCATCATTGGTTTTTGCTTATGTTGTGTGTGAGATAGGGAGTAACTGGGAAGATATAGACTGCGATTTTATTGCAGCTTTGATCGTGTGTACAGATAAAAAAAAATCCCACTAACCCTTATATTGAAGAATTTAAACCCAAAAATCTAGATTGCAGAGATGTTCACGTAAAGTTATCTTTTTATTTTAATTTTATTTTTCTCAACCTCTCAATCGTATGAGACAGTAAAAGGGATATGAAACGTTGGGACACCTTTACGTTGTGACAATGACATGAAAAAAAGCAAATTGCAGACCATATATATGATATATGTATAATTGTATATTTATACAAGAGAATAATAATGTAGCAGTAGTTTCTGACATATACAGAGTTTCCAACTATCAAGTTGGCAACCAACTTTCTTGTTCTTCTATGTCTTTTAACTTCAAATACCTGTCTTCTCTTGAACTCACTTCCTAGTTGTATTTGAATTTGCATGCTTTATGATTTTGTGTTATCTAGGTTTAGAATTAAGGTATTTACAGATGATTCAATAAATGAGATTATCTGTGAGAGTGAGAGTATTTGAAGGTGACACGACAATCGAGGTTATAGGCATATCCTGAACTAAATTGTCAACCATGTTACCCTCTGTGTTTTCTTTCATTTAAGAACATGAATGATGATCCTAGTTGTTACACATTCCCAGGTAACCGCAAGTCAAATAAGATTTTCTATTTGTGTGGTAAATTTGTTGGAAATATTCTTCAAGGGATTAAAATTATGGAAATGAATGCCTAAATAAGACGACATTCACAAAAGCTTACCTTTGTTGTAGTCGACTTTGTATTAGTGAATGATGGTCCGAACAGGAAGAGGCTTTTTGGTTGGAAAATAAAGTCCCCATTGCTGATAACTCAATGATAAGAGGTATTTTATTCAAAGATAAAAATGATAAGGGGAAGAAAGAAAAAATAATGATAAGAGGTATGATTGTTTGCTTCTACTTTGTTTTAGAAAGAAAATAGAGCAATCAAAAGCAAAAGATTTTCTTCTTTTCAATTACACCCATCCAAGGTTTGGTAGCCTCACCCATCTGGATTCCGCTTTAGACAAAGTTTGTTATAATTTCAACTCCACTTAAATTACTATTTAATCACTAAAAATTAAGTACAATTTCAACAAAAAAAAAAAAAGAAAGAAAGGATTTTTTAGATTTTTTTGGAATATTCTATTTCTTTAAAAAAAATTAGAAAAAAAAAAACTGAACTTTTTAGAATTTTCTTAAATTTAAGAAATTTTAGGGTTTTTTTTATATATTTTATTTGATATTGATGATATGGTTTTAATGTGATTTATAAACCCATAAAATTAAAAGCCTAAATTTAATCTTAACTAAAGTAGAGGGAGTATTCCAGTAAGTTAAGTAAAATGGATGGACTACTTCATAGAATATGACCATTATAAGAACACAAAAATTCCCTATCGTCCTGACGGAAAAGCTAGCCTTGCTCTCATCTTCCCTCCACATCTTTTAAACAAATAGAAAAAAAATTCTCCAACTTATAAGACAACCCACACACCAAAAAAAGGGAAAAACACACTATATGTTAATGCATGTCATTTCATGGGGCTCACAAAAGCTGCAATGGGGAGACATACATGTAGTGGTGCCTCAGAACATTAACATATCTCAATACTATTTTTGTTATATATTTTTTCTTTATCTTTAATGAAGTTAAGCAAGGAGCTTAAAGATGAATTACTTAATGGAAATAGTGGGTTTGCAACAAGATTAATAAGAAATTATATATGATGGCAATGTACATTTCCTATTAGGATACGACAATATTATTTGGTAATAATGAGACATGTTGGGTTGAATATGTCAAATATCTTAAAATATGTCACCATGGTAACACAGTAATTAATAAGACATGTTTATGGTTCTCTCTCTTTCTCTCATGAATTTAGGGAGAAAGTGAAAGTGGAAACTCAAATATTTGCTTTGGTAAATTGCTTTTACAGATTAGAGAGCTCGTGTGAAGTAAAAGTACTTAAAAAAAGTAAATTATGAACAAAAGGGGCCCTCCCATTGTGAACCCTTTCATGCACGACTGTTTTATAAATCTCAGTTGGCTATAGACTTGTCCTTTCCTATATATATATATATATATAATAATGATCTCTTTCTCATTTAACTCGGTATATCAATGGTCATCTTTCATTGAGAGCGTGATAGTGAGTGAGTCAACAGGAGAGAAAGCAAATTGAGAATAATGGAAAACCGCAAGGAAAAGAAGTCACAGCCCAAAAGAGGTTTATGGAAACCAGAAGAAGACTTGATTTTGAAAAATTATGTAGAGACTTATGGTGAAGGCAATTGGGCTACCGTATCTAAACGATCAGGTGCATATATATATAGATATATATATCGAATTATCAATTATATACATGTAGCTTATATGGAATGTTTTTACACGTTTCCAGGGTTGATGAGAGGAGGGAAAAGTTGTAGACTTAGATGGAAGAATTACCTGAGACCTAATATCAAACGAGGTGGAATGTCCAAGGAGGAAGAAGACCTTATTATCCGAATGCACAAGCTTCTTGGTAACCGGTTAGTATTTGCTTTCTTTCTTTCTTTTCCTGCAAGGGATATTGGGATTGAGATTTGAATGAATGTTATCTTTTAAAGAATAATTGCACTTAGTAGTTTGAATTCTAAAATGACGTTAATGGTAGCATGGTTTATACTTTTGTCCAATGTTATATATTCATTTCGAATTAGTGTATTTGATGATTGGTTTTTTTTTTTTTTTTCCTTTTTATGAACTTAAAAAATGTAGATGGTCTTTAATTGCTGGTAGACTTCCTGGTCGGACTGACAACGAGGTGAAGAACTATTGGAATACCCATTTGAACAAGAAAAGCCTTTTAGGAAGAAAAAGAAAAACACTTGACTCAAACAACCAACATAATGACAATATGGAGGACAATCATATAGAGAATCAGGATAGCAAGAAACCAAGGCAATCACATGATTCTGGTCATCACCCCATTTTCAACACAACTGATGGGTTTGATTTGGATGGAAACAAACATGAGAAGGACGATGAGAGCGCCGCCGCATGGATGGAACGTGCGGTTCAGTTTTTCAACTATGAGTACGATTTGGATTACGAGATGGTAGGAACTCCATTGATGATGCATCCTGATTACTCAAATTTTGTGTTCGATGAAGAACCTTTCACATCCTACACGGACCCATTTGTTCTGTTTGAAGTATTTGGGACGGCAGATTGCGATGTGGGACTGGGAATCCAATCATTCTTGCCTTAGAGATTACAGCACTTACATGGACCACCACCTGGGCAGACCACTTTGCTTGCTTTTGCCACAGCTTTAGGCTTTTACCAGTTGGGTGCGTTGCCAGCATTGCGTACTACCTTTTGAAAGCGGTATTTATGAGGACTTTGTTTTTAGGGTTAAGAAGTGAAGTGAGGATTATAATTTTAACTTATTTGTATTTTGATTCTAATGCTTTAAGTTAAAATTATAATTCTTTTCTTTTGGGAAATTAAAGCAGAAGAAAAGGTAATAGCTTAGGAGTCAATTTTGAGAATGGTTGTAATAAATGAGTATGAACATTCATGCAATCTCAATCAAGATCCGCAACCCAAAAAAGCTGAAAAGGAAAACAAGTACCTCCATAATAAAAAAAAAAAAAAAAAAGTGGGGTATCAAATTCATTAATCTTACTCTATTCTATAATTGGAACTTAATAATCTGCAAATAATTATATATGGGATTAGTATCAAAATGGCAAACAAAGGGATATTCATCACTTCCAAACACATAATTTTACTAATTCATGCAACCTCTACAAGCACATAATTTGTTGGAAGAAATGGCATAAATTTGGTATTTAGTTCTATATTAGCTCCTGCAATTTTTTTTATCCACTTTCAACCTTGAACTTAAATTTTTTTTTTCATTTAAGCTTGTTCTCTTATGACCATGGAAAAGAGGGGATAATGTAACTTTTAACCCTTGAATTTGGTAAGTAGGTCTACATTGGCCCTTGAACTTGATAACTAGAGTCACTTTGATACCTATATATATTTTTTTGGGGTTCATTTTGAACTTAACAACTAAGTCAATTTTGATTCAAAAATTTAAAAGCTTGATAATGTGACACTCTAAAATTGTGCCACATAATCACTTGAAAAAAAATAGATAATGATGTGCTACAATCTCAGAGTGTCATATTTAGTATTTTTATAACCAAACCCGTGGTTGAACAAGTTTGACCAATTTACCCTTTTGTGGCAAAATTTCCTTTTCACCCCCTTTTCAACATTTTCTTCTCAAAGTTGATACTTAGACCAATTTAAGCCCATAATTCATCATAAATATTTATTATAACTCCATGAGTGGTGAAAATTGTATTTTATCTCTTAACTCGCCAAAATGAGAAATTTACAATTTAATTCTTGTACTATTCAAAAATTTTCAATTTAGTCTCAAGGTGATTTTCATCACACCAAATAATATTCCAATTCATTTCATGTCAAATTAATCCATATGAATGAATATTTTCTATTTTCAGATCATTTTGCTCATTAATTCTCATGCTTTTCAAAATTTGCAATTTAATCCTTATTGTCACTTTTCCAACTCCTTTCACATAATTCCATATCCCATAGCAAACTCCTTATGTAAAATATCTTATTTGAATCATTCTATAAATTCTCATAATTTCCTCGATATTCGAGTTTGAAATTTGGCCACGTGCCATATTAGAAATTCCGAAGTGTTACAATCAATATTAATAATCTCTATTTTTTTTTTTGATATTATTTAGATGCTATTTGTTTAAAAAATTTTAGGTGTCAAATGATATTTATAGTGATAAATTTTAATTTTAATTGTTATATAACTATAACACTAATTAAATGATAATTAATTTTTAAAAAAATCTATTATTAATAAATATTAATATACTCAATTGTGTAGTTCAAATCAATAAATAATCTATGTAATAATAATTATTGATATGAATTTTTCTATAATAATTAAATAATTAATATTAGTTATTTTTAATACGTTGAATTCAACTTCAACTCAACTATATGGTTGAATAAAAACTTATTTTTATATAATGTTAATTTAGTAATATAATGAATTAAAAAGGGTGTTTTTATTTATTGAAAAGTTTCTCTAAACTTGTACCTATATATATATATACATTATAGATTAGTTAATCCTAATAGTTAATATTATTAATAACCTTGAAAATAATATTATTGAGAGGGACAGCTATGAAACTCGAACATAAACAGTAAGATGAACATACATAATATCAAAAATAATATATCATTAAACTTTTATTAAAATATTGTGTAATTATATATAATTTTAATGTACTAAGTGTCTTAAAAACAGACGGTTTGCTTTTTTTTTCTTTCTTTTATTAAGATTACAAGACAATGGTTAAATTTTAATTTTGGTCCTTATACTATGCTAAAACTTAGATTTAATCTATATGCATAATTTGATGCCCTACTTTTATAATGTCTTTAATTAGTCTAAATATTAAATTTCAATTACAATGTTATGCCAATTTTTTCTTAAAACACCATTCCAACAAAAGAAAATTTATTTTATCATGACAAGTTTAAATGAGTGATTTTAAGAAAAAGAAATACATTTAACATTTTCAACATTATTTGTTTTTAATCACTATTAAGTGCACATTTTTAAATTTTAAAATGACACATCAGTGAAAATTTTAACATGGTAAAAATTGAATCTAAATTTTTAAAATTGAAAAGTAAATAGATTGATTAGAGAGAATAAATTTTAAATATAAGAAATGTAGAAAAATGTAAAAGAAATTTTAATTCAATGCGAAGATGAAAATATTTATTTTTTGAGTTATTCCATTGGGCCATTAATAAGTGATCCAGCAATATACTTTTTAGTTTGGGCTTAATTGAAAGGAGATCAAACTATAAATGGCCAACCCCAATAGAGTATCTGTAAAAGCTTTGCAGGAGGAAAAGCTGGATTCTTCTTCAACAAACAGAGCCATTTTATTTTATTTTGATTTTGTGTTACTTAACATTTGTGCCATTTATGTCTTTTATATTTAAAATTTATTGTATAAGTATAAAACCCAAGGGACTGAATTGATTTTGAAATTCTGGGTGGTCAGAATTTTTAGGTTATTTCACTTTTGGTTTTGTAAGTTATTCTGTTTAATGCTTAAAAAATAGAAAATGAAAAAAATCAAAATCATTTCAACATCCAGTATAAATGGAATTAGATGGATACAAGGCAGCATTTGACATTTTATTTGTACAGGTACGACATTGTATATTTGGTGAAAGTTTAGGGATTAACTGTGACATTAACTCAAAGCAGAATAATGCTCCATTGCCCTCAAAGTTGAAGACATTATTATATAACTAATCGACAAACAATTCTGCTTTGCTGCGGGTGTGTTGGCAATGACTTGTGTGCATCAATCTTTTGCAAAAGCAAAGCCCAGCTTATTGCGGAACTAATAATTTTTTAGGGGATTCCCATTGTTATTCTGCCCTTTCAATTTCGTTTATCTATAGAAGTAATCATCGTAAACATAAGCAGGATACATGTAAAAACGTCGGTTGATGATCCCAATTCAAATCACTGGATTCTACAACGAGGCAGCAGCAAATTACTAGAATTGCTCAAGAGGGAGGTGTGTCTTTAGTTGCCTTGCATGATTGAAACATGGCTACCTTAACCTTAAATCTTGTTTTCTCGGCCCTTGCTAGTTGACCATGATTCCCAATGCATTAATTGAACCCCAGAAATCGTGCCAATCTCTCCATTGACTAGACAAAAAGAAACTAGAGATAAGAGGAAACTTGAAATAACAATTACTCTCTTCATTGGAGAGATGTTGAGAATTGCTTTTTATTCCTGATAATAAAAGCCAACGTGGAACATATAAACATGAGTGTCCCATTCCTTTAATCAAAGACTCTCTATGTGATCTGAAAATTTATTTTATGGACCTTCCTACTACATCATCCCTATGGCCACTGTTTGGTTTCAGGGATAAAGAAGTACCCCCAACAAGGATAACTGCAAGGGTTCTGCCAAGAAAACAACCAGGAAGTCGCAGGTCAAGTGCTTCGTCAAGGTCGTCAACTACCATATTTGATTGACGCCATAGGTTTACGTTTCAACTTCAATTGCTTTGTAAAGTAATTATGATTTGTAAAGTAATTAAGAATAAAGTTGAACCTTGAAAGTGCCATTAGTGCTATGTACTGAAAGTTATCATTCATCTTCTGCTTTTGAATGAATAGTACCCTTTTAGTTGGGTATTGAATGAGATGGAGACGGGAATTCATGTGTTGTGCACAACATTTGTTTTCTTTTTCACGAATATTCTAATTGAGAATTATACTTTTGTCTCTTTTTTTAGCAACTGTTTGGGTCAAAATTGTTGTTAATGATGAATAGTTTTGGTCTTGGTGTGGGTTTTTGCTAAATGAATTCCATCCTTTTGCATTTCTTGGATTCATTGGAGATTTGTTAACACTTATGACTGAGCGATATTTTGAGCCCTTCCTTATGGCATGAACGATGAATCTAATTTTAGGGTTTTGACCCAGCAAATGAACAACTACAAAGGAATCTCTCATTCAACCTTGTAACCATTTATGATTTTCTTTTTAGTTTGTTTATAAGCATGAGCTTATACTTTCTAATTCTACTTTTTAACTTTTCCATCTGAAGCTATTGCCAATCTCTTATCCTTGCTATTAGATAAATATGCTATTAAATAAGAAAGGGATAATCCATTCCTGAAATTTTATTTTATTTGTTATTGCTGCAACACTTGGAACTTTTTGTTCAATTATGGTGTGTTGTTGCTTCCTTGTTGAGTTTGCTGCACAAGATGAAATCATAATTCATGGTTACACAAGAAGTACTTTGAATCATGTACAATTGGCCCACACGTTTAAAAAGCAATGGCATTGTTCAACAATACTTAACCATTATTTGTGTTCAGTTTATTTGGCTTTGATTAGTTAAAGAAAGTGTTGGAAATACTCTCTAATATTATATTTAAGTTCCGAATTGTTAATTCTTTGCTCAATTATGTAGAGTTGTAATGTTCTAGTGTGGTTGTTGTGGTCTAAATACTGCTTTAGTAGCTACTACTTGTATGCCTAACATTTAGGGACTAAGTGCTTCTTTTGTCTTTTTTTTTTTTTTGATGGTGTAGTGATTTTTATAATAAGTAGTTCATTGCAGAAATATCTTAATAAAATTCAAAGATAAGAAGTTAACATAAGTCTACAAAATAAATTAAAATAAATAGTTAAAATTTTCAACACGAATTTACAAATATACAACTCATTTATACCTAGTAATGGTTATATTAACTATAATGTAAAAAAAAAAAAAATTAATATCAACGATTATTAAGAACTAGTCCAATTTTTTTTTATTTCAATATAACTCCACCATGATGCATATATATATATATATATTTATTTCTGTAAAGCAAGTCAGAGAGTTTATCCACATCATTTCAACTAGTATAATTCATTAATAAAATAATAAAAGTTAGTGTGCAATAAACATGTGATTAAAGGTTGGAATTTTGATATAATTAATTCATCAAAAACATTTAAATTCACAAAAATAAAATTTAGTCTAATAAAAAAAAATTCACTTAAATATTTGACATATATATTTTTCATAAAATATATTTGCTTCACCCATTAACTATATGCATGGTATTATTATAACATAAACATCACTAGTGATTAATTACCTCGATAAAAAAATTGCATTGCATTTAAATACGGAAGTGCCTAGATATTGTTTGTTGACCAAATAAGTAAATTACTAATTAACAATGTATTACAACAAAAATTACTCCTATATATATATATATATAAAATATGTGGCTAATTATATTTTTACACTTACAAAGTTAAGCCAATGGTACATCTAAAGATTTTCCAATTGCAACTTTTATCAAAATAAATATAATTTAAAAATCAAATTTACCATAAAGTTTAACTTTAAAATAAAATTACTTAATGGACTTAAGCAATTGAGATTATTTTGGATTTTTCTTTCTTAAAGTCACCTTTTAATCTAGCATTAGAGATCTCTTTCGACTTCACATTTGGTGGATTTAAGATGGAAGAATTTTTATTTTCACCTCTTTTATAATATTATCATCATTGCTTGATATTTTTTCAATTATTCACCTCTTCATATTTTCTAAATTAAAAATAAAACAATTATCACTTATATAACAAAAACATAAAGCATTCAAAATTCTCGATTACGTGGATAATTTACTAGATCGAACGACTACTCTTGAATTCGCCTCATTCTTCTTGAACTCATGATTCTTAGAACACATAATTTTGTCATTTCTTTTTCAACTTCCATATCTCCTTCATATAAAATCTTCTGACAAAGTTTTTTTTTTTTTTTTCATTTACTTGACTTTTTATAATTAAATCATAAGCAAATCGAATCATATGATTACAGAATATAATTTTAGCCTCTATATTATACTATCGTGAAAACTTAATAGCATTATCACCATGCATGTTCTTTCTAGCATCTTTAATCCATCTGCGATATATATAATGCTAAAAAAATTTCTTAACATTTTTAACACTAAGAGTCCGTAAAGTATGAGAGCAAAGATAGACACAAAACTCAAACTTCTTTCAAATACAATGAATCTCCATGGTAGCTTTGTTAAATTGAACTGTTCAGACTCTTGAACTATTTTCATCTATCACCACTTTGAAAGTATAAATTCTACCATTTTGTGCAACTTCTCTCTATATATTGAATACTTTTTTTAATTTACTTTAAATTTATTGGAAAATATTTATTTTAATGTTGTTAGTAAATTTGATATATTATTTTTAAATTTTTTTTACATAAAAATAATAATATAAAAATTAAAATAGACGGCCTGAGTCCAGTTCGGATTTTAGAATTTTTATCTGAGTCAGACTTGAATAAAATTTTAGATCTATTTTTTTGGGTTTGATGAACTCAAACCTAAAAAATAAGCCTAAAATTATGTTGAGATCAACCTCGGCCTGACCTGAAGTGGTCCATGATCACCTCTAATATAAAGCATGTGTTGGTATATATATAGGAAATAGAAAATTGTCCAAAAATAATATAAAAAATTGGTACAAAACTAAATTCAATGTTAGTAGTTATCTAGTTTGCTCTTTTAGGGTTTAAAATTTAAATTTAAAAATATTCTCTCATCTAAAAATGACCTCGATTAATGAAAAAGAAAATTAATTGTGCCTCCCACCCTTCCCAGCAAATTATCATTTCCTCGTGGAAATTTGATTTTGCCCCCCTTCCCAATCCATTATCATTTCCCTATGGCTTGTGAAAAGCAAAATTCTCTCTGTTAATGGATAGGGTTTACGGTTCTTCCCATGAATTATCATTTCCTTTCTCTTTCCAACAAAGTAGTAATTTTCCATCGTCCCTTATAGAGATTGAAGGATGAATTAAAAAAATAAAAACATCCCATATACATAATCAAGAATGAAATGGAGAAGTTCTATGTTGTTTATTTGTAGGAAGAAATTTGACATATACCATTCATGGTATGAGTGTGCTCCTTTGATTATTGGAAATAAAAGAGAAGTTTTTACAAGTCATTCGAATGAATATAAAAGTGATGCATCTTAGCCCTTTTAACCTTTAATTAAATGAAAAATTTATAATTTTAAACCTTCTTGAAAAATTAACAATTTAGTTCAATACAATATTTTTAGCTTTCACCTCCTCAAATCTTATATTTTTATCTCAACCCCTTCAACAAAATTTTTTAACTTCGTCTCCTCCATGATCGTGAGCCTAAGAACAAAGGAAAACAGAAAAAGAAAAGTCCTAGTTCTGGTGATGGAATGAGGCGTGCATGGAGGAATATGTTTTTCATAGTGGCATGCCAACTTATAGCTCAAAATCATGAGTGAGTGACAAGAATAGCCTTTTTTTTTTTTTTAATAATTAAAAAGGTTTTTTCCCTTTTACATTTTCCCACATGAAGAGTGACCTGAATTGTTGAATCCCTTCCTCTTCTTTGAAAGAAAGAGAAAATAATTTTAATTAGAAAAAGGTAAGGAAAGCAAAAACCAAGGAGCGTGTTCCCTGATGCAGAGCCATGGCAGGGCTACTTTAGCGCCGGTGTCTTCGCTTCGGGTTGCTGGCAAAACACAAATGCCAAATCTTGCTTATTCCTGCTTACTGCTCATTTCACACATATGTTCGGGAAGTAAAAAAGATATTGGAAACTTCTTCCTAGACAATCCCCTTTGCTGACATTCTGCACTCATGTTCCCAAGATTCACTCCTCCTATCTCTCAATATTATTAGTCACATTTTTTCTTCATCAAAATTTGAACATCTTTAGTTTCTATTCAACCACGGAATATATATGTGGTGTACTTTTCTAGGCACCACTAATTATCAAATGCCATGTTTGAAAGCTATAGTCAAAGTGAATTGAACTCGTTAGGAGAGCCTAAGAGAGCAATGCTAGTGAAAGCTTCTGTAATAGAGGTAGTTCTCTACTACTTGTGCAAATTTATATTTGATCCATAATTAGTTAGCTCACTTAAAAAAAAAAGAGTAGATCACTAGCGGCTTAAGACAAACTTAACTTGCTACATTAATATAGAAGAATATTTTAATAATTTTTTAATTAAATTGATGACTAATTAATTCGTGATAGAAATTCAATTATAAACTTAAATGCGTAAAATATAAATTAATTCATATAAACCATCTTATTCTCTCTTTCAGTAATGTATATCTTTCACTAGGTTAATCAAAGGTAGCTAGGCATGAACAATGGTGCAGAAAGGTGGGAGGCTAAAATAATACACCATAATTCTAGAAAAAAAAAAGAAAGTACAGTCAAAAGGGTTTTCATTTTGGGTTTTCTTAAGGAGAATATTTTTGAGGTGCATGCGCAATAGGAGGAGTTCGAAATGAAATGTATTTGAGTACAAACCAAGCATGGGCAAACCCTAAAAAGCAAGTTTTGCTCCCCTTTGACATCATTCCCCTCACCTTCTTCGCCTCCCCATCCCTAGGCAATACCTCCTCGCCCTGTTATATCAACGTTCGCTCTCCTCATTCCTTCTTACACTCATTCTCTAATCTCCACCTTCCCCTCCCTAGCCACTCCACCAATGATTCACTCGATTCTTTTGATAACATATTGATCACAATCTTATATATGTTGCCATTTTCTTTTTTATTTAATCTCTGCTTTAAAACCCTAATTGAGTTCAACCCTTTGAAATATATGTAGTTATTCTTTTTCTTGATTTGATTGGTAGTCAACCAATAGTATGGTGATTATTAACGCTTTAAATATATAGTTTGCTGAAAACTTTTAAGGTTTTTTTCACTAGTAAACAGAAAAATAAATGCCCCTTTAGTTTGTATTTCGTTTTTTCCTGTTCTGATGAATGATTTTTTGTCTTCTCATGTTCCTAAATAGCGACAAGTTCTGTCTTCGTGCACCCAAAAATATCATATCTTACATTGACTCACTGTCTTGCTTTTAGATGGTCTTTCATCATAATTAACTTCACTGACTAGACATAGTAATTGCATCAATTGCCTTGATTTTTGACTCAATTCAAGGAATACAAATCATGCATTAATTTGAGATCCCAATTTGTCATTATCATTCCCAACCACCATTTCCACCTTCTACTCCAGCCATCTTTTTGCCCTACGCAGATAAAAATTCAATTAATTTATCATCATGGAGTCATATCTAGCACTTCTTTATTCAAGTACTGCTTCTATTTTTGTTTGGTAGGTGAGTATAAAAGCGCCAAAACTAATACAAACTCTTAAACACCCATGGTGGAGTGTTTCTTCTTCCATTCGGGGGAATTGGATTTGGGATGATCATTTAGGCGCTTTGTTGAGATAGTTTTTCTCTGCCTTTTTTTTCCCCCTTTCTTTCTTATGAGAAAATAAACTGTGCATTTAAGTAGGGTTGTTTAAGGATCTAATCTAAAATTAGTGTCAACTTTGTTGTTTCACTTGAGATTCAGTCCACTTTGTTGAGTGTTTAGGAAGCAAAAATAAAAGCGATGTTGGTGAGGTTCAATCCGAAAACGAATTTACAATCGTAAAATACGATATCAGATTGAGCCGCGCCAATATCACTTTCCGCAAGTCTCCCAATTTGCTTTCTAGACCCACCTTCATTATTCTCTATATATATTCTCAATTTCAGCTTCATGTTATACCAACCATATGGTATGCGTATATGTTTTTAGATGACTTAAGTAGATGAAGATTAGGGTTAAGTTGGGAACTTACATATATGTATTGCTTGCAGGGGGGTAGTGCGTTATTGTTTCAATATATCCTTAAAGCCCTGCATTAATTTCCATCTTAATCTCTTCTTCATCCTACGGCATGAGGCACATGTATGTAATGCAGTTCTAGCTGATCAATGCAATCACGTTCCCTACGTTGTGATGTTTAGCTGTATGATGATAAAAAAGAGCTGTTCTAACTTCTAAGAATACTCATGTAATTTGTGGAGTTGTCGTCTAACGTGATATTAGTCCTGTATGTATATACAATGACATGGTTTATTTCAGGGCTTGGTTATCTATGTATGTACTATGAGACTTGGCCACTTGTGTTTTTGTGGAGTTATGCATCTATGTATATATTATGTTGATGAGAGCTGCCGATTCACATGTACATATCCAGTTCTAAACAAATGGGTGTTTATTGCTGCAATTCATGGATGTTTTATGAAGGTTGTGGGGCTGTATAGGGAGTAGAGCAGGAGCCAATAAAATGATGCTCTTTAAGCAAACAAGGCAAAGTACAAGAGGGATACGTTTCTAAGCGAAACAGTGTATCAGTTTCCACAAATGACAAAAACCAGCAAACAAAAGCTGAAGACATTTTCGATCTAGCATGGTAGCAAACAAGGTTACAAAAACAAAATCCACTTCTACCACATATCTCATGCAATTGTAAATATTAATAAATTTAAAAATAACACTTAATTTATATATAAACTTGAATTTTATACAATCTAATATATAATTTTTAATGTTGAATGCACATTTTAAAAAATAATAAATCTAATTCATATTAGGTAGATATATATGGGTTTGGACAAAAATATTAAACTCATTTAAAATATGGATTAAATTTGGACTTGAACATTCAAGGCCCGAACTTGGCCCGGTTCGATCCGTTTTAAGTTTATAATGTTTTATATTATGTTATTTTTATATATTATGTATTTTTATATAGACGAGTCTAAAATAGGTTTGAGTTAATCTTTTTACAAATATAAATTAGTTTAAACAAAATTTTAAATCAGACCAGACTTAAAAAATATAAAATATATTAATATCATAATTAAACTTAACCTGACCCATAAACACTCCTAATAATACTTGGGCAGGGCTGGTTGGCTAGCTGTACATTCTCTCATTGATTTTTTTTTTTTAAGTAAATGATTTTATTATAAAAGCCAAGTGCTACATTTTACATCAATACACCAGCAAAGCAAAGATCTCATTATATATTAGTAATTATAATCATAAATTATATATTACTTCAATAATTATCATGAAACTTAGTTTGAAAACATTGCTAGATACAAAGAATGGAAATGAGAAATAATAAAAATTTTGTTAATTTTATCACATTTAGGATGTGGGTAAATAAAAATATTTTATATTAAAAATATATATTTATAAAAACATATTAACAAATAATTATTACTGGAGTGATAAAGGTTATTAATATGAATTTGTTAATTTTGTGTTTGATTCTCAATTAATATTTTAAAATTATATAAAAAAATAAAAATACCCTTCACACCAGCTCAAATTATATATGATTGCTCTTGGACAAGTCAAACAAGTAGGTTGGCTGTCAGTATTGACGGGTAGCACTTAGCACAAAAAAATCCTTATTTTTAGAAGATTTCACTGTTTCTGCGAATTGTTTTAAGATTAAGGCCAAATGAATGATTTCTTTTTGTTTAATAACAAAAAAAAAAAAGGAAAAAATATGATGAAATGCATATGTAACTAAACCACTTTTGTTTGTAAAGAATATGGGAAATCTTTTAACTCTAGCCTTTGTGGAAATGATCTGCAGAATAAAGTAAAGGTTAGAAAGATTCCCAGATTGAATATGATACAGAAATACAGTTGATGTCAACATGCATGCATTTGTTGCGCTCTACTCTTTTTGGAAGTGATTTTCAGAATATAAGTTAAAGCAGGGATTAGATTCTAGTTTGAAGAGTGTAGCTGATGCAAACATACAGTTCTATGCTTTTCTTTTTCCCTTTATATTTCTAGAAACTCATCTGCTGATTTTGGTGCAAATAAAGGCTGTGCTTTATCTTTGACACAATGTTTAAATGGTATTGTATTGAGGGGAATCAGGCTGAGCCTGTACAGGAGCATCTGCATTTGCGGCTACTGGCTCTCGTAAACATTCCGGATCCGTCATTGTGCATATTAAGACATGAGTATGAAAATAATGCCCCGGATAACATAGGTTTGAGCATTCATTTAAGGAGACCATAAATAACCATATCTTGTTTGTTCACTAAAACAAAACTTTCCCATCTTTTAGCATTCTCATTTACATATACTGAAGAGTATGTGGATTTGAAGCAAAATCATACAAGTGTCAATGAAGAAACATACTGCAGGTTCCAAAACTCAATAAGAAATTAGACATTCGGGTAGTTGCAAATACCAGTCATTGAAATGGGAGGCTTGATCTAATTACAAGAGATACTCCTCAATTACAACAGTGGGGATGGTTAGCTCTCTAGTGTAATAAATTGGTTTTACCTCTACCAAAGTTTTCAAACTCCCTGAAATTGCACAACCAAGCCTGACATATATGTCTTCACACAATTGAAAATGCAACCATGGCATCCCAACATCTGTTTTCATTTGATAGCTGAGCCAATGATGGCAAGAGTTGGTTACGGATCATCTACACCTCTGTTTGCCAGTATTCAAAGGAGAACCTCTGATGCTTTTAGATTGAGTGTTGGAGAGTTGCTGAGATCCCTCTGGTTTCTTCTTTCGCCTCCCTTGTTGAGATAGACGAGAGTGGTAGGATAAGATGGCAAGATCATTAAGGTCTTGCAACGGAGTGAGAACTTTCACTACTTCATCCATTGTAGGACGGGATTTTGGGTCCCGGTGGAGGCAATTGTGAGCTAATTGAGAAACTTTCTGCACTCCTTTTAAAGAATAATTCAGCTCCAAGCGGGGATCCACCAGTTGGTAAAGTTTTCTCTTGTCAGCTAAATATGGTCGAGCCCAAGTAACCAGATTCTGCTCCCCACTAGGCCGTTTCTTGTCCATTGATCTTCGGCCTGTCAAAATCTCAAGTAACACAACACCAAAGCTGTAGACATCGCTCTTAGATGTCAAGTGTCCTGCGGAAAAAGATCCAACAGTGCACATATTATTTGATATGCAAATTGTTTCATGGTGCAGAAAGGTTCACGAACAAACAGGGAGTAGAAGCAATAGAAATACATTTCTGGTTCTAAACCAAGTCCTTGAGCAATTTGATAATAACTTTGTCATAGAATGTTAGCAGTGATCTTAGCAGCAACTTAGTTTATGTATGACCATCAGGGTTTGATTGGCAACTGTGCCATTGATATTTAGTATAACAGGTATTTCTAAATAATGTTGAATCGAATCTCATTCTAGGATATGCATATACAACACTAAAGCTTTATGCTTTCAATTAGTTCCGATCATCTTGCATGAATTATGATACCTGTCATAACATACTCTGGTGCAGCATAGCCATAGGTTCCAACAACCCTAGTAGAAACATGTGTTTTATCTCCTTGAGGACCAGCTTTTGCTAAACCAAAATCCGATAACTTTGCATTATACTCCTGGAAAAGAATTTCCATATTAGTGATTCCATGGAACAAATGATATATATTGGACAGATTGATACAGTAACCTATATTAATCCATCAACTTACATACCGAATCGAGTAAAATGTTGGATGTTTTAAAATCTCTATAAATGACTGGTTCTGGACCACCGTGGAGAAAGGCCAAACCTTTTGCTGCCCCAAGTGCAATCTTAATTCTATTGGACCATGGAAGAGGTATTGTCCCTTTGCAAAATCAGGCAACAAAGCTACATCAGTATTTATTTCATGTGAACTCCTATAAATATGCAAGACTAGAGATTCCGGAAACTGTTCATCAAAGTTATATATAATATGCATCAGATACTCAGGTGAATCCCGAAAATTCATTGGTGTAACATTCCAACAAAAAGTATCAGTCATACAACACATATCATCTCATTCACTTTCTCTCTTCTATTTCATATTGTGTACTTCATGAAGTCCATCAGAAAATGAATACTAATTTTCACCAGTTGTGAGTTTTACTACATTGCATTTTTTGTTTTCTCATCAATGATGTCTATTTTAAGACTACAAAACGCTTCTTGACGGTTACAAATATGAAATAAGAAACTAACTTAAAAATGCCAAGAACTTCCTATGCAAAATTAATTTATCCTGTAACAAATATATTTCAAGAAAAAAGAAGAGAACATTAGAGAAAAGAATATCTGTGAAGCTAAGTTAGAAGGGCAGGAGGAAACAGTGAGACTCACTTCTAAAAAGATGGTTTTCAAGGCTTCCTCGTGTCATAAATTCATATACAAGAAGCCGTTGATCGTCTTCGATGCAGTAACCAATAAGTTTAACAAGATTAGGATGATGAAGTTGTCCAAGGAAATCAACCTCAGCCTGCATTAAGAAAGAATAATTGAATGTTAAACTCTCAAGTTTCAGAATTTTACCAACAGTCTCTTTGACATTGAATCTACTAACCCAAAGCACATATTTTTTCTACTAACCACCCATTCTCTATGGCCTTGAAGACCATCTGGTTTCAAACTCTTGACCGCGACCGTGATCCCCGAACCGGGTTTCGCCGGAGCTGTACCGTTTTCCTCTATCCACCCCTTGAAGACATAGCCAAAACCACCTTCCCCAAGTATGCTGTCAGGTCTAAAGTTACCTGTAGCAGATTTTAGCTCCTGAAAAGTAAATTGGAGAAGCTGGCATGGAGATTTGTTATCTGATGGTGGTGGATCAGGGTTATCAGATGAAAGATGAGCTTCATTTGGAGGGTACAACTCTCTGTTACTTGCATTTAGATATCTTGTCTCAGTAGCTACATACAGGGGATTGAAGAAAAAAAGTCATCTTCCTTTGATCATAATTCCATACCAACAAACAAAAAAACAAATTCCATTTTAATTTCAGGTTGGAAGAGGGAAAGTTGTCAGATATCAAATGAAAGAAATGGATCCCCCTTTGTCCTCTTCAACAACAAAAAGAGACGGTGCCGTGATTTTTAGTGAACCAGTGAAAATGATATATATAAGCTGACAATGGATTTAAAAAATAAATAACAGTTCCACATTCATTGGCCACATAAATCATAAAAAAAAAAAAAAACCCATCTTGAAACTCGTAGCTCCAAATGTTTCCCAGACTGATAGTGCTTATTGACTCAAAATTTTGAAAATATTAAGCAAAAAAAGAACAGAACAAAAATGGGAAAAGCAATATTGGGGTTTTACTTTTTATTAGAACTCATCAGCAAAAAAGAAACCGTAGAAGGAAGAAAAGAAGAAATAGAAAACATAAAACCAAAGAAAAGAAAGAAGAGATAGCAAGCACACAAGAGAAAAAGAAAAACAAAAGGCCAAAAGCTGAAGAGAAAGCGGAAAGTAAGAAAATACCAGTGTCATAAACGAGACTAGTACGAGGAATGGTGTTAGCAGAGTCACGAGAAGCAGAGGACTTGCAAACGCCGCGTTTCAAGACAGCCCAACAGCCGCAATTGTTGTCATCCATTGAGGAACGACTAGTGAAGTGTCAATTTAGTTCCTTTAGAGAATAATAATTGAAAGGAATATGTTTCATGGAATGGCACTATAATTGCATGAAAACAACACAGTGAAGAAGAAGAAGAAGAAGAAGAAGAGTAGGCATGGGTAGATAGGAAAGGAAGAAGAAGAGAAGTGAGTTGAGTAAAGAGAGAGGGAAAAGAAAAGGAAAGGAAGGTGAAGGTGTTGGAGATTGCAGGCAGCAGGCATCAATTCATCATCACCAAAATTCACCATCATTGCAAGTGTGTACAAAAAGAACTTTTTTGCCACCACCTTTTCTTTTTTGTGTGGGGGACGATGCCCATTTCCCCTTCCCCTCTACTCTACCTTTTCTATTTTTATTAAACAGCAAACATTTTTGACAACTAATATTCATGTTTAAAATATTAACATTGTGTCTTTTAATTTTATATATCAAGGATGTGGTCAATGAAATTGATCCACCAACAACTTTGAATGGACTGAAATTTTTAATTTGTATCTTATAATTTATTTAACTATTCAATTTAATACTTATAATAATTAATTTTAATTTTAATTATTCATAAACTTTTTAATCAAAATTGGGAAGATGACATCTATTCTATAAATATAATAAAATATTATAAAAAATATTAAATACTAATTTTAAGATAAGAGTTTATTTGATGTTACATAATTTAAGGTAAACAACTTACACAGTGACTCATTTATTAAATAAGCATTTACAATTTTAATTTTACAATTTAAGTTCACTTAAAATCACAAATAATAAACTCACGTGGTAATTAAAAATATGTATAATAATAAATTTAATCCTCAATTTTTACATATTATATCAATTTAGTTATAATTTTAAAAAATAACCCTCAAAATTTACAAATATTCTGATTTGATCCTAATTTTAAAATCCCATATTTTTCTTAGTCTTTAGAGTTTGGCTCCAAACTCCCAACACTAAAAACAGAAATAAAGGAATGATCTTGAAACTATGATTCCCGGAACTTAGTTTAAACTCGCCCCAAGTTGTTTTCATGGCCAACTTTGTTTACCTTTAGCTTCTGGGTTCTTGTTATTTGTCGAGTTTCAATTCTGGGTATTTTGGATTTGTTTTTATTTTGTTTTTTGTTGTTGAATTTGATGGTTTTGAGTCTGTGGCATATCCTTAGGAGCTCGAAAGTTCCAAGTTTTTTATGGTTGGTTCGTTGTCTTTCTGACCTTGAAATTTAATTCAAACTGGTTTGTATGTGTTAGTTCAATCGAAAGCACCAAAAAGGAAATGAATATCATGCTTCTTGATCATAGTTTTAGATAGTTTTTCTTGTGACAATTTCTTAGCTTCCTATAGAGGGGACATGGAAGAGCATAAAAGAAAGAGGAACGAGTGTTCATAAATCTGGTGAAGGGGTAAACATTTTTCTGGTTAGAAAAAAAGACATTTCTGTATTATGAACGGGGGAACACTGAAAGATAAATGATGGTTTGATTTCTCTTCACTGATTTAAAAGTTGTGATTACATGAGCTACTGACTGTTGTATAATTTGGCACTTGGATTCGATGTTAAGCTCCTTAATTTTCACTATTCTATAACTGATTCATGCGCATTTCAGTTTGTTCATGATCTGAACCCGAGCCTTCTTCATATTTTTCTTAATCCTGCCAGATTTTTATTACTTTGTAATTCCTAAAATTGATTGAAACTTGGCTTTATTACTGTTTGTTTGCTGAATTTCCAGAGACATGCTTACCCGACCTTTTAACTTTGACTAGTAATGGACTTTTCCCCCTTTGTGTGTTCGAAAACTCAATGATTTATTACAATGTCATCTCTCTTGAAATGTAAATATTTGACCATTGCATCTTTCATTGTACTTGTATAAAGGAGAAGTTTGAAATCTCTTAATGGCTCAAGATACCTCCTTTTTTTTTTTTTATACTGAATCATCTCGACGGAGCTCTGGTCTTCTGCAAGACCAGGTGCAGTTGGTTAAAAGAAAGGATTGTAATCGCTATGAGATCGTTCCGATCGAAGATAAACTGTCCTTCGTGAAAGGTTTCTTCATCGCAATTCGTGCATGCCAATTATTGGCTCAAAGGACGGTGCTGCGGGAGGGGGACGGTGAGGGGGAGGTCCGGTGGGGAAAGGGGAGAGGGACGGGGTAGGGAATTTTAAAATTAGGATCAAATTGAGAATATTTATAAATTTTGAGGCTTATTTTTTAATATTATAATTAAACCAATATATTATATAGAAGAAAAGGGATAAATTTATTATTATATTATTGTGAATTTATTAAGAATGATTAAAATGACAAATATTTAAAATAATTTGAAATAGCATTGAAATTCCATCATCTCACAATTTTTTATGAATTATGTTTAGTTCTCTTAATGTTATTTTGCACAAAGAAAAAAATGTAAACCTTGTCTCATATTTTGTTTAATGTGAAGAAAAAAAATATTTAGTATAATGATTTATTTGACCTTTCAACTTTATCAAAAAAATCATTTTAGTCTTTATTTAAATTTTTTATTTCTTTTAGTCCTTAAAATTGCATCACCTGTCAAATTACCCAAAATGGATGACGAAGTTAACGTCGATTAATTTTGCTGACGCGGCATATACATGAATTGTCATATGTATGACACACTAGCAATTAATTAATTTTTAAAAATAAAAAATATTTTTTTATATTTTTTAATAATTTTAATTTTTAAAAATAAATTTATAATTTTTTGAATTTTTTAAACTTTAAAAAATTAATTAATTGCTAACGTAGCAATCCACAAGCATGCCACATCAACAAAGTTGTTTATTTTTAGAATGTTTTAATCATTAAATTTATAAGTGCAATTTTAAAAGTGTAATTTTTTTTGAGATAAAATTAAAATGTATTTAAAGAGGAGATGTGGTACACTTATAAAAAATATGTACTCAACAACTGCTCTAACAGCTATCATGAAAGTATTGGTAACTAAGGCGGTGCCTCAAGGTTTCCTAAAAAATTAAAAGAAAAAAGAAAATAAAAGGCCACAGATAAAATCCTAAGCAAGCAAAACCTAAAAGAAAAAAGTGAAGAAACATAAATTTTATCGACTTTCAAAAAACACATTTCCTTTTCTTTGCATCTTTAGACGTTTTAATGGACTATACTGGCTGTTCCTTTCCATCATTGTAAATGATCCCATTGAAGCGTTATATCAAATTTCTCCTAAATCTGAGTTCATCAGAGAAAAGAAAGGACATTCATTTTGGCAGTACACCCCCGGACTCATATAGAAATGACTCTTTTCTACCGAATTAAAAATCTTCTTTGGTCATTGATGATGGTGGGTTCAACCTCTGTCAGTACCTCTTCGATCCAATAGGATGAGTTAGTCAGATTGTACCCTCGAGTTGCAAGGGCGTGCGTTGCTTCATTTGTCTTTCGAGGAGTACACTCAAAAGATAAGTTACCAAAATTGAATAGCGATCTATTCGCTGAGTCTGATTTAAACTTCTTCTTCTTTTTTTGCTGAATTAATTATCTTTATTTTTTTTCTTATTATATGAATAAAATATTGAGTAGTTTTAAACATTAAAATTTAAAATAAAGTAACTTTTCTCCTTTGATACTTTTCTTAATTAAATTAATTATTCACTGAATTTTATTTATTTTATTAAAAATTATAAAAACATTTTGAAATTTATAATTAAAAACAATAATTGTAATGTTTTAAAAGAATACTAGTGGATTAGCTTAGAAATTAAATTTGGTCTTGCCACTTTGTAGCTCTTGTGTATAGGGTATTATTGAGTGCAAGTTTTGTCTATGTTGTGTACGTGAGTCGTCTGCCTTAATGCACACCTTCGTCTATTTTGTTTGTTTCTTCGATATGCTATGGATACTAAGTTTGACAATTTGTAGTTGGAGGAAAAGGAGGATTCCAAGCTGATCATTGAGTCGAATGGGGGATATAAATTATGATCTCTGCCTGGTGGGGAAGTTCTTGGGGGAGCGGGTGGTGAATTTTGCGGCCATGAAACGAAAGCTATCATCGTTGTGGTGACTGCTGCAAGGGGTGTGTATCGACACCAATTCATTAAAAAAGAAAAAAACATAACCAAATAATAATAATAATTAGTCGTAGCAATTTGAAGAAGGCAAAGGCAATAAATAATGAAGTAAACAATGGTAATACCTTGAAAGCATAAAGCGGCACATGAAAAATTAATAGGAAGAGAATGACAACATTTAGAATGAATTGAAGGAACTATAGTAGTAGGGGAAGACGAAAGCAACAACCCTTTAACTTTTGCTTGGTCTGTCAATTTCACCGTGGTTTCCGGAATAAGCATGGTGCTTTTCTGAAAGTGTTCTCGGGTTTTTGTCCTGCTCTCTTTAAGCCATGTGTGGCGGAAGCCGTCTCAGTCCGAGAAGCATTGTCGTGGCTTAAGGTTGAAGGCTTTGATAGAGTTGTAGTGGAGATGGATTGATTGGAGGTTTTTACTGCTCTTTAATCTCGGATCTTAGATTTTTTAGCGCTGGGAATTCTGATTGATGATTGCCGAATCCTGATGGCTCAATTTCAAGACGTGACCTTCCGTTGGGTGTGTCGAAGTGTTAATAAAGCGGCATTTCTATGATGATATGCTTGCTTGCTTAACTAGTATTCTTTTATCTGATGTTTCTGATATTTCTAATATCTGTCATCAGCATGGGCTTTAGGGTATTGGTGTACTGAGTGAGCCTAATGGCTCGGGTTAGTAGTTGCCCTTCTTCTTCGGCTTGTATTTCGTTTCCCTTTAGTAATATAAGGCTACTACTTAAAAAAAAAAAAAAAAAAGTATGGTTTCTTATCACGTTTCGCGTTTATTTTTTTATTTTTTAATTAAATTATAAAGTGAATTTTGAAGGTTATAATATATTTAATTCTCTTTACTTTTCGTGTATTTAGAACTTATTCACTTTTATTTTTTGAATTTAATTTCTCTATTTTTCTAATTTAAAATTTTAAAATCTAATTATTAACACTATTAAATTTCTTTGTTAAATTCATTGGAGTGACAATTCGATTAAAAAAAAAACACTCGCATTGTAAATATGTAAAAAAAAAAATTTGAAACACGCTGTGAATTTAATAGATAATTTTAACGGTGTTAACAACTCTTAAAAACTATACCATCTTTTTAATAAAAATAAAAGATTTGGGCTGACCAATAATAGTGTAAAAATTGAGGTACCAAATTATATCAAGAAGATGAAGTATAAAGATTAAATTTTAAAATAGTATACGAACCAAAATTAAAATCTAACCATTTTTATAATCTATAGAAAAAATATGGCATCATGTCGCTTTAACACGTTTATAATCTCTCTCTTTTTATTTTTAAATGAAAAGGTCCACATATATATATATATATATATATATATTTTGTTTGAAAAAATCATTTTTTACCTTTTAACTATAAATAACCTTTTTTTGGACACTTGTTAACATACAAAGGATGTGATAGTAAGATTATAACATAACTATCATATATAAATATGTAAATTATTTGAACTAACTAATGCCATTGTAAAAGTAAAAACTAAATTATGTTGAATTAAAGTATAAAGACTAAATATCAAATATGAGCATGTAGAGAAATCGGAACTATAATTTTACTATTATATTATAATGGCTAAAAAAAGAGAAAAGTAAAAGTCAAGTGATTAGTTAGTTTAGATAATCAGCACCATTAATTTTTTTGGTAGCTGATGTGGATTAATATATATTGGCACATCATGCCAAATAATTTTCTTTTTGTAAGAATAGTAATTTTTTTTTTAAATATCATGTCAAAATTTTAATGAAATTATTAACAATATTAATTATTTAGACTAAAAATTGTGAGAAATATGGGCCAAATTGTATAAATTCAAGCATAATGATTAAATTTTAATTGTAAGTTTTTTTGTTGATTCCTCAAATACTAAAGTTTTTTGTTATCTTATTTAATTAAAGTTAAATTTTGTTATTAATTCATATATTATGAATAAGTTGTGGGTTAGACTTTATACTTTAATTTAGTTAATTTTAATTTTCATATTTTTTAATTAAAATATAAAAATTAAATCTATAATTTATGTATATTATATGATAAATGGAATAATTTAACCTTTATTTAACTATTAGTTTATAGAAAGCCTAGAAAATTAAGATTAAATTTGGAAGGTTTAATGCATAATTTGATACGTGAGTTTGACACTTTTTTTTTTAATATGGTACATGTGTTATTTTTGGTCCAACGCCGTACATGTGTTTGATAAAAATTATACATTTTTGTATCTAAAGATATCAGTCTTTAACTTTTTGGATTACATCATTTACCACTCAAAGTTGCACCAAAATATCATTTTGGTGCCTAAAGAATTTTTTATATCAATTCGGTACCTAAAGTTTCAAATCGTATGTCACTTTACCCCAGTTGTTAGCGACATTTAAAAAGATGCTCAAAAAAAATTATATCACATCCATTAGACTGTATTTGACAATTAAATGTAAAATTAAACAAATCCATGACTAATACTAAATTTATTCTATTTATAAAATCATGAAAAATAAAACACTAAAAAGTTAACACTGTTACCTTTAGGTACCAAAATGTAAAACTTTCGTAAAATACAAGTATCCAATTGGGCTAAAAATACCAGGATTAGAAAAAAGGATAAACTACCTTGTTAGTCATTCTAAAATTAGGTTGTCCCTATTTTAGGCACTCTATTTTTTTTTTAAATTTGGTCGTCGTTGTTAAAGAATTGATAAAATTGGTCACTTGAACATTAAATCCATCTCTTGTATGGTTATATCTCTTTTAAAAAAATATTTTTTTCTTTTTCCCTTTTTTTTCTTTATTTTTTCTCTCTCGTCTCATTTTCTTCATCTTCTCCCTTTTAATGTAAGAATTATAGCTGCTACCTCCCTTAAAGATGTTGACGTTGCTTCTGTCGAAATATATCTTAAAAACAAGCCATATCAACAATGGGATTAGGTGATCAGAGCACAAAAATTCTAAAACTTTGGGAGTGATCTCACCATTTTTTAGGATTCGCTTTTTCTTTTTTGAGAAATCTAATCTTATAAATTTGAAGATGAGGCTTTGGGCTTCACTTTGATGGTCATGGATCAACAATCTAATGCCGAAGAAGACGTATGATGATCACAATAGTGATAGTGAGAAGCAACGACTGTGATAAGAAGAAGAAAGGAGAAGGTAAACAAGGAAAATATAGAGAAAGAAGAAGAGTCCTTTGACGTTGTTCATTGATAGGACAATATTCACCAACAGTGGTTTGGTAGAGGAAGAAGCAACATCTTTAAGGGAAGTGGCGACTAAGGTTTCTAAGTTAGAAGGGAGAAGATGAAAAAAATAAGAAAGAAAGAAAGAAAAACAAAAAAGGAAATGGGAGCATTTTGTTAAATTTAACGGTTGAGTGATTAGTTTGGTTTATTTTGTCAACGGTGGTGACCAAATTAACAAAAAAAATATTGTAAAGTGACTAAAATAAGAATGAAATAATTTTAAAGCGTCTAACGAAATAGTTTACTCTAAAAAAAAGTATTAAACTCGGGTATCAAATAATATATTAATTCAATTTAGAGTAGAAATGTAAGATTTAAACCTTAAATTCTAATACTACATAAACTTGTTTTATTATTAAACCAATATATATCTAAATCCAGTTGTAATTTGTAAGGAATTTCAATTTAATCAAGCACCTTGCTACCAAATGAAAAGAAAAAAAAATATTTTGCCGACGAGGAATTCGTAATTTGTTAGATCTTGTGCCCAAAAAGGTTTCCTAATCAAGGGGTCAAAATATTTTGTTTTACCCCTTGGTTTCCATTAATTAAACAAATCAAATAGTTCTTGTTTAGTATTATAATTGCCTTAGTCAAAACCAACGGAAAAATAGCCAAGAGCATCTTTGAGTGCAATCCCATCACCCACAACTCTCTCTCTCTCTCTAAGGGGGATATATTCCTATATGTATAGCCATTGGGTTTTCTTTCTTTTATTGAAAAAGCCAAAAAGGATTCTATTTTTTCTTCCTTTAAATTTAAAAGAGAGAGTGGGGGAGAGAGCTTGGTGAGAGGTCATTTCATCTACCACAGGCCAATATAATTAGAATGGTATTTTTTTTTTATGGCACTTTAGGTGAACAAAAGCAAAATATGAGTACTGATATGAGATCCCCTAGTGTGGGTTTTTTTTTTTTTTTTTTTCAACTTGAGAATATATCTTGTAATAGTAGTCACTACATAGGTAAAAAATAATATGATATTACATCTTTTTGTATTGATAATAATATTAATACCAATTAAATTAAGATTTAGTCACCAATTTTTTTTTTTAGATATTTATTAAATAAATTACAAACTGCTAAACCCCTAACTAATTAAATTAAAAGAACAATAGACAATTCAAATATGGAAAATGATTTGATACAATATTAGTGAAGTTTTTTTAAACTCCATAAACGATTTAAGAGTTTGACAAATATATTATAGAATGTAAATAAAAGAAATAAAAAAATTAATTATATAAAAAATATAACACTTATTATACTCTTAATCCACTTATAAAATCTAAAAAACACCGTTAACCATGTACTAAAAAAAGTACAATTTTCACGAAATTATATAAACTAATCCAATGTAAAAAAGCTAGTTTTGTAGGGAAGGAGTGATGCCCATTATCCCCACTAAGCCACAATAGGTCCAGCCTCCCCAAACTTGGACCCCACCACCACGTCTAGACTGAGAATAGTTTTGAAAGACTGCCAGTGTAGCCCACTCAAGGTCATCATATTGAGCAAACAATAACAAGATATCCCTTGTTTAGGATCCATAAAAATTGATTACTCATATTTGTGTATAAGAAAGCTCCATATGTGTAAGATTTTATATCAAAGGTTTTTGCATTTATAGAATTAAACAATTCATATTCGATATAATTTTCCCTCTTTTTTTTCCAAACCCTTTAACATTAAATTTTGTCATAAATATACCATACCATGCACTGTGCTTTTTTTTCTTCAAGAAATGGGTTTGGCCATTTAGGGACATGAAAGATTACCACATTGAGGGCCCAATCCCAAAACTTTCTCTGATTTCATAAACCAGAAGAATACCTAAATTCTAAGCTTAGAGATTGAAGTTGCAATTTGCTTGGCATTAAAAGGAAAAAGAAAAAAGAAAGGCATTCTATGAAAAGGCTGAGCAAAGGTGAAGTGGTGAACCACTTGTGACGCATGGTTCCTTGTTAGGTGTCATCATCATGATGGTTTTGAAACAAATGATATTTGGAGCTGTAATTGGTGGGAAGATTGCTAGAAAAGAGACAAGAACAGGATTAAAAAAAATAAAACAAAATCCCATTGATTGATGTTGAAGATTATTGTTGACCAGTCCAGGTTCCACAAATCTTTGCAACTTATCTTAGTTACTAATGAATTTCAACTTTGAACTCCATTGCCGACGGAATTTAGTGGATACTGCAGGGAAAACGCATTTCTCCACGACTTTTTTGGGAGAGATATTTCGTCGCTAAATGTGAAAGTGCTGCCATAATGAAGCAGATTAAAGCAATTGCACGAGTTTGCTTCGTAATGGGCACAGCAACAGCCTTAACTTTGCCTTTCATGCTTGTTACGTTGTACTGAGTTATTTCTTTTTAAGATTAATTAATGGTATTTATAGCCCTTGGTTAATAATTATATAATACTGTTACTACAATCAGTTCAAGTTTTTCTTATTCAAAGGCATTAACTTTTTGTTGTTGGGACATAACCATACTTTTTTACATAGATTCAAGCAAATATATATATATATAGATATATAAAATCATGTTATCAATTTATTTTTTAAAAGATAAAATATTTGATACATTGTTGGTGGAATTTTTAAACTTTACAAACAGGATTAGGAGTTGACAAGTGTTTTATAAATATATAATAAAATATTAAAAGAGAGAGAGAGAGAAATATGTCAATTTTTTAAAGCTACTTGTAAAATAAAATGAAAAAAGTAACAAATACTCACCCTTCTCAAAATTTATTTTTTAGAAGCTATTTTCAATTAATCATTCAGAACTTGAATTATTAGTTTTGGAAAGAAGCTAAAATTATATATATTAATTTAACAAAAAAATTTAAAAACTTTAATTAAATTATTATTTTGGAAAGGACTAGATCTATTCATGGGTAGATTATCTGTCCAAGCCCAAAGATCCATTTAAAATTTGGAAATGTTTGGGCAAAAAAATTAAATTCGTTTAAAATATAAGTTGAACCCGAGCTTGAACATTCAAAGCTCGAGCCCAACCCAACCTAACTCGTTTTTTAAATTCATAATGTTTTATTTTATGTTATTTTTACATATTATGTTATTCATAACACATAAAAATTGAATCTATAACATTACAATAATGTAAATGTTAATATATAAAATTTCAACAATATATATAATAGTGGATAAATTTAGGTAAAATTTTAAGTCGCGAAAATACTTGATTGCTGCCTTGGGTTGGGGGTGGTTGTAGATAGAAAAAAATAGGTGTGAGAATGAGCCTGAAGGGCTTAGCTTTAAAAAGGAGGAAAAATAAACCATGTCTGGCTGAGAATGAGACGCGAGGTCCTCATTTGCCTCACCAACTCATCCCTTTCATCATTGAGCCCAGGCCCAGCCTTTCCACTGCTTTCTCCCTTTAATTAAACTCATTTATATCTTTTTTAATTAAGAAATTAATTTTATGGATAAAAGAGCAGACTCTGTTTAGGGATATTATCCATCTCTATCTCAATTTAATTACAAGATTAATCTTTTTTGCTTTCTTTTTATGTATTCAAAAAATTATTTAATAAATTTTATGATTTAAGTTTAAATCATTTTATAATTTTCATATATTTTGAATTGAATATTTTATCAGATAAAAATAAGGTATGATATATATAATTTCCTAAATTAAGCTTATACGAAAATGTGTTTTTAAAATCTGTTACTTTTTTTTATTTATAATATATGTTTTATTTTTGAAAATTTTTAAATTTTAAATTTATTAATCTATTTTGAGAATATATCATTTATATATTTTAAAATTTAATTTCACGTCTGCTGCTAAAAAGATTAAATTATTTTTAAAATTCTTTAAATTATTTCCCTTATGTTTTAAAAAGTTACTAATTTTTAAAACTAATTTCTTAAAATTTAAATACGTTATTAAAAAGTTTATACATTTTAATATTATATTATAATAGTTAATTAAAATAAATATTACCATATTAAATTTTCCTTTGAAAAGCTAAAACTACAATGATAATATTTATTTATTTTAAAAATGATTTAAAATAATTTATTAAATGTTTAATTTATTATTTTAAGAATCGTATGTAATAAAATTAATGCATAAATTTTTAAAATAAATACATACAAGTATTCAATGAAATAAATTTCAAAATTGCTGGTGAAATAAATCAATTAGAAAACATAAGGGGTTTAAAATTTAATTTATACAAAAATTGACATATATGAGTACCTTAAATATTAATTTATACAAAAAATAACATTAAACTTTTAAGAGCCTTTCTGGCTTTGATGCGAATGGGGTATAACAATATCTTTTCGAAGTAGTAAATGATTGACCACTAAATGTGTTTTTATTCTCATGAACAAAATCCCCTGCCACATGATTAAAGGGACGAAATGAACAACTATTACATTACACATCAATTGTTATATGCAGAAACTTTAAATTAAAATGATAATAGGAATTGAGATGATTAGTCTAATGTGAATTATCGAATTTTCCCTCGTAATATTTATGAATTATTAAGTGCATTCAATTGAATAACAGAGATTAAAAATTTAATTTATTCAATTAAATCGTAATTCATAATTTAATTTTGTTCCAAATAAGCCTGAGAAACATAGTATAAAATGATAAAATATGTCCTTCTCTCTTTGCTCCTACAATCCAAATTCGACATACATATGAGAGATTGAAAATTGGTGAAGAAAATCGCCAAATGGAAGCAAAAAGGATTGCATTGCTTCATTCAGGTTATATATGTACAGATACAGCACATTCGTATATACAGACAAACACTTGTTCAACCAACTGTCCCAAATTTCAGATGGTAATTAAAGGGTTGTAATGTTGGTGACAGCTTTTCAACATCCAATTGTAATGTTCCTTATATGTCCCCGAATACGACAACTATTAGTAGTCATATTCTCTTATGACAGTTTTTATTTCAAGTCACCTCTAACATGTTTTAAATAGTCCATAATTTCGAATGAAAATAGTTAAAAATAATTAAATTCTATTAAATCGCAATACACGTCAAGTTCACGGTATAGAGCATAGAATCAAAACTACAAACAAATATTGTCATTATAATATTACATTTATATGAATATAAAAACAGAGATGAAAAACAAACAAAAACAAAACCTTCAACCTTCAAACTTTGTTTTTATACTTGTGGAGTTGTATGAATAATGCTGATATGTTTTAGATGCTATTATTTGAAAAAAATTAAATAATGGTAAATTTTAATTTTAACACTAACTAAATGATAATTAATTAATTAATTAATATATTCAATTGTGTAGTTGAAATGAAGAAAAACTCTATTATACAAATAAAATAATTTATTTATATGATATTATTCAAAGTTATTGATAATGATTAATCTTAATTTCAATTGATATATAAGTGTAACATTAATTAAATGATAATTAATTTAAAATAAGATTTAATAAAAATTAAATTTAATAATGCTATGATAAATCTTAATGATATATAATTGTAACACTTGGTAAAATTTATTTTTAATTTATATATAACTGATAATTAAATTAGAATAATATATAATAATTAACTAATTAAAATACTCAGTTTTCAAAGGAATAAAAACTCTATTATTTACAAAATATTTTCTTAATGTAAATTCAATAATATAATAAACAATGAAATATATTTTTATCTAATAAAAGAATTTTTAAACTCGTATTTTTATATATTATTATAAATATTTCTTTGAAAATTAAGCATCCGGAAACAACAACCAAATTAATGAGCTCTCTCTTAGTTATGTATCAAAGCAATAACGACCTTGATCTTTTTGAAGTATAGGATTTGAGTTCTCTAGATAAAGAAAACTAACTTTTGTTTAAAGATTTAGGGTTAGTTTAGCATTATTTTTGAAAAGTGCTTTTAAAAAAGTGTGATGAAAAAGTGATTTTAAATATGAAATTATAATTAAAATATAACCAATAAAAAATTAAATATTATATATTATATAGAGAGAGAATAAATTTCAATAGAAAAGTAATTACATACTCAATATAAATATTATATAAAATATTTTATAAGGGTTAAAATTGTCTTTTGTTCTTAAAAACACTTTTGCCAAAAAAATAAAGATTGCTTTAGCTTTTGAATTCAAAAGCATTTCTGATTCTAAAAGTTGTCTGTTTAATATTGTCTATGGCTCAAAAACATTTTTAAGAAGCTGTATTAAACTAAATCTTAAGATTATTTTAACAATACTTTTTAAAAATGTTGCAAAAAAAAAAAAAAAGATTTTCATATCATTTTTTATTTTAAAAGTATTTTTAAAAAATTTAAAAATATCTTGTTTAACAATATTTTTATGTCAAAAGTGGTTGTGAGAAACAATGTTAAACTAACCTCTAAACCAAAATACATATAATATACATATTTAGAATTACAAGAATAGAATTTTATCATATACACCAATTTAAACAAGTAGTTAATACTGCATCGTTTTTGGTGACTGCAGATTACTATATTATTAGGATGGCTGGCTACTATCTCTAGATTCGCGATCCAATTCACGTTGCGGTTTGGATCCACCAAAGCCAAAATCAGAATTTTAGGATATTCATAACTAATGATTGTAATTTTGGAAGAATTTTTAGAAGCTAATTATATGATTAAAAGATGAAATACAAATAATTTTTGTTCAAAGCAGAAACTGATTGGAATTGCGATAATTACTCTGCCGTGGATTGTTGATCTTTCCCTCTTTGCTTCTACAATCCAGATTGGACGTGAAATTTGATGAAGAAAAGGGGCAATTGCAAAAGAGGGTCAAAATGGAAGCCTTCATTCAAGCTATATATATATATATATATATATATGTACAGATACAGTAGATTCGTATATACAGACACAAGTACTAAAATCTAGACAAATACAAACACTTGTTCAACCAACTGTGAAATGATAATTAAAGGATTATAATGTTGGTGACAACATCCAACCTACTCATGTGTCAAAACAGTTCAAACAAAGAAACAAATTTGAAGGTTAAGTACCAATCATCTTCACCTACATGGTCTAATTATGAACTTACTCCCTCTATTATGCTAAAATTTGATATCTAACACCTTTACTTTAATTTGATATGATCTCATCATTTACTTTTATAATGTCGTCAGAATCGATAACATCATAATAGCTACCGTTAAAGTGATACATGGATTCATCTTTTTTTTTTTTTTTTATTGTTATGTCAATAGAATGCTTAAAATTATTTGAAAAAGTTTTATGTCATTACTTTAATAGCACTCATTAATGGTGTTATTAATTTGGAGCTACTAACGTCATTATTAAAAGTAAAGGGAGTTAAATTATACCAAATTAAAGTAGAGGGACAAAATTTTAAATTTTAGCATAATAGAGGGACTAAACCTAAAATTGGGGGGCAAGAGAGAGATGGAAAGGGCTTACTTGGAAGATTTGATGAAGTTAAAATTAGTAGCTAGAAGGCAGAAACAGAAACTAGTCCTCCACCACTTCTCATCATCTTCTTGAATTCATCAAAATTAACCATTCCATCTCCATCAATGTCTACTTTCCTTATCATTGCTTTGCAATCTTCCATTTTGTTCCCTTCTTTCAACCCCAAAGAACACAGCACAGATCCCAGTTCCTCAAACGAAATCAACCCATCTTTGTCTTTGTCAAACACATCGAAAGCCTCTTTCAGTTCCTCTTCTCCATTCATCCCATCATCTTCTTTTAATCTGGTACCACTTGCATCAGTACCACCATCCATGGTCTGACATAAGATGCAAAACTCATCGAAATCGATCAGCCCATCTCCATTAGCATCCACTTTCACTAACATATCTTCAACCTCTTTCTCCGTCATCAACACCCTGATGTTCTTGAGTGATTCCCTCAATTCTTGCTTCGTTATGAACCCATCACCGTTCTTGTCAAAGGTGGCGAAAACCCTTTTCAGCTCCACCACCTTGTTTGAATCTCTCTTTTCTTGAGTAGCAGCCTTGGGACCAGATGACACCACTGATCCTGCTGATGAACAGGTTTTGGGGAAGAAAGATTGAAGCCATGCATGAAACTTCTTGCGGGAAATATAAAAGTAAACATTAAGGAAGCCAGCTATAAAAAGAAGGGCCAGTAACAGTAGAGACGTCACCATATTTCTTGTCAGTGAGATACAACCAAGAAGAAGAAGATGTACATAAAAAAAAGAGAGAGAAGAAAACAGCTAATGGAAAGAAGAAAAGAGGGATTGTTTGATTTGAAGGGAGGGTTTGGTTGGGGGCGACAGAGCTTAATAATAAAAAAGAAGCTTACTTTTGGGACTAAAACAACTGAGAGAGAATACGCGTATTTAGGTGGGACTGTTGGATCCCACAAAACCGCGTCGAACTGAAAAAACTGTAAAGAAAAATTCAATGATGTGGCAAAGTGTGATTAAAGAAAAAGAGTTGAGTCATGAGTGACATCTCCAAATATATATTCATTATTTCATTAGACTTTTCTTCTTAAATAAATATCAATTCCTCATACACAACTTTCTTTTACTATTATCGTTTGACTTTTACTTCGTTTAACATTAATAATACTGTCGATACAAAAAAAATATAAATTTTAACGTATTACTTTTTTATTTATGGGTTAAGTTAAAGTTAATTTATAAATAGTTTTAAATATTATATAAAAAATAGATATAATCAGATCATATAATGAAATTATTTTAATTTTTTTTTAACTCTTTTGGTTCTCCCTTTATAAATTATTACTTGTTTTAAAAAAAAAGATTAAATATCTATAATTTATGTAAAATTCATGCGTAAATTAGTAAATTTACATTATTAGAAACTGTTTTTTTATTAGTGTTAAATAAGAGTATTAATTAAATTGTTTATGAATTATTTAAATTTGTTTAAATATCCAAATATAGTAACCTAAAAGTTTAAAATAAATATTTTAAAATGTAAAATAAATAATGAATTTGGATATTCTGCTATTTATTAGTAGTTTATATATGTTGCAAATAAAAATATTATATTATCTGGAAAATTCAATCAATTAGAGTTTAAAATTTTAATTATTCATGATTAGCTTTTTTGTAAAGACTTAGGTTTCGTTTGGTTTATCAAACAAAGATTATTTTCATTTTCCCTTTCATTGAAAATGAAAATATTGAAGAAAATATGTTTTATTGAAAATTTTAAAAAATTTAATTTTTAGAAAATGAAAATGAAAATACATGAAATTTGATATAAAAAAAAATGTTTTCATTATTTTCGTTAAAAATGTTTTATAAAAGTAAAAAAATAGTGATTTTTTTTTAAATTTAAGTGAATTGACCCTAATTTAAATTGATATAATCGCAAAAAAGAAGAAGAAGAATTTTTCAAATATTAAATTTGATACCCTAATTTGGATCTATATACATGTAAAATTTGTTTATTTTATTTCTCAAGATTCTATTATAAAAAATAGCTACCGAACATGTTTTCATTATTGAAAACAAAATTTTTATTTTTATTTATCAAACATATTTTTTTTAATTTAAAAAATTGTTTTCTAAAATGTAAATATAAATATAAATATAAATATAAATATGTTTTAAAAACAAAAGGAAATCTTACTAGTAATTCTATTACACAAATATGCGTGTAGAAGTCATGTATTTAAAACACATGTGTGGTTTAAAAATAACATCCAATAAATACTAAAAAAACATATTGTTTGAAACCAATAGTAATAACACATATATATATATATATACAAAATTAAAATTGTTTAAATTGTGAGTAAAAAAATTTAAATAGATAAAACCATCAAATTAAAAATATTAAACGTTCTCTCATTGTTTAATGATATTTTCATGTTTTTATAACACCTCGATATATTATCATGTTAGTAAAGATTTTATAAATATCGGTGGCATAATTTTAAATGGCATTATATGTAAAAGTACAGAAATATCTCGTAATAATATAAATATTTTATATATAAAAGGGTATTATTGTAATTTTCGTAGCAATAAATTTTTATATAAATATTAAAACTTGAATTAATTAAGCTACTCCTATGTTGTTGATATGGAGTTAGAAATAAGGAGGAGATGGAGGTTCCAAATAGACATTAGATTTGTCGTTTTTGGAAGCATAAAACACTCCATACATATGCTTTTCCGTTTTACCTCACAAGATGGGAATCTCCCAAGATTTCAACATCCAAGCTTCTATTACCAACAATTTTGGAGATATTAACCAAATAAAATAATCTCTAAAGAAAACGACCTTGGCCAACTACCCTATAATTTATCACCACTTTCTTTTGCTTTATTTCTCTCTACTTTCTTTTATGTTTTCTGTATTCCTAATAAATTTTATTTTATTTTTTTACGTTAAATTTCATTGTAAGTCACTCTAAAATAATATCTTTCTTATTTGGATCACTTTATTTTTTTTTATCAATTTAATCATTTTAATTAAGATAATTTGTTCAAATTAGTCTTTACCATTAAAAATTTCGTTAATCCACTAACGAATTGCTGATATGACTTTTTTTTTTTATTACTTTTGGCTAAAGCTAGAGACTTCTTTATAATTAGTCCAAAACACTTTTTTTTCTTTTTCTTTTTTGGAACATAAACCTCTATCACCACCCAACACCCTACACCCACTACCCTCATCTCTATCACTCCTCACTTCGCTGCCCTCATACCATAAGATCCATGCAGCAAAGCATTTCACAACACCTTAATGGAAATTGAAATACTTTCTTTGACTTAGTAGCAAATAATTCCATTTTTTAATGGAGTTTGATTTTTATACCTAGAATATAAATTGGATATGACATTTTATCGTTAAGTTTCATTTCATTTCGTTCATGATAGTATAATGGCTTAGTATTATAAGATTCAATCAAACCCGAAACTTAAAAAATGAAATTATGCTTCCAATAAGTTTTGAAAATTTGAAATTATAGAAATTATAAGCAGAAATATAAAACACAACTCTAAAACGGAGGATGCACTAGCATTAATTCAGATCAATTCTCTAAATTATTGCTCAAATTTAAAATTGGTCACTAAAGTTTAAAACATATTAATTAAGTTCTTTATTGTAGGGATCTTATGGTGCAGGGGTAGTGAAGTGAGGAACGATAGAGATTGATGGTTCTTATGGTTGGTGTTGGGCAATGACGAGGATTAGGGATTCTTATGTTGCAAATAAACCCCAAAAAATATTTTACACTAATTATAAAGAAGTCCCTAACTTTAGTAAAAAAAATAAAAAAATGCCAAGTCAGCAACTAATAAATTCAGGTTCATTATAATATTAATTTTTTTATGTAGGCTACTAACTAAGTATTTTCTTTATTTCAAAGTTTCACACAAATAAATTTAATAAAAAAATTTTAATAGTACTAATAAATAAATATGATTTTGAATTTAAAAAAAAAAATTCAAATATAAAAGAATACCGGAGTTAGAGCATATTTTAACCCATATTATTGATAAAAAGAAAAAAGAAAGAAAAGAAAAAGAAGAACCTGTTGACTCTGGAATATATTCTATGCAGTTATATGGCATAGAAGATCCAAAAACTTGGCATTGGCAGCATCGGATGCGTTGCTTTTGTTGGTCATACCAAAAAAATTTAATTAGCTTAAGATTCTCTGTCTCTCTTGTTCTTATCTCTTAATATTATTTATTTATTTTTGAAGGTATATGCCACAATTATCTTAGTTTATGCAACTGTTAATGTGATAAAATTCACCCAAGGAGTAAAATAATTTTATCAAATTAAGGGTGATAGTAAATTAATGAAGGATTGTAGACCTCTGTTATATTTTTTATATGAATTTTAAAATATATATTTTATTTGGTTTAACGGAAACTGTTAATTGATTGATTCGATCATTAACGATGCTAACGCATCATGCTAATGCATCATGCTGACATGGTAGACAGTGCTAACATAACATGTCACATCATAAAAAAAGTTTAAAAAAATTAAATTCGTTGACATGATATGTTATATTAAAAAAAATTATTTTCAAAAAAAAAGTATAATAAATCTAGACAAATGGTTGTTTAGATTCATTCAAGATAAGTGCAAAATTATAAAATTTTTAAAAAATTATTAAAAGTACTAAACATTATAAAAATTTAAATATGTAAAAGAATTATTATATAATTATAAAGAGAATAGCGCAACGTTGATCATCGATGTGCTGAAGGCATGATAAACAGAAATTTAAGTCATGATTTTGTATCCATTCATCATAAAAATTATTATAAATACGCACATCAACATAACTCATGATAGTTATAAATGGGAAGCGAATGCAAAATTAAATTTCTGCTTCTTTGATTGTTCAATCCTCATGGCGAAATTTTATGTCATCAACCATAGACACAACTCCAATTTACACTTTTGATTAAGCAGTTCTCCTAAGTCCCATATTTTGAGCTAAAAGCACCCCCAACCACTTCGTTGCACATGCTTAGAAATAACCACTCAAGCACAAACATCTCTTATGTATTGCTTAGAAATAACCACTCTGTTGTACCTAGCTAATAAACAGGTTGAAACACTGAAGGTGGCGGAAATCAAAAAGTCATCAAATTTCAATTTGTGCATTTTATCTGTACCTTCATCAAAGACTAAAATGTAAACAACTATTTTTAGTGATCAACATTTTCTATAAATTCCTTCACTATAATAGTATTTCGCTGTAACAGTACTAAGGTTTTTAATAGAACTAATTTTTTTATATTTTATTTAACTCTATATTACATTTTTTGCCTTATAAAAGCAATAATCATAGTTATAAAATATATTTTTTATTAAATTATTTTTTTATAACAACATATTCTCTAAAATTCTAAATAAAATTATAATTATTTCATATAAACAAATATGTTAATTATAATTTTTTAAATAAAAATGATATTTATTAAAATATTATTTCGATAAAATGTTTAAATTTCACATGAATTTTTTTATTAATCATATTTCATTAAATGAAATAGTCTTTGATGAGTGTAATTAAATATATCAAATCAATAAATTATTAAATTCTCTGATTAAATATTCTACTATGAATTTGAAACATCATAAACTTATAAATTAATTACTTGAATTTAATAACTCATAATAAATTAATTAATTTAATTCGATAACTTAAATTGATTACTTGAACTTGTTAGATTTATGAACTTCGTAATTAGTAATGTGAAAGAAGATAATAATACATGCACTTGCTATATGTCTTTTAATTTTGTTGATTTGTTTTCTATTTTCTTTATTTTTTTAATATAGTTCCTACTTTCTTCGTTTGATGAAATTCATTATATGAATTTTACAGTAAATTTATGATAATTATCTCTCTATAATAAAAGGTGTATTACAACCACTTCTCTATAATAGGTAAAATCTTGATAGACAAATGGGCTGTTGATTATATTAGAGAAGGAAAATATAATAAATTTAATTAATAGTTAACTACATTTAAAAAAGTTAATAATATTTATTTAGAAATCCTTCATTGATTTTTGTATTACACATTTATGATACATAAAGCTAATGTAACGATGGTGCATCAAATGTTATTCCATTATAATTAATTTGTATTACTTCTCTAAATTTGATATCGATAATTTTCAAGTGAATGTTTGTGATAAGTTAAATTATTTTTTCATCAATAAATATTTAATGGTTAATGGTAGAGTTTTATCACGAATTCCACAATCTTAACAAAGAAGAATATTGAAAAGCTTTAATTAAAGGATGTTAACACCGCATCCTCCACATGCTATGACCTTTAACTTCTGGGTGGCTACAACACGATGATGGGAAGTTTCTTACCAAAGGGAAACCAAAATGCTAAAAAAGCAACCACTATAAGTTTTAGTTGAGTATCGAATTGGGTTCTAGTTGGAATAGCTTATGCATTCGATTGGATTTTTTTAAAGGTTAAAATGTATGGCTAGTTTTTGTACTTGAGTTCTAATTTCTGTATTTTAAAAGTTTTAATTTAATCATTATTGTTATTAGTAGTTGTTGTCAAATTTTGTTAATTAATATTTATATTTTCTACAAATTATATGTCATGTCATAAAAAAATAGTAAAATTAAATTTTTAAGTTGACAAATTTTGATAGAAAATACTTACTATTTTAATGACTGAATTGAGATCTTTATAAATAAAAAGAAGTGAGACTTAATTTTTTTAAAATTTTTAATTACATATAAAAAAAAAATTATCCAAGTATAGAAATTGACAACATATTTAACCTATTTTTAAAATTCATATTTGATTTTGGAATAAAAAATTGAATTCCTCAAACTAATTCAATTAATTTCATTTTTTAATTAAAAATATTAAATTTAAGTTTGAGTTAAGATTTTTCAATATTAGTAAAGGAGATGAAGTCAAAAATTTTATGTTGGGTCGAAAAAGCATTTGGCTAAAGTTAAAAGGATTAAAAGTGAAATTACGGCATTTAGCTAAAGAGGTAGAAATGGCTCCAAGGTAGGTCTAGTCTTCAATAGGGTAAACCTGAGGTCCAAATTCAGGTAAGCCTAAATCCAATATTAAATCTCCCTTTCATTTTCCTTCTCTATATCCATAAACACACAATATTTTCCTGCCCAATTTCCATCAGCATCCAGACTAGTCTTTTTTCTTTTTGGGTCCTTTTTCTAAACCAATTTAGCTACCGTAACATTTCACTTTAGATCAAACAAAAATGATTCATTCTTTTTCTTTTTTTGTGGCTCAAATATCATGTAAACTCTATTTTTTAAATCATACTAAACATTGCTTCTTTGACTTAAAACTCTTTCATTATTTATCAATTAATTGAATTATAATTCAAAAAATTATTGAATTATCATTTTATTTAATATCTCTTTTAGAGCTCGGGAATAGTTACGTTCAAAACAAAACTTTAGTTAAAACAACTATCATCTAATGTAGTAATTATTTAAAAACAACTCGTTAAAGTTCGAAATAACTATTGTTTAGAATAGTGACATTTCAAGAATAACTATGTTTAGGCCTTGTTCAAATGTTATTCTGATTATCAATCTAATCGTGCTTTGTAATGATTAATTTTGATGACAGTTATTCTCGTATATTTATAATTATGATTATAGATATATGAGTGATAATTTTTTGTTGAGATAAAATTGAAAGATACTTCAATTATTGTGAATGATGAAAGGAGGAGAGAAAAGGAAATCCAAATATTGTTGGAACACAGAGAGAATATTTTATAACCTCAACCAATGAGATATGGTAGATTGAGTTTAGGAGGGAAGGATCGTAAATTCATAATTGAGGCTTGGGCCCATTTTTCTAATGAGTGTTTATAGTGGGCCCATTTTTGTTTTATTTTTAGTTAAAAATTTTCAAAAGGATCCGCAAAGCAAGAAAGACGATGAGAGGCCATGTTTTGTAAGAAATGAACAGGCTGTTATATGACAGGACACTGTCCCACAGAACGGATCAAGACAACCTTTGCTCTTTGCTATCCCCATCAATGCTCCGTCCCGTTTCAACGTACACCTCTTTTCTCTTTTCCATGCTTTACTTCCCTACAAACTTCATTGTTACATAATTGAATATAATTAAAGTAAATGAAAATAAGAAAGAAAGAAAAAAAAGTAATATGATACGGAATAAATATATAAATGTATGCAAATATTTATAAAATAAATTGTCAATGTATTGATATTTATAATTTTTAATATGATTGTAATAATATACGATACTCAAATTAGGATGAGATATATTTTCACATGTTCCGTTAAGATGGTCCTATTTCTGCTTTGTTTTCTCCTTTTGGTTCAAATTAAAAATAATTTTTTTTTATTTTAGGTAAATTTCACATTTGATCACTTAACTTTTATAAGTTTTTATTTTAGGTATCGAAAAAAAATTAGGATATGAGCTCAGCCATTGCATACTTTTATTACTTTAGTCTCCCATCATTTTTTTTTTCATTACATACATTCATTTTAATCATCCAATTTTAGTAAGTTTTCATTTTGGTAATGCATTTTATCTTTTTAATTTTCTTTATTTTTTTCTGTTTTTAAAAATTAATTTTATTTTATTTTTGAAAAAAAGCCTGAATTTTTACTGTGGAAATTTGGGTTGAAAAAATATTTTATCTTTTTTTTTTCATTTTATAATTAATTTTTTTCTCAATAAAAGAGAAAGGATAACCTTTAAGTTTTAAAGGGAATCACCTGAGGTTTTATAGGAAAAACTTAAGTTTTTATAAGAGAGATAAATTTATCTTTTTCCTTTTTTATAATTAATTTTAGTTTGTTTTCGATATGAGGGGAAGACTTGGAGTTTTACAAGAAATTACTTGGATTTTTATAGGGAGAACTTAAATTTTCACAAGAAAAACCATTTTTTCTTTTAAATTTCAATTTTCTTTTTTATTTAGAATTGGTTTTAGTTTTTTTAGCAAAGGGAAAAAATAGAGTTTTACATGGAATTGAGTTACAAGTGAAAATTTTAGTTTTTTCTCGGCAGCTGAATTCTAAAAAAAAAAAGAGTAATCAAAATGAAAATTTATTAAAGTTGGTGACTAAAATAACTTTATGCAATGATATATTAATGGTGGGTGACTAAAATGATAAAAGTATGCATCGACAGTGACTAAAATGATAAAAATATGTAATGAAAATGCCTACAGTACAATATTTTTTTCAGTATCCTAAATTATAACTTATTAAAATTATATGACTAACTGTATAATTTATCTTTTTATTTTAAAAAATAAAATCAATGAAGATCTCAAGATTCTCAACCATAATTATAGTCCACTTAAACATGAAAATCAAACCCAAAATGGAAGTTGAATTTTAATTTCAAAAATTGTAAAAAAAATAATCTAAAAAGCTGTTTAAAGAATCTATCAATTAATAAATAAAATAATAACTAAATTATCAACTTAATAAACCAAAATATATCTAACCAACTCCCATACATAAACCACATATGGAAAAAACTTAGAATTGGGAACCTCAAAATTTCCAAAGTGCCATTCTTATTTAAATCAAAACTTCATTTGTTTCGGTATATTTAATTCCAATATTAATCAACTCAATCTAACCTCTTCGACGTCAGATGTCCCTGTAAAGATGTAACACCTCTAACCCGTATTCGTCGTCGGATTAGGGTTATGAGGCATACTGATCAAAAGCATCATTCCAGACATTTATATATTCACACAAGTCAAACTCATTTATAAATATAATTAATTTACATTTCAGAACATACATTGATTTGCACATTGTATACACAAGTTATAACAAATTTCAACATATTTCCTACTACATATAATACATTAATATACACGGCATTAATTTTTATAAACATTGTCAAACATACTTCTAATACCACTTATGTAATTATGCGTATAACCATCTAATCATTTACACATTCTTTTAACTTGATAAACCATATTATACATCTTAAAATCACTTACATATGCGGCTTAGGTCATGGTCAATACGAACTTACATGCTTTGCACTTGGATACAAGTAAAAACATCCATACGACAATAACCATGCATTTCCATATACTTCATTTTTAGCATTAATCATTAGAGATTATACATACCTATTTTTAGTCACTAGATCACACGCATTTAGCCATAATAAAATAAACCATTTTATGAACACACACTACCAAAAAGTACACTCATTATATATACTAATTAATATATCTAAAATTTCATATTCAATAATAAAGTAATAGCCAACATTCAGTCATTTTAAACTATAGTCCACTTATTGTTATTCAAGACCAAACTTTAATAGCAAATTCATGGTAACCATGTTTTGAGCATACAATCATATTTCGACTAGGTTTAACCTTAATCATGCATTAAACAATATTCTATGAATATATATTTTCAATATAATATTACGCATAACCGAAATGACACTATAATTGTCATCATTTACAAACCACAACTCAAAAACATCTATTTTCCATTTAATTAGCTTACTTAAAGCTATTTATAATATTCATGTCATTAACCAATTATAGGTAAATATCCAAGACCCAAACCTCACAAATCATATGGAAAACATAATAAGATATCTCCAACCAAGCATAATAACCCAAATTCACATACATACTTTATCTTAACATGAACCACATCCAAATCAACCAAACATACCTTTGTATATTTTATGACCAATTCATTTATACCACATCCAAAGTTATTAACCAGCTTCAACACACAAAACACATACTATATATGTCACTCATCCATGGCACATAGCATTATAACCAAAATGAACTTAAACCATAATCAAACATAACCGGATTCAAGCAAAGAATTTAAGCCATTTTCGCATGGCTATAAAAATAAAAATCAAATAAACCAAATCGAGACTAGCTTATACATGCCACATTACCAAATCTTCAAAACATTTATTTACCAAACCGAAAACTGGATAGTGTGATGCGATCTCTTACGACTTCCAACCCGAGCAGGTCTTCGTAACTCTATAAACATAAGAAAAATACACAGAGTAAGCTTTTAAAGCTTAGTAAGCTGTAAGCAGATAATTAGCTCAATAATAATATCAATTCAATTTCCAAACCAATTCATATTATCATAATCACATTTAAAATTTCAAACTTATAATATTATATAATACATATACTTTTATTTTGCCAAGTACACATACAATCAGCATCAAAATATTATTCAAAACTTAAAGCCACAATATTTTTATTTAACTGATTATACTTAAACCCATAAACTAATATTCATGGATCATTTCATAATTATTCTTATTTTATATCTTTAAAACCGTACATAACCACTTATATAAGTTTGCACATAGGTCACAAATATGGTATCACTATACATAACTTTTGGACGAATGTACTATATCTATTATCATGGTAACATTCAAATTTCAAAACCATAGTACCATTATCTATTCGAATATATATACACATTCGTAAGTATATGTTCTTGAAACAAACTTTAATATTCCATTCTTATACCTTTCATGTAGCCGAATATATGTATATCTATACCAAGGTACCATACACTATTAAAACCATATTATCAACACATAAAACCAAACCTTTAAACACTTGTTTACATATACTCAAGTATCAAACCTTTATACTACATAATTACACTTAACTTATAATCGAATATACTTCACAATTACTTACAAATTCAAACTAACATCTTACATATGTTTATACCACATATCAGAATCTTATATCATGACATATGTATCATCTCAAAGATATTCACAATATACAATTCAAGGCTGAACACACTTGCATGTTCATACACATTCTTTATTTACCTCATAAGTCATTTGTAACAACCATTAAGTACTTAATTACCTTATTACAAGTAGGTAATAACCAATTTTATACCTGGTCATTCAACTCATTCTACATGTATTCCCACAACTTATCGTTGCCCGTTGAACCATTAGGAATTGGGTAGGATACTCGGATTATCACACATATCGTACAATGCCGACATCTCAAACGTGGACTTACATGTAATCACATATCGATGCCACTGTCCCAGACAGGGTCTTACTTGTACACATATAACGGAATCACATATCGATGCCAACGTATTAAACGTGGTATTACTCGCACACATATATCGATGCCATGGTCTTACTCGCACATCACATATCAGAATCTTATATCATGACATATGTATCCTAGCTATTCCTAAGGCTCATATGGGGCTTTCGGACGTCGTAACTTGGTTGAGTCGAACTTGTAAACTTAATTTCCAAGCATATGCACATTCAGTCATTAGATATATTAAAACTTAAAATTCGGTTCAGTATATAAAATTTATATATATATACAAAATTAACAACATTTATTTGTTTATAAACTTACCTCGGACGATATAAAATGGAACAGGGCAGCTAGTCGACGACTTTCGTTTTCCCCCGATCCAAATCCGATTTCTTTGATTCTTGATCTAAACATATTCAAATTAAGCTCATTTAAACATATTTTCATTCAATTTAGTCCTTATTGCACAAATCACAAAATAAGCAAAATCTCAAGATACCCATGTTTGGCCGAATGTTCCTAGTGTTCATACCAGTCTATATATTTCATTTATTTCACATTTTAGTCCTTCAAATTATTATTTTTCAATTTAGTCTGAATTACTCAAAATCATCAAAAACTCCAATACAAAACATGTTAATCTAAAATATATCTTTCATATTTTATCATCAAACAACAAAAATCACAAGCTCTCAACAATGGCACAACTCAAAATATTCATCAAAATAAAAAATTCAAGCATGGGTTTTGTAGTACTTGAAGCAACGATCTCAAAAACGTAAAAATTATCAAAAATCGAGTAAGAACGAACTTTGAATCAAGCTTGAAAGGATGGCCAAACCTAGCTTTCTATATTTATTTTTCTTTTCTTTTTGTTTTGGTCAAGAACATAATATAACACAAATATGGCTTTATTTTATGTTATATTATAACTTATAATATAATTTACTTAATTACAAATTTAACCTTTGTTTAAACATTTTATTATCACTTATTTTATGTCCATTGTCGTCCACCAAAATTAATAATGGTTTAATTGCATTATGAATGCCTCCACTAATAAAGACAACAACAATTAAACACTTTCACCTTTAACCATCAAATATTTTATTTTACGCGATTAAGCTCTTTTATTTAATCAGACACCTAAACAACAAAATTAAATTACGAAAATTTCATAGATATAAATTCACACAAAATAAACACAAAAAATAATTTTTAAATATTTTTCTAACTCGGATTCATGGTCCCAAAACCACCATTCCGATTAGGGTCTAAATCGGGCTGTTACAAAAGAAGTTTTTCAAATTTCATAAAAAGGATGAATAACTTATTTTAAAATAATTTAACTCAATTTTTACACATACATATAAAAAAAATCATATGAACTCCCAGTTATAGCCTATTAGTCGGGTGTTAACATTTCCTAGGAATAACCTAAATTTGAATTATCGTTGTACAAAAAAAATCATATCCCAATATCATATCAATTATCACATGATCATTATTCTCTTTTAAAAAATTATATCTGGTAGGATGTAATCACACTTGCTCATATGTTTAAAAATCTCTCTTTTTTTGTGGTTATTATTGAGGAAGATATTCAGTCAAGCAAGGATAATTTGAAGTGATCTAGTATGATTCACTTTCCTTACTTAGAGTGACGTGCGTTTGAAGAATTTCAAGTGCGAGATATTTTTACTTTATCTTATTCCATAACAATGAGCTAAATTGAGGTGAAACTCTAGTGGTTTATTGTAACCATACTAGCTGGGTTTACAAGTGTGCAAAAAAAAAACTTGTTTATTGTTTTATGTGCTCAAATTAGAAAGCTTAAATCCATTTATTGTGAGGAACATTCATGAGAGTTTTTGTGTTGTAAGTGAATTGTTTTATAAATTTAGTCTAAGATTTCATTAGGGAAAGACCTAGTGGAAGAGTTGAATTTAAATAACTATGTGGGAGTGAAGTTGAAATGATTGGAATTAGTTGAGCTTAAATCATCAATTGTACTTAATGGGAAAGGCCTTGTAGATGTAGGATTAGATTTGAACCGAGTAACTAATTAGCTATGTTTTTTTTATATAATTCTAATTTTCAAATGTTTCCTTAGTTGGAACTCAAATAAAAATTGAACTAGCAACTCCACACTTTCAATTGGTAACAAAGCTAGACATCATGCGAATTTGGTGAGAATCCTGCTATTGATTTGTTGAGAAACAGAATGAAGTCCAATCTCTAAGCCAACTATGCTTGATGGCTCCAATTACCCCTATGAGAAAGCACGCATGAGAGTATTCAGCAAGTCTATAAATGAGAAAGTGTTGAGATAATATAATACCCTAAAATTCCCGTTAAGGCATGTGGCACTATTCTAGAATTAGATATAGTGAATTTACAAGAAAATTTGGAGTATGAGTCAAATAAATAATTTTATGAAAAGAAATTTTTTTATTGGAGATGGAAGCTAATGAAATGTATTTTGGACATGGAAATGAGATAAAAGGTGAACGTATTTGTAAAATCATATTGTCGACTTATTTCATAAAAACCATGAACACACGTACTGCAGTTGAAATAAACCATGCCAGATTTTACTAAGTCCAAATAGCATGCATTTACTGGTTATTAAGTCTGAACTATTCAAACATATGATCCATACATAAAATATTCCCTCGAAACAAAATTACCAAGCCGCAGTCCAGTCTAATAAATTATAGTCCAAAATCCAATAAAAATTTATAGAAAAATTTTATTTCAATTCAAAATAGTCCGAAGTCTAAGACTTGTTCACATGCCGAGTCCTATCCTAGTTTTGATCGTTACAAGAGAAATAATAAACTAAAGGGGTGAGCTTAATAAAGTTCAGTGCGAGTCTAAGCAAAAGTAGACATGTGGGCAGACAGAATAACAAAGTCACAATATACAATACATACGGTTTATGACGGCATAAAAATTTATGTATATGGCATGCTCAGTGAAACAGTGCAACAATCTTACCCATCCAACTGCTACACACTACGAGTTCTCCAGAACCCGTCTACCAAACTCCAAACGATACGAGCTAAAGCTCGATGTAGATAATCCACTAGTAACAATATTGTAGATAATCTACCAGTATAAGTGCAGACAATGTTGCCAATCTTGTGGTTAAGGCACCAATAATGCACGTTAATACGCTTCCAGTAGTTGTGAATACACAACGATTTTGTAGATAGAAGCTGCCAATAATGCGATTAAATCGCCCAATCTCCTCAATACTCTGGTGCAGTGCACTCAGAATAATAATGTGGATTTTAAATGTCACCGGTACTCCACGAAACTTTTTTGTCATCCAACAAATCCAACCCTATGCATTGAAAAATGACATACCAATCATGTAGCATATCATGCTAAACAACACAACAATAGTAACAATATCAATTGCATGATTAGCATGTTTCAATTTAACAGTTTCAGAGACATGATTTTCATGAAATCAATATTAACAGTAGCAATCAAAACATGTTTACATGTAACATCCCTAACCCTTATCCGTCGCCAGAATAGAGTTATGGAGTATTACCAGACTTAACAAACCAAATACAAGCATTTCCAAATCATTTAATATACATGTAATAAATTAACCAAATTGTCCTTTTTATGAGCCATCGAGGCCCAAAATATGTGTTAGAAACCAATCGAGACTAAACCGGATGGATACTCAAGAAATTTTTCCAAAAACATCAAGATTTTTCAAAGAAACATAGGACACACGCCCGTGTGTCTAGGCTGTGTGGCTCACACGGTTAAGAGACACACCCATGTCTTAGGCCGTGTGGGTATTCGAAGTAGGGACACATGACCGTGTCCCAGCTCGTGTCTATACCGTGTAACTCTCTGACTTGGGTCACACGGTCAAGCCACACGCTTGTGTACTAGGCTGTGTGTCACACACGACTAAGACACACACTCGTGTCTCTGCCTGTGTGAAAATACCTAGGCATTCTGTTTTGAAATTCTAAGGTTGCAGGGGACACACGGCCAAACCAGACGCCCATGTGTTAGTCGTGTGTCTCACACGGTCCAGTCACACGCCTGTGTGTTTGGCCGTGTAGGCTCAAAATGAACCATAAACAACAAGTTTTCCATACCTTGCAATCTTAAACACCAAGCAACTCAAAAGCCATTTATTCAGCCAATCCAAAACACAATCAAATTCATTTAACACATGTCAAAATAATCAACCTAGTTATCTAACCAATGTACTTTCTTAGGTACTTCAATTATATTATCGAAACATTTCAAGAGGACCTCATTCAAATCAAATTTGTAAACATGTCAATTTTAACCTAGTTTGCCTATATTGTTTCAATTTGAACATCAATTTAAAACATGTTATATTATAATCTCAAACATGAGCATATATATATATATATATATAACCAACCCAAAATTTACTTATAATCATATTTAGAATCAATCCACAAAGTAGTTACATTTAGACGCCCTAGGTATATGTTGACACAAAAAGAAATATACATCACCATGTTTGAGATCAAGATCGTTGATGGATATTGAATCGGCAATCAAATTAAGTACCTAACCTGCGCACGGAAAACAAAACCGTACGCCTCTGAGTATAAACTCAGTGGTATTTCTATAATCTGAATACTTTAAGTAAAATAAAATAACATGCACATTAAATCATACATTAACATTAGTCATTCAATTTATCAATTTATTCATAATACATTCAATTCTCATCATTTGCTATCTCAAATAGTTTTTCACAATATGTCACACAATTGATATGTCTCATTTCCATTTCACATTCGGTATTATCAAATACATTTCATAATATCATTTCTTTTAATTACCCCTATTAACACAACTCGGACTCGGATGGATACACAGATCCAACCAAAATACACCACTTTGGTACCCAGTGCCTCATCGGATAATTCGAAGTAATAATTTGACACCCAGTGTCTCATCGGCTAAACCGAAGTAAATTGACACCCAGTGCCTTATCGAATTAATCTGAAGTAGTAAATTGACACCTAGTGTCTCATCAACTCGAAGTCGAAGAAATCCTTTAACTCTTCCAATCCATGGCATGCCATCTATATCCGACTCAGCCCGATATAGTTAATAGGGTTTAATTTCACTTTTCAAATACAACCAATATTCATTTCAATTCAAATAATCAATATATTCAATATATATACCAATTCAATCAATATAAATTCATTAAATTCATCACATACTAAATCAATCCATTTTAATTGCAAAACACAAGAATTCTCACCTCAACACTTACCATGTACATTAAATTAAATTATAACAATTAACAACTAAATTTGGATTATAGAAATACAAACCAGAATTTTTGAACTACTCCTCGTTGACTTTATCTTTTCTTTTCTTTGTCGAGGTTTTAGGCACAATGTTAGCTACGGAATTGAAACAATTAAAATTCATCAATACAATACAATTTCACATTGAATATTTCAATATTTGCTCAACATTTGCCTAATTTCCAATTTAATCCTTAAACCGAGACCAACTTTATTTCTTCAAAATTAATTTCATATTTCCACTCAATTTCCACTTTAGACTAAATTCAACTATCTAATTTCACTTAAATCCCTAAATTTTGAAATTTTTACAATTTAGTCCCTTTTACTCAAAATTTACTATTTATTCTACAATTCAATCTTTTTTCATTTCTAACTTAAAAATCTATCAATTTAGTCCCTAATACTCTAATTATTTAACATAGACAACATTTAAAAACTCAATAATTTCTAAAATTTTGACATGGGTTGGGTAGTATTTAGTTCTAGGATTCTAAAAACATAAAAATTATAAGAAAATGGACTAAACCGGCTAACCAATTGAGCTTTGAACACTTGAAAACCCTAGCTTTTTCTCATTTCTTTCTCCTTTCTTTTTCTTTCCTTTTTCCCTCTGTTTCGTTTCAACTTTCTGGTTCCTTTTAATAATTTTTTTTTATGTTTTAATTATAATAATATAATATAATATAATATAATAATATTTATTTATGCTTAAATATTAAGTAAGTATATAATATAAATAAATATATGTATATAAATTTTACACATGTCCTTACCAACACCAAACACTTGTTAATTTATGGCTTAATTGCTTATTTAGTCCCTTCACTTTTTCTCTAATCTATAATTAAACTTTCACCCTTTATGCAATTTAGTCCTTATACATAATTACTCTTAATTCAAGCTAATTCACCTAACCAGAACCTAATTAACTACACAACTAACTTTGTAAATATTTTTAATAAATATTTACGAGTTCATTTTACGAAAATGGAGACCCGAAAATACACTTTTTGATTACCCATGACTATTGTGTCATTACATTACATACAAGCAATATCATATCAATTACGGTCATACAGTCAATTAAACAATAATGTAGTCTCAATCATACTTACAAGAGCTCTAACATGTAGGGAATTACTTGGGGACTAAAACAAAACATTCCACAAAATAATGAAAAAAATAGTTGAATAGGGGTCATATGGCCATGTGAGGGGGTATAGATCGTGTTTTTGAGGTACATAGGCGTGTGGCCAGGCCATGTAATTTACTGTGGCCGTGTGCAAATCGGTAACTTTTCCTAACAATGGTCACATAGCCTTGTAACCTTTCCTAGGTCGTATTATTTTAACCCTAACAATACAACGGTATACAATGGCACCTTTCCTAGGTCCTAAAACCTCACTTGGTTGCTAACTTTTGGTTAGAACACACACCTAGAAAATCCGCACTCTGAAGTACTAACGTTACTCGCAGCTTCTAAGTCTTGGATTTAACTAGATTTAGTTCAAATTTGTACCTAACACCTAGACCAAATCGTTAGCAACAATCCTAGGATATTCTATCGAATTTGGCTTAACAGAGGAATTAAAACCTACCAATTTCACTTACTGTACTTCTGGTCACTCGAAAGATACAGATAGCCACCTTATTCAATGAAGATCCAAGGGCTTCAGATCTGAACCTTTGCCAAAAGTTAATTTACGAGATCACATAACCCATCAGCACAGGAAAATAAAGAGAATAAAAGGAAACAAAAATGTAAAATCAGATCTACCTTATTAACTTACCCTCCCTGATTCAACTTTGTGACAACAGATTCGTGAAGAATGCAGAAGAACAGAATGTAAGGGTTACAACAACAATGATAGGGAAAAGGAAAGGAAGAAAGAAAGAAAGAAAAAAAGAAAAACAAAGATGAACAGAGGGGGGTGAAGGGTTGGGCGACAAGGAGAAAAGAATATGAATGAAAAAGGCTGATTTCTGTGTTAAAATTGGATTTTTAAACCTAAGGTTTCTATAGGCATGGACGACATGCCAAGGAAAATGGAGCAAAAATTTACAAGAAAATAAAGTTAGCAAGAGCAAGGGAAATTGAACTTGGTCTTTAGGCCAATTACACTAAATTTTAACTATGAAACCAATAACTCATTCTTGACATAAATCTACAAACTCAAGACAAAAAATTTGGGATGTTAGACTTAAGCTCTTTTCACCATTGAAGGAGTTTGTATTCAAGTGATTTTCTATGTTTTAAGTTTGCTTTTAAAATTAATTAGTTTTGAAGTTAAGTTAAATTAATTAAGCTTTTAGTGTTGTTTTATGGGTCTTCTAGGTAAAAGTCAAGTATCCTGTGGGTTCCACCAAAAAGATCCCAAAACCAGAAGCTAACCTGATCGCCAAAATTAATCTTAAAACCCAAAAACTCAAACACTTAATTGAAAGTGGGTTTCACTCTCGAGCCATCAACGCAGACCACCATTGGCCACCACTAGCCACATCCCAACCACTGTAAGCCACTAGTAGTCGACAACCACCGTAAATTCCCATCAAGTTTACTTTGTCTAGTTCAATTCAGATTTCGATTTTGATCTCATCGTTGATTGCCTTGTTTCTCCAAGTTTTGTCTAAAATTTTAGGTTACAAAAATTCCTAGTTTGTTTTCAGTTCAAATGAATTTTTCTAGTTTTTTAAAATAAAAATTAAAAAATAAAATTAAACCTGTATGGAAATGATAGCCTACGATCTAATTACAAACCCAAAATTTATGAAAACCTAAATTACAACAGATCTAATTTCTAAAAATCACAACCTTTGGAAAAACTACTAGATTAGAATAATAAAATAATCCATATATTCATCCACATACATAATAATCCAAAACATGCATCCAATTTAAGAATGTAACTTCTTATCATAATTAATCAAATAATGAAAAAAGGAGAGAAAATTTGGCATCGATTTATACTACAAACATAGCCCAACCTGGATCTAATACACATTGTCAAAACAATCGATTTAGAAAATTGTGTTTTTAAGGCAAAGTGGAAGTTTAACTCTTTTTTTTTCCTTAAAACTGAGTCTTGTTATAATTATAGAAATAAACCTTTAACCAAAATTATACTTGTGTTTTGTACAAAGTGATTAAAAGCGATCCTTACATTCAACCTAACAACCTTCGCTGCTATTCTCAAACCCTAAATAAGTTTGAGTGTGAGCTCAAATAACATGAATCAAATGCACAAAATGAAATTTTTTTATTAACTTTAAGTGAAAAAGTTAATTCTCTCTATAACCTAAAACTATAAGCTTCTCTAAAAAAAATATAATTTATTCTAAAAAAAATTTCCACTATTTTATGATAAAATAAAGACTCAATCATGTTTGTAAATAGTTTAGCCCATAGTTTCTCTTTATAGGGAAAGAGTACAAAAGTTCTGTTCGAATAAGGACTAATTAAACAATAATATTTTATTAGAGAATAAAACTTCTACTCTAAGTAGAAGACATACGGGTGGTTGGAACTCTAAAGGGACTGGGGTTTGCCACCCCTCATACTTTAACAAGGTCAATTTGAGACTTTTACGTATTGGGTACAATTATATATGTTATTTGGACTTTTATCTAACACTTATAATTTACCCAACCCAATAACTATTTTAATAAACCATAAAAGTAACACATTCTAATCCCATACTTAGCATACTTTTGGATGATTTATCATATAATTTAGTGAATTAGATGCTCTTAATCCTTTAATTTCATGTTTTATACTAAGGAGAGCATAGGGGAACAAAAAGAGTAGAAAACGGGCCAAATAGGACAAAACAGGCTGATTGAAAGAACCACACGGCCAAGACGAATTCCACACGGTCAGAGCACACGCCTGTGTGAGCCACACGAGCTGGCCACACGCCCATGTGGCAGCCCGTGTCGATATCGCTCCAGGTTACCCAAATACGCAGAAAAAAACCAATTTTTAGGGTTTCTGAACAGTCTAAAGTCTATAAATACATACTAGAAGGGGGACATAGAGTAAAAGGTAGAGAATACTCGTAGACAGATATTAGAATTAGCTCAGAAGTAGGACTTACTTCAAGATTGAAGATCTCCATTCAATTTTCTTAGAAGTTCTTTGGGTTTCTTTATGTTTCGTTGTTTTCCCAATTTTGAGATGTTTTCCCCTATTGTTATGAACGAAACTCCCTAAATACCTAAGGGAGATGAAACCTAAGACAGATCTTATTACTATTTGAATTATATGATAAAAACTTGTTCTTATTCTTAATTATGTGTTCTTAATTCTTGCTTTAATATTTCAGGATATTAATTCAAGTCTGATGTGCTTATTCAGTGGAGCAAAAGTCCCTGTTTAAGAGTAGATCTAGCATAATTAAGTAGAGTTGAATGCAATCCTAGACATAGGACGACGTAAATCTGTCAGATTAGAGTCAAATGTAATAAGGGAATCCATAGATCGAGTTAATGCGACAATAGAGGTTTTAATTAGAAAGAGATTTCAATTAATGAACCTAGAGTTAGTTATTTTTAGTCTCAAGAGAGATATTAACATAAATCAGGGATTTCTACGGATTAAGTCAAGTGAATAAATCGTCTAATTCAGAAGTAATAAGTGACGTTTAGGTGGATTCTTCCTTGGGTATTGTCTTCTCCATCGATTTTCCAAAAGTATTTTCCAACTTTTATCTCTGTCGTGTTCTTAGTTAATTAGATAGTTAATCTAATTTTAAAAACATCCCCTTAATTCTTAGGCTAGATAATAAGAAGATAGTAATTACTAGTACTTTTAGTCCTTGTGGATACGATATGTCTTACCATAATTATACTACTGTTCAACAGGTGCGCTTGCCTTAGTCGAATTTTTAGTTAGTTTAGCGACCATCAGGTTTTTGGCGCCGTTGCTGAGGACAAAGATATTAGGAACACATAATTTTTATTACTTTAGCCATTTTTTTATTTTTATTGCAATTTATTTCTACTTCTAATCTACTAATTTTTTTTCTTCTGGCAGATTTTTATAGTTTATGACTAAAACAAACCCGTTAGGGCCTCTACTTTTTTACAGTGAAGTTGAAAGCACAGCTCGCAGAAACCATAGAGAAATAAGGCAAATTCTGCAGTATATAGAGGAAGAGCACGAGGACGATACTAATACTACCGAGGAGATGGTTGAAAATTGAAATAATCCGCTACCTTCTGTGGTTGCCGCTAATCCTGTGAATCAGAATCCTGCTCCTCGTACTATGTATGATTATGCTAAGCATACTTTAACAGGAACTGAATCAAGTATTGTTAGACCTGCTGTTTCTGCAAATAGTTTTGAAGTGAAACCTAACACGATTCAAATGATACAACAGTTTGTTCAGTTTGATGGTTTGCAGGACGAGGATCCAAATACTCATTTAGCAAATTTTCTAGAATTCTTCGACACTTTTAAGATCAATAGTGTTTCTGACGATGCCATTCGCCTTCTATTGTTTCCCTTTTCATTACGGAATAAGGCTAAACAGTGGTTGAACTTGTTACCACGAGGGTCAATCACTACTTGGGAATAAATGATCGAAAATTTTTTTCTTAAATAATTTTCGCCGGCTAAAACGGCTAAATTGAGGAATGATATCTCTTCTTTTGTACAGATGGATTTAAAAACACTTTATGATGCATGGGAAAGATACAATGATTTATTAAGAAGGTGCCCTCACCATGGGTTACCTTTATGGTTATAGGATCAGACCTTCTACAACGGTGTGAACCCCTCAACAAGGCAACTGATTGATGCAGCCGTCGGTGGAACCTTGAATAACAAAACACCTGAAGAGACTTACGAATTTATTGAAGAGATGTCACTAAACAACTATCAGTGGCAAGTTGTGAGAACGAAACTGACAAAAGCAGCTGGTGTTTTCAACCTCGACGCAGTCACTATGCTATCTAACCAGGTAGAACTATTGAATAAAAAGATTGATGGTTTGTATGATTCTACTCAGGTACATCCAGTGATATGGTGTGATTCAAATGGAGGAGGGATGCACAACACAGACTATCCATCCTTCAACCCCAACACCGAGGGAGTTAAAGCCCACTATATGGGTAACAATTCTAGACCTCAGAATAACTCTTATAGTAACACTTACAATGCAGGTTGGAGGAACCATCCCAATTTTTTGTAGGGTGGTCAAGGGAATCAAAGGCCACAACACCCTCCAGGTTTTCAACAACCACCTTACCAACAGGAGAAAAAGCCGAACCTTGAGGAGATGCTTACAAAATTTATCTCGGTGTTAGAAACTCATTTTTAGAATACCAAGACAGCACTCAAAAATCAACAAGCATCGGTTCAAGGGCTCGAAACTCAAATAGATCAGCTTGCTAAGTTGATCTCTAAATGACCACAAGGTGGCTTGCCCAGTAATACAAAAACTAACCCAATGGAGCAACTCCATGCCATCACTGTGCGCGACAAAGAAGGGTTAGCTGAACCTAAATCTGAAACGAGGCAAGAAGCTGTGGTAAGCAATGGTAAGGTTGAGGTGAGTCATGGTACACAAAAGCTGATAAGCAAAGAATATAAACCTCGTGTGACATATTCCAATGTGATAAGGAAATACCACACAGACGAACAATTCGGTAAATTCCTTAAACTACTTAAAAAATTACATAGTAATTCGCAGATGCCAAACGCAGTTAAAATTTTAAAGGAGCTTTTAGCAAACAAACAGAAGTTAGATGAGTCATCTCATGTGGAGTTAAATGCAGTTTGCTCAGCTATTTTGCAAAACAAGCTACCCAACAAACTAAAAGATCCAGGGAGTTTTACGATTCCTTGTCTAATTGGTAGTTTGAATATTAATAAGGCTTTAGCTGATCTAGGGGCAAGTATTAATGTTATGCCCTACAAGATGTTTAAGCAGCTAGGACTAGGGAAACCTAAACAAACTAGGATGAGCATACAATTAGCTGATAAAACTATTAGATTTCCTAGGGGTATCTGTAACACCCCTAACCCGTATCCGTCGCTGGAATAGGGTTACGAGGTATTACCGGACGAGACACAAATTTTAGGACATTCACATATAAACATATGTTATATATACATAACTAAAACATAAATTTGTTTATACATTAAACATATAATTTAAATCATAATACAAAATCAATGAAAACTCAAAGTCATATATAATAAAATTTTAAGTTCATACAAAATTAAAACCAAACATATTTCATTTCATATATGATACCGAGCATCTATATTACAACCTTCAATATCACGTATTTATTTCATTAATTAATTAGCCAATGCACAATTAAAAATACTTATGTACATTCGAATTATAAGATCAAATAATACATATCATATAGCTTATAAAACATACATACCTGAAACATTTTTAAACATTATCAATTGGACAAATATATTCATGTACTTTAATAATCCATAAGTAATCCACTATAAATTTTGTTTAATGATTTCGAACATCAAAGACATTTCAAAGCACCTAACCCATATGCTCAATAACAAAACCAAACCTTATACCTAGCTATTTTAACTCATCACCTTAAGCACATATAACAACTAAAAGTACACCCATTTCATATACCAAATTATCATGGATAGAAATACATACACACAACCAATAATTTAATTACCTATTCGGTCATATAAGGTATCTTCAATACATCATATTTATATAGTTTTGCCATACACCATACCACATATCAAACAAGCCAAAATTACTCTTACACATTATCCATTATTTCTAATCCAAGCGCCAATGCCAGCGTACTAATCTAAACTCTACATTAAACTCTTTTATCAACCATATCCATTTTATCAATTATCTAAAATATAATAAAAATATATTCTAATCCATACTTCCAAATCAGTTGGGTAATTGGTGATTTGGCTATATATATATATACTAACACCATGTTCGAAACAATTAATAGTCTTTAAACAAGTACAAATAGTTATACCATTGCCGAATACATCATTTAAAAACCACATATACAACCAAAGTTTCCATAGCGAATTATCATACCTAACACATCAAATATTTAACCTAAAAACATACTAGATCAAACTAATTATAATAATCATATTCACCTGCATACATATTAGTACAAAACATATCCAAACCAACCAAATATTCATCATGGCCAATTCATTTGTGCCACTTCCAAACTAGTAATCCACCTTTAATACTCAACCTCATATCATTACTCATCCATTCCAAATTATCTACTATTCATCACCTATGTTAATTATTCCCATTTTATAGCATAAAAACTAACACATTTTTAAACCACCATCAAGCACAATTAAAAGCCAAACTTAGAAGTAAGCCATTTTCGCATGGCTAATATATACATTCATTTCCAAAATAACTAACCCCAAAACCAGCCTATGCATGCCATAATTTAAGTTTAGTTCAAAGGTACTAAAGCAGTAGACAGTGTGATGAACTTGGCTGACGATCCCCGAACTTGTAGCTTGACTTCAAAATCTATATAACAGAGTAAACATAACACAGGGAGTAAGCTCTCAAAGCTTAGTAAGTCTTAAGCAAAAAAACAACTCAATGACTTATTCAACTTAACTAAATTAAACTAGAATTATTATATCAATTCACATTTAATTCCAGGCCCTTATATATCCATGTTACCTACATATAATCATATACATTTATATACAATTATATTATCACTTTATCTGAATGCTTATATGATAGAAATTTACAAATCATTATTTAACCTTCAAGGCTGAATAATCACTAGGTACTTAGTTCACATACTCATAAATACATATATTAATGTGCTCAAGTACATATATTAATCATTTGGCCAAATACACATAAATACACATACACAAAATTTACACTCATTCAATAATGTGCAATAGACCGAATACACTTACCTTATTTTTTGTTAATTATCGAACTAACTCATACCTAGCCATTTAGCTCGTATTATACAATCCGTACACGATTACCTTTGTCCGATGAACCATTCGAAATTGGATAAGACACTCGGATAATCACATAAATCATATAATGCCAACGTCCCAGACGTGGTCTTACATGTAACCACAAATCGATGTCACTGTCCCAGACAGGGTCTTACTCGTAAACACATATGAGAATCACAAATCGATGCCATGGACTTACTCGCACACATATATCGAAATCCTATGTCATGAAATATGTATCCTAGCTATTCCTAAGGTTCATACGGGGCTTTTGGACGTCGTATCTTGGTCGAATCAAACTCGGAAGTGTCATAGCCAAATTTAAACATATTCGGCCAAAGCATATTTTAATCTTAACATTTCATAACAGCATGTAAATATAACATTAAATTATCAATAAACACGTCTATTTGCTTATAAACTTACCTCAGACGTCGTAAAACGGGACAGGGCTGCTAGTCGACAACTTTCGTTTTTTCCCGGTCCAAATCCGATTTCTTTGGTTTTTAATCTAAACATATTCAAATTAAGCTCATTCAAACATTTTTCATTCAATTTAGTCCAAAAACACATAAATAGTTAAATTACCATTTTACCCCCGACATTTACCATTTTTACAATTTAGTCCCTATTGCACAAAACACAAAATACACAAAATTTCAAAACACTCATGTTAGGCCGAATGGTACCCATGCCTATACAAGTCCATATATTTTATCAATTTCACATTTTAGTCCCTCAAATTATTATTTTTGCAATTAAGTCCTAATTACTCAAAATCATCAAAAACTCCAATACAAAATATGTTAATCTAAAACATATCTTTCATTTTTCATCATCAAACAACAAAAATCACAAACTATCAACAATGGCACAACTCAAAATATTCGTCAAAATAAAAAATTAAAGCTTGGGTTTTGTAGTACTCGAAGTAACGATATAAAAAATGTAGAAATTATCAAAAACCGACAGAGAACGAACCTTGAATCAAGATGAGAAGGATGGCCGAACCTAGCCCTTGTTCTTTCTTTGTTTCTTTTGTTTATAATTGGTGTAAGAAGAAAATAATAAACATGGTCTATTTTATGTTTTAATATAACATATATTAACATGTTTTCTTTATTTTACTTATTTAACCTTTAACATTAAATATTAAACCATTATAAACTAAGGTCATGACCGTTCACCATATTTACTTTTCGTCTAATTGTATCATAAATGCCTCCACTTACAAAGACATTAACAAATATGTACTTTCACATTTAACCACCAAATTTTCATTTTACGCGATTAAACCCTTTTATTTAATCAGATACTCCAATGATAAAATTAAATCATGAAAATTTCACAGATATCAATTCATACAAAATAAACACAGAAAATAGTTTTTAAATATTTTTCTGTCTCGGATTTGTGGTCCCGAAACCACCATTTTGATTAGGGTCTAAATAGGGCTGTTACAGTATCGTTGAAGATGTGCTTGTTAAAATTGACAAATTCATATTCCCAGTCGATTTTGTTGTCTTAGACATGGATGAGGACAATGACGTACCCTTAATTCTAGGCAGACCCTTTTTAGCAACTGCTAGAACTATCATAGATGTTGGAACAGGTGAATTAACACTTCGTGTAGGTGACGAAACAATCACTCTTCAGGCTCGTGATTCAGTAAAGACATCAAGTGATGAAAGTAATTTTCTAAATCTTGATAATAAGACTAATCATGTGGTTCAACCTTCTTTGCATAATTTTTTTCAAATAACACAAATGAGCCACATTCCAGTTCATTCGACAACATTAGAACAGTTTATAAAGAACAAAGGCTTCAGATCAATGAATTAGACGAATGGCGGACACATGTCAAGGAGGAACCAAAAATACATAATGCCGAACCAAAGCAACTCTATCACAAAATTAAGAATGAGACGAACCAATTCAAGGTAGGTGACCAGGTGTTATTAGATGAAACCGACCCTCGAATTATTACTACAGAGCTCAATGCAAATGGACCGACTCCTTTTATGATACTCAAAGTCTTTCCATACGGTACAATCGAGGTAACCCATTCGCATTTTGGCACTTTTAGGGTAAACAGTACTCGAATTAAACCTTATTTAAATAAAGGAATTGATAGAAAGAAAGAGGAGTTTCGACTCCGTGATCCATCGTGGCCATGAGAATACGAGGTAAGTCAAGCTTAATGATCGTGATTTTGTGATAGGTTTTAAATATTTATAATTAATCGTTCTTGAAACTAACTATTATCACGATGTAGGCAAATGTACCTATCGAACAGTAGTATAGTTTTTGCAGGACTAGATTGTCGAATCCAAAGGAACTAAAAGTACTAGTAATGACTGTCTTTTTATTATCTAGCCTAAGAATAAGGAGGTTTGTTTTAACTAACTAATTAACTAAACTAAGAATTCACAGAAAATAGAATTGGGGGATTACTTTTGGAAAACGATTGAATTAAGACAATACCTAAGGAACAATCCACTTAGACTTTACTTGTTATTTTGACTCTGAATCGGACGATTTATTCATTTAACTTGTTCCGTAGAGATTCCTAAGTTATGTTATTATCCCTATTCAAGACTAATAACGTCTAATCCTTAGATTGAATAACTGAGACTTTTCTCTAATTATCACCCTAGGGTTGCATTAACTCAATCTATGGATCCCCTTATTAAGTTTCACCCTAATCCGGCAAAATCTTGACACCCTATCTCTAAGCGCGCAATCAACTCCGTTTAATTATGACAATTGTACTCTTAGACATGGTCTATTCCTTCTCTGAATAAGAGCGTAACTTGAATCAGTATCCTAGAATATCAAAACAAGAATTAAGAACACATAATTAAGAACAAGTCAAATATTTATCATGCAATTTAGAAACTAATAACAAATTTCGTCTTAGGTTTCATCCCCCTTAGGTATTTAGGGGATTTAGTTCATAACTAAAAAGGAAAACATCTCAGAAGAATAATGAATACAAAACATAAAGAAAACCCAAAACTCCTGAAGGGAAATTGAGGGGGAGATCTTCAGTCTTTAGGATGAATCCGGCTTCTGAAATGGATTAATCGACTTTCTTCGAGTAATTCCTTCCTTCCTCCCAGTGCCTCATCATTTTCTCCTCTCCTAGGGTGTATTTATAGGCATTGGAATGCCTAAGAGCCCTCAAAATTAGCCTTTTCTGAATTGGACTCAACTTAGGTTTGGCAGGGACACGCCCGTGTGCGATTACTTCAGGCCGTGTTCGAGCCTGGCACGGTCATGTGGTCTGCCCGTGTGAGGAAGTCCAAGCCGTGTTGATTTCGTATGTTGGCTCATTTTCTCCGTTTTTGGCCTGTTTCTCGTTCTTTTCGCTCTCCTAAGCTCACCTAAGTACAAAACATGAAATTAAGGTATTAGGAGCATCGAATTCACCAATTCTAAGGAAAAATCATCCATAAAAAGCGCAAAGTATGGAGTAAAAATATGTATAAATGACGGTTTATCACTTAGACTCTAAATAAGCACTTCTCGGGAGGCAACCCGATTACTAACCCAACTAATTTTCTTATTTTTACGTTATATTATGCAGTCTTTTTTAATCCACACGGCCTGGACACACAGGCGTGTCCTAGGCCGTGCGGCTTAATATGGGGGCAATGATGACATACACAATCGTACGATATGGCCATGTGACCCACACGGCCTGGTGGCACGACCGTGAAACTCACACGACGTGTACACACGAGCGTTTCCTAGGCCGTGTGAGCCCTGAAGCTTAAATCCCCCAAAATTGATAGAGACACTGCCTAAAAGAGGCCACACGGACGTCTGACATGGCCGTGTAGACTACACGGGAGTGTCCTATACCGTGTGAAAACTAGAGTCAAATTTTCAAATATTAAACAAGTCAGGGAGCTACATGGATGAGGCACACGACCGTGTGATAAGACACACGGACGTGTGGGAGACCACACGGGAGTGGGAGAAGTGAACGATGTAGCACACGACTGCACGATACGGCCGTGTGAACCACACGGCTTGGACATACGGGCATGTCCAAAGCAGTGTAACGAGTGGCCTATTATTTCCCTCGACGAACACGGGCTGGGTTTCACGCCACATGGGCATGTGGCAAGGCCGTGTGGCCCAACACGGACCGTTACACGACTGTGCCCCTTTTAACCCTCCCAAACCCTAAATTTTTCTTATTTTTTTCTCTTCTCCAAACTCTTCCCAACCAACCATCGATCACCCTTCTCCGGCCACTGATCGCACCTTTCTCCCCCTCTCCTCTTCTTTCTTCTCTTTATTTTCCCTTCCCCTTCTCCCCCATCCGCACCTTCCTCGCAAACTCCCCCCACGACCTTCGTCTCCCTCATCCCATCCTTTCCTCTTTCCTTCTTTCCCTCCTCAACCACCACAAACTCAGCCACACGCCTTCCTCGCCCCACCACCGTCTGACCACCAGCCATCACTGCACATAATCACTTCCACCGTTATTATCAGTTTTCCATTTTCCCCTCATTTATTTTTATTCATTTTTTATATATACTCTTTGTTTTATTTATTTTATTACTATTATTATTCTTGCTATTTCTTTCTTATATTTACTGTTTTCACTTGTTTTTTTTCATTTGTCTTAATTAGTTGGTTTATTGGATACTGATTATGTTATTCTTCATATAATCCTAGGCATGTTAATCATTCTATTTTATCTTATTTGTTTTATTCTATTCATTCAAACAACACTACATTATTAGTATTACTTTTTATTATTTTTCGTCTTTAGTTTTCATTGCCCAATATCATATTATTTGTTCATATTAGATTTCTATGTCGTAGCTTGCATTCTTGGTTAGTAGGGTTGTAACAACCTAATTTTCAGTGGTATCGGGAATAGAGATTTGAGATCACTAAATCCGACGGGTGAGTTGAAAATTTAATAAATTAATACCTATGAGTTAAATATGAATATAAAAGCATTTTTTGAATTAGTGAATTTGGTGATTTAAAAGAATTAATTAGCTAAAATGGGTGAGAGAATGAGGTATCGAGACCTCGACTTCATAAACCGAGCCATAAATATTTTTAGAAATATTTATGGAGTGTTGGTGAGGTAATAATAAAATTTAGTCAGAAAATTTTGACATTTGGGTGGTTAATTAAATAAAAAGAACTAAATTGAAAAAGGTGTAAAAGTTGCTAAAATGATTAAATAGCTCAATTGTCAAATGAGGAAGGACCTAAAGTGCAAATAAGCCCAAAGGAGATATTTTGAGCGGCAATAGCTGAGAAAAGTCAGGAAATGGGTGAAATAAGGGCAAAATTGGAAAATTGCCAAAATTGGCTAAATAAAAATGGGACTAAATTGGAATATCTAGAATTCTCTTCATTTCTCTTCATATTCATCAACTGAAAAACAGTCAAGGAGGAGGGTTCAAGTTGATTTCATACTCCAGCTTCATGTAAGTTTAATTCTTGTTTTCTCCTTGAAATTTTTATGTTTTTGGACTTTTACAATTGGGTCCAACTTATTATTTCATTAGTTTTTGATTCCATGGCTAATTTTTGAAGTTGTTATGGATGAGTGTTGGAAATATATGATGATTTGGCATGGAATTAGAGTTTTAAATTGTTTATATGTTGATTTTACTGAAAGAATTGAATAGAAAGTGAATGTTTGGGACCTAAGTGTAAAAGAGTTTGAAGTTAGAGTTTTATGTGAAAATTCTGAATTTTAATAGTTATGAAATAACTTATAATGTATAGTAAAAGTATTAATTGAGAAAATTATCTTAATTTAGGGGTTAATTGAGCAAGGACTGAATTGTATGAATTGTGAAATTTGGGGCAAAATGGAAATTAACATTTTGCACTACAACTGTTTTGGACAGTAGCAGTAGTTTAACTTTGAAAAATCACCAAAAATTGTAGAAATAGAATTAGAGGATGAATAAAATATGAAATTAAAGCTTATTGAGTCTAGTTTCTTATACAATAAATTATGTAAGCAATGGAATTGTAAATCATGAGATATGATAAATTTTGTGAGACAAGATCAGAATGATTTCGGGTTCCCCTGTTCTAACTTTGTAAAATCATAAAAAATTGGATAAAAATAATTATGGGATTAAATTTATATGGTTAGAATCCTGAATGGGTCTATTTTCAAGAAAAACAAACGGGAACATCATTCGAATCCTGTAAGAGGAGATAATTAATTTTTAGTGAAGAAGGGTCAGAACTGTCAGACAGCAGAACAGGGGAGACTTCAATGAATAAACTGTATTAATTGGCCCAGCAAAAAATTATGAAATTTTTATGGTAATAAGATATGTGAGTCTAGTTTCAGGAAAAATTATCTGATCTTAATTTGGAGTTCCGTAGCTTCAGATATAAATAATTTAGTGACTATGACACAGATGGACAGCTTGAATATTCACCTAAGTAGATAGTGAAAATTATGGATAATGTTACCTACAAATATGTTGTTTATACTAAGGATGTGGATGGAGAGGAGGAGGAGGAAAATATACAAAAATATATGAATGACTCGTGTATAAATTGATCACATGCCTGATTACAATCGATAAGTGTTGGATTAGAAATGATATAATGTTTTATTTGAAATATTTATTATGAAATTATAATTATTGTTATAATACAAAAATTGAACTTGTGAGTCTATATGACTAAATTTTAGTGATTATTTGTTAATTTTATGAATTTCATGATGTGTTATTTCATATGTATTGATGATAAAACCGTGAATAATGTAAAAGCATGAAAATTGAATAAATGATCAAATTGAGCATTTCGATTCGATAACAAGATGAATTGAAGGAAAAGACCATGGTTGGACCATGGCAACAAGTGATAAGTGATAGCTTGGCTACACTTATCTAATCAAGGACAAGTGAAAGTGATAAGTGATAGCTTGGCTACACTTATCGATCAATGACAAATGAAAAGTGAAAAGTGGTAGCTCGGCTACGATCGATGAAAAGTGGTAGCACGCTACACGATCGATGAAAAGTGGTAGCTTCGCACACGATCGATGAAAAGTGGTAGCTCGGCCACGATCGGTGAATAGTGGTAGCGGCTACAAGTGACAAGTGACAAGTGATTTCCGTATAAGACCATATTTGGGATATGGCATCGGTGTGATATATGCTACTGTATAAGACCATATCTGGGCTATGGCATCGATATGTGATATGTGATTACGTGTAAGACCATAGCTGGGCTATGGCATCGATATATGAATATGTGTAAGACCATAGCTGGGCTATGGCATCATTATGTGAAGATGTGTAAGACCATAGTTGAACTATGGCATCGAGAAAACGAAGTACTCAATTCCGTAAGACGTTCACTAATTTGACAACGTTTGGTAAGTGTTACATGGAATTATGTGATACAAGGAAGTACGAGTTGATAAGATACAAGTATAGAACTTGGTTGATAAATTAATTCATTTGTGATTATATAATTGCTCATCTTGAATGTCTTTGTCCATGTGTATTGATAATTAAAATGTTTTAATGAATAAAGTTTCGGCATGGAATAAATTGAACACGAGACAAATAATTATGAAATTGAACTCGGAATTCATGAAAATGACAGTTATTGATATATGGAGACATGAGACATTGATATATGAATATGGAAAATGTTTGATAAATGTGTTTATTTATAATTATGGAATTATATACCTCATGTGTACTATTTTCATAAAGATGATATTTCAAATACTTTGGTTATTTAAGTTTAAATATGAAATAGTATGAAATCAAGATAAGCTGTTATGAAAACATATTTAGACTACAGAGATATGGCTGATATATGTTGTATGATTACATAACGTGAAATTGTGTATATATATGAGAAATTTAATGAGAATTGAGCCCATACACGTTTCTTGTTATTTATATGAAGTGTACGACTGACAAGGGTGATAAAATTATAAACAGAGAGTTACACGGGTAGAAAACACGGACGTGTGAATCTCCAAAGTGTGAAAATTTTTTTAAGTGTTGCAAAAGTTTCATATGTTTACGGTTTGGTCCCGAACCACCCTGAATGTATGTTTTGGGCCTCGTAGGCCCATATAAGGGACGTTAAACATATGTATGAAAGTTTTTAATTTAGAAGAAATTTTATGGCTGATTTTTACATGATTGATCATATTAAGTTCGTTAATGCCCCGTACCTTATTCTAGGCTCGGAATACGGGTAGGGGGTGTTACAAGGGTGTTATGTTAAAGGCAATTTTTTTTTAGTTCAATTGCTGAGATACACTTTGATTTTGATCTCTTATTAGTCTATATCTTCCTTATTGGTTGGTCTATATTAAGTATTTTGATTGTTTTATTGTAGGCACACTATGACGAACACTCGTGGCAAGAACAAAGTCGCCGTCCTCTCTTCGAAAAAGCGAAAGGGACCCGGTGGGACCTCTTCCTCGAGCGTATCTGTCGAGGCTCGTCACCCTTATCTTCGATTTTTGGCGAGCCCCCAGGAAGAGCTATACCAGCTTCATCGAGTATGACCCCTCGGTGTGGGTCGCTGCATTGACTAGGCCGCACTAAAGCAGACCCGTTTGGCTGATGATGTGCGCGCAATTATTACCATAAACCCATGGGATAAATTCTTCACCATCGTCGAGCCCACCTATTCGGAGCTCACCTTAGAGTTCGGCGCCACATTTTCAATCCAGCAAGTAATGTCAGTCCATGACTAGCTAGGCACCATCACCTTTCGCCTTGACGGGTTGGTGCGACACATGAGTGTCCTAGAGTTCGGTGCTGCTTTGGGACTTTACACAGAAGAGTTCATGAGCGCCGAGGACTTTTTTAGCTTCATCGACATATTCATTACTCGTCTTCTCGATGTTGGACTGAGCTCACGGACGGCCTGACTAACTATGATGCGAGTCGCTCAAAGGTGACGCACCTCCCTCCAGCCCTACGATATATTCACGCCCTCCTAGCTCACACTTTGACTGGTCGGAGAGAGAGCACTGGAGTTGTTAGTACCTATGATGCCTATTTTCTGTGGAGCATGACTACCGGCCATGTGTTTAACTTGGCATATTTTATCGCACTCGCTTGCCGCAATCAAACTGAACGCCATAAGAAGGGCCCCATCATCTCGGTCCTTACGTGACTCGTCTCGTTCGATACTTCAGTTTACTCGACACACCGAAGCAGTCCTCGACACTTACCCTAGTCGGACAGATGTCCCCTCAGAGTATCTCGAGCATGATCCACATGAGGATGATCGAGCGGCAACGTAGAGTGGACCCTCCTCAGTATAGACTATTTTAGTCTGACGTTCAGCATGACCCAGAGGACTTCGCTGATGATGCCCCTCCCTACCACGAGGATCCACCCCCACCACCACATTCGAGTCACCCCCTACTCATTCTGCGACTACCCTTGCGAACCTCTCGGAGTGATTTGCTCGATTCGAACAGCAGTGTTTCCAGAGGTTTGACAACATTGATGCGACTTTACAGCAGATCTGTCAGTATCTTCATATCACTCCTCCAGCACCACCGGCTCATGACGCTGATCAGTCTGATTATAAGGACCATTGCGTTCGATTATTTTTATGTTTATGTTTATGTTTATCTTTTATTTTTATTTTTATTCTTCTTTTTATGTCTATTTTGTTTTCCTATTTTGTATTTTATATTAATTATTATGGTTGTTTCTTGACGTGTAACCCTTTAATCTTCTTCAACATTTTGTTTATTTTCTTATCAGTTGCTTAGAATTTTGCACTACCCCTAAATTTATCTACAATCCCGCTTTTCACTATTCTGAGAAACTAATCCACCATTCAGGGCAGTTTTAATTATCTCCCTATCTTATGATATTTTGTGTAATGACCCGAATTTTATAGTTATCAAAAAAGTATATTTTCGGGTCTCCGTTTCTGAAAAATAGATTCCTAAATATTTATTAAAAAATATATATATTTACGAAGTTAAGTGAGTGATTAATTTAAAGTTTAATGAACTGAATTAACTTAAATTAAGGATAATTAGATAAAATGATTAAATTGAATGAAGAGTGAAAGTTTAATTATAGAATAAATAAAAGTGAATAGACTAAAGAAGCAAATAAGCCAAAAAGGGGTGGCAAATGTATGGTTAAAATAAGTTAAATGTTACAAATATAAATGGTACACATGTATTACACATGTGTATTTACTTATTATATAAGTAAAATAATAATAATTAAAGTTTATTATATTAATAATATTTTATATTAAATAAATAAATAAATAAAAATTATGACAAGTGTAAGGTGATAAATAAATACATGTGTATTAATAAATATACACATGTATAAATAATAAATATTATAATAGTTTAATAATAAAAACAAGAAATAAATGAAATAAAAGAAATGAAAAAGAGAAACAAAGCAAAACGAAACAGAGAAGAGCAGGGGAGAAAGAAAGGAAAGAAAGAAAGAAAGGGAGAAAAGGGAAAATCAAGGTTTTGAAGCTTTAAATTTTAATAGGTATGTCAATTTAACTCTTTTTACTTAATTTTGATGTTTTAGAAACTTTAGAACAAGGTTTTGATGAAGTTAAGTTGATATTTTGAAAGTTATTAGATTATTAGACATTGTTCATGTTGAACAAGAAGATGAATTAAGGGCTAAATTGATAAAAATTCAAGTTAGAAATGAAATAAGGATTGAATTGTAAAGTGATTCATAAGTTTTATGCTTTAAGGACTAAATTGAAAGAATTTCGAAATTATGGTTTTATGATGAAAAATAGATAATTATGTCTAAGTTTGGTTAAAAATTGAGTAGAAATAAAGTATGAATTAAGATAGAAAAGTAAGTGAATTTAGTTAGGATTAAATTGAAATTAAAAGTAGAAAATCAACATTTTGTACTAAGATTATTTTGGACAGCAGCAGTAGTCTAAGTTTGAAAAATCACCAAAAATTTTAGAAATTGAATTAGAGAATGAATAAAATATAGAATTAAATCTTATTGAGTCTAGTTTCTTATAGAAGAAACGGTATAAGCAATTGAATTGTAAATTATGACATATAATGAATTTTGTGAGACAAGGTTAGAATGAATTTGGGTTCCCCTGTTCTGACTTTGGAAAATCACCAAAAATTGGAGAAAAATAATTAGAGGCTTAAAGTTATATTTTTAGAATCCCTAATGTGTCTATTTTCAGGAGAAATCAACGAGAATATTATCCAAGTTCTGTACTGTGAGATAATTAATTTTTAGTGAGAAAGGGTCGAAACTGTCAGACAGCAGAATAGGGGTGAATTTAAATAATAAACTGTACTTAATGGCTAAACGAAAAAATTCTGAAAATTTTATGGTAAGAAGATTTGTGAGTCTAGTTTCAGGAGAAATTAGCGGATCTTAATTTAGAATTTTGTAACTCAATATATAAATTAGTAATGTATTAATGATTATGAATTGTATTACTTTCGTAGTCAATGTGGTACCGGAAATCTCGGCTAAGAAAGGACAAGACAAAGTCAACAGGAGTTAGCTCAGAAACTACGGTTTGTATTTCTATAATCCGAACTTAGTCATTATTTGTTATATTTATATACATATGACAATTGTTAGTGTTAGAATTATGATGTTTTACAATTGGAATGGATTGATTTTGGTATGCGATGAATTTATTGAATTTATATTGATTGAAATTATTTTGATTGAATTTATATTGATTGAATTATATAATATATATGATTTATGTAAAAATTTGAATATTGAATGAATGTTATATGAAAAATACATTGATTAGAAATATGATGAAATTGATATGAAAATATGAGATTATGATATTTGAATATTTGATATTGAAAAGTGATTTGAATTGTATTGAATTATGAATTAATGTGAATAATTGAAATATATTGTTGAATTGAATGAAATTGTATGAATTGTGAAAATGGGTGAATATATGTGATTATCAGAATGGTATATTGATGAAAGAATTATTGAATCGAGAAAGTGAATCAAATACCCTATTAACAATATCGGGCTAGGTCGGATATAGTTGGCATGCCATAGGATTCGAAAAGTTTAGGGATACTTCGACCTCAAGTCGATGAGACACTGGGTGTCATTATATTTCTTCGGATAGATTCGATAAGGTACTGGTACCAACTTTCTTGACTAGGCCGATGAGACTTTGGGTGTCAACTTTGCTTGAACTACCCGATGAGGCTTTGGGTGCTAAACTAATGTGATTGGTTGGATCCGTGTATCCGCCAAGGTCCGAGTCTTGTTAATAGGGGTAAATAAGTGAAAGATAAATCGAATAAATTTGATTGATCAAGCTATTGAAATGAAACGAGAAATTGAATTGAGAATTGAAAATTTAGATATGAAATTGAAAATATGAACCAAAGGTTCATGAAATGATTGAGTTCGAATTGATGATATATGATGCCACTTGATGAATTGAAATGTGATTTGAAATATATGAATCGTATGTATATAGTGAAAGCTATCAGGGATAGTAAGTTGATATGATATAAATGAAATTGGCTGTTATTGAAATGAATTAAAATGGAATTTGATTGATAAGTGTATAGTTGAATATAGTTTAATGATATTGAATTGTGAATAAATTAAGGAAAGCTATACCGAATAGTAAGTGAAAGAATGGAGTAAATAATAATGGATTTATTTAAGAATTGAACAATTATGTTATTGTGTTTATTATATGATTTGTAATAAATTTACATGGAAAGTAGTTGAAATTTATCTATGAAATAAATAATTGAATAATTGTAATTGTTATTATGATCTTAAGTATTTGTTATATTATTAAATGTTCGGATTATAGAAATACCACTGAGTATACCATACTCAGCGTACGATTTGTTTCCGTGCGCAGGTTAAGTTAAGGTTAGATTGTTGAATCAGCATCCCAGGCCGATCCCGAATTCAATGAGGTAAAGTATGTTGAGTATTGGTAATGGCATGTACCTAGGATGTTTTATGAGAGTCATTTAGGTTGTAGAAGTATTGATGAAATGAGTAAATTATGGTTGGCAACGGTATGTAGTATGAATTTTGAAATTTACTAAAAATTCGTAGTGATTCTAAATTAGTCCCGAATTGAATTTACTATTCATATTGGACCGCGAGGGCCCATTAAAAAAATCACATCTTAAAACTAGGACGTGTGTGAATATTTATTTTAATTAATGACCGGAATTGGACTGTACTGACTGGTAATGTCTCATAACCCTGTTCCAACGACGGTATAGGGTTAGGGGACGTTACATTTTGTTTCTATTATGATTTATATTTATTTGTACATTGAGGACAATGTACATCTTAAGTGTGGGGAGGTTATTTATATGATTATTTGAAAATCCCTGAATTGAGGGATTTTCTCATATTACTTTTAGAATGAACTCTTATTAATTTGTGATTTTCATTGATATGTTTTAGATTGAATTCATAGATACTTGTTCATTGATGGTTTAAACTTTAAGATACTAGAGAATCAAGCATGACAAGTCAATTTTTCAGAATTAAAAAAAAGTCATTAATATGTTTCCCTAAATTGAGGTATTACCTTGAAGTTTGAAATTTGCAAGATTTACATCAAAAGCCATAATTCCTGTGATATTTTGAGCCTTTAGAGCATACATTTTTTTTCCGTGCTCACTTTATTATTGGTTATGAGTGTGACAATATTGAATTATTATTCTAAAACTTGCTTCGATTATACATGTCGAGACCACACCTTTGATTTGATATACTGAAATGATAAAGGCACCTAGGTTTTAACCCACTGGCCCTACAAAAAGCCTACCTTCACAAATTAACCCCTAGTGAAGCCCTTTGAGCCTAACAAACTGTTTCTTAATTTATCCTTAATATTAACCCATACATCATACTTTTTGATTCACTGAGAATTTTTTCTATCATATTGACTCCTTTTTTTGTCTAGATTTGATTTGGTTAATTGCCTAACTATGTTATTTTATTTTAATTGTATAATTTTCTCTTATTATTCATTTAGTAAAAAAAACATATATATATATATTTACATTCATGATTGACTACTATCAGTTCTTTGTTTTGAGCTTAAGTAGTTAATTTCATATTCTGAGAAGAATCTCATGTTTATCTTTAATTGATGTAATTATTTAGTGTTAGTTTATTTTTCTAGTTAGGTAATTTATCAATTCGATCTCGATTCTAACCTTCTTTTTCAGCCTTTATCCACACCTTTAACCCAAGCCCCGTTACAACTCTGTAAAGACCTTTTGATTTGTGTATCATCTCAATTATAGTGGTGGAGATTTGATTTCATGCAAGCCTATGGTAATAACTTTTCATGCTTGACTCTTGAGTGCTTAATTTTTGAACCTTAAACACTTTGAGTGCTTTGAGTGAATCTTTAGTGAGGATGTCAATTCTTGTCAGTTTTGGATTAAAGGTAATTATTTAGGTAAAGGAAAATACCTATGTTTTCATGCTTTAAAAATGCTAGACTTTGATTGTTTGTGCATTTAGTGCTCTTTTAGTTGAATTATCAATGTATGATTATTGTGAAATTATGATAAAACATTATTGATGAGAATTATGAATTAAGAGAGTTTAATTTTAATTGTGAGTTGAGGATTTTGCTTGAGGACAAGCAAACGCTTAAGTCTAGGCATATTTGATAAACCATAAAAGTAACACATTCTAATCCTATACTTTGCATATTTTTGGATGATTTATCATATAATTTAGTGAATTAGATGCTCTTAATCCTTTAATTTCATGTTTTATACTCAGGAGAGCATAGGGGAACAAAAGGAGCAGAAAACGGGCCAAAAATAGACAAAACGGGCTGATTGAAAGAACCACACGGCCAAGACGAATTCCACATGCTCGGAGCACACGGGCTGGCCACACACCCATGTGATAGCCCATGTTGATGTCGCTCTAGGTTTCCCAAATACGTTAAAAAAGCCAAATTTTAGGGTTTCTGAGCAGCCTAAAGTCTATAAATACATACTAGAAGAGGACCTAAGGGGGGATACAGAGTAGAAGGCAGAGAATACTCGAAAACAACCATCAAAATCAGATCGGAAGCAGGATCTACTTCAAGACTAAAGATCTACATTCAATTTCCTTAGAAGTTCTTTGGGTTTCTTTATGTTTCGTTGTTTTCCCAATTTTGAGATGTTTTCCCTTATCGTTATGAACTAAACTCCCTAAATACCTAAGGGAGATGAAACCTAAGATAGATCTTATTACTATTTGAATTATATGATGAATAATTATTCTTATTCTAATTATGTGTTCTTAATTCTTGCTTTAATATTTCAGGATATTAATTCAAGTCTGATGTGCTTATTCAGTGGAACAAAAGTCCTTGTTTAAGAGTAGGTCTAGCATAATTAAGAGGAGTTGAATGCAATCCTAGGCATAGGATGACATAAATCTACTGGATTAGAGTCAAATCTAATAAGGGAATCCATAGATCTAGTTAATGCGACAATAGGGGTTTTAATTAGAAAGAGATTTCAATTAATCAACTTAGAGTCAGTTGTTTTTAGTCTTGAGAGAGATATTAACATAAATCAGGGATTTCTATGGATTAAGTCAAGTGAATAAATCGTCTAATTCAGAAGTAATAAGTGAAGTCTAGGTGGATTCTTCCTTGGGTATTGTCTTCTCCATCGATTTTCCAAAAGTATTTTCTAACTTTTATCTCTGTCGTGTTCTTAGTTAATTAGATAGTTAATCTTAGTTTAAAAACATCCCCTTAATTCTTAGGCTAGATAATAAGAAGATAGTAATTACTAGTACTTTTAGTCCTTGTGGATACGATATTTCCGGTCTCACCATAACTATACTACTATTCGATAGGTGCGCTTACCTTAGTCGAATTTTTAGTTAGTTTAGCGACCATCATATTTGCTATGTCCCAAAATATTATGTATATTTAATCAATTAATTTAATTTATTTATTTAACTAAATTAATTTCTCAATTAAAATATTTTCTTAACCCAAATCTAATTCTGTTGAAGTCATGACAACTTTACCGAATTAGGATTTATGATAATATATTTAATTGTCTTATTAAACAAATTCATGATGAGTAATTAATTTAATTATTGAAACTTCAATTATTTATTTACAATTATTTAAATAATAATTCAAAGAAATTAAATTAATTTTTAAGTCATCTTTTGTATTTAGTGAGAAAATATATTCACTACGGATAATGATACATACAATCTATTTCTCTTACTTCATTGTTTTCATTAATTTCATTATTGATTCTGTATGCAATTCGATTCTTGTTATCTTGAGCTAGCAAATGGACTGATTGAACATATATAATTAGGGATAAAATAATTTGTAATTAAGTTTCGGCTCTTCATCTATTATTTACAACTTATTTAATGATGAAATCATTCCACTAAAGTATCGTTATTGAACTCTCCCTTATCATATACCATTACGAAAGTCACTTATTGAGTGCTTGTCCAATGACCTTATCATAAGTGTGTTACCCTCATAAGATGTCATTAATATTTGGTATAAATCCATTCTCCAAATATGATCCTATTTTTTCTCATGGTAAACATTACATCTTCTTTCGTGAAAAGTTAATTACTAACAAATAGTAATTAAATCATTTATCTCTAAGACAAATGATCCATGACCACACTACTTTTCATCTATCATGTAATGTCGATGAGAAGATATCATTTACCCTTTACTAGGCTATGAATTTCATTATTGTGGAATTATGTTATATCATGCAGAATTCGTATACCCAACGTACACTAGCTTTCGATTCATTATCTATTTGAACTCAAGTTTTCATTTACATCAATGTATACGAGTCATGCATACTTAGTCCATCATCCACTCAAGATTAAGGTATACCACATTAAGAACGTAACAAATGAATAAATCCATAAACGGATTTAGCATCTATTATACTTAGATCCTATCTGACATACTGTTAGATCCTATCTTGTCTCTATCTTTTGAGAGTTATCCACTTCGATACACAAGACGAGGTATCTCCCCATTTGGACTCGATAGACGACATATTAATCTTTCAATTAATTTGCTCAATTCCGATGAGACTAAGGAGATGTTTAGATTATATACTAATATAAGTTGTATTTTTGCATTACAATTTGACCATGTAATGCTGTTTAATATTAGTTTAAATGTTAGGTAATCAATGAACTAATATTTGTTTTTATTTTTCTTTGCATGCAAAAATCGTTTGACTACATCATACAAAGATATTAATGGTCCTGATGAATATTTATTAAATCAATTTGTTTGAAAAATTAAAAGTACATAAATGAAATCATTACACTAAGACTAAATCCCAACAACAACACAACTAAAAAAACTATTGCATCATGGTGAATGGATTGTTCACGGTTGAACTGTAAGATACTGCCCATAAATTACCAAAAGTTTTTCAACAAGACGGTTTATAATCTTCTATATACTAGAACTTAACCATGTACCATCAACTGGAACAATTGCGATGGTTTCCGCATAGCAGCATATTCTTTTTTTGATTATGGTGTTAAATCCTACCCTTCTTCCCAAGAGTTTTATGATTGTTATTCTACTCATACTTTTCTCCATGAATTTATGAACTCTTTCAAAGAATTGAACACAAGGAACCCCATCAACTACCTCGGTGGAAGCGTCTCGATAAAAAAGTTATGTTTCATCCTCATTAATAATTTGATCATCGCCTTTAGAGCACAAAATGAGACACGAGGTTCTGATTGAGAATCTACCGTCATTTCAGGCTCTTCTTCTGTGACCTCCTAATGAAATCTCACATTTTTAGTCACTCTACCCTAGCCGAAAACTGCCCTGGATCATCACCGCTAGGTGCAAAGTTCTCAACCACTTCAACACTCATCTTAGGAAAAAAGTTCTTATGACTTATTAAATCTTTAACTTTAAACCCAATTTATTTCAACAACTATGATTTAGTTCCATTTTAATGAAGATAAAAAATAATAATTTCCAATGAATTAAACGATGTCTAAATTGAAGAGAAGATTCTTTCAATAACTAGAATCCCTTCAAATTACATCCAATTTTTGTTTTGAAGTTTGAATTGAATCTTTACCATTATAAGCTACGATACTGCAACTTTGAGATAAGTGTAAGATGAAAGTATATGTTTAAAATTATAATATTTAACTTTTTAATAATTCCTCAAAAATAAACTTTTTAATAAAATATATATTTAAATAATAATATTAAAAAAATGTGTTCAATAAAATATCAAATACAAATTAATACATTAACCAATTAATCCTCGTTACCATGCCAATATGAGCTTGGATTGTTTTTTAAGTTACACTTGCAATTATAATCAATATATACATACCTACAATTAGAATCGAACATAAGTACAACTATATTCAATACATCCGTTTAATTATAAACATAATCGATTATTATAATGCATAAAGGAATAAAGACAAATATTAAAATATATCTGAATTAACTTGAACAAAATAAATCTGGACATAACCCACAGTTGATAGAGTTAAACTAGAATATAATCTAGAATGAGAATCCAGGTACAGTACTTGAACATAGCTAAGTTCTCAAGGTCTTAATCTTGCAATTAGGCCAAAGCCTATTGAGAGCCTGAAATATATTTTTTGATTTTTTTTAGAACAGTATTACTAAGGTGATTTTTTTAAACTCGAAAAATGATTCCATATGCCTCAATCCATAAATACTTGATTTTGAGGAACAAAAATAACCAAGTATAGTGCAAAATTTTATTATTTTATCCAAGTAAAAATAGAAGGGGGAAACAAAAACAGTGATGAAAAGGAGCAAGAATTAAGACGACCCAAAAGAAGAAAAAAGAAAAGAGACGTTTTGGGTGATTGGGACAAACATGTTGGAGGAGACAATGAAGAGTAGAATTGAGGTGCCATCTCGTCTGGTTGGCTGGCTCGTACGATACGTGTGCACGATCATGTGATTAAAGGGGTGGGCTCACTTTCAATTCTCACAATATTTTATGATGTTTGATAACAGAAAACACCTAACCCTATTTTTCATTCACTTTTTCTTTTCTGTTGTCCTTCAATTCCTATCTCATCTGTTCTTTTAGTCTTTGCCACCACACGGTTGGGTGGGATCCATCCAATTTTTACTTTTATCTATTTATTATTATTGGTTCCATGTTTCTTGGTTATAATGAGATGGGGTTAGAATTTTAGTTTGATACATTGCACGATCTTAGATAATTCTTTTGTTTTAAATCTGCTTAAGTCAGCCTATTTTTCGAAAGTGAGAATTCTCAACAGAAATTCTCTAAGGCCCCAAAATAAAGCGAAAGCAATTCGAAAAGACAAAGGGACTTGAATCGAACAGAAAAGCTACAAGAAAATAGTAGTACACTAAGTGTTTGAGTAAATACTCTCAAAATATATTTAATTACTCTGAATGAGATGTAATGGAATCATTACATATGAGGGGAATGTCTCTATTTATAGTTGAGCTCCCCAAATCCAACAGTACAATTTAAATTACATTATCAGTCGAGATTAAAGTTTATTTACAAGATAAGAGTACTAAGATATTTAAATTCTATACAAACTTATCCCTTAGTATTACAAATATTAACCATGGTTATTTTACAAATCAAGTCAATTCAAGTGGGTCAAATGGATCCCCATTTAATTATTTTACCTCGATGAGACGATTTGTATGCATTTCTCACGGATTTTGATGTGAAACCCGTGAGAACAAGACGTGTGGTTTCCATTCTTCATATAATTTTATTTTTCTTTACCCTATGTTTGAATTGGAGGTGGGGAAGAGATCATGAAAGGAAACTTTATAAATTAAGCTAGGGAAAACAAGGGAAGTTGAGTACCCCTTGCTTTCCCTTAAAAGTTAAATTTTTTATTTACCTCATTTGGGAAAAAAGCCAAGGAAAGGAATGCAAAATAAATTTCAAGTTTTAAAATGTTATTTTATCCTCTCTTTGTTTTATAAATAGTCGTAAAAATTCACAATAATTAATCATTTCCTTTCTACTATCTATTTAAACAAAATTTATTAAAATTACTTAACTTTTTTTTCCCTTCACCCATTTTAACTATCCAAACAAGATTATAAAGTAATTAGCTTTCTACTCTTTTTACTTTCTTTCCCTTTACTACTTTTAATCTTAACATGTTTTAGATACATATTTTTCCCCACAATTTGGTATTTGGTAGAAATTATTTTTTTAGAAAAATAAAAATTAAGATTTTAGTTCCATCTCATGTATAACTTTCATCAAAACCAAAATATGTAAAATAAGAAAAAAGAAAATATATAATATGCACATTGTTGTTGTCACTTGTCAAGCTATAGTTATATATAATTGTAGGAGCATGCATACTAATCCAGCTTAGATACTAAACCAAGCTTTGTTTTCTTTTACCATTTGCTAAGTATTTGGTTGAAATTCATATTTTAGAATTATTATGAATGGGAGAGTTTTATCTTAATATCACTTTTGGTTCAAATAAAATTATGATTATAAAAATAAAAAATAAAAATTGAGCTTATTCCTATTTAATTTTTGTATTCAAGATTTGCAAATTCTAAAATATATGATATTTAATAGATTGATAATATATAATTAATTGATGATAAATTATCTAACATTTTCTTAAGAAATAAACTCACTTATCTTCATTTAAGATGCTTCACTATTAGTGCATTAAATGCAGGATAGTTTATCAAGTGAATTAATTAACCTGCGTATGATGTAGGAGAAAGAGATATCCTTCCTACTTAAGACGTCGGAGACCATGAGGAATCCATTAACTAAATTTCCGATCTTGCTTAGGTAGATATGATGAAATGGCCCCATGCATGAAACCCATCCAATACTACAACTTTAGTGACCTAATCTGACACACAATACCAATTTTATAATACAGCCATTGCATAGGCTAAGGTACACTACATTTGCTGACTCACTTTTCATCATCACTATCTCACTCTTCTTTGATGATAAGTTCAAATATAAACTCTGCAAATAAAAACTTTGTTGAAGCTGTAAAATTTGAAGCAAAGTCTGCAAAGCTGTAGACACAATTTTCTTTTTCTTTTCTATTATTGAAATTAAAAATTTAGGCGATTTCATGTTCAAATATTGACAAGATCATATGCTGAAATCCACGTGCATTTTCTGAACATCATGCACGTACTACCACTTGCGTTAGACTTCCAAATAGTTGTCAATGTCTCTTATGATTGATCTTAGAAACATCAAAGGTATTTGGAGATCCAATCACTTCCTATATTTTCCTTTTTTTTTTAAATTCTTTTTTTTTCTAATTATTAATTGCCTTAGTATATTTTTAATTTTAAATATAAATTTATATTTAATACATTAATAATATATAATTTTATACAACTGCCAATTGTGATGAAATATCATAAAAAAAAAATTAAAACTAAATTCATCCAACTTCAACGTTAGTGTTATTTCATCATTTAATTTTACGACACTGTATTGTACATTATCGATGGTGAAAATTAATATATTGCAGTCTATTTTTTTATATTATTATTTATATAATAGGTAAGACAGACAAAGACCATGCAGAGATATAGAATCGGGCCTATATGTTGATAATAATGCAAAAATAGAAAAGAAAAGTCTAAAATTGCGCCGACGGATAGCATGCATGCATGCCATTGCCAGCCCACTGCCGATAGGAAAATCCATTGATGGTTGCTCTGTTAAATCGGTACATTTCGCTGTAACCTCACGTGATTGATTCCTTTCCATTTTATACTATTATCTACTACTAGCTATAAACCTAGAAATAGTGTGCATATATATAAGAACATATTACATATATACATATTAACAGGTAAAACGGCTTAAAGAGTGAAAAAGGTTCACAAATTTTTTCAAAAAAAATTATTTAAGTTCTTTTCTTTTGTTTTCACTCAATTAAGCACTTAAATTTTTAAAATACATAAAAAAGGCCTTCAAACTTCTTTAAAAAAAAAAAGTAATTAAGCGCCTTTTTTTTCACCCAATTGAGCACTTGAACTTTTAAAATGTATCAAAAAGACCCTCAAAAATTTTAAAAAAAAGCAATTAAGCCCCTGCTTTTATTAAAAATTAGAAATAAAAAATAAATAAAGATTTTTAGAAAAAGTATTAAATTTTAATAAAAATATAATTTTTTTAATTTGAATTTTAAAAAAAATCATAAAAATAAAAAATTTTAAAATTTTATAAAAATCATAAAAAAAATTAATGGCCCCTAGTTTTTACAATTAAAGTCATCACATGTCGCAACACAATGTAACATATGGCAAAAAATGATAAAAAAATAAAAATCAACAAAAGTTATAGAAAAATTATAAAATGCTACTTTTAGTACGATAATTTTTATAATTTTTTTTACGAAATTTATATTTCTTTACATTTTGTATAATTTTCTTACGACTTTATAAAATTTTATATTTCTATATATTTTATAATTTTTTAATATTTTTATAAAATTTTACAATTTTTATATATTTTTTAAGATTTTTATATATTTTTCTAATTTTTAATAATTTTTTAATATTTTAATTTTTTTAAAATTTTTAATGAAAGCATGGACATAATTGCTTTTTTTGAAAAAGTTTGAGGGTCTTTTTGATGCATTTTGAAAGTTCAAGTACCTAATTGAGTGCAAAAAAAAAAAAGGCAGGGGCTTAATTGCTTTTTTTCAAAAGGTTTGAGGGTCATTTTGATGCATTTTGAAAATTCAAGTACCCAAATGAGTGCAAAAAAAAAAGGGCCTTGATTACTTTTTTTTTTTGAAAAAGTTTGAAGGGCTTTTTGCACCCTTAAGCGAAGGTAAAACATTTTCTTGTTTAATTAATACGATTTGCAATTGGAATTGATTGTATTCGAGATGTGGTATGCTAATGGGTGAAGCTGAATTTTTTTTAGGTGTCTGAATTATAATTTTTTATAGGGTTAAAAATATATATTTTTTACAATTTTCAAGGAATTAAACTATAATTTTTTTTTTGTTTTTGGAGGGGACATAATTGAATTTTAAATTTTAGGAGGGACTGAAATACAATTTGATCATTAAATTAACTTAAAACATTGCAAACACTTGACAAACTAAAGATGCAATTTTTCATTTTGGGTTGGGGAGCGACTATTGCCTTTACCTACTCCCTCTAGCTTCGCCCCTAAGTATGCTCAAATCTAGTCTAATTCGTGTACATTTTCCAAATTTCTATTAAAATGTTTTGTATGATATACTTTTTAACTCATTAATTTATATATTTGTTAAAGTTTTGGTTTACAAGATATGAGGTAGTTCACACTATAATTGTGCCAAGAGTTAAAGAGAAAAAAATATTGGAGGAATACTAGCTTGAGCATATGGGGTTTTATTTAGATCTCATAGATTGATTCTTGCTCATATAGGACGGATTTTATAAAAAGAGCATGGAGTTTGATGTGAGTTTCTTGATAAGGACAAATTATCACATAAGGTCAGGAGTAGAGTGGCGGATGGTCAGACCTAAGGCATTGCCTAAATTGACTGGATGTAATTAGCCATAGTTGAGCTTAGTCTTAGAAGGTTGGTGCTAGGAGGTGATGCAATGATGCATACTGCAATACCCCGAAAATTTTTACAGTAAAATATTATCCGTGATATAGTAAAATAAGGAAATAAAGTGACAAAAAGGAAAGTTTTGAGTTATGTCAATATTACAAAGTATATTATGATATATTAATTTAAGAAAGGACTAAATTGTAAAAGTGATAAAAGTTTTGTTGCACAAGAGTAAATACTCAAAATTTGAGGGGTTAAAGTGTAAATATGAAAAAGTTGAAGGACCAATAGTGTAAATATTTTAAGGATGGAATGATCTAGAAACTAAGGAAAGTGGATGAATTAGGACCAAATTGAATAGATGAAGAACTATGAAGGACTAAATTGCAATTTTACCAAATTAAGTGATGACTTAAGGATGAAAATTTAAAAGATAATAAAGGGCAAAATGGTCAATTGAATGAGAGAGAAATCTAGAAAGTAATAATGATGCTAGAGATATTTTGATATTTTATAATTATTTAATTAGATAAATATTATTCTATTAATATTTTAATAAGATATTTTATTATTATTTTATTAGTATATAAAGAAAGAAAGATGAGAAATTCTCATCCATCTTTCCCATGCAATACCAACGTGAGAAGAAGAGGAAGAAAAGAATTTTTTATTAATTTACAATTTGGTCCTTTTACCAAAAATTCACCATTTTCACCCAAAAATCAAAAGAATTTTCATAGCTACCAAGAGAGAAAAATGTTAAGGAGACTATGGGAAGTTAGAATATCAAGTTGGATTCAAGAAATGGAAGCTGAAGGAGAGAGAAAATCAAGATGAAGATTGAAATCAATAGAACAAGGTAAGAACATCATGATTTCAATATATTTTTAAGTTTGATATTATTGAAAAAGCATGGGATTAATGTTAATGTAGAGTTTCCTTACATATGGTCCTATATTCTTGACATGTTAGTGAAGAGAAAACAAGAGAAAGTGTTGAGAAATAGTGTAGAGAAAGAAAATAAGGGTGTTATAAACATGGTAAATAATATCTTGCACTAAAACAGTTTTGGACAGCAGCAGTAGTCTAACTTTGAAAAATCACCAAAATTTTAGAAATTGAATTATAGAATGAATAAAATATGAAATTAAAGCTTATTGAGTCTAGTTTCTTATAAAAGAAATTATGTAAGCAATGGAATTGTAAATCATGAGATATAATAAATTTTGTGAGACAAGGTCAGAATGATTTCGGGTTCCCCTGTTGTGACTTTGGAAAATAATAAAAAATTGGAGAAAAATAATTATGGGATTAAATTTATATGTTTAGAATTCTGAATGAGTCTATTTTCAATAGAAATAAACGGTAACATCATTTAAATTCTGTATGAGAAGATAATTATTTTTTAGTAAAGAAGGGTCAGGACTGTCAGACAGCAGAACATGGGTAACTTTAAAGAATAAACTGTACTTATTGGCTAAACCAAAAATTCTGAAAATTTTATAATAAGATGATATATGAGTCTAGTTTCAGGGAAAATTAGCGGATCTTAATTTGGAGTTATATAGCTCCAGATATAAACAATTTAGTGACTATGACACAGATGGACAGCTTGAATATTCATAAAAGTAAATAATAAAAATTATAGATAATGTTACTTACAAGTGTGTTATATACATTAAGGAAGTGGAATGGAGAGGAGGAGGAGGAAAAATATGTATGAATATTCATCTAGTATGGTTAATTTGCATGTTTTAGGCTCAGGGACTAAATTGAATAAAAGTAAAACTTTATGGGTAATTTTGTAAAAATGTCAAAAATGACCAAATTGTATGAAATATATTATTTTATTATTTAAATTACAAAATTGAATGAAATTATGAATTTAGTTCAAGATCGGGGAAAAACATGTTTTTAGGGATTAAATTGAAAAGTGTTGAAATTATGGAAAATTTTGATATTTTATAGAATTCATGGGCTGTTATCAATATGTATGAGAATAATAGCTGGAAATAAGGATTAAAATTGCAAGAATTTTATTTTCCTGACCCTAAGGATGAAATCATCATTAAATAAAAATTTAGGGGCAAAATGGTAATTTTGTCTAAAGCATTAATTAAATACATTAGAATATGAAATGAATGAAAATGATGATCAAATTTATTTATAAGGATCTGGACGACTCAAATAAGAGACTTGATCTTGGAAAAGAAAAGATATCGGATTAATGAAATTATAAACACAAACAAGCAATGAGGTAAGTTTGTGTAACTTGAATTATATTCTTAAATGCTTGAAATGTATGTTTTTTTTATATGAATATGATTTGAATTATCATTATATGAAAATTTATGAAACACTGACATATTTGATAAAAAAAAGGGAAAAAATCTCGGTTGAATGAAAAGAAAATTCGAAGAATCTCTGAAAAGGAATTGACGGTAAAAAGGATCTAGCCTGAACGGGTGATCCTATCTTGATATAGCCCTTCCGAAGAATATGTGGAAAATGGATTTAGCCCGGACGAGTAATTCGAATTAGGGTCTGAATTTAGCCTGGACTGGTAATTCAGATCCAAGCTCATTAGAGTAATTGTCGTTGCAGGAGGATTTAGCCCGATTTGGTAATCCCACTGTAAGGATGAGGTTCGCGGGAGTGCGCCTTTCGAAATGAAATGTGTAAGACCATGGTTGAAAGACACCATGGCAACATGATATGAAATGTGTAAGACCATGGTTGAAAGATACCATGGCAACAGGATATAAAATGTGTAAGACCATGGTTGAAAGATACCATGGCAACGTGACATGAAAAGAATAAGACCATGGTTGAAAGATACCATGGCAACATGACGAGAATGAATAAGACCATGGTTGAAAGATACCATGGCAATGTAACATGAAATGAACAAGACCATGGTTGAAAGATACCATGGCAACCTGATAGAAAATGAGTAAGACCATAGTTGAAAGACACTATGGCATCATGTCGAACATAAATAAGATCGTGGATGGGAGATGCTATGACATCAGTTGAACAATTGATATTCAGGTAATATGTATCAGATGAAGAATGGTTATATGAAATGGTTCTGTGAAATGTTTACAAGAATTGGTCATATGGAAATATATGTACAAAATAGTTGAATGAAATAATTAAAAAGATAGATAAATGAAATAAGTATAGGTACATGAAATTTAATTTATGTTAATTTTAATATGAACTATTACCGAAATAAATATACATAAGATATATGAAAATTATGGTGCATGAAATATTGATATAACGAAATGAATGATATATGCTTATGAAGAAACAGTAAGAGAATAATATGTCTCGTGACATGTACATGTATGACTATCTTTGATATGTTGATATAAGGAAATTATATAAGTAAAGACAATTATTAAACTCAAGTGTGACATGTCGAGAAAATAAGTATATCAATGTTGGATTTATATGAAATATGTACTAGTATACTAACAATGTTGCTGTTTGATGCTTATACAAGTGCCAAGTTGTTGATTGAATGGTAATACATTTATTTATTTATATGATGCATTGAATCGGTAAGTATTTAATTGAAAATTTTTTTTAGGTGATTCGTAAATTCTAGTAATGCTCTGAAACCCTGTTTCGACGACGGATACGGATTAGGGGTGTTACACATACTTTGTCTCAAGATTTACATAAGATTTGATGAGCCTGACGCTGATGGTTCATGACTTAGGTGACCCATCGTTAAGGTGATGATCGTGTTATTTACGACAAGATGACCTTTTATAAGGGGTTAGGTCCTTTCCTTATTGTTTGTTAAGTTGTAGTCCTATCCAGTGAAGAGCCTTAGGATTTGGCAACGGACTTAAAAATCCACCTACAAATGCTTTATGCCCAATTATGTTGGATAACACTTGTATCCTCTTTATTATCACAATTGTTGGCACAAAGTTAGTCAATGCTTATTCCCTAAATACCGTCATTGCTTTTTCTTTAAGAAATGTTCATGACCTATGGGTCTTTTACCTCCACGTGACATTGCTCTGTTAGGCTTTTTCTCATTGTGGAAAATTCCCCACTATTGCCTTTCGAAGGAGTTTGGGTCATGTCTCAATCCCAGTGTGGCTAATCATCTTCTCAACCACCTATTGATCATAGCCTTGTTTCGCTATTTTCTCACCTACTAATTAATCAGATGCGAGCCCTTCCTTAAAAAGGTTCCTCATTTTGCTCCTCGGTCTATGGGGTATTAGCAATCATTTCCCATTGTTGTTCCCCTCCCAATGGCAAAGTTATGCCTTTGTGGTGAGCTATTTTAAAGGCATTTGTATAGTTGTAATAATTTCCCCGTAGACAGTGGATATGTTATAAAGTGACTTATTTTAAGGTTATATCTTTGTTGAAGTGAGGTCTTAGTGTTAGTATCTAATGTCTTTAGTGCAGTAATATCATCAAAAGTACTTGTAATTTTTTAAACAGATTGGTTTAATAAAATTTCGTCATTCTCATTAATATCTTTTGTATAATGTCCTCAATGATTTTTACATGTAAAACAAAATGTAAGCAAATATTAACTCACTAATTATCTAATGTTTAACTAATATTATGTAAGAAGAAAACTTCTATAAGTAGAATAACATTTGAAGATCCAAACCAAAAGAAAGATCAACATTCTCATGAAAACACCATTGGACTAGCCTATGTGATATCCCATTGGTCGACCTAGGAACGTGTTGGAAAACTACAGAATCAATATGATCACACAGTCTATGGGTCTACACAAATAAAACCAAAGTTTGACTATTAAGCTTATTCAAAATAGCAAATCAATCAGATTCAACAATGATGTGATGAAAGCGGTTTTTCCTAGCCATATTAAGGGACCTGCTAGTGCAAGGGCCTTGGCCGAGAGTGTATCAAAGGCACCATCTAAACATCAAGCACAACTTTTTGGATGGTGCCTTTGATTCTTTTTTATTCTTCATCAATTCTGCTTATTTGATTATACATTATAATTGATCGGACATATAATTATATTTTTGAATGTACTCTATTTGCAATAATAAAACTTTATTTGATTTTCTAGTAATTTTTCTAATTGAGTTGATGTTGAATTGACACATGATACCAATTTAGATACTTATAGAATATAAGCATATACTCTATCACACATAACATATACATTTGTAAAATATCATAATAAGTTAAGGGTTTATTTGTTTCACTGAAAATGGCTTTTGGAAAATGATTTCTGAAAAATGACTTACTTTTCTAGAAAAGTTAATATTTTCTAGTGTTTAGATAAATCTGTGTAAAATATTTTCTGTTGTTTGACAAATTTCTTAAATATATTTCATAAAAGTTGTTTTCAATGAAACAAATTAACATTTGGGATTTTCTTATCTTTTCATTGTTTAATTGAGTTTACTTTATACTATAAATTTATATTTTACATTATTTTTGCATATATTAAAAATATTTTGTTAAATTTAGATTCATTACAATGTCATTTTTTAGTTACATGACTACCAAGTGAGTATGTTTTCATTTAAAAATATAACATCAACAAAATTGACAAAAAAATTTAACAATATCAATAATTGGACTTGATTTTCAAATCTAAAAAGTAGAGGGACTAAATTCTTGAAAATAAAAGTACAGAGACTAAATTGCAACTTTGTAAAGCGTACATAGATTTATGACATATTTTAACTTTTATACTACAAAACATTTATTATTAAAATTTTAACATTTAATATTTTCAATAATATGTGAAGAATATTATTTAAAATTATTATTTTTAAAATTTATTGTTAAAATAAAATTGAAATATTAAATAATTTTTCAAATAATAAATTATATTAATAATTTATTATATGACTAAATATAAATAATTAAATATGGATGTTTAATAATATTTTAAAAATATAATATTTTATGCTAATATTTTAATAATTGTAAATATTTTAAAAATAAAAATAAAATTTATTATCAATATAATGATATTAAGCTTGATATAAGTTAATTTCTATATAAAAATAAAATTATTTATAAATGAGTTCTTTTTCAAAAAATAACTTATACTTTTCAAAAAAAATTATTTTACAGAAAAAATGGTTAATTTTATACTAATGTGTAAATCATTTTCCATTAATCAAACTGTTTTCTATAAAACAAATATAAAAAATATTTTTCGTAAAAAATTTTACATATAAACAAACTTCGCCTGAAATAAAAAAAAAAATATTTTAATGATATTAAATGCATTCTATCAAAATGCTATGAATACGAGACAAGGCATATGTAGAACATGGCCTTAAATTATTTTAAATACTCCTTACTGATGTATAAAGAAAAATATAGGTGTTAAATATCACTCATAATTTTATGTTACCTTCTAATCCTTCGCCAAGTTTTCTAATATTATTTCTTTTCCATATTTTTTTAGTTAAAATTCAGGAAAGTCTGAGAAATAAAAAACAGTGAATTCAAAATAAATCTCATCTTTTTTCTTTTTTTTTTTATTATTCTCATTTTCAATTTTTTGGTCTTTAAGAAAGATATTGTTGCATTTATTTGAATTAATATGGTTTCTATGTTAGGTTAATTATTTTTTAGTTAAATTTAAAAATTACAATCTGCTTTGAGATTTTGTACTTTTTGTATATTTAGAATTTAATCTTCATATTTTTATTTTTAAGAATTTAGTCTCTTTATTTTTTGAATTTAAGAATTTAGGTCCAATTATTAATATCGTTAAAATTATTTTGTTAAAATTGTTGGTGTCAAGTACCAATTCTTTTTTTTTTTTAAATCTCGGTAGCCAAATGACAAAAAAAAAAGCATTGTAATGGACATGGATTTAATAGAGAATTTTAAGGGTGTTAATAATTCTTAAAATTCACATTAATATTTTAATTAGAATAAAGTATTTAGACTAACTAATGACAATATAAACGTTGAGGTCTCAAATTACGTAAAAAAAATTAGAATATAAAGTTTAAATTTTAAATTTAAGCATAATACAAGAATCAAAATTAAAATTTGATATTTTTATATAATCTAAAAAAATAAAGAGATTAGAATTGAAATTTATCCATATATTAACAATGTAATAAAAAGTCACGATAGCCCTAGGCCTTCCTTTTATATACATCACCTGGAGTTTAAAAAAACTCCACAAATGATTTATGAGATAATTATCCCCCCAAAAAGAAAACAATTAAAAAAGTAAAAATATTTTAGTAAAATTTTTATTTTGGTCTCAACATGAGAATTTAGTCCATTTAGCATAATTTGCTGTTCATTAGTATAAATTTAATACTATTAAAAGTTTTATTAGTCAATTGATGTGGGTTTTTTAAGGTTGAAGCTCGAAATTGTGTGTAATTTAAAAAGTGATATTATAGTTAATAAAATTAAATTTTTAGTGTTTTTAAGTTTCAAACAAATTTTTTAATGGTGTAAGTGAATTTAGTTACTGACATATCAGAAAAATTAAATTATATTTAAAAGAAATGATTGTATGAAACTGTGATTCCACGTCATTCCTATTCATTTTCAAAAGAAGCACGGCAAATCATATTTTTATTCCTGATTTTTAATTTTTTCTCCTGAAAAAATTCAAATCTAACTAAAAAAAGCTAAAAATTAGGATGAAAAACTCCTATTAAAAAGGGATAGAAATTTTGTGGAATCACAATTTCATATAATCTCTCTCTTACAATCAGTAAGAAAATTTAAAAAAAAAATTAAATGCTGAAGTTGAAACAAAACTATTAAGTTGACAACTTTTTTCATAATGATATATGATCACATAAGTTGACAATATATGATCTGTGATCACTTATTGTTGTTATTATGATTTTTTTTCCCCTAAAGATAGGGGACCATAAACAACCCATACCCTTTAGTTTCCAATAATTTTTTAGGGCGAGAGAAATCGAAATCACATGGTTACATGTGACGGGGATGGGATTTTTTAAAGAAAATATTGGTGTGTGAATTTTTCCATCTTTTAACCCATTTAAACTTGAGGGTTTGTCTAATGATTTTTAAATGTTTGGGTTTAATTTTGTTTCCCTTTCAACAATCTGTAATCTAATCTGGCTGATCATTTGTACCCCACTCAGCACCCACCAGTAGTACTAAAGCAGGCCAATTTTTGAGAGTGAAAATAAATGAATAAACCCAATGTACGCCCCCACCCCTCCTTGTCAGCCTCCTCTTCCCCGTTTTTGTTTCCCTATAAAGCAGCTTCTATGCAGTTTATACATTGCTACCATAGCAATGCTCCATCAAAAGGTCTTGCCTTATTCTTCTTCCTTTTTATAATACTACTCTGTGTTTTTAGGTCATGGAAAAGCCTTCCCACAGCACAAGTATTTGTGATCTGGCTATCAAGCAATTTCCACGGAGAAGTCCTGGTCATGCTTTTCCACAGCTTTCTTGAACTTTCTTTGAGTACTAACTCCGTCCTAAGGGAGAAAGGAAAGAAAAGAAAAGAAAAACATAACATTTGCTAGCGCACCATGGAAGCTCAAGAAAGCTGTGGGAAAACATGATGGCAATTCAGGACTAGGTTTCTCCAACAAAAGAAGGAAGAAAAACGCTCCGTTTCTCTTTATCTGCAAACAGACCATGGTACGTTAGCATTATTATTATTATGAAAGTGTTCTCTTTTTGTCTGAATTAAGATGGCAATTTCTTTCAGCTTTTCCTCGGAGAAAAGTTTTGCTGATACTGAATTATATGGTAGGTTCTTTGTACTTTTTATTATTATTATTATCTGGTCTCGAAAAGAAAGTGCCTCCGCATATATTATTGAATATAGGGATTTCCAAGCTTCATGCCATGCATGGGCATGGACATGGAGAGAATATTTTATATCACCTTTTATTCATATATATATATATATATATATATGAAATGGATTAACCTACATATATCACACCACTTTTTATGTTTTGATATTTGAAGAATAAAAATTTCACACTCACAAACATAAATTTTTACATTCAGTCAATTACTCAATCGCTAAATGTAAACTTGTTAAAAACATGTAATAATATCATGATATAATGTATGTGTGTCTTATATAATGATTGGTGAATTCAGTGCCACATCAGGAAAAAAATTAAAAAGTTATTTTTCCAAAAATTAAAAGAATAAATAATGTGAAAGAGAGAGAAAAATAAATGAATATGGTGATTTCCTTCTTTTTTTGTTTTACCCCAGCATTTTAAGGATTAGTGAAGTGGAAAGGGCCGACCTCGGCCCAACACAATCCACGCTCCCATCACTCTCTTTCTCTCTCAATAATTTTTACTCAATCTTATTTATAAAATCTTGAATATAAATTAATAATAAAAAATTTCATCAAGTTTTTAATGCATGCATCAAATTCTATCCGCATGCTCAATCAGGGCCCAACGTAGTGATGGATTAAATCTCTTTGAAGGTCCAATTACTCAATTCGAGTAAAAATAAACTTAATCATACGAATTTATGAGAAACGAATTTAATAAATTTTAAAAAGAAAAGATTGAGTTTAAAAAAAAATCACAAATTCAATTCTTAAAAATCTTGATATCCAAAATTTAGAATTGTGGATGTGAACATGCTTAATTCAATTTTAAAATTCAAAAAAAAAGAGAAAAAAAATTAAAAATATTCTATATTTGGAATTTATTGCCTAAATTTTCAAATCATAAATTCATTAATTTTGGAGCCATTCCACAAGATTTCGTGATTTTAGCATGTTAAGAACATCAAGAACTAAGAAATTGAGTTTTGCAGTTTTTTGGAATTTTGAGTAAACCTAATTTTTTTTATTTGATTCTTAGTCTTAGAATTTCGTTTGTGTTAGTAGGAATGAAGAAGTTGCACTCTCCTAACTTCGTGTGTCTTAATATATTTTGCGTCGAGCTTTCGTTGATTTCTTAGAACTTAGGATACATTTTACTAACAAATGACCTTTAATTTTGAATATATTTTGAGCTAAATGAAACTCTGAGAATTAACAAGTTTTGGATTCTTACTTTTTTTTTTTTTTTTAATCCTTAAAATGCTAACCCATTTTTAAAGTTAACAATGAGGTTTGCTTGTTTGAGTGTTTGTGATTTTAGACCTTATCACAATGGTTGGCAATACACGTAACTGTTATTATGAGAAAGAAGAAAAGAAAAGTCGCCACTTACCTTGGAAGACGTGGTTAGTATGTGCATTAAAAATACAAATGATCTGAATGAATTGAAAGATAAGCTTGAAAAGAAATTTTATAACACCGATACTTAGATTGACAATCTTACACTTGAGATGCTTCCTATGCACTGCAGTATGAATGAACACTTTCGTGTTCTTTCTCATCAACAGCATAATTCATCTCATTCAAATCATAATACTGAAATTGCTCCTCGGTGTGGTCGTAACACTTGTACTAATACTTTTGATGATAAGGTTACAAATGCTCGTAATGGATAGTCTTCTTTGGTAAAACCGAATATTTCTGTTCTTTCTTTTTAAGGTAAACAAGATCCGGATGCTTACTACAAGTGGGAACGATGAGTTCAATTGATGCTTGCTTATTATCATTGTCTAGATGATGAGAAACTACAGTTAGCAGCACCTGAATTCATCAATTATGCCCTAAATTGGTGGACTCAACTTTCCGTGAACCAGTGTCAAAACCATGAATGTTTGATCAACACATGGGATTAGATGAAACATGTCATGACAAAACAATTTGTGCCTTCTTTCTACCATCATGAGAATCATAAGAAACCTCAACGTCTCACACAAGGTACGAAGTATGTTGATGAATATTTTAAAGGGATGGAAATATTATTGATTCGTGCTTAACTTACATGAGAATGAGGATGTTACTATGGTACAAATTCAAATTGGGTTAAATTAGAATATCCAGCCCTTACTTGAAGAACAGAACTTTGTCGATATTCAGGATTTGCTTAACTTACATGAGGATGAGGATGTTACTATGGTACAAATTCAAATTGGGTTAAATTAGGATATCCGGCACTTACTTGAAGAACAGAACTTTGTCGATATTCAGGAAATCTTATTTGAAGAACAATTGAAACAAGGTAGTACTTATCAAAATTCGCAAAATTCAAATTCTTCCTCTACTTTTAAGGGTTTGAAATATTCCACGGGCTTTGGGACTTACTCTTGGTCCACTCACAATACTCAACCTCAATGTTTTGGAAAACATGTGGTAAATTCACAAGGTACACCACCTAATTCTAAGTTTTCCACTACTTCATCTTCGTCTAGTATTCCTACTGGTAGGCAATGTGCTCGCGAGGTTAAATTGTGGATACCTTAGCTGTGATTGTCTTAATCGTCGCTTGATGATAAGCTAAGGACATCTTAGATGTAGATATCTTGAGTGATCAAGATGTTATCGACAATCTGCCGCCAGCTATGAAACTTGCCTGGTTAGGCTTGATAAGCTTAACCATAATACGTCTAAGGCTTGATAACCTCGTAGAGCACCGTACATAGGCTAATCGGCTTTAATTCAGAACTAAATTCCGATCCCACAGTTTTCGGAATAAGGACGAGAAGTGTCCTATTATAATTTTAGTCCTTGAAAACAGAATCTGTTTCTTTCAAAAACAGCCAGAATTCCCAGATTTTTATAAGTCAGGCATTTTTTCTTAAATTTCCAGATTTTAAAATATTTACAATTTAATCCCTATAACATCAATTCTTATCACATAATGTTCTCTTTTCTAATTTTTAAAATAAAAAACCATAAATAACAATTAATATATTAAAATTTCAGATTTTCACATTTCAACTCTTAAATTTTGAACTTCTATAAATTTCTCGAAGTTAATCCTTTTTATGATTTAGTCCTTTAAATCATTATCTCACAACATATTACTTGTTTTAACTTCCTTCAATATTCAATACATATATTTTCGAGTTTATACTTCTTACAATCAAGGGTGCTTTAGGGATCTTACACTGGCCTCAAACTTAGGGATAAGTTCTCCCTGAAGACCGAAGCTACATCCACTCGACGAGTTGATTCCCCCTGGTCATTGTCTTCCATAGCAGCTGCTCTGTGCTTCTCCTTAATCCAAACTAGTTTCATTTAATCTCGGTTTAAAACGAGAGAGGGCATTAACTTGAGTAGCTGCCCCGAGCACTAAAGAGGAATCACCAGCAAAGCCATTCTTTGTTGGTTTGACAGCTTATGGGCTTCAGAAAGCACCTTCAGCCCAGCCACCATTATTCCTCTTCCTTTGGACCGGTCACCGAATTTCTTAGTTGGCCCAGGCGCCTTAGCCTTGAAAGTTAATTCCTTGCTCTCAAGGTCATTAATAGCAAATCCTTTTATTTACGCCGTCTTCATTAGTGCTATGATTTTCCATAGCCTGCTCTCCATCAAGGACCGAAATTCGGGAGCCACCTTCATTAACGCCATGATTTCCTAATTTTTTCTCTTGTCCATTATTCGATTTCCTTCTATTCTTTCTTTCCACAATCATCCAAGTTCCAAAGTTCTCCTCCTCCACTCTCCGGTGTAAGTCCGCCGTTGGTGAAGCATTCCGTTCCGCAGGCTCATCGTTAACCTCAGCATTAATTTTATGCAGACATATATCCTGGATATGTCCATAATGACCACAACCAAAGCAGACAGTTGGAAGTCTTTCATATTCAACACGCTGAAGATTCCCATCAATCATGATTTTTTATATTAACGGAGCAGAAAGATCAATACTAACCGTCATCCTAGCGAATCGACCCCGCGAGCCACTATCAGTATTATAGTCGATCATTATAACCTGTCCATACCTCTAATAGCCATAAAGATACTTTTCTTATACATGGTGCAAGATAAGCCAGGCAGTCTGATCCACACCATGAATCTACGAGGAAAAGCTTTATCAGTGGAAAACGTAGGTGACCAAGGTTGTACAGTTAAGTACTGCACGTAAATGATCCAGGGACCCTCCGTCAGAACTTTGGAATAATCCTCCTCATCTTTGAATCTGACCAGATAATAGTCGATCAGGTCATCGTCCCGACGACGAACCTTCTTGGTAGCTCTCTCAACTCCAAGGTTAGAAGACACCTGCAGAGAAAAACTATTAGAATCCATAGGTGAATAGGTATTTAAAACAGTAGTTCTTTTAAAATTCAAAAATTAAAAAAAAAAATGGGGTTACTATAAAAAGAGTGTATATATAAATAGATAGACACCGAAAACAAAATTGTCAGAGAAGCTAACCGCAGGATCCCAGTAATGAGCAACAAAAGCAATATAAAAAATAATAATAAGACATATAACATTAAAAAAAAAAAAAATAGAAGCCCAGAGATAACATTGTTTTATTTATACTATATTGACACTTAATCCATTTAGACTAAAGATAGTTTGGGGTCGTAGCATTAATAATTACTAATTTTATGTTAATAAGTGTTTAAGAAATTTAAAGATTGGTAAAAAAAAAATCAAATATATATTTCATATCTTGATAGATTGAAACCAAGATAAAACAATCTAATCAATAAAGATGTTCTTCTGTCCATGTTCACTATAATAAAAAAAGTTCAAACTCACACATCTATATACGCAAGCAAATTTATATATTGAATCCTGGTCTCAAGTATGGATGAACTCCATTCAACCAATTAACTTACTACTCAAATTCTCCATATTTATTTAATAGTCTTAAAATTATTTTTTTTTTTAAATTTTATAGTTAGTTGAAATTTAAATCTAAATTTTAATTAACTAAAAAAAATTTAAATTAATTTGAAATAATTTCAATCTTATTCTAAATTAATTTACTTTCAAATAAGTATTCTATGTAAAGCAAATACTGAATGGAGAAGTGAGAGAGGGAAACTGATATCTCTTGTACACATTTGAATAAACACACGTCATCAGGTATTTTCAATTTTCCACTGTGATTGTATTCTTGTAAGTTTAAATTCATGCTATTGCTCTCATGACTTTTTAACTTGGGTGGAGAGAATTTAACTTGTAGTTGTGTACTATATTACTCGGACTTGGTGTTGAATATCTTATTCGAGTTTATATAAGTTCAATTTTAAAATTCTTCATTGATATCAAGAGAAATAAAGGGCATAGGTGGTACTTATAAGCAATGAATTAATGTCCATAGGATACAACTGGCGCCAGTGAAAGAGATAAAATAGTAGAGCAGAGCAGAGGTGATTAGAATTTTGAACCAACGGAACGGAATGGCAGTAAGGACAAATTGAAAGGGAAATAGCACGGCAAAGCAATAATTCCCCACCATGTGTTGGGGAAAATTTTTGAGTCACGTCGCTTTTTATGCATAACTCTTTGTTTTAAAACCAGTGGAGCTAATGGCATTAGGACAACAAATGAAACTACGAGAAGGCCGGGGCCGTCTTTTCCCCTATTTTATCTTGATTGCGATAGTGCACCACCCAACAACGATAAATGGCAACTTTATTGACCATCAAGATCAAAAGGAATATATATATATATAGGACTCTTGTAGGAGCCAAAGTGAACCCCTCAGCATCATTACACTATCTAATTTCTAAGCCTTCAAAATCCCATTCCTTGGCTGTGAAAGCTTTGATTGAGTGAAGCCTTCTATACTTCACCTTTGCTTCTTTGTTGACAGTTTTCTAAGGTTCTTCACACAAACTAAGCTGCTAGAATAGGTTTCTCATTGATGAATTAATCAAATAAAAGGTGGATTGGAAAGTATGAACAGAATTTGTCAGTGGTTTCTCTGCAAAAAATCACTATCCCATTTCACTTTCGACCATAAAAACCAGGCTGACCTACTCATATCATTTAACTACGTCATGGTGTCATACAAGTACGAAAACAGCATTATGCAAATAAATGGTATAATTTTGTACGTGAAACATGCACATGCCAAAGGAGATGAGTAAAGGGTTCACAACTCAAAAGATAGGTAAATGACAGCTTTAATATATTGACAGTGCAAAAGATATTAAGAAATACTATAAAACTGGACCAAAAGAGAGCTGAAAAGGCGGCAAAAATAAACAATAAAACTGGCCATATGACTAATGTTGCAGCAATTGAAGTAGTGTAGATACCAGCTGATAAGATTACCAAGTAGACATTCACAGAACACAAGGCAAATAACAGCTTTTGATCTCTCTATCTTTCAGTTCCTAAAGCTACGAGAATTATATAACTTTTTGAATAATGGCAGCGAGGTTGTCCAGTACCAGTTATATATTAGTTTAATTACAAATTTGATCACAAAATCTTTTCTTTATGATACAATAATAATGCCAGCACAACACTTTAAACAAATAATGACTTGAGATATTAATTAGACTGATAGAAAGAGATTAAGTTGTCAGTCATAATTCTCACATTTATATTTTAGTTCACTGAATCTAGTAAATTACATCACCATTAATAAACTATTTTAATTTTTTTAAAATATTTTAATGTAGTTGACATAAGTGATTTTGTGATTTATATTAAAGTTATGCTATGTTAGCTGACCCATGATAGGAGCCATGCTCCATGCATGTTACTTGAATCATAAAGTAATTATTAAAAACAAGGAAATACCAAACAAATGGAGCAATGAATGATTAAAATATTTAAGTAATTAAAATTAGTTGGTGGCATTAAGACATGCATGAATGGATATATAATTAAAAGTATATGAGATGATCTGTAAAAGAAGTTGAACAATCGAGTTGGCCTCTCATAACTGGATCAATTCAACTTTCTCGTGAACATCTGCGAATACAGCTAAGTTAAACAGCAAAAAATTTCCATTCCTGGCAGCCTTTAAAATAATCTCACCACGCTAGTAGATCCACTTGAAGTTCACCAACATTCAGATCTGATTTTCAAACATCCCCACTACTTTCAAGACTAGATACATAACATGTCTTAGGATAATCTACATCCCCTTTTTCTTGCAGCTAAGCATTGTTGAAAAACAACATATTTTATGAAGCAAAAGGGAAAACCCTAACCAACAGCTAAGTTTCTAATTTTTGTTTGATAAAACCTTCATTCACCTAACGCCTACGCATTCAAATTCATTGGATGAATATATACAAATAACCATGACAATAAACTTGAGCAATTGGAGATCTCAAATGAGGTATTAGCTAGGGTAGGCTAAAGCCTAATTCCAGTGGTCCATCTACAGCATTCAATATAACTGAAACTTCAAATAATTGTGCCTTATTTGAGTAGTAACCCTATTATAGATAAAAAGTTCTCCAGAATAATATATAGGCAGTTTTAATTAGTCAACAATTTTACACTGTAAACAGATTAAAAAGCATGTATTCCCATTAACGAGGAAGCAGTGAGTCATACAGACACTAGCAAAAAGGCAAAAATTTGACTGCAATGGGATCTTTGGTTTTGGAAATGTATGAAAATTGACTGAAAGTTAATAATATTTATGGATGCAACTATAGCTGCAAATTGTTCAGCTCAGCTGATAACTATGCAAATTTTATCTACAAGTATCCAAGTAAAGAGATTTTCGAACCTCTCAGGTCTGTGTGGAACCTACATATGGGGGACACACCTACACTTATATAAAACAAAGTCAAAATTAACAATTAACATAAAGACGATCCAACAAACTGTGAGAAATATTCAGCAAAGACAAAACTCTATATAGCTGAAGAAAATTCCAAGTACCAAAAACAAAAGCTATCGTTCTCTTTCTCTCTCTTCTATTACAGTGTTACTGCAGATTAGGAGTACTCTTTTCATCTTTTTCTTTGATTTAGAGAGAAGCAACAAAAGCCATTTAGGGTTAAGATTTTTTTTTCATTAAAGCAAAGAACCATGGAAATTATTGAGCTATAATCTATATTTGTAATCAATTTGTGATCAAATCATGTCTAAAAAACTTCTATGAGTCCATAAGAAAACTACAGGCAAGTGGATTGGAAAGGCAAAACTAAACCAACAATAAAGAATAATTAGATAAAAAGGAAAAGTAGCAAGGACCCAAAGTAGCATTTCAAATCCCTGCAGGGACGATCGATCTTGAAATTTTGCTTTTGGCCCTGTGTGTATCTTCCCACAGCTTTATTGAACCGCAACAAAAATAGCCGTATACCGCCCACATGGATGCACCATTAACAACAACAGGCAACCAACGATCTAAGACGAAGTTGCAGTTCAAGAAAGCTGTGGAAGAATACCAAGAGGGCCATTTTTTTCCTTTTTCCTCTCACCGCCATCATTCTTAAAGAATAACCCTAAAGCTTGACAACCAAGCATGGCTTCAAAACAAAAACAAAAGCGAATTATGAGAAATTGAAAATAAAGGGAGATTATACTTACAGAGTAACGAGATGGGTATTTATAGCCGAAACGAGAGACTTTACTTTACTTTTTTTTTTTTTTTACCACCAATCCCGAGAAGAGAATATTATTGTTTTATTGTTTATTTTATATTACTATTTATGTAACAATCATACCCAATCAAATAATAGATCCGAATAAAAATTGTCATATTAAAATTTTATATTATTCTTAATTTATTATCACTAGGCTCAATTTTAATGTTATCTTTAATATCAAATTTTATACGTATATCTATCATCCAAGCTTATTTCATAGATTTAATTTAAATTATTCTCATAAATTCGTATATACAACTCAAATAATATTTCAAATCATATACAATTCATAATTGATTTAACTTATCTATTTTAAATTTCTATTATTTTAATTCATATGTATTTATTTAATATTTATTGAAATTAAGTATGTAATTATTATATCCATATTTATATATAAATGTTTCAAAATTTTAAAAGGAGCCCTTATACCTCATATTTTACAAATTTTATAAAATAGTATGTGAAAATTAAATTTTATAATTTTTACGATTTAGTCTATAAAATTTTAAATTTACATAGTTTTACAATTCATTCCTAAAAATCAGATATTCTTATTTTATATTTCAGTCCTAAATCCTAGTTTTCACAGTTTTGCAAAACAGTTCCTTTCCTAAAATTTCCATATTTTATAATTTAGTCCCTACAACTAAAATTGTCAAATTTTCCACAAATTAGTCCCTGATTTTTGAACCATTAAACTTTCATATTCTGTTTTCAGAATTGTAAATTCTCAAATCATATAAATTAGTCTTAAAATTAAAGTTTTGAAATCTTTACAATTCGGTCCTTTTAATTTAAAACATGCTAATTTAAGCACAATTTTCCCAAAAATTTAGATATCGTTTTCTTATAGCCTTATCATAAAAATTCAAACTTTAATTTCTCTATTTAATTCCTTGATTTTGAAATTTTTCATAATTTTCAATTTAATCCTTATTTAAATTTTTATCAAATTAATCACTTAAAATCATCCACTAAATTATTCATAAAATCATTCACCATTCACATCATACATGAAAAAAATACTTTCATCACTTAGAACATGGAAAATAATTATACACACTTAATTCTTGTAATTTCATATCAAATTATACATTCAAATAAATATAACATAATAAGTGGAACAACTTACCCGTGTTTTCTCCCACTTCCATCTTCATCTTCAAGCCTTCATGGTTGGTTTCATATGAAAAGACACACTTGAATTAGAATTGGATGTGACATCTAACTTTAATTTCAAAGAATTTTGAGTTAAAAATATGCTTAAAAAATGGGTCAAATTGAAATAAATAGAAAACTCTTTTTCTCCTCTCTTCTCCCCCATGCACCCTACATGAGGGGTTTTTATAGAAGAGAATAATTTGCCTTCATATTTGTAGACTTTTCTTTATTTTTTTATTTAACATTTAATTATGTAATTAATTAAATCAAGAGTTCATATTCAATCACATGATTTTGATCCAATGGCTATAATTTCTCCCATCAAAATATCTTTTTTTAATTTAAAATTCAAAAATAATATTTAATGACAAAATGACCAAATTCGCATATTTATGTGTCCTAAGTAATTATTACTTATGTAGATATTATTTATTCATGGTATAATTGCAATTAAGCTATTTTCTCACAAAATGGTAAAGTTACACTTTAGTCCCTATACTTTTAACTGTTTTTCCTATTCCACTTATCAATTCATATCCACGCCACATTCATAAAAAATATTTCTTAAATTTTTCCCCTTTTTCTAAAATAGTAAATTTGTACTTTTAGTCCACTTTTCTCAAATTTTCAATTTAATCCTTACTAAGATTTCACTATTCACACTTTCTTTTTCAATGTCAAATTGTGACTTTACTATCATTATTTAATTGATAAACTCTTAGTACTTCTTGAGAAAATTTACTATTTATCTTTTGAAATATGATTATCAGTGATGTGTGATTTTTAGGGTGTTACACTATATCTATTTTATATTAACTAGAAATGGTGGTAAAAGTACTACAAAACCCGTTATTCTAAATCTTAGATTGCATTTTAGCTCCTATATTGCAAAATGGGTAAATTCGCCCTTGTACATTAGATGAGTGAGCAAAACAACCATTCTGTTAAAAATGTCGAGTATTACTATTTTTTAATAAATATTTTATAGCTTTTTTTTATAAATTTTGTTTATAATTTTTATGTTTTTTTAAATATTTTTAAAAATTTAAAGGGCTTAATTTTTTTTTAATTTGTTACTAAGGCCTTTTTTACCCTTCAGTCTTATTAGTTTCAAGATTTTCTATTTTACTTCCAATTTTATACTTTTTTTTATAAATTTTGTTTATAATTTTTATGATTTTTAATAATTTTAAATTATAAAAGGGATTAATTAATTTTTTTTAGTTTGCTACTAAGGCATTTTTTAGTCTTTAGCCTTATTAATTTTTAAAGGGCTTAATTGTTTTTTTTTTTAAAAAAAAATTATTAAGGCCCTTTTTGCCCTTTAGCCGTATTAGTTTCAAAATTTTTTAATTTACTTCCAATAAAAGAGTAGAGGTCAAATTGAATAAACATGTAAAGGTTGAGGATTAAATTTGTTATTATACCTTGTATATAAACACCAAATTTTAATGGAGGGATTGTTTTGCTCACTCATCTAACGTATAAGAGCTAATTTACTTATTTTTTTCAATAAATGGGCTAAAGTGCAATCCAGGGTATAATATAGGGGGTTTTGTGGTACTTTCACTAGAAATGGCCAACGAAAGGAAAATTAACAAACTTAACATGTATTTGTTTCATTGAAAATGATTTATGAATTTTTTTTCTATTTTATGTGTTTCATGGAAAACAATTTAATCAATGAAAAAAAAAGTCATTTTTCCTGTAAATTGACTTGCCTTTTCTAAAGCATAAGTCATTTTTTGAAAAAAATGCTCATTTATAAATAATTTTATTTTTATATAAAAATCATCTTAAATCAAGTCAAATATTAGTATATTAATAATAAATTTGAAATTTTGAAAATATGAAGATATTTAAATATTAGTATATTAATATCAAATATTATAATCTTTAATATTATTAAACATATATATTTAATTATTTGTATTTAATAATATAATAAACTATTAATATAATTTATTATGTTAATAAACCATATCTTACAATTTAATTTTAATAATAAATTTTAAAATAATAATTTTAAATCTTAAGTAATATTCTAAATATATTATTGAAAAATATTTATATTAATATTTTGATAATAAATATATATTAAAATTATAAATATATTAATAATAAATATTTTATAGTATAAAATATGAATATTTTAATTATATAAATATGAGTATTTGTCAATGTTTTCGAAATCAGGCTTGTGATCGAACTAGTAAAACCACCAGTTCTTAATCTAACCAGTCTGAACGATTCAAAACAAATAAATTATTAGAAAATTCAAAAAAAATGTAAAAATCGATCTAACCGATGTTTTTAGCCTAGTTCAACTAGTTTGTACTAGTTTGCAAACCAATATGCCTCTTACCGGATCAATACCCTGGCAGGTTTCCTGTCCAACCAATTGATCTAGTCCAGTTCAAACAACACTAGTATTTGTTTAAATCATGCTTAGGTTCAGATCCCTTCTAACTCTAATGTGTCAATATCCCCCACTCATATGTGTATAATATATCTATTTTGAATTAAATTTTGATTAGGCATTATTTATCATTAAATTTATATATGATGATAATTATTATAAAATAAATTTTGATTGTCAATTAAATGCTACTATAATATTCTGTAACAAATATAATTATGGTGTGTTTGTTTTACTAAGAACAACATTTAGAAAATGATTTCAAAAAAAAAATTGTCAAACCAAAAAATATTTTATGCAAAATCATTCAAATACCATAAAATATCATATTTTCCAAAAAATGAATCCATCCTCCAAAAATCATTTTTTTGAAAGATGTTTTCAATAAAACAACTGTGGTCTTGTAATTAATACTAACAAGTGGTTGAAAAAAGTGGAAGTGCATTTCTTCCCCATGCATTTGAACGGAGTTCAAATTATGGAGTCATCATTGTTGAGAAGACTTTACCTGAATACCGCATTCGGCCCGAAAATGACTAGACATATATAGTTCATAAAATATATGAGGGCACCTGTAATTATACCAAAAAACTTATATCTATAATATATATATATATATATACACAGAAACATGAGTTTAAAGAAACTTTTGAATCAATGTGAATCTCTTTTTTATTCATTATATTACAAAATTAATATTAAAAATAAATTTTTAAATAAAATCATTTCAATATTGGTTTAGATTTTGTATTCGTATTAAACTACATTTATCTTTTAAAATTAATAAATAATATGAGAATTCAATTTTATAATTATTATTATTTTTAAACTCATATTAAAAGTAAAATTTGTTAGAATATTGAAGTACACTTTGTATTTATATTAAGTTAAACATATTTTTTTTTACATTAATTATAACTTAGTTTTATAATTATATACTAATCAACACTTTCAAATGAAAAAAAAAATAGCTTTTAGCGTTATTTGATAACTTTTATTTGTAAGAAATATTGACTTGAATTAGATTATGTAGTCGTATAAAATTACATTTATCATTTTAAACTAATAATCAATATGATAATTAAATTTTATTTTTTACTTTATTAAACTCAAATTAAAATAAAATTTGTTAGATAAAATCATTGAATTACACTTTGTATTTATATTGAATGTTTTTAGAAATTATTTTTTAATTTACTTTTAATTTATTAATTAATATTTTTAGAATATAATTAGAGGTATTCTCAAAATCTAATAAAGTTTAACTAATTACCCTTTAAACTTATTTTTATTAATAATTGTTTAAATTTGATTAAATGTTAATGTTTTAACATTAATTTAAAATAGTAATTAACTTGACAATTTTAATGGTAAACTATTAAAATAGTCACTTTTGTTTGTTTTAAATTATATTTTAGTCACTTATGTTTGAAATATTACGTTTTAGTCACTTACGTTATCATGTTGCAACATTTTAGTCATTGAGCCGTTAATTGCCGTTAATAGTGTAATGGTAAGCTGACCTAACACGTTAAATTATCATTTTAAATGAAAATTTTAGATTAAATTATACAATTGATCCCTATATTTTTTATTCTGAGAAATTTAATTTTTTTATTTTTTTAACTTTTTTTTATTATTTTCTATTCTCTTATGTTTCTCTCTTTGTTTTCCTCCATTTTCCATCTTTAACAAAATAATATCGTTAACCTCATTGTCCAAAATTTGTGTAAGAGGTGAAAGTAAAAAGACTTTTAAAGGGGAGTGACTGTGACATGAAAAAAAGCTAAAACACAATTAAATTTTTTTTCATATATTCCCTTTTAAATTTTAAATTTTAAATTTCTCTTTCTTCACTCAAACTAAAACCTTACTTCTTGATAGAAACACGATAGATTAACACCTTTTTACAGTACATTCATGATTATCATTCAATGACAAAACTTGGTACAATCCATACATTAACTACACAAAAATTTTCACTCTAGTTTTATTCTTTCATGTGCATCTCCATTTTGCTTGTTCATACAACGTCCAAACAAAATACCAATCTAGACAACCACGCATCAAAGAAGGAACGGGAACACTTTTCTTTTGGGAGAGGGGGTTCAGCAGTTGATGCCACATTGTGTGATGGCTGGACCCTTTGTTTTCAACACAAATGGGTCAATTCTGACCCAAAGCAAGGAGAAGATTGAAGCCAGCAGAACTGACCATATAACAACAATGGTGGGCGTCCTGTTTTGCCTCCCCATTAGACCTTTAAGGAATGGATAGAGATGGACAATGACCCAGAATGAGAAGAAGAGCTTTCCAAAAAGTGGTCCCCAAGATTGGTATCCATTGTTTATGGCATCTGAGATGCCTGCTACAACTCCAACTAGGTTAATTATTAACACTGTTGTTGGAGGAATGAGGAGAGTTGTCCATTTGAAGGTGTACAATTCTCCAAACTCTTCATCATCTGTTGTCTTTGATGTCACTGTGAAATTAGTGTCAATCCCTGCTAGAACCTTCAGCAGACCTTGAACCACAGCAAATAGATGTGCTGAAATACCACCTATGACCCAAAATTGCTCATTTCTCCACCATTCCTCAATGCTCACTCCACTCCACCTTAGCTCAAGAATACCAGTTGCAAATATTGAAAGAAACAAGGCAATGAAGAAGAGACTTGCAAACGTGCTTATCTGCCATACAAGACAATTCACAACATGTTACGCATTACTAAACAATGCTATTTAATTTTAATCTTCAGTTAGAGTTGAACCCAGTTTACTTACTGGTGGCATGATGAATTTATCTGTAAGCAAACAGATTGCTGGGAGGGTACAATAGGCAAGCAATGGTAAGGATGTGAAAGGATAAATGGTGGTGTTGACATATGCAAATCGCTCAAGCCACCTTAACTTTGCTCCCTTGAGGCCATACCAGGCAGGGCAGTGACGACTAAAGAAAATCTCGACTGAACCAAGCGCCCATCGAAGGACTTGGTTGAGACGATCCGAGAGATTGATGGGAGCTGAACCTTTAAATGCAGGCAACTTTGGCATGCAATATATTGACCTCCATCCACGGCAATGCATCTTGAAACCTGTTAGGATATCCTCAGTGATTGAGCCATAAATCCAACCAAGCTGCTCATACAGAAAGCACAAAAAGGTTTAGACTGTTAATGTTTAAACTTGGAAAAAAAAAAAAAAGGCCAGCTCTAGCCAAATTAGGAAATGAAATTTCAAGTTTGTTGGATGTACCTCGCTACCCCATTCAGTTTTGTCTTCATAACCACAACTGATTACATGAATGGCTTCTTTAAGAAGTGCTGCAGGGCTCGAGGAAGGAGGCACACCACCTTGGTCCATCAGGGTTGAAGTTACAAAAATGGCTGACTGTCCGAATTTCTTTTCAAAGTTCATCTGGGACATCAGTAACTCCTTATCATCCTCCACTGCTGCTCCACAAGTATATATGAAATTTAGGGTAAGTGAGTTGAAGAAACAATATGTAGGTGAAAAAACAAGGGAAAAAAAAAGGAATCTGAACCACCTTCTAGGCTTGGCCCGTTTTCATTTCCACCATTCTTGGAATACTTCTTGTCCTTCTTGCGGCGTCCAAAACAAGGGCAGCAACCACAACTTACCATCTTTGGGCGCTTAGGGCCCTTGGGGGGTTCATAGCCATAGAGAGCTTGCCTTCTGAAAACACACCCCGTGCCGACATATACAGGCCCTTGAATACCATCTAGACCTTTCATGTTAATCTGCAGAAGCCAACGAAAAGAAGAAAATTTTTGAATCATATATTGTCTCACTGTATAATCTAAGCGTATAAAACAAGCACAAATCCCCACTGGGACACCTCAAAGGGTTGGGAATCGCACTTACATCAAAGAAAACTGTGTTTCTATTGGCATATCGATCGTGCCTATCAATACCATCGAATCTTTGAGGAAATTGAACATAGCAAACCTTTCTTCCAATTTGAGGATCCATCAAGAAACACATTGCTTCTCTTGCAGCCTTGCTGTTGTTTATATAATGGTCACAATCCAAGTTCAACATAAAAGGAGCATTTGTAAGCACCCCAGAAACACGAACCTGAAATTTTTTTCATAGAGTTAACATAATTATGAAGGGTACTTGTATGAAACATAAGTTATATGGTGCTTTGATTAGATATTTACAAGGGCATTCATGGCACCCGCTTTCTTGTGATGCAAGAAACCAGGTCTTTTCTCTCGAGATACATAAACAAGGCGAGGAAGCTCATTTCCTTCGGTATCATGGCCTCCACTTTGGCCAAGAAATACTTGAATCATACCAGGGTGATCCTTTGTATTGTTTCCTGGCCATGGTGTCCCATCTTGCATGATCCACCCCTCTGGAGGAACCTTCTGGGCTTTTGCTACAAGTGCATTTATCCTCACCTTGAACTCTTCATATTCTCTCTGTTAAGAACCAAAGAAAATTTTCGAACTTTAACATAAAATTAGCTCTCACTGCGGCTTAAACCAAGAATTTTGAATCCAGGGGTTCATATATACAAACCTTCATAGCTCGTCGCTCCTTAACAAATGTGGGTTGGACTTTGTCCTTGAGATAATCAACCTTTAAAGTGAAGTACATCTCAGGTGCTCGGGGCTCTATGGCAAATTTCTTACAGAATGGCACCCATTTCCTAGCGAACTCAGCTGTTTCTGACAATGACTCGAAGGTAAGCATCGAAGCACCATCATCCGAAATGTAGCAAGAGATCTTATCCACTGGATAGTCCATGGCTAAGATCGATAAAACTGTATTAGCTGTAACTAGAGGGGGTTCCTTCATGGGATCCACTGTACTGACAAAGATATCCACTGGAGCAAGCATGTTGGGCTCACCTTCCCTCTCATACCTGCACCAACCTTGTGAGTTTTGGTTATGGGACAAAAGAAACTTAATTTGTAGATCAACTGATGATTGCAGTCATAATAAACTGATTCCATTCATGAGATCTTTCTCAAGAATATCTGCAAAATTTGTATACCTCAGGGAAAGACGATCGAGATATGTCTCACGGTCTATAGGGAACCACTTAGGGAACTGATCAAGGATCCACGAAAAGGCAAACCAGATTTCACATATCACAGAAGTTAGCCACAGTCCAATAGCATCGTGCACCGGGTTCAAAATTCGATAGCGGAGGAAGAAAGCCAGGATAAGTAAACGAGCCACGATCACCATACGGTAAGGGTTGACCTTGCTAGATGCTATTGGCACCTTCCTTGACAGTGGTTGCCTAGCTTCATCAAGCCTATAGGAAAGAAAGTTTACATAGAAATCACTCGTACTGGTTAAACAAACTGGTTCAGGCAATAACAAAATTCTCCCATGCCGAGCACTACTTACATGGACATGTCGTCATACGCATCATCAGCTTCGGGACCGAGATTCCCTTGCTGCATTTTCCAATCATCCATCCTCTCTTTCCATCCTCCCTCTTTCTTGTCATCCCATCTTGCAGCTCCTTCTGTTTGCAAGTTTTGTCCAGTGCCAAACAAATAGTGAGCCATTACAGAAGTCGCACTATTTGGATGCAAAAAACTTATATAGGCTTGTGGAAAAGTTAGATTTCAAGCCCACCCAAATCATTATAATTGAAATGAAATGCGATTAAACCTCAATATGGAAATTTCATTGTTGACAAAGTTACTTTACAACATCATATATACTTAGTATAATTTTACAAAAAAATTCTCTTGAATATTTTATAAAATTATTTTTATTAAATTAAGAATAATATTTATATATTTTTTAAAATTGTTAATAATCTTTATTATTAACAAATATTTTAATAAAATATTTAATAATAATACTTTTCAATAATCTTTATTATTAGAATTAATCCACAAGTACGTTTTAGTCCAATGTGTTACATGAATACAACATGCATACCAGTTTCAGACATGGGATATGGGTGCACTCGTTTATGAAGAGAAGAATTTGACATATGCTCGCCATAAGCAAGAGCACCTGCTATTGGGAATTCCCCACTCACCTGCAACAACAGAATAGAACGGAAAGATATTATCATGGAAGTATTTTCACATAAAGCAGTGAATATTAAAAGGCAAGGAAAGAAGTGTTTCCGACCGGTCTAGATCGGACACCAGTTATAACAGGAGGAATTTGAGGAGTTTCATCATCTTCAGGGCCTCTTCCATAGCTCATCTTCCCATGAAGAATGGATTCCACCACATTCCTATGCTTGTTCTGTTCATCATCGATGTTAAATTCGTGTTCGATATCATCCACATCCTCTTCATCTTCATCCCCTTCCACTCTAGGACTTCCTTTGAGACGCTTGTATCTAGTTTTACACTGAGGACACTGTTGAGTGCCTTCCCTCCTTTCGTACTCGTAGCAAGGCCTACAAACGGGAAAACCACACTCATTGCAGGCCACAAATAGATCTCCATCTACTGTCACCCCGATCTCATCACCACAAATCTCACAAACTTGACCATCCAGATTCTTCAAAGGCTTAGGCTGTAGGCACACACAAAACACATTTGTCACTCAAGTAAAAACAAGAAACTATATCTTCTTCTCTTCCTCTTTCTATGTATTATTTACCTCTTCATGGCCATGGATGACAACAAGTTCATTGCGGTTGTGAGAGCCGGCGACAAGTCCAGCACTGGCTTCCATTGGGGAAGTGAATTAGCTAGTAGGACTCAAACAATGGAGTACTGCTTTATGAATGACAAGAAATATGAGATTTGGGAGCTCAACACTGTGACTCTCTTACGTAAAGTGTCCACATTAGGGATGGTGTCGTTGGTTGCAGTGTCGCCATTACCTTGAAGTTAAGCTTTCGTCTGTTTTTCTTTTTCCACCTACCATTGCCCCCTCACTGCCGGCTTATACAAGTTTTCAACCTTCAACGACCTTCCTCTCTCTATCTCTTTTCTTTTCATCTTCTTCTTTTCCCCTCTTTTTCCTTTTTTCTTAACTTTACTTCCATAACCAACCATGCTTCTTTTGTGTATTCAATTTCCCCATGGCTTTCTTCAACCTTATGGATGTTTTTCTTTTTCCTTTCTTCACTTACAATCTCACAAATAATTAACTATATACTAAGTAACAAATTAAAATACAACACATCTCCATCAAACTTACACACAATAATTATACATTTCAACTTATAACCTCAAAATTTTCAACCTGAAAATTAATCAATCGAAGACAATAGATGTACCAAGGTATATATACAGTGAACAAATAATATCACGTCACTAAATATGTTTTCCAAATAAATAAATCTCATGTTCTCTCTACACCAACCAAGCATGAATTTTGAATGAAATATGTCATTTTTAAAATTAAAATAATAAAAATATGAATAAAGTATTTATTAATATGTTTATTATATAAACATATTTATAAAAGAAAATATTTTTTTTTGAATCACAGAAATATATTTAATACTAAAAACTTATATAATTTTTCAAATTGTTGTTACTAATTGAGTCTTGCCACTATAGAATAATTAATTTCTTTTCATTAAATTTATTATGATGGATTTTTTTCTCACCCTAACATAATAAATTATAATGGTTAAAATGGTCTAATTTTGAATTTTATCTCATAAGATAGTCCAATTAGGTAACACTATTGAACCTTAAATTAAATCGCTAACCTAAAATTCGATAGCTTAGTATTTTATATATACAAATTAGTAAAAATCAATAGCTAAACAATTTATATGCAATAAACTGACAAAAAATAACCCTTCAAGTTCATATATTTATCAAGAATTGGACTAACATTTTAATTTTAATATAGTACAAAAACTAAATTATGATGAATTAAATAGAGGAACTATATTCTTAATTTTCATACAGGGATGAAATTGATAGTTAGACCTTATCAAAATTCTAGTGACCTTTGAAACAAATTTCCCAACAGCACAAAATTTTGGATTTTATGTTAAAGTAGCCAGGGATAGAGATTCTTTGAATAAAATTATAAATTGTCCAATAAGATATATTTCAAGGTAACGAAGTCAAACACAAGAATGTGCCTGCTTGGATCATGAAGGAAAATATTTGTCATCCAATATTGCCTTTGACACGAAACGTACTTAATTGGCATTAAGGTAGATAACGTAAAATTTTATTTGATTCTGCAAAAATAGTTGGAATTTGGGTTTGAATTACTAAAAATTTTATCCAATGCCAACTTAAAGAGGTAGTAAATTTAAAAGAAAATAAATTAAATATCCCGTATTCAATACATTATACCAGCATTATATCGAATTTAGGTATCATAGAGTATTAGTATGCTTAGTCTAATAATACTCTATCCATCATGAAGAGAAGCTGTCAGCAGACGTCCAGCAGGCAGCTGCATTTCCTGCAGGTGGAAAGAGGATTAAAATACAAGAAAAAAAATCGGATAGCGAAACAATACAACCAAAAGCATAACCCCATTGCTTTATTTGGTGGTTGAAAATGGTGACAAAAAAAATGGAGACAGACAGTATGCTTGGTATGGAAGAACTTAAAACCAAAGCTAAAGCTCAAATCATTAGGTGGATTTGTTGAAATCTCTCCATCTTCTAGACAGCCTACTTTCTGAAAACTTTAAAAGCAACACTAAACCCCCTCAAACGGTGCACTTCAGATTTTAACACCAATGCAACATTGCACCAGATTTTTTTTTTTTTCTTGAGAGATCTCAATTTTACCTCTCACATCTGATTACTATTAACCAAGATGTGTCTGCTTCGACAAGTAGTCCTCTACCATACACCAGAAATGAGCAATACATCCAAGTCCCAAGGACCGCCTAATAGAACTAACCTTCGGGATCGCTCCATATATCAACCAAATCACATGCATGGAACAAAGAGGAAGGCAAAAGGAAAATTCAAATCTGGAAGAAAAGGTTGCTTCTGTTATTAAATAGAACCAATATTCAATACAAATTGTGATAGACTAAAATACTATACATTATACAAAGACTTTCAAGGACGTGGCAACCCCATGGTAGAAGAACTTAATCTCCCTGCCTGATTGTTATGCCACCAAAAGTGAGCTCTTTGAGATTCCAGATTCAGACACCAGCTGAGACTTCATTTTTGGTCGGTTTATCTTTTTTCTTTCCGGGATCTTGTTGAGCTTTTTGTACAACAGCCTTATTTGGAACCAAAACTATGAATATATTCCTGTCTTTGAAGTTCTTGCTTTCCTCAGTTGCAAGCTGCAGATCAGGACAGAGTTTAGGATGTACAGTTAAGAGCAGCTTTCAGGTAATGGAAGTGAAACCCAAACAAATGCATTGAACAGCATAAAATGGATGAAGGAAACGAACACCATTGGAAGTTAAGACTCAAAACACCATAAGCAGGTGAGTTGCTAATTATTCTGTTCAGAGATCATTTTTCCGTTTCATTCGCCAACACATACTATCCAATCTGGCTAAAGAACATTTAATTATGATTTTCTATTGCGGAACTACTTGATTACATTTTTTAAAAAGAAAATAAAATGCTTGTGATTAGAAAAAAAAAAAGACTAAGTACTTGGAAGAAATTACCTTGGTTAAATCACAATACTAGTTAATGTCACCTCGTTCCTGGAAATGCTTAAAACAACTCTCATTTCAACTTGAAAAGAAGTTAAATTTGTCATCTACGCATACTGCTTAATTCATGATTTCATCTAAAAACAATTTACAATATGGCACCGTTGGAAATTTGAGAACTTTATATGATTTTAATAACTCTTTCCACCTTGAACATGGCATATTTGATATTGATGAAAGGAGGAAAAAGAAATACTTCATGAATTACCTCCCCAACATCATTCTGAAAACGTCTGATCAGTTCCATAGCCATATTTCTAAATTCGTTTTCTCGACCTTTCAAGTTCACTATGACCTTAACCTGAAAGCATAGATCAAAACATTTCACTGCTATTGAACTCCAAAACAAAATAAGGCCTATATTTTCACTTCAAGCATAACTATTATAACCCCCCCCCCCCCAAAAAAAAAAAAAACAAAAATAATATCCCACCTTATCACCATCATTCAGAAACTTCCTTGCAGCTTTCAAACGAACAGAATAATCATGTTGATCAATGTTATAACTGTTCAAAACAAACAAAAGCAATTCAGCCAAAAAACTAGAAAGTGCTCAAAAACGGTTATTCATTATAGCTTTAAAATAAAGTTCTTGATAAAAGCTAAGGTGATACGAGTTACTCTTGCAAATTTTTACCCCAACTGTTGATCAAGAAGATACATTTGATTGAACAAAGGAACTTGAGAATTTTGGTGAAGGAAAATTTTTCTTTTAATCAAGGAAATACAGCCTAATACTTATATTAGGATGATTGGCATTTCAGTCCACTATTATCGGAAAAATAATAGGAAAATCCCACAAAGTTAGGAATCTTAACAAACTAGGAAAGCACTAGGAATCAGTTAATGACTAATCCTATTTCTAATGAAACTAAATAAGAAATCCTAATCTACCAGATTACAGCCTATGAGTAATTTCCTAATATATACAAACAAATTCGGCTCCTTTCTACACTCCCCCTCAAGCTGGGGTGTATATGTTATACAATCCCAACTTAGAGTTGAATTCAACGAAGCTGATTCTTGGAAGAGCTTTGGCGAGAATGTCAGCAAGCTGCAGTTGAGTAGGGATGTAGCTCAGTTGGACTATTCCATTGTTGACCTTCTCTAAAATGAAATGCCTATCAATTTCCACATGCTTGGTCCTGTCGTGGTGTACTGGATTTTTAGCAATGCTTATTGCAAATTAACTGTCACTATGTATTTTTATCTAGTCCTTAAAATCAACTTTCAATTCCCTTAGAAATCTCTGAATCCACATTCCTTCGCAAATGCCCAAAGCAAAAGCATGATATTCTGACTCTGCACTACTTCTTGACACCACTGACTACTTTTTGCTTCCCCATGTAACAAGATTGCCCCAAACAAAGGAGCAGTAACCACTTGTGGATCTTCTTTCAATCGATTCTCTAGCCCAACTTGCGTCAGTGTATACCTCTATCTCACGGATTTCACTCTTTTTGAAGAGTAAACCGTGGCCTGGTGTCATCTTTAGGTATCTTGGAATCCGATTCACAGCCTCTAAATGTTCCTCATGCAAATCATTCATGTGCTAGCTAACAACATTTACTGAGAATGCAATGTCTAGCCTCGTGTGAGAGATAGATCAACATGAACACTAATCTTTGATACTTCCTTTATCCACTGGTACACTCTCCTCATTTTTCCTTAAACTTTAGGTTGGGGTTCATAGGCATCTTTGTAAGTTTACACCCAAGCATGTCCATCTCAATTAGCAAATCTAATATGTACTTTCTTTGGGATATAACAATCACTGCCTTAGATCAAGTAATCTCCATGCCTAGGAAATATCTGAGAGCACCAAGATCTTTAATTTCCTCAGTAGCAAGTAATCTTTTGAGTTTGATAATTTCCTCTTAAGTCATCTCCAATTAGAATGATGTTGTCAACGTAGACAATGAGAATAGCAATTCTACCTTTTGATGAGGATTTCACAAATAAGGAATGATCTGTCTGGCATTGATTGTATCCATTTGTGACTAGTGTTTTGGCAAACCTGTCAAACTAGGCACAAGGTGATTGTTTTAGCCCATACAAAATGGCTTCTTCAGCTTGCACACTTGATGGCTGTTTGAGGAGTTTTCTAGACCTGGAGGTATTTCCATGTAAATGTCTTCTTCAAGATCTCCATTCAAAAAGACATTTTTGATGTCTAGCTGATGCAAAGGCCAGTCTTTATTTACTGCTAGTGACAATAGTACTCGAACTATGTTTAACTTGGCAACGGGTGCAAATTTTCCTGACAATCGATTCCATATGACTAAGTAAAGCCCTTTGCCACCAACCTGGCTTTAAACCTCTCAATACTTCCATCTGCTTTATACTTAACTGTAAATATTCACTTGCAACCCACTAGCTTCTCCCCTTGAGGTAACTCTGTAAGAGTCCAAGTTTCATTGCTATCTAGAGCCCTGATTTCTTCCTCAATAGCCTTCTTCCATGTTGGATTTTTCAAAGCTTCTTGAATGGAATTTTGGATTTGTAAATTTCCCATATGCCACATATTTCTCAATAAGGTGGTCTGTACATGTTTGGACATTCTTTCTTTGAGCAATAGGCAAATCAGAATCATCAACAAAAGGAACAAGCGGCTCACGAGTTGAAGAATCCATACCAGTGTAAAATTCCAAAGCAGGAGGCTCTGGTTCAAGTTCTTGACAATCTCTGATTTGAGTGGCATTCTCTAGATTTTCAATAGGTCATCCCCTCCTAGAATAGACACAAAAGTTCCTGATGATTTGCACCAAGTTGAGGTTGAGTGGACTCATGCAACTGAGACTCGAATGGTGTGTCATTTGGACCTCATGTGGAACTGAGATTCGGATTTTTAGGACTCAAACGAGGTAAGATATTTGAGAACTCGGAACAGGGTAAGGATGTCGGATTGACACTTTGGGGTGAAATATACACGGATTGAGTCTCTTGAAGAATGTCCCGAAGCTAAAATTCCCTTGAGTTCTCCCCTATGAATTGCAGTTTGGAAAATTAGGATTGGTGTTCAAAAAAAGTGACATCCATGGAATTGTACATCTTTCAAGTAACATGTGAGTAACACTTGTACCGGTTTTTATTAGAAGAATATCATAGGAAAATGCATTTTACTGATTTGGGATCAAATTTGGTTCGATGTTGTTGGTATACGTGAACAAATGTTGAACAACCAAAGACTCTATGTGAAAGATTAGAAGAAAAAGATTCAGCATGAAGGAAGGCCTGTACGAGGACTTCATGAAGCCTCTGGAATTGTAGCACTTGACTAATCATTCTATTGATGAGATTGGTGGCAGTAAGGATGATTTCACCCCAAAAGTGTTTAGGTACATGATTAGTAAACATTAGTGATCTAGCTACCTCAAGTAAGTGTCTATTTTTTTCTCGGCTATCCCATTTTGCTGAGAGGTGTCAACACAAGAACTCACATGAATAATTCCTTGTGTTATGAAATAGAAACCCAAGGCTGATGTAAAATACTCCCTGATATTATCGGTCTTAAGAATCTGAATTTTACTTTTGAACTGGGTGTGAATCATAGAATAAAGGACTTGAAGATTTCCCCAGTTTCGGACTTTTCCTTCATAAGGAATGTCCTGGTGGTTCTAGTATGATTGTCCATGAAAGATACGAACCAACGAGCCCCATTAATATTTTTCACTCGTGAGGGTCCCCAAATGTCCCTATGAATTATAGAGAATGGATGTGATGGCTTATATTGAATGCTAGGATAAGCATGTCGTGTGTTTTGCAAGTTGACATATTTCACCATGAAAAAACTTGGAATTTTTATTGATGAACAAATGAGAAAGCAATTTTTCAAGGTACACAAAATTTGGGTGACCAAGGCGGAAGAGCCATAATATGACTTGATTCTCATTTGAAACAGAAACAGAATTAGAGAAAGAGTTAGAAATAGACTCAGAACCACAACTTGAACAAACTTGTCCATGTAGAAGAGAGTTCCTTTTGAGCAAGTAGAGACCACAAATTTCAGCACTGCCAATCACCTTCCTCGAATCTGCTGCCTGAAATTCACGAAGATTTGGATAAAATTTAGTCACACAGTTCAAGTCACGGGTGAGTTTACTAATAGAAATCAGATTGCGTCTAATTTTGGAACATAAAGGACTGATGAGAGGTCCTTTGTCAATTTGATTGATCCAATTCCTGCCACTTTTGAGAGTGATCCATCTACTATTCGTACTGTAGAGGGGCTTGAATATGGACTAAACTTGTGAAAGACATTAATGTCTCTGGTCATGTGATCTGAAGCTCCAGTATCAACTATCCATGGTCTTAATTTTCTGGTTGCTACAATATGAGCAAAGGAAAATGTACCTTGATGTATTAGCATGTTAGTATGTTGTTCGGTAGTGGGTGATATATGTCCAAGTAATTTCTACAGCACCTCAATTTGCTCCCTGGTGAATGGATTGATTTTAGTGCTAGTGTTGATGTTGTCAGAAGTGTTGGCAACATTTGCACGATTTCCCGATCCTAGCGTGCTCGGTTAGGCCTCCAATCAACAGGCTTCCCATGTAATTTCCAGCAAGTTTCTCTGAACAGACCAGGTTTCTTACAATGGTCACACCATGGCCATTCCTATTCTTTGCTTGTTATCCTCAGATATGTGTGTACAAGGCTGAGCCTTCAGCACCTGGGGAACTCATATTTTCTGTCATCATCGGTTTCTTCCTACTTTCTTCTCTTCTAACTTCAACAAATGTCTCTCGGATGGAAGGCAGAGGCCTGCTGCCCAAGATTCTACCCCTTAATCCAAATCCTTATTGAGAACAAGGAGAAATTTGAATGTTCTCTTTTGATCAACAATCTTTTTGTGTAAAGTTGCATCATCTGGACATTTCCAGGGGTATATTTCAAACATATCAAGGTGCTGCTAGTACCAAGTTATTGTGTTGAAATATTGAGCGATAGTCATCTCCCCTTGTCGTAGATCATGAAGTCGAGTCTCAATTTCAAAAAGTTCAGAGGTATTTTTGGAACTAGAGTAAGTTTCTCTTGCTCTATCCCAGATTTCCTTGGCTGTTTTGTAGAGAAAGAAATTTTCTCCAATTTCCGTGGTCATGGAGATTATTAGCCATGACATGACCATGTGATTTTCAATATTCCACGTGCGATACTTGGGATCCATTGTCGCCGGAATAGGAACATCAGTGAGATAATCATCCTTGCCTCTACCAAAAATAAACATAAGGACGGATTGTGACCACTGAAGAAAATTGTGGCCATTGAGTTTGTGACTAGTGATAGGAAGAGGAGAGTTTTCGATGATATTGTCTGAGGAGTTTTCATAGTTTTTGGCTGAGGGATTTTGCTCGGGTCTGGAATTCACTTCCGAGGAGGAGGTGGTTTGTGTATCCATGTCGTATTAGGGTTTAGAGCCTAGCTCTAATGCCATGAGAATTTTGGTGAAGGAAAATTCTTCTTGATTATCAAGGAAATACAGCCTAATACTTATATTAGGATGACCGGCATTCCAATCCATTATTCTAGGAAAAATAATAGGACAATCCCACAAACTCAGGAATCTTAACAAACTAGGAAAGCAACTAATTAGGAATCAGTTAATGACTGATCCTATTTCTTAAGAAACTAAATAATAAATTCTAATCTACTAGATTACAGCCTATGAGTAATTTCATAATATATAGAAACTAATTCGGCTCCTTTCTCCAGAACTCATATATCAAGAAAGAGACTGGGCAAAGTTGGATTCAATATCAAGCACGAGAACTTCACTGAGATAGTACCATTCATATGACACTACCATGGTAAATTACCAGAGTTTTCTACCTCGAGAGTTAATAAATGATAATTGAAATGACACTTTTTTATCAAGTCACAAGCTTAAACCCTATTAATATCAGGCTTTTCCTTTATATGCAAATTCAACATAGGAAAGGCAGGCTACAGAAAACAGCTCAAAATAGGTTAAATTGCAAGCCTCGTATGGGGTTTATGCACAAGAGTGGATTGTGCATATGCTTCTTGAAACATCATGTAAAAAAACGGAAGGTATCAGGGTCTGTCATCTTTCTTTCCCAAGAGAGACAACTGTTTTTTCATAAATAAATAAAATGCATATTAATGTTAAAATGATAAAACATCTCACACTTATAAACTAACAAAAATCAAGATATTAAACGGTAGGATTATAGTTCATTTATGAAGTCATGGGTGTTTAAAACAAAGATTAGATACCCGCACAAAGGATATTTGGGGACAGACTACAGTCACCAGGAAACTGACAGAAAATTTTAACAGCAACCAAATATCTATGAAGTATGCTTATGAAATAAATTCACGAAGAGAAACTTATTTTGTAATTATAGATGATAATTGAACATTAACAAAACCAAAAAGACACTGCAATTTTATAAAAGCCAAAAAGTGGGGAGATTAAAGACAAATAACTACATAAAGCTATAATGCAAAATACTTACCCCATTTTCAGTTCCTTCAAATCCATGCGATTAGCTGACAGTTAAAATAGTAGTTTAGTCAGCATCAAGCCACAAAAAGAAAAGAAAGTTTCAATCATGAATCAAAGAGAAATAAAGGGAGTGCTAAATCCACAGTCAATCTGGTTGGGCCCACAGAATCATATCATAAAGATATTAAATTAGAACAGAGCTACTTTGCCACCAGCCAGATGGTATATGAGTTTAGCATTCCCCAATCATAATTAAAAAAAAACTCTAGCAAAGAGGACATTAACACGCACTTTTCTTCTGCTGTACTTTCTTCTTCTTTTGCTGTTCATACCTATACTTACTGAGGAAAAGGTAAAAGCAAGTATATTAATACACTTCAAAATGAAATTTCAGAACGAAAAGATATGTAAGACTAAGACTATTAATTTAGCTTCTTTTCTTAATATGAGTCTAATAGTGCTGTCTTCAATAACGTGGACATCAAGGTGGATCCAAAGGGGGGCAGGCAAGGGCCTTGACCCCCCCCCCCTTGGTTAAACTAGAGAAATTGCATTTTGGCCCCTCTCAAAAAGTAATAATTGAATTTGGGTCTTTAACACGATCTTTTTTTGGCTATGGCTCCCCCCACCCCGTAACCAATGACAATTTATGATTTTATCTTGGTCTCCTAACAGAATTTCTAGCTTCACTCCTGAGGGACATGACTAATTGATAAACAACATCACTAAGATATCAACTTTTGAAAAAATTTTATGGGATTTCAGTTTCTTCAGTAGGGTAGATGAAGAGACCAGGTAGACTCAACTTTTTTCCCCCACCTTTATTTAGATTACATTGAGAGGGTACATGGAGTTACTTCTGTCTCATTTAAAAGGGATACTCCAAACTTATATCTTTTTCCCCAGCTTAACTATCAAAAAAGATCACCATTTGGCAGCCGTTTTCATTTCAAAACTATTTCTTCTAAACTGGCAGGAGAAATTTTCCATAAATGTATGAATAACAATATACAAATACTTTTTCTCTCAAGTTAGCATAAAACATATCATACTTATAATCCATTATTCTGACAACGGGAGGATCTGCATCAGGGGATAATATCACCTGCAAAAGTGGTATTAAAACAATCTTCAGTATCACCATTACACAGACAAGAAGTTCAAAGAAACTTCGATTTCTATGAGAAAAATTATAAGTTTCAATGTACTTGGCATAGGTACTTAATTCTAATCACTTAAAAAAATAAAATAAGGAATAAAAAAGAACCCAAAGCAAAAAAACTGAGACAACGAACAGATACGAGTATAATGAAATACCAACTTGAATTTCCCTACACAATCTATTTTTTTTATCCTAAGGTATCTACTTATAACAGAGCAGATTGTAGGTTCATAGTGCCTTTGCCAAAGACCACCATAGCATCAATCACTAGCTTGAACATGTGGTTGATCTTTTCTTATTATTCTCTTTCTACTCACCATTTTGACATCCAGTTTTCTCAAGAGAAATAAAACAACCCAGCTAAAATGTCCTACCATGAAGTTTAAGGATATAAGCTAGCATCTAGAGACTTATGCAGCAGAAGAAAAACTGGCAAAACAAATTACCAAATACGAATAAACGAATCCAATATCCTGAACTGAAAAAACCCAAACTAAATGACACTGATACCTTCTCAAGCAAGTTGCTTGTATATGCCTATTCTAGCATGCAACAAATGCAAGCAACTATGATTTCGTTGTTCTGTCTTCTAACCATTTATTAAACTTTCGCTCTTCCACTTCTAGCAAGCAGACACTAGGTTTTAAACAAGCACTTCACTTAACGTTCATGTAACCACAAAAGAAGAACTAGAATAACGCTGATACCTAAAGCATGGAAGTTAAATTGCAATTGTAAAGCTTCCCAACCCCAGTAAGCAAGTTAGTGGTTTACATACATTCTCTCTGTAATGTCACATAATATAAAAATGTAATAAAACCAATTGTAGAACATGGAAATGCCAAAGGCTTCATTTGATTATTACCTTTAGTCCATGCTTTTTCCATCCAAAAGTAATAGAAACATGATGTGTTTATGCATGAAGAAACTAATGTTTTTGAAATTGTTACAAATTAAAAACACATTCAACTTTTGTCGAGAAAAATTCGCAACTCTACTGAAAATATCCTGCTACCAACACAACTATATATTTACAAAAACAAATGGAAAAGCTAAGTGTCCCTCACAAGCAAAAAAATTACAAATTCTCCAGTTTGTAGAAATGGATAAGTTCTTGTCATTGACATGGTAAGGCAAATCACTAAGTCAAAAACTCAGAGTCGAGAATCAAGAAAGAAGAGAATATTAACAGAAACCGAGAAAAACATACCAAATCGAGCCCTGCATCTTCAGCCATTTGAATAGCCTGGCTTTTAGAGACTATCCCAATCTACACATTAAGAAATTTAATCAAATTTTCAATTGATAAAAGAATTTCAATGTAATGCACAAAATGCCTTCTTAGCATTTAAAAGTGAAAAAAGAGATGAAGGAAAATTCAACTAACCATACTTTGCTCCTCATCAATAAGTCTGACAGAATCCGACCTAAAACCATAGAAAAACACAAACAAACATAAATGAAGAAACAAAGCTATCCCAAAGTTGCAGTTAAATCAAATAACACAAGGACAAACCTGATGGCAGATAAATCAAGTGCCTGGTCTTCATCATTCTTCTTAGAACGACCGGGAGGCGAGAACCGAGAATCAGCACCGTAACGGGCATTTATAGTAGCAGAGCAGTGAAGAGGAGAGGAGAAACTGTTAGGGTTGCGGACATGGATACCAAAGAGCTTGGATTGGAGGGAAGAGAGAAGTAAAGGTATGGTCTTGGTGGGTCGAGTTGGGATGGTCTTGAAAGGGAAGCTGGTGGTAATCCCAGCCATGGCTTTGGTTCTACTGTACGCACACACAACAACTGGAATATGCTTGCTTATCCTAACTCGTAAACTGAAATACCAAATTATGAATTCGCGTGAGCCGTGATTGCTTGCGTGCTTGTGCCTGTGAATATGATGCTTTTGGACCTTTTAGGAACTTTGGGCCATCAAAATGTCCAACCCCTTCTGCAAATTGCTCTGTTTTCCCAATTTCTGTGGATATTTTATGCGGCTAAACAACTTTAAAATGCTTTATTTCCTTCGGATAAATAATTTTTAAGAAAAAATTAACTTAATAAGTTAAAAAATAATTATAAAGGAAAGTAATTTTGTTAAAATATGTAATATGTTTATCTTTAGATTTGTAAAAATATTAATAATATAAAAATATATATTAGAAGTAAATAAAAATTAATTTTAAAGTTATTATCTTTTATTTTACTGTGTGACCACATATATTAAATAAAAAGAATTTTGAAAAATCATTTCTTAAGCTATAACCTAATAAAGATTTTGAACTTCTCAAAATCTCTGTTGGAATTTTTTCAAAATTTTAAAATCCCCTTTTGGGTTATCAAATTATTTTTGAGATTTCTAAATCCTTTAACAAATAAATCCTTCACTCAAATACACTCTAATATTATAAAATTTTTGAATCACATAGAGAATATTTAAAAAAACTATTTTCTTTTTCATACAAAAAAATTTATTTTCTTTAGGTCAAATTTTGTTGTTAATCCATGTAGTTTATAAAAGTTGTATATTTAGTCCATATACTGTAGTCATTTTTAGATTTTATTTATTTCAAATTTTAAAATTTCAATCCTCACTAAATAATAATACGTGGATTAGGCATCCTCAAATCCAAAAATAATTTAGGCTTGGTATTTTGTCATGCCACAATTTTTATGGATTCTTAAGTGCGGTCTTAGTTGGTACATCATTCAAATTTTAGCAAATCGTTTGTAAAGCATATTTAAGTATAACAACAACTACGAATAACTTAACATTAATTGAACCATATCTAACAAGGTTTCATTCCTTCTCTCTGCCACACCATTCTGTTGTGAAGTTTTCGGTGCAATTAATTAGGATAATATTCTTTTCTTTACGAGGTAACCTAAGAACTCATCTTGTAAGTATTCTCTACCTCGATCCGATTGAAGTATCTTTATGGGTAAGACTAATTGTTTCTCCCTTTCCGCACGAAACTTTTAAAATTTATCAATAGTTTCACTCTTACAGTCCATTAGATATACATATCTATATCTGGAATAATCATTTATAAAAGTTATGTAGTAATCATAATAACCTCACGTACTAACATTCATGGGACCACATAAATCAATTTGCAAAAGTTTTAAGGGTTAAGCAACCCTCGTCCCTTTTGCATTAAAAGATTATTTGACCATCTTACCTTTCAAGCAAGATTATTTAATATGACCAAGTCTCAAATGTCAAAGATACGTATTATTAGGGTGAGAAGTCTTGAGTTTCTTATTTGTTATTTCAATTTTAAGTAGCATGTATATATTTGGTTTGACACCATCCATTACTAATAAGAGTATAATTCCAAAAATTCCAATACTAATATTAAAAGTAACGAGCAAGTCGTCTTTAAATAAACATGCAATTAAAATTAAATTTCTATTGGAATTAAGCACATAGAAAACGTCTTTTAAAATAATATTCCTAAAATTATCAAAATAAATATGTACATCTCTCACAACTTCAGTCGTTACACTTGTCTCATATCCAATCCGCAACGAAAATTCTTATCTCTAACATATTTCATTTCCTTAAACCATCGTGAAGAAATACATACATGGTCAGTGACTCTAAAAGCAATGACTTGGTGGTCTATTAAATCTTTCACTAAGTAGATTTCTATCATAAAGAGTTTCATATATTTGCCTTTAGTGCTAGGTAATCCTTCTACTCTTTTTTGTTGCCCTATATATAATAGTAGTATATTATATCTTATTGTTTATTACTATATCGATTGAAATATGATCTAAGTCCTTACTACTTTTGTACATTTAAAAATTAGTCCTTCTACCATATTATATCATCTAGTATATAATATTTTAATAGTATATATGTGTAACGATGATTATATATTATTATTTTATGTATTAGTAATATGCTAATTTAGTATATCAATTTAAAGTTAGATAATCGGTTTGAATTTCAGTAAAAATTATATAATATATTATTATATTATCATTGAAGTTAATTTTATAAGTTTTAATAATTTTTAATTTTTAATTTTTAATTTTTATTATACATATATAATTTATGGTATTTAAAATAATTTATACTAAAATAATGTTTTTAAAAATTTATTTCAGTTTATAATTTAATATAAAAATATTATCAATTACTTTCCTTATTAATAAAATTTTAACATAAATAAATTGGGTTACATTTTCAAAAATTAACGATTAAGTATCATTTATTACTAAAAAACGATTAGGATTACATTTTCAAAAAATAAAGTATCATTTATTTATATTTTATTTACATTAAGTAACATCATAAAATATAATAATTATTAGTGTTTAGGTATAAAGCCAGGCATTTTTGGAAAATTGGGTTGAAATTATAATGAATTAGGGGCAAATAAACAAAAATGAAACTATGGAAATGATGCTGCAGAAACGCATCGCCTCTTCTGCAACAAACTTTTCGTTAATACACATAAAGCGAGACCAGATACTTGGGTATGATGCTACTGCACTAATAAAGTACCGAATTTCTTCCTAACCCGTAATAGTTACACAGGTCGCACACTATTCATTATTTTTATTTATAACAAAATAAAATTACCCTAAATAAGCATGCCAGGCCAACAACAACCACCTCAACGAAAATTCCTAAAATACCATAACAGAAAGTAGAGACAAGTTGGTAAAACTGCACAGTCCAGTCAAGTTCAGTGCACCAACAGAAGATGGGGCTTATCAAACACTAAACAAAAATCTTCTCCCAGCTTTCACTCCATTTCACCTTCCTGAGTCGGGTGAACCATCATCATAAGAGACCAGTCCCCTTCTACCATCTGGGCTTCCTGATGATGATCTTGACTTCACTTTGCTCACCTGCTTTGGAGAAGACTGGGAGTTCAACAACGACCTTGATTCTGATCGGCTCCTGCTCGGTGAAGGGGAACTTCGCCTTCCAACCCTTGGAGAATCAACTGCACTACGGCTGCGAATAGGGGTTCGACTTTGACTTGAGCTACGGCTGTGAATAGAGGTTCGACTTCGACTTGGACTACGGCTGCGGCTGCGGCCATGACCACATCGACGATTTCTATACCTCGGGCTCAGTGATATAGAAAGACTTCTTGTCCGGCTTCTTCTGCCTCTATACCTGCAAAAATTATTTTTATTAGGAATCAAGTAACAAAATTCAAACCACCCAATGACCATAGCTACAAAAGCAAAAACACACACAAACACATAATTTTCATACAGCTTCAGACCTTGGAGGAGTTCTTCTTGGGGGGCTTCGATAGCGCCTAGGTGAATACCGCCTGTAACTTGAATACCTAGAATTGGCAATTAATAGAAAAACCACCCATCGGTTAAATATATAATGGTTTTCTAGAAAAAAAAAGGTAGGATAACATAAAAGAACCTGATGGGACGTGTACCTCTCACGATCAATCCTGCCACCATAACGATAGGACCTCACAGGAGAACGATCTGGAGAAGGGGTTCTGTATCTTCGTGCATAGGAGTAGCGCTCACTGAAACCCCGACCCCTTCTGATACGCTTAGGTGATTCATCAGGAGAAACACTTCTTGACATATTTCTACCTCGATTAGTAGGTGACCTTACCCGTCGTACAGCAGTGGGGCTCCTTGAATAACTACGACGATAATTCCTACTTGGTTCCCTTAATGGACTTCTGCTGATGCTTCTCCTAGGAGGAGCCCTAGCAGAGCTCCTACTTATGCTTCTCCTAGAAGATCTTACAGGACTTCCGCTAATGCTTCTCCTAGATCTTATGGGGCTTCTGCTAATGCTTCTCCGAGATCTTGCAGGACTTCTACTTGTGCTTCTTTTTGAAAGTCTAACCGGGCTTCTACTAATTGATTTTCTTGTTGACTTGAGTGGACTCCTACTTGGGCTTCTTCGGGATTGCAACAGGGACCTTACAGGGCTCCTGCTAATGCTTCTTCTAGAATGTCCTCTGACTGGGCTCCTACTGATGCTTCTATCTTTTCTCGTCCTCGATGGGCTTATTCTGATGCTTCTAGCAGGACTCCTGCTTAAACTTCTTTCTAGAAAACGCGGGGGATTCCTACTTGCAACTGGGCTCCTGCTCACACTTCGGCTTCGGCTAAGACTTGGGCTCCGGCTATGAGTCCTCCATGGACTAATACTCATACTCTTACTCAAGGTCCTCTTAGGACTTGCACTTCTGCTCCTGCTCATCAACTTTTAATAAAATACCGGATTGGGAAGAATCAGCAAGTACAAAGAATAACCTAAGAAGAAGAATGAAAAGTAGACCTAGATTTGCTCGGGCGATCATCTACCACATCAGGTGGTCTCTCTGCACTTCTGTCCGATTTAGCACCTTCTTCAATGCCATTGCTCTTTCGCCCTCCATTTTCCCTAGGGGCGTCACACTCCAAATCAGCCTCTTCATTCTTTCTGTGAGGAAGCGCTTTTTCTGTAGCCAAAGGGGATTGGTTCCCAACTGCAAATTGAGAGAATAAAGTGTAGTAGAAATCAAAAAGCTTAAATAACAAAGAGAATTATCCATGCCAGAAAGCTTTAGCAAACAAAGCAAGAAAATTGGAAGTAGAAAACAAGAATATCAAAGTATCCAACAAGCTGTTATCCCTTTTGGCAGGTGCATGCGAAATAATAGCATTATCAAGGGAAATAGAAAACAAATAACTTAAAATGATGGGTTTCAGAACCATGTCAAATTTTCCTAGAATACTTCTATTCAATCAAAATTTTGAGAAAGCAGTCCAAAAGCTCCAACACTTACCACTTTTCTGAGAAGGCTCCTTATGCTTCTGTGGTTTTCCTCTATCATCACTGTCACTGCTGCTTTCACTGCTACTCTCACTGTCATCATCTGTAAGGCTATCTGAAGCCCTGATAAAAATGAGGATATAGTAATTTAAGTTCTATAAGATACTTAACAAATCTAATCTGCTCATTCATGACCTCGAAGCATTATAACCCAATTTGGGTTGTGTGGATGGGAAAGGTTTTGGAAAATACCACACAAGATGTACGAACAAAAATAATTACAAGGGACAAAAACCATGATATTTTCTAAATAAATCTTCACCAAGCACGTGAGAGAAACACATAAAGATCTACTTCCCCAAAGACACAAGTGACAAATGAATTTCAAAGTATGGAAATATGCAAATAACTTCTCCATAATATTTATAGTTGCTATGAATGGACATAATTAGATTACATATGCAACTCATATAATGACTTAGGAACAAACAAATCCTGAACAACTTCAGTAATTCACCAAGACTGAAGGTTTTGTATCACAAAAACCAACCATTAGTAATCAAAAACTTCTTGTTCTAAGGGAAAAAAAGAGGAAAGGACATCCTCTAAAGCATCACACTGTAGGCCAAGGAAACAGTGCCAGGATCAAAACGTACTGATTACATTTAGAAAACATTTGACTCCTCATACACAGCTGAACAAGCACAAAACTAAACAAAATATGCACAGGACTCAAGTTGATTAACTGGTAATTTGCCACAAGAGAAGACACCGTTATGAAGCATAAATAGATTATAAGCATATAACCTTCTTGATTTACGCTTTGATCTCTTATCACGCCTTTTTCTCTTTTTCTCACGTCGTCTATCTCTCCTTTTTCCACGTTTATATTTTCCTCGTTTAGAAGATCTCTTCCTCTTTTTGTGCCCATCATCACTTGAAGAGCTAATGTCAGACGATGATGAGAGATATGAGTCAGAATCGCTATCAGATTCAGATGATTCTGTCTCAGAATCTGAGGAACTCTCCGAATCAGACGAATAATGTCTTCTTCTGTTCTTTCTTTTGTCTCTTGAAGATTTCTTATTTTTCCCCTTCCTCCGTGATTCATAATTGTTAGCAGCAGAAAAAGTATCTTCGCCCGTTCTAAACTTATTTTTCCTATTGTCTGCAGATAAGATAAAAGGTTGAAAAGAAAAATAAAAAAGGAATGGTGGTCAGGCATCATGCAGCATCATACAGGGGGTAACTTTGGCAGGTCTACCATAAATTAGATCATAATATTCCATATTAAGAAGTATACACTCCATTCAGATATGACTATGACCTATACCTTCACTGACTTCACCACAATTAATAATTTTCACTGTCACAGTAGGTATTCCTTCCTCATTACCCACATTTTCCATTTTCTTCAACACTTCATTTCCTTGTACAAGCTTTCCAAAGACTACATACTTTCTGCAACATGCCACAAGTACAAAAACTCAAGATCCAAGACTGAATAATATTTAAACTGAGCAAAGCATACATCAGGGGAGGTTGGGCACTGATCACAAATATTTAAAGAAGATAAGAAACTACCTGTCAAGGTCATGATTAGCCTTGAATGTGATAACAAATTGTGAACCAACAGTGTCACGATCAGCAATTGCCATAGATAAAAGACCAGGTCCGTCATGCTTTAGCCTAGGTGATTCATCTGAACAAGAGTTGAAATTACCCCTTGTCACTAATCAATTATTAGTGAACGCTTCCAAAATATGTATATTAGTGAAAGGAATAATAGCTTATAGTCACATTCTAGAAGAATAACCATAAGTGTGGAATTAAGAAAGCATTAGATTTCAAACAGTAAACGTTCTTTCTTTGAATGCTGCCCTTGACAGTTTGTGGAGTATCATAAAATTTAGCATTTAATACAGTCCTTAAATGACTTAGCCATCAGGTCATTATGTTAGCACCAACGATTCTCAAGGACCTCCAGATTATTGACCAAAAAAGGTATGAACCAGGCATTGATGGTGCAAAATAAAACCTATACAGTAATTTGGAGAATGCACATTGCTCTGTCAAAAAAGCCTTTTAGGTGAAGATAGGCTTACATCAAGAGCCATAGAAGCACCTACTATATACAATCTTAATGCAAAAGACAGCTTTTCCAAAGATTCTGAGAACACCTATTGCTCACTCATAAACATTTCAAGAGTAGATATGCCCAAATCTAGAGCCAAGGAAAGAACCTATTACAATGTTATCCAGGTATAAATAACCCTAACACGTAACCTGAAATTAGGTCCAAAATAAATTGATAAATTCCATATTATATAGCAACAAATTAAAAATTGAAGATAAAGGTTTGAGATTTTGACCAACGCACACAGTGAATGTAAATACATTAAACACATATGCATTAGCAACACAATTATAACTTGATAACAACATTAGAAATTTTGATAACTTATGGAGAGTACAATACTATGCATATTAGCATGTATGACCACTTCCATCACGTACAGGATTATAATCTAGTTAGAATATTATTAAAATTTCATGCACAAATAGTAATTACAAACAAAAGCACGTGCGTAACACAAATAGTAAAAAGTTTCTAGAGCCAAGGAAAGAACTTAAAACAATGTGATCCCGGTATAAATAGCCCTAATACCAAACCTGAAATCAGGTCCAAAACAAATTGACAAATTCCATATTATATAGAAACAAATTATAAATTAAAAATAAAGTTTTGATATTTTGACCAATTCACAAGAATATAAACACATGCATTAGCAACACAATTATAATTTGATAACAAAATTAGAGATTTTGATCACTTAAGGAGGATAAAATACTACTTATATTAGCATGCACGACCACTTCCATCATGTACACAGATTATAATCTAGTTAGAATAATATTAATTTTCCATGAACAGAGAGTAATTACGAACAACAAAAGCACGTACATAACACAAATACTACAACGTTTAAACATTTCCATGAAATGATTAAATTTTAATATATTAAAAGAAAGGAGAATCCTGTACCCATAACACAAATAGTACACTGTTCAAATCATTTCCATGAAATAATTGGATTTTAAAATATTAAAAGAAAGGAGAATCTTGCCCCCACTCTTCATTAATTTAGGACACCTAAACTATGACTGCAACCATGGAATGTCGGGAAGAGATCACTCACCTGGAAATTTCCCATCATATATACTTTCCCCACTTGTTCCTGGAAAAAGTACAATTAAAATATCAAAGTGCTTTTCAAGAACAACTTCAACCAGCAGTCACATAGACAGCAACCCTCAAGGCCACCTTATCTCAAGTCAATTTACAGCTGCAAAAATAATTAAAATGAAATTCCTCTCTGCAAGGAATGCGTACCATCTCTTCTTACAAAATCACCACCCTGCACAACAAACATATGATGTCAGTCCACGAGTAAGAAAAAAGACATTTATGTGCAAAGAAACTGGGTTGAACACGGCAAAGTTTAGTAAAATTTTGAGGATTCACAACTTGATAAATACAACCTTAAAAACTACATCACAAGAAAAGCAGTCGTGGCCATCAGTCCTGTTTCCTACAGCATAAACAATCATAACAGACCAAACGACATGCCACTTCTAAGCCATGTTCTACAAGAAAACAGCTTGTGAAAAATCCCATTTTGAAGATAAAACAAACCTTGGCCAAGGAACCTTTGGAGACACGATGGAAAAATGAACCCTTGTAGTGCAACGGTTTTCCAGTTCTAGGACCAATGCCCTTTTCTCCTGTAGATCAAGCCATATTTTAAGGACGCAGCAAATACAAACATATAAATGTCTATGAATAAATGTCTGATACTAACTCAAATTCTTATGCATGTGTGCTTATCTATACTAACTTAAATTCCCTGAGTTTGGTGTGTTAAGTGGTCTCCAACTCAGGGGAAGACAAATTAAACTAATTTACTGGAGAAAACTAGTGCATCAATAAAGCCAAAAAAGTGATTTCATCTTTAAAAATAAAAAAATAAACCACTGCTACCTTTTCACATGCAGTTGTAAATCCATTTTCATTTTTTTTCTTCATTTAATTATAATTACCTTTTTTCGAAAAACATTAGTCAAGTAATTTTATTTTTTATTTTGATTTTTTCACCCACATGGCTGTGTATAGAACTAGCATATAGTAAACAACTGCAACCCAAAAACTATCCTGCCGCTAACCACCAATGCTTCTTTGAATGGGAAAAAAAATCATATGCAACAAAAAATTAAAAGAGTAAAGAAGAGGAATTATTCTTAATACAGTAATTTAAAGAATTCTAGGGAAAAAAATATAATAACAATAGGAAAGAAGAATATTGGAACCTGTACAAAGGGCACGGAAGTTTTCTACAGTCTTGGGAGCAATATCAGGAAAGAGCTGAAGAATCAAAGAAAACAGATAAATATGTGTAAAAACATAATCTCCAATATACATATATCTATAAACCAATGTATACTAATTCAAAACAAGAGTATATGGGCAAAAATGTAAAGTCTTGTTGCCTTGTTTATGTAGCTAAAACAATACCTCAAAAACCATTCTTTCAACAGGATCACCATCTATTGACACATCCATAAAAACTAGAGGATTCTTCTTCTTTGCCATCCTTGCTCACCAGATTCACAACTCAAGCCAGTACAACCAACAATCTAATCAAACAACGAGCAGCTACAATCAGCCAATCAAAATTAATATTGATGCACACTAAATGAAAGTAAAAAAGAGAAAAAAGTGAAACCTACTTCGTCAAAGCATTGCCAAATTCACCAATCTTCATTAAAGAATATAGCAAAGCAGAAAGGACCTTTTCCCCTATATAGGCATTATTTCTTTCGTTTGAATTAACTGTTTCAAGATATTAGTCAAGATTTAGCAGAAAATGGATTGTATAAAAATAGATTTTCACATGCACAGTATATTTTGAGACTGGGAAGAAGCAAATGGAAAACATTGCAGGTATCTATGATACCTGGAAAATACTTCTTGTCCTATTTCAGCTTTGTGAAAATCATCCTAGCATTTCCAAACATACTGATTGCAGGAAGCAAGAAAACATTAAGAAAATCAGGTTGAAAGATTTGAAAAGATGGAACCTATGCCCTAGCCATTAGAGCAATTACATAATTAAACTAGTGAATGAATGCACTAAATCAGAATCCCATATCAGAAAAAGAAAAACAAGGCTATTAGAGACATCCTTCCCAAACGAAAACAGAAGCAGACACAGTCCTAAATAGTGGGCCAAATAATATCATAATGAAATCAAGCTGAAAACCTTAAACCCTGGAGAAACCAGCAGAAACACTTAAACTACAAGCTTATACTAAACTCTACCTTAAACTCGAAAACCGAAGAATCATACAAAAACTAAAATATACATAAACATATTATAACGAAGTAAGCAAAAAAGAAACATAACAAAAATAACTACACAAGTATTGGATCAGAAAATATTCTTTGAAGAAAAGGGGAAAGGGGAAAATAGTGCAATAGTAAGTGATAAAGGCAGAAACCCTAGAAAGTTCACCTGACCTGAGAGATGCAGAGCCACAGAGAAAAAAGACCCGAGTGATGATTATACGAGAGAAACTGAAACCGAAGGCTTAACGGGCTTTCTTTCGGCTAATGAAGGGAGCCTCCACTGGCCTGGATACATTTGGCAACGAAATTACTGGATTATCCTCATGTTGAGTTTCTGCCTTTGTGGCTTGGGGCCCGTTTTATAATGGGCTAACATCGGGTATCTATTAGGTTTTGCATTGCACCATCGACCCAATTATGATTGGTTTTCTTTTCAAGAAATTATAAATGTGTAATACATGGATTTTTGCATGTTATGAGACTCATATTCTAATACGATTAGTGGCGAAATTAGGGGCTCGCACCGTCCCGCATTAATTTTTTTAAATTTTAAATTAATAATAATAAAATTACATTTTGACCTTCTTTGAAATTATAAAAATTTGATTTAATTCTTTAAAAATTATAAAGATATAGTCTATTAAAATAGTGAAATTATATTTTTTTTATCGTAAAAATTATAATTTAATTTCAACCCCTAAAAAAAATTTTTGATTTTGCCTCGACATACGATATATGGTATTATGAAATGAATCATCTTTCTATAATTCATGTATGTGTCATGGTACATTAAACTGTAGAATGTATAATCCCCTATGTATTTATAACCAATAAACATGTTTCAATAAAAATAAATAGTAACAACTATGTCCTAAAGAATTAGAATTACTAACAATATCTCTATTTTAATTTTTCTCTACTTACTCAAATATTTATAATACATTATCAGCATGATCAAATATTTAATGGTGTGGTAAAATTATTCAAGTTTCTTTTCATTAGGATAAGGTAGGAGTTTTTACTTCTCTACCATATATTATCTAGGAATCTAGGACATGTTCTTATCTGTAGGGTAAGTAATGTTTTTATTTTTAAATTTTTCTATAATGTGATTTTAAAGAATTTTTTATATTTTTAATAAATTTATAACTACCTTTACAATGTCAAATCTTGTTACTTTAATATGTTGGTAGAAAAATGTTTGTCATGGGTGCATGATGATATTCATTTAGAAACAATGGATTTTTAGAAATGCCAAAAAGTATCAAGCGTGCAGGATTGCTAAGTAAAATTGTTTGTCTTAACAAGTACCTATTGTTAAAGACCCATTAGCTCAAAAGAAAGATGCAAACATCAAAAGGTGGTGATTCTTTCAATTTTTTTTATATGAATGGATATATTTACGAATGTAAAATTTTAAAAATGTAGTGAATGTAATTTCAAAAAATGGAGAGAAAATTATAGATGAAAATATGTTCAAAATAACATATTCAATTTTTCATGCCTGTGTTTACAGTAACAATATCAAAAGTATAGATTTATAATATTTTGAACTAATCTATTATGTGATTGTGGCGGGATAAAATAATGATATTTTTTTTATAAAAAAACTATTAATGTCATCCAACTGGTTAAACACCATTCCCTTGGCATTTTCTCAAGGTTGTAAGAATACATCTCTTTGGAGGCTCTTTTATGAATGAGGGGCATCCCTAGATATTTCCAAAGTCATCAGTTAAAAGCATGTCACATACATGGATATTAGGCGAGATAAAGAGCTTAAACTTTTCTAGATTAATAGTCAAAACCGACACTAAACTGAACTCTTTAAGACAATCATTTATCACTCACACTTATATCTCAGTCGCCTTTGCAAAAAGTAGCAAGTTGTCGGCAAAAAATAGAATTGATCATTGCCTACAATAAATTTTTAATTAAAATACAAATAAAAATACAACCTCAAGCCAACTTTGTTGGCTGTCAAGGTGTTCAGCTTCTTAATAAATTGAATGAAAATTGTGAGTGTAACCTTACCAAAAGACTACTAATACGTGACAAAGGTTATCAAAAACAATTTCAAATACTAGATAATTTAAAATTTAAAATAAAAAAAATAAAAACAATATTTATATACAAATTTAAATTTTGTATTAGACATTTAACCTCGTCTTTTGTTTTTTCGAAAAAAAAGAAGAAAAAAGCATTCGTACTCTCATAACTCAAGTTAAATAACTCTCAAAATGCTCAAAAAAAAACCTTAGACATTCTTTTATTGAGTGGTCTCTAACCCCTTTTTAATTTTCAAAAGAAAATAAACAAAAAAAAAAAGTGATCCCACATATCATTAAAGCTTCTCTTCATGATCACTGTTCAAAGCCATTTGACTTGTAATAAAATGAGTTATTTCAAATTTACTTCTAAAATCCAATGAAGTTCAGATTTGCATGAAAATCGCATCAATAGATATCAGACTATCGACACCAAATTTTAAAATGAGTTTTTAAACTTATTTTGAAGAGAAAAACCTTGTTTTCTACATTTGGAACATTATTTAATAAATTTTAAAATCTTTTTCAAAAATATTTCTTAATTTTTTATATAAAAATTTCAAGTTTAAGTATAAAATAATTTACACAAAAAATTAAAATTAACATACAAATAAAATAAAAAATAAAAATAATTTTTGTTTGAGTAAGCAAGAAATATTGATTATATTTCCTGTAACCAACCAGGCACACCGCAAACTAAAATAGAAGACTAGTTCCCGATGGTCATCAATTGAAGGAAAATTTGTCCAACACAGTAATTAAAAGCTAGAACTAACAACAGACTCGCTAAAGCTACACAAGATTCTTGGGGATGATGCTACTGCACTAACAAATACAGAGACTCTTCCTAACCCCTAACGGCAACAAGGTTCGCACACTACTCATTATTTTTATTTATAACGAAGTAAAATTATCCTAAATAAGCATGACAGGCCAACAACAACAACCATCTCAATGAAAATACTTAGAATCGGATTAATGTAATTACTGACCACAACCTCTGGCAACAACACAAATCAGAGACAAGAAGTTCGTAAAACTGCACAGTTCAGTGCATCAACAGAAGATGGGCTCATCAAACACTAAACAAAAATCTTCAACCAACTTCCACTCGATTTCACCTTCCTGAATCAGGTGAACCATCATCATAAGAGACCAGTCCTCTTCCACCGTCTGAACTTCCTGATGATGACCTTGACTCCGCTTTGCTCACCTTCTTTGGAGACTGAGAGTTCAACGAAGACCTTGATTCTGATCGGCTCCTGCTCTGTGAAGGGGACCTTCGCCTTCCAGCCCTTGGAGAATCAACTGGACTACGGCTGCGAATAGGGGTTCGACTTCGACTTGGGCTACGGCTGCGAATAGAGGTTCGACTACGACTTTGGCCACGACTGCGGCTACGACCATATCGACGATTTCTATACCTCGGGCTCGGTGATACAGACACACTTCTTGTCCGGCTTCTTCTGCCTCTATACCTGCAAAATTTATTTTTATTAGGAATCAAGTAACAAAATTCAAACCCCCAATGACCATAGCTACAAGAAGAGCAAAAAACACACACAAACACATAATTTGCCTACAGATTCAGACCTTGGAGGAGTTCTTCCTCTTGGGGGGCTTCTATAGCGCCTAGGTGAATACCGCCTGTAACTTGAATACCTAGAATTGGCAATTAATAAAAAAATCACCCATCAGTAAAATATATAATGGTTTTCTGGAAAAAAAAAAAAAAGGTAGTATAACATAAAAGAACCTGATGGGACATGTACCTCTCACGATCAATCCTGCCACCGAAACGATAGGACCTCACAGGAGAACGATCTGGAGAAGGGGTTCTGTATCTTCGTGCATAAGAGTAGCGCTCACTGAAACCCCGACCCCTTCTGATACGCTTAGGTGATGCGTCAGGAGAAACACTTGTTGACATACTTCTACCTCGACCAGGAGGTGACCTTACCCGCCGTGCAGTGGTGGGGCTCCTTGAATAACTACGATGATAATTCCTACTTGGTTCCCTTAATGGACTTCTGCTGATGCTTCTCCTAGGAGGAGCCCTAGCAGAGCTCCTACTTATGCTTCTCCTAGAAGATCTTACAGGACTTCTGCTAGTGCTTCTTCTAGACCTTATGGGGCTTCTGCTAATGCTTCTCCGAGAAGATCTTGCAGGACTCTTACTTGTGCTTCTTTTTGAAAGTCTAACAGGGCTTCCACTAATTGATTTTCCTGTTGACCTGGGTGGGCTCCTACTTGGGCTTTTTCGGGACCGGGACCGGGACCGGGACCTTACAGGGCTCCTACCAATGGTTCTTCGAGGATGTCCTCTAACTGGGCTCCTACTGATGCTTCTATTCTTTCTAACCCTCGTTGGGGTTCTGCTGATGCTTCTAGCAGGATTCCTGCTCCCACTTCTTTCAGGAAAACATGGAGGATTTCTACTTGCAACTGGGCTCCTGCTCACACTTCGCCTTGGGCTTAGACTTGGGCACCGTCTTTGACTCCTCCATGGACTTATACTCTTACTCATGGTCCTCTTAGGACTTGCACTTCTGCTCCTGCTCATCAACTTTTAATAAAATACCAGATCGGGAAGAATCAGTAAGTACAAAGAATAACTGAGGGAGAAGAATGAAAAGTAGACCTAGATTTGCTCGGGCGATCATCTACCACATCAGGTTGTCTCTCTGCACTTCTGTCAGATTTAGCATCTTCTTCAATGCCATTGCTCTTTCGCTCTCCATTTTCCCTAGGAGCTTCACACTCCTTCACCAAACCAGCATCTTCAGTCTTTCTGTGAGGAATTGCTCTCTGTGTAGCAGAAGGGGATTGGTTCCCAACTGCAAATCGTAGACAACCCCATTGATATAGTGTAGTATAAATAAAAAAAGTTTAAATAACAGAGAATTATCCATATCAGTAGGCTTTAGCAAACAAAGCAAGAAAATTGGAAGTAGAAAACAAGAATATCCAGGTTCCAGAACTCTTATTTGATAGCATTACGGGAAAAGAGGGGGAATAATCAAATGATGGGTATGACATTTGCCCATGTCAAGTACCCAACAAGCTGATATCCTTTTGGCAGGTGCATGCAAAGTAATAGCATTATCAAGGGAAATAGGAAATAAATAACTTAGGAGATTGAATTTCAGGACCATGTCAAATTTTCCTAGAAAACTTCTATTCAATCAAAATTTTGAGAAAGCAGTCCAAAAACTCCAACACTTACCACTTTTCTGAGAAGGCCCTTCATGCTTCTGTGGTTTTCCTTGATCATCATTGCCACTGCTGCTTTCACTGCTACTCTCACTGTCATCATCTGTAAGGCTATCTGATGCCCTGATAAACAAGAGGATATAGTGATTTAAGTTCTATAAGATACTTAAGAAAGCTAATCAGCTCACCCGTGAACTTGAAGCATCATAACCCAATTTGTTTTGCGTGGATTGGAAAATGTTTTGTTAAGGTTTTGGTAAATACCACACCAGATGGATTAACAAAATTAATTTCGAGGGACGAAACCATGACATTTTCTCAACAAATGTTCACCAAGCACTAGAGAGAAACACATGGATCTACTTCAACAAAGAGACAAGTGACAACTGCATTTCAAAGAAAGTATAGAAATATGCATTTTACATAATATTTATAGTTGCTATTCATGCGCATTGTTAGTTCACATATGCAACTCATTATGACTTAGGAACAAACAAATCCTGAACAATTTTAGTAATTCACCAAGATTGCAGGTTTTTTGGATCACAAAAACCTACCATTAGTAATCAAAAACTTATTTTTCTAAGGGGCAAAAAGGAAAAGAACATCTTTTAACGCATCACACTGGAAGCCAAGGAAACAGTAACAGGAGCATAAAAGTATTGATTACATCTAGAAAACATTAAAGTCCTCTCATACACAGCTGAACAAGCACAAAACTCAACAAAACATGCACAGGACTCATGTTGATTAACTGGTAATTTGCTGGAAGAGAAGACAATGTCATGAAGAATAAATAGATTGTAAGTATATAACCTTCTTGATTTACGCTTTGATCTCTTATCACGCCTTTTTCTCTTTTTGTCACGTCGTCTCTCTCTCTTTTTTCCACGCCTATATTTTCCTCTTTTAAAATATCTCTTCCTCTTTTTGTGCCCATCATCACTTGAAGAACTAATGTCAGAGGAAGATGAGAGATATGAGTCAGAATCACTATCAGATTCAGATGATTCTATCTCAGAATCTGAGGAACTATCTGAATCAGACGAATAATGTCTTCTTCTCTTCTTTCTTTTGTCTCTTGAAGATTTTTTATTTTTCCCCTTCCTCCTCACTTCATAATTGTTAGCACCAGAAGAAGCATCTTTGCCCGTTCTCAACTTATTTTTCCTCTTGTCTGCAAATAAGATAAAAAAATTGAAAAGTAAAATTAAAAAGGAATGATGGCCAAGCCTCATGCAGCACCATACAGGTGTAACTTTGGCAGGTCTACCGTAAATTAGATCATGATATTCCATCTTAAGAAATATACCCTCCAACCTATACCTTCAATGACTTCACCACAATTAATAATTTTCACTGTCACAGTTGGTATTCCTTCCTCATCACCCACATTTTCAATTTTCTTCAGCACTTCATTTCCTTGTACAAGCTGTCCAAAGACTATATACTTTCTGCAACATGCCACAAATGCAAAAGATCAAGATCGAAGGATGAATAACAGCAAAGCATATATCTGGGGAGGTAGGGAACTGAAAACAAATATTTGAAGATAAGAAACTACCTATCAAGGTCATGATTAGCCTTGAAGGTGATAACAAATTGTGAACCAACAGTGTCACGATCAGCAATTGCCATAGATAAAAGACCAGGTCCATCATGCTTTAGCCTAGGTGATTCATCTGAACAAGAGTTGAAATTATCCCTTGTTACTAATCAATTATTAGTGAAAAGAATAGCCTTCTATCAAATCTAAAAGAATAATCATAAGCTTGGAATTAAGAAAGCATTAGACTTCAAAGTTCAAACAGTAAACATACTTTCTTTGAATTATGTCCCTCGATAGTTTGTGGAGATCATAAAATTTAGCATTTAATAGTCCTTAAATGATTTAGCCATCAGGTCATTATGTTAGCACCAACCAATTCTCAAGGACATCCAGATTATTGAGAAAAAATGCTATGACCTAGGCATTGATGGTGCAAAATAAAACTTGTAAAGTGATTTGAAGAATGCATATTGCTCCATCAAAAAGGCCTTTTAGGTGAAGATAGGCTTAGATCAAGAGCCATGGAAAGCACCTACTATATACGATATTAACGCAAAAGAAAGCTTTTGCAAAGATCCTGAGAACACCTATTGCTCACTCAGAAACATTTCAATTCCAGATACACCCAAACCTAGATTGAAGGAAAAAACTTAATACAGTGTTATCTTGGTATAAATAACCCTAATACCAAACCTGAAATTAAGTCCAAAAAAATTGATCAATTCCATATTATATAGCAACAAATTATAAATTGAAAATAAAGATTTGACATTTTGACCATTAGAAACACAACTTGATAACAAAATTTAGAGACTTTGGTCACTTATGGAGAGGACGATACTATGTATATCATTAGCACATATGACCACTTCCATCATGTACACGATTATGATATAGTTAGAATATTATTGAATTTTCATGAACAAAGAGTAATTACAAACAACAATAGCATAAATAGTACAATGTTTAAATCATTTCCACAAAATGATTGAATTTTAAAATATTAAAAGAGAGGAGAATCTTGCATCCATTCTTCATTAATTTAAGACAACCTAAACTATGTCTATCACTGTAACCTTGGAAGGATGGGAAGAGATCACTTACCTGGAAACTTCCCATCATATATGCTTTCCCCACTAGTTCCTGGAAAAAGTACACTTAAAATATCAATGTGCTTTTCAAGAGAAACTTCAACCAGCAGTCACATAGATGGCAACCCTTAAAGAGATCTTATCTAAAGTAAAATCAATTAACAGCTGCAAAAAATTAAAATAAAAGTCCTCTCTGCAAAGAATGCATACCATCTCTTCTTACAAAATCACCACCCTGCACAACAAACATAAGATGTTAGTCCACAAGAAAAAAGACATTTATGTGCAAAAAAACTGGGTTGGACACAGCGAAGTTTAGTAAAATTTTGAGGATTCACAACATGGTAAATACAACCTTAAAAACTACATCACAAGAAAAGCAGTCGTGACCATCAGCCCTGTTTCCTACAGCATAAACAATAGTAACTGACTAAACGACATTCCACTTCTAAGCCATGTTCTACAAGAAACAGCTAGTGGAAAATCCCGATTAGAAGTAAGATAAAACAACAAACCTGGGCCAGCGAACCTTTCATGACTCGATGGAAAAAGGAACCCTTGTAGTGCAATGGCTTTCCAGTTTTAGGACCAATGCCCTTTTCTCCTGTAGACCAAGACATATTTTAAGAAAGCAGAAAAATACAAACACGTGAATATATATGTGCATAAATGTCTGCAAGTGTGCTTATCTATACTAACTTGAAATCCGTGACTGACTGAGTTTGGTGTTACAAGTGAAGTGGACACCAACTCAGTTAGGGGAAAGACAAATAAAACAAATTTACAATAGGAAATTAGTACATCAATAAGATCAAATAAGAAATTTAATGTTTAAAAAAAACTAAAAGTCACACCTAGTTGTCACATGCAGTTTTAAAACCATTTTCACTTTAATTTCTCTTTCATTAATAATAATTAGTTTTTTCAAAGAAAAAAAGAACATTAGTCGAGTAATTTTTATATTCTTTTATTTTTTCACCCACATGGTGAGTGTGTATTGACCTAGCATATAGTAAACAATTACAACCCAGAAACTACCTTGCCCCTGACCACAAATGCTTCTTCAAACGTGAAAAAGATCATATACAACAAAAACTTAAAAGAGTTAAGAAGAGGAATTATTCTTAATACAGTAATTTAAAAAATTCTGGAGAACAAAAGAACATCATAACAATGGGAAATAAGAATATCAGAACCTGTACAAAGGGCACGGAAATTTTCTGCTGTCTTGGGAGCAATATCAGGAAAGAGCTGAAGAATCAAAGAAAATTGATAAATATAAGCAAAAACATAATCTCCAATATACACATATATATAATTCAAAACAAGAGTACATAGGCAAAGCACAATACAAAAATGTAAAATTTTGTTGACTTGCTTCCGGAACTAAAATGATACCTCAAAAACCATTCTTTCAGCAGGATCACCATCTATTGACACATCCATAAAAACTTGGGGGTTCTTCTTCTTTGCCATCCTTGTTCACCAGATTCACAACTCAAGCCAGCATAACCAACAATCTAATCAAACAACAAGCAGCTAGAATCAGCAGATTAAAATTAATATTAGCTAACAAAGAAAAAAAACCTAAAACTACTTCATCATTAAAGCATTCCCAAGCTCACCAATCTTCATTAACGAATATAGCAAAGCAGACGGGACATTTTTCCCTTTATATGCGTCATTTCTTTCATTCATTTAACTGTTTCAAGATACTAGTGAAGGTTTTGCAGAACATGGAGCTTATAAAAATAGATTTTTTTATACATAGTATATATCGAGATTAGGAAGGAGAAAATGGAAAGCATTGCAGGTAGCTATGAAACCTGAAAAATATTTCTTGTCCTATTTCAGCTTTGTGCAAATCATCCTAGCATTTCCAAACATACTGATTGCAGGAAGCAAGAAAACATGAAGAAAATCAAGTTGAAATTTTTGAAAAAGATGGAACCTAAGCCGTAGTCATTAGAGCTATTATATAATCAAACTAGTGGACGATTGCAGGGAACCAGAATCCCATATCAGAAAAAGAAAAACAATGGCCATTACCCATTAGAGACATACTTCCCAAACGAAAAAAGAAGCACACACTCTCCTAAACAGTGCGCCAAATAATATCATAACCAAATCAAGCTGAAAACCTTAAACCCTAGAAAAACCAGCAAAAACACTTAAACTACAAGCTTATAGTAAACTCTACCTTAAACCATAAACTCAAAAACTGGAGAATCATACAAAAAACTAAATATACGTAAACATTTTAAAACGAAGTAAGCAAAAAAGAAACATAAAAAAATAACTACGCGAGTATTGCATCAGAAAAATACTCTTTAAAGAAAGGGGGAAAATAGTGCAATAGTAAGTGATAAAGGCAGAAACCCTAGAATGTTCACCTGACCTGAGAAATGCAGAGCCGCAGAAAGAAAAAAACTAAAAAAAAAAAATGACGATTATATGAGAGGAAACGAAACCGAAGGCCTAATGGACTTTCTTTCGGATTATAAAGGAAGCCTCCACTCCCCTGGCCTGGATTCTTATATTGGGTACTGGACTATCCTGTCATTGAGTTTCTGCCTCTGTGGATTGGGATCTGTTTTATAATAGGCTAACTTCAGGTATCTATTCGGTTTTGGATGCACCATAGACCCAACTACAAATGCTTGGTTGTCAAAAAAAAAAAAAAACACACTATAAATGCTTTATTTTTCTAATAACCAAATGATTGATTCGCTGGAATTAAACAAAGGTTTAATATAATAAATATTAATTTTTTATCTCTTGTCATGCAGTATTTTATAAAATTATTATTTAATTAACTATTTAAAATATTTAATAGTCATACTCATAAAAAAATATTTAAACTTATGTAATTTATTTATATTTTGATAAGGTATTTTTATTTAATTATTTAAAACTTTTTTAATAGAAAATTGTAAATAATATTTTGAACTTTTAAATTTTGTAAAATTATTTTAAAAATAGTATTTCAAATTTTTGAAACTTTTAAAATGAACAAACTTGTTGATAAATTATTTTTATATTGTATTTAAAAATGTTTTGATTTTTTACCGTTAAATATAAAATAATTTTGAAAATTTTGAAATCAATTATTAATTTAAAAAAAGGGTTTAGTTTTAATATTATATGTTTCAATTTAAAAAATAATTTTTTAATATTTTTAGATTTAAAAAAATATTATATGTTTGCAAACATATTTTAAAAAGTAATTAAAAATCCATGCAAAATTTTTAAAAATATTCAATTTTTGGATTTTTGAAGCTGTTTTTGCAAGAGGCGTGAAGGTAAAATTAATGTCAAAATGTGCTTTTGGTGTTCTGTATGTGTATTTTAAGTATGTGATAAGGATGATAGTTAGTCTGAAAAACTGCATGGATTACATGATTTATTTACATTTTTAGTGTCATATCTAAGTTTGATAATAATGGTGGGAATATATGGGAACATGATAAGCTTTTTCCCTTAACTAAAATCTTTGTTTTGCTGTCACTAATTAACAACATTTCTTGATATCTTATTGATTTAAAGACAAAATATACTCGAGATTTTTCTTGAATGAATTTTTTTTCTAAAAAAATGAAGCTATTTGTTTTTTATTTTAATTTTTTGCATTTCAATTTGTTAAGTGAAATAGTTAAAATCAAACATTAAAAGAAACTATTTAATTCTTAGAAAAATATTCCTAATAATGTGCCCTTCGTAAAAAAAAAAAAAAAAAAAAAAAAAAAGATTATGCATAATTTTTTTTTTCCGAACATGCCTTTTTCAAGTATAAGTATGCAAGATCTGGTCATTTAATTGGAGCTCGAAATTTATTTTTGGTGATTGATTACAACTCGCATCAGTAGGCGGTTGTCATCTAAGGTTTCTGTTCTCACATTTCCTGATAATTACATCCATGGATGGTAAACACCTAGTATACTTATCTGCACTTGCATGTACATGCATGTCTATATATAATGGATTGTTAATTAATTTTTTTTCATTTATTGTTATCTATAATCTATAATATATATAGATCAAGTATTTACCATCCTATTACTAGATCCGCATTTAAAAATAGAAAGATTGAAGTAAAATGGAAATAGCGATAATTATAGAGTTAAAAATAATTATAAATAATTATAATTGTTAGTGCTAATTTTAAAATAAATTTATTAGTTAAATAAAATTTTAAGTATAAAATATAGAAAAAAAATTTGTTATTATTATAACTATAATTGTATTATTAAATAAAATACATAAACAAGTAATAAATTCACATGGTATACCACCCTGATATTAGTATATATTTTGTTGGATTAATAAACTAATTAAACTCTCACAAAGCATGCTAAAATAGGGGGAAACAATGTAGTATAGCAAAACATTCAATATAGCCAGATTCTAGGGCATATGTGGCTTGCTTCATCGACGGCTGTAAATCAGGTCGATGATGATCAAGGATTCGGGGAAGTTTGGATGCTCAAAAGCTTCACGTCGTCGAGGACTGGGCCACATAGGGAAGAGAAGTCATCACTCCTCATGGTGTAAAAAGTGCTAAGGAACATGATTCTTGTTCTGTTCGAAACAGCCTTGAATTTAAGCTCAGCACGCTTGAATCCACCTTTACCCTTTGACTCATATGGGACTTTGAGTGTGTCTTTTCCAGCGAATGCCTCCACAACCAAAGAACCTACACAGGAGTTGTTAGCATCCCCAACCGCAAACGAGAGCCTGTACATTTTTCCGACGATGGTCCTGACTATCTGAGCGATGGCACTCTCTTTTCCAGCAACTAGCTCCACTGCTCTTCGCCCTTGAGGCACAAAGTAATGTGCCGAGTCGATGTACTTGACGGCCTTGAGGGATTCAACAATCCAGGCAGGCAGAGGAGAGTGATCATCCTCGATGTTGGGTGGAATTAAGACACCCCATGGAGTGTTGGGGAATACGTAGGGACCTTCTTCAAAACCTTCATTTTTCACACTGTTTTCTAAAGAAATAGAAACTTGAATAGTCAGTCCTTAAATTCACTCTATCATGACACGTTCTACTATTGTGTTTGAAATCAAAACAACAAGTGAAGAGGCATAGCATTGAATGCCACGTGAAACGGGACCAAGGTGTTAGGTATAGCAGTAGCTAGCTCCTTAATTGTCTGCAACAATTCGCTGGCCCAAATCTGAATCATAACTTTGAAAACAAAGGCCACACCACATGTTCTTGTAGAAGTACCATCTCTATCTCAAATTCGTCTCAAAATTTCAGTATTGTGCTTTCAACCACAGTAATAACATTTATTGAGCTTAGCTTGATCATTCAATCACTCTTAAAAGATGGTATTTAGTAAATATGATATTCAAGTTTTAGCATGCCAAAAACTTTTTTTTTTATAATTACAGGTGTCTTCATCCGTTTTACAATTTAAAATAAGTTTTGTTCAGGTTGGAATGATATTCAAGTAAACATTTCTTAACAATGATGACTCTAATATTAGAATTTGATCCAAATGCATTGGATCAGAAAGAAGTACACTAAAAAAACTTTCTTAAACATTGTATCAAATGCTAAAATTCAATTTTCAGCAAGAAGAATGGTGAATGTAAGTCTTAATTAACAGAACCAGACTGCAACATGCAATAATTAATCCTAATTTAAGTTTTATTCCTACAAGAGCCAGCCGGAAGGAGTCATGATTCATGGGTCTCTTTCATTATCCGTAGCCCACTCATCCACCATTTACTTTTGACAGTTGCTCCTATGTCCCACAAAAAGTTAAGCAGAAAAAGACAGAACCCAATTTCTATGTAATGAATATTCCCCAGGTGAAAAACAATCTTAAAAGTTAAATCAAAGCTAATTAAGTAATATTGAAATGTAGGCCGATGGTGAATTGAAACACTTACTATTGGTTGGTCTAGGAGGATATAAAGCCTTGATTGCAACAGCATCGATGAGTGGTCCACAAGCTGGATCTTCCTCCACTCCTGGATTATGAATAATCAACTCTGCAACCTCATATATTGCTTTGAACGCCCATGCATAGTTGTCCCAACCACTGCTACTGTACACAGTCTGGATGGGCAGAACTCCGGAATCAGGCACCACCGTTACATTCAAACGCTCCTCTTGAGCACAAGTCCGAGCTGCACTGAATGTGATGGAGTAATACATCCCTTTGATCACCTTTGTCTTCTGCTTGATGGATGCCTCGTTTCCTAGCCTTACAGCATAGGCCCCTTCGGGCACCACCAGCAGCATATCCCCTTGCTTTTGCCCTGACTTTATGTATTCAACAAACCCCTCATTCACCCATCCTGGTATTGCGTAGCGTCCAACAACCACGGTGCCTTTCATGTTTGTTGCATTTGGGGCGTTCTCAAAGTTGCCATTTTCCAGTAGTCCTGAACCCAATTATCATAGGGAAAGACATAAACATGTTGAAACCCAAACTCACATTTTTCCTAAAGGGAATGCATATGGTTAATAAAAGCTCATTATCATTTATTCTAGTTTCTTCAATCATAAATTTCATTAGGTGTTCCAGAAATGAACAGACAGTGATGAAAAAGTAAAGATGTGCGAGTTAGAAAAGAAATAAAACATGATACTTTAAGAATAAATAATTTAGCATACTTCACCGCTGATATGGTAAATTTTTTCTGTCATTGAGGTTGATGGCTCTCTGCAATATTGTCTAGTCATGAACATGCAAACGCATTAAATACCCTGCATCGACACTCTTTACATATCGGACATAATAAGGTCATTCTCGTTCTAAAATACTAGCTCAATATCCTAGTAGGAATTGCCTCATTAAATGTTCTGCTTTATAGACGAAATACCAATTTAAATAAATTTATAACCCGTAACAATTAAGAATTCAGGTTTAGTCCAATACTCGTTCGTTATTACTCTCAAAGTATCCAACTTTACAATTCCTTCCCTTAACCCTCTTTGGTAAAAGAAAAATATAACAATTACGTATACTACTGCTAGCTTTGTAGCATTGCTTGTACCAACGGATAATCCCGATTTAATTCTCCATGTTCCTCTGAATTCAGCTCATTAAAAGCAGTCAAGAGGTAAAAAGCAACAGTTTCAGATCAGTATGCAATAAGAAGAGTTTTAGACCCATGGCAACGATCTAGATCAGCTGCTTAAACCACAACACCCCCAAACACATTGCAATCAAAACTGTAAAATTTCTTTCCTTTTTTTCCTAATATTTTTTGTTGAACATTAAGAGTTGAGCACTCTTAGTGTCGGTAAGGAGTGGATGTATTTTGTTCGATATTAAAAGAATGCATAGATATATAGTCTTACCGTCCGCCACTGTACCGTTGCTGGCAGTACCATTGGTCAAGGAAAGGGAGATATGGCAGCCGGCGCAAAGGAGCACTAATAGTAAGACGAGCCCTTGCATTGCTACAGTTCTAGTGTGTAATTTCTGACAGATTTAGGAACAAAAAGAGATGTCAGCTTAAGTTGGTTGGAGCAAAACAGAGGAGAGGAAGGGGCTTATATGCATGCTCACCTATGAGAAATCCCTTGGATTTTGCCCAAATAACCAACTTGACATTCGTAAATCAACCTTCACGTGGGCGGTTTTTTTTTTTTTTTCTTTTTTCCTTTTTTAAATATAGTAAGGTTGCTATCTATTTCACTGTTTAAAGCCAATTATGTTCAACTTGAGCCACTTGTTATTAAAAATATTTTTTTTTAAGTTACAAATATATATACAAATAACAAATATATGAATGAAGCATAATCAAATTAATAAAAGGAATATATTAAAACAAGTCTCATTCGTAATGGAGTTTATACCAAAATAAAATTTAGAGTTAAGACTAAAACGTGATTTATATAGGGTTTGAGGTTTCAAAGCCTTCATGATTTCAACCTTGAGTCTAGTGTCATTATTAGGGTAGTAATGGTAAGGAATTATATTTCTTTAAATATATTTGACTGACAAAATATAATTATATGTGTCATGCTTGATAGTACAAAATTATAATTATATAATTATACAAATTAAATTAAAAATATTAATTTACATAATTTAAAAAAATATTAATTACTATAAAAAAATTACGAGTACAATTAATTTTTTTTCTATACAAGTAACAAATATTAAAATCAAATCATTATATGTAATATGTTAATCCAATAAAGTAGTGAATAATATGATCACTAATAAAATAATAAAAAAATAAAATTTAAAGTTTTTATAATGATATAGTATTTCATGAAAATAAAAAATACATAATACTTTTAATAAATATTTATAATATAATCATAGCTTTATAAAAACATACATATTTATTTTTAGGCCATATATTTATGAGTTTAGATGCTTATTAATAGAGTCGGCCCAGCATGTCTATGCTACTATGTTTTTATGATTTTTGAACAAAAGAATAAATTAAAATAAAGTGTTGTCTAACTTCGAAAATTTTAATATATATTTTTTTGTTTATTTATAATATAATTTTGTTTAACTTTGTAAAATACATATAATTATAGTTATAATTTAATTTCTATAACTTGTATAACATAATTTCTAACAAATAATATTTTAATTTTTATAATTTATTCATTCATGTTTGTTTATATTTAGACGTGTCTATACTTCTAATATAAAATTTATATCTTGTATAAAAAATAGATGGATTTGGGTGTTTGAAAATTATACGAGTGTTTGGAAAGTCATAGTGTAATTAAATTTTTAAGTGTAATTACTCCAATTTCAACCTCTTTAAAAATTAAAAAGTGTAATTAGGGTGTTTCAATCACATTCAATTTAATGAGACGCACCAATTACAAGAGTTATCTAAACATACCAAACATGTGTAATTATAAACAATTACATCCAAATTCAATTACCAAAAAATATTACAAATGTACCTTGAAATTAATTTGAGTTCAAATTATCGTTATTCAAAGAAACCTCATTGATTAAAAAAAATTATAATGAAATATCTTGTTTTTACTTGGAAAAGAAAAATAATAATCAAATTTACTAGTTTGGACGGATTATATAGTATTTTAAAATTATATGTACTAATTTAAATATCAATATTTATTTTTATATTATATAAGGTATATCTAATTAATTAAGAAAAAAATAAAAAAATACAATTTTTTAATTTATGAACCAAATAACCATTAGTTTTGTCTTATATTTAGATCGTAAGTCTAAATTCACAATGACTTAAAGAATCGGATGAGTGGGAAAAAATGAATTGGATGTTTTTCAATTAGTTGGTTGATAATATGATTCCTTTCTAAAAAAAAAAAAAAAAAAAAAAAAAAAAAAACTGAATAAAAAAATTCAGATTTAATATAATTAAATGAAATCAAATATTCACATGGGATGGGGTTCAATCCCTAAGCTGTTGCTACACGCATGCAAGCCTACCACACACTAAAGTAACCTTCTCTCTCTCCATCTCCAATGATATCTTTAGCACGACTTGGAATGGATTAATCGGTTGGATCAGTTAGATCGAAAACTACTAAAGGTACTAGTTCGAAGAAAGATATCGAATCAGTTGACTTGAGAATCGGTACAAACTGATTAAACCGTGTAACGATCTGAATTTCGTTGGTGTGGGAAAATTATATTTTAAGGTTGTAATTTCTTAATCGAAAGTGTTGGAATATTGAACCAAGATAGTTATTAGATGATTATGAAATTAGAAAATTGAATTATTTATTAAATTATTAAATAGGTTATCAAACATAGTATGAGGACTAAATTGAAAGGTGACTAAACAAATGAGATTTTATTAAGAAATTTAGCAAACTCTTAGTGTGCAAATAAGCCAAGGCCTCAATAGCAATTTAACCACGATTGAGTTAATATTAGTAGACCAAAGTGACCTGACCCATTGGATTCCACTAACTAATGTCATGTTAGACTCTAGCCATTCGATTTGTGATTATTAAGTTAATTAAGCTTAATTAAAGGTTAATATATAAGCTAGTGGGAAAGAGAAAACATGTTTATATAATTTCTCCTTCATCTTCTCCAACCGAAATTAAGAAGAAAGAAAGGGTTTAGGTTTCTCCACCATTGCCGTCCACCATTTTTGTAAGGTAAGCAAATTTTCTTTGAAGATTTTTATGGATTTTCAAACTAGGAAGCTAAATTTAACAACCCAATAAGTTAGAATTTTCTATTGTGCAAATTTGGTCAAGTTACATTTGTTGAGAACATAGAAATTTGAAGCTTGAAACTATAAAATACTTGATTGTTAAGCTTAGTTTATGTGAGAAACATGCTAGAAATGAATTGGGTAATGTTGGAACAAGTTTGATTAAGCTTAGGCTAAAGGGGTAATGGTTGAGTTTTAAGGACTTAAGTAAGATATGAGAACTTTGGAGTTGAATGTTATGAATTGATAGGTAGATATGTGATCGGGAAGATGAAAGATGGCATTAGAGTTATAAGTATGGTAATCGATTCTACACCGGTTCTAGTTGTATTAGTCAATGTGCACCGTTCTAGTGTTGAAGTGGAACAAGCAATACTTTTTTTCGCGCCAGTAAAAATTCTAGTCTATACTGATTGCACTAATTCATTTCAGTCAATTCCAGTTGTATCGAACAAAACATGATGAATGGGCTGATGCATGAATAATATTAAAAAAATAAAACTTTTAACTATTATGCTGCAAACTTAATTTGAAAGTATTGACCAATAAGAAACTATTACACTAGAAAATAAAGTTTAACATTTTTAATTTTTTTTTGCAATATATTCACATTTAGAATATTATATATATATATATATATATAACCACTCACTTGATTATCAAACAAAAAAGTTTCATCCATCCTTCAGCTTTTTTTTATCGAAAAAATCCTTAAACCCTCGAGCTATCTTGTTTGTTTCGAATTTATTAAATGATAAAATTGTATTTGTGGAGTTTAATTAGTATTTTATATAATTGGCGAATATTTTATATTTAAAATTTATTTAATATTTGTAATTGTTTTAGATATATTAAATAATTTTTAAATAATGATAAATTTAAAATTGTACACTAAAATAGACAACTAAAAATACTTACCAGTTTTAATAGAAAAATACAACATCCATCGATGTGGTATTGACTACCTTGATTATACGGGACCTAAGTGAAAATACGCATAACATGTTTTAATTTTAAGTTATATATACTTAATAATAACAACTTATACAAGTAGATAATCTAAACATGTCCTTAGTCTAATTGAAATTGAGCAAATAAATTGAAAGACTAATATATTGTCTATCAAATCCAACTGGGGAGATACCTTATCTTGGGTATTAGAGTGGATGACTCCTATAAGATAGAGATATATGTAACACCCCTAACCCGTATCCGTTGCCAGAACAGGGTTTCGGAGCATTACTACCATTTGCAGATTACTTAAAAAAAATTTAAATGCTTACCGATTCAATGCATCATGTAAATAAATATATTATCATTCAATCAACAGATTAGTACTTGTATGAGCATCAAACAGTAACATTGTTAGTGTACTTGCACATATCTCATATAAATTCAACATTGATATAACTATTTTCTCGACATATCGTACTTGAGTTCAATAATAGTCTCAACTTACATAATTTTCTTGTATCAACATATCAAAGATAATCATATATGTACATGTCATGAAACATATCATGCTCTTACCGTTTCTTCATAAGCATATATGATTCATTTCATTATATTAATATTTCATGCTCCATCATTTCCATATATTTTATGTATATTTATTCCGATAATAGCTTATATCAAACCTAACATAAATTATATTCCACGTACTCATACTTATTTCGTTTATCTATCTTCATAATTATTTCATACAACTATTTTGTACATATATATTTCCATATGACCAGTTCTTGTAAACATTACACACAACCATTTCATATAACCATTCGTCATCCGATACATATTACGGATATCAATTGTTCAACGGATGTCATAGCATCTCCCATCCACGGTCTTATTTATCTTTGACATGATGCCATAGTATCTTTCAACTATGGTCTTACTCATTTTCTGTCATGTTGCCATGATATCTTTCAACCATGGTCTTGTTCATTTCATATCACGTTGCCATGGTATCTTTCAACCATGGTCTTACACATTTCATATCAGTTGCCATGGTATCTTTCAACCATGGTCTTACACACATTTCATATCAAAGTTGCCATGGTATCTTTCAACCTTGGTCTTACACATTTCATATCAGTTGCCATGGTATCTTTCAACCATGGTCTTACACGTTTCATATCGAGAGAGCACACTCCGCGAACCTCATCCTTACAAGTGGGATTACCAGTCCAAAGCTAAATCCTCTGTAATATAAACTCATAGAGTATTGTCGGGATTACCGGTCAAAGCTAAATCCTCGCAACGACAATTACTCTAATGAGCTTGGATCCGAATTACGATCCAAAGCTAAATTGGACCACGATTCGGATTACCCGTCAGGCTAAATCCATTTTACACATATTCTTCGGAAGGGCTATATCAGATAGGATCACCCGTCCGGGCTAGATCCTTTTTACCGTCAATTCATTTTGAGAGATCCATCGAATTTTTCTTTTCATTCAACCGAGATTTATTTTCAATTTATTTGAGTATTATCAATATTTCATCAAATATCATGAATTGAATATTCAAATCATATTTTCATCACATAACCACATATTTCAAATATTTAAAATACAATTCAAGTTACACAAACTTACCTCATTGCTTGTTTGTGTTTATAATTTCATTAATCCGATATCTTTTCTTTTTCACGATCGAGTCTCATATTTGAGTCGTTCGGATCTTTATAAATAAATTTGATCATCATTTTCATTCATTTCATATACTAATGCATTTAATTAATGCTTTAGGCAAAATTTACCATTTTGCCCCTAAACTCTTAATTAATGACGATTTCATCCTTAGGGTCAGGAAAATAAAATTCTTGCAATTTAATCCTTATTTCCAGCTATTATTCTCATATATATTGATAAAAGTCCATGAATTCTATAAAATATCAGAATTTTCCATAATTTCAACACTTTTCAATTTATTCTTCCAACACTTTTCAATTTAATCCCTAAAACATGTTTTCCCCCGATCTTGAACTAAATTAATAATTTCATTCAATTTTGTAATTTAAATAATAAAATAATCCATTTCATGTAATTTGATCATTTTGACTTTTTACAAAATTGCCCATAAAATTTTACTTTTATTCAATTTAGTCCTTGAGCCTAGAATATGCAAATTAGCCATGCTAGATGAATATTCATACATATTTTTCCTCCTCCTCCTCTCCATTCCACATCCTTAATGTAGATAATACACTTGTAAGTAACATTATCCATAATTTGTATTATTTACTTTTATGAATATTCAAGCTGTCTATCTGCATCATGGTCACTAAATTATTTATATCTGGAGCTATAGAACTCAAAATTAAGATCCGATAATTTTCCCTGAAACTAGACTCATATATCTTCTTACCATAAAATTTTCAGAATTTTTAGTTTATCCAATAAGTACAGTTTATTCTTTAAAATTACCCCTGTTCTGCTGTCTAACAGTTCTGACCCTTCTTCACTAAAAATTAATTATATCCTTGTACAAAATTAAAATGATGTTCCCGTTTGTTTATATTGAAAATAGACTCATTCAGGATTCTAAAAATATAAATTTAAATCCATAATTATTTTTATCCATTTTTTTATGATTTTACAAAGTCAGAACAGGGGAACCCGAAATCATTCTGACCTTGTCTCACAAAATTCATCATATCTCATGATTTACAATTCCATTGCTTACATAATTTCTTCTATAAGAAACTAGACTTAATAAGCTTTAATTTCAAATTTCATATTTTATTCATCCTATAATTAGATTTATACAATTTTTGATGATTTTTCAAAGTTAGACTACTGCTGCTGTCCAAAACTGTTTTAGTACAAAATATTAATTACCATGTTATAACACCCTTATTTTATTTTTCTACACCATTTCTCATCACTTTCTCTTATTTTCTCTTCACTAACATATCATGAACATATGACCTTATGTAAGAAAACTCTACTATAACATTATTTCCATGCTTTGTCAATAATAACAAACTTAAAAACATATTGAAATCTTGATATACTTACCTTGTTCTATTGATACTAATCATTAACTTGATTTTTTCTCTCCTCCAGCTTCTATTTCTTGAATCCAACTTGATATTCTAACTCCCCATGGTCTCCTTAACATTTTTCTCTCTTGGTAGCTATGGAAATTCATTTGATTTTTGGGTGAAAATGGTGAATTTTTGGTAAAAGGACCAAATTGTAAAGAAAGCAAAACTTTCTTTCTTCCTCTCTTTCTCTCACGTTAGTGCATGGGAAATATGGATGAGAATTTCTCATCTTTCTTTCTTTATATACTAATAAAATAATAAAAAATAATAATAAAATATCTTATTAAAATATTAATAAAATAATATTTATCTAATTAAATAATTATAAAATATCAAAATATCTCTAGCATCATTATTACTTTCTAGATTTCTCTCTCTTCCAATTGACCATTTTGCCCTTCATTATCTTTTAAAATTCTATCCTTAAGTCATCATTTAATGTAAAATTGCAATTTAGTCCCTCATAGTTTCTTCATCTATTCAATTTGGTCCTAATTCATCCATTTTCCTTAGTTTCTAGATTATTCCACTCTTAAAATATTTACACTATTGGTCCTTCAAATTTTTCATATTTACACTTTAACCCCTCAAATTTTGAGTATTTACTCTTGTGCAACAAAACTTTTCTCACTTTTACAATTTAGTCCTTTCTTGAATTAATATATCATAATATACTTCTCAATATTGACTTATCTCAAAATTTTCATTTTTTTTTTCACTTTATTTCCTTATTTTACTATATCAAGGATAATATCTTACTGTAAATATTTTCAGGGTATTACAATATAAATGCAACTAATTAGACTAACAATACGTGGGACAGTACCCAAGTAAAATAGATCCTCGTTTATGTATTTATTCACTTGTTACATTTATAGTATGACATACCTTAATTATGAATGGATGATGGACATGCGTGACTTGTGTACTTTGATCTAAATGAAAATTTTAGTTCAAATAGATAAGGAGATGAAAGCTGTTACGTTGGATATACGACTTCTGCATGATTAGCACCATTCCACAACAATAGAATTCATAGTCTAATAAGGGTAAATGATGTCATCTCATTGACATTATATGATAGAAGAAAAGTAACATGGTCACGAGTTGTTTGTCTTAGAGATAAAATATTTAGTTACTATTTGTTAGTAATTGACTTTTCATGAAGGAAGATGTAATGGTTACCATGAGGATAATATACTTATGATAAGGTTACTGAACAAGTACTTAATAAGTGACATTTGTAATGGTATATAATAAATAAGACTTCAATCACGATACTTTAGTGGAAGGACTCTACGATTAAATAATGTTGCATACTAGCTCTATTAAAACCAGTCATATTGAATGTTCTTTTCAATTCACCCAGCTTTGAAGAGTGGATATTTTGAAGGCTATGATGCTAAATTTGTTATAAATTCTATGTTAAATTTAAAAAAGTTTAGAGATTTGATAAATGAAGAAGAAAAAGAAGGAGAAGAAGAAAATTTTGAGTAATTTCATTCATGAAAATAGTGGCTCGTTACATTATAATTTATATTTCATTCTGTTCTTCGCTTTTTTTATTTAAATAACTCAAAAAAATTAATTAATTATCAAAATGACCCTTTTTTTAATTAAACACTAAAATGATCTGAAATCTACAATAAAAGTTGATGGAGCCAAATGATTTGGCGCCACCAACATGCCACGTCAGCTTTCATGAAAAAAATTAATTTTTTGCTGGAGTCATGTAGAATGGTGCCACCTGTATAAATATTAGGGAAATACTACAATTTTTAAAAATATGGAGGACTTTAAAAAAGTTTTACCATTTTCTGGTGGAGTCAATTAATTTGGTGCCCCCAGCTTGACAGCCACTGTTACTTTTTTTTACTTTTTTTTTTTTATACTTTTGTCATTTTTTTACTTTTTGTCTTTATCTTTATTTATTTATTTTATTTATTATTAATTTTAAAAAACTTAAAATGTATATTTGAAATGTTTTATAATATATATTTTTTAAAATTTAAATATTATTTAAATTTTAAATATTATTTAAATTTTAAATATATTTTTAATAATATAAAGCTATGTTACGAACCCCATGTTTTGTTGCTCGACAAACCTTTTAATTATAAAAATAATTTAAAAATCATAATTAAAAAAATTATAAAACAAATTAAAATATATATTTAAAATATTATAAAAATAATAATAAATGTGAAAGGTCATATCTTTAAAATATTTAAATATTTTAAGTTATTAAAAATATATTTAATATTTAAAAAATAATATTTAAAAATTTAAAAAATAATTTAAAAATAATATTTAAAATTTAGAAAAATAATTTCAAAAATATATATTTAAAATTTTAAAAATATATATTATAAAACATTTCAAATATATATTTCAAGTTTTTTAAAATTTATAATAAATAAAATAAATAAATAAATAAAGATAAAAACAAAATTTTAAAAAATAAAAAAAAAGAAGAGAAAAGTAAGAAAAAAAAAAGTAAAAGAAGTAGCAATGGTTATCATGCTGGTCGCGCCAAATTAATTGGCTCTATCAGAAAATGATAATTTTTTTTTAAAGTCTCCCATATTTTTAGAAATTGTAATATTTCACTGGTATTTATACAGGTGGCACCATTCTACATGGCTCCACCAACAAATTATTTTTTTTTCATGAAACCTGACGTGATATGTTGGTGGCGCCAAATCATTTGACTCTATCAACTTTTACTATATATTTTAGATCATTTTGATATTTAATTAAAAAAATGGGTCTAATTAATTAAAAATTTTAAGTTATTTAAATAAAAAAGCCTTTTGTTCGTACAACTAAATAACAGACTAGTACTATTAAATTGTTTTTTGGACAATTGTCATTAGCCATGGTTGCTTAGCTGTTGAAATCAGTAGTACAATTAGTTGTTGTAATGCTAAGCTGGAATAATGGCTCTTATCTTAGTTTATGGTTGGGTCATCTATTGGGCCTGTGGTTGGGTCTATGTTGCTCATTCCACGACGTCCTTTAACACTTAGTGATTTGCTCTTCATACTTGAATTCTTGAGCCCATTGTTTTGACCCACTCTTTAACTAGGCCCACTTCCATTCGGCTTGTTTTCTCCTTTCCCCCTTCAATCAATTTCTCCCAATTCTTCATATTGGGTCTCGATTTCCCTAATTTCCCATTTTCCCTTAAGCTCATAATATTATGTCGAAAAAATGGTTTAAGTATCGAGATGATAAAAAAGAGTATAATTTAAGTATGAATTTATAGATTAAGTTAGAAAATAATTCTAAGTACTAATATAGATATATATTTAATTATACACACCTAGCACGTGTTCAATGTCATCTTTCTTAATAATTTAATTTACATGAATCAACTACGAACACTAGACTTCTGGTTATCTAAAGATCATTTTTGCCAATCAATTTCATACTAATAAACTTTAACTGAAATTACACAATGCTATTAGAGCCAAATATGACATGACCTAACTTCAGATTGAATTGTATGAACTAAAAATCCGTGTTTAGTGTTATGTTTGGTAAGAGTATTATTTTTTACATATGTTTTAGTATATGAGTTATCAATAATCTAACTCAACTCGTAATATTTAACTACTCCTATGACTTACTTCTAGAAAATTAAAAGAAAATATTTCGCTTATTTTAAAGAGGTCTTTTTAAAAAAAAAGAAAAGTTTTTACACATATTTCTAATTTCTAAGTTTAAATTTCTATTAGCTATTCTTTATTTTATGTTTACCTATTGTAAAACATATGTAATAAATAAATTTTTTTTTCATGTTATTACACTAGTAAACAAACGAGGCATAAAGCAAGAAATTCCAGGCATGGTGTCACATTCCGGGCACACAGAAGGTGCTGTAGACGGTTTCTGTTCTGCTTTCCAAATTTGATCTTTTTCAGAAATTAAGCAAATCTCTTTTGAGTTGGATATTGGATGGGAAGAACAGCACTGAAGAAAACAACTTAAAAACCTGAACTCTGATAACGGATTTCCAACATAAAATTACCCAAATGTATGTTACCAAAACGACACAAAAGTAGCCTCGAATAATACATCAGACTGCAAAAACAGACTCGTTATTGTGTTGTCATGCATCATAGACATCTAATAAAGAATTAAGCAAAACTGGGCCGACTTATTGGTTATTCCACTTACTAAAGTTTCCCTAACAAAGTAATGCTCGAAGTCAAGAGATGATTTTGACTTTTTATGTTCAGGGCTTTCTACCTCTTAAATGTGCCAATTTTTGTGGCTGGACAAGCTTTCTTCAATCCAGCTTTACCGAAGCAAATAAATAATGCACGAACCAGAAAGAAGAAAGGAATCCAACGGTGCCTGTTGCGAGCATGACTGCAAGAACCATGAAAAGAGAATACCCCAAGTAAAGAGTAGCAGACACAGGTCCACTCAAACTCTTAAGATCAAATATAAGATAATTTATGGAGTACAAGAAGATGTAGATAGCAACTGAACCAGAAGCAAAGAAGGATTTCCACCACCATTTCCAGTCCTCCACACACAGATGCATGTAAGTTAACACCAAAGATACTTCGGCGCAAACCACAACAAGAAGAATTAGAACAATAAATAAAAACCCAAAAACGTAGTAGACTCGTCCCATCCATATGCTAGACATGATGAAGAATAGCTCGATGAAAAGGGTACCGAAAGGCAGGGTCCCAGCACCAAGAACTAACAGCCATGATGGGTACTTTTGAGCTGGGATTTCACGAGGGATCTGGTTGGTTCGGACAGGATATTCAATATGATGCGCCTTAGCCCCAAAGTATCCACCAACTAAGGTGAGTGGAACTGAGATACAGAACCAGAGCAGAAGCAGAATAACAAAAACTGCAAACGGAATGGCTCCTGTGCTGTGACTTCCCCACAACAGGAAATTCAAAATGGTTAGAATTAAAAAAGCAATACCAGGGAAGAAACAAGCAGCTTTCCAAGCGACAGAAATCCATCCTTTATGATCACCACAGCCAATCGTTCTCCAAAGACGTACTGCAACATAGCCAGCTGCAATACCTAGAATTAGGTAGAAAAATAGCATACCTGTAATAAGAGTGCCACGGGATGCTGGTGACATAAATCCGAGAGCAGCAAACAATATTGTCACAATTGCCATACCAAGGATCTGAACTCCATCCCCTATCAGAATACACAAAAGAGCAGGATTGGATGGGGCACGGAAAACATCCCCGACAACTAACTTCCACCCAGATAACTCCTCGTTCATCTGTACTTGAGACTCCTTGTCTAGCTCCTCATACCGGGTCAGATCCCGCCTAACAGTCCTTAAAAAGATCACAAGGACTATACCAGCAAGGAAAGTGATCACCATAAGAGAATTCAAGATCGAGAACCAATGGACCTTGGATCCTTCCATCTTCAAATAAGCATCCCATCGAGATGGCCACTTGATATCACTCTCCTCAAAAGCAACCTCATAGGTGAAGACAATAGGCTCACCTTCCTTCATGGGCATTGAGACAGCATTTGGGTCGCATTTTATTGGAGATTGGTATTTTTCATACATTTTCAATTTATTAACTAAATTACCATCATGCACCACGCTACAAGGAACCACCTCAAACCCAACAACCATATGTCCAGGCATATCTGACCCCTCCTTGGTAACAGTGGGCATAACCTCAACAGCATCCCCCGTTCCCATCACACGTGCCACACTTGTTTCCTCGTACTTATGAATAAGCACCTTAAATTTCAAATGATTAAACAAATAATACACATTCTGAACCTTAACCCCAACCGGATACCCGGTCCACCTCAACATAAAACCCTCTTTCTTGGTATACCTTATTGCAGGCAAATTATCGAGAATCAAGTTAACCTGATACATCTCATCAATCCTCTTCTTCAACAACTTGAAATCATCAGCCGATAACTTCTTAGATTGACATAAGAAGATCTCAGACTCATTAACGTACATTTTAAACTTATATGGTGAATTCTCAATCCGATCTCCCATGAGAAGCTCACCCAAATTCTCAGCACTATCCTTAACACCCTCTTTAGGCTTACAAAAGGGTAAACTGTAATAGCTAAAGGGCATTTCGGTGTCAATGGAAGTTAAGGAATTTACTTTGACAGATAAAGGATCCCCAACAACATATTTGTGAGGGTAACTACCAGGCAGATAAAACCCATATCCCGATTGAAATATCACGCACATTGTCAATACCCAGATCTCAACATGATCCATGACATCCAAATTTTGGAAGATCTAGGAAAACCCAGATCGAAAAATGAGTTTAAAAAAAAAAAAGTGTTTAGAGAAAACAATATAGCAAAAATCTACCACTGCATGTAATATTAAAGAAATTGTGCAAAGGAAGAAAGGATAGGACTAACCTTGGGAATTGCCTGAGAGAAAGAAGAGAATAGTCTTTATGACGAAATTGAAGTCCAAACGTAGAGATCTTCAAATTGTTTGTTTATTTTTCTTTTAAACGAATTTGAAATATTCCAGAGAACAAAAGCAGCAATCGAAAACACAAACGATCCGATATTTATACGATTCGCTTTGTGCGTTTTCCGCCAAAAGCCGGGTGGGTCACCATCAAAGTATTGCGACTTTATTATTATTATTATTATTATTTTCTCTTTTCTTTTTCAGATTTTCTTTGATCTTTTCAAGTTATTGTTTCTTTGTGTGTTTTTGGTATTTGTTTATATTTTGGTTAAGTGTTATATATATACCTGAATTAAAAATAATTTCTTTACTATTTTTATCAAAACTTTTCATTTAATGGTAAGATTATCATATTATTTATACTTTTAATTATAATTACAGTTATAGCTATAGTGATTAACACATACATTTAATACAATTTTCAAAAACAAGTTAAAAGAAGCTAAATAATACCAACTACCTTTCCTTCAATGACATGATTGAAGCTCTAGAAATTTTGAAGTTTCAGTCCTACCCTACATTTATTCCAATTCATTAAATTAGATTAATAGTTGAATTAATTATTTGATTTAATCTCGAAACTAGAGAAAGTTAATTAATTATCTTATTTTTTGAAAATTGAAATTTATTTTAGTTTTTTTCTTGAGCTAACTAACTATCGATAATTTAGGCCTGAATTGGAATTTAAGGCTGAATCTACTCATTTTGTTATTATTATTTTTATGTCAATAGATCTTAAGCTTTATAATTAAAATGATAAAAAATAATTTTTACATAATAATTTATTTGGTCATCTAATTTTATAAAAATTTATTTTATCTTTTTATTTAAATTTCACTCTTTTAGCCCTAGAACTTGTATTATTTGTTAAATCACTCTAAATAGAATGAAAAAAATTAACTCTGTTTACTTTGTTGACATACATCCACATGGCAATTTGTCATTTTAGCAATTAATTAATTTTTTAAAATTTAGAAAATATTCAAAAAATATTTTTTTAAATTTTTAAATTTTTAATATTTTATTTTAAAAATAATTAATTGTTAACATGGCACCACGTGTATGCCACATTAGTAAAGTTAATATACATTAAATTTTTCATCCGTTTTCGGATTATTTGACAAACAACGCAAGTTAAAGAGTTAAAAAAATGTAAAAAATTAAATAGAGGGCTAAAATGATCACTTCTTTCATAAAGTTGGAGGGCCAAATAAGTTATTATACCAATAATTTTAATTAATTTTTTTTTGTACACAACCATCTTGCGAACTAAGGTAAAGTACAATAAATTAGTTCATTGGAATAGAATAAGATAGAAATGTAATAGTTATTAAGTGGGAATTGAATATTAAAAATATGCATATTCTATTTAATGTTAATTCATAAAAAATAAATATTAAAATTAAAATTGCTAAAATTATAAAATTTAACTCCACGAATGAAAGATAATATATTATTGTTAAATTAAAATTAAAATTAATATATACTATTTTTTATTTTTTATCAAACTATTTTTAGTATTTTTAAACTTTAATAATAATTAAAATATTTTTCTATGAATTTAATGTTTGTATTTGAAAAAAAAAATAATCTTTGTATAAATAGATAATTTTTTCTCTTTTTTTAAGGATTTCATTTTTCTATACTTCACACCTCTAAGTGTCCTCCTTCAAATTCTCTTCATTGGCTTCTAAGTTTTTCGTTTTCTTTCCGCCAACTTCCAGTGGTTTAATTGTCATTGACCACTATAAACTACTGCCTACCACCAGCCGGTGGTTGATGTCCCATTGATATCAAATTTTCACCAGAAACAGTTCTTCACCTCTTTATTTTTTCTTTCAGGTGTTTTTTTTTTTTTTTTTTTTTTTAGTTTTTCTTTTGAACTTTGTAAATGATTATTTGTTTATGTTGAATATGTTGATGCTGGGTTTTCTAATATGTTGAATTTTTTTTCATATTTCGGTTAGCCTTGAGTAGTCGGTCAGTCGACCCACAAGACTGTCGATTCTCATTCCTTCCCTCCTTCCCTCCCCCTCTATCTTTGCACTGTCTCCTTCTTTTAAGGGTGTGTTTGGAAATTTTTTTTCTATTACTGTTCAATGTTGCACATAATAGTTATTCTTAGCTATCTCTAAAGAACAACCATTACATGATAAGGAGGAATAGCATTCCACGGAATAACCAATTCTTCAACCCAACCATTGTATTACTAGGCATTATTGTATAAGGGGGATATTCCGTTCCCCCAACCAAACGTACCATTATGGCACGATTCAATTACACATTGAATTAATTTATATTTTATCAGTATTAAGTGTATTAAAAAACAATAATATACATTCAAATCATACTTAAATATGATAAAAAAAAAGTATATATTGGCATACAATAATATTTAAGTAATGTCAAGGTCAAAGTAATTTATGAATATAAACTCAACTCTTGTAAATACATTCAAACTCAACTACTCTTTTCTTAACTCTATAACTATAAACTCTAAAACCTAACTCATAACCCTAACTCTTTTCAATTTAAACATTTGATAAAAAAAACCAACAAGATCTATTCTAGCTCCAATCTCTTGTCTGAAAGATTTTGGTCTAACGCTAACTTCAAATGAAGCCCATCACGATTCTCTTGATTTAGATTTTTTATAAGTTTTTAATCATTTTTCAAATAAAAATTGTTCTAGATTATGTAACACCCTAAACCCAACTTGATTCATCGAGTTTGGATTCCGAGTGTTACGACATAAGATTTAACCATTACCAAAAACAATTTACAAATTTCTTAATTTCCTTACACATGTTCTTTTAACAATTTAACTAAAAACTTATTATATGAAAATAAAGGAAGTATTTAAAATATATACTTGAATACAACAATCTTGACACAAATCTTTACAAGTTAATAGTTTAATTAATACAAACTTAAATGGCGTACTCCTAGACTACGAGACAACTCCACTATATGCATAATAACCTACTTTGCCACCATTTTGGCGTTCTCCTGGCATCGTCCCTCCAGGTGAAGTCTTCTCTCAAATACCTGAAAAACAATAACAAACCTTGTAAGTATAGGAGTACTTAGTGATTTCATTATAACAATACATTGGATACTTTGCAATCTTGTATGATCTACTGGGTGCCAATTATTTTGCATTATTTATTTCGACGGATACCACCACAGTTTACCATTCTCTTATACGCTAGCTATCATACTCTCATCATACTCAATCTTCCTTATCTAACTAACTGAGGAATCCTTCCAAACATTTCGTCAATCTCTTGTCCCATAATACTTTTTGAACAGAACATACCCTCAAAAACCACTTCCAATAATTCTTGCCTTAACCCATACTTTTGTTTCAAATAGTTGTTCATTGACATTTATCACGGACAAATACATATATGATTGGCAAATACTTACGCATAATTTAATTCCATCAATTCATACTCAGATCTACCCCGATTCAGTACCACACATATCCATACTGATAAATCACTGTATAGACCATTTTAACCTATTCCATATCATGTTATATCAAAATCGCATAACTCAATATAACATTAATTCAGATTCAGAATAATTTTAGATGACAACACAATAGCACTCACTTTCCATTTTTACAGATCCTTATGACGGATACCCTTATTAATATACAAATATACATCTCTTTCCACGAAAAACCTTAAGATTTATTCACTCTTAGCCTTACTTAATACATAACTAAAAAGCTTTACTCATATTTTACAATAAAGATGTTACATAACCCTAATGACATGTCATATGTATCCTAACCTTTTACTAAGTTCACTCGGGCATCATTTTTGTATAAATGGCTTTATCAATTCTTGTACACAAATTCATTTCTCGTACGAGAAATATATTCGGTCAACAATCTCATTTACATCCTATTCTATTTACATATAACCAATATTCACATGAATTTACAATTCGGTCCATTTCAAGCCATTAGTGCCAAGTTCACTAATTCACTTCAATCCATCACATAAATGGAATAGAATAGAATAGAATTCAACATAGCATAAAATAAACTAGTACGCTCCATATAAAGTTACTTGACCAAAACGACAAACAAGTTGAAACTGCAAGGACTAATCGACAATTTTGGTTTTGCTTCGATTATTTCCAGTTTGATCTAATTCTTGATTTATACTATTATTCCATTCAATTAATAAATGTTAAACATTTATACATTATATCATGACATGAATGAACCTATAGAATTTCATTTTTCAATACCCATAAAGTTTTACATATTATTCAATTTAGTCCCTAAAACCAAAATAGTCATAGCTTTAAATTTTGAGCTTTAGTTTGAAAATCAACCTTAATTACATTCATTACAGACCCTCTACTATATATTATTACTAAATTTCACATCAATTTCACAATTTATTCACTTCATCCTTATGTACAAAACTAACCACCAAACATTTCAATTTAGTCCTTTTTCATAATCTAAGCTTAAAACATATCAATTTAACAACAATTTATTAAAGAAATCAACAATGGAATCTTTAAAAAACTTTAATAATTTTGCAAATTGATACACGGGCTAACTAAATCAAGCTCTCATGACTTCAAAAACATAAAAATTACAAGAAAATGACTTAATTGCACTAACCAAATTATTGTCGAAAGCTTGAAACCCTTAAGGACAATTTTCTTTGTTTGTTTTCTTGAATTTTCAGTATGTAAAGATGGAGAAGATGGACCTTCTCTTTCTTTCCACTTAATTCATGTTTTTATACATGTTTTATACTTAGTTAATTTAATTATAATTTTAACAATAATCATATTTAAGAAATTTTAACTTACCGTCCACTATAACCTCTTCAAGATGGTTTATTTCCATTTTAGGCTTTGGATTAATTTTTATTTAAGTCCCTTAGTCTTTAGCCAATTTAAAAACTTATAGCGATAAAACTTTTATAATTTAGTCCCTAGACCTAAATTAAGCAATTAATAAACAAAATTGAAGGACCAAACTTTAATTTTCTTTTATACTAACTTCAAAAATATTTATATTTAATATTAACAGACTCAATTTACGGAAATGGAGTTCCAAAACTGCCTTTTCTAGCACCACTAAAAATCGAGTTGTTACACCTCTCATTTTAACTTTTCGGGATAGCTTGATTTAAGAAACCCAACCCAAAATTGAATTCTATGACACCGGCAAAAATGAGTCGTCACACGTCTAACTTCCCTCCTATTTAATTTTTTTCTTTGGTTGCAAGAAACTCCCATTCAAATTCAGATACACCTTGGAAGACTCCTAAAGCATTCAATCATCATACCTCCCTTTGATTCTTGTGTTTCCAACCACCCTTTTAACATCCATTCCACATAAGAACACAATCGAAAACCTCTTACAAGTTGAATTCACATACTCGGCAGCTTGTTCTTCGATTCCTAATCAAACTAGGATTCATCCTTCTAGACAATTCTTTTATCTTTTCACTATTCAATTTCCTTTGTTTTCATATTCGATTTCTTTGTGTTAGATTTCTAATTTTCTTTGTTGTTCATTTCAAGTCCTAACTAGAAAGCTTGCTGGGCAAGTCACCTTGAGCTCGGCCTAGAGCTTCCCATAAGTTCTGGTTTGTTTCTTGAATTGAAAGCAACTTCAGATTTTGCTTGGGCTTTGTGGACATTGCCCTCTATAAGATTGAACGTCTTAATCAAATCCTTACTTTTCTTGTTTCCTACATGTTTACGCTTCATTAATAGGCTACTTACAAACTTTAAGATCCATCAAACAAAGGTCCAAATAGATTGTGTCAAAAGTATGTCGATTCATATAAGTCAAAATTTTATCCTTCTGTCAACTATTTCTCAAGTCACAATTGACATTGCAGCTGGTAGATAAAACTAATTCTAACAAAACTAATCATATTTATTAGGACATAAATATACAATATTAGTAGTAAATGAGTATTAGGAACGATATTTTTATTAGATATTGCATTTGATATTTTGATAGTAAATGTGTCCATTTATTTTTAATTCATTTTATTCTAGTTAATTATTTTTGTACTATTTAAGATTAATTATTTATATTTGATTTAAGTAGAAAATATTGTTTTTAGTATTTGATTGAATAATACATTTTAAAATATATTATTATAATAATTAAATATTGATGCGCCGCGCCAGTTTAAAACGAGTTAATGTTAAAAGAAAATGTCACTTTAATATTAAATTCTAATCGAAGTAAGTGGTTCCTCGAAATTCTTAGACTTAATGTCCACATATTCTTTCACTGTCACAGGTCGGTATCTAGGATTTTCGCCTGAATCTAAGAGCTTTAACAATGGCGATACTCTACAATCAATGGGTAATCCGTAGAAGTAAGCCACTGATAACCTGTGAGACCCCTCTTGGTTCAAAACAGCTCGATGAAGCACGCTAGGGAACCGAGCATTGGTTAAAATATGCAAAAGGTCGCCGACGTTCACTACCAGGGCACCGCTAACGGGTAGTACCGAAATCCAACCGGCTCCTTGTTTGAAGATTTGGAGGCCACTTATGGAGCCTTGGTGTAGAATGGTCAAGAAGGATGTGTCGGTGTGTGGGGCTAGACCCATGGCTTGATTTGGGTTCGGACATGGAGGGTAGGAGTTGAGCTGAAGGGCGGTGGAAGGTGAACCTACGTCCCAGTTTAGGTCTTCTCGGAAGATTGCCAACGACTCGAGGATGAGATCTGTGAGTTTCTCTGCCAGAACTTTCATTTGCTTCTGATATCTCTCAATTACATCGCTGTTTGTATGTAACAAAGGCAAAAACGCATGGACGAAATGGTGTCAAATGTGAGCTTAAATAAGATGATTTTTTTCCCCTTAATGCATGCGAGTAAGAAAAATATTCCAACTTCAATCTTCAACTTTCTTTTAAAAGACAGGAATACTCATCTATTAACTTTGTACATTGCCACATAATTAATTATTTTTAAAATATTTAAAAATAAAAAACCCAAAAATTATAGAAATTATAAAATAAATTATCAATATTATTAAAAAGTATAAATATATATATTTTAATATTTTAATTAATTACAGACACGTGAATTGTCACGTTAGTAAAGTTAACAAACATTACTTTTTTCTCATCTATTTTGGAATGATTTAACAAAGTTCAAAAACTAAAAGAAACGAACAGTTAAATGAAAAACTAAAATGAATTTTTTGTCGAGTAGGAGAGAAATAGTTGATAGGTTTTTAAATTTTGAATTTGGTTTTATTTAATGAGATTAATACGGAGAGTTAAGGTAGATTTAGATGGAAGGTGGGTTTATTTGCGTTTAGTATAAAAACAACGGTAACGATATGATTAAATATTAACGTAAAATAAAAAATAAATTAAACACAGTACACCACACCTAATTGCCTATCCAAACTCACCCTCAACTTTCAACCGACAATTTTTAACTTATTAGCTTACTCCAACCTGCCCATGAAAGCCTATTCGATTGGATATAAAAAATTAGACGCACCCTAAAGCTGTCACGTGTCGTGCTTAAATCTTGTCTTTTTCTTTTCCTGGTTATCAAATTATCGAACAACGACAAGTTAATCATGAATAAAAGACAAAAAATAAGGAGAATTAATTACATTAATAAGCTTATATTATATCAAATGTGGCCAATTATTATAATTAGGTTAAATACTCAAAATAAGTTCACATAAGAGTTTAAATCTTTTAAAATAATTATATAAAAGTTAAAATTTTACAAAAATCTTGACGAATGTATTTAAATAAAGATTTTTTTCACACTACAAATAAATTTGTAGTAAAAATTAAATTTATGCTAGTATTTAAAATAAAATATATGACAACTTAATCAAATTTTACATGAAAAGAAAAAAAAATAAAAAAATATTTTGAAACTTAATATATAATATTAAAAAAAATCTTTTATTTTGAGTACATTTCCTAAAATTTAATCTTATGTTAATAATCTCCAAAAATAAGTATTACTTTAAACTTAGTTTCTAGCTAACGTTACTCAAAGCTCCATCGAATAGCCAATCAAGGATCTAATGATTAAAAGGTCCTTAATCCCACTAAGTGACAGACTTTTCTTGGGTAAAAATAAAATCCACTTTCATATAAATAAATCAAAATCCATCTCGATTCTTGTTGATAAAAAGGAAGGTTTCAAATCTATATTTCGATTTATAAAAGGAAGGACCATCTTTTTCTTAATAGGTGGTTTTTTTTACTAATAATTTATTTTATTTTATTTTATAAAAACATTAAATTTCATTTTGGTTCTTTTAATATGTTTAAATTTGAAATTGAATCTATATACTTTAAATTTTAATATAATTTGATGTATATATTTTTATAATATTATTAATTAATCGAAATAGTTAAGATCATCAACTTTTCGGTTAAAAGATTACATAGTTATATATAATTTGAATATCTTAAAAGCTTGAGACTAACACGTGATTTTTCATTTTTTTAGGGTTTAAGTCAATGCTTACCTTTTTTTTTGTAGTTTTAGAAAAATGGTTAAATTTCAATTTTGATATTTGTATTATGTCTAAATTTGATATTTAATTGCTACAGCCTGCACTTTAATTTCTAAAGTAATTTGGTGCGTGTAATTTTTTAATGTTATTAATTAGTTCAAATAGTTAATATCATTAATTTTTCAATTAAAACATTACGTGGTTATATAGAAATTCAATGCCCTAAATGTCTTAGAGATGAATACATGGCTTTTATATTTCTTTTAGGTTTTCCTTTCTTCTTCTTCTTCTTATCATAAGATAACAATCAAACTTCAATTTTACCCCTTATATTATACTGAAACTTGGATTTAATCTATATGCTTTATTTTTTATATAATCTGATCATTCTACTTTTATAATGTCTTTAATTAGTCTAATATTTATATTATTAACTATTTTAAACAAAATACTGACCTTAATTTTTTTTAGAAACATTATTCCAACAAAAATATTATTTTATCATGACGAGTTTGAATGAATTTTTAAAAAAAAAAAAACTCCATAAACATTTTCGATGTTATTTTTATTATTGCAAAACACCACACCAGTGAATTTAATAGAAGAATTTTAATAATGGTAACAATTAGACTTAAATTTTTAAATTCGAAAGATAGAGAATATAAAATTAGAGTATATTTTAACCTTTAAATTTGTATTCTATAATTTTACACAAATAAATAATCACTCCAACACAAATCGTGAGAATTTTACCAGTGAAATGAACAAATTAAGCTTCAATGCATCCATCCAGGAATAAGCTATATTCGTACTTTTTTTTATCATTATTTTCATCGAAGGTTGTCTACGTGCATGCATGAAATGATAGAAAAGTGCAAGGACTTACCAAAAACGTGCACTGTCCGTCGGCCAAAGTGCCCTAGCATGATCAGTCGGTGAATCCATGATGGTGAACCCTTCATGCCACATATAATTTGGGAAAAAAGGGGATATCCGAGCTTGACCATACCCGGTGGCACCTGCCGGTTCGCGTAACGCCTTCATCTTCGTCTGAGTAGGGAGAGAGAAAAGGCGTCGAGCCTCCGACTCCACTTCTTCAAGAAGATTCAAATGAATTCCATGGTTAATAACTTGGAACGCACCCCATGTCTCACAAGCATGTCCTGCAAGTTTTACAGCATTGGGATCTTTAAGATCTATGATCGGGACCATTAACTGGTGATCGGATGAGAAGTCATCTGATATTGGCCACACATGTGAGTCGGGCACTGACCGGATGGAGTTGAAATCCAAAGGAATGATATCGCGGAGGTGGATAGGATGTTCTCTGTAGACTTGGGCGAGAGTAGTAGTGGTGGTCATGATAAGTTCAAAGAGAGAAAAACTAAACAAATAAAGTATGCTTAGGGTTAATTAAAAAAGCATATGCAATTATATATACACATATAAGGTTGTCATGTATTAATATAATATAATTTGAATTATCATGTATTAATATAATATAATTTGAATTAAATTTAGATTAAATTGCCTCCAACAAATTTTAACATGTTATCAACATCAACAAATGTAATATTTGAAAAATAATTAAAATATGATATGATAACAAAAATTAATATAAACACAAACACAATGTAAATATAAGAACGTATCAAAATATGTAATATGATTTTTTTTAATGTATTAAATTTCATATGAATTATATATATAATTAGAAACCCTATCACATGCGTATGCACGGAGAAATCATGATTTAGAATACAAATGTGTGTATAAAAATAACATACAATAAAACAATGAAATGTATAATTTGAAACTAATAAATTATAATAACACGTGAAATATATACGATATTAAAATAAAAAATTAGGTTAAATTATGAGTAAAATAAAATTTAAACACATAAAATACATCATATAAACAATACTAAATGCATTATCATGGTTTTATTATTAATTGTGAGTTAATGTCGAGTTGACTTTTGACTCCAACTCAATTAACAATACTATTAATATACACAACTAATGGAGATAGCAAATTGTACACATAAAAAAATGTACAAAATACATTAAAATGAAGTTTTGGATAAGTGGTAAAATTGAAGTTTTATTAATCCATTTAGTCGGGGTTCAAATCCCATCATATTAATTACAAAAGATTAATACTTTTGTAAATTTAGTACTTGGTTGACTCGTGATACTAACTCAATCAAGATTTGTATTATAATATAAAAGTATAAGAATAGATACATAAGATAGAAGTGGTTAAGGGTGGCTGTTTGTACAGAATGTTGTCTGGGTGTGAAATTTGGAAGGATTTTTGGGTGATTGGTTGAATCAGACAAAAGAAGGAACAGATAATTCATGCGTCGCAATGACTGATAACAGTTTTAATGTTCCATGATAAGAAGGGACTTGCGTGCTTTGTGCACAAGTGTAATACTTAAAAGCCAAGTCAAATAACAACAAAGTGCATAAGAAAATAATAATTCAAATAGCCAGAGTTATTTGTATTTCCTTTTGTCTCTTAATCAAGGAGATCAAGCCACTCCACCTTTTTTTTTAAAGTCAGGTCGGCTCATTAGATTAAAAAAATAACATGTGTCGTTATTTAATATGAATTTTTATATTAAAAATTATATGTTTTACTATGAAATTTAAGTAACTTATTAATTAAATCAGAGTTATAAATATTTTATTTTCACATTAATCTAATTCGAGTTATTTGCGAGGTTAGCTGAGTACTCCAGCGTTTGAATTTATCTGCATGCATATATGAAACCAATGAAACGAACAAATCAAAGTTCTAATGATGTGGTATGCGTGTTACATCTGAATTCTTTATCAAATCAAATCATTACTAGCAAACACATGATACAATCATTTGGATTTTAAAATTTTAGATTTATTTATTATTTATATTTTTTTTATTTGGTAATTATAATATTTGAAAATTACAATTTTGGATTAATCTAAATTTCTTATTTGGATGGTATTAAATTTAAATTTGGATTTTAATTAACTAATTTTAAACTTTAAAAACACTTCTTTTTAAAAAAAATTTAATTATTTAGGAAGATTTTGAACATTGTTACTTGATCAGTTGGATTAGGAAGCAGTCAAGGTATTGGTCTAGAGAAATGTATTAGATCAGTTGACTTAGAAATCAGTACAAATCAGTTGATTAAGTGGTTGAACCAGTTGAATACTTTTTTTAAAATATTTTTTTATGAATTTTTAATGACGAATGGACCAATCGAATCAATTGAACCAGCAAATCGGTGGCCTAATTAATTCAAACACTATTTTTGTTCTAAAATATATTATAATTTAGTATATATATTTTTATTATTGATGCGAATTCTAGACATATCATTAATAGTTAAAATTAATATATTATGTAGTAAGTTAAGCTGATTAGAGTGAGGTCATGTTGATGGGGAGTTAATGTTTACGTGATAGTTAACTTTCCTATCTTACTTGAAATTAAATTTTTGGTATAGATTATGACATATACATATATAAGTATTTTGAGTTGCAATGTATAAGAACTTTAATGAAAAGAAAAATGATTAAAGAAGTTGAAAGAATTTGACGGTGTAGTGAATTAAGATTGAGTCATGCCTTGAATATATATTGATTTATGAGATATCTTAAGGTTTAAATATGATTTAGATTGATTGGGAAATGTAAAGATGGTTAGATATATTTTTGAGGTATTTTAAGCTTAATTTGGGATCTTTGCATTGATGTATTGATTTTTGGGAAGATGTATGGTACAAGTGCTATATTTTTTCGTATTTTTGTTTATTTTGACCGAAATGATTCTCGATTGCAACTAAAATTTAAAAGAAGCTTATAAATGGTTTAGATGACTTCAAAAAATTCTAATAGAATTCAAATAAAGTTTTTAGGCTTTGATAAAGTTATGTGAAGTTAGTGAACTTAAGTGTACCAACCTGGGATCCTTTGTTCGGGTAAGGAGTTGTACATGTATTGCTTGTTTCGATTTTACTTTTGAAATCAAATTGATTTACTATTGTATACAACTTTTGATGAGGAATGATAAGGGACAGTGGAAGAATATCTTATTTAAGTTGTTCAACTCGAGAAAGAAATATTTAGATTTGACTTGAAAACAAGAAACTAAATAGATTTAGGAAAATAATAAAAACAAAGAAAATGACTAAAATAATAAATTTAAGAATAAAGAATAAATATTCAAAGTAATAAATAAGCAATAAAATAAAGAGTAGAAGATGGATAATTGTCCAATTAAACCCTTTGAGAAATGAACCCCAACAAACTCAATTAATGACTCTAATCAACTCTCCAATAAATAAAGAAAATCGAGAAGAAAATTGCGTCTAAAAAATCACAAGAAAGCAATCTTACACAAAGAAACTAACTTCTACAGTTGAAAATTTTATTAATAAACAAAAACAATTTTGTATTTAATGAATAATGAAGATGCATTCATATAGATTAGCTAAGTACACCTAAATAAGACTCTCAAGTATATTAAAAATATTTAAAAAAAATCCAAAATTTGAAATAAATAACTAATTAAATAATAAAACCTAATAAACACAATATTGGGCTCATATATAATAAAAATTAAGTCTAAAAATTGAATATAATATGATTTAAGCTCGTAATTTTTGTAATAATCCCGTCCAAAAATTTTGCTCGCGCAATCTTCACTAAAACGATTATAACTTGAGCTTCCAAACTCGAAATTGAGTGATTTAAACTGTATTTCAAAGCTAAGAGATAGATCTTCAAACACTATAAAGACATCTCATCACAGAAATTCCTAGATCCCATCCAAAAAGTCATAGCAAGTTGACTGATTTTCCAAACTTGAAAATTGGTAATTTTAATCAATAAAATTTAATAATTTTCACCCCCTCCGTACATATATTAGCTTCATATTACAATCTATAAATTTTTGTTAATTTTCATTTGCTTAGTCAAATTAAATTTATATTTATCTTTTTTATAACTAAACGTGTTTATAACTAAATCGATTTCACCAAAGGTTCATTAAACATACATAAATTAAGTTTCATTCAAATCCAACATACATAAACTAAATTTTAAATCCAACAAACTTCCAATGTTGGTTAAAATTTAACCTTCGTTCAAATCCGACATACATAAACTAAGCTTCACAACAATAAAAAATCTAATCACAACAACTACATAAAGATTAACATGCTGTAAATCTTCACTTCATTAGCAAAAGCAATACAACGTGCTGGCCAACAAAACAATAAAGTAGCAAATTCGTTGCATCCTCCTCCTCTCCATTTCTTTTAATTTTTTGTAAGATACCAACAATAACATTTCTTGCCTGATAACTCATTGGTGGATCAAACCACTTAAAAAAGTGGCAAGGACAATGAAACCCAGACCTATAAATTTGGCACCTAAAAAACCTTCTTCATGGACTATCATTTGACCATAAAGTTCTCAATAAGGCTTGTAATATACAATAACAAATCGAAATAACTTTAGGTTCTTCATTTCTTGGTACTAGAGAGCACTGATCTTCCATTTCCTTCTTGCGTTCCTTCATTTTCCCTTCCCAATTTCTTTTCCTTACTGTTGTGTTAATCTTACTGTTAGGATCGACCCGATTAAGCAACGAACAATAAAAAATAGCGGAATAAATTGAGAAATTGAACACACAAATTTAACGTGGAAAAACCCCTCCAAAGAGGATAAAAAACCATGGGCAAAGATAATTTTACTATAATGGCAAAAAAAACAAAGAGTACAAAAGATGAAGATAAAAACTAAACCACGAAAACCCGAAAACAAAAAACCCACAAAACGTAAACACAAAATTCTCTAAATGTGTTATGAGTTCTAATCTCTAATGGGTGATTTTTCTAAGGTTGTAAAAGAGCCTATTTATAGGCTAAATTCATAGGTCAAATAATAATAAAATAATCTAAACTAATCAGTGTTTGATTGAAACAAGTAAACAGAGTTTAACTGAAATATTATTTCTCAAATTTGACTGAAAATAGAAGTCATATTTAACAAATCTCTACCTTGACTCATATTTCCACAACGCCATCTTTGCCAAAGCCCGCCACGAGCCTATCTTGAACTATGCAGGGAATTAACTGAGTCAAATTTGTACTTAGAAACTGGAAGACTTCTAGCCTTCGATTTGTACACTGCCAAATCAAAACTAACCCGAGTCTGATTTTCACGAACACAGTGCCCTAACTTTTCAAAACCTGCATCCAAAAGAGAACTTCTCTTTAACGAAACGGTCATACATTTTCCCCTCCTATGACCAAGTTGCCTCCACTCCAAATGAGTTGACTTTGACTCCGTAACGGACGAGGGACGTCCGATTTCACCGGTCACTGTAGAACCTTTCAGAATATAAAGACTGTCGGTTCTCTTACCTTTTAACAAAACGAAAGCTCCACGAGATACTTTAATGCCGCTCGACTTGATATTGATTCTGCATCCTTTCAAGTCTAAAATACTCAATGAGATGAGATTCTTTAGTAAATCAGGTACATACCTGACATTTGAGAATGTCATAATCGTCCCATCATGTATTTTAATTTTAACAGTACCAATACCAATTACCTTACTAGATGAATCGTTTCCCATGCGCACAACTCCACCTTCAACCGAGCTGTATGTAGAGAACCATTCTCTATTGGGACACATGTGGAAAGAACATCTCGAATCTAGGATCCACTCGGACGTGAGCTTGGAGTTATCGCTCGTTGACACTAACAAGAAATTATCACCGTTTTCATCGGCCAAATTAGCAACAGCTACATCTTCCTCGTTACTCTCAGCAGTTCTTTTATTTCACAGTTTATAATAATCTGCTTTGGCGTGGCCTAACTTTTTACAATAGCGACACCTTTTGTCTCGTTTCTTTGATGCTACCAAAACGGAAGGTTGCCTATCTACCTTGCTATCCAAATGAAACTCATTGTCGAGTTTATCTCTACTCAACAAATGACCCTTCACATCTCCGAACGAGAGTTTGTCTCTGCCATAAATCAGGGTCTCCCTGAAAGATTTGTATGAAGAGGGTAAAGAGCACAATAATAGCATAGCCTAATCTTCATCGTCAATATGAACCTCAACATTCTTTAAATCATTTAAAAGAGTAATGAATCGACTGATGTGATCTCTAAGAAACTTACCTTCGTTTATGCGAAACGTAAATAGACGTTGTTTCAACACTAAACGGTTAGCCAGAGACTTAGTCGCATAAAGAGTTTCTAACCTTTTCCATAAGGCGGATGAGGTCTTCTCCATTAATACCTCCTGCAATACCGTATTCGCGAGGCACAGCTGGATTGCAGACAAAGCCTTTTCATCAAGCTCTTCCCATTATATTTTATTTAGATTCTCAAGCTTTTTCCCGGTAACAACCTTTTTCAAACCGGATTGAACTAGGATTGCCATCATCCTAACTTGCCAGAGATTGAAATTTGTCTCACCATCGAACTTCTCAATTTCAAACCTTGTTGTTACCATCTCTGAATGAGCTGATTTATGAAAATTGAACTAGCTCTGATACCACTTGTTAGGGTCGATTCGATTAAGCAACGAACAAGAAAAAATAGCGGAATAAATTGAGAAATTGAACGCACAAATTTAACGTGGAAAAACCCCTCCAAAGAGGATAAAAACCATGGGCAAAAATAATTTTACTATAATGACAAAAGAACAAAGAGTATAAAGGATGAAGATAAAAACTAAACCACGAAAACCCGAAAACAAAGAACCCACAAAACGTAAATACAAAATTCTCTAAATGTGTTATGAGTTCTAATCTCTAATGGGTGTTTTTTCTAAGGTTGTAAAAGAGCCTATTTATAGGCTAAATTCATAGGTCAAATAATAATAAAATAATCTAAACTAATCAATGTTTGATTAAAACAAGTAAACAGAGTTTAACTGAAATCTTATTTCTCAAATTTGACTGAAAATAAGAGTCATATTTAACACTTACTCTAGAGAAAAGGGCCCTCAGCAATGCAAATGTCCTCATGTTTAAGGGGTAAACCTCATTTATATTAAAAGGTTAGGGTGACTAAAATGATAAATTTTTTATTTAAATGTATGATAATGAGTTGGGTTTTACATAAATTATGAGGAAAATCACAATTTTAGAAAAAAAAATTCATGTCATATTTTTGTTTACTATTTTAACGAGAGTGACCAAAACGTTCGAACTATATAATGTAAGTGCCTAAATTACAAATATCTTTTTTGGTGTTTAAAATGAAAATTATTGAAAATTGAGTGATAATCTATATAGTCTACCCTTTTAAAAATTACATATATCAAATAGTCTAATTCCTATACTTAATTTTAAGAAATAAACCAAACAAATTTTTATAAATTAAAATTTTAATACTTAAATTTTCAGTAAATAATTTTTTTAAAATTTATCAAGCAGCTGCTAATTTAATTATTTAACAAATAGAAAATCTAGAATAATATTTTATAAACATAAAATTTAAATAAAAATTGGAATGAGTCGTTTTATCTATGGCTCGCCGGTAAAAACTCGTCTATTGTAAATCCATTCAACAATTAGGTTACTTTTGAATGCACTTTTACCTCCACTGCAACACGTTTAGAGTCACTTTTTGGCTCAATTACGCTGCTGCAATCCTTTTAGATTGCTAGGTCAAGCGCAGTGAAATCTTTTACCAATGCACTGATGAAGTTTTTTCAACCGGAGCTTTAAGCTCCAATGAAAATTTTATATCTCCACTGGTTTTTTTTTTTACACTTATACCCTTTTTCTTTTACTTATTACCACGTATCCTTCTTATTTTATTATTATGATTTTTCCTTTTACATTCTTTTATACTTTTAAATTTTACTTTCTTAAAATTTGAACTTAATAGCTTTTAAATTATTTATTTTACTTTTTAACTATTTAAAAAATATTTATTTAATGTAATAAATTAAGTTAACAGTCAATCCAAATTAACCTTAATTTTTCGTCTCACCATTTCACTCAGACGCCCATCGGCATCCAACTCGCCGTTTTAAGCTCAGATACGCCGCACTGCTCGCATTATTATTCTGCCACGTGTTCACAATGAAATGGAGTTCTCTTCACGTTTCGTGCTAGCGGGTGGCTTTCTCACTTTGCTTAATGGCGCCTACTGACTGAAAAGCTCGGTGGCATTTTTGCTATTTTATCAAAACAGTAGGGCCATTTAAAGTAATACAAAATGGAAGTGTGAAATATAAAACCTTTTATTTCCTTCAAATTTAACGTTTCAGCAAATCGAGCCGCTTATGAAAAAAAAAAAATTGGGGCCGCTACTACACATCTCACATATCAACTCAAAATCCTAACCGTCCACGTTCCAGCATAGCCAATCGTGCCGTTCCTTAATCTCATTGTTCTCCACGAAAATATCAATCCGTATTAATTAATCATGCAACTTTAAATAAATCCGAACAAGATCCCACCGCATTTTCTAAATCTGAGGGTTAACTTTTTGCCACGTAGCTGAATCGAAAAGCCAAGTTTAGTATACATTTTACCAATTTTTCCATTTTTAATTTATGATTTTCATTTTGTTTTTGGTTATTTTCGATCTAAGCCCTTACTCTCGTGAAACTCAAGGAAACCCTAGACTCGTCCCGTCTCTCACGGTAAAAAAAAGAAAAAAAAGAAAAAAAAGAAAAAAAAGAAGGAATTTCAGAAAAAGAATTATCAACAAAATAATTTTAAAAAATCGACAAATCTATTAGGGATTTAGGGTTCAATTCAAAATCCCTAGATTCTAACCTAGCCTACGCTCGTACTCTTGATATTCACTATTCGGCGGAGAAATTGATGTTCTTTTAAGCACCGATCCAGGTAACAAATGTAATTTATTTCGATTTTCTTTGCTAATTGCTTGATTTGTTCAAAATAATCTGAATATACGGATATTGGGATTTATCGGCTAATTTATTGGAAATTTGAGGTATTTTTCGTTTTTTTTTTAGTGCAAATTTGTTTTTACAGATCTGAACCATGTGTGATGTGAATGTGAAAAGTGGGGGATTTTGTTTTCCCTGTTTGGATTGAGGGATTGTTGATGGAAAATAGAATAGGAAACTCTCATGGAGCGGAAATTCCTAAGAAATCAAGATCTTTGGATCTTAAGAGTTTGTATAAATCTGGTGATTCAAAGGAGTCTTCTGAAAATAGGAGCTTGAAGAGGAAAGAAAGTTCGCAAGAAGGTGATGGTGAGAAGAGGAGTAATAATAATAACAAGAGAAAGAAGAGTAGGAAATCTCTGCCTCTCAGTAGTTTTAGAACCGTCCATGATAGCGATAGTAGCAAGAGTTTAACTGAAGTGTATAATGGGGGGTTCAGTTCGAAGTTGCATGATCCAGAAAGCTTGAAGAAGTTGGGTTTGAGTCAGAAATTAAACAATGGCTGTACTGCTGATGGCATTTCAGTTAGTTTGGGCAACAATGGTACTAAGATCCCAAGGCGTAAACGACGGTTTGTGGGGCGGAAAAAATTTGAGGATGGGCAAGCGTTGAAGTTGGCAGGGGGGTCTAATTGTAAAGAAGTTGTTAATGAGGAAGTGAAGTTAGTCAGTGAAGATTCTGGCATTCAGAATGAGTCTTTGAAGGTTAAACAGGATAAGATTGATGATTTTAAGGAAAACCGGAACAGTGAGTCCATTTCAATTCAGCATTTGAAGGAAGAAGATGGTGTTGCTTGTTACTCAGCTGTAAATGATGGTGACTCTTTGCTAAGAAAACCACAGAGGAAGCCTAGGAAGAGGAAAGATTCTGTAAAGAGTGATAAAAGTGTTGCTAAAATGGCTGAGAGTTTAGTAGAGACTTGTGATGCCTTTCAAGAAGATGATGAAGAGAATCTAGAAGAAAATGCAGCAAGGATGTTATCATCACGGTTTGACCCATGCTGTACTGGCTTTTCTTCAAACAGCAAAGTTTCTGTGTCACCATCTGATAATGGATTATCTTTTCTCTTATCTTCCGGTCAGAATGCTAGTTCTGGGTCTAAGAATTTGTCTGGTTCTGAATCTGCTTCTGTTGATGCTTCTGGTAGGATATTGAGACCACGGAAAAGTCATAAAGAGAAGGTCAACTCAAGGAAAAGGCGCCATTTTTATGAAATTTTCTCTGGAGACTTGGATGCTGACTGGGTGTTGAATCGAAGAATCAAGGTGTTTTGGCCTTTGGACAAGAATTGGTATTATGGCCTTGTCTATGACTATGACAAAGAGAGAAAGCTTCATCATGTCAAATATGATGACCGTGATGAGGAATGGATAGATTTACGGAATGAGAGATTTAAACTCCTGCTATTTCCTAGTGAACTTCCCTGCAAATCCCAACGGAAAAGAACTCGGCGAGATAGAGGTTCTGATGATAGAATCAGGAATGTGAAGCTCAACAAAGAGAATGGAAAGAAAAATTTCATGACAGAAGATGACAGTTCTAATGGGAGCTATATGGATTCTGAGCCCATCATCTCCTGGTTGGCTCGCTCAACTCATCGTGTCAAATCCTGCCCTTCGCGATCCATGAAGAGACAGAAAACATCTGCTTCATCTCTTAGTTCTCCTGGTCAACCATTGTCATGTGATGAAGCTGTTGATGAAAATGGTTGTCTCTATGAGGGTTCATTGAAGGGAAGCAAAGTTAAATTGTTCAATTCCACTGCATTGCCAGGCAAATCGGTTGGTAGCAGAAGGGTCCAGGATTCTTCCTTGGGTAGCTCTAGTTACCCCAACAGAAAACATCCTATCGTATATTTTAGAAGGCGTTTTCGCAGGACAGATAATGTATTGTGTCAGGCTTCTAAAGGCAATTGTATCACCAGTAGTGCTTCTGAATCTATCACTTCCTTTGTCTGTGTTGATGAATTTCAGGATTTGGGTGTAGTTAATGCTTGCCTGGGAAGGCTGGATCCTGAACGAGATTTGTTGTTTAGTGATAATGCAGGGCAGTTACAATTAAATATCTCATTGATACATTCAAAACAATTCAGGCTTGGGTTGAGCTTCCCTGTGCCCTCTGTCTCAAATAACTTATTTGGTACAAAGTGCCTTTGGCTGGTTCGTACTTTTTTGTTGCTGCAGTGTGGTACAGTGATGACTGTCTGGCCAATGGTCCATATGGAGGTCCTTTTCGTCGATAATGAAGTTGGACTCAGATTTTTCCTGTTTGAAGGTTCCCTGAAACAGGCTATAGCTTTTGTTTTCCAGGTCCTGATGGTATTTTATCGACCCACTGAGCAGGGGAAGTATACTGGTATGCAGTTGCCTGTAACTTCAATCAGGTTCAAATTTTCTTGTTCTCAAGATTTCAGGAGGCAGATTGTCTTTGCTTTTTACAACTTCCATGATGTGAAGCATTCAAAATGGATGTTCTTGGATTCTAAGCTGAAAAAACATAGTCTGCTCAATAGGCAATTACCTCTGTCTGATTGCACTTATGATAACATTAAGGCGCTTCAGAATGGAACTAATCAGCTACTTGGTTCCCCTGCTTGCAAAGTCTCCTCATCAGTTGAGGTATGCTTGTTCTCCATGTTATTCTGATACTGAATCCTCATGTTTTTTTTTTTGTGAGTATGTGTTACTTGTGATCACCTATGCCTCAAAAAATCTTTATATAGTTTTAGTTTTGGTTGTGTTCATTTAACTATCAACCATAGGCTCCTGCGAGTTTTAAACTTGCTGTACAGTCTGAGATATTAATACCTTTCTTTTATTGTTGGTGTCTGTATTAAATAGTATGAAATTTGTTTTTGTTGACCAGGGTTTAAGTAGGAGAAAGTATAGGCAGGGTATCAGCCTTATGGGTGTCTCCAGAGAATCTAGTTTTCTGAAACTTGGCCAGTTTTCTTGCAATTCTGAGAAGCTTAGAAATCTTCCTCGGTTTGCCCTTTCTTTTGGTGCTGCACCAACATTCTTTCTTAGTTTGCATCTTAAGCTACTTATGGAGCGTAGTCTAGCTCGCATCAGCTTTGGCGATCATGACTCCCTTGAGCAACCAGGAAGCTCTGGCAATTTGTTGTTGGATGACAGTTCTAGTAGAGAGGACTCCATGAACAACAATTCTGAATGTAGCGTAGAAAAAAATCTGAAGGCTTCATCGAAGGAAGTTGCTTCTGATGCTGAGTTAACATCTGATCTCTCTGTTTGTGGTAATGGATGCTTGAAAAAGTCCTCTCGAGAGTACAAAAATAATGATCAAATTGTTGATGGAACTTTTGCCAGTTCTCACGAACCTGAAGTTGGAGCCATAGCCTCTGTTCCATTACAAAAGCAACAATGTGACAATTCTGAGTCTCAGCAATTTGTTTTGTCATCAAAGTCTCCATTTGATGCTGGTAAGGAGACTGCAAGCTCTGGTTCCATTTTGAGTGGCATTAGGGTTGAGATTCCACCCTTTGATCAATATGGAAAGCATGTTGACAGTGAATTACCCAGTACACGACAGTCTACTGATTTAACTTTGAATATGAACGGTGGCATTATCCCAAGTCCTAATCCTACTGCTCCTAGAAGTACATGGCATCGAAATAGAAGTAGTTCATCGATTGGTTTTCATGCTCATGGATGGTCAGATGGGAAGGCTGATTTCTTTCACGGTAATTTTGGAAATGGACCTAAGAAGCCACGAACTCAGGTGTCATACTCAATGCCCCTTGGAAGTTTAGATTACAGCTCAAAAAGTAAAGGCCTGCAGCAGAGAGTTCTTCCTCACAAGCGAATTAGGAGGGCTAATGAGAAGAGATCGTCTGATGCTTCTAGAGGCTCCCAGAGGAACTTGGATTTATTATCTTGTGATGCAAATGTACTAATTACTATTGGTGACAGAGGATGGCGAGAATGTGGAGTGCAGGTTGTGCTAGAGCTTTTTGATCATAATGAATGGAAGCTGGCTGTGAAAGTGTCGGGGTCTACGAGGTACTCTTACAAGGCACATCAGTTCCTGCAGCCTGGATCTACCAATCGCTTTACACATGCTATGATGTGGAAAGGAGGAAAAGATTGGATCTTGGAGTTCACAGACAGGAGTCAGTGGGCTCTTTTCAAGGAGATGCATGAAGAGTGCTACAACCGAAATGTTCGAGCTGCTTCTGTGAAGAACATTCCTATTCCTGGGGTTCGCTTGATAGAGGAATATGATGAAAACGCAGTGGAAGTGGCATTTGTTCGCAGTTCTTCCAAGTACTTGCGTCAGGTTGAAACTGATGTTGAGATGGCTTTGGATCCATCCCATGTTTTATATGACATGGATAGTGATGATGAACAGTGGATTTCGATAATTCAGAAATCTTCCGGAAGTGATATTGGCAATTCTTTGGAATTGTCTGATGAAATGTTTGAGAAGATTATGGACATGTTTGAGAAGGCTGCATATACTCAACAGTGCAATGAGTTTACTTCTGAAGAAATACAGGAGCTCATGGCTGGAGTTGGGTCCATAAAAGTAATCACAGCAATCTATGGGCATTGGAAGCAGAAGAGGCAGAGAGTTGGAATGCCTTTGATTCGTCATCTCCAGGTATCTTTCAAAATGCTTATTTTTCATGCATTTGTTTCTTTGACTTTTATGTCTATAATGTCAATCCTTTTTAGTCTACGAGCAGATTGGAATTTATGGATTTATTTTGTACACTAAAAATTACAGGTCTATTGATTCTTAGTTAATTTCTGGATTCATCCTCAAAATTCACATAACAATCAAATCGAAATAGACTTTTTTAATTCATCTTCCCAAACATAGCATGGGGATTAGGAGTTGTATTTTGTAGGAGTTCATTTAAACCAATGTATTCTTTCTATTGATATTTAGATTTTTATCCAATAATTTCCAGCATTCTTTTTTTTTTTTTGTGTTTGGGTGATGCATTCAAGCTTAAGTGCGACCCCCAAGGACCCTAGGTGTCAAGCTTAGGATCTTTTCCTTGTTTCTTGTCTGTGTATTGCAATCAACCTTAGTAACATCTATGGAACCCATGGTGTAAAACTTAGGGATCTTTTGTATTATGTTCCTGATTAAAGATGATTGATTGCCTTTTGAAGTTTTGACACTTAATCATATTAATTCTATTTTGTAGAAATTGTATTTCAGTGGCTATTCCTATTCATTTTAACACTTTGTTTGGATCGAGTTAGGAAAGGAAAAGAGGGTTTTAAGGGGAAAGGAATGGGTACTTCATTTCTTTGTTTGGATAGCTAATATGTGTAAAGAAAAGTAAAAGCACGGACAATGAGCAACCCTGGTGTGGTTTATTGAAGGAAAGGAAAAGATAGATTATAATACATTTTGCTTCATATCCTTTTTAAATATTTCACCTAGCAAGTTAATGATCTGGTGATTAATTATTTGAAGTAAATTAAAAATGGAAGTAAAGAATAAAAAACCAAGTATATGTATTACTTGTTAAAAAATATATTAAAAATAGTTCCTTTTTTTTTTCTGGAATTGTTTGTGCACGGCTTTTGTTTTGAATGATGTATACATACTGTTTTTTTGGGTTTTAAAGGGACTATGCCAAGTGGCCATTTATATGGTTGAAGACAATACTTTACTAGACTAAAATATAGGGACTAGAAAAGAAGAAATTTTCTTCATTCTGGCAGGTGGGATTTAGTGACAAGGTAAATACTTATATATCCACCAATAACATGCCTTAAGTCCTCATTCATAAAAGATAATTAAAATTGTCCAAGTATTGCCATATTGGAATCATAGACATACTATTGTGCTATAGAAGCTGAAATATTAACCAAAAAAATAGTTGATGAAGAGCACTTGAGAGGATTTGGCAATAACTACATTTGTAAGGTCATAGTGCTTTTTTTGGAATTTAAAGAAAACGGTTTGGATTAACTTGAAAATGAGGATTTGAGGGAAACCAATAAAGCAGTATATTATTGCTTCTATCTCCCATCTTATTTTAGAGCCTGAAGAGTTTTCAAGTTCATCTCTTCTGGCTGTAATTTTATCTGACAATTTTACCATGTTACTTTGTTTTGTTTGTTGTTCATGTATTTTGTTTTATCTGAAACATTTTATTACGTCCAACTTATTATAAAATATTTGGTTGTCATGCAGCCGCCATTGTGGGAAAGGTACCAGCAGCAAGTGAGAGAGTGGGAGCAAGCAATGTCCAAAGCTAACTCTAAATCCATTGAGAAGCCACCCATGTTTGCTTTCTGCATGAAACCCCGGGGTTTGGAACTTCCAAATAAAGGGTCAAAGCATAGATCCCAGAGGAAAATATCAGTTTCCGGTCAAAGTCAACATGCCTTGGGAGATCACGAGGGCTGTCATTCCTTTGGTAAATGTTCTTTACGCTCACTTTCTGCCTATTAAGTTTTTAATATTTTCCTTTGTAAACTGTGTCCATTTGCTGTAATTTCAGGCAGAAGATCAAATGGCTTCCTGTTTGGGGATGAAAAGGTTCTATATCCTGCGCATAACTATGAATCATTAGAAGATTCCCCACTGTCTCAAGTATCACCAAGGTCACGAGATGCTGGTAACATGGCGTATTTCCCAATGGGCAGTGATAGGTTTGATAAGAATCATATCAAGAAACTTCAAAGAAGCAAGTCAAAAAAGTATGGCAGTTTTATACCATCAAATGGACCACAAATGATGGATTCATACAATCACAGGCTAATTGGCAAGAGAAATGGAATTCACCAATGGAACAGGGGCATTTGTGAGTGGTCAAGCCAGCGGCATTACTTCCCTGATAGCCTTCAAAGGCACGGTCCTGAACAGTGGGATAATTCTGATATCGATGAGTTCACATTGCGTGATGCATCTAGCGCAGCCCAGCATGCACTTAAAATGGCCAAGTTCAAGAGAGAGAAAGCCCAGAGATTGCTTTTTAGAGCAGATCTGGCAATTCACAAGGCCATGGTTGCTCTCGCAACTGCAGAGGCAATGAAAGAATCTTCTGAGGACTTAAATGGTGATGGGTAGAATGACCTATGCAACAGAGAGTCTAGGAGTGAATGAAATTAGCCAGCACCATTTTCTTGGAGCCGATGAATGCATAAGAATAGACACCGTTTTCCCTGGAAACGGGTGGCCCGGAGTTGTCATTGACTGATCAAGTGGAGAGGTTCCAACAGGAAAGCTGTGGGCGTAGATTTTTGCTTTTGCTACATATCGTGGCAGTTCATTAACTTCACAGCTTTTTGGGGGCCCGTAGGTTCTTTTTAATCCCAGCAGCAGTTTACTCGGTTCGTAAAAACGATGTTTTGATCCTGCCAGTAAGCGGTGCATGGAATTTAGGCTGCTGATATTTGTACAGATTTTTTTTTTCTTTTGGGTCCGTGATCTCTTATTTTGTTCGTTTATTCCCCCTTAGCCTTGATATTGTCATATCACAGTAGCTGGTTAGCTCAAATAATACAGCATCCCGTTTGGAATCAAATTGAGGTTTCCTGTGTGATTGAAATGGTTGGAATTGATAGATATATGTATGAAAACAAAAGCGTACGTCTGAAGTGAAAACAGAAATGCTGTAAGTAATTATTATTATCTTATAAGATGTTCACAGAGATTCATTAGAGGTCAAAAGGAGTCTTTTGTTGGCTTCGCTTCCCCATTGTTTCAATGTGTCTGAAATTTCTGATTTGTAAGCGTTTATGTGATACCACAGCAACTTCTTTTAAACAGTGTCGTCATTGCTCTATCTTATTTTGGTACCATTTCCTAATCGTGAGGGTATGTTAAGATCAAACTTTGATTGCGATGAGTTGTTTAGTGTGGGGTGCTGGTAAGATGAATTTAAGGGATTCAACACAAAATTATGGATTGAATGTATAAAATTGTAAATTGGATTAAAGTTAATGTAAAACTTTGATATTTAATCCCATTTTAAATAATTCCTTTATGTTTTTTAAGAAATTGGATCACATAATTTCTTAAGAGGATTTTGATGTTTAGATAATTCTTTCATGTATTACTGATTATTATTTTTTTAGAAATTTTTTCATGTTCAAAGTAATTTTTTTTTATGTTTTATGAATTACTTAATTTTTTAAAATCTCAGGTGTAAATATGGAATTTAGTGAAAGAATTTCATTTATATTAAGGTTTTTAAAATTCTGAAAATAAACTTACTTGTTTGGGTAAAAATAATGGAGAAATTGACATTTTAAGGGGTTTTAAATGGCTCAATTTTCTTTTTTTAAATTCGACTTAAAGATCAAAATTTCTCATTATTTTACATTGGCTAAATTTTAAAATGTCAAATAAAGCTCTTAAATTCATTTTTGTGTGCCAACATGGTAAGTTGACGTGGAAAAATGATAACGTGGAGGTTTCTTCTTTTTTTTTTTTTACGGGATTTAGTTGATTATTTAAGAAATTTATTAAAATTACCAAAAAAATTTAATTTTTAAAAATATAAATTATAAAAATCATAATAAAATTATTAGAAATTTATAAATAATTAGAGAAAATACTAATGAGTTATAAAAAATAGTTTTTAAATGTTTTAAATTTTTTTAGAAATATATATACAATTTATTATAAATTATTATAAAATAGTATAAAATTTTAGAAACTATTAATTTTTTTTTAAAAAAAACTACAAATAAGTTATAAAAAATTAAAAATACAAAAAAATTAAAAATTAATAGAAATTTATAAAACAAAATTTTATTAGAAATATTAAAAAACTATAGAAAAATTTTGTTATTTTACTAGTATGGGGTTTTTTTTTTTTTTTTTTTTTGATAAGAGGGGTTCTTGGTTTTGGTAATAAGGAAATGAGGGAGATTGAAGTGTGATGATTGAACTTGTATGGGGTGTTGAGTGATGGGTTTAAGTGTCGATCTGTTTAATGCTTGATAACTTAAGGTGAGTGATGAGTAAATGTATTCATGGACTGATTTGATTTACTATTCAAAAATAGAAAATATAAAAATAAGTTTATCTTTAAAATTTAAGTGCAAATGCACAGTTTGATCAACGAGGAGCGTGAGAGGAAAACACTTGTATTTCAAAGAAAGATATCATTTTAATAGCCTCTATTTTAAAATTTTTAAAAGATTAAATCAATTTTTTATCATTTTTAAGAGGCCAAAGTACAATTTTATCTTTATTAATTTAAAATTTTTAAAATTTCAAAAGGTTTAAATAAAAAAAATTCTATTTTAGGGGGGCCAGTCTCCTGTCAGCCCCTGGTTTCACCCCTTATTATTTAAGCCTGTAATTAAACTGGTGTGACGAGTTAATCGGTTATCAATTCAGTTTGGAAAAATATAAAAATGTAATTTCGTAATTATAATAAGTTATATTATTTGAGGGTAGTTTATTTTTTTTATTTTAACAAAAACTAAACAGTTAGAAAAAGGACGAGAATCTCTGTAACGACCCAAATTTTAAGGTCATTGGAAAATTGAATTTTCGGGTCATAATTTCCGCAAAATGAATTCGTAAATATTTATTAGAAATATTTACGAAGCTAGTAGTGTAATTAATTAGACTTTGGTTAAGTGAATTAGCTTGAATTAAGGCTAATTTAGTGAAAGGATTAGATTGAATATAGTGTAAAAGTTTAATTGTAGAATAGAGAAAATTTAAGGGATTAAATTAATAAATAAGCCTTATGTGACAAGTGTGTGATAAGTATAAATACATGTATATTATTTGAATTGGTACAAATGTATGAATATATATGTATTTACTTAATATTTAAGAAAAAATAATTATAATTAAAATATAATAATAATGATATAATATAATAGTTATAATGGGAAAGAAAGAAAGAAAAATGGAAAGAAAAAGAAAGGAAAAATAGGGTTTTAAGGTTCAAGCTTTAAGTGGTAAGTCAATTTGATCCCTTTTTTTTATAATTTTAGTGTCTATGGAATTCTAGGAAGAAGTACTACTTGAGTTATGTTGAAATTTAGAAAGTTATTGAATTTTTAGGTATTGATAAAGTTGAATGAATGGAAGAATTATTGGTTTAATTGAGAAATATAAGTTTGGTAGTAGTAGGGATTGAATTAAGAGGACTCTATAATTAATGTTTTATGTTGTAAATTTAAGAGTTTTAGAATGGTTATGGTGGAAGGACTAAATTGGAATTTTTGTAAAAGTTATATGGAAATTAAAGAGTGTGTTATTAAATAAAATATATTGATAATTTTAAATGTTAAACTTTATGTAGCCAACGTAGCACCGAAAACGTCATCGAAAAAGGGAAAGGAGAAAGTGAACGAGGATATCGAGTAGACTCGAGAATTTCAGTTTGTATTTCTATAAACTATACTTAGTGATTTAATACAATGTAATTGTTATTTTAATAGTTAGAATGTATGATGAATGATATGATGGAAACTGTTACTACTTCTGTATTGAAATGAAACGATTTGAATACCCCATTAACAGTGCCAGGCTAGTCGGATACAATTGGCATGCCATAGGATTGGAAGTGTTCAGGTATATTCCGACTGTGTGTCGATGAGATACTATATGTGTTGACTACTGTGACTGTTCCGAATTCATTTCAAAAAGGTACTCTGTACCTGATTGTGACTGTTACTGTTACCTTTACGGTGTATTCCGGCTTCGGCAGATGAAACACTGTATAATATCCCTGGTGTGTGGGTTGGATCCGCGTACCCGTCCAAGTCTGAGTTATGTTAATAGGGGTAAATGAAGGTACTATAGTCTGACTGTTATCGATCATATGAATAAGACTGAATAATGACTGTTAGTGAATATAATGACATGCTAATGTATGACTATTGAAAATATTGAACATTATAAAAGATATATGAAGAATTGTTTAATTACATTTATGAATTATAAGATGAAGGCGAATAAGCCATTAAGATTTGTAATGTAACACTCCAAACCCGTATCCGTCGTCGAAACAGGGTTTCGGAGCATTACTAGAATTTACGAATCACCTAAAAAAAATTTTCAATTAAATACTTACCGATTCAATGCATCATATAAATAAATAAATATATTATCATTCAATCAACAGCTTGGCACTTGTATAAGCATTAAACAGCAACATTGTTAGTATACTAGTACATATTTCATATAAATTCAACATTGATATACTTATTTTCTCGACATGTCACACGTGAGTTTAATAATTGTTTTTATTTATATAATTTCCTTATATCAACATATCAAAGATAGTCATATATGTACATGTCACGAGACATATTATTTGCTTACTGTTTCTTTATAAGCATATATCATTCATTTCGTTATATCAATATTTCATGCACCATAATTTCCATATATCTTATGTATATTTATTTCGGTAATAGTTCATATTAAAATTAACATAAATTAAATTCCATGTACCTATACTTATTTCATTTATCTATCTTTTTAATTATTTCATTCAACTATTTTGTACATATATTTCTATATGACCAATTCTTGTAAACATTTCACAGAACCATTTCCTATAATCATTCTTCATCTGATACATATTACCTGAATATCAATTGTTCAACTGATGTCATAGCATCTCCCATTCACGATCTTATTTATCTTTGACATGATGCCATAGTGTCTTTCAACTATGGTCTTACTCATTTTCTGCCAGGTTGCCACGGTATCTTTCAACCATGGTCTTGTTCATTTCATGTTACATTGCCATGGTATCTTTCAACCATGGTCTTATTCTTTTCATGTCACATTGCCATGGTATCTTTCAACCATGGTCTTACACATTTCATATCATGTTGCCATGGTGTCTTTCAACCATGGTCTTACACATTTCATTTTAGAAAGCACACTCCCGCGAACCTCATCCTTACAGCGGGATTACCAGTCGAGCTAAATCCTCAGTAATATAAACTCATAGAGTATTGTCGGGATTACAGTCCGAGCTAAATCCCCTGCAACGACAATTACTCTAATGAGCTTGATTTGAATTACAGTCCAAAGCTAAATTGGACCACGATTCGGATTACCGTGTCAGGCTAAATCCATTTTCCACATATTCTTCGGGAGGGCTATATCAAGATAGGATCACCCGTCCGGGCTAGATCCTTTTTACCGTCAATTCCTTTTCAAAGATCCATCAAATTTTCCTTTCATTCAACCGGGATTTCTTCCCATTTTTATCAAATATGTCAATATTTCATAAATTTTCATATAATGAACATTCAAATCATATTCATATAAAAAAAAACATACATTTCAAGCATTTATGAATATAATTCAAGTTACACAAACTTACCTCATTGTTTGTTTATGTTTATAATTTCATTAATCCGATATATTTTCTTTTCCACGATCAAGTCTCTTACTTGAGTCGACCGGATCTTTATAAATAAATTTGATCATCATTTTCATTCATTTCATATTCTAATGTATTTAATTAATGCTCTAGGCAAAATTACCATTTTGCCCCTAAACTTTTATTTAATGACGATTTTATCCTTAAGGTCAGAAAAATAAAATTCTTGCAATTTTAATCCTTATTTCCAGCTATTATTCTCATGCATATTAATAACAGCCCATGAATTCTATAAAATATCAAAAATTTCCATAATTTCAACACTTTCAATTTAATCTTTAAAAACATGTTTTTCTCCGATCTTGAACTAAATTCATAATTTCATTCAATTTTGTAATTTAAATAATAAAATAATTCATTTCATGCAATTTGGTCATTTCTGACATTTTTACAAAATTACCCATAAAATTTTACTTTTATTCAATTTAGTCTCTGAGCCTAAAACATGCAAATTAGCCATGCTAGATGAATATTCATACATATTTTCCTCCTCCTCCTCTCCATTCCACATCCTTAAACTTATATAATATGCTTATAAGTAACACTATCAATAATTTCACTATTTACTTATATGTATATTCAAAGTTGTCTATTTGAGTCACAGTCACTAAATTATTTATATCTTGAGCTACAAAACTCCAAATTAAGATTTGTTAATTTTTCCTGAAACTATACTCAACATCTTCTTACCATAAAATTTTCATAATTTTTGGTTTAGCCAATTAGTACATTTTATTCATTAAAGTCACCCCTGTTCTGCTGTCTGACAGTTCCGACCCTTCTTCACTAAAAATTAATTATCTCCTTTTACAGAATTCAAATGATGTTCTCGTTTATTTCTCTTAAAAATGGACTCATTCAAAATTCTAAGCATATAAGTTTAATTCCATAATTATTTTTATCCATTTTTTTATGATTTTCCAAAGTCAGAACAGGGGAACCCGAATTCATTCAGACCTTGTCTCACAAAATTCATTATATCTCATGATTTACAAATCCATTGCTTACACCATTTCTTCTATGAGAAACTAGACTCAATAAGCTTTAATTTCATATTTTTTTCATCTTATAATTCCATTTATAAAATTTATGGTGATTTTTCAAAGTTAGTCCACTGCTGCTGTCCAATATTGTTTTAGTGCAAGCTGTTTATTACCATTTTTCCCCTAAGCTTTTAATAAATAACAATTTCGTCCCTACTCAATTAGCATCTCAATTGAGCTGATTTTTCTCAATTTAAACTTTATTATATTACTTTAAACTACTTTCCAAATTTTGGAAATTATAATTTCAGTACTAGAATTTAATTCCAAACCTTTTCACAATTAGGTCCTAAAATCAATTTCCATCAATTTTACTTGATAAAATTATCATATATCAAAAATTAAAGCTTCAATTCTATGTTTATTCATCATATTCTTCCAGAACTCATCCATAATATCTTTAAAAATTAACTATGACATCAAAAACTAATGAAATAGTAAGTTGGACCCAATTGTAAAATTCTAAAAACATAGAAATTTCAAGGAGAAAGCAAGAATTAAACTTACATGTAGCTAGAGAATGAACATCAGCTTGAATCCTCTTCCATGTCTGTTTCTCAGCTGATGAAAATAAAGAAAAATGAAGAGAATTCTAGATATTCCAATTTGGTCCCATTTTTATTTAGTTTATTTTGGCAATTTTCCAATTTTACCCTTATTTCACCCTTTTCCTGATTTTTCTCAGCTATTGCGGCCCAAAATATCTCCTTTGGGCTTATTTGCACTTTAGGTCCTTCCTTATTTGACAATTGAGTTATTTAATCCTTTTAGCAACTTTTACACCTTTTTCAATTTAGTCCTTTTTATTTAATTAACCACCCAAACGTTAAAATTTTCTGACGAAATTTTAATACTACCTTATTGATACTCCATAAATATTTATAAAAATATTTACGGCTCGATTTATAAATTTGAGATTTCGATAACTATTTTCTTCAATTCCTTGACTTAATAAATCTTTATAAAACACAAATTACTAATTTAAAAATCTCTCAAAAATCACATTTGGCTAATAATTATTAAATAAATAAATTACGAGCTTATTTTTTTTTGAATTTAGTGGTCTCGAACCACTATTCCCGACATTATTGAAAGTCGGTTATTACATGTAAAGTGAAAGCTTAAAGCTAAAATGTTTGTACATGACTTATTATTGTTTTAAGTATTAGTTTATAGAAATACCACTGAGTGCATACTCAGCGTACGGTTTGTTTCCGTACACAGGATTAGGTACGAAAGAAAGCTAAGGACTCAGCATCCAAGCCAATCCCAAACTCAAAGTGGTGAATACTTTTCTTTTGGTAAAATGACGTGTACCTAAGTTGTTAAGGTGTTATTTTGTACATGATAGTGAGTAAACATGAAAGTTGTTGTAGCATGGTATGAAATATGCATATTTTGGAAGTTAAACTTATATGAGTTTGATTAGTATGATAATGTAGTATAATTTTGAAATGAATTGTGGTATATAATCCTTAAGAGGTGTTGAAGAGAATGAATGAATATTTGCTAAATTTAAATGGCATAATGAATGATATTTGATTTAAGAACTATTAGTAAATGTTTGAGCATGTAATGGATGTGTTTAGCTTGTAAAAATAGCTTAAAAATAGTTAAAAATCATGTTTTCACACAGCCAAGTCACATGAGCGTGTGCTCAGGTCATGTGGCTTTCTGTTTATGTCACACGGGCTGTTCCCACGGCCGTGTGTGTAAGTCAGATCTACTTACGGCTATGTGAGTCCCACAGGCAGGCCACACGGGCATGTCCCAGGCCACACGGGCGTGTTCCCCTATCTTCAAGGAAAAAGTTTCAAAGTTGCATGTTTAGCCCCGAATCACTTCTAAAGCATGTATTGGGTCTCGTAGGCCCAAATTAGGGACTATATGATGAAATTTTACAAGAATATGAATTGAAATGTAAATTTATGACTCAGTTTTTATATAAATGTTAATGTATAAATTTAGTAATACCTCGTAATACTATTCCGATGACAGTTGGGATTAAGGGGTGTTACAATCTCATTCAGTAATTATATTAAATTATATTATTTGAAGATTTTTTAATTTTTAAAAAGAATGAACAAAAATAAAAATATTCATTTCAACCCACCCCACTTAGATGGGTAAAACTTTAACTTCCAATCCAACTAATACTTCGTTCTAATATATTATGTATTTTAAATAAGTGTTTTTAATAACACCCTTCACTTTATTTCTTTTATATAAATAGATCTGTAGCATAAAAGGAAATTTCAAAAAGAGCAACAACTATTTCTCTTTCTTCAATCTGATTTTCTTTCTCTTTCTTTCTTTCCTTCCAAACACGCAGTTTCCCACTCTCTCACTCTCTAGAAATCTCCTCTGGAAGATTCTTCTATAACTTTGCAATCCTGTCTCTCTTTTCACTCAGAATAATGAGATTCTGATCCGTCATCTAAATTTACCTATCTTGTCTCTGGTTCTTGTAACTTTTTTTTTTCTGGTTGAATTGATAGTTGTGAAATTTCTTCTTTGTGTTTTATTTTGGGGAAAATGCTTCTGATTGAAAAAGGTTCTCCTCTTCTCCTCTCTTAGAGAATCCGTTCCACTGCTTTTTGGTTCGATCTGAACGCGTTTCATTCACCCCCAGATCTGTCAACAAAATCTAGGGTTAGGGTTTCTTTCTTTTAAACATTGTTAGATTAATTTACCAAATCAGTCCCTGGACAATGTGGTTCTTTTCTGTTTAGAACTCCTTTTGGTCGTCAACTTAAAATTTCCTTTTGTTTTGATTTTTGTTCCTCTGGAAATCTGCGATGTTAAGGCAATTCCTCAGTAAACTCCCACGAAAATCCGGGAAATCGGACTCGCCCGAGCTTACTAGGTCAACCTCATGCACGACAGCGGGGTCCACCCCGCAACCTCACCGATCCAACAGTTTGAATTTGGGTTCTGGCCGTCCCTGCGCTCCAAAACGGACATCTTCCGCTGTTTTTCCGGCAAGTGTTGTGGCGGGAATCGAGCCATTGTTGCCATTCAAAGATGTACCAAATTCGGAAAAGATGAATCTTTTTGTGAGTAAAGTTAGCCTTTGTTGTGTAACTTTTGATTTCACTGACCCAACTAAAAATTTAATTGAAAAAGATGTTAAAAGACAAACCTTGCTAGAGCTGTTGGATTTTGTGTCTGGGTCCGTTAGATTTAGCGAACCTGCAATTTTAGCCATGTGTAGGATGTGTGCTGTGAATTTGTTTAGAGTTTTCCCACCCAGTTATCGGTCTGTTGTAAGTAATGGAGGTGAAAATGATGACGATGAGCCGATGTTTGATCCGGCTTGGCCACATTTGCAAATTGTGTATGATTTGCTAGTTAAGTTTATCACTTCTTCTTGTCTCGATGCAAAAGTAGCTAAAAAGTATATAGATCATTCCTTTATTTTGAGATTGCTTGACTTGTTTGATTCGGAGGATCCAAGGGAAAGGGATTGTTTGAAGACTATACTGCATAGGGTTTATGGGAAGTTCATGGTTCATAGACCTTTTATTCGGAAGGCTATAAGCAATATATTTTATCGGTTTGTTTTTGAGATTGAGAGGCATAACGGCATTGCTGAGTTATTGGAGATTTTCGGCAGTATAATCAGTGGATTTGCTTTGCCTTTGAAGGAGGAGCACAAGATCTTCTTGTGGAGGGTTTTGATTCCTCTTCACAAGCCAAAATCTTTGGGTGTTTATTTTCAACAATTGTCTTATTGCGTTTCTCAGTTCATTGAGAAGGAGCCGAAGTTGTGTAGTACAGTGATACGGGGGTTGTTGAAGTACTGGCCCATAACAAACAGCCAGAAGGAGTTGATGTTTCTCGGTGAGTTGGAAGAGATTTTGGAAGCCATTAACATGGTGGAGTTCCAAAAGGTTATGGTCCCATTATTCTGGCGGATTGGCTGTTGCATTAACAGTTTCCATTTCCAGGTATTTTTCTTTATATTTTGATATATACTCTTTACTAACATTAAATTGTGCTATTTTCTTTAGTTATTGATCTCATACTCAGTATGTTATCGTCTTCCTTTTATCCAAGGTGGTGCATGACTTGTTTTTTTATCCCCTTCTTGGAAAAGTTTTTATCATGCTCTGCACCTTCTATTTCATTCTTTTTTCAGTGTTAAACTTTCTAGAATATCACGTTAAAGGATGCATCCATTAATGTGTTAAGAAATGCAATTACTAGTCTTTTGTCTGAAATGTGTGAAATGTTTCTTGTGATATTTTATTCATGTGAACTTTAGTTGCATTTATTCATGCTTGGGCGTGCATCAATTTCTTAAATAGTTTACCTTTAACCTTTTTTTACTATGTTTGACTACAAATGAGCATAACTTGGGGATATGCTCTGATCTGGTAACTTACATAATGTCTAAATCTTGGGGTTGATATTGTGGTTGGTTTTAATGAATATTAGCTTATGTTTATATCCGTATCTGACCTAAAGTAAACCTTACTCAGGTCAACTTGGAGCCTGACCTCTGTTTGTGGGGTATCTTCGGATGTCTTATGAGGGTTGAGAATGTCATGGTTTTTGAGGCTATTAATTTGGCATACTGGTTTATTAATATAACTTAACAGTTAGAAAACATTATACCTAACAAGCTATGAGCTATTTCTCTTTCTTTTCCAATAATAGATTTGTCTATCTTGCAACCAACCAATATTAATTGACTATAAGTTGTCTATCAACTATCTTGCAACCAACCAATATTAAGCTTTGCTTATGCCTTCATCTTGGACCAAAAGTATGTTTACTTTCAGTTAGTGACTGCAATTTTGTTTGTTTAAGCATTTACTCTAAGTTTGTAAGGTTATCAAGCTAGGCTAGTCTAGGCTAGGCATAAAAGTATTGATGTGCTAAAATGGCTTTCTTTAAGTTACAAGGCTAGTTGTTAACTCTAAACTCTTGGCTAGAGTAAATTCCCTCATTTGCAATAAGTTTGTAACTACAATAAAAGCTGTCTTGACCTTAGAGGATGTTTTGGTGGACTGCATGCCATGAACTTCTTGAATGTCTAGTGTTCAACTGTTGTGCCTTCTTTTCTTTAAAAAGAGTTCTTTCTTGGCCTTGTTATCTCATATGGTGTTCATAATTGTTATAAGATGTTAGTCATTTACTTGTTTGATCGTCAAAAAGAAATAATAAGTTTATTCTATTAAATATACTTGTTTCAGGTTGCTGAAAGGGCACTTTTCTTTTGGAATAACGATCAAATTGTAAACCTAATTGCACATAACCGGCATGTGATTTTGCCCATCATACTTCCAGCCTTGGAAAAGAATGCCCAGAACCATTGGAATCATGCGGTGCTCAACTTGACAATAAATGTCCGAAAGATGTTCATGGAGATGGATGATCAACTATTCATATCTTGCCATATACACTTTAAGGAGGAAGAGGCCAAGGTAAGCATATTAGCTGAGAAACGGAAGGAAGCATGGAAGCAGCTAGAAAATGCAGCCAGTCTCAAGCCAATAGCTGGAAATACCGCTGTACTGGTAACTCCTTTGGCAACACCAATTGCCTATTAACTGCTTTCCTGAACTGGAGTTTCCCTGAGTTTTTTGATATTTCTTTTTCTCCCACCTTTTGCAACACTGGGAAATTTATGCAAATAGCTGCCTTTTCAAGTGGTGGGAACTTTTTTTTTTTCCTGTATGTTCCATTAGCAGCCGTTTCCTGTAACTTGCTTTTTTGTATTCTCCGTGCTACTGTATGGGATATTAATTGCTTCCTTGGAAAGATCATCGGGAGTTCCATGCAGTAATTTATGCAAACTTTATGTATCAACTAATTTTGTTAATTCTCTCACCTTAACTTACACAGTTGTGCCAATTTCTGTTGATAGTATTTTTCTTGCAACATTTCATTAGTTTAACTGAATATTAACTGCATTGGAGTGGAATACTGGAAAATGCATATATATATATTTATAAAAAAAATTTACATTAAAATAATTGAGGACAAGGTTTAATTTTTCATTTTTAGGGGATATAGGAGTTTATTTTAAGCTTGCCATATTTATTTATCAAAATGAATATGCTTTATAGGAATAAATTGTTGAGACTCAAATGGTCAATGTACAAGTTTTTTTACTTGGGTTTATTATTTTATTAATATGATGAAATATAAATAAAATATTTAATAATAAAATATTCTAATTTCGAATAAAAAAGATTTTAATAATAAAACAATTCAATTTATAGTCGTAGAATATTAGAAAATATGTAATTTTTCTCTCGTTTAGCTCTATAGAGACATTTCCCAGAAGACGTTTCACCTTCTTCTTCTGTTAACGGCGCATAACTTCCCGTTTCAGTTCTTCTCTTTTACGGTTTCCGTTTTCTCACGTTTGCTGGAAACCAACTCTTCTTCTTGTTTCTAGTTTATCCTTACTGGTTTTTTTTATTGTCAGAGGGTGGCTTGCTGTATTAGTTTCCAATCATTGTTGGTTATGCTAGTAAGCACGCAATTTTTACGTGCCTTGTCTTTGTTTTAGGGTTTCTTAAGATCTAAACTGGTTCTCTTCTTAATCGAAGGATCTTGTGTTCGCTCTTATTGGTGAAACCCTTAATCATTAACAGTTAGTTGCTTGGTCAGTTTAAAGTTATTTTCTTTTCATCTCGTGTCTCCTTCCCACCAATAAGGTCTGTGGTGTTCATCTCCACAGTAGGGGTTAGGAGTCTGTAGTTTTCTAGTTTCATCAGGAAACGTTCTCTATCATTGTTCTTATCCTTTGAAGATTTCCCCATATATTTCGAACCTAGTAAGAGATGCAAAACACACGATTTCAACTGTGGCAATAGTGATAATTTATTAAGCCGATTCAAAGCATCAACAGTTTACGTTCCTCCGCATAAGAGAGTGGCGGAAAGAGAATCTGAAAGAATAGTGATTCTGAGGATGATGAAAGTAGGGAAATGGGCGACGGGGAGATTCATGATATGGAGACGTATCCACCGTTGCATGTTGAACCAAGGGCAAGAGCTAGAAGGAGTCCGATTATCAACATAAATGATGATATCGTTCGAAATCAGATTCCTTTCTGGAACCAAACTGCAGTGGCGTATCTGTTGGATGCGATAACCTTTTCTGCTCGAACCATGCAAGGAATAGTCAGGGAAGCATGGGATCTACTAGTAAGGGTGGACGTGATAAGGCAACGATGGAAGTTTTTATTATTTCCATTTCGAATATAGTATGGATGCAGAAATCATTATCCGTGGTAGCCCCTGGTCACTTGAAGGGGGTTTCATTGTTTTTTATCACTAGCGGGTTAACTTACCTTCTAGAGACCTACAATTGGTAGCATCGCCCATTTGGGTGCAACTTTGGGGCCCTGCCATAGAATTGCAACTGCCTGAGGTGGCTTCGGCAGTGGCAAGTGTCATTGGAAATATGATGCAGGTGGACTGGGCAGCCGGATTTCCGCGAAATATTCGATATATAAGAGTTAGATGCTGGTTTGATCCATGTGCTTTGGGACCTAGGCTTTGGATAGTGAAAAATGTTTGGTTGAAAGCCAAAATCGGCTCAAATCTTTCTCACATGACACAGGACTGTTCAGTAAAAAATTATTATTATAAATATCACAAACCAGTTTGATTTTACAAAATTTTAATTTTCTGCAGTAACTATAAATCATTTTCTTAACCAAATTTTTTTTAACACTATCTACACTAACCCAATTTAAACCTAGACTGGGCTAAACCTATAATTCTGATACTAAAATACATGAGTACCTAAATTGCAAGCTTTTTATGTTAAGAGCCTGAAATAAAAATATTTAATAGTTGAATGACTATTTGTGGAAGCAACCAATTCCAATTTTAAGCACCAAGATAAAAAAAATTAAATAGTGACTAGAGAAAAATTCAAAATGAGAACAATAATTCCAAATAAGATTTGCACTGAATTTCATATTAAACTTTTCCCAATGCTGGAGAAGAAAGTTAATAGGTTTTTCTTGAATTCACCAATATACTTTTTTTTAAAGACAAAAACCTAAGACTTACTTAAAGGCTTGCTCTTAATCTTGATTCGGAATTTGGGCGCAGATGCAGGTTGTGTAGGCTCGGTCCTGGTTTCCAACTTTGTAATTACAACCTTAGGGGGTTCACTTGAATTCATATTATCCGCTTCCTGTTTGTTACCACCCATCTGTGTTAAAGATGTGGTCTCCTCTTTCTTACTTTTTAACTCCCCCGAAGCTGCCTTCACTTCACCCAGTATCCTTGCCATCTCCTTTTCCTTGTGTTTTTTCTCTTTTTTCAATCGCTTCTTCTCTAAATACTCTGGATCGTTTCGCTCTCCTTTGTGCTCTTCCCCCTTTCTTTTCTTTTCCTTGTCTTTCTTCTTCCTCTTCGACTTCTTTTTCTTCTCCTTCTCCTTCTCCTGGAATGGAGGACCGTCGTCCCTCGAGATTGATAGTGTTTGTAGACTTGCATATTTTTTCGCTTCAGCATCTATGTAGTTATCTTGAATGATGCTTGGCGATGAGGGATCATCAGGCTGATGGTGCACCGAGGCATTACCTGAATCAGCTGTACACTGAAGTTCCTTACCAAAGTTGTCACCTTCACTTGCAATTTTTGCACTCCCAATGCTAGCAGTAATCCGAGACCCATGATCATGAAATGAGTTAACTTCTTCAATATTTTGATTGCTTATGCTCACGGCCTCAGCCGAATTTCTTTGGGGTGCATCCACAGAAACAGAACTGGTTGCACCCCGATCAGCATCATGATTACGCCTTCCCTCAGATCTTTCCCCACCCTCGGACCTTTCGGCAGTACCATTATCTGCTTCCTCTGCTTTACTGGATGTTGCTGACTGCTTGACCCTTATCTTAACAACAGCTGTCTTCCTATCATGACTGTTAGAGACTGTATCTACTTCCTTTGAAGCTTCTGGAATTGCCAAATTGTCATGCGAATGGTTTGAATGGCTCAGATTCTCCATGGGAGGTTGAGGTTGAGGTTGAGGTGGCCTTATCTCATTAACAGGAGCACCGAAATTGTTCTTCTGCTCATTGCAAATCTCCACATTACCCATACAGGGCAACTTCTCTTTAGGCACTCCATAAAGTGTGGGGGATCTGAAAATGAGAGCTCAAAAATTTGATTACCAATTTTTGTTTCGAAATAAGACAAAATATATGAGATTCTCAAAAAGAAATTGCTAATTGAAAGCACAAATAAAATGGAAGTTACAAGTTTCTGACATAAGCCTTCTATAAACAGCATAAAGTAATTGAAAACAAGCACCACAAGAGAACTCTGTGCTACATCAAATTCACTAGTATGTTTCTTCCAATAAGGCAAAGCATTTTGAACCACAAAAAACATAACAAAAGAATTCCAAGCTTCCAATGCTACAACCACATATTAGGTTCTCATCCTTTGACTTTGTTGCATAGTTTTAAGCAAATCAGAAGTTTCCTAACAATTTCTACTGCTAATTTATTAGGAATCTAGTTCGGAGTTTTTAGGGTTTCAACAAATTTAAATTTCTCGTAACTAAATTTGGTACTTATGTGTTTCCACTGGTTATTCCTAATTAAGCTTTACTATTTAAATCAGAATGGTCGTTTCTATTTTCATTTTATTTCCAGAGAAATGGACTATTTGCGCTTATGGGTATCATAAACATCAAGCCACAAGAAACTCCAGTAACTCACCGTTTAAGAAAAAAAAAAAACACTAAAACATTTGAGACTATGTAAAGGACTCAATCAAATTAGTACTGATTACTCCAATTATACCGTAAAAGCTCCAGTGTAGCCACCTGCAAGACTTTCTGACCTCTCTTTCTTTCTTTTTTTTTCTTTTTGCCAGGAAAAAAAAGGAAAAAGAAAAAAAAGAAAAGAAAATAATCTCTTTATTCTCATCACCATTTTAACCCCAAACGCCGCACAGGGCAAACCATCATTGCCAATCCTTTTTTCTCCATAACTTGAAGTACCTAAACTTCATAAGATTTGAAACAAAAATTCAGAACAAACCAAACTGGAAGATTATCTTAGTCCTCTCCCAGCTCACTTCCTATCTGTGACTAGTCTCTCATGACGGCGACAAAAATTTCATAAAAGCTTATGCTAAAACTGTCTACTAATCAGCAGTTCGGTCCGAAGCTCAATAAGATCAAACAGGACAATCTTCAGAAGACAACAGTAACAGAATTATATGCTTTGGTCATCAACGTAGTCTTTTCCCCAGGAATATTATCAACATGTATGAATCAACCACTCGTCCATAGGAAAGTTTAAATCCTAGAGAGACCATATTAGAATGCATACCCACCTTCCTGCAAGAACTTGTAAAATGCAGAACAAGTAGTGCCGGAGGAATACATTATTGAATGCTATGCGGCTTTCTAAAAGATGAAGCAAAGCTACAAGTGTTGTCGCCTTAATATCCTCACTAGAGACAGATCCACCTTGTATCTGACATAACCGCATAGCATGCACACCCAACTTTACCTGACCTACAATCAGAGAATGTATAACAACATCAAATTTTAAACAAATATAAAGTACAACTATATATTACCAATAAAATAAACATTTTGGATAACATCAGGAAAGTTAGAGAAGATATTTTTCAGAAGAAAATTTACTGAAGGGAACCTCTTAAAGAAGGCTCCTCCTCTATATACTTTATAAACAACAACAATGCCGCATTGATGCCATTGCAATGGTGCTCAAGATCAAGCAAAGCTCTGCTTGCTTCTATTCGAACTTGCCAGATTGTCTTGGAATCTCGAAATGGTTTAATTAGTTCAAAGACATGATCCTGCAGCGAGAAACAAAATTTATAAAGAAATATAAAGAAATATGCAAAGTAGACATTATATGATAAGGGATCAGAGAAAAAACACACTAGATGGATGAATCCAGAAAGCTTTAATGCAATCTGTGCCAAGGTCCGGATGCAACTGATTGTCAATATACCATTGTAACTAGGCATCAACCTGGTAAGTGTCATAAGATGTAAATAACCAGGAGATTATTTGGAATAATCAGTCTTTAATCAAACAGATCAGAAGATAATTATTACCTGTCAAACTGCAAAAGCCGATCAATGCGCTTCAGAAGAGAAGATAAAAAGTAAATACTCTGAAATAAGAGGAAGAAAGCAAAAAATTGTAAATAGGATAGCCTTGCAGATGAATGTTTTAAAATGACATAGGTAATGCATGAGTGAAACCAAAATCTGTAACATTGGAAAGCTATTCTTTGCCCATGACATGTCCCATCAGCGAAAAGGAAATTTAATTGAGAAAAAAAAGGGTTCAAGAAAAAAGGAAACTGAAAGAATCAAAGCACACAAATAAGTTGCTAATGTCCAGTAATTGATCTGTATTTTCAGAGTCTGGCAAGCATCTGTTCATAGCACATTCATGTAAAGAATATGTGTGAGGGGGAGGGGGAGCTATGCTGATAATGTCGATTTGATGGGAACAAATTGCAACATATTACCCTATATTCCAAAATCCTAGCATGCGAAGAAAATACTTACACAACAAGAAAGACTAATTTCTTTAAGAATCATATATACTGTTATTCCTTGGAGATTGTAGTAACAGAACAAAGAATTAAACTGCAGAAACTTAACGACAAAAAAACCTACACAAGCTTTTAAACAAATTAAGATGCATACCAAAAGGTGTAAGTAAAAAATATATTTACGTACCTGTTGCCCAAATTCAAGTTCACCAACTGACTGTACCAATGCAGCGAGCCAGAATACATCAGAATAAGGATTCTCATTATTATCATTATACTGTCAAAGACAAGTGAAAAACAGAAAGCCGGAATAAGGAGGAGGACTAAATATCAAGCATAAGAACCAAAGCAAATAAATGAAGCACTGTTTACAATAATAATTCAGTATAAAGAGCAAGGTAAGCTGTGTATATCAATAATATACACGAAGTATGGTAGGACCGAATGATTTAAGAATGCTCTCTGCATTTATGAATCATATAGGGAATGACCGAACATAAAAGAACTTTTCTTGACATACCAAATTTGTTTTCATTCCAATTTAATATTATAAACAAAAAGTATGGTAAAACCAAACAAATTAAGAATGTTTTCTGCATATATGAATGATCTAGAGAATGACCGAAAAAAAAAAATCTTGACATACCAAATTAGTTTTCATTCCAATTTAATATTGTATGTCCCATCACCTCTTCAACCATAAATCTTTTAACTGGTTGATCAGTGGCAAGTCATACACACCCATATACATGTTTTAGTTATATAACCTCGTTTTTCATTTTTAAGGTCATTTATTTATTGCACAGTGCAAGATATTAGCACAAGCCTTTTTAACTCATAGAAAGTAAGTCCTGGTTCTTCCAAGTCTCTTCCCATGCAATGCATGGAGAACCACCTTATCTTGCACTTCAACAAGATAAAATATATCAAGTACAATACTGCGATTAGTTCAAGCTCACTGAAAATATGAAGAAAAATCAATAAATCATACTCATGACATCATTCCTCGAATTCAGTAACACCTTTGACTATCCCAGATACAGTTGTCAATCGGTTTCTCTACTTATAGAGATGAGAGAGGATATTCTGCAGAACTTATCGTCGCATATTTTGCAGAGTTTAAAGGAATGATAGAACTTAACAAAATTAAAAACCTTATTTCTGTGCAGTCTTAAGCATCACGCACATGCTTTTCACTAGCATACTCTCCTAAAGACACATGCTATGTCCAATGTCCTTTTAGATCTTGCAGAAGTCTGACTTTTCTAATTCAATGGGTAGTTGCTTTAGCTACTTGTAACTTCATAAACAAAAGACAGAAAATGCATTTGCATGCAAAAAAAAAAAAAAAGGAATAATGATTTTGAATATAAAAAAGTGAAGTTGTATTTACAGTGACCTAAAAGATGGAAGAACTATGTTAGAATTAATGCTGTATTTGGTTGTTCATTTTTAATCAAAATTAATTGTTCTTGTTACCGTTTGCGTTGCATTTTAGCAACCTTTTAAGAGCCAAAACAGCTAGTAGAATAAGTAGCATGGAAACAATGCCCAAATAACAACAGAAGAGCAGTGTTATGAGCTCAATTTATGTTAGGAAAGGTCATTCATTTTGATTAATCTAGTTAAGGCTACATCGTGATTTTATTTTTTCCTTGGGTTTTGTTGTGCTTTTTATTTCAGTTTATTTACAACAGCAGTAACAAAGATTTCTATATTGCAAAATTAGGAGGTCAACCCCTTCTCTTCTTGACAAGCAAAAATCATGCAAATCAAAGGAAAAAAAATTCCAAGGTTCTATCATTTATGCAGCAATTGACAGCTACAGATCATTGATTACTCACTGAAAGATCCATGCAGCAAAATTAGAAAGCCATCAATGATGTCGATTTATTAGAATGGGCATTCCACATCTTGTTGATGATCTTGTAAAGTAAGTGATGGCCAAGGAAATCATACCTTTAAAAGTTGCAAAATAAACTCAACAGCTTCTCTGGGGCTTTTCCTGTCTGCAGCTCTTATCATTGCTACGGCATGTGGAATGGCCTAACAAACCAAAGAAAATGAAGAAGGTTTAAGGAACGCCCACAAACTACATTTAAGTTAGAAATTTAGTAACTCAGGCTTAAGTACCAATGCATGCAGGAAGCATCTCAAAGTAAAGAAAAAAGCTAGAAGTCTGAACAGCATACAGAGGCAATTAACCTAATTTATGCAAAAGTACCACATGAAGATAGAAATACCAGTGTTGCTATCTTGGGTTCAAGGAACTCCCACAAACTACATTTCAGTTATAAATTTAGCAACCCAAGCATAAGTACCGGTGCATACAAGAAGCATCTCAAAGTAAGGAAAAAAGCTAAAAGCCCAGGCAGCATACAGAGGCAATTGACCTAATTTATGCAAAAATCCCACATGAAGGCAGGAAATACCCAATGTTACTATCTTGGACCTTGTCATCCCTTTTCAAACCTCTAGATCAAATATATCTTGCAGTGTTTAATTCAAATTCCATAAACCAGCAATTTCACTAGCATCAGAGGCACCTGAGCTAGTTGTAAACATCATAAGCACATAGTTTACCACAGCCTACCTCATTGCATTACCTCAAGAACAAAGTACTCCGGAAAATCTGAGAAGTCATTTGGTCTGGCAAGATCAACAGGAAAAGGAACTTCTTATTAGGGCATTTTAGCAATCATTGACAAATTGAGACTCAGGTTAAGAAACTCACTTTGGTAGTCCAATATCTGTGTCAAACCTTCTACTTTTATAAAATTTCACCAGATGTTGCAAACCAGCCATGTCAGTTTCCTGCCAGCCAGAGAATGAAATAAAACCTCCATGCCTAAAGCAAATGCAAAAAACTAACAAGATGACAAAAGATCAATTAAAATATGCAAACTATTAAAGAAACTCGGAACAGCACAAATATTTTTTAGTTAAAAAGTGATACTAATGTATTAAAAATTAGAACAAATCTCACTATTGAACAACCAATAAGAAGCAATCTAACTGCCCCATGCATATGGATCATTGCAGGTAAGATGTTAAAAGAAAACATCAACCGATGCCACATTCAGAGCATCATGCAAAGAACATGGAAGTTAAGAATAGTTTTAGCGAAACTCGAAAAGACATGCAATTGCTACAAAAAAGGGTTTCAAAATCATAACATAATTTTCCAGTGAAAGAAATAGGTGAATAATTTGGTTAACGTCACATAAAGAAACTAATTTCATCACTAGTCATTGAGCATGAAATGCTGCTGATGATACCTCGGAAGATGTGCTAGCTAATGCAAGTGCAGCCTCGATTCGAACCCTCCAGAAGGCCTTGACACAAAGGAAAATCAAAATGATTAAATTCAATTCATAACGACTCTTAGCCAAATAAGTCCTTGGAGAGCAGAAAAAACCTTGGAGTCAGTCAGGAAATTATTCAGTGCCTTGAGAACAGAAAATGAAAGCTCTGGTAAAGATTCTAGTGCGGTGATTGCTTGTGCCTGAGCTACCACATCTTCATCCTTCTCCAACTGATTAATCTGATAATTTTACCAATTTTAAGAAGTCAAATACAAATGAAAAATTAAATCATTGGAAGTGATTTATAAAAAGCAACAGATACAGCAACACAACTGGATACAAATTCTGTAAAATAAAAGCAATCTTGAACTAAGTAGTTACCTTGTTCTGTGTCATCAGATACAATTAGTTCTTTGTAAAATTCCCATTTAATCCAATTATATTTATCAAAGACAAATAATTGGGCTTCAACAGGTTGAAAAAAGATTTCAAGTAAATACTTAAACCTTGTTTAAGGATATATTGTAAGATTACAGTCTATCTTGACAGTTCAATATTACAATGTGGAATTTAGACTAGACTTATGCTTGCGGTGCTGATTAACCACATATCTACGGCCTAACAAGAACTAAATTGGAATTATGGCTTACTTTATTAGGTTGATCACCACATGAAGGGTTAGAATGTATGCTCTCCCTGATCCTCTAAACTCAAAGCATGTTAACAGACAGTTATTTTTCTTGCTTTGTATGTATAATTTTTTTCATTTTCATAGAAGGCATATTCGAAGTTAAAATTGCAAGCTTCAAAATTTTGTTATTAGTTAAATACAATCTTCAACATGCTAAAATTGAAATTTCAAGCTGACTTTTGGGAATTAGTAATTCAAGAAACCGAGAATTTCATCTCGATTCTCAGTAATATCTAGAGGTTCACTTGAAAGCTCATTAATAAACAACATTTTGCAAACATGCATGATAAATTGCATCTTGTCACATAAGTGAATAAATATCCAAAAGAATGAAAAAAATTGTCAGGCAGAAAATCTGAACACGGAAGTTGTGTTTCCAACAAATTTAGCTAGAAACAACCAAGTAGATTAGCATGCCATCTTTTGATAGTGACACTCCAATGGTCCATCATCCAAACTATAGAAATACAACTGAATGGTTTTACTCTAATTATTTGCCAGCAACCAATAATAGAGAAATAAGTATGAATAATCCCTGCTGCATGGAGGAAACAGAAACAGCTATATACAAGGTAGAGGAGAGGCTATTGGCTATGAGAATAATTGAGCGAACGTTGCATGTGTCATAATCATCTTCTAGGAGAAAAAAACCCTTTTAAATAAGGCCAAGGAGAAATGTCAAATCCAACCAGAAAATGTATCTACCACTACTGCTTTGCTTATGTGATATAATGATCCTAGCAACGGAAACAGATAAGAACATTGCCATACATCCACACTTATCAACCGTGAATATTTATGTGCATCCAAAATTTCTTCTTTCTTTTTCTTTGTTGTGAATAAGCAAAAAACAAAGGCAAATAAAGGAGGCTGGTTTAATTATCTGAGGTATAATTCAATAGAATATGAAACTGATTTAGAAAATCACTCAAGTTTGGATGAGCACAAGAATACAGATGTGATATTCCAGAAAGACAAGTTGCTGAAATGGTGGAAATCAAGTTTTGGCAAAAACTCTTGTCTGAAATCAAGTTGCCAATATTCCCTCTAATCAGAAATATCAGGACAATATACCCAAATAAACCTTTTGCGCTTGTCTGAAATCATCAGACAAAATAACCTTGCAACTGAGACTTATTTCACGCAGGGTTATGCAAAAACATTGACAAGTTTCTCTCCTTCAACAGCAATGATGGGGAACAATCACGCACATCCAAAATTTCTTTTTGTTAATAAGAGAACAAACACCAAAAAAAAAGGTGGTTTAATTTTATCTTAGGTATAATTCAATAGAAGACATCTACAGCGGAAGAATACAAGAAAACAGGTGTTATATTCCTACATGACCAGTTGGAAAGTGATGATGGAATTGTCAACATCTTGGTTAAGCATTTTACAACCATGCAGAGCAAGAGCCAATATTCTCCCTAATGATTTTTTTTGTGTGTGTATTTGGGGTGGGGCGCGGGGGTGACCCTTTAAATCAACAAAGAGAAATAACTGGAGTACATAACATAATAAACCATATGCACTTAATGACTGAGTAAACTATCAAGGAAAATGACCTTGCAACTGACCTACTTCATGCTGGGTTATGCAAAAACATTGACAAAATTCACTAGAAATGAAAACAATAGTTTTCTTACCCACATCTGTACAGGTTGATTAAAATGAATTTCAGCAAGATATTCCATCTCCGGATCTGCCCTAATCCACAACAATGGGGAGTCTACACTGCAAAAGAACAATTAAACATGGAAGAATGTGTTAATGGAATCTTCTGGAACAAGATATAAAGAAAAAAAAATCCACATTTGTGTGATAAAATACCTCGAACGCATATCTACTGTAGGCAAATCACCATTATCATCAGAGCCATCAGGTTTTGAACCCTTTTTAGGCTTCTGGTAGCGTCTAGCAGCAAGCTTTGAGTGGCATGCTATTTCCAGCAGCTGCCATGCATCTCCAGCCATTGGAAGATCAGGATGATCAGACATACCATCAAGTTCATAAACCCTCAAAGTCATAACTCCAGGCCACCCAATATCACCATCACGATTTTCAGAATCAGGATTAGCATTCAGAACTGATACACTTGAATCGATTGTAGCTGTGCATTCGCGCAGAACTGCCAACTCAATGATATTTTTCCGCTTGTTGTAGGAAAACCCCATCCTTACAAATTGAGGATAGAAAAGAAAATAACATTTAAGTATATGAAACGAGCAAGAAAATGCCAAATGCAGAAGACATTAAATACATGATTCATTTAAATCATACCTGAGAACTGGACATCCATATAATCCTACCCACCGAGGAAAAAATTCTTTGAGAAATGGACGCTCCAGGTTTCCAATTTTATTAGCAAAATGCCGGAACTGAATATAAAATTTTATAGCTTAATTAGTGACACAGACACACAATTAATTTGTATCTTAATTTTGAAGTAAAACCAATACATAATTTTATGAAATTAAAACAAAGAAAAAGAGAGAATCATGGAAATACTCTCATATGTGCCATTATCAAATATATATAGTCATACAAAACAATAAATCCATAGTAAGTTAGTATCAATAGGCAGAAGAAGATCAAGGGTCCAAAATAATTGGCAGAAGAAGGGCTCAAACCCCTGCAATTTTACCAATTCAAGCCTACCAATTTTCCTTGTGGACCCTTGCCAAATTACTGCATCAAAAACATGTTTTCAAGCTCCATTAATTTAAAATGAAGCAAAACATAAAATACAAATCCTGAAACACCAGCACTTAGTTTTTTAACAAATAGTTATTCTAGATGACTCTACTTTAAAATTAACACCAGCACTTAGTTTTTTAACAAATAGTTATTCTAGATGACTCTACTTTAAAATTAACACTAAGTCAGCATTTCCATAATTCTCATTATTGCTGTTGCAAACACTTCCAAGTATTGTATTAGATATCATGATGGGTAATGATTAATCTCTTTGCCAAATATGTCATCTCATGAAGGGGAAATCCACAACCTAGACTGAAATTTTAATCAGACTAGAAGAAAGGGTCTTTATCCTTATCTGGATTCCTATTTTTCCCTATGGTTGTGGAACTCTGAAAGAGTTGCCTACCTAGGAACTCTAACTGTGGTTCCTACCTTAATTTACTGGAACTTCCAACATCCTTTATTCATTAATAATTTTCCTCTTAAGGTTTACAATTTAGGAAATAAGATGCAAAATACTAGTTTCATATTCTAATAAGAATTATAATATGACAGCAAAGTATACTAATTTATTAGGATAGTTTTATTTAAACTAATAGGAGAAATCTAGTAAATAAAATCATAACTAAACCCCACAAAAATCAAAGCCAAATCCCGGGTTAGAGAAAAAGCTTGTCCTCAAGCTTGACATCAATACACTTAATGATAAAACCAACCCAATTCAGTCATAATTTCAATTTCTGGTTCTGCATCATTTTGACTAGCCAATTCCAACTGAAAGAGCTTTTACATTGATGCCTAACTGTATACAGTTCATCACAATTATAGCATAAGCCCTTCAACTTTCTCTCTGCAATTTCTTCCCTTGATAGGTTTTTTATAAAAAGGTTGTAGTGAGACTCATAGTTCCACTTAACGTGTTACTGTCCTCATTACCTAGCCAAGTTACCTTACGCTTATTTCCAACATGTAGCATCTGTTGCTTCTGCTCAAAAGCTCTAGCAAGACTCTTAGCCATGACTAAATCAAGGGTTTTTTGCATTCGAACATCAAGTTGAATTGAATCATCCAACCCAACCAAGAATAACCCAACATGTTGATCCAATCGAACATAATGACTGTCCCTTGCCAATTTTTCTTAAAGCTGCCGCAGATAGATCTTTATTGTACCTGTTTGTTTCAGACTAACCAAATCTCCCACGAGATTGCTGCCCACAGAAGGACCTAAACGAAGGGTGCAACCATTACAAAACTTTAACCAATTCATTATATGCCCTACCAATTTCATCTAATAAGACCAAGTTGCGCTTCTCCCAACATGTCAAAGGTTGCCAAACCTACCTTGTCTGCCTCATCGGTGTGTTGGTTTTTTAAGAATTGTTCACGTCAATGCAGCCATAAAAGGATCTTCCGATCCATCAAAAGTAGGAAAATCTAATTTTGCATACCTGGGAACAGTTCAACTAGCAGAACAACCCCACCTAGTGGTGGTGGTGCTGCCCCTCCCCTAGCAATTGGCGGCCAGTGCACCTAGTCTAGTTGAATTATCGAACTATTTGCATCTCCGTCCCCAATAGTTGATTTACTCGAGTCGGAAAAAAGGCTTTCACCTGTTCTTGCATTCAGAGTCATTTGCAAGAGGTGGCTATCCATATGGTTCTGCAGATTGACAATTTTAGCCTCCACCAAAGAGTTTGTATAAACTCAAATGGCATTGCCCATTGTGGCAGACTTTGGTGCCAAATTGTTATGGTCCCCAGTTTGGGATCGAGTCACCAAACGATTAACAGAGAAATCAGATCCAAAGAAAGGGTCTTTACCCTTTTTTCGTTTCCTACTTTTTCCTATGGTTGTGGAACTCTAAACGAGTTGTCTATCTTAATTTTCTGGAACTTACAACTTCCTTTAATCATTAATAATTTTCCTCTTAAATAGAGATTTACAATTTAAGAAATAAGATGCAAAATCATAGTTTAACGTTCTTATAAGGAAAACCGAAATATGACAAGACAGTATCCTAATTTATTAGGAAAGTTTTATTTAAAGTATAAACAAATTCTAGTAAATAAAATCATATTCAGATTCCCACTTGTCAATCATATTCCTAGTATAACAACTAAATTCCTCTCTAATGTTTGTTTCAATCGTCACTACTGTACTCTCCAAGAGAAATCTTCCCTAATCCATCTAATCTCCATTTTACCACCACAGTTTCAACTAAATATGAAAAGCATTCACCTATCAACATTTAACCACCATTTATGTGTTTAAATTATTTATAGCTTTTATCATTGAATTTCTTTATTTATAAATGTCTTTTACTTTATGCATTTTATTTTATTTATATTACTCTGCAATTTATTCATTTTTGCAATTTACTTTTCCACAATTTATTTTAATCATTTTTTATTTCACTTTTACTTTTGCATTTACTTCAAGCATTTGTTTTATTTATTTTAGTCATTTAATTAATATTTATTTTATATTGTTTATTTACCTTTTATTTTTAATTGCGTAAAATCATATGTCAATGGTATGAGAAAAGTTTCCCAAAACTTAGCAAAAATGAATGGTGTCAAGTTCCTGAAACTATAGTTTTTAGGAATGAAATGAAATTCTTGAACTCTACCAGATTACTAGAAAGAATTTCAACAATTACTTCTCATAAAGAATGCAGATTTTAGGAATGAAATGAAATTTTTTATCCCAAAACCCAATTTTAGATTCTGCCGAATTCCTGAAAATATATAAAAAATTTGTTAATTTCAAAACAAATCAATTTGTTTTCCAAATAAACAAACTATAATCTAAAAAAATGGTTAAAGAGGATTATTTTCAAATGTCTTACAACCATTTTTTTCAAGATCTAAGATTATGCATATGATTAATTGGTACAGCTTTCAGACAGACACTGTAATGAGGATGCTAATACACAGGTACTTGCATTCCTAACTCCTGCTTTGTTTTTCTCTAGTTGTATTTACATGCCTAAAAATTTTATTTTCTCAAATCTTATTTAGTTTTAGGGTTTCTAGAACGATAATTTTTTATTGGTGATCAATTACAGCTAACCGAAAATGATTAGCAGCAGTTCCATTGCAGATGTTATGACAAGCAGAAAGGCAATTAATAAATAGATGGCACATAGATGATAACTGAGAAATAAGAAAAAGAAAAATATATATGATCACCTCTTTCGTACTAAGAGACCTCACAGGACAGGTTGTACTTTGTGCACGACAAATTATTGCTTGCAGAATCTTCATAATGAAAAAAGAAAACCAAGAACAAATGACAGTCAACAAAAGAAAAAAGAAACTGATTCCACAATCCCTTTATACATAACATCCAAAATGCTTCAAATAGGGCAACTAGGACCAAGATGATACCCATACCTTTTTGAAGAAATCAGGTCCCATCTGCTTTTCTAACATCTGAAGAATTGCCACCTTCAGGATAAAAATAGTCAACAAAAAGGCCAAAAGATATAAGCGACAATAATGTTAGTGCTCCCTTGGTTATTTCTGACTCTCCCAGTTGAAAGTACATTTTATTGCTATTTTTGCTACTTTTTCTTCCAGAAACAGAAAAGCAAAAAAGAAATTTCCATTTTTGAACAAGAGCAATTAAAAGTTTTGAAAATTAAATATCTTAAACTTTTATGAATAATCATAATGTATGATCAATATTTGCATATGCAACGACTGTGTTTCAAAGCATAGCACATTATAACCATTTCTATGTTTTACAACATTTAAGCAATATGCTATCTTTAACCAAATACTTCTTATTCTCAACGTATAACTTGCACATTTTAGCAACTTTTGAAGTAGTTAATAAAAGCAACAACTAGATGACGCCAAAACTATTTCACCTCCATGTTCTTGAACACATTCCTTTAATTCAAGGTTCATTTCATCATTCACGGTCATAAGATACTTGAGCGACTTAGTAAAAAATTAGGGGGTAATATAACATCTTGAAAAAGGAAAAAATAAGAGTCAAAAGTAGCTACTTACTGACTTCCATGATCGTATTTTTCCAAGCAAGCCAATGGAATGAGTTCCATATAAATCCTTGCAAGCAAAAGAGGAACTCAAAGCTGTTGCACCACTATCATCTGCTTTGCAAACAGCACAATTTGCCTACATTTACATGAATAAAATAGCATAATTCTGCATCTGAAAACATAAAAAGGGGGGGGGGGAGGGCAATTTATATTTATCTCATGCTTGTCTCCTAATGAGAGTATAGATTTAAACATAGCTAAATACTCAGAATCATTTCATACTAATGCCACATGCCCACTTCCCATCCACATCAAGAAAATGAATTAATGATGCTAAATTTTATAAAGCCTTTGAATATCAGCCTCCAGTACTATTTGAAACAAAAAACTGCAGTCACATTCTCAATATGCCAAAATTGTAAGAATTACTAACCTACTTTTGGGTTTAGAAGATGCGCAAACTTAAATCAATGAATTTTAAGTATTCAAATTATACAATTCACCCAGAACCTTACATGTTTCAAATCTCCAATGTAATTATTATTAGTTAAATCGAGAATTTATGAATATCCAAATCATCAAGAATTATTATTCATAACTCAAGAACTTTGAATATTCAAATGATGCAATATTTAGTAAGGAAGTCCAGTATAAATCATCCAGAACCTAAGAAATTTTTATTCAAAACTCCATTGTATTATTAATTAAATAAAGCCCCTCAGTGAGATAAATTTTCCAGTTATCACAGGGATAGAGAAAAATGAAACAGAAAAACAGAAAAAGGGGATTTTCTTTTTAATTCTCCCATAGATCAAGATACAGTAAAAATTTTGATACTAATAAAAAATAAAAATAAAAAATATACCATAGTGTCACTTGGTTTTTTATATTTCAGTTTTTTTTTTTTTTTTTTTTGTTCTTTAAACTCATTTCCTATGAGGATGCCAGCTCAACATCAGAACTCAGGTTTTGTTTACGAGCATAAGATGTTAATGGTAAATGAACACATTTAGTAATAGGAAGAATCAAATGAGGTAAGCCATGAATTGCAAAAAGAGATTTAGAATAGAGAGTATTCAATCGAACTACATGTAATAAGCTTTCATAGAAAAAGTACAGCCTACTAAAAACAGTAACTACAGAGGAAACCAAATAGGTTCTCTGAATTAGCAACCATGATCAGCTTCTCCATTAATTTCAATCTTACATGACTCCATAGAAAACAAACCTTGTATCTTCGATACCGTGCCTCGTTATTTCCTAAAAATTTCTTGATAAACAAATCTGTCAAAAAACCAGCAAGACCATCCAGCAGCCACTCTGACAATAAAAACAGCAGCCAAATGAGAACTAACAGAAACTTTTTCTTCCAAAAGTTATCAAAATAAATTACTAATTAACTTGCTTAAATTTCAGTCAACCCATACAAGCCGCCATTATCCATCAACATACCATCATTTGGTGCCTCAGGAGTAATATACACCCCAAACCACTGTCTTGAAAGAGCAAAAGCAAGTTTGATGCATGTATCTATTGTCTGTCAAGTCACAAATTTACTTATCAACAACATAAGGAAAGAAAAGAAAAACTTGAGACCTGGCATAGATGTCATACATTGCAGTTCATGCTCATATAGAGGTTCAACTAACCTCAAAAATAATAAAAATAAAATAAAATATGCATCATAATCAAAACAATTTACATTGTAGTCCCTATTAATTGCCAACATTTAAACCACATCCAACTCGTAAGATGGGAAAGATAAGCACGTATTTAAGGTCATAACATACCCAAATCAAACCAATAAAACATTAAACCTAAAAATTGAGAAAAGTGAAATGCATATAAAAAGACCATGCTGGACCACGGTGAAACATATAGCCACGATTAAAACTTACATGTTACATGCAGCAGGTTCTTAGTTAACAAGAATGTGATAGATATTGTATCACATTCAATAGTTTAGCCAAGCAAATAGTGCTGTCCATAGAGAAGAAGCAGTATTATGGAATTTAGATTAGACTATTATTTTGTTTGCTTAAAGTAATACTGTGTGATGTATTTTGCATCTTAAACTGACTCCTAGAGTAATAATGCGGAACAAGTGTCCATATCTAAGATTAGACTCATATGTCACGTGCCTCAAAAATATGAGCACAAGCAGTGAACAAACCTGATCAATGACCTTCTCATCAAATAAAACTTGAGAAGTAAGGATGCACAAGGAGGCTCCAACAGTTGAGGAAGATATTGCCATTTCAGGAGATAGAAAAACTTGGTTGTATGACCCAAATGGAAATTTTGCATCAAGATACTGTTCATACTCACTGTGAAATTATAATGTTAAACAACCACATAAACTGTAATCAGGGAACTCAAATGTAAATAGCCTAATTATGAAATGAAAGAAAAGATTTTATAATATGGTAAATTTAACCAAAGACAAAAACCTGAATGCATTATGGAAAAACTCCACCGTGTGACGGAGCTTTGGCAAATTAGGTGGTAAACACATGTGTGAAATGAGACCGTTATGCTGATCAGGGAGGATTTCAAATGGTCCAACTGCTAAGGATATCCACTGAGCAGTAACAGGAACATCTAACCTGTAGACATATGTCTTGCAGGGAGGGTCATATTTGCTCAATACCTGCAAAACAGAATAATTAGAATATCAAAAGCCTCAACCGTAATTGTAAAATCCTTAATATAACTGAAGAGAGGGATGGAAGAGAATTAGGCTCATCTCAATAGTCGGAAAGTCCATAACTTTAGGAAACTACCTTTTGAAAAAAAAAAATGAAGAGTGCCATTAAGAAAATCTAGATGCTAAATACAAGGTCCAGTATACACTATTATTAACATTTACCACTAATCCTCACTATATTAATGCCATACTTCTGCAATTGCAAAAGAAAATTCATGCTCAAAACTATTTTTTGCTCCTATCTTGAATTTACTACCCTTACCAAGAGGCTTTTACAGTTCCAACACCTAACCAGCAAAAATTTTCACAGCACACAGAAACCTTAAAAGAGGCTTCAGTCACATGAGTACTATGTCAAACATCACAAAGGCTTTTCTTTTAAATGGTACTGCACGCTGAAAAATGGATCAGGGAAATTGATTTGTTTGATGTTGAGGTATTTGAGATCTTGCCCAGATAAAAATAATCATACTCTAGCCTACCAAGGATATTCCAAAAGGATTAGTACAAAAACAAACATTTTAGCCCCCTCAGTACCCCAACATGAAACATGCTTTAGTCACATAGAGTGAAATTGCCACCTAAAATTAAGGTTTTCTACTTATATTGATTAGCCACGATGCATTCTAGTGCATTATATTTGGTCAACAAGCAGCATACAATTCTTTTTCAGCGGAAAGGGGGAAAAGAGACTGGGCTACAGTTCCCAGAATAAGAAGCAAGGAATACAACCAACCTCATTGATGAACTTTATCCAACAATGAAGGAATTAACTGTAGCAATCATATCTTTTAAAGGCATGATACTTCAATTATAACTATCATTTTGACCCTCCAGAACTTTAGCTGAGCCAAAACAGTGCCTAGCCTAAAATATTTTTCTGCAATTATTCGCAAATTGCATTGAACTGTAACAAGTATTGAATAACTCAAACCTTTCTTATCTCCCTTAAATGGATTATTCCACCTTCAAAAAGTATAAAAATCAAAATGCCATGCAATATATCAACCTAAACCTCGATTACAAGGATGCATGTGGTGAGCATGAATTTAAATTTAACCTTCAGATCTCCAATCTGGCGCCCTCCCAACTGAGCTATCCCTACAATTTATGCACCAATCTAGAACTGAACTTTATTATTTACTCACAAGAATAAGATAAAATAAAGACAATTTTCCCATCAATTTTGTCACACTTATGCATGTCACACAGTTTTTGGCAAAGTAGAAACCTAGAAATCAACTACATATTTTCCATCACATTTGTCTCACCTGATATAATAAGCTCCCATTGCTGACAGCTACGAGATTGTGAGCAACCGTGAACTCCAGATCAAAACTGAACAGAAAAAAGGTAGATGGTAAAAAGCCCAAAGTAGCTAAATTACTACAAGAAGTGACAGAATATAGTCACATACCAGCACCGCTGATTATTGTCATCGATACAAGGAAACCAGCACCGAGCACGCCGTATCTGATTATCAGTATGGACCACATTATCCTCAAAATGAATTCCTGTCTCCATTTTCTCTACCCAATAGTTAACACGAACAGATTTCACATTCTGCATCCAATACCAACCTACATCAGAGACCGAAATACTCATAAACCTCATCAATCGAACTTGGTACACACTAGAATACATCAGCCAAAATCTTCATTTCTTTGCTTCACAAAAAACAAGTTTTTAGAAGTCGTTTAGCGGCAATTTTTGCTACTTGCATAAAAATACAAATCACAAGAAGGGGGGAAAAGGTTCTGGAAAGAACTGAAAATTCTAGACATGACTTTTACATATGAGAAGAAAATGCATGTTATATACTACAATATACTACACTTCCATCAAAATATGCTACAACTTAGTCATAATTCCCTTTTACCATTTTCGGTAAACTAGTAGTGAAAGAAACATTTCTAGTCAGTTCTATTCTTTAGCATATATATTTCGAGAAATCAAAAAAAAAGTAAGCCATATCACATTGATTAAGCATTTACATGCAACTTTTTTTAAAAATAATTAAAAATCATATATTCACTAAAAAAACAGCTGCAGTAACCTGCTTGACTTCAGCAGAAGATTGTACTCCATTAGGCTCCGTATTAATTTGCTCAATTTGCATCTTATTGCAACAATTGATGAGCAAATTAGGGATCAGTTCTGTCTCAAGTGCCGTGACGTAAGCAGCTGCAGCAACATCCGCAGCTGAACTCGGTGAAGACACAGCGGAGGCCCACCGTTTCTCAATATCGGAGCTCTGATTACGCGGGTAATACTCAAAATCTGCCGGTTCCCCATCTACAAGCACACTCTCAATCCCTAAATTCTCCGCATGTAATCCAACGATACCGATATCAGGCACCTCAATTTCAAGCTCAGTGTAGCTGAAAGTGCAAAATGACATCGCGTTAACTAAACACAGCAATTAACACATCTCCATGATAAATTGCAGAGCAAGGAGAAGTGAACAAAATAGAATTACCCGTAAATGCGACGAAGGCTCGTGTCGATGGAGAGGCAAAGCCTCTGGTGGCGGACAACGGCGCCGGAGTGAGCTGGCTTCGGGTCTTCCGGCTTGGGTTTGCGAGGCTTGGCCATGGCTCAGGGTCAGACGACTCTGGTCCCTTTTTCGAACTCGAAAAAGTTTTCGGATGAACAGTGAGGGAAGAGTTTATTTATGGAGAAGCTCACGAGCTCCTCCTTTGGATTTGCTGGTGATGATCTACCCTAGCATTATTTTTTTATTCGAGCATTACCTTACACGTGTCATGATGGGGATCGGAGGATCAGCCAGGAGTCTGATTTTGACTCGGCATATGAACCTTGTTGTAGGGGATTAATTAGTAGAATTTTCACTAACACGGAGGCTGTTGTATTATCACTTAAATTGCAATTTGGGCAATTTATATGTAAATTAATTTCTGTATATTTTATTAAATAGCATATTGGTATTTTTTATTAAAAATTTAATTTATTTATATTGTTAAAATTTTAATCTATCATGTATATCTTATATTAACGTGCAGAAACTATTTTTTAAACGTAAAAATTGATGGAATTTTTAATTAAATGATAAGTTTACTTTTTTATCTAACATATAGAGATTAATTTGTCTATTTTTTGAGTAAATGATGTAAAATACAATATGGTTGATAACAGGTTTATTTTGCATATCTTACGTGTTCAAATCAATTAATTCTTAAAATAATTCATGCTAAATTGGTGATTTTAAGTTTAAATTTTGTTAGGAACGAAATTCGGATGCTTTAATTCAAAGACAAGCATAAAATAATTAAATTGGAGCACGAGCAATAAAAGAGGGACCGAATCATAAATTTGGAGACATTTAAGGGATGATCAAATTTTTAACTTTGTAAAAGTCATATTTAGAAAAGGAAATTTGATATTTTATTTCATGTAATTAGTTGGTAGGTGGATTAGGCTAATTTTAGTATATGATTTGCATATAAATAATGTGTATAGTGACCTTTGAAAAACACACATTGTATACCTGGAAACTGAATAGAAAAAAAAAATCAATCCATTTCTTCTTTCATTTCCATTTCAATATTTTAGCTTAATCGCTTCAAAGTCACTTTTTCCTTTCCACATTTCACCATTTCCATTTAAATCATTTCCATAGGCCAACTAAGTATGATTAATTTCATACTTCACTAAACTTCTAATTTAGCTTTAAGCCGATTTTTTTTGGTCAAAAATCGTGAGAATTGAATCCGTACTAAAAATCTTTCATAACAATATTCACCAACTCTCCCGAATATAGAATATTACAAATTCGTCCCTTAAAATTAATTTAATTTCAACACAAAATGCACGTTAGTTTGAAGTCATTTTGGCGTACAGTTGGGAAGACAAGCCGGCCATGTTGTATTCGGATTTCCACGAATAAATTGGCATATCCTAGCAGGGTCATACTAGTGAGATTTTTGTCAAAGGAAATAGTAATCGGATTTAAATGTCTCGAGCAGTTGAGGCTGTTGATCCGAGTTGAGTTCTTCAGAACGCAAGACTGCTGGAGTCTTGAATTGTAAACGCGTGTGTTGCAATTAAACAATTGGTAAATGTTGATTTGCAGGCCGTACCAGAATCAACAACAAAGTTAAAAATTGGCGGTTGAGACGTTCTTAGTCGCTATAACCAACTTATAGTTTGGAAGAAAAAATCATTTTCAAGGACCGATTCAGAACTGGAATTAACCGAGTCTAAGGCTATTGCTTAATATTTTTGTTTATAAAATTCAAATCCATTTTCTTATTGTATCTTATTTTTTATTAATATAATTGTTTATTTATGCTATCTCACTTATTTAATTTTTAAACATTTTCAACTCCCCTAATTTATTTTATTTGTTTATTTTTCAGCGAGTTTGTTTCGAGTCATGGACACGACTATTGCCACGACAGAAATCCTATTCACAATAATAATAAAAAAGAAATTGGATAACAATAATCAATCCATGTGGATTCGACCCTACTACTCTTTACTACTATTTAGAGTTAATTTGTCGTAAAAAATTTATTTTGTGGTTCCAATGCCCATCAAATTTTGGCGCCATTGCTAGGGGTTGGAAATATTATTTTTTCTAATTTTGGTTTGTTTTCCTTATGACCAGGTCAGAACCAGGGATTCTAGAATTTGAACAAAAAATAGAGAAGTTGGCCTGAAAACTGCGAAGAGAAGTTATTCGACGCGGTAAACGTGAAACACCCCCTAACCCCAAACTGTCGCCGAAACAGGGTTACGGAGTATTACCGAACCTATCAGACAATTTAAAATTAATTCAAAATAAATTACATACATAACTTGATTTAATTATAAAGTCCCTATAATGGACCCTCGAGGTCCAAATCACACGTTAGAATCGAATCGGGACTTGTTCGAGTACTCCAAATTTTTTATTTTTTATTTTTTTTGTGCAAACTTAATATAACCCCTTTATAAATATCTAACATTACCTGCAAATTTAAATCGAGACCAATCCAAACAAATCAATTCATGAATTTATGCATCTCTAATTATAACAAACTAATAATATAAAGTTCTAACATTTTTATGTTAATGCCAATCTAACATAAAATGTCTAATTGATTCATTTAAATTATCATTCAACAAAGTTGCCCAAAACTATGATATAGACTATGTTTAAGACATATGTAATTGTATGGAACAACCATTACCATCATTTATCTTTAATATTATCGTATCAAAATAACAACAGATTACAACTTAGGTACATGTCATTTTCAAAAGAGAAAAGTACATCACCATGTATTTGAGTTCGGGATTGGCTAGGATGCTGAGTCGTTAGTCACTTTTATACCTAATCTGCGCATGGAAATAAACCGTACGCTGAGTATGCACTCAGTGATATTTCTATAAACTAAGGTATTTCTATAAACCAACACTTAAATAATTATAAAATACATATATAACACTATACAAATTCAATAACTATTCAAATATTCACCTTTCAATCCAGTGTTCTATTTTATTTCAAACTCAGTATCAATTATTATTTTTCAACAATAATTATTTGTTTATTGTTATTCAATAACAATCAGTTATTCAGTATCAAACAATCAATAACAATCAATTATTCAATCCAGTAATATAGTCATTCAGTGCAATAGTTTACCCCTATTAACATAACTCAGACTTAGACGGATACACGAATCCAACCAACACACCAGTACGGCACTCAGTGCCTCATCGGCTTTGCCGAAGTAAACAGTAGTAGTACGGTACTTAGTACCTCATTGGATTAAACCGAAGTAACAGTATAGTACGACACATAAGGTGCCTCATCGACTCGAAGTCGAAGTAACAGTACAACACTTATAGTGCCTCATCGACTCAAGGTCGAAGTATCCCTGAACACTTCCAATCCTATGGCATGCCAATTATATTCGACTCAGCTCGATACAGTTAATAGGGTATTCAATTCATTTCTCAATTCACAATAATTAATTATTTCAATATCAATTTCACAATAATCACAAATTCACATACATTCAATTCAATATCAAAACTCTAATACTTACCTTAATATCTTTCCATACACATCAAATAATAAAAACAACAATTTAAATGTTAAGTTCAGTTTATAAAAATACAAATCGTAATTCTCGAATTACTATTCGTCAACTTTCTCCTTTCCTTTATTTGTCAAGGTCTCCGGTATTACGTTAGCTACGGAAATTAAAATAATTATACCATTAATTATAACATTAATTTATAATAATAATTGAATTTCTATCCAATTTATATTTTAGTTCCAATTTAGTCCTAACTAGATTTATCTACTTTTCTAATTTAATTCACAGTCTATTTCTATTCAAATTTCATTCAAACTCAAATTTAACTACTAAATTTTCAGCATATTTCACTAATTTTGAATTTTCCTCAATTTAGTCCCTACAACATAAAACTTATAACTTACTTCACAATTTAATCCCTTTATTAATTCTAACTTGAAATTCTTTAAATTAAATCCCTAATTCATCTTTTTGTCCAACATAAATTATACTTGAAAACCTATAAACTTCTAAACTATCGACTTAATTTTATCAAAACCTTATTTTAAGACTTCTAAAACATCAAAATTAAGAGAAAATGACTTAATTCCCTATTTCCCTTTCCCTGCTGTATTTCGAAAGCTTCTCTGTTCTTTTACCCTTTTGTTTCTTTTGTCTTTCTTTTTATTCTTTTATTATTTCATTTGTTTTATTTATTTTATTAATTTAATACATTATAATTTAATTATTATAAATATCTATCATATAATTAATAATATAATACAAATGTATACATTTACTTTTCTACATTTGTACATGATCAATACCATACATTTGTCATGATTTTATCTAATTATTTCATGAAAATCTTATAAATAATTATTTAATTAATAACTATCTTTTTAATTTAATAAAAATAAAAAATATCTATTTACTTTGATATTAAATAAATACATATATAAATTACAAATGTATATATTTTATTTAGTACACTTGGATTCATCATCACCTTACACTTGTCACCATTTAATTTATTTGTCATATAAAAAATATTATAATATTCTATAATTATAATAAATATCTATTTAAATAATTATAAATAATAAATATCTATTTACTTTAATAAAAGGTAATTAAATAAATATGTTACAATTGTATATATATAATTATTACATTTGTATATTTTTATCACCATCCATTTGTCAAAATCATATTTTATTTCATAATAATATTAATAATAATATAATTCAATTTAATAACAATAATTTAATAAGATATGCTAATACATAAAATCTTGGATTTTTATTACTTATATGCCGCATCATTCCTCTTTAATGGCTTAATTACCATTTTGACCCTCATTATTTTCTTTTAATTTATTATTAAACTTTTACCCTTTATTCAATTTAGTTCTTTTTCCTAATTACTCTAAATTAAGCTAAATTCACTTAATTAAAACCTAATTAAACACATCACTAGACTCATAATATTTCTAATAATTATTTACGAATCCATTTCGTTAAGACGGAGGCTCGATAATGTACTTTTCCGATGCCCGTAAATTTTGGGTCATTACAAAATGACCACATCCCGAGTTTGAAATAGGATCTTATACCAAGGACATTTTCTCATTCAACGAACCAGACAAAATGGCAAATCAAACTATACACTAACTCGCAACAACACCAAATGAACAACAGCCACTATGCATTACTTATTCCGCGGGAGAAACACTGTTTGAGTTGAAGTCGGGCTTAATTCATCTCTTGCCCACCTTTTGCGGAATGCAAAATGAAAATCCGCATACCCATCAATGACTCCTAGTACAATGCTTCCATAGTACTTCTACTTGGAATTTTCCTTTTATCTTTTTACGATCACTTATAATTTGATTTTTTTAATTATTTAATGAGCTAACAAATTAATAGAGTTCGAATATCTAATAATTGATTAGAATAACTCAAATACCTAATCATTTTTTTTACTTATAATATTTAACTAGTTTTCTTACTCGTGCAATTGTACAATGCACGAGCTTACTATATGTATAAATTAAACTTGATTAAGATTAATTTACATAAAAATAAAATTACTCACAAAGGATTTTTTTCAGAAAATGATTTAGACTTTTTAAAAAAAGTAAATTAATTTTGTTGACTAATAAATAATTTTTTTGTTGACCAATCTACTTTCCATAAAATAAACACTAAAAAATACTATAAACATTTTTTTATAAATCATTTTCTATAAATCAAATACACCACATTTACCGTTTAAATTATCACAATGCGATATTATAATTGTTTTATTTTATTTTTTGCATTACGAATATTCATCTAGCATGATAAAGATAACATTCAATGCGAATGCCAAAGCAAGACAACTCAAATAAAAACAAAAACACCTCCTCAGAGTAAGAGTATGGTAATTAGTTGTTGTTGTTGTTTTTATGAATGTGATTAGTTTAACTTAACATTTAAACAAATGAGCTTAAAATTATACAAGATTAGTCTGACTTTCACGTACATTTCCTGATGATTGGCGGTCCGTCCTAATATATAATTCAAGGTTTGACGATCTGTGCATTAAATGTCCTTGTATTCCTTGAACGCAAAGCAAATTTCATTGGTAAAACAAATGTAGAAAGGTGGACAATTTTTCCTTATACCCCAATTTCTCCTCATCGATCTCTCTTCTCTTCTCTTCTCTTCTTCCCTCTAACGAACTACCATCAAATTGACCATGGAAGCTACCCCTTCTCTCACTCCCACCCCATAAGCTCTCACTGATCACAATATTCCACTTTTGCCTCTCCATGCATGCTCTCCTCTTAAAACTTCAACAATAGCTATGGCCGTGAAATATACCCAGCTGCATCTTTTCAGTGTCATTCTTTGGCTGTCTTTGTATCTTTTATTCTTTGGGTGGTGCCATTTATTTAACATTAGTCACCAAGTATCTACTTCTCATCATCATCATCATCACAACCGTAAAGTCTTGGCTACCAAATTTGACTTCACTCCATTTCTACATCACAAGCATCAGAGTCATGTTCCGGTTGCCCATCCTCAACCTTCCGGCAACGACATCGACCCACGTTATGGGGTTGAAAAACGCCTTGTTCCCACTGGTCCAAACCCATTGCATCATTGAGGTTTTCTTCTTCCTTTTCCTCTTCTCTTGTATCTAAATCTATTTTTGTTTTTTTTTTCTTCTCATCAAAAAACAAGAAGAAGAAGAAAAAAAGAATATGTAATATGAAATTGTTAATTTGGTATGACCTCCATACTTGTTCAATGTCCATAAACCATATAATTTAGTTATAGTACTGAAGTAGGATCTCTCTTTCTTCTTCTTTTTTTTTTTTTACGTTTTTTGGGATTTTTTTTTTTGTACAATTAGATTTCCATATTTCGAAAAGTTATTAAAATGGATTTTACATGCAAATAATTTATTGTTTTATTGCATTTTTTGTTCTGTGCTGTCAAGAAACAACTGGAGCATGAGTAGTTGTGACGGCACGGCTCACGACGGCAACCCAAATATTTGCGACTCTACCTATAACAAATTCCCACATTTAATTAAATTAGTTATATATTATTAGGAACTTTGTGAATAAATATAATTTATTGGCAATGGCCTTTCTATAAAGGGTTGACTTTTGATAGAGATCTATAATTAAAATATTAAATTATTTATCTAGAAAAATAAATGATAGTTTATTTAAATTCCAATATCTACAATAAAATAAAAATAGTTACATTAAATTTAAAAACGATATTATTAAACAAAAATTCATCTCTCCTCAGAAATTTTTTTTTTCACATTTAATAAATGAAAATTTCAAACTAAAATGTCCATGGAGTTAACCATGCATACACAACATTGGATGCTGAATGGGGTTTAAATACATCCAGTATAGTCAAATTCTTATGGTGTGTTTGTTGTACTTAAAAGGGTCATTTACTTGAGCTCTAAGTCCTTTTGAATTTCAATATGGTTGGTATTAGGTAATTGAAAAGTTTTAAAATGTTAAACTACTTCTTTCTCTCTTTGGACTTGAGGAATCAAATAACCAATCACTCCTTTTGCTCTTTCAAAGCTACATAATCAAACATAAAATATCTCTCATATTTGAATTACAACCCAACTAATTCTCACTTTTACAAACCAAATTCCAACAAAAGCTATTCAAGTTTAGATTTTTTTTTAATTTTTAAATTTATAATTGAGTTTTTAGATGGAGAATATGAAATGTCAAATTATTTATAAAATAGAAAAAAATTACTTAATATCAAAGTTTAATATATATTGAGGTATTAGTTTATATTTATTTAGTATTTACACCTTTTTTTAGACTTAACTGGTACCTAAACTTAGGAGCAGTAAGTGAATTTGGTATTTTCTTTTAGGTTCCTTACTAATGTTTTTAAAATAAGTTTATAACCAATAGCGTGATGACACGTGGTAATATAATATTTTGACATGTGACAAAATTTTAAAAATACAAATAAAAAAATAAAAAAAATTAAAATTTATAAATATAAATATATATATATTTTTTATTTTTGTCACGCGTTAAAATATGAGTCTGTCACATATCACTATACTATTAATCTTCGGTGTCATGCCAATGTCACATTAAAATATTTTAACATTGTTAGTAAATTGCCAAAGTTGAAATAGTTCATGTAGATTAACCTTAACATCAAAACCATTTCTGCCAAGAGACTCGTAACCATAGAAGTATTGTCATCCAAGGAGATCCAAAATAGTATAAAACTCGACACCACCAAAGCTAGAGGAGAGAAGCCTATGGCAACCAAGCTTCAACCTCCATGGTTTCTTCTTTTTATGAACTAACTTCGGCCTAGGTATTCTGATGCCTTTTGCGTTGTATGACGTCTCAAAGGGAAAAGCAAAAGAAAGCAACAGGAAAGTTAAAATTTAATGAGTTTATTTTTCACAAATAAATTCTATTTTTCGTCATAACTCAATTTTAGTTTTTTACCCATAGAGAGAATTAACTTCTTTAACTGGAAAGTTAAAATTTTTATTGTGTGTTTGGTTTGTGAATTAAGGCCTACTCTCTAAGCAAATTGAGAGTTCAAGAATAACGGAGAAAATTGTGTTGGTTGAAAGTTAGGAATTCATTAATACCGCTAAGAGAAAAACATATGTAATACTTTAGTAAAGTTTATTGCTTAACACAAATGACTCGGGTTTTAAAAAAAAAATTTCTGCTATGCAAAAAAAAAATCATTTTCTAAATTGGTTTTTCCCACATTTATCGTATTAGAATTTATGCATAAATTAATTTAATTGTCCTATTAAAGTATGACTATGATGACTAATTAATTTAATTCTCACTTTAAGCCTAATTATTTACTTTCATCCAATTAAATAATTCTCCAAAAAAATTAAATTAATTTCTAAATCATCTCGAGAAAATACATTTGCTACTAATTGTAATTTATGTAATCTATTTCACAAACATTGTTTTCATCCATTTGTTAAAGCGGTTCTTATGATGTAATCTGTAAAGAGTTATATTGAACTAGTGAAGGGACTGATCAAATATATATAATTAGGGCTTAAATACTTTGTAATTAAATTTTGACTTTATATTTATTATTTATGAATTATTTAGTAATGGAGTCAATATACTAAAAGTATCATGACTAATCTCCTTATTATATATCATAAACAATAGCACATATATTTCTATTTTTGGGAGTCAACTGCTTCAATATCCAAGACAATAATCCCTTGAACCAATTGCTTCGTTTAATTCCTATGGACTATAAACAATTTAGATTACCTACTAATATAAACTGTCTTATCGCATTATAATTTACTAATCTTTATAATGTTTATAATGCAACTTTATATTAGATAAAACTTAGGTAATCGATGAGAAAACATTTGCTTATACATTTTACGTTTCATTAAAAAAATCATTGAGGACAACCATACAAATATATATATATATATAATTTATTATATGAAACTTTGTTTATTCAATCAATTCGAAAATTGCAATAGAATGATGAAATCACTACACTAAGAGCACAAATCTTAACAATCACTTACTTACTTTAGTGAAGTAAAGTCATATTTTGATACCCATAGGCTCAAAGATGTTTCTCAAAACTCTTAGACACCAAAGTATTGGTAAACAAAACCGCATTATTGTCTTCAAATGCGATTTTGACTACATTTACTATTCAATCAACCACCGCCTCTTGTATAATATGATATTTGCAATTAATGTGTTTTTCCTCTTGTGATTTCTTGTGTTTTTCCTCTTGTGATTTCTTGTAATTTCCTTAGTTTTAACTATTACCACTTTGTTATCATGATACAATATGATAGTTTTTTCCATACTAGGAATGACTTAAAAGATCTATTGAGAACTCTCAAAATTTGACTGCCTCTTATATTGCGTTAGAAACAACCACATATTTTTATAAGTTTAGATTTAGTTCAAATGATGTTTTAGTGGCAAAGGCAAAACATTTTTTGAGTGAAATTAAGTTATATATTTTTATGAGAATTAAAATGTAATTTCTTAATTTCAATAGCTTATATTTTTATAATTTTTAAAAAATTATATTAAAATTTTATCTTGAAAGTCAAAATATAATTTTACCATTTACTAAATTAAAATATTATAAAATTTAAAGCATCAAAAGTGAAATTTACTAAATTAATATGATTTTGACAAGTTCAACTTGATATGAAAAAAAAAAGAAAAAAGAAAAAAACACCAACGCACGTATGCAGGGATTGAAGCATTTAAAATATTTGAGATGTAGTTTGATAAATTAAAATTTTAATTGCTAAAAAATTAATCATTATAAATTATTGAAAAAAATTATTTAATTGGAAATTTTAGTATTTAATTTTTTTAAATATGTTCGATAAAAAATATTAAATAAAATAAGTAGTTAATATCTACTTATCACTTAATGTTTAAATGATTAAATTAATTTTTTAAATATATATTTAAAATAAATCATCTATTTACCTTGGTTAAAAAATTAAATTTTATCTAAAATTATCTAAAATAATATAAAATACTATATTAATAAGGTGAAATTAATTTTTAGTAACAATACAAACAATTTTATAATATAAATTTAGCACTTGTAATAATAATAATAATAATAATAATAATAATAATAATAATAATAATAATATATATATTATTATTATTATTATTATTATTATTATTATTATGCACGTGTGTTTTGAAGCAATTGTAAATTTTTGAACTAAAATTTCTATTCTTAATTTTAAAGCACATAATTTCTCAGGTGATCAAACAACACTATATGAATACTAAATTTAGATTAAAAATTTATATTATTTGATAAAAGTAAATATTAATTCTTAAAATTTAATTATTTATTAGTTTTAATCTTATTAATATAATATTTTATATTATTTTGTATAGTTTTAGATAAAAATTTTAATAAAATAAAATTAACTTAATATTTTTTATATTAAGTGATAAGTAGATAGAAAGCTACTTATCTTATTTAATATTTTTTTGTTGAAATTATTATATTAAGTAAAAAAATAAAATAATTAACAAACACATTTATAATATTTTATAAAATTAAACGATTTATCATATTCAATGGTTTATAGAAAATGAATATAACCGAAAAGTAGTTGAAAAAAAGTGCAAATTCTGGCTGATGCACAGGAAAGCCTCATAATTTTCTACTACCGAGTGAGATGATGTTGCTGATGGCTGTGGGCCTGTTCTTTAGTATTAGAGACAGATAGTTTCATGTTCTTCCAAATGGCATTAAATAGTCGTACATGGACAAAGTTGAGCCACTTCTTGGTGATGAGATTTATCACTATATTTTGTGAGCATAGTGAGGTACCTAAATATCATCAGAACTATTGGATGTGATGGTGAAAACAGTGGCAATCTATTAGAGCTTCTTGACCCGAAATATCTTGAGTTACCCTTTCAACTTTTTAACTCTTTAAAGTAATGATATGAACTGTGAGGAAGTTAAATGATATTCCGGGTCAGCATCTTAGTTGTTGCTTCACTTGCTGCTTTCGCTGTTTCTCCACTCAATACGAAGCAGCGATTAAAGAAGCAACATTCTATGCTTTCAGGTCAGTTAATATATATATATATATATATGTATGTATGTATGCATGCGTATTGTTAGTTTACAACTAATTTGTTGGCATTGGCATGCTTTTAGGAAAAGGTTGCTCAAGCACTCAAGAAACGGAGGAATTGGGAGGAGAAAAGTTTGGAGATGATATTTCAGTACTTCATCTTATCCCTTTCAATGTTTTTCACTCTTATACATAAGTCTAATGAAAAAACAAAGTTCTTGCAGGAAGAGGACATGCAAAATGAGGAGGGGACTGAAGTGGTTAACACAAAGAATTTGAACCCAAATACAGAAATAGAGCATTCACAGAGTCCCATTAAGGAGTTGGATAGCAGGAGATTGACCCTTGAAAGGAAACTGCTTGAGTTGCATAGTCTAAAAGAGAAGTTGTCATGCATTGCTTATTTGCAGAAGGATTTAACTGGCAAAACTGCAGAAATTGGCAAGCTCAATTTCACAATTTCTGCACTTAAGGCTGAGATAAAGGATCTTCAAGAAATTATAAGGCAGGGTAACATGGAAATGAAGCAGCTAGATATGGCAAAGCAGTTGATAGAGGAATTGCAGAGGAAAAATGGCAATGGTAGCCAGATAAAGGGGCAGATAATTTTGCTTGAAGAGCAATTATCCGGATTTACAGCCATTGAAACCTCTACTGGAGATGCTTTGGTTAAGAACAGGCTTGAAGATATTAAAAATATTGAATTAAAAGTTATTAAAAAGAGGAGGAGAAACAAAGAACTTGAGCTTGAAAAGAGGGAAATTTTTGTCAAGTTATATGCTGCTCATGCTAAACTATCTGCACTTTCTGACATGACACAGGTTAATTTAATTTTGGATTTCTTTTTCTTGCTATCTGCAAGTTTCAGTGTTTGCGCAAATGACTGCTAATCGGCTTGTTCTCATGTGGCTCTAAAATCCTGAATTGGGATAATAAAATTGTTTACACTTAGCACTAGGGTGTATATAGACTCTTTTCGGTTCCGAAATATCGTGTCTAGTATATATTCAAACATGAGCACAGGTATGAACCTCCAAATATATGAGAAAAAAGGGCTTACCTGTTTTATATTCATACATGAGTACATATATATGCCTGTATTATGATTCTATATTGAGTTCACACTGAATTGTGATGCACCTACCAGAACACATTATTGATTGTATCTGAAAGGTTTGCTTCTTAAATGGTGCTGTTGCAGAATAAGACTATTGGCAAGATTAGTGAACTGAGGCAGGCCAATTGGGACCTTGCAAACAAAGTTAACATACTGCAGAAGAGTAGATTTGACATGGTTGAGGAACTAGTGTACCAACGTTGGCTTAATGTTTGCTTGAGGGCTGAAATCAAAGAATATCAAACATCACCAAGAAAGACCTCGGAAAAGGAAGTTCAGAAGGCTTCAGACCAGAAAACTAGCAAGATAATTACACAATACCCCGACACGAACAGCACTTGGTCATATACTTCATCGACTGATAGTGAAGAGATAGATAGTAGCACCATTGATAGCTCTTCAAGTAGCCAGAGAAGCATTAGCAAGAATTCTAGCACATGTTGGAGAAGCATGGATGACGGTTCTACTGTTGTTTCATCACCAAACAAGTCCTCCATTGGAAGTCCTGCGGACAGAACTGGCATCATACGCAGGTTTTCCACTTCAATGTTGCCTTCAAAGGAACTTACTGAAACTATGGAAATGCCAAATCTTACAAAAGTAAGGCGAGTTTCATTCAATGCTGATGTGGAAGCAGTTTCATCAATAAAGATAGTTTTGGCAAAACCAGTAGAAGGGTTATTGGATGAGAAGGGAATTGTTTCTTTAGTCCCCGAGGATAGATTGAGTGTGAAGAAGGGCGTAGTAGAGTCTCAATCTGCATTTGCTGGAGAGAAACATGAATTCCCATTGTCCGAGGCTTCTCTGGTAGAGCCAGACCAGTCAAGTGGTTCAAATAGGAGATCCATTGACGAGAATGAACGTGATGCCCGAGAAGTTAGCTGGATAGAAAATGCTCAACCAGATGGAGAGCTGTATCCAAGCATTTCCAATGTCATTCATAAGGAAAATAAGATGGAATCCCTCATAAACCCTTGTATATTTGCTTTTCTATTTTTTGTATTTGTTTTACTTCTATGCTTCTTACTTCTTTCTGCAATGATATACTAATCTTGACATATTAATGAAGCAGAAGGCAGCAAATGCTTCTATCAGCTGATAACTTTCTCAAAGATGTCCTTCCTGGCTTGGATATGTAGCAAAAAAGTTATTCTCTAATGCAATAAATTAAGTAATTTAAGTGCTTGTGGGAGGGAATTTCGAACCCGACCCATTGGACACCGGAGTTCCCAAACCACATCAGGACATCAAGTGTCCAACAAGGTTGTTAGGCCGTAGAATAAAGGTGATCGGGTTAAATATAAAATTTAAGCTTGTTTTTTAGGTTTGGGATCAACTCAAAAAATGAGTTTAAAATTTTGTTTAAGTTTGACTCGGATAAAAATGTTAAAATTTGAGTTTGGCCTAGCCTGTATCAATTTTTTTATATTTTTTTATAAAAATAAATTTAAAAATATAATACATCAAATACATTAAAAATATTAAAATAAATGTTTCTCAACAAATTAAAAAAAATTAAATAACACTAAAATAAATACAATTTAGTAAGCAAATACTTTTAAAATAGTAACAAAATTAATAATAAAAAGTAGTTATACCATATCTAAACACTAACAATAAAATAGAAGCAATTTAATAACGAAATGATAGCAAAACAATAAAAAAATTGTAAAAAACAGCAGCAATTTTTTCGACCCCAAAATATTTACCCAAAACTCGATCGGTTTAAAAAACAGATTTATCAAAACTCATTTTTCAAACCTATATTTTTATTAAAATCCTCTTACTCTTGTATTACATTTTACTCCATTTTAATGTTACATTGAATTGAGTTTATGGGGATTGAGGCTTAATTTTACAAACTTTTGGTTTGAAAGAGAATTTTATAAATATTGAATATATTCTAAATATAAATATAAATATAAATATAATAATTATAATGAAAAAAATTATTAATTATGTTATTATATCTAAAATTTGTTTTTATATAAAAATCCAATAAGTATATAAAATTTTTATTATGATAAATATAATTTTAATATTTATTTGATATGGTTTTAATCCTTTTTAATTATTATTTTTAATATTTTAATATTTTTAATAATTTTTATATTATAAATACATTTTAAATTAATGTCTCTCATATTTCAAACATTTTAATATTTTTAATTATCATTCAAAGTTAATATAAATTTAATTTATATTTATTATTTAATATATATGGTTTTAATGTTTTTTTTTTTGAATTATTATATATAAGCTTATTTTAATTTAGTGTTATGGTCATTTTTATATTTATCTCACTATTATCGCTACAATTGAATCTAAATATGTATCTTGCCACTGTTTTTAATCTTATTATTATAATACTTAATCTCACTTTTATAATAACTAATTTCACAGCCACAATTGTTTTTAATTTCATCAGAACCAATCTCACCACCCATTCAAAATAGACCTGCTTATGGGTCGAGCTACTCAGCTTGGCCCGAAGGCTCGTCCAAAATGTGGGAGGGTTTGGACAAAAATATAGGCCCAAAAAATGGGTTTGAAAAAAAATAAGGCCAGTTTAAAAAACGGAACGGGTCTAGGGTAAGGTATTTTTTGCCTAGGCCGGGCCGAATTCACTAAATGACAAAAAAATCTACTATTTTTTTAATGTTATTTTATTGTTGTTTTCTCCCTATTTTGCTATCATATTACTATTATGTTGCTACTATTTTATTGTTATTGTTTGGATATTATATAAAATTTATTTTATTATTATTTTTATTATTATTTTAAAGGCATTTGTTAATTTTGTTATTATTTTAGAGGTATCTGCTTGTTAAGTTGCATCTATCTTAGTGCTATTTAAGTCTACATAAACTATTTATTTTAATTTTTTAATTTTTTGATGTATTATATATATTTAAAAATTATATAAAATAATATAAAAAATTAATATAGACCAGGTTTTAACATTTTTATTTGGGTCAGGCTTGGGCAAAATTTTAGACTCATTTTTTTAGTCTGACCCGACCCGGGCCCAATGAATGAGCATAAATTTTTAGTTGAGTTCAGCCCGAACTCAGCCCGGCCTGACTTGGCCCATGAGCACCTCTAATTCAAAACAAACCATCAAGCTTGTTTGTCCTATATAAGGCCTTAATTGGTAATTCGAAATACGAAGGTAGAGAGAAAAAATCCTAACATAGGGACAATAACTTTAGTTATTGACATTTCGGATTCGCTGCCCAAGAGAATAACACTTTGAAGACTTGAGTAGATTCCCCTTGTCAACAATATCATTAGATACTCCCAAAGTTTTGGAAAGCAAAATAATAATAATAATAAAAGAATTAAAGGGGGCGTAAGCATAAATACTAGATTTTTATGGGGAAAGATATGAGATAATAACCCCAAAAATCCAGGTTGACAAAAAGATGAAGCTCAGGCTGGAGTGCTGTTTAACCAACTAAAACTGAAAATGGCGCTACAAATCAACACCCCATCTTATTTGGCTAACACAGTCTATCACCGCCACTCCCTCTTCCCAAAACCGAAATTTTCAATCAAATCCAAGAAGCCCACCGTCGACGCCGACCCCACTCCTGACCCCACCTCCTCTTCCAAGAAGGCCGTCGTACCTGGCCAAGGGTTTGGCTCCTCACCCTCCCCAAGCAGCGGAAGCAACAAAAAGAAGCCCAAGGGAAAAAGAGAGAGGGCGTCTATAATAAGGCGGTCGCCTGTTGAGAAACCTGCTTTCCTCACCAAAGAGGAAGAGGCTAAGGCTGAGGAACAGAGGAAAAATGAGAGTGCTTTTCTACTGGCATGGTTGGGGCTTGGTGGGATCATTCTTGTCCAAGGCATTGTTCTTGCTGCTTCAGGTTTTTCTACAAATCACTACTATACGCCGTTTTTCTGCTTATTGAAAGTTACCCATTTCTTTGTCGTATAAAATCGAACCTTATTTTAGGTAAAATAAGATTGAAATTGAACATTTTTAGGAGAAACAGTGTTTTCTGTTTCATTAGAAAACTGGGGACCTTCAGAACTGGTTTACTAGGCTTTTTAACCCTTGATAAATGCATAGTGATAAGTCGCATTTCCATAAAGCTGTATATGTCAAAGTATGGGAATGATTTCTATGAAGCTATAAGTTGTCATCCCAAATAACTTATAAGCTGTTTTTATTTACAGGCTTCCTACCAGAAGAATGGGATAAGTTCTTTGTGAAGTACTTGTACCCATCTTTCACCCCAACTGTTATCTTGTTTCTTGCTGGAACTGTTACGTATGGAGTGTTGAAGTACCTGGAAAATGAGAAACTTAAGGACCAAAAGTAAATAGTTATTCGTATAATACTGTAAGAGTGGACTGCTGTCTTGAAAAGAAAGTGAGCATTTGTACATTTCTGCAGGCAGAACTTTCAGTTTTAGTGCTTTCCTTGTGAAGAAAATTGTATTAACCAGAAATGAACCTCATGCAAGGAATATTAACGATCCTTATTAGTGATCTGCTGATGCAGCTGTGTCTTAATTGGCCATTGAAACAGCTGCACAAATTGTGCGTCTTAATAAATGCAACTGTTTTGATTCTATTATATGTCTGGAATCTTTGAAAGCATGGCATGGTAATTTCTTAACTTCTTTTACCTGAAAAAACAATCATGCAGTTTACAGGGAATTTCCTTACTTTGATATTAAAATTTGACAACTAAGTTTTACTGCTTGCTTCTTCAAATCCCAAAGACTCGTTTCTGTGTTTTGTTGTCTAAACTGAGATTGTTATTTTCCATATGCTTACTTGCTGGCAATGATGCGTGGAAGCTTGGTGCTATGCTCTTCAAGGTGACCAATAGTTCTGTTTTCTTGTAGCTACGTTGGACCCACTATGTCTTAGGTAAAAGAGTTTATGAATAACAAATAATAAAATACTGTTTCCTTCCAGAAGAGTGGGATGAACAACTCAGTGTGCATCAATTTGTTCAAAATCCAAGCAGATTAGTTCTCCATCATCTACAAATATGCACAAGTTTTATATGTTGGAAACTGTCCTGAAGCAAAATGCTAAATCCATGGTGCTTTATATTTCTCTCATGATTTATGGATTTTATGTAATGTTATAGTCATTAACATCAATCAATTGTTTGGCTTTGCTTGATTTGTTCTACCACGAGAAATGATCTCTGCTCTTGCCAGTTGGAAGATATTTTGCGGCCAACGGAACTTTGACTAGCTAGGTCTTGTTGCAGCCACTTAAATCTCCTCTTTCTGAATCGAGTATTTGGAAACATTGTATTTATTATTTCTGTTTTTCATTGAACTCTGGTTTTAGCCGATTTTTGCTGTCTGTCAGAACTGATAATGCAAGTTTTAGTTTGTTTCCAACTACAGCATTGTCTAACTGCATGCTGGTTTCATTGGATTGATCACATAAAAGCTTACGCCTTATTGCTGGTAAAGGCTTCAATCTCCAGACTGTAGCCTGTAGGTAACATCAAATACTATACAATAAGAAAATGAACAATAGAATAGCTAGACTTCAATTCGGAATTGAGCTAGTAAGGAGTTTTACGTTTTACCAGATTTTTTAGGGTATATAGAAAGGCTTACTATTTAATAGAAAGTTATAACAAAGAAATATGTGAAAGGAGTGCAGGAGATCTATTTATTCATTTCTGTTCCAATGTCTTATATTCTTTTGAGAAGTAATAGGATATGATCGTAATTGATTGGATAAAGGGAGTACATAGCTTATTCATTTAATGAAGAAGGTAAATTCCTGGGTGTAAGAGTTTTAATTCGTTGTAGTATATAATCCTTTCTGAAAGACATCCATTCTTGAATACGAAAATGCCTCTTTTCTTCTAATGTACCACTTAAAAGCCTCAAATCATTAAAACTTTCAATTGCTCTGCATGAGTTAGTTTAAGGCCTATGTATCAGTTCGTTTAGGTCATCATTATTGAACTTCGCATGCTGGTTCTAATTTCGGTATATTTTGTACCAATTTTGTGCCGGCTCCATAAGAAGATCTTTGTTACCTCATTTAATTTTCTATTGTAAATTATTTGCATCAGTTTCCCACTTTTTGGCAAGCTCTCTTCTTCCCCTTTATTCAATATTGATTGCTACTATTCTTTTTGCCTTCTCTTGTTTCTTGATCTTAGCATAGAACTCCAGCTTAATAATGTGGAATAATTGCTTCTTGTTCCAAATTACTATCCTAGGGGGGAGCCTCTACCTCCTTTGTCCTGCAACAATGAAGATGCTTATCAACCTCCTAATTTGTACAATGTTGTAAAGCTCTAGGAACCAATAAAATCTACAGGTTAGGTTGCTGCATGACGCATTCCATATGTCAAGTCTTACCTTTTATTTTGGTGGACTTTGTTCATTGATGATCATCAACTTTGACACATAATTGTACAGTTGTATGTTAGAAGCAAAATTTATAGTCAGTTTCATTGTTCTGGTAAGATATTAATAGTGGTAAATGGGCATCCACCGGTCTCATATTGCTATTGTTTTTTCCCGTGGACCATTTCTTAGACTCTCACATTCATATCTGTTTGTGCTCTTTCCAACTCGAATTACTCTTGCAAATATGATCTTTGGTTTTTGATAGTTGGTGATTCAGCTGAAAGCAGAGCAAGAAAATATTCTCCTGCATATGATGGAAAGCATTAAATAAGTGGGGGTTAGTCAGAAAAATGCATCATCCAACAGTGAGGGGGAAAAATTTAGTGAGATCAATGTCTGGTAAAACAGTTTGGAGATGGGTTAAGCTCTTGAAATTGGATACAGTGGAGCTTTTAATTTAAAGTATTGCTTATCAGATTGAGAATGCTGTGGTTGTTAATTACTTATGATTTAGGGTAACTATGCACCAGTCAGTTCCCTCTTAAATAAAAGCTACAATGCTATATACGATATTTGGTGTAGTTTACAAATGACAGCATAGCACCCTAGTCTATATTATTCAGCATGTCACCATGAACTAAAATTGTACAGCGTTGGCATAGCAGATTACAACCATAAGCGACAGAACCAGAGATGGTTGGATGGATGAGCTTGTTACTTGAACAGAACATTTACTTGGTGTGGTCATTTGTATTCAATTAACTAAAGATCTTCCATACTATCTGATTTGTTAAAGAAGATGCTGCTTTTAACAGTTGGTTTCAGTTGCTCTCATTCCAATTCAGTGTTTGGCTAAGTAAATCAGACAAATGATTGACCATGAAAGCAACACTTAAAAAAGGATAATTTAATTTTTGGCGCTAAATTCAATTAGGTCCATTTTGGTACTTGTACCTTTTTTTATTCACGTTAGTATTTGAACTTGGCAACTATATCTATTTTGGCCCCTAAACTTGAATTCTATTAAGATTTAATGATGTGAGTAGTGTTCTTGTAACATGATTGGATTGGTCGCTTAAATTAATTGGATCAAGAATTTACTAGTATACTGATTAAAACAAAAAGGTTGAACTAGTTGAATCAGAAACATATAAAAGTAAAAAATTAAAACAAAAACCAGTAGTTGAACAAGTTAAACTAGTTTAATAGTTTTTAATTGTTATGCTTTTATAATTTTTTATTTAGTTTTTGTTGGTTTAGTAGTTGAACTGAATCGGGAACTAATGGTCTGATCAGTTCAACCACTAATCCAATTATTAGAACACTATATGTGACATTTTAATGTTGTACCATGTCATCGCTTGATTATATAAGTTTTTTAATTTTCAAGTGCTGATGTGGTATAATTTTAGAGTGTCACATCATTGAATTTTTATATTTTTCAAGTTCGAAAATTAAAATAAATCTAATTACTAAATTTAGATATTAAAGTAGAGAAAAAATTCAAATATTAATATGAACCTAAATATCAAATTTAGGGTTGAAAAACTATCTGATTCTTTTGCCAATATTTTGTTGGCAGGTCTTTTGCCTCTATATAGAAAAGGTCTTCTTTTATTCCATAATGGTCTAAATAGGACAATTGTGAACTTATCAAATGTGACTAGTTTTAACTATATGTTGATATCATTTAGAGCTTTCTTTATAAAATATGATACATGTGATTTAGTCGCATATTCACGCATGCTTGACGTAGACAATAGTAATGCAACTTCAAATAATTTTCATCTCTCCCTATCCTATGTTTGTCTCTGATGAAAACTTGAAAACATGTTTGAATTAAGGAAGAGCAAGATAAAAGGCTCTTTTTAAACATGTAAAAGGCCATATTTTATTTTATTAGTAAGTCTATATGATTTAAATTTGTGGACATACCAGTTTTTTTACATTTATTTTTATGAACTTTCTTTTGATATTAAGATTTTTTTGGTCACGATAATTATTCTCTTTCAAAAGAAAACATAAATTTCAAGGTGAAGGTTATTTAATTAGTATTATATGAAATAAACTTGTTTAGAAATGAAAGGGTAAATTATTTTGTTAATCACTCTAAATATAAGTTATTATTATTTTAGTAACTCCAAAATATTTTTTTATCAAATTGGTCACTCTACCGTTAAATGACAACAAAATATTGATTGTGCATTTTCACCTTAATTATTTTAAAATTAGGGTAAGCTACCTGTTAGTCACTCTAAATAGGAGTGCTCTTATTTTGATCACTCTAAAGCAATGTGTGAAAATATACTATTAATCTTTTTATTATTATTTAATGGTGGAGTGATCAAATTTGATTAATTTATTTTTCGAAGTGAACAAAATAACGAAAAAATTTAGAACCTTCAAAATAAAAATATCACTATTTAGGGTGAATAAGGAACAATTTACCTTAAAGAAAAATACAATGCTAAATTGGCTTTTTTAAAAAAAAAATTATTTTACCTTTTAATGTTAGATCGTCCGTTGTGAACCAAAACCGAAAAGGTATTGAAAAAGCCCAAACCCAAAACGTTCCTACTTGAGTTGAGTCAAATATCTGTATCCCGACCCGAAACGCTTTTGGTCCATCAAAAACCCTAGCGCTTGCAATAAAGTTCAGCTCCACTCCGCACCTATATATCTTGTACAAGGCTTTTATCTCATTCCTCCGTCGCTTTTGAGAATAGAGGCAGCAGTGGCTTGACGTTCCCCTTTGCTCCCTTCTTCCAGGTTTCTCTCTTTTTATTTTGATGTGTAAAAAGCTTGCTTCACAACAGGGACTTAGAATTCTTCTTTATGCTGGTTTTATTTTTATTTTTATTCTACTTAGCAGGTTTTCCTATCTATTTTATATATGTTGCAAGGCTTGATCTTCGATCAAACAAGTTCAAACCCGCTAACCTTTGAATTCGACCTTTTACGTTGCTGCAATGTATTGTCTATTGGAAAAGGACTTGCTTTTTGTCGCATATAACCTTATTTTTTGTTTTAGATAGTTCTAGGTTTGAAGGTTGTATGGAATATGATAGTTTTCTTCTTAGGTTTAGTACTTAGAATCTAGTTATTGGATCCTATGCTTTTATTTAGGTATTATTAGCAAATTGGTTCCTAAACTATACCCCAATTCCCATCTTGGTAAAGCTTTTGTTTTTTGTTTTTCTTTTGTTAGATGTGGAAACTAAATTATCAATGTGCGATGTCTCACATTATTATGGGATGTTATTGTTTTATGGGGTAAACTAGGATAATTGATAATTTAGTTACAGAAAACACTTTAAATACCTATATGGGAATTGGGGTGTAGTTTAGAAGTCAAATTGTTAATAAAGCTTTTTTCAATTTTGAACTTTGTGAATGAATTTGTATGAGGAGTTTTTATTCATTGCAAGTGATTGACTTACTGTCCTAGCAGAAGCCAAAAGTTTGAGTTAAGAACAATGGCTTATGCTGCAATGAAGCCGACTAAACCTGGTTTGGAGGAGTCCCAGGAGCAGATTCACAAGATCAGGATCACTCTCTCCTCCAAGAATGTGAAAAACCTTGAGAAAGGTATGGATTTCTTTTATGCTAAAATGATTGTAGTTTCATTTATTATATTATGGGCCTCGTTATTAAAATTCTTTTTCATGGTGTGATTTCATGTAGGATGTTTGATATCCAATTGAACTAAATAGTATTTGTTAGTCTAAAGAGTTTCTGTTTGATTGATAGTTTGTGCTGATTTGGTTCGTGGTGCCAAGGATAAGAGACTGAGGGTTAAGGGGCCAGTGAGAATGCCCACCAAGGTTCTTCACATCACAACGAGGAAGTCTCCTTGTGGTGAAGGTAGTTACTTATGTTAATTTCTTTTATTCAAGACTGTTTCTTTTCTTGAAAACATGTTTTAACTACACTTTCCATAAACAATTCTATGTTTCCCTTTTCCCTCGGAGCTGAAAGCTAGAGATTATATCTTATATTAGAAAATAAGGTTCTGCTATCTTTCTGGTTTGCTTGATAATCCCAGCATCTTGTAAGATTACAAGTATATGTATGTGCTTGTGCTCTTCTCTACTTTTTCTTTTCTTAGTATCCATCCATCTTTTTTATTTATTATTTTATTTTGTAACAAGCATTAGGGACTATCATTTGCAACTTTTTTTTGCATGTTTAAACATATAAACTTGTCCTGGTAATTGGATCTTTGAATGCTTGTGCTACTCTTTGCTTGTTTTCTTGTTTGGCCTACATAAATGGATTAGATATATATGTCAAAATCTATTCTTTTTAGTTGGATGCCCTCTACTCTAGTAATGAGTATGAATCCTAACTGTTAGGATCTTGGTTGTTGACTGTATTTGTTGATTTATCCATTGTTTATGGTTGGGGAGTGACATGCAGTCTGATTTAAAACTTAAGAAATTCTTGTACGCTAAATGTTTGATGTACACAATTTGTTTGGACAATTTATTGAACTATTTGGCTCCTTTGTAGGAACAAACACATGGGATAGATTTGAGCTTCGTGTTCACAAGCGAGTTATTGATCTTTTCAGCTCCCCTGATGTGGTCAAGCAGATCACATCTATCACCATTGAACCTGGTGTTGAGGTGGAGGTTACCATCGCAGATTCTTAAATATGCCTCACTTATGCTTTTTGGCAACCTCTAGTTTTAGTCAATTAGAAGACTTCCATCAGATATAGCCCTCGATGTCCTAAAGAATTTTAAGCTTGAGTGGTTGGTTACAGGGCTTTTGTAGTTTGTGATTTTCCCATGCTAGTATTGAAGTTAAGGTTCTATTTTGCCCTGTGGCTCTGGATTCTCTTTCCTTTTTGTTACCTAAAAAGATCATGTCTGGATGATTTTGTTTATTGCATTATTTGACATTAAATATCACGAAACTAGCTGCTTCATTTTCATTTTGCTTAGTGGAGGGTCGATTATGGGAATGAGAATATTTGGTCTCCATTTTTCTCAAAACCATTTTTTAAATTTCCATCTACAGTTCTTAAAACTGCCCATTGAGGCTTGTCTTGCTGATAATTTTCACAGGTTTAATTTTTATTTTTATTTTATTTTGGGTTTGAGCTTTGTATAATATATTTGGATATTAAGATAAGTATTAGGTTTATAAATTTAATAAGAAAGATAAAATTTATTTAATTGTCAATATAATAATAAATAATAAAATATATTTTCATCAATTCATATATCATATACAGATAAATTTTACATATAATAAGTATTTTAATTATTTTATAAAAAAGAACCCAATTAAATATATATAATTTATGTTTTTTTTAAAGTAAATTTGAATCGTTTTGTCACCATGTAAAAGCATTAATAAAAATATTTATAATTTAAAAAATTCAAAGTTATTTGAAATCGTTGGAGTCTGAGTCTATTTGTCCAATTTAATTCAATACAAATTTTAAAAAATCCAAGTCCAAAAGAACTTGTGGAAGAAGCTTGATTTAAAGCCGCCTGTTTTCAGTCACAGTTAGCAAAGGTAGCATCATAGTCCTTTTTAGGACCTCCTTGGCAAGCTGAAATTATAACTATGCTGCCAAGTATCCTTTCTAAAATTAAGTTATTTGAGTAGTTAAAAATCACCAATTGAAATTTATTTAATGTTAATTCATATACTAAAATATGATGAAAAAATATTACTCCAATCAGGCGAAACATGCATATCTTATTTCCCAACTGAAGTTTTACGATAGTGACATAAATTTGAGACATTTTGGAAGAATGTTGAATTGAGGAAGAAAATGAGGCTGGAGGAAAGGTTGTTTGAATTGAACCTGAGTGATCGATTAGATTAATTGGATTGAGATTAAGTAATGTACTGGTTCGATTAAAAGATTAAATCGATTAAATTCGCGAATCAAACTAATCGAACCGATCAAACTAAAGATTAATAATTTAATTGATTTAACCATCAATCCGATTTTGAAAACCTTAATGGTGGCAAGAGCAAAGCCCATTGCACTATTGCAGTAACATGACAACCCCCATAGGATGGAACAGCAATCTTACCCAAAGTACTTTGCATCGCACTCGAGGAACGTGTTTTGGTCCTTGTGGAGGTAAAAATAGACGTGCTACTAGGAAGTTTGACATATGAAAAAATGTTGTTCTTCATCATAAGCATACTCAATCAAAATTAGATTATATAAGTAAATTATAAGCATGAAACCACGATGCAAATTCATTAGAAACTCAACATCCAAATCAAGATAAAAGCCACATAAGTGTAAAAAGTACCAAGTTGTGTTACCAAATCAACATGAATCAAAACAACAGTGAGAAATATACCAAAGACTGTAAAAGCATCCAATGGTACATGCCTAAAAATTAAAAGAAGGCCCAAAACAACATTACAAGTAAAAGACTAGCTAAGACTCCCAAGAATGATGTTGCTCGACTCTAACGAGAATGATGTTGCTCGACTCTAACAAGTGTTTGCAAACCTCTTAAATCTATACACGAAACACAAATCTACAAATTGAGCTTTGTCATTAAGCTCAATGGTGCATAACAAATTTCCAATAAGCTAAATTAAAAGTATACTAACCAAACAACAATATATCATCTCATGGCATCAAGAAGTATAATAATAAAGAATATTTAAAACATTATAACACATAATGTATTCATTAAAATCATAACATTTCACATTTCATTTCACAGTGCCGTTGCATACATAGTTGTATTACATAATTGAAGCAAGCATAGTCATTCAATTTCACTTCCTCATAACAAAAATTCTGTTAAAACATTTTTATTAAAGCATTTCCCCAAATAATCAAATTTGGAATTGTATATAGATACATAGATATTCAACCAAATCTTTTAAAAGTATTGCAAAAGCTCAATAATATGGCACACTATAACAAACCTTCAGTGCATGTGTAACACGACTTATTCTACCTATTCCTCAAGAATGTGCAAAAGCGTTATAAAACAAATCTCTCAAGCACATTAAGTAAACTTGCATAATATAAAAACTTTATAGAACTCGATATATGCTATGACATATCAACTATACACGAGAATTATTCAAAATCGTCTAATAGGATTATTCAAAAATTTGAACATGTATTTCCAATTATTTATCAACCAAACACATATCAACATTCCAGCAGCAACATTATTTATCATTTAACCATTCAAGGCTTCACTATGAGCAACGTCACACACACAATTCTCTATTTATTTAACTTGTACTTAACCCATAACAAGATGCTTACCAAAGTAATCATTCATTACATACAACATAAAATCAGTTCCTAAACAATTAATTTAGATGAAAACATAACATAAAGTATAATGAAAATTAGAATGCAAAAACTAAAACTAAGCCTCCATTACTTTCTCTTTCGCTTTCACCTTCAAACTTTCACCTTCTTTAGTTTCATTTTCAACATCAAATCAATAAAACAAATTAGAAAATGATGCAATTCGATGGAGTGAGACACTATCGCTGCTTCCTAAAACCACTCAAAACCACTTATTTAATCCTGAATCTATATTTACTGAAATTAAAATCTAACATTATAACTAAGATTTGGAACTTAAAAAACTTTTGAACTCCATTAAAAATCAACAAGAACCATCATAAAACTCAGCACTCTCTCACTCTACAACTCACCTAAAGCTTTGAGAAATCGCTCAAACTTCCTCAAATATGATTCTTTGTTCTCTAATGTTTTTTAAACTTAAAAACATTTGGAATCTAACCTAAAATCAATAAAAAAAACACAAAATAGAAGCTCCTCTCTCAAGAATGAAAATGACGTGAATGGATATAGAGAAAGAAAGTGACGAATTCAAGCTTACAGAATTAAAATAGTGATAATTAATTAAGAAAATATGTTTACCTAGCTGAAATTGATCGAATAGAATCAAGAATTAAAGAAATTGATTGAAGAAATTGAGAAAAAATATGACAATTATTGTGAAAATAGAATGTGTAATAGTCTAAATTTTCAGTGGTGTCGGAACGGTGATTCGAGATCACTAAATCCGACAAATGAGTAGAAAATATTATTAATTTAGTGAATATAAGTTAAATGTGAAGTTAGGAAAATTTTTGAAATAGCGAATAGTGTACTAGAAATAAATATTAAAATAATTAGAATCAGAAACGAGGTATCAAGACTTTAAAAATTTTAAACCGAGCCATAAATATTTTTATAAATATTTATGGAGTGTTAATAAGTTAGTATTAAAGTTTCGTCAAGAAATTTTAAAGTTCCGATAGTTAATTGAATAAAAAGGACTAAATTATAACAAATGTAAAATTATAGAAAATGATTAAATAACTTAAATGATAAAAGAAAGAGGGTTTAAAAGGAAAATAGACCCAAAATGTTTTGGGCTGGACGGCAAGGGGCATGAAATCAGCAGGAAAATTGATGAATTAAGGGCAAAATTAGAATATTGCAAAATTTACTTAATAAAGCTAGGACTAAAGTGGAATTATCTAGATTTCTCTTTATTTTTATGCATTTTCATCAGAAAAAACACCATAGAAGGGTTTTCTTAAGCTGATTTTTCATATTTTTACTGCAAGTAAGTTCAATTCTTGATTATTTCTTGAAATTTTTGTGTTTTTGTAACTTTTACAACTAGGTCCACTAGTTGAATTCATTAGTTTTTGATTCTATGGAAGAAATTGAAAGTTTCTATGAATATGTGTTGGAAGTATATGATGATTTAACATGGAATTAGAGTTTTACATTGTTTATATGTTAATTTTATTGAAAGAATTGAATAGAAAGTGAATGTTTAAGACCTAATTGTAAAAGAGTTTGAAGTTAGGGTTTTATGTGAAAGTTATGAATTTAAATAGTTGTGAAATAACCTTTAATTTCTAGGTATAGTATTAATTGGGAAAATTTTAGCTTAATTGAGGGGTTAATTGAGTAAGGACTGAATTGTATGAATTGTGACATTTGGGGCAAAATCGAAATCAACACTTGCATTAAAACAGTTTTGGACAGCAGCAGTAGTCTAACTTTAAAAAATCACCAAGAATTGTAGAAATTTAATTAGAGAATGAATAAAATATGAAAATAAATCTTATTGAGTCTAGAATCTTATAGAATAAACGGTGAAAGCAATGAAATTGTAAATCATGGGATATAATAGATTTTGTGAGACAAGGTCAGAATAATTTTGGGTTCCCCTGTTATGACTTTGGAAAATCATAAAAAATTTGAGAAAAATAATTAGGAGCTTAAATTTATATTTTTAAAATTCTAAATTAGTATATTTTCAAGAGAAACAAACGAGAACATCATCCGATTTTTGTACGAGGAGATATTTAATTTTTAGTGAAAAAAGGTCGGAACTGTCAGAAAGCAGAACAGGGGTAACTTTAAAGAATAAAATGTACTTATTGGCTAAACCAAAAATTCTGAAAATTTTAGGGTAAGAAGATATGTGAGTCTAGTTTCAGGAAAAATTTACGGATCCTAATTTGGAGTTTTTTAACTCAAAATAAAAATAATTTAGTGACTATGACACGAATGGACAGCATTGAATATACATAGGTAAATAGTGAAATTACAGATAATGTTACTTATAAGCGGGTTATAAACATTAAGGATGTGAAATAGAATGAATGTGAATTCAATACTGATAAGTGAAATATTTTATATTATAGATAAAAAATCGAGGATAAACGAGGAAAAGAGAAAATTCTAGAATAGTTCCAAAAATCTCTACAACTATTTCAAATTGTTCCGAGTAAGTTCGTACGGTTAAATTATTAAATTTCAATATTATTTTATGAATAGTGATTAAAATTTATGTATGTTGATTGTTGAAAATAAGTAAATTATGTACAAAAGTTACGAAATTAAACTGAGTAACTCGGAGGAATGGAACGCAGGAAATGAGTACGATCGTTCAATGAAAAAGATGAATTGACGGTAAATTACCCAAGTAAACCGAGATTCAGCATTTGTTGCGAATTCTCGTATTTGCTTTCTGTTTAGCTCTTGCGAGCTTCCGTTAACTCATATGAGTTTCAGTTAACCCTTTTGGGGTTTCAGTTTAGCTCTTATGTGCTTCACTTAACCTTCAGGCTTCCGTTTAGCACTTATGTGCTTCAGTTAGCCTTCGAGCTTCCGTTTAGCACTTATGTGCTCTAGCTAGACTTCGGGCTTCAGATCACGATGTACTCAAATCCGTAAGTCGTTCCTTAAATGGACAAGTTGATAAGTCGTAAATGTAACGTGTGGAAAAAGAAATGTAAGTAATATTATGATTACTATTATTGAGCTCAATTAAGTAAATTTAAAAAAAAAATGAGATTATGACTTACAAGATGAAAGTAACTTACTTGAAATGTTCATATGATTTGAATTTTGGAAAACTAATATTTGATAAAATTTATGGTTAAAAGATTTAATTTAACTTACTAAGCTATAGTCAGCTTACTTGTAATGTTTATTGCTCTTTGTAGATTAACAGGAGGGTCAGAGGATCGGATCATCACGCTCAAGTCACACTATCTCGATTTTCTGGTAGATTTTGTTATAAATACTTTAAATGGTTTATATGGCATGTATAGTAGCTTATATGACTATGTTTTGTATTAAATCATGAATATATTAGTTAAATTAATATAAATTAATATATGATATGAATAGAAATTAACTAAGATGTTTAAATACTTCTTGAAAGTATGAATGGATATAATGCTAGATAAAATAAGGATTAGTGATATTGTTATGAAACGAATGTGATTTGGATAAAGATTGTATTTGTTGAGTTATTGTTTGTGTTGAATTGGTTGCAAATTTGAAATTGCGGGGAAGGTTAGATGTTTCTAAAGGAGTTATATTGAATTTTTTTTTATATAATAATAATTATATTACGAAAAATTTCCGGAGTACTTGAACAAGTTTCTATTCATTTATAATACGTGATTTAGGCCTCGAAGGTTCATAAAAGAGACTTAATGATTAAATTTTAATATATTTGTTGTTTATTCATGAATTGTTTGTAAATTAACCAATATGTTCAGTAATGCCTCGTAACCCTATTTCGGCGATGGTTTGGGGTTAAGGGATGTTACAGAATGGGTTACAGTTCCCTCCAACTAACCTCAGGGGTTCGACCCAAAAATAAATCATCTAATGTTATATTTGCTCTTATGCCCTTGGGCTAATTACCAAATAAAGACCTCTATTCTATCTAGAGTTATTTCCAACTCTTAAGACATTGTAACTCCCTAATTTTGACTTCCTTACAAATTAGTCCATATCTCAAAATTTTAATTTCAATTCCCAACTAATTTAAAACTAATTACTAATTATTGCTCGCTAACTACGGATTATAAAATCGACCCGATACCGATTCCCATAAACCTCAGTTTAACTTCCCTAAATGTCTCCGATTCTAATTGTAGCAATTTTCGCATTTTTTGACACCGGAAAATTTTGGAGCGTTGCAGAAAACTGAAAAATTGAGTGAAAACTGACAGAAACCGCTGAGTACCCAAGAACATGCGAAAAACCACTCCTTAGAACTCGCTTGTACCAAGACAAGACTTTTTACTCCTAACTTCCTCATAGAAAATTAAAGAGATGTGGTTTTCCTTTTTAATATGATAATGTTAGATTATGTAGGACAATGTGTTTGTACGATTGATTTGCTCAATTCAATACCTGGTGGTGAAGGAACATGCTAATGATGGATTTTATGAGCTGCAAAATCCCAAAGAATCGATTCAGGCGTAAGTGTTTGATGGTATCTTTCCTCTAGTCATACAGCCAATGTATTTTGCTATTTTTGTTTTCAGTTTTCCTCTGTATGCTAGTGCATCTTATTTCTTGTGGCAGTGGTTCGAGAATGAATTTGGATGAATTCTTTGAACGAAAGGGTGAGTTGCTAAAGCTGTTGTTGAGGAACTTGAGAAGGTAATATATGATGCATTCTTTTTCTACCATTGGTCCAGGCCATGCTTGGTACCAAAGTTGTTAATCTTATGGTTAAGCTGCAAAGTAGGAAAGTAATTGCGAATTTTAACCATTTGTTTAACAAGTGAGATATGACTATGTTTCCATAAAGACAAACTCTGCAATGAGGTTGTGTTATAGTTCAAAGACTTTGAGCCAGCCAGCGTGCACAAAGGAGAGGCTGAGGAAATGGTATAAGAGCAAAGTATATGAGTGGAATTGATGCCTAATTGATTTATGATATTAAACTCAATCATAAATAGTTTAATATATGTCCAAAATTATAAGTTTAAAGTTTAACCAATTTCTAAGAGAGAGAAAAAAACTGAACAATGTAACCGTCATCAACCATTCTCGATGGCGTAGTGACTCCGCATTAACATAGTTAGTGACACATCATCCAAATCCAAACTTTTACGTGTCACCTCACATATTTAATAAAATACCATGACTCCAATTATCAGTTTTATAAATTTACTTCAAATTTAGAAATAGAGGAATCTAATTAACCGAATACCTCAGTAAAGGATTTCCATTGGAATGAAATCTTAGTTGATATTAAACCTTGGCTTCCATCCCTCTATCCCTCCCTTATAAATATAAAGAGAGAGTGAGAGAGAGAGAGAGAGAGAGAGAGAAACCTAATGGAGTTTCTAACTGCTTAGACTGGAGTTGAGTACTTGAGTTGATCAAACTTCAGAATATGACCAACATTTCAAGATATTGAACATAATTATTTCTCCAGCCATTCTTCACTTACAAAACATCAGTCCTTTAGATGGTATGGGTTTTAGAGGGCAGCTCAATCACCAATGCCTTTATATAATCCCTACGGGAAACATACATTTTTTATTAACAGAGTAAGTTCAATCTTCACAAGACTGAAAATTATTTCTAAACTAATATGCTAAAAATAGATAATGAAATTGTTCTTGTTCCTGTTCAATAGTGTGCTTGCCTTGCTGTGTATGCTCTCCTAAACCTATGATAGCCACCACCATTACTATTGCCCTGCATGCACCACGAATATGAATGTTGATTACTCAAAGGAACAGTGCCAACTATGCAACATTTTTCGTTCTTTTAAAGAAAAATGCATCACTAACATGTTTCGTAATTTTAAATAATTTAGAGAGAGTGTGTGAGAGAGAGTGACCTCATATCCAGCATAGCTCAAGTTGTTTGGAACATAAGGGCGTGAATAAGCTGATCCTACAGTGACACAATCAGTAACCAGACAATGTTCACAATTAGCTACCAATCACAAGAATTCCAAAACCCCAACAATAGAAAAGTAACATATTCAGATATAGCAATTTCAAATTCCATTAAGAACAGAGATAATTCAGTTACCACAAATATAGGTAAAAAAATGAACATAATTTATGAGTATTATCAATGTTTTTATTCCCAAGAGAAAATAAAATTATCCCAGACCCAAAACAACTGAATCACTATTATTGTAGGGAATTACCAAAATTACTACTAGTTTTTCCCCTTAAAAAAAGGTTTTGAGCATCCTACCTAAGATCAATAGCAACAAATGGACGAGCCCAACTTCAATATAATACCATAGGAAACCCTGATACTTAACATATGTGGGATAACACCACTTAACACTACGCCTCATGAGTAGCTCACTAGTGCTACACATGAGAAACCTCACTAGAAGGTCAAGGAGTTAGGCACACACACCTGGGACCTGTGGGTTATGTGCCCGCCATACTTAACAAAATGAACTGAAAATTTCTGAAAAGCAAGTCCAACACATGAGGACATTTTCCACAAGAAGTTTGTAAGGTATAAAGCAGGAACTGGAAGGGGCATTCAAGTTGAAAACCCAATATCTAATGGGTTTTGCCTCATATTTACATGCATGTATCACATATATAACCACATACATATAAATAAATCAGGCATTAAGAGGGGCCATCAATTGTGTCTTTTTGTAAACAAAAGTAGAATTCCAATCATTTTCACTAAAGTACATTAAACAAAAATATTGAGCGAACAGATATAAGACGATTAAAAAGAGGATAGAAACTTCAAATGATAAAGATATCTAGATTGGTGATGCTACCTGATCCATGAACAGGCCCTTGATTGTCCGGGCCACTATACTCGGCAATCCTGTGAACAAATTTATAAGCAGGTGAAACAAAGAAATGAAGAATAAACTCCAAAATCAAATAAAGACGTGTAAGATGCACAACAATACCTTCTGGCTCCATCAAAACTTTGCTTTCTGAAAGAAGACTCAAGAAATCCTGCATGAGGTAGGGCATCATTCCCAATAGCAGGTTTGAAGTACTTAGCAGGAGGTTGTCTTTCATAGTGGTCTAGCTTAAGATACCCTGCATAAGCTTGCCTTTGATGATGAAAAGCAGGTGCGATACATTCTGTGAGATATTGGTCATTGTGCTTCACAGGTTGTGCGAATCCGGCATGAGATTCCTAAATAGAACCAAATTAAGAGATCAAACACATGTGACACCATGAGATAAATGTGTACAAATTAGCAACTTACCATATAAGAAGAAGGCCTTTTGGATCCAGAAATAGCACCATGAGCTGATCCTGGATACCCACTAGTGGATGGAGCATATGCCTCTTTAATTGGTATTCTATATGCAATAGAATCTGCACCCCTGCCATGTCCCTTCCGTACATAAGATCTGCTCTTTGAACTTCGAGAAGAACGAATATGTTGACCTTGTGAGGTACCTGTGAATTAAAAGCCATGTAAAGCTTTTTAGCAAATTCTCCTCTAAGAGTCTCTGTATTTAGTAGCGCAAACAGCAAATACAGAACCTTCTCGTTTATTTGATGACCTCTTACTGTGCAGATGGTTCCTTTCTCTCTTTAATACAGAACCTTCTGGTTTGTTTGATGACCTCTTACTGTGCATATGGTTCCTTTCTCTCATTAATACAGAACCTTCAGGTTTGTTTGATGACCTCTTACTGTGCATACGGTTCCTTTGTCTCTTTCTATTATTTCTCTTGAAATCAGTTTTCTTGGGCTTGGTAGATAGTCCATCTTCAGCGTCATGAGTTTCAGGGGCAATGCTTTGTTGTTCATTTCTTTTACCTTCTATTGTATGCTTTGAATTCAAAGGATCCTGATTATTTTTATACACAACTGCAGCTGGCTTCTCTTTGGTCCCCCAAATCTTTGACTTGTATATAACGGTTGCTGCTCTCACATCACTCTCTTTTTTAACGCCTTTAGACCTGGCATGACCTTTCAACTTCAACCAATCACTGTTTCTATGCCTTTTACTAAATTTCAGTCCTAGACAAGAGCTTTTTTGCAGCCGCATTTGAACAAGAGGCCTTGCAATATAAGCTTTAACCTGACACCAAAATTGACTCTAAGAGACGCTAAGAGAGAAAGAAAACGGATGAGACATCCAATGAAATTACCTTGAAGTTTCCTCCATATCGCAATTTATTCATCCCTTCCACACAAGCCACAGCACCTCCACGGGTAGTGAAAGAAATGAATCCAAAATCCTTGCCTTTATTGCTTAAATTCCTAGATATTTTGACATTTTTAGTCTCAGCATATTGTTCACAGATCTCTTTAAGTTTGTGTACATCCCAAGACTTCGGTATCCCCTCAACATAAATAGTTTTCACCTACAGCAGGAGACTTCTATCATTTAGAAGAAAGTGTGGTTCAGAAAGCTAAAACAGGATCTTCTACCCTTGTTATCAACTAATATTCTCCCTCATCCTCACATAAATTTCTTACAGAAAGTAAATTACGAAAATCCCTAATAATGAACATTTTGGAATTTAATTTTAGAAGTTCAATAAATCTATATGATAACACGATCGCATTAGTTCTATATCAAGTGGTTCACAATCACCATTTCACCCTATTGGTCCATAAAAGAGAAGTTAATTTGGTTCCTTAAGAGTGAATATTAGTCCCCCCCCCCCCCCAACTCTTCTATTTCTCGTTTATCAGCCCATTGCAGTTGTTTTCTTTGAAGAGCTTCATGTTTTAATCAATGGCATCTTTCAAAAACCAAAAAGCCCCAAAAGTCACCTCTTTTAGCAGGTTTTCCTGCTTCTCTTGATAAATGAAATTTTAGCTTGTCCAAAAAATAAGAGAGTCCAAGTATGCAACTACGAAAAGGAAAAACCCACAAACATAACAAGCTTTGAATGTTAAGTAAATGAGAGTATAACATCCATGGATTCCCAACCTGTAACCGAACTTTCTCTCTTGGATGCATTGGGGTGCGAGCAAAAGCAATTTTAGCACCTCTTGCATTGCCAAAAGCTGCATCTGGTTTCCTTAAACGGTGCAATGCAGCCTTTGCATCAGAGAAGGTATTGAATCTCAAGAAAGCAAAACCTTTAATCTTCCTATCATCCTTAGGATCATTGGGTACTTGTATCTCATCAATGTTTTCAATTCCATAGCCTTTCAACTTCCCAAGCACCTAAAATGAGACAAAAAGAAAAGGGAAAAAAAATAAGATCAAGAATTTAAGTTCATCACTTGCAGCATGAAATGAATTTTTGGCAGACACAAGATGTGGTTTGCATCTAATAAATGCATTACGTGATCCAAACAAATGCCTAGAAAAGAAAACAGAAAGTGAATACAGATTTCTTTTGCCTACATCCTCTTTGGTCCATGTTCTGCAAATACGTCCCAGATATAGAACATCTCGGTCATGACTGATTGATAACTTAGCAAGCTTTCCTTTCACCTACATGTATAAGGGGGAAAAAGAATGTTAGTAAATATAGAAAGCTGATAGATTTTATAACATCAGACACAAATGAATGTCGTATTTAACCTCTATGCCATCCTTCAAGTCAGAAAGAACTTTCTTGGCTTGCTCAGTTGTGGCATATTGAATAAAAGCAAATCCTTTGCTTTTTTTTGTGGTTCGATGCCTCACAATCCTTGCACTTTGGACTTCCCCAAACTTTCCAAATATTTCAAACAAGTCTTTTTCAACTATCTCTTTATGCAGACCTCCAACATGTATTTCCAGTTGCTTTTCTTTCTTTTGCTTAGTTGGAGAGTCGTGGTCAACTACCTGAGACGCTTCATTGACATCACTAACTGCAATGTCTTCATTTTGTTCCCAGCCACCTCTGCTCTCCTCCTCTTTTTCCCTATCATTACCATCCTTGTTGTTGTAACCATCATTGATTTGCCCATCTAATGTCATGACTGCAATTCTAGCAGAAGAGGGTTCCTCTCCAAGTGATTTCTGTTCTGTACCAAGAAAAGCTCAACATGTGTTTGACATTAAAAATATGAAATGTTATTACCATTTTACAGGGGAAAGCAATTTAAGATAAAACCAACTTCCTTCTAGAGGAAAGGAAGGGGGAGAGGTGGGGGAGAACAGAGTCCACAGATCACAAATATACAGCATGCTAATGAGTGTGTATAGAAAAAGATTATTGGAGCAATTGTGAACTGGAAGCTTAGCAGGAACAGAACACTTCAGAAAGCCAAAATTTTGAACATCCTAAAATATCATAATAAACTAGGATCACAATCAGGGACATGCATGGATTGTCAAGGCATTAAAGACCACAAACAGTGAGTTGTGATAAAAGATTCATGTTCGTTCCAGTGAAGTTGAAAATTTTCTCTAACTAATAACTTTAATGGGCATGAGAAAACATAAAGACAGCGGTGCACACTAGTTTTGGGTGACTATATGCAAACAATGCAAGAAAAAATTGAAAGAAAGGAAAAATTAAACAAATATAGTACCAAAAAGAACGAAAGTATTAAGCTGATCTTTTCCTCACTCGTGAACGTTCAAAAGACACATCCATAATAGAACAGCTTGATTTGAGCTTGTCAATTTTTACCAAAATAAATTCTTCCTTCACTTTCTAGCATGACTATTGTGTTCATATTCTGAACTGTAACAATAGCAGTCTTTCCATGGTACAATATCTACATATTTCATATGTATTTCAATTACTTATTGGCTTTAACGCCCCCTTTTCACCATTTTTTAGTGTCACTAATTTGCAGAACTTGCAATATAAACTGCAATTTGGAATTGAACTACGATTACTACTAAAACCTCATTCAATATTTTGTAATATATAAAAGAAGATATTTATTTATATAAAAAAATCAATTAACAAAAACTCAATATGGGAACCAACAACCAAAAGGTCAGCTAAATAGCTAGAAACGAATTCAAATGAACACTTTTCAAGAAAAAAATTAATCAATTACCTGAATTTTCATGATCCTTGGCTTCCTCACCATTGACGATTCCATTTCCTGAATCCACGTCCATAACTTGGATGTTCGAACTCAAATTCTGTCCCCTAACAGTCCCATCCTCAATAATCTCATCAAATTTACTACACTCCACACTAACATCCAAATTATCCGATTTCTCGCTCTCACCCACACCATTTACTTCTGAACACAAGTCACTTTTACGAATACTTCCATCAGTAAAATTCGATTCAATTTGAACAACGTCACCGCCGTTGTGTTGAATTATTGAGTCCATCTCCATGACAGCAATTACCACATTCTCAACTTCCTCAAACTCCTCTTTAAAACAATCAATCTCTTGATTAACGTCCTTCTCACTCTGGATACCAGCTTCCTCGGCAGCTTCCACAGCATCCTTCGAAGCTCCCGGCTCATCGTCGACTCCCGCCGTGTCTTCCTCGTTGGATCGGGCGACTCGCCGTTTAGCTCTGCTCTTCTTCCGACGCATGATTGACTAAATTTAGGAACTCTAAACCATGAATATACAATATTCTAACTGTAACTTACAAAATGGGAAAAAATAAAATACTCCTATAATAATATCAATTGCTTGGTCGAAATGCAAAAAAGAAAAAAAGAAAACACTCTTTCCACTGCCGGGCTTCGAGCCCGGAAATCCAAAGAAGAATTTTAACCATTGTGCTACAGTGGATTCGATACAACATTTTTGCATAATATTTTATATAAGCTAACTACAAATTCACACATATATGATTTAAAGGTAAAAAGGCCTTCCTTCTCGATTTTGATATTGAGCAAATTGGTCTCCCTTAAAAAAATTTAAAGCAATTTAATCCCTTTCAATTTCAAAAGTAAACAACTAAAGACGATTAATAGCAACATTAATGTTTTTCATCAATTTTACATAAATTTGACTGGTATAATAACAAATTTAGCTCCCATAATTTACACATTCAATCAATTTGGTCATCATTTAACAAATATAGCCTAAAATATTTTTCTAAATGTGTAAATGTTGAGGCTAAATTTGTTGAATTTGTAAGAATCAAGACCAAATTAACAAAATATGTAAACATCAAAGGCTAAAATTGTTATCATACCAATCAAAATTATGCACAATTTATGAAAGATATTAACCCCGTGATTAATTGTTCTTAATTACTCACTTTCAAAATGATAGGGATTATATTACTCCATTTTTTTAGAGGGACTAATTTGCTCAATTTGAAATTAAGAGGGACTAAAGAGATATTTTTACCTAATTTAAATTACATTTTGGTCACCTAACTTTAAAAAAGTTTATTATTGCTAACATTGTCAAAAGTTAAAATATTGTCACCAACGTTATCAATTTGTTACATTTTGATCACTAAGTTATTAACTGTCATTTACGACATAATGACAAGCTAACATGACACATTAACCATCATTAAAAAAATCAACTACATTTTATATTGTGAACATTAATATGAATACAAAAGTTTATTATATCATTGACAATAAAAGAAATCATAACGGTAAAATAGAATAAAAAATTATCATTAAAGACATTAAATTAAAATAAACATATATAATACATTATTAAAAATAATTAAAAAGTATTTTAATTTTATATTTATTAATTAATTTTATATTTATTTAAATTTGAAAAAGTTACAGAAAATAAATTAACTTATAAAAATTAATTTAAATTTGAAAAAGTTAATATTATGCCACCTGTCACAAACTAGATTATTATATTAAATATATTATTTAGGTGATAATGTTGGGTAAAAATACTTGAACCAATGAAAAAAGTTGGTTTAATGGAACCAGGGGCTGCCAAATTCACGCCTTTTGATGGCGATGCCACGTTAAATTCCAGGTTTACCCTCACATTTCAAATTTTAGTATGTCCCCGTTCACGTTCAAGTAAAACAATTTCTACTGTCACTTCCCTCTATCAACGGTCTGGATTCAATTCTCTACCCTCGTTATATTTTCCCTCTATTCTGCTTTTAGCTTCAGTTGAGTTCACTGAGTCAGGGGAAGCATTTTTTTTTTTTAAAAGAACCCAAACCATGGCTACGATCAAATGTGTCAAATCCCGTCAGATCTTCGACAGTCGTGGAAACCCCACCGTTGAAGTAAGTTATTGATTTATTTTTGTTTTCTTATTGCTCCGTTTGGTTGAAGAGAAACCCAAAAACATAAATCCATTATGAGTTAGAGTGATGAATGGTGGTTGAATTGAATAAAAAATTAACAGGTTGATGTTTCTCTCTCTGATGGCATCGTCGCAAGAGCGGCTGTTCCTAGTGGTGCTTCCACTGGTAATTTTATTCTCTTATACTTCACTATTATTTGTTTTAGTTGCGCTGAATTTGTACGATGCAATGTATCTCACTGAACCTCACCTGATTTATTATGGAAGGTATATATGAAGCTCTGGAATTGAGGGATGGAGGATCTGACTATCTTGGAAAGGGCGTGCTTAAGGTAACTTTTCTTTGTTGCGAGGATTTTAGATTTGAGTCAAAATTTGAACTATTCTTCGTTTCTAGGTATTCTATTCATTAGCTTTTGTTAACTTCATGAATGAAATGCCAATACCTGTTGTATGTATATATGTATAAAATATTGATGAAGTTGAACTGTTTGTGATGTTTTCATCATCTTGATGATGTTCAGGCTGTCGAGAATGTTAATATAATTATTGGACCCGCTTTGGTTGGCAAGGTATGGGACTCTAAGTCATGATTTATATATTTCTTCTACGATCAAGATCATTGATGTGTACAACCTATATCTTATTAATCCTTATGTGCTGACAGGACCCAACAGAGCAGGCCAAAATTGATAATTTCATCGTACAACAGCTTGATGGAACAGTTAATGAATGGGGTTGGTGCAAACAAAAGGTACAGCTATATTCTTTCATCATTTTTTCTCTTCTAGTTATTTTTAATTGCTATTTTTTAATTTGGTAATGCACAATAATTTCAGCTTGGAGCAAATGCTATATTGGCTGTTTCACTTGCTGTCTGTAAAGCAGGAGCTATGTTGAAGAAGTTTCCCCTTTACCAGGCATGTATCATGCTGTCATCTTGAGCTGTTTGATTTCTCTCCTAATCCAAGTTTTTCAAGTTGATTCACTGGTTCTGCATATTCTAACTTGCAGCACATTGCCAACCTTGCTGGAAATAAGACCTTGGTCTTGCCTGTACCTGCATTCAATGTTATCAATGGAGGTTCCCATGCAGGCAATAAACTAGCAATGCAGGTAAAATTACTAAAATTTTGTGAAAGATGATTTGATGCCCTTTCTATTTATTGCAGTCTTTGACCTTTTGGACTTGTTCAGGAATTCATGATTCTACCTGTTGGGGCATCTTCTTTCAAGGAAGCTATGAAGATGGGAGTAGAAGTATATCATCACCTGAAGGTAGATTTTCCTCTGGCTCCCTTTTCTGCTTGTGTTTTCTACCCTTGTAGTTTGTCTTCACTTGTGTGCTTTTTTAGGCTGTTATAAAGAAGAAGTATGGACAAGATGCTACCAACGTCGGTGATGAAGGTGGCTTTGCTCCTAACATTCAGGTCTGTAAGTACATCTTTTAATTATGAACCAATTCAATGTTGGGGGTTCAGCATGAAGAGACTTTCACTTCTCTTAGAGATGAAGAAATGTTTAAAATGAAATGACTTACTACGCCTGAGCTCAGATTTTATTGAGCAGTAGATCTCAGGATACCAATCATTTGAAGAAGGAATTTAAACTGCATTCCATTGATGCTGTAATATGCAGGAAAATAAAGAGGGACTTGAGCTCTTGAAGACAGCTATAGCAAAAGCAGGGTATACTGGAAAGGTTAGTTTCAGAAATAATTGGTATATTAACCTAAAATGGCATTGTTAATTCATTATCTACTGTGTTTTCGCTGAAAGCTTATCATAAAAACTGACTATTTTCTGTTGACAGGTTGTTATTGGAATGGATGTTGCTGCTTCAGAGTTCTATGATAACAAGGATAAAACCTATGACTTGAATTTCAAGGAAGAGGTAAAATATGTCCATTTCATTTAAAATCTGCCTGTTTCTTGTAATCTTAATTTAAAGTTGAAATGGTTGCTTATCAAAGAAATGTTGCTGCAGAACAATGATGGATCGCAAAAAATTTCAGGAGACAGTTTGAAGAATGTTTACAAGTCATTCGTGACTGATTATCCAATTGTCTCCATTGAAGATCCATTTGATCAGGATGATTGGGAGCACTATGCAAAAATGACAAGTGAAATTGGTGAACAAGTGCAGATTGTTGGTGATGATCTCCTTGTCACAAATCCTAAGGTAAAAGATTTAATTATGGGGATTAAAATATAGAGGTTGGCTTTATGGAGTTTCTAAGTGCTCTATGTTTTCTACTTGCTTCAGCGTGTGGAGAAAGCAATTAAGGAAAAAACCTGCAATGCTCTTTTATTGAAGGTAGCCTGACTATTTTGTCCCCTTGTTCCAGTAACCTTGTGCATGATGTAGATTTAGTGGTGTTTTTGTTTGTAGCTATTGGCTTGTTATTTGGATGAGTTAAATTTTTTGATGCTGTCAATGCTCTGTAATCGTCAGGTGAATCAAATTGGTTCTGTTACTGAAAGTATTGAAGCTGTAAAAATGTCTAAATCTGCCGGTTGGGGAGTCATGGCAAGCCACCGCAGGTATGACTTCCTCACATTGCAACACCCCACAATTTGTTTTTGCTATATTGATCTCTTCTGTTTGATCACTAAAATGTCATTTATTTTAAGGGAATATTGTTTGTATTTCCCAAATGGTTTGAGATCAATGAAGTGTTTGTTTCTAATGCAGTGGTGAAACCGAGGATACTTTCATAGCAGACCTTTCAGTTGGGTTGGCAACAGTAAGCATTATACTAATCATACTTTTACCTTTTTTTCATTTTTCACCAAAAAAGTCCATGTTCCATGCTTTTTAGTTTTTCCATTCTTGTGAGTTTTTGAGCTGCATTGTTTTTGCAAAAACAGGGCCAAATCAAGACTGGCGCACCGTGCAGATCAGAACGTCTTGCCAAGTACAACCAGGTAAAGGCTTACTGATATAAACTATTATTGCTGTTAGGTTGTAGTTGTGTAGGCACATTCAGACACTCCATTTTGTGTTTCTAGTCTAGGAATCAAATACAGAGTCTGTAATTGCACTAACATGTTTGTGATATGAACTGCAATTATTGCAGCTTCTGAGGATTGAAGAAGAGCTTGGAGCTGCTGCAGTTTACGCAGGAGCAAAGTTCAGAGCACCAGTAGAACCATATTGATGGTTTCTTTCTTATGTTGCAATCGGCTTTTCATTGTCTTTTGCTCTTTGCCTTAAAACTAGTAAAGCACAAAGTGAATGATTTTGCAATGTTTTACTTTCCCCCAATTTTTAGGTAAAGACTTGTAAGTTTCATTCTGATGCTTTGACGTTTCTCATCTCTATCTCCATCTGATGAATTGGGGTTTAAAATGTCATTTTCATCCTGATCCTCAATTAATTTTTTTAAAAAAAAATGTTCTTGACAAATTTTTTTTGGTAAACTACACCATAAGTTACCCAACTATGGATTTGTTTCTTTTTTTATCACTTAATTATGATTTTTTTTTTTAAAAATTGATCAGCCAACTAATCGAGATTGGTTTTCCACCTATTAGGTCTTCTATAATCATGCCATCGAACTAGGACTTAGTTGTGAAGCTATTGATATGGCCTTCCACCTACTAGGTCTTCTAGACTTTATCCTCATCTACATATCTCCAATTATGTCTGTATTTAAGCACAACTTTAAATGCAACAAACTTATTCTGGACAACAACCTAAAGATATTGATTTTCACCCTTTTCAATGCAGGTCGTAGTGTTCAACCCATCCTGAACATGACGATCGTTATTGTTTAAAAAAAGGAAAATTAGATGTATTTTTATTGAAAAATGAAAAAAATATATTTACAATTTTTAAAATTTTTAATTTTTAATAACCAAGGCTAAATTGATAGAATGTGTAACATTGAGAGCTAAATTTGTTATTATGCTAATAAGAAATGGCCATAGTTAGTGATTTAACGTAAGAATGATCAAAATATTAAATTTCGATAATGTTAGTGACTAAAATAGAAATTTTTATATCTAAGTGACCAAAACAGAAACACGCTAATAATTGATGACTATTGTTAAAGTTTACCCTTATTTTTTTTTAAAGATACCAATTTGAGATATAAAATGTATTTATACCAAGACTAATTTAGAAAGTCTAACAATTGAATATATATTAAAAAGATAAAAGCAACATTTAATCTTTTAACTTGGTAATTTTTCTTATCTTAGTGTCTATTTTTTTTTTGTTCCACATTAATTTTGAAATTTTACAATTTTTTCTAATTTTAGTCCGTGTGATGATATGATACTTTCATATTATATCACGTCATCATCTAAAAAATATCGTATCACAAGAACCAAAATTAAGAAAACTTACAAAATTCCAAGATTAACATGGAGGAAAAAAAAGTTAAAGAACCAAATTTAAAAGAGTCATAAAATTCAAGGAATAAATGTTATATTATCCCTTACTAAAAGAAAAGAAGGGTCAATATTTGTCCTTTATACCGCTTCATGGAAATAAAACTCTATGTAGGAGCGTTGGATACAAAGTGAGAAAATAATCAAACGGTGGGAAACAAATAAATGAGATTTGAAATTCAAATTGTCTTGGTTCCTAATCTATCATTAAAAACAAATCCATAATCACCGCTCTTCAACGGACACCTATTTTTGTTCTTTTATCTGGAAATCCAAAATTCAAACCTAACCTGGAAAGCTTATTCTCAGTCTCTTTTCCTTAAGGTTTGTTTCTACTTCTTTCTTCTTATTCAATTTCTTGCTATATTTGGCTGACGAGAAAATGCAGGAAAAAGAAACTCTTTTTTTGTGTGTGTGAAATTTTTGGAATAAATCTTGACTGTTGTTGAGAGATTCAATAATATTTACCTAAAATTCAAATTTGATCTGCAAGAACTTTCTATTTTAAATTTAATTTAGTAAAAAACTGATAGAAATTCAGCGTCCTATAACTTATGAATTTAGAGCATGAGTGTATGACACTATGACTTAGTCTAGTAAACATGAAAAAATAAGTGTTGATTTTCATGTCCCAGTCCAAGCTTAAAGTTTCAGGTTATTTACTTAGTGACTGCTCTGCAACTTGTTTTTCCCGCTTCTCAATCTTCCAGCTAAAGTTGATCCTGCTATCTCTAACAATTTTATAAATCTTTTTGTTTCTGAAGGTATTGTTTTGGCAGGAATTGTTCAACATGTCTACTACGCCAAGTGATCCACTTCTTCAAGTGGAAACAACGTGCGGAACCCTTTTATATGAACTTCAGGTATTGTTGAACTTTGTTCACAATGGATACCTTTGTATGCACATGTTTTTATTTTAAAAGCTTGAAGATAATCTAATAATATATACGCTTTCATGATTCCTTGAATAAATTAGATAATCTGGGATGAAGTTGGGGAGACAGATACTGATAGGGATGAAATGCTGCTTGAGCTTGAACGAGAATGCCTGGAAGTATACAGAAGAAAGGTAGATCAGGCAAATCGCTGTAGAGCTCAGCTAAGACAGACAATTGCTGATTCTGAAGCCGAACTTGCTGCCATCTGTTCAGCAATGGGGGAGAGGCCGGTGCATATTAGGCAGGTAAGAAATGAAAGATGAGAACTTTCCCATTACAATAAACTTTTTACTTATCTTCTGGTTCAAAATTTTTTCAGTCAGATCAAAATACTGGAAGCTTGAAGGAGGAGCTCAGCAAAATTCTTCCACAATTGGAAGAAATGAAGAAACGGAAAATAGAAAGAAGAAATCAATTTGTACAAGTTTTACAACAGATACAAATTATCACAAATGAGATTTATGGATCAGCCAAATTAGTTTCTTCCAAAGCAGTTGTGGATGAAAGTGACTTGTCCTTAAGGAAGCTTGAAGAATTGCACAGACAGCTCAATGAACTTGAGAAAGAGAAGGTCATCAACTTTCTATTTTTCAATTCTTTATTGATTCCACCGCATTAGAACAAATGCAATATCTTCCTTACTGACTGATCTCTCTCTTTTGCAGAATGACCGTTTAAAGCAGGTTGAGGACCACCTTAGCATGTTGAACTCACTCTGCTTGGTGATGGGCATGGATTTCAAGCTCACAGTTGCCGAGGTCCATCCTAGTTTAGGTGACTCCGAAGGATTTTGGAGTATTAGCAATAACACAATTGAGCAGTTGGCTACTTTGATTAAAAAGTTACAGGAAGTTAAGATACAGAGGATGCAAAGGGTAAAATTGTTAATTTCTGCACTTCGTAAGCTTCAAAATCTCTCTTCCCCACAATCCCTTTTCTCTGACCATAATATGATTCTTTGACCCACGGCAGCTACAAGATCTTGGTACTACCATGTTGGAATTATGGAATCTGATGGATACACCTATTGAGGAGCAACAGATGTTTCAGAATGTTACCTGTAATATAGCTGCTTCAGAACATGAAATGACAGAACCCAACACTCTCTCTATGGATTTCATCAAATATGTTAGTGATGCATGTTTCAACGCCAGTTTACTGATTTTCTCTTGGTTTAAAGTATCTAAAGATAGTAAGTGCAGGTTGAGGAAGAAGTTTCTAGATTGGAAGAGTTAAAGTCTAGCAAAATGAAAGAGCTTGTCCTGAAGAAGAGATTAGAGCTGGAGGAGATATGTAGGAAGACACACTTGGTCCCAGATTCACAAAGTGCAGTAGAAGATGCCATTGAAGCTATTGAGTCTGGTAACTGCTAATGCTATGTTATAGTATTGTCAGCATAGAATCAGTTTAATCTCACTTCCCCTCCCCATCCTACCGAATATCACTCTTTCTTTTTATATCCAGGGGCTGTTGGTGCTGCTACCATACTAGAACAGATTGAACTTCAAATTGCTAAGGTCAAAGAGGAAGCTTTTAGCAGGAGAGAAATACTTGAAAGGGTGGAGAAATGGTTGATGGCTTGTGACGAGGAGTGCTGGCTCGAGGAATATAACAGGGTGGGTGTTTTTGTCATCTGTTGGAGTATAGGCTTTTGTACTTGTAGTGTAATTTCCTTTCTTAATTGTCTGTTATTCAACAGGATGAAAACCGATATAATGCTGGGAAAGGTGCTCATCTTACACTGAAGCGTGCTGAGAAAGCTCGTTCATTGGTTAATAAACTTCCAGGTAAAGAATACATTCTAGATAAAATGTTGAGAATGTCAACTTCACATTATGAAGCTTGGAGTTCCTCTCTATCAGTTTCTATTTTCTACCTGTTTTGAGTAATCAGCTAAAACAGTGTTGAAGTTGTTTATCATATTAACCCAGGAATGGTGGAGGCATTGGCTTCAAAGACAATGGCATGGGAAAAGGAAACAGAGGTTGAATTTTTGTATGATGGTGTGAGTACTCTAATAACGTAGGACTTGAACCTTTATGACAAGAGGAGAGAAAGTTGCTTATGCTTTTGGTATCTAACTTACACTTTTACACTGTGCAGATTCGTCTGCTATCTATGCTTGAAGAGTATACGATTTTACGACAAGAGAAAGAGCAAGAACGGCGTAGGTTGCGGGTATGGTAGTATGCTTATTTCCCAATTGCAGTGCATGCGTTAGTACTGTTTTACCAAGTTATGGACCAAGGCTTTATGCAAATTATGAACGTTTTCCTTGGTGAAATTTAGCTAATAGTCAGGCATGATTCTTTTTGTGCTCCAGGACCAAAAGAAACTCCAGGGACAGCTAATAGCAGAGCAAGAGGCACTGTATGGGTCAAAACCAAGCCCATCAAAGCCCCTGAGTGTCAAAAAGGGTCCTAGGCATTCAACTGGAGGTGCAAGCAGTAGAAGAGTCTCCTTGGGAGGAGCAATGCTGCCTACTCATAAACCTGATTCCCTTCACTCTGCAAAGGCTACTCCCCAAACACTTAATAAGAGGACTGAGAGAATGTTTCAAAATGACCATTTGAATCACCGCCATGACGATGCCATTCCAGCTTTCTCAGCTTGTAAGTTCTCTCTGTCTCTGCTTGTTACAACCAAGAAATATATCTCAATTCTCAACCGCTTTCTAGCTTAATTAGCAATCGAAATTGGTTTCAGCAAAGCTATCTTGGATATTATTAAATGGGAATCAGTTTGAAATTTGTTTGTTCATCCCTTGGTGCCATGAACACATGACTAGGCAGCCAAAAGTTGCTACAATAAGTTTGTTTATCTCCTTGAAACATTCACCGTTTTGCAGTTAGGAGAGGCCTAGACATTGCTGACGTTCCTGTAAGAAAGCACTCGTTCAATGAACTAGAATCACCATTGGTTCGTAAGCCGTTCTCGCCTATCTCATCCATGGTATCTTCAAAAACCAATATAACAAACACATTAGAAGATGATGGTGAAACTTCACAGAAAATGCAACCGGTTAATTTTCCATACACTACTCCCTCGAAGACAACGTTTTTGGTTGACGAAGAGAACAGAACACCAAAGGCAATGTGTATAGCAGCCATGACTCCAGCATCCACGGTGTCAGTTCCGATGCAGACAGCCATGACTCCTGCTCCATTAATAATACCGTTCGGTAACCCAGTTCAAGAAATTTCTGAAGAGATAGAGCAATCGTTTGAGGAAAAAAGGCTTGTTTTTGTGCTTGCTGAAACACTACAAGTAACAACATCACTGGTTCAAGTATGATGTTTAAGAAAAAACCTTGGTTGAATTGAAACTGAATTGAGATTGATTTTATTCTTTTATATATATATATATATATATCGTGTTTCTTCTCCGGTTTGTAAGGGGAAAAAGTCAATTATAAATTGGCTGTTGATATGCTATGTATGTTCGTCTCATTTGTACCTTTCACATTTTACTGAATTTTGTTGTTATTTTTATTTTAGTTTATCTTTTAGTTGAGGCCGAGGTTGTCCAGGTCACTTGTAACTGCAGTGACTAGGAGACCTTATGTTATTATTAATCTCTCCGACAAAAAAAAATGAAAATCTCTCCAAATGGAAGAATATTCAAAATATGTGATATTATTCCCTGAGGAAGTTTTTGTATTAGGAATTAAATTGTATTTTGTCCCATTTACTTAAAATATAGGCAAATTAATCTTTATACACGATAAATTAAAGAGCAAATTGATTGTTTTGTTAAAAATTTCGTCTATTTTACTATTAAAAGCTAATCTATGTATGATAGCATAAAGTATATGTGATATGTCATGTGTAATTATTTTGTTATTCTTTTAGTCATGTTAGTTTTTAACTGTAGAAATGTATGAAATTTTTAATAGGTCGCTTTTTGATTTAAGGTAAGACGACTAATTTCTTTATTTTTTGAAATAAAAAAAAGTAAAATACAATTTGACTCCTAATATAAGGATTATCATGTACTTTTACTAATATTTTTCTAATTTTTATAAAGTTAGCTCATTTTCTTATTTTAAGTTTTTAAAAAATTATTTAAGAGTTTATATTTTTTAATTTCTATTTTAATGTTTTTCAGGTTTTTTTTTTTTGTAGATATTGAAATATAACTTCTCATAAATTAATTTGCTTTTTTTATGTGTTCTTTGGGCAAAAGCAAAGGTGGGGAAGTTGTAAGTTTATTTTCTGATTTGAAAATTTTAATTTAGAATAATTATACCTCGATAAAAAAAATACTACATATGATTAATATTGATATTGCATCCCGTTCAAAAAAAAAAAAAAGATATTGCATCATTTTGTATATATTTTTTACATATACAATATACAAACAACTATATTTATTAAATAGTTAAATAATTTATTTGGGACTTGAACTTAACAACAACTTTCATATTAGGATTTGGATTTTTTTTGTCTAAATTAGTCACCAAGCTTAGTAATTGTTCCAATATTAGGACTTGAATTGGGTTATTGTTCCCGTATTAGAGTTTGAACTTTTTTATTCAAGTTAATCTCTGAACTTGACAATTATTTTCACATTGAGACCTAAAGTTTAGGGGTTTCAAGAAAATATCAGGGACTAACTTTGGCCAAAAAAAATTCAAGCTCTAATGTAAGAGCAATTGTTAAATTCAAGGACTAATTTGAACAAAAAAAAATTTAGACTTCGATATGGAAACCATTTTCAAGTTAGGTATTAATTTTAAAAAAAAATTAAGAATAGGTATCAAATTTAAATTTCATAAAGTAATTTAACCTTTTATTAAAAATAACTAAATATTATATAATATTATAATGCTTTTTGACATTTGATGTAACGTTTTGTCTTATTTTTAATAACAGTAGATTCTTGAAAATAAGAGGGTATTTAATTTAATTTAGTATACTAAACTTTATTTAAACTGAAGAGACAAAGAAGATCTGAGTTGTTGGAAAATGGCATGTCTCCAACCTTAGCTTTATAGCGTTTAAATATATATATATATATATTTTAAGCTTTAAATAATTACAAATGGCATTTTTAAATGGAAAATTGTTTTTTTAATTACTAAAATTTCATTTTCTTTCCCCAAATTTCTATCTTTGCTATTTATTAATTCACTTTTATTAAATTTCCAAGACGGACGTGAAACCATTTCCTTAACCAAAATTCATACTCTAAAATTTACAGATAAAATAATAATAATAATTATTTTGATAATTGAAGGAGAATAATGTGATTGTTTGGGATGGAAGACTCTTGTTACTAAGAGATTGTTGGCAAATTATTAATTGATTTCACAATATTAAATCAAATCATATTTTATATATATATATATATATATATTTTTTTTTTGCATTTTTTCTACTTTATTTATTTCTCTTGCAAAACCCTAAATTATTGTTTCCTGAACAAATTCAAAGTATAGCATTTGTTCTCTGTAATTTCTGGATAATTTTTTTTTTCGATTTTCTGTCAGCATTTTCAAGCTTTGGCCTCTTTTGGGTGTTCTCAGGAATGGTGAAAATTTAAGCCAAAAAAAAAAATTGTGTTTATATAGGAAAAAAAAACCATATGCAATTTCATGTTCATAAAACTGGGTTTGTTTTGATCTTTGAAGTTTTTTTTTTCTTTTTTCTTTTTGTAGTAATTCATTTTCAAATTAAATGTTTTGAACCTTCTGATCACTCAGGTTCTGGAAAGGGTTTTGATCTATAATGGATAGGTTGGGTTCAGGGTTTTAGGGGTTGGTAAAAAAGCATATATGAATGGAGGAGAAAGAGGGATGAAGGGTTGGTGTCATAGTGAAAGGAGATGAAGCTGCACCCAGAAGGGAAAATCCCATGTGTTTGGGCGGCAGTAGCGAGATGATGAAGAAAAAACGAGGAAGACCCAGAAAGTATGGAGCAGATGGGTGTTTGGCAATGGCATTGTCAGTAATGCCCATATCATCCTCGATTCCACTGTCTCGAGAGTTTTGGCCTTGGAAACAGGGTGAGATGGTTCAAAAGTCACAACAAAAGTATGAGATCGAGAGCAGCCCCCCAGCCGGAGGTACATTTTATTGGGTATTTAATTTTGAAGTGTTATTGAAACACAAAACCGGTTTGATGATGATGTTGCAAAACATGGGGGAATCTGTCTTGTCCTAACTACTGTTACTCACTGCCACTTTCCTTCCTTTATGCTTTATTAGTCCTTTGAGTAGGTAAGGTAATATATATGTATAAAGTATTAGAGTCCACTTGTCTTAGGAAGTCATAAAAAGGAACAAGTCCTGAATTTTTTTTAGTATAGTGGGACTATAATTTACCTACAAGTTACAAGCCTTCAACCGTTTTGATCTTTGACATGAACCTTGAGGCTGTAATTTTGAAAATTAGATTGTTTTCTTACAACGCAATTAACTAATTTGTATACTTTGTTATAGGTGACAAAATTGCATATTTTGTGGGGGCAAATTTCACACCTTTTCGTGATTACTGTTAATGCTGGCGAGGTATGTTGTGTAACAAATTTTGTCTCTATAATTAAAAAAGAAAGCAAAGTTTTGAGATTCGAATCGCATTTTGCTTCCTCTATTAAAAATATTGAGTAAATTAATAGTCTCTATACATTAGATAAAAAAATATATTAGTCTTTCTGTTAAAATATATCATTCAGTTCTATTGTTAAATATTAATCTATGTACATCATCATAAGGTAAATGTGACACACACTGTGTCATTATCTGATTATTTCATCAGCCATACTAGTTTTTAACAATATAAATGCATGAAATTTTTAACAGAAATAATTAAATTATTCTTTGATCTAATATACAGAGATTAATTTACTCATTTTTTTAGTACAGGGACAAAATGCAATCTGGGCTTCTATAGTACTTTTACCTGGCTCTGAAAATGGATGCATGCATGTTACATTGAATAGTAAGATTTTTGTTTTATCTATGGTATTACTTTGGTGGATGCTAATTGCACAATGATCTTGTTTCTTCATTCTGAGAACTTAGAAGTTCTTATTCTATGCCCTTCAGCCTTGTGTTTTTCTTTATCTCATACTTTCTTTACGATTGCCATAGGATGTTACGATGAAGGTAATGTCTTTCTCTCAACAAGGAGGTCGTGCGATCTGCATTCTCTCTGCTAATGGCACTATATCAAATGTTACCCTTCGTCAACCTACTTCATCTGGTGGTACTCTCACATATGAGGTGTGTTCCTTTATCCTCTACTATGGGCTTAAACTGCATAACGATGCATGAAACATTTCTTAATAATCCAGCTTCATGATTTCTACAGGGGTGGTTCGAGATCCTATCCTTATCTGGTTCATTTATGCCTACCGAGGATGGTGGAACCAAGAGTAGATTTGGTGGGATGAGTATTTCTTTGGCAGGTCCAAATGGTCATGTTCTAGGTGGAGGACTTGCTCGTCTGTTGGTAGCTGCTGGTCCTGTGCAGGTAACACCATTGCCAGGTTTCTCGATCCAACAGATGGTTGTGGGCAGTTTCCTGCCAGGTCATCAGCAGGAGCAGAAGCACAAGCAACAGAGAACTAAAGCTGCTGTTGTAAGCCATACCAGAGAATTTAAGGTGTCGTACGGTGGAGTTATGCCAATTCTCACCTCTGCCTCATTCCCTATCCACGGCTTTAGAGATTCTGCTATTGACAGTAGTAAAACATCTTCAGCCGGAGAGGAATCGAAAGGCCACAGTCTTTCGCATTGTGAGGTTTCCAGTTGATAGCATATGCATTGTTGATTTTAAGTAGACAAGCAAGTCCATAACAAATATAAGCTCATTGGCTTCTTACGTAGGTTGAGATGGTTTTGACCCATAATTGTACTCTCGTCTTGTTAGGATTGAGTAGGATGAGTAGTCATGGTGTATGATTTAGATATTGTCTTATTGATGTAAAATTTTATAAATGATTTGAAGTTTAAAATGTATGTTGTTTTTGTTATGCTCTATTTAGAAGACTGTATAGTTTTGGTAAAAGTTATCATAAAGTTCCTGTATTAAAACTCAAGTTGCATTTTGACCCCTACAAAAGAATAAACAAATCAATCTTTGAACAATTGATCAAAAAGTAAATTAGTCTTTTTTATTAAATATCTTATCATTGCATTGTTGCCAGATGGAATAACCAGACAATAACTTGTGACGTGCGGTGCAAAGATCAATTTTTAAGTGTAGAAATGAGTGAAAATTTTGACAAAAAAAAACTAATTTGCTCTTTGATCTAATAGAACTATCATACCAGAACTAATTTGCCCATTGATCCATGTTTTTAATAGAGAAAGCAAAATAGAATCTGACTTTTAATACAAGTATCTCCGTGCTACTTTTACCCATATTTTTAGAAAAAATGAATGGAAATGAGCGTATGTTCTTAAATTGAACCAGAAAACTAGCATACAACTATTACTCAATCATAATATCAAAAGGATACTTAAAGATGAAGCAGCAGCAACAACTATTTGAAGTTAACAAAGAGTTTGATTAAAAGCAAAAATGCCCCAAAAAAGTAAGAAAATAAGGGGTCATAGTTTAATCACCTTTTCCTTTTCTTATTACCAGCAGCACTGCCTTTGTTGAAGCCCCTAAAATCATTAGTGGTTTCAGCAGTGTTCTGTTTCTTCAAGCCTTTCCTTCCTCCAAATCCAAACTTAGAATTCCTGATCTCCCTGTTTTTCATATTCTTACCTTTTCCAGCACCATGCTGCTTTGCCTTCCCTCCGGATCGATCCCCAGGTGACACCCCTGGCCTTTTCTTGCTGGATCTCTCGAATGCTTTACCATCTTCAAAACCCAAGTCTAGCTCACTGTCTTTACCACCGGCAGGGAAGCCGCTCTGCTGCCTTTGCTTCCTCCACTTCTTAACAGCCTCAATCTCATGTTTTTTCTGCTTGGCTCTTTCTTTCATCTTCTCAGCTTGAACCTCCTTAGCAATTTTCTTGGCTTCTCTGGCCTTTCTCCTCTCCTCAGCCTCTTCAATCTGTCTCTTCTGCGACAAAAGCCTGCCTTTCACCTTCTGCATATGGGCATCTGTCTTAACCATTTCCGCATAATAATCCGGAGGCCTAAGGAAAGGTAGCTTCATCGACTCAAACTTCTCAAATGCCAACCTTGTCCCCTCCAACGCCTGCGTGTAGAAAGCGAGCTCTCTAGCCAGGTCATCGTTCACATCCACCTCTTTCTCTTGATCAATATCAAGAGAAAGCTTGTGCATCCATTCAACATTTTCCGGCCAGCTGATATCTTCAAGCTTCTCAATAAGCCCATCTCTATTGTATATAGAGTTCTTCGAAGGCTCGGCCAACTTCACATCTTCCTCTTCTGAGTCCGACTCAGATTCAAACTCTTCCTCACTAAAATCATCCATAACATCGCTATCATCTTCCATGACATTCTCAACTTCATTACTTCGCAATCCCATTGAATCAAACCTACCATCAAAAAGGGGGAAAATTCAAAAGCTCATATGAAGCATTTATGGTTGGGTAATTTCTTATTCCACATAAAGCAACAAGCAACAGCAAATCAAATTCAAAAATTTCCTAAAGAAACTACACAGAAATCAAATATGGCGTAACATTTTCTAAAACAAAAATCAGTAATTCACATTCAGCCCATAAATATTCCTCAACAGCGAGCAATAGCACAAAACAAAATCTGGATTTAGAGCCACTTTTTACAGAATAAAAATAAAAAATCTTATTATCTGATATCGATATCAGGCTTGTATTTGTGTTTTTTTTTTTCACAAGAAAATATAAAATCAAGCATATAAACTAAAATCATACCTCAATATTTGGAAACAGTGAAAGGCGAAAACTAGAAGAAAATACTCTGGCTGCAAGCAACATTCGAAACCTCCGCTAAACCCTAAAATTTATATATAATATATTTTCAGGGTAAAAATACCTCTCCAATCCCTCTCAAATTTGATACTGAACAAATTGATCCTTTCGAAAAAAATTGGAACAATTTAATTCCCTTAATTATGAAAATGAAGAATTAATCACGATAATTAATATTTTTTGTTATACATAATTTTAATTGATATAATAATAAATTAAGTCCTCAATATTTACATATGTTATCAATTTGATCATGATTCTAAAAAGTTATTTGAAAATAATGAATTAAATTTAAAAAATCTAAAACATTCAAATATATATAAAAAAACCTTATCTTCAAAAATAATTATAAAACAGATAAAATGTATAAATTTTGAGGACTAAATTTGTTATTATACTAATTAAATTATGTAAAATTGATGTGATTAATTATCTTTAGATACCTATTTTCGAATTTGATAGAAATTAAATTACTTTAATTTATTTATAGGGAATAATTTATTCAATATCAAATTTGAGAAAAATTGAAAAAAAAATCTACTTTTAGCTCTAGGGCAGTTTAGAATTTTTTAAAAATTTATTATAATTAACTTTGATTTGGTTATGTAAAGTCTACTAAAAAATTGAACTTATGTAGTTGGTTTATTAGTTAAGGGTGCTCATCTTACAACTAATGTAGTGGGTTCAAGTCCTAGAAATCGTTTGCTTGTATTATATATGTGTTGATTATGTTTGCTCCTGTAAATAGTTTGTGAGTTATATATATATATATATATATAAAAGAGTATTAGAAATGTAAAATTATATGGTATTATTGAGGTTTTTAAAACTAAATATGTATATTATATTATATTTTTATTTAGATTTAATGGTAAAACAGAAAACTTTTAGGAAAAAAAAATTTATCTGCTTATATTATGTACATGTGTTCGTAATAATTTGCTTTTGTAAATGGTGTGCGAATTATATATATATTATAATAATATTAGAAAGGTAAAATTATATTATTTTAGAAGTAAATATGACATTATAAAGGTTTTCAAAACTCAATATATATTATATTATTTTTTTATTTAAATTTAATGGAAAAAAATCTCAGTAAAAAATATAAAAAAAAAATCAATTGAGTCCTCAATAAAAATTTTCACCTAATTTAACTCTTATTTCTGGAAAAATTAATCATTTGATGGACATTTTTTTTTTACTTGGCTGACAGTCAGGGAAATCTGACACGTGGTCACCAGTGCAATGACATGGCACAAAGCTGATGTGGATTTTAAACACCCATTAAATCATTAAAATTAATTAAATAATTAAAATAATAAAACAAATAAAATAAATAATTAAGTAAAATTAAAGGAAAGACATGTCCCGACACGGAAGAGAGTATAAATTTTTTATTTTTTTTTTGTAAGTATTTGTTAGTGATGGTTAATATATATTTACTTCTTTTATAAAGTTCAGAATAATTTTGTTAAATTTCTTCAAGAAAAGCAATCTATCAACACTAAGCATATGACTGGAGAAAACGAAAATCTTTGTATTTTCTTCAAAAAGATTCATTTGTGTATGATAATAATAAAAGTGTACTTCAACGGTAGAATTTGAAAATAATATTATTGATGAAATAATTAAATATTCATAAATAATAAAATGAATATAGAAGATAGCTTAATTTTACCGACAAAGAACTTTAGTGAAAATGCAACTCTTGATGGTAGGAAATATAACATTATATAGTAAACAATAAATAAATAAAAACAATTTCTACGAGAATAATTTAATAAAATGTACTTTTATTAAAAATATTATCAAACAAGATAATGTAACATATTTTAAGATATGTTAAGTAATTTAAATAGTGAATAATCCTATTGTAAGAAACAATCAAATATTCTCAGATACAATATCACAAAAAGTAGAACAGCTATCAATATATATTAGAAAGCAAGCTATCAATCTTTCAATCCGCTACAACAGCTCATTTCTAATAAAGGGTATAAACAAAAGGACTAGCTATCGCCTCAAGTCGGACCAAGCCATGCATCTCTGTCTCTAATATGTTACCTGTTTCATTCACTTACAAAGGCACAATCATGTGGCAGTTTCTCACTGAAACCACATCTATGCTTATCATTGAATGTTTTGATGACCCTCAAAATCTCTTCTTATAATTTCTAGCACTAATTCATTCCAGGTATCAACAGGACCTGGCATGCACCAGTGCAAGCAATCTTGAGGTGGAGGCTTTCCGTCTGGGCCAACTTTTGTGATCTTATTTGGATCAGGGCTTCGATAAGGGCCCGGATGCCCATCATGTCGATACCCGAACACTTTGGTAATATCCATCATCCTCAACTTGGACTTATTCGTCCCTTTCTTAACAGCAAGTTCAAAACCCATCAGTTGTTTCTTATGCATTATACTCGTAAAGCCATTTTCCACTAGTTCATCAGTTGCAAGAGGCTTTACCTTTCCGGTACATGATCCACCTGTATTCCAAGCTCCACCTTCATAATGGTCAGGAGAAAAGGAACGTACAATAGTCATGCCAGTGTAATTAGGATGTGTAACAAGAGCAGACAGAATTGTCTCAACAGAAATTCCAAATGCGTCAACATTATTGACCTTCCTAGGACGAGAACGATCTGGCCACCATAATTGTCCTCCCACAATCTCATTGTTCAATACATAGACAGACTGTTTGGCAAACCAATGGCCAGAAGAAAGAACAATCACATCAAACTTTGGGATGAGTTCCATCAAGTTGTCATCAGGAGCATCAAGATGCAGCTTGGTAACACCTTCGGGAGCAAAGTCAAATTTTTCATTAGTTTGACGGACAAGCCAGGAGGACCATACCCGGACAATCATTACAGATGTAGACTTGAAGTACCATCGATGCATTCTTCGGTTTCCTCGATTTTTTGGAACTTCAACCTGAAATTATACCAAATTTTTCTTTCATGAGAAACCAGTACTAACGAAGAAAAGAGTCCAAAAGATCAATCTATATCATGAAAATGGGAGCACAGAGTACATATCTAGTTTATCACACTTTACAAACTGATAGAAAATTACTAATTTTTTTTACTAATGCTAATAATATATGAAACCTCTAAGCCACAAGAGCCTATCACAAAGCTACCATTTTTCTAATATTTTTAAGCTAAGAAAAATCTGAAGAAAGCAAACAACCAGTTAAAAGAAACCAGAGTTCTTCCCTTTGTTAGAAAAATTATGGTGCAAACTTGCACCAATCTCAGAGTTTGACAATGTTTTGTCTTCAGAAATAACTGGCAGTTTAGAATTCAAGGTACTTGCCTGCCAGATAAGACACACCATTGATTCCATCTGATTTCGAGCAACAGAATCACCAACGAAAGCAAGTGTCTTTCCTCTCATCAACTCTAGAAACTTCTTAGCATCAAATCTGGGAAGGTCACATTGAGAGGGTTTCCAACGCCAATTCTCATAATCCTTGTCAGGCCTCCCATTACCCTGGCAATTCTGCATCTGTGTTATGATAGGGCAAGAGGAGTTGGTGTATGACGGCCCTTGTGGATCATAGAACCACTTTCCATCGTACAGATCACAGCCTAGAGACGAACCAATCAAAATGAGAATCAGAACATCAAAGAGGGACTGGAAGAGAAGATAGGATGCAAATACTTAAGGAAGACTTCAAAAAGAACATTGTCTCCCACAAAAAGAATACAGGGATCAATATAGCTGACAAGATGTCTATGGAACTTTATCTCTCTCATTTTCTTCCGTAAATAATCATATAGTTTAATAGCAGTTTATTAGCACATCAAGAAAATTATGATTAAATTAAAAGAAGTATTATCAGATATTTCTAATAGCAAGTACAGAACTGGGACTTCAACATTTAAATGCATCAATTTCTGAACAATGCCACACAAAATAGATAATTGACCACAAAACATTTCAATATTCACATTCTATGTATCTTCCCTCAGCTTTGAGAAACTTTGTACCATAATCTGGGGAATAAAAGGTAAGCAAGACGTAAGCATTGAACAAACTTGACACTAGTCTTGATAAATAAACCATGTAATAGAAAGATACCATGTTAGAGATCTTCCATAAACCTCTTAGAGAATATAATCCATATGGAACCAGTAAAAGATGCAGATTCCAGCTCTACTATAGCAAAAGCAAAAAAACAAAAAAAAAGAAGTATGCAAGGTAATAATTGATCTAAAATCAGATGTTACATCAAACTGAGAGTAAAAGAATACTACCTGAATCAACTGAATTGTTCTCAGATGCATTGCTAGATGCAGAACTGGAAGTGTCCACCTTCTTTTCTGTTGGTCTAGACAATGATTCTGAAAGCTGTCCAGGTTTCTCCAGCACCCCATTTTTTCTTGAATCAAGAGAACCTTTTTGAGAAGTAGGCAGCTTTTCATTAGACTCGGATTGCAATGTATCCTTATCCACAAAAGATATAATGGATACTAGTGCATTTTCATTATTATCAACAACAGAGTTATTTGAACTCATAGTAAGCAATTTACATTATATGATCTTAATCTACATTCTTATCAGCACTTTGATCACAAATAGAAGCAGGCAAAACTACAAAATGTTGATTGAAACAAGTTTATAAGAACGGTACCTGACTCAACTGAATTGCTCTCAGATGCATTGCTAGATGCAGAACTTGAAGTGTCCACCTTCTTTTCTGTTGCTCCAAACGAAGATTCTGGAAGCTGTACAGGTTCCTCCGGTATCTCATTTCTTCTTAAATCAACTGAATCTTTTGTAGTAGGCAGTTGCTTGTTAGACTCCGATCGCAATGAATCCTTATCAACAGAAGATCTAATGGATACTTGTGCATCTTCATTATTATCAACACCAGAACTATTTGAAGTCATTGTGAGCTGTTCTAAACTCGACCCTGATACATCCTTAACAGGCAAAACTATTTTCCTATTGACACCAGAAATATACTCACTAACAGTTGAAGTGATAGGATATGAAACCAGAAGCCAAGAAGCAAAAATTAAGAACATTGCTAGTAATGCCATTGAAGCTGCAATGAAGGAAACGCCCCGTGGGAAAGCAGCCATTTTAAGATAAGTTTTTGAGGAAGCCAATGTCATGGTAAAAGTAGTAGAAAAGAATCGTTTAACATGAAATGTTTGAATACCAGCAACCTGACTAAACTGTCATAGATTGAAACGCTCGAATTTGTGATTTTGGAAATGCCCCACCAATACCAGACCTGTAAATTGGTAATTAAATGCAGGATTATGGGTTTAAAAGGCTTGAATTCCTCCTCCAATCCTGAGAAAAAGATAAACCTACAAAATCAGAAAACAAGAAGCGTGGTCAAACACGGAAATTCCCAAAATTAGGAAAATCATAAAACTACTAAAGGAAATAGTAGATATCTTTCAACATACTTTCAAAATGGGAAACTTTTTTTTGTGTTTGATGAAAGAAGATCAGCATACAATTAAAGCATAATTAAATATCTAAAATGAACCCCCCGCCGGATTTATCAAAATCCAAATAATATAAAATAAAAAATTGAATGCCGATATGGAATTCGAAAATAGAAATCTGAAATCCAACTTCGAACTTACAATGTTCATAGAACAAGAGAGGAAGGAGAAAACTTTCCTCTCCTTTTTTTTTTGGTGCGATCTTAGAGAGAGAGAAAAATTGGCTCGGATCGGGCGAATGGAATTTATTAAACAATTTGGAGTATAGAATTTCTTTTAAAAAAATTTTGTTGGGGATTTTGTGCTTCACCTTATTTCTCTTATTAAACACTTCCATTTACAACCCTTTTTTTTTTCATTTTTTTTGTCAGATATTGTCCTCGAGTTTTCTAACGAAGAAAATTACAGAGAAGGTTAACAACCAAACTTATTTACTAATTACGATGCATCATTACCATTAAACAATGTTAAATAACTAAAGAATGAACTTTGATATTCCTTTTCAAAAATAATTTAATTAATTCAAAAGTCAATTTAGTATAACTAATTTTATTTTTTATTTAAATATATTTTATTTATTTGTTAAAATTTTGGTACAAACTTTGAATATTTAAAATTATATATTTTATTACTAATTGGCATGAGCATTTTTGTCGATACAGGAGACGTGAGTTTGAGCGTGCTATCCTTTTATTTATGAGTTGAAAAAGAGCCATAAATAGTTCTAGACATTGTATTAAAAAGAACACATATATTAGAACCTATAATAATATTCTTGAAAAAACAATTATATATTTTATTAAAAATTAAATATATAATTAAAATTACAATAATATTTAAAATTTAAAAAACGAAAAGATATTAAGAGATTGTATAAGTTAAAAATTTACCATTTTTCTCAAAAAAATATATTAAGTTATATATTAGTTTTATTTGACAAAATATTTTGAATTAAATTTAGACTTTTAACATTAATTTCTATGTGAAAGATTAAATATTAAATACAAATGTGTCGATCGAGTTTTAGCTCAATTGACATGGTTATTATTCCCAATGTAGGAGGACGTGAGTTTGAGTACGTTGAATCTCATTATTCCCTTAATTATGAGTTGGGGAAGGTTATGAGTAGTTCTATACATTGTCTTATAAAAAGCAGATATGATTAAAACCTATTATCATAATTTAAATTATTATTTTTCAAATAAAACAGATTTAATATTAAAGATTTTTTAAAACAGAATTTGAAACTTATATATCAATACAGTTTTGATTAGAAAATTTTAAAATATTTAAAGTGATTTAATTATTTATAACAGTTATACAAAGATTAAAATAAGTTAAAAAAATTTTATTTAAAATAAAACTCTTATTGAATTAGGGTCACAAATTAACCGGATACTAAGTTAATTAAGAAATGATTAATATATATTTTTATTAAATAACTACTACTATTATTTTCATAGCTTTTTTTTATTTTTTCATAAGTCAAAAATTTAAAATCAATATGTTTACATTATATAATTTTTAAATAAAAAAATTAAAATTAATATGTTAAGAGATTGAACCATGTTTGATAGGTTTATAAATAAATTAACTGTTATCCATTTAATTTAACTTTAAAAAAATTACTGACCTATAATTTTTTAACAAAAATATTAAAGGTTAAAAAAACAATTAGGTTGCTAAAAATTTTATAAATGTATAGTAATATGATAGTTACAAAATTTATATAATTCACACAATATTTTTTTAAATGATGCAAAGCATTTAAGTAAATATTTTTTTTGGTAGATTAAGTTAATAAATTGTAGTATTTGAGAGAAAAATTAAATTGTTGTAACACTCCAAGTTTGTTCAAATGTTTGATTGGGTTTAGAGCGTTATAGTGATCGTCAAAGTGATTTTCTCAATCAATCATTTATTTAGTACACATCAAAATATAAAAATCAAACATACAAATAAAAAATAAAAAATCATATAAAAATAAATATAAAAAAATAAAATCAATTAACACAATTTAGTCAAATAACCAAACTATTAACCAATATAAAAGTGATCAACTAATCAAATTGTCCTAACTATATGCCAAGGCTAAAACTATGAGAAAAGTAACTTTATGAAAAATGGATTGCAGAGACTTTTTGAAGATGTTGTTCGAACATAAACTCATGAACTATCTCTTACCTGTGCATGGAATTAAAAATCCAAACGCTTAACTTTTTACAACTCAATGATGATTTAATACTTACAACTTAGTGGTGATCCAATACATTTTAAACTATTAATATGTATAGTTAAAATAAAAGCATTCTAATCAGATACAAATATATTTATATAATATATATTTATGTAATAATTCGAGAAGTAAAAGTCATATTCAATAGAATTTTTCAAAGACATGGTATGATCATAAATCAGTCACAAAATAACAAGGAAACATTATTAAAACATTCAATAAATAACGATAGTATTTTGATTCAATGTTCAAGTTGATTTAATCATTTTGACTAAGTCACACGAGGAAAAATACTTGTACACACAAGTGTCCAACCAAACCCTAAACGATCAATGAAAAATGCCACAAGTACTAATAATGGCAATACTTTGTTGCGCAATAAGCTTGATCAGGGTAAATTTGAATGTGTGATGCGTTTACCTGTGGTAAGTATAAAAATAATAGTGAAAGTAAAATTAAATACTGTAGCATAAAATAAAAAAATAAGTTAAATACACAACATTAGAAATAAACGTTTATCCAAACCCACACTTAATCAATGACCAATAGTACACTAAACGTACAAAGCACGGCAATAACAATATTTCCGGATGCTCAAAGCAATCCGCAATAAATAATAAACAATAATGGAACCTTTATACTCTATGATATGTCAATTGTATTTAAATTAAACTTGATTAGACAGCAGCAACCCAATTTGGGGAGTTTTTTTTTTTTGGGGGGGGGGTTGGGTTGAAGAAATTTTGGCTTATGTATGGCTGTGGCAATTAAAAGCAAGTGGAGGCAGCCACGAAGCAAGTATTGTGGTAGGCGAAAAGCAAAAGAATTGAAGCAAATCTCAGCAGGGGACGACAAGCAGGCCGTTGGCAGGGGACAATAATGGCAGCCATATAATGGAGGGATTTAAAAAGCAACATTGGAAGAAGCAATCACCAGACAACGAGGACTTGTAATCTAATTAAAGCAAAGAGGTGGCTGATTGGGAAGGCAACTCACGTCAATAATTTGAGATGAAAATTAAATGATAATTTTTTTATATAATGTTTAAAATTATATATTTTTTTAATTTTTAAATAAGATGATAATATCTTTTAGTGTATTTGAATTTATGTTCTCTTGCACTAGTAATAATGTAATCGAGTTAAAACTCAATTGGTAAAATTAAAGGATATTTGAATGCAATTAAAATCCGTATTTTGGAGGTAATCACTTCTAATGCATGAAGACGTGAATTTAAGTGTGCTCAAAAGTATTATCTTTCTATTTATATGTTGGGGGGACTATAATCAATTTTAGGCATTGTATAAAAAAATAAATATGATCAAAATTTATAATAAAATTATTTGTATTTAATTTAAAATTATATATATTAAACTGGTCTAACACATATCAGTATTTGACTGGTCTTCATAGAATTTGAGTCCAAATCAAAAACACATAAAGCAGTCCTAAAAGAAACATGAATTAGTTGCAGAGCAGTTTAACACTAATACCCCATTTTTACTACTAGGCCTACGATTTTGACTCTTTTCGGATTGCCCAATACAAATTATTAAACCCACCAACTGCACCCATAGGATTATAAAAATATAAAAACCAAAACAATTTTAAAAGCCAACATACTCTTAAGGAGAGAGGAAATTATATGATATTATGATTTCACATTATTTCTATTTATTTTCAATTATTAAAGAAATTTAGTGACATTTTTTAGACAAAATAACATTTTTAAATATAAAGTAAATTATTAAAGAAATATTAAATTTCATAATTTATTTTTCATTATTTTTCATATTCATTTTATACTACTATTTAATAGAATTGTGTAAGAAAAACATATTATATTAACATAAATTGTGATCGTTATGGTCGACCGCCTTTTTCTTTCTTTTGTCTTTTGATTTCTCTACATTATATTTAGTTACGTGCTATAATTTAAATATAGATTAATATTAAATTCGCACATTCAACATATATGCACAGGGATGGAGATAGAGGGAGGCAAGCAGTAGCCTTGCTCCCCTCCCCCCAAATAGTAAATTTTTTATTTAGTCCCTTAAATTTTTATGAATTTATATGTTAGTATAATAATAAAATTACATTTCAACACCCAATAATTTATGATTCTTTTATAATCCCCTAAAGCAATTTTCTACTTTGTCCCTATATACAAATTTATAAACTTTGACCCCTTACAACCCTAACATCCGATTTTTGTACAACTCATAATTCTCCCATTTGAATCTAATTATGATATTAGAACTATAATCTAAGAGTCTTGAGCTATTAAAAAAACATGATATATTTTCCAAAATTATCATCATTCTCTCACTAATTTTTAAACATTTAACAATGATAACCTAAACCGAATTTCATAATTCTCACCTCTGCTTTATCTATCTATCTATCTATCTATCAATCATTCTAATAATTTAACAAAAATTCAAAGCCACCACAACGAAAGAACTTTTGAGAATTTTCTTTCTTCAAACGGTGAAAGAAGATGATAATCGACTTACATCTTTCATCTTTTGTTTATATTTTCATTATAATTACATTTAATAATATTAATCTAATGGATGAAAATGAGTTCATCCACTAACCATATATTAAGGATGGCCAAATTATAATTAAGGCCTTGTTTTAATTACCTACAATTCCCTCTCTATTATATTCCTTCATTTCTTTTCCCTTTCAATTATATTACTTTTCCAAATTCCACAATTTAGTCCTAATTCACTAACTATTAATTTATCCAACTAATTACTTAATAATTCTATTAATTCCGAATTCATCTTGTAAACTCCTCGATTTAAAATTTTCAGACTAGCTTGATTTAAGAAATTCAACTCTGAAATTAAATTTTTTAACATCGACAGAAATTGAATCGTCGTTATAATTTGAATTTCAACTTTTTCTCATAAATATTTCTAGAAGAAATAAAATTTCAAAAACTTTTAAATTATTTTTACTACTTTAAATATGAAAATTTATTTTATAAAAATAAATTTAATTATATTATATATCAAATAGAAATAAAATTAAATATAATTTCAAGTACATTTCATAACCGTTCAAATACCTACTTTATAAAATTAAAAGATTTTTTTGTAATTTCACAATTAAAGTAAAAGCCAAGTTATATTTGTGAAAGTCATGACTGAAATAAAGGGTCCGTTTGTTTACATGTAAAAAAGTTTTACGAAAAATAATTTCTAAATTTTTCTGTGTTTATTTCACATAAAATAGTTTGATTAACAGAAAATGACTTACAGGTCAAGGTAAAATAAGCTATTTTTCCTGTAAAATGACTTAATATTTTGAAAAGCATAAGTTATTTTCCGGAAAAGAGCTCATTTATAGATAATTTTATTTTTAAAAAAAATTAACTTAAATCAAGCTTAATATTATTATATTGATAATAAATTTTATTTTTATTTTTAAAAATATTATATTTTTTAATATTATTAAACATACATATTTAATTATTTATATTTAGTCTTATAATAAATTATTAATATAATAAATATAATTTATTATTTTAATAAATTATTTAATATTTTAATTTTATTTTAATAATAAATTTAAAAATAATAATTTTAAATAATATTATTCACATATTATTGAAAATATTCAATATTAATATTTTAATAATAAATATTTGTTATAATTATAAATATATTAATAATAAATATTTTGTAATATAAATGTTAAAATATATCATAAGTCTATGTACATTTCACAGATTTGTAATTTAATTTTTGTACTTTTATTTTTAAGAATTTAATACCTTTACTTTTCAAATTTAAAAATCAAATCTAATTATTGACATCGTTAATGTTTTTTTGTTAATTTTATTGATATCACATTTTTAAATAAAAAATATTCACTTAATTAAAAAATAACGTTGTAATGAATATGAATTTAACATAATATTTTTAATATATGCAAAAACAATGTAAAATATAAAATTATAGATAAAAATAAATTCAATTAAACAATGAAAAAATAAGAAAATATCAAATATATGTTTGTTTAATTGAAAACAACTTTTTTGAAATATTTCTAAGAAATCTACTAACAGAAAATATTTTACATAGATTCATCCAACTTTCGGGAGCCAAAATTCATCCTCCAACTCCTCTTCCTTGCGTAATTTTCAAATAATCTTCTTTCTTTTCCTTTTGTCCAAAAAAAAAAACCCAACATTATCACCTATCTACCATGCTATTCCATCTACTCTCTGCCTGGCTGAATGTGTGACAGGAATTTCTAAAGGAAAGACCTCCTTGATGCTGCTGTATCTTTGCCTTTGGAACAACCACAAATTTGATTCAAGGATTGCAATGTAAATGAAGTAATTCCCCAACCAAGACCAAAATCCTCGTAGAACCAGGCCAAGAAGAGAGTACCCTGAAAACCATTCCAAATGATTTTACAAGCCTCCAATGTAACAATGTCTTAATTAAGCTGCTGTTCCATGCTCAAAATCCAACTTAGAAACTGTCCATCTGAGCATGACAGAATGAAATTTCAACCGCATGATGTACGACTACCAACAACTTTTCGAATCCGTTCCATGACTACGTGAACATCCTCCTTATCTAAGGTTGTGAAACAACACCGGAACCATCCTGGTTCTATGCAGTGGCAAGCTGAACCAGGTGTTAAATTAATCTTACCCACATTTAATAGCTTTTCCCATAGCTCAAGTTCCCCTTTCTCACCATAAGTGGGGATTAAATTTCTCATATCAGCCCAACAATACAAGCTACTTCTGCTATCTGTACATTTAATACCTAATTCTTCCAGACCAGCCACAAATAGATCACGCATATCCTGTATCCTCTTTTTATTGGTCTGAATATATTCCACAATGAATCTTGTATCTGAAAGCATTGAAACTAGTAGTCTTTGGGTCGGAGCAGAAACAGAAGAAAACCTAGTTAACTTTCTAGCAGCAGCCAAAACGTTCTCGTTAAAAGAATAGATCATTCCAACCCTAACTCCCGGAAGAAAGAGGTCCTTTGATAGCCCATAAACAATATGAACCCGGTTCTTATCAAAATCCTCAGAACCAACAACTTCAGCAATGCTGACAAACTCTTTCTCCTCGTAAATAGACCCTGCAAATATTTCATCTGATATGATATGGATGTTCTTTTCTTCGGCAAACTTCAAAAGAGCTTCAAGCATCTCCCGAGAAAGTAGATTGCCAACAGGATTTGCAGGGTTTGAAAGGAGAATTCCCCGAATTTTTGTTTCTCGCTTTCTTGTTTGATTGAATGCTTGATCAAGCGCACTGATACTTAACACGAAATCGTCTTTGCTCCGACAATGAACAGGTATTAGCTCCACTCCTGTTCTCCATTTCATGTCCCTGTCAAAGCTGAAGATATTCTTTTCTAATTAAACCAATAGGACCATTGTTTTTGTGTGTGGCGTCGGGGTAAAGGACGAATAATTACCTAGGATAGTAAGGTGTGGGAACAAGAAACGCATTCCCATGATCTGCCAAGCAGAAGCATAACGTCTCAATTGCAGGAGTCACACCGGCAGTTAAAACCATCTGCGATGGTTCATATGACACATCTCTTCCTATAACACGAGACATAAAACCTGCCATAGCCTGCAAAATACGAAAAATGGAATACATAGAAATAGACCAGACAATCTCAAAAAGGCATACGGCATTCCAATTGCATTATGCTTGGTGATAATATGATGGCAAAAAGTATAAACTACAAAAGCATAGAGCTCCCATCGTAGCTCCACATCTCTTAATCTGCACCATCAATATGAACAAATGTGCAGAAAAAAGAGATTAAAGTTAGCTCCACGCCTCCAGCATATAAGCACTCAACAGTATGTACCTCGCAGTTCAGGAAAAAGAAGCCGTATAGTCCGAAACTAAGAAGATTACATGGCATCTCTGACTCTTAAGCTCTTAAACCAATTAAGTTTTTTTATTTGCCTTATATGATAACAATTAAGGCATGAAAACATGAAACTCTGTTTTTCCACAACGATGATACACACAAAGTACTCAGAAATTGCTTATTTTAACTTGTGATTGATACCATTTTCACCAATAAACAGACAACAGATAATTCAGCACCACACATCAAATTCACTCTAAAATGAACAGAAACTTAAATTACATAGAGATGTGGAGAATACCATTTTGAGTTTCATTGAACCATCAGAAGGCTGGTAAGTGGCAATCCCGCTAATGCTCAAATCGCCCCCTTCTGTTCCCATTACCCAATCCCTCAAGTTCTCCGACGTCCATTTCTCAATTAAATCAAAACACAACTGTAAAAGGAAAAAGGAAAGGAAACAGCAACATAAATATTTGAAGAAGAAACATAGGGCAGGCAGAGGAAGCATTTTTTAAAAGCAAGGGGTTACCCTATTCTCGGACAAGCCGAGCTGGATAACCCCATCAGGGTTAGCAATTCTGTGATAGGGATCCTCCGAGGCCTTATCCAACCCCATATAATAAGGGGAGTCGTCCGGTTTAGCAATGGAAGTGGCGAGGGAAGATATCCGAAGCGGTCCGCGTGAAAGCAAATTGGAGAGTGAAGAATGTCTGGTCATCCCCGGCTGGTTGGATGAGGAAGTGGAAGGAGGAGGAGGAACGGAGGGAGAACGACGTCGTTTGAGGTAGAGTTGGAGGAAGTAAAAGAGGGCGCATGGGATCACAGAGCCGAGGAGTAGGCCTCCTCTTCCTTGGGCAACACCTTGGAGAGGTACAACGAGACGCATGGCGGTGGATTCTCGGGTATGAGCTACGGGTGAGGGTTATGACCCACCCACCCGACAGCAGCTGCTAGTGGTTTCAGAATAGATTTTGTTTTGATGGCTTTAGACCTTGGAAGACACACTGAGAAACCATGACATATTCTTCTTGTTTCTGTTCTATTCTAGTATTCTTTTCTTGTTGAAGCGAGTCTGTCTGAATTTTTTTATATATTATCGGGTAAATTGCATTACTACTCATCCAATTATTAGTAAATTTTATTTTTATCACTTTATTATGAAAAGTTACAAAATAATCATTAAAACTATTCAATTTTGTTTTTTTTCACAAAATGAAAATATTCAAAAATTCAAGATAATTTGGTGACAAAAAAAGATAAAATTGAATAATTAAATGATTATTTTGTAACTTTTTATAGTTGAGTGATCAAATAAAATTTATAAATAATTAATGACTATTTTATAATTTTCATAATTAGAGGACAAAATTATTGATGACTACTATAATTTACAGTATATTTTTATTTACATTTTTCTTCTAATTTTTTTCAAGTCAAATCATTATATTTTATGGAGACCTAATTTCTCACACATTTATTAAATTTTATTTAATTAAGGGTAAAATATTAAAATAGTCATTTTTTGTAACACTCCTAACCCGTATCCGTCACCAAAATAGAGTTACGAGACATTACCAGACTTATACACTAGTATTTGTACAAAACCGAGTCATAAATTTGCATTCCAAATCAAAACTTTTCAAATTTCACCATAAAATCCCTAATATAGGCCTACGGGGCCCAATTCCTGCTTTAAAAGTGATTTGGAACTAAACTGGTAACTTTGAAAAACTTTTAAAAAAAAATCTTGAAGTTAGGTGCACATGCCCGTGTGGCCAACCCATGGGCAATTCTGACTTGCAATTTCTTAAGCGTCAAAGGGGCATACGGCCTGGGCACACGCCCATGTGGCTAAGCCGTGTGGTAAACTGATTTTTCACCATTTTTAAGCCATTTTCACACGATTTTGACACACGACCATGCTTGAAACCCATGTCCTTCACACGACCAAGACACACAGCCGTGTCTTTTGCTCGTTTACTATCCTGACTTCACATTTAAGGATGCAGGGGACACACGGTCATTTCACACGCCCGTGGGCTTACCGTGTGTCACACACGGCCTAGACACACGCCCGTGTGTCTAGCCATGTGGACGAAAATAGGTCTTTTTAGGCCACTTTTCTCACCCTTTCATCCATTACCTGCACCTAAACACAATTATATACAAATTACAACCAACCAATCAACCAATTTATGCTTATAATATGCATTTTATATTAACACACTACTACTTAACCATTAAACTAAGTTTCATACACATATACCATCCCCTTTACATACTTTAACCACCTATAACTTTATTCAACCAAATACTTATACATGCCATATAAATCAAAAGATAATAACCCAAAAACTACCGGAGAATGTCCGAATAGTGTGATTCTTGATGATGATTCGATCTTCCGATTCCACGTTAATCTACAAGACATGACAATCACATTCAAGTAAGCTTGTGAAAGCTTAGTAAGTTCATAGGCTTAGAACGTAAACTTACCAAATATGGTAAAGCATTCGTATATTATACAATTCACTAATTTCTCCTATCATTCACAAACCAAGTCAATTTCACTTAATTTTATTACACTTAAACTTCATTCTTTTGGGCCCATTTATCGCTTACCATCTCTTTTCAAATTAAGAAACTATACGAAATTGATTACTTCATCTTCACTTTGCCTAGTAAAACTATGGACTTGCACATGATCACATTTCACTTTCCAAAGCCATGGCCCAGCCATGGTCTTACACTAGTCATATATCATACCGATGCCATATCCCGGATATGGCTTTACTCGGGAGCACTTATCACTTTTCTTCAATGCCATAGCCGAGCTATGGTCTTATACGAATCACTTGTATCACTTTAATCCGAAGCCATAGCCCAGCTATGGTCTTATACGGGAATCACTTATCACTTGTTTTTCGATGCTATAGCCCAGCTATAGTCTTATACAGATATCGCTTATCACTTTTTGCCATGGTTCAACCATGGTCTTTTTCCGTCAATTCATCGTTTGTCACTGGAAAGAAGTACTTAATCCGATGTTTCATTCAATTTGATCATTTCTTCAATTTCATTTTTTTTACACTGTTCATGGTTTTATCATAATCATATAGTATAACTCATTATAAAATTCATAAGAATAACAATGATCACTAAAATTTAGCCACATGAACATACCTGGGCTAATTCGCAATAGTTGTAGAAGTTCGAGAAAATTATTTGACTATTTTCTCCTTTCCACGATTCACTTCAATTTCTTGATCTATAATTGCAAAATCATTCATTAATTAGCATTCATTTCAATTTTATTTTATCTCACAAATTATACCCTTTAATTCCTAAAATTACATTTTTACCCTAAATTTCACAATTTTCACAATTTGGTCCCTGACCAATTAACTCATCAATAGAACCTTTTCTTCTCAATTAACACTTTCCTTAGACATTTTAATTACTTAAAAACCATTGAAATTTATAATTTCCACATAAAACCCTAATTTCAAGCTCTTTTAGGTCCCCAAATATTCACTTTCTATATAATTCTTTCAATAAAATCAACATATAAACAAACTAAAGCTTTAATTCCATGCTAAATCATAATAAACTTCCAGCACTTATTCATGGAAACTTTCAAAATCAACCATGAAATCAAAAACTAATGAATTAGATGATAGGATCTAGTTGTAAAAGTCTCAAAAAATACAAAAAATTCAAGAATAATCAAGATTTGAACTTACTTGCAATAAAAATATGAAAAATCAGCTCTAAGGTTTCTTCAATGGCTATTTTTAGCTGAAGAGGATGAAGAAAATTGAAGAAATATCTAGATTTCCAATTACATCCCATTTTTAGCTATTCAATTTTTACTTCTTTTCCAATTTTACCTCTTGTTCACACCTAATTTTAATATTTCCTGCACACACATGCCATCCGGCCCAATAATAGGTGTTTAATTGCCTATTTAATCCTCCTTTAATTATTCCTAGAGCTATTTAATCACATTTTACAATTTTACACTTAATTCAATTTAGTCCTTTTTACCAAATTGACTACCGAAACTTTAAAATCTCTTGACGAAACTTTAATACTAACTTACTAACACTCCATAAATATTTATAAAAATATTTATGGCTCGGTTTAATATTCTGAGGTCTCGATACCTCGTTTTCACTTCCAAATTATTTAGTATTTATTATAAAATACTATTCACTATTTCAATCATTTCCCTAACTTCACATCTAACTTATTTTCATTAAATTAATAATATTTTTTTACTTATTTGTCGGATTTAGTGATCTCGAATTACTATTCCGACACCACTAGAATTTGGGCCGTTACATTTTTATTTACCTTAAGTTATATTTTAGTCACTTACATTAAGGTATTGTAATATTTTAGTCACTGAACCATTAATTATTGTTAACGGTAAACTGACTTGGCACGTTAAATTATCATTTCAAACAATAACATTAAGTTAAATTATACAATTGGTCCCCATATTTTTTTGAGCAATTTAATTTTTTCTTTTATGTTCTTTTTAACTTTCTTTTTTTCTTTATTTTTTATTCTCATTTGCTTCTCTCTCTGTTTTCCTTCCTTCTCTATCTCTTTTAATGTAGTTTTTCTATACTTTCCATTTGTTAAAACTAAAGGGGAAGAAGAAAAGGAAAATAAAGAAATAAAAAGAAAAAATTAAATTGTTCAAAAAATAAAAGTATAGGAACTAGATTTAACAAATGAAAAACATAGAAAAACTACGTTAAAAGAAATGGAGAATGGAGGAAAATAAAAGGAAAAGCAGGAGAGCATGGAAAAAAAAGACAATTAAAAGAACATAAAAAAAAAGTTAAATTGCTCAAAATGAAAAAAAATATGATGACCAATTATATGATTTAACCTAAAATTTTTATTTGAAATGATGATTTAGCGTGTAATGTCAGCTTACCGTTACACCGTTAATGACAAGTAACGGCTCAGTGACTAAAATGTTTGAACATGTTAACGTAAGTGACTAAAACGTAATATTCAAATATAAGTGATTAAAATATAATCTGAGATAAATAAAAATATTTATTTTGATAGGTTATCTTTTATTTAATTAATAATAATCTTTCTTTAAAAATAGGGTTAAGTGCGTTGCTTATATTCCACATAAATATTTTTACTTTTATCTAATTAAATAAGGAATATTATGAACTTTTGGTGATAACAAATTCTTATCAAATAATACTTTAAAAATATTATTTAGTGGCAATGTTCTGCTAATGTATTTTTGATAATGTTAATTCTAAAAAGTAGTGGCGCCGCCACTGAAGGTTTTTATTATCGCTTTATCCTTGCGTCAGTCAGTTTTGATTTTTAAATTCAAGAGGCAGAATTAGTTATTGAGTCGGATGAGGCTCTGGAAGACGACATCAGTTATGACCTTTGATTGGTCGGTGAAAGGGTGATTCATTTCGCTGCTATGGAATCAACTCTATTGTCACTATGGAGACCTCTCCAAAAGGTGAGCATAAAGCTGGGTTTATATTTGATTTAGTTTTATCATTCGGTGGATTTACGGAGAATGATTTCTGTGGGTTCGTGGTCCTTCTACAACTGCATTTTGCTTATTCATCAACTCTCTAAAGGCGAGAAGCCGAAGAGTGTTGATTTTTTTTTTTATGCAGATTTTTGGGTGTAGGTACATTAGTTCTTGATGCGATCAGGCCCTGAGCACATTTTTTGACCAGCTTTTCAAATGTTGCTTGCACTTTCTTGCGAGTTGAATTAACTCGATTCTAGCTTGTTGAGCTCAATTCAGCTCGTTTCCAGTTCAATAAACTCGTTTGCTCATTCCATGAGATTAATTTAGCTCATTTTAGTTCATCTAGTTGCTGGAATAAATAATAGTTATTTAGTTAAGTTATTTAGCTAAGTGTTAAATATGTTTTCCAGCTAATTAATTTGTCTAAAACATTTCGGCATTAATAGGTCTAGGTTATTTAATTTGTCTAAATTACTACAGCAATTTAAGTTGTCTTAGCTCATTTAATTTGTCCAAATTACTACAGCAATTTAAGTTGCCTTAGTTCATTTAATTTGTCTTAGTTTGTGTCCTAGGCTGCTGCTAATTTAATGTATCAAGAAAAGGACATATTTAATTGTTTTGTCCAGCCGAATTTAATTGGTCTTGGCTGCTACCGTTTTTAATGTGTGTTAAACATGTCTTTGACCGAATTTAATTGTTGCTTTTAGGTAATTTATTCAGCTGAATCAGCTAGTTTAATGGCAAAGGAAGCATTGAAGACAAGCATGCATGGGACGGCATTAAAGGAGCTGCTACTTCTCTTTTCCCATGCATGGGACGGCATTAAAGGAGCTGCTGGCTTTGTTTGTCAGGTGACCATTCAAAGGAGCTGCTGGTTTAATTAGGTGCCTTTTTCATGCAACTCAATGGACCTTGAATGGATTTAAATTCCAGCTGCTGCCTTTTAGTTTCTCCATGAGACTCATTGAAAATCTGCCAGCCACAACTCTTCAACGCATTCGGCTAAATGTGTGCTTGCCTATTGGAGTACCCAAGCTGAAATATAAATGTTCTAAGACTATTCAGCTAACATAAGCATCAATTAATCCTCATGCATTCATTTGGCCGAATTTTCCAAGGGATTTTCAGCTCATTAATTCCTTTCAGCTGGTTAGGAAGCTTCAAGAAGTTTCAGCCCTTCTAGCTGAATCACAAGCTGCCCATTCGGTTTCCTATGTGGCCAATCAGCTCCTATCCATTCCAATTAATTCCAGTTGCATTTAGACACTCTAGAAGCTGTCCAAAGACGTTCCCAAGGCTGGAGAAGCTTCCTGGAATTTTCTTGAATTATTTTGGAAATTTCCAGCTTATTAAAAGCTGAAAACAAAGGTCCATTTAGCTGCTCATTGACCATTCGGCTACCCCTTAGTTTTAGCTATAAATATATGTTAATTTCCTTTTGTAAAGGTAACTGAATTTTAGACTTTGTTACTTTTATGAACTTTATTATTCTAGTGAGAATTCAATTCTCTTTATTCACTTTAGGACTGATTTGACTTATTGAGAGTTTGTCTCGTGGCGTCAATTTTTCTTTGTTATCCTGAACTTATCATCTTTGTTGGTATGGATTTCAAAACTATGCCAAGGTTCCTATCTTCCATAGATAGTGAGTCGAGGTTTATTTTCAATTTATCTTTCCATTTCAACTATTCTATTGCTTTTACCATCGACTACAACCTAAATGCTATTTTTGAGACTCGGGTCAACAATTGTAATATTGTTGATTCATTCTCCGGCCTTAGCCGTTTCTCCCTATCTATCATCCAACTATCCTAATCCTTTCTTTGAAACTCTTTTGAGCCTATTCCATATTTGATTTTCACCTTCTTTTCAATCAAGCCAAGACTTACCCAATTTACGATCAGGCAATATCTACGACTCAAATCATCACCGAGGCGAGTTCGTATCAATTCTCTATAAAGAATACTAATTATAAAGAGATACTTAAAATTTAGCAAAAGTTAATAAAAAAAATATCACATGTGAATCACTCAATTTATTACGCTCCGCAATTAGTTAAAAGAAAATAGAAATTTTAACACAATTATTAACTCGTACAATTATCTTATTTGGGGTGAATAAATTGAGAAAAATATTTAGAGTAATCAAAATAGAACATACCCTATTTTAGAGTAACCATGAGTGTAATTAACCTTAAAATATATTTGGTCATTAAATAGAATGTGGATGTGGCCTCTTTTTTATTGATATATAACAAAATTCAATATATTTTGCTCTCAACATTTACAAATTATCAACTCAATCATTATTTTAAATATTCAAAATTTTATAATTATAAAATATTTTAAAAAAATTAAAATTAATAAAAATAAATCAACTCAACTATTTTTATAAAATTAAATTAAATTATGAAAACTATAAAATATAAAATTCTAAAACTAAAAATGATTTAAAAAAATTAAAAAATATATAAATTAAAAAAAAAAGGTGGCGCGTAAAACAGGTGTCCCCTCCCTACATAGCACACCCTTCTAATTTAAATATTATTAATTTATTTTAAAATATTATTTTTTATAGATAGTGTCGTAATGAGTTGGTTCATTTCAATCCATTCTCATAAATAATTTTTTCCACTCCAATTTTTTAAATAGTTTTTTTGTATTATTTAAATAAAAACCACTTACATTTGAGAATAAAAGATAGTACACCTGCACTCAAATTTTTTTTTTTATAAAATCACTTTAAACTAAATAACCCTTTAGACCAACAAGTGTTAAATGCACATAGTATATTTTCAAAGGAAAAAGCAGGTTTAAGCCTTAAATACAACATCATTAGAAGGAATAATCACAAATTCTAAATATAAACTATAAAATAGATATGAATAATACTAAAAATAAATAGCCTTTAGAACTCCCATATCAGGGCAGGTGGCCAAAAGCTATTCACTTATAAAACTCACCCGATTTCGTGCCTCCAAGCTCGAAACAAGTAACGGGTCTTTATTTGGGCAATTGTTTTTAGACGTAGTGCATGCGTCCTACCGTGTGTGTGCATCGTATTTGTGAGTACTAATACTCTAAAATTTTACAGTACAAAAAGAAAAACACCGTCTTATGTAGCAACATCAAGATAAAGATTTCATGACCTCTCTTTTTCGGCCCCAAAGGGGCATGAATCCATGCAAAGCTCAATCAACCTTCCAGCCGAAATTAGTGTATAGGGTTACAATTCGCAACATGAGAAGATTAGAATCGGCTCTTGAGTGCTCAAAATACAAAATACAAAATACAAAATACAAAATCAATATATACTATACAAAGAATCACAAAGAATATTATATATATATGAACGTGCATGAGACTTCAGCTGACTTTCAATGGAACTGACACTATCACGTGTTAACAGAGAACCCAGCAATTACATTTGGCGTGATATTAAACCCTAATACTTGCAAATGACTATGATCCAAAGTGTAAATACCCGTATAACCTGACTACCATAACACTTGAAGGTCAGTGTAACCTATTATGTGCTTCAATTATGGAAACCTTCTCCTGCCAAAAACAAAAAACAAAATTAAACAAATTAGTATTACATCAAAAGGTTCCCCGAAAAGCAATATTCAACTTTAGATTTTGCTTTGTATGAATGATGAAATAAAGCGAGGATGGAAAATTTGTTCATAAAATGATTAATAAATTTTCCTTCCTCGCTCTTTTCTATCATACCAAGTAAAGTCTTAGTTATTGTGCAACTGCTCAGGTTTTCAATGCTAGAGAATGTTTACATCGAAAATGGTTGCAATGCAATAATTACAAATACATTAAAAACATTTTGTCCGCTTTAGCTTAGCATGTTTCAAATACTGCTCTCTTAATATGGTTCCTCGCCTGACTAGTGGCATGAGGACTTTCGTAGAGAAGATGAGTGTCATGATGCCATTACAGATTTGAAAAGACGCCCACTTTCCATGTAAGGTTCAAATTTGTTCAGATCAAAGTCTATAAGCTAAGGGAGAAGGTTGGTAATTTAGAGATTGCTAATGATCGCTCATGTCTATATGCAAAGCTATGTGCATGCATATGTGAGAATAATGTATTTCCATGAAGATGGAAAGAGAGACCTCATTTGTTGAGCTGCTTTCTGAGGGAAACCATTGCAAAAGAACCCCCAAGTTCAAGACATATGGTATCAATTTGAACATAAGAGGTGTTGTTACCTGCATAAGTAGTTTGCTATTGTTAATGTTGCAGGCTTGCAGCCATGAAAGGGACAAAGAAAAGCATACTATAAACCTTCAAACTGTAATTTCCAGATCAGTGAAACCTACCAGACTGAGAGCTGTCGTTCCAAGAAGAAGAAGATACATCTTTCCCTTCATGTCAACCAAAATGAAGTCAACGATTGCAACAAAACAATTACAATGATGATGATGACATGCTCAAACAAATTAAAAGCATCAGAAATTTCAAGCTTGAAGCAACAGGAAAAAATATTTAATGCTAAGAATTTTACGGCAAAATGCGTTCATATAAATGGAAAATGTTGCTGAACTGTTTCATCCATAATTGAAGCAACAAGAAAGTTATCATGCTTGTTCTTTCTGTGCGAGAACCCCCCCTCCCCCCCCTTTTTCCTACCAACCCAAGCACACCTGCTTCAGAAATAAATAATACGAGACCACAATACTATACATTTGTTAACCAGCATATCATTCTTTCACTGAAGACCACCAAGCACATCATCAATTCATGCACATGATATCTTTCCTCCTTTTTCTAGAATTAAGAAACATTCTTTTGAAAACCACTGTAAGAGCATGACAAAATGAGAATAATGTTCAAAGGATGAGGAGATCAATCATCAAGAAACAAAAAACTTTATTGTAGACATGCTGAGACACAAACGTTCACATTTTAAAAAGGCAAGGAAGAAAGGGGTACCTCAACAAGGTGAAGATTTGAGGCACGACTTAGAAGAACAAAAGCAAATTCTCCAATTTGAGCAAGCAACACTCCAACCTATATGATAAAAGTACGAAGTGCATAGAATGCACAAATTATGTAAAGAAAACAAGATGCTATTTGTGCATAAGAGTGGGAAAACAAACTTACATGGAAAGATGTCCTAACACTATATCCGAAAGCCTTGGCAACCACACAGACAACAGCAGTCTTAACAACAATAACTAGTATAACAGAGGCCAGTAGTATATCCACATGGTTCCAAAGAAAATGTACATGTATGAGCATCCCAATACCAGAAAGGAAGAGTGCTGCAAATAGGTTACGAATTGGTTCCACCTAGAATAGAAACACAGCTCATAAAATAATCTGGCAAAACAAAGAAATATATCCACTTAGCCTATTTTAGACTCAAATCTCCAACAGCACACTCTCCAATGCATAAAAAAACGTTAACCAGTACATAAATTCCAATATTAAGAATGAACCCTTGAGCCTTGACTCAAAATAGAATAGACCTTGCATTTATAGATTGTCATTCATGCTCCCATGGACTAACAATACATAGGGGTGAGCATTCGATCGAATCGAATCGAATCGAATGGAAAAATTTCGAGTTAATCGAGTTGACAAATCATATTTTATCATCCTAATTTGATTTGAAATTTTCTCGAATCGAGTCGAGTGAGATGGAATTCAAATCGAATTGAATCGAATATATTTGTTCGAGTTAAATTTTAAAAAATAATTTTGGGTCATTGTAACCACTGTCACCCATCGTAATAAAATTTATCCACCTTAATCAAAATTTTTATTAACTTTCATCACCTCATAATTTATTTATTAATCTTTTATATACGGGTTAACTTCTTTGCTTGCTTAGTTGTTTCAATTATCTAAAGAATTCTTGTCACTATGTATTTTGGAATTAAAAAATATATTAAATGTAAAAATATGATTTTTTAATAAAAGTTATTTTAAAGATAAAATGTGAAATTGATACCAATATAAAATTTTAACATGAATATTTAATGGCATAATTAATAATTCAATTTTAATATAAATATTCAATATGACTAAACAATTCAATAATATAAATAATATAAAATGTGAAATTTAATTTAATATAAATGGTAGATATAAATAAAATTATTACTATTTATGTTTAGTGATTTTTTTTGGATAATTTTGATTTTTTGTTTGAGAGTAAAGGGTGAGAAGTAAAAATCTAGGGAAAGTAAAAATTTTAGGAGGAAAGTGGGAGGGAGTAAAAATTATGGGGGAAAAAAAAAATTTTTGAGAGTTTTTGGGAGTAAAATTTTGAGAAAAAGTAAATGGGAGAGTAAAATTTTGGTGGGAAATGAATTTTGGGTAGATTGGGGGCTTGGGATGGAAGGGGAGTAAAAGTTTTTGGGAGAAAGTGAGAAGGAGTAAAAGTTTTGAGGGAAAAGTAAAAAGGTTTGGGAGTTTGGGATAAAAATGTAAAATATTATAATTTGATATTCGAATTATTCGAGTTATTCGAGTTATTCGAGTTATTTGAATTATTCGAGTTATTCGAATTTGAAAACTCAACTCGATTCGAACTCAAAAATCGAAAAAAAAATTTGAATTGACTCGAATAACTCGATTCGTTTAACTCGAAATTCAAATTTTTTTCGATTTTTTCGAGTCGAATTGAGTTTTGCTCACCCCTAACAATACATGACCTAAAACAGACTAAATAAGAAAGTAAACAAGCTAAGCCTTGAAAATTCCTAAGACACTAATTGAAAAGTTAAATAGAATAAACCCCTTCAAGGCAAAGATAAGAATACACACTAAAGTACATAGGTAAGAGGCCTTGCCAATAATCAGTGATTACCTGGTCTAGTGTATGTTGCGCAAAGTCAGTAGTAGATATCATAACTCCAGCAACAAATGAACCCAACTCAAGGCTGAGACCCATCTTATCACTGCACTGTGAGGATTACAGAAGTTCAAGAGTGTTAAAAAGGTCATGGGGAAATTTTGCATGCAGTGATATAGCAGTTGTATTGTAATCATTTCAAGCACAAAACTTACCCAAGCAGACAATAAGCAGAAAGCCACAGCAGCAAGCTGATAAAGTTCATTTGTCTGGATAATAAAATGAAACCAAATGAACTAAAATTTTGAGCTTATTCAAATCAAGTTACATAATAAAAGAGATAAAAATATGTTAACAACTTACTTGAGATGATATCTGCATCATTAACTTTAGGAATCGAGGAACAAATGACCAAGACAATAGTGATGCAACAGTAAGATAAATTGATAATACCAATATCCTGACATTGATCATCAGCAATGTCAGATCCATTTAAGTCAACCACCAACAACAGCTCAAAAGCTAATTTTGGATATAAGGGCAGAAACGGAAGGATAATAAAAAGTAAAAGAGGATAGGTAGAAAAACCGGAAGAAACTTACAGCTTTCCCATTGAAACCATCCCATGTAGCAAGCCGCTGCTACCACCCAAAACTGGGAGCAAAGCAAATAACAAACCAACAGCACAATCCTGAAACGGCCAGAGGTGAGGGAGTGAATGGATATACAGCAACAAGAACAAGTTTCTGAATCCAAATTGTAAAAAAATTATAGATACTTGATAGGTCATCACTTCTCTTCAACCTGAAAAATTAGAGTCCCAATAGTAACTTGACCATGAAGAGAATTAGTGCTACTTCGTTCTACTAAAAACTTCACAACCTGATAAAAATATAAAGAAAGAATGGATGACCATTAAATGCATCAAATAGCAACCAAAAATAAAAGAAAAATACTCGCAACATAAAAGAGAATAGTAACGTACAATTGCAGTTGATGACATTGAGAGGAAGGAGCCAACAAATACACCCTCAGATAAATTTGCTCCACATAACTGCAAGAATAAGGGATATATTATTTTAGTGTCCATCTTGCAAGTGCTCTTAGTTGGAGACATGACCAAAGTGCTAGGAAGACCTTACCACTGCAATTATGCCACACAAGCACATAAATATAACAATTTGAAGTAGTCCTCCAAAAACAGCAACTGGTCCCACAACTTTTAACTGCAGAAAGAATTAGTTGAAACAGCTTTCATTAAATAAAATACAGAAATTTCTATGCTAAAGCATCGGAAAGTAAGAATTCACTCCCAAAACATCCAACCTTTGCCAAAGAAAACTCCAGCCCAAGAGCAAAAAGAAGAAAGACAACACCAAACTGTGCAACAGTTTCAACCTACAAAAAAAGAGCGAGCATATCACCAAAATAATAAAAATATGGAAAATCATATCACTGATTGCATTTTCTTTTCTTTCTTTCTTTCATTTTTCTGTTTTTTTGTTTTTGTTTTTGTTTTTTTTTTTTTTTTTTTTTTTTTTTTTTGCAAAAGACATCAGAGAATGAATTTTAGATGATATAGTTTAGGCATTATTAGTTGCTATCAGCTGAATATTTTTTAAATAATAAATGAACAGGGAAAAGTCACATTTTTGGGATATAATTCCAAGCAAGTCTCAGGAATTTATTAACAAAGAAAAATAAAATAGTTTCCAAGACAACATCTTTAACATGGATCATAAGGCATGTTTCCCCTCCATGGTACCATCAGTGAAGCTATCTCAATACTAGAAAATAACGTGTACTAAAACATTAAGTCATATAATACTCCGTTATTAAGAAACAACAAGCTTGAGCTATTATAAACAACATACCTGTACCATTTCACTAATGAATTTCAAACCCCCTGGTCCAATAAGTGAACCCGCCAGAAGATAGCCCACAATAACCTATCATGTGCACAGGTTTAGGAAAAGTAAAGAAAGACAACTTCTTTCTTGCAACTTTCATGATAGAGCTGCATATCAAACTCAAGAAAAAGAAAACAACTGTTGAGCGCAAAGTAAATAAATGCTAATTTTAGATAAACATACCGGTTGCCCCAGACATGAAAAGATAATACCACCAATGGCAGCAGAGACTATGACAACCACCAAATCTGATATCAATCTGCACAAGGGTGATACAGTATGTTACAAATAATTTTTATTGGATACAGGACAATTTACTACACCATAAATCTCAGTTGTATGTTATATTCATAATCAAAACTCAATGGCAGTACCAGAACCAAACAGGGATAGTTTTCAATTATTCATCACAATGCCAACCAACTTGTAGTAATATGAAACCGGAGACTGTATCAGATAGTGCAAGGATAAAGGAGATAAAGATGCTAACCTCAAATCAACTTGGAGCACTGGATACTTGGATTTTCTATTTGACATTACAAACACATTATCCTAACATCAAATGAGAAAGGAAAATTAGAATGGATTCAATTAAAAGCAAAAGCAATCAACATAAAACTGCATAGTTAATCCTGCTACACATGAGAGAGGGGGGGGGGGGATCTAACATTTGACCCACCTTTTTATCAATCAAGGTTGTCGTCTCATCAGAATCTTCATTTTCCAGGGAAAAGACATCTTGAATCTGGAATGCTCTTGTACCACTGTTGGTAATGTTGGAAAAAAAAAGTCAACTCACAAAAAAAAATTATTTATTAAATTTTTATTCCTCCAAAAATAAATGTATTCTCATACTTTGTCTCTTGTGTATCATTTCTCTTCACCTTCTCATGAGTGATTTTAGCTACAGTCTCCAGTACAGCCTGAAAAACATATAAGGAAGCATCCTTAAAACAGACACCAAAAGGAAAACTACACAGTAAGCACACGGGTCACCTAGGAACAAAGGTAATAAAGGGCACATAATTCCAATATGCATGATATCCAAACCCAACCTTTCCTCAATAATTATAGGATCCTCAGTGATCATACACATAACCAAGATCACTCAGTAGATTATTTTATTTATTCCTTTAAAATCAGATGCCTACTAAAGTTTGCAAAAAGATTTTGAAGAAAACAAATGTAACTGGCTTATATATCTGAGCTCAAGCCAAAACCATAAATCTACTAAAAATCAAAATGAGAAATAGGGCCTTGGCAACAATATACTAATAAAAAAGAGTGAACCTACAGAGGAAACACTATAATCCAGTTTTCCTTAGTATCAAAAAAAAAAAAAAAAAAAGGAATTTCAGTCGGAGCAATGGGCTTCAAAAGAGAGCCAAACCTACTTGCTGATCAGCTACACTAGTATTGAAATTGCTTGCATCAGTTCCTACAAAAGAAGAAAAAAGGAAAATAGAGTATCAGCTAAAAGAATTAAAGAGCCAATAAATTGCGCATAAGTTAACCGCAACTCCTAGATCATTCAGAGATCTAAATGATGATCATAGAAGATTCATGTAAAAAGGGAAATGAAGATTCTAATTTGCTTAAATTTGAGTTCGATGCCATACAAGTCAAGCCACAAATATTGTGATATTTTCCTTCTTGTTCATAATTAAAACAAAAGCAAACAAACTAGTCTTGTAGCTATATTGTTCTTACTTCAGTGTCCTTTTATGTGGAACTTATTTTTACTACTAATAGAATAGGTTTGCGCTTTTACTGAACGTTTAAACTTAAAATTGAGCCTGCAGCTTTGTAAAATAAAAAGACCTCCAGCATAAAGATCAAGATCCAGCAATTCGTTTTTTTTTTTCAAAAACAAAAAATCCCTGAGCTTTCTCGGCCTATTAAAGGATTCAAACATATGAAAATAATGAACAGGGAAAAAAAGGCAAACCTTCAGTTTGATCATTTTCGGAGAACTCCTTCTCAAGAACCCGATCGAACATTTTGGCAATACTCCCTTCGCCGGTTCCCGTCGCCGACGAATTCACAAGGTTACCGTAAAACCTTTCCCGGATTTCATTATCAGATCTCGCCGATAGACATATCCTCGCGTATGATAGCACCACCACCAAACAATAAACGGATCCAAGCACTCCACGTCTTGAGGAGCAAATCGCCATTCCGTAAATCCCTCTCTCTCTCTTCCTTTTTTGTTGTCCTTTCTTTCAAATTTTTTAAAGCAAATTTGCAGGATTTTAAAAAAGACAAAAACAATGCAGAAGGAGATGTTCTGGGAATTTGAAATCTGGATGAAGAGAGGGAGGTTTATAGATGTAGGTGGGGTTCGTTAATTGGGATTTAACTGTCCGGCGGAGATCATATTTGTGAAAATAGCCGGGCGCGTTAATAATAAAAAGATCTTACTATTATTTTTACTACTAGATACGAAGAACAACGGGAAATGTAAATAAATTACCGATGAAAATTAAAATAAAATAATTTTATTATGTAATAATATAATTACGTAAAACTAATTCTATCACACTTTTGATTTTTATCTCCATAGTTTTCATTCAATCCCTAATAATTTTTTTATAATTTTTTATTCTAATTATAAAAAAAATTATTACACCATATATATTTGGTAAACTTAAAAGTTTTTCAACATAATCAACACGTGTTTGTACCTTAAAATTTAAAATACAAAATATTACAATATAATTTATTTTAAATGTAAAATATTTATTTTATAATTTTCTTAATTTAATTAGTGTTCAATTAACTTATAACATCATTTCAATAAAAATATTTATTAATAATATAAATTACAGATGAGAAATGTAAAATAATACAATTATGTAATAATTATTAACACCTTCAAAAAAATATAATTTATTTTGTAAAATAATAGTATTTTAGTCATTAACCAATTAAACTAATGCGATTAAATTAGACTTGTCTATGAATTAAGTCACTGTCCAAATTCAAAAAAGTTTCAAACCCATACTTGTTTTTATCCTAATTTGCTCAAAAATTTTGTTGCATTGCTTAAAATTTAATCAAATGTTTTTATATTAATATTTTACATATTTTTTAATCAAATTTAATTCTATAAATATTTTTATCATTTAAATTAAACTTGAATCGAGTCAATCTAGTCAAAAAGATAAATTTAATAAATTGAGGCCCTAGTCCGTAGGTAACTCTAGACATAATATATAGTATAAATAATTAAATATGATAGATAATTTAAATATGATACCAAGAAATAATATTTTAAAAATATAATATAAAATAAATTATTTTAGAAATATAAATATGGGTTGTTTTTTCGAAAAGGTTAATCTATTTGTATGAAAAATGAGATGGAACATTCTTTTTACGATATGTACATTTCAAAAGTTGGACATTTTTGTTGCTTTAGTAAAGTCAATTTATCATTTATGATTTGACAAGGCAAGGTCTATAATGGCTTCAGTTAGACTTTTATTTCCTTGGAGAATTAAACGTTTATTCAACAGTAATTTTAGAAGAATTTGAATTCGAATTCGTTAAAATATATTATTTTTTTATTTATGGATTGAAAAAGTGATTATAAATTTTAAGAATTATGTTAGAAAAAATGAAAGGTTTAAATTTGAATATTGTGAAAAGGCATTATTTATTTACAAAACAATTTATTTTAAAAGTATTTTTCTAGTGTACATTTTTTTTATTTATTAAATTATTTATGGGTATAGAGTTTAATATAAAATTTTAAATACTAAATTTTTTTGGAAATAAAAACAGAACAAGGAAAGATAATTTCAACTGACTAGACTAACTTTGAATCTTAATTTTCACATGTGTCGAATTCCATTTTTATATTTTTACTATCTCTCTTACTTTTTAGTCACTAATGATTTAGTTATAGTTTAGAGCTAAATTAGATATTGACTCTACATAATAGTGAGTTTATGTGTCACATTATCACTTTGTGAATCACCAAAACATAATAAATTAATAATATTAATGATTATTTTGTAATTTTTTTATAGTTTGATAATCAAAATAAAAAATTTATTAATAACTGAGTGATCACTCGTGTTGTTTACCTTTCTATCTAATATAATTTTAAGAAAGTAACGCAAAACTTTCCTAATGTAATATTAGTATCATTGATCAAATTAACTAATTTAATTGATTTAATTAAAAATTGATTGGTTCAATATTTAATCATTATAATTTAATTAGATTTTTCAATAACGTCTTCAAACTAGTAAAGTTTGAAAATAAAAAATTGAGAAAAATATTGATTGAACCTAAATTTATTTTGGGTAGTTAAACTACACTGTTAGACACTTAAATGTGCATAAATTTTTGTTTTAATCATTCAACTATGAAAAGTTACAATATGGTCATTGAACTATTTGAGATCGTGGTTTTTTTATCATCCAATTGTTAAATGGCTAACAAAAAGATGGCATGACCCTTTTTAATTGACATAATAATAATTTTAGCCATGAATATTTACACATTATATCAATTTAGTCCTAATTCTAAAAAAAATTAGCCTTCAATTTTTACAAATTGTGTTAATTTAATACTAGTTCTAAAAATATATATAAAAATACATAAAAACTACAAAAATATAAAAATGAAAAATGAAAACGTAAATTTGTTTAGAAAATTTTTTGTTTTATACTTTGATGTATATATATTACATTCACTGAAGTTAATTATATATTCTTTTAAACTAATGAAATATTTAAATTTATGATATTGTTAATACATTTGTTAATTTTTTTTAGAGCTTATAATCAACATTATAAATAAATAGTTATTTTAATTTACATTTTATAATAATTATCTTTTATTTTTTAAACTAAATTATATTTTGTTAATTTTTTGTTTATTCAATTGTTGTTTAAATAACAATTTTATAAAACACAATAATAACCCATGCATAGAGTTCAAGAGTCAACATGGCATCTAATCCCTTTAACCGAAATTATAGGATGAATAATCAAATGTGAAATTCAATAACATTAGTGGTTATTACATAATTTTTAAAAATTAAGTGATTGAAACTTAAATTTAAATAAAATTTAAGTTATATTGGTATAGTTTATTTATGGTAAATTAAACTATTAATTACTAAATTACAGGTAAGTTTTTGTTTTGATTACTTAATTAAAAAAGTTAAAATTTAATTATTTAACTATAGAAAAATTTTCATTTAAGTCATTAGCTATTAAAATTAATGCTATATGATTTTTTCTATATGTACTGTCTGTATCAATCTAAATTTCTCTTTTCGGTTTTTTTTATATAATTCAGTTTTTTTATATAAAACAGATTTAGACGTCACGAATTTGCGAACCGAAATTTAAATAATTTTTTTTCAATCTCTGATACTGGCTATCAGATTAACTTGAATCTAAGATAAATTATTGTACTCATCTATGAGTATTAATCTACCGTACTGATTATTAAATTATCACTTGGAGATTGTTGACAAAATTTAAAGAAAAAAATTTAATAATTTAATAAATTAAATAAAAATTTATGAATAACTCAATAATTTAAATAATTTTTTTTAAATAATTTAATGATGAAATTATAACTTTTTAACTAATCTTAACCGTAACTGACGCTTTATTTATTTACTTTTTTATCCATATCGCCCTTCATTTGTTATTGTCCATGTTCCAGACACGTCGACACTTCAGTTTTCAGCAAATTCTCTCCGGTTCCCCTCTCAAGAATAGTAAACAAACGTCAAATGGCTTGACTTACTACCATTTTCCAACCTCATGCCATACTGCAGAAGGGTAAACCTTGTGTTTAATACTCTGCGTAGTAGTTTCATTTCACGACCTATTTTTAGTTCTCCGATCCGAGATTCATCTTCAATAATCAGCCGGAACCTTGGCTCTTCGGTTTCATCTTCTACCAGAGCTAAGTTTTCTGGCTTATCTTCATTTTTTCTATATTAGGAAGACTAGGAATTTCTTCTAATAACTATACCTATGATCCCTTTCTTAACGGTGCCAAGAGATTTTACTATGTCGACTGGTACGGTGTTCAACATTTTAGGCGACGGGGTCCGCGAAGGTGGATCCACTAGAATCCAAGGAAAGCGATGATTATTGTCTTGGTTGGTTCAGGGGTTTTGGTCACAATGTATTTTGGGAATTTAGAAACTGTTCCTTACACAAAACGAAAACATTTAGTGCTCTTGTCTGGAGAAACGGAGAAACAAAAGGGGGAATCTCAGTTTGAGGAACTGAAAGCAGCTTTTAAGGGTAAGATATTGCCTGCAATACACCCAGAAAGCGTGAGAGTGACGCTGATAGCTAAGCATATTATTGAATCGTTGCAAAGAGGGTTGAGCCATGATCAAATATGGAGTGATTTGGAGTATGCATCGCCGGAGAGTTCACTTGAACATGAGAGTGTACATGATACAATGGCGGCATTGAGTGAGAAGGAAGGCAGCTTGGGGATGAACTGGTCTTGTGAAGATGAGATTCTCGACGATAAGTGGGTTCAGCGAAGTAGGAAGTCAAGCCAAGTGAAAGGATCACAACCGACAACATCTCATTTGGAAGGACTGAATTGGGAAGTTTTGGTTGTCAATGAGCCTGTTGTTAATGCTATTTGTTTGCCTGGTGGGAAGATTGTTGTGTTCAGGGGGTTGCTTGAGCATTTGAGAACTGATGCCGAGATAGCAACCATAATTGGACATGAGGTATATAACTATATATTGCTTATATGTGTGGGTGTGATTGGTCGAGTGTAAAAGTAGAGGGACGAGAGGAGGAAGTGAAAAAATGATAAGAAAATAAATTATGACTATGATTGGTAGGAAAGAAAATTGAGAGAAAAGAAAGTAGAAAGATAATCAATTTTCATCCCAATGCATAAAAATATCCTTCCAAAATGAAATGACCAAATTAAAATGATAAGAAAGAGAAAATGATAGAGATATGTCTGTTACTTGAAAATTATAACATTTTCAATTTTATATTTGGATGTAAAGAAAAAAAAGTCTATTTCTTTCCATTTTTCTATCTCTTACCAAGCACACCTCTATCTTTCTAATTTTCTTACTCTTCAATTTTCCATCATTTCAATTTTTTCCCACCATTCTAAGCAAAGCCTTATTGCTGTTAGCTTTTTCTTTTATGGATGTGGGGATGATGCTTGTTTCTGTGTTTGTCTGATTAGGTTGGACATGCTGTGGCTCAACATATAGCCGAAATAATAACAAAGGACTTGTGGCTTGACATCCTACAATTGACACTTTATCAGCCCGATTTGGCCGACAAAAAGTCTGCACTCCTCTTGAGGCTCCCTTTCTCTTGGAGGTATGTATGTTCCTATAGTTCTTTTGTCGAATGTTGATTGAATTATGTAGCACACAAGTAGAAACTGGAGTTTTTTAATAAGGATTGAGAAAACATCGAGTTTTCTCTAAAACTTGCTGCTATAATTGGAACCCCTAGAATTCAATACCTTTTTACCTTTCTACCTAAATTCTTGAATGTATGGTCCAGTTTAGTTCTCCCAAGGCGTAAATGTTGCAATTGTCATCGGCATCCTACTATGCTTAATTGCAAAGCAAATAGAATCTCTTTCAGAAATGGAATCTGAGGGTTTTACTTGTGAATGACTTCTCTTTTGACCTCATCATCATTATCTGTTAGAATTAAGTGACCCAAATCCTTATTTAAATAAAATACAGTGGTAAAATAAAATAAAAGTGAAATCCATATATTACTACACTTTTTTTATTTTATTTTAGAATAAGGTTTTTTAAACCTTATTAAACTCCATCTATTTTATATTGATTAGAATTTCAATCTTACTACACTCCTATTAGAATATGACTTTACAAGCCTATAAATAGACATAGTCTATTCCTCTTTTAAAAATTCGAATTCGACATAGTGAATTTTCTTCTCCTCTGCCCGTGATTTTTTCCCGAAAGGGTTTCCACGTAAAATCTGTGTGTTTTTTATTTTATTTTATTTTATTTTCACAAATTGGTATCAGAGCTTCTGGGTTGTTCATCTCGATCACGGTAATGGCGTCTTTGAAGTATGAAATTTCGCTGTTGGATCGCAACACCAGATTTTTGTTGTGACAGATTAAGATGCAAGCAGTTCTTGCGCAGATGGATCTGGAGGATGCCCTGCTAGGGATAGATAAGATGCATTTGACATTAACAAATAAAGAGAAGAAGCGTAAGGATCGAAAGGTGTTAACACAATTACATCTGCATTTGTCCAACGAAATTTTGTAAGATGTGATGAAGGAGAAGACCGCCACTGCATTATGGAAGAGGCTAGAACAAATATATATGTCGAAAACTTTAACAAGCAAGTTGCATATGAAGCAACGTCTTTATGCTCATCGTTTAGAGGAAGGTGTGTCTGTACACGAACACTTAACAGTGTTTAAAGAAATTCTTTCAAACCTGGAGGTCATGGAGGTTCAGTATGATAAGGAAGATCTAGAGTTGATTCTACTTTGTTCGTTGCCCCCATCTTATTCAACCTTTAGAGACACGATTTTATATAGCCGTGAGTCTCTCACAGTTGATGAGGTTTATGATTCTTTGACCTCGTATTATAAGATGAACCATCTTGTGGTTAAACCCGAATCTCAGGGAGAGGGTCTCATTGTTCGTGAGAGACAAGATCAGAATTCTGATAATGATCATGGAAGGACACAAGAACAGAATCCTCTCGGTAAATCTAAGGGTAAATCAAAGTCTTCAAATAGAGGTAAAACTTATAACTTCTGCAAGAAGAAAGGGCACATTAAATCTGAGTATTATGAGCTACAGAACAAGATTAAAAAGAAGGCTGCGAATCAAAAGGGAAAATAACCAGAAAATTTCGGTGAAGCTGATGTTGTAGAAGACTACAGCGATGGTGAACTTCTAGTCGCTTTTGTCAACAATTCTAAAGTGAGGAGGAGTGGATACTTGATTCAGGCTGTACCTTCCACATGAGTCCCAATATGGATTGGTTTACAACTTACGAAACAGTGTCTGAAGGTGTTGTTTTGATGGAAAATAATGCTTCGTGTAAAATCGCAAATGTTGGAACAATTAAAGTTAAAATGTTTGATGGAGTTATCAGAACACTTAGTGACGTACGACATATTCCAGAGTTGAAGAGAAATTTAATTTCGTTGAATACTCTTGATTCAAAAGAGTATAGATACATAGCTGAAAGTGGGGTTTTAAGGATTTCCAAAGGTTCCCTTATTGTGATAAAAGGGCAGAAAAAGACTACCAAGTTATATGTTTTGTAGGGTTCTATTGTTATTAGTAATGCAGTTGTCGCTTCCTCTTTCTTGTTAGATGATGATATTACTAAACTTTGGCATATGCGCCTAGGGCATATGAGTAAGAATGGCATAGTAGAATTGAGCAAAAGAGGACTTCTTGATGGTTAAGGAATTTGCAAACTGAAGTTCTATAAGAACTGTGTTTTTGGGAAGCAAAAGAGAGTTCAATTCACTAGAAGAATCCATAACACGAAGGAAACGTTGGAGTATATTCATTCTGATCTGTAGGGGCCATCCAGAGTGCCTTCGAATGGTGGAGCTAATTATATGTTAACTTTTATTAATGATTCTTCTAGAAAAATTTGGGCGTTCTTCCTGAAGCAGAAAATCGATATGTTTTTCGCATTTAAGTTTTGGTAAATTATGATTGAAAAACATATAGGAAAACAAATAAAATACCTCCGCACAGACAATAGCTTATAGTTCTGTTCTGATGAGTTTAATAGACTGTGTAAGTCAGAAGGGATCATGAGACACTTGACAGTTCGCCATATTCTACAGCAAAATGGCGTTGCAGAACAAATGAACTGAACTATCATAGAGAAAGTTCAATGTATGTTGTCAAATGCCAACTTACCAAAGTCGTTTTGGGTAGAAGCAGCCTCTACTATATTTTTTTAATCAACTCATCTCCATCCGTTGCCATTGAGAAAAAGACACCACAAGAGGTATAGTTTGGTAATCCTACTAATTATTCTGATTTAAAAATCTTTGGGTGTCCTGCGTATACTTATGTTGATAATGGAAAATTGGAACTGAGATCCATTAAATGTGTTTTTCTTGGTTATAAAGCTGGTATAAAAGGGTATAAGTTATGGTGTCCTGAAAATAGAAAAGTTGTGATTAGTAGAGTTGTTATTAGTAGAGTTGTTATTTTTGATTAAACTGCTATGCTACCTAACTTATCTCTTAAAAACTCTTCCAATAAAGAAAATCAAAAACAAGTGGAGCATCAGATTAATACAGAGTCGACTCCTCAAGCCAATACAAAAATTGAAAATAGAGTTGCTTCTTCACCACAATACTCTATCGCCAAAAACAGAACTAGAAGAGAAATTAAACCTCCAAAGAAGTATGCCGAGGCTGATCTAGTTGTTTATACTTTAAATGTGGCTGAAGATATAGATGCAAACCAAGAGCCATCTAATTATTTTGAGGCGGTTAGTTGTGAAGACTCAGAAAAGTGGATGTTTGCTATGCAAGAAGAGATGAAATCACTCCACAAAAAGAGAACATAGGATCTTGTGAAACTTCCTAAAGATAAAAAAGCTATTCATTGTAAATGAGTGTTTAAAAAGAAAGAATAGACTCCAGAAGTTGAAGAATCCATATATAAAGCAAGGCTTGTTACAAAGGGTTACAGTCAAATTCCAGGAGTGGACTTTACAGATATGTTCTCCCCAGTTGTGATGCATTGTTCGATTCGAGGTTTACTTGGTATTATGGCCATGCATGATTTGGAGCTTGAACAGTTAGATGTAAAAACTGTATTTTTGCATGGAAAACTTGAGGAGGATATTTACATGCAACAACCAGAGGGTTTTATAGTATCAAAAAAAGAAAACTATGTTTACTTGCTGAAAAAGTCCTTTTACGGTTTGAAACAGTCACCAAGACAGTGGTACAAGAGGTTTGATTCCTTTATGACTTCTCATAATTTCAAAAGAAGTAGTTTTGATTGTTGTGTTTACTTTAAGAAAAAACAGTGATGGTTCTTTTGTGTATCTACTTCTTTATGTTGATGACATGTTGATAGCAGTAAAAGATAAATGAGAGATAAAAAAGGTCAAAACACAACTAAGTGAAGAACTTGAGATGAAAGATTTGAGACCAATAAAGAAGATACTTGGTATGAAGATTCTCAGAGATAAAAAAACAAGTAAATTGTACCTAAGTCAGAAGGGGTACATTGAGAAAGTTCTTTGCAGGTTCAATATGTAGAGTGCTAAGCCTGTTAGTACTCTTTTAGCAGCCCCTTTCAGACTTTCATCGGCTTTGTCTCCACAATCAGATGATGAGATTGAGTACATGTCACATGTTCCATACTCTAGTGCAATGGGATCTCTCATATATGCTATGGTTTGTTCATGTAACAACCTAATTTTTAGTGGTGTCGGAACAGTGATTCGAGATCACTAGATCCGACAAATGAGTACGAAATATTATTAATTTAGTAATTATAAGTTAAATGTGAAGTTAGGAAAATTTTTGAAATAGTGAATAGTGCACTAAAAATAAATATTAAAATAATTAGAATAAAAAAACAAGGTATCGAGACCTCTAGAATTTTAAATCGAGCCATAAATATTTTTATAAATATTTATGGAGTGTTAATAAGTTAGTATTAAAGTTTCGTCAAGAAATTTTAAAGTTCTGATAGTTAATTGAACAAAAAGAACTAAATTGTATCAAATGCAAAATTTTGGGAAATGATTAAATAGCTTAAATGATAAAAAAAGAGGGTTTAAAAGGCAAATAGACCCAAGGTCTATTTGGGCTGGATGGCAAGGGCATGAAATCAACAAGAAAATAAGGAGAATTAAGGGCAAAATTGAAAAATTGTAAAATTTACTTGATAAAGTTAGGACTAAAGTGGAATTATCTAGATTTCTCTTTATTTTTCTGCATTCTCATCAGCAAAAACACCATGAAAGAGTTCCCTCAAGCTGGTTTTTCATATTTTTACTGCAAGTAAGTTCAATTCTTGATTATTTCTTGAATTTTTTGTGTTTTTGTGACTTTTACAACTAGGTCCACTTGTTGAATTCATTAGTTTTTGATTCTATGAAAGAAATTGAAAGTTGCTATGAATATGTGCTGGAAGTATATGATGATTTGGAATGGAATTAGAGCTTTAAATTGTTTATATGTTGATTTTATTGAAAGAATTGAATAGAAAGTGAATGTTTGGGACCTAAGTGTAAAAGAGTTTGAAGTTAGAGTTTTATGTGGAAATTATGAATTTTAATAGTTATGAAATAACTTATAATGTCTAGTAAAAGTATTAATTGAGAAAATTATCTTAATTTAGGGTTTAATTGAGCAAGGACTGAATTGTATGAATTGTGAAATTTTGGGGCAAAATGGAAATTAACATTTTGCACTACAACAGATTTGGACAGCAGCAGTAGTCTAACTTTGAAAAATCACCAAAACTTTTAAAAATGGAATTAGAGGATGAATAAAATATTAAATTAAAGCTTATTGAGTCTAGTTTCTTATAGAAGAAATTATGTAAGTAATGGAATTGTAAACCATGAGATATGATAAATTTTGTGAGACAAGGTCAGAATGATTTCGGGTTCCCCTGTTCTAACTTTGTAAAATCATAAAAATTTGGATAAAAATAATTATGGGATTAAATTTATATGTTTAGAATCCTTAATGAGTCTATTTTCAAGAGAAACAAATAGAAACATAATTCAAATCTTGTACGAGGAGATAATTAATTTTTAGTGAAAAAGGGTCGGAACTGTCAGACAGCAGAACAGGGGAGACTTTAATGAATAAACTGTATTAATTGGCTCAACCAAAAATTATGAAATTTTTATGGCAAGAAGATATTTGAGTCTAGTTTCAAGAAAAATTAGCGGACCTTAATTTGGAGTTCCGTAGCTTTAGATATAAATAATTTAGTGACTATGACACGGGTGGATAGCTTGAATATTCACATAAGTAATTAGTGAAAATTATGGATAAGGTTACTTACAAGTGTGTTATTTATACCAAAGATGTGGATGGAGAGGAGGAGGAGGAAAAATATATGAATGACTCGTGTATAAATTGATCACATGCCCGATTATAATCAATAAGTGTTGGATTAGAAATGATATAATGTTTTATTTGGAATATTTATTATGAAATTATGATTATCGTTATAATAAAAAAATTGAACTTGTGAGTTTATATGGCTAAATTTTAGTAATTATTTGTTAATTTTATGAATTTCATGATGTGTTATTTCATATGTATTGATGATAAAACCGTGAATAATGTAAAAGCATGAAAATTGAATAAATGATCAAATTGAGCATTTGATTCAAATGACAAGATGAATTGAAGGAAAAGACCATGGTTGGACCATGGCAACAAGTGATAAGTGATAGCTTCGGCTACACTTATCCGATCAGGACAAGTGAAAGTGATAAGTGATAGCTTTGGCTACACTTATCGATCAATGACAAATGAAAAGTGAAAAGTGGTAGTTTCGCCACACGATCGGTGAAAAGTGGTAGCTTCGCTGCACGATCGATGAAAAGTGGTAGCTTCGCTACGATCGGTGAAAAATGGTAGCTCTGGCTACCTGATTAGTGAATAGTGGTAGCTTCGGCTACAAGTGACAAGTGACAAGTGATTTCCGTATAAGACCATATCTGGGATATGGCATCAGTGAGATATGTAATTCGTGTAAGACCATAGCTGGGCTATGGCATCGATATGTGATATGTGATTACGTGTAAGACCATAGCTGGGCTATGACATCGATATATGAATATGTGTAAGACCATAGCTGGGCTATGGCATCATTATGTGAAGATGTGTAAGATCATAGTTGAACTATGGTATCGAGAAAACGAAGTACTCAATTCCGTAAGATGTTCACTAATTTGAAGAAGTTTGGTAAGTATTACATGGAATTATGTGATATAAGGAAATACGAGTTGATGAGACATGAGCATAAAACTTAGTTGATGAATGAGTTCATTTGTGATTATATACTTCTACGCCTTGAGTGTATTATCCGTATGAATTGATATTCCAAATGAGTTAATGAGAAAACTTCTAGTATGAAATAATCTGAGTTCGAAACAAAATATCATGAAAACGTACTTGAAATACATTGGTATGTCTTGTATATGCTATTTGAATTCATAAATGTGGAAAGTAAATGTATGTGGAAATATGAGATGATGATATCTGTACATGGAATCTATTGATGAATACGTACATCCAAATTTATATGATAGATTTTAATGAACATTGAAATTACGCTCAATAAGTGATTTGGCAATTTAAAATCGTGATTGGTAGGAAGAGTTAATGAATTGCATATTTATGAATTGTTACACGTATTTGTCTGAAATGCGAGGAAGTGATGGTAATTGATACATGGAAATATGAAACTATGATATATATAAAAACATGGAATATGTTTGATAAATGTGTTCATTAATAATTATGGAATTTATGTACCTCATGTGTGCTATTTGTATAAAGATGATATCTTAAATACTTTGGTACAAAAAGCTTAAATATGAAATAGTATGAAATCGAAACAAATTGTTATGAAAATGTATTTAAATTATCTGTAAGTGTTTCGTGCTTCTCGATAATGTCTCGTACTCTATTCCGACGACGGATACGGGTAGGGGGTGTTACAGTTCATGTCCAGATTTATCATATGCAGATAATGCAGTTAGCAGATACATGGCGAATCCCGGTAAAAAAAATTGGAAAGCTGTTCAGTAGATTTTAAGATACTTACGAGGTACTACTGATGTTTTCTTACAGTTAAGAAGAACCAGAAATGGAGTCATTGGGTATGTTGATGTTGATTTTATTGGAGACCTTGATAGAAGAAGATCTCTCACAGGTTGTCTTTACAATTGGAGGTTGTGTAATCAGTTGGAAAGCCACTTTGCAAACTACAGTTGCTTTGTCTACCACTGAGGCTGAGTACATGACAATTATTGAGGCTTGTAAATAAGCTATTTGGTTGAAGGGACTCTTTAGTGAACTCATTGAAGACTTTCAAATTAGTACAGTATTTTGTGACAGTCAGAGTGCAATCTCCCTTACAAAGATCAAATGTTTCATGAGAGAACAAAACACATTGATGTTCAGTATCATTTGGTTCATGATATTATTGCTCGTGGTGATATTGTTGTGAGCAAAATTAGTACTCATGAAAATCCTGCAGATATGATGACTAAGTTACTTCCTATAACCAAGTTTGAGCCTTACTTAGACTTGGTTGGTGTTTATTGTTGAAGTTAAACCCTTAAGGGCTTTTATGGAAAAGGTGGAGAACTTGTTTGTTGAGAGTTCGTGATAAAGAACTTGTTTATTAAGAATTCGTGTCAAGGTGAAGATTGTTAGAATTAAGTGACCCGAATTGTAATGCCCCGTACCCGAGACCGTCGCTGGAATCGAATACGAGGTGTTAACAGACTTAATTCATTGCTTAAACAGCTCAAACAATTTAATTTCAGAAATTCCAGACAAGCTGGCTAACTGCGTCACAGTCGTTTAAAAATTCATATCTCGAGTTCTGAAACTCAAAATCCAATTCCGTAAATTTTCTCTGAAACTAGACTCATATATCTATTTACTAATTTTTTTCTAGAATTTTTGGCTTGGCCAATTAGTACAGTTTATTAGTTAAAGTCTCCCCTGTTTCAGGGTTCGACTGCTCTGACCTCTGTGCATTACGAATCAGATATCTCTCTGTACAGAATTTCAATAACTATGAAGTTTGTTTCTATTAAAATTAGACTCAATAAGAAATCTTTACATATAAATTATGACTTTTAATTATTTTTATACAATTTATGGTGAATTTCCAAAGTCAGAACAGGGGATCCAGAAATCGCTCTGGCCCTGTTTCACAAAAATTTAAACATATCATAAAATATAACTCACATACCTGTTTCGTTTCTTCCATATGAAAATAGACTCATAATTCTTCAATTCCATATTTTATTCATCATCTAATTATATCTCTAATATTTTTAATGATTTTTTAAATTCACGTCACTACTGCTGTCTGAATCTATTTTATGGTAAATTTTACCTATTTCATGGTTTCCATGGATTAACTAGCAGTTTGACATACATAACACCAAATATGATCATAATTAGCCATTCCAATGGCTAATCATTACCAAGCATTTTTATACTACTCAATAACCATATCATAAGACCATATATACAAAATGATTATAATGCTATACATGCCATACTTAAAATATACAAGCCATTATGTCAAGATGGTATATGGATAGTGCGAGCGTGCCTCCGACCGTTCCCGATTTCCGAGCTGGCTTGTCAACACTACAAGGAATGAAAAGGAGGAAGTAAGCATAAATGCTTAGTAAGTTCACATGCAAATAGCAAGTAACATAACCATATAAGCAAACATAAAACATCATTTGCATAATCATCACCAAGACATTCATATCATGTTTTCATTTATCATCTTACTATATTGTTGTTATATCGATTTTTCAACCCGAGGGTTAAGTACATACCTGTTCAAAGTATCCATTTCACAACACTTACCAATACGTCCCTTTCATCTTGAGTATTCCTCCATTTGAGTAGAACTTACACTGTTGAACACATCGGAATATAATTCGGATACATGGAAAGTTTGCACATAAGTGCCACATATGTAGCCAAGCTACTATGTAACCCGCCCATATGTTTAACTCAGACTCAACTCAACGAGCTCGGGTGTTCGTGATCCATAAGTGAACTTCGGACTCAACTCAACGAGCTCGGATGCCTAGTTACATCTCACGAACTCGGACTCAACTCAACGAGTTCGGATGCCCAAATATCCAGTGACATGTCACTTGTATCCTAATCCATTCCTAAGGTTCAACGGGACCTTTTTCCCAATCATGTGTCTCAACCATCTTCTACGGAATACCGATATCGATACTCGGTAGTGTTTCACATTTTCCAAGTATATCACATAATTTGACATATTATCAAACAATTATCACGAGTACAATATTTCATAATAATTATCATATCATTTAAATAACATAAAAACATTTAAAATAATAACTATGTTACCAACATTTACATATGAACTTACCTAGTATGCGAAAATGGACACTTTTACCATTTCGTCCACAACTTTGTATTTTCCCCATTTTAGCCCGAATTTCAGTTTTCCTTGCTCTATCATTTAAAATATAGTCTAATTAGGACTCACATTATTCAAATTGACCCAAAATCATATTTTTGAAAAATTACAATTTTGCCCCTAAACTTTTGCATATTTACACTTTTGCCCCAAAGCTCGTAAATTAAACTTCAGCCTATTTTCTTATGTTTTATGACATGATGATCATTTTTCCCTTCTATGGCAACATCAAATTCTGACTCTAACATGTACTTATGACTATGAGGTATTTTTACCGATTAAGCCCTTTTGCTCGTTTTCACTTAAAACCGAGTAGTACAAGTTGTCTAACATAATTTAAAACCTCATATTCTATCATAAAACACCAAAATACACAAATTTCACCTATGGGTATTTTTCCAAATATAAACCCTAGGTTAAATTATTGCTAGCATAAGCTAAATCGAGCTACCGGGACTCCAAAAACGTAAAGAACTTGAAAAACGGGGCTAGAATGGACTTACAATTGAGCTTGGAAGCTTGAAAAACCCTAGCCATGGTTTCTCCTTGCTATATTCGGCCATGGTGAAGAAGATGAGCAAAATTGGCTTTTAATTTTGTATTTTAATTCATTTTACCCCTAAATGACCAAAATGCCCTTACTACTAAACTTTCCAAAAATTCCATCCATGTCCAATGTTTGTCCATAAACTTAGAAATTGGTAAAATTCTATTTAAGACCTCCTAATTAATATTTCAAAACAATTTCATACTAGAAACTTCTAGAATGCAAGTTTTGCAAATTATTCAATTTAGTCCCTAATTTCAATTTAAGCACTTTAGGCATAGGATTTCATCACGAAATTTTCACACAATCATGCAATCATATCATAAACATCAAAATAATTATAAAATAATTATTTCTATCTCGGATTTTGTGGTCACAAAACCACTATTCCGACTAGAATCAAAATCAGGATATTACACGAATCCTTATTTAAATAAAATACAGTGGTAAAATAAAATAAAAGTAAAATCTATATAGAACTACACTTCTTCTATTTTATTTTAGAATAAAGTTTTTTAAACTTTATTAAACTCTATCTATTTTATATTGATTAGAATAAGGTGATTCAATCTTACTACACTATCATTAGAATATGGCTTTACAAGCCTATAAATAGACATATTCTATTTCTCTTGTAAAAATTCGAATTCGACATAGTGAATTTTTTTCTTCACTGCCTGTGATTTTTTTCTCGAAAGGATTTTTATGTAAAATCTACGTTATTTTATTTTATTTTATTTTATTTTCACATTATCTTTTTTATAATGTGCCAACGATTGGTGAAAGATCATTTCATTCTTTCTCATCTTAAACGACAAGCTATGCAATTGGATTTGCTGAAACACAAATGATCTACTCCGTCACCCCTCCCCTATGTTACTTGAAGTTTTTATTCTTGTTCTTTTTAGAAGTATTGCTATCCAACACTCTGGAGTCTGGATGAAACATATTTGTATCTAGATAAGGAGAGTATGATTTTCCAAATATATGAAAAAAAAGGAAAAAAATTAGTACATCCATGTAAGACACATACTCATATTTGATACTTGTGTGAGTCTGGATAACATAAATCCCACCAAAAACACGAATAAGCACATAAGAGGATTTCTTGCTTTTGCGAGGCTGTTTATGTTTTATTTATTTACTCAAAAGAATTCCCTTCTCAAAGTTTTACTGCCTTCTATCTTTCCTTGACCTGTAAAATTACCCTAATATTCTGAAAGCAACCTTGTTTTAAACAGTCATTCTCTGTACTTAACCCTTATATCATCTCTGATAGGATGGAACTTGAAGCAGATTACATTGGGCTGTTGTTGCTAGCATCTGCTGGCTATGATCCTCGAGTTGCTCCAAAGTGTTTGAGAAGTTAGGAAAGGTTGCAGGGGATTCAGCGATGCAAGATTATCTCTCCACACATCCATCTGGGAGGAAAAGAGCTCAGTTGGTGGCTCAAACTCAAGTAATGGAAGAAGCACTCGTGATCTATCAGGAACTTAATGCAGGACGTGGGGTTCAGGGTTTTCTTTAGGATCACACATCGCTACCATGATGCTACTTCCCTTGTGCATTTGGAAGCCAGACCAGCCTCTGAAGTTTAAGAGCTTCATTTACTTCCACTTCTTGTATTTATCTTTGCCAAGTTACTAATTTCATTTCTGAACATCACTTGAATTAGATATTTGTGCATTTGGTGTTCTTCTCACTCGAGTTTTATTTTAGTCAGAAAAAAATTATTTTTAGTATCCTTGTCTATTTTCCTTTTTCCCCGCTGTAAATGAAATTGGAAACATTGGTGTTTTTCTATAACGTTGTAAGCCTGTTAGACGAATCTTGTTTTTTCTCTTAATTCTCAGGGCACGTTGTTGCCATGGCTCGCTTCCTAGAGGATATTAACGTAAAATCATGGCCCAACTAGGTTTGCAGTCTTCCCCTTGTTGCCTTGCCGCTGAACATGCTGGGCTCGATAAGCACAAACAATAAACAGCGTTTATCACCTTTTACTAAAATAATGCCGCTTGGAAGTTGTTTGCTAAAATGCTGAAAAGTAATAGGATACTTGAGTGACGGGACCTTGATGTGACATTAAAATAGTTTATAAATGTAGATAAATAATATTATATTTTAAAAATTGTGCTAATATTAATAGCATAGCATCATCCTTTCTTTTAATTTCTTTTGGAGCAACAATATTTTTTTTTTAGAATAATAATTGTTTAGAACAATATTGGTTGAGGGTAAATATGTTCAAAATAGTTACGTTCAGAATAAGACTTTAATTAGAATAATTATTATATAATATAGTTGTTATATGAAAACAACTCTTATTGAGAAGAATGAAAGTTTAGAACAACTTATATTTAGAATAGTAACGTGTTAAGAATAACTATTTTTAGAATAATCATTATTTAGAATAATTTATTTTTAAGATAATTGTATTTTTTTCGAGAGGGTCATTATCCATAATAAATTTTATCAAGACAAAGATAATCATAGAACAACTCTTTCAAAATAACCTTTACATTAAAAATAACTATGTAGAGAATAATTCATATTTAGGACAAGTCAAAATAAAATAATTTGGATTTAAGGAAAAATATTTCATATGATATTATTTTAAAAAAGTACATCTTTTTTCTATTTTCCTAAATTTCAAAAAAGATTGTATCTCACTAATTATTTTATTACAGACGGCAGATATTATGCCTAATTTCCACTAACTAATCTCTATAAAAATCCAATCCTTATCGTGATGACTGACCTATCTTCTATCGGTTATGATATAAAGTCTAAGGTCTGGAGCATTAAATATGCGGAACGCCCAATGCCCATCATTATTTATCCGTGTTGTACTTCTTTGATGCAAAATTCAGATACCCATCCGAAAAATATATCAGAAAAACTCTCAAAAGAAATATATCAGGACAGGCCACAGTTCACCATGGGATCGCTCTTGCTTTCGTCCGCTGTTATCTTACTTCTCATATCCCTTTTCGTCTCAACTCCTTTTGTTCTACTTCTGCTTGGAGCATTGGCTTCGGTTCTGGTAATATTTGTAGCTTTATTCTTATTCCTTCATGTTCCAGAATTAAAATCCAAGGCCAAACGCCCTCCCATAGCTGGTTCAATGCTACACCAGCTCCTACACTTCAATACACTTTCTGATTACCAAACATCCCTAGCTAAGAAGCATCGCACTTACCGACTGATTATGCCATTGCACAGTGAGATTTATACTACTGATCCAGCTAATGTCGAGTATATACTAAAAACCAACTTCCCTAATTATGGAAGGGTATAATAAATCTTTCTTTTAGCCTTGTTTTAATCTCTATTATCTTCCTTTCTATGAATGTGAAATTTTTGGTGTTGTGGAAATACAGGGTGCCCATATTGAGATAATGAGAGATCTGTTTGGTGATGGTATCTTTGCTGTAGATGGAGAGAAATGGCGTCATCAACGGAAGCTTGCAAGCTATGAATTTTCAACCAGAATGTTGAGAGAATATAGTAGTGCTGTATTTCGGGATAATGCTGCAAAATTGGTTGCAAAGGTTTCCACTGCAGCTGTAGCTAACCGTGCTATGGATTTGCAGGTTAAACCCTCAACAAGTTCGGTATTGTGTTCGATTATGGTTTTATCTCCCGGTTTTGCCAAGAGTCCTAGTGGGTTTATAGTAAGAATGTTTCGGAATGATTGAACAGGCGAAACTGTGTGAAACTAAAGAGTTTGTATATGGATGAAGTAGACTCATGACTTATATGTAGCAAATTCTTCGGTTTCACACGGATTCACACTTTGAGGCACTCCCACTATTTGAATCTACCAGAGCTTGGCAAAGCTGAGGCACTAATTTAGAGAGTGTCCCCTTGTGTTGATTGTGTTAAATTTTACACCATCTGCAGGATTTGTTTATGAAATCAGCTTTAGATTCAATCTTCAAGGTGGGTTTTGGAGTCGAGTTAAATGCATTAAGTGGCTCTGATGAGTTCGCAAACCGATTCACCAAGGCTTTCGATGACTCCAATTTTATCGTGTTTCGAAGATATGTTGATATGTTTTGGAAAGTTAAAAGGTTCTTCAATATAGGATTAGAAGCTGCTCTTAAGAGAAATGTCAAAATCATTGATGACTTCATTTTCGATTTGATTCAGTGCAAGAGAGAGCAGATGGAAAATGAAAAGCTTGTGGTGAGTAAATTCCACCATTGATTAAAAACTCATGAAACTTGTGGTTCGAGTAATTTAATTTGTGAATTGTTTCCTAATGAACAGAGAGAGAAGGAAGACATATTGTCAAGGTTCTTGATGGAAAGCAAGAGAGACCCCGAAAACATGAATGATCGATACTTGAGAGATATAATTCTCAACTTCATGATAGCGGGCAAAGATACATCAGCAGGAACACTCACTTGGTTCTTTTACATGCTTCACAAACATCCTCTTGTTCAAGACAAGGTTGTCCATGAAATCAGAGATGCAACTCAAGCTAAGGATAACATATGTGCCGAAGAATTGTCGAGGTTGATGACGGATGATGTGTTAGATAGAATGCATTATCTTCATGCAGCAATAACAGAAACTCTTCGACTTTATCCTGCAGTTCCTACGGTAATATTTTCAGTAAAAGCACATTTAGTACATGGTGAAGGCATATTTGTTATTCATATACATTCATTTGTTGTGATTCTGATGCAGGATGGGAAGATGTCAGTAGAGGATGATGTTCTGCCTGATGGTGTTGAAGTAAAGAAAGGAGAGGGGATTAATTACATGGCTTATGCAATGGGAAGAATGACATATATTTGGGGAGAAGATGCTGTTGAATATCGGCCGGAAAGATGGCTTGATGAGGATGGTATTTTTCGACCGGAGAGTCCTTTTAAGTTCACCGCATTTCAGGTAAGAGGATACCTTGAATTAATTCTCTCAAATCGACTTTAATTGAATTGTGATTTATCCTATATGCTTAGGCTGGGCCTCGCATCTGCCTAGGGAAGGAATTTGCATACAGGCAAATGAAAATCATGGCTGCTGTGCTTCTTTACTTGTTCAAATTCCGACTTGTGGATGAGACGAAGGAGGCTACGTATCGAACCATGTTCACCCTTCACATGGCTGATGGGCTCCATGTATATGCATTCCCCAGGACCTAACCTGGCTGTCAACTGGGAAAATCTTTGTTGGTTTTCATTGCTTTTCTTTGTCAAATGTACTCTACTTTGAAGTGAGCTGTCTTAAACTCCATACAAAATATATTGATATAACTTGTGTACCACAGCGATATATTGATATAACTTGTGTACCATAGCGAAAAAATATAATGGCTTTAACGATAAAATGACCCCTTAACCATATCGCAGTCTTCCCGAAGCAAACCATAAAAGTGCCATGGAAATCTTTTAAAAAAATTGGTAAACTAGTTTATATATTTTAGATCAAAGAGTAAATTGATATTTTTTTTTTAAAATTTGATCTCTTTGTACTATTAAAATTAGCTCAGATGACAAAATAACCAGACGATAAATATGACATGGCACATATACCTTATGTTGATGTACAAAACTAATTTTTAATCATAAAAATAAATGAAATTTTTAATTAAAGAATTGATTTACTTTTTAATCTAATATACAAAAATTAATTTATCCATTTTATGAATAATAGGCATCTATGATACTTTTATCGGAAACAAACACATTAAATTTAGACTTGCTTTTATTGTTAGTACATGCATTATATATTAATACAAATATAATATCCAAAACTTCACTACAATTTTAGTAAACATAGTAAGGGGCGTTCTGTAACACCCCCTAACCCCAAACCGTCGCTGGAACGAAGTTATGAGGCATTATCGGATATATCAGACAACTTACGAATAATTTACAATTAATATAACTTTCATAGTATAATATAATAATTAAGTCCCTATCTTGGACTCTTGAAGTTCAAACACGTATTAAAAGTAGAACGAGACTTGTTCGAGTATTCCGAAATTTTTTTTTATAAAAATTTCGGTAGCATTTTTGCTTATTTTTACCTAAACCTCCTGCAAATTCAAACCAAAACAACCAACACCAATGTTTCACATTCATATAACTAATATTTATATCATTAACATAATTTTAACTTAATAACTATCATAGCATCATTCAAAATTGGTTAAAAACTTCATTCATTTTACAACTTAATGTTCATGTATCAAAATATCATTTACTTTCCTTACCATTTCATTTAACCATCTAAATTTTATAATTCGTCCTTCACTACCCAAAGTAATATACATATTTAAGTGACTAAACAACACTTATGTACATGCCACCTTTACCCAAAAGAAAATATACATCACCAAATTTGTATTGGAGTCGGGAATGTTCGGATCTTTGAGCCAAGACAATTGACTTTTACTAACTGCGCACGGAAACAACCGTTCGCTGAGTATGGATATACTCAGTGGTATTACCATAATTCAAAATATATCATCAATAATAAAAATATAAATATTAAAATTCATAACAATTAATTTCTTAAATACTAATTCATGCTTTATATATATATTTTTATTTTCATCATTTCATAATAACAATTCAATTTAATTATTCGACAATCAATGTATTTTTCACAAACTTGAATTTAAACCACTTATGAACATTTAGCTCATACTTTTCTCTTTCTATCACAATTCCAATTTCTATTCATAATTCATTTTTTTTTCATTTCAATGCCTTAAATTTACATTTCAATTTTTCACCTTATTAACGTAACTCGGACTTTGGCGGATACACGGATCCAACCAAACACATCAATATGGCACCCAGTGCCTCATCGGATAGTTCGAAGTAATAGTTAACACACAGTGTCTCATCGGCCTAGCCGAAGTAAAGTTGGTACCCAATACCTCATCGAATCTATCCGAAGAAATATAGTGACACCCAGTGTCTCATCGACTCGAGGTCGAAGTATCCCTAAACACTTCCAATCCTATGGCATGCCAACTATATCCGACTCAGCCCGACTAGTTAATAGGGTATTCAATTCACAATTCAAATCACCATTCATTTTTCAATCAATACACTTTTCAAATAATCACATATTCCATAATTCACTTATTCAATTCAATTTGACTCAATTTGCATCACTTTCATTTTCACTCAATATTCATATCAATTTCACATACTTATCTCAAGTCTTACTTACCATACATAACAATTAAAATTTCAGCAATCAATAATAATTAAAATTCGAATTATAGTAATACACACAGTAATTCTCCCGTTTTAGTCCTCGATGACTTTCTCCTTTCCTTTCGATACTGATGCTTCAGGTTCTTTGTTGGCTACGAAAATAATAGTAATTTACATTATTATTTACAGCATTAATTATAATAAATAATTAAATTTCTAAACAATTCCTATCTTATTCCCAATTTAATCCTAACTAAACTTAATTATTTTCTTAATCCAATTCACTCTCTTTTTCTATTCAAATTTTGTCTAAACTTATATTTAACTATAAAATTTCCAGCATATTTCCTTAATTTCGACATTTCTTCAATTTAGTCCCTACAACATAAAACTTATAGCCTAGTTTACAATTTAATCCCTTAATCAATTCTAACTTAGAATTTATTCAATTAAATCCCTAATTCCATAATTTTTCCAACATGAACCCTACTTGGAAACATATGAACTCTTGAATTATCAACTTAATTTCATCAAAATCTTGTTTCAAAGCTTCTAAAACATCAAGATTAACTAAAAAAGACTTAATTGACTTACCAAATTAACTCCAAGCTTCAAATCCTAATTTTCTCTTTTATTTTTCTTTCCCTTTTTCTTTCTCTTTTTCTCCCCTGCTTCCCGTTTTCAATTCTATTTCTATTCCCTTTTGTTTCTTTATTTCTCTTTTATATTTATTTGCTTTACTTATTTAATTAGCATATATTATAATATATTTATTTTAAATATCTATTTTAACATCATTTACATATTTTACAATTGTACACATATTTAATTCTACATTTGTACCAATAATTTTATTACATTTGTCATTATTTAATTTGTTTCTCAAACAAAAATCTCATAATTTAATAATTTAATTATTTAATTAACAAATATTTTTTTACTTAAATTATAAGTAATTAAGTATTTAAATTACAAATGTACCAATGTAATTTTTACACATATATATTTTTATTACCATACAATTATCTACTATTTAATTTATTTAATAATAATGCTAATAATAATAATCTAATATAAAACCATAATGTTAATTAATAATTATAATAATTTAATATAAAACCATAATAATAATCATTATAATATATAAAACCTAAAAAAAAATCTTTGATTTTATTTCACCAATATGCGGCCTCATTTGTAGTCAATGGCTTAATTGCCATTTTAATCATTTTTATTTTCTATTGCTTTATAATTAAACTTTTACCCTTTATTCAATTTAATCCTTTTTATTACTTACTCTAAATTAAGCTAAATTCACCTAATTAGATCCTAATTAGACACACCACTAGGCTCATAAATATTTTTAATAATTATTTTCGAACTTATTTCACTAAAACGGAGGCCTTATAACTCACTTTTCCGGTGCCCGTGAATTTCGAGTCATTACACGTTCTGTAGCTGGAGATTAAAGTTACCTCTTTCCTTATAAGTAGACCTGATCATGGGCCGGGCCGGGTGGCCCGACCCGAAGGTTTGCCGAAAATTTGAGAGAGTTTGGATAAAAATATAGGCCCGAAAAATGGGATTGGGAAAAAATAAGGCCCGTTTAAAAAATAGATCGGGTTTCAAGTAAGATATTTTTGGCCCGAGCTCGGCCCGGCCCGAATACACTAAAAGAAAAAAAATCTACTTTTTTTAATATTATTTTTTTTGTTGTTTTCTCCCTATTTTACTACTATTTTACTATTATGTTGTTACTATTTTATTGTTATTGTTTGGATATTGTATAAAATTTATTTTATTGTTAATTTTGTTATTATTTTAGAGATATTTGATTGTTAAGTTGCATCTATTTTAATATTTTTTAAGTATATATATTTTTTAAAATTTATTTTTAATTTGTTAAAAAATATTTATTTTGATATTTTTAATATTTTTGATGCATTATATATATTTTAAATTATATAAAAAATAATATAAAAATTAATATAGGCGGGCCGGGTTGGGCCCGAATTTTAATATTTTTATCCAGGTCGAGCTTGAGCAAAATTTTAGGCCCATTTTTTGGGCCGAGCTCCGGGCCTAGAGTTTTAGTTGAGCTTGGCCTGAACCCGGCTCTGCCCATGCTCACCTCTACCGATAAGTCAAATCCGAAAATTAGGAAGCTGCTCGTAAGAACATACCCACATCCTCTTGGGTTCAATTTGTACCGTTAACAGCAGTGGGTGAAACTTATATATGCCTATGGATGACATGAGATAGAGATTTTAAAATAATTTGTTAATATTATGAAATAGAAAAGTTTGTTAATTTGTCACTAGGTGTTTATGTGCTAGGTTGTGGCTCAATTTAAAACTTTTTTAGGGTCATTTGATTAATATTAATATATATTTTTTATAATTAAATTTAAATATTTCAAATTTATTTAATTTGAATTCGGACGGATCTTAGACATATAGAAAGTTTTTTGTTAAATTTTGACAAAAAATTGGGTTTACTGTATTAGATGAACAATTCAATCTATAATGTATGTATGATAGAATATACATGGCAGATAACAATACTAATATTCTTTTTGGTGTAGAAGATGAAAAAGAACAAGAATATAGAATTTTTTAATATTCTATCATTTGATTAATGAATTTTTCATCCTTACTATTTTCCCTCCATACCAAGCAAGCCTAAATCTACCAACAGGGAAAGGATTTGATGAAGTTGGATGCAAGAAATTAGTAATTATTTGATATCAAAAAAAAAAAAAAAAACTAATAGAAAAGAGAGGAAAGCTTGTGAATTGCCTACTTTCCCCATTACGGGATCCTTAACTTGGGGCTATGCCCAACAACCCATGTAAAAGATAAGATAATAAAATCCAAAAAGCAAGATTTAGGTCCTAAACCACAATTTATGTGGGGGTTTACCACTTCAACATGATCCCTGATTTTATTAGTAGTTAGGGAACAACTCATAAACACTCCTACAAAAGACCCTACAACACTTGAAAACAATTGGTGATCTGTTATTAGTCTTCTCTTTAGATAAGATTTGAAATTTAGTTTCTATACTTAAAAAAGTTAAAAATTAAGTCCTTATACTTTTGTGATTTAAAAATTTGAGCCTAATAATTAATATTATTAATATTTTTCATCAAAATTTATTAACTTGACATGTTGATTAGATTACTCCCATATAATATTACATATGATTAGCAAAAAAAATATACATATTAAATTAATAAATTTAACAAAAAATACTAATAATAATAATGATCGGACTATAATTTTTAAGGGAGAATTTTTAACTTCAAAAATATAAGAATGGTTTGTAACATATGGAAAGGGAATCTGAAAAGGTAAAGGGTTAGGGGGAGAGTATATATAAACAATTCAGCAATATATCAGTCTCAAGTGCACTCTTTCAAGGTGCTTAATTATATATTTTAATGGATCATCAATTGATAGGAAAAGAACTCAACTATTATATTTATATTTCATCAAGTGAATAATAAATTTTAGAGGTGGACGTAGGTGTAAAAGAGATGTATGAAACATGTTATAGGCCAATTTTGGGCCATTTATAAGTTACTCAGGCCCGTATACATCCAAACCCAATACAAAACAGGCCCGTTTACACCCAAACCTACCCAACAAACCCATTTTACACCCTCAACCCCTTACAAACTCATCAGACCCACTTAAGCCCATTAAACCCAATCCCTAAACCCATCAAAACCCGGAGCCTAACAACCAAACCCAATACAAAACAGACCCACTGCCCAAACCTACCCAACAGACCCAAACTTACCCACTAACCCAATAACCCCAACTACCCCTAACCCTAATCCCTATGTTCGGCGCCGCACCACCAACTCTCTGCCACCACCCACCCTCTGCACCTGCAAGACAATAAAGGAAATGACAGCAAAGAAAAATAGAAAAAAAAAGTATTTGTAAAAGGCTATAAGAGCCAATTAAAGCTCTGTAACGGGGGGGGGGGCTTTTTTTTGGTTTTCTTAAGAAAGGAAAAAGTAATATATTCAAAAACAAAAAATTAGTCCAAACACAAGCAAGACAGCAGGCAAATCCGATCAAGGTAGCAAATATCCATTTTTATTTTCGTTCTTGTTTTACCCTAATCTATACATATATATAAGTTTTTTACATGCATATATATAGACAAATATACACAAAAATCATATAAAAAAAGAAAAAAATGCTTACCTTTTGACACGCTGTGGCCGGCGTCGGTCGTCGGTGGTGAAGGAGGGCGCCGGAACCCCACCTGAAATCGCAAGGGCTGAGGGGAGGGGAGAGCTCTCAAACTGTTTTTCTTTCAGAAACACAAAAAGATGAAATGAAATGAGATTTTTGATTTTTTTTTTGGGTTTTATAAACCCGTGAAATGACGCCGTTTTAGTTCAAAGGCCCAGGGTACAAAACAACGTCGTTTTGCCCTGGGCCAACCCGATTCGACCCGACCTGCTAGGAGGATCCGCGTGTTTTTGTGGAAGGGTCTAATTGCGCGAATGACCCTTCCGCTTTTCCAAACTATTGCAATTAGATTTTCATTTCTTTTAAATTGGCCTAAAATTTAAGCTTGTTTTTTAATTTGATCCCGCACTAAACGCTGCGTTTTGAGAGGACGGGATATTTTCACTTTTAATCCCTCCCTTGCCTTGGCGTGTTCCAATTGGTCCTTCTCTTTTATATATTTGTTTTCGAATTTCCCCCTCATTTTTGTTCTGATTCAGGTATGCCCTTTCTTTTATATTTCACTGCTATATTTATGTTATTCTTGTTGTTATTATTATAATTATTATTATTATTTCTAATGCATGTGTATATACTACGTATAAATATTATCATATACTTAATATATGTATATGTATTTTTTTTAAGTTATTAATAGTTGGTTTAATATTATTATTTTTACTCATATATATAGTATATAATATTTCTAATCGTTTTAATATTGTTGTTTTTGTTAACATATTTGTATGTCGTTTACATTCTTTGTATATATACGTTGATGTCATGTATATTTTAATATCCTATCATTCATATATTCTCTTTCACTATCATTTCTAATATGTATGTCATATACTTTTATATATTATGTATATATCTTTAGTATATATAGGTATACATTTATATAATGTTATTAATAGGTACCTTTAGCATTATTATTTCTAATATGTAAATGTTATGTAGATATTTTAATATCATAGTATGTATATCTTTTTAGATTATGTATATATATCTTTTTAATATTGTACTTTTTTATACCATGTATGTATTTCAAATACTTTTATATTATCTCATGTATATATATTTTTATAGCTATATTGTATATATATATATATATATTTAAATATTGTATTATTGCTTATTATTATCATATCAATTTCTACCTACTATATTTATTATTAACATTAGTATATATATTTTATTATATGTGTATACAATATATTTATATATATATAATATTGTTTTTATATATATCATTATATTTATACTTATTATTTTCATTATTGTTGCTTATTATTTTATTATTATTATGCATACATATATCTTCTTGTACATACTTATACTTATTTTATTGCTCCTTGGTCACCATCATTACCACTATTATTAGTATAATCATTATTCTTTTCATCATTATTAACATGTATATACACATATTTATGTATATATATATATTTGTATATATTGTTATTTTTTTATTTATTTTTATTATTGTTATAAATATGTTATTTTTCTATTTATATTAATAATACTTTTTTTTCTCAAAAATATTGTTATTGTTGTTTTAATGTTCTTAGTTTTTAATATTTTATTAATTGCATCATCATTTACGAATTATTATTATAATAATGTTTTACTTATACTTTTCAATAAATAAGGCAATGTACCGATTTGACATTAAGTCATCGATTTCATCGCTATGTTGGGTGAATATTAATCGACTCGTGTTAAAACGGTATGACCTTCTCAAAAATCAAAAGAATTGAAAATTCTCGTGTTTCAAATAGATCACGACTAAATGTTACATTGAACTCGTATTTTTGAAAATCAAGACAACACGTGTTTAACAAGATACCAATTTTGGGCGTCGCGAGGGTGCTAATACCTTCCTCGCGCGCAACCGACTCCCGGACCCTACTTTACTCTGATTTTAACGTAGACCTGAACTCGGCCTTCTTTTGTGTTAAAAAATAAACTTATTAGGTGTCCGATCACACCTATAAAAAGGATCGGTGGCGACTCCCCTCTTTATTTCCGTTCTTCAATTTATGTTTCAAAAAATCAAACCTCAATTTTCAAGTTTTCAATAAATCGCCACAATTAGCGACCGAAAGTAATTTTTTATGTCGCTACAAAACAAAGAAGGATTACAGCTACTAGTATTAAAATTATATAAGAATTTTGATTTAATATAAAATGTAATATATTTTTTTTAAAATAATATAGAATATAATATATATTATAGTAATATTGTGATTTTGAATTTTTAATGGGTTTCATTTATGTTACTGCATAAACAATAATTATATTTGTTGAATTTATTTGTTGTTTTAAAATATGTTATATTATACAAATAGTCATTTAATTATAAAAAATTTTATTTTAAATATTTAAAATAAAAAAATTTACAATTTAAGCACCTACGTTACATATGTGTATATATAAAATCTTGAGGAAAATATTACCTTGGTTGGAAGCTTGGAGCAACGAAGATTATGAGGTAAATTAAGGTAGAATATTATTTGATGCTATCCATTGCAAAACCAGATGACTCCAAAGATGCTACTTATATTGCAAAATATGCATATTCCACAGTGATGCTGCAAATGTTTTACCTTTCAATTTGGGGGTGAGGGGAGGGATGGGGGACGTGGATGATGGTGGAGGAGGTCTAGTAGGGGAGGGGGAGAAGGGCGGGGTGGACTAAATTTGTTATTATATTAAATTCTTAAGTATAATGTTAACATGTTGTTTGTAATTTTAACAGGAGTGGCTAAAATGATTGAATTATGTAACGTTGGTGCTTAAGCTATAAACCTTTTTATTTTTGGTGCCTAAAACGATTTTTTTTTTATAATTCGATGATTATCTATGTAGTTTACCCTTTAAAATACAATTGCATCGAAATCAAAATTTCAAAAAAAAAAAATCAAAGTTTCGTAAGTATAATTTCAACAAATCAAAGTTCACGTAAATCAAAATTTATATGTAACTTTTGATATTTATCCTTAAAAATGCAACTATTATATTTATATTTGGTCTAATTATGCTTTCAGTCCTTATACTCCTTGCACACATGAAATTTAGTCCCTCTACATTTAATCTGAGGAATTTAGTTCCTCTAGTCTTTTGATTTAATAATTTAAGTCTAATTGATATCTAAAGATTAAAACAAAACCTATAATTGACGGATTTTTACTTGAACTGATTTGATAAAGTTGATTTCCTCCAACAAGTGGACAACGGATGAAATGGGTTTTCTTTACCTCAAGGCCCAATAATGAGGTGAAAAACAAAGCAGATCAAGACAAGATTGAATGGGGCTGTACAAAACTTCATTACGAAGGCCTTAGCAGTGCACATGAGGCAAAAAGAAAATCAATATTTACTTTCTTGTTATTAAGAAAATCAAGAAACCGAATCTTAGTTTAATTTTGTTGTTTTGAGTGATTTTGAGAATTAAGAAAATCAAGATTTCAAATCTTGTAATTCTTGATCCAAAAAAAAAAATCTTGAACCCAGTGCATGATGGATTACATTTATGAGTTTGAAAGAGCCAATTATTACACAAAATAGTCTTATTTTGGCTTAAAATTTTATCTTAACAAATTGTTTATTATTTTTTATTTCAGATTTGGTTGGAGGTTTCTTTAGGGTTTAAGAACGATTTCTTTCCTTCCAAGAAACTCTATTCTAACCCTTCTTAGACTTTCTCCTAGTTGCTTCTTTCTTTCTTTGTTGATATAAATTCAGTAGCTTCTTCTCAATGAAAAATTGAACCAAAACACCTCCAAATACTTGGATCTTCATTGTTCTTGGCTGGCCAAATCATTCCTCCTTCTTTTCTTTTGATTTCATTCGATTTTAGTACTTATTCGTTCAAATATGTTCTTAATCGATTGTTCTCCCTTCTTGGCAGCTTGAAATCACTTGGATTTCTTCAAGAACAAGTTCCTTTCATGAACCGACTTGGACTCTTCAAAGCCCTAACTTTTGATTCGACTTTACTTGTTCTTATTTTTTCAATTATTTAGTTTTGTTTGTTGCGCTTTGATGTAATTAGATCTAATTTGGATGCTCTGCATTCGAAGTTTAGTTGAACTCCAAGTTTCGCGATTTGAACAAACTTTCGATCCAGTTCTACATACGTCCCTATCACTTTCACTTCAATAACACAACCAAACTATCGATACAAACAAAATTAATATCTGAAAACCTTAATAAACTTATATGAATAAAAATTAATCTCTTCCATCAACCCATCAAAATTCTCATTCAATTTCTTTTCAAACTCCATTAAACTGATTACTACGAATTGTGAAGACACTCAAAATTCTCAAAGAAACACTAGAAATTAGACTCTTCCATTCCCTACTATGATTGGATGGCAAAGATGATGACCAAAAATCTCTTTATTGGATAAGAAATGATGAATCTTGAATGGCACAAAGAATGAAAAGAAATTTTTCTTAGGGAATAATAATAGTCCTTTTTCTATTTCCTAAATCTAAAATCTAAACTTCAACTTTTTACCACTCAATTTAACCCTTCATACAACTTAGTCCATAGCCTAATTAATCGATTCAAAGCACATAAAAAACGAGTTTACATGCCAAAGAAATTCAAGAAAAAACTAAGAAATTCAGATGTCTACAAAGAATACTGAAAAGGTCGAAATTTATTACTTTGATTTCTTTATTTTCTACAATCCCTTTTCTAGTAACAATAAAAACCAAAACATCAACCTTATTCATCTATCCTTTGCTTCCTCAAAACATATATATTACTAATTATTAATAACTGTTATAATATTTAAAAAATTTTAATAATTTTTACATTTTTCAATATTTTCCATAATACTATATGTAATGGGCTAAATTTGCCTGGGCCAAATTTTCCAGGGCCTAATCAACCCAAACAAAAACACCAAAATAATAAACAAAACCCAAGAATAAAATTGCAAAACCCAAATTACCAAATTTATCAGCAAACAGCCCGTTGGCCCAAAACCTAAACTAGGTTTTCAGTAAATCAGAAAAACCTAGGTCCCTATGCGCCGCTCCTCCATGTGCACCGTACACTAGCTCCAGTGCGCACACTGCTCAAAACTCACCAACTCCTCTGCCACACCTGCAAACAAGCGAGAAAAAAGGCAGCAAAGAACCGAAAGCAGAAAAACAACAACAGTAAAGAAACAACAAAAATTATTATATGCATGCATCTCATGCATTTGTATTGCATTTTATTATATGCATTAGATTTTCCCAAAAGGACCCTAATTAGGTAAAATTATTTCAGAACCGATAAATGATATGGATCAAAGATTGGAGAGAATAAAGCAAATGCAAATACAAATGCAATAGCAATTGACCAAGATTCAGCAAGATATGGGAGAACAAATGCTAAAATTTCAAAGAAATATGATGGGCTAGTTAACCCAGTTACTGGCTAGAGAATTTAAAAAAAGGAGTGGCCCAGTGGTCAACAGTGGAGATGATAATGAAGACATCATCTACTCTCCAAGTTTTACTTCAATAAGCGTCCTAACTCGACCAGACGCGTATCCACAAGGGGTACCCGTTATTATCAGACCCCAATATCAGACTGGTACATCGACATTGTTGAACTTCCCAATAGGTTCAGGTTTTAACCCGGAGGACGATCGAGCCAAACCTGTTGTTTTGGCAAAAACAAAGGAAAGGGAAGAGTGAACTTTAAAGGCCCCAAAGAAGAAGGAAAAAGAAACGAATAGTACGAGTAGGTATAACAAGGGCCATTCGGAGCCGATTACAGTAAGCCAACCAAGGACGGTAATTACCAACCATCAAGTCTCCCCAAGGCAAGAATCTAATCCAAGACCGAACTCAGAAAAACCCCAGTTTGCGCCCATCCCAATCACGTATGGGGAGTTGTACCAAATTTTGTTTGACGCACATGTTGTATCCCCTTTCAACGTATAACTAATACAGCCTCCATACCCTAAATGGTACGATACAAGCGGCCAATGCGAATACCATGGGGAAATCACAGGGCATTCGATCGAGAACTGCGTCGCTTTTAAAAAGATGATCGAAAGACTTATCAATTTGGGTATCGTAAAATTCGATGATCCCTCTGGTGCAAAAAATCTGTTACCTAACCTTTCTGTTAAAGGGGTAAACATTATGAGTTCCATGATGGATAGAGGCATGAGATCCAAGGATGCGTCGAGCTCAGGATCCTAGTACAAGGCCTGATGGATAATAAAGGAATTGAAGAGACTAAATGCCTAGTGGGAATGTTGGAGAATCTAAACATTAACGACATATCCGAAGAGGGAACCGGGGAATAGACTTTTTCAAGCTTCTGCCCTCACGTACTTGGGAGTGTTTTGAACAGTGGGGCTGTGGAAGAGATTCTTGTATTTTTAAAGCTAATTTAGAGTAATATTCAAAACACACTTGTTGCTTTAAGCCTAGAACCAATAAGAATCCTTTTGTGAAATAGGCTTGTGTCTAAAATCTTTATTTCAATAAAATGCATCTTTGCTATCATTTCGAGCAAATACTCTCATTCTATACAGACAATTATTCTTAGATTCTTTTTTTCAAGTATTATTTTATTCATAATCATACCATACAAATAATTATTTTTAGATTCATTTATTTTTCAGAATATTCCTTCGTACCTACAATAAGTCCCTAGATATCAATAACGTGAGCAACGATATCATTGACTCCGAGTCTCCTTTTGAGCAAGATATGTGCCTAGAGGAATCTTAGGACCTTGAAGATGAAAGAGATTATAGTCTATCTCCTGATTTGTCAAGGATGATAGAACAAGATGAAAAACAGATCCTACTCTACAAAGGGTCAGTGGCATTGTGAGCCTGGGAAAGAAGTGAAGATCAAAGCCTAGCTCACCACAAAGACAAAGCGAGACATCACTGAGTTATTCCCAATTCAAAGATGTTTTTGCATGATTGTATCAAGATATGCCTAAGCTACTAAGACGTAAGGATGTTATGGGGTGTTCGAAAAGCACATGATAATGGTTTTTCGATGGCTAGGCTAATCATGAGGTTCGGGTACTGCTGGTCCACCATGGAAGGGGATTGCATCAGTTATGCCATAAATACTGGATTAAGGAAGACAAGACTTCTGTGCCTCATCCATTTCTTCACAGATTTTTTTTTACATGTGGGGCATGGATGTTATGGGACTGATCTTGTCAAAAGCTTCTGGCTAACACTGATTTATCCTTGTAGTCGTCAATTACTTCACTAAGAGGGTGAATGTAGCTTCATATGCCAACATTACAAGGTCGACAGTTATCAAATTTAAAAATAAAAAATAAAAAAATAAAAAGGAGGGAAAGAGATCAAGTGTCGGCAAAAAAAATGCCAAAAAAAGATCATGTCTAACAATGCACAACCTCACAATGTCAAAATTTTGCAGTCTATTCAAAGATCAGATGCCATATCACAATGCAGCAAAGACGGTACAAAAAAAAAGATCTTGAAAGATAACTGAGACTAGTAAATATTGGCATAAGAAGTCACCATTTACTCTCTATGATTATCGAATGTCGGCCAAGACCTTCGTCGGGGCAACACCTTTCTCACTGGCTTATGGATTGGAAACGGTTTTGCCCATTGAAGTCAAAATTCTTTCTCACTAAGCTTCAATTGAGTCAAGAATTGGATGAAGCAGAGTGGGTCCAATTTTAATATGATCAAGTGAACCTGATTGAAGAAAATAGTTTGAAAGTACTAATCATGGTCAAATGTATCAAAAACGAATGATACAAGTTTATGGCAAGAAGGCTTGCCCTAAAGAATTCCATGAGAATGACTTAGTTTTGAAAAGGATTCTTCATATACGAAAGGACTTCAGAGGAAAGTGGATGTCAAACTGGGAAGGACCTTAGGTAATAAAGAAGGCCTATTCTAGAGGAGCGTTAAGATGGGTGGCAAAGATTTGTCCAATTCGGTAAATTCAAATCTAGTCAATGAGTATTTTACCTAAAAGGGGAGATGCCAAGGTGAAAACCTGTAAATGACAACCAAAAAAAAAAGAAGGAGAGACCAAGGCGAAAACCCGCAAATGGTGCTTTGAGACAAAAGAGGATTTGAGTCGAAAACCCTAAAAGGGCAGCTCAAATTTGGATCAAAGTGGGGCATACAGTAGTCTTGTTATGCCTAAATTAATAATGAAGAAGTATGCTACGTCTTGGGGTATCGAAAAAGTACTCTGGATCCCCTAAACACAGATTGAGCTCAAAATGATCTATAAAAAATGGGTACAGAGAAGCTCAAGCTGTGATATCTGGGGCAGCTAGCTTTCTACTTTACCCATTTTGAATTTGCTATCTTTGATTACCTTATTCTTTTCAAGATACGTCCTAATAAATTTCATTGCATTTGCGATCATTGATTAACTTACTTGCTTCGAGCTATGCTTTTAATTAATTTCCTTCTGGTCCATCGTTATGATATTTTTCAAGCATTTTGCATTGAAATAACGATTAGTGGACTAATAACACTTTCATAAAAAGAGTTTTGCATATTACTTTGGAAGCTTCTAAATAATAGAAGAACCTGAAACAGGACTATTGTTTATAACTCACTAAGTCTAAGGATTGGAAATATTGGAGAAAGATGATTATCTCTTTGGAATTTTTATTGGTTGAACAAAGACAAGACATTTCGTCGGCGATACAACCTCGACAAATAACGAGTAATGACAACCCAAGTGTAAAAGAGGATCATTCTCGGGAAAAGAAAAATGATACTCTGCATTCATACAGATATCAGACATATACATCTGGTCATTACACCCAGGGAATGGTGTAAGAAATCAAATTAATTGAAGATATTACAAATCCTATACCTCTGAGTTGCAGCAGGATGGATGGATGAAACCAAATGTTATTCCCCTGAAGTTGCAGTGGGAGGTACAAACTTTATGTCCCAGAAGGTACAGTGGAAGGGACTCTGAAATTACAGCGGGGCAAACTTGCTGAACAGAATGTGATTGTTTTTTAGGATTTTTCGTCAAGAATACCAGCCGAACAAGATAACAGCGTAATACGTCAATGATAAGGCCCTGATGAACAACGAGTAATGATACCTTAAGCCTTTTAAAAATGATAATTTTTTTTTCTGCATTCATATATCATTCATAACACATCTAGTTAGGAGCATTTGATTTATTTCAATCATAGCATCCTAATTATTTGGCATAAGCATAGGTACATAAAACTGATTCTACAGATCATGTCCCTAGAGGATGATATAGCAACATCGGTGAATTCACAACCTTATCTCTCTGAGGTAGTAAGAGAGCAAGCCGAATTGAAGTCTTATCTTCTTGAGGTAGCAAAGAAGCAAACTGAAGTTTGTAGATCTTATCTCCCTAAGCAGTAGTGGAGCAGATCGAAGATGGCGAATCTTGTCTCCCTAAGTAGTAGTGGAGCAGATTTAAGCCACCATCCTATCTCCCTGAGCTGTAGTGGAGTAGGTTGAATATTATAGATCTTATCTCCCTAAGTAGTAGTGGAGCAGATCGAAGACGGCGAATCTTGTCTCCCTAAGCAGTAGTGGAGCAGATTTAAGCTATCATCCTATCTCCCTAAGCAGTAGTGGAGTAGGTTGAAGATTGTAGATCTTATCTCCCTAAGTAGTAGTGGAGCAGATCGAAGACGGCGAATCTTGTCTCCCTGAGCAGTAGTGGAGAATATTTAAGCCACCATCCTATCTCCCTAAGCAGTAGTGAAGTAGGTTGAAGATTATAGATCTTATCTCCCTAAGTAGTAGTGGAGCAGATCGAAGACGGCGAATCTTGTCTCTCTAAGCAGTAGTGGAGCAGATTTAAGCCATCAATCTATCTCCCTAAGCAGTACTAGAGTAGGTTGAAGATTGTAGATCTTATCTCCCTAAGTAGTAGTGGAGCAGATCGAAGACGATGAATCTTGTCTCCCTAAGCAATAGTGGAGTAGATTTAAGCCACCATCCTATCTCCCTAAGCAGTAGCTGAGTAGGTTGAAGATTGTAGATCTTATCTCCCTAAGTAGTAGTGAAGCAGATCGAAGACGGTGAATCTTGTCTCCCTAAGCAGTAGTTGTAACACCCCTTAACCCCAACATGTCGCCAAAATAGGGTTACAAGGCATTACCAGAATTAAACACTAATAACGAACAACACCGAGTCATAAATCTATATTTTAATTTAAAATTTCCCAAATTCCACCTTTAAGTCCTTAAAATGGACCTACGAGGTCCAAAATATACTTAGGAAGTATTTTTGGACTAAATCGGGAACTTTGGAAACTTTCCTTTAAAAGTAGGAACACACGCCCTTGTAGCCTGGGACATGCCCGTGGGGCTCCCATGGCAGTGGGGCCAGCCCGTGGGCAGATCTGTTTTACTTGCACGGCCGTGAAACTAACCTGTGGGCAATTCTGACTTAGCCACACGGCCTGGGCACACGCCCATGTGACTTGGCCGTGTAAAAACCTAATCTTTCACCATTTTTAAGCTATTTTCACATACTAAACACACCTAATTCATGCCCAAATCATTGAATTATAAATCTTGATCAAATAACATTCATTTATCCATTCAAATACTTCTTAAAAGTTACAAATTTTCTTACACCCAAAATATAAAATATATTTAAGTGGCTAAAACAAAACCTAATACATGCCATATTTCCAAAAGATAATTTCATCACCAGAAATTAAGCTAAGGCCGGGATTGACTCAGATGTTGCACCGAACTTCAATTTTACCTAGCCTGCGCACGGAAACAAACCGTACGCTGAGTATTGGAAATACTCAGTGGTATTACCATGATTCAAATTAATGAAACAATAAAATATCATAACATTCATAGATAATTAGCAATTCATACATACAAATCATACATATAAATTCATACCAAACTAATATATTTCCATTATATCATTACCAATGATAGATCCAGTAAATCATCAATGAGATTTCAAATAACTCATGAACCTTTGATTCATCTCTCAGTCACATATAGCTATTCAATTCACATTTCAATTATGAACACTTCATGAACCCTTGGTTCATGCCTTCAATCTCTTTACAAATTTCATCTCACATTCCATCTTACAATATCTCTTTCTCATTTCATTCAATAGCTCAATTAATCAAATTTATTTGATTAATTTATTATTTCACTTATTTTCCCCTATTAACATGACTCGGACTTTGGTGGATACATGGATCCAACCAAACACACCATAATGGCGACCAATGCCTCATCGGATAGTTCGAAGCAAATAAGTGACGACCAACGTCTCATCGGCTAAGCCAAAGCAAAGTGGCGACCAACGCCTCATCGAATCTATTCGAAGCAATAATGGCACACCAAGTGTCTCATCGACTCGAGGTCGAAGTATCCTTAAACCTTTCCAATCCTATGGCATGCCAACTATATCCACTAAGCCCAACTAGTTAATAGGGTATCAGATTACTTCCTCTATTTCAGTCAATTCACGTCGATTGAACTTTGATCACAATTATTTAAATTCCATTCAATCATATTAACAGTTCAATTTCACATACATATATTTATTCATCAAATAAACCTAGTTCACATTCAACTTAAATATCAATATTTGTAACAGCCTAATTTTCTGTCGTATCGGGAATAGAGATTTGAGATCAATAAATCCAACAGGTGAGTTGAAAATTTATTAAATTAATACCTATGAGTCAAATATGAATATAAAAGCATTTTTGAATTAGTGAATTTGGTGATTTAATAGAATTAATTAGCTAAAATGGGTCGAGAATGAGGTATCGAGACCTCGACTTCATAAACTGAGCCGTAAATATTTTTAGAAATATTTATGGAGTGTTGGTGAGGTAATAATAAAATTTAGTCAGAAAATTTTGACGTTTGGGTGGTTAATTAAATAAAAAGGACTAAATTGAAAAAGGTGTAAAAGTTGCAAAAATAATTAAATACCTCAATTGTCAAATGAGGAAGGACCTAAAGTGCAAATAAGCCCAAAGGAGATATTTTGGGCGGCAATAGCCGAGAAAAATCAGGAAATGGGTGAAATAAAGGCAAAATTGGAAAATTATCAAAATTGGCTAAATAAAAATGAGACTAAATTGGAATATCGAGAATTCTCTTCATTTCTCTTCATATTGATCAGCTGAAAAACAGCCATGGAGGAGGGTTCAAGCTGGTTTTCATACTCTAGCTTCATGTAAGTTTAATTCTTGCTTTCTCCTTGAAATTTTTATGTTTTTGGACTTTTACAATTGGGTCCAACTTATTATTTCATTAGTTTTTGATTCCATGGCTAATTTTTGAAGTTTTTATGGAAGAGTTCTGGAAATATATGATGATTTGGCATGGAATTAGAGCTTTAAATTGTTTATATTCTGATTTTATTGAAAGAATTGAATAGAAAGTGAATGTTTGGGACCTAATTGTAAAAGAGTTTGAAGTTAGAGTTTTATGTAGAAATTCTGAATTTAAATAGTTATGAAATAACTTATAATGTCTCGAAAAATTATTAATTGAGAAAATTATCTTAATTGAGGGGTTAATTGAGCAAGGACTGAATTGTATGAATTGTGAAATTTGGGGCAAAATGGAAATCAACATTTTACACTAAAACTGTTTTGGACAGCAGCAGTAGTCTAACTTTGAAAAATCACCAAAAATTGTATAAATGGAATTAGAGGATGAATAAAATATGAAATTAAATCTTATTGAGTCTAGTTCCTTATAAAAGAAATTATGTAAGCAATGGAATTGTAAATCATGAGATACAATAACTTTTGTGAGACAATGTCAGAATGATTTCGGGTTCCCCTATTCTGAATTTGAAAAATAATCAAAAATTGGATAAAAATAATTATAGGCTTAAATTTATATGTTTAGAATCCTGAATTAGTCTATTTTCAATAGAAATAAACGAGGACATCATTCGAATCCTGTACGAGAAGATAATTAATTTTTAGTGAAGGAGGGTCGGAACTGTTAGACAGCAGAACATGGGAGACTTCAATGAATAAACTGTATTAATTGGCCCAACCAAAAATTATGAAATTTTTATGGTAAGAATACATATGAGTCTAGTTTATGGGAAAATTTATGGATCTTAATTTGGAGTTCTGTAGCTCAAGATAAAAATAATTTAGTGACTATGACACAGATGGACAACTTGAATATTCACCTAAGTAGATAGTGAAAATTATGGATAATGTTACCTACAAGTATGTTGTTTATACTAAGGATGTGGATGGAGAGGAGGAGGAGGAAAATATACAAAAATATATGAATGACTCGTGTATAAATTGATCACATGCCCGATTATAATCGATAAGTGTTGGATTAGAAATGATATAATATTTTATTTAGAATATTTATTATGAAATTATAATTATTGTTACAATACAAAAATTGAACTTGTGAGTTTATATGGCTAAATTTTAGTGATTATTTGTTAATTTTATGAATTTCATGATGTGTTATTTCATATGTATTGATGATAAAATCGTGAATAATGTAAAAGCATGAAAATTGAATAAATGATCAAATTGAGCATTTCAGTTCAGTGACAAGATGAATTAAAGGAAAAGACCATGGTTGGACCATGTCAACAAGTGATAAGTGATAGCTTCGGCTACACTTATCTGATCAAGGACAAATAAAAGTGATAAGTAATAGCTCCGGCTACACTTATCTGATCAAGGACAAGTAAAAGTGATAAGTGATAGCTTCGGCTACACTTATCTGATCAAGGACAAATGACAAGTGAAAAGTGGTAGCCGGCCACCGATCGATGAAAAGTGGTAGCTTACGCTGCACACCGATCGATGAAAAGTGATAGCTACGCTGCACCGATCGGTGAAAAATGGTAGCTCCGGCTACCTGATCAGTGAATAGTGGTAGCTTCGACTACAAGTGACAAGTGATTTCCGTATAAGACCATATCTAGGATATGGCATCGGTGTGATATATGCTACTGTATAAGACCATATCTGGGATATGGCATCAGTGAGATATGTGATTCGTGTAAGACCATAGTTGGGCTATGGCATCAATATATGAATATGTGTAAGACCATAGCTGGGCTATGGCATCATTATGTGAAGATGTGTAAGACCATAGTTGAACTATGGTATCGAGAAAACGAAGTACTCAATTCCGTAAGACGTTCACTAATTTGAAAAAGTTTGGTAAGTGTTACATGGAATTATGTGATACAAGGAAATACGAGTTGATAAGATATGAGTATAGAACTTGGTTGATAAATGAATTCATTTGTGATTATATAATTGTTCATCTTGAATGTACTGTCCATATGTATTGATAATTCAAATGTTTTAATGAATAAAGTTTCGACATGGAATAAATTGAACACGAGATAACTAATTATGAAATTGAACTCGGAATTCATGAAAATGACGGTTATTGATATTTGGAGATATGAGACATTGATATATGAATATGGAAAATGTTTGATAAATGTGTTTATTCATAATTATGGAATTATATACCTCATGTGTACTATTTGCATAAAGATGATATTTCAAATACTTTGGTTATTTAAGCTTAAATATGAAATAATATGAAATCAAGATAAATTGTTATGAAAATATATTTAGATTACAGAGATATGACTGATATATGTTGTATGATTACATAACGTGAAATTGTGTATATATATGAGAAATTTAATGAGAATTGAGCCCATACACGTTTCTTATTATTTATATGAAGTGTACGACTGACAAGGGTGATGATGTTATAAACAGAGAGTTACACGGGTTGAAAACACGAGCGTATGACTCTCAAAAGTGTGAAAATTTTCAAAGTGTTGCAAAAGTTTTATATGTTTACAGTTTGGTCCCGAACCACCCTGAATGTATGTTTTGGGCCCCGTAGGCCCATATAAGGGACGTTAAACATATGTATGAAAGTTTTTAATTTAGAAGAAATTTTATTGCTGATTTTTACATGATTGATCATAGTAAGTTCGGTAATGCCTCGTGCCCTATTCTAGGCTCGGAATACGGGTAGGGGGTGTTACAATATTTACTTCACATTAAAATCCCATACACATATATTAAAATTAAACATTTAATAAGAAATAACTTGAATTATGATAATACAAACCGATATTTTTCTCGAGCTATTCCTCGATCACTTTTTCCTTTCCCTTCGTATTCAACGTCTCAGTTTCCTTGTTTGCTACGAAAATTAGTATAAATACAATTAATTAATAACACACATATTTTATATAAAATAATAACTTTTCATGCAACTTTTACCTAAATCCCAAATTTGTCCTAACCATTTTCATCTTCTTCCTTTTTACAATTCACATCATTTTCTTATTCAATTTCTATCAAAACTTCAATATAACCATCAAATTTTCATCATTTTACCATAATTTCATACTTCTTTCAATTTAGCCCATAAACTCAAAACTTATAGCCTAGTTTACAATTTAGTCCTTTAATCAATTCTAATCAATGATTCTATCAATTTAATCCATAATTTCATCATTTGCTCAACATAAACCCTTTTCAAAAATCTATTAATATTCAATATTTCCACATAAACTCAAAAGTATTCAACTCTAGGACTTCAAAAACATCAAAATCACAAGAAAAGGGTTTAATTAAACTTACCAATTAAAACTTCAAGCATTAAAACCTTAATTTCTCATTTTTTCTTTTCTTTTCTTCTTTCTTTCTATTTCGTTTGGTTCTCTGTAACTATTTCTCCTTTTCTTTTGTTTCTTTATTTTATTTATTCTTTATTCCATTTTATTTCTTTCATTTACTTAATTAATATTTAATTATAAAATATCTATATAATAACAAATAAAAATAATACATGTGTATTTATACACACACGTACACATGTGTTAATTAATCACCATACAATTGTCACCATTTGTAAATAATAATAATAATAATAATAATAATAATAATAATAATAAGTAAATATCTTTTACTTAATTTATAAGTAAATATATATAACATACATTTGTACTAATAATTTAAATACACATGTATTTATTCTCTATCTTACACATGTCACTAATTTGGTTTAATTACTAATTTTGTCCCTTGTCATTTTTCTCTATTTTATAATTAATCTTTTACGCTCTATTCAATTTAGTTCTTTTTAATAATTACTTCTAATTAAACTAAATTCACCAAATCAAAATCTAATTCAACCCATAACTAACTTCGTAAATATTTTTTTTATAAATATTTACGAACTCATTTTCCTAAGACGGAAGCCCTAAACTCACTTTTTCGGTATCTGTGAAATTTGGGTCATTACAGTAGTGGAGCAGATTTAAGCCACCATCCTATCTCCCTAAGCAATAGTGGAGTAGGTTGAAGATTGTAGATCTTATCTCCCTAAGCAGTAGTGGAGCAGATCGAAGACGGCGAATCTTGTCTTCCTAAGTAGTAGTGGAGCAGATTTAAGCCACCGTCCTATCTCCTTGAGTAGCAGTGGAGCAGGTTGAAATCAACAATTCGTATCTCCTTGAAGTTCCAGCGGAGTAGATCGAAGCTACAAATCTCTTCTCCCTGAAATGGCATTGGAATGGCTCGAAGCCACAATTCGTATCTTCTTGAAGTTTCAGCGGAGAAGATCGAAGCTACAAATATCTTCTCCCTGAAATAGCATTAGAGCGGCTCGGAGCCACAATTTGTATCTCATTGAAGTTCCAGCAGAGTAGATCAAAGCTACAAATCTCTTCTCCCGGAAATGGAATTGGAGCGGCTCGAAACCACAATTCGTATCTCATTGAAGTTCCAGCGGAATAGATCGAAGCTACAAATTTCTTCTCCCTGAAATGGCATTGGAGCGGCTCGAAGCTACAATTCTTATCTCCTCGAAGTTCCAGCGGAGTAGATCGAAGCTACAAATCTCTTCTCCCTAAAATTACTATGGAGCAGATTGAAGCTATAAATAAATAGATCTTATCTCTCTGAAGTTGCTGTAGAGCAGATCATAGCAAACCTTATCTCCCTAAAATTGTAGTGGGGCAGGTTGAATTTACAAGCCTTATCTCCCTGAAATTGCAGTGGAGCAAATTGAAGATAATAGACCTCATCTCCCCGAAGTTGTAGCGGAGCAGATGGAAGCTACGATTCTAATCCTCTTGAACTTACAGTGGAACAGACCAAAGCTACGAGTTACAAGTCCTATACCTCTGAAGTTGTAAGGGGTCGAATCAAATTTACCATGTTGCAGTGAAACAGATGAAAGATACAAATTTGTACCTTTGAAGTTGCAGTGGATTAGAACGAGGCTACTTGAAGAAAAGGAGCGCTAAAGAAGTCAAAATTTGGCAAGACCAGACAAAATTGGCCTTTTATAGTCTTTGCTCTATTCCCGTTGCACGGCAATGAGCAAAGAGGGGCAGTTGTAACGGGCAAAATTTGCTCAGGCTCAATCAGCCCAAACAGAAACACCAAAATAATAAACAAAACCCAAGAATAAAATTACAAAACCCAAATTACCAAATTTATTAGCAAACCCTAACCCAAATGCAAAATAGGCCCATTGGCCCAAAACTTAAACTAGGTTTTCAGTAAATCAGAAAACCCTAGATCCCTATGCACCACTCCTCTATGTGTGCCGTACTCCAGCTCCAGCGAGCACACCACTCAAAACTCACCAACTCCTCTGCCACACCTACAAACAAGTGAGAAAAAAGGTAGCAAAGAGCCGAAAGCAGAAAAGCAACAATAGTAAAGAAACAACAAAAATAGAACAGTGATAGCAACTTGCAAATCGGCTATATAAGGCCACAACAAAAGTTTGTAAATGGGGGATTTTCAAAATACAAAAAAAAAAAGCATAGAGAAATTAATCAAAAAGACCAAGAGTTTCGATAGGTGGTTGTTTTATCCTTTTTATTTTATTTTATCTTTGATATAAGAAAAATAAATAAAAAACTTACAGTGGTTTTAGTTTTCTCGTTGCGCCGCCGTCGGAGGGGTAGAAGTCGAGGGGTTTTCCTCCCTTTCGGAGACTTCTGGCGAGATTTCAGTGATTTTGACTCTAGGTCAGAGTTCTACGCAGAAAAAGGGACCCCTTTAGAAAATTTGACAATTTTCGACCACCGGAGGAATCGGTCTCCGGCGCCGGTGACCGGCGGTCCACGATTGCTCCATGGCCGGAGTAAGGGGCGAGTTGAGAGAGAAAACAAAGTTTTTTTTTTGTTTTTTTTTCACAATGGGTTTTAAAATGATTTTAGTTAAAAGTTTTTACTTATATAGGTTATGCAAAACAGCGTCGTTTTGCACCAAGGTCACCAGCGCCAAAGCGGCGTCGTTTAAGGTGACCCGCGCGCGACCCGACCCGCTCCAGGAGGATCCGCGTGTCTTCGTTAAATGGTTTATTTACAACCCTGGTCCCTCCGCGTTTCTGTTCTTTTTAGTTTAGTCCCTTTGTTTATTTTTTATGTTTTAAAATTTGACCATAGAATTTTGTTTGGTTTTCAATCGGGTCCCTGACCTATTGACGAGCTGGAAAATGGACACGTGTCCAGGGATTGGTTTTTTTACCCATTTGGTCCTCGGCCTTTGCGCGCCTTTCGATTTTAATCCTCATTCAATTATTTTGTTATAATTTTTACCTTCTAATTTCATTTTTATTTTGATGTAATCCCTAATTTGCTTAATTTCAACTCTTTTTCGCAAACTTATTATTTATTTATATCTTTTAATTTTTTTTCTAGATATTGTTTATATTAAACTTATTTATTTTATTTATTTTTAAATCTCTCATATATTATTTATATTAAACTTGTTTATTTTATTGCTTTAAGTCCTTTCATTTTTTATTTATTTTAAACTTACTTATTTTATTTATTATAAATCTTTCATATTATTTATTTTGAACAGTTTTATTATTATTTATTTTAAGTTTTTTTTATAGTATTTATTTTACATTGTATCATATTATTTATTTTAATTTATTTTGTATTATTATTTTAAATTGTTTATATATTATTTACTTTAAATAGCTTTATAAACTATTTATTTCAAACTGTTTTATATTCTATTTATGTTAAAATTTATGCATATATTGTTTCAACCATTTTATATATTACTTATTTTAATTTTTTTTCCATATATTATTTATTTTAAACTCTTTATATTTTTTTACTTTAAATTGTTTCATTTATTATTTATTTTAAACCTTTTTATATTATTTACTTTTAAATTTTTTATATATTATTTTAATTCATTTGTCTTTGATTATTAATGTTGATATTAAAATAATGTATGTTGTATGACTATTGCCAATATGTGTTCTATAATTCGTTTATTCATATTTTCATATTATTGTCATTCGTTAATGTAATATTTTATTCATAAATCATTATTTCATGTTTGATATGATCATTCCATCTCATTTCATCACGTCGAAGGTCGCGTTTAAATCTTATTTACATATATATCCATACTAAACCGTTTTATTTTATCCTACATCGCTTAAGTATTATACTCGTTATTATACGCAAAAATAAAATTTTCAAAATAAGACAATATTCCGTTTCTTGGAAATTCGAGAAAATCGTGCCCTAACTTACTGGGTTTCGATTTTTTTCTCGTTTAACCTAAATAACCGAATATCTTTTTAAAATTTAAATATATGATTTCTGAAATTCAAAAGACAATCTTATTCTCGAGAGTTCAAAATGTCGTGTCCTAACGTACTGTGGATGTGACATTTTATTACTTCGGGACAAAAAAGTCTTTAGCATCCGTTTCGATTTATCCAAGTACCTTTGTTTAATTAACATTAATAAAAAGGGAGGATCATATTTTTAATTTCTTTTTGGGTTTTCAACTTTTGGCATTAAGACATTAATTAATCAATTAGGTACCAATTTTGGGCGTTATGAGGGTGCTAATCTGTAACGTCCCCTAACCCTATACCGTCATTTGGAGCAGTTTACGAGACATTACCGATCGATCTGAGTCCAATTCTGGTCATTAATTAAAATAAATATTCATACTACATACCGTTGCCAACCATAATTTACTCATTTCATCAATACTTCTACAACCTAAATGACTCTCATAAAACATCCTAGGTACATGCCATTATCAATACTCAACATACTTTACCTCATTGAATTTGGGATTGGCCTGGGATGCTGATTCAACAGTCTAACCTTAACTTAACCTGCGCACGGAAACAAACCGTATGCTGAATATGGTATACTCAGTGGTATTTCTATAATCCGAACATTTAATAATATAACAAATACTTACGATCATAGTAACAATTACAATTATTTAATTATTTATTTCATTGATAAATTTCAACTACTTACTATATAAATTCTATACAAATCATATAATAAACACAATAACATAATTGTTCAATTCTTAAATAAATCCATTATTATTTATTCCATTCTTTTCATTTACTAACCTAAATAGCTTTCCACGATTTATTCACAAGTCATTAAACAATTATAATATTCACTTTTATCCAATCCAGAGCTACATGATTCATTTGTCCCAATCATACTTTAATTCCTTCATTTAATTTCAATAAACTATATTCAGCTATTCACTTTTCAATCAATGTAATTGTACATATCCATTTCAATAATGATCATTACCATTCATATCAAATCGACTTGCTATCTCGAGATAGCTTTCATCATATAATACGATTCGTGTGTTTCAGTCCATATTTCAATTCTTCATTTAGTAATAACCTGATCACTGTTATATTTAATAACCCCTATTAACATGACTCGGACTTTGACGGATACACGGATCCAACCAAACACACCAGAATATCCAACCTAAACACACCCGGAATATTATAAATCCTCCATAACACACCAGTATAATATATCCTCCCAAACACACCAATAAGGCATTAAATGCCTCTTCGGACAAACTGAAGTATATAATAACAGAAACATCTTCTCGGCCGAACTACAAATCTCTTCATCACGTCGAAGGTCGCGTTTAAATCTTATTTACATATATATCCATACTAAACCGTTTTATTTTATCCTACATCGCTTAAGTATTATACTCGTTATTATACGCAAAAATAAAATTTTCAAAATAAGACAATATTCCGTTTCTTGGAAATTCGAGAAAATCGTGCCCTAACTTACTGGGTTTCGATTTTTTTCTCGTTTAACCTAAATAACCGAATATCTTTTTAAAATTTAAATATATGATTTCTGAAATTCAAAAGACAATCTTATTCTCGAGAGTTCAAAATGTCGTGTCCTAACGTACTGTGGATGTGACATTTTATTACTTCGGGACAAAAAAGTCTTTAGCATCCGTTTCGATTTATCCAAGTACCTTTGTTTAATTAACATTAATAAAAAGGGAGGATCATATTTTTAATTTCTTTTTGGGTTTTCAACTTTTGGCATTAAGACATTAATTAATCAATTAGGTACCAATTTTGGGCGTTATGAGGGTGTTAATCAGAACGCGTCCCTAACCCTATACCGTCATTTGGAGCAGGTTACGAGACATTACGGTCGATCAAGATACCAATTACGGTCATTAATTAAAATAAATATTCATACTACATACCGTTGCCAACCATAATTTACTCATTTCATCAATACTTCTACAACCTAAATGACTCTCATAAAACATCCTAGGTACATGCCATTATCAATACTCAACATACTTTACCTCATTGAATTTGGGATTGGCACGGGATCTTTGATTCCAATGATCTAACCTTAACTTAACCTGCGCACGGAAACAAACCGTATGCTGAATATGGTATACTCAGTGGTATTTCTATAATCCGAACATTTAATAATATAACAAATACTTACGATCATAGTAACAATTACAATTATTTAATTATTTATTTCATTGATAAATTTCAACTACTTACTATATAAATTCTATACAAATCATATAATAAACACAATAACATAATTGTTCAATTCTTAAATAAATCCATTATTATTTATTCCATTCTTTTCATTTACTAACCTAAATAGCTTTCCACGATTTATTCACAAGTCATTAAACAATTATAATATTCACTTTTATCCAATCCAGAGCTACATGATTCATTTGTCCCAATCATACTTTAATTCACTGTTTAATTTCAATAAACTATATTCAGCTATTCACTTTTCAATCAATGTACTGTACATATCCATTTCAATAACAGTCATTACCATTCATATCAAATCGACTTGCTATCTCAGATAGCTTTCACTGTATAATACGATTCGTGTGTTTCAGTCCATATTTCAATTCTTCATTTAGTAATAACCTGATCACTGTTATATTTAATAACCCCTATTAACATGACTCGGACTTTGACGGATACACGGATCCAACCAAACACACCAGAATATCCAACCTAAACACACCCGGAATATTATAAATCCTCCATAACACACCAGTATAATATATCCTCCCAAACACACCAATAAGGCATTAAATGCCTCTTCTGGACAAAGCCAAGTATATAATAATGAAACATCTTCTCGGCCGAACTACAAATCTCTTCATCACATCACAAATCCAATGGCATGCCATTTATATCCAATCTAGTCCGACAAGTTAATAGGGTATTATTTTACTTTTCCAATTTCAATAATTTTTTCATCAATATACCATTCTAATAATCACGTATATTCACACATTTTCATAATTTCATACATTTTAATTCAATTCAACAAATATATTTCAATTATTCATATTAATTCATAATTGAACACAATTCAATTTACTTTTCAATATCAAATATTTAAATATCACAAATCTCATATATTCATATCAATTTCTTCATATTTCCAAACAATATATTTTTTTCAATATAACATTCATTCAATATTCAAATTTTTACATAAATCATATTTATTATATAATTCAATCAAAATAAATTCAATCAATATATAATTCAATATTAATTTAATAAAATCATAACATACCAAATCAACTCTCTTCCATTATCAAACACAATAATTCTCACTTCAACATTCACTAAAAGCATTGAATAAAATATAACAAGTAATAACTAGGTTCGGATTATAGAAATACAAACCGTAGTTTCTGAGCTAACTCCCGTTGACTTTGTCTTGTCCTTTCTTAGCCGAGATTTCCGGTACCACATTGACTACGAAAGTAATACAATTCATAATCATTAATACATTACTAATTTATATCTTGAGTTACAAAATTTTAAATTAAGATCTGCTAATTTCTCCTGAAACTAGACTCACAAATCTTTTTACCATAAAATTTTCAGAATTTTTCATTTAGCCATTAAGTACAGTTTATTATTTAAATTCACCCCTATTCTACTGTCTGACAGTTTCGACCCTTCTTCACTAAAAATTAATTATCTCACAGTACAGAACTCAGATAATATTCCCGTTGATTTATCCTGAAAATAGACACATTAGGGATTCTAAAAATATAACTTTAAGCCTTTAATTATTTTTCTCCAATTTTTGGTGATTTTCCAAAGTCAGAACAGGGGAACCCGAATTCATTCTGACATTGTCTCACAAAATTCATTATATCTCATAATTTACAATTCAATTGCTTATACCGTTTCTTCTATAAGAAACTAGACTCAATAAGCTTTAATTCCATATTTTATTCATTCTCTAATTCAATTTATACAATTTTTGGTGATTTTTCAAACTTAAACTACTGCTTCTGTCCAAAATAATCTTAGTACAAAATGTTGATTTTCTACTTTTAATTTCAATTTAATCCTAACTAAATTCACTTACTTTTCTATCTTAATTCATACTTTATTTCTACTCATTTTTTAACCAAACTTAGACATAATTATCTATTTTTCATCATAAAACCATAATTTCGAAATTCTTTCAATTTAGTCCTTAAAGCATAAAACTTATGAATCACTTTACAATTCAATCCTTATTTCATTTCTAACTTGAATTTCTATCAATTTAGCCTTTAATTCATCATTTTACTCAACATGAACATTATCTAGGAATCTAATAACTTTCAAAATATCAACTTAATTTCATCAAAATCTTGCTCCAAAGCTTCTAAAACATCAAAATTAAGTAAAAATGGCTAAATTGACATACCTATTAAAATTTAAAGCTTCAAAACCTTGATTTTTCCCTTTTCTCCCTTTTTTTCCTTTCTTTCTCCCCTGCTCTTCTCTATTTCGTTTTGCTTTGTTTCTCTTTTACATTTCTTTTATTTCATTTATTTCTTTGTTTTTATTATTAAACTATTATAATATTTATTATTTATATATGTGTATATTTATTAGTACACATGTATTCATTTATCACCTTACACTTGTCATAACTTTTATTTATTTATTTATTTAATATAAAATATTATTAGTATAATAAACTTTAATTATTATTATTTTACTTATATAATAAGTAAATACACATGTATAATACATGTGTACCATTTATATTTGTACACATTTAATTTATTTTAACCATACATTTGTCACCCCTTTTTGGCTTATTTGCTTCTTTAGTCCATTCATTTTTATTTATTCTATAATTAAACTTTCACTCTTCATTCAATTCAATCCTTTTATCCAATTATCCTTAATTTAAGCTAATTCACTTAATTAAACTCTAATTAACCACTCGATTAACTTCGTAAATATTTTTAATAAATATCTACGAATTTATTTTTTAGAAACGGAGACCCGAAAATTTATTTTCCCGATAATCGTAAAATTTGGGTCATTACATAATCCTTCCTCGTACGTAACCGACTCCAGAACCCTTTTTTTTAATTTCGTAGACCAAAATCGTTGTCTTGATAAATCAATCTGTTTATTAAACAATTGCTCTTTGAGGTGACCCGATCACACCTCAGCAAAAAGGATTGGTGGTGACTCCCACGTTTGTTTTTATTTTGAAAACCAAGTCGGTCCTAATTTTTTCAAAAAAATGGTTTCGACACTATAAAACACGTCCAAAATGAATATTTACGTGCAAATAAAAATGGAAATCATTTTATTCAAATAAATTATGAACATGTATCTTTTGCTAAAATTTTAAATTATTTTCTAAAAGATATATGCCGACATTTAACATAGTTATTTCATGTCAATTTCTTACATCAACACATATTAAATGTTAAACTAATCAACAACCATCTTCATTAACAAAAAGAACCTATATATATATATATATATATTTATAACAGAAGAAGATTCACTCAATTGATATTTTAGTAAAAGTTATTTACACAGGATGTATTTTATTTCCCATATTATCATAACATATGGTCTATTTTATAATTTTATCCACTTAATTAGAAGGTCCCACCAACTTTAATCATTCATCTTGTAATTAAGAGACATTACATTAATCCGCCAAAGTGGGAACGCCTAAAGCTTTTAATGTGCCAATGAATCGTTTATGAAACCTGCCGACTTACTGTTTTCTAAAATAAAAGACAAAGTTTTAGATTTGATCATTTGATGTAATTCATGTGCAGTTAAAAGAAAAAGGAAATTGTAAAATATATTATAAATTCTAATTTTAAAAATAATAAATAATATACAAAAAGAGAGAGAGAGAGAGAGAAAGTGGGCACAAAGACGCTACGCGAATGCCATGTTATGCCATCTCGCACCTTGACATTGACGGGATTGTGGAGAATCTTTTTCTTATATGTCCACAAAAATTGAAAAGACTTCAAATTAAAGTGTCGGCTCATACTTAAATCATATATTCTTTTACCAATTTTAATATAAATAATTTAAGAAAAAGATAATTATTAAAATTCCACAATTATAGTTATCTCATCTATGTATACTATTATAATGTCTTCCATGGATTTTCAATTCAAAATTCATTTTTTTATAAAATAATAAATATTATTTAAAAATATTTATATATTTTTTATATTATATATAATGAGAATTATAGTATTTATACCCTTCATTATATCAACTTTCAACTAGAAACATATTTTTTATATCAACTTTTTTATAAATGTGTTATATTCTTTTTCATTCACATTATAAGTCTGTCTTAATATAATATATAATTATACATTTAAAATAATTTTTAGGGTTAGTATTTAGTATACTGACAATATACTCTCTCTTTTTTATTTCATTAGCAATTTTAAAAAATTGTCACATATTTATTTTTAAATATTTTATTACAGGAGCGAAGTCAAAACAAATTTTTAGGGGGAGCCGAATGAAATTTTAATTTTTTATAGTCTATATCTTTATAATTTCTAAAGGATTAAATCAAATTTTTATAATTTTAGGGGGGCCGAAGTGCAATTTTACCTTTACTAATTTAAATTTTTAAAAAAATTAAGGGCTTAAATAGTAATTTTACATTTTAGGGGGTCGGCCCCCTGTCAGCCCCCTAAATTCACCTCTGTTTTATTATACCCCTATAGGATAATTGTCAACCTCCTAATCTTGCTTATGTAGTCTAAAAACTTCATGGGTAGTGTATCAAATATTTTCACTAATTTTTAATGGAAAAGAATCAACTTACTCCAGTGTTGAACTATACTTTTCTCATATTTTGGTTAAATTAATATTTTAATGATCCAACTGTTGAATTATTGATATAATTGTATTTTTCATGTATATAAAATTTCAAATCGATCTAATATATCCATCATAACAATTTAAAATAGTGTATATATTACTATTTATTGAACAGTTGATAGTTTTATACATAAAAAAATTGTTAGAAAATTTTAATTAATTTACTTCAAATTTAACATGCGTGATCTATATGTATGGAATATAAAATATGTTAGATCGATAAAATATTAATCGTATAAAAATATAATAAAAACATAATTTTACATTGATACAAGTAAATCCCTTCATTTTTTAATGATATAATTTTAATGATATAAATTCAATACTCAAAACTTTTTATTCTTAACAATTTAATACTGAAAATTTAAGAAAAGGTACCAACATGCATGGCTGTAAATTAATTAGTATACAATTAATATCTATATACAAAGCTCTAAGGACCTTCCTTGATTGACATGTGCCCCACTAATTCATTTGTTCTCTCCTTTTTAATATTATAAAAATATTAAATTTCAATTTTAGTCTTTTTGTTTTGTTTAAATTTGTGATTTCAACTTTATATTTTAATTTTTGGTATAATTTTTTTATTTTTATAATATTATTAATTAGTCTAAATAGTTAATAAATAGTTAATATCGTTTAACTATTTCAATCGAAGTATTGACACCAATTTAAAAAAAAACAAAAATTATTCCAACAAAAAGTTTATTTTAGCATGACGAGTTAAATGTGTATTTTTTAGGGAAAAAAATAAACATCAGTATTTTCTACATTAATTTTTTGTTACATAATTACAGGGTGAATATTTTTTAATCTTAAAATGTCATATTAGTAAATTTAATAGAAGAATTTTAATATTAGTAACAACTGGAGCTAAATTTTTAAATCCAAAAAGTAGAAGAGCTAAATTTTTGAAACTAAAAGTGGGGAACTAAATTTCAAATGTATGAAGTTTCTAAGGACTTAGAGCATATTTTAACTTTAAATTTTTTTTGTTTTGTAATTCTAACCCAAAACAAAACCCATTAACTCCAAAGCATGGATCGAAAACCATATTAGTTTTAATAAATTGACCAATATGATTGGTTACAAAATTTCAAGACCCATCTGATATATATAATAATGATCGAAAATATTACTAAATATAAGATATATTGTAATTTTAAAGAGAGAATTTAAATTCAAATTATAAAATCATAAAATTCACTGACTTAGTGTTACCTTCATTTTTTAAAAAATATATATATAATGATGAAGAATAATTCAATTTTTTTTTACGAAAAGAAAAGAGAATAATCAAATTTAATGAATAAAAATTATATAAAATTTAACAAATAGAAAATTAAATTAGCTTATAATATCATATTAAAATTTAAACACCAACTTTTCAACACTTTTTTTTTTTTTTTTGCCAAACCACTAAACTTTTTTAATGTACAAAACAACACCTGAATAAATACATGAGAATAAAGAATGTATTAAAACAATCAAAGTTTTTGGCCTATCTCCTTATTTAAACCTAGCTCCCACTATCTCTGAAAGATACGGCTTTAAACACTGTGTCTTTGTTCAATGTTTCCTTCGAATCAGATTGATGACTATCTGTACGAAATCTCTGATATTCCCCATCATGAAGATATTGTGCGACAAAATCTCACATCTGGGGAATCCGTAGAGGGAAGTCATCTAACACGGAGAACGGGAAAAGGCAAAGGACTTAAAAGTTTAGCGGTGGCCAACAATAATGATGCCAATTATGCTGTTTCTGCCAATGATGCTAAGAAGATAGTTCGCAAGGAAATCGAACGGGAAAGGAGACAGCAAATGAGCAAACTCTATCAGAAACTTAGATCACTGCTCCCTCCTGAGTCAATAAAGGTCAATGCCCCCTCCCCCCCCCCCTTTTCATTTGTCTATTCATTTTACTACTTCCATTTTGCACATTAGTACATAAGGTAGAACTCTCTGGAGTTTGATCTTTCTTTATGAAAACAATTATATATTGCTAGCTAGGGTTTTCTTGATGGGGGGGTTTTTACAGGGAAAGCGAGCTGCGTCCGATCACATGAACGAGGCAGTGAATTACATAACATATATGAAAAACAGGATCGGGGAATTGAGTATCAAAAGAGATAAGGTCAAAAAATTATCTAATCGGAGTGCCTTGGATCTAGGGAGTAGTAGTGCTAGTTCATCAGGTATCAGCTCATGTGTTGCAGTCCATCCTTTCCGGGGCGGAGTAGAGATTATGATAAGTAGTGGCTTTGGAGACCAAAGCTGGCATCTCTCCACGTTCCTGCAAGCTATCCTTGAAGAGGGGCTTGACGTTGTCCGTTGTGTTTCCAGCCAAACAATTGAAGGGTTGTTGCATACTGTTCAGTCAGAGGTGTATTTTTACACATGCAAGTTTTAGCATTGTTAACTACTAGTACTATCTAATTCTTACCACAAATATCTTTATTGAACATGTCTTGCAGGTTACTGATCCAACACAAATTGATCTATCCCGGTTGCACACCAAGCTAAATGATTTGATATCCTACCATGATAATGCTGGCTGCGGTCGCTGACTTATTGGCTTGCAAGTGGCAAGGGAGTTCCATATTGTGAACTGCCATATCTAGTAGATAAACTTAGGGTTTACTTCGGTGCTTTGTTTGGCTTATCCGGTACTAGTATTGTTGGTGGGTGCTTATGTGTGGATTTTGGAACAAGGATTTGTATTCAAGTATTCAACTCACATTAGATATGGTAACTTTCTGTGTTAAGTTGATTACTAATACAGCATTTGTTAAACAATCGAACCTAGTTGTGTTTGCCTTGGTACTATTATAGACAGCTAGCATTGCTATGGAAGAAAATATTGAAGTGTTTAATCAGACTAGAAATATAGGATTTGAATTGAAGACGAGAAAGATGCAGTCTGGGCTGCTCATAGGAACAATATGGAAGCAGAAATCCAGAATAAAGTGGATTAAGGAATTCCGGGTTGCTGTTGGGAGGGTTTGAATTTCAGTTTCATCAGAGAAATCTTAGGTGTTGAGTTGTGATGAACTATTGGGTTTGTTTCAGATTTCTTTTATGCATATGATGATAGGAAGATTGAAAAAGGTCAGAACGTGACTCTTTATTTCATTTGCTTTTATTATAGGTAGGGATGGTAAAATCCAAATTTCAAACCAATTTGTTCCATTTGGAGAGAGTTTTTTTTTTTTTTTTTCTCTAAAAAGTGGATATGAGGTGAGAGTGGGGTGGATTTTTTTTAACAGTGAATATGAAACAGTTAGGTAATTATTTGTCCCACTCTACCCTGCCCATTATATATATTTTCATAAGAGTCTACTTGTATAAAGGGTAGGAGACTCTTTGGAGAAGTAATGAGCCAAGTCGAACCCACATTGGACCTTTTTACCAATTTCACTAAGTGATAAGCACACATTTTGCCCTCACGAAGAATATGTCCAACTTTGACCACCCAATATTCATTTATCAGCGTTAAATAGTAATCAATGAGGGTGCCAAACGGATGACACTCATCAGGTGGTTTGGTTAAAAATCGGACCACTAGCACTGCATCAATCTCGACTATCAACCTCTAGATACCAACCAACATAGCTACCCACAAGCCCCCATGGATAGCCTAGAAATCTGCTTGTAAACTATATGAGAGACCGATCTTCAATATAAATCCTCAGATCTAGTTACCGAACTTACCCTGTATTAATCATTTTGCTTAGTATATAAAATTATCATTTTACCTTAATATATAATGTGTTATAAAGTAACTCACAAATTTTATGTTTAAATATTACTCCACTTTAAAAATATTGAAAATATTAAAAATATCTTGTAAAAATTAAATTAAAATGGAGCGAGATAAGACAGAATCATGACGGATGCATCCAACATCAATGAAGGTAATAATATTTTCAAGTTTATACATTAATTATCAAACAGAGCGACCAACTATGAAACAATAATTTAATTGAAAACATGTCCCCGCTCTATTCCATTTTCATCCTTAATTATGATTCCTAAAATTTCGTGATTGTCTTAAAACTTGAATTTTCAAAATGCTTATGATTGAAATATTTTAATTTGATGGCCAAAAATTAATAAATTTTCTCGATAAAAAAAAAAACGAATGCACTGTGGTTGGAATTAGAAAAGGTAGATTTATGGGTGCATCTCTTATATTTGAAAGATATAATAATTTTTTTTAAACTATAAGATATAATAATTTTTTTTTCAAAAAATGAGATATAATATTTCAAACCATGTATCATGGATATGATTTATATAAGATATAGATATTTATATAAATTAGATGTGAGCATTCAATTGAATTGATTCGAATTGAATAAAAAATTTTGAGTTAATCGAATTGACGACTCCTATTTTATTATCCTAACTCAATTTGAATTTTTTTTGAATCAAGTCAAGTTGAATTTAATCGAGTGAAATTATTTGAGTTAAATTAAAAAATTAAACATGTCAAATTTGAAACCATATATATTTAAAAACTTTTTTAAAGCAAAATAATGAAAAAAATAGTTTAGTATGATAAACTCGAATCATTAATTAATTTAAGTCTCAAAATTATTATTTTAGAATATTTTTAAAATTTTAAATTTCTTTATATATATATATATTATATTTTTTTAAAATTCTTTTTAAAAAATATAAATTTTAGAATTTTTATAAATATTTTAAAATTTTAAAATTATTTTAATTTTTTTGTAATTTTTGTTGAGAAAGACCAATTTGTTCATTTTTAAAATTGTCAGGGACCAAAGAGAATTTACACCAATTTATTATTCAAATTATTTGAGTTATTTGAATTATAAATTTCAACTCAACTCAAATATGAAACTCGAATTATTTCTTCTAATTAACTCAAATAACACAATTCACTTAACTTAAAATTTATTTTTAAAATTTTTTAATTAAATCAAATTTTACTCACCTTAACGTAAATATGAAAATCATCCTGTAAGACTTCAAATACTGACTGCTGGCTGGCCTGCGCTTGTGGTTGGGCTTGTGGTAAGACAATGTACGAGGCTTGTGTGTGTTGACTCTTGTTTTTCAAAGTCCTTGGGTTTAGTGTTCTTGCACTGACTTTTGGGCACAGGCCCCCTCTTCCTTGACCTTTTAAAGTGAATTCAATTTCTTTTTACACTTGGCACCAATCATGCCAACTTTTTTATTGTTACCAATTATCTTTTACCTTTTTAACGGAAGATATACGGATAGAGGTAGTTGGTCAGTTTCGTTTTATATGTTTCAGTTGGATTACTATAAATATTATTATCAGAATGTAAATTTGAGTGTGTTTTAGAATATTATTTTTTATTTATGGGTTTTAGAGAGATTATAGGTAATTTTAAATTTTATATAAAAAATAACATATATGATCAAAACCCATAATAAGATTATTAAAAAAACAAAAAAATTATTTTTAAAAAACAAATATTGTTGAACTTTTTAAGGTATTTTTTAAATGCAATTAATTTATTTAATTAGTATATAAATAACTGCAACCATTTAATTTTTATAACAAAGGTATAATTATTTTACATAAATATATATAGAAATTTTAATAAACATCTAAATAAGTAATTATTATTTAATATAAAAAATTGAAAAACTCTAAATTTGTGAACAAAACATTCTAGTTTTTTTAGGATAAATATCAAAACTATATATGGATTTTGATTTTGTGTGATTTTATACATGGAATTTTAAATTAATTAAATTTTCACAAATTATTAACAATATAAAAATAAATGTATTTATTTATTTATTTATTTTCAAATGTGTATAATTGAATCAAAATCAAAGTTTCATATATAGATATAAATCCCAATTTAAATTTCATGTGTATAATTGCATTAAATCAAAATTCATGTATTAAATTACATATTAAATTAAATTTTACGTATAAATTTGATATTTATTTTTTTTAATCCAAACTCAGATTTTGGTACCAAATAAATAAATAATATTATTTTTAATTGTTTTTACAGAAAACCAAAGGTGATGCATGGTGATAAAGGAGACTTTTGATTCTATCTAGAATTTTATTTATTTATTTTTATTATAAATTTGTGTAATTTTTTCAACATCACTTTTAGAGAGCGTTTGAATGGGATATCCAACACTTTACTCAATTTTTTTTTTTTTATCTCTACCACTTGTTGAAAATCAATTTTCATGTTCAACAATCGTATAGGGAACTTTCTCCTCAAGTTCAGAATTATCTGGCTCTACAAACTCTTCCACCAAAACATGCTCCTCAACTTGATGTCAGACAAATTCGAACAGTAAATCTAATTGATTCTACGTGATTTTCATAGTGTCGTAGCATGGAGACATGTCATCCTCAAGTGTGTCAACCCGAGTGATTAAATAATGATCTTCACTAGATTCTTCACAATACATTCCCCCATCATGATAAGAATATGAGGAATGTCGAAACTATTTTTTGAAAAACGGTGATCGACTTTGGTTTTGAAAATAGAAATGAAAATTGGGAGTCGCCAAGCTGTCGAAACTATTTTTTGAAAAAACGGTGATCGACTTTGGTTTTGAAAATGGAAACGAAAATTAGGAGTCGCCACCATTTTTTTTTATTTAGGTGTGATCGGATCACCTAGAAATTTGGTCATTTTAATAAAACATTTTGATTTACTAAAACAACGATTTTGATCTACGAAATTTGAGAAAATGGGTTCAGGAGTCGGTTACGTACGAAGAAGGATTAGTATCCTCGTAACGCCCACAATTGGTACCTAATTGATTAATTAATGTCTTAATGTCGAAATTTAAAAACTCAAAAATAATTTTGAATATGATCCCTTTTTATGTTGATCTATACGAAGAATTTGTTTGAGTAAATTGAAATGGATTCTAAAGACCTTCTTGTACCGAAGTAATAAAATGCCACGTCCAGTACGTTAGGACACAACATTTCAGACCTTCGAGAATAAATTGGTCTTTTGATTTTCAAAACTCCCGGGTTTTAATTTTAAAAGGTTATTCGGTCATTTGGATCAAACGAGAAAAATCGAAACCTAGTACGTTAGGGCACGATCTCTCGAATTTCCAAATACAGAACATTGCCTTACTTTGAAAATTTCTTTGCTTTTTAAAAATTATATCAAACGTGAATTAAAACGACATGGGCTTATTCGAAATGTGATTCAAAGATAACCGATTATATTTAAACATAGCATGGGAGAAAATAATGCAATAATATGAAACAACTATACGCGTCGAGTATATGATAAACAAATGAATGTTATGATAATACTAATATGCTATAATGGTCATAGTAATATTAACAAACAAATTACAATAATAATACATATGAATATGAATAAGTAAAGATGAAATAAATAAATAATAGTGAGGACAGTAATAATAAAGTAATGAATAAATAAATATTAAGTGGAAAAGTTTAAATATTGGAAGTAAAGAACCAAATTAAAATAAATAATATTTAAAGCACAATTTGTAATAAAACATATATAATAATATGACGATAATAATAACAATAATAAATCAATCAATAAATAATGATAATAAAAATAATAGTAAAGAAAATACAGATAAAATTAATAATGATACTAATGAATATAAGTAAAAGTAGTAAAAAAATAATAAAAGCAAAAATAATAGTAACAATAATGTTTAAAATAAATAGTAATAATACAATAATACAAATAATAAATAATCTAAAGTTTGAAATTATTTAGAAAGATATAAATAAAATAAATGATGAAATGATAAAAATAAGAGTAATGATATATAAATAAAATAAGTGTGCTAAAAATATATGTATTAAATTAGCTGATATAAAAATAAATATGTATAAGTAAATATAAAAAGAAAACGTAATAGTAACAGTAGTAATAGTACAACGGTAATAATAAAAATAGTAATAATAACGTGTTAAACGGTAAAAGAACAATGGTAACAATAATTAAAAAACGATAATAGTAACAAAATAAGATTATGATAATGATATTAATAAAAGTAAACATAAAAGGATAGTAATAATAGTAATAATACAATGGTAATGATGATAATAATAATAATAATAATAATAATAATAATAATAATAATAATAATAGTAAAAAGGAATAAAATAAAATAAAATTAGCAAATGGTAATAAAAATATTGAAAATAAATGATAATGGTAAAAAAGGAAAATAGTAATGATAATAATAATAATAAAGTAGAAAATACTAATGAGTTAATATAAAAAATAATCTAATAATAATAATATACAATATAATAAATAACAATAGAAAAGGAATAAAACATGCAAAATGTAATGATAATAATGGTAGTAATAAAAATAATAATACTAATAATAGCAGCAAATATAATGGTAATAACAAACATAATAATAACAATAAATTAGATAATAAAATAGCAAAAATGACTAAAAGGGATTACATCGAACTTGAAACAAAAGTTTTGGGGCAAATTCAGAGTAAATAAGAGAGAAAAGGACTAAATTGCATGCGCAAATAACCAGGAGGGACTAAAATGGGCAATAACCTCTCCCTTCAAAACACGCAGCATAAGAGAGGACCAAAATGAAAACCAAAATAAATTACAGGGTAAAATTAGAAATAATGAAAATTTTAATTTCAAAACAATAAAAAAGCGGAAGGGCTAAAAGTGCAATTACCCCTTCTGTTAAAAACACGCGGATCCTAGGCCTGGAGCGGGTTGGGTCGCGGGTTAAGGCTCAAAACGACGTCGTTTTGGTGCCTGATAGGCCTGCCCAAAACGGCGTCGTTTTGGAGGCCTATTTAAACCATTTTTTTTAAATTTCATTTCAACTCTTTTTTTTCAAAAAAAAAAAAACAAAAAACAAAAAAAACTCTCTCAAGCTCTCTCAACCCTTCCCCTCCTCCGGTCATCGGGCCGGCCATCGACCGCCGCGCCGGCCACCGACGGCGACGCCGCCGTCCATGATGGCCGAAAAATAGTCCGAGACCCCCTTTTACTTCTTTTTTCAAGTAGAGCCCGGATTTGGGGTTAAAACGACCCAAAAACCTTTAAAAATTACCAAAATACCCTAGACCGCCACCGATCCTCGACGGTGGCTTCCTCGGCTGTTCACGGTGTTGAACAACCGAACACCGGTAAGTTTCTTCTCCCTTTTTCCCTTTTTTGTATTTTATGTGTAAAAATAAATAAAAAATGAAAATAAAATAAAATAAAATAAAACGAAAGTAGAAAAAGTTCACCTTTCTTCGTTTTCTATTGATGTTGTTCGTATTTTTTTGAAAAATACCCCTTTTTATATTTTCTATTTTATTTTTTGAAATAAAGATTGGAAAAAAGAAAGAACAAAAAATCCTTTTAGACTTTTTGAATACTTTTTTTATTGATATTGTTGTGTCTTTCCAAAATCTGTAAAAAAGTTACATTGATTCTTGTGGCTATATATAGCCGAATACATGCACTATTTTCGTTTGCGTGTTCTCTTTTTGGTTACTGTTTTCTTGTCATTTCTTTGCTTGTTGCCTTCTTTTCTTGGCCATGTTTGCAGGTTGGGGAAGAAGTCAACGAGGCAGGTGGCCATTTCGGTGAAAAGGGAGCAGGTGGTGGCAGCCGCACCTAGGGTTTGAAAATTCAGATTTTTGTGTCAGGGCTTTAGGTTTAGTTGGGCTTGGGTAGTTAGGTTTGATTGGGTTTTATTGGGTTTGGGGTTTAGGTTAAAATGGGCCTGGGCAAAATTGGTGTGTATAAGGACTACGAATCATATGTTGAGCTACTACTTAACCATCACTGATTGTAACTATCCATTCCACGTAACCATGAGAATCATAAGGAGACTCATATCCTTGTCCCCCATAGTTGCCATCATACCTCTTGCTAGTCATTGAAATACCATTTGCATCATACACGAATTGATCTTCAGGCCACTTATAGTTATTATTAAACATAACTATTAATCAATTATCAATGAGGAAATATTAAGAAAACCATTAAGACAAAAAAAAAACGTTATATCTATAAACTTAGCTTTCAATAATTATCTCCCTAACAAAGCATGTAGAAATCAACACAATTCAACTTATCACACACAAATCTCCTCGGCAACGACACCAACAACTTGACCGCTCATGTCAATGTATGAACCTCGAGTCGAGGATTAGCATAAAAGCAGATTTAATTGTATATGTGACATATCAGTTGTAATATTTGTGTGTTACAACTGAACATAGAGTATTCCGAAGGTTGAACCTAAGAGAGGTCGGGTGATAAGGTGAATGGCCAATAATAAAACATGCAATTAATAAGTCTAGCTAGCTAATGACTAAGTGATATATTACGACAATCCATAATTTAAGGTTGATTAAACTAAACTACACCTAAAAGGACTAAATTGAACAAAAATCAAATTGACAAAAGTATTAATTTGATGAAATAGAGTGGTCAATTAATATCCATGTTGCTAATTCATTCTCAAATTAGGGATCTAAATTGCTTAAACTCCTAATTGGTCCAATTTTACCTTTCGATCACCATTTTATCTAATTAGACGATTTAATTCAATTTATCTCTCTACCTCACTAAAGTAAATCATGATAATAGACTTACCTAAATGATTCAACAATCAATAAACATGCACACAAAATAAAACATTTTTATCCTGAATCATAAATATACAAAGTGAGGTTTTGTGCGTCACTTGTTGATTATTTTCGCTTTTCCTTTCCCTCTCGATTGTTCAGTGTTACCGTTAGCTAAAAATAATCATAAAACATACCACATTATCAATCTCAGCCAAATCAAAATCAAATACCAAATTTCACATATTCTGAAATTCATTCAATTTAGTCTCTAAAATCGGGAGAAACATAACTTTCAATTTAAGGCTTCAAATTAAAATACGATTTTACCAAAACTCATTAGGGACCCTGTAACACCCCCTACCCGTATCCGTCGTTGGAATAGAGTACGAGGCATTATGGAGAAGCACGAAACACTTACAGATAATTTAAATACATTTTCATAACAATTTGTTTCGATTTCATACTATTTTATATTTAAGCTTTTTGCACCAAAGTATTTAAGATATCATCTTTATGCAAATAGCACACATGAGGTACATAAATTCCATAATTATGAATGAACACATTTATCAAACATATTCCATGTTTTTATATATATCATAGTTTCATATTTCCATGTATCAATTACCATCACTTCCTCGTATTCCAGACAAATACGTGTAACAATTTATAAATATGCAATTCATTAACTCTTCCTACCAATCACGATTTTAAATTGCCAAATCACTTATTGAGCGCAATTTTAATGTTCACTAAAATCTATCATATAAATTTGGATGTACGTATTCATCAATAAATTCCATGTACAGATATCATCATCTCATATTTCCACATACATTTACTTTCCACATTTATGAATTCAAATAGCATATACAAGACATACCAATGTATTTCAAGTACGTTTTCATGATATTTTGTTTCGAACTCAGATTATTTCATACTAGAAGTTTCCTCATTAACTCATTTGGAATACCAATTCATACGGATAATACACTCAAGGCGTAGAAATATATAATCACAAAAGAACTCATTCATCAACCAAGTTTTATGCTCATGTCTCATCAACTCGTATTTCCTTATATCACATAATTCCATGTAATACTTACCAAACTTCTTCAAATTAGTGAACATCTTACGGAATTGAGTACTTCGTTTTCTCGATGCCATAGTTCAACTATGGTCTTACACATCTTCACATAATGATGCCATAGCCCAACTATGGTCTTACACATATTCATATATCGATGCCATAGCCCAGCTATGGTCTTACACGTAATCACATATCACATATCGATGCCATAGCCCAGCTATGGTCTTACACGAATCACATATCTCACTGATGCCATATCCCAGATATGGTCTTATACGGAAATCACTTGTCACTTGTCACTTGTAGCCGAAGCTACCACTATTCACTGATCAGGTAACCATAGCTACCATTTTTCACCGATCGGTGGCGAGACTATCACTTTTCGATCGTGCAGCGTGAAGCTACCACTTTTCACTGATCAGGTAGCTGAAACTACCACTTTTCACTTTTTATTTGTCATTGATCAGATAAGTGTAGCCGAAGCTATCACTTATCACTTTCACTTGTCCTTGATCAGATAAGTGTAGCCAAAGCTATCACTTATCACTTTCACTTGTCCTTGATCAGATAAGTGTAGCCAAAGCTATCACTTATCACTTGTTGCCATGGTCCAACCATGGTCTTTTCCTTTAATTCATCTTGTCACTGAACTGAAATGCTCAATTTGATCATTTATTCAATTTTCATGCTTTTACATTATTCACGGTTTTATCATTAATACATATGAAATAACACATCATGAAATTCATAAAATTAACAAATAATCACTAAAATTTAGCCATATAAACTCACAAGTTCAATTTTTTTCTATTATAACGATAATCATAATTTCATAATAAATATTCCAAATAAAACATTATATCATTTCTAATCCAACACTTATCGATTATAATCGGGCATGTGATCAATTTATACACGAGTCATTCATATATTTTTCCTCCTCCTCCTCTCCATCCACATCCTTGGTATAAATAACACACTTGTAAGTAACCTTATCCATAATTTTCACTAATTCCTTATGTGAATATTCAAGCTATCCACCCGTGTCATAGTCACTAAATTATTTATATCTAAAGCTACGGAACTCCAAATTAAGGTCCGCTAATTTTCCCTGAAACTAGACTCACATATCTTTTTACCATAAAAATTTCATAATTTTTGGTTGGGCCAATTAATACAGTTTATTCATTGAAGTCTCCCCTGTTCTGCTATCTAACAGTTTCGACCCTTCTTCACTAAAAATTAATTATCTCCTCGTACAGGATTTGAATGATGTTCCCGTTTATTTATATTGAAAATATACTAATTCAGGATTCTAAAAATATAAATTTAATCCCATAATTATTTTTATCCAATTTTTGATGATTTTATAAAGTTAGAACAGGGGAACCCGAAATCATTCTATCCTTATCTCACAAAATTTATCATATCTCATTATTTACAATTCCATTTCTTACATCATTTCTTCTATAAGAAACTAGACTCAATAAGATTTAATTTCATATTTTATTCATCCTCTAATTCCATTTCTACAATTTTTAGTGATTTTTTAAAGTTAGACTACTGCTGCTGTCCAAAACAGTTGTAGTGCAAAATGTTAATTTCCATTTTGCCCCAAATTTCACAATTCATATAATTCAGTCCTTGCTCAATTAACCCCTAAATTAAGATAATTTTCTCAATTAATACTTTTACTAGACATTATAAGTTATTTCATAACTATTGAAATTCAGAATTTCCACATAAAACTCTAACTTCAAACTCTTTTACACTTAGGTCCCAAACATTCACTTTCTATTCAATTCTTTCAATAAAATCAACATATAAACAATTTAAAGCTCTAATTCCATGCCAAATCATCATATACTTCCAGCACATATTCATAGCAACTTTCAATTTCTTTCATAGAATCAAAAACTAATGAATTCAACAAGTGGACCTAGTTGTAAAAGTCACAAAAACACAAATATTTTAAGAAATAATCAAGAATTGAACTTACTTGAAGTAAAAATATGAAAAACCAGCTTAGGGGAACTCTTCCATGGCGTTTTTGCTGATGAGAATGCAGAAAAATAAAGAGAAATCTAGATAATTCCACTTTAGTCCTAACTTTATCAAGTAAATTTTGCAATTTTCTAATTTTACCCTTAATTCTCCTTATTTTCTTGCTGATTTCATGTCCTTGCCATCCAGCCCAAATAGATCTTGGGTCTATTTGCCTTTTAAACCCTCTTTCTTTTATCATTTAAGCTATTTAATTATTTTCTAAAATTTTACATTTGATACAATTTAGTTCTTTTTGTTCAATTAACTATCAGAACTTTAAAATTTCTTGACGAAACTTTAATACTAACTTATTAACACTCCATAAATATTTATAAAAATATTTATGGCTCGATTTAAAATTCCCGAGGTCTCGATACCTCATTTTCGATTCTAATTATTTTAGTATTTATTTTTAGTACACTATTCACTATTTCAAAAATTTTCCTAACTTCACATTTAACTTATAATTACTAAATTAATAATATTTCCTACTCATTTGTCGGATTTAGTGATCTCGAATCACTGTTCAGACACCACTAAAAATTAGGCTGTTACAGACCCTCTATTTTATTGTAATGACCCGAAATTCCCGGGCATCGGAAAAGTGAGTTATAGGGCCTCCGTCTTAGTGAAATAAGTTCGAAAATAATTATTAAAAATATTTATTAGCCTGGTGGTGTGTCTAATTAGAATCTAATTAGGTGAATTTAGCTTAATTTAGAGTAAGTAATAAAAAGGATTAAATTGAATAAGGGGTAAAAGTTTAATTTTAAAGTAATAGAAAATAAAAAGGACCAAAATGGCAATTAAGCCATTTACATAAATTGAGGCGGCAAATGGAAGAAAAATCAAGATTTTTTTTAATGTATGTATTATATATATTAAAATTATTATTATGGTTTTATATTAAATTATTATAATTATTTAATTGATAATATATTATAAATAAATTAAATAGAAGACAATTGTATGATAATAAAATATACATGTGTAAGAATTGTATTGGTACAATTGTAATTTAAATATTTAATTACTTATAATTTAAGTATAAAGATAATTGTTAAATAAATAATTAAATTATTAAAATTATGAGATTTTTGTTTGAGAAACAAATTAAATAATGACAATGGTAATAAAATTATTGGTACAAATGTAAAAATAAATATGTATCCAATTGTAATATTAGTATTTGTTATGAAAATAGATATTTATTAAATTAATTAAATATAAAATATAACATAAAAGAAATAAAACAAATGAAAAGCAAAAGAAAAAAGAAAGAAAGAAAGAAAGAAAGTTACAGAGCATTCGAAACAGGGGAAAGAAGAGAAGAAAAAGAAAGAAAAAGGGAAAATAGGATTTTTAAAGCTTCAAGTTTAATTGGTAAGCTTAATTAAGTCCTTTTCTCTTAATTTTGATGTTTTAGAAGCTTTGAAACAAGATTTTGATGAAATTAAGTTGATAGTTCAAGAGTTCATATGTTTCCAAGTAGGGTTCATGTTGGAAAAATTATGGAATTAGGGATTTAATTGAATGAATTCTAAGTTAGAATTGATTAAGGGATTAAATTGTAAACTAGGCTATAAGTTTTATGTTGTAGGGACTAAATTGAAGAAATTTCGAAATTAGGGAAATATGCTGGAAATTTTATAGTTAAATATAAGTTTAGACAAAATTTGAATAGAAAAAGAGAGTGAATTGGATTAAGAAAATAATTAAGTATTAGTTAGGATTAAATTGGGAAAGATAGGAATTGTTTAGAAATTTAATTATTTATTATAATTAATGTTGTAAATAATAATATAAATTACTATTATTTTCGTAGCCAACAAAGAACCTGAAACGTCAGCATCGAAAGGAAAGGAGAAAGTCATCGAGGACTAAAACGGGAGAATTACGGTGTGTATTACTATAATTCAAATTTTAATTATTATTGACTGCTGAAGTTTTAATTGTTATGTATGGTAAGTAAGACTTGAGGTAAGTATGTGAAATTGATATGAATATTGAGTGAAAATGAAAGTGATGCAAATTGAGTCAATTTGAACTGAATAAGTGAATTATGAAATATGTGATTATTTGAAAAGTGTATTGATTGAAAAATGAATGGTGATTTGAATTGTGAATTGAATACCCTATTAACTAGTCGGGCTGAGTCGGATATAGTTGGCATGCCATAGGATTAGAAGTGTTCAGGGATACTTGACCTCGAGTCGATGAGACCTTTGGGTGTCACTATATTTCTTGGATAGATTCGATGAGGTATTGGGTACCAACTTTACTTGGCTAGGCCGATGAGACTTTGGGTGTCAACTATTACTTGAACTATCCGATGAGGCCTTTGGGTGCCATATTGATGTGTTTGGTTGGATCCGTGTATCCGCCAAAGTCCGAAAGTTACGTTAATAGGGTGAAAAATTGAAATGTGAATTTAAGGTATTGAAATAAAAAAATTGAATTATGAATAGAAATTGGAATTGTGATAGAAAGAGAAAAGTATGAGTTAAATGTTCATAAGTGGTTTAAATTCAAGTTTGTGAAAAATTACATTGATTGTCGAATAATTAAATTGAATTGTTATTATGAAAAGATGAAAATAAAAATATATATAAAGCATGAATTAGTATTTAAGAAATTAATTGTTATGAATTTTAATATTTATATTTTTATTATTGATGATATATTTTGAATTATGGTAATACCACTGAGTATATCCATACTCGGTGTCTGACGGTTGTTTCGTGCGCGAGTTAGTAGAAGTCAATTGTCTTGGCTCAGCATCCAGAACATTCCCGACTCCAATACAAATTTGGTGATGTATATTTTCTTTTGGGTAAAGGTGGCATGTACATAAGTGTTGTTTAGTCACTTAAATATGTATATTACTTTGGGTAGTGAAGGACGAATTATAAAATTTAGATGGTTAAATGAAATGGTAAGAAAAGTACATGATATTTTGATACATGAACATTAAGTTGTTAAATGAATGAAGTTTTAACCAATTTTGAATGATGCTATGATAGTTATTTAAGTTAAAATTATGTTAATGATATAAATATTAGTTATATGAATGTGAAACATTGGTGTTAGTTGTTTTAGTTTGAATTTGCAGGAGGTTTAGGTAAAAATAAGCAGAAATACTGCCGAAATTTTTATAAAAAAAATAAAATTTCGGAACACTCGAACAAGTCTCGTTCTACTTTTAATACGTGTTTAAACTTTGAGAGTCCAAGATAGGGACTTAATTATTATATTATACTATGAAAGTTATATTAATTGTAAATTATTCGCAAGTTGTCTGATATGTCCGGTAATGCCTCATAACCTCGTTCCGGCAACGGTTTGGGGTTAGAGGGTGTTACATTTATGTTCTTACCAACAATTCATGTCCATTTTGCGTTTAATTATATTTGGTCCCTAATGTATGAAACTAATAATTAAGCTTTACAATTGAGTCCTTTTTTATAAACTAAGCTTAATTTCTAACAATTTCACACCATTTTCATCTATTTCTCAACAATGGAAACTTTCAAAAACTTTAACAATTTTATAAATTTGTACTAGCTAAATTATGCTTCCATAACCTCAAATCTACAATATTAGAATGGGTCAAGACAAACCTAGGAAATTCTAGGTGGTTACCGAGGTTAAAGGTCCCCTGGTTGACGCTTTTTGGCTTGATAGCCTGGCGGTTATGAAAAATAGGAATCCTTTTATATTCCAAGGGTTATCCTAAAGCCTTTCAGAAACTATTAAAGTGTCAATTAGTTGGGCAAAATAGTATAGTACAATTAACAGTGGGGTCTTCTATAGGAATAGTAGTTTGATTCTTAAGGTCTTTTAGGAAATTTTAGGAATGGTAGGGAGTTAGAATGATAAATTTAGTAAGTTCATTTTAGATTTTATTTTTTACACAAAAAATACATATATATATAAATTAATTACAAGAAAATGACTTAAACTTGCTTACCAACTTATTGCCGAAAGATATGAAAATTTCTTTAGTTTTTCTCCTTTTTTGAGACGACAATGGTAGAAAATGGATGAAAAAGTTGGCATATTCACTATCTTAAGCTTTTATACATGACTTAATAATTAATTATGCTTAATTTAGTTAATTAATTATGTTTTCTTAACTAATTAATCATTACTTTTTAACTCAATTAACACATACACCACCATCCATAAGAGCGGTTTGTTAACCATTTTGACCCCTTTGTATATTGCAATTTAAGTCTTCAAACCTTTTTCTAATTAAAAATCTATAGCGATCAGACTTTTATAATTTAGTCATTGAGCCTTAAATTAGAATTTCAACTAAATTGACTATTCAAATTTCAATTCATCTATACTTTAACTGTAATGACCCAAAATTCACGGGCACCAAAACAGTGAGTTATAGGGCCTCTGTCTTAGTGAAATAAGTTCGAAAATAATTATTAGGAATAATTGTGAGCCTAGTAATGTGTTTAATTAGGCTTTAATTAAGTGAAATTATGTAATAGCCTAAATTTTTAGTGGTGTCGGAATAGTGATTCGAGATCACTAAATCCGAAAAATGAGTAGAAAATATTATTAATTTAGTGAATATAAGTTAAATGTGAAGTTAGGAAAATTTTTGAAATAGCGAATAGTGTACTAGAAATAAATATTAAAATAATTAGAATCGGAAACGAGGTATCGAGACTTTAAAAATTTTAAACCGAGCCATAAATATTTTTATAAATATTTATAGAGTGTTAATAAGTTAGTATTAAAGTTTCGTCAAGAAATTTTAAAGTTCCGATAGTTAATTGAATAAAAAGAACTAAATTGTAACAAATGTAAAAGGAAAATAGACCCAAAGTCTATTTAGGTTGGACTGCAAGGGCATGAAATCAGCAAGAAAATAAGGAGAAATAAGGGTAAAATTGAAATATTGCAAAATTTACTTAATAAAGCTAGGACTAAAGTGAAATTATCTAGATTTCTCTTTATTTTTCTGCATTCTCATCAGCAAAAACACCATAGAAGGGTTTCCTTAAGCTGGTTTTTCATATTTTTACTGCAAGTAAGTTCAATTCTTGATTATTTCTTGAAATTTTTGTGTTTTTGTGACTTTTACAACTAGGTCCACTTATTGAATTCATTAGTTTTTGATTTTATGAAAGAAATTGAAAGTTGCTATGAATATGTGTTGGAAGTATATGATGATTTAGCATGGAATTAGAGCTCTAAATTGTTTATATACTGATTTTATTGAAAGAATTAAATAAAAAGTGAATGTTTGAGACCTAATTGAAAAAGAGTTTGAAGTTAGGGTTTTATATGGAAATTCTGAATTTCAATAGTTGTGAAATAATTTTTAATTTCTAGGTAAAGTATTAATTGGGAAAAATTAGCTTAATTTAGGGGTTAATTGAGCAAGGACTGAATTGTATGAACTATGAAATTTGGAGCAAAAATTGAAATCAACATTTGCACTAAAACAGTTTTGGACAGCAGCAGTATTCTAACTTTTAAAAATCACCAAAAATTGTAAAAATTGAATTAGAGGATGAATAAAATATGAAATTAAATCTTATTGAGTCTAGTTTCTTATAGAAGAAACGATGAAAGCAATGGAATTGTAAATCATGAGATATAATAAATTTTGTGAGATAAGGTCAGAATGAATTCTGGCCCCCCTGTTTGGAATTTGAAAAATCATAAAAAAATTGAATAAAAATAATTAGGAGCATAAATTTATATGTCTAGAATCCTGAATGAGTCTATTTTTAAGATAAATAAACGAGAATGTCATTCCAATAATGTATGAAGAGATAATTAATTTTTAGTGAAGAAGGGTCAGAACTGTCAAACAACAGATTAGGGGTGATTTTAAAGAATAAACTGTACTTATTGGCTAAACCAAAAATTCTGAAAATTTTATGACAAGAAGATATGTAAGTCTAGTTTCAGGGAAAATTAGCGGATCCTAATTTGGAGTTCTATAGCTCAAAATAAAATAATTTAGTGGCTATGACACAGATGGACAACATTGAATATACATAAGTAAATAATGAAATTACAAATAATGTTACTTATAAGCAGATTATAAATATTAAGGATGTGAAATAGAATGAATGTGAAGTCAATATTGATAAGTAGATGATTTTACAATGGTAGATCGAGAACTCGAAGCAAATCGAGGAAAAGAGAAAGTAGCCGATCAGTCCCTGAATCTTCACGAATTTTGGAAATCGACCTAGGTAAGTTCATATGGCTGAAATTTAATGATTAAATATTAATTTTATGAATTATATAATGTATGATGAGATATATTTATTAATGAATTGAGAATAAAATGACAATGAAAAAACCGAATAAATGATCAAATTGAGCGGAACGTCGAATTTGAGTACTTCTGATCAGTGACAAGTGATAAGTGGTAGCTTTAGCTACACTTATCTGATCAGTGACAAGTGATAAGTGGTAGCTTTAGCTACACTTATCTGATCAGTGACAAGTGACAAGTGATAAATGTGATCTGTGTAAGACCGTGGCAGGACTATGACTTCGAAAAGTGATTAGTGGTCATACGCAAGACCATAGTTATACTATGGCAAAGTGAAAGTGAAGTACTCAATTTTCCATAACCGTTCCCTAATTTGATTAAGAATGGTATGTGACAAATGGGCCCAAAAGAATTAAAGGAAATGGATAAGTGGTAGTGAGTTTATACAAAGGAACTCATCAATGATTGTGGTTGATAGGTGAACTTAATAATTGTGTATATTGTATAAGTGTCTGAATATTTGGTAAGATTTATGTTTTATGCCTACAAACTTACTAAGCTTCTATAAGCTTATTTGAGTGTATTCAATGTCTCTTGTAGATTGACGTACGGAAGTATACGGAGGATCGGATCAACACTGAAGATCACACTATCCAGATTATCTGCGGTAGTTTTTGTAAATTTCCTTTTTGATTTATATGGCATGTATAAGGTTTGATGATTATATAAATGCTAAGACTTGTTTAATGAATATGCATTAAAGTAAAGAATGATGAATATGTTAAATGGTATAATTATAATAGAAGTATAATTTGGTATCAAATTGGTTAAAATGAATTGGTTGGTTGGATTGGTCTCGATTTTAAAATTTGCAGGGAATGTTAGATATTTATAAAGGGGTTATATTGAGCTTATAATAAAAAATTAAAAAAAAAACTTTGGGATTTTGCGAAAAATTCCCTATGATTTCTGTAACAGCCTAATTTTCAGTGATGTCAAAACAGTGATTCGAGATCACTAAATCCGAAAAATGAGTAGGAAATATTATTAATTTAGTGAGTATAAATTAAATGTGAAGTTAGGAAAAATTTTGAAATAGTGAATAGTGTACTAAAAATAAATATTAAAATAATTAGAATCGAAAACGAGGTATCGAGGCCTCGGGAATTTTAAATCGAGCCATAAATATTTTTATAAATATTTATGGAGTGTTAATATGTTAGTATTAAAGTTTCGTCAAGAAATTTTAAAGTTCTAATAATTAATTGAACAAAAAGGACTAAATTGTATCAAATGCAAAATTGTAGGAAATGATTAAATAGCTTAATTGATAAAAGAAAGAGGGTTTAAAAGGAAAATAGACCCAAGGTCTATCTGGGCTGGACGGCAAGGGCATGAAATCAGCAAGAAAACAAGGAGAATTAAGGGAAAAATTGGAAAATTGCAAAATTTACTTAATAAAGTTAGGACTAAAGTGGAATTATCTAGATTTCTCTTTATTTTTCTGCATTCTCATCAGCAAAAAACACCAGGAAAGAGTTCCCTCAAGCTGGTTTTTCATATTTTTACTGCAAGTAAGTTCAATTCCTGATTATTTCTTGAAATTTTTGTGTTTTTGTGACTTTTACAACTAGGTCCACTTGTTGAATTCATTAGTTTTTGATTCCATGAAAGAAATTGAAAGTTGCTATGAATATGTGCTGGAAATATATGATGATTTGACATGGAATTAGAGCTTTAAATTGTTTATATGTTGATTTTATTGAAATAATTGAATAGAAAGTGAATGTTTGGGACCTAAGTGTAAAAGAATTTGAAGTTAGAGTGTTATGTGGAAATTCTGAATTTTAATAGTTATGAAATAACTTATAATGTTTAGTAAAAGTATTAATTTAGAAAATTATCTTAATTTAGAGGTTAATTGAGCAAGGACTGAATTGTATGAATTGTGAAATTTGGGGCAAAATGGAAATCAACATTTTGCACTAAAACTGTTTTGGACAGCAGCAGTAGTCTAACTTTGAAAAATCACCAAAAATTGTAGAAATGGAATTAGAGGATGAATAAAATATGAAATTAAATCTTATTGAGTCTAGTTTCTTATAGAAGAAATAATGTAAGCAATGGAACTGTAAATCATGAGATATGATAAATTTTGTGAGACAAGGTCAGAATGAATTCGAGATCCCCTGTCCTGACTTTAGAAATTCACCATAAATTGTAAAAAAATTATTAAGAGTCATAATTTACATGCATGGATTCCTTATTGAGTCTATTTTTAAGGGAAACAAACGGCATGGTCGTTGAAATTCTTTACAGGGAGAAATTTGGTTCGTAGTGCACAGAGGTCAGAGTAGTCGTACTCTGAAACAGGGGAGACTTCAATGAATAAACTGTATTAATTGGACTAACCAAAAATTATGAAAATTTTATGGTAAGAATATATATGAGTCTAGTTTCAGGAAAAATTAGCGGAACTTAATTTGGAGTTATATAGCTTCAGATATAAATAATTTAGTGACTATGACACAGATGGACAGCTTGAATATTCACATAAGTAGATAGTGAAAATTATGGATAATGTTACCTACAAGTGTGTTGTTTATATTAAGGATGTCAGGAGGAAAATATACAAAAATATATGAATGACTCGTGTATAAATTGATCACATGCCTGATTATAATCGATAAGTGTTGAATTAGAAACGATATAATGTTTTATTTGGAATATTTATTATGAAATTATGATTATCGCTATAATATAAAAATCGAACTTGTGAGTTTATATAACTAAATTTAGTGACCATTTGTTAATATTATTAAATTTCAATATTATTTTATGAATGGTGATTAATATTTATGTATGTTAATTGTTGAAAATAAGTAAATTATGTACAAAAGTTATGAAATTGAATTGAGAATTTTGGAGGAGCGAAATGCAGGAAATAAGTACAATCTTTCAGTGAAAAAGATGAATTGTGGTAAATTACCCAAGTAAACCGAGATTCAGCATTTGTTGCGCAATTCTCGTGTTTGCTTTCCGTTTAGCTCTTACGAGCTTTTCGTTAACTCATATGAGTTTGATTAACCCTTTTGGGGTTTGATTCATTTCTGGTGAGCTTGATTAGCCTTCGGGCTTCCGTCTAGCACTTATGTGCTTGATTAGCCTTGGGCTTCCGTCTAGCACTTATGTGCTTGATTAGCCTTCGGGCTTCCGTCTAGCACTTATGTGCTTCAGATTAACTTCCGGGCTTCCGTTTAGCACTTATGTGCTTGATTAGACTTCTGGGCGGATCATGATGTACTCAAACTCAAATAAAGTTGTTCCTTGAATGGACAAGTTGGTAAGTCATAAATGTAATATGTGGAAAAAGAAATGTAAGTAATGTTATCATTATTATTATTGAGCTCAATTATGTGATTTTGTCATTCAGAGATTGTGTTTGACAGGATATGTTAGTAAATTATGAGTATGTGAATCAAAATGACAGAATTTAAATACCTAATGAGGTTGAGCTCATTCACACGAATTTGTCATTTGAAATTGTGATTGACAAGAAGAAACAATGAGTTGCATGCTTATCAATAGTTATACATAATTATCTGAAAAACAAGAAAAATGACGGTTATTGATATATGAAAATGTGAGACATTGATATATGAATGTGGAATATGTTTGATAAATGTGTTCATTCTTAATTATGGAATTATGTACCTCATGTGTACTATTTGCATAAAGATGATATTTCAAATACTTTGGTGAGTAAAGCTTAAATATGAAATAGTATGAAATCAAGACAAGTTGTTATGAAAATATATTTAAATTATCTGTAAGTGTTTTTGTAGTCTTCGTTAATGCCTCGTACTCTATTCCAGTGACGGATACGGGTAGGGGGTGTTACATTTAGTGGTATCAGAGCTATGGTTTAGTCGGTTCTCGAATTAACCTAGCGTATGTGAGTTTAACTATACATGCTATATTACTACTTGTGATAGTGTGATATCTTCTGACTCTAACGAAATTATTTTGTTAAGACCGAGGTGCTTTCTAATCGAGCTAATCTTGACAGTGCGAAAATTTGGTGTTGAGACATTGAAAATGTGTTTGTGTTAAGTTGAAACTTGACAAGGTATGAATAGAAGTTCATGATATGTATGTGATAATGTATGAAATGAGATAACCGTAAGTTGAAATATAAAAAGGTGAAATGAAATGAAAGTTTATATTATGATAAGGCTATTCGTGTCTGTTTGGCATGTCTATGATGTTATGTGCCCAACATGTTTGATTAAGCAAATTTTATTCAAAATTGAATAAGTGTATGTTTATGTACACTTGGTTGAATAAGTATGATTAGTAAGTTTATATGGCTAAATTTTAGTGATTATTTGTTAATTTTATGAATTTCATGATGTGTTATTTCATATGTATTGATGATAAAATCGTGAATAATTTAAAAGCATGAAAATTGAATAATGATCAAATTGAGCATTTCAGTTCAGTGACAAGATGAATTGAAGGAAAAGACCATGGTTGGACCATGGCAACATGTGATATGTGATTTTCATATAAGACCATGGGTGGGCTATGGCTTGCTTGTGTGTGATATGTGACTATGTGCAAGCCATAGTTTTACTATGGCATGGTGAAAGCAAGTACTTAATTCGAAATTGTTCCCTAAATTGATTAAGAAAGGTAAGTGATAAATGAACTTAAGAGATTGAAATTGATTAATTGTTGATATTGAGTTAAACTAAGTGAATTCATCGTTTGAAATTTTATATGACAGAAAATATTGATAGACTATATAAGTGTATTAATTTTGCTTGAAGTGAAATATGTGAAAACAATAATATTATGTATGAATGTCAAGTCATATGTGTGTAATTATGAGAGTTGAGTTGGAGGCTTTACGACCTCACTCCCTTACCAGAGTTGTAATTATGATAAAATTTCATGAGAATTATGTTAATAAATTCACATCTGTAGAATTGGAGAGTATAGTGTTGAAGTGATTAGTAACGCATACAGAAACGAGAATAGTTTGAAAAGTAAATACAGTTCTGGAAAAAAGTATTGGAATGTTTTAAAGATCATTCGAGATATGCAATGTCATGATTAAAGAAGAAGCTAATTGCAGTAAATTGACTTATTCAAATATGATGTCTAAAGAGTGTACTTACCGGAAAATTCTTTTGAATTGATTTTTGTTAATGAATGAAATATTATGGGATTAGGGATGACAGAATTAGTCAGAGGAATATGTGGCTGTTTGTTTTCTGATGAAATTCTTATTGTATGAGAATGCTAGCTAGCTAAAATATTTGATGAGAGCATCGTTGGTCTGATTAAATTATGATTGGGACTTCTTCATTTTTCTTTGTTATACTATTCTATTACGTTGAAGATAAAAGTAAATGGTGAGATTCATGTAAAGCTATTATTCTGTTTATACGGGTTGTTACTCTACATTATATACGTATTGAAAAATCTTGATTATTTTGTGAATGTTGACTACATGATTGGCTTTATTTGATGATGATTTGATTTCAACTAAGTTAAATGCTAAAGTGGGGTTTTCTTTGTGAAACCGAGAAGTCAGTAAAAGTGTTTCATGAGTGTTGAAAGCAATTTCTTCGATAAGATTTTCGAGACGAAAATCCCTAAAGGGGGAGAATTATAATGACCTAATTTTGGTGATGTCGAAACAGTGATTCGAGATCACTAAATCCGAAAAATGAGTAGGAAATATTATTAATTTAGTGAGTATAAATTAAATGTGAAGTTAGGAAAAATTTTGAAATAGTGAATAGTGTACTAAAAATAAATATTAAAATAATTAGAATCAAAAAACGAGGTATCGAGGCCTCGAGAATTTTAAATCGAGCCATAAATATTTTTATAAATATTTATGGAGTGTTAATATGTTAGTATTAAAGTTTCGTCAAGAAATTTTAAAGTTCTAATAATTAATTGAACAAAAAGGACTAAATTGTATCAAATGCAAAATTGTAGGAAATGATTAAATAGCTTAATTGATAAAAGAAAGAGGGTTTAAAAGGAAAATAGACCCAAGGTCTATTTGGGCTGGACGGCAAGGGCATGAAATCAGCAAGAAAACAAGGAGAATTAAGGGAAAAATTGGAAAATTGCAAAATTTACTTAATAAAGTTAGGACTAAAGTGGAATTATCTAGATTTCTCTTTATTTTTCTGCATTCTCATCAGCAAAAAACACCAGGAAAGAGTTCCCTCAAGCTGGTTTTTCATATTTTTACTGCAAGTAAGTTCAATTCCTGATTATTTCTTGAAATTTTTGTGTTTTTGTGACTTTTACAACTAGGTCCACTTGTTGAATTCATTAGTTTTTGATTCCATGAAAGAAATTGAAAGTTGCTATGAATATGTGCTGGAAGTATATGATGATTTGACATGGAATTAGAGCTTTAAATTGTTTATATGTTGATTTTATTGAAAGAATTGAATAGAAAGTGAATGTTTGGGACCTAAGTGTAAAAGAATTTGAAGTTAGAGTGTTATGTGGAAATTCTGAATTTTAATAGTTATGAAATAACTTATAATGTTTAGTAAAAGTATTAATTTAGAAAATTATCTTAATTTAGAGGTTAATTGAGCAAGGACTGAATTGTATGAATTGTGAAATTTGGGGCAAAATGGAAATCAACATTTTGCACTAAAACTGTTTTGGACAGCAGCAGTAGTCTAACTTTGAAAAATCACCAAAAATTGTAGAAATGGAATTAGAGGATGAATAAAATATGAAATTAAATCTTATTGAGTCTAGTTTCTTATAGAAGAAATAATGTAAGCAATGGAACTGTAAATCATGAGATATGATAAATTTTGTGAGACAGGGTCAGAATGAATTCGAGATCCCCTGTCCTGACTTTAGAAATTCACCATAAATTGTAAAAAAATTATTAAGAGTCATAATTTACATGCATGGATTCCTTATTGAGTCTATTTTTAAGGGAAACAAACGGCATGGTCGTTGAAATTCTTTACAGGGAGAAATTTGGTTCGTAGTGCACAGAGGTCAGAGTAGTCGTACTCTGAAACAGGGGAGATTTCAATGAATAAACTGTATTAATTGGACTAACCAAAAATTATGAAAATTTTATGGTAAGAATATATATGAGTCTAGTTTCAGGAAAAATTAGCGGAACTTAATTTGGAGTTATATAGCTTCAGATATAAATAATTTAGTGACTATGACACAGATGGACAGCTTGAATATTCACATAAGTAGATAGTGAAAATTATGGATAATGTTACCTACAAGTGTGTTGTTTATATTAAGGATGTCAGGAGGAAAATATACAAAAATATATGAATGACTCGTGTATAAATTGATCACATGCCTGATTATAATCGATAAGTGTTGAATTAGAAACGATATAATGTTTTATTTGGAATATTTATTATGAAATTATGATTATCGCTATAATATAAAAATCGAACTTGTGAGTTTATATAACTAAATTTAGTGACCATTTGTTAATATTATTAAATTTCAATATTATTTTATGAATGGTGATTAATATTTATGTATGTTAATTGTTGAAAATAAGTAAATTATGTACAAAAGTTATGAAATTGAATTGAGAATTTTGGAGGAACGAAAGCGCAGAAATAAGTACAATCTTTCAAAGGAAAAAGATGAATTGTGATAAATTACCCAAGTAAACCGAGATTCAACATTTGTTGCGAATTCTCGTGTTTGCTTTCCGTTTAGCTCTTACGAGCTTTCGTTAACTCATATGAGTTTTGATTAACCCTTTTGGGGTTGAGTTCACTCGTGAGTGAGCTTGGTTAGCCTACGGGCTTCCGTCTAGCACTTATGTGCTTGATTAGCCTTCGGGCTTCCGTCTAGCACTTATGTGCTTCATTAGCCTTCGGCTTCCGTCTAGCACTTATGTGCTTGATTAGACTTCGGGCTTGGATCATGATGTACTCAAATCCGTAAGTTGTTCCTTGAATGGACAAGTTGGTAAGTCGTAAATGTAATATGTGGAAAAAGAAATGTAAGTAATGTTATCATTATTATTATTGAGCTCAATTATGTGATTTTGTCATTCAGAGATTGTGTTTGTGAGGATATGTTAGTAAATTATGAGTATGTGAATCAAAATGACAGAATTTAAATACCTAATGAGGTTGAGCTCATTCACACGAATTTGTCATTTGAAATTGTGATTGACAAGAGAAAAAGCAGTGAGTTGCATGCTTATCAATAGTTATACATAATTATCTCGAAAAACAAGAAAAATGACGGTTATTGATATATGAAAATGTGAGACATTGATATATGAATGTGGAATATGTTTGATAAATGTGTTCATTCTTAATTATGGAATTATGTACCTCATGTGTACTATTTGCATAAAGATGATATTTCAAATACTTTGGTGAGTAAAGCTTAAATATGAAATAGTATGAAATCAAGACAAGTTGTTATGAAAATATATTTAAATTATCTGTAAGTGTTTTTGTAGTCCTCGTTAATGCCTCGTACTCTATTCCAGCGACGGATACGGGTAGGGGGTGTTACAATTTCGATTTAATTCTAGTTTGGTCTCGAAGTATGTTTTGGGCTTTGGAGGCCCACCTAAAGGACGTCATGACATGTTTTAGTAAATGAATAGTATTTAACTAGTAATAACGGAAAATTAAATCGGTAAACTCCGATAATGCCTCGTACCCTATTCCGGCGACGAATACGGGTAAAAGGTGTTACAAATTAGCTCAATTTAGTGTAAATAATAAAAAAGAGTAAATTGAATAAAGAGTAAAAATTTAATCGTAGATTAAAATAAAATAAAAAGGGCCAAAATGGAAAATATGCCATTTAGTATAGAATGAGGCGTATAAGTGTAAGATTTTTCTTACTTTATTAAATTATTAAATTATATAATTATTATTTTATTTAAATTATAATATGAATTATAGATAAATAAATAAATAAATCTAGTTGTGTGACAAGTGTAGGGTGATGAAGTATACAAGTGTATTGAAATAATAATTAAATAGGTACACTTGTAATATATTTAGTTATTTACTTAAAATTTAAGTAAAAGATATTATTATTATTATTATTATTATTATTATTATTAAGCTATAAATTATATTAATTATTATTATATTATGAAATAAATTAAGAAAAGACAAGTGTAAGGTAAAAATAAAAGACAAGTGTATTAATTTAAATAAATACATTTGTATTATTTATATATAATTAGTGAAAAATATTTTATATTTATTATTAATTAGTAAAAGATATTTATTAGATGTTTATTATTATTAAAATTATTAATTATATTATATTATGAAATAGATTAGATCAAGACAAATGTAGGGTGGATATGAGATACAATTGTAATATATACATTTGCTATTAAATAGATATTTTATAATTATTAATTAATTAAATAGAAAACAAATTAAAATAAATAAATGAAATGAAATAATAAAAGAATAAAAAGAAAGACAAAAGAAACAAAGAAGAAAGTTACAGAGAGCATGGGGAAAGAAAAGAAGAAAAAGAAAGAAAAAGGGAAAATAGAGTTTTTGAAGCTTGGAGTTACTTTTGGTAAGCCAATTAAGTCCTTTTTAGTTAATTTTGATGTTTTAGAAGTTTTAAAATAAAATTTTGATGAAATTAAGTTGATAGTTCAAGAGTTCATATGTTTCCAAATATGGTTCATGTTGGACAAATTATGGAATTAGGGATTTAAATGAATGAATTCTAAGTTAAGAATTTATTAAGGGATTAAATTGTAAAGTAAGTTATAAGTTTTGTATTAGAGGGATTGAATTAAAAGAAATTTTAAATTAGAGTTATATTATGAATACTTGATAGTTAGGATGAATATGGAAGAAAAATGAATAGAATTGAAGTATGAAATAAATGAAACAAATAAAAGAGTCAATTAGGATTAAATTTAAAATTAGGCATAAATTGAGTAGAAATTTAATTAATTATTTAAATTAATGCTGTAATTAATAATGTAAATTGTTATTTTTATTTTTATTTTCGTAGCTAACAAGGAAAACGAGGCATCGACATTCAAAGGAAAAGAAAAGATCGTTGAGGAGTAAACTCGTATTCCGGGTTTGTATTACTATGACTCAAACTATTTATTAAATGTATATTGAATTTACAGTTATGGAATAATTAAGATAAGGTAAGTATTATATTTGAAATTAAATATGAGTAGGTGTGAAAATTAATTTGTATATGAATTAAGATAATAGATGTTTGAATTGTTTGAGTATTGAAAATTTTTGTGGAAATGAAATTGAAATTGGAAAAGTAAAATAATACCCTATTAACTTGTTGGACTAGATTTGATACAAATGGCATGCCATTAGATTTGAGATGTGATGAGGAGATTTGTAGTTTGGTCGAGAAGATGTTTCTGTTATTCTATACTTCGGTTTATCCGAAGAGGCATTTAATGCCTTATTGGTGTGTTTGGGAGGATATATTATACTGGTATGTTATGGAGGATTTATAATATTCTGGGTGTATTTGGGTTGGATATTCTGGTGTGTATGGATGAAATCCGTGTATTTGTTAGAGTCTGAGCCTTGTTAATAGGGTAAATAATTGAAATGAAATTTTGAAAATGAGATTAATTATTTTGGCACTATTGAAAAGTATGAGAAAGAATGTATGAGTTAAGTTATGAATTGAGTTAGTATGTGAAAAATGAAATATGAATTTAAGAGTTATGAAGTAATATAATTATATATAATTAGTTTAAATGATTATAAAATTTATGGTTGATGTTTGTAATTTATTAATGTTAAATAGTTTTAATTTATAGTAATACCACTGAGTATGAAATACTCAGCGTACGGTCATTTTCGTGCGCAGGTCATTAGAGTTTCGGGTCCGGTCCAACATCCAAAACGAACCCGACTCCAACAAGAAGATTTTGGTCATGTATTTCTTCCTTTTGTTAAGTGGCATGTACTAGGTAGTTGAATATGAATTATGTATATACATTTAAGTTAAATGATATTGGTTGTATATAAATGATTATAATGTTTTGGATTGTTTTGGGTTTGAAGTTTTCAATCAATTTTGAATGATGCTATGATAGTTGTTTAAGTTAAAATTATGTTAATGATATAAATATTAGTTAGGTAAAATTGGAAACATTAGTATTGGTTGTTTTTTGTTTGAACTTGCAGGGAGTTTTAGGAAAAAATAAGAAGAAATACTGTCGAATTTTTTTATAAAAAAATAAATTAAAAATTATGATTTTTTTTTTGAAATACTCGATCAAGTCTCATTCTACTTTTAATACGTGTTTGGGCTTCGAGAGTCCAATATAGGGACTTAATTATTAAATTATACTATAAAAGTTATATTAATTGTAAATTATTCGTAAGTTGTCTGATATGTCCGGTAATGCCTCGTAACCTTGTTCCGGCGACGATTTGGGGTTAGAGGGTGTTACATTAACTCTATAAATATTATTATTAAATATTTACTGACTCAATTTACAAAAACGAGATACTGAAATTGTCTTTGTAACACCCTCTAATCCTTATCCGTCCCGAATGCAATTCTGAGGACATTACGAGTGCATGCACAGGTTCAATTAAAGTCATTTATTAAAATAAATGTTTCTAACTCTGCAAATTAAAACTTCAACTAATACAATTTGCCAACATTCAAATAATCCAAATACACTTAAATATACTCAAATCTTACTAATCTAAAACATTTTATAACCTATCCAATGAATCTTTTTAAATATATCACTTACTTTATCAATTTGTAAAACGACACACACATAAGACACCCTAGGTACATGCCATTATCAACAATTAACACGCTTTACCTCGTTGAATTCGGGATAGATCTGGGATGCTGATTCGACATTCTCACTTTAACTTAACCTGCGCACGGAAATAAACCGTACGCTGAGTATTCCATACTCAGTGGTATTACCATAATTCAAATTATAATAGCAATAAAGAATTATAATTACCAAACATGTAACTATCCAATTTCTCAAATATCAATTCATTCTTAAACTTTCATTAATTAATAATAACAATACAATTTTTTAGCTATTCTTCAATTTCCATCACATGTCATGTGTAACAATTTCAATCACTACATGAACATTAAGTTCATACCTTTCATTTTTCAATCTCAATTTCAATCCATAATTCAATTTCATTCCTTTCAATATTTCAATAATATAATCAATCAATTTATTTTAAATTTCTCATTTCAGTTGTTCACCCTATTAACAAACCGGACTTTGACGGATACACGGATTCCAACCCAAACACACCAAGTACAACACATTGTGCCTAAAACGGTACATAGTACTGATCAGTATCGACACATAAAGTGCCTAAAACGACACACGAGGTGCCCTGAAATACGACACATAAAGTGCACGATCGATAAAAGCCGACAAATCCCGTACACTTCCAGATCCTATGGCATGCCAATTATATCTGACTTAGCCCGACTAGTTAATAGGGTATTTCAATTCTCAATTCACTTCCATTTCCAATTCAAGATCACTTTTCAATTACAGTTTCACATTCAAATCAATTTACAATTCAATTATACATACACATTCACCATTCAATTCAATTCTCATTCAATTCAAATATCAATACTTACCTTATAACTCATTTATTAAATATAGAATTTATATAAAACATTTAATAAAAAGTAATTTGAATTATAGTAATACAAACCGTGAATTTCTCGTTTTAATCCTCGATAGCTTTCTCCTTTCCTTTGTGCGCCGATGTCTTGGGTTCTTTGTTAACTATGAAAATAATAATAATTTATAATCATCAATACAACACAATTCAATTTAATGCATGAGCCAAAACATGCAAATTTAACTTCTTCTTTTTTTTTTTTTACATATAATTCCACTATTTATTTATATATTCATTCAAAGCTGTCTACTTGAGTCATTGTTACTAAATCATTTATATCTTGAGCTAAGAAACTCCAAATTAAGATACACTAATTTTCCCTGAAACAAGACTCACATATCTTCTTACCATAAAATTTTTAGAATTTTTAGTTTAGCCAATAAGTACAGTTTATTCTTTAAAATTTCCCCTGTTCTACTGTCAAACAGTTCTGACTATTCTTCACTAAAAATTAATTATCTCCTTGTACAAGATTAGGACGATGTTCCCGTTTGATTATATTGAAAATATATTCATTAAGGATTTTAAACATATAAATTCCAACCCATAATTATTTTTATACTATTTTTAATGATTTTTCAAATTCAGAATAGAGAAACCTGAATTCATTCTGACCTTATCTCACAAAAGTTATAATATCTCCTGATTTAAAATTTCATTGCTTGCATCGTTTCTTCTATGAGAAACTAGACTCAATAACTTTAATTCCATATATTTTTCATCTTCTAATTTGATTTCTACAATTTATGGTGATTTTTCAAATTTGGCTTACTGCTGCTGTATAAAACTGTTTTAGTGCAAGATGTTAATAACCAAATTTACAACACCAATTCACACCTTATTTCTATTCAAATTTCATTCACACTCAAATTTAACTATTAAATTTTCAACATATTTTTATAATTTTGAATTTTTCTCAATTTAGTCCCTAAAACACAAAACTTATGAATTACTTTACAATTCAATCCTTATTTAATTTCTAACTTGAATTCCTATCAATCTAACCCCTAATTCATCTTTTTATTCAACATGAACAATATTTAGAAATCTAATAAATTTCAAAATATTAATTTAATTTCATCAAAACTTTGTTCCAAAACTTTTAAAACATTAAAATTAAGTAAAAGAGGACTAAATTAACTTACCTATTAAATTTTCAAGCTTCAAAATCTCTATTTCTCATTTTTCCTTTCTTTCCTTTCTTTTTCTCCTTCTTTCTCCCCTGTTTCGTTTCTTCTCTGTTTCTTTCTATTCTTTTTCTTTTTTCTTTTACTTTGTTTTGTTTTTTATATATATAATAATAATAACTTAATAATATATTTATATAATAAGTAAATATATATGTATTTTACAAATGTGCATATACTAATATTACACATGTCATTATACATACCATACATTTGTCAACTTTTTATTTATTTTTTTCACATAAAAATCTTATAATATAATTATTTAATTAATAAATATCTTTATAAATAATAAATACCTATTAATACTTAAATACAAGCATTACAAGTGTATGCATTATTTTTTTTATACACTTGTACCCAATTATTACCACACATTTGTCTTACATTTATTTATTTATCATATAATATCAATTTAATAATAATAAATACATTAATATTTACTTAAATAATAAACAAATACATACATGTATTACAAATGTGTGTATTATATTTATTACACTTGTATTTTATTTTTGCCATACACTTGGCACTCTTTTTGGCTTATTTACTTATTTAGTCCTTTCAATTTTCTTTATTCTATAATTAAACTTTCACACTTCATTCAATTTAATCCTTTTATCTAATCATCCTTAATTTAAGCTAATTCACTTAATTAAATTCTAATTAACCACTCGATTAACTTCATAAATATTTTTAATAAATATCTACGAATCCATTTTTCAGAAACGGAGACCCGAAAATACACTTTTTCGATAACGATAAAATTCGGGTCATTACAGCCTTTTCCAAAACCTTTGGAAACCAGATCGATACCCAATGCTTTTTAATAAATTGGTTATAGTTTCAGACGATTGCATAACAACCTAATCTCTTCTTACTTCCTTAATAGTCAAGACAATCGCCATTAATTACTTTCCTTATTGACAAACAAATGATCGCTTAGGATTTAATCTAACAATAGCATTAAGAACGGAAGAGACTTAATTCTAACCAACAAACACACAATCAAAGTTTATTTAAGTTAGATCACAGGCCCACATCAAACAATTATGCAATTCGTCACAAATATTAGAACCAATCAATGGATTAAATTTAAAATTGACAATGCAATTGTTCTAAGCTATCAAATGCTGGTCAAATATTTAATAAACTTGAACAATTGTAATTCAAGGAAAAAAATTGCAAATACAAAAGAACAAAGAAAAGATTAAGAACATTTAAATCTCACAAATTTTATAGAATCAAACTTTGAAATTTATTTTGATTAGAAATGAAGGTTTAGAAATCCATAAAGAAAATAAAATGCAAAATCAAAATAAAACTAAGGTGACTATGTTTAGGTCTTGTCAAGTCTTAACCTAATAATATCTATTTATAGGGAAAAAATAATATAATAGAGAAAATACAAAAATACCCTTAATTAAATAGAACACAATATTTTTAAACTTTTTGGTAATTTTCGTAACAAATACAAGTAATTTTTCGATACATTCGTGATGTTTTTTTTTTGTTATTATTACTTGAATCATGAAATAACTTTAGTTATATCTTTTAATTTCCTTCGAATCGATAAATTATAAGTGTAAAATGAAAATATATAACTTAAAATCTGTTATAGATAAAGTTTTATTAGCTCAAAATTTCTCGATCTCGATGTCAAGATTGTTTTGGGGGTTTGTTGATGTATATGTATTTTTGGGGTTAAATCTAATAGTTGAATTTTGTTATAATACTCAATCCATCGGGTTTGGAGTATAGCCCTTGGATCGCTGGAATTTTCAGCATCTTTAAATGAACGTATGTTCATCTTAACCCCACTCCCCCCCCCCCCCAAAAAAAAAAAGCAGATTAGTTAATTATTACTACCATAAATTAGTATTATTGGTTCAGTCATTGCTGCTGTGATTATAGTTAAATGAAACTCTAGTCTACTTTTGCTAAAAAGAAGTCTAGTCTAGCAAATCAAAGTGCCGTTAGGCAGAGCATCTTCCCTTACCAAAAAAAAAAAAAAATGTTAATCTTCTAAGCTTGTTAAGAAGAGAGAAAAAAGACAATAATAAGGCAAAAGACATGCTTAAGCAGAGATTTGGGTTTGAAGTGTCGACATCGATGGATACCTTCTGCAACCAAAAAAACTATGCACGCTCTCTCACGCTGAACCGCAGTCAGAGTCTCCCTTCGGCTCCAGGCTCACTCACTCACCCCCTCACTCGACGCGGGTACCTCTCTCTTTCAAGAAACATAAATAAAGTAAATAAAATAAACACCATTAAATACAATGCTCCCAAGAAAACGATGCTAGTAGGGTAATATTTTTGTGGCTGCGTTTTGCAGTTCCAGTACAATGATGACCCCTCCCTCTAATCATGCATAGAGTATTCTATATTATTTTCTTTATTATTAGAATATACAATAAACCTCTTTTTTTCTCTCTCTCTGCGCCTTCTTACTTGTCAAAATCATACATCAACATAACATTGTGTTGTTGTATTAACTGATAATTAACTGAAGGGTCTTATTCATGGCAGTTCCACAATCCCGACTTTTTTCTGTTACTTCTTTCTTGGCCTAGATGTTTGCTTTAGCTTGCTATGATTTCCCATTGCTTTCACCTTTCCCTTTTGGAGATACGTTGGCCATCATAAAACTCCAAAAGAAGCACAAAAAACCCTTGCAAAGTTTTTGGCAATTAATAAAACAAAGATAAGAATTTGAGAGAGACCAGTATTCCAACCAAGCTAGTTCATCAGTAATGGTGCTGGCGCTTCCTCTTCTGGTTCTTGTCTAACGTTTCTCTCTGGCTGTCTCTTGTTCGGGCACATTTGAGATGGGTGGCAATAAAGGAGATGCAACCAAGAAGCAAACACCCCAGCCAACTCAACAACTCTCATCTTCTCCCAAAGAGCCCCTTGAGGAATCTTCAGAATCAAGGCAAAAGCATCTCCAGCAACCATCAGCTGTTGTGGTTACAGCGACTGGACCTCCTTTCATATCTGCGCCTTTATACGTCCCAACTGGTGCGACTTCTTCTCCCTTTGAACAACAATTTGAGTCTGTCAATCCCAAGAGATCTCGATACAACAGTGGCCAATGGAAACTGCTCCCATCACCATCTTCCCTACAGTCGCAAGCCCAAATGGCTATAATCACCAGCGAATCAAGCCCATCACCCACAAATCCCATTAACCCTCAAACTCAGGCTCAGACCACAGCAGCTTCCTCCTCAGACGCAGCCTCATCTCCACCCCTCTCTCCTCTCCCATCCACAACCTCGGGCCAGGAAACCAACAAATCGGAAGATCAGCAATTTCATCACCAATTCAGAAAGGGAAAATATGTGAGCCCCGTCTGGAAACCGAATGAAATGTTGTGGTTAGCAAGGGCTTGGAGGATTCAATACCAAGGAGGGTCTGATGCGTCTGGCTCTTCTTCAAGAAGTGGCCACCAAGAGATTGGTCCTCTTACAGGCAGTGATGTTGCAGTCCAATCAACAAGAGGCAAGACCAGGGCTGACAAAGATAGGGAAGTAGCTGAGTTTTTAAACAAACATGGAATCAATAGAGATGCCAAAACTGCTGGTACTAAGTGGGATAATATGTTAGGTGAGTTTAGAAAAGTTTATGAATGGGAGAGAGGGGGAGAAAGGGAACAAGTTGGCAAGAGTTACTTCAGACTTTCTCCTTATGAGAGAAAGCTGCATAGATTGCCAGCTTCCTTTGACGAGGAAGTCTTCGAGGAGTTGTCTCAGTTCATGGGGCCCCGCATGAGAACTTCACAAAGCAGAGGAGCTTCTGCGATTGCTTCAAGTGATGATGGTCGGTCGGTTCTTTCTGGTCCTAGACCGCTTCCTCCTCCTCCTCCATTCAAAGTAGATGAACTTCCTCTCTCAGGTAAGCAAACATCCTGTATTTCTTTCTTTGAATTTTTATTTTTAAAGATTCTTGAATATAACTAAAGCCAGACCGCTGTTGTGGTTTTATATCGTTTCATTTAGTGAGGACAAAACAACTGGTAACGACTACCGGAGGAGATACTTTCTTTCATGGAACAAGAGGAAGTCTGGTAGGGTTCGACACTTCATTGGACGTTGGGTTAGGTCTTCCTTCTTCATCTTCCAAGGAACTACGTAGAATTGGGAAGATAAGAATGACATGGGAAGAGTCAGTAAGTTTATGGGCGGAAGAAGGCGAGCACCATAGAGGAAGAGTGAGACTTCAAGGTTCAAGCTTTTTAAACGCAGATGAACTCACTTTCTTTGATGATTCCGTGGTTGCTTGCACAATGGAAGCCTTTGAAGATGGCCCTCTAAAAGGTTTCTCTGTCGATAGATTCGTCAATGGACAGCAAGTCAAAGTGTTTGGTAGGAGAAAGTCATCCGCAGCTTCTGCATCTTCTGTTACAGGCATGTTTGTTAATGTTACTAATTCTGAAACTTTTCAGGAATCTCCATCTAAAAGTCACTCTCTTTCTCTCTCTATGAACCAGGTTTCACTGAAAGAGCGCAGCTTCCCTTTGCAGAACCCTCTATCAGATGTAAGTCCAATTAAAACTATTGTTTTTACTTTAACAATGTAGCTTGAACATTGCAATAGAATCTAAGAAATATCTTGACTTCTCGATGGCTACCTCGGAGAAAGAGCTTTTATAGTTATTTTCATATTTGAAATTTATTAGTATTGTACTGAATTTTATATATTTTTATATATGCATTCTTTGATAAGATTATTATTCGGTTAGCTGCAGCAATGCCTCCCTTGGAGTTCCAAGACCCAACAGACTACTACATTGGGTGTCTTCGAGTTCCCCCAACGGTACTGCCAGGTTTGTTTGAACTTTCATGGCACTTGCAAGAGCCTCTACCTGAGGAATATCGATTTCCTCTAAGGAAAGATGTGTACCGAGATTTGCCAGCCGGTAAAGAAGTTTTATTTACTACTACTAGTGAATTGTTAGATTGTAGAGCTATAGTGTATGATGTCTTGAGCTCGATCATACGCACCAACCCTAGTCTCAGTGCTGCTACTGCCACAAGCAGAGACTCTTTTATTGGCCTTTGGGACGATTGCATTAATAGGGTTATCTCCAAATTTTGTTCCGTTGAAATGGTTATTATCCGAAAACCGTCTTCATCATCAACTGAGCCTTTGCAGGATCAATGGCCAAACGTGACTGGTTTTGTTAGAAATTTTTGCTTGTGGAGGGGAGAGGAGACTGATCAAGTGAGGGAAGGTCATCCTGACCCATCATCTTCTCTAGTGGAGAAGTTGCTATGGACTTACATGGATCTTCCGTACGTATTAGGCTATTATGCTGTTGGCTACATGGTAACATTCTGCGCATTAAGCCGATCACAAGATCGCATTTTAAGGACAGATTTATATTCTGTAGATCTTTCTTCCCCCTCAGAGAGACTGAAAGCCCTAGTGCCTTGCTGTAGAATAGCAGGCCTGTTGCCCTTGCTGGCTGATCGATGCTTTAATACCATCAGTAATGTTGGTTCGTACAAGCAATTTCCATTCAGCGATTTTGAAAGGATTAATTTGCGGAATGGAAGTATAATGGAAATGACACCAAATACGGTGACAAGGTCATTTTCGAACAAGAAGAAATGGGCAGCAGTGAAAGAAATATATGACATATTGGATCATCGAATCCCGCACTCTGAACTTATTTGTCGGGCATGTGAAAAAGATCTTGTATTGGTGTTTAAACCTAGAGGGTGCAAATTCAAGCCCATCAACTGTGAGCAACTTGTAGAAGCTCTTAAGTACGTGACAAAAGCATTGGTAGCTCTACATGACTTATGCTTCATGCACAGGGACTTGGGCTGGGACAAAGTGCTGAGACGGAGCGACACAGAGAACGAATGGTTCGTTTGTGGGTTCGACGAAGCCGTGGGTGCACCCCAGATATACCCACACCCAGTGGCGAGTGCGGATACAGATGCGCGTGGAAGGCACGCGCCAGAAATGGGGAGGGGGTTGCACGGCGTCAAAGTGGACGTGTGGGGAGTAGGCTACTTGGTCAAGACCTGTGGGCTCACAAACGTGCCCAAAATGCTGAGGGAGTTGGAAACCAGGTGCTTGGATCAGAACCCTGAGCAGAGGCCAACTGCAGCCGATTGTTACCACCACTTGCTACAGGTGCAGTCAGCTTCGTCCGGTGCACCCTATTGAAGTGACACCATCACAGATTAGCGATTCACTTTATTTAATTCTACGCTAGTTTCAGCTTTATGTCGCATTAATTAATTCCTGGAGTTGAGCTTAGTTTTAGGTCCTTATGATTTATGCTACATTAATATTTGTTTTTTCCAGTTCGTGGAGGTGTGATTGTTTTGGTGGTGGGGGCAGTTGGTGCAGTTTGATACCTTAAAAATGAATGAGAAAAAGAGAGGGGGAAGGGGTTGTGTTTTCCAAAGGTGGGTCTCGATCTGATCAACTGCTGATCTGGTCTGATATTTTGGAAAGGAATGGCGGCTGCTGCTAAACGCCGGCTGCTTGGGTTAACCAGTTAGTTCTTTCTATTCAAATCAAATCAAGATTTTTAAAGTGGTTTCAAGTACTTTTTCTTCCTTTCTCAATCAGAGAACGAATTTATTAAAGGCTCTACACTTTCTGAACTGAAACAGAAACATAGAAAATAACACCTAACCATGCCGAAATTAACTTGTTGCTAAAATTAAGTCACTCTTTATTAGTTCTGTGATAAAATATTAGTAATTACTGACTGTTGCAGATGCAGTCTGAGATGTGTCGAGGTATGATATGTGCGGGATTTTGTTATTTGCCCACTCCCATTAGTATACGCATATGTATCCTACATTTAGTTTAATTTAATCAAAACAATCAAGCAATTGTATTTTGTTCTCTGTTGCTAAAATTGCCCAAACATGCTTTGCCTACTTAAAAAATTGATATTAAGAGCATGCGATAATAAAACAATTAAAACCCTAGAAATTTTGAACATGTCGATGACCACCTAAATTGAAATCTCCATGTTTGAAGTTTGAAGTGTAATAATACTGGAGAACAGTTTAGAGATTTGACTTCTGTTGTAAATATAAAAGAGAAAAGAAAAAGCGTAAATGTTTATCATCTTTGCAAGCCCCACATATCCTGAAGCACTATAATTCCATCTCCACATATTCCCTATCCTACACTGTCAAAATGCACCTTTAATTTGAATTGCTTTCATCTAAGCCTCTTTTAATCTAATTATTATTACTTCTGGCATATAGGCTTTTCTGCCTATATGCTATACCTGCGTAACCTAATTCCCTAATGCACTCATAGACGCACTTTTGTAGATCTATCTTTTAGCGGTAACATAAAAATTGCTAGAAAAAAAAAAAAAAACATTTCGATGCTTCTTTTCATGCATATGATATCATCTACTAAGTCAAAACTTACTGTTCCGTCAATGATGCTGATCATCCGTTAACTGAGATGGCGAGAAACAGAAACCAGGTTTAAATTAAGAGAGGTCCTATGGCCACAAGAGTTTCATGGCCATTCTCTCACAAGTTTTCTATATCTTCCTCCGTTGATGTTGCTTTTGTATGGCATCATCCCCACGTAGCCATTGACAAGCATATATGGTCCAGTCCAGTTCCAAATGGACAGTGCCCTCCACGTGGGGCCACTATGTTTTCCACTATGGCGTCGCACCAGAGAATAACCTCAACCACGATCACCTCCCTTCAATGTTGCGATCATAGCTTTGGTAGCAAAAAGAGATGCTATAAATATATGAAAAGAAAAATACATGAAGATTGTGATTTCTCTTCAACCTATATCTCACCCACGTATATAGGATAACGTAGCCCTAAAGATGGGCTGTTGCCTTGCCTGAATGTGGGTTACAGTGACAGAACCAATGAGACCAGACGTTGTAGCAACTTTTTTGGGCAGCTTATTTATTCCAAACCCCCACCTCAAAATCTTAAAGGAATCCTTGTAAAAAGTTGCCTGCTAGGCTTTTTCAAGGTATCTTGGAATTAATAATTATCGTAGATTAGGAGCATGCAAAATAATGGTTTAAAGGGAGTAGATGTTATTTATTGACAATGGTAGATTCTCTTTTGCCAGTGAGGATCTCACGATTCAGCCTTTCGTGCTAATATCTTTATGCATGTGGACTACCGATTTAATATTTATTAATTTTTACTTTCTTGCCTTCCTACCGATTTAGTGTCACTTTCCTCTCTTTTGTTTTTCCATTTGGACTTGCTGTTCACCGATAGCGTAGAGTGACTACGTTTGGATTTTGCTTTGACCAAATGACGCCCTATACCACAATTTTTTTTCTATAAAATTTCATGCATTAGTAAAACCGATGTATATGCATGACGATTCACAATAGACGACGGGATTCTAAATAATGACGATTTCTGTACATCAGAGTATTATAAGCATATGTCAAATCTCAATTAAGTACTTATTTTCTCAAGTGTATAAGCATATATAATCAATCTTTATCTACAAGCATATATTATCGTAAGATCATTAACCATTGTCAATTTGCACACATAATTATAACAACACAATTCAATTCACAATAAAATTTCATATTACGATTAGTATTAATTCTCATATCATAATTCTCGATTTATCTCTTATTAACTTATACAAGATAAACGACAAGTACACAAATCAATTCACTAACAAACAAGTATATACACATAAGTGCTAATTAGGCATAAAGCTATAATATCTCTAACACACCAATATGCATTTAAGTGCTAGAATAAGTTGCACCAAAGTGCTGGAATACTCCCATCTATTACATATAAATCTTACGACATGTCAATTTTACCCGAACTCTATTCGCAATCCTTAATAGGGAAATATTTATTATCAATTCTCATAAATAGATAATTTAGTCTAAGACTTATCACATTAATCATTAACATCATAGTTCATACCGAAATATTATAATTTATATTAAGATTCTACATCAAATTCATTCATACACACATATATTCATATATGTATATATATATTTCTTTTCAATATCATGTTAACACATTCATTCACTATGTTTAGTACTTATATACCTTTTAGAAATGACACAAACAATTCATGCTATGGACTTAGACACTCCAAATATATCATATAATGAAATCCATTAAGTTAGGACAAACCAATTTAATTATTCGTTCGTAGTGTTCTTCTTCCCTTTCACTTTTGACGTTCTGACTTATCTTTAAGTACATATGAAAATTTTAATATAAAAGCAATATCAATTTCTTTAACACTGTGCATATATATATATATATATATATATATATATATATATATATAAATAACTTGCAATTAAACATGTCATGCATATATTCACTTTGATCCTTAATGATCTTAATGTTTGAATTTCTCGTATCTTCTAACTCTCCAGATTGAATCAAAATCCGACTTCATAACTATTCTCGAGGGACCTCAAGCTGTCAATTTATAGCATTTATTTCCTACAACTTTCATTGTTTACATATTGTTACCTATTAACTTATCTATGGTTTCCCTTACAATTACCTAATTTAGCTTAGTCTCAACATCACCCTCTTCATGTAACCAACATATATCAAGCTTAACAAGTAAACAATTCATAATTCCATGCTTCAATTCACTATGTATTTAACAATGGCTAATCAATCTAACTCCCAAAAGCACAAAAATTGGTTAATGCATGGGTTGTTAGAACAAGTTTCCTACATTAGAAATCCATGAAAATTTTGAAGAGAACACATGCTTACCTCTTGGATTTATGGCCGATTATTAAAGAAGAAAAACCTAGCTTCTTCTTTTCCTTATGTACGATTTAGGGAGGAAGAAGATGATGAAAATGTTTAGAAATCCTCTCTCCCACTTAGCTTAAATGACTTAATTTACCATTAATCTTGTTTAATCTGATGGCTATAGTTTATCATTATAATAGTTAGTGGAATTTAATGGATGAGACAACTTTGATCTCTTAATGTAAATTTAATCTCTGGTAGTTTGCTATAAAGGCCTTGGCTTAATTCCTAAATCAGTTTCCACTTGTTTGACCATTTTACAATTTAATCCATGTACTATGTTCAGTAACCTATTTAATGATTTAATAAATAGTTTGTTTTCCTAATCTCATACACCTCATGACTGTCTTGGTTCAATATTCGGACACTCTCGATTAAGAATTTATGGCCTCGAAATTGTCTTTTCTGACACTAATGAAAATTGGGTCATTGCAGAGGAGATATAAAAGGATATAACACAAAAGAAGAATTGTTATACAATGCCTAGAACTATCTATAACCCCTTCTAATCGTTAAATAGGTGGATAAACATGCTTCAAAAAGCTCGAACCCATGTCCTCTTGCACTAACAATAATGCTAATGTCAACCAAACTTATATTAAATCGACTACCCTATTAATTTCTAATGACAAAAAAGAGTTGGTTTTATATATTATATAGATTAGCATTTTGTAACATTAAATTTTTGTGTCCTTTATAACTACAGTAGTTGTCCCTAAATTTTGTTTAAAAATACATTTGGTCACTCAACTTGTAAAAGTTTTGTCACTTTGTTATTAACTTCCGTTAAAAAAGTAACATTACAACTTAATTAAAAGGGTTAATAGCTAATTTGGTCTTTGAGCTATAGTTAAAAAATTATTTTGATATTTTAAAAATATTCTTAACAATAATGGTAAAAATAAAATAAAAAGTCTTAAAAAATTCATATAAAAATTAATTGCAGCAAGGAAAAATCAAGAATGTTGGAACTAATCTTTCCATATCAATCTCATAAAAAAGCATGAATTAAAAAAAATATTAGATACCCATTCAGTTTAATCGTTTTTCATTTGCTTTGTTGTTTTACGCTCTTTTCATTTTCATATTTCTTTGCTTTTTCTTTTATTTTCTTTTTTCATGCGGATTGGGGTCGTATTCGCTCTTTTCAAATCATTAAAATTAATATATATATGCGCGTGTTTTATTTATAGTTGAAATTTGAGATATGAAATGGTGGGTTTAGAGAAGAACAAGAGCCTTTTGTATTATAAATTTTAAAAATTCAAAATTTCAAAACTAAAAGTTAATAAAAAGCCCAATCAATTTAGTAATTGGAGTTACAGACAAAAAAAATGATTATCAAATTTTAAAAAGTTGAAACTTATCAAAGAACCGAGACAATATAATAAAACATTTTGTTCTTCTCTCTTTCCCTCTTCTATCTTAATTTTCTCCTTCTTCTTTTTTTTTTTTTTCATAATTTCCAGAAAAAATCTTGCAAATATACCGTGGATGGTAGGAGTATTTATGATTCTCAAGAATGAAAGCGATATTGCAAGCCTAGATTTTATTTCTTGAAAACTCGAGTAACAACAATCAATCTGATAGTGGAATCTGAATCTTGCATTGAGATATATTTTGCTAGGGTTTTGGAAAAAAATATAACAAAATAAAATTTGCTAAGTAATTTCCGTGTAAAATAACATGAAGTTGTTGATGTGATTAAATGTGTTCATTAATGGTGGAAAAGAAATGAAATTTAGTTTAAATTTTTTTTTGTGAAAGTTAAAAGATTGTGATTTTTAATTAGATTGGATATAAAAAAATTAGCTCAGGGACTAAATTAGTTGCTAATCTTTTAAATTAAGGTGCAATGTTACTGTTTTTTTAATGGAAGTTAGTAACCGAGTGAAAGAAATATAACAATTTAATAATATTAGGGACTATTTCGTAACTTTTGAAAATTGAATGAAGGTTAAGTTTAAAGACTTTGGTTATTTACTATGAAATTAAGTATACAAACACTAAATTTCCGAACTAAATCACTTCTAACTTGTATCTTAAGAATCACATAATTTAATTGTTATTTGATGCAAAGTTGATAACTCCACTATAACAATTAGGCCTCAACCCAGAAAGTGTATAACCCCATTTTCTGAGACAGTGATTGTGGGCCGAAACATGGTAAAATTTATAAGGCTTTCCACAAGCCATTTAGTCTTTATGGCCAATTGACCTCTTTCAAAGAAACCCAAATATTGACTCCCACATCGTCGAAAAACAGCTTTCTTGATTTATTCGAAAACCTGAATTTATGTACGTCTCAAATCTTTTGTTCTTCTACAAGAAAAATAGTAGACTTTCTCAGCCGCAAACAATACATTTCTGCGCCACAAAAACTTGTGTATGCCATTAAACGACTACTTGTGATGGTTGGTCAATTTCTCGTTTTTGTTTTTCAAGTTCTTTCTCTGCTTCAGAAAAAATATAATATTCCTATATCCTCCGTATATATCTATCTATATTTGAAAATAAATTTTTTTTCAAGGTTGAACCAATGGCTTTGAATGTGATGGATTGATGTTTGTTGGACTCTCACCTCAAGACACAATTGTGTAAAAGCATCGTCACGATCTTATCGAAAATAATTATCATATCAAATATAATCACATTAATATTTTTGATTTCTTAAATTTACCGACCTTCCATGAGAATTCATAGAGTCATATCTTAATATAAGTCTAAGTTAAATCTTACTAAAGAGATAATCATGATGTGAGGCACCCACTCAAAACCCTCATTCTCCTATAATTATCCCCTTCTTTTCATGATCATGGAGACATAAGAGATAGAAAATAAGACACTTAGATAATAAAAGTTCAACCATTGGCCATCACTTTGTTAAAATACCATTTAAACCTCCATTGGTAGTGGCTCTCCTCACCACATATGGTGTGAACCACCACCATAGTTTACTTCAAAACTTTATGTAATTTAATTGTTATAACAATTGGCGTTGACTGTAGAAAATTGGGGGAAAAGTCAATTACTAACAAATAGTAATTAAATCATTTGTCCTACACAAATCAAACGTGGTCATGTTACTTTTTCATCTATCATATAATGTCAATGAGAGGATCTCATTTACCCATTATTGGGCTATGAATTCCACAATTGTAAATGAAGTTATGTCATGCAAAAGTCGTATACTCAACGTACCAACTTTCAAGTTTTTAGTTATTCGAATTCGGGATTTTAATATATCAAAGTATACAAGTCACACACACATAGTTAGTTACTTACCCAGGATTGAGGTAAGCCACATTATGAACATCACAAATGAATTAATCCATAAACAAATATAGGATTAATTTGATCTAGGTCCTATTTGATGTATTGCCAATTCAAACTATTGAGGCTCTGATACCCAATACAAGATATCTCCTTATTTGGACTTGATAGATGACATAATAGTCCTTTAACCAATGTACTTAATTTCGATTCATTAGACTATGAACCTTTTAGATTACCTACGAAAACAAATTGTCTTCTTGCATTACGATCCAACCGCATAATGCAACTTAGTATTAGTTAAATATTTGTTAATCTATGAGACAATATTTGCTTACATTTTGCTTTGCGTGCAAAAATCATTGAGGACAAATGCATATGGTTTTAATGTGTATAATAGAATTTTATTTAAACTAATTTGTTCGAAAAAATATAAGTATAAATGATGGATAAACTACAATTAGGGCACTAGATTCTAACAATCTCCCACTTCCCCTAGTGAAGTAAATGAGTCATATTTCGAATTTTCACATCCTTTACATGTTTCTCAAAACTCTTAGCCACCAGAGTCTTGGCAAATGGATCCACAAGGTTGTCCTTAAATACAATTTTGACTACATTCATTATTTCGCCAGCTAGCATTGCTCAAATAATGTGGTATCTTCGAACAACGTGTTTTGTCTGTCTATTATATTGTGTTTCATTAATATTAGCTATTGCCGCACTATTATGACATTATAGTGTAATATTTTTCTCTATACCATGAATGACTTCAAAATCTGTAAAGAACTTCCAAAGTCATATTGCTTTTTTTTTTTTTTTTTGGCCTTAGTAGTAGCCACGTATTCAACTTCTATAGTGCAACCAGTAGTACAACCATACTTGACACTTTTTCACAATATAGACCCACCATCTAAGATGAAAACCCAATTCATTGAATCTCAATACATTTGAGAAAAGAAATAAAGGTAATAGTTACACTAAAAGTAGTAAATCTTATAATTTGAATTGTTATGGAAAATTTAATTTTATATTAAAATTATGTAATTTAATCATGCATGTAAACACAATTTTTGAGAACATAATTTATTTTATAACTTTAAAATTTAATTACAATTCATACAATAAATCGAGACCATTTCTTTTTATGAAAATAAAAAAAAGAAGAAATTAATTAATATGAATGCTACGTTGTCACGTACTTTAACACCTGTTTGGAACATTGGCAATTATAATTACATGGGAACTTACACAAACGCCTCTCGTTTTCAAAAAAAAATTGGCAGCATTATTATTATATATAAATAAAAGAATGTTGCAGCATTTAAAGACAAACACAACGACAATGGTGCTTGTATTCCTTTCTATTCTATATATTAGCATAACCTTCCAAATCTCCAGATATATATAAATAAACAAATAACCCAATAAAGTATCGGCAGAAGAATACATTTTACAGAGAAAAGCTAGCTCTGCCATTCAATCGGTGGGTGAGCTCCTCCTTTGGATTTATTTGGCAGCCTTAATCCCCATGTAAGTCCAACAACTTCATATGCATCAAGATTATTGGTTGATGCAACTTCGGATCAACACATTTGTAATCGAAAAATGAATGATATCTTTTTTGGTATTTAATCAAATCTTTATTGTTTTAACTAATATTAATAGGTATTATGTGCTCAAATCGTAATAAAAAAAGATAATTTATATTAGTAGATTAATTTAAATATTTAGTTAGTCTAATTAGAAATGAGTAAAGCGATTGACAGACTAATATACTGTCTATCAAGTTCAGTTGGGAAAATGTTTTGTTTTGAGCATCAGAACAGATGTCTGACAATATATCAGACATGACTCAATTAGAATAGATCCTGAATCCGTTTATAGATTTATTCACTTGTGACATTCATAAAGTGTCATACATTAATCTTGAGTGGATGATGGACTATGTATGCGTGACCCGTATACTTTGATGTAAGTGAAAGTCAGAATTCAAATAGATAAGGAATCGAAAACTAGTGCATTAGGTATATGACTTTTGTAGTATGTAGTACCATTCACAATAGTGAAATTCACAGCTCAATTAATGAGTAAATTATATCCTCTCATTAACATTACATAGATGAAAGTAAATGTGGCCACGGGTTGTTTATCTTTGTGATAAATAACTTGATTACTATTCGATAGTAATTGACTTTTTACGAAGAAAGATTACCATGACATAAAATAGGATCATATTGGGAGAATGAATTTATCCTAAAGAGATTAATAATATCCTATGAGGGTAACATACTTGTGACAATGTCATTGGATGAACACCTATTGAGTAGCTTTCATAATGATATGTAATTAAAAAGAGCTCAGTCATGATACTATAGTAGAATGACTTCACAATTAATTGCCTCAGGGTCACTCCAAAGGAATTTAACACATCCACAAACTAGGGATGTTTGGGTAAATGAAAATCTAATTTGAAAACATATAAGACTAAAAAAAAATACCCTTTTTGTTATAAAGGACATCATTCAATTGATGAATATTGATTGTAATGGTGAATTATATCCATAATCGAGATCCCAAATCCTCCTAGATTGAATAACTTACAACAGGTCCTCTGTCATGGTATACACACAATGTGATCACTAGTAGCAAAGAAGTCATCTTGGATTTTTATTTTTCCCTTATCACCTTATTTAATGAACCCCATGATTGATTATGAAGCAAGATAAAAAAATGAAAAGAAACAAAGGAAAAAGACAAAAGCTACAAAAGTTGCAAATCACAATAATGCAACAAAAATACTTGCCAAGATAAATAAAGGATATTGATGGATGAATCCCGAAAGAAAATGAGAAAAGCACCAAAAAAGACAAGAAACTTGAAGAATCAAGGGACTAAAAGATTGCAAAAGTGAAGTCCTTTTCAAAAGACCTAGGGACTTTATTTATAGTGAAAGGATTTAAGTTCTGAAACGAAAACAAAATGGAGAAAAAAAATCCCAAGTGAAGTAACTGTTGGCCAATAAAACAATGGCAAACCCAGCAAACAATATTAACTAAAGATGACATTTTGTACATTGAAATAGCTACAAAGTAATCATTAACCATACCATGATTAACCCAAACAATAAAGATTTCACCTTTGCCTAAAAAGATGTCATTTTCTACATTAAAATAGCTATAAAGTAATCATTATTAATCATACTATAATTAATCCTAACAACAAAAATTTCACATTCACCTAAAAAATGACAATTTGTTGCCTCAAAATTATAATTTCAAAGAAGCTTAATAGAGGGAGCGATTGTTATACCCTCTTAGAACCAAGATAGTAATCACATCATATCCAATTTATTAATTTTTCCAACATCCCAAGCTCACCAACCCTGTATTGGAATTTATCTAGGTTATATTTTAACTTAGGTTTAAATTGAGACTCTATTAAGAAAGCAATCATGGTGTGAGAGATTCACTCCAAAATTTCTTTTTTTTTTTTTTCTAAATACCTCCCTTCTAATATCGAAACGTGAGAGATAATGAAAACAAAACACACAAACAAAACAAGATCAACCATTTGACTATCACTCTGTTAAAACACCACCATCTTAAACGTCCATCTTTTGCACCATAATCTAACCCAATATTTTTTGTTACCTTAATTGTTATAACAATGTTAAATTTCATATTCTAAAAAGAAGTTAGCTAGAATCATACAATTAATACTTTGTTTGAGTATTATAAAAATACATAAGGTTTAATTATCCTATGGAAATTGGAACCACTAGAACTGCGACAGCTTCTCAATTTTAGCTGTTAAAATAGTATTATCCTCTTGGGTTTTGTGTGGCTTAATAAAATTGGGCCTCATCATCACTGCCACTTAATTGTATGTTTGATGGTTAATATAATATCAATGGATTAATTCTTTATTTTGACAACCTATTTGTGTATATTATCTATAAAATTTGTTGACATTATTCTAAAAAATGTCACGTGATGTACACCAAATTTATGAATTTATTAAAATTATTGGGTTTTTTTTTTTTGAGATATTGTTAAAATTATTAGTAACAGTTGAATTTCTTATGATTCTATATTTAGGTTCAACCTTTTATTTATTTACTTTGCTAGTTTTAGTGTTTTATTATTATACAATATAAAAAGTAGGATGTGCCACACGAATATGTGTAAAACCGATGCTTAATAAAAAAATTTAACAACTGTTACACACAAGTCAAGTCTACTAATTTTAGGTTAAATGGTTCACGATCGAAAATATTTTTTTAAAATTTTCTTTTATTAGCTTATGGTACATATTTTATTCAGGGGTGAGCAAAATCTAATTCTACTCAAAAAGCTCGATAAAAAATTTAAATTTTGAATTAAATAGTTTGAATTATTCGAGTTTATTGAGTTATTCAGGTCAACTCGAATAAAAAAAATCAAATTCTTTGGTTTAACTCGAATATGAATTACACAATTCAAATTATCCGAAAATCTGAATAAGAAAAGACAAAACTATGTCGTTTTGATTAATATTTACCTTTTTTAAAGTTAAAAGTCAAAACCATTAAATTAAAAGACAAAACTACTTCGTTTTAATAAATATTTACTCATTAAGTTAAAAGGTAAAATTATTATATTATTTATGTAGTTAAATAATTTTGTAGTACTTCTGTAATGGCATAAATTCAAAATTATCGGAACAGTGGTTTCGTAACCACAAATCCGATTTAAAGAGAAATTTATTTCAATATTTTTGCATGAAAATTGATATGATAGGAAAATCGTATGAAAATATTGATAGAAAAATTTTACCGATTTAGTAGTTAGTTAGAAAAAGAAATTATTGAAGAAATTGGGTAAAAACAAGGTATCGAGACCTTTATCTCGTAAAACCGAGTCAAAAATAATTTTATAAATATTTATGAAATGTTAGTAATGTGGTATTAAAATTTCGTTAGGAAATTTTAATATTTGGGTAGTCAATTAAATGAAAAGGACTAAATTGTAATAAGTGTAAAAGTTGCTAGAATGATTAAATAGCTTAAGAGTCTAATGAGAAAGGATTTAAAAGGAAAATAGACCCAAATTTATTTGGGCTGGACGGCAGGGGCATTAAATCAGCAGGGAATTTGATAAATTAAGGATAAAATTGGAATATTGCAAAATTAACTAAATAAAGCTAGGAGTAAATAGGAAATATCTAGATTTCTCTTCATTTCTCTTCAATTCCAGCAGTTAAAAACGCCATATGAGGGTTCTCTAAGCTGGTATTTCATAATTTTTTCACCAAGTGAGTTAATCCTTGCCTTTTTCTTGTAATTTTTGTGTTTCTAAGACTTTTACAACTAGGTCCAACTATTAAATTCATTAGTTTTTGATTTCATGGATGAAATTGAAAGTCACCATGATTGAGTTCTGTAAGTTTATGATGAAATAGAATGAAATTAAAGTTTTAATTTATTTATGAGATGATTTTATTAGGTAATTTCAATGGAAAATTGATTTTTAGGACCTAATTGTGAAAATATTTGGAATTAAAGTCTAATTCTGAAACTCTGATTCCTAAAGGTTGTAAACTAGTTTAAAGTGATATAATAAAGTGTTAATTGAGAAAAATAAGCTCAATTGAGAGACTAATTGAGTAGGGACGAAATTCTCATTTATTAAAAGCTTAAGGGAAAATTGGTAATAAACAGTTTGCACTAAAACAATTTGGACAGCAGCAGTAGACTAACTTTGAAAAATCACCATAAATTGTATAAATAGAATTAGAAGATGAACAATATATGGAATTAAAGCTTATTGAGTCTAGTTTCTCATAGAAGAAACATTGTAAGCAATGGATTTGTAAATTTTGAGATATAATAAATTTTGTGAGACAAGGTCAGAATGAATTCGGGTTCCCCTGTTCTGACTTTGAAAAATCATAAAAAAATAAATAAAAATAATTAGGAGCTTAAATTTATATGTCTAGAATCCTTAACTAGTCTATTTTTAATAGAAATAAACGAGAATATCATTTGAATTCTGTATGAAGAGAAAATAAATTTTTAGTGAAGAAGGGTCAGAAGTGTTAGACAGCAGAACAAGGGTGACTTTAAAGAATAAACTGTACTGATTGGCTAAACCAAAAATTCTGAAAATTTTATGGTAAGAAGATATATGAGTCTAGTTTCATGGAAAATTAACGGAACTTAATTTGGAGTTCCGTAGCTCGAGTTATAAATAATTTAGTGGCTATGACTTAAGTAGACAGCTTTGAATGAACTATAAATAATAGTTGAATTATAGAGAATGTTGTATATGAACATGAAATGTATTAAATTGATAATTAAATTTATTTATCTAGATCCAGAAGATTCAAATACGAAGCTAGATCGAGGAAAGGAAAAAGTTCAGGATTAGTAGATTTTTGTGCACAAACAAGTATTAAGGTAAGTTCATGTAACTTGAATTATATTCTTAAATGCTTGAAATGCATGTTTTTGATATGAATATGATTTGAATGTTCATTATATGAAATTTTATGAAACATTGATATATTTGATAAAAAAAGGAAGAAATCTCAGTTGAATGAAAGGAAAATTCGATGGATCTCTGAAAAAGAATTGACGGTAAAAGGATCAAGCCGGACGGGTGATCCTATCTCGATATAGCCCTCCCGAAGAATATGTGGAAAATGGATTTAGCTTGGACGGGTAATCCGAATTAGGGTCTGAATTTAGCTGGACTGTAATTCGGATCCAAGCTCATTAGAGTAATTGTCGTTTGTAGGGATTTAGCTGGGTGGTAATCCCGGCAATACTCTATGAGTTTATATTACAGGGGATTTAGCCTGGACTGGTAATCCCGCTGTAAGGATGAGGTTCGCGGGAGTGTGCTCTCTGAAATGGAAATGTGTGCACATGAATATGAATTGACGGACCCGGAATTGTACACTAAAAGTGTACCTCTGAAAATCCATCGAAATTCCGAGAAATTCAACGGGATAAATATGGAAAAATAACAAGGAAATAGAAATCATGGTATTGATGAGCTCATCAATCATGGTATATATTATTGGTACATGCAAATTATTGTACTAACTTGAATGTTGAGTTTGTGCATATTAGGGTAATAATGCATTGAATGGATATATAAATGTTTATTGTATTGTATTGAAAATATTAGGTAAGTATAATTCTTGTTACATGAGCTTACTAAGCACAAAGTGCTTATCCTGTTTCATTTTCCCCTGTTTTGTAGTGTTAAAAGCTCGGAGATCGGATTTGGTCGGAGATACATCACACTATCAACCTCAGGATTTCGGTATATAAAGAAACTTTATTTTGGAAATCAATGGCATGTATAAGCTAATAAAGTAAATGATTTTGTGAAATGAATGTAGAGTTAGCCATTGGTATGGTTAACAAACCACAGTTTTGGGTATGTGATGATGTTATCTTATAAATATGCATGAATATATTTGGAAAATATGTTGAATTGGTTTGGTTGATGTGGATTGGTCTCGATTTAAAATTTACAGGGAAGGTTAGATATCTATAAAAGGGGATATATTGAGTAAAAAACAAAATTTTAATTTGTAAACTCTGGTAATACTTCTTACTCTATTCCGACAATGAATACGGGTAGGGATATTACATTTATTGGTATCAGAGCTAGGTTTAGCCGGTTCTAGGACCGACGTAGTAAATACGAGATTAGCTATACATGCCATTTAAATTATTATTGATAGTGTGATATCTCCTGACCATTTAAATGTGTTTTTCTTATAGTAATGTCATCCGACCGAGCTCAATCCGAGGAAGCTGGGAGTCATGCTTCGGCTTCAATACAAAGAGAAGAAACTAGCAGTAGAAGGCCTGAGACAGAGGGTCGAGGGGAGGAGGCAAAAACAGCCTTCTTTCAAATGATGAATGAATGGTTTAAACAATACTTAAGAACTAAACCTCAGAGTGCAGCAAGTTCAAGCTCCCACTCCTGCTCCTCCACCGGTTCTCGAGATCCCACAAGTGCAGTGCAGTCATCGAATCATCGAGAAAAGGAAAAGCTCCAGTAGATAAAATTCAAAAATACGGGGCCAAGAATTTTTGAGCAGCGATTGATGATGATTCGAACGGGCTGAATTCTAGTTAGAAAACACTACTCGGGTTTTGGAGGAATTATCTTGTACACCCAGAAGAATGTCGAAATGTGCCGTCTCATCTGCTAAAAGACACGACTTACCATTGGTGGAATACTAAAGCTTCAGTTGTTCAAAGAAGAAATTACATGGGAGTTCTTTCAGAATGAATTTAAAAAGAAATATATCACCAAAGGTTTCTCGATCGTAAGAGAAAAGAATTTCTTGAGTTGAAACAGGGGTAGCAGATCGAGATTCGAATATGAAAGAGAATTTGTTCGATTGAGTAAATATGCTCGAGAATGGGTACGATGTAAGTGAAATGTGCAAACGATTGAAGAAGGGTTGAATGAAGACATTAAGCTACTGATCGGAATTCTTGAAATTCGAGAGTTTGCTACATTGGCAGAGAGAGCTTATAAAGCAGAAGAATTGAGCAAAGAAAAGAAACAGGCTGAGAGGGAAGCTCGAATTTTTAGTAAAAGACCGATGGGAAAATCCCAGTTTTCTGCTTCAAAGAAATTGAAGAAGTATCAGGATCGTTCTACCTTAGCCACTGGGTATTCGGGCAGAGAGCAAGGTTCTCAACGCACTAATCCAAGACCTTCTACTCCATCAGTGTCCAGTGTTGGTAGTGTTGGCACTCCTAAGCCGAGATGCCAGTACTGTAATAAAGCTCATTTTGGTGAATGTCGATTAAAGAGCGGGGCTTGTTACCGATGTGGTTCTTTTGACCATTTCCTTAGAGATTGTCCAGAAAGAGGTGAAAAAGAAACTGAACAGATATCGAAGCCGAGTAATCCAGTTTCGAGGGGCAGACCACCTCGACCATCTGGTAATGTCAGTGGTAGCCGAGGAACTACGAAAGATATTGCAGTGTGTCAAGCGACGAGCACTGCTAGGACATATGCCATCCGTGCGGAGAAGATGCCTCAAAGACTGATGTTATTATGGTACATTTTCTTTACTTGATATCGATATTACCGCATTGATTGATCACGGTTCTACGCATTCATATATATGTGTTAAACTTGCAATTGTTAAAAATTTATCTGTTGAACCTCATCGAATTTGTGGTTAAAGTCTCGAACCCCCGGGTCAATCTGTTTTGGTGGATAAAATTTGTAAAAATTGTCCACCGATGGTAAGAGGTTATTGTTTCCTACTGATTTGATGTTACCGCCATTTGATGAATTTGACGTGATATTGGGCATGGATTGGTTAACCCAAAGATGATGCGGTAGTAAATTGTAGACAAAAATATATTGTGCTAAAATGTCGAATGGTGAGTTGCTCAAGGTTAAATCTGATCAAACAGAGGGGTTATCGATATGATTTCGATGAATGGCAGCAGACAGGTATGTCAAAAAGGGTATGATGCTTACTTGGCTTATGTACTTGACACCAAGGTATCTCGAGTAAAAATACAGCGATTCCAGTGAGTATGTGAATTTTTCGATGTGTTTCGGAGGAATTACCAGGATTGCCACGTAAAGAGAAGTGGAATTTTCTATAGATTTGATTAGGAACTACTCCAATTTCTATAGCTCGCACTCTCGGATGGCTCCTATAGAATTAAAAGAGTTAAAGACACGATTGCAAGAGCTTGTTGATAGGGGTTTTATTCGATCGAGTCATTCACCTTGGGGTGCTCGGTTGCTGTTTGAAAAAGAAAGACGGGTCTTTAAGATTGTGTATCGACTCACCGGCGACTTAATAAAGTAACCATAAAGAATAAGTACCCGTTACTCCCGGATTGATGATTTATTTGATCAATTTGAAAGGTGCTATCTTTGTGTTTTCAAAAATTGATCTTCGATCGGGTTATTATCATTTACGGGTAAAGGAGTCGGATGTGCCAAAAACAAACCTTGAGAACCGTGTATGGGCATTATGAGTTTCGGTCATGCCATTTGGGTTAACTAATGCACTGCAGTATTCATGGATTTGATGAACCGGATATTCAAACAAGATTTAGACAGATTTGTGGTAGTATTCATTGATGATATTTTGGTTTATTCTCGGGATGAAGAAAAATGCAGAACATTTGAGAATTGTGTTGCAATCTGCGAGAGAAGCGATTATATGCTAAATTCAAGTAAATGTGAATTTTGGCTTCGAGAAGTGGGTTTTCTAGGACATATTGTATCTGCTAGAAGGTATCGAGTAGATCCAAGTAAAATCTCACTATTGTCAATTGAGTCCACCAAGAATGTATCGAAGTTAGAAGTTTTTGGGTTTATTTGGTTATTATCGGAGATTTGTATAGGGATTCTCTATGATAGCTTCTCCAATGACTCGATTATTGCGAGAAAGATGTTAAGTTCGAGTGGGACTGATGAATGTCAACAAAGTTTCAATCGATTGAAAGATCTACTAACGAAAGCACTCAGATTAGTGCGGCTGAACCAGGTAAGGAATTTGTTATTTACTGATGATGCCTCGTTAAATGGTTTAGGTTGTGTCTTAATGCAAGAAGGTAAAGTAATAGCCTATGCTTCAAGACAACTTAAACCACATGAAAGAAATTACCCAAGACATGATCTTGAATTAGTCGCTATTGTATTTCTTGCCAAGATATGGCGGCATTACTTGTATGGTGAGAAATGTCATATTTATACCGATCATAAAAGCTTGAAATATTTGATGACACAAAAGATTTGAATTTGAGACAGCGCAGTGGCTTGAACTCGATAAAGGACTATGATTTGGTTATTGATTACCATCCAGGTAAAGCTAATGTTGTAGCTGATGCTTTGAGCCGTAAATCTCTGTTAGCTTTGCGAGCTATGAATACCGGTTATCATTTGGTGATGATGGTTCAATCCTAGCGAATTAAGAGCTAAATCGACATTTTTACAGCAAATATGTGAAGCTCGAGAAGAATGATGAGAAGTTACAAGTTAAACAGCACGCATGATGAGTCGTAATGATTCTGAATTTTAGATTGGTTCGATGGTTGTTTATTATTCAGAGTAGAGTATGTGTACCTCGTAATTCGTGAGAGCTCATACGAGAGAAGATTTTACGCGAGGCTCACACCGTACTATGTCTGCATACACCGGGAGTAATAAAATGCATAATGATCTCGAAAAAGATGTACTGCGGTGGTCGGGAATGAAACGTGATATCTTTGAGTTTGTATCGAGATGTTTGATATGTCAACAAAGTTAAAGTGAACATCAGTACCTTGGGATTACTACACCAATTACTATACCGGAATGGAAATGGGAAAGAATCACTATGGATTTTGTATCGGGTTACCTTTGTCTCCGAGGAAAAAGATGCTATTTGGGTGATTGTTGACCGATTGACAAAGTCAGCTCACTTTATTCCAGACGTATGGATTATTCTTTAGATAAACTAGCCGAATCAGATAAATCGAGATTGTCGGGCTACATGGAGTGCTGTCTCTATTATATCGAGATAGAGATCCCCGATTTACGTCTCGTTTTGGAACAAATTGCAAGAAGCCTTGGGTACTCAATTTGTATTTCAAGATCGCATTTCATCCTCGATGATGGTCAATCCGAGCGTGTAATTCAAGTATTGGAAGATATGCTCCGATGTTGTGTACTAGAGTTTGAAGGTAATTGGGAGAGGTACCTACCTTTGATTAAATTTGCTTACAATAATAGTTATCAGTCGAGTATTAAAATGGCTCCGTATGAAGCTTTATATGGTAGAAAATGTAGAACACCGTTATATTGGATGAGCTCGATGAAAGGAAGATACATGGGGTTGATTTGATCAGGAAAGCAGAAGAGAAAAGTAAAGATTATTTGAGATAGACTAAAAGCGACTTACGATCGTCAAAAATCATATGCCGACCTTAAACGAAAAGAGATTGAATTTCAAGTCGGTGACAAGGTATTTCTGAAAGTGTCTCCTTGGAAGAAAGTCCTCCGATTCGGTCGAAAAGGTAAACTGAGTCCAAGATTTATCGGGCCATATAAAATCATAGAAAGAATTGGACCGGTCGCTTATCGATTGGCATTACCACCGGAACTTGATAGGATCCATAATGTTTTTCATGTATCTATGTTGCGACGATATCGATCAGATCCTTCACATGTTATTTCTCCGACAGAAGTGGAGATTCAACCGGATATGACTTACAGTGAAGAACCGGTCAAAATATTGACACGGGAGACAAAAGAGCTTAGAAATAAAAAGATAAATTTGGTGAAAGTATTGTGGCAAAAGCATGGGATTCAGGAAGCGACATGGGAACCGGAGGAGGCAATGAGGAAACAATACCCAAACCTCTTTACTGGTAAGATTTTCGAGGACGAAAATCCTAAAAGGGGGGAGAGTTGTAATGGCATAAATTCAAAATTATCGAAAACAAATGGTTTCAGTAACCACAAATCCGATTTAAAGAGAAATTTATTTCAATATTTTTGCATGAAAATTGATATGATAGGAAAATCGTATGAAAATATTGATAGAAAAATTTTACCGATTTAGTAGTTAGTTAGAAAAAGAAATTATTGAAGAAATTGGGTAAAAACAAGGTATCGAGACCTTTATCTCAGAAACCGAGTCAAAAATAATTTTATAAATATTTATGAAATGTTAGTAATGTGGTATTAAAATTTCGTTAGGAAATTTTAATATTTGGGTAGTCAATTAAATGAAAAGGACTAAATTGTAATAAGTGTAAAAGTTGCTAGAATGATTAAATAGCTTAAGAGTCTAATGAGAAAGGATTTAAAGAAAAATAGACCCAAATTTATTTGGGCTGGACGGCAGGGGCATTAAATCAGCAGGGAATTTGATAAATTAAGGATAAAATTGGAATATTGCAAAATTAACTAAATAAAGCTAGGAGTAAATAGGAAATATCTAGATTTCTCTTCATTTCTCTTCAATTCCAGCAGTTAAAAACGCCATATGAGGGTTCTCTAAGCTGGTATTTCATAATTTTTTCACCAAGTGAGTTAATCCTTGCCTTTTCTTGTAATTTTTGTGTTTCTAAGACTTTTACAACTAGGTCCAACTATTAAATTCATTAGTTTTTGATTTCATGGATGAAATTGAAAGTCACCATGATTGAGTTCTGTAAGTTTATGATGAAATAGAATGAAATTAAAGTTTTAATTTATTTATGAGATGATTTTATTAGGTAATTTCAATGGAAAATTGATTTTTAGGACCTAATTGTGAAAATGTTTGGAATTAAAGTCTAATTCTGAAACTCTGATTCCTAAAGGTTGTAAACTAGTTTAAAGTGATATAATAAAGTGTTAATTGAGAAAAATAAGCTCAATTGAGAGACTAATTGAGTAGGGACGAAATTCTCATTTATTAAAAGCTTAAGGAAAATTGGTAATAAACAGTTTGCACTAAAACAATTTGGACAGCAGCAGTAGACTAACTTTGAAAAATCACCATAAATTGTATAAATAGAATTAGAAGATGAACAATATATGGAATTAAAGCTTATTGAGTCTAGTTTCTCATAGAAGAAACATTGTAAGCAATGGATTTGTAAATTTTGAGATATAATAAATTTTGTGAGACAAGGTCAGAATGAATTCAGGTTCCCCTGTTCTGACTTTGAAAATCATAAAAAATAAATAAAAATAATTAGGAGCTTAAATTTATATGTCTAGAATCCTTAACTAGTCTATTTTTAATAGAAATAAACGAGAATATCATTTGAATTCTGTATGAAGAGAAAATAAATTTTTAGTGAAGAAGGGTCAGAAGTGTTAGACAGCAGAACAAGGGTGACTTTAAAGAATAAACTGTACTGATTGGCTAAACCAAAAATTCTGAAAATTTTATGGTAAGAAGATATATGAGTCTAGTTTCATGGAAAATTAACGGAACTTAATTTGGAGTTCCGTAGCTCGAGTTATAAATAATTTAGTGGCTATGACTTAAGTAGACAGCTTTGAATGAACTATAAATAATAGTTGAATTATAGAGAATGTTGTATATGAACATGAAATGTATTAAATTGATAATTAAATTTATTTATCTAGATCCAGAAGATTCAAATACGAAGCTAGATCGAGGAAAGGAAAAAGTTCAGGATTAGTAGATTTTTGTGCACAAACAAGTATTAAGGTAAGTTCATGTAACTTGAATTATATTCTTAAATGCTTGAAATGCATGTTTTTGATATGAATATGATTTGAATGTTCATTATATGAAATTTTATGAAACATTGATATATTTGATAAAAAAAGGAAGAAATCCCAGTTGAATGAAAGGAAAATTCGATGGATCTCTGAAAAAAGAATTGACGGTAAAAAGGATCAAGCCCGGACGGGTGATCCTATCCTGATATAGCCCTCCCGAAGAATATGTGGAAAATGGATTTAGCCCGGACGGGTAATCCGAATTAAGGTCGAATTTAGCTGGACTGGTAATTCGGATCCAAGCTCATTAGAGTAATTGTCGTTGTAGGGATTTAGCTCGACTGGTAATCCCGGCAATACTCTATGAGTTTATATTACAGGATTTAGCTGGGTCGTAATCCATTTGTAAGGATGAGGTTCGCGAGAGTGCTCTCTGAAATGGAAATGTGTGCACATGAATATGAATTGACGGACCGAATTGTACACTAAAAGTGTACCTCTGAAAATCCATCGAAATTCCGAGAAATTCAACGGGATAAATATGGAAAAATAACAAGGAAATAGAAATCATGGTATTGATGAGCTCATCAATCATGGTATATATTATTGGTACATGCAAATTATTGTACTAACTTGAATGTTGAGTTTGTGCATATTAGGTAATAATGCATTGAATGGATATATAAATGTTTATTGTATTGTATTGAAAATATTAGGTAAGTATAATTCTTGTTACATGAGCTTACTAAGCACAAAGTGCTTATCCTGTTTCATTTTCCCCTGTTTTGTAGTGTTAAAAGCTCGGAGATCGGATTTGGTCGGAGATACATCACACTATCAACCTCAGGATTTCGGTATATAAAGAAACTTTATTTTGGAAATCAATGGCATGTATAAGCTAATAAAGTAAATGATTTTGTGAAATGAATGTAGAGTTAGCCATTGGTATGGTTAACAAACCTGGTTTTGGGTATGTGATGATGTTATCTTATAAATATGCATGAATATATTTGGAAAATATGTTGAATTGGTTTGGTTGATGTGGATTGGTCTCGATTTAAAATTTACAGGGAAGGTTAGATATCTATAAAAGGGGATATATTGAGTAAAAAACAAAATTTTAATTTGTAAACTCTGGTAATACTTCTTACTCTATTCCGGCAATGAATACGGGTAGGGGTATTACAACTTCGTCTACTAATTAAATAATCGGTCCATGTAAACGTAAAATTGAGTATAAATAATAGGATTCGTTAACTCGACTCGAAATTTTTTGACTCGATTCGATTTGATTCAAAGAAATTTCAAATTGAGTTTAGTTGCTAAAATATGATCCATCAACTTGACTAATTCGAAATTTTTTAACTCGACTCAATCGAATACTCACCCCTAATTTTACTATCAAACAAATCATGCTGCTTGGAAAAGAAATGTTATATATATGGTCGATTTCGCAAATTAAAACTTCAACAAAAATGACAAAGGTGTTAATATCGAAGATTGTTACATTTTACAATGTACTTTGTTCCGTGATGCATTTGTAAAACATAAACTCCTTTATAGAACTCAACAATACATATTTAACATGTCACATTAACACAAGAATCGACCACTACGCTAAGTGGCAAGCAACAATTTCCGAAACCTTTTTTGAAATGTTTTGTCTCATCCCAAGATATGTCCAAAAGACCAATGGGTTTATATATTGCACGAAACGAACTCTATACTAATTAATATATATATGAATAAAGTTCAAAACTTGTGTCATTCTCATGCACTAGTGGTAGTACTAGCACCTATCATGACATTGTAATATTTATTTTTATTTTAAGTAGATGACGAGGGAATCCGTCGATATAAAAACTAACTAATGGAGGCCACTCGCACATGATCTATTCATCGAGAAGGTAATGATTGATGTGAGCTTAGATCGAATTTCGAGAAGGCAAGTTACGTGGCGAAATGCTAATCTAATTGGAGTCCTATGTATAACTTAATAGCAACTATAGGTGATATTGAGTTTAGAGAAGATAAAAACACATGGGGAAAGAAGTGTAAGCAATTCGTCGTCTTCCCCCGACGACATCGCTTCCCATTTCACTATCACACCATGTAGCCAAAAGAAAAGACAAAGGAAATGGGATTTTGATTAACGGTTATGTGTGTTGGACATCCTAGCACGTAATTATGGAATAGGATCTTATGTAAAAATATCACTTAATTATTGGAAAGAAACCAAGTTTCCCAACTCGATTTCATCATGCCTTTTTTATCAGTACATGTATTAATTAAACAGCCTTAAATTAGACAGCTTTGAGTGAGCTAATCTTGTAAGTGATGTTGGGTATTAAATATTAGCATCCAAGTAATCAAGGGCACTCTTGTTTTGCCTTCTTCCTTTTACTTTACTAATTGGAACATCGGCCTTCCTGTTGTCGTGTTCCATGAAAATAACTGAGGAGAAATTATATATATTAACTAAAAGCAAGATAAGAAAGAGAGATCGCAGCCCTAGAGCTTACAGTTATAGCTATCAAAATTAGATTTAATTAAATGGTGTGCTAGCTAGTTTTATACATTAAACTAAGGAATGTGGGGATAGCATTTGGATTTTAGCTTTGTTTTTCTCCCAATTGTTTATGAATGTTTTTTTTTTTTTTGCCTGAATTATCTTTTTTTTTTTATTTCTACTTTGTACTTGATGATATAAGGATATATTCACTAATAAGCAATCAATCTTTGTCTCACCTTAACTAAATTTACATTTAATGTTTATTAGGATGGAAGAAGTGATAAGCCAATGATGGACAGAGGATGTTTATGAGCATTTTCGGATTTCTTATGTATATCTACCATGATTGTGAGCCACTGTATAATGACTACTCTTCATCTGGGGGAAATCTTGTTGGTTTTTCCTTGTAAGGAAGAAAGGAAAGACAGATCAAGTTTAGCAATTAAATGTGATTTGTTATATTTTTATGTTTCAGTTCATAATTTACATAGCCTCAAAAATATTACCAATTACAACTTGACAAGTTAGCAAGCTTAAGAATTTAAAATTATTCATTGGCTGATTTTTGTCCAGTCAGCATCGCTAAAATTTTCCTATCAAAATAAGCTAACAACTTTTCTAAATAAGTTGACAACTTGCTAACGTGTATCAAAACATTGGGATAGTTTGCAGCATCTCAACTTGGCATAGTCGATTAGCATCTTGATAGTTCGCACTTCAATAGCTTAGAGCATGCCAATTAGGAAGGCAGCTCATATCTTGTGTATCCACGAGTCTTGTTTGTATTTGTACAATCTGCCAGATAGTCTGCCAATGGTTATCCGCTAAATAGTTCACCAACTGACAATCCGTTATTCTTCTTGCATTTGGCCTGTCCGTCAAATGACCAACACCATTGTTGTCCGCGGGACTACTTGTTCTTGATTTGTTCGCAAGATAGTCCGCACTTTGCTTGTCCGCTATATATGCGAGCTATTGCATGAATGGTCATTTCGCAACAAATTTTCTATAATTGGACAGACTTTTTTTTTATTTATGATTGGTTGATTCAATCATATTTAACTCTAGATTTGAGATAAAAGATGAAAATTTCAAAAGGAGAAAAAAATAAAATTATAACAAAAAGGAAATATTACTTCTAATTTTATCACAGAAACAATTCACTGTCTAAAATTTAAAATTTTTTCTGACTTTTAGATCAAAATTAAACCTATGGTTAAAATTAGATATTATTTTATTTTAAAAATATATTTTTATATTATATTTTCTTTCCTTTTACAATCATCTTCGTCGAGTTAATTATTATTATATATAAACAAAAGAATGTTGCAGCATTTAAAGACAAACACAACGACAATGGTGCTCGTATTCCTTTCTATTCTATATATTAGCACAACCTTCCAAATCTCCAGATATATATGAATAAACAAATAACCCAATAAAGTATTGGCAGAAGAATACATTTTACAGAGAAAAGCTAGCTCTGCCATTCAATCGGTGGGTGAGCTCTTCCTTTGGATTTATTTGGCAGCCTTAAGCCCCATGTAAGTCCAACAACTTCATATGCAACAAGATCATTGGTTGATGCAACTTCGGATCAACACATTTGTAATCGAAAAATGAATGATATCTTTTTTGGTATTTAATCAAATCTTCACTGCTGTTTGGTGAATCTTTGAATGAAGATAGGCAGATATGGAGAAAGATCAAGTAGCCTAACGCAATAAATCAAATGGGAGCGAGTAGTATGTGACTTTGACTAGCTAATAAACTATAAGGTGGTTAAGAGATCAATAATATAACCACAAAAACATTGAGTGAAGTTAAAGAGAAATAATTTTTTTATCATCCCTTTTATTTTGATAAAATTTTTAATTGAATTGATCTTACGAGAGTGTAATGTTTCGAATATATTGACTGAATTTTGTAATGCTCCGATGCGACAATCCTATGCAAAGCTAAAGGTTAGCTTTTATAGGATTTGCTGAGTTTTGGTTCTACGAGGCCATACCTAAAAATAAAAATCTAAGCCAAAGTATGAAACAAAATATATAACGACTTTGCAATGGAAGAAGTTGCTTGAAATATAATAACAAAAGAAAGAGAACCTAGCAATTAAGTAGCCTAATTTTGTTTTTACATGAAGAGAGGTAATTCTATTGATAGCTTTCTATATTCTCAAAGGAGATACAAAAAAAATTAGTGATGGTCGAGCTGTTTATTGGGTTGCTGTTTATTGGGTTCCTCGTAGCATCTCTTGTCTTGTATTTCATTTCATCACTTAAAATGCTTGTCACCTGGCCCCTTATCCCCTGACCTTGCCTTCCACTCGTAGCAAAAATCCCTACTCTTGAATCAGTTTTCTGTCCACCCATCAAGTGTCATGTTCTTGGCAGAGAGGCCAGTGATATGCCAATGTCTGTTTTGTAATGACACCTAGCTAATTTACAAGACGGTAGAGACAACAGCGGTTCAGCGGCTTCTCTGTTGAACCCAGTTTGAGAATACTTCTAGCGTATTCATGTCAGCTCTGTAGTGCTGTTGTGTGAATTCAAGCAGCATAGGCCATGTAAAATCTGGATATACTCTGGGGCTATATGCGTCCACCAACTCTTTTGGTGGGGTAACCACTTTATCACCCTTTGGGCACAAAAAGAAAGCAAGGGATTTTCTTGGGGTGTGGCTGTTCACAACCGCCCGGTGCAAGCAACTTTTGTATCTTCCATTTGATAAAGCCTGAAAATTAAACCCACACAGCTTAATCAACATTACTCCAAAACTTAATCACCAAAGCATTCCTACACTTAAAGAATGCACGGATTAAATGGAAAAGTATCTTACCATGAAGGTGTCACCAATGTTAACAACAAATGCTTCGAAATTTGGGCTGATTGAACGCCATTCGTTGTCCACAAACACTTGAAGGCCACCAACTCGGTCTTGGTGAAGGATGGTTAAAGACGTTGGATCGCAATGAGGCCCCGTTCCTAAAGTGAGGTCTGGTTTTTGGCAAAGCGGATAGTAATTCAGCCTCATTATTGAATCATTTTCCTCAAAAAATTCCCTGAAATGCGCTCTGCCTACGCCCAGACTGATGGCTAAAAGCTCCATGATCCCTAGAGAAAGCTTGCTCATAGCCTCGCAATAGCTCTGGTATACCCTTCTGCAGGCAATTAAACTCAAGATTTCAGCATCGAGGAGTATAATACCAATAAGCAGAAAAAATGACGCGGAAAACTTTACAACATTCGAATTTCTTACCCGAAATGCCTGAATTCATCTCCCATTTTATTAACAAGGTAGTCTTCAACCATCGTGGATGCGTTTCTCTGAGCTGAGTAGCGAAAAGAAAGTGTTTCTTTCCAAGGCAGCTTGGAGGAGAACCTGCCGGTGAAGCTGCTGGCATATCCACAGTGCTCACCAACTTTTCTCTGAGCCCTTTGCTTTTCGCAGAGTGGCAATTCAAAGAAGTTATCCATGTACCTATGAGCATCGGCCACGAGTGTGGCATCGACTCCATGATTAACTACTAGAAAGAAACCATGCTGTTGACATGCCTCGCCGACAAGCCTTGAAGCTTCCATCGCAGCAACAGGGTCACCAGAGAGGAAACCTTTAAGGTCAATGAGTGGTACTTGGAGTTCTGGTGCATTAGCGCAAGGCTTTTCGTCGTCAGGCCATATAAATTGTTGTGGTATGCAGGATTGGTATTTAAGCACAGAAGCATCAAAAACTAGTTGTTTTTGCTCATCTTTACTGTCGTCTTTGAGATGGTAAGGCATGGAGGCTATGCTGGAGACGCAGTCAATTGCCATTGCATGAAGTGTAAATATTTTGAGGCCTAAGAAAGATGGATATATTTATATCCTTGAGTGATTTTAGGAGTAGTTAAGGGCGGTAAGAGATGGACGGAGACAGAGAAAGGAATAGTTAGTTATTGGAAAGAAGAGGAGGGAGAGATATAAGTTTGAGAGGTGTGATGAAAGAAACGCCAAGGCCGCTCTCATTGGGGAAATCAGTGCGCAAATTTTGGAATCTTATAGCTCCTCCCCCTCCCCCTCTCTCTCTATCTCCCTCTATCTCTATCTCTGTTGAATTTTTTTATTTCTTTGTTCTTTTTTTTGCAAACAAGGGCTACTCAAAAGGGAGAATTCCAGTTTTGGTGCTTTGTGAATTGAAAAATTAAGAAAACTGCTACAGGTTGTAGGGGAGGTTGTCTTTTTTTTCTTTTCTTTTTAACTTTTAAATGTTTGCCAGGAAAGCGTTTCCATGATATTTGGCGTTTTACTAGTGGAGAGATATCCTAATGTCACCTGTACTAAGACCTCACTATTTTATAGCAGAGGGCGTCCTTGGCAGTCAGACCAATTATAGATCTCTGTACCTAATGGCAAAGCCCAATATGAGAGCATTATGCATGCTTTCCCTTATAGGACGACCCGTCGAACCACACTACACCCCACTGATAATCCAATTATACGTACACGTGAGCAACCAAATGCTGAAATTCACCTTAATTCATCTAACTCATCATGTATCATTTTCAACTTCTTTCCTCAGTATTATTAACCCTGCTAAAAGGACAGAGAAACATCAAGATAAACAGCACATTAAACTTGCCAAAGTAGCGAGCACCCTGAAAGAGACTGGCTTTGTTGTGTTGTGACAGAACCCAAAAACTTTGTAGCAGTTATAGCTTACTTGTTACCAGAATGATTGTCAATCAAACATAGTACTAAAGGAAAAGACACAAAATTTTCTGTTTCATTTCATATCACCAAGATCTTTCATTGCAACAAACTGACAAGAAGAAAATATCCTGGGAGTTAGCTTTCATATTTCATGTCAAGGAAACACAGCAACTACCACAGGACTTTGAGCAGCGTACACTCGTCACAGCCCCTTTTTTTTTTTTTTTTTTTTTTGTGGGGTAGGGCCTTAAACTCTCAATGATTTGTGATAGTGCTTCTTCAAGCCTATGCTACGGATGTCTGGGGTTTCGCCAAGACTGAGATGCCTATTTATTATAAAGCTCCTCCAAGGGGCTAAAAACAACGTTTGCCAACAAGAAAAATATCTTTTCAACAGCTTTTGATAGAAACAGCCAACTGTTTAGGATTATTTTGGGTATGAAAAAGGCTTTTGGGCAGTCAAAACTAAATAGGGCCTTTACCCCTAACATCAGTTTATCTTTGTTGCCGACATCTTGAAGTCACATGTCTAATGTATCGTGCAAGGGACTTTTGACTGAAGCATAGTAAACTTTAAAACTGTGTTAATCATTGTCATGTTCTGGATTCTTCTGCTCTTTTGTTTTTGGGCAACAAATTGTTATCATTTTATGCATATTGTCAAAGATTTGTAGCATATTTCATCAGTTTCCAGTTAAACCAACTACTATACATTGAGCTAACATATAGATGGCGAGTAGAGTAACATTTTGGTACATTAATTTATCCATAACAATCCAAGAAAAAAAATTAGCTTGCTGTTCAAAATTTGAATTTCCTTGTGCCTTTTAGAGTTCACTGTCTACTGAACAAATTTTATTTTAAACCCAAGCTAGATAAGGCTACAACTTTATTTATGTAAAATAATATATATACATATATATATATATTTGGTTTTAATCTACAGCTACAAGACATATATTCTCATATATGTCACTGCATTTTTATATTTTCGATATTGTGGTCCTGAATTTGAGTGTTATGTCACGTTATTAATACTACCTACCACATTTTCTCTATCATGTCTTTATAATTATATATAGGAAGACAAAATGACTAAAAATGATGGATAATTAATAATGTCATAAAAGTAAAGCAAACAACAAAGGTAAAACAACAAGAGATGAAGAGAATAGAAAGGAAAGTATGTATACCAACTAATGGTTCGAAGGAATTTTCTTTTTTTAGCTATTTGAATTGAGTTTAAATCTTGAAAATTTTATTGTTAAGAGGGATTTACTTGAATAATATCCTTTATTCTAATCTTTTATATCAAAGAAAAAAAAGAGTTGATTGGCATGAATATTGTTACCAATGCAGGAAAATGTGACTTCGAGTATACTGAAGCGTATTATCTTCCTATTTATGGGTTAGGGAGGGGTTATAAGTAGTTCTAGGCATTTTTGTGTCACCAAGAGTAGATATGATCAAAACCTATAAATAAATTATTCAAAAGAAAAAAGAAAAGAGAGAGCGAGCGAGTGAGAAGTGTGTATTATTTATTCATCAATAAGATATTTACTATGTTTCTACAAAGTTTATATTTATAAATATAGAAATATTTATAATACTCCCTGTTCGATATCTTGTTGTCAAGCATATTCACCTTTCATGTCTCATAATATATCAATTATAAGTGATCAAAATTATATACCTATACTTACCTTTCAAAACAGAACAATCCAATGAATAGTCATGTTTTTTATTCATATCTCATTCATTAGAATTAATAATTAAGTTTCATTTGAAATTCTCAAAACTAGACATCTCACCACTAATATAAAAATTTTGATCAAATTTTTTAAATTAGCCAATTAATACAATTTGTCTTCAAATTTTCCCCTATTCTGCTGTTAGGCTACTTTGACTTTCTTCTATTAGAAAATATTTATCTTTTAGTACAAAACTTGTAAAATGCCGTTGTTTGTTCTTCTTCAAAATAAACTTATTAAGAATTTTATACATATAAAGTTCATCTTCTAATTATTATTTTTATACTTTTTAATTATTTTTTAAAGTTGAAACAAGAAACTTAAAATTAAACTGACTCTGTCTCACTAAAACTTAATTTTCTCATTAATTACAATCCAATTCATTACACTTTTTCTTCTATGTAAAACTAGAATTATTAAGCTTTGATTTCATGTTTAGTTCAAAATTTAACTCAATTCCTACAAATTTTTCTGTAAAATTATAAATTTTCAACACTGTTAGTGAGATTTATAATATTTTAGCTTTGTAGTTTACCATAAATTAACTAACACAATTAAATCATATTTTTTCAATACAATTTAATCTTTGAACCCTTTAACATATTCATCAATATTTTATTAGTCCATATCTTTATTTTCGTCGAAACCTAGCATGGTAAGAAATTTCCATAAGGATACTTACCTCTTTTTGACAACAACATCACTTATTTACTTCTTTTTTCTTTCTGTCACTAGGGGTGGAGTCATAAATTTTTTTAAAGGGCCAAAATTAAATTGTAATTTTTACAATAACAAAGATGCAATTTTTAAAGGATTAAATCAAAATTTTATCATTTTTAGGGGGCCAAAGTATAATTTTACCTTTACTAATTTAAAATTTTTAAATTTTTAAAAGGCCAAAACAGAAAATTTAGGAAAATTTTCCTTTCAATTTTCTTCAATTCTAACTTCTAATGTCTTAGTTTCAAGATGATAAACAAACTCTATAAGATCTTTATTTCACTTTTTCTCTTAGGTAGCTAAGAACATTCCCAAAGTTTTAGTGTGAACTAGTGGAATTTAATGAGAAAAGACTAAAATGAATAAAAGATAGAATTTCTTTCTATATGAAGGCATTTGTTCATGTAAAGACTCGTAATAATTCCATTTCCATCAAGTAAATCCAAGGGCTCCAATTAAATACACATCTAAGGGCATTTTGATAATTTTACTAAAAAATATCTCTTATCAAATGACCGTTTTACCCTTATAATCTCTAATATTTACAATTTCACCATTCACACTTTTGAAAAAAATGCGACTTTGGTCATCCAACTATTCCATATTTTTCGTTTAACTCAACTTTTAAATATTTATAATTTTACCCATTTAGTTTCCACTTCTTTACAATTTAAGCCACACCCCATATTAATCTCCCAACATAATATTATTTTCAACTTCCTCCGATATCCAATTACCTTCTCTACTAATATTGATAAATAACATTTTATTTACTCTAAAAAATCTAGTACATATTTTCTCGAAATAACATTATTTATAACTAATGGAAGTTTAGAGATGTTACATTTTATTTATTATTTTTGAATCCAATTTAAGGGCAATTGTTTTTTTTTTTTAACATCAGTTGTAGAATTTAAAAAAATCAAGGCTAGTGTACCAAATAATTATTCGTAGGTTAAAATACAAATATTGATTATTAATATTAAGCACAAGTGGAGTGGTAAAAGACTTGTGATCACATCTTCAACATCAATCCTGGGTTCGAACGCCGAAGAAGTCCTACCCTACTCAATTATTAGAAAAACAAAAAGGCCTTTAATGTTTAAATAATGTGGCAATTTGGGTTATTCAATTGTTGAAGCAAGGGAGAGAGAAAGGGTGGCAACTCTAGGGGTGTAATCAAGTCGAGTTGAGCTTGAATATTAATAAGCTCGAGCTGTGTTTGAAATTTGAATCTCAATGTTCAGTTCAAACTTGATCAAACATCATTTTTTTAAGTTTAAAATTGACTTAAGATATAATTGAGTTACTTGGATTGGAGCTCGATTTAATTTTCATACTCAAGCTTAAACTTGGGTTTGATTAAGCTCGTAGACATGTAAACTTGAGCTCGAGCTTGACTCGATAATTAATGCTAGGTTTGATAATATATATTAAGGGCAATAACATAATTTCATAAAATCAAAATATTGAAAATGAAAAGCTTGATAATGCTTACAAGTTGCTCTAACTGAGTATTATTAAACTCATATTCGGCTCGATAATTATCAAATCGAGTTCGAGTATTTTTCAAGTTAAACTCGAGTAGCTTACTAGTACCAGTTTTAGGTGAAGCCAAGAATTTTATTCAGCGTGCAAAATGCAGTTATAAAATTTTGGGGGGCAAAGCTAAAAATATTGTGTTAAAAATACTTAAATTAACTTATTTATTTTTGCAGGGGTAAAAATTTGAATCTTTCATTTAGCTAAAGGCTTAAATTGAATGTTTTACATTCTAGAGGGCCTAAAATCAAAATTTTATCATTCGGCCAAGGGCCAGCCAGGCAAGGCATGAGAAGAAATTCAAAGAAAATAGTAATACGAGGGTTAAATAGCAAAATTGATATAATTCCTAATACAAACTGGGGAAGAGAACACAAAAGTTTGGAAATGGTAGCCAAGAGCCCCGTCCTTTTCTTCAAAACTCCAAAACCAAAATCAATGGGGATTCTCTGCCCCCCATTTGTAATGTGGTTTAAAATCCCACCACCAGACCCACCAACAAATAATGGCACAGACAGGGAGAAAACCAAGCAATCTTTTTAGTGGATAAATAAATTAGAAGATGGAACTGTGTTTGTCCTAATTGTAAGCACCTCTTCAACTACTGTTTGTGCATGGATCCAACCTTGTTGGTTATATCAATATCATGGGATTTGCTCTTTGCTCTTGGCCTCTACTCAAATTAATTTGCCCCACTTGTTTATGTGCATCACATTATGACAACTCCACCATCATGTTACATGCCTGCTCTGATGGAGAGTTGATGCCTCCTCTCCTGGCTTGTTATCATATGTCCTCTAGTGTTTCTAATTTTGGATTTTGCCAAAGCGTAGGCCACAATATTTATTCTACTTCAGACAGCCATTAGCTTGCTGCTCTGTGTCATGTGTGTGGATTTTGGACAAGTTGAAATTGACGATGAACTATATGGTCTGGGATGTTTCTTGATTTGAAGGAAAAAAACAACAATTATGTAGGAAAAGAGTGAACATGACAGACATTCAGTCATTAACGAGTTGAGTCCAAAAATAATGTAGTCAAAACCTACATTAAGTGGCTTCTATATAAAGCACTGAAACAGGAGAATGAAGAGATAGTTTCATATGAACAGGTCATCGCTTCATTATGACTTCCCAGTTATGATTCAACAAGTTCAAGTGGACCTTTGTAGTTAACCACACTGCACCCATTCAAGAATTATTACTATTATCTGTTGCTTGAGAAATAGTTGTCTTCCACTATACTTAGCACGCATTGTATATTTACCTTTAATACCACATTATGAGCAAAACATATCTGGTAAGAAGAAAATACAAATATTTTATTATAAGAAAATAAACAAAGATGAGCAGGGGTGAAGCCAGAACAAACTTTTAGGGGGAGCTGAATGAAATTTTAAATTTTTATAGTCTATATCTTTAAAATTTTTAAAGTATTAAATCGAATTTTTATAATTTTAAGGAAGGACAAAGTGTAATTTTATCTTTACTAATTTAAAATTTTTTAAAAAATTAAAAGGCTAAATAAAAATTTTACATTTTAGGGGGGTCGAGACCCTGCCAACTCCTAAATCCGCCCCTGAAAATGAAGAGGAGGAAAGGGAAAAACATAAAAAGTTTAGTGACTTTTCCAAAGTTAATCATAACTATAGAAAAAAAATTATATTTAACAACTTTTTTAAAATAAATTTTACAATTTTGTAAAGGTACTTCTTATGAATATAATTTATCTCTATATAAACTAGAAGAAATGGAAAGTTAGAATCAATCTTTAAGATTATTAGAGCATTCAAATTATATATAATCACCTACTATTTTAATTGAAAAGTTAGTTATATTAACAATAATATAGGGACCGAATTATGTTAGAAATAAAAGTGTGATGGTTAAACTTCAAATTTAAACATAATAGAGGGACCAAACTTGAAATTTCACCATTTTTTAAAATGTAAAAAGGAAAGCATTATGATGATGCACGTGTCAATAAAGAAAGGCTATTAATGCATTCCTTTATAAAGTTATATAGATAGTAGGAGTTATGTTTTTTCTTTAAAGAGCAGTTATGGAGTCAAACAAGGCATGTTTTTTTTCTCATTCAGGTTAAGTTAACCATATTTATCCTGACAAATCAATTTATGAGAGTGTAAATGTATGTTTTGATCGAGTTTTGGTCCAACAGTTTGTCACTTGTCACACACAGATACTGGACACCTTTCCACATGTAAAGTTTGTAATTTTCAAAGCCATGAATGCTATTCCTTTCTAGCTATTTCTAGTTGAATCCCTTTATGTTGTAGCTGGCAATGATAAGGGAACAGTTAAACAGGGAAAATGGCATCTTTTTTAGATTTCCATATGCACTGAAAATTTTATGGAAAAGCACGTTGCTAGGACCCTCCTAATAGAAGAAATTTATTTCGTGAAGTGAAGAGGATATTGTCTGAAAGTGTCACGTCCAAAGAAAGCTAGAAGTGCATTGAAGAAAGACGTGAATGATACAAATTAAATTGCATGGTTCGAAAGCCACGCAGGCATACTGTCCCAACATGCTTCCTCCCGTTGAGTGCTTGCTGTGCCATTATGTCACTTTTGGGTTTTGCTGGTGAGCGTTGGCTCGCATTTCATAGGAAAACTGTAGGCACGAGGGACACCATTTTTTTGACATCAAAAATTGCATGGTGCTCATGCTTGTCTTAGTTGTACCATAAGAGTTGGTCGGGACACTACCATTGGATGGTTCTCATGTCTCAAATTTGAATCATCCAAATCTCATCAGCTCAAATGAATCTACGAACTTACATTAACAAGTGAAAGCCAGCTTCTCTTCTGTCCTTGTCGTAAATACTCCGTCGAATCAAATTTTCAAAAAGGATGGATAGTATTAAAAATCAATTTATTCAATTGAAATAGGTAGTCAACGAATTCGTTGAGGAAAGTTTTGAAGTAGTCACTTTCATCATCATTGCGGTGATTGTTATTTGTCATGTTTAAAGTTGATAAATTATTAAAATAATTTTTTTTGCGCTTTGAATGTTGTTGATATTGTGGAGGTATAAAAGTCTGACTTTGAAGACCAATCATTTGAAGCAACTTATCTTAAAGATAGAACTGGATCGGATCAGATCCAACAATTGGATTCCTTGGATGGGGGAAAACGAATTGGATTGTAATTGATGTTTAGTATATTAGCAAGCCTCGAAACTTCTTATATATTAAGAGATTTATATAAGTTTTGATCTAAAGAGTATGAATTTGTTCATTGTAGAACACTTTATTGAATGCATTTGAGAGAGTAAACACGTTTTATTTACTGCCGAAAGGGGGATTGAGAGGTGAGTGGTCTAGGTATTTAGATACAAAAATGAGATTGTTATACTAAAAAAAGTGATAGAACTTAATACAATTATTGTATTGCGAATTAAAAATAGTAAATTTACTTACCAAATTAAGCTCCATCGATGTAAGAAAATTCAACTCTATAAACAATATTTAGTGTCATTGTTTTACTCTGTTTTTCAATTTGTCCATCACGCCAAAAACTTCCATTAAACATTTTATCTTTTTCAAAAATTAGCAACTACAGCAAGGTTTTATTAGTTGCGATCGAGTCAAAGTAGAATTCCATTAATCGACCATTCGAATGGCATCTCTTTTTAGCCTGTGCGGATGTCTTATCAACAGAAATGTATTACTGGATCCCACTTGCTCTTCATTATCTAGCAGTGGAAGTTAGATGCTTTATTTCTGCATAAACAGTCCACATAAATTACATGGAGCGTAACGGCCACTTGAGATAACAGTTGATAAGTAAGATTCAGGATGAGTGTGGTTTATGTGATGACTGTAGCTTTCTCTTCCTGTAAAGTGTTCTGAAATACAAGCAAACAATTTATTCATAACTTGCCCAGAGGAATATATGTAAAATCATCAGTAACTGAGCTATTAATGACTTGAGGGCATCCATGTCGTGTCTGGAAGCATGTGGCTTAAACTGTTCAATACAGATTTGAATGGTAGCACCGGCTCAACCAGTTCCCTGTATGCATATGAAATTAACATGTGATAAAGAGTAAGCAAGTTATGAGCCTTCAAGTTTGAGTTAGGGAAACAAAGCAATGCCATACCGATCAACGAAATATAATCCTTGAACCATTGGTGAAGACTAATCAAACATCTTGCTTTGTAGTTACACTTCCATCCACCTAAAAATACAGACAATCAATATTATAGATATTTGAAGATAGTACAGTAATATGTTGAAGGAAATCAAGTTTTAAGCAGAGACAACAAAAATGTAGACTTACAGGATCAGTGTATCAAAAGTCATTGGCAAACAGACGCAAAATAAGGTCATTTATAGTAGCTGGTGCAGATGGTTTAAGATTTGGTTAAGACGTCATTTTTACTTTGACTGGAGGATAAGTTTACAGTGAATAACAAAATCCACAAAAGCAACTTAAAACATAAGTTAGGTCTTTAATGGTGAATACACACACAAGGGAGCAGCAAAAAAGCAAGTATTCAGGCCCATTATGCAATTCTGAAAATCTGGCTGGTAAATAAGTACCTATGAAGCCAAACGAGGAGTCATATTAAACTGTCCTTTGTAGAGATAGTGAAGAGAAGAGAGTGCAAATTACTTTCTTTTCCTTCCACTCGCAGTTTGGAGCTAATCAGATCTGAGAAATTTAAACTATTCACAAGTGTTGATATATAAATAAAAGTATTATGTAGCCTATGTATTAGGATTAGGGTTGCATTTTGTCTTCTCTATTTAAAATGGGTAAATTAGTCCATACACATTAAATCAAAGAGTTAACTTGTCATTCCATTAAAAAATTCATTAATTTCTATGATAACATGGTTATAATGCCAACGATATAAGAACCTATAGGGTCACATTCTCTGGTTGTAATGATCGGAATAAAAAAAAAATGTTAGATTATATTTACCATATCAGACAAGTTAAATTAATTATAGAAATGTTATTATAATTATTTTATTTTGACATAAATAAAAATTCAATCGTTTTCTTTTTAGAGTAAACTATAAAAATAGTTACTTTTATTTGCTTCAGAATATATTTTAGTTACTTATGTTTGAAATATTACGCTTTACTCACTTATGTTATTATTTTATTACGAAGTAGTCATTCTACCGTTAAGCTCTGTTACCTCTCTAATATCAATCCTACGTGGCAGTCCAAATGGGTTTTAAATGCCAACCAAGATGAGAATAGTTTTTTCAGTCAAAATGAAAAAAAAAACTAAATGTGGTTAAAATAAATGGATAATGAAAATACTAATTTTTAGTTGATTTAACTCTTCTAATTTTATGTCTAAAATTATTTATAATTTTAACTATAAATTGAAATCAATTATAAAAATCAAGCATAATTTCCTCTTTGATTATAAGGTTTTGAGTAATTAAATAATGTATGTTTATAATTAAAGTATTTCTCATAAATATTGGTTTTGATATTTGGCTCATGTAATGGTAAGGTTTCCAAAGGTTGGTGGAATACTGAAATGACAAATCTAACTCATTCTTTGCATGATATTAGAGCATCAAAAGAGTAGGTGAAATACTGAAATGACAATTATAGCTCGTTCTTTGCATTGCAAGGAGTAGGTGGAATATTGAAATTATAATTCCTCTCCAGTTTTATTTCATCAATCAAAAAGTATCAACTTCCTAATGACAGTTCTATTGTACTTTCATTTGAGATAAACCAAATATAGCTTCAGTTCCATGGATCTCAAATCCCTCCCTGCAATATGAAATGAGATTCATAGCCTAGAATTTCTTGATGCATTTGTGATAGCAGTAACTCACATATCCTGCTTCTTTCTTTTTATCTGAAAGAACAAGGATACCGAGAAATGTTTTTATCAGAAATCGATATTGATACCATGAAAAGATTTAAAAGACAAGATAACTTAAAAGAGTCTTTTTACCGGATTTGCAAATTTTGGGCATGGAATATGCACAATGAATGGTACAGTTGTAGACAAGCTGCCAGTAATAGAGTATGCATCTTTTCCCACAGATTTCGTTGCATAGGTTATTAAGAAGAGGAACTTTGTGTCTTATGCAAAGCGTAGAACACCTTGTTTTACAAGTGTTATCTAAAATCCATGGATGTTTAGGAGGATATGGAGGTTTTGTAGGTGAGGGTGGTGTAGCTGAGGACAAAGGTGCGGGAGATGGAGGAGGTGACTGGATTTTGACATTTGAATCTGTTTCATTAGGAAATTCTGATTCAAAAGGGTCTTCAAAAGGCTCATTGGGGTCTTGAGGAAATATAGATTCTGAAGAGAGAGAGGCATTGGGAGAATGTGATTGTTCTTCAAGAGATGACTTTTGGGTCTCCCTGGGGTATTTCATGTCCCGAGAATTCTGAGGAAATTCAGATTGCGAAGAAGAATAATCAGGAGAGAAGTCTCCTTGAGCGTGAACTGCAATAAGCATACATAAAATGGAGACTACATTGGTTATCACAAATCTCTTCTTCATGGAAACTGTTTCCATTGTCTCAAAAATATTTTTGAATGAGTAGCTAAAGACGAACAACAAATTTATAGGCCATGAACCCATTCGAATGCTTGCCACTGATTGATCCTTATTATAATTGCTAATATCTAATTAATGGGGTAGTCTAAGTTCTATAAAGGTTAGGAGTTGTGATATCTTTTATGTAGACATATAAAATAAAGCATGGTACATGAGCCATTTTGGTAGAGTGAGTGTCCTAGTTCTTTTAATCCACGCATCAGCATTTTCACAATATTTATTCTACTAGTAGGTCCTATTTTGTAAATTATGGTTTTTAATTACCGTTTTGGTAGTAACTGTCGTGTATAAAATGTTATTATCACCTTGTATTTATATTAGGGTTAAAAATCTTTTTTAAATTTCGGATTAGCTCAAATAAATAATTCAATTTTCAAGTTTGAGTCAAGTTTAACTTTACAATAAAGATAACTTATAAATACATCAAAACTTTTCACAAGCAAAATCAAACACTAATAGTAATAAGAAAGTTATATAAAAAAAAACCCAAAAATTATAATCAAAATTAATTAAGTTACAAAATATATCAATCTAAAAGAACACTTTGAAAATTTTTAATTCTAAAATAAATTAACTTAAATTAAGAAGATATTTAATTTCAAATTTTAAAAACAATGTGAAAGAAAAGGGACTTGATTGAAAAATTTTCAAAATTCAAATGAAATTAAAACTTAAAAGGAACCAATCATGTTATCTCAAAAAGCAGAAACAAGTGAAAATTTTTTAAAAAAATCCCATTTCCCTCACTATTTAACCCCCCAAAATTCTTTTTTTTTTTTTTTTTGAAAAACACCCTACCTTTCTCTTTTCCCTTTATTTTCATCTACCTTCTCTTTTTTTCATTTATCTGGCTCTTCATTGGAGAACCCCAAGTGAAAAAGCCTTTAGTTTGCACTTCATTCCGACTTAATGTTTAAAAATAATTTCTCTCTATCTTATGTTGAAATGGAAGTTGAGAAGTCTCAAAGTCAAACCCAAATTATTACAAATAAGTCTCATCAAATACCTCATATTACCTCCAATTTCTCCCCACAAAAATTCCTAAACAATGAGTGTCTATACACACCCCAAAACGGCTAATACTGATAATTATCTTAAAAGATATTCAAATAAAGCTATTTATAGAACGATTTCCATCAGCTTCAAAGCTCTCAAGAGATAAGAATTAAGTATAGCCTTTCCAAGCACATAAAACTGCTCTACGACCTTCTCCAAGTCACACGAACAAATGATGATGATTATCCTAAAATGTTAATCACGAAATATTTCCACATTTGTGGCTTTAATGATATTTAATTCAAAGTCAAACATAACAACATAAAAGACTTCAAACTAATCAAACATGGACTTCAAGCAATGTTCATGTCTCTACTAGTAAGCAATGTTCATGTCTCTACTAGTTTGGTCTTTAAAAGATGTTCCTTTAATGTTAATAATGTCAACCTTAAAAGATTTTGATTAGAACATACACTTATTCTAGCATAAGTGTAAATAGTAGATATAGTTGTATTCCACTACTTGTTCTAACACACCATGGAACAATTAAATTTTCCAAGTCAAAATTCTTCAGCGGCGCACCGCACACAATGTTGAATTTTCAAAATTTTCTCTTTTTTAAAGAAAAAAAAACTCTTCTTTTTTTTTCTTCTCAAAAAAAAAAATCGTAACTTCTATTTTTAAAACCTTAAAAAAGGATAAAAGAAAATTTATTTTATCTTCTGGGCTTAAGGAAATTGATGGGTCTCTCATGACTTTAGGTTTAAACCCAGGTGAGGTCATGTTCATTAGAGCCTTCTCTCTTTCTCATCTCAAAGCCCCAAAAACTTCTCGAAACCAAACCTCAATTATCAACAATGCATCCACACAAAAAAAAAAGGGGGGGGGGAAAGAAAAAAACGAATTAAAAGATTATACATTTGATATTCTGAAACTGCTACTGCTTGTGCTCTGTGTTTGTGTGTGCCTATTGGTATTCTTTTCTAATTTATTTTTTTTAAATTGTGATGTTGAGAGTGGTTGATGTTTTCTTGTGTTCACTATGTGGGATTTCTATAATGATGAGATGAAAAAAATGTTAAAAGACATCATACTAGAAATACAAGCTCATTTAAATCCTTAGGCAATTAAGGTTTTTAAAATTTATTTATTTGTCCCTCAAAAATGTTAGATTTGCATGCTTGTGTTCTTGATCAGGAAGAAACTTTTTTTTTTCATTTTCCTCCTCCTTTTGATTTCCGAGATTCATTTTCAAAAGTAAAAAAAAAAAAAAAAAAAAATACAATAATAAGTGGTATTTACTACCACTTTGATTCACGACAACCACTTTAGGAAACTGAAATATCATAATAATATGGGCCTTTAGGCCTAAAAGTAAAATGGACTTTAAAATGAACAGTTTCTTGGAATGGGGCCTAAAACTAGGCTCAAATATGGACTTGGGTCGGAATTTAATTGGACTTAAAACGAGCTCTTCCATCGAACCTCGTTATTAATAATTAAAAATTATTTAAATGCAAAATCAAATTTATTTATAACAAAATAATACACCATGCAAAACCAAAAACAAATAAGTTGCAATCCAGCTTGTCGTTAATCGAAATCTAATTCAAGAACTTAAATTTTATGAAAGAAATTCAATTTAGTCCCAATTTTTAAAAAATCATATTTTAATTTAAGTTGCAAACTAGATTAATACTAAATCAACTTTAAAATCAAAATCAAAATCAAAATCAAATTTGATTTTACTCAAAAGTATCATATAACCTCTATTTTAATGGATTCAAATACCAATAAATTCAAAAGCACATACTCTGGACAAAATTAGGTGTCTATAGCTGCCCCTTTTAGTGTGTTGCTTGTGTAATAAGGAAGGTGCAAATGCATAGACACCTATTCTGTTTTGGCCATTTTTTTTTTTGAAAAATAAAATGAAAAAGAGAATTAACAAATGAAGCCTTAAACTAGCTTTCTAATCTTTAAAGGTGATTGATCTCATATTAAACCTTTAAGGCATAAACAAACTTTAGGTTTCTATAGTAAAATAATCTTACAACTACTCTTGCTTTAATTCATTCCTAATTGAATATTTAGAATGGTAGTTTGTGTTTTGATTACCATGTGCTAAATTTCTCTAATGGTTAATTAGAATGTTGGTTGTTAAGTATAGTTAATGTGCATGTTAAAGATTGATTGATTGATTGATTGATTGATTCGGTCCAAACGCTTAATAAACTACAAATGACGACTGTAGTTGGATATGTAGATAGATGAGGCTGAGATAAGAGTTTATTAAGTAGAATGTTAATATGATTGTGTTGAATAGTGAAACCCAGAAGAGAGCTATAAACTAGCTAAGACTGAGAAGAGATCCTGAATTGTAGTTCCTAAGTTTGAATGAGGTCAAGAGGAGATTGATTAGGGATGACAATTGATACAATCAAGACATGTGTTAGCTTGGTTAGTAACTAGTTGACTAATCGATCATTGCCCCACTAATTGCATTAGTCTAAAATAAGAAGGGGGAAGTTTAGGTTAGCTTACTTGGTAGATAATCTAGCTTAGCTTTCTATGTTTTGATTTTAATTGCATTAATAATTCTTAAATCGACTAGGTTGGTAATCACTTAACTAGTAACTTGGGTAATTAGTGCATAGTTATCACATTTCATTTACTCGGAAAATCACTCTGTATATTTCTGGTATAACACTTTACAAATATAGCATGGTGATTTTAGAGGTATTACACTTAAGAGAAAATCATGTTTTACATGCACTAGAGCACATTTTCCCATTTGACACTTGTGCACTATTATTTGGAAGGTTAACGGATTGATCTATGTATTTATTCTTTGTTTTATAATTGGTCAATAAAGGCAAATTTCTTGATGTAAACTAATGTTTGCTATGATGATTTGGCATTTGAAAATATGTTATACCATGAATTGATGCAGTGCCTAACTAAACTTTGAGATATGTTGGTCTATGGATTTTGTGCTAGTGATGATATGTTAATTGATACTTTAAGATAAGGTTTCGATTATATGATGAGTTATATTGCATGCTTAATTGCATAATGGTCATATATTATGAAATTGGTTTCGCTAAGACCACTAAACTTTGAAAAGCTCAACGCGTAATATGTTTGTTTTGTGTGAAAGTAATAGGGGGTACATACGAGATTTGATTTAATTATTCCAACATCCAAGGCCTAAGTCTCATCTACAACTTAGTTTGAACATGTACTTGAGCCACTAAGTGGATTTTCATGTCTTAAAGTATATTTCTATGTGATTTTAGAATATCTGATATATTTGTTATGTCTGTCTTGATTTATTTTGAGAATATTAATTACTTTTGGTTTGAGTTATATGCTTATGCATACATTTAAGTGTTAAAATTTATTTTACCTAGTGAATGATGATATTTTTGTAAATTTTAAACTCGTTTTTGTATTTTCAATATGCTTACAATGATTTAGTTGCATTTCGTATATGTATAGAGACATTTATAGACTCAACTTGTGATACTTGTTTTCTGTATTTTTAAGCCTGTATCTCAAGACATTAAGAATGTATTTAAAGACTAAGAACAATTTTATGAGATCTATGCTTCTCTAGGTACATATATTGAAACATATCATAGTTGTCTTGATTCATCAACACTATAATCTCATGCCATAAAACATCGAAACTAAAAACATTATTTAGAGGCTAAAGTCTCGAGGGATGGTGCTATTATCTCGAGATATATAGCTCAAGTCTTAAGATATAGCTATATTGTCTCAAGACATGAAACTTCAAAGTTAAACTTAAATATAAAAGAGACATATCTTTGGCATAGCTATGTATCTTTCTAATTTAATAATTTTTATTTATAATTAAATTAAATAATATATATTATAAATACTAGAATTCTACCACATGTATCTGTTTGAAAACTATGTATTTATAACATACATATTAACTTTAAAATAACATATATTAAAGCATAAAACAAATTATTTGAAATTAATCAATAATATTAATAAAATATATACAATATTATAATAAAAAATAGTTAGTTTAAAATAAACCTAAAATTTTACACCAATTCAATCTAACTTAATTCAATTCCAATCCCAACCCATGATCAATTCTTATTTTTAATCATCTTTTTTATTTTAAATTTAAATTCATGTAAACTATTTTTATTTTAAATCTAACTATTATCCGTTTATTTCACTGAAAATAACTTCTAGAAAATGATTTCTCGAAAATGATTTCTGAAAAATGATTTACTTTTCTAGAAAAAAACTAATATTTTCTGATGTTTGGATGAATTTATGTAAAATATTTTCTGTTGTTTAGTAGACTTCTTCAAAATATTTCATAAAAGTTATTTTCAATTAAACGAACATACATTTGGGATTTTCTTATTTTTTTCATTGTTTAATTGAATTTATTTTTATCTATAATTTTATATTTTACATTGTTTTTGCATATATTAAAAATATTATGTTAAATTCAGATTCATTACAATGTTATTTTTTAATTACATGACTACTAAGTGGGTATTTTTTATTTAAAAATGTGACATCAACATAGTTGATAAAAAAAATTTAACAATGTTAATAATTAGACTTGATTTTCAAATTTGAAAAGTAAAACAACTAAATTTTTGAAAATAAAAATACAAAGACTAAATTACGAATATGTGAAGTGTACATAGACTTATGACATATTTTAACCTTTATACTACAAAACATTTATTATTAATATATTTATAATTATTATAAATATTTATTATTAAAATTTAATATTGAATATTTTCAATAATATGTGAATAATATTATTTAAAATTATTATTTTAAAAATTTATTATTAAAATAAAATTGAAATATTAAATAATTTATTAAAATAATAAATTATATTTATTATATTAATAATTTATTATATGACTAAATATAAATAATTAAGTATATATGTTTAATAATATTGAAAAATATAATATTTTAAATATTTTTAAAAATAAAAATAAAATTTATTATTAATATAATAATATTAAACTTAATTTAAGTTAATTTTTATATAAAAATAACTATAGATGAGCTCTACTCTTTTCAAAATAATAAGTAATTTTATAAAAAAAAGAGACTTATTTTACCTTGACCTATAAATTATTTTTCATTTACCAAACTATTTTCTATAAAATAAATACAAAAAAATATAAAAAAATATTTTCCGTAAAATATTTTACATATAAACAAACATACCTTAAATAAACATTTTCCTTCTATTATATACCAATAACCTAATACTATCTCTTTTTTTGCAAGAGCCTCGAAAGAGCACTGTAGTCCACGCGGCATCAACAGATTGGATAAATCCCATATGTTAGCGCTCATTTCTAACCAATTAGGTTCAACCGCGTATAATTATTTTAAAGCAAAAAAAGAAAAAAGAAAAAAGAATATGCCCTAACAAGTCATCCAGATAAAAGGTGGTCTTTTCTTCCCGTTTTCTTCCTTTTTTCCCTTATTTCAAAGCTCTCTTTCTCTTTTCTCTTTGGCTTATCTATCGCTTTGATTTCGCATCCTTGCTGTGCACTCAATGGCAAATCGATGGTTGAGACCTGAGGTAAGCTCAGATTCATGTCGTTGGTTCATTTCATTTTTTTCTATAGGTTATAGTAGATTGTCAGATCTGATGAATTAATAAGAAAAAATTGGGGATTTGGGGGGGGGGGGGGCACTTTGCAGGTGTATCCGCTGTTCGCGGCCGTAGGTGTTGCTGTCGGAATCTGCGGATTTCAGTTGGTGCGTAATATCTGCATCAACCCTGAAGTCAGGTCTCTCTCTCCTTTTCATATTTTAATATATTTATGATTTTTGTTATATATAAGCTAGTTTGCCTTTTTATAGGGAATTTTTTTTTAAATATTCGTTGTGTTTTATGTTTGATTTATATTTAATACGAATATAGAATACAAAATTTCTAATATATAAAACATATATAAAACGCCTATGATTATTTCTTAAATATATGGATATTTGTTGGAGATTTATTAATAGCACATTTGAGATTAATGTTTTTATACCTTTCATACAAATCATTGTTGAGAGTTGCTAGCACTCAGCAAATTCAACATATTGTTCTTTTTTTTTTGGGGGGGGGGGGTTGCTTCAAATTTACTGATAGTCTTGGTGGTAGATTCATAAGGAAGGAGTGCCGAAATAGATAAAGTGTCAAAATTGAAGAGTTTGTGCATGGTGGTCTTGATCTAGGAGCAATGAGCTATGGCATATTGGTCAATCACAGGGAGGATGCTACCACTTTGAGTGTAACTTGCATACTCATAAATGAGGTATATGGCATAGGTAGCTCTTTCTATAAATGACCTATAATAAATCGAGTTAAACCATATGCAAACTCTTCAATTTTCCAGTTCTGTCATGACTTATATGCCATTGGTAGCTCAAGCTGTGGCATCTTCTCTATAAATGGCCTATAACAAATTCGACTTAAACCGTATGCGGTTTAGGCACTTTGAAGCGCTTCCACTTTATGAATCCATTAGGGATTTTGATAGAATTGGAAGACAAAACCCAAATCGGATGGAATGATCAAAATAGCTTACTTGAAACATTCATCTTATCATGCATTGTAAGAAGTTGCTATACTTGTCATTGCATGATCAAGAAGATCAGGAGTAAATTCGACAGAAATCAAGAAGAAAGCTAGTATTATCATCTTTTTAAAGAACCTAAATCAACATGGGACAAAGATTTTAGTTGCCTCTCTTGAAATCTAAATCAGTAATATCTTTGGTTTGATCATTAGATAAGATCACATATCTTTCTCTAAAGATCTCATAGCAAAGTATTACAAAGAGATAGGACAGATCAAGGGATAGGATAACATGGTAAGAATTACATTATTTGACGAACCCCGGATGACTAATTAAATTATACTGATTCATAAGAGAGCTATATAATCTAAATTTCTCCTAGGATATGATTCAATATCATTTCGATTTCGAGTTCTTTATATGTGTGTACATTTATATGACATGCATTAATCAGTGGCGACTATGTATGAAAGCTAAATCTAACCAATTGCAAAAGCAAAACATTGAACAATACGATATTCTTAAAATAGAATAACCTGCGATAATCACTTCCTATAATGTCCTCAATCATAAAGTTTAGGTTCAAGAATCAAATGTGAACAAATTAGCTAAATCATAAAACATATCAGCAAGATAAAGAACCTATTACCTCAAAAAGAAATTAAAAAAATATCATAGTACTTTATTTTAATCTAAAAAATAATTAAAAGAGCAAAGAAATCCTCACCTTTGCCCGATGGCCCTGGACTGGACCTTGAACATAAGCAGGACCACCAATCATGTCCCAAACATTTGTTGTAGCTAAGGAAGTTATCTTTGCTTTTATTCAGCAAAGCTACGACTTTTGTTGTATTTGTGAAAGTAACTGGGAAAGCTGCTGCTGTAGTTGTCTAGTTGAGGGAGTTGTGAATACTATTATTGTTGTGAAAGTATGGAAACTACTATTATTGTTGTAGCTGTGAAAGCTGCTGTTCTTACTACTAAAATGGGTTTGTATCTATTGTTGGTGGTACTGGCCATATACATGTGGTTTCAAGTTAAAGTTGATAGCACCTTTAAATCAAATATAAGTCTATTTTTATTTAACGAAAATCATGGGGTAGGTTTACAAAGGGATTTTTCCTTTTATAATTGAACCATCTTTGTCAAAATTTATCTCTTTTTTTGACACGTAATGAGGAATGCTACTTGTCGAGATTACAGAATGCCACCTGGACATGATTTCATAATTGCAACATTGATTTTTCAAGTCAATCGGTCCATCTAATTTGTTTTTTATTACTGATCAGGGATTCCCTAGAGAGGAATCAAACCCGGGTATACACTATTATAGTGCACTTCCTGCTCGCCCTTTCTACAGTTCCATGACTATGTCGATACGAATGAGTGGAAAATTAAAACTTATTTTGCTTTTAAAAAGTGAATAAATAAAAAAATAAGCAAATAGGCAAATTATCAAGCCAAATTTTGTCTTTTTGGGGATTAGTGAAAGATTGTGAGAGAGAATCAATTAAACTGTTGAATACATTGATTTTCACAGGGTAACCAAGGAGAACAGGGCTGCTGGGGTTTTGGACAACTTTGCTGAGGGAGAAAAATATTCTGAACATTTCTTGAGAAAATATGTCCGCAACAAGACGCCAGAAATCATGCCCAGTATCAACAGCTTCTTCACTGACCCAAAGTGAGGCTTCACTCTTGCTTTATGCTGAAACTAAATAAAAAATAAAAAATAGAAGAACTAAGTCTTATTCAATCAATACCAAGTTATGCCCTTTCTTTCTGCTGACTGTGATGCAAATTTGTGTTGGTTTTGCACTTGGATGAGGTGTGTTTTTTAAGAGAATAAAAGGTGTTGTGGATTTTTCGAAGTTGTGTTGTTTTAGCTTAAATGAATGACTTTTATTTGCAATAACATGATTTTGGTAAGTGGGCAATTATGGGTTTCTGGATCTGCCTCATTAGGTAGAGTATGGATGTGGTAATTTTTAACGATTTATTGACATTTTCTGGGAATTTTATGATTTAGCTAAGATATTACCGTTCTTGGGCGCCAAGGTAATGTGGGTTGTATTAGACTCGTTTCTTGGTCGGTTCTGCAAATAGAAATACAGTCTAAATACAATAGTCTGTTTTTTATAATCTTCAAGACTCATTGAAATAGAAGAAATAGTGGAGGGAAAATCCCAAGAGAATCGGTTTACATAGAACAGAGCTACCTTAGAGCAGCTAGCATCCTCTCGCGTGTTCGAGGGAAAGACAGATGCGAGTCTTTCAGCATTAAACAATCACTAATTATAATACTAAACAAGAAGAGGTAACACATTAACAAGCTTAAGGCAATATGATTCGAATTATTATCCTATAAAAATGTTGTGCTTCTCGAATTTCAGCAAAGCATGGATTAGACCATATATCTAAGCTAGAAGATCTGTTCTGTTTGAAAAGTAAGAGAATTTTGATAAAAATATAAGTTTAAAAAATAAGTTTAGACAATAATTAAGGCTCAAGTCTCGAGTAAAATTTTTTTAAATTGGGTTTGACCCAAACAAATTATATTATTAAAAAATAAAAACAATTCTTTTTTTTCCCTTATTTAGCAATCAATAGCCCTCTTTGAAGTCCTAAATCCCTAACAAAAACCTTTGTTGTTCTCCACTCCACCAACACCCATTGGCCACCATCATCATCGTTCATCAGCTGTTTATTTTCGTGCACTGGTTTCGTAAGGATTTAGTAGATCAAGTTCGAAGCATATAAGATTCAGCAACTCAACTCCGATCAAAATTGTATCCATTTTATATTTTTATAGTTTATGGCATGTACATAAGTTGAATTTTGAAGTCTAATGTTTATTTGATCTTTTTTGTATGTTTTGGTGGTAAGGACTTACAAGGTCTTAGTTGATGAATATGCAAGTTTAAACATGCTACTGTATATGCCAAATTGATGTTTATGCATTTGTTTATAAGTTGGCTTTGGAATGAATTTGATTGTTGTTGCATGCGTTAAATGCTTATTTTTAGGTCATTTTACCATAGAGTCTCGAGACAATAAGAACATGCCTTGAGACCATAAGAATAAAATTAACCATTTCATGCATTTACTTGCTTTAAGTCTCAAGATTGATCAAGGAAGTCTTGAGACAATCTAACTTAAGTCTCGAGACAATGTAACTTTTGTTTCGAGACAATGTCATTTCGAAGCTAAAATAGATTTGCTCTGTTTCAAGTATCGAGACATAAACTAAACACTCAAACGTTAAACTAAATTAAGAAAATATGAGAAATTCGTCTCAAGACATAAGGCGCATAATCTCAAGACATAAACCCCAATGTCTTGAGACATCTTCATATCAAATTATAGTAAAGCCAATCTTGTCTTGAGACACGGTAGGTATGTCTCAAGACCTCCAATAGAAATGTGTTTAATTAACAAATATATCTACACGTACAATATGAGAATGCATGGGAATTTAATTGCTTCAAATGACACGTTGCTTGTCAAATAAGGTTGAATTGGTCAAGAGATGCTATTAATTAATTTTGGGATGTGAAATCTTCGTTGCCATGGAAGTGTTAAAAAGTATGTTAGGATGTGTATGAATATGTATGAAATACTTTATTGTATGAAAATGTTAATAATGTCACTATGGTCAAGTTAGATTTGTTTATGGGCCGAGCTAGGTGGCCCGGCTTGAAGGCCCGCTTGAAAAATAAGAGGGTTTAGGTAAAAATATGGGTCCGAAAAATAGGCTTGGGCAAAAAAATAAGGCTCGTTTAAAAAACGAGTTGAACCTCAGGTAAGACTTTTTTTTCCGAGCCCGACCCGGCTCGAATATGCAAAAAAAAATTGTTGTTTTTTTATTATTTGTTTTTACCTTTTTTTGTTATTTTCTTTTTGTTTTTTTTCACTATTTTGCTACCATTTCACTATTATGTTGCTACTATTTTGTTGTTATTATTTGGATATTGTTTTATTGTTAATTTTGTTTTATTGTTTTATTGTTAATTTTGTTACTATTTTAAATGCATTTACTTGTTAAGTTGCACATATCTTAGTGTTATTTAAGTATACATATTTTTTAAATTTATTTTCAATTTGTTAGAAACAGTTATTTTAATGTTTTTAGTATTTTTGATGTATTATATATATTTAAAAATTTATATAAAAAATAATATAAAAAAATTAATACAGGTGGGCTGAGCTGGGTTTGAATTTTAGCATTTTTATTCGGACCAGATTTGGACAAAATTTTAGGCTCATTTTTTAGGTCGGGTTAGGCTAGGGCCTAACAAATGAGCCTAAAATTTTGGTTGAGCCCAACCGACTCGACCCATGAGCACCCCTAAGCCTAGTATGTGATGAATTGTTAATTCTTGCAAGTTGTCAATAGAGTCTATACATAGTAAAAACATGAAAATGACTATGTGAAAGTTGATGAATGAATGAATCATGACTCTCCACTATTTGGGGACCATTAAATAGAAATGAATGTGTATGAAGTATATTTAAGATCATGAAATTTGATATGCTATAACATAGAAACGGAAAGACGATAAATACTACGTGAATAAAGATCTTGATTATGTGGTAGCAATGTTAGGATATTGTTGGCATATCAATTAGGGTCTCATGTGTATTTTTACTGAAATTTTGTAATGGTGTTATGTGGAGTTCTAGAGTTATGTGATTAGACTTGGAATTTTGTTACGTTACCCCTTGGTCAAGTTTGTTTTGCAGATCATTAGGCTTACATTACCTCTTTAGAGGCCTTCATGATACATTCGGAGTTTTGTTGCCTTTGGGCTTAGCACCTTGATGCTTATTAGTGTATGCAAATTTCCTATTTATCTGAATCCTATTTTACTAAGATTATAGTAGGCGTTAATTCAAACTTTGATAAAAGTTGAAAATGAAATGAAAAATGTAGCTATAAGGTGCATAATCTAAATAAGCTAATAAGAAATTGATATGGTAACAAGTTCTAAATCTGTGTGGCCTAAGTGAACATGTCTTTAGTGATATTATGGTAATTGATAATCATGTCCACCCTTAGTGAAGTTACAAAAATAAAATGTATGACACATAAAGAGAATGTTTGTATACATATATGAAAATGTTAAGAAACTATGGTTTAAAGGATTGAGTGTGAGATTAAACTCTGTACAAACTTTCCATAAGATTTTGGAACATCAATTCCATAAATGATTGACAAATAAACTATTAAAATGTAATTTAAGGCCTGTAATTTAATTAATTTAAATGAATTGGTTTGTAGCATTATAATGCGGGTTAAGTGAACTTTGTATGACATGCTTAAGAGGGGATCAACATTATAAAAGGATAGGATAAATAGGTTTATCTTTAGTTACTTACTAAGCTCATCAAGCTCACACAGTAATGATGTAAAAAAAAATAAAATAAAGAACACACAGATTTTTACGTGGAAACCCTTTTGGAAAAAACCACGGGCAGAGGAGAAGAAAATTCACTATGTCGAATTCAAATTTTTACAAGAGAAATAGACTATGTCTATTTATAGGCTTGTAAAGTCATATTCTAGTAAGACTGAAACACCTTATTCTAATCAATATCAAATAAATGGAATTTAATAAGGTTCAAAAAACCTTATTCTAAAATAAAATAAAAGAAGTATAATTCTATATGGATTCTTCTTTTATTTTATTTTACCACCGTATTTTATTTAAATAAGGATTCGAGTCATTTAATTCTAACAATCTCCACATTGACATGAATTCTCAATGAACAAGTTCTTCATCGCGAACTCTCAACGAACAAGTTCTCCCCCTCTTCCATAAAACCCCTTAAGTGTTTAACTTCAACAATGAACACCAACCAAGTTTAAGCAATGCTCAAACTTGGTTATAGGAAGCGATTTAGTCATCATATCTGCAGGATTTTCATGAGTACTAATTTTGCTCACAACAATATCACCACGAGCAATAATATCACGAACAAAATGATATCAAACATCAATGTGTTTTGTTCTCTCATGAAACATTTGATCTTTTGTAAGAAAGATGGCACTCTGACTGTCACAAAATACTGTGCTGATTTGAAGGTCTTTATTGAGTTCACTAAAGAGTCCCTTCAACCAAATAGCTTCTTTACAAGCCTCAATAATCGCCATGTACTCAGCTTCAGTGGTAGACAAAGCGACTGTAGTTTGCAAAGTGGCTTTCCAACTGATTGCACAACCTCTGATTGTAAAGATATAACCTGTGAGAGATCTTCTTCTATCAAGGTCTCCAGCAAATCAGCACCAACATACCCAATGACTCCATCTTCAGTTCTTCCAAACTGTAAGCAAATATCAGTAGTACCTCGTAAGTATCTTAAAATCCACTGAACTGTTTTCCAGTGTTCTTTACCGGGATTCGTCATATATCTGCTAACTGCACTGACTACATTTGATAAATCTGGACATGAATAAACCATAGCATACATGAGAGATCCCACTGCACTAGAGTATGGAACATGTGACATGTACTCAATCTCATCATTTGATTGTGGAGACAAAGCTGATGAAAGTCTGAAATGGGCTGCTAAAGGAGTACTAACAGGCTTAATACTCTGCATATTGAACCTGCAAAGAACTTTTTCAATGTACCCCTTCTGACTTAGGTACAATTTACCTGCTTTTCTATCTCTGAGAATCTCCATACCAAGTATTTTCTTTGCTGGTCCCAATTTTTTCATCTCAAATTCTTCACTTAGTTGGACTTTGACTTTTCTTATCTCTCCTTTATCTTTTGCTGCTATCAACATGTCATCAACATAAAGAAGTAGATACAAAAGAACCATCATTGATTTTTTTTAAGTAAACACAGCTATCAAAACTACTTCTTTTGAAATAATGAGAAATCATAAATGAATCAAACCTCTTGTACCACTATCTTGGTGATTGTTTCAAACCGTAAAGGGACTTTTTCAGCAAGCAAACATAGTCCTTTTTTTCTAAAACTGTAAAACCCTCTGATTGTTGCATGTAAATGTCCTCCTCAAGTTCTCCATGCAAAAATGCAGTTTTTACATCTAACTGCTGAAGATCCAAATCATGCATGGCCACAATACCAAGCAAAGCTCGAATCGAACTATGCTTCACAACTGGGGAGAACACATCTGTGAAGTCTACTATTGGAATTTGACTGTAACCCTTTACAACAAGCCTTGCTTTATATCTGGGTTCTTCAACTCCTGGAGTCCCTTCTTTCTTTTTAAATACCCATTTACAACGAACAACCCTTTTACCTTTAGGAAGTTTTACAAGATCCCATGTTCTATTTTTGTGAAGTGATTCCATCTCCTCTTGCATAGTAAACATCCAATTTTCTGAGTCTTCACAGCTAACTGCCTCAGAATAATTAGATGACTCTCAGTTTGCATCTATATCTTCAGTCACATTTAAAGCATAAGCAACTAGATCAGCCTCGGCATACTTCTTTGGAGGTTTAATTTCTTTTCTAGTTCTATTTTTGGCAATAGAGTATTGTGGTGAAGAAACAACTCTATTCTCAATTTTTGTACTGGCTTAAGGAGTCGACTCTGTATTAATTTGATGCTCCACCTGCTTTTAATTTTTTTTTATTGGAAGAGTCTTTAAGATATAAGTTAGGTAGCATAGCAGTTTCATAAAAAACATCTCTGCTAATCACAACTTTTCTATTTTCAGGACACCATAACTTATACCCTTTTACACCAGCTTTATAACCAAGAAAAACACATTTAATGGATCTCGGTTCCAATTTTCCATTATCAACATGAGCATACGCAGGACACCCAAAGATTTTTAAATCAGAATAATTAGCAGGATTACCATACCATACCTCTTGTGGAGTCTTTTTCTCAATACCAACGGATGGAGATCGGTTGATCAAAAAACATGCAGTAGAGGCTACTTCTGCCCAAAACGATTTTGGTAAGTTGGCATTTGACAACATACATCGAATCTTCTCCATGATCATTCTATTCATTTGTTCTGCAACGCCATTTTGCTGTGGAGTATGGCGAACTGTCAAGTGTCTCACGATCCCTTCTGACTTGCACAATCTATTAAACTCATCAGAACAGAACTCTAAGCCATTGTCTGTGCGGAGGTATTTTATTTTTTTTCCCGTCTGTTTTTCAATCATAATCTTTCAAGACTTAAATGCGAAAAACACATCGCTTTTCTACTTCAGGAAGAAAGCTCAAACTTTTCTGGAAAAATCATCAATAAAGGTTAGCATATAATTAGCTCCACCTCTCGAAGGCACTCTAGATGGCCCCCACAGATCAGAATGAATATACTCCAACGTTCCTTTCGTGTTATGGATTCCTCTAGTGAATCGAACTCTCTTTTGCTTTCCAAAAACACAGTGCTCATAGAAATTTAGTTTGCAAATTTCTTACCCATCAAGAAGTCCTCTTTTGCTCAATTCTACCATGCCATTCTCACTCATATGCCCTATGCGCATATGCCAAAGTTTAGTAATATCATCATCTGACAAGGAAGAGAAAGCGACACAATGCATTACGAGAAAGAATGATGAGAACCCTGCAAAACATATAACTTGGCAGTCTTTCTCTGCTCTTTCATCACAACAAGAGAACCTTTGGAAATCTTTAAAACCCCACTTTCTACTATGTATATGTACCCTTTTGAATCAAGAGTACTCAATGAAATTAAATTTCTTTTTAATTCTGGAACATGTCGTACATCACTAAGTGTTCTGACAACTCCATCAAACATCTTAACTTTAATTGTTCCAGCACCTGCGATTTTACATGAAGTATTATTTCTCATCAAAACAACATCTTCAGATATGGTTTCTTAAGTTGTAAATCAATCCCGATTAGGACTCATGTGGAAGGTGCAGCCTGAATCAAGTATCCACTCCTCGCTTACTTTAGAATCATTGACAGAAGCGACTAGAAGTTCACCATCGTTGTAGTCTTCTACAACATTAGCTTCACCGAAATTTTCTGGTTGTTTTCCCTTTTGATTTGTAACCTCCATTTTAATCTTGTTCTGTAGCTTATAGCACTCAGATTTAATGTGCCCTTTCTTCTTGCAGAAGTTACAAGTTTTTCCTCTGTTTGAAGACTTTGATCTACCATTAGATTTACCACGAGGATTCCGTTCCTATGTCCTACCACGATCATCATCAGCATTCCGATCTTGTCTCCTACGAACAATGAGACCCTCTCCTTGAGAGTCAAGTTTAACCACAAGATGCTTCATCTTATCATACGAGGTTAAAGAATAATAAACCTCATCAACTGTGAGAGACTCGCGGCTATATAAAATCGTGTCTCTAAAGGTTGAATAAGACGGGGGCAACGAATAAAGTAGAATCAACCCTAGATCTTCCTTACCATATTGAACCTCCATGGCCTCCAAGTTTGAGAGAATTTCTTTAAACATTGTTAAGTGTTCGTGTACAGACGCACCTTCCTCCAAACGATGAGCATAAAGACGCAGCTTCATATGCAACTTGCTTGTTAGAGTTTTCGACATACATATTTCTTCTAGCCTCTTCCATAATGCAGCGACAGTCTTCTCTTTCATCACATCTTGCAGAATTTCGTTGGACAAATGCAGATGTAATTGTGTTAACGCCTTTCAATCCTTACGCTTCTTCTCTTCATCTGTTAATGTCGAAGGTATCTTATCTATCCCTAGCAAGGCATCCTCTAGATCCATCTGCGCAAGAACTGCTTGCATCTTAATCTGCCACAACGCAAATCTGGTGTTGCGATCCAACAGCGGAATTTCATACTTCAAAGACGCCATTACCGTGATCGAGATGAATAATCCGAAAACTCTGATACCAATTTGTGAAAAAAATAAAATAAAAAATAAAAATAAAATAAAGAACACATAGATTTTTACGTGGAAACCCTTTCGGGAAAAAAACACGGGCAGAAGAGAAGAAAATTCACTATGTCGATTTCAAATTTTTATAAGAGGAATAGACTATGTCTATTTATAGGCTTGTAAAGCCATATTCTAGTAAGACTGAAACACCTTATTCTAATCAATATCAAATAGATGAAATTTAATAATGGTTAAAAAACCTTATTCTAAAATAAAATAAAAGAAGTGTAATTCTATATGGATTCTTCTTTTATTTTATTTTACCACTGTATTTTATTTAAATAAGGATTCGAGTCATTTAATTCTAACAAATGATTTAGAACCTGTAGGTGAAACCATTTCCGAGTGGATTGAATTAGTGATTTAGATGCATCGCATCACCACTTGATGATAGAAGAAGGTTGAACATTGGATGATATCTTAGAATTTGTATCAAAATGACATTTACATAAAGGCTAGAATTTGTATCAAAATGACATTTACATAAAGGATTTGTCCCTTGAAAAGAGTTGTAATTATTTGTTTTATGTTGATAAGTGATAATGTACTTTAATTTGATGATTTATAAATTATTATTTGATCACTGAAATTGTTGAGTATGCTCTTATGAATGTATGTGAGTTCTATGAGTCATTTGAATGTGTTTTAAATGATTTGAAACCTACAGATACTTAATGGTGTTTTTATATGTTTTTAGACTGAGTTTTGGCTTAAGGACACCAAGTTTTGGTCCTAACTTATAGGTATCGGAACAACATTTTACAATAGTTAAAATGCTATAATACGAGGCTTAAATATCCTGGGTAGGGTTCCTTGCATTGTCTCGGTCGTTTTGGGCTCCTTGAAGCTCGTACTTGACCTCGACCACCTTTAATCACTCAATAAGAGTTTCTAAACGATTTTAAAGCCTTCAAAAATGATTTTACCTTGTTTTTATAATTCTATTGAAATTATTTTAAGTTTTAAGTTATTGTAAAACTCTTATCTTTCTCAACCGAGTGATCTCGATTAAGCCAAAGAATTTTCAAACACTTGTATGATTTGGGCGTGTCCCCATATATACTCAATGACCCAAGATGATTTCTAATCTTGTTTGAAACTTTCTAACCTTGCCAATTTGATTTATAGAACGTTAATATGATGCGAAATAGATACCTTTATAATGTGAATATTTTTTTATTTAAGCTTGAAATTGTCGTCGTTGCAACTCATATTCGTTCCAATCGTTGAGATGGATGAGTTTTATAGTTCATTTGACTAGTTCATTCAACATATATATCAATATTAACAAGCCAACAGTTAAACCATGTCACAAGTTCGATAATGGTTATTGTTACAATTTCATTTTCAGTCCTTAGTAAATAGTGGTGGAATATAAGTAGAATAAATTTATTTTGTTCGACGTCTCCGAGCTATGTATCCCCATTTAATTTTGGCCAGTAAATAATTTTTTTTTATGAATAACTAATTCTTTCTTTCAGTTTTCTTTTAGTCTATTAATAACAAAATGGATTCTTCCAATGTATAAAATAAAAATTCCAATGATTTTTGCTACTCTTATCATCCCAACCATGATTTTTTCATTTTTCTAGCATTTCATTTCGCCTTGAAATAAGTATACATAATATATCCATTTGGAAGCGGATTGTATAAAACATGGATATTATTACTTTCTAATAGTTTAATGCCACATCAGTAATTTCATCTTAAATTTTAATATTTTCATTTAGATTTAATTTTTTTGAGATGAAAATCTTAAAATTCAAAATGAAAATTCTAACATGACATTAAATTATTTAAAAAAGAATATAAATGATATAACATCACTCTATCGTTGAATGCTTTCCCACTAGAGGTGTGCATGGGCCGGGCCAGGTCGGGTTCGGACCAGGCTCAAACAAAATTTTAGGCCCGTTTTCTAAGCTCGGCCTGACCTGAAATATGGGCCTAAAAAATTGTCCAAGCCCAAGTTCGACCCGGCCCATATTAAATTTTTTTTAGCTTATTTCATTAAATAAAAAATTTTAAAATATAATAAATTAAATACATTTAAAAACATAAAAACAAATATTAAAACAAGAAACAAATAAAAAAAGAGATTAAAATAATTCTTAAAACAATACACAAATTGAAAATATAATAAAAAGTGATTATATTAAAATTGAAAATAAAATGTAAATATGATTTAAAATAAAAATAAAAATATATTTAGTATATAATTCGGGCCGAGCAGGGCCCAAATCAAAAAAATTTTACCCGAGGTCTGGCCCATTTTCTAAACGAGCCTCATTTTTTTGCCCAAACCAATATTTCGGGCTAATATTTTTACTCGAATCTTCCCATTTTTTAGGCGAACCTTCTGACTGGGCTACCTAGCCCGGCCATGCATACCTCTATTTCCCACTGAACACACTCCAATTTATCAATGATAGAGGCACTTAAAGTACATCCTTCTAAACACTCCTAGACACAATTATGCCTAGCATTTATAACGCCTTTCCTCCTAACACTCTAAGTGCGCTGATGAGTTCAGCCCTAGGCGATTCAAGAATGGTAGCACCTAACCGAAAAAGAGCTAGCAATCGATCAACTGAATAAGATGTTGGTCATCATTGCAACCACTAATTACATCTGATCAAACAAACCTTTACTTGTGCAACACTAAGCATATCCATACCTCAAGAGATTTTATTATAGACATAACATCACAAATTATTAGAATATAATTAAAAGCAACCTTCAATCAATATAGGATTACAACAAATAGTACAGCAAAATCTCCAGATAGTTATTTCATCCCTCCCAACCACCCTTTATATTCTTCCCATGCCAATAAAAAAATCTATTTATTTTATTTTATTTTCTTCCATTCTTTCAGTTTAATGGGTCCTATAATACACTATCTTCATAATGGGTCCTATAATACACTATCTTCAATCATAAATACATAAATTCATCCTTATCACACCTTAATTCCTTCACCATTTAAACTATGAGGGTTGGCATCGAGAAGATTTTCTAATGATCTGGCTTTCCTGCTCCGAACTCTTCCTGCTTCTTTTAGTAATTCAGATAACCTTTTCTTCTCATCATAAACCTCAGGAGTAGCAGTCCCAAGTTTTTCCTCTCTCATTTGAACAACATGCTCCAATATTTCAATGACATCATCCAACCTGTTGACACCATATATCACAACAATCACGGTAAGAAGATTAAAAAATCTGCATCCAGAAAGTAGTACAATGGTAGCAGTTTAGTTAAATATTTATAGATCCATCAAACCTAGCAAAACCCGAGGAAAGTCAGTGTAGCGTCGTGTCAGGTATAGATATGAGATTGAGAAGAAAGGAACAGAAGCATATTGATACCTGCCACTTGCATCATAAGTGCCTGCAAGATTACTATAAACACCAAGTGTATCAAGGTGGTATGGTCCGCACTCTTGCTCCAATATGCTCTTGGCTTCTTCGAACAACTGGACAGCCTCATGTATAGCGTAGCATTGGACACAAGCTAGCCCCATCTGATTGAGAGCAACGCCAAAGAAGGCAGATTTCCTCTGTCCACATGCACGTAGCTTTGAAATGGCACCTTTGAAGGAGTTGTAAGATTCTGAATAGTTCCCCAGCATGTAATACATTACTCCTATCTGTGCTTCAATTCCAGCAATTGTACTTTGCTGACCAGGGCAATCATTGTATATTTTTAAGGCCTTCTGTAGCAACTTGATTGCCCGATCAAGGTCATTCATTGATTCATAGATAGCAGAAACATCTGTAAGGCCACTTGCAATTTCTTCTGGAGGAATCCCAAGCGTGGGCTTTTCGTAGATTCGGAGAGCATTCTCACAGTATGATTTTGACTCCCTTAATTTCCCTGTCCTGTTATACAAGTCAGCCAACCGGACAAAAACTGATCCAATTGCTGGATGATTCTCTCCTTTGGTTGTCTTAAAAGCTGTGAGCGCTTTCTGATAGGCAAAAACAGCCTCATCATACCTAGCCAAAGATAGGTATGCATCTCCAATGCTGCAATCAACAGAAGCCACTTCTGCCTCCTGGCCATTTGCCACCATGGACATACTCGCTAAAACAAGATGTTCCAAAGCTGCCTCATGGTCTCTCCTTGTTTCACATATGAGACCCATGAGCCTCCGATCTGCTGCCTCTTCAAGAAGAGCTGATGAACCATTTTCTCTGTGAATGTCAAGAGCCGTTTGACATAGCCTCTGAGCTTCATCAAATTGCAATGCCTGCACATGAGCTTCAGCCAAATACCTGCAGAACTCACCAACTCTGGGATCTGTTTCTCCAAGAACTTGTTTCTGGACTTCAAGGCCAGTGGTGTAACAAGTTATTGAGTTCTCAAGCTCTCCTAGCATTGCATAAGTGTCACCCAACTGCATATGACCAGCAAATTTAGCGAGGGCATGCTCCTGGCCTTCCTCAATCAGTGGAATCTCAATTGATTGTTCAAGAAGAGGAATTGCCTCATTGTACTGGCCTAAGCTGCAATATATTGCTGCAGTAACATGCAAACACATGACCAGTTCTAAGTTGGGTTTCTCATTGGCGCAAAGTTCATATGATTTTGCAGCTCGAAGTGCCAATTCAAGAGCTTTCTGGGGATTGTCTCCTGCAGAAACCAAATCTCTAGCTTGCTTGAGTAATAATGGTCCAAGATCAGGATTACCTAACCATGACTCGGAAGCATCCTCAGATCCATTTTGTAACTTCAACCCTTTCCCTTTCTTCATGGATACAATTCCTTTGTTTGATTTCTTCAGAATCTTATTGTTCCGCTTGTTAATGGGAGGTTTCTCAGGTGGACTTTTTCCCTTAAGACTGAGTTTTGTTGATACTTCAGATACCATTTGTGATTGAGACGATTTCTTGACATGATCTGGAGAAATGGATTTTGCACTTGCAGATTGGCTCTTGTCCAACAACCCTGACTTCTTACCACTAGACGAGCCTCCCTTCTTAGAAGAGGAATTACTATTACTATCATCTTCTGGTTTATCTATATCTACTTGCATTATTTCAACTTCTCTCATCTCTCCTCCAACAAGATGGCACAATTCCGAATCAATCCTAGACTCTTCACCATATGATCCAAAGCTCTGCCTTGAGGGTGACTGATCAGAACTCTGCATATCACACACATTCTCGTAAAGCTGCTCAATGGAGGTGTCAGCCTGATTCATCCCATTATTGAGGTGACCAGCAGATTCTGCACCACGAAGGCTTTGCAGTCTTGCGCTCTTAGGGGACTTATTCAAAACCACATTTTCCTTAATATGTGATGAAGTCCCATTCACTTCATTCACATCTGCTTCTTCTTTATTATCATCCATAATAAGACCGGGCATCGTTTTCTACGAAAAATCCTAAACTTGTCTGCACCAAAAAGTTTCATTCCTTCAGAGAACTATTATAACTTATCATAACAATTTCTTAATAAAACTTCTTTAATCCCCAAGGACCGTATATAGTAAGAACTACGAAAAGTCAATGGTCCTCAATCAGATCTTTAGGAATCAAATCCACCCAATTATCCATAAACTCATCAACAAATAAAGAAACCAATCATGCAAATCAACATAAATAAAGAAAAAGAGAAACCCCACAACTAATATTACAAAATATCAAGAAATAAACTACAGTCTACTTAATAGAAGGGGGAATGAAAAGGAAGAAAAAAAAAGTGAAGTCATGATAATACCTCCACATTACAGCCATGTATAAACCGACAAACAAGGTGATATCTTCTCTGGGTTTTACATATACTGGGTATTGTGAGAGGAGGGAAAAGATTTTTACATACGAAGATAAAAAGTCTACCTTTAGGCTTGGTATAAATAAAGCCAGAACCTGGAAAAAGAAGCAGAAGCGGAAAATCAAAGGGCAAAAATGAGAAAATGAAGCTGTAAATTTAATATAAAAATTAAACTGAGGGAGGTTTTGCAGGTGTTTGAATGTCAGAAAGAAAAGGGGGAAAGGTAATCTGAGTCGGAACCGTATCCGTATAAGAACAGTAGGCAAGTTTACGCTGGCCCGTAGTTTTCAGTTGGGCGATATTGCCCTTTATCAATTTGGGACTCACATTCCCAAATCTCAAATTAAGAAAAAAAAAAAAAAACCAAATCTTTAAATTAAAAAAAATCCCCACATCTCGTCTTAAATTAATCTCAAATCTCAAGTAAAACACCCACGCTCTTTCAAATCACTAGCAGTACCATTAGCTCTCAACTACTTGCAAGAGTCCAAGCTTCTTACCTAAAGGATTCAAAAACACACAAGTTATGTCTCAAGGTGCAACAACAGGGAGCTAAGCACCCAAAGTACAGCTGGGATGGTAGATTCCTTAGAAGGAAAGGCAAAATCGTGGTAGGTGATGAAAATAACCTCAGGCAAGAACTATTCCAGCTATTCCATGCAAGTGCTTTGGGAGGGCACTTTGGTATCCATGCTACCAATAGGAGAATGGGCAGTCTATTGTATTGGAAGGGATGTCAAATGACATTAAGCGTTGGACAAAAGAATGTTCCACCTGTCAAAAATACAAGTCAGAAAATGTTGCACCTCCAGGCTTACTGCAACCTCGTCCAATACCAGTGAAGTCTTGGTGGTAGATCGTTTGACTAAATATGTTCATTTTATTGCCTTATCTCACCTTTTACTGCTGTATCAGTAGCTCAGGTATTCTTGGATAATGTCTACAAGTTACATGGAATGATGGATGCCAGACTGAGTCGTATCTGATAGGGACAAGGTATTCATCAGCAACTTCTGGCAGGACCTTTTCCAAAGGGCTGGTGCGAGACTTCATCTTACAACTGCTTACCATCCTGAAACTGATGGACAAACCGAGGTGTTGAACAGATGTCTTGAGAGTTACTTAAAGTGCATGTCTGGGGAACGGCCACAAGATTGGGTGAAGTGGTTACCACTTGCTGAATGGTGGTATAACTCCACCTTCCATACTGCTATCCACACAATGCCTCAAGAATGGAAGCAGTATGGAAGGTGGAGTTATACCACCATTCAGCAAGTTTCTTTAAAATGACCATATCCCTACACTACTCAATGGCCACTTGACTGGACTTGCAGTTTCTTTAACATTTAAATGTACCTATATCTGGGGGTAGATCCTTAAGTCACATTTAAATCTATTTTATATTTACTTTTAAGTCTAATATTCTTAAAGAACTGGTTTTAAAATTTAGAGCTGATTGCATAATTTGCTCCTTCATTAGGTTGTGGATTAAAGAATTTTAGGACTTGAAGTTACACATGAGCTTTCGACGTGTAGATATGGCTGTGTTTTAGGCTGCTGTTGAGATTTCTGAGTAAGTACCCTTCAATAAAGGTATCTTTTGGTAGCAAATTCTTTAGTTGAGAAGTAAGAAAACCAAAAGCTAGCAGATATATATAAGCAGAACACCCACCACTACCCGGTCTCCTTCAATAAACACTACAACAAAATAGTGCTAAGACGACACTTATGGGGCGACACTTTCCTAAGTGTTGGGATAGACTGGCCAACATATGCTTTGGCCAACTCTTTGTATAAGGGTTGGGATATGCATGACTAAGGCAATACTTAAATAAGAGTTGGCTTTGTCTAGTCCTAAGACAACACTTATGGGGCGACACTTTCCTAAGTGTTGATATAGACTGGCCAACATACGCTTTAGCCAACTCTTTGTATAAGGGTTGGGATATGCATGACTAAGGCAACACTTAAATAAGAGTTGGCTTTGTCTAGTCCTAAGACGACACTTATGGGGCGACACTTTCCTAAGTGTTGGGATAGACTGGCCAACATACGCTTTGGCCAACTCTTTGTATAAGGGTTGGGATATGCATGACTAAGGCAACACTTAAATAAGAGTTGGCTTTTGTGTAGTCCTAAGACGGTACTTTTGGGGCGACACTTTTCTAAGTGTTGGGATAGAGTTGCAAACATACGCTTTGGCCAACTCTTTGTATAAGAGTTGGGGTATGAATGCCTAAGGCAACACTTGAATAAGAGTTGGCTTTTGTGTAGTCCTAAGACAACACTTTTGTGGTGACACTTTTGTAAGTGTTGGGATAGACTTGCCAACATACACTTTGGCCAACTCTTTGCGTAAGGGTTGAGATATGTATGGCTAAAACAACGCTTAAATAAGAGTTGGCATTTGTCTAGTCATAAGACGACAGTTTTGGGGCGACACTTTCCTAAGTGTTGGGATAAACTTGTCAACATACACTCTGGCCAACTCTTTGTATAAAGGTTGAGGTATGCATGCCTAAGGCATCGCTTAAATAAGAGTTGGCTTTGTCCAGTCCTAAGACGATATTTTCCTAAGTACTGGAGCTGACTTGCTGACATACGCTTTGGTCAACTTTTTGTATAAGGGTTGGGATATGCATGCTTAAGGTAACGCTTAAATAAGAGTCGGCTTTATCTAACACTATGCCTGCATTTTTGGGCCGACACTTTCCTAAGTGTTAGGATAGACTTGAGAACATACACTTTGGCCAACTCTTTGTATAAGGGTTGGTATGTGCATGCCTAAGGGGTTTAGGTTTTTAAGGTTTTAGGGTTTAGGGTTTAGGGTTAATGGTTTAAAATTAGGGTTTAGGGTTTAAGGGTTTAGGGTTTATAATTTAGGGTTTAAGAATTAGCTTTTTCCAATAGTATGTCTAAGGCATCAATTAAATTGGCAATTATCTAAATAAAAATATTAAAGATTATAGATATTAAGTTCACGAATCTTATTATAACTTGTTAATATGCTACAAAGAATTTGTTATTTTGTAAAATAATCGTGTTGATAGATGTTGGCCATCTAATGTATATATTATTGCTATTATTGATCTATTTCTTTGATTAAAAAGGTAAAAAAAAATTAGGGCAAGAAGAATATCTTTATTATTCTCTTTGGATGGAACGTTAATGCATTAATGGAATTTTGTAAAAAGGATCGAATTGTTAGATAAATTCTGAGCTTTTGATAAATACTTTCTCTTTAAAGCAACAATGCCAAGCTTGACACATTGCATTTTCTCAAAGCATTGGATATGAAGAACATGCCCAAAATGCTTGGGGGAATATTTCCTTCTTATAATTATAGAGATAAATTTATAAAACAAATATGCTCTAATTATAGGATTATATTCTTCGTACACTTGTAATTTATTACTTTACTTTTATTTTAAGAAATTGAATTTGCCGATTGAGTATTAGCTTAATTAGTATAATTAAGTATTGTTCCCAATGTAGGAGGACGTAGGTTCAAATGCGCTGAAGTACATTATATTTGTATTTATAGGTTGGGGAGGGATTATAGATAGTTCTAACAAAAAAGTCATAATATTTATGGAATTCTCATATTTCTGTGTATTTACTTGAAGATTAAGAGTTAAATATTAAAGTCATAATGAAAATTTTAGTTCTTAATGTTTAATTTTTTATCAATTTGGCTTTTATTTATTTATTTTAATTAAATCTAATTCTTAATCTTTTAAAAAGAGTGAATTTTAATTATTATCCTTTTAAAAAAATTAAATCATTATTATTTTAATAAAAAACTAATTAAAATGTAAAAATTTAAACATGGTAATTAATATGCATGTTAATCCATGTTATTCATATTTTTAATTTTTACGAACTATTTGTATAATTTTTTAAATTTTAATTTTTTTATTTAATGAATAAAAATTTTGAATTATTTTTTTATATAATATATATATATAATAAATGATACCATGTCAGTATAAAGTACGTGTAGATTAGCGGGTTATCACCCTAATATTATTAACAATTTATTGTTTTAGTTAACATTTTAGGTTATAAAAATAAATTCTCTTTTTAAAAAATTAAGAATCAAATTTAACTAAAAAAATGAAAGCTAAATTATTAAAAATTTCCAAAGTTTGAATACTAAATTTATTATTATGATAATATTAAATAATAAATAGTTTAATTAAAGAAAGTAAAATATTTTTGAATAATAAATAATTAGTAAAAAATATTGAGTGACATGGCATGGGATTAGTGGTCAGTTTACCTTGATTCTTACCAACAAAAAACCCCTTATTCTCACTCCAAATTCTGTTGGCCAAAGAAAACCAATTGCATCTGCCATCCACCACTTGCTCCAGCCACTGGTGCATCTGTCGTCCACCACCTGCTTCAACTACTGGTTTGTCACGGTATCTTCTTTGAAAGCCTGCCTTACAGATTCCATGAAATCTGCGACCCTGCAGTGGTAGAACCTGGTGAATCGGTTTCGATTTGTTGAGATTTGTCTCAATCTTCAAGGGTATGTATGGTTGATTCAGTTTTGTGTTAAATGATAAATGAAGTCGATTTCCTTTAATCTACAATTTTATATTTAAGGTCAGGGAATAGTTTTCAATTACTTGAACACTTGGTTGTTTTCATTTAATCTACAGTTGATATATATTTAAGGCCACTTTCCTTGTACAAGTGGGGTTTGATAAATTTGGGATTCTGTTTTTGTTTCAGTAATATCAGTATTGATACTAATTTTCTAGTCTGTACAGTAATCCATACTGAGCTTTTTGTCATTGGAAACCCATTGCAAATTTAAGCAATATATATTTCCACTCAAGTTCAGGTCAAAAGAAAATAACAGAACTAAAGGCTTTTACCTATATTTTCTAGCTACAGTTGGCCTTTGCTCTATGGTTCCAAAATGGCCAAATTTAAAAACTAATGCAAGTTTGTGAATAATACAGGAATCCACGGTGTGAATTGAGGGTCCATCGATAGTGTTGTAACAATTAGTGCAAAGTAAGATTGCACATTGAGAGGCTTCCCCCATCAACATAGAGAAGGACAGTCGATAGTGGTTTGAAAATACAATACTTGCTTGCTGTCATTTAAATCCCGACCTGCAGTGGTAGAACTTGGTGAATCGATTTCGACTTGTTGAGATCCGTCTCAATCTTCAAGGGTATGTATGGTTGATTCGGTTTTGTGTTAAATGATAAATGAGATCGATTTCCTTTAATCTACAGTTTATATATTTAAGGTCAGGGAATAGTTTTCAATTACTTGAACACTTGGCTGTTTTCATTTAATCTACAGTTGATATATATTTAAGGCCACTTTCCTTGTACAAGTGGGGTTTGATAAATTTGAGATTCTGTTTTTGTTTCAGTAATATCAATAGTATTGATACTAATTTTCTAGTCTGTTCAGTAATCCATACTGAGCTTTATGTCATTGGAAACCCATTGCAAATTTAAGCAATATATATTTCCACTCAAGTTCAGGTCAACAGAAAATAACAGAGCTAAAGGCTTTTACCTATATTTTCTAGTTGCAGTTGGCCTTTGCTCTATGGTTCTAAAATGGCCAAATTTAAAAACTAATGCAAGTTTGTGAATAATACAGGAATCCACGGTGTGAATTAAGGGTCCATCGATAGTGTTGTAACAATTAGTGCAAAGTAAGATTGCATATTGAGAGGCTTCCCCCGTCAACATAGAGAAGGACAGTCGATAGAAGCTGAAAATACTCAATACTTGCTTGCTCTGTACGAAATCCCCGACCCTGCAGTGGTAGAACCTGGTGAATCGATTTTGACTTGTTGAGATTTGTCTCAATCTTCAAGGGTATGTATGGTTGATTCGGTTTTGTGTTAAATGATACATGAGGTCGATTTCCTTTAATCTACAATTTATATATTTAAGGTCAGGGAATAGTTTTCAATTACTTGAACACTTGGCTGTTTTCATTTAATCTACAGTTGATATATATTTAAGGCCACTTTCCTTGTACAAGTGGGGTTTGATAAATTTGGGATTCTGTTTTTGTTTCAGTAATATCAACAATATTGATACTAATTTTCTAGTCTGTTCAGTAATTCATACTGAGCTTTATGTCATTGGAAACCCATTGCAAATTTAAGCAATATATATTTCCACTCAAGTTCAGGTCAACAGAAAATAACAGAGCTAAAGGCTTTTACCTATATTTTCTAGCTGCAGTTGGCCTTTGCTCTATGGTTCCAAAATGGCCAAATTTAAAAACTAATGCAAGTTTGTGAATAATACAGGAATCCACGGTGTGAATTGAGGGTCCATCGATAGTGTTGTAACAATTAGTGCAAAGTAAGATTGCACATTGAGAGGCTTCCTCCGTCAACATAGAGAAGGACAGTCGATAGAAGCTGAAAATACTCAATACTTGCTTGCTCTATACGAAATCCCCGACCCTGCAGTGGTAGAACCTGGTGAATCGATTTCAACTTGTTGAGATTTGTCTCAATCTTCAAGGGTATGTATGGTTGATTCGGTTTTGTGTTAAATGATAAATGAGGTCGATTTCCTTACTACTCAACAACAAATCTCATTTTTTATGTCAGCTCTAAGCACTGGAGCTGTTGCATTGTCGAAGGACTTGAATGGTCATCGTGTAATCCAGTATTGCTTGAAAAGTTTCTCTAATAAAGATAACAAGGTAGCATTAATTTTGGACTAGTAACGATTTGAGTTAAAGCTTCATTTTTTTTGTCTATGTTAATCCTGTTTTAGTTTAATTGTTTATGTCTTCAGTCATTTGAATTAAATTGTAGGGGTTACATGATACTTGCTCATATCTAAAATGTTACGACTATGAAATAGATGCATTAACTGTTGTTTTGTTGACCAAGGTTTGTTTTTTGCATTGCACCTTTGTTAACTTTTTTATTTGTGAAATGGCTGATTTAATAGTTTTATTTGTGAAATTCTCATTTAGGGGCTGTAGTAGAACCGAAAGCTTTAGCAGAACCCTTGTTGCTCAATGCTGTTCGAAGGCAAGATTTTGAAAGACCACCAGTTTGGCTTATGAGACAAGCAGTGAGGTACATAAAGGTAGGTTTTTAAATCAATATGATTTCAAAAGAAATTTCTTTTAATGTTCTGCATTTACTTTGGAGATTGGATATTTCAAACTATAGTATGTCTGATTCATGTTTCTGCTATCCTACCCTTTTTTGAAGAAAAAGAAAAAAGAATGATTCATTTTCTCAAGGGAAAAAAAACGTCAATTTTTTTTAAATAATTGGTCTTTTAAAAAAATGTCTATTTGCCCTTCTTAATTGGCATTGAGCTTGCCTCATATGAAGCTTTTTTCAGCTCTGTTGTTGATGGTATCATTTTTTTGAACTTTTTAGGCTAAATTAAAGATCCCGGAGCATGAATAATGGCATATACCTTTTTACTATAATTGAGATATATGTGATATTGGATTTACCAGTTTGATATAAGCAGAAGGTTAGTTACCCTTTTCTTTTCCTTTTTTTTTTCGTTTTTTTTAATTTTTCTATCTTTGTAGTTTGGACTATTTTATTTAGGAATTTAGATATTACTTATCATAAATTTTAATATTATTTAATTTTCATAAAGATATATTTTATTTATTTTAATATTTAAAGTTGTTATTTTATTTCTTGATTAGGTAGTTTTGGTTGATGTTAGTTCACTAGAAAGCTCATCTCTTTTCACACATGAACCTTAGGATTAGGTATTAATAGATACACTATTTTAATATTAATTACTTTAACAGATTGTTGATAAAAGTTGGATGGATGCTCCAAGATTTAGCTCCAATCACCTAGCTGGAATAGAAAGAATTCTATCATTTGCAATTGAAAAATCAATTTTTAATGGAAAAATATATTGTCCGTGCCATCGTTGCAATAATAGGATATTGCACAAACCACATATTGTGGGTGAGCATCTTCGTCTTCATGGTATAATAAAAGAATACAAGTATTGGATTTTTCATGGAGAATCTATTGAAAGAACATCGGTGCAAACCAACCAAACGGTGAGAACTTCTCCGTCAATTTGTACGTTGTCACAAGACAACGAAGCCGATTTAAGAGATCTTATAACGGATGCTCTAGGTATCAACATCCCAACTTTTAATGAAAGTTTTGATGGAGTTTCAAGCTAGTTTCAGAATAATGGTCAGGAGTATGATGTTAATGAGGCCCAAAGGACTACGGAGAGAGCAGCTACTCTTCTAGATGATTGTGATATTCCGCTCTATCCCAGTTGTGTCAAGTTCTCATGCGTCTCATTCCTACTTCGACTTTACCACTTTAAAGCACTTTTTGGATGGTTAGTAAAATCTTTGACATGCTTATTGGAGTTTTTAAATGAGGCATTTCCAGATGGAAACACAATCCCGACTACATACTATGAAGTGAAAAAAAAGATTTCTGCACTAAATTTTGGGTATGTGAAGATTGATGCATGCCCGAATGATTGTATGTTATATTGGGGCGATGCTAGTAAAAAGATCAGTTGTGATGTCTGTAAAAGCTCAAGGTGGCAATCTTCTAATGAGTTGGATACAGATGAACAAGTTGATGGTAGTTATTGTCCTCTAAGACATCACAAACCATGAGATGGCATAAAGAAGGACGAACCAAAGATGGTATATTGAGACATTCAGCCGATGGTTCTGCCTGGGATGCGTTTGATAAGAGGTTTCCTGATTTTTCATCTGATGCTCGCAATGTTAGGTTAGGTTTGGCTAGCGATGGATTCAATCTATTCCAAACAATGAGTACAAGTCACAGTACATGGCCCGTACTTCTTATTCCTTATAATTTGGAACCTTGGGCATGCATGAAACAATCATCAATGATACTCTCAATGGTTATCCCTGGTGGAAAAGGACCTGGAAATGACATTGATGTCTACATGCAGCCTTTAATTAAAGAGTTGAAGCAATTGTGGACAAGAGTTGATACTTTTGATTCATCAGCTTCTGAATCTTTCACTTTACGGGCTTGTCTTCTTTGGACAATCAATGATTTCCCAGCTTATGCTAATCTTTCAGGGTGGAGTACAAAAGGTCGGGTTGCTTGCCCAGTATGTGCTGAAAAAACTGAATCTCGATGGCTACGGTATGGTCGAAATTTCTGTTATATGGGTCATCGTCGATGGTTATCAGATGAACACCCATTTCAAAAACAGAGTTGTGAATTCGATGGCACTATAGAGTATGGGGTAGCTCCTATACCACGATCTGGGAAGATATCTTAAGGGAAGTTGAAGGTGTCAATTTTATTTATGGAAAAGCTCGAAAGAGGGATAGAGAAAAACTACATGAAGGGTCAGTAGAACTTGATGTAGACGAGGGGTGTGATTTGTTTAAGAACTTTGAAGAATTGGTGGTAGAGGGAGATGAAGCAAATATCATGAATCAAGACGAGACTTTATGGAAGAAGAGGAGCATATTTTTCGACTTGCCTTATTGGCGTTACAATCTACTTCGACATAACTTGGATGTCATGCACATCGAGAAGAACGTATGTGACAATGTCGTTGGCACCCTTCTTAATCTCTCACGCGGTGGTAAAGATAATATCAGGGCACGCAAGGACCTCCAAGATATGGGCATCCGAAGTTATCTTCATCCAAAAATGAGAAACGGGAAAGAGTACCTACTGCAAGCGTGTTACAGTCTTGCATCAAAGGAAAGAGATATTTTTCTTTCCATTCTGAAAAACTTGAAGGTACCCGATGGTTATGCATCAAACATATCTCGATGCGTGAATTTGAAAGAGCACAAGTAGAGCAACCTTAAAAGTCATGACAGTCACATTCTCATGCAAGATTTACTTCCTATATGCTTAAGAGGAGTTGTAGAAAAGAAGGTGTTAAGTGTTATTACAAATCTATCAGATTTCTTCAAGAGATTATGTGCAAAAAGTCTTGATCCACAAGAAGTTGATCAACTTCAAATACAAGTCGTATTAATACTTTGTGAAATGGAGAAAGTATTTCCTCCAAGTTTTTTCACAATCATGATTCATTTGATTATTCATTTGCCGATGGAGGCTAAGCTTGGTGGACATGTTTAATACAGGTGGATGTACCCGATTGAAAGGTATATGAAATATATCAATAATATTTCACAATATTTTATTTTTATTATTTTAATATAGAATATAATAAGTATGTAAAAATAAATGTATGTGATGTAGGTATCTTATAGGATTGAAAGCTTCAGTGCGAAATAGAGCTTATCCCGAAGGTTCCATTGCTGAAGGGTACATAGTTTCAGAATGCCTTACATTTTGCTCCCGTTATTTTTCTGATGTAGAGACTATATTTTCTCATCCTCCGAGGAATAATGGGAATATTCAAAAATGATACATTTTCTCTTCTGGAGGATGTCTAATTGGCACCATGAACACGAAGATATTAGACATACGATATCTTGCATAAGCAAACTGTTATGTTCTATTACATAGCGATAAGTTATCACCATACCGTCAGTGAGTTTCTTGAGGAAAATATTGTCATTCGATTCTTTTTCTTAACCAATAGACAAATAAAGTTATCACATAATTTGTATACATTTTGACAACATTTTTCACAAAATACTGAATATATTATAGGGAATTTTTGGAGTTTGAGCGAGCTGTTTATGGTGGCATTCAAATTAGTAAATGCACAGAGGAGAAATGGTTGGTTGAAAAGTTCCCAACTTGGCTTGCGAAACAGGTAAATTGTCACTATTAAAATAATTCATCGTATTATTTATGTAATGAGGGAACATTGTAGAAATTTGATCATAGAATAAGTGTTCGTTGATTTCCTACTATATGGTTAGATTCCAAATATGGAAGTTGAACAAGTTGATGCTGATGTAATTTCTCTTGCTCGAGGACTGCATAAGGTGGTTTCCACATATGATGGGCTTATAATTAATGGTTTTAGGGTCCATACTAAAAAACTTAAGCAACATCGTCAGGCTCAAAATAGTGGCGTGATGGTTTTTGCTGACGAGAGAAACTATTATGGCAATTGTATTGAAATTATCGAGCTAAACTATTATGAAAGGTTTTAGGTTATCATGCTTAGATGTGATTGGGTGAATATTAAATCTCCTAGGAGTATGAAGAAGGATGCAAATGGTTTTATTATGGTGAAATTTTCTGAGCTTATCCATATAGGGAATCGTGATTCGGACGATCCGTACATACTGGCTTCTCAAGCGAAACAAGTATTTTATGTCGAGGATGGTAAGAGTGAAGGATGGCTTCATGTAAGAGATTTGTTCAATCTAAGCATTGAAACCCCTGTAGAAGATGATGAATATCCGCAGTGTGATCATCATATTGTAACTTAATAATTTTAGTTTTATTTTGAACAAGAACGATGTTTTGAAGTGTAAAGACTTAGTGTAATTGATATTTTTAATGCAGTATAGCAGAATGAATTGACCAAAAGAAACAGAGCACTTAGATAAAGATGACATTCATATTATATTAACATCTATATATGTATGACATTGATATTTTATATTTGAAGACATTTTGGGTTATATGAATTATGAAATCATATACTATTGGAAGCCAAGAATATAGTATTATTCAACATATAAGCTTCATTCAGTACTGAGTTTATTTTAATGAAAATGAAAATGAAAATGAAGTTAGTTTTACATGCAGAGAATGACCGTAAATATGCAAGTTACTTTTAAAAGTTATTTTTAAGATTTACATATGTTATTCAGGTGAAATCGTGTTATTTGACTACACTTCCTCGACATAAAGAGCTTGTAACAGAACTAAGGTCAGTACATTCCAGACTGTCATATGAAGGTTCAATTGCCAACAAACATCCTACATATAGGTGCAATGAAGTGCAGGTGTTTACCAATCACTATAAAAAAAAGCTTAATCTATCTGTTTCCATGACCTATTATTTTTGCGGATCTTCTTTGTCTTCTATGAGAAGGTTTCAAGATTTGATGACTGAATAAATTTTAGAGTTTGGATCCATGAAACCTGGTGGAGAGTTTTAAGCTTAGTGGTGAGAGTGACGGCATGGGCTCACGACTCAGACCACCTTTTATGAAGATCTAAAGATAGCCCGATTGGAGGTTATTTTTTTATTCGTTCAATCGATGTTCACTATTCAATATGATATCATCTTATATTCAATGATTATATCTAGCACTGTTAATGCATCAGGAGCTTGATGTAAACGACTTCAATGGGTACCAACTTTTAAGTTTGGATTGTTGCTTTCCGATCATGGAAAACATGTTCAACTATTGTGCCTGAATGAGGTTTCTACCTGTTCATATGTTGTCTTTATTGGGGATTTTCATGTTCATTTGATCTGTATGTCTATTTAATTTACATGTTCTAATTGATCGCTTTTGTATGTCTGTTTAATTTACAGTAACTCGAGTCACTTTGTGCAAATCTGAGATCTCATACAATTACTAGTGTACAATCAAACCATGATAGGGTTGGCAGTTTGGCTCATATAATTTATGTTGTTCCTCGGTTTCTTTCTGAATCATTCTCATCATCTTTTTTATGTGTTTGATTAACTTCCAGGTTTCTTTACTACTTAAAGATAACTTTATTGACTCTTTTCCTAGTAAGGACCAGTCATTTATTAAGGTAACTTCAGTTCTCTATTTTGATGGTTGAACATCTTTTAGTTTATACTCGATCCAAACCTATCATTGCTGCTTGAAAACACACAACACATCCAGATCTATGTTAAAGTTCAATTTATCCCCTTGTTGATTAAATAGATAGAATTACTCAACCATCAACACACATTTAAATAGGATGAGGTTCAATTACAGTAATCCTGGTACATGCTCATTTAACAGACCATGTGCTACTGCTTTATCATTAGTATCAATCATTTCTGCTACATTTTACCATGTTAATAATGCATGATGCCTGAACTACGAAGCCCACCATTCGTCTAGCTAAAACACCGACTGATGTTTTTATGTAAAAAAGCCATAGAAGCAAGTATTGGGTTGTTCTTTGAAGATCAGGAGCAAAACCTTCCCGAGCCCTGTAAATACTCTGCATCTTCGAGTATATTGATGGTACAAGCATTGGATTAGACATCAATGATGTGCAGTTAATTATCCAGGTATATTTGGATACACGTGTTTACAAAAGCTCGTAATATATTATTTGTTTAGGTTTGATATGTTATTTGTTAATTTTAATTTATTTATAAAAATCAATTTTAAGGTTATTTTTTGAAAATTGAATGGAATATAAATTTATGCAAATATGCAAATATTTGCTTCCCCTTTGTCGTTTTGTTGTATATTTCCTAGGGCTATTTTTTTTTTTGTATTTTGGGCTTAATTTGGTCTTTTTGTTTATTTTGCTTATTTTTTTGGTTTGTTGGTTTTGTTTCGGCCTTGGTTTTAATAAAATGCAGTCATTATTTTCAAAATTATATAAAAATGACATTCTCCATCTTTTATATTTGAAATTGTCAGCCAAACCCTAAAAGTTAAAATAAAAGGTAAGTAAATAAAGAAGCAAACCTTGCTTCAAATTTACAGTAGGTTTCAAGTTTCCCGGCAACAAGAAGTTGAAAATTTATTTTTTTCCTGGTTTTTCCTCCTTCTCAAAACCGATGAATTATTTGGTGCTCCGCTGGCTGCTTCATCATTAACCATTACCACTTTGTTTTCTACGAAAATGATTAGCAAAAGCAGAACATTAAAAGGTGTACGATTCTCTTCGAGGGGTTCTTCGACAGGTTCAAACACCTTAGGAAGTGCTGCTACTGATAGTCAAAGCACAGGAGATGAAACTCCAACTCAATCAGCAGAAGAAGGACTTGCAACTCCGGCTGGTATTTATTCTTTCTCTGGTACTTATTCTTTCTCTGATTAAGTTGACTAATGGTTAATGGCTTCATAGTCTAGTTTTTTTTTTGTTCACAATATATAGAGAAACAAAAAATTTCGGTATTGCTGATTTGTAAGGTAAAAATTTCTGTCGTCCAACAACTTCCTTGACCCTCTCTCTCTTTTATTATCTTCATTTTGTTTCTCAAGTGTTTGATGTATCAAGCTTCTTGTTTTACTACCCAGGTTTCAATTCTTTGTTCTTAAGTTAATTTTAAAGGTTAACCACAATTCTATAATTAACGAAATATTAATATAATACACTGATTGGGGAAGCAAAAGTGTTGAATTTGTAATTTGAGCACAGCAAGTAATCCTCAAAGAGTAGTACATTCGAGAGGTTGCCTGCCTCCCACCATAAGTAGCAATGTGAGGAACTAGTCCCTTTTGAGTCATTTCATTAGAGTTTTAGTACTTGATAATTTTTTTTTTTTTGTAATACCCATTGATGATGATGTTGCAACTAAAGACATTAGGTTTACAAATATCAAATCAAAAACCTTTCTCGCCTCATCCAAACCACTCAATATAATAACATCAATAAGCCATGGGTTCATAAATATTACATATTACAAAAACTAAGAGCAAATTTCAAGATGCTTAAAACATAGTAGTATAAATTGATAGACAAGTTCAGTGTTCGAAATGTTTGAAAATGAAGCTATCTGCATATAGAGAATAGTCTTTTTTATTATTAGGCCTTGATGAATTCAATTAGTTCTCCATCTTTTTGAACTATGAACAAACATGTTGAGCTTACAAATCAGCAATACCAAAACAAGTCAATTAGTTCTCTATCAAAAGACATCATATTCATTAATTAGAGTTCACTTATTCATAGTCAATTTTTTTCTCGAATTTTTTTATTAATTAGAGTTCACTAATTTTTAGCTATGAAAATTTTTTTTATTTGAAAAAGCAGAAAGAATTTTTGTTATTGTTAAAAAAAATTCAGTTTTTTGATTAAAAATTTCAACAAGATTTTGAAACTAAGTTGAATTAAAAAGAGAAAGGGTACTCTTTTGACTCACCTATGCTTCCTATTGAAGACTTCTATTATTGGTGAATCAAGTTCAAAAATAAAATCATTCAAAAACATTCTCTTAAAAAAAAATTTTGATGCTTCTCTGACTTCAGCCCTATTTGAGGCACTTTCACATTACAAGCAATAGCATAAAAGAAATTTGTTTGTATTTTTTATGATAAAGAAAATCTTTTATTATGCTTTTATATAATTAATATTGGTTTTTTTATTTTCTTTTATCATATTCACAATTTGCTCCTGCATCATATTTATTTATTCACATTGATACATAATTTTTTTTCAATTTTCATATCTAAAATATAATTGTTACTTTTGACAGAGGCTACTAAGGGTACTAAAAGAAAGCGAGGGCCTACAAACATGAAAGATATATGGAATCTTCAACCTGGAACTCGTATAGTAGTAGATGCCAATCAATATGGCCAGCCTATTGGGAAGGAAGCGTCCAAATTGGCTGAATTTCTCGGTACAATTGCAAGGACTGGTTCTATCTGTCCATTGAATACAAAACATTGGAAACATCTTTCTAAATATGTGTTGGAAAACATATTGAGAATCGTTCATGTATGTAGTACATAATCACTTTCTAATTTAATGTATTGAAATAATTTTGCATTATTTGAAATTGTATGTAATGAGTACTTGTTACATTATTTTGTTATATGTGTAGGAAAAGTTTGATCTCCAAGGTAAGGTAGATGACTCTGACATCCTCTCACATGTTGGAAAACTTCGGAAGGAGTTTAAATCGACTTTGAAAACTAGATACTACAAAGAGATGGTCCAAGAAGGTCGACTGACTGAAGAAATATACGAAAACAATCCTCCTGGTGTGCATGATGATCAATGGAAGTGGCTAGTGGAGCGATGGGGAACACCACAAGCTGAGGTATGCACTTTTATTAGACTAAATGTCCCATTTTTCCTGCTTCCACTTACGATATGATCAAAGTAGGGGGTGCATAAATGTGTGATTTGTTGAATGAGGCATAATAAACTTAGCTTTCCTATTACTCTCATTTTTTTTTTCCATTAATTTAAACAATAGGCACAATCAGAAAAGGCAAAAGAATTCTGAACAAAGGTGCATTATGCACACACTGTTGGTAGTACAGGATATGCGACCCTCAATGCACAGTTCGTAAGTATTACATATTAATCAATATGTAACTTATATTAATTATTTTGTGCTCATTGGTGAATATTGTTAACAACTATTGTTTTATTGTATAATAGGCTGAGAAAGAAGGCCGTGAACCCTCGCGTTTGGAGCAGTTTAGATTTTAACATTTGCGCAAAGATGGGAGTGACAAATTGAGCAGTGAGGCAGCAGAACAAGTTTATGTAAGAAACAAATAGGTATTATTTCTTTATATTTATTTTGACATCAATTTTTTTTTCAAAATAGATTTTTCTAATTAAAGAGAACTATAAGATGAAGCATGCAAGATGGTTAAAGACTCTATGCCAACACCTGAGAGTTCTTTCGCACCTTAAGATAATATTGCATTAGAAAACGAGGTCTATTGTAACGCTCCTCACCCGTATCCAATGCCGGGACAGGGCTCGAGGCGCCTGTCCCAGCGTTATCGAATTTAAACATTCACAACATGTAAAACCGGGCCACAAAGTTTTTGTCCAAAATTAAAACATCTTAAACACATACATACCGTCCCTTATACAAGCCTTCAAAGCCTATAACATACATTGGGGTGGTTCGGAACTAAACCAAGAACTTTGAAAATCTATGGGCAACTTAACTAATTTTCTTACTTCGGAGAGTCACACGCCCGTGTGGATTGGGCCTTGTGGTTACACACGTCCGTGTATCTATCCGTGTGGACAATTTCAAAGCTATTTTCCAAGCCAATTGTCACCCTTAATTACCTACATACACTTATATATTTTCATAGCAATTAACATGAGATATTTGAGTAATTATATATCCACAATCAAGACACAAGCATGACATTCTCACAACAACACATAACATATTACCAACCATGCATGGCACACAAGCATATTCACATCACCAATATCAGACATAACATGAATAGCAAGATTTATAAGTCAGAATCATTAGCTCACTAAAGACCAATATATTTGGCCAAATTATAATAACACATGTTATAAAACTAGATCCCTATACATGCCACTCACTTGATAATTCTAGCATTTGTTTATACTCTCAAAGTGTTGGCTTGATAGTGTGATGCTGCCTCCGACGATCTCCAACCCTGAGCTAACCTGACAACACTAAAAGAAATGGAAAGGAGGGGGTAAGCTTTATGCTTAGTAAGCTCGCATGAAAATAATAAGCAATTTACTAACACGCTTTCTATAGTAAAACTATCCCAATTGTACATTTACATATGTTCTGGTTTAGCTATTTTCTTAAGTCACAGTCACTAAATCATTTATATCTGGAGTTACGGAACTCCAAATTAATATCCGTAAATTTTTCCAGAAACTAGACTCATATACCTTTCCACCATAAAATTTTCAGAATTTTTGGTTCTTCCAATAAGTACAGTTTATTATTCAAAATTTCCCCTGTTTTGTTGTTTGACAACTTTAACCTTTCTTCACTAAAATTTATTCATCTCATAGTACGAGACTCGGATAATGTTTCCGTACCTTTCTCCTGAAATTAGACTCATTAAGGATTTTATTCATATTATTTATAACTCATAATTATTTTTTTACAATTTCTAGTGATTTTCCCAATTCAGAACCGGGGATTTTGAACTCATTCTAACCTTGTCTCACAATAATTAAAATATCTCATAATAAAAAAATTTTTTGCTTACACCGTTTTCTTTATGTGAAACTAGACTCATTAATATTTAATTTCATATATTATTCAGCCTCTAATTCGACTTCCACAATTTATGGTGATTTTTCAAAGTCAGGCTACTGCTGCTGTTCAACACTGTTTCAGTGCAAAAATCACAATAACTATCATAATTTCATTGTCACATTGATCATGGACTCATTATTTCATAAATCTCATATTCAATTACACAATGTAGGTTAACATGATATTGCAACACAATTAATAATCATAAGCATGAGGATGATTCATCTTTCAAATCTTTTCACTTGTTCATCATGTATACACATATATGTGCATGAATTCGCTTACTGATCATTTATCACATTTCAATAAGGCATCACTTATGAGTATAATGTACGTACCTGTACATATCCGTAGCATATCAATTAACTTTACCTTTATCATCACGCCCATCTTGGGACTCTCATCGCATTATTCATTATAATACCCGTTAAATTTCTGATGGACCTTTCCTTTTCCAGTTGTACACTCGAGGTTTACGTTTCTTTCCAAGTGGTACACACAAAGTATACATTTCCTTTTCATATGGTATACACAAAGTATACATTTCCTTTCCAAATTCGATAGCCGAAGCTATCCTTTTTTACATTTGATAGCCGAAGCCATCCTTTTTCACATTCGATAACGAAAGCTATCCCTTTTCACATTTGATAGCCGAAGCTATCCCTTTTCACATTCGATAGCCGAAGCTACCACTATTCACTGATGAGGTAGCTGGAGCTACCACTTTTCACTAATCAGCTAGCCGAAGCTACTACTTTTCACTGATCAAGTAGCCGAAGCTACCATTTTTCACTGATCAGGTAGCCGAAGCTACCACTTTTCACTGATCAGGTAGCCGAAGCTACCACTTTTCACATTGTACACACAAGGCGTACATTTCCTTTTCATAATGAGATCAAAAGATTATCCTTTAGGGACAACCTTTATTGCAACATATGCAAAATCTCATATTCTCGGTAATCACCAATTTCTTTTAAATATCACATCCCATCAAATTTCTATTAACATCAAATTCAATACAATTATAGCAAATTATATTTCATGTATATCAATAATATCATGAATAATAGACTTATTAAATCACGCAAACTTACCTCGGATCCAAAAATGGCAATTTACCATTCTAGTACATAACCTTGTATTTTCCCGATTTAAGCTCAAATCTCGATTTCCTTGATTATTAAGCTTGGAAGCTTGGACAAGCCCTAACCATGGCTGCTCTTGGTACATTCAGCTGTAGCAAGAAGAAAGGGACACATTTGGGGTTTAAAATTTGTCTTTTAATTCATTTTACCCCTAAATGACCAAAATGCCCTTTTTACTATTCTTTCAAATTTTATCCAACCAAGGCCATTTTTGTCCAAAAAGTTATACAATGGTTTAATTATCATTTAAGCACCTCCCATTTAAAATTTCATGACAATTAGACACCTCTAACATATAAAACTCAACTTTTACACTTTTTACAATTTAGTCCTTTTTCTAAATTGAGTGCCCAAACGTTGAAATTTTCGAACGAAATTTTCACGAAATCATTCCGTGAAATTGTAGACCATAAAAATACAATAAAATTAAAATTTTCCTTATCGAATTTGTGGTCCCGAAACCACTGTTCTGACTAAGCCCAAAATCGTGATGTTACATTTCTCCCCTCTTTAGGGATTTTCGTCCCCGAAAATCTCACCAGAAAAGTGGTTTTGGTTTTTCACTTGGATTTCTCAATCCTATAATTGATGTCAAAGAACTTTCACCCAGGCTAAACTTTTACTACCTATCTCTTTAAATTTTACATACAAAAATCATAAATGGTATTCACTTTACAATACTTTTACTAAAACTTAATCTCTACCAGAAAGCTCATACTCAAAAGTCCGATCCATACCATCATGTTACATATACATTTGCACCCGAATTTTTTGGGATTCGAATAGTAAAACTGATCAGTTCATCTCAACCTCATACTCTTTATAATTTCACACAGTCCAATTATTTGTCAATTCAACCCTCAACTACTCTTTATTTCAAACCTCTTCTGGCTTTCCAAAGAAATCATGATATGAAACTCGGATCTCAATCCTTAGTAGAGATTAAAATTCCATAATATTCAAAATTCATAAAGACACGAAATTCTATAAATCTGGTGAGCAGACATTCGGGTATACCAACATAATTTACACATCTCATAACGTTTAACAACGCTACATATCACTTTCCTCTTTCAAGGACAGGAATGATCTAGACAAGAAAATCCATATTAACCTTTTTCTATTTCCATTCTAATTCCTAAACTGCAAAAATAATTCTGATGATTCTTGCTATACATCTTTAAACTTTCAACATTTCAAGAATTTTTACTCAAAGATAAACAATGATCATTTTAGCATTTTAAAATACCCAAATTATCTTCACATTATCAATATCAGATTTTCTTATCGCATACGATTCTTCTAAGTTCTTCTAAGAAACATACACTTCTTAATTAGACTATTCGTCTTTTTACCCGTGAAGAAATAAAATCTTATTCTCAAGCATGCACATCTCATTAAATTCTAAACATATATTCCATACAAATTGAACAATCAAGTCGACCTTATTCATCCGTAATTGATATTTCAAGAAATTCTCTCTTCTAGTCAATAGAACGATTCAACATGCATCATTCCAAATTCACTCATCATGCCAATCGAAGACCATAACAAATGCATTAGCATAAGTAATACTGATACCTCAACTGAATACATTAACTCTGATTAACTTTCTTGAGAAAGGAAATCCACCATACACATTGGGACTTGAAATTTCACCACATTATCAGGATCAATTCAGAGGTATAGTCATACTTGTTCTATATATATCAATCACAACCTGGAGGTCATGCTCTAAATGCAAGCCATGATCAACAAGTTACAAGATAAATATAACCAGAAAATCCAATATAGAGAAATTCTAGACGGAGAAGCCCAAAATAAAGAAATCCAGATTAACATCATTTTAAACCACTGACAACAAATACGATTGGAACTATATGCTTTTCATATATATATGTGTGTGTGTGTGTATAATCAGTCAGAGCAATGATCAGTAGAGATAGAATCATGGCACCATACACAATTTCTCATCGATTCTCAATAGGCAGAATATAACAAAATACCAGAGAAAAACAGAACCATGCAGATCAAAACCCAATCAGACTGACAATGTATTCGTCTAACGTTAAGATCAAGGAACATTTTCATAATATAAGAATTCATCAGGGATTAGATAGCCCCAATAATATTTCCAGTATCAGGTAATCTCATACAATATCTCAATAGAGACAATCACAAACTGTTCACTATAATTACCATGCTTGAAAATTTCATATTTCGAACATTATTCCTTTAACTATTTATGCCGTCTCAAATTCCATAATATTCCCTTCACTAAAAAAAACAAGTTCATAAGGGAATTTCAATCAATACATTTCTCAACGTCATACCAGGATAGATCGTTTTACTAAAATTAACTTTTTCACTAACTACGATGTTGCGAAAATTAAACAATCTTTCGGTCAATCCGATATCTTTCTAGCTCATGTCTATACTTATCAACCCAATCTCAATCTCTAATTATACTTATAACCATTCCATCATTGAACTCTTTGGTTTCTCACTCGAAAACTCATTTAACATAAATTTGAGGAATTTCCATTATATAACACCACTTTGGTAAAGGGAAGAGGGTCGTAGGGCCTCTAACTCAACTCTCATATACATATACATGTAACACAATTTTCATCATAGCAATCATATTTCAATCATGTCATTTATTTTGAGTAACTAACATTCATATTGATTTTACACCCACTTTCTAGTTATCTCATTTAAACAAGTGTACTTATACATGTATTTCCATGTTTCCTAGATAATCTTACTTATCCATTCATAAAATTAGACAAGTCGAGCACATAATATCATATAAGGGCCAAACAAACATGGATAAGTATACCACAATCTAAACTTTCATCTTACACATCATCATATACATATCATTACAATCATATATAACAGTCCAAGCAATTTAATACATTTACTCAAGTTATACGAGCTTACCAATCATAATCATCCCAACTAATATACATAAATATTCATCTTATCAATATTTTTGATAAGTTACTCAAACACATGCATTTGTTCAAATAAATCGATCATATACATCATGGAATTATCTATTAATAATAGATAAACTCATTTCTCCATGTACACATTTCATGAATCCTCACTCGTACCTTTCCAAGTTTCAGTTCGTCATGACTATACTCTACTCGAATACTTTAGAATTACATTCAACATGGTCGATGTAGCTCGGTTAGAGAGTACCTTTGTCTAAACAAAGTGGCTCTCATACGCGTCAGAAGACATCACACTATCACGGATTAGTGGCATGTATAGCTGGACTTTTACACATGTTAGGTTTGTCCGAGAACCGACTAAACCATAGCTCTGATACCACTAAATGTAACGCTCCTCACCTGTATCCAACGCCGGGACAGGGTTCGAGGCGTTATCGGATTTAAACATTCACAACATGCAAAACTGGGCCACAAAGTTTTTGTCCAAAATTAAAACATCTTAAACACATACATATCGTCCCTTATACAGGCTTTCGAAGCCTATAACATACATTGGGGTGGTTCGGAACTAAACTAAGAACTTTGAAAATCTATGGGCAACTTAACTAATTTTCTTACTTCGGAGAGTCACACGCCCGTGTGGATTGGGCCGTGTGGTTACACACGTCCGTGTATCTATCCGTGTGGACAATTTCAAAGCTATTTTCCAAGCCAATTGTCACCCTTAATTACCTACTTACACTTATATATTTTCATACTAATTAACATGGGATATTTGAGTAATTATATATCCACAATCAAGACACAAGCATGGCATTCTCACAACAACACATAACATATTACCAACCATGCATGGCACACAAGCATATTCATATCACCAATATCAGACATAACATGAATAGTAAGATTTATAAGTCAGAAACATTAGCTCACTAAAGACCAATATATTTGGTCAAATTATAATAACACATGTTATAAAACTAGATCCCTATACATGCCACTCACTTGATAATTCTAGCATGTGTTTATACTCTCAAGGTGTTGGCTTGATAGTGTGATGCTGCCTCCGACGATCTCTAACCCTGAGCTAACCTGACAACACTGAAAGAAATGGAAAGGAGGGGGTAAACTTTATGCTTAGTAAGCTTGCATGAAAATAATAAGCAATTTACTAACATGCTTTCCATAGTAAAACTATCTCAATTGTACATTTACATATGTTCTAGTTAAGCTGTTTTCTTGAGTCACAGTCACTAAATTATTTATATCTGGAGTTACGGAACTCTAAATTAATATCTGTAAATTTTTCCAGAAACTAGACTCATATATATTTCCACCATAAAATTTTAAGAATTTTTGGTTCTTCTAATAAGTACAGTTTATTATTCAAAGTTTCCCCTATTTTGCTGTTTGACAACTTTGACCTTTCTTCACTAAAATTTATTTATCTCATAGTAAGAGACTCAGATAATGTTCCTATCTCTTTTTCCTGAAAGTAGACTCATTAAGGATTTTATTCATATTATTTACAACTCATAATTATTTTTTTACAATTTCTAGTGATTTTCCCAAGTCAGAATAGAGGATTTCAAACTCATTCTGACATTGTATCACAAGAATTTAAATATCTCATAATAAAAATTTCTTTTGCTTACACTGTTTCCTTTATGTGAAACTAGACTCATTAATCTTTAATTTCATATATTATTCAGGCTCTAATTCGACTTCCACAATTTATGGTGATTTTTAAAATTCGGGCTACTGCTGCTGTTCAACACTGTTTCAGTGCAAAAATCACAATAACTATCATAATTTCATTGTCACATTGATCATGGACTCATCATTTCATAAATCTCATATTCAATTACACAATGTAGGTTAACATGATATTGCAACACAATTAATAATCATAAGCATAAGGATGATTCATCTTTCAAATCTTTTCACTTGTTCATCATGTATACACATATATATGCATGAATTCGCTTACTCATCATTTATCACATTTCAATAAGGCATCACTTATGAGTATAATGTACATACCTGTACATATCCATAGCATATCAATTAACTTTACCTTTATCATCACGCCCATCTTGGGACTCTCATCGCATTATTCATTATAATACCCGTTGAATTTCTGATGGAACTTTGTACACTCGAGGTGTACATTTCTTTCCAAGTGGTACACACAAAGTATACCTTTCCTTTTCATATGGTATACACAAAGTATACCTTTCCTTTCTAAATTCGATAGCCGAAGCTATCCCTTTTTACATTTGATAGCCGAAGCTATCCCTTTTCACATTCGATAGCGAAAGCTATCCCTTTTCACATTTGATAGCCGAAGCTATCCCTTTTCACATTCGATAGCCGAAGCTACCACTATTCACTGATTAGGTAGCTGGAGCTACCACTTTTCACTAATCAGGTAGCCGAAGCTACTACTTTTCACTGATCAGGTAGCCGAAGCTACCATTTTTCACTAATCAGGTAGCCGAAGCTACCACTTTTCACTGATCAGGTAGCCGAAGCTACCACTTTTCACATTGTACACACAAGGCGTACATTTCCTTTTCATAATAAGATCAAAAGATTATCCTTTAGGGACAACCTTTATTGCAACATATGCAAGATCTCATATTCTCGGTAATCACCAATTTTTTTTAAGTATCACATCCCATCAAATTTCTATTAACATCAAATTCAATACAATTATAGCAAATTATATTTCATGTATATCAATAATATCATGAATAATAGACTTATTAAATCACGCGAACTTACCTCGGATCCAGAAATGGCAATTTACCATTCTGGACCATAACCTTGTATTTTCCCGATTTAATCCCAAATCTCGATTTCCTTGATTATTAAGCTTGGAAGCTTGGAAAAACCCTAACCATGGCTGCTATTGGTACATTCTGCTGTAGCAAGAAGAAAGGGACACATTTGGGGTTTAAAATTTGTCTTTTAATTCATTTTACCCTTAAATGACCAAAATGCCATTTTTACTATTCTTTCAAATTGTACCCAACTAAGGCCATTTTTGTCCAAAAAGTTATACAATGGTTTAATTATCATTTAAGGACCTCCCATTTAAAATTTCATGACAATTAGACACCTCTAACATATAAAACTCAACTTTTGCACTTTTTACAATTTAGTCCTTTTTCTAAATTGAGTCCCCAAACGTTGAAATTTTCGAACGAAATTTTCACGAAATCATTCCGTGAAATCGTAGACCATAAAAATATAATAAAATTAAAATTTTCCTCATCGAATTTTTGGTCCCGAAACCACTGTTCCGACTAAGCCCAAAATCGTGATGTTACATCTATACACAAGTCTTCGGCCCTGACAAGGATAGAAAAATGTTGGGATATGGACGTGGGATGACCAAATCCAAGTTGTTTGGCTATGGGTCAGTCACCCGAGGAAGCCAATCTACATCGGCTATCAGTACATTGATTGAAGTGATGAGTGCTAAACATGTCAAGCAAATACAAACAATTCAAGCTGAACAAGCAGTTTGAGAGAAAACTTTACTCGAGGAAGCAGAATCTCGATTTCGTACAGAGGCCGCAGAGCGAGAAGCTCGTTTGATAGCTGAGGCAGAAGAAAGATTTATGAAATTAACTGAAATTCGAGAGGCAAAGTTCATGGATATGATGGATGCTCGTGAGAAAAAAGTATAAGGCTCTCATCAATGAGTGTATAGCAAAAGGAATGTCAAGTAAGTACAAGGTTTTTCATAGTAAGCATAGTAAGGTGACTATTTTATAACTAGATTGTCAATGAGGCTGTTAATGGTTTAATGGACATTGATTGTTGTAATTGAATGCTAGATTCTTACTTAATGTCTTCATTGCTTGCTCAACTAATATTTAGTGGATGTACTGATGAAAATTCTTTATTTAGCTTCAATTTATTGTTCTTTGGTTAATATTAAAATATTCTTCCCATGTATTCATGTTGTTTCTCATCTAACTCGTATAAATTGAAAATGTACATTGCTATTTTTGCAGTTGAATTTCAAAGTAGCGGACTTGATGATAAAGCCTTCAGTTCGGATGATGATGAATGAGGCTTACTGCACATTATGTATTATATATATATATGTTATAGTGGTTGATGAATGCAGTTGTCCCATAATTTTTTGGTGTCATGGGAATCAAGTTGACAACATGTTTGCAACTTGTTGACTGCTACTATTAGGATTTTGTGCAATTTTTGGATATCATGGAAATCAAGTTGACAACATGTGTGCAACGTGTCGACTGCTTCTATTAGGATTTTGTATAATTTTTTGATTTCATAGGTTGACAACATGTTCGCAACTTGTTGACTACTTCTATTAGGATTTTGTATATAAATTACTAACTGCATTATTCAATGATAATTTTGTATTTATATGATCATTTTATGTTAATTAATTGTTCAATTAATATTGACTCAAACTTTTCCAAACCCAATACATATAAATTTGCTCATATTTCACCAAAATAGGCTCTTAAAAATCGAGGAAAACGTCGTAAAAAAACATTAGACATGGGACAAAGATCTATCCCAACCTTTTTAAGTTTGCCTTAGAGGGGTTTACCCTAACCTTTTGAGGGTTGCCTTAGACGAGTTTATCCCAACCCTTTTAGGGTTGCTGTAAACGATTTATCCCAACATTTTTAATGTTGTCTTAGACAGGTCAATCCCAACCTTTTCTAAAAGTTGCCTTACATAAGATCTATCCCAACCTTTTTAAGGTTATCTTAGATGAATCTATCCTAACCTTTTTAAGGTTGCTTTAGACAAGTCTATCCCAACGTTTTTTTAAGGTTGCCTTTCACAAGGTCTATCCTAACATTTTTAAAAGGTTGCCTTAGACAAGTCTATCCCAACCTTTTTTAAAGGTTGCCTTAGACAAGGTCTATCCCAACTATTTTAAAAGGTTGCCTTAGATAAGATCTATCCCACCCTTTTTTAAAGGTTGCCTTAGACAAGGTCTATACCAACCTATTTAAGGTTGCCTTAGATGATTCTATCCCAATCTTTTTTAAAGGTTGCCTTAGACAAGGTTTATCGTAACTTTTTTTAAATGTTGCCTTAGATAAGGTCTATCCCAACTTTTTCTAAAAGGTTATCTTAGACTGATCTATCCCAACCTTTTTAAGGTTGTCTTAGACGGGTTTATTCCAACCTTTTTCAGAGGTTGGCCTTGACTATGTCTATCCCAACATTTTTTAATGGTTGGCATTGACTAAGCCTTTCACAACCCTTTAATAAGGGTCGGCTAATGTTGACTTATGCCAACGCTTTTTCAAAAGCGTCGCGGAGCCTATGCCAACTGTACTATAAACAACCTTTTTGGAAGCGTCGGTCGAAGTGTCGTGAAACCTATGCCAACCTTTTTTGCGTCGCCTTAGGTCAAAATGAGTTTTGACGCAATGCACAGGTAATGTTTCTCATGACATGATCAAACTCAAAGTGTAGATGAGCTACAATTGATGAAGAGTTACATTCATGATTTTGACAAGCAATTTTATTCTCAACTTCATGTATACAGGAAAACATCCAGTTGTTTTTGGCTCTTAAAACTTGAAAAACTGAGGCTCTTGTCCACAGTTTTACTTTCCCCTTGAAGAATGAGGAAGAACCAATAATAAGAGATAGCATCTGTGTAACAGCCTAATTTTTAGTGGTGTCGGAACAGTAATTCGAGATCACTAAATCCGAAAAATGAGTAGGAAATATTATTAATTTAGTAATTATAAGTTAAATGTGAAGTTAGGAAAATTTTTGAAATAGTGAATAGTGTACTAAAAATAAATACTAAAATAATTAGAATCGAAAACGAGGTATCGAGACCTCGAAAATTTTAAATCGAGCCATAAATATTTTTATAAATATTTATGGAGTGTTAATAAGTTAGTATTAAAGTTTCGTTAAGAAATTTTAAAGTTCTGATAGTTAATTGAACAAAAAGGACTAAATTGTATCAAATGCAAAATTTTGGGAAATGATTAAATAGCTTAAATGATAAAAGAAAGAGGGTTTAAAAGGAAAATAGACCCAAGGTCCATTTGGGCTGGATGGCAAGGGCATGAAATCAGCAAGAAAATAAGGAGAATTAAGGGCAAAATTGGAAAATTACAAAATTTACTTGATAAAGTTAGGACTAAAGTGGAATTATCTAGATTTCTCTTTATTTTTCTGCATTCTCATCAGCAAAAATGCCATGGAAGAGTTCCCCTAAGCTGTTTTTTCATATTTTTACTTCAAGTAAGTTCAATTCTTGATTATTTCTTAAAAATTTTGTGTTTTTGTGACTTTTAGAACTAGGTCCACTTGTTGAATTCATTAGTTTTTGATTCTATGAAAGAAATTGAAAGTTTCTATGAATATGTGCTGGAAGTATATGATGATTTGGCATGGAATTAGAGCTTTAAATTGTTTATATGTTGATTTTATTGAAAGAATTGAATAGAAAGTGAATATTTGGGACCTAAGTGTAAAAGAGTTTGAAGTTAGAGTTTTATGTGAAAATTCTGAATTTCAATAGTTATGAAATAACTTATAATGTCTAGTAAAAATATTAATTGAGAAAATTATCTTAATTTAGGGGTTAATTGAGCAAGGATTGAATTGTATGAATTGTGAAATTTGGGGCAAAATAGAAATCAACATTTTGCACTACAACTGTTTTGGACAGCAGCAGTAGTCTAACTTTGAAAAATCACCAAAAATTGTAGAAATTGAATTAGAGGATGAATAAAATATTAAATTAAAGCTTATTGAGCCTAGTTTCTTATAGAAGAAATTATGTAGGAAATGGAATTGTAAATCATGAGATATGATAAATTTTGTGAGACAAGGTCAGAATGATTTCGGGTTCCCCTGTTCTAACTTTGTAAAATCATCAAAAATTGGATAAAAATAATTATGGTATTAAATTTATATTTTTAGAATCCTGAATGAGTCTATTTTCAAGATAAACAAACAGGAACATCATTCGAATCATGTACGAGGAGATAATTAATTTTTAGTGAAGAAGGGTCAAAACTGTCAGACAGCAGAATAGGGGAGACTTCAATGAATAAAATGTATTAATTGGCCCAACCAAAAATTATGAAATTTTTATGGTAATAAGATATATGAGTCTAGTTTCAGATAAAATTAGCGGACCTTAATTTGGAGTTCCGTAGCTTTAGATATAAATAATTTAGTGACTATGACACGGGTGGATAGCTTGAATATTCACATAAGTAATTGGTGAAAATTATGGATAAGGTTACTTACAAGTGTGTTATTTATACCAAGGATGTGGATGGAAAGGAGGAGGAGGAAAAATATATGAATGACTCGTGTATAAATTGATCACATGCCCGATTATAATCGATAAGTGTTGGATTAAAAATGATATAATGTTTTATTTGGAATATTTATTATGAAATTATGATTATCGTTATAATAGAAAAATTGAACTTGTGAGTTTATATGGCTAAATTTTAGTGATTATTTGTTAATTTTATAAATTTCATGATGTGTTATTTCATATGTATTGATGATATAAACGCGTGAATAATGTAAAAGCATGAAAATTGAATAAATGATCAAATTGAGCATTTCGATTCGATGACAAGATGAATTGAAGGAAAAGACCATGGTTGGACCATGGCAACAAGTGATAAGTGATAGCTTGGCTACACTTATCCGATCAAGGACAAGTGAAAGTAATAAGTGATAGCTTTGGCTACACTTATCGATAAATGACAAATGAAAAGTGAAAAGTGGTAGTTTTTCGGCCACCGATCGGTGAAAAGTGGTAGCTTACGCTGCACCGATCGATGAAAAGTGGTAGCTCCGGCTACCTGATCAGTGAAAAATAGTAGCTCTGGCTACCTGATCGGTGAATAGTGGTAGCTTCGGCTACAAGTGACAAGTGACAAGTGATTTTCGTATAAGACCATATTTGGGATATGGCATCGGTGTGATATATGCTACTGTATAAGACCATATCTGGGATATGACATCAGTGAAATATGTGATTCGTGTATGACCATAGCTGGGTTATGGCATCGATATGTGATATGTGATTACGTGTAAGACCATAGCTGGGCTATGGCATCATTATGTGAAGATGTGTAAGACCATAGTTGAACTATGGTATCGAGAAAACGAAGTACTCAATTCCGTAAGATGTTCACTAATTTGAAGAAGTTTGGTAAGTATTACATGGAATTATGTGATTAAGGAAATACGAGTTGATGAGACATGAGCATAAAACTTGGTTGATGAATGAGTTCATTTGTGATTATATGTTTCTACGCCTTGAATGTATTATCCGTATGAATTGGTATTCCAAATGAGTTAATGAGAAAACTTCTAGTATGAAATAATCTGAGTTCGAAACAAAATATCATGAAAACGTACTTGAAATACATTGGTATGTCTTGTATATGCTATTTGAATTCATAAATGTGGAAAGTAAATGTATGTGGAAATATGAGATGATGATATCTGTACATGAAATTTATTGATGAATACGTACATCCAAATTTATATGATAAATTTTAGTAAACAATGAAATTGCGCTCACTAAGTGATTTGGCAATTTAAAATCGTAATTGGTAGGAAGAGTTAATGAATTGCATATTTATGAATTGTTACACGTATTTGTCTGAAATACGAGGAAGTGATGGTAATTGATACATGGAAATATGAAACTATGATATATATATATAAAAACATGGAATATGTTTGATAAATGTGTTCATTCATAATTATGGAATTTATGTACCTCATGTGTGCTATTTGCATAAAGATGATATCTTAAATACTTTGGTGCAAAAAGCTTAAATATGAAATAATATGAAATCGAAACAAATTGTTATGAAAATGTATTTAAATTATCTATAAGTGTTTCGTGCTTCTCGATAATGTCTCGTACTCTATTCCGGCGACGGATGCGGGTAGGGGGTGTTACAATCTGAACCTCCAAGAAAATTACTTGGCAACATGAAAGTTGAAGAATTTCCACCAGCAATTCAAATGAAATTGAAGTTAAAACTTTTTTTAAAAATTACAAAAAGTGAATTCAAAACAGTAATTAAAATTTAATTTGATTAAAAATGAAGGAAGCCAGCCTTATTTATAGGCATTCATGGTCATGGAACAAAACTCCTTGATGAATTCAAACTCCAGAAGGATGTGGCCAATCTTATCTAACAAGAATTTAAAATGATTTACAACTCTTATTTCCTAAGTAACTTAAAATAAATAAAAAACCATATAAAAATTATTAAATATACTTGTGTGCTTGTATATAGACATTAAAATTAAACCCTATGATTTAAAAATTAATTAAAACCTAAACTAGTAATTTTTGTAATTTTGTTTAAAAATTTTGCTCACACGTTCTTTACTAAAATAGTAATAACTTGAGCTCTCGGATTTAAAATCGAGTGATTTAAAGTGCGTTCCATAGCTTACTAAGATTGTAATAGATTGAGCTCTCTAGCTTAAAATCGAGTGGTTCAAATTGCATTTCGAAGTTAAGAGATAACTTTTCAAACTTTATGAAGACATCTCAGCCTAGAAATGTCTAGATCTCATCTCAAAAGTTATAGCAAGTCGACTGATTTTTCAAACTTAAAAATTGACAAATTTGGTGAATTAAATTTAATAAATTTCAATTCATCTATGCATGTATCATTCTTTAATTCCTCAAAAAGATTCGTTGAATTTATCATAAATAGAATAATTTAATTTAACTATTTTTAAGGATGAACAAATATTTGAAAGAAACAAACAAATTCACTTGACAAATTCAAATTAAGATTAGTAAAAGATAAATCATTTTTTTTTCTTTGTATGGTTTCGTTCTTTCTTTGCATTCTCTTTTTAAATATGAATCAACTCTCTAAATCTTACCTTATACGAATTTTCACTCTTCAAAATTGAAAATCGGGAGTCTATATACTTGGCACTGGAGCTACCCCTATCCGATATAATTAATTTTCGGCCTGGCCCTTAACAAGCCCAAAGGGAAGACCAAATTCTGCACCGATGTTAGGGGTGAAGAAAGCGAATCATTAGAAGAGCCCAATCGTTCTAGGAGCGGCAAGAGATCTTAAAATCCACTAGAGAGGGCGAGGCGGAGTTCAATAACATTCTTCTTCTTCGTTTCTCTTTTGTACAACGAAGATATTATTTCTCCGATAAAGGAAATAAAATGGCCGACGATCCAGAGAAGAGGTTTCATTCGATCATGGACAAGCTCTTCCATTCTTCTAAATCTACCACTTCCTTCTCCAGGTTCCTTTTTGTTTCCCTATTTGCTTTTAACTACTGATTTGTTTCCTTCTAGTTGATGAAATTTCTATTAAACTATGGCTATTTATTTGTTTATTTATAAATATATTTGTAATTAATTAGTAGTCCTCCGGCACCGGGAACGGGAGGACAAAGACAACTATTACGGGCGAAGAAACGACCCGTTCCGTCGTACACTACAGCAGTGGAAAAGCAGCAGCACTGCTTAGCTGCGTCTGAAGCTCCACTTTGCAGACCATGGGATAGAGGAGATCTTTTGAGGAGGTTATCAACTTTCAAATCCATGACTTGGTTTGCTAAGCCCAAGGTTCCCTTTTCTTTCCTCTCTCTATTCTGACTATACACTTTCCTAAGCTTTTGGGTTTTTATTTAATAGATAAAGAGATGATCATGTTTTCCGTTGTTTTAGGTAGTAAATGCTGTTAATTGTGCTATGAGAGGTTGGGTCAATGTGGATATGGACATTATAACCTGTGAATCATGTGGAGCACGTCTCCTGTTTTCTACTCCATCTTCTTGGACACGGCAGCAAGGCATGTCATCCATCAGATATTCCTTCACTTTGAACCAATAGTTTGAAAAATCTGGTATTTGTAAGGCTAAATTATTTAACTTTTATACTCTTCAGTTGAGAAGGCAGCCTTGGTATTTAGCTTAAAGCTGGATAGTGGACACAAATTGCTTTGCCCTTGGATTGACAATATCTGTGATGAAAGATTGGCTGAATTTCCTCCCTCTGTGCCTGCTGATTTAGTTGATAAATTCCGGGCGAGATCTGACTCACTCTTTCAACTTATAGCTCTTCCTGTTATTTCATCTTTGGCCATTGAGTTTATGAGAAGCCCTCAGCTTGAACAATTTCTCAGACAACCCTTAATGCTGGATTGTCTGAAAGGGAACGCTGAATTTTCTCATTTAGAAAGGATAGAAGATGGTTCTGCTGTGGATTCTGCCAACTTGTATTATCAGGTATGTAACTTGTTTCTCATTTTGGTTTGCAATTACAAGTACATTAAAGACTGACAGCTTTTGCCAGTTTCAGTTGCATAAGTACGTGTACATTAAACATGCATGTTTGTCTTCTGAAACTTTCTTCTACTGCATTTTCATACCATTCTACCTGCTTTCTGGTAAAAGGAATAAAAATAATCCAATGGATTCTCCAATTGATGACTGTACAACATGTCCTGCATTGTTGATTGTGGTTTTGTCTTTTATGGCTTCCTGGATTTGTGTTGGTGTTGAAGACTGATAAATCTGAAAATGTTGCAGGCTCAAAAGCTTTTAAGTCTGTGTGGCTGGGAACCACGTTCACTACCTTATGTAGTTGACTGCAAGGATGGTCAGAATCAGTTTGTTAAAGATGCTGATATTTTAAGTTCATCCGAGGGAGATGATTATGGACTAAATTTTCGTCTCAGCTTCTGTCAAACTGATGAAAATGAGAATTTGGAGGCAAATAAAGACTTTGAAAATTCTTTTGGATTGCAGTATGATCCCAAATCTGTTGTTCTAGATTGCAGGCTTTGTGGCGCGAGTGTTGGATTATGGGCTTTCTCCACTGTCCAACGGCCTGTAGAGTTATTCAGATTATTTGGATGCGAGGAAGTCAATCCTGGAGTCCACGATTCTGGCCATGAAAGCAATGTCTGTGAGGTTCCTTTTAATAGTGGGTCATCATCTATGGAGCAATCTTCAAATTCAAAATTAACTATAGCTGGGGGTCCTCCACCAACACAACAAAACTTTAAAGCAAGAATCTATGTACCTGTTATTGGCGAGAGTTTAAGGGCTAGACTTTTGTATCATCCAGAGGTTAGAGATCAGATATACAGTAATCCAAAAAATACTCTAGTAGAATCCAATTGTAATAGGATTCCAGGAGAAATAGATTGTTTCAATAATAGTGTTAATCAGCTAGGTGTTCCGTTAGCGGACTTGAGAACTTTAAATGGAAAAAAAGACGGTCAAGTGAATTGTAATTCTAAAAGCAGCGATCAGTCTCCTTGTTCAAACTATGATGTTTGTTCAGGAGATGATACTTTTAGAAATGTCACACCGTTGGAAGGAACCGACTTCACTGCAAAAGAAAATTCTCCTTATACTGGTATAGATGATTCTAATATTGGGGGTCAAATAGAGAGTTCTCAGAATGTAGTCCTAGATTCTTGCCAGAGTAATAACTTTCCTGAAAAGGTAGACAATGATAGAACTTGCGACTTAGCAGTAAAGAACTCTGATGCCATGCATGTTGGTGAGTCTTCTGTTATGACTCAAGGTGCTAATGTTTCCCCTAGAAATGAAGGAGCTAAGGCTAATGATTCATCAGTTATGGTTACATCTGAAAAGTACTATCCAGAACAAAATGCAGAACCAGATAAGGTTTGTGATAAAAAAAATTGTTTATCTAATCGAGACTCTACATGTGTTGCCTCTTGCTTGGAAGCTGATGTAAATGTTGATGGCACAAACAAGATGAACTCCAGAGAAGACAAAACTTGTTCCAACAGTGAGGAAGGTGTGATTGCCGAAGTCCAGGCTGTACAAAACAATAAGGTCTTATCCTGTCCCAAAGGTAAGCATTAATGCAGTATTGTTTGTGATCAATAAGTTTTGTTCTCAGTGTTATTGGAAAAGATCTTTAGCAAAATGAAAGTTTCACTTATGCTTTTTTTTTTTTTCCTCTTTCTGTGTTGTTAATTAGTTCCCTTTGTTATGGGCTTTGCTGGGCTTTTAACTGATTATTGTTTATTGATAATGAAGTTAAACTTTTTTTTCAATGGGAGAAGATGCTATTCACTTTATGTTACAGGAAGTTAAATTAGGACATGAATTTTTTTTTTTTTTGCCTTTTATAATCTTTGGTGTGAATATTTTATTTTTCATACATATATCATATCAAACCTGTTTTGCCAATCAATTTCTATTAATGGTCTATTCCGGCGGGCATGTGGCTTATATACGACTTCTCTGATTACCAGCTCATGAATATGTAATTTAGTGCTCTAATTTGCCGAACTCTCCTTTTCTGTTAGTGTGATTGAGTGATTCTTGTTTATATACTCATTACACATTATTTTTTTTCTGTCCTTTCGAATTGAGTTCTACGTACCAAGTTGGGTGTTTGAGTTGTACTATGTTTCCTGTTTAGAAGTGTGCAATAAGCACGAGTTGGAGACTTCTAGAATTTTCTAGAAGATATTTGAAACATATGAGCCTTTTATGTACAATTGAGCAGAATGCTCAACTTTCCTAGTACAGTATAGCCCAAGGAGACCAACTATGTTCCTACATGGAAGGAATAACTTCCCTTCAGTCTATCATGTTGAACCCAAATCCATAGATAATATCAGATGGACTGAGGGAAGATTATTCAGTGCTTCTCTATCCCACTTTTCCATCTGATGTGTTGTCTAGAATGTCACACATTTTTCAGTGCACCTATGCTCCTTATTTGATTCCAACTTTACTTTTCAAGAATGGACTTATTCAAGCTGCTTGTAGACTTTGTTGGGTTAGGCATTTATAGTTTATAGTTTTTGCTTGTAGATACCAAAATGGTTCTGTAGTTTCTTTTGATCAATCAAGTACCTTGTTGAAAATTAATGCCCTTGTTAATAAAACTTCCATCATTTGTTAATGCGGAATGTACATCCAAGGTTTTATTGATTTGCTGTTGCATTTGCTAAAATATTTTATGTAACCTTTGTTCTAGTTCTCTAGGAATAGAATGAGAGGTAGATCTGTTGTTGGATGGGCAGACAACATGCTACAATTGTCATGTAGAAGAATCTTCCTAGAACTGCACCTTGATGAATTAAAAGAAACATAGACATCAACTTATGCATTTATCTAGATATGATGTTTGAAAAATGGTACTTGATTAAATTGATGCTAGGTTACTGTGCTTTCAACTTAATGGTGACGGGGTTTAATATAATTTCTATTTTATCTTTTTTTTTTTTCATCTTGGAATTTGCGACAGAACAGTTTAAAGTTCTTACTGGACTGATAGAGGATAGTTCTCCAAGGTTGTAAAGGCAATAATTAACTCTGATTGCACTCAAACACTTCAATTTCACTGGGATGGCAGGTTTATATTCATTGACAATTATCTGTCTTGAACGATTTACCCTGCAACAGTGTCTTGTGAAACTTTGCCGCAAAGTTAGAATTCAACTCTTTTTTTTTTTTTTTTTCTTTTACTTCCATAATAATGCCCCGAGTATGTTGTACTTTAAACCTTTTGTTGGATCAGCTAGGAGCTTTTGTGATCTATCTCATGCTAGTGCTACCTGGAAAGGTTGATCCAGTAATTGCATGGCTTTTTTTTTTTCTTTCTTTTTCTTAAGTCCTCATTAGATCTTTTCAATCCAGCTGGTTAGTAATGAAGTATGTCTTTCTTGATATGTAATTTATATATGGTCTATGTGTTTGTGGTATTTGCAATTGCTATATTCCTATTTGTGATTTCATGAATTTTCAGTTAATAACAAGAGTGAGCAACTGATGTGCCTCCATTTTCCAGGAAAGGGTCTAAAGCAACTACATATGGATAAAATATCAGAGTTTGATCCGATCAGGCAGCACAGGCATTTTTGTCCGTGGATTGCATCAATGAGTGGTGGGGCACCTGGTTGGCAACAAACATTATCTGCTTTGCTTTATGGGAAAGATTTTCCTAATTCTTCACCTGTGTGTTCTACTTCAACCGTCTCCATGATTAAGGTAAGTTGAAATGTTACTTGAATTTCAAGTAATGGAGGTGTTGCTGTATATCTTGTTCTGAAACAGAAGTATATATTCATATTAATTTGTAATTGAGTATAAATATGAATTTGGTATGCTTGCTGTTAAGAGTTTTTTTTTTTAAATAAAAAAATTGATTTACTGTGCTTACCCCTAGTTCTACTATCTTACTCTAATTTTCGAATCTTTTGTAAAATTTAGGCTTCATCCATAAAGCAGTTCGTTATAGGAACTGTTGCTTAGCCTTGATGGTTAAAATATCCTAAGTTTTTGTTTTTACCGGATTAACATTCTTAGCTTTACCATCCCTAGAGGATTATAATCATCCTAGATTTTATTCTGCAGGTTGATGATCCCATTGCCTCAGTTAGAAAGCTTTTCATGTCCCCTACGGCCAAAAGAACTAAAATCACTCGAGAATGAAGCTAAAGTAGTGTTTGTACCTACAAGCATGATCGTGGTATGCATCATGAAAGAGATGGAAGATTGAACTTGCTCATTCTGTATGCGAATACGGAAATCACACGTATCTTGGTTTCTACCATGTGAAACATAGAAATATATTATTGTATCCATTGGTGGGCTTTGTGAAATAGTACTCCAGTTTACAGCCAAATTATTGCCGAGACAGCTGAAATTGAATGAATGAGTTTTAAAAGTCAATTTTGGGGAGTTGGGAAAGTTTTAAGATTTAAATGAGTCGTTTAATTTTAGATGATAAGAGTGGTAAGTGTTTTATTTCCAAAAAAGAAAAGAAGAAAGCATGCATGCAAATCGGAGTCCATCAAGATGAAGGCACAATTTATGAGGACCAGCTTTGAAGCCTCTTCTTCAGCCACATAAGAAGAGATGACACAAAACTGGGGATAATTTGAACTGTTTGAGAATGGAAAAGGAAAGGAAAGGGGGGGGGGGGGGGATGAAATGAATGTTAGGGAGTAATGGAAGAGGTTGCAGAGATGCTGCTGTAATTGTGGGGAGGAAGGATATTGTAAGAATTTTTGGCTCCTCTCATAACTTCTCTTTTCTGTGTTCTAAATCTACACTGCGTTCAGGGAGTTCTGCTGCTTTTGCTTCACGTAGCTCTATTCTGTTCTTTTACCTATTTTTAATTGGGTGACTATCCAAATTAGCTACTAGTATGTCTCTTTAGGTTCCCCAGTTTATATTGTTAATAATAACCAATAATTTTCGTTTGTAAGTTTGTTTGAGTAAAAATAATATTCATTTTTATATAAAAATATAATTAACCTAACCATTATATATACTAAAATGTTTTAAATTTGGTTTAATGGTGTAAAAAGTCATCAAACTTTTTAAAAAAAGTTAATTAAGTTTTTGCTTTTTTTTTTCTCATTCAATTGAATACTTGAACTTTCAAAGTGCATCAAAAGTGTTTTTTGACTATTAAAGTTAACTGTCTTTAATTTTTTTTAAGTTAAAGTCATCTTGTGTTACAACCACAGCGTTGACATGTAGTAAAAAATTATAAAAAAAATAAAAAGTTATAAAATTTATTAATAAGAAATATTTTAAATTTATTAAAAATTAGAAAAAATATAAAAAATATAAAAATATATTAAAATATATAAAATTTTATAAAAATCATAAAAAATATAAAATGCATAAAAAAGACTTTTAACCATTAATTTTAACCAATGACCTTTTAAATTATAAAAATGACCCGCCAGTTTTTTTCGGTTAAAGCCATCACGTGTTGCAACATAGCGTGACATGTGACAAAAAATTATAAAAATAAAAATTAATAAAAGTTGTAAAAAAAATTATAAAACGCTTCTTTAGTACAATCATTTTTATAATTCTTTTTATGAATTTTATATTTTTATACATTTTTATAATTTTCTTACGACTTTATAAAATTTTATATTTTATTTTCTATATTTCTATATATTTTCTATATTTTTTTACAATTTTTATAATTTTTTTTCTAATTTTTAGTAAATTTTAAATATTTTTATTAAAATTTAATAATTTTTATAACTTTTATTAATTTTTATTTTTTATTATTGTTTTATCACATGTCATGTATGTGGTGTTTATAACTGAGAAAAAAATTAGGGAATGTTACAGTCAAATGATTTATTTGATACATTTTGACAGTTTAATTATTTAATTGAATAAAAAAAAGACATGATAATTTTTTTTTACGTATTTTAAAAGTTTCCCAATTAGATAAAAAAGAAAGCAAAGAGTTAATTTTTATTTTTGACGTCGGGAGTGTTTTTACGTTCTTTTTTGAAAACAAATAATTGATATTGCATCAGAAAGTGATTATTTAGAAAATTTTAAAACTTGTATATTAAATAATTGTTTTTATTTAAATAAAATATATCATATAAAATAATTACAAAATATGGCAGCCTCTCTCTGGTTGTAAATAAAAGGAGAAAAACATTAATTGAATAAAGAAAATTTAGAAATGTGGGAGTGTGTGAGTCATACATTGCTAGGGTTTAAGCTTTGTGTTTAAGAATTTTCCAGCTCCAGCCAAAAAGGAAAATGGCGAATTCGATGGCAAATTTATCTAGAAGGGTTTATAGATCTCTTCTCTGTAACCCCAGAACTTCTCAACTTTTAATGCCCTTTTGCACCACCACCCCGATTTCCTCCTCTGCTGAAACTTCCGACTCGGACTCTGATCCATTTCCTGACTTACCTTCTTCGCAATCCTCAACGCCCTTAGAATCTGCCAAGGACTCCAACACTAAGAGTCGTTTATACGACTTCCCGCTTGAGAATGGCTTTGATACGGGCATTTACAAGGTGCATTCATTTTCACACTAATGGCTGTGCATACCTCTCTCTCTCTCTCTTATTAAAAGAAATTTCAATATTTCTGTTTGGTGATTTCTGGGCATTAACTAACTCTAAAAAGAAAACATGAGGAAAAAAATGTCGTATATGCTAACTCGAAGTGGTTCTTTGGCTTTTGGTTGGTTTTCCTGTTGGTAGGCAATTCTGGTTGGACAGGTAGGGCAGACCCCAATTCATAAGAAACTGAAGAGTGGGCATTCAGTGACATTATTTTCCCTGGGGACAGGTGGGATTCGAAACAACAGGAGGCCACATGGGAATGAGGAACCAGTGGAGTATGCTAATCGCTGTGCTATTCAGTGGCATCGTGTTTGTGTTTACCAAGAGCACTTGGGAGGTCTTGTCCTGAAGCATGCTCTCCCTGGGTAAGGTTTCATTCGAAGCATATTTCATTGTACTTAACATGCGGAAATGCTTCTTTATATTCAGATTATGTCTATTTTCTTATCCTTGAATTTCGTCCCTTTTATTTGTAAAACTTATTGTAAGGGTTAGTTACTGTGTTTTCTTTTGATTTAGAAGTACATACATGTAAAAGATTAAGGGTGAATGCTCTGGTATTACTAAATCATTAAAGTTATTAGACACTTATGCTGAAGATGCTCTGGTAATAGTCTATTTACATCTAGAATTGGGTAGCCTTCTTTAATGAATGTGAAATGCATGAGAAAGGGTGGCTGCAAGAATCCGGATAAAGTCAACCTTGTTCTGTAAAGAGAATAGTTGGTTTTGAAGGATTTTAGTTATGTCTGAGTTTAGACTGAATGAGAACTACTAATCAGCTGATGAAATCTAGGTAGCTTTTTGTGCATTCCATGTTCTTGGGTGGGGAAACTGTAGTGGATCATTTCTGAGCATAACAGTTTTCTGATAGCATTATTTGCAATATATAAACTTAGGGCAACTAGTTCTGTTTATGTATGAAATTCAATATGAGGTTTCTAATATGTCTCTTGGAATGGGTGAGAGTGGGAGATTGAATGCTATAGTAATCTGGTTTTGAGCATGGTTTGATGCCTTTTAAATGCTTTCATTCTTTATCTTGATTATAATATATGTTTTTTTTCCTCTGATGTAGCACAACTCTATATCTAGAGGGAAATCTGGAGATGAAAGTCTTCACTGATCCAATCAGTGGTATGGTTCGACGCCTGAGAGAGATTTCTGTTCGTCGAAATGGTAAGCATTTTGTTTTCTTCCATTCTATGCTTACTAATTACCTGTTTTAGTACTTGCTCTATTGAACTGAAAAGAAAAAAATGAAACCACTATACTTGTCTGCCAAGATTTTTTCTTATGTATTTTTAGTGCTCAAATGGATGTACTTCTGATTAATATTTCATACCGCGTTTAATTCCTTATTTGACAATAGCAAAAATTTAGATGTGTATGGTCAACTGGATGAGTGATTTTATGATTAACACTAATTTTTGGTTTACTGTCATGGGATAGAGTTTGAAGTCATGAATGCTTTTTGACTTTTGTTTTGTTTTTGGCATGTCAAACTTGGAGTACTTACCTTGAATTGAAAGTGAAGTTAATAATAATGTATAATATTATTATTTTGTACCAAGGAGTCCGCAAAATCCCGAATAGCCTTATGGGTCTTTCAGTTTTTGCCTATTGGAAAAGGTATCCTTGATCTTACCTTATAAAATTGAAAAAGGTCAAGTAGTGCTTATAAGAAGAATGTGTTCTCTTGCTTGAAATTTTCAGATTCTTTTTTTGTTTACCTTGGTGCTGATATTTAAATATTTATATTTTATGAATGTTGTGTGTCCATGTATGTATGAATCTGACACTAGGCTGTCTTGTGGCTTACTGGTGTAGTCTTTTTTTTTTCTATTTTTCCATCCATTTTCTCCTGGTCTTGTTTCTGCTTCATGGAGGAAATGAGAGATTTAGTCTATTTGTTTTATTATGTTATCTTTTGGGGGTGAAAAGTACTTGACTTTAAAGTTAATGTTTGTTGTGAAATTTGTAGGTCGGATTGTGTTTTTGGGAAATGTTGATAAAGCAGAGGGGCCAGCTACTGGAGAAATGAAAGGTGTTGGGTTTTTCTAGAAAGAAATGGTGTTAGTTGAAGTGAAAACGTATTTGATATGGAACCAATTTGAGCAATATAGTAGCAATAACTGCGAGGGGTAGTTGGTTTATGGATGAAGAAGGCATTGACGGGTAAAGACGTGAAACTAGTTGAAATTGCATCTAATGTTTGAAGTAGTTATGTTAATATATTACAACACATCTATTTTGGGGAAACATCTGTTGCTATCTTTTGGATTGAACCAGCTTATATACCCTCATTTTTTTATAACAACAAAAAAGAACGGAACAGAAAACCAGCTCTTGATGGTTTAGACAAAATATGGTTTGTTGAAATTGCGGGTTGTTTGTTTTACTTCTGTAGTGGAATGGAGTCGACTTTCAGACATTTTAATTTGAAAAGAAAGGCGAGTTTTTTTTATGCATTTTAAGTGCTAACAATAAAATAACTAAATGTACGTCTCATATGAGTATATAGGATTCGGCTCTAGAAAGTATGAAATTAACATGGGAATGACATGTGATTAGAAGTGTTTGTGTGTTGGGTTTGAGTCGAGTTTAGACATGATATTAATGTATTTTATGTTTTTTCAAGCTCAGTTTGGTTCGGAATGTGTTTAAAAATTTGCTTAAGCCTACTCATTTGTAAATAGTTTATCCAAACTTATTTTAGGTTCGTTCATATTATTTTTTTAAAATTTTAAAAATATCTATTTATATTATTTTTAATTTAATATTTAATGATTTTATATATTTTTTATTTATTAAAATGTTATATTTAATTATCTTAACATTTTTTAATGTTTACATTATAGTAGTATTATATATTACTATAGATTTAATTTTTATGTATTGTAAATTACATAATATATATAGAAAATAATATAATATAAAATATTATAAACTTAAAAGTGAGTCGGGTTAGGTTTGGGCCTTGAATGTTCAAGCTTGAACCTAATGTATATTTTAAATTAGGTATATTTTAAATGGGCTTAATTTTTTTTATTGAAGTTCATTTTTTAGGCCTAATATTTTTCCCTAAACCCTCCTAAATTTTTAACGGGCCTTCGGGCTTGGATAAATAACTCAATCCATGAATAGGTCTACACGTGACATCTCGAAAAGGCGCACCTCCTTTTAAGACCCATAAACATCAGAACAAGATCTCTCTCTTTAAGAGTTTTGGATTTTGATCACCTTAATCACCTACGATATAATTATAAAACGAATCAATGGATTCGATAGTGAAATGAGAAAGTAAATATGTGTATATGATTTGCCTTATAATACAAACAATTGAGATGGTATTGAAATTGTATGGTAAATGGATTCAAAGTAATTAAAAGTGATTTGTTACAAGAAGCATAAATTATAAGTACATGACACAAGAGATGGTTTCATTAGTTATGAATTATATGTTAAAAAATGTGTTTAACTTAATTATGCATTGATTCATTTTGTTTACAAATTATGTTAGTATCATTGAGCTCTATTGTTCAGCATACGATTTTGTTTATTTTCGTGTACAAGTAATATTAAATTTCAAAAATTCAAAAAATACAAAAACATTTAATATTCAGTTCTCAACTTAACAGAGTTTCTATAGCTTTGGATATGTTTTGTAGCAAATTAACATGTATCTAAAGTCATTGATTAGTCTTTCAGCTTATTGGATGTTTTGATACTTATCATGTTAAAGGCTTGTTATTTGAATGTGTTCATGTATGTATGGTGGTGTATATATATGTTAACCTAGGAATATGATGGTATGCTTGCTCATTTTGGTTATGTTTATACTATACTTGAGGTATTGCTTGCACGCCAAATAAGTGAAATTGATGCATGGAATTAGTAATGTGGTGTATATGTTTGTGAGCATGTGATTCAAGGCGTTAAATATGCTTGAAATTTGTTTATAGTGTTTCATAATGTTTTGAGATGAATTGATAATGTTTTGGATCAAATTAGGTGAGTTTTGGGGTACTTTTGGGTTTTGGCAAATTTTTATCGGTACAATTAAGTTTGTAGCTAAAAATAAACAGTAATACTCAATAGTATCAGTAAAAGTACTCACTTCTATCAATACAACAGGGTCAAATAGGGGTCCTCCCTCTATTTTGACTTGATTTGACCCCTAGAGACTTGAACTTGGTCCTGATAATCCCCAAACACCTACAACTCAATTAAAAATGTTTCTAAAGTGTTTTAAATGATTTGAACTTGTTTTAATCAATATGAATGTTTTGTATAATGTGGTAAAAATATGATGTTTGTGTTGATATTGAGTGAAAAACTAATTTTAGTTGTTTTGACAACGAATGTAGTATCTCATATTCGAATCCGACAATTGAGTTGGGTGTGGGGTGCTATAAAATCATCAACGAATATCAAGGTTTTCATAATCAGGTTGGTCGGTAAATTGGTCAGAACATTAGTTCGACCAGTATAAATTATTAAAATAAAAAATAAAGAAAACTGATTCAATAGGCTTGGCCATCGATTTGACCCGTTCAACCAGTTTTATGGCTGTTTGTGTATGGTGTTCTTATTGTTTTCTCCTCTAAGGCTTAAGTGTGCTTTATGGATTCAAACATGTTATTTCATTTCAGGTGTGTCTTTTGGATTCACGGGTGCTTTTGGTTAGTTTTTAACCTTCATTCCAGCTGGTAATTTGTTTTCGTCTCTTTCTAGTTTTACTTCTAAACTTTTTCTCATCCTTATTAAACACAGAAGCTTTATCAAGTTTTGTTGAAAATTGGCCTACCATGCTGCTGTAATATCTCTGGATGAAGGGCATGCAGCTTGTAAACATGTTGCAACATAAATGTTACAAGGTTTTTTGGCTGTAATATTTCCGGATGAAGTACGTGCTAGCAATTGTGCATGCTGCAGCACGTATGCTTGCTGTAACAGCAAATTGTTTAGTTACTTTGTTAAGTTACTTAGTTCAAAATGAACTAAGTTAATATTGTTTTGATATTTTTAGGTGCTCAGCTTTTGTGCAAGTTAACTTTTTATAGTCCCAATGCTGGCTAGTTAGGTGGCTTATTTATGTAGCTTATTTATGGCTTATTTTCATTTTCTGTAAAAAAAAAAAAAAAAGAAAAAGAAAAAAGCATAGAGAAGTTGAGCAATATATGCATAGGATAGCAGTTTGATTCCACTAAACAAGATTTGACCTTTTGTAGCATTCAAAGTTGAATTGTTACACTGTCATATAAAAATCAACAAATTCCTGGGTAAGAAATCCAATTAATTATATACATACAGACATGCACGTTTGTATACAGTTGCTAGAAACGGGAAGAAGGTTAATCATTAATGTGATTTGAAGTAAGCCAAGAGACCAACGAGAGGTGCATTAATGTATGTGGTTGGCTCGGAGTGTGCAAAATCGGCTCTGGAATCAGCGTAAGAATCCTTAATATCAGGTCCTCCAACAACAGCTCCGGTTAACAAATTAGGGTTAGGATTGTTAGTATAGAAATAGGTGGCTCCGCCTGTGCAGTCAATATGTTGGGGATGTTGAGTAATGGAAGGTAAAGAGGAGCCCCGATGATGTATCCTCTCCGGGAACTTCTTGCCATATCCCATCATGTATGACATATTCAGTGGATTGCTTCCTAAGATGTAATCCACCTGCTTGCGCGCATCAATATATTATTCCCAAAACAAAGCTAGTCACAGGGATATGGACATTAATGTATAATCATATAATTCAATACCTGGCTTCTTGCAACCTGTATAAGCCTGGCAGGGGTGGCAACAACATTGCCACAATGGATCACCCGACTGTCTTTACTCAGAGGGCGACTGTACACTAGAAGAAGGAAGGATAAAGCTGTTGCATGCTGCAAATTGCTTCCTCCAGGTTTAATAAGAAGCCCACCTGACGGGAAGGGAGATAGATAAATGTATATTACATGTATTTAATTTCCAAGAAAATTAAACAACAGTCAGCCAGTAAATAGAATTGAGTTTGGTCGTAAGAGAAAACTGATTGCCTTACCTGGCGAGTAGGAGACTGAAACAGTTGGTGATTCAGGCAACACAGAGCAGACAAACTTGTCTGCATTAGTAATGAAAGGCTCAGGAGTTTGACTCTTTATTAGCTGCGCGCAGATGAGTAAACTATTACATTGATATTTGATCATCTCCATGTTTTCAAGAACAAAATAAAAATAAAAATTACTCAAGTCAGTAAATTAAAATTTAATACTACATATACTTGCCCTGGAAACAAGTACGTTGATGCCAGCATGCTTGGTATCCCATCCAAATTCCGCAAAGCTACTACTCTTGTCCAAGTTTTGAATGTTGGCTAAAACATAATTCCTGTAATAGGGAGCCTTTGTTGCCCTCAGTAACCATGCTGCCCCCCAAACTAATTCATCCTTGCATTGATTAAGGTGTATCGGAAGTCATTATTAATTTATATATGCTGAGCTGATGATTTGAATGTTTACTGTTTCCCCTAACCTTACCTGATATCCACTATAATCACAGTAAAATGGGCACGCCCATGGTCCAAGACTATCATTGTATGATCCCCTGTACTTATCTGCAAATTCAAAAACCTAACCCCAGCACAAGTGTTGTGTTACTCATGGGACATGTTCCTAGATCCAAAGAAAATTATTTAATTTAATACTACCATTTACCATTCTTGCTCTTTTGAGCAGCCTTGCAGAATATCCACGATTAATAGGTCTAAACACCATTGAAGAGGCTGCAAGCGCAGCAGCTATCTCAGCCGAAACTTCTGATCCTGGAAACTCTTTACTCACTGCATATGGGGTTCGAGGAGTGTCCATGTCTTCAGGCCTCTCCCAGCAGTTGTGATCACCATAAGGATCGCCAACTTGAGCAAACACAAAGCCTGGGATGCTTGTGGCTTTCAGCAAGTAATCCGTTCCCCACTGAATTGCCTTCAATGAATGCTGCAGATCTGTGCCTAGGGATTGGCCAAACTCTAGTACACTCCAAGCTAGCATAGTTATGGAGAAAGCCATTGGAAAAGTGAATTTAACATTATCACCAGCGTCATAGTAACCTCCCACCAAATCAACCTGTGAATGAAAAGCCATATAATGTGATACCAAACTAACTAGAGAATGTTTGTTTTTTATTTTTCAGTTTTTATGGTATATTCTATTTTACGTAATTTCTGTTCCATGCAAGTATTTCTTAGGCATGAATCCCATGAAATGTAAGAACTTGAGTCACGCAAGTCCTATTGCTAGCACACAATAGTTCTTTTTTTCGGGTAGTCCAACATTACTTGTCAAACAAAGACTTTAGCTCATTGCACCGTTGTGCTGCCAAACAGGGAAGACAGAAAGACTTACACCAATCTCAAAGCCATCGCGAAGAGCAGAATCCTTCCTCCAGGTGATCCTTTGAGTAGGAGGCAACTTCCCCGACCTCTGGCCTTCGTAGAACAAAATACTCTTTGTTAATGCCTCACCATAATCATGTGAAGCCACCAAACCCATCACCATTGCCGCCATTCCCAACACTGATAACCTTTGTATTAGGCTCATGACTAAACGTTTCCGTTGTTTAGTTACCCTTTTAGTCTGTTTTTGTCTACTTGCAGATGTCCAAGGAACAATATAAGCACGTATTATATGTAAGCACGGATTTGGCTTAGAGGTTGAATTTTAAGATGAATGGTATCCAATTTATCTATGGGATAATGCTATATAATTAGTTCAGGGATGACCAAAATCAATCGCTTTGTAATGAATCATGCATGCATTTGCTTGCTTCCGCCTAAACAAAAGAAAGCAGAAATAAGGCACGCAACAGGCGGAGACTTCGTGTACCGTCGTAACTGGTGAGGCGTTAGTTTCAGATTATTTGGAATGTTGGATACGTAGTTGCCTTTGTCAATAAGCCAAAGATAAGTTGCGCAAAAAGGTATTTTGGAAAAGAAAAAAAGAGAGAATCACGTTGAAAATTTCAATAATCTGGGGTTAGATCAAGCAGCAAGGGACTTCGCCGCCTAGGTTATGCATGTATATCTTGAAAAGGCCGTAATCTGTATAGATTGAAGAGAAATTAAACAAGCTTTTAAATTGAAAAGCAAGATGGGATCATATGGAGGCTCAATGGCGGGCGCCTTTGCCAGTGGCACTTACCTTAAGTTACGTACTTTAAATTAATTAATGCCAATACTAAATGTATTCATTCTAGCCCTTGTTTTCTCTTTACGTTTATTCCATCGGCCTTATCCTTTCAAGCTGCCACTGAGTTCACCTTGCTAGGTTTGACATTTTTCTCTTTTTATATAATAAATCCACAGTATTGCCGAAGAAACTTGGGAAGATAATGGGCTGGATCCTTGCACATCTAGCCTAAGAATCAAGTTGAGAATAGATTTTGCCCAGCCCACCACTCGGGACTTTATATGTTTATAAAAACTATTTTCCTTTTTAATAATTAGTTCTTTCCGTTTTTTTTTCTTTATTAAAAATATTTTATTTCATACATTTAATATAAATAATAGTGATAAATAAAGAAGCTAAATATATAGACTTAAAAAAACAAGTTTGGGAAAAAAAACAAAGCTCGTTTAAAAAACAGGTTGAGCCTCATGTAAGGTTTTTTTTGTCAGGCCTGGCCTGACTCGAATTTGTAAAAAGAAAAAAATTATTGTTTTTCCATTATTTTACTGTTGTTTCTTGCTGTTTTCTCACTATTTTGCTACCATTTCACTATTATGTTGTTATTATTTTATTGTTATTGGTTATATTTTGTGTAACTCTTATTTTATTGTTAATTTTGCTTCTATTTTAGAGGTATTTGCTTGTTAAGTTGCACCTATATTAGTATTATTTAAGTATAAATATTTTTTAAAATTTATTTTCAATTTTTTTGAAAAATATTTATTTTAATATTTTTTGTATTTTTGATGTATTATATTTAAGAAAAAAATATATACAAAATTTTACCATTTACGGGTTAGGTTGGGCTTAGGCTTTAACATTATTATTCAAGCCTAATTTAAGCAAAAATTTTAAACTCAATTTTTGGGTTAGGTCAAACCTAAACCTATCAAACCGGCCTAAAATTTTGTCAAGGCTCAACCCGAACCTTACCCATGAATAAATCTCCTTTCTTACCATATGTTTGTAATAGGTTAAATCATAAGTGTTATTTGCTAATAATCCATCGTACCATTAAACATCTTTATATATATATATATATATATATATATATATATTACATATTTCCTTTTCTCTCTTGGGTTTGACTAAAATTTTATTTAAGAAATCTATTTTATCAAATTAAACAAATAAAGTTGAATTACATAACATTTCATCAAATTAATTTTTGATATTTTTAAAAAATAAATAAGATTTTGGTTGGAAATCATGAACATGTGATTTGAGCTGAAATGCTATCAATAATATTATTTTATTAAAAGTATATAAAATGATAAAAATATTTTACTTTATAAAATTAAGGTGCTTACATAATTAAATTGGTATGACACTAATTTAAGTAAATATTTTATAATAATTATAAAATTTAAATGCATAAAAGTTAGTATATGATAAATTGGAAAATAAAACCAACAAATTGCTTAAGCTTTAGTCCACTAATATTATATCAACAAAAGAGGATATAAGTTTAAACGTGATTACGGGAGAACCATACAAGGTTTGAAATCAATACTTGCAGCTTTGCTAAATGTCACGTGAGGGAGTCCCACCCTCAAGTGCGAGCTTAATGATAGTGGCTAGCCCACGCCGGACCGCAAGCCGCAGCATACAGAGACCCACCCAGGGGGAGTATTTCTTTATTATTCACTTCCGATCCATCCTGCCTTGCGGGACCTACTGTGCACCAGTCACGTATAGCATAATGCAGAGATTTATTATTTAAAAAATATTGTTTAATTTTTAATATCTTAAAAGCTATTTTTATGATTTTGTAATGAAATTCTTTATATAAAATTGAATTGAAAATAAAAAGACTTATGTTATTTTTAATCAATATAAATATAAATATTAAAATTTAAATTTATTTGATTCTGTTGCTAATATAAGAAACTCTGTTTATTTAATAAAATTGAATCAGAGAGATATTAGCGCATAATGTATTAGCAAAGGTGGTTCCCAGGGAGGAAGTTAGTTGGACCGACGGCGAAGCCACTGGAAATCGGGAGTAGCATGGTTCTTAAAGCAACCGACCAACCCAACGGAGCCACGTACCGTTGTTTGGTGGGCGTCATTACTTGAAGAAAAAGGACGCGCACGGGACGGGAGGGATAAAAGCTATGAGCAAGCTGTTGAAGCAAAATTGGGAGATTGAACTCCGTAACAATGGCGCAAGCTGATGAGCACAGATACTGGGCGTGTTTTCTTTATAAAATGGACTGCCCATATATTTATTATCATTATGATAGTGAAAGTGGAACAGAAACTTATACAAGTTCTTAACACACACTGTATTCTTAGTGAAACATTGTTAGAATGAATTAATTTTCAAAAACATAAAAGCAACATCAGTGATATCTTAATTAAAAAAAAAAAAAAAAGAAAATTGTTCGCTCATTAAAACATAAATTAAAAAAAAAATTATCTTTCAAATGTATTAGTGAATATATGATGTTGCCTACATTTTTATGACAAATAAGACAAGTGGAAGCAGCTTTCAAAGGTTTGCACGCACCCCTTGTTAAGCCAAAATAACAGATATTAGAGGAAATGGTAGGGAGTAGGAAAGGAGTTAGGGCTAAGAGGGGGGCCGGCCATATATAGGGAGATTCATGGAGTAGACCATTTCCCTCTGCTGGAATTTATCAATAATATTATCAAAGTATTCGTGGGCTGCTGGTGGTTGTTGGGTTGCGTCACCCCACTCCAGATCAGCACTATCACAATTGATTCACAACCCATATAGCTAATATGATTTCTGTTACAGTTGATGTCGTGGTTGGTTCCTCTGACTTCGAAACTGAAAAACATTCACACTCATTAGGGTCGTTGTCATTTACGGGTGGATGTGGCAGAAGAGTGGGGTATTTCTCTCTCGCCATCTTTCTCTCAGCCAATCTTGCGCCACCATTTTCCCGCCCTAAGCTTCTGCACCAATTTAGCTCCAAACCGACAGTGAGAGACAATGATTGGTTATGATAGATAATGAAAACATTTAGCTTACTAACATACATCTTACCAATTCTTCCATCATTAGGGTTTCCCTCTCTCTCCAATCACTTTCTTTTTCTTTTGCTTCCTATATAACCCTACTCTTTCTCCATTCCTCCAAACCCTTTCCCTTTTTCTCTTTTTTCTTCCTTCGGGTTCGATCCCACCGATCCTTTGTCCAAAGCAGTTGGGTTCAGTTTTCGAGACCACAAAATATCTAGTAACTTGTTTCTTTCTCTTTCTCTCTTTATTTGTCTTCTTGTCCAAATTTGGAGTCAATAGTTAAAAGCAAAAAAAGTAAAATAAAATAAAGACTACCTATTACCACTAATTAATCACTTGACTGCTTCTGTGTCTTGGTCTTCTTGTCCAAATTTGAAGCCTGCTGAATGGTTAAAAGTTTAGAACACTAGACATATTTCGGGAGAAAAAGGCATTTTCTTGATTCTTCAATCACTCCAGATCCGTGTGTTAAAAAAGAGCTAGAGATCTTTGGTTGCTTGATCCGTGAGCTCTCTTTCTCTCTCTCTCTCTATATATATACACACATCACATACGCACGCAATTCTATATTTTTCTTTAGATTGTCTAAAACACTGTGTGTGTTAGGTTTAACGTTATGGGATGAATTTGGTTTGGGTCAAAAGAACATCTTTGATCAGATCTACAAGTTTTTCTTTCTAATGAAAAGTGGGCCTCTAACTCATTTTGTCATTGACTGCATATTTGTACCAGTTTTGGATAATTAAAACTTGCACTAATCCCATGATCATCATACTTATATTCAGCAAAAATTTATCACTTGTAATATATATTTCTTTTTCTACGACGCATTAATACGCTCTTCTAGACTATTTTACCTACTGTAGACCTCGAAAGCATGCATGTTCCATTAAGTTTCTTTATCACAAAATAGGATCTCTCGCCACAATGAACACTTGTTCAGCCATTTCATGAGTTTACAATGGAGATGACATAATGGTTTTACCACGTGCTTTTAATTTCACTGCATGCCGGCCTGTGTTCGTTCACCTTATTGCTGTAATAACAAGATAAGAATGAAATTCTATGTCAGGTGCTTTTATCTTCTTCTTCTCTTTATTTTTTCCATTAACAGCAGAAAAAAGGGGTAAAAAAGAAAGCTAACTTTGTTTTCTCTCTTTTAAGCTTCTATTACTTTAATCTATTATAATTATATATAAAAAGTGTATTAATATGCGATTAAATACATGGTATTTCAACATGTTATTCTCCTCTTACCAAAACTATATATTCACATTCTCCTAGAATGAAAGTCCGAGTTACACTCCTTTCGGCCTTGTGAAAAAGGGACTTATCAAATATAACATGTCATCATATTTCCTTAAAGAAGGACAGTTGAATATGCATAATATAATGTTACTAACATGATTTTGTTTACTTGTCTTCATTATGTTATTGTCTTATTGGCCTCCATAAAAATATTCATTTTAGTTTTATCTATTACAAAACAATGATAATGTAGGCCATTGAACCTGCAAGGAACGTGCATTTAAATTTAAACTGCATAAAATGGTAATGAAAATTATCGAAATCAGACTTATTTTAACTGTTCTTGCTTCTATAAATTGATTTTTGTTTTCTTTTTTTCTTTTTTTAGATTTCTTCATTTAGTCGAATATATGTAGAATCTAAAGAGTTATAAAATGAAATTTACAGATTAGTTTACAGATTGTATGATGATTTATTCATATACTTTCATCATGTCTTGCAGATTAAGAACAACAGAAAAAGTGGAAAATTCACTTATTTTCTTACTTGGTGTAACATGTGCATTGATATTTTGTAGTTAGAGTTATATTGGTGAGCCAGTTGTAATTTATCCTTTACCAATTGCTTTGGGAATCAAAATACGAAAGTAATTAAATATGTAAAAATATGAGTACGTAGACTCTCAAAAGAGCTAGGTTTTGCCCGCATTGAGATGGTCTGTTATAATTGTGCAACAACCATGGAACAAGTTCTCTTTTTTGATAAAACCACGTCCCAAGTTGAATGGGCAAGTACTAGTTAAGCCATGAATTTTGCTAGGTCTTAAAATCTTAGTAGCTAAGTGTACATTTCAATCAATTCTTTGATCGATCTGTGCTCATCTGTTCTCTGAGCGTGGTTAATGGAAAAATATGTTAATATATCATGTGATCAAAGTTTAGTGTGGTGATGGGTTTGCAGGGGAAAATGAATGCATTTTCACAAGTTCCACCAGGCTTTCGCTTCCATCCCACTGATGAAGAACTTGTGGCCTATTACCTGAGGAAGAAAATTACATCAAGAAGGATTGACCTAGATGTAATTAAAGATGTTGATCTCTATAAAATTGAGCCATGGGATCTTCAAGGTAGATAAATTCTGAAATTTTTGTAGATTACAAAGTTAAGGCCAAATGACACTAATTGAACACCTTGCGTGTATTTTGAACAGAGCTATGCAGAATAGGGACAGAAGAGCAAAATGAATGGTATTTCTTTAGTCATAAGGATAAGAAGTATCCAACTGGAACTCGCACAAATAGAGCCACTGCATCTGGGTTTTGGAAAGCAACCGGTAGAGACAAGGCTATTTACTCTAAGCATGACTTGATTGGCATGAGGAAGACCTTAGTGTTTTATAAAGGTCGAGCCCCAAATGGACAAAAGTCAGACTGGATCATGCATGAGTATCGCCTTGAAACAGACGAAAACGGGACTCGACAGGAAGAAGGATGGGTTGTGTGTAGGGTATTCAAGAAGAGAATACCAGCTATTAGCAAAGTCAGTGAGTATGAGTCTCGTTGTTGGTACGATGACCAAGTCTCTTTCACTCCAGATCTTGCTTCACCAATGCAAACTATGGCTTACCACCACCTTCCCTATTCCTGCAAGAAAGAGCTTGATTTGCAGTACCAAGCCCCAAATGAGCATTACCTCCAGCTACCACTTCTAGACAGCCCAAAACTACTCCACCCACCCGTCGAAGCATTTGGCCTAGACATCAACAATGCAAGCACTCTACAGGAAACTCATGAGCAACACTTGCAGACACTCTATGCTAACACCAATAATGAGCATGCGGCGGATCAAGTCACTGATTGGCGCATCCTTGACAAGTTTGTGGCTTCTCAACTCAGTCAAGAAGAAGTTGCCAAGCAAAATAACTATTCAAGTGCTTCAGCTAAGAATGTCTTCCACTCGTCGCAGCAGGCAAATTTGCTCATCAGACATTTAAACAAACAAGAAATGGCACCGGAGAATGCATCAACATCCAATCGTCACACTGATCTGTGGAAGTGACCGGTCCTTCAATTATTTGACAGTATATATTACTAATCATAGCATATTCAGTTTCAAAGGGAAAAAGGAAAAAAGGGAAGGGAAGGGAAGTTATTATTTAATTTTCTGTACATATCAAAACTATATAACAATTGCTAGCTCTTCCCTTCCCTGGTAGTATTAAATTAATAACATGATTAGTCAGGGGGAAAACAGTTGTTTCTATCAAGAAGAAAAATTGGTATAGGTAGCAAGACGGAGTATTACAGTGAGGAATTGAGTTGTTTAATTATGGCCTATGGATTAAGTATATAACAGCCCCAGACACATATATTATTGTTTATTGATCGACCCGACAGGTGATAAGATATTTATACTTGTCAATGAATAGTAGCGTTAATCAGAAAAACTTTCCTTTGCCTCTTTCTTTCATCTTGTGATCTATATTAGTTTCTAGAATTGTTTCTTATGGACTATTGATTGGATTATAAGTAAAGCAAATTTAAATGCTTTGCTGCAATTTTGAAAAAGACGATAAAAAAAGATCCATTTTTGCAATGAGGGTGCAAGCAGCATGTATAGATATCAATCAAACATCTGGTGGGACCAGAATCAAATATAAATTGTCTCAGCTTGTCTAAAATGATTACTTGAATGCTAGCTTTGCTGGAAAGCTTGGCATGCAAGTGAGGCACGCAACACAAATGCGTAGGTATACTCTTTTCTTTTCTTTTTCTTTTTTTTTTTTCTGGTTCTTTTTAAACGTAGAAGCCACTCCAAAATAGTTCAATCATCCAAAAAATATTGCTGTGGAAGTCAAGTTTCTGCTAATACGTAATCCTAAAATGTGTTGAGCATAAAGGTAGAGACCTACCTAACCTCATATAATAAAAGGTATATAAAATGTATATGAGCAAACTAGGTGGCTATCAAGCTATAGATAGAGGCCAAAATGACTAGGAATGCATGAAAATGAGTATGAAAAGCAAGTTTCCAGAGTTTCAGAGAATTACGCTTATATAGGAACAGCGAACTCATCCTAAAGGCATTTGAAACTCCCAAAATATTCTTGCATGTTCTGATACTAGGAAGGTGTTTGAAGGGCATGCAAAGTACGTATAAGAAACATCTTAAAATTGGATGATGTGAAAGGACATATAGCAGATATGATACAAGTCATTGCATGTAGAGGAGTGAAACTAAGAAGCAAGAAATACCTACCTTGAACATTTACGTTTGATTCAACTCAAGGTGGACCGAGAGAATGCAAGAAAGGGCATAGACAGTGATCAAGAAGTGTCGAAGGATGAGGGGAGCAATGTGAATGAGCATGAGTACTGCTTAATATGAACTAAAAGTGCTATAAAGTCAATTTAAAAAAAAAAAAATACTACCATGAAATTAATTTTTATAAAAGCTTAGAGAAGTTTGAATTGTAAAAACATTTACTCATCAGACTCATACAAGAGTCAAGAAGGCTTTAACTTTAGCCAAAGAGATATCTCCCCATGGACATTCTCATAGTGCTCCTCCTCCTCAACGCACACTGCACATGAGAGAGACACAGAGATAGACATTAATATTCGAAACAAGGAATCCAAGGTTAGAGAAAAAAAGGAAAAAAAGAAGAAGCGCAAATACAGATGATATATTATTTTATAAAAAAACTATTGTAGAGAATTTTTATAAAATTTGATATTTTGTTGTATATATGTACTTTGTTGGGTTCTCAATAGACTATTTTCCTTCAATACAAATAATCATTAGACTTTAATGAATCATCAAGATTTATTTGTTTGTCACGCTTTTACCCATCTATATATATTTGAAAAGAAAATTTATCGATCAAGGCCACAAGCTGCAGAATTGTTGAAACACAGCATAGGCAGTGTAAGATAGTGACTAACACAAAAACTCCACAAAGTAGAGAAATGGAAGATATCATATATCTGGTTAACTTTTCTAGCCTAGGTGGAATATAGGGAAATCATTGGCTTACATAATATCATTATTATGATATAGAAATAAAATCTTTTAAGAGAAGTGAAACACAATAGTCATATGTTCGAAATTAAGATTGTGAATGCTTATGGTGACATATATGATTTTTTTTTATTAATATATTTATATAGTTCAGAAATAATCTATAATCTCTGGTTTGATAAAAAAAAAACTTTATGTGTACTTTGAAAGCCACAAAACAAAGATGTTGTGAGTATGACCATGTTTAAAATAGGAAGATGTCATTGGACTTATTTGAGTAATGGACATGGGTTCAATCATAGTTATAAAATAAGTATTAACATCTATAATAAAGAGGTATATATGTGTGGTGTTATAGCCACTTGATGGCACAATTATTGGTACTCTAATATGATTGTGTTTTTAAAATAAATGTAGTTTTTAAAGAAAAATATAATGATATTTGAGTATGTAACTAACATATATACCACGCGTGTCCTGTCTCTTTATTCTAATCAAAGTCTAATAAAAATAATATAATATGTTTGAAACATTTTATTTAAATTAATATCAAATAAAATAAGTATATTTCTATATGGATTTCACCTTCAATAATGAATATTTGAATTTATTTTGACTTTATTAAGATATTAATTTATCCGTCTAAAGAAAACTATGTTTGAGGTATCACTTTATGCAAATCTTTGAAAATTTCTACTTACGACAATTATAATGGTAGGAAATTTTGTAAATATTTTAACCAAGCAATAAAGTTTTAATTCTTTTTTGTTGTGATAATCTCTTATATTACTTGCATAAAAAAAATAATTATGAATGTAATTACTCCAATAATTTATAAATGTTCTCATGTCAAGAATGACATTTTTGCTGCTTCGGCACGGTCCACCTCATCATATCTGCATACCATTTAGTGATCCTACTATTGTTGGATACTGCGTTCTCGAAGCCAACAATCCGCCTAGCTTAGATATTGCAAAATATTCTTGCTTTTATCTTCAATCCTAATTTCTCTTTCAATCCAAAAAAATCCCAACTATTATAAAGCTACTTTGCCCCACTCGTGCTAAAAGTAGATGAATTGTCCCTCTTGTGAAAATCTAAATCAAGATTATGAGTTATGATACCCCATTGCTTCAAGTTAAAGTCATGTTATAGAACTGACATTCAAAAATTCCACACAACCCTGCTAAAATGAATTGTCATAAGTACCATAAAAAGGTCCTGTTCTACTTACAGAATCAAGACAAATAATGTTGAATGTAGGTAATAAACCAACCCAGGAAACATAGAAAGCAAAATTTTAACAAAGAAGATGTAAGGTATTCTAGTGAAGTCCAATGGTATAGAGAATGGGTTAGGCATAAGCAGTACGGATCCCCTCATGATGCAAATTACAATTATGTAGAAAGAGGAGAAACTTTTAACACCAAAACAAAGAATAATGTGAGGTCTGACTTCATTTGCACGCCTAATCTAGCTATCAAATAGGAGCAAACCACTCCAACAGGATAGAGAAAGATAACAAACCGCCGAGGAGCTGTAAGCTTTGAATAGTCACCTAAAAGTGAAAATACAAGGCTAAAATTGTGATGACAAGAGTTAGAAACAGCTTGAAGTTACCACAGTGCAATGCCATTGCAGAAGAGCTTTGTGATTCCCTGCAAATACAACCGGCCATTAGTATTAGGAAGGGATGGAGAGAAATATTAACAAGGTTTCATTATCAGATATATATACATACTTCTGCAAGCTCTGCAGAGCACCGCAATAAATAACATTATCAGGAGGGACCATCTCTGTCTTGCCACTTTCCTCTGGATTGATAATTCTCATGTAGGTCTCTTGGCCTAGGTACCATCTATCCAAGTTCTCCACTCTAAGGTTCCATACTCCAACATTATCAAGAGATACAAGGACAGCCGTCCATCCACCTGGGTAGACCTACATAAAACCAATTAATAGAAATATTAATTAATTAAGCACTTGCCACTGCACACAGCGGTGAACAAGGTGGTGGTGTCAGAAAAAAACAAACCTCTGTTGTGGAGCGAGAAATCGCATCCCATTTATTATAATTGTTTCTGCTGTTCTCACTCCACACACCAAAATCCATTCTGCATAAAACACCCAAGAGTTGCTTAAAATACTATAAAACATAAATGCAGATTGGCACTTGGCACATCATGTATAAGTTTCTTACCCGACCACAAAGAATGCATAGCCATCCATGTGAAAGCTCTGCATTTTGGTGTCATTATTCTGCAATATAATTTCTATGAATCCTTTGTATGTAGCATTAATGACAGATCGGTCCATGTGGGGAGTTCTATCATGTGGCTTATTGGGGAAATCCAGCTTATAAGCACCCTTTACTTTGTGCAGGTCAGCTAGCCTGATTGGTGTATCAGGGTTGACGAAAGAGATACCATTAAGTGTAGCACGAAACTTCCCATCAATCCTAACCGGAGGCAAGCTCTGTATCACATATGTGTCAGTCACATTAATTGAACCATAGTGAAAAGACCCTTGGGGGTTTGGGCGAGCTCCACTGGCAGTAGTATTTTGCCTAATCATTACAAAATAGAGAGTTCAATATGTGAATCTTTGCAGACAAATTTGTTCTAAAAATAAGCCAACTTTAGAAAGAGGGGCCGTTGGAAGTTTATAAAGAAAGGAAAGTATCAATCTAAACACATGCTAAGGAACTGTGAGCATAAACCTGATGGCCCTCGGCTGGTTCATTGCTGACCATTGATTGTAAATATCACTTGGCGCAACAGGCAGAGGCCCACTGGCTGGTCCTTTTGAGTTGGAATAATGCAAGATGGCCACACCGGTTACTCTTTCCCACACTGTTTCATTCACAAACCTAGCACTTGCCACAATGTAATAATCTTTAGTTGCATTCTGATCCATGGTAACCAGAAAGGAATACGATTGTCCCACATGAATATCAAAGCTGGTGAAATTCTGTTGTGTTGTATAGAATCCCTCGGTTTCTACTAAGAGAAGATTATGGCCCTCTATTCTAAAGTTCAAACTAGTAGATGTCCCAACATTATGCACTCGAAAGCGATAAGTTTTGCCTGCAAAACACAATGCCATTGCAGATTAAGACTTCATACAGTAAAAACTAAAAACCCCTTTCAGCTGATGTTACATGAAGCGTAATCAATAACTGAATGAAACACGTGAAACCTATTACTTTCAAGGGTGTGGGGTATATTTTAGATAAAGCTTAAAGGATGCCAACGCAAAAGGTAAAACCATTCAGTTTAAATCAGGCTCAGAAAAATTACTGTAACTGATGTTACCATATACCCAGATGATTAGAAAAACAAAGCAAACTTGTTTGAAAAGAATACCTGGATCAACATTAATGGTTTCATATTCAATACCATCAGGTACAAGAGTTGAGTTATACCGGTAGGGTCCTTTCCCATTAATGAGAACTCCGTCTGGCATCCCAAGTTCTTCACCAGACTCAAGAGTTGTTCTCAATGCCTAAAAGAAGAGTGTGTCAATTATTAGACTTAAACTGCAAAAAAAGAAAAGAAAAAAAAAAGTGAATGAGGATAAAATCAAAATCCCAACCCTTCATCAGTTACTAACCGTGTGGTTTTTGGTATACCAATCACCCACCAAGAGGACAATGTCAGCATCCGGATAAGCAAAAGGAATTGCAATAATATTCCGGTTATTAATAATAATGGGACCAAAGCCACCCGATGCTCTTTGAAAATTGAGGGAGGGGAAGTAGAAAAAGCTCCCAATTTGATCCTTGACTTGAAATCGGTAAGTAAAATTCTTCTTGGGATGAATTGGACAGTTGGTGCCAAGAACACCATCCTGCCATGAATTTCTCCGCATTTGAATTCCTGGCCTGTAAAATCTCAAGTTTCAGAACCTGACGTTGAACAAATAATAGTAGTAATAATATCCCAAGGGAAACACTGAAATCCTACCAAGTCATCAAAAGATTTTCGTCCAACTGATTGTGAACATTAATATTCACATTGTAATTAGTTGTGACATTAACAACAGGACCAGGAAAAGCCCCATTCACTGCTATAACCTGCCAACAGATGAATTAAACATGAATAAGGCAATTTGAACTTTTATAAGTATCCAGATTTTCAAACACGGGGACAAGTCGTGAGGTCCTATGCGACATGCGTATATGCTAACTACTAATATAGTTGAAGCACAACCATTGCCAAGTACTCAACTTAGGTTCAAAAGTTAATCAAAGAACACAAATCTAATATACTAGTGGAAAATCACAAATAGTTCACTAACAATCCAGTTTGTAGATGCAGTTACTTAAAGAGATACACTCTGATGTACTTCAACAATCTAAGCCAGAACCATCCCACAAAGTGTAAGTACTGAAAGAAATAGAGAGTTGTGAGAAACCAAACCCGTTGAGGAACACCAAGAGGGGAGAGGGTGATGTAAGAGAGTTTAAAATCAAGGAAGACGGAAGGGTCGGCAGCAAAACAGAGAGTGGAAAACAGAGCAATGTGAATCAAAAGAAGTAGAGCCATATTACCAAAAGAAAAAAAAAACGATATCTTCTTCTTCGCAGCGAAGAATGGGATCTGAATACAATGAAAAGAAAATAATCAAGAAAGAATATTTATGAAGTTTTACAACATCAAAGTAGGAGAAAAAGATGAAATAAGACACAAGTAGTAGAAAGAGAAAGAGGAAGAGCGGGGGTTTTGTTGTTTATTTAATTTATGTATGAATCGAAAACATCATTTTCCAAATATTTTATTGTCTGTTACACCGGAAACGCTCTTAACCGGTTCTCTGAAATACCGATATTGTTTCAACCTGTATAGCTTTAACTTGCTGCAGCCGGTGGAATGAGACAAACAGCCCTGTAATGAAGGCAGGGATGAATGGAAGAAACTGCACAAGTTTCGGTCTTCTTTTCTCACATTAATATTATTTAAATGTGAAATCAGGATTTCCTTCCCTTTTTCTCCAAACTTCTAACCTTCAGTTGAGATTATGCTGAGAAAAGCGTCCGCCTCACATGCACCGCAACCCAACGACTCACACCATTTTCACATTCTTCATCTTTCCAACGTTAATCCTAATATTTTAAATTTAATTAGTATTTAAATTTTAAAATTTAAAAAATACAAAAGAAATTGACTTTTTCTAAAATTATTGAAAGGCCCACCCCGATTACTTAATTGAAGGCCAATCCATGAGTGAGAAGCACAAGGAATTCTTTTTGTTTCCATTTAGTTTTGGTATAAGTAATTAATTAATATTAAAATAAGGCAGACAATACCCACCATGACTTGTTTGAATTTGGGTTTAAGTGTGGTCCTTACTCAATCAATCAATCAATCAATGTCATTTGGTGGATTGGGAAATCAATTAAAACCGCCTGATATTAAGGGGGTGGAAGTCAGGGTTTTTGGAATGTTTGAGCCACTCCTCCATCCATCAATTCAACGCGCTTCATCCCCAGCAAATGTTAATGTATATCTTTTCCTTCCACTTAATTAATTGAAGATTTGAGCGTCCGCTTTAGCAATTTACCTTTCCATATCACAGATCAGCTTTGCCCAAAATTAGCAGATTCTCATAATAATAATAATAATGTTGGAAAATGGATTTAGTGGGGACTCAACCATCATTTGACTACTGCCATTACTATCCCATCACCCAACCGTGGTAGCTTCGACACGACAGTTGCTTTTTATTTATTTACAATTCTGATATCTTCCGGAGAGTAAGAGATTGGTTGAAAAAGACAGAAGCAAATCAAGGGCTGTCCCATTTTTCGATGTTATTTGTTTGGGGTGAATTGAAATTGAGTACAATCAAACATTTTAGGGGCAATAGCAGCTAAGCTGGCCACAACCAACATCCACGTGCCATTAAGCCTGACCCTTTTTTTAATAATAACAATGCTGAAGATATGGTAGGCAAGTCGGAAACCACTTCTGAATGGGATGGCCGAATCCTAATCCTAGTTGTAGGAATTGTTATAAAATTCAATCCCAATTCCCACCAACTCGTACCTATTCGGTACTAAGTTAATTATTTTGGTCAATACCAGGAAATTTAAGTTATAATGTTTATTACAATCTACTGTAGGGTTGTTCAAATTTAGGTTAAAATTAAATTAACCGGTTAAATTGATTTAGTTTGATTAGAGGTCAGCTAACTTTTTTTTAAATTTCAGCTAACGGTTATTTCGGTTCGAAATTAGGTAATTAATTGAATTAACTTAACTTAATAAATAATACTATATATTATATGTATTAGGCTATTATTAATTCCGTTAATTAGGTCAAATGAATATTATCAATTTTTTTATATGTTTTATACTTATTTTAACAAAAAATATATATATAATTTTAGTTAATTCAGTTAACCGACCGAATTAACCGAAATATTTTGATTCGGTTAACAATTAAAGGATTAAAAAGTTTGGTTAATACTAATTCGGTTCGGTTAACCATTTGAACACCCTTACTCCGCGATGAAATATCTTAGGTAAAACTCAATCAATCATTATTTATGATGTTAGATTTAAAAAAAAAAAAAAAACAAAAACAAAAGCTAAATGGATCGTCAGTTATTTCACCAGAATTTTTTTTTTCTGATGATGGGTTTAAAGAAGTAAAATGAAGATTATGTGCAAGATGTACAACAGGATTATGTCCTTGCATCTTTATGGTTATCCACAGTTAGCGCATATATCTTGCCTCAATTAGTTGGTGATGAAACATCATTAGCAATTCGGAGCACGTTATTGAGGTTGTTCTTCGCTCACCCCACAACAAGCGAGCGTTATGCACCTGTCTTGTCAGTTAAGGGCTATGAGAAAAGAAAATTAAACAAATATGTGATACACTAGCAGTGTGTGGAAGCCCTGTATTTAAAATAGAACACATTGCCACGTTTTTTAATTGACTGCCTCAAGAGTACGACTCATTTTTGGCTGTAGTTACTTTTAGTAGGGTTCCTTACATTTTGGACAGTGTAATCTTTGTTTCGATGAATGTAGAAACAAGGCAAAGAAAGCTTGTTAGAATGTCGATTGGTGTTGATGCAACTCGATTTCAACTGTTCAAGCATGAAGTTCATGCAACAAAAAAGAACTTTTCTTATGAGACCAATGGTTCAAATGTGCAACATTCGACTGAATTATAAGCGTTTTATAGTCGTTAATGTGGTCGATATAGTAGTTCAAGAATCCAATGCTAATTATGTGGAAAGAATGTGCATCCCGTTGATTTTTGTTATCATCAATTCCATCGTACTGTGGTTTCCGTTGAGTCACAACTTCTTATAAGCTTTCACCACATAACCCATATTAGTCTAATCCTATTATGCATACTCCTATGGAAACAAATCCAAATGACTTTGTGAACCCTTCTCACACATGCCCTGGCAACTACCCCACATTTAAGTCCTATATTATCTGAATCTCAAATAAAACCCATTAACCCAAATGACATTTCCCAGTCCTCAATCATCCCCAATCAACCGCAGGTCAAATTTTTGGCTACATCTCCCAAAATGGACCATCCCATGGAGTGTGGTTCCCATGGAAAAAATTGAATTTCTCTCTCTCACAAGTATGCATACATATACTTAACATGACAATTAGTACAATAAATAAACTAATATATATATATATATATATATCAACTGTTAGTTTAGAAAAAAATAAATTTCACATTTGAATTTTAACTCAATTGAAATACATTATCTTCAAAGAGACTATGAATAATTTTAAGTAATTTTAGAATTTCAAATTGTTTCATCAAAATAATAAACATTTTAGCAATACATGCAACTTGTGGATAAAGTTTGAGAATATAAAAAGAAATGGTTGGTCTGTAATTTGTACCCAGCTCCAATAAGGAAAAACCAGAAATGAATGGTAAAGCGAGGAACCCTCTAAATTGCATGTTTTAAGAGTTTTGGGGTTACTATAATTGTCTTGTGAATTGGAACCCTTACAGGCTCTAAAAAATCAAATCAAATTCATAAACTTAAAGAACATTGAAAAGAAATGACAGGAATAGAAATCGGAAACGTTGAAGTTGGTGCACTAATTACCATAATTCTCATATTTGCTCCAACTGTTTCATCGCAAAGTTCACCAGAGATACCCGAAGATAAATCACAAGTGAGTGCGTGGTTTGACGCCAACGTCATGCCTGCATCTGAGAGAACTGGCAGCATAGACCCTTTTCTTGCGCAGGCCGAGAATGAACCTACTGTGGTAAAAGTGGTGCAAGGTGGCGGTGGAGATTTTGAAACCATAACCGAAGCCATTGAGAGCGTTCCCGAAGGGAACAACAAACGCGTGATTATATCGATTGGACCTGGTTCTTATAAAGAGAAAATCAAAATTGAACGAACTAAACCATTCATTACATTCCATGGGGATTCCAACGGGATGCCAACTTTGACATTCGATGGTACCGCACATGATTATGGAACAGTAGACAGTGCCTCCCTTATTGTGGAGTCTGATTTCTTTATGGCCGTTAATCTCATTATAGAAGTAAGCAACTAAGTATTGGACAATATATATATATTCTTCTAACCAATTTTTTACTGAATATTTATTGTATTTCTTGGCATATACATAGAATTCTGCTCCGAGACCAGACGGGAAAACGGAGGGAGCACAAGCGGTTGCCCTGAGAATCTCTGGCGATGAGGCGGCTTTCTATAACTGCAAGATCATTGGTTTCCAAGATACTTTGTGTGATGACAGGGGAAACCATTTCTTTATGAACTGCTATATTCATGGCACTGTTGATTTCATTTTCGGAAGTGGAAAGTCTTTGTATCTGGTAAACCATTATTCTTTCCCTTTTTTTTTAAATAAACTAATTGGAGAAGCTGACTGACAATGGTAATTATCATAATTAATCATGGGTTACTTCCATAAACATGATGCAATGGAAAATGCACCAGCTATCATAAGTTAAATACGTTAAGCTTAACAACACATGCGATTTTTTCCCCAGTATAACACCATACGGTCCATACCATAATTTGATCATGCAGAACACAGAATTATACGTAGACGGGGATACGGGACTAACAGTAATCACAGCACAAGCAAGGGAAAGTCAAGAGGAGAACACTGGTTATTCTTTTGTGCATTGCACCATTACTGGAACAGCGCAAGGTGCATATCTGGGTAGAGCTTGGAAGACCAGTCCAAAAGTTGTTTATGCCTACACTGATATGAGCGAAGTCATCAATCCTGAGGGATGGTCTCATAATTTACAACCTGAGCGCGCCCAGTAAGTTTCATTTACATATCTTTTTTTCCCCCCATGACTAAGCTTCACATTCAATCTTAACCCTCCAAAAGCAAGCTTCTTTCTTTTTATTACACTGATTAGAGAAGTTGACAATGGTGCATTTTCTGGGGGTTCATTTGCAGAACTGTTTTCTACGGAGAATACAAGAACACAGGGCCAGGAGCTGATCAAGCTGGGCGAGTGCCATTCGCTGCACAGCTAACTGAGAATGTTGCCCAAGAATTCTTAAATCTTGGCTTCATTGAGGGTAGCAGATGGTTGCTTCCGCCACCAAATATCTAAATCAACTATTAATCTAGGAAAAATGGATAAAGTTATCATTTATTAAGAATATATATACTAACAGATTAAATCTTAGTTCGATTGGTATAAGTATTGTTGTCAATATAGGAAAGAAGCGTATTATTCTCTTATTTAAGGCTTGAGGAGGGGTTATAGATGGTTCTAGGTATTATTTAAAAAAGAATATAGAGATTATAGGTAGTTCTAAGTATAGTATGAAAAAGAATATATATACTAAGTTTAGTAGAAGTATTATTTTTTATATAATATTTTAGTATATAAATTAATAATTAATTAATTCAATCGGTAATATTTAATTATATTAAGAGAATAAAGACTAGAGAGGAACACATAGTGTTAATCAAGCAGAATGTAATTTTCTCATGCAAAGTGTTTTGTTTATTTATTTACTTTTTTTCTTTTAATTTTTATTACTTTAAGCTATTGTTTGTTACTAAATTTAGATTTTTGGAATTGGTGGTCAATCGGAACAAACTCCGAAACTCTATGCATGTGTGTTGAAATGGTTGAACTTTATGCTATTAAGACGGCTTTAGAGCTCTTTCATGATTCCCAGTGGAATAGCTTCCCAATGGAATAGCAAATTGGACCTTATGGTGGAATTTGATGCATTTGCAGATGTTGAATGGTGTTGTGGCAATTCTTCTACACCATGGGGCATTGAGTCTCTAGTGGTTGATATAGATACTTTGGTGAGAATTGTGGTGTAGTTAAATTTATATATTTAAAGAGTCCAATACTTTAGTTGCTCCTCGTTAAAGTAGGGGATCATAGAAAACACATGTATTAAAGAGAGAAAAGGATTATATAAAATTATGATTCCACCTCATCTCTATCCCTTTCCAATAAGAAAATGACAAATCAAATTTTTACTCTTGATTTTTAGTTTTTTCCCTCCTGATTTTTAGTTTTTTCCTCCTGAACAAATTCAAATCCAACTTAAATGTTAAAAATCAGAAAGGGATAAGGATGACGTGAAATTACAATTTTATACAATTTCTTCTCCGAGTGACTAGAATCGTTTTTATTCTATATGGGACCTTATGATAATGCTGATGTAATAATAAATCATAGAAGTGTAAATGTAATGAAACTTTTAAGAGTATACTTCTAAAATAACACAACGGTGGGGTACCTTGAAGACTTCCCATGAAATGGTTGAATTCATCTTGTAGTCGCCACTCTTAACACTTCATTTGGAACTTTGCAATTTCTTTAAACTATTACAACCAAAATACTTGTCTCAACCTAATAACAATGTCTTACTATTACAAGGTTCCTAAACGCATGGGTACAAATTAGAAAACTAGTTAACAACCCTTTCACTTTGCTCAAAACCTTCCAAACATCATGAGAGCTTCCCAAATGTAAGGAAATGTGTCTAAATTGTCTCCTAAACATAAGATTTCATGTTTGGAAACTTCATACAAAACTTCCAATTTGAAATTCTTTTCAAGAAAAAAAAAAGTCAAACTTACACTTTAAAACGATAGTTAAGGAATTTCTTAAGTTGTTTAGAAATAGACTTGATTATGGGTCAGGTTACCCATCTAAACTCAAAGGTTCACCTGAAAAATAGAAGAGTTTGAATAAAAATATAGATATGAAAAATGAGTTTGGACAAAAAATAAGGCTTATTTTCTAAACGGGTTAGGCCTCAGGTAAAAATTTTTGGTCCAGCCCGAATTTGACTAATTTTTTTCTTTTAATATTTTACTGTCATTTTACTATTATATTGCTACAATTTTGTTGTATAACTCTTATTTTATTGTTATTTTTGCTACTATTTTAGAGGCATTTGCTTGCTAAATTGCAACTATCTTAGTGTTATGTAAGTATAAATACTTTTTTTAATATATTTTCAATTTGTTGAAAAATATTTATTTTAATATTTTTAGTGTATTTGATGTATTATATTTTTAATTTTTTTTATATACAAATTTAATACGGGCGAGCCAGTCGGACTTAAGTTTAGCATTTTTTATCTAAGTCAAGTTTGGACAAAATTTTAAGCCCATTTTTTTTACTCGGACCTAGACAATGAGCCTAAAATTTTGCATCAGTGCGGTTTGGATAATAAAATTTAACTAGAAACAAACTTTTGAATAAAGGAATTAAATTTGATCTTCAATGAAAAGTTACATCTTGATGCTTATTTCGTTGGCTTCTTTGGCTCATGGAGTTGGTATCATTTTTACTTATTCCATAGCTTCTCAAGGAACTCTTCTTTACTCTAAAAGTCTCATGGAATATAGGCTTTGGGGTCTTTAATTCTAGCTTGGAACAAGTTCCTTAAATGTCAAACCTATGGAGACCAAGGAAACCAAAAAATTTTCCCCTTACCAAATAAAATTGAGTATAACCTATCCATTAGACCCATTAGCTTCAAATCTTTGTTTTGAGTTTAAGACTATGTTTGTTTTTATTGAAAATGATTTTTAAAAAATGACTTTTGAAAAATGACTTATTTTTCTAAAAAAATTAATATTTTTTGGTATTTTGATGAATTTGTGTAAAATAATTTCTAGTATTCGGCAGATTTCCTGAAAATATTTCATAAAAGCTATTTTCAATGAAACAAACATGCATTTGAGATTTATGATAAGTAGTGAATTGATTACAAAGTGATGTTAATGTGAAATTATAGCAAATAATGAATTTTCATGATGTAAAGGATTAAATTGTAAACTTTGTGAAATTTATAATTGAAACAAGAGAAGTGGTATGCATGAATTTTTTTATGTGGAATAAAATATTATAATGAATTATTTGATTAAAGTGCTTATGTGGTGAAAATAAATTACATGACAATAGTGACTAAATTGAAAATGTACAAAAGTTTAAGTTAAAAGTGAAATCCACAAGTCTTCTTCAACAATGGTAAAACCACTTGCTTCCAAATTTTGCTTTAACTTCTTCAACAATTTTCTAGGAATCAGTTATCAGTCAATTATAGTGACCACTTTGATGTTGGAGTTTCTTAATTATAAGTTTTTAGATTTCTTTTTTTTATTTTTAGAGTTTATTTCTTTCTTAATTTTTTAATTTTAATTATTTGAAATTGTAAAAAAAAAAAAAGTTTAGAAAATTTATAAAAATTAAAAAATAAACTATAATAACTTATAAAAAGTATAAAAACGCTAACGGAGAATTTATAAATAAAAATAAAAACTCTAAAACAATTATTGATAAACTTATAAAAATTTAAAAGATATTTAAAATTATTTATTTTGTAATACCCTATATCCTATTCGATTTTCGAATCCAAATGTGATGCCAAATTCCATCGAATTCAAAGTTAAGATTTAAACTCAAACTCAATGTCCAAAATCCAATAGTATGTATCGAGACAACAAAACTATATATGTCTTGAGACAAACCTCCCTTGGTTTAGTATCTTTGCTTTGATGATGATATGTCTCGTGACTTTAGGGTTCAAGTCTTGAAACTTAATCTTTCCCATCTTGAGGCGCACTTCCCTTATTTTCCTAATTTAGCTTCAATGTTCGGATGCCATTTCGAACTTGGCTACCTAGCATTTATCGTAGGCATGATAACTGGTACACCAAAGGTGTGTCTTTCTCGATCCTCTCGTACTAGGGAAAGGTTCTCTCAATGCTCTAACGCCCACACCGGAAATGGAACAAACTATCTCAGGATGTTCTGAACCCATCTCACATATCGCTTTAATAGGCGAACAACCCAACCCTTGGAACATACTATAGCCCCAAGTGACGAAGAGCCGAAATCGATGTGCCAAACCTTTCCATTGATATGAGCTCTTAGAGAAGAGCAACCTATTATCCCTAGCGTAACTTTAATCTATTGAGCGACGACATTTTCACTCGGCACAATCAGATTACTAAAGTTGACTTTCATCCTTACTAGACAGGTGGGTCTTGCAATCAAACTTCCTTCCAGCTTTGCACTCGAGGGCCAATCTTCGTCTGACCCAAGAAAACTTTTACACACCTCCATTATCTTTTTGGAGGTTTCGTCTTATTTTCCACGCATAATATTAATTGTGATACAAAAATGTTAAGTTGTACACTATATGTGAATATGATTTAGAAAGTGACTAAGGCTAAAAGTTTTAAGATGATGGTTTAATAAAGTAATAACTAATGATTCCTCTTGTTTCGTGTTCAATGTCCCTTTATCATAAAAGAAAGGGTATAGCTTGGGTGCATCCCAATGGAGGATCGATGTGTTTACAAAATTAGTACAGAATTGAATTTAGTGTAACATTTCGTAGTGATGCTTTTCATGACACGAGGCGTCAAGCATTAGGTACTTATGTATAAATATTTTATATTAATGGTGCATCATATTTTATTATTACTAACATCTTTTTGGTCATTTGGAGTGGGTCATTTATTCATTCCAAAATCAAATATATATAGAGAGAGATGGCGCATGTATGTATATGTATATTTGTCTGGTCGGAGGAGATTGTGGCACGTGACAGAAGTGGTCCCATTGCATTGAGATGAGGGAGGAGATCTTCATTTTGGTTTTGGGGATTCCAAACACTTCTTACCTTAATTAATTACAATTAATCTCTAAAGTCTAAACTTAATTAATAAATTATAAAGCAGAGCCCTTGGTCCCCTTCATTTTGGTGTATTGGTTATAGGAAGGGATGGAAATGGTCTCCTGTCCCTATCCTTGGATTTGGAGGCAATCTTGTAAACCAAATTTATTCACATTTAATCCCATTTTCTGCTCACTTGATCTTTAAAACACAATTAAATTAAGCTTACTTTTTAGAAATGAGCAAAAATAGTTTATATTTTCGTGAGAGAATGGGGAAGAAATTATTAATCTGTAAACCATATAAAAGCTCTACATATTTATTAATATCTTAATTCAATTGATATGGGCATTATTGTCAATGTAAAAAGAGATAGATTTGATTGCGTTGAAACGTATTATCCTCTTCCTATTTATAGATAAGAGAGACTATGGATAATTTTAGATATTATATAAAAAAAAATAAGACATGAATTTTAAAAAGTATTTAAGTTTATATAATTCAAATATTACTTAAGTTGGCATCGTAATTATCAATGGCTCCTAGAAATTAAGAGTAAATTAGAAAACATATAAAAAAAAGTCATTAAATTTGGAGGTGATTTCAAAAAAAAAAAAATGTGATTTCGAAATTCATAGTTTAGATGGGAGTTATAGTTATGTGATTGACTATTGTTGCCCTAAGCATCACCCTCATTTGCAGGAGCTAATTAAAAAAAGAAAGGGTAATGATGAATAATAAAATGGAAAGTAATAGTATTACGTTAATGAGGAGCAGTGCAGGCGTGCTATATATGTTAGTTACATATAAGAACTGAGCTTAGAAAACAAATAATAGTATGGTGTAAGTAATAACAATGGAGGCAACAGTTCAATTATGAGAAGGAGGGCGTGTTCTAGGTCTGGAATAATCAGAGAAAAACCCACTACGTTCATCCAACTCCTTGGCCAAAGCTGAAACACCTACTGCTGTCTTTGACCTTTCTTCTATTCCCTTCCTCTCATGGAAAACTATGCTTTTAACTGATGTTTCTGTTGGTTGCTCCTTGTTCGGCCGTTTAACACTTCCCACCACCTGCAATCATGTATAACAAATCCCAAATAAGAAACACAAATCAATTAAGGGTATTAGTAGTGAGAGAAGAAAGGTTTACCTTGGTAGAAAAAAGATATTTCTTATTGGATACATCATTGTCGTCCATGACTACTCCAAGATGTCGTGCGTTGCATGCATGCATGGCCAGGCACACAAAGATGAAGAAGAATAGACAAGACATGATTGGATTCGGAATTAAATCTAGCTGGTAAGTAAAATGTTTCTTGTGGTGGTATTTCGAATAAATATAAATGGCAGACTATTGCATGAAAGGCAGATGATTGCTGTGGGTGAGACTGACTGTCTAAGAGCATGAGAGGGAACTAAATGCCAGCACCATCAAACTTTTATTTCAAGTATATATATATATAAATATTTTCATTGGCGTGCGTGTAACTCATGTTAATTGCTTAGTGATTTGTGAAGCAAAATTGTAGACGAGATGGATGTAGTCAAAAAAGGCACATTCACGAATGACAAGAGTAGAACAGTAATGGAGGATTACAAAATGCAACATTTTCCCGTATGGAGAGCAATTCCAATTCAATTGTCGCCTGCTTTTATGACCACCCCTCCTACATTCACCTCAACAATTACCGACAATCACTATTTTATTTATTACAATAACTACGTTGATTCTTTTCGTACTGTTAACAATCCCCGGATCTTGGGTCGACAAAACTACCTTTTTTACTGCCAACTTGTCCACTTCAACTCTGTAGCCCTGCCCAATCTAGTCTACTCTCAAACATAGGAAATAAACTTGTGGGTGTGTTAAAGTACTACTAATCGAATTTCAGTAAATGCAAGATCAAAAGTCTGCTTTATTTTTATTAAACTTGTGGGTGTAGTTAAAATACTACTTAAAACCCAAAGTAAAGTTGAGAGTTTCGGATCCACTGCCACCATTCTCATACAAACATCTAACAAAACAATGTACGCCTTTCTCTCTCTTTCTCTCTCCTTTTGCTGCTTCAGCTGTGGTGGGATCGAGATTCAAGACCAATGTGAATGGCATTACCAACGCCAACCCTCGTCCTCATTGCTGATCACCAACTTCTATTTTTCACATTAAAACAATAACAACAACAAAAACCAATACAACTGTTAACTTCTCATACTTTCTTTTCTATCCATAACACCATCTGATTCACCAACCTTGCCTTCATATTCACGCAACCAACCATCATCATGTATTTATATAAGAGGAACCGGCCATTTTCTGATCCCAACAACCTCACAAAGGTTGGCATTGCCATTGGCATCAGCATCACATATGCTAAAAGACCAGGATATTTGTTAATGAACTAGAATGGATGAAGCATGTGTCCAAGGAGACAGCACATCATCACATTTGGAGAAGAAGATTATTCACTGTGTCAGTAACAGAATTTGTTCTCTGCAAGTCCTGCAATTTCCAATGTCAAATTACATCATTTCTTATAATTATAATAAACAATAAATTCAATTAGCTAAGCTGTTCCTTCCCTCGAATAATTTTCCTTTTCCTTTTATCTTTTAACAAATGAAAAACCACACTCGACTGAACCGAGTAAAATCTGCAGGCTAAAAATCTTAATTGTCATATTAAATCCTAACCATACCTGAATAATCATCTCATCTGGGATATGTGGCAAAACCTCTCGTACAGTCTCAGTCATGGCAAGTATGCTTGCTATGTTGCCATTTCCTGTACTTGGGGTAGTCCTCATACGTAAACTGCCAGCATTTCCAGGGTATCTTCCACCGACATTTGGTGGAACTGATGAAACAGATGCAGTGGCCTGAGACGGATTCATGGACCAGGGGCTCCGAGCAGTATGTTCAACAGCAGTATCTCCGACAGATGCAAGATGCCTCATCATCATATGAACTCTCCCAAGTCCAACAGATCCAACACCGGTAGAAGGACCTGCTCCATCAACACTCTGGGTTGGCCAAGAATGAAGCCATCCCGAATCCAGTCCTGCACTCCTACAAAAACCAAATAATATATATCAATAAGCATCCTGAAGAACAACAAAGAGAACAACAATTTCCAACTCACTTCCAAAATCAATTTTGGGTTTGCAACAAACATTATATCTTAGGCATCTGAAATTTGCCATCTCCCTTCTGACTCCTGCATCAACAGAAGAAATAATGCAGGCAATGCAATTTACTTCTTTCTGAAAGCAGAGGAACCTTTCTCTTTAAGGACATGGATATGGAGTGATAACAGCAGTTGATGTAGGGCAGCAGTTTGCTGCTAATGGAGTTGAAGTCCATCAAAATCCCACCTACCATTCCCCCAAACCTAAATTAATTCCTTCCTTGAGAAAGAAAGGAGGCAGACCTCCAGTTTAATCCTACCTAACAATAAATGAACTACTTATTACCCAAAAAATAAAAGAATTCCTTTGTAATCAGGATTAAGAGTAAAAGTTTCCCATCTCAATTCGAACTTCTAAATGATTGTTCAAACAGAAGGTACAACACATGGTTATTTCAAAACAAGCTGGGGCGAACCACCTTTGACCCTCACTAACAGAAAATCCATAAACTATGCAAGGCACAACAAAATAATTCCAGTGATACTTAGGGCACTAAATGAATCATACTTTAATACTAACTTCTAGATTAAATGATTGTTCAAAATGAAAGTACAACACACTGTTATTTCAAGGCAAGCTAGGGAGACTAATTTAAAGGAACCAGACCTCCAAGGGCTGCCTTCCACTGGGTTCTGCATTTGATTTGGGAATACTCTGGTAGCTAAAGTGTGACCAGGCATATTTTGCCGATCAAGTCCAGAATTTATTTGACGGGAATTCACCTCATCTTCAGTTCTGCCCAGGAAAAGTGGCTTTCTACATGTTGGACATGAGTAAGCTTCATTTAAGCCTTGGTCCAACCTGGCATGGTATATTAATATCCAGCATTAGGTTCAGCTGCACACATAGCAAATACACCAACCGAATTTGATAGTAGCATATAATCCTACCAAGATCTCAAGCAAGAAAGATGAAAAAGGTGATTACAATGAAGCTTTTTAGCCTTGGCCATAGATTCCTGAGCTTTGCAAAGTTAGTTAGACATTAAGAAATCAATGGAAACAAGAAAGGAAACAATTAAAAAAACAAAAGCATACCCGACATATGGCACATTCATCATCATATGCCTGTATCTCTGCAGATGTTGCATCAGGAAGTGCCGCATGAAGAGCACCTAATGCCATTCTCAATTTGATAAATCCCTTTATTCGTTTCACAATTGCAGTTAGCAATGCCTGCTCAAAAAAGTTGAATTGGTGAACAGAAGGAACATGTATTGGGATGTCAAATTATCAACATTGGCTGTACTCCAAATACAATGGAATATTTACGCGTATATTCAAGAAAAGAACTGCATCTGCTAGATGGAATGCCATGCCATGAAGCCACCAAATAAGCACATAATGGCCAACTGCCATTATCAGTGTTGCCAAGTCAAGGAAGAAACCTAGATTGCGAATAAGAATGCCCTTCCATTCCCAAAACGATCCTGTAGGTGCAATCGTCAAAAGAAAATAAGAGGAAGAAAGTGCAGGGAACAAACAGAAGGCTAACAACAAGGAACCTCACCCTTTTCAGCCAGATAATAAATAAGAAAATAACAATCATTCTAAAAGGGGGAAAATGTCACATAGTAAAGGAATGCAAAGAACTTAAGATTTACTAGAGGACAAATATGATGAAACCTGCAAGCCTAGAAAAATTTTAACTAGAAGCACGAACGAAATTGCAAATAACCAGAAGGCATAAAATGTTGCAATCTGAACTTGAACATAAAAGCTCCAAGTTGTGTAGATACTGAAGAATAGATCATATTCTCAAATACAAGAACAGATGCCTCAGCTTTCTCCATTTATTCATATGTCCTTACCTAGTATATATGAAAAACTAGAGTAACAAGGATTATGTTAATGAGAATGGAGATGATAATATAATGAGAACAGTACAATGAAATCCCTTTGATTTATTGCTCACTTGCTTAGCAATCCCAGGAAACAAAACTCTTCAAGCCAATGACATTCTAAAGTAGAGAACCATCAAGTATGAGAACATCCAGCCAACCTATCAACAAACAAAGTACTTACATCCATGCCAAAAAAAAAAAGAGCAAAAATACCTGCAACTGATAAATCAAATAGTTTTGATCTTTGGCAATCTACAGTGTTGCCCACTGCATGGAATGATATTTCAAGCAGCTGAAACCCATGAACCAAAATTGCCTGTATAGAATACCATATATAACAAAGCCACCTAATCAAACCAGGATCCAATATTTTCACTTAATAATAGTATTATATAACTTTATCAAAAAAAACTGTTACATAACTTCAAGAATGATTGCATTTATCATAAAAACTGCACATGTATATATCAAGCATACCTGCAAGATCTCAAAAGTAATACTGAGAGGCTCAAAAAACAACAGCAGAAACATAGACGGATTCAGTGTTTTGTATAGCACAAAGCTCAGCCCTATCCTGAGTGCACCCACAAAAAAACAAGGATATTTCACATATTTATGAACTTGTGCGAAGCCAAACTGCCTTCTTCCAAATTATAAAAAGCAGAAACTCCACTACCCGCAACTCAGGAACAAGTTTTTGTACTATACTGTTTGCCTTAAGCTTAGAATCACCAAAATTAACGTCATGGAATTGCACTCTAAAGGCACTATTGAGTTTAGACAGATAGAAACAAAGAAGTACAATTCTGAAGCTACTGTTTACTTTAAGGCACTTTAGAGTTAGGACCTATCCGATAAACAAGGTCATTTGTGTAAGATAACTTCAAAATACTGTACAGGCTTCAATAATATTTTCAAACCCATCTTTCTATTCTTCTTTTGGTGTTCAGAGTGGCAGTAAGTCCCGGCCACCAAAATAGAGGCATCAACAACAGAATTCATATTCCTATTAAAAAAAAACTAACATCATTATAGCCTTTGAGTTCTAATGCTGCCATGCATTCTAAAAGTATGATAATGCTATTCATTCTATAGTAATTTTAAATATGATAATGCTATTCATTCTATAGTAATTTTAAAAAAACGAAAAGAAAAAGAAGGGATGTTGTTTATGGATGTATTTCCTAATTCACAAAAGTACAAGACATAGAGCAATACCAGAAGAAACTGAAAGATAGGACAAATAGAAACACTGAAAAGACACGAAAGTATGCCCACGGTGTAACAGAAGGAGATGCATTCAAATGCTCAAGTCTATCCCTGCCCAAAGCTTGAAACATCTGTAGTGTGTGCTCAAGAAAATGTTAGGATACATAAGAAGCAATTCAAATTCAATCTCTTCCATCCTCAGCTAAAAACAAGATTTCCATCACAAATAGTATACCTTCAGTAAACATATAACAGTCAACCAGATTAACCAAAGACCTGCTTGGATTATTGTTGGTGGAATAACTAATGGTAAAAAGGTCCCCTGTGCAATATCCACCAATATACATATCAGAATTAGCAAAAAGAAAGAAGAGGAAAGAAAAAAACCTTGAAAGTATGTCAAGAGAACTTAAGATGAAAATGGTCCCAAATATTTACCAATTTCAATCCTGACTTAGTTTCACCGTAAGAAAGTATCAGCAATTCAACCACAAACAACTTATGCCAACCCACACAACATATTTAATTCAATTAATCAATTCAGCTGCCAATACAGCAGTACCTATTGTCATACACTACAGATACAGAGCTAGAAAAAAAAATCTTGGGGATGGTATGCTGATTTCCTGTAATATATCCATGAGGACCATGAGGTTTCTACAAGCAAACAGACTGATAATTTAATCAAAGAAGTGTAAATTGATCTTCTTCTTCCTCAAGGGGCTTTCCTCTCTTTCCTTTCTCTTTATTCTACTGACTAGGTTGCCATTCTCTGAAAACCACGTATATCCTCATTTGTCCATATGCATCTTCCATCCAATCCTTTAGTCAAAGAAATATTCCTTATGCATTATAACAAAAATAAAGAGTTCTCTTATACCCTCACACAAACAATGAAGTTTACAACCCACCCATCCTTTGGTGTATCCATCATATTGCAAAACCATCAGCATTCAGCATATCTAAGGTTGACCACAAAGTGGCCCTTGGGATGAGCCATGACCAAGGGAAAGATACTATTCTTATTTGGTGAGAAAATAAATGGTGATCAAAGTTAGTCATCACGAATTGTACAAACCTAACTTCAGCAGCTTAATATACTTCCTCAAGAAACCAAATATAATTGAACAAAGGGACCTTATCCCGAATACTGTCTCAGGAATCCGAATGGTAAGCCAGACCAAAAATAATTCACAACAGCTGGTAGTTCAATTTTCACCAGGTGGTCTCCAGCCATCAAGAAGCCCAAACTGATGACATTCTGATACAAGAGACCAATACTCATCAACTCAAAAAGCATCTATTCCTCATTGAAGTACTAATAGTTGTGTTAAAACCCTAGAAAAACTTAAGCATTTGCCTGTCCAATAAAATGTAACTATTCACAATCAAATCTTCAATTAAACATTTGAACAAGAGCACCAAGAACTTCCTCAATTTAAATCTGCCCTAAGCACTGTTATCTCTGTCAGTTTTCTGCATCATCAAATTTACTCTCCATAACCATACTCTCTTAAGAAGAAAGAAGGAAATAGCGTGTTCATATGCCTAAAGGAGATACAGACTAAACATATCAGAAATCCAGGAAACCATCCATTACAGGTTAATATTGTTTAAATCAGTTAAAACATTTACCTTGTAGATAACATAGTTGATAATGCGTTCTATTAATTTCCGAATTTCTGAAGGGTATAACTGACCAAAGAATACAGTCTGCACATGGAAGAAGGAACCGCCAAAGAGTGAAACAAGGTTAAAGTAAGACAGCATAAATTTACTATCACAATAAATAATTACTCTTAGATATATGAACTCCAAAATGAACCTGCCTATTTCATCAAAGCTCAAAAAAAATTTACTTAGGAAATGGATAACAAAAACCCACTAATTAGCAAGAACCTAGCTGAAGTTCATTTTCATAATTTCAGACATGGAGCACTTGTAAATCGAATCATGAGAACTTCAAACAATTATCAGAAAGTGACATATATGCTTCACATTTCCACAGCTTTTGTTTATAGCCAGGACTTGGAATCAAAGTATCAATCTGGTTTCAGAGTGTTCAGAGTTTCAAATGATTCTTCCAATGTAATAAATGATTTTGACAACGTCATTTACCTTGCAAAACTATCTCAGCATATAGCTGCTTCATATCAGAGTAATCTCTTAAGACAGATAACAGTTATCAGCTCTCATTATAAATTCAAATTTTCAAAATCATTATTACTTAAAGGCTCATGGAAACAGACTAAACTAACCTTTAGAGTAAGGATGACTAGAATAAATACATTGAGCACAAAATTTGCCAGCAGAGCCATGATGGAGTAAGAACCCAAAAGAAGCTCAAGTACATGGTTGACATTTTCCGTATGAATAAAATTCTCAGTAATTAACCCATCAGTTTGAAGTAGTGAAAATTCTGTCTGAAGTCGAAGAGCTATAAAGCTTAAAGCTGTAGAGAACACTGAGATCACCAAGTAGTTCACACCCATTGGTGACAAACACAACTTTTCCACCAAAAACGAACTTGCTGATTTTCATTAGAACCAACTAAACATAACTAATCACTGGGCAATAATAGCAAACTTCGAAATCGGCACAATCAATGGTAATGAAGTCAATTACTGAGGCTACTTTGCAACCATACGAACCTGAAAAAACATGCCCAAATATAACCAACAAAAGAGGAAAAAAGAACAAATAGTAGAATTTCTTGAATTTTTTAATGACAAATTTTCAGCTTCTAAAAGATCATATCCTTTTCTTATCTCATTAATTGGTTCCTTTTAAAGAAGACATATGTAGATGGAATATGAAACAGCCACCATATAAAGCATAACTATATTGAATGACCACCAAGAAAAAGCAAAATTATATTCAGGGAATGATTTATATTACAATTAAAGAAGAAGTTTATACCATTTAACATTCATAAAAAATCTCATCCTAATTGCCACAAATAAAAACTGAAAACCGAAAGAATATGGAGGACCAAATAAAATTAGGGAACTGAACGGAAATTGTAGCAAGAACATTTATCGAATTGGAGATATTAAATTTTTTTCCATAAAGATCAAGAATTGATAGATTCGAGAAGCTAAATGTAAGAATTTATAGAAATTTTAAGTGAATAAAAGATATATAGGATGAAAAGAACACGAAACCTGATTCGATCTAAAGAAGATGAAGAAAATGCTATGAAGAGTTTTCGCAATTCACCGACAATTTCTTTCCCTTTCTTTAAAGAAAAATCTGAGAATAAAACGAGCAGTTATTTTTTGCGGGAAACGCAAGAAAAAAAAAAGAAGAAGAAAAACTCGTCATCATATTATTAATAATTTTTATTTTTAATTTAAGATAAGAAAATAGTTACAATTATTTAAAAAATTAAAATTCTTTACCTAAAACAATTAATAATAGTTTCTTAATATATTTATTTATTTGTATATGCCCTGAAAATGAAATAACTTTTAAGAAAAGATAAGTTACATCGAGGATAGTCTAAGTTTCAGCATAGCGAAAGGAATTCTTATTTATGGATTAACGAGAGATTATAATTAATTTGAGATTTTATGTCAAGAATAACTTCAATGTTTACACTATTATCCAAAATCAAGTGCAAAACACTGGCAAGGATATGCCAAAAGTAGAGGTGAAGTTTTTATTAAGCAACAGGATTGAATGATGCCTTCATCAATTAATATAGTGTAACATACAGAATGTACATACAGATTGGCAGAGAAAATACTCTCTCATTACTCTTCTATTTTCTTTTACTCCAACTTCTCCCTCCAAATAATTCCTATAATTAAAAATAAAATAAAAAACTCCATGGTAATCATAACTAGAATCATGGAGAAGGCTAAAAAAATCTTCTCCTTGCCAAGTCATAATGAAAGCTTTTCCACTCTTCATTTTATAACTACAGCAAAGAAAAATATGAAAATCACACACTATTTATACAGGTGGAGCTTATGTTGCCCCTACAAAATCAATCATACATCCAGTTCTGGAGCTTCAGATCCTGTTTGTGATCCTCCTTGTGACCTTGATTCGGATATCCTAGCTGCCACCTCGGCCACTACAAGCCTTGTCAACAGTAGCCCTGCAATTAGTGCTGCTCCCATGAGCATTGTGAAAACTGCGCTCCAGCTCTCGGCAGAGATGTAACCAGTTAATAATGGTCCGATTGCAGCACCAACAGAACCTGTTCCATCTATGATTGCTGTTACCGTTGCCAATGCCTTGGAGCTCCCTCTTAATGAACTGTGTGTTCCCAGGTCTGCTGAGACAGCAGTTGTTATAAGAGCATAGGGGCCATTTACAAACATTCCGCAGATGAACATGAGAGCTACATTCATAACCAAGGAAACGTGTCCGTAACTACGGTAGAAATAGAGAGCAGGGATAGCACAATACATAAAAGTTGCCGCAGTTATGGCTCTCGCATCTAGACGATCAGAAATGTGTCCAGCTAAGATTCCTCCAAGCACCCCTCCAATATCAAAAAATGTCGACAAGTTTCCAGCCGCCTCATTGGATAAATATTTACCCTCAATTGCTGCAAGATCAAATAAAGAAAGGCTAATCAGAAATGAATCATCTATATACAGCCAAGTTTAGCATGTTTAAAGGAATACCATATATCCAAATGGTATAACACAATATCTATCAACAGCATTCAAAACTACAATGAGAAATGCATAGGAGAAGGAAATAAAGAAGAATACCTGTATGGCTAATGTAGTATGGAAGCCAATATAGAAATGTGTAAGCGACCAATTTGGCAAAGAAGAGGCAGAAAGCAAAAGGAGCAACCCCAGGAATTTTCCAAGCCTCAATGAACCCTACAGCTTCTTCCTTGAGCTCAGTATTTGAGCCCAATAGAGGCTCCGTAACTCCCTCTTCCTCTTCGTTCTTCCTAAGTGAATCCACTTCATCTTCTTCTCTATAAGCACCGACTGATTCGGGACTAACAGGCAGAAAAAAGAAAACCACCAAGCCCATGAAAGCAATAAGCAGACCTGGCACAACAAAGGACCAACCCCATCCATAGCTCAATAGTGCTGAAGCAATCAAAGAACCAGTAATGTTCCCAACAGATGTGTGAGCATTCCATATACCCATAATCAGCCCTCTCTTTTTCTTCCCAAACCATTTACCAACTACTGCAACAACCGAAGGCCATCCCGTTGATTGAAATAACCCAGCAATCATTTGCACTATCAGGTAGTAATAAAAGCTATGGATTTTAGCCCAATACCCAGCACCAAATAGTGAAGTAAACAAGCCAGTTCCAACCATTCCCACTGTCAGAAAGATCCTTAGGTTCATTCTATCACCCATGTGTCCAGAGAAGTACATTCCTAAAGCATATACTGAAAGAAAGGCCACATCAAGTTGACCAAGCAAGGCCGTCCCATCGGATCCATTAAAGGGCGCCCAACCATCTCCTAGAACCCATGAAAGTCCTTTGCTTTCAGCTGGAGCACTAAGGTATGTTATCCTCCACGGGAACTTCAAGCCTACATCAGATGATTGGGGATCAAGGGCACTCTTGACAATGCTGGTGCTTTTCCTCGTCGCATGATAGCTAGCGTATGCGAAAAATGTTACGATCAAGACAATGGCTTGATGACTTTCATAGGAAAGCTTCGCTTTCTTAATGTATTCCAAGAATCGAATTCCAAGAGGCTTGCTATAACTTCTATCAGCTGGCAATTCATGTTGTGAACCCATATATTTTGATTCCCCCCAAATAAAAGAAAAAGACCAAGTAGAGCTCCAACTTCCCCTGTTACACCAAAATCAGACAGCCAATAAGCTACGTTACATTGTTATTTGATATACAATTCCAAAGTAATAACTGCTCAATTAAAAACAGAACTTAATGAAAAGAAAAAGCAACAAATAAATAAATTTCTAAATCAAATCAAACAAAGAGAGAATACTTGATCGGGTATCACTCAGAAATAGTTAAAATTCGTCAAATGGTTGAAAATAGGTTATACTGTTGATATGGCTCCTAGAAACTAATTGAGATGCTGCTAAAAATTCAGAATCCCCAGAAATATAACAATATCAAGTTCCTAAAATTGAGATACTGTGCCGGAAAAGTCCATGAAACTCTAATCAAAATTCAATAAAGTTTCAAAGTGGAAACAAGTCCTTCAATTAGAAACTTATAAAAGAAACGATATTCCTTGTCTTCAGTAAAGAAAAGACCCCAATTGCAGTTATTGCTTTCAATCATGAAACAGTCTCAAATTTAACATAGAATATTAACTGGACCCATGAAATAGATTGTAACCGAAGCAAAATTAGTTCCATAACAAATAATGATGCAACGTAGAATCTTAAAAACATCCAACAGGTTCATAAAAACAGCAGCTAAAATCGCAAACAAAACACCCTCAAACGCAGGTGTCGATACAGATTCCACATGGAAAAAAAACAGAGAATCGCCAAGAAACAGGTATCCAGAGTTTCCAATGAAAAATTTGACCATTCCAAATAAAAATAAAACCCAAATGGTCAAATTTCCATCCTGGGGAGTTCCCCTCAACATTAACGCCAAAGCAATCTCAAAGAACCCAGAAAATTAGTATATATAAAGAAAAAAAAACAAGTTTACAAGAATTACAGCTTCACAATAAGGAAAATACAGCAGGAAGCAAAAGGATCGTTACCTTGAGCTTAGCTGACTTCACTAGATTGCTATGCTATTGCCTTTGATTTCTCTCTTTCTTTTTCCTAAAAATTCTCTTCTATTGTTTCTCTGCTCTGTCTTTTATCTTCTTCTTTTCCCCGGTTGTCAAGGTCACGGATTTTCAAGCTCCAAGGGCAGGGGGAGGGAGGACTCCGAAACTTGGCATAAATAATAATTTAAACAATTAATTGTCAAATATACCCTTACTTATTTTCCTATTAGTATTTTACTTCCTCGTTTATTAGATCCACCTCATTTTTATTAAACTGACATAATTGTCCCTCATCAGAACGTACTGGCCAAGCATTATTAAAAAAGCGAAGGCAAAGTCTTTGTGGTCCCAATTCCCACTACTAAAAAAGGTCAGTAGTTGAATTTTTATTAAGGTAATTATCAATTGGATGAGATTCTATATTTGAATATAAAAATTGATAAAATTGTCATTTAGACCCCCAAAAATATTGATAAGATGTTATTTGGTCCCCTATAAAATTACTTGACTTCTTAATCTAAAATTTCTAATTTTGCAATTAAATATAAGGCAAGAAATTGAGTATGCATGCATAAATTGCAAAAAGAAAAAAAGAAAAAAGAAAATGAAAGTGAAATTTAATTTCCTTATCACCTTAAAATAAAAAGCGGCTCAACTTCAGTGGCTACTATTTCTCTTTTTATGCTTTTCTTTTTCAGTATTCTAAGCCATTAAATTGGCTACCAATGCGATTTCTCCTTTTGCACATCCTAATACATTAATAACGAATATAAAGGCAGGGGCCAAGGGGGGGGTTGAAAAAATTGAGACGTCTTCTTTTGAGAGGGACTACAAGGACTAAATTGAGTATAAAGCAAAGAAGGAAGGATAAGTATTAATAATGTAGGTTATTCAACTCTTCACGTATGAAAAATGTGGAACCTTTCGGAGAAAAAAATTATTTGTCAAACCAATAGGGATGGGGTATGAAATACGTAAACAAATCCAGCCACAACGTGCGTTTTTTGAGGCTTCAATTTGTTTTGAGGATAGGGTCAATTGGGTCACAGCGGTCAAAAATTAAGGAAAATGGCGAAAGAGTGATTTGTGGGAAACAAAGGAGGATATTTCCGTCAATCCACGTGAGGGCGAGAGTTAAATGATGGAAATGTCGGATGGAGTCGGAAAAGCATATTCGCATATCCGAGAAGAATTATTCTGAGTGGAGGCGTATATCCTCATCCTTCTTTCGAGGTTGGGACCCACAACTGCCATGTCGGATTTTGGAGAAATTACATGGCATGATGCGGATCGTGTTTAGGATCTTAGTACAAGTGGAACTGAACATAGTACTCGGCCAACCTTGTATTCCTACGGGCTGCCTCTCCCTGTCACTGTCTTTACTGGCCGACGGAGGGTGGATCAATAAAAAAATTTTAAAATAATTAAGTTGATTAGTTTTATTTTATTATTTTAATTTAATTTAATTTTTTAATTAAATTGAATAAAATTATTTGAATTAAGTTTAAAAAATTAAACATGTTAATTTGAAATTTTATTATAGAATAACAATTTCATGCTAAATAACATAAATTTAAAACCATATATATTTAAAAAAATTCAAAGTAAAATAAAAAAATAAGATATCTTAATATGATAATCTCGGATCATTAATTAACTTATTTAGCTCCCAAAATTATTATTTTAAAATATTTTTAAAATTTGTATATATTCTTTAGAATTTTCTTAAATTTTTTATAATTTTTTAAAAAATATAAATTTTAAAAATATTTTAAATTTTAAAATTTATTTTGAATATCTTTTGTAATTTTTATTGAAAAATCAATTTGCTTATTTACGTAAATTTATTATTCAAAATGTATAATTCAACTCGACTCAAACTCGAAATTTAAATTACTTATTTGACTTGACTCGAAAAATTTAAACTGATTAATTTAAATTTTTTTTTAATTTTTTTCGAATTAAATCAAGTCACGGTAATTTCTAATCCAATTTAGATAGTCTTTGGCTAATAAAACTGGAAGCGAAAAGTTTTATATTGGGAGTTAATGATAAAAATAAATAAATTTTCAATCTTTTATTAAAATATGGAATCCAGCTCGAGTGACCAATCCTTGACTAAGTACGCCTTACCTTCTTTTGGTACAAGTCAGAATTGGTGGGCAGCCTATTCTCCTCCTGTTTTCAGTCATATAGTACTGAATGAATTGCTTGATATGCATAGCAGATAGCAACATGTTCTCTACCCTACCTCTAACTTTGCATGCAACTTGACTAATGGATGATTTTTCTTTTAATTTAATTTTAAATTTAAATATCTTTCCATAGATTTTACATTAAAAACAAAAAACAAAAATATTATCATAGTCATATTTATGCACATGATTATTGTTCATAAAATTGACATTTTTAATAGGCTCTATGCATATTAGACACGTGTACTATTTTAGTCTGTCTCACATGTAAATTCTTTGTATATGCAAATTGGGACCGCAAACTATTCTTGCAAACCCCTCTGACGATCCCCCACTGCAAGACCTACACACATCCAACTGATAAGACCCAATCGAATTACGAGTAAACGATCAGGAATTTATATGAATTTTGGGATGGTAATAGAAAGGCTGCTCGGAGTCGTAGTGCTCGGAGTTGTAGCACTTTGAAGTGGTCCCTGCAAGTTGGAGTTTAGAAGAATAAAAAGAGTGGGTGATAGTGTCTCAATTGGGGGGCGGAGTGATGATTGGGGGTCAACTTTATAACACTAAAGTTTTCGTGGTGTGCGCATGTGGGATATACAAACTACATGATTTTGGTTATAAATTGTTTTACTATTTTGGTAGCTCACTTGTGCCTTCCTCCATCAATTGAGTACGAATATATATATATATATATATATATAAATATGACATATAATTATGGCACTACTATAAGTTCTAAATACATGTGCATGTGTATGCATAATAATATTAAATTTAGTTAAAAAAATTTAGGGAAAAATTTCAAAATTGTATAAGATTTTTGTTTTAATGTGCAATTTGATACATGTGCAATTATATAAATATATGAAACTTTTATTTGTGGTTCTAATTTATAAATGAAACTTTAATTTTGTTTTAATTATACACGTTTAAAGAAATAAATATATAAAAATTTAACTTTATATTTGATAAATATAATTATTTTTGCATGCGCTACATCGATAAATATGTTAGTAATTTGTGAGAAATAGATCAAATCAAAATTTCATATATAAAATTGTACAAAATCAAATTATATATATAATGGTGATGGGACTAAACATGAAGATAGACCAAACCGATCTAGGAGGAAGGGTGGCGAAAATGTAATGGCCTAAATTCAAGGTTATCGGAACAGTGATTTTGTAACCACAAATCCGATTTAAAGAGAAATTATTTTAAAATTTATTGCATGAATATTAATATAATAGGAAAATCGTATGAAAATATCGATAGAAAAATTTTACCAATTTAGTGGTTAGTTAGAAAAAAAAATTATTGAAGAAATTGAGTAAAAACAAGGTATCGAGATCTCGATCTCATAAAACCGAGTCGGAAATATTTTTATAAATATTTATGAAATGTTAGTGATGTGGTATTAAAATTTCATTAGGAAATTTTAATGTTTGGGTAGTCAATTAAATGAAAAGGACTAAATTAGAAAAGATGTAAAAGTTGCTAGAATGATTAAATAGCTTAAGTTTCTAATGAGAAAGGATTTAAAAGGGAATTAGACCCAAAATTTATTTGGGCTGGACGGCAAGGGCATAAAATCAGCAGGAAAATTGATGATTTAAGGGTAAAATTGAAATATTGCATAATTAACTAAATAAAGATAGGACTAAATAGGAAATATCTAGATTTCTCTTCATTTTTCTTCATTCTCATCAGCCAAAAAGCCATAGAAGGGATTCTTTAAGCTAGTATTCCATAATTTTTAAGACTTTTACAACTAGGTCCTACTATTAAATTCATTAGTTTTTGATATCATGGATGAAATTGAAAGTCACCATGGTTGAGTTCTGTAAGTTTATGATGAAATAGCATGACATTGAAGCTTTAATTTATTTATGAGATGATTTTATTAGGTAATTTCAATAGAAATTGATTTTTAGGACCTAATTGTGAAAATATTTGGAATTAAAGTCTAGTGCTGAAATTTTGATTCCCAAAGGTTATAAAGTAGTTTAAAGTGATAGAATAAAGTGTTAATTGAGAAAAATCAGCTCAATTGATAGGCTAATTTAGTAGGGACAAAATTATTATTTATTAAAAGTTTAGGGGAAAAATGATAATAAACAGCTTGCACTAAAACAGTTTTAGACAGCAGCAGTAGACTAAATTTGAAAAATCACCATAAATTGTGAAAATCGAATTAGAATATGAACAAAATATGGAATTAAAACTTATCGAGTCTAGTTTCTCATAGAATAAACAGTGTAAGCAATGGATTTGTAAATCATGAGCTATAATAAATTTTGTGAGATAAGTTCAGAATGAATTCGGGTTTCCCTATTCTGACTTTGAAAAATCATAAAAAATTTAAGAAAAATAATTATGGGCTTAAATTTATATGTTTAGAATCCTGAATGAGTCTGTTTTCAAGAGAAACAAACGGGAACATCATCAAAATCTTGTATGAATAGATAATTATTTTTTAGTGAAGAAGGGTCAGAATTGTCAGACAGCAGAACAAGGGTGATTTTAAAGAATAAACTGTATTTATTGGCTAAACCAAAAATTTTGAAAATTTTATGATAAGAATATATGTGAGTCTAATTTTAGGGAAAATTAGTGGATCCTAATTTGGAGTTCTTTAGCTCAAGATAAAAATAATTTAGTGACTATAACTCAAGTAGACAACTTTGAATGAACTATAAATAATAATGAAATTATAGAGAATGTTGCATATGAATATGAAATGTATTAAATTGATAATTGAATTTATTTATTTAAATCCAGAAGATTCAAATACGAAGTTAGATCGAGAAAAGGAAAATTTTCTAGATTAGTAGATTTTTGTATACGAACAAGTATCGAGGTAAGTTCGTATAACTTGAATTATATTCTTAAATGCTTGAAATGTATGTTATTGATGTGAATAATTTAAATGTTCATTGTATGAAAATTGATGAAACATTGATATATTTAATAAAAAGGGGAAGAAATCCCGATTGAATGAAAGGAAAATTCAATGGATCTCTGAAAAGGAATTGACGGTAAAAATAATCTAGCCCAGACGGGTGATCCTATCCTAATATATCCCTCCTGAAGAGTATTTGGAAAATGGATTTAGCCGGACAGGTAATTCGAATTAGGGTCTGAATTTAGCCTGGACTGGTAATTCAGATCCAAGCTCATTAGAGTAATTATCGTTGCAGGGGATTTAGCCTAAACTGGTAATCCCGACAATACTCTATGAGTTTATATTATAGGGGATTTAGCTTGAACTGGTAATCCCACTGTAAGGATGAGGTTCGCAGGAGTGTACTCTCTGAAATGGAAATGTGCACACAAGAATATCAATTTACGGACCCGAAAATTGTACACTAAAAGTGTACTTCTGAAAATCCATCGAAAATTTCGAGAAATTCAACAAGATAAATATGGAAAAATAATAAGGGAATAGAAATCATGGTATTGATGAGCTCATCAATCATGGTATATATATTATTGACACATGGAAATTATTGGACTAACTTGAATGTTGAGTTTGTGCATGTTAGGGTAATAATGCATTGAATGGATATATGAATGTTTATTGCATTGTATTGAAAATATTAGGTAAGTATAATTCTTATTACATGAGCTTACTAAGCACAAAGTGCTTACCCTATTTCCTTTTCCCCTATTTTGTAGTGTTAAGAGCTCGGAGGTCGGATTCGGTCGGAGATACATCACACTATCAACCTCAAGGCTTCGATATATAAAGAAACTTTATTTTGGAAATCAATGGCATGTATAAGCTAATAAAATAAATGTTAATGTGAAATGAATATAAGGTCAGCCATTGGTATGACTAACTAATCTTGGTTTTGGTATGTGATAAGGTTATTTTATAAATATGCATGAATTTATCTTGAAAATATGTTGAATTGGATTGGTTGATGTGGACTGGTCTCGGTTTTAAATTGTAGGGAAGGTTAGATATCTATAAAAGGGGTTATATTGAGTAAAAAAAAATTAATTTGTAAACTTCGGTAATGCCTCGTACCCTATTCCGACAACGGATACGGGTAGGGGGTGTTACAGAAAAAGATACCCTATTCATGGGTTGAATTATCTGTTCAAGCTTGAAGATCAGTCCGAACAAATGAGAGAATTTGGACAAATATGAGACTTGGAAAATGGACTTAGGTAAATTTTAAGGCCTGTTTTTTATATGGGTTGAGATTTAGGTAAGATTTTTTTTACTCAAGATTAGCTCAGTTCAACCAGACCCGAATATATTATGTTATAAAAAATATTATATTAATTATATATGTTAAATAATAATGCTATATATTTATATTAAATAACTAATCTAATAACAATTAAACCCATTATCCAAAACCTAAAAAAGAACTTATCCAACTAAATAACCCAACCCAAAATATAAAATTCTAAACATTAAATTTAATAAAATATTTATAATATTTATTTGTGTTTTTTAATATAATAAAGCGTTTATTATATTTATGGTAGTATTTTTAATATAAATACTTTTTAATGTATTTTTATCGTGTTAGAAAATTTTTATTAGCATTTGTTAATGCATTTAGTATATTATATTTTTTCAAAGTTATTTTTAAATAATAATAATTTTAAAAAAATCAAATATGAGCGAGATAAGTTGGGTTTAGATTTATCTTTCTTAAATTGAGTCGAACTTAAAAAATATATATATATAATTTTTGAGTGAAAACGAATCTAAATTTTAAAATTCATCTAAATATATTATATGAGCGTAATCAAAACCCGATCCTTTACCTCTAATTGACAATAAAGTGATCCAAAGCGTATCTTTCGAAGATAAACTTTAGTGCGGAATTGTGTTGAATTCACACCGTGGAGGAGAGGTGTTGGAACGTGGATGGTATTCCTTTTATCTAATTTTCTAAACGAGCCCATGATCCTTAAGGCTAATCATAGGGGGTTGAGGACCCTAAAACTTCCATTCACAAAGGGAAACGAAAAGCCCATACTCCCAAGTTTAAATAATGCTTGCTACGGCTGACGTTTACAAGTTAGCCAATCAACAGAACAGGTGGTTTAATTCTCTCTTATGCTCATTATTTAAAAGGAGTTTGGAATCGACATTAAGATATATTTATTATCCAATTTTTTCATTCACCTCAATCCCTTTTCTAGCACACAAGAGAATTTTGAACGATTAGATTTTGTTTGTTCAATCAGATTGACTACATAAAGATAAATTCGGTTATTTATTATAATTACACTATCATATTTGAATTGTCTACTTAGATTTACGGAACCAACATCTCAAACTTTATCTCACACATGGATGATGTTCTCCTCTCCTTTGACATTGCTGGGGTGGATGCCACTGGTGGTGTGGGAGCCCAAGGCCTTGACCTCAGTGACACAGTTCGAAGAATGGAAGAATATATTCCTCAAGTTATTGTTGAGGCAGCTGTAGAGAGGTGCTTCAAGTTTGGATCAGAACCAGTTCCATGTCATGGATTTTTCACTCGTGGTCCGGAAATTGTATTACCTTTTAAATCACGTATATTAAGATAGTATATGTGCTTCCTTTATTATCTTCTGTGTTGCTCAGCAAATGGCTAAATCAACCTTTAGTCCATAGCATAACCCCCTCCCCAGTCGTATGTGTAGGTGGATATATAACAGTGACACCAACCATGATGAAGCACAGTCATTGTGTTTCACAGCTGTCTTTGGGCAAATACAAAATAGCTTATCCTATATATGTGGTAGATAAGATGTGTTACTGCATGAAGAAGAAATAAGTCCACATGGCACCCCAAATTGCTGTTGATATAATAAGACAGAAAAAAACAAGTAAACCACTGGCTGTGAGTGTGAGGAGCTTAAAACCACTAGGCAAATCCCTCGTAGTATTATCCCCGAAACCAAAAAATTCCTGTGGCTCTCACTCTCCTTAAACATGTCAAGAAATCAAATAAGGTGTTCACTAGGTTCATCATTATCAACAACACCCAAAAAAGCTTTACCCTCACCACCACCTCACCAATGAATGACACAGTAGACAAGCTCGTGATCTTTCTAGCCAAAAGAGATGGCATTGACAAGCTTGTGAAGACCTTCCAATACGTCTCTAAGCTTGTTAACTGGCAAGTAGAAGCCACACACCCAGACCTAGCAAACAGGTTCAAACAATGGGAGGTCTCCTCCGGTCTTAGCAGAAAAGCCTTTAGAACAGGCAGGTTCCTCACTGGTTTCAATGGGTTGAGAAGGAACCCTGGTGCCACCCCAACATTCAAGTTCCTAGCTGTACTTGCTAATGCAGGAGAGATGGTGTATTTCTTTTTCGACCACTTTCTATGGCTATCGAGGATTGGAACATTGGATGCCAAGTTGGCTAAGAGGATGAGCTTCATATCTGCATTTGGTGAGTCATTCGGTTATATTTTCTTCATTGTTTCAGATTTGATCATCATGAAACAAGGGGTTGAGGCCGAAAGGAAGCTCATTGCTTTACAAGAAGAAGAAGAAGATTCAAAAGATGCAAAAGAGAAGATAAGAAAGATAAGAGGGGATAGGGTGATGAGGCTGATGGCAATGGCAGCAAATGTTGCTGATTTAATAATTGCAGCTGCAGAGATCGAGCCAAACCCTTTCTGCAACCATCCTCTGTCTCTTGGTATCAGTGGCTTGGTCTCTGCATGGGCCGGTTGGTACAGAAATTGGCCCTCATAGAACTAATGAATGAAAATTGATGAACAAAGTCTTTAATCTTATTAGATGGAAACTCTTTACCTGTGTATCTTTGCTTTGCTATAAATGGTGAGGATTTCACTCTCAGATATCGGTTTTCCTTCCATGTATGTTCCTTTTATTGGGAGCTATAGTTTCACTCTTATACTGCTACAAATAACTATCATCCCCTGGTATTATAAGGAACCAAAAGGCTTCATTTTCCACTTATTTTTACACTCTTTTTTCCCTTTGGTGAAGATGGGAATAAAATTCAAGGCCCCCCTCAACCTCAAGACAAAAATAATTGATCCAATAATTCTCTGTCTTGCTTGGTTACTTACGGGGCCTAGTCCTTCTTATTATATCCGTAGCCTGTAGCCTGCACTGCACTCATTCCCCGTAACGTCACACTTCCCATTATTTCTTTTTTTAAATTTGAATTGCGAATAAAAAAATTTTGGTCTAATTTTAATTTTAATCCTTTTACTATGTTCATATTAAAATTTTTTTCTACTTTACATTGACATCTTTATAATATTATTAAAAAGTCTAAATTATTCCTCTTAAAACAACCTTAAGAATTTTACATAAAAACCAATTTAAATGTACTAATTACTACTTGTTAAAATATTGGTAAAATTACATTTTGAAATAATGACAAAATAAAAATTAAAAGAAATCCCAATTTAAAGTGGAGAGATTAAATCGCAAATTTCAGAATAATAAAAAGGACTAAAAGCGTATATAACCCAGGAGTTAGTCTCTTTTTGGAGTCCAATTAAAGCAAATAGAAACAGTGTCAGTCAAAGCTCAAACTTTGAAGACACTTGCCTTCCTCCCTGCAACCATCGTTCAAAAACAACACACACAACTAGTTTTGAGTGAATGGAGAGACAACGTTCTTATAATGGACGAAGAAATATTGACGAAAGACCCAAAAATCTTTCACAATGTAGGCTCCAGCGTTCTTCATCTCTGCCGCCGGTCGCCAGAGCTCCGCCACCACCTGCTCCTCCAAACCAATGGAAACTAGCAGCAATGGCCATCGATTTGAACGTCCGCCTGAGATCAGCCGATATGCCTCTCGCAATGCAAGAGCGAGCTATCCGGAGAGCCAGAGCTTTAGTCGACGCTAACAACCCAGGTATTACCAAACCTACGCAGGTCGCAATGTGCCTTAAGAAGGTAAACCTAAAATCTTGCTTCTTGAGTCACATTTTTGGATGTTGGGGGTTTTGAGCTCTTTTTTTCCTAAAAAAATGTTTTTTGGAGGATGCAGGAATTTGATGCGTTGTACGGACCGGCATGGCATTGCATAGTGGGGAAGAGTTTTGGGTCGTTTGTGACGCACGCCGGCGGAGGATTCTTGTACTTCTCGGTGGACAAGCTTTGTTTCCTTCTCTTCAAGACGGAGGTTCGTCCGCTTGTTAAACCTCCTTCCTTGCATAGATTGAAAATTAATAATGCCTAATTAATGTTTTGGTTAGAGAAAGAATGATTTTTCTAAATTTTCTTGCAAATTATTCCTTGGGTTTCATCGTAAATGGAAAGTGTGATGAAATTTGGTGAAAAGTTTCAACCCATCTATGCAAGGATTGTTTATTTTACATGCTCTGTTTGTGCACTAAAATTTGGATATGAAATGAGACAAGTTTTTCGAGTTTGATTAAAACAAACTTGAATTTGATTTCACCATTCTCGAGTCCTGCCCTACCTTACTTTTCAAAACCTCAAGACTTGTTTACAACATCGATACGATTCGATTTAAATAATTTTACAAATAATCTAGACTTAATTAATTAGATAAGTTTAATTATTTTTATAAAAATATATTTAATGTATAGTACATTATTTTTATTTAAACGATGTAATTAGTATACTTTATTCATTGCTACAAATATGGTACTACAGGAAAACTGTTCCTAACAACACTTAACACAAACTACACTGGTGATAGGGTTGGAATTGGTGAGCGGAAAGTGTTGAGAACTGACAGACCTTCAATATAATTTCTCAGCCAGTGGCAGGGTCGGCTCCCTTAAAATAATTTTTTTATTTAAATATTTTATAATTTATAAAAAGTTTAAATTAGTGATAGTGAAATTACACTTTAGTTCCTTCAAAAATAATAAAAAATTAATTTAATTTTTTAAAAATTATAAAGATATAATCTATTAATATCGTAAAAGTATGCAATTTAATTCGACCTCAAAATTTTTTTTTTTTTAACTCTGCCACTGTTCTCAGGCATGAAAAACAGATGAAAAAAAAAATCATTTGTTGGCTACAGTCGGTTTTCTTCCTTTGAAGTACAGAGGCGGTCTCCTTTTATCACTATTAAATCACCATACAAGATGTAACACTTCCAACAAAATTGAAAAAAAAAATGTTTTTATTAAGTACAATTTGTTCCTTAAGGTTTTTGAGATTCTTAAATTAAAAAAATTTAGTGTTGTTGTTAAGAGATGATGATGAGAATATATAATTAAATTTAAATGAAAATTTAAGTATTTATTAAAAAGTACTTTTTAACTTTTTTATATTTTATTTATCAGTGATATAATCAATTGTGAGAGGTTGCGTGTATCATTATATATACTAAATTTTAACATATCTATTATATGGGTTAAAAATTTTATTCAACAATTAGCAATTTCAAGTTTTAGAAGTGATGCGGAGGAGAGTGTGGTGAAGATTGAAGACAGTTCGCCCTGTTTGGACGGGAAGTCATACTATTCGAGAGGTTAAAAAGGAGAAAAATGATGAGAAAGGAATACAAGTGAGAGAAATGGTGAATGTGTGCTCTTTACACGTGAGAAACGCAAGGGGGAAGCCAAAACTTTTTATTAATAGGATCCAAATAAAATGTAAAATTATTGAGGTCAAAGTCCAAAATAAAAATTTTGTTTTAAAAAAAAAAAGCCTCAAATTAAAATATAAAATTTTAAGCACTAACAGAGGAATTAATCCTTTTGAGCCAACAAAGGCCAAAGCTTTACTTAGGGGAAAGGATTGTATGAAATATGATTATTATCTCTTGTAAATAGTTTAATGAAACATCAACAATTTAATCCTAAATTTTAGCATTTTTATTTAGACTTAATTTTCTTCAAAATAATGATGCCGGCGTGACATTAAATTACTAAAAAATAAATACAAATGATGTGGCTGTTTCATATAATTCTTTTTCTAACTTTGAATTGTATAGACGACATGTTAACTCTTGATAGATGAGTAATATGATATCATTTAAATTACAAAACATATAAATGATAAGTGATAATTATGTTATCGAAATAATCATGATAATTCAAGGAAGTAGTTGGACAGAGTCAAAAGTTACGGTTTTATTTTTTTATAATTTTTTATACTTTTTCATAATTTAGCTTTTTTTTAAAAAAAAATTAAAGAATTTTAATAACTTTTTAATTATTTTAAAATTTTTAAATATTTAATGACATGAGATAAAATAAAATATGCTAACACCATTTGTTTATAATTACGTCATTAATTTAAAATTTTAGAGTTAAACTAATCGATTATTCAAAAAAAGTAAATAAAAAAAGGAATATTGGAATATCCTGTTGTGTATGGCTGCAAACGTCGTAGTTTGTTATGATAGGAGTCTAACCCTTAATTGATATAATTGAAGTCGACTATATGCCTTCTAGTCAAATCACTCTCTATTATTGTTATCCATCTCCCGAATGGAATGGACTAGAAAAATTCCATAACCTAATCAAACTCCTCTCTTCCTCCCCTAAACCCTCTTCCATGGCCAGAGGAATCCCAAATTATGACGATGGTGGCAGCTTCTATGATCATACAGGCGGTGGTGGTGGCAGTGGAGGCCAATACTTTACCCAATCTTCTTCCCTTTCCACATCTTCTTCTTCCGATTCTTTGTACCACTCGTCGATCAATCGCGGCACCATCGGAGACGTATTTTTCGGCACCGACGATATAAGAGACACCAGAGATTTGCTTTACAAGGAAGATGTGCTGGAGAGTTACCATAAAGAAACAGCACAAAAATACTTGAGGCAACGATCAAAGAAAAGATCAATCTCAAATTTCGGGTGTGTCGAGTTCTTGAAACTTCTATTACTATATTGCTGCAGATGTATAATATAGGCTGATTAATTTCTAGTCTGTAGAAGCTGAAAATCTTTTGCAATTTTATGTTTATATTTTTCCAATCATAAATTGAATTTATTTCCAATAATAGTAAGGAGATCAGCCTTTCAGCTGTGAATATTTGTGAAATTACTCGAGATTTTCATTTTCAATTGTTTTTGCGACTGAGAACGCCATTTTAGATTATGGAGTTTTAGAGCAGCAGTATACTAGAAATGCTTTGGTGGTTCCAAATATTCTCTGCTACACAAATTTTTTGGTTCATTTAATTATTATTATCATCTATTTTTGGCAGTACTTAGCATGCCATTTTTATGCGCATATTATTTGTGTGATTCAGAAGTTTTCAAAATTTCCAGCCCCAAAGTGGATTAAGATGTGAGCTGGCATTTGATTTTATTATGCCATTGTTTATCGTAAATTGTTCATTTGTTGATTTTAAAATAATTTGATTTGAATTAATCCAAAAAATCTGAGATCCACATAACAATGATATTATATCATACATGATTGGGGCACACACTTAAAAGTAACCATTTCTCATCAAACTAATAAAATAAGTAATCAACTTAGCCGTCCAAAGAGTCGGTGGCTTGTGAAAGCTACCATTTTTATCATTGAAAAGTGACACTAACAATTATTACTTTAATTAAATTCTTTAGATACATAACTGGTATAATTGTTGATTATCGAAGATGGGGAAGGATGTTGAGGGCGGTTCACATAGAGGTGTGCGGAGAGTTGCATCCCGAGCCACTAAGATGCAAGGTCAATTAGAAAAGAGAGAGAGAGAGTGGGGGAGAGAGAAAAGGTTCAAGGAGGAAGTTGGAGAGAAGGTCTATATTTGCATGTTCCCTGCATTAACTATTATTGTATGAATCCTTTTGTGGTCTTCATCCGATCAATCATCCCTTAGTTTGGTAGGTTTAATGAGTTATTATCTCTCTTAAACAACAGTGTTGCAAGTTGAGGAGAGTCTTGTCTTATAGGTAGATGGATTCAATTAAATCCATGTGTCATATGATTGGTAAGACTTAGGGTCCAGTGTGTGTAGTGTAAAAATAGCAGTAGCGATGAAATTAAATATTATAGGGATATTGTAGCGTAAGATAAAAAGAAAGTTAAATATATCTCACTGGAGGTAAACACTCTTCCAAAGGGGCCCTTGATCTCTTGATAAGGTATAATTGGTGTGGTGAGGTACCTATAATGGGTGAGGCGTGCTTTCTACAAGACGCACTTCTAGTGAAGTAGTAAATAACTTCCATCTGTACTTATCATAGAGCAGCTAACTAAGTTTGGCGTCACTTAACTCTATGAAAATAATTCAGTAGTGAAATTACCAAAAATATCATTTTTTATGTAAAAGTATAATATGTCATTTACTCTTCAAAAGATCAACCCACTAATTTCTTTTTATCCGAAGTATAAACAACTAGATTCTATACTATTTATAAACAATCAATTGAACAATAGCTTTCTTGTTAAGAATGACTATATGTTGGTGGCTCGTATGGATCATTTATGGGTACAAGTGCTTCGGTCTAAGTATAAAGTTGATTGAAGGCTTTAGGAGGTTCTTCATCTTAGAAACGGATCACGATTATGGAAGGGACTATGTAAGGTTTGGGATGAGGTTTGATATGGAGTTGTTGGGGTTTTGGGCGATGGGCGTTAAGTTGACTTTTGGAGAGATGTTTGGATCCATGGAAGTGAGTCCCTTGCGGCTTATTGTTTGCAATCGATTTTGATACCGGCGTTTCATATTTTAGTTAGAGATATGATGACTAAGCATGGACAATGTGCATGGAATCAGTTTAGTTTCTTACTTCCGACTCAATGCTTGGCCAAGATTGCGCCTATTCGTCCTCCCTGTGGTGAAGAGATTATGGTTTGGCCCGGTTGGAAATGGGACGAAGGAGAAATTTCACTACAAAATCAACATATGCAACCATGGATCAAATGGTTAGTCCCTTGAACCCGAGATGGTAAAGTTCTATGGAAATCTCGCTGTCCACAACAAGTTAGAGCTTTCTTGTGGTTGGTCTGCAGTGGAAAGGTGCTAACTAATGTTGAAAGAGTTAATAGGCATTTGACTATGGATTCTAGTTTTCATATATGTGGTACTAATGTTGAGGATATAGATCATGTATTAAGAAGATGCTCGATGACGATCCTTTGCAGGAATGGTCTGGTAAATAACGGTAAGTTAGCAGAGTTTTATAATTTAAGCATTGAGGACTGGATTGTTCGTAACCTTACCGGGTCTTGGTATTTTTCGAGCTCTATAAAAAACCGGGATATTTTCTTTGTTTGTTGGTTATTATGGAAGAGAAGAAATGCTTATATTTTTACGCCTGATTGTGTAGACAATGATGGTTTTATCATCCTTGCATGAGACATAAAGAAGCGATTTTATTTTTCAGTCAATTGAAACAGATTTAGGGATCTACAAATGTCCAAAGAAGGTGGACGTAACATTCATGGTCTCCTCCACTGATGGGGAAATGGAAAGTAAATGTAGACGGTGGCCAGAATTTGGAATATACATACGAGGAATGGCGGGCGACGTGATCCGAGGTGCATCTAGCTCGTGGTGCTTGGGATTTTAAGGAATATCAGGTGGTGTAGTGCTTATGAGGCGAACTTTTGGATATTCTTGATAGTCTTGAGCAGGCATGGGAGCATGATTGTCGTGATATGTTATTAGAAAAGGATTATTTGCAAGCGTTGCATCATAATAAAGGTACTTTGATGATACGTTAACCGGATTCGTATGTCATTCATACCATCCGAGATGCATCGAGATTAGGATATTGATATTAGGCATGTGTAGAAATGGTTGATTGTTTAGCAAAGGCTTCAGAAGAAGTGGTTGTTGGCTTCTACTCTTAATACCAACCTCCTGATTTTACTTTGAATGTGTTGCACGAAGTTGTTACCGGTTTATCTTTTTCTAAATTGATTCCTATATAATAATTTATACCCTCTTTCTTAATAAAAGAAATAAACAACTAAATGAGTTTAATGTAACTTATTTTAATACATTTATCAAATAAATGTCACTAACAAAATAAAAAATTTATTCTAATACATTCATCAAATAAAGACATTATTCTCAAATATTATGGTGTCATTTGTCCAAGCCTAAAGGTTTGTCAAAAAGTGTAACAGCCTAATTTTCAGTGATATCGGAACAGTGATTCGAGATCACTAAATCCGACAAATGAGTAGGAAATATTATTAATTTAGTGAGTATAAATTAAATGTGAAATTAGGAAAATTTTGAAATAGTGAATAGTGTACTAAAAAAAATAAATATTAAAATAATTAGAATCGAAAACGAGGTATCGAGACCTCGAGAATTTTAAATCGAGCCACAAATATTTTTATAAATATTTATGGAGTGTTAATATGTTAGTTTTAAAGTTTCGTCAAGAAATTTTAAAGTTCTGATAATTAATTGAACAAAAAGGACTAAGTTGTATCAAATGCAAAATTGTGGGAAATGATTAAATAGCTTAATTGATAAAAGAAAGAGGGTTTAAAAGGAAAATAGACCCAAGGTCTATTTGGGCTGGACGGCAAGGGCGTGAAATCAGCAAGAAAATAAGGAGAATTAAGGGCAAAATTGGAAAATTGCAAAATTTACTTAATAAAGCTAGGACTAAAGTGGAATTATCTAGATTTCTCTTAATTTTTCTGCATTCTCATCAGAAAAACACCATGAAAGAGTTCTATTAAGCTGGTTTCTCATATTTTTACTTCAAGTAAGTTCAATTCTTGATTATTTCTTGAATTTTTTGTGTTTTTGTGACTTTTACAACTAGGTTCACTTGTTGAATTCATTAGTTTTTGATTCTATGAAAGAAATTGAAAGTTTCTATACATATGTGCTGGAAGTATATGATGATTTTGCATGGATTTAGAGCTTTAAATTGTTTATATGTTGATTTTATTGTAAGAATTGAATATTAAGTGAATGTTTGGGACCTAATTGTAAAAGAGTTTGAAGTTAGAGTTTTATGTGGAAAATTATGAATTTTAATAGTTTTGAAATAACTTATAATGTTTAGGAAAAGTATTAATTGAGAAAATTATCTTAATTTAGGGGTTAATTGAACAAGGACTGAATTGTATGAATTGTGAAATTTGGGGCAAAATGGAAATCAACATTTTGCACTAAAACTGTTTTGGACAGCAGCAGTAGTCTAACTTTGAAAAATCACCAAAAATTGTAGAAATGGAATTATAGGATGAATAAAATATGAAATTAAAGCTTGTTGAGTCTAGTTTCTTATAAAAGAAATAATGTAAGCAATGAAATTGTAAATCTTGAGATATGATAAATTTTGTGAGACAAGGTCAGAATGATTTCGGGTTCCCCTGTTTTGACTTTTTAAAATCATAAAAAATTGGAAAATAATAATTAGGGGCTTAAATTTATATGTTTAGAATCTTGAATGAGTCTATTTTCAATAGAAAGAAACGGGAACATCATTCGAATTTTGTACGAGGAGATAATTAATTTTTCGTGAAGAAGGTCGGAACTGTCAGACAGCAAAATAGGGGAGACTTCAATGAATAAACTGTATTAATTGGCCCAACCAAAAATTATGAAAATTTTATGGTAAGAAGATATGTGAATCTAGTTTCAAAGAAAATTATCGGATATTAATTTGGAGTTTCGTAGCTTCAGATAAAAATAATTTAGTGACTATGACACAGATGGACAGCTTGAATATTCTCATAAGTAGATAGTGAAAATTATGGATAATGTTACCTACAAGTGTGTTGTTTATACTAAGGATATGGATGGAGAGGAGGAGGAGGAAAATATACAAAAATATATGAATGACTCGTGTATAAATTGATCACATGCCTGATTATAATCAATAAGTGTTGAATTAGAAACGATATAATATTTTATTTGAAATATTTATTATGAAATTATGATTATCGCTATAATACAAAAATCGAACTTGTGAGTTTACATAACTAAATTTAGTGACCATTTGTTAATATTATTAAATTTCAATATTATTTTATGAATGGTGATTAATAATTTATGTATGATAATTGTTGAAAATAAGTAAATTATGTACAAAAGTTATGAAATTGAACTGAGAATTTCGGAGGAACGGAACTCAGGAAATAAGTACAATTTTTCAGTGAAAAAGATGAATTGACGGTAAATTACCCAAGTAAACCGAGATTCAGCATTTGTTGCGAATTCTCGTGTTTGCTTTCCGTTTAGCTCTTACGAGCTTCTGTTAACTCATATGAGTTTCAGTTAACCCTTTTGGGGTTTGATTCACTCGATGAGCTTGATTAGCCTTTAGGCTTCCGCTTAGCACTTATGTGCTTGAGGGCTTAGCCCGGGCTTCCGTTTAGCACTTATGTGCTTCAGCTAGACTTCGGGCTTCAGATCATGATGTACTCAAATCCGTAAGCTGTTCCTTGAATGGACAAGTTGGTAAGTAGTAAATGTAACATGTGGAAAAAGAAATGTAAGTAAGGTTATCATTATTATTAGTGAGCTCAATTATGTGAATTTGTCATTTGAAATTGTGATTGACAGTAAGAAACAGTGAATTGCATGCTTATCAATGGTTACACATAATTATCTGAAAAACAAGAAAAATGACGGTTATTGATATATGGAAATGTGAGACATTGATATATGAATGTGGAATATGTTTGATAAATGTGTTCATTCTTAATTATGGAATTATATACCTCATGTGTACTATTTGTATAAAGATGATATTTCAAATACTTTGGTGAGTAAAGCTTAAATATGAAATAGTATGAAATTGAAACAAGTTGTTATGAAAATATATTTAAATTATCTGTAAGTGTTTTTGTAGTCCTCGTTAATATCTCGTACTCTATTCCGGCGACGGATATGGGTAGGGTGTATTACAAAAAGTGGGAGGGTTTGGACAAAAATATAGACCCAAAAATTGAGTTAGAATAAAAAATAAGGTCTGTTTTTTAAATTAACTGAGCCTTAAGTAGAATTTTTTGACTCGAGCCCGACCCGATCCAAATCAACTTATATTTTCTCTTCTGTTGCTGTTTACACCTATTGTTTGTTGTTGTTTTGTTGTTATTTTATTATTATATTGTTATTATTTGGATATTGTATAACTCTTATTTTATTATTAATTTTGCTACTATTTTAGACGTATTTGTTTGCTAAGTTGTAACTATTTCAATGTAATTTAAGTATAATTTTTTAATGTATTTTAAATTTATTGAAAAACATTTATTTTAATATTTGTAGTGTGTTTGATATATTATATTTTTAAATTTATTTTTATATATCAAATTAATTCAAACAGAGTGGTTCAAGCTCTAATTTAAAATTTTTAATTTGAATGAGTTTAAACATATTTCAAAGTTATTTTTGAGTCGGGTGTGGACTTAAAAAATGTAACTAAAAATTTTGAATTTTTAACCGTTGGCTTTCCCGCCAAATCAACGTAACGGTATAGACCGCCAGAAACAACGTGAACTAGTGGGCGGTTAATTTTTGAACATGAACAGGTCGCAACCTTTCATGCTTGTTATAAACTTCCCTCACCCCTTCTTTGTATTCAAAAGCAATTTAACCAGAAATCCCAACCCTCTTTTCTATACTCAAAACAAATTCCATTTCATCATATTCTTCTTATTACGAAATGGCTCTCGCTTCCTTCACTGCCCGTTTCAAGCAATTTGTTACCCCCGATGCCCTCAGATCTTATCTTGCTGAGTTCATTTCCACATTCTTTTATGTCTTTGTAGTTGTCGGTTCTGCCATGGCTTCACGTTAGTGCCTTTTCATTCTTGTTTATGAATCTGGGTTTTTTTTCCCCTACATGACATGATGGCCGATTTATTATTTTTTTACCAGGGAAATTGATGTCGGACTCGGCAACCGATCCGTCTAGTCTGGTGTTAGTCGCCATTGCAAACACCTTCGCGCTGTCCTCGTCGGTGTACATTGCCTTAAACGTTTCCGGTGGGCATGTGAACCCGGCCGTCACTTTTGGGTTGGCAGTTGGGGGTCATATAAGTGTCTCGACTGCTCTGTTTTACTGGGTTTTTCAAATGTTGGCCTCTGTGATGGCTTGCCTTTTGTTGAAGGTCGCCACTGTCTCCCAAGTATATCATTTCATCTGTTGTTGCACCATCATACGGTTACTTCATTTTTCATTACCCTTAAAATGACATTATAGGTATTTACAGGATGTCCCAATATATACAATTGCAAGTGAAATGACAGGGTTCGGAGCATCCATGGTAGAAGGTGTGCTGACATTTGGTTTGGTGTACACTGTTTATGCCGGAGGTGACACAAGAAGCGGTCCACTGAGGAGCATTGGACCACTGGTTATAGGATTGATGGTAGGAAGCATGGTTCTGGCGGCAGGACCATTCTCTGGAGGGTCAATGAACCCAGCATTAGCCTTTGGGTCCGCCGTAGTTGCTGGACGGTTCAAGAACCAGGCAGTTTATTGGGTTGGACCATTGATTGGAGCAGCAGTGGCTGGGCTTCTGTATGATAATGTTATGTTCCCCGGTCATGTTTCTGGAAGGGTGAATTCCGATGGAGCAACTAGAGTTTAACTGTGCTTTGTTTTCTTCTGTACTAAGTTTCTTATTTTGTAAGAGATATAGATTTAATATGAAATCCAGAAGTCCCTAAGAACAAAAGGGTCACATTGTAAAATTATATTTTGTATTTTAACATAATTAATATATATTTATTTTTATATAAGGTGTTTGATTAAATTAATCTATTAAATCAACTCATTTGGAGGATCAAATAAAATGATTATATTATAAATTAATTTTTAATAAAATTATAAATATTAATATAATAATAATTTTGTCCTTTACTATTTTTATATCAAATGCTTAAATTAAACAACTAAATATAATGTCTAAAGCCTAAAGACAACTTATTTATAAATATTTTAACGTTGAATAATTTTTTTTATAAATATAATTCAATATTAATTTATTTTATCCTATCATGAGGGTAATAAAATTTAATATATATTACTCTTTTGAAAGGTGAATGTAGAGCGGGGTAAATTTTTCTTTTAAATATTGAGTATGTAAATTAAGGTAATTACTTATTTTTATTGTATAACAGAGTAGAGCAGAACATGTTAATTATGGAGCGATAATGAATTTAATAATATTCATCCTCATTTTACTTTATTATTATCCCTAAAACAAAGATAAAATGAAATGTAAAATAAAAGATTAAATATTAATTTTCCAAAACTTATAATGACAAATAGATAAAGTTGCAATGTTAGTTTATTTCCTTAAAAAAATCACCTAATAATTGGGATAAAATTGTAAAAAAAAAAAAAACACTTGGCTTCCTCATCCGTCAGATTTCGAAAAATCAATTGGCACATCCGTTTCCCGCCCTTTGGTTTGGTCAGTTTCATCATCATCACCACCAACACAGTATCTCAAACGCTGACTTTCGAAATTCTGAAAAACCACCGTTTCAATCTCCGACGCCGTTTCCTTTTACCGAGTACGTCGGCTCCAAACTCAGAACACACTCCCTCCCTCGCTTTTCGCTCCAAATGTGAATCTAATCGCCGCATCTACCGTTACTTCCTCCACAATTTCATGCGATTCTCTTTTCTTTCAAATTCTAGAGTATTCCTTCTATGAGTCCCTGAATTTAAGGCGCGATGTACATCAAGGAAATATGTTTGGAAGGGTTCAAGTCCTATGCATCGAGGACCCTGGTCCCTGGTTTCGATCCTTTCTTTAATTCCATAACCGGTTTAAACGGCTCTGGGAAATCCAACATCCTCGACTCCATATGCTTTGTTTTAGGGATCACTAATTTGCAGCAAGTTCGTGCTGCCAATCTACAAGAGCTCGTTTACAAGCAAGGCCAAGCCGGAATTACCAAGGCCACTGTCTCCATTATCTTTGATAATTCCGATAGATCCCGGAGTCCACTCGGTTACGAGGACCACTCTGAAATCACTGTAACTCGACAAGTAGGTGATGCGTAATTGTCTTCTTCTTTTCTTTATTTCAGCTATGATTTTGTTTCAGTTTAAAATATTGCTGCAAATCCCATGTTTATCTCTATCTTTTAAAACTGAAAATCTTATTGAAACCTTCGTAGATTGTGGTTGGTGGAAGGAACAAATATTTGATCAACGGAAAACTTTCGCAGCCGAGTCAAGTGCAGAATCTCTTCCATTCGGTTCAACTTAATGTTAACAATCCGTATTTCGTCATAATGCAAGGTCGGATCACCAAGGTTTTGAATATGAAGCCTCCGGAGATTTTATCTATGCTCGAAGAGGCTTCCGGGACGAGGATGTATGAAAAAAAGAAAGAGTTTGTGTTAAAAACACTTGATAAGAAACAAAGTAAGGTTGATGAGATTAATAAGCTTCTTGATGAGGAAATACTGCCTGCTTTGGAGAAGTTAAGGAAAGAACGAATGCAGTATGTGCAATGGTCTAATGGGAATGTTGAGCTGGATAGACTTAAAAGATTTTGCGTTGCTTATGATTACGTTGAAGCAAAGAGGATTAGAGATAGTGCGGCTGGTGAAGTCCAAAGATTGAAGGCAAAGATCACCGAAATAGATAATGATACAGAAAGGGTAAAGGTGGAAATTCAAGATATGGAGACTAACATATCGAAGTTGACTGCTGAAAAGGAAGCTAATTTGGATGGGGAAGTTAAAGTTTTATCAGATGAAGTAGATTCCTTATCTAAGAAACTTGTGCGGGAAGTTTCTGTCCTGAATAGCAAGGAGGATACTCTCAAGGGTGAGAAAGAAAATGCTGAAAAGGTTAATGATTTATTGTCCCGACCTCTGCTGCTTTATAAGCATCAGCTCAAGTTTCTGTTTATCTTCTGTTCAATTTGTTTAATCTTTATCTTGTTTTCATGTAAATTACTTGTATTTCTTATTTTCTGTTGCAGATTATTCACTATATTGAAGTTTTGAAGCAGTCTATAGAAGAGAAAGCCGTTGCTGTGCAAAAGTCTAAAGAAGGAGCAGCTGATCTGAAAAAGAGAGTTGAGGACCTTTCTAACAGTTTCAAAGAGCATGAAAAGGAATACCAGGTAACCACCTTCATATGTGAATTTTTTTATAAATAATAAACATTATATTTCTTGCGTTAACTAGTAAACCTAGTTTACTGAGGAATTTTTCTGTCATTAAAATGGCAGGCTATCGTAGCTGGCAAGAGCAGTGGCAATGAGGAGAAATGCCTTGCAGATCAACTAGGTGATTCTAAGGTTGCAGTTGGGGCTGCTGAAACAGAATTGAAACAGCTGAGAACGAAAATTAGCCATTGTGGAAAGGAGCTGGAAGACAAAAGGCATCAATTAATTTTAAAGCGTGATGAAGCACTTGAGTTGGAGAATGAGCTTAATTCTAGGAGAAAAGATCTGGAAAAAGTTAAAATTGAATTGGAATCTCTTCCACACAAAGAAGGCCAGATGGAAGCTTTGCAAAAGGTTCCTTATATGTTTCTTTCTCCAGTGTGGAATGTCCATGAATTTTCTTTTGGCTAAATTGTTTTTAATGGACAAATTTATCTAGGACTGTGCAATTGAGTTGGAGCTCATCCAGAAGTTGAAAGACACAGTACAAGATCTTTCAGCACAGCTAGCAAATGTTCAGTTCACTTATTGTGATCCTGTGAAAAATTTTGATAGGTCAAAGATGAAAGGAGTGGTTGTAAAACTGATAAAAGTGAAGGATAGCTCAGCAATGGCAGCCTTAGAGGTTGACAACATGTAAATGATATATATGTAGCCTACCATCAAATTTATATGGTAACTCTTTAAATCAATTTGTAGGTTACTGCTGGTGGGAAGTTATTTAATGTGGTAGTTGACACCGAAAATACTGGAAAGCAGTTGCTTCAGAATGGTGATCTACGAAGAAGAGTAACAATTATACCATTAAACAAAATCCAACCTAGTACTGTCCATCCAAGGGTTCATCAGGCTGCTATGAAATTGGTCTCTTGTTTTTGTCTTTGTTCTTTTTCTTTTTGAATCTCTCTTTCTCTGTTCTGATTTAATGTTCGCATTGGCAGGTTGGCAAGGAGAATGCAAAGCTGGCACTTTCTTTGGTTGGTTATGATGAGGAATTGGAGGTATGTTTTCATGATGCTATTTTATTTGTTAAACCGCCTGCTGCATGATGCCTATTAGAAATTTCTGATGTATGCTTAATGTAATTTATAATGTGGTGCTTAAATTCGATTAATTGAGCTATTCATGCTTTTGGAGCTTTTTAAGTAGCCGGGATGGAAATATCGGTAACTTTTATTTTGTTTGATGTCTTATTCTGAAGTTCTGAATGGTCCTGCAGAGTGCTATGGAGTATGTATTTGGAGCTACTTTTGTTTGTAAAACTACTGATGCTGCAAAGGAGGCATGTCCATCTGAATGCTTTCATATGTGGTTCTTTAAACAATGTGAAACGATTCACTATTCTCTTATTTGGCTAGAGCTCATGTCTAAGTTTTACCTTTATTTGTCACCTGGAAACAATATTAACTGTCAGTTCATGTATGGTTTCTTTTCTTTTCAACTCAACGCATTGCAGGTTGCTTTTAATAGGGAAATTCGTGCTCCTAGTGTCACCCTTGAAGGTGATATATTTCAACCTAGGGGTCTTTTGACTGGTGGAAGCCGCAGGTACATGGTTATTTATTCTCGTGAAGTAATTTAGTATTTGTCCTTTCTTCCCTCTTTTTTTCCCCTGAAACTTGAGGTTTCATTTTGCTTTTGGAAAGGTTGGAGTGGATGTTTAAATTTCTTTTAGAAAGTGACTGTTTTTCTTCTTATAACTTGTCCTAAGTAATTGTATCCAAGTAATTGTGTAAATTAAGAGGTTTGAAAATTGAGACCTTTTTCACAGGGGTGGGGGTGATCTGCTTAGACAACTCCATGATTTAGCAGAGTGTGAATCAAAACTTGCAGGTCATCAGAAGAGGTTATCTGAAATTGAAATGAAGGTAAACTGCATTGGATGAATATCTTTTCATATTTAGTACGTTACTGATGCATTTGTGTCTTGTCAGATTCTTGTATGAGTTAGCTGAATTGTTCTTTGATGTATATATATAATCACCTGCTATCTTAGATACATCTGATTCTAATATTAATAAGAACATATTTTATTTTTATTTTCGTGTTATTGTTGTTAACTGCCAATTGGAGGATTAATCCTATTTTGTGATTGAGACTAAGATTCGACTAGTTGGTTTATATCATGTACGATACAAAACTATACGTGATACTATCGTTCTTTGTCATTTTATCTAGTGGTATGTCTTTTAAAGAAGAAATTGTATGAAAAATTACTCCATAGCAAATATTTCCATTCAGATTCTGACTTGTAATTCTTCTTAAGCATGCTCGCTCTTATCAGAAAATGAATTGATTGAGAGGATTGATTAAAAGTACAATTGCTGCGCATTATATCACATCCTCTCTTTTTGGCTTCCTGGTAAGAAAAAAATTACACTCTGCACCCTTGCTTTTGATGGATCATCAGAATCATGAAGTCAGTGTCAAATTTTGCATTTTACATTTTGATGGGGACTTGTTATACAGTTCTATCGATTTATGATTCATTAATTTAAGACTGAATAGTCTGTATGGTTTTAATCCATTCATGGAAATATTGCTGCAGTGATATCAATTGCACAGATCGACACTTGTCCATATACAGGATTTTCAATACATTGGTAGCTGTATTATCTAACTGGATCTTTGATTTTAGTAATTATTCCGATATTCAAAATCACATTTTCTATGAATGGAAAAATCTGCATTCTATTTGTTCCCAGGTTCGATTGTATTTTGTTTTGAACGTTTATTTGCCACTTAAGTGCCAGTTTCTACAGTAAATCAAATTTCCACTGTTTTCAATTGTTTATTGTCTTCATTTTTCTGGTCTTGTAGATTGCAGACCTACAGCCTCTTCAGAAAAGGGTCATGCACCTTAAAGCTCAGTTAGAACTTAAAACGCATGACCTTTCCTTATTCCAGAACAGGGCAGAGAAAAATGAGCATCTTAAGGTTTTCCACTTCTCTCTTTTTGATTATACTTTTAACCAATAAATTTATCTCATTTAAGCCATCATGAAGCCCCTATTTTTTTTTCCTTTCCTTTTTTTAATTATCTCATTTCCTTCTTTTAAATGAAACTAGCTTGCAGAAATGATAAAGAACATTGAGCAAGAACTTGAAGTAGCAAACTTAGCTGTTAAAGAAAAGCAAACTTTGTATGAAAAGCATGTTAGTGCAATTTTGCAACTTGAGAAATCAATTAGGGATCATGACAATAATAGAGAGGGCAGACTTAAAACCTTGGAGAGAAAGATTAAGGCTACAAAATCTCAATTGTTGTTGGCTTCAAAGGATCTAAAGGTATATTGACACTTTTTCGTAGTTCCTCTAAAAGTGATTTTGAAGAAACAAAGAGTTAACTTATTTGAACTTTTATGCAGCGTTGCTATTTTGTTATTGATTCTAGAGACACGGTTTATGTTGAATTTGTGTTTATAGATGTTTTTGGATTTTAGTTAATGTGGTAACCATTATAAGCACTAGTCACACTACCAATTTTTTTTTTTTTTTTTTGGGAGGGGTGGTGGATGGTGGTTGTGGAATTTGAATGTCTAAGTCTCCCTTGTTTTCTTTTAGTAATCGGTTGTGGTTTATTTTTGAGTACAGATGAAGACTTAGTTTATTTTGGCTCATTCATTTCTTGGACTTGCTGTTGCATGTTTTAGGAGCATGAAAATGAAATAGAGATGCTTGTTATGGAACGAGAAGCAGTTAAACAAGAACAATCATCTTTAGAGAGCCAACTGGCTTCCTTGAGAACACAGATTTACAATCTTAATTTGGAAGTAGAAGAACAACTGGCCAAGGTACTGGCAGATTCCTATCTTGTTTATTTCTATGTTATAAAAATATTCTTTTTCATGCTCTCTGGTGTAGGTTGATACCCTAAATAAAAACCATGACCAATTGCAATCTGAGTTAGACTCAATTCGTTTAAAGAGTAAGGAGTGTGATTCACAAATTAGCAGCATTATTAAGGAGCAGCAAAAACTTCAGCTTAAGCTTAGTGACATAAAGCTTGAGAGGAAAAGGTTTGGCAATGAGGTAAGTTTTTTTTATTAGTCCATGTAGGTCTCCTATAACTTGATGCAGTTAAATACTACTTATTATTGTCTCATAGGTAAAGCAAACGGAGAGGGAGCAGAAAGATTGCTCCGTGAAAGTTGACAAATTGATTGAGAAGCACGCCTGGGTTGCTACTGAAAGACAATTTTTTGGCAAAGGTGGAACGGATTATGATTTTGCATCCTGTGATCCTCTTAAAACAAGGGAAGAACTTGACAAGCTTCAAGCCGAACAATCAAGGTGCAGAGTTAAATAAATTCTGTCGCAATTTTTTTTCATATTCATGTAGTCCAGAACAATATCATACTTATTATCTTCTAATAATATGAGAGGTTATTGCTCACTTTTCCTTGGTTTGACTTGATTTTCAATTTTTTTTGGTCGCCTCTCATAAAGCCTTGGAAAAAGAGTGAACAAGAAAGTAGTGGCAATGTTTGAGAAAGCAGAAGATGAATATAATAATCTGATGTCCAAGAAAAACACTGTAGAGGTTAGATACTCTCAATCTGTCATCTTTTTTAGCATTTAACTTTTCCTTATCCTATGGTTCCTCTGTCTAGAATGACAAGTCTAAAATTAAGAAGACGCTTGAAGAACTAGATGAGAAGAAGAAAGAAACACTTAAGGTCACTTTGGTCAAAGTTAACAAGTAAGCATTACTTTCCGTTATGTTCTTTGGTTTTTCTGCATTTTACGTATCTGTTTGAATCTCTTTTTTTAGATGTTATGTTTCAACTCTCCTATGGTTATTTTGGTTTTGAGTTGTCTAAAAGTTAATTTTGCTGGGTCTTCATGATGCACTTTTCTTAAAGAGGCTTTGGGTCCATCTTTTCTACCCTTTTGCCCGGAGCCATGGCAAAGCTCGAACCCCCAGAAGGTTGCAGCTTCTTAGATGGTCTTGAGGTCCGTGTTGCGTTTGGAGGTGTTTGGAAACAGTCCTTGTCTGAACTGAGTGGAGGTCAAAGGTCTCTACTTGCACTTTCTTTAATCTTGGCTCTGCTGCTGTTTAACCCCGCTCCATTTTATATACTTGACGAGGTACTTATTTTCTTCTTCCTACTTGCTTCTACTGCCCGCTCAATACCTGCACACATCCCAAACCGGTATGGTGCTGATATTTTTTCTGCTCAGTAAGGTTCATTGTTTCATGAAAGTGGATCCGGTTAAGTAATTGGATTTAATTTTCATGCTATGGGGAAGTGGCATCTTCAAAACTAACCCTCAGCAAGTCCACACAAGGGTTTTGGTGACGATGCTATTCTTAGAAATTATTACAAAAAACATGATAACAACATAAAACGACAGAATAGGCAATTATCATGTATTAAAAGATGATTTATGCATTTATAGACACTAGCAAATATGCAAACTTGCACAATCATGATCCTCTTCCAGGTCTGTGTTTTCTTTCGGAACTGTACATTCTGGTTTTACTTCTTTATACAAATTGTTCTGAGTGCATTTTTTTCATGGAATGACAGTCAAAAGTGATAGACTTCTTTTCGACATGGTTGCAACAGGTCGATGCAGCACTTGATCTAAGCCACACTCAGAATATAGGGAGAATGATTAAAGCTCACTTTCCACAATCTCAGGTTTGATGAATGTGATAAGTTAATAGTCTGTATAAGTCTGACATGTGGACAATGGTGTTGTTGATACACAATGCACCGCAATTCATGCAGTGGTGGAAGTATTCATGTTGATATGGCTTGCCTAGTTTTGATGGAATTTAGTCATTGAACTGATCTTGAACATTTGTTGTTGAAACTTGCAGTTTATCGTAGTTTCACTGAAAGAGGGCATGTTTAACAACGCTAATGTTCTTTTCCGGACAAAATTCGTGGATGGCGTTTCCACTGTCCAGAGGACTGTTGCTTCTAAGCCGAGCAGGTAATTTCCAGTGCCACTTAAAATAGAAGAAATGGTGAAACAACTTGGTAGGTGAAAGCTAAGGATGAAAATTTATCTACAGTAAATAGCATCTATGGAATAAACTTATGTTATCTCCAATACTAAACAAGAAAACTTAGATTCAAATAGCATAAGGTAAAAAGGGGGAGTTGGGCAAACATCAAAATCTATAATAAATTACGAATACCCTATTTAATTGTATATTTCTACGAGGGTTAAAATGCAATTAATCTAATAGCTTAAAATTTTTTAAAATTTTAAAAATAAAAATAAAATTTTATCATTTTTGCAGGAGCTTAAGTGCAATTTTATTATATATTAATTTAAAATTTTATAAATTTTAAAAAATCAAAAAGAAAATTTCTATCAACCCGGCTCTTATAATTTCGGTAAATATAAAAACTTTTGCATCAAACAAAATACAGTCAATGTGGGATCATTTTTATATAGTTGTAAAGATATAAACAGCCCACTCCATTCCATATTAGCTCGCCTTCCTGTCTTTAACTTGTTCCCTACTTAGGTTAATATCTCATCATTTAGACTTCATTTTTTAAATTCAAATATTTAAAAAGTAAATATGAAACTGATTTTATCTGATAAATCAATTTCATCAAATCGTGAGGAAAAAAAAAAGATCAATTTTATCGAACATATTAGATTGGACTTTCGTACCAATTTGAGCAGTCAAACTTTTTTCTTGTATCTAATTAATCTCTTCAAATGTTTTTTTTTCTTAAAAAATAGATAGTGATTATTTATCTCGTATCTTAATTATGAGGTTTTGAAGTTTTGATCTTTATTCATAAAAATAGAGTACATATTAACTGTTTACATTTTTAAAGAACACATGGCAAAAAAAGTAGTTATTATTACTAAGAATGAATATATTCATCTAATTTCAATGAGAAAAAAAAGTTAAGTCTAATAATTTATCATTAATTACCTGCCATTTTATTTCTCAAAACTTTTGCAACAAGCTATCATAGACATTTCAAGTTATCAGTTATTATTATTATATTTGGGTAAATAAACCTATGATAGTTTAATGTAAAATATACTTCTATAATTTTAAGAATGTGCAATTATCTTTAAATTCTTATATTTGCAATTAATATTAAATCTTTGTAATTTATATTTAATTCAATTATATATTAACCTAGAGATGAATGCAGTAAATTATTTTATTTTACATTCTTTTATAGGTAAAGATATCAAATTTATTGATTCAACAAAACTCAATACAAAGTCAAAAACAAACATAATCTATTACTTAGGAAAAAAAAATAACACCACGCTAAAATAAGAGCACACCTGGGTAGCAAAAGTTGAGGAAGGAAGTCAAAAAGGTTAAGCAAAGTATTGCAATAAATAACAGTCTCTATTGGCCCCTACTTTGGCGAGATTATTATCCTCCATATTAGTATTGCGGGATATATGGCGAATTATCCAAAAATATGAATAACCTTCCTAATAAAACTACTAATGAAATTCCCAACGACACCCCGTGCTAGAGAAGGATCAGTGCACCAATTGACAACAAGATCAAAGCAAATGACAAGCCTAGAATCTCGGATAGAGGAGAAGTAGTGAATACAGGAGGGCATTAGAAAATCACGAGTGCCGAGCCTTTTTCATTTCGGAGAATACCTCCAGTGCCTTCCACACCATCTTTAGCAGAGCTATCGACATTGAATTTTAGCACCCAAGGGGAGGCTATCGGGCGCTAAAGTTAGTCCTCTTATTCTTCCTCTCCAAGACAACCTGGTTAGGGGAATTAAAGAATAAATCCAGAACTTTGCCGTAAAAATTTAAATTATTTCTAAACAATCAAATGGACCATATAACAGCAAAGAAAAGCATTCTCCAAATTGTCGCATGAGCACGTTTAGGGGGTGCAAAAAACCAAACACTAGTAGACATCTTGGGGTCTTTCGGGACAACAAAATAGTATCCCCAATATTGATAAAACAGTTAATATTATAATTAAATATTTAACATACCCCAAAATCAAAATAAGTCAATTTGGAAGGTTTTAATAGAAAAGAAATTGATTGAAATATTAAAGTAACAAAAATCATCTTTGTAACAATTCAGGTTTTAGTGGTATTGAAAATTGTGGTTTCGGGATCTCATTTTAAGCTTGTAAATATTAAATAAAAATATTTACAGAGTTATTATATAGTAGAATTGAAATTTGAATAGTTAATTTAATTGAAATTGTGATTAATTAAGACCTAAAGACTAAATTGTAAAATTTAATCACTATAAATTTTTAATTAAAGAATGACTTGAGAACTTAAATTGCAATTAACTAAAAGTACCAAACAACAGTTAGACCTTGTTAAAATAAGACTTAGTAGACTGTGTAATGATGATTGATTAATTAAGTAGAATTAAGATTAATTCTTAACTAAAGCATAATTAACTTAAGTTGAACAACATTAAGTTAAGAATAAATATAATTTGTGTAGGAAAGAAAGAGAAATTTCTCTTCATGTTCCACATTAGGCCGTCCTCCACAAAAGAAAAACAAAGAAAACTTCAATATTTTTCCTACCATTCGGGTAAGTAATTACGTAAGTAATTCAAGTAATTTTCTTGTAATTTTTATAAATTTAAGGTCATGAGAGTTTCATTCAGTTAACTCATTTATTAGTTTGTAAAATTTTTATAGTTTAGAAAGTTACCATTATTGAGAATTTGATGAAATTTGTATGAATTTATGAGAAATTAAATTTAAATTATGAAAAGGACTAAATTATAACTTTTAATTGTTAATTTTGTATATTAGGGAGCAAATTAAATAAAATTTAAAATTGAGATGAAATTTTTATAGAAATAAAAAAATAGGAGGTCCCTAATAAGTATTTGTGAAATTGGATTTCAATTCGAAACTTTTGATTGAAAGTTATGTTTGTCCTGGGTTTAAAGACTAAATTGAATAAAGTACAAAAATTTGCATAAACGGATAATTGATTGTGAATTGACTGGAATTTGATATTTTGATATGTTTTGTGATTATTCATAGTTAACAACATCACTGAATCGTAGAGAGGAAAAGGAAAAGCGAGAGCTGACGACAAGTAGCTCGAGTGTTTGATTTTTATTTCTATGATTCATGTCACTTTAATTGTTGCATATTTATATTGTTTTGCACGACATGATATTGAGGTGAGTTGAAAATGGTTAATTGAATTGAATTGATATGATTGTGATTGATTATCGAGATAGATAACAAAATTGAATCTCCAATTAGTCCAAAACATTTAATAATACAAGGAGATTCATAATTAATATATATTCCCAACTTTCTTTAAATGTCCATTTTGTGTATTGTGATAGAGCAACTTGAATATACATTGCACATTCAAAAATTTAAAAATGAGTTGCATTGGGTTACTGACCAAACGCCAATTCTAACATAGAGTTTTTATAATAACTTATTGACATGATGCATATAAGTGTTAATTAATGTAAAATGTCATTTTCGTATATACAAAAACTTTTTTTTCTCAAAAGATATGATTTAGCTACTAATTGAAGACATTTACTTTATAAATTCTGTTAAACTATTTTATAAACATAAATATCAGGTTCTCCAATACTTGCACTGAGTATCTAGCAAACAGTAATTATTAAAACTTAAGTATAAATTCACTAACATTTGCAAGAATTATCTCGACTGCATAATTTGAAAGTTTTGTTCTTAAACAAATAATTAAACAAATAATCTCACAAACTACAGGTTGCGAGTTGATAACTCACATGTGATTAACTTGTAGATGCATCTACCAAATTATATCAAAATATCCACTTGTTGGATAGATGGGTACATATTTCTTTAAAAAATGTAAGAGATCTAATGTAACACCCCTAACCCGGTATCCGTCGCTGGACTAGGGTTATGAAGTATTACCAATCATATCACAGTTCAGAACAGATATATATATTCTTTTTTTTATATACTTAAATAATTCATGTCTGACCTATACAAATTAATAACCCAAAATCATAAGCAAAAAGTCCACATTATCGAAGGTTATATGTAACACCCCCAACCCCAAACTGTTATCAAAATAGGGTTACGAGGCATTATCGGACTTATACTTTAGCATTTATACAAAACCGAGTCATAAATTTGCATTTCAAATCGAAACTTCACAAATTACACTATAAAGTCCCTAATATGGGTCTACAGGGCCCAATACATGCTTTAGAAGTAATTCGGGATTAAACTGACAACTTTGAAAATTTTACCTTGAAGATAGGGGTACACGCTTGTGTGGCCTGGGACATGGCCGTGTGGCCAGCCCGTGGGGTTCCCATGGCCGTGGGCAGATCTGACTTGCACACACGACCATGAGGACAACCCGTGTGACATAAACAGAGAGCCACACGGCCTGAGCACACACCCATGTGACTTGGCCGTGGGAAAACATGATTTTTGACCATTTTTAAGCTATTTTCTCATGCTAAACACATCTAACTCATGCCCAAACACTTACTAATAGTTCTTAAATTGAATATCATTCATTATGCCATACAAACTTAGCAAATATTCATTCATTCACTTCAATACCTCTTAAGGATTATGTACCATAATTCATATCGAAATTATACTACATTATCATACTAGTCAAACTCATGTAAGTTTAACTTCCAAAATACATATTTCATACCATGTTTCAACATCTTTCATACTCATTCTTATCATTTACAAAATAAAATCTTATCAGCCTAGGTACATGTCATTTTACCAAAAGAAAAGTACTTCACCACTTTGAGTTCGGGATTGGCTTGGATGTTGAGTCCTTAACTTTCTTTTGTACCTAACCTGCGCACAGAAACAAACCGTACGCTGAGTATATACTCAGTGGTATTTCTATAAACTAATACTTAAAACAATAATAAGCTATGTATATACATTATAACTTAAACTTTTTACTTTCATAATCTTAATAGCTTCACCCCTTACATTCATTTTACATCTCTTTCCTGTAGTAAAGCAATTCATATATATTTATATGTCATGTCTTTCGATAACTTAAACATTTGTAAATCAATCACAGTCACTTAATCGGTATCAGGCAGTCTTCAGTACTTTTATTTACCCCTATTAACATAACTTGGAGCTAAACGGATACGAGGATCCAACTCACACACCGGGGATCATCGGTCGAAATCGGAATACACCGTAAGGTAACAGTAACAGTAACAGTCATAGTCATAGTTAGGTACGAAGTACCTCTTCGGAACGAATCCGGAACAGTCACAGTAGTCGACACATATAGTGTATCATCGACACACAATCAGAATATCCCTGAACACTTCCAATCCTATAGCATGCTAATTGTATCCGACTAGCCCGACACTGTTAATAGGGTATTCAAACCGTTTCATCTCAATACAGAAGTAGTAACAGTTTCTATCATATCATTCATTATACATTCTAACTATTAAAAATAACAATTACATTGTATTAAATCATTAAGCATAGTTTATAGAAATACAAACCGAAATTCTCGGGTTTATTTGATATCCTCGTTCACTTTCTCCTTTCCCTTTTTCAATGACGTTTCCGGTGCTACGTTGGCTACATAAAATTTAACATTTAAAATTATCAATAGATGTTATTTAATAACACACTCTTTAATTTTCATGTAACTTTTACTATATTTCCAATTAGGTCCTACCACCATAACCATTCTTTTTCTTCAAATAACCTTATAAATTTCATTTTATACATACTTTTAATAAGTTTCAACTCTTAATATTCAATATAGAACATCAATTCTACAATTTAAACAATTTAATCCCTATTATGACAAAACTTATATCTCTCTTTATAATCCAATCATTCTCCCATTTCTAACTTGAATTTCTATCACTTAATATCATAATTTATCAATTTAACATTTAAAATTATCAATATATGTTATTTAATAACACACTCTTTAATTTCCATATAACTTTTACAAAAATTCCAATTTAGTCATTCCACCATAACCATTCTAAAACTCTTAAATTTACAACATAAACATTAATTATAGAGTCCTCTTAATTCAATCCCTACTACTACCAAACTTATATTTATCAATTAAACCAATAATTCTTCCATTCATTCAACTTTATCAATACCCAAATATTCAATAACTTTCTAAATTTCAACATAACTCAAGTAGTACTTCTTCCTAGAATTCCATAGACACTAAAATTATAAAAAAAAGGATCAAATTGACTTACCACTTAAAGCTTGAACTTTAAAACCCTATTTTTCCTTTCTTTTTCTTTCCCTTTTTCTTTCTTTCTTTCCCTGTTCTGTTTCGTCCTTCTTTCTCTGTTTTTATTCTTTATTTTCATTTCTTTATTCTTTTATTATTATAATATATTATAATATATATTATTATATTATTAAGTTATAATTATTATTTCTAAAATAATAAGTAAATACTTATTTATACATACATTTGTACCAATCAAAGTAATGCAAATGTACTTATACATACCACACACTTGTAACATAAGGCTTATTTGCTAATTTAGTCCCTTAACCTTTCTATAATTTCTAATTAAACTTTCACACTTTATTCAATTTAGTCCTTACACTAAATTAACCTTAATTCAAACTAATTCACATAACCAAGGTCTAAATAACTACACTACTAGTTTCGTAAATATTTCTAATAAATATTTACAAATCAAATTTTCAGGATCGAAGACCCGAAAATTCACTTTTCTGATGACCTAAAAATTTGGGTCGTTATATTATATATAAAACCTATATCATTTCCTTACTTATTCGGCAAACATAGGTCATTTGTACATATTCGTACATTCACAAATAACTAACGAATTTATGTAATTTTACACCTATGCAAAGCAATCATAATATAAGCACATATGTATATATATATGTGTAAAACATATAAGAGTACAATCGACTTAACATCATTTACCATATGACCGAAATACATAGCAAAACCCACAAACATCATTAAAGTCCACATTTTCAATACAGACTCAAACTAAGACTAAATTTATATACATATATAAACATTGGCTTTATATTCAACCATAGTGCTCATGTATATGAATACAATACCGAACTGATAATTAAATATGCTCAATATCTCATATCAACTTTTATTCAAATATACTTATTAACTCATTTTAAATCTTTATTAAAACATAAATAATCATCTTAACCAAAGGCAGCATAACATCTATAATTCATTCGTTATATATATATATATATAGACACCTAGACACATTTGAATAAGCTTTATAATAAGTCACATTTACGGAATACCAAACAACCAACTTATAGCAATTAATGACTTCTGCACAAACTCATGATAAAATTAATTGAAATCATATTACATAATTTATCAAGCAATCACATATATAAATTTAGTACCTTATACCAAGGCCGAAGATGTTAATAATGCATTCATACATAATACACAATTTACCCTAAAGATAAAGATCAAACTTAGCATTGAATACATACCAAAATAATCGACCAAAATAATCATGAAACATATGCAATACTTACCACTTAGCCATTGAACCAATAATGCTAGTATACAATCATCCATCACTTTAATTATATTACATTTCATATTTCCATCATAAACTAACTAATATACTACTTACAAGTTATGCTATCTATTTCCATAGCCGAATCTTATTACATAAAACCATATACACATCCAAAACTTCCATCATCAAATTACCAATAATCAAGCACATTAAACATTTTAATTGAAAACATATAAGACCAAATTTAAACATATTAAGCAAGTCATTATCAAGCATATAGTACCTACCACAAATATTATACATTCATAACACCTACTATATAACCAAGATGAGCATAATCCATACTTAACCGAATTCAAACATAAAGTTTAGCCATTTTCGCATGGCTTAAATTACACACAACCAAAAATAAATCCAACATTATAAAATATAAACCAACCTATACATGCCATAATTCGAGTTTAACTTATAAGGGTACCAAAACGGTAGATAGTGTGATGAGCTTTGCTGACGATCCCCGAGCTTGTAACTTGATCCAAAATCTATAAAACGGAGTAAATAAGAACACACAGAGTAAGCTAACTTAGCTTTGTAAGTCATAAGCAAATAAACAACTCAATAATATAGTCAACTCATATTAACTAAACGAATTACATTAACTTTACCATGCTTGACCTCAAACCTACAAATTCCATATTTAATACATTTTCATAGACAATTATCCACCTAAGCCGAATACTCACTGTTAGGATTTCAACCCGATTAAGCAACGAACAAGAAAATAGCGGAATAAATTTAGAAATTGAACACACAAATTTAACGTGGAAAAACCCCTCCAAAGAGGATAAAAAAAACTACGGGCAAAGATAATTTTACTAAAATGGCAAAAGAACGAAGAGTACAAAAGATGGAGATAAAAATTAAACCCCGAAAACCTGCAAACAAAGAACCCACAAAACTTAAACACAAAATTCTCTAAATGTGTTATGAGTTCTAATCTTTAATGGTATATGTTTTAAGGTTGTAAAAGAGCCTATTTATAGGCTAAATTCATAGATCAAATAATAATAAAATAATCTAAACTAATCAGTGTTTGATTGAAACAAGTAAACAGAGTTTAACTGAAAGATTATTTTTCAAATTTGACTGAAAATATGAGTCATATTTAACAAATCTCCACCTTGACTCATATTTCCACAACAATCTTTGCTAAAGCCCGCCACGAGCCTATCTTGAATTATGTAGGGAATTAACTGAGTCAAATTTGTGCTTAGAAATTGGAAGACTTCTAGCCTTCGACTTGTACACTGCCAAATCAAAACTAACCCGGGTCTGATTTTCACGAACATAGTGCCCTAACTTTTCAAAACTTGTATCCAAAAGAGAACCTCTCTTCAACGAAACGGTCATACCTTTTTCCCTCCTATGATCAAGTTGCCTCCGCTCCAAACGAGTTGACTTTGACTCCGTAACAGACGAGGGACGTCCGATTTCACCGGTCACTATAGAACCTTCCAAAATATAAAGATTGTCGGTTCTCTTACCTTTTAACAAAACGAGAGCTCCACGAGATACTTTAATGCCGCTCGACTTGATGTTGGTTCTGCATCCTTTCAAGTCTAAAATACTCAATGAGATGAGATGAGATGAGAGTCTTTCATAAATCAGGTACATAGCTGACATCTGAGAGTGTCATAATCGTCCCATCATGTATCCTAATTTTAACAGTACCAATACCAATTACCTTACTAGATGAATCGTTTTCCATGTGCAAAACTCTACCTTCAACCGAACTGTATGTAAAGAACCATTCTCTATTGGGACACATGTGGAAAGAACATCCCGAATCTAGGATCCACTCGGACGTGAGCTTAGAGTTATCACTCGTTGACACTAACAAGAAATCATCACCGTTTTCATCGGCCAAATTAGCACCAGCTACATCTTCCTCGTTACTCTCAGCAGTTCTTTTGTTTCGCAGTTTATAACAATTTGCTTTGACGTGACCTAACTTTTTACAATAGTGACACCTTTTGCCTCGTTTCTTTGATGCTACCAAAACAGAAGGTTGCCTATTTGCCTTGCTATCCAAATGAAACTCATTGTCGAGTTTATCTCTACTCAACAAATAACCCTTCACATCTTCGAACGAGAGTTTGTCTCTGCCATAAATCAGGGTCTCCCTAAAAGACTTGTATGAAGGGGGTAAAGAGCACAATAATAGCATAGCCTGATCTTCATCGTCAATATGAACCTTAACATTCTTTAAATCATTTAAAAGAGTAATGGATTGATTGATGTGATCTCTAAGAACTTCACATTCGTTCATGCGAAACGTAAATAGACGTTGTTTCAACACTAAACGATTAGCCAGAGACTTAGTCGCATAAAGAGTTTCTAACCTTTTCCATAAGGCAGATGATGTCTTCTCCATCAATACCTCCTACAATACCGTATTCGCGAGACACAGCTGGATTGCAGACAAAGCCTTTTCATCAAGCTCTTCCCATTCTGTTTTATTTAGATTCTCAGGCTTTTTTCCGGTAACAACCTTTTTCAAACCGGATTGAACTAGAATTGCCATCATCCAAACTTGCCACAAATTGAAACTTGTCTCACCATCGAACTTCTCAATTTCAAACCTTGTTGTTGCCATATCTGAATGAGCTGATTTATAAAAATTAAACTAGCTCTGATACCACTTGTTAGGACTTTAACCCGATTAAACAACGAACAAGAAAATAGCGGAATAAATTGAGAAATTGAACACACTAATTTAACGTGGAAAAATACCTCCAAAGAGGATAAAAAAAAACCACGGATAAATATAATTTTACTATAATGGCAAAAGAATGAAGAGTACAAAAGATGGAGATAAAAATTAAACCCCGAAAACCCGAAAACAAAGAACTCACAAAACTTAAACACAAAATTCTCAAAATGTGTTATGAGTTCTAATCTCTAATGGGTATATGTTCTAAGGTTGTAAAAGAGCCTATTTATAGGCTAAATTCATAGATCAAATAATAATAAAATAATCTAAACTAATCAGTGTTTGATTGAAACAAGTAAACAGAGTTTAACTGAAAGATTATTTTTCAAATTTGACTGAAATATGAGTCATATTTAACACTCACATAGTCATTTAACACATTATAAATTAACTTCCAAACCAAATAGTCATAATAAACCAACATTCATTTACTCTTATATGCAAACTTAAGAATCATTAAATGGCAACACATATATAATTATTACCTATATGGCTGAATATACCAAATCATATATGCACATGTTTAAGAAACATTTCAATGATACACAAATTATTCATTCACAAGCTGAATACACATACCAAATACACATATATTCCTCATTTGCATTGTACATGATTTACAACAAATATCTATAGTACTTACTTATCTTATCTCAAGTAGATATCAAGTTAATTCATACCTAGCCCTTTAACTCGTATTACACATCCGTACACGATTTACCTTTGCCCGATGAACCCTTCGAAATTGGGTAGGACACTCGGATAATCACACAAGTCGTACAATGCCAACGTCCCAGACGTGGTCTTACATGTAGTCACATATTGATGCCACTATCCCAGACAGGGTCTTACTCGTAAACACATATCGAAATCACATAACGATGCCATGGTCTTACTCACACACATATATCGGAATCCTATGTCATGACATTTGTATCCTAACTATTCCTATGGTTCATACGGGGCTTTTGGACGTTGTAACTCGATCGAAACGATGTCATCACATAGTTGCCAAGCTTAACAACATTCGACTATTGCATTTATAATTTCATATATTTCAATTCAGCATATATACTTTGCATTTAATGAAAATTAAGTATGTCTATTTGCTTATAAACTTACCTCAGATAACGAAAAATAGGTACGGATCGACTAGTCGACAATTTTCGTTTTCCCTCAATCCAAATCTGATTTCTTTGGTTCTTGATCTAAACATATTCAAATTAAGCTCATTCAAACATATTTTCATTCAATTTAGTCCAAAAACACATAAATGGGCAAATTACCATTTTACCTCTGGCATTTACAATTTTTATAATTTAGTCCCTATTACACAAAACACAAAATATGCAAAATCTCAAAGTACCCATGTTAGGCCGAATGGTAACCATGTCTATACAAGCTCATATAATTCATTTATTTTACATTTTAGTCCCTCAAATTATTATTTTTGCAATTAAATCCTAATTACTCAAAATCATCAAAAACTCCAATACAAAATATGTTAATCCAAAACATATCTTTCATTTTTCATCATCAAACAACAAAAATCACAAGTTCTCAACAATGGCACAACACAAAATATTCACCAAAATAAAAAATTCAAGCTTGAGTTTTGTAGTACTCGAAGCAGCGATCTTAAAAACGTAGAAATTATAAAAAATCGAGCTAAATTCATACCTTGATTGAGCTTTAAAATTGGCCGAACTCTAGCTCTTGTTTTTTCTTTTTCTTTTGTTTATATTCGGCAAGGTGATGAAGTAATAAAAGATTATTTTAGTTATCATATAATATAACATATATACTAACATATTATTATTACATGTTTTACATTTTTAACCTTATTTATCAAATTATAAAACCATTACACTATGACCATTACCGTCCACTTTACTTAGTAATGGGCAAATTGCAACATAAAGGCTTCCATTTAAAAAGCCAAGTACAATTCAGCCCCTTTTAGAAATAACCACCTAATTTTTATTTTACGCGATTAAGTCCTTTTATTTAATCAGACACTCAAACGAAAAAATTAAATCACGAAAATTTCACAGATATAAATTCACACAAAATAAACACAAAAAAATAATTTTTAAATATTTTTCTGTCTCGGATTCGTGGTTCCGAAACCACCGTTCCGATTAGGGTCTAAATCGGGCTGTTACATCTAATCTCAACTTTTGCTAGTGAATTTTGATAAATCTTCTTTGAGAACAAACAACACTTGATAAATGAAGAATCTTCAGATTCTTTAATAAATTCAATGTAAATTCTCTTTTTGTCACGATATTATTAATCGAGATGGTCTAACCAATAATGTCAACTAAGGGTGTGATTAGTATTGCTTTTAAGAAGCACTTTTGAGACAAAAAAATACTTGCGGAAGAAAAATATTTTTAAACAAGTTGCTTTTTAGCTTTCTTCCCAAAAGTACTTTTTTTCTGAAAAACACTTTTGAGAAGTAATACTAAACTAAAGCTAATTAAACTTTTAGTTTATTATGCAGGCGATTAAATAATACTAATGTATATAAATAAATTTAAAATAGAGATAAATTAAAAAAATTAATAAATTAGACAAGGTGAGAGTTGCTCCGGACCTTATGTGCTTTATGTTCTGATTCGGCAAAGAAAGGCTTAACAATTATAATATATATATACAAATAACAATACTAATCTAATCTCCCTTCTTCTTTTAACCCACACTCCTTTGTTATCGTGTTGTTTCATCTCGCCTACGGCCATGGACCAAAATTCCAGACTATGTACGATCTGTCTCCGAAGATTCTCCAACGGCAAAGCCTTGGGTGCTCACATGAAATCTCACTTTGGTAGATTCTCCTCACCATCTTCTACTTCTTCTTCCAACCCACCTCTTGCTTCCACCAAACATGAACTTTCTACTGAGTCCACCGGGTCTGCTAAGTACCCAACCGGGAAAAGATCTAAAACTCTTCGCAAGTTCTCCTCCAACATGGCGATGACCGGCTCACCATCTGACTCGGTGAGCTCACCTCTCTCTGTTGAAGATGCTGCCCTATGTCTTTTAATGCTTTCAAGGGATCAACGGAGTAATAATCCAAAACTAACCCAAGGTTATGAAATATCTGATGATGGTGTGGGTTCTGATAATGAGAAGGATGAAGAAGATGATGAGTTCTTTGGTGCAGCCAAGGTTCACCCAAAGCGCTACAAGTGTGGGACATGCAATAGAACTTTCAGATCTCACCAGGCTTTGGGTGGGCATAGAGCTAGTCACAAACTGAAAAGCAAGAAGATTTCCCAAGAAGAAGAAGAAGATGATGATGAAAATGGCGGTGATACTACTGATCATAAGATTCATCAACAAGGAACCTATCTTTGAGTGCCCGTTTTGTGGGTGTTTCAATGGGGTCAAGCACTTGGTGGCGATAAGAAAATTCATTTCGATTACTTGCCACCGATTGCTCGACTTCCATTACGTCGTCGTCTACTGTTCAATCATTCTATCTTAATTTACTAGCTTTAGCTTTAGAACAAGATGATGATGAAGTTAGCTTAGTTCAGAATCCAATGCGCTCCATCTTTTAACAAGTTTATATGAATGGTTAATGAAGATTTTTTTTGTTTGTTTTGTTTTTGTGTATGTACAAAATAATGCTTCTTTTTGGTTCTTCATTTTACATTGAAACAGTACCCATTTTCTTTTCAATCTTTTTTAGTTTAGTCCCTTTCGCAAATTAACTCTTCTTTATTGCTAATTTATTTGAAGTTTTATTAAATTATATATTTACAACATAAATGTGCGTTTAAAAATAATATATAATAAATAATAAAGTATAAGATTTTGAAAATAATAATATCACATATATTATCTTTTTCTTCTTGAGTGAATTAATTTGTGATGAACCAAAACAATTATATAATATATTTATTAAAAAATTTAAAAAGTATCATAAACAATTTTTTCTTGGATTTTATATATAAAAATATCCTTAAATTTAATATTTATTGTTTTATTAAAATAAGCAACTTTTACTAATTTAAAAATTAAATTAAAATTTAATTATAGACCTGAAATTTTGATATATAGTATATACATGAATGTCAACATTTTCTTAGAATAAAAATTCAGCTCGAGCAATTTTGAGAAAAAAAAAATGGTTTAAAACAAAAACACTAGGCTTCACTGATTTTTTTGGGTAAGTGTAATTGATTGCTTACAAAATCATCTTTTACAAAAGAAATTTTAAAGCTGATTTTTGTTTGCAATTTGGTACATTGATAGTGTATTTTTTTTTTAATTTTATAAGTAGTTTTAAAAATTGTTGTGTTTTTTCTTTTTTAATATTTTGCTATATTCTTATAGGATATTTGTCATCCCTTGACCTTGTTTTGTGAAAACTAAAAACTCCATTGATAGTGTACTTAAATATGCAGGAGGAAGGTTTTAGTACATTGTGACACTCAAAATACCTTGTTAAATATGTTTTGTATAAAATTCAAAATTTTAAAATTCTTGTATTTTAGACCTTTATTTGCTCATATTTGCATTGTTTCTAAGTGATTTTTAATAAGTATTGAGTCTTTTAATTGATTTTACAACTAATTCTAACATCAGTCTTTTTAGTATTTTAAGCTATTTTGTTAGTTTTTAAATTCTTTTTTTTAATAAGTTTTTCAAGGTATTTTATACGCACTAAACCGAGTTTGAAGAGAAAAGAACAAATTTGGAAACAACAGAGCAAAGAAAGAGTTGGTAAATCAAAATGTGTACATTGCCTTCTGAAGTCACCAAAATGTAAATTTATTAATAATTTAATGACGTTAGATATAATTCATCGAATAAATTAGGAATGCCCATATTTGTTCTTATATTGTTATTTATCTAATTTTCTTTGATTTAAACCGACATCTTGGTTCAATAATAAAGTTGAGATTATAACAATTTTAAATTTTTAAGTTCGACTCTCACCTAATTACTTAATTTAGTTAGAGATGAATTAGTTATTCAGTTCAAGTTGAAATTATGAAATATTTTTGGGTTTGAAATTAAATTGTATATTTTTATGAAAAGCTAAAATACGATTTTACTATTTTAATAATTTATATCTTTTTTTTAATTTTAAAAAATACTAAATCAAAATTGTATCATTTTTAGAAAGGTTAAACTGCAATTCTATCATACACTAACTTAAAATTTCATAAATTTTAAAAAAGTTAAAAATGATATTTCCTATTTTAAAGGAATCAAAGCCCCTGCTAGTTGCCTAGCGCCACCTTTTAATTCTTATAACGATCGATTGTATTAAAACAATTATAATTTTGGTATACGAATATATAGGAAAAAAAGGGTAAACTACAAAAATAATTAATTTTGTTTGCCTTAGATTACATTTTAGTCACTTATGTTTGAAATGTTATGTTTTAGTCACTTACGTTAATGTTTTGTTACGAAGAAGTCACTCTACAGTTAAGATCCATTACTTCCCTAATGGCGGTCCTACATGGTAGTCCAAATTAAATTTATTTAATTAAAAACCTATTTTCATCCTAGCAACCAGAGATCCAAGTCGACATTTAAAACCCATCTGGACTGCCATGTAGGACTGTCATTAGGGGGGTAATGGAGTTTAACGGTAGAGTGGCCACCTCGTAACAAACGATAATGTAAGTGACTAAAACATAACATTTCAAACATAAGTGACTAAAATGTAATATAAGGCAAAACAAGGGTGACTATTTTTGTAGTTTACCCCTTTTTTTTCCTATATATTCGCATACCGAAATTATAACAGTTTCAACACGATCGATCGTTATAAAAATTAAAAGGCAGCGTTAGGCAATTGGCAGGGGCTTCGGTTCCTTTAAAATAAGAAATATTATTTTTTAATTTTTTAAAATTTATGAAATTTTAAGTTAGTGTACGATAGAATTGCACTTTAACCTTTCTAAAAATGATACAATTTTGATTTAGTTTTTTAAAAATTGTAAAAAAATATATAAATTATTAAAGATAAACAAAAGTTACCATTTTTAAAATTTATTAAAAAAATAAATTATAAAATGCTGACGTCATATTTGGATAGATATATCCGTTCTGCTATTCTACTTAGGTTAATATCTCATGATTTAGATTTAGATTTAATTTTTCTTTAAAAAGAAAATAAATCTGAAACTCACAAGAAATAAAATTGCATACCAAATAGAGCAGTCAAACTCATTAATTACCTTCTTTTTAACTTTTAATTGGGCTAAGCCTAAAAATCTATCAATAATTACCTTCCATTTTAACTCTCAACAAATATTGCTTTCCCACTGCTTAAAATAAAACCTTCCTTATATTTTTCAATTTACTATAATATTTGGATAAACATGCTTACTCATCATATTTATTCTCATTTCATAAACCCTTTTTCATTAAAATCACCATTATACCCTTTTCTTTTTTTAATTACAAACATAATAAAAAATTAATTACATAAATTTAAATATATTTAGCTTCATCTTTAGAAATTATTTCCTATCATACTAATAAATTTTTTTATAGTAATTAATATTTAAAAAAAATATAAATTCTGTAACTGTGTAATTACAACTTGTACTACAAACATGACATGTAATTATATTATGTTAGCGGAACATGTCTAAAGAATTACAAGACAAGAGAGTGTAATTATTATTCTAGTAATTACACTTTTATTCAATTATTCTGTACATTATTTTATGTAAAAGTAAGTAATTATCATTATCTAGAAAGTTTTAACAGAAAAGAAATCGATTAGAATAATAATTATAACGGTTTTCTAAACATAAGCTTAAATGCTCAAGTTCAAGTCTTGCTCTATCTAAACTATGTTTGAGGTCAATTCATATTTATTTTTGTTTACGTATGCCGAGTTTGTATAGATTCATTCTATTATAAGTCTAGATTTATTCTAACTATCAACTTAATTGTGCTTTATAATAGTTTCCGATTATAGTTGCTTGAATATATTTTTCGTAATTGAATACATTTTCATTAAATTTTAGAAAAATAAGTGAATATTTTCAAATATAATACTTTTTCTTTTAGAAAAAGTAGAAAATTATTTTCAAGGTTGTTTTAAGTTATAATTTAAAAAAAAAAGTTTTAATTTATTTTTATAAATAAATAAATAAAATAAAAAATAGAGATAAATAAAATAAATTAGGCAAGGTGAGAGTGGCTGTGTGTGCTGATGTTCTGATTTGGCAAAAAAAGGCTTAACAAATTATATAAATAAATAACAATACCTAGTCACCCTTCGTTCTCTTAACCTACACTCCTTTGTTTTCGTGTTCTTCATCTGGATTACGGCCATGGACCAATATCCCAAAGTATGTAGGATCTGTGACCGAAGATTCTCCAATGGCAAAGCCTTGGGTGCTCACATGAGATTTCACTTTCCTAATTTCTCCTTACCACCTTCTTCCTCTTCTTCCAACCCTCCTCTCTCTTCACTGACTTCCGCCAAACATGAACTTTCTACTGACTCCACCGAGTCTTCTGAGAACCCATCTGGGAAAAGATCTAAACATCTTCCCAAGTTCTCCTCCGACATGGCGATGAACGACTCACCATCTGACTCGGTCAGCTCACCTTTCTCTATGGAAGATGCTGCCCTGTGTCTTCTAATGCTTTCAAGGAATGAACGGACTGACAATCCAAAACTAACCCAAGGTTACGAAATATCTGATCATGGTGTGGATTTTGATTACGAGAAGGATGAAGAAGACGGTGAGTTCTTTACTGAAGCCAAGGCTCACCCAAAGTGCTACAAGTGTGAGACATGCAGTAGAACTTTCAGATCTCACCAGGCTTTGGGTGGGCATACAGCTAGTCACAATTTCAAAAACAAGAAGATTGCCCAAGAAGAAGAAGCTGAAAATGGTGGTGACGCTACTGATCATAAGATCCATCAACAAAGAATCTTTGAATGCGAGTTCTGTGATAGGGTGTTTCAATCGGGTCAAGCACTGGGTGGCCATAAGAAAATTCATTTTGGTTACTCACCAGCGGTTACTCATAATAGGATTTCCATTAAGTTTAAGCCTACCGTTCAACCATTCGATCTTAATTTACCACCTTCAGGACAAGATGACGATGAAGTTAGCCTAGCTCAGAATACAGTGCCTCAGCCCTCCATCTATGACAAAGCTATATGAATGGTAAATGGAGTTTTGTTTGCGTATAAACTATAACTTCATTTTACATTCAAACAGTGGGTTCTTTCTTTTTACTCAGTTTAGATACAGTGGTTAGTTTATTTCAGGTCTCTTTTAGCAATTGAGCTTTTATCTTTTACTGTACTGGTAATGTATTTGTTGTTTTAATACAGGGTTTGATTCAAGGAAAATTTCATATGATTTTCTTTGTTTCTATGGTGATGCTAAGTTATAATACAATATTAATCATGAAATGACTGGAAACCTTTCTTTCTTCTTGTTTTTTGTTTGGATACTCAAAGATTACCTTTGTTTTGTACTGATGATAATGAAGTCAAATATATATCCATGTATGTATGTATGTTGGGATAAATTTATGTGTTCTCTAGGGCTAGCCTATAATGTGGCATTTTATGGAGTACCATGGAAAGAAGTAGAAATCCATGGAGGGGATTAGGTAGAGTAGGTACTAGGTTTATGATTCATGATGATGATCTTCTTAGTATCAGAATGAAATGACAATCATATGCCTCCATTCCAGGCCCTATAATTAATCTCTACGGTGACTGTCTATTTTGAGTTGGGTAATACCTACATAAGTTTCCCTATCTCTGTTTACTCACATTTTCTCTAACTCAATACATCGATTGAACCAAAAATTGATCGGTGTATCAATATATATAAAATAAATAAATCAATATTTAAGTTAACCGTTTGAAATCGATAAAAAATTAAATTAAAAAAGTTAATTAATTATTATTAAATTAATAGTCGAATCCATCACATTGATTGATCGATTTAATAAAATATCATTTCCTACAAAAAATTTCTCAATTTCTTTTCCTTTGAGGAGGAAAAAGAAATGATATTTTATCTGCTTTATTTTGAATTTGAATTTAATCTATTTTCTTTATCAAACAATTATTTTTAAAAAGTTTTTAAGATTCAAATTTTAGTATTTTTTAAACATATTATATAATTTTGCTCCAAAGAAGTTAGGAAGAAGTTTAAAGCTATAATAAAAAACGACATTGTTAAAAATGATAACGTATATTATATCAAATAATTCAAGTTTAAATATTAAAAAACGATATTGTTAAAAGGAACAATTATAAACTTCAAAAATGATTCTTTATAAACCATAAATCAAACATAGAAATTATCGTAGTTTTAAATAGAAAACTATAATATCATGATAGATTAAGGATGTGAGTTACTTTCGCACTATAAAATTGAAGATAATAATTCTAAAATTTTTTCATTCTTTTGAAGGGAAATTATTTGATCCACTACCGGTGAAATTAAAAAAATTCCACAAGCCCGGATGAAATGTTGTCATATGTTCTGAGGGAATATTAAAAAAATTAAAATAGATACATGTCATGTACTAAACCTAGATTCTAGAGTTAAAAAACTCCACTAACAATAGCTAGATTACTAACCCTCTTTTAAAATTAATATTCATGTCACAAAGGTAAGTAAAATTATTGCAAAAAAAAGATGGACCAAATTACACTATGTGTAATATGTTGATGGTTAATTTTTTTAGAATAAATATTAAATTGACTCAATGTACAATTATTGAGGGTTAAAGTTGCTATTAAGTCAATTTTAAAAGTTGTCATCGTATCTTTCCTTTAATAATTTCACGGTTAGTGACAAAAAAAAAAATCGAATGACCGGTTTATAAATTTTTATAATTAAATGACCAAAAAAATATTAATAATTAAGTGACTATCAATATAATTTATCCTCAATACTATAATTTTTTTGCTCGTACCCAACTTTAGGGTATGTTATAAAAAAATATAATATTTATTACGTGCCATTTTAGCCAAAAATGGGGTTTTTTTTTTCTCTTAAATTTAAAGTTATTTTTTATAAATAAAAAACCTCTAATTGACTACCTTAATAAACCATAATAAATTTTATGATCAAGTCCTTGCCATATAGGTTCGTTTGGTTACCTGGCCAATAGTTATTGCCCATCATTTGACAAAAAATCAAAAGTTTTTAGCCTACAATTGCCTAATAAGTAACAAAAAATTGGTTGGTGGGGATGATGTTATTTATTTGTGAAATCTGACATTAATGACAATAGGATTTCTTGCCAAGTTTTTCTGAAAAAGCAGCTTTTCTCATCATAATTAATGAAATGAACATAACCCAAATTATCATGGTGTATATTTTTATCATTTAATTATTTTTAAGTAATAATGTAAAATAGTGTTTTTAAGTTGATAGTTATTTTCTTAAAATTAAACCCATCTCTAATATTATATGTGTTAACCTTACGAAGTCAACTCTTAATATTTTTATGATCTTGAAAATTAAAGGGTAGGTCTCTTTTGGGATTCTTTTTCAATAATAAGGTAAATGTTGGAGTTGGCTGCTTAAATCCCACAATGAAAGTGGGAAAAGTTATGCAGCCGGCTTTTAGCCTCTCTTTTAAGACAATTACCTCTTCTGCACCCTTTCCAATGCTTTGAAGGGTTAGTTTAAAAAGTGCTTAAGTAATTAACCCGAAGACGAAAAGTATAATGTGTTAGAGATATGAAAATGTAATTAAGTTGTTAAAAAAGTTAAAAATTTTAATTTATTTTGAAAAATTAAAAATTCCCTTCCTTTAAAAGTTACTTGTTTAATATTCATTTTACTACTAAATACAACTTAAAGTATATGTTTTGGTAATCCTTTTAATTAAGAGTTTCATTATAGTTTATAATCTTTTTCGTATTAGTGAAGTTATCGTTGTGTCTAAGGACATAGCCAATATGTTGAATTTTGTAAATTTGATGTTTTCTTCTTTTATTATTTTATTTGTATCTATTGCTTCTTCTTTTTTTTTTTGTCACATTTTGATATTTAATAGTAATTTGTTGGGTTAATCCGCTGTACTTGGGTAGTTTCAATTTACTTTTAGTGTTTAATTAGTTGTGAAGCTATATTCGTGTGAGATATTACCCGGTGTCCCCAAAAATTGATATCAGAGCTTCGATGAAGAAGTGTTCATTTTCTTAATATGCTCTGTGCTTGTAGCATTGTCTAATCTTTCACATTAGAAAGGAAAATTTCACTATTGGAGTTTCTAGCCAAAACTTTTATTAAATCTAATTGTTCAAAAAATATAAGTATATGTAGATGAAAATACTAAACTTAGGGCACTATATTTAACAAAAAAAAAAAAGATTAGAGGTGTTTGATCATTGTTCAATCCTGAAGGTTACTTTATCTGGGTCGTGTTATAAATGTCCTGACTAAGCCTATTGACGGTCGGGGTGAAATTTCAACTTCTAAATCTCGGTTAATTGAATTTCCTACCCAAGTATAATTTCGAGACGTTCCGTTTATGAGCCTCTTCAAACATGACTTATTGTTATTGATTCGATGATCCCTATAGGACGTGGTCAGTGAGAATTAATTATTGGGGATAAACAAACCTGTAGAACAATAGTAGCCACGAATACGATTCTCAATCAACAATGGCAATATGTAATATGTGTTTATGTAGCTATTGGTTAAAAAACATCTTCTTCTATAACTCAGGTAATGACCACTTTCCAAGAAAGGGGAAGGATGGAGTACACCATTGTGGTAGTTGAAACAGTGGATTTCCTAGCTACATTACATTACCTTGCTCCTTATATAGGAGCTGCTTTGGCTGAATAATTTATGTATCGTAAACGACACACTTTAATCATTTATGATGATCTTTTTAAGCAAGCATAGGCTTATCACCAAATGTCTCTTCCATCACGAAAACCGCTGTGAAGCTTATCTAAGAGATATTTTTTATTTGTATTTGTGCCTTTTAAAAAGAACCGTTAAATCAAGTTATCAATTAATCATGTGTGGTATTTCGGCAGTGATATTCGTTCCTCATGACTGGTAATAGATTGTGCGTATCTAATTTTCATGAGAATCATGAAGGAACAGTGGCATTTGGAGCTGGTAAAAAAAAAGGGACAAATCCTTGGAAAAGGAGTCCTAAATATTGAAGGCATTTAAGAAGCTTTAAAATGTCTTCTTGGTAGAATGATCAAAAGCCAATGTCATCGATATCAGTCAACTATGTAACCAACAAATGCTTGTTAAATCCATAAAGAATAAATGCCTGATAGCCAAGAAGACAGATGAACTAGTGTTGGAAGGGACCAAGACTTTTGATAATTGCTACAAGCTGACCAGACAAACGAAGTGTAACAAAGCAAGCACCTTTGAGCTTGAAATGTGGTATGAGAAGTTGGGACATGTGCATTACAAAGGGTTGCAAAAATGTATCTCATACATTTTGAGTTGAAACAGCGGACACTACAATTCATGTAATCAATAAAGCCTTATTGAGATAAAAAAACAACGGTGACTCTATACAAAATGTGGAGAGGAATGAGGCCTACTGTCAAATACTTCCATGTTTTTGAAAGCACATGTTATATCTTGAGAGATCGAGCGTATAAAGGAAAGGTCAATGTAAAAAATGATAAAGGGATTTTCTTGGGCTATTCCAACAACAACAAGGCTTATAGAGTCTATAACAAGCAAGCTCAAATAGTGGAGTCTACTAACGTTGTTGTGAAAAATGGAACCACCAGACTGACCCTTGAAGATGAAGATTTGACACAAGTAGATATAAAAGCAGTTGCTACTGCTCCTGACGAAACCGTGTCACAGGAACTAATTGCAAAGGAACAAGTAGATGGTGATGTTAATGAGGAGAAGGTTGAAATGGATGATCTTTCCTAACCCCAACAATCTTCAAGGGTGAGAAAAGATCGCTACATAGATGATGCGTCACTGCCAACACACCAAACAAATTTTACTGGTCATGGCTCTGAGTATAGCCACTAACTTCATGGTCATTGACACATATATTTTCAACGACACATATTTTCAACTCTAAGAATTGGAAAATATTGAGATCATGTTTGATTTCATGCCTCACGTAGTCCATTTTTTTTTTCTATTTTTTAATTTGTAGCTTTTTTTACCTTGTAAATTTGCCTTTGGATGCCAAAAAGGACAAAAAAAATCTAAGATACTTATTCAAATTAAACCATCTATATTAAAAAATGAACATGTTGATGTTTGTGTTGAAGTTTTAGATGTTAAAAACAATTTTCCGATCTTCAATCAATAATAAATAATTGAATTGATTATGTAATGGAAATAAAGTCGAATTCAGACAGCCAAGTAGGTAGTAGATATTATTTAATCCACTTCAATATTATTAATAATTATAATATAGTATGTATTGTAGATATATTATTAATTATAAAATTGTATGTATTGTAGATTAATGAATAAGATAGATAAGAAATAATTAAATTTTCTGAGGTCGTAAATAATATTCCTTGTTCGTGGAAGCCTTGACGTGAGGGAAAATAGTCTTCTCTTCACCTACCTTCCTTACTGCACTATTGTCATGCATTTCACATACATATATATATATATATATATTCCTCATCAACGTGCCATCAACTTATACTTAGTTCCATTAATATATTTTAAACTGCTGCAATGCAATTTAAACCATGGATTTGCACTTTCTCTATAAAACCCTATTCACTTAATCTCTAAGCTAACACATCTCATCTGAACATAAAATTTGTAACATGGAAACGTCATTGACGACGCGCCGCCATCAGTCGGAGGCAAGGTCCGTATCTCCACACCTACTGCGGAGTCGAAGTGGAACCTCAGCCCTAAACAGGGCACCGCCGGTGATGAACTCGACCCAAAGCTCGGCTCACAGGTCAAAGTCGACGACAAGGTCATCAAGAACCCTAATAAATGGAGAGAACATTAACCCCACTACCACCAACATGCAAAAGAAGCCTAACCATCAAGAGGGTAGAGATGGGGTGGTTAGGTTCATGCAGCAGCGTGGCAGTGGCGGTGCAATAAAGGGATCAAAATCAGTGACGAGTTCTCCATCAGCATGGGCATTGTCTCCAGGTAGGTCTTCGCCGTTGATGGTGGGAATGGAGCCACAAGGATCTTGTGGGTCGACGACTGAGGTAAAGGCTAAGTACTCCAAAGGTGTAAGTGGGTTTTTAAAGCATTTCAGGCAAAAGAAGGTGTCGCCTATTCGAGAAGAAGAGTATCATCAGTTTCGAGTTTTTTATAATAGGATGTTGCAATGGAGGTTTGTGAATGCTAGAGCTGAAGTTGCCATGAACGCTGTGAATACAGATGCACAGGTAAGTATACATATATATAATATATATTTTAAAATTTTATATGTTGTTTCTAGTAAATTTTGAACCAAACCCAAAACTCCAATCCAATTCAAATTGACCTAAATTCGGAATGACCTAACAAACTAATCCTAAATGACCTAAACATGAACCGGCCTTAAAAACCCAACTAAAAAACTCAATCAGGGCGAAGTCAAAATGATCCAAGCTTAAAATTCAAATCGACTAGATTTAGATTAAACCAATCCAAAACCTACTCAATTCTCTCCAACCTTAAAAACTACTCTATTGACAAATTCAATTAGTCTAAACACAAAATGTTACAAACTAAAAATATCTCCGACTTGAAATGATTCAAAAATATTAATACTCAAACTTACCTAATACAAATTAATTTGATTCAAAACTAATTCAAGTAATTGATTATGTTGTTTCTAATATTTGATTTTTCAGGATAAATTGTTTGGTGTGTGGCTAGGAATCCTAAAGATAAGAAACTCTACTTTAGAAAAGAGAATTCAACTTGAGAAGCTGATACATGAGATCAAACTACATCAAATTGTAGGTCCACAGTTATGTCTACTAAATGAGTGGGCGAAATTGGAGGCCAAAAATTACGAAGCTGTAAGCCGGGTGATTCGTAAACTCTCAGCAGTCCTAGTTCGAGTCCCTCTTAGTCAAGATGCCAAGGTATATATTGTATTATGATTCTAGTCTAATTATATACACTTTCAGGTTCTATATTTATTGCATATTTAAATTTTAGTTTTTTATTTATTTATTTTTATATTATAATTGATGAAAGAAATTCGTTGAATTGGATTATACGGTATTCTTAAAATAATATTAAAAAGTGGAAAGCTACATATGGAAATAAAAATGTTGAGTTTGAAATTGTAATGTTTCAAATTCTGAATATGGGATTATAAGGTTCTTCCTTATAGTGAAAATTGATTCTTTTTTTTAAACATGGCTTCCATGCCGCTTTAAATTAGTCATGTGATTGACTAAAAAGGTGAAGAGATTACATTTCGAGGTTAAAAGTGAAAGAACTAAATTGTATATGTTCAAAGAGTATAGGGACTAGAAGCAAAATTAGACTTATATATATATATATATATCCATATATCTTACTAATTAGCTAGCATTGGTTAATTAATTATGGAGAAATCGGAGTGCAAGGTTGATTATAAGAAGAAAAAATGTTGAACCAGTAGAGTGCATGCAGGTAGATGTGGAGTCTCTCTATGAAGCTATAAGTGCAGCCATTGCAGCCATGGATGGCATAGAAGCCACTATTATAAACATCTTCTCACAGGTTGGTTTTACATATATAACTAAATTGTGGGTATTAAAGTAATAGGCACTTGTATAAATTTCATTTCTATATATCTAATTCTAATTATGTGAGTGGAAGCAGCCGGTGGAGAAAATGCTGTATATGGTTACTGAGCTTATAAGCATGGTGGAACAAGAAAAACAGTGCTTGGAAGAAATGGAGAAAGTTATCACCTTGGTTCCTCCAAAAAATATATTGGTGCGCTCTTTAATAATTTACCCTTTGATTATTTGCTCATATATAATTATGTTGAACATTTTTGTGTATTTATATGATACGGTTATTGTTTATAGATGTGGCATATACTAAATAGATTTCTATGCATAATGATACTTATTCTACTTTAAGGTTAACACATACTTAAAGTGAATTAGCATACACAAAGTTAGCACCATGTGTAAGCGAACCCATATTACGCATGTGTAAACCCATAAAGACTCGATAAACTAAATGGTTAATAGGTTAATAATAGTTAGTATTGTAACAAATTATAATATCGTGATTACAATTAAAGTATTAAAAAAAACATAGACACTAATTACCATACATTGATTTAATTTAATTTCAAAAATTTCGAGTTTAAAGTTAACGTTGAATTTAAATTATTTCACGTTCCTTGAAACATTTTATGTTGAGATTATTCGAGTACGTTTGTCAATAAATTTTTCATGTAGACTGATTTGAGACCAAAAGCATTGAATAATTAGCCATTCCTCCTAAGTTTTTAATTTGTGTAATTACAAATGTTTCCTAAGCAGGTATCTGAGCAGAGTCTACGTGTGCATCTCATCCAAGCAGCTAAGGAGTCAAGGAAAGGTCAAACTCCTCACTGAAAAATTCATCTCATAAATTTTTGTAAAAAAAATAAAAAACAAAGGGATATGTAAAAGCAAAGAGTAGCAGTTGATTGAGTCTTAATTTGATTAGTACGAGTATTGTTGCAAATATAAAAGGACGTAGGTTCGAATTCGTTGAAACACATTATCCTCTTATTTATAGGTTAAAGAGGAATTATGAGTAATTTTAAGCGTTATGTAAAAAAAAAAAAAAAACAAATATGATCACTAGTTTAATCTCGATGTTATACTTACACATATTTCTTGAACTTTTTAAGACGCTAGGCCAAACAAAAATGGGTTAGATGGAATATTTTGATTATGCTTCAATCTGGATGTTAATCAACCCTCTAATCTATTTTAATTGTATCTGTTAGATGAAATAGTAGAATTAATTTTGAGTTAAATGGATTAGTTTTCTATTTAAATAATTATCCATTATAGTTTAAGTTAGATGGGAAAAGTCATTTACTTCATCTTTGTATGAATTTGGGCTTTAAAATATTTGAGCCATTTCAATTCGTTTAATATTAATTTTGAGTTTAGTTTTTTTTATGAAGTTGTGTGATTTTAGGTTTTAATCATTTTGTTTGAAGTTTGAGTTTTCTGAATTATATCATTATAGATATAAATCTTAAGCTACTTATTTTCATCATTTAAGTTTGGATTAATTATGTTAGTGTTGGTGTTGTTATTTTTTATGCTCAATAATTTAAATTTAATTACAAATAATTAACAATTAAAATTACAGCAACTTCAATTATATCAAGCATTCAATACTATTTTAATTTTTTACGCGTCTTGTACGAACTTACGTGAGTTTTGAGATAAATCTGGGAATGAATATGGATCAAATTAAAAGATAAGAACAGTTTCACAAAGTAAGGATGACACAACCGTGTGCCTAAATTATATAAGAGTTTAAATTATAATAAATAAAAAAAAAACTAACAAGCGTACAACTCACAAATAGCTACTCACTCAATTTGGGCCATCAAATAAAATATCTTCTCCTATATTTATTGGTCAAAAGTTTGAAATGAAAAAAAAAAAAACTTAGATTAAATTCAATTTCAAATTTAATGTGAAGTTAATAAAATTACAAGTCTAATTCAAAATATATGTATGTATGAAGTTAATAAAAGCAGTTGAAAATTCCATTGAAATGAAAAAAGAGAAGAAAAGAAAATGAAAAACCACTTCTCCTATACCAATTCCCCACCATTCTAAATATAAACCATACAAGAAAAGGAAACGTAAAAGTAATGATATTATATATATATATATATATATATATATTAACATTCTAGTTTAGCCTTTTGTGCTATAGAATCATCAATGCCAACAACAACCACATTGCTCCCATTGACACCACCACCGCCACCCTCCGCAGGTAGTTTCCGCTTGGGCTTAGCTTCTTGTAACATCAACACGACGTCCCTCATCGACGGCCGCTCCACCGGGTTGCAACTGGTGCATAACAACGCAATCCTAAGCATTTGCATCATTTCTTCCCTCACGGATGCACATGTTGCCCCAACATTTTTATCCAAAACGTCAACAATCCTGTCTTTATTCTTGATTTTAGACCTAACCCAATCCACGATGCTGTGCCCATCACCAAATTCCGACTCCACCGATCTTTTCCCACTTATAATCTCCATCAACACTACCCCAAAACTATATATATCACTCTTTTCGTCAACTTGTAGAGTGTAAGCATATTCTGCAACAATGATACAAGAACGTTAATAATTACTACAACATTACAAAACAGACAAAACATGATGTAATGAATCAAAAGGCATTGGCAAAAGTCTCCTTGGGATGGGCCCATCATTGTAATATGATCTTACATGGATTTACAAGCAAAGCAAAGCAATATAAACGGCTTCAACAAATAAAGCAAAAGTCTTGACGCCCATGCAACAGTTACAAAAAACAGGGCGGTGCCAAAATAGGCTTTTTAGTTGTGCGCAATGCGCACCACCACGAGTCTAAAGCAAATTAAAGTTGGACTAAATTAAAACCTCTTATTATATGGAATTAAATTTTATTTGTTTGTTATCTTAATAAGTGTGATGGGATGGACCCATTTGGGTTGTAAATCAACAAAAAGGGGAAGAATGTAATAGATTCACTAGCTGAAAAGTGCCATTGTCCTATCAACACTCGAGTTTATCTAAAATAGAATTAATTCGAATAAAAAATTATTTTAATTTAGAATAATTTCATGATTAAAGTTTTAAATTTAAATTATTATTATTTATATTAAATTCGAAAATTTGAATAAAATTTACATGTACTTGGAGCAAATAAAATCTTATCCTATGATTTTTGTTTTAGTGCACAAACTTTACCAAAACTAGCAAACAAAATTCATATGTACGGTCCATGAACAAGGATTAAGCGCAGGTTAGCAAGATTCCATAATCTCAAACTAAAATGAACGGAAAGATTGGTAAACGCACCTGGCGCAATGTAGCCATAGGAGCCAGCAATGACCGACATGGACTCATCACTTTGGATCAACTTAGCCACCCCAAAATCCGCCACTCTAGCCTCCATCTCACCGTCCAATAAAATATTACTCGGCTTCAGATCACGGTGGACGATCACCGGATCGCAGTCGTGGTGGAGATAGCAAATGCCTTGAGCCACCCCGAGAGCGATTTTGTACCTAGTCACCCAATCAGCCACCAAATTGTCCCCTTTGTTTTTGCCATGCAATAGGTCATCGAGGTTCCCGTTGGGCATGTACTCGTACAGCAACATGGTGCACTCCCTGTTGCTGCAACACCCTAATAATCTCACTATGTTACGGTGCCGGACGTTTCCCAACACCTCCACCTCCGCCAATACCCCTCTCCGTCGTCTCGCCGTCTCTTTATGCTTACCCCATAGCTTCTTCACCGCTATGGTCTCGCCACTCGGCATCTCGGCTTTGTATACCGTTCCCGTAGACCCCATCCCTATGATCTTATCGGTCATCGACAAGCACTCCAGCACATCGTCCGACGTGAAATTCAGCCGCTGGAAGGCGGTTAGTTTCCACGGTCCGATCTCACGATCATCATTGAATCTACGGCCGTAACTGGCGTGGAAACAACGGGTCCCAGCCACGAGAACGAACAAGCCGATACCAAAAGCAGCTGCCACAATCCAAACTATAGCTCCCGCTGCTTTCTTAGGCGGATGTTGTTGGTTGTTATTACCAGCTTCCATATCACCTGTAGCCAACGCCTCCGGGCACGGTTTCGCTACAATTCTGCCGCAAAGTCCGTCGTTACCGGAAAATGAGGAAGGGTGTAAATTGGGAAATGTTGGACCGGACGATGGGATTGGACCAGATAGCAAATTGTAAGAAACGTCAAAATTTTCCAAAGTGCTACATTTTTCGAAGCTTGAAGGGATAGTTCCGGTGAGCAAATTATGTGAAAGATCAACCGCATTTATCGAAGGAAGCATCGATAGTTCCCTTGGGATTATACCCGTAAGCAAATTGCTGCTTAAATTCAAAGACAAGAGCTTTTGACAACGATCAATATCCCCAGGGATGCTTCCGTTTAGAAAATTACCTTGGAGTTCGATCTTGTACACGTTATTACAGTCAACAAAATCTGGTATTTTGCCTGTGAGCTTAGATGAACTTGCTGAAAAAATTTGCAAGCTCGGTGCACTCCATATGTTGCTTGGCAGTTCGTTGTTGAAATCGTTCTCCGAGATGTTAAGGTACTGCAACATTGGTGCATAGCCAAGATCCCCAGGAATCTCGCCTGTAAACTTGTTCTTACTCGCATCCACAAATGTTAAGTTCCTTAAGAGCCCGAAGCCGTATGGGATGGAACCACTGAGGAGATTGTTTTGGATTCGGAATCTAGAAAGCGATGTGCAGCTCACTAGGCTTCTTGGCAGCTCATTTGTGAACATGTTGTTGAAAAGGATGAGTTTGAAAAGCTTATTTCCATGGCAAAGTTTTGGAGGGAGTGGCCCAGTTAGAGAATTTGATGATACATCGAGAGTCAGTAGCTTCCCATTTGAGCCCAGTTTCTGTGGGAGAATGCCGCTGAAATTGTTGTCCCAGAGAAGTAAAGTGTTGAGATTTGGCAACTCACCGATGCTTTGCGGGATAGTACCAGAAAAATTGTTGCCAATTAAGCTCAACCATGTTAGCTCAGTTAAAGAAGCTAACTCTTCTGGGATTGTACCACTGAGTAAGTTATTAGATAAATCAAGAACCTTCAAAGCTTTCAACTTTGTGTAACTCAATGGGATTTCACCTACAAAGTTGTTTTTGAAAAAATATAAAACTTCTAACTTGGTTAAATTGCCAAGTTCTTCAGGAAGTAGACCTGAAAGTGAACAATTCGAGATGTCCAAGTACTTGAGATTTGATAGCAGTGCAAGTTCCACTGGTATTTTGCCTGTAAACCCATTGTAGCCAATCTCTATGTGTTCAAGCTGGGTCAAGAATCCTAGTTGTGGTGGTAAAGTACCTTCCAATGCATTTCCTGCCAAGTCAAGGAACTTTAATCTTTTAAAGTTTCCATAGCCAACTGGTATCACCCCTTCAAAGTAGCTTCCCCCAAGATTGAGCTGTTCCAAGAACTGTAAGTGTATGAACTCGAGCGGCAATGGGCCAATGAAATCGTTGCTGTATCCATTAAAAAATTTCAAAAACTTAAGCTTGGAAACCCCAGGTGGGAATGTTGCATTGAAGGAGTTGTGGCTTATGTCAAGAGTTCTCAGTTGAGTGAGCTCAAAAATGGCAGGTTGTAGCGGCCCATCGAAATAATTTCTGCTCAAATTGAGGTCGACCAGGCTAGTCAAAAACCTGATCTCGGGTGGGATAATCCCAGAGAAGTTGCGAAAAGAGAGATCAAGAGACGTGACTTGAGCAGTAATGGGGTTGCATTTGACACCTGACCATGAACACCAAACCGGGAGATCATGGGAACCAGGGTTGGAAAAGGCAGGGGAAGGGTCCCAATCTTTGAAAGTGGAGAAAGGGTCATTAAAGGAGGATTTCAAGGAGAGAAGGGAGAGGAGAGGGAGAGGGAGAGGCAGAGGAGGTGGTGCAGAAGCAGAGAGGACTAAAGGAGAAGATGGAATTAGTAGATAGAAGAAGAATGTGAGGAAGAGAAGAAGAAAATGAAGGATCATGGTTATTGCCGGTACGTGGGGCGTTTTGAGGTGGATGTATGAACCTTCATCTTTAGTTTATAGAGGTAAATTCAAGGCAAGGGAAACAAATGTTTTAATTGGGAGACAAAGGTAGATGCTTTTTGAGAGCTTCACCATGTGTGTTTTTTCTTCCATTTTTCTTGATTTTAATTTAAAAAAAAAAACATTTCGATTTCAATCTCTGAATTTTTTTTATAATTATTCAAATATATTAACTATAATTATTATACTTATAACCTTTAAATACTATTTTCTTCATGAATGTGAAACTTCATACCAAAATGCTAAACAGTAAATAGTAGTACTATTTTGTTTTTCATTTTTTGTTTGTTTGCAATGGAGTTTGACTTTTTTTTTTTTTTAAGGCTAGCTTTATCTATGATGCCCATTTACTTTGTATCATTAATGCTGGTAAAAAGTGATTAGTAACACAACTATGAATTATACTTTCCCCTTTTTTAATATTATATACTTAAAACCATTCAAACTCCTTTTTTTTAACTTATAAATAAAAAGATAATACGCTTAAACACGTTCGAATTTACTTTCTCTTACATTGATAACAATATTCATATTAATCGAGTTAAAACTCAATTCACCGACTAAAATTAATGTTAAACTGATGATTTATACACGTGTTGTAATAGAATTTTATTTAGATGTACAAATGTGAAACTGTTTTTATTATCTTTTTGGTTTTGGTTTTTTCTTTTTTTGAGAAATACAAGCAAAAAGGAGAATAATGTTCGGCATGCATGCCTTCTAATTGCTTCGCCTTTTAAGCTCCACGCCTTCTATCACTTTATTATTATGGTTATTATTTTGCTTTGAAGAATCTAATTTTAAACCTTGTTAGTTTCACTTGTGTAATCTCACAGAACAGCTAATAAAATGCTAATTATTGGTAATATATATACCTTTATTTGCTCTTACAAGGCATAATTAATTCATTTAGTAAAAAAAAAAAATGAAGTGGGTAAAACATTTCAACATTTGAGAAAGTAAAAAAAGTAATAGTGATGGTTTTTGTAGAGAAGGACTTGGATTCTTGTATATAATCGTCTTCTAAGAGCCTATTCAGTATTTGTTACTAAATTTTGGGGTATCTTGGATAGGCTAATTCTTTTACACAGATGAGGGTATAATAGGGTGTTGATCTAATTTGATAATCTAGAGGTGGTTAAAGTAATTCAAGAAGGAGTTTCAGCTGTTTCAAATTTCACTCTGATAAGAAGGATCATTCAAATCTTATAACATATAACACATATACCGAAAGAAAGAAATCTAGCTGCAGACTGTTTAACTAAAATTGCATCTGACAAGAAAATCGATGTGCGGATATTTGCTGAAACACTTAGATAGAGCTAATAACTTCTGTGATCTTAATAATTTAAATTATTTTTTCTTATTTTTATTACCAAAAAAGAAGCAATAGGAAACAACAAAACTACACTAAAATTTTAAAAAGCTATATAATACATTATGCTCATATATAATTGCTGGTGGGGATGCCCACAGTACACCTCTAAGGCCTCTAAATTGAGATTGAATTGATAAATAAATTAAAATCGAACCAAATAGTAGAAAGGGGGAGGGAATGCATGATACGGGGGGTCCAAATTGGTTTCACCACTTAGTTTGTCCCCCTTATACCCATCACTTGCAAAAAGGAAGGCTATGGAGGGATGGGAATGGCAGTATTATACAGGGCTCACGTGCCTATCATGTGCAGAGAATCGGGGCCGGGGTGTGTGTTTGGCGTGATAGTCATGCCATGGCAGCATGCATGCATGCATGACCCTACCACCAGAGCAAAGCAAAGGATGCATCATATTTGTGGCACTGCCATCATCAACATGCATCATCACCATCATCATCATCATCATGATTGGTCGGTTGCTTTCCATTGCGAAGCCAACGCGTGATACTTGTCGTCTCAATTTCCGCCCTAACTGTAGCTCCTCAAAATACTTCACCTATATGCCTTTTTCTCAAGGTTTTCTCCCTTTCTTTTCTATTATAAAAAGGGTCGAATCGAGAGCTTCTTACCTTTCAAAATTCCGATTCCGTTCTATTTAATTTTAAATTTAATATCATTACGAATACTCAAGTATGTTATAAAGAATATAATAATAAATTTATCTTTTAATACTTTTTTTTAAATTACTTTCTCCTTCAACCTTCAAATTTTAATTAATTTATTTTTCTTTGATTGAAAAGGAGGATTGAAATGTTCAAATTTTAACAACAATAATGTAGGAACTTATGCGCCAATTCGTGTGTACTTCATAAAATTAATAAAAAAAAGTTCATAAAAACTTCAACAATAATTATCAACATCAACAATAAAGTATATATAAATTGTCATGTAAACCACGACATCAATATTACTAAATATTTAACAGTACGTACAACTTTTCCATTAAAAGCAAAACAATTTAACTAAAATTTAAAAATTCATAACTATCATGATAAAAAAGAATAATAAATAAATTTATCATTACTCAAAAAAAAAGAAAAAAAAAGCAATATGATAGTCTCGAGTGGCCTCTTTTTTTCTTTTTCTTCATGTACTAATATTGAAGAAGAGCATCGGGCACGCATGAAGAAGGTTAGTGGAATAAATGCAGCTACCTTTTCCAAGCACTGCTTGCTTTCTGATTAACTTGCACATTGACTTCTTTTCTACGGCTATAGACTTCAAAATTTTTATTTATTTTTAAAAATTATCTATAGATATAATATTTTAAAGGGTAAACTACACTCATGGTCACTTTTGTTTATCTTAAGTTATATTTTAGTCACTTATGTTTTAGTCATTGAGCCGTTAATTGTCGTTAACGTTAAGCTGGCACGTTAAATTATCATTCCAAACAACAATTTTAGAGAGAGAGAGAGAGAGAGGGTTAAATTCATGTCAATGGTTTGAGGTACTCTGACAACTTTCTTGTTGACCCTAACAGTCAAGAAGGAGATATTGGTGAGGAGGAACACATATAAAAAAATTGAGTTAATCTAATGCCCGATGATGGAGATTCGATCTTGGGTAGTCCAAAAATTGGGAATTTATTTAGATCTTTTCGAAAGGAGGTCATGGTAGTAGTGAATGTGTGAGTGGATGAAATGAAGATGACAGGTGGTGGTAGAGGGTTTTGATAGTTAGCAAATGGTATGGGTTTATGGGTTTTGGTTATAGACAATAATGGCTTTTGACTTCCTGCTTCTTTATTCACTGATAATTCGACTTCCTGATATCTTAAAAGAAATGGAGAAGGTAGGAAAATAGAGGGAGGAGTAAAAGAGACTAGAAACAAAAAAAAATAAAAATTAAAAGAACATAAAAGGAAAAAAATCAAATTGCTGAAAAGGAAAAAATATGAGGACCAATTGTATAATTTAACCTAAAATTTTTGTTTAAAATGATGATTTAACGTGCATGCCAGCTTACCGTTACACCACTAACGGCAATTAACGGCTCAGTGACTAAAACGTTATAACACAATAACGTAAATGACTAAAATATAATATTTCAAATAGAAATGACTAAAATGTAATCTAAGATAAACAAAAGTGACTATGGTTGTAGTTTACCCTATATTAAATATATGAAAACACTTAAAACTATTAGCCAACTTCGTAGCATATATAAGAATAGGGTGATTTAGGGATTTTTATCAAAATAGTATGACTTCGAAAATGGTACAACTTTGAAATAATTATTAGGTTGTGCGACACCCTGCAAATCTTCAAATGGAATTGCAGCAGCTATTATATTTGGGCATATTTCCTACATAAGTCCCTCAATTTCAAATTTTGTTTTAATTCTAACTTTAATTGGCAATTTTATTTTCTTTATTTAGTCATTGCTTTTAATATTTTTGAATTTAGTTTGTATTCATCTGGTTTTTTTAAAATTACTAATGCCTTTATATGTATATGGTGAAGATTCACTTTGTTGTGTAATAATTTTAGTTGTGTCTATTTAATAAAAAGACATTAGTAATTGAATCTATATTAAAAAGACATGTAAATAGACACAACTAAAATTATTATACAACAAATTGAGTCTTCACCATATACATACAAAGGCATTAGTAATTTAAAAAAACCAGATAAATACAAACTAAATTCAAAAATATTAAAATTGCGAATTAAGGTTAGCATTAAAATAAAATTTAAATTTAAGGGACCTATATAACAAATATACCAAACTAGAATAGCTGCTGCACTCCCGTTTGAAGATTTGCAGGGTGTCGCACAAGCTAAACGATTTTTTTTTTTTTTTTTTATCGTGATTGGATCTCACTTATCTACCTCTACTATCTTAACACCTCTAGCTAAGGAATTTCATTTACTATCTTTTTTATTTTTTGAAGGCTAAAATAATATGGTGAAGTGAAAATTTTTATAATGGGAGCTAATAAATACAAGAAGAACGAAGAATAAAATCTTTCATTTGAGCTTATTTTAACTTTAAATCTAGTCTCTTTTCTTCATTGGAGGTATTTTGAAACCTTATGTTAGGTTCAAAATTGATAATTGCAATTAGGAATTTAGTGCGAGAAGCAGTGCCAACTGCTTTAAGTATTGGTGAAAAATAGAGTAGAAAAATAATAAACACACAATATATTTTTTGCAGTTCAGTTTTCTCTATATCTGCGAGGCCATGTCAAGAGAGATAATAAATTATCTTAACACCTCGTACAATTAGTGATTACAAGCACTAACACTCACTAAATTAACAAATTCACTTTTGCACCTAAGATCTAGTTACCAAATTAATGACTCACTTGATTACTTACAAAATGCACTCTAAAAAACAAGATGAAAATAACAGAATAAGTGCTAAAATTCTCTTCTTCTTTTTTACTTTTACAAGCGTTTTATATATAAGTGTTAAAGATGAATTACAATCCATTTTTCCATCAAAATAGCAAGATAATTAGCATGAATAATTGTGGCCATTTGGGGTTGTTAGAGGGTGAAAATAGTGATTAGAAGCATTTAACACGTAAAATCTGACAACTCTACACAAGGGGAATTGATAGAAATTGATAAAATCCTGAGTACCAACTCGATGGGGGTTGATCCCTCCAAGTGCGGGTCAACGGGATTTAATAAGCCGTTGGCCACTGACTTGCATAGGATTGATCCTCCCTCTAGCTTCTTAAATGCTAGAAAAATAATTTTCAATACTTCAAAAAGATTTTGGATTAACTAAAAAACCATTTTATACAAGCTAAATCATTTTGGAAACACCTTTATAAGTATTTATAATATTTGAAAATATTTCATAAGATATTTCATTTAATTTCATAAATTAATTATAAAATTAATCTTAAACATAAGTTATATTGATTAATCAAAACTCATTGTTATTTTCAAACAATTTGTTAAGCAAAACAAGAAGAAGAATCCTCATCTAATCATATCAATGTTTGAATAAGTATGGATAATTCAGCATTACTCTCTATTTTCCACTATATGCACACTTTGATCATAAAGTGGGGAAAATCACATTCAAACTAATTGGCACATGAAAATCTTTGAAAGTTCTCCTAGAAATTTCCCCTTTTATTTTTTCTCAATATTTTCCAGCTTTGGATGATAAAATTTAGTGGTTATGTCCATTTTCATCTAAAGTTTTGACAATGAAATTGCATTCTCTTGTCATCCAAGTCAAGTAATTTCATGCTTTTATGTGTGATTCTATGAACCGCTAGTGCGTGTGTAAACGTGCATGGGGTCGCATTCTCCCATTAAAACTTGAATAATGCACTTGATTATCTTGTTTTATTATCTTCATTTTCTTTTGCTTTACACTGAAAATGATATGTAATAGTTCAATTTATGCAATTATTCGACCTTTGGTTCAGCCTTATCCTTCCTCTCTTCTTTTTTTCCCTCCCTTCGTCCCTTTCAATATATTGGCTTCCATTTCAGCAAAGTTGTGCTGATCCTTGAATAGAACATATGTTTTGGGCAAAAACAAAAGGAGGAGTGGAATTCTATGTATATATTGCCAAATATCCATCGGTTGCTTATTAGATAAGAACGCAGCAATGTCAAATCTTGCAAAGATTTGCATTACTTTCATATGCTACAAGTTAATCAAAGTATGTTTTCTTTAAAAAGAAAAGGGTTTGATTTTGATATGCAATTCATTTGTTTATAAGACAAGTTCTATCACTAAAACCTTATGCATGTCTTAAGTTTAGATGAAATAATAGTGGAGATTCAGGTTCCCTAGCAGTCTAATTGAACACTTTGCTTAGAACTCTAAATGGATGAGTTTCATTTGGTTTTGAGTTGGGTTGGATCCATTAGATTAGGTCAATTTTAGTTTAAAAATTTTCAAGTTATTTGGTTCGGGTCAGTTTCGAGATTAAATATTTTAGATTTGAGTTAATTTCAAGTTTAGGTTTTTCATATTCTAATCATTTGAGTTTCACACTTAAGTTTTTAAGTCAAGTCATTATAAGTTTAAATCATTTCGAATTTTTTCCACCAAGTATTTTGGACTTACTTATTCCAATGAAATATCCATGGACAAATCATATTCTGTAGAAGTGTAATTAATTAAACACTTTGCTTAGACCTTCAAATAGGGTGGATCATATTCGTTTTGGTTGGTTCATCTTGATGATGTAAATTTGGGTTTTAAAATTTTTAAATTTGAATTAATTTCGAGTTTGGATCAATTTTAGGTTCAGATTCAGGTTTAAGATTAAGTCATTCAAGTTTGAGATTCAGGTTTTTTAAGTAAACTCATTATGAGTTCAAATTATTTCAGGTCTTAATCACTTTAGGTTCAAGTGATTTTGAGTTATTTATTTTGGTCATTTTGAGATTAAGTTAATTTAATTTAGTTTGAACTTGTTCAAGTTTTTAATTTTTTTATGACCAAATAAGATTAAATCTCAAATTATAACTTATTATTAATCGAGTATTCATCTATTTCAAAAATAACTTGGATTTGAAATCGATATCAAAACTTTGTCCAACATTATTTAATATAAAGTATGGGTTTTAATAGATTGGTGTAGTAGATAGTGAACATCGTTGTCCCATAACATCGAGTTAAAAAGTAAATAAAGTGACCCACAAGCGAGTGAAGTGAGGGTCTTCAACTTGATCATCAAAATACTCTTATTCCATGGGATTGGAGATTGATACATTACATCAAACATTTGGTACCCATTAGAGTACTAATCCATCAATCTTCCAAGCATATAGCAACCTTGTCATCATTCAATCAATTTAATATATTCTGGGACATTTATTAATTTCATGCCATGTGTCACATTTTTCCAAAAATAAATATTATGATAATTAAATTTTAAAATTTTCATCTTAAATTTAATTAAAATTTATATATTAATTTATAAAAAAAATGCAGCGCTTTTAATGAGATATCATTATTGATTGATTGTTAGTGTAAATTTATAATTACAATATATTAAATACAAACTCTTTATTCTATCGATTGATTGAATTTTAATTTGATTAATATGGATATTATTGTCAGTGTAGGAGAATGTGGATTCGAGTGTATTGAATTGCATTATCCTTCTATAAGGGCTATGAGTAATTTTAAACATTGTGTCAAAACAAGTGGATACTATCAAAATCTATAAAGAAATTGTTAAAAAAAAAATATTTTATGATTTTTTTTTCCTTTTAAGTTTATAGTGGTTGCTGGGTGTTTTGCTTTGAAGTCACGCACAAGGGCAATGATAATTAGCAAAATGATTTAAGTGGGTAAACTATTAATTGTTGAGAATATGCTTAATGAAGGTGTAAGTGTAGGTGTAGGTGAGGCCAGTTTTTATTGAAGTAACCAAAAATCAAACACCAAGTTTAAATTCATATATAGGCCTACCAAGTTACAATGATGGTGTGATTGCTTTTGCATCAAATTTTAACTTCTTGTTTTTCAATAATTCTCCTAAAATGCCACAATTAACATTGGTTTTGTTTAACATCTAAGCTTTATGTTATACTTGTAATTATTTACCATTTTGGAACTTTAGGGTTTACTCTTCACTTTTAAAAAAAAATTGTATATTCTTAAGCAGATAATACAAATTTGAATTTTGGAGACGACATTATTAAAAAAAATAACCCTAAAATTTAAATATGAATCATATAACGAAAATAGAGGATACCAAAAAAAAAAAAAATAGAATGAAGTTAAATTGGACCCTTAAATGGAGGACATGCTCTCCTATTGCTTTTTTTAAAGATATAAGTCTTTATACTCTTTGCAATTTTAGAATTTATTCCCTATACTTTTTTTAAGAATTTAGTTCCTTTATTTTTTTAAATTTTAAAATTCAATTCTGACGGTTTATAATTAAATGTCCAAAAAAAACATTTTACACACGAGAGAAAGAATTGCGTACATCCTCACATGCTTGACTTAAGATTTAATTTATGCTGTCCCATCCTCATCCCCAGTGAAGACTAGCACTGAATATTGTCAAAGTAATATACATACATATATATACATATGTAGATTCAGTGATAAAAGTCATAGTTGTGAAGCAAATTCATCAAATTGTGAACTAATCAAGGGCTTAAGGAAATTAGGACAAAGACTAAGTACAGAGATCCAAAACGCTGTAATGAAAAGACAAAGAAAAAGGAGAGGAGGGTTCCACAAGAGAATGATGGAAGAATTTGAACATACTCTCCACAAAAATAACATCATTGGCTGACCAAATTATAAGAAAATAAATAAAAATGGACCCACTATTTCTCTTTTTTTTCTGCAATAAAATTTAAACACAGTAGTTCTTGCTTACATAGATTTATAGGTCCTTAATCCCAACATTATATTATTTCTCATTTCCCCAAGTGGAGAACAAAATGATGATAGTTTCAAGGTTGAGTGAACTTAGCATGTGACATACCCCTCTCTCTCTCTCTCTAACTCAATCCTTTACTATGTATGCATGCATACTCTCCATTAAGACTGCTATACACCTATTCAACTGTGTAGATGCTATGTATGTATGCAATATGCATGCATGCATACATTCTGCAGATCATTTGTAGGTCAAATGGCAAGTAGTGTGGCAAATGGGCCACAAATTTTTGTTGTTTATCTTGAAAGCACACAAAATTAACCAAGCTTTTTTGGGGGGGGGGGGATTCATTAGAAAGTTAATTAAAGAAGGTAATTGAGATCCCCAAAAATATTTTTAATAATTACACATTTGAAAGCTTTAATGATAATAGTGGGCAGTGGTTGTGGGATGTGTTTGAAGAGACCAAAGAGGATTTCAAAAGGAAGAGGGGCCCAATATATTATGATTAGATGCCATGTTCTCCCATTTGGTTTTTGTTTCAAAAGATGCTTTAATATGAAGATAATGTGAGGGACTTACAATGTAAACACCACTTCTTTTGACAACAATAACCTTATGATTTTGACCTTCTAAAGGAATAACAAAAAAGGTTACCTATTAACTAAAGAGATATTGGAATTTTGGGAAACTTAACCCTCCATTTACTACATTATTTTCAGTTCTATATATATATATATATATATATATCTCCTAAAAGAAACAAAAGAAGTCATATGTGAGATTTCTAAATGCTCAAAATTTCAGATATAGTTTTTATATTTAAAAAATTGTAGTTTAATCATCAATGCTATTAGTAATTTTTGTCAAAATTTTCATCAATCATATATCATCTCATATGAATACAACTTGATTAACATGTCAAATTGATAAATTCTAGTAGAAATACTAATGATGTTTATGATTGAACTAAAATTTTAAAATTAAAAAAATAAAATAACTTAATTTTTAATTAGTTTCTCAATATATATAATATTTTAGCCCTAATAGAAAATTATTCCAGTACATTTCTTTTTAACAATTTTAAAAAAGTTGATTTAATATCTTAAATTTCAACATCTAAATTCTTTCATATTTTAAAGATTAATTTTAACTTTTTTTTTATAAGAATAACTAATTTGATATTAAAACCCAACTAACTTTCAAATTCACAAACTATCTAAAAATTATATTTATAATTATAACACCACTTATTTTGAGAACAAACATGCCTATGATTTAGACCTTCTAAAAGTATAACAAAAAAATGGTTGTATAAGGTTAACATTAGCAAAAGAAATTGAAATTTTGGAAAACTTAACCCTTTAATTACTACATATCTCAGTCCAAAATATATATATATATATATCTTCAAAAATCATATGTGATATATATATATATATATATAATCAAAATTTAAGATTTAGTTTTTATATTTAAAAAACTTTAAAAAATTGTTTTTTCAATTTAAAAAGTTTTAGTCTAATCATTAATACCATTGGAAATTTTTGTCAAAATCTGTCAACTTGATATGTTTATTTTTTATCAATCATATATCGTCTCATATGAATACAACTTGATCAACATGCCAATTTGGCAAATTTTGAAGGAAATATTAATGATGCTTGTAACACTCCTCACATGATCTAAGTAAGAGATGCTATATTTAAACACTAAACTCACCACTTAAACATATTCTTGTTTCATTATAATTGAGATAACTTATAGCACAAAACGTTATTATTCATACATAATTCACATTTTTTGTTTACCAATAAACCTAAGTACATGTCAAACTAAAGTCTAATATATATATATATATATATATGCACACTAAAAGGCTTGAACTTGAAACTTGAAAAGAGGCTTGAACTTAAAGCTTGAGGAGTGATGTGATCCGAACTGAAGCAACAATTCTCGATTCTTTTCGAAAGTTATCTATCACCTATGCGTCTAAAACAAATGCGTTAAGCTACATGAATAACTTAGTAAGTACTCAATTGAATTCAATTTTATCATATATATATATATACACAATTTAAATACATTTTTAAAAACATTTATTCACATTGTTTCTTTCACTGATATACTTAAACTTTTAATTTTTTTTTCCAAAACATAGAATCATTTAAATTAACTTTATAACTTATAGTCTTAACTCCAACATATATTATCACTAATTAACTTTTGCATTCACATATCAAAATCTTTCTCTCATTTCACAAATATAACATAAACACTTAATTTATATATATCTTTTAACACTTAATTCACATGTTTACTTTTATCTTTATTTTCACATATTATTACACATACACCTTTATTTTCACATATCACTTTTACAGTCCTTAGTGAGTCTCAATCGAGTTTCAATAATTTTGTTACATGGCATAGCACTAGGCCAAAATAGAACTCTTGGCCTTTAATGGAACTCTGGTAACAGAATTCTAGAAAACATACAAAACTCCATTAAACACATTAGCTATCCCATTTCTCGTCTCCTAATCCCCTCCAAACCTCCGCAACACCAGCCCGATTCCCATCCGAACCCCTAACCCCTCTCAACTTCAAAATCATTTCACCATCACATATCATATATCCTCTTAGCTTATTAAGGCATCTATTCACATAACACTTTATTCGTTCATTTTAAATCACATAAACATATACATAAAAAATTCATTTTACACATTCACATATTCACTTTCATGTAATGTACTTGACATATCACATATATCACTTTGTATCACATTACTTATTCACTTTAAATTTCATAACCACGTCCGCTACTTCCTCATTTCATTCATTATTTCACATGAACACAAACATATCTCTTATTTACAATACTTTACACTTTAGATTTTAATTCAATTTCATATAGCACGTTGCTTAAATATTTATTTCACTACTTTAGCACACGTAGTAAATTTTTGAACATTTTACGATTATGAAAATTCAATGTTTACTTTTATAACATTTCAATGTCACTTTTCACTTCATTTGAACTTTTAATCACAATGTTTATTTTACATATCAAATCTTACACTCTTTACAATTTAGTCCTTTCTATAATAATTTCACTATACTACATTTATTCACTTATCAATTTATGAAAATTAAATAAATTTTCACTCTTTATAATTTAATCCTTAGTTTCATAAAATTCACTAATCACTAAATTATCACTTTATCATTTCTTACATTACTAACATACCTTTTAATTACATATTCACTACTAAATTCAATATACATATTCAATAATCTTAATCCTATCTTATTTAATTATTTGCTCAAATATTCAAATTAAAACAAACCAACTTGAATTCAATTAAATACTTACTTCTCTTTTAGCCAAAACCTCTCACTTTCTTTGCTTTTGTTCTCTTCCTTTCTCTTTCTCATCGCAATCTTTCACCTCTAAGATGTTATACAAACTCTTCTAGACCTGTACTTCATCTTACCTCTTTGGTAGCTATAAAAATTTTCAAGGCTTTGGGGTAAAATAGTGCAATTTTATGACAAAGAACCAAATTGTAAAAAAATTGAAATTTCTCTCGAACCACTTATATAAAAGATAAAGAAGTTTCTTCATTTCTTCATCAAAATATCTCAACTAATTTAATAATAAAAATTTTATTGTTTAACATATAAAAATCTAACTTTAGTCATTTTAATCAAATAGCTAAGATTTCATCTTATTTTTCAATCACATCCAATGGATAATATTTTTCCAAAAACCGTGATCTTTTTTTTTTCATAATTATTTTGCCCTTCACTTTCTCTACCATTATATTCTTGATTCATGACATTTTCTTGGTATAATTGCACTCCTAGTCCTTCCTTTTTTTCTTTCCCTTTTATTTTTGCTGCCCCTAGCTGCTATCTTTCAGCCTTTCAATCGTGTAGAAAATTCTACACTTTTCCTTTTGATTTCGTTTTAGTCCACTTATTTCATCATCCAATCAAATTTTAATATTTTTCAACCTTAATTTCCATAAATTTTCACAAACTTTCCGCCTCATCAGATATGGGATTTTAATCCCATCCTTTTTTTTCTAAATATCAATTAAATATGGAAAATTTACATTTAGATCCCTCCTCCATAAAAATGGGAAATCACACTTTAGTCTCTATACTTTTCCATTTTATTCAATTTAGTCACTATCTCAATTTCCAATTTCCACATATCAATACATCTCCGTGTCACATTCATGAAAAAAATTCTAAAATTTTTGCCTTTTTTCTAAAATAATAAATTTATACTTTTAATCCTTCAACTTTTAAAATTTGCAATTTAATCCTTACTAACTTTCATTACTCATACTTTTTCTCCAAATATTTAAATCTCCTTTAAAATACTTGTTGTTTCTTAGAAACCAAAATTTTAGGGTGTTACAATGTTAATTATTGGAATAAAGTTTTAAAATTAAAAAAAAAAAAGTAAAATGACTAATTTTTAGTTTCTCACTATAATTATTAAATCTTGAAATTTACCAAAATAAAAGAACTAATGGCATATTTTAACCATATAAATATATATAATATTTTAGCCTTAATAAAAAATTGTTCTAGTGAATTTCTTGTTAAAAATTTAGAAAAATAAATTTTGATTTAATATCTTAAATTTTTCTAAATTTTCATACCATATTTAAAAAAATTATCTTTTTTTCTTAAGAATAAGTAACATGATTTTGACTCTTAAAAACATATTAAATTATAACACGTTGACGATATGGATGAAAAAAAAGTAAAAATTATATTTATAAAAAAAATTTATGTAAAAATCTAATAAGATTTTGATTTCAATGTAAAAATTGAGTCTTTAGGAATTTTGGTGTTATAGGTTCAAATCTCACCATTTATCAAATTTTTTAAATTTATTAAAAATTTATTATATGTTTAGAATTTTGTTATTTTTTATATAAAAAGATAAAAAAATATATTATCACGGTAATCTTTTTATACTTTTTAAAAATAATAAAATTTTCCAAAACTTGTATAAAATAATGATTAAAATTCACATTTAACATCTAAGCGACACTGTATGAAATCCCAGTATCTCTTTCTTCTTTTCTTAATATTGTAACCCCATAATTTACAGTTAATTTTTAGCTCTAGAGATAGGTGAAATTGTTTGTTGCTTCATAAACTCATTTGACTAATTAAAGAATTTTCACTTTCTTTTTTCCATTTTGAATAATTAAAGATATTAACAATAGAAAGTGTTAATACCAAATTAGAATAAGACCCAAATGATGATAATCAGTCAAATTGGGTGTTTGAGGTAGATTATTTTATTAACTAGATTTTAGCACCTATCTAGACAAAGGGCATCTCAATATTTGTCTCACCAAGTCCAAGATATGGCTATGGGATGATAATTGTCCTTTCTTTTCTGGAGGGGGGGGGGGGATTCAACCAAGATTTACTCTTCAATTTTCATATTAATTTAGCTGATGTCATAGTAAATATTTTTGTTAAGGAACTATATATATATATATTTGTACAAGGTTTATGTATATCTTATATTTATATTTAGTGAGTTTATCTAATTTTTTATCAATTTTATTGGTTAATGTCACGAATTATAATTTCCTTGTAAACTAAGAACATCTACCAGGCCAATACCTCATGACTTCAAAATTCTGTGAGCTTGTAACTTTATAAACCCAAGACTTTGCAAATTGATACCATGGGGACTATACCACTGGCTTGGACAAAATACTTTGTTATCTGTATATCATATATATCTATTGTCCTGACATAATAGTCCATACTTACGAAAACAACATAACAATAGGTCAATTGGGTTTCAAGGAATACGAAACTAATAATACAAATATGTAGAGGGCTCTCTCTTTTATCATACTCTTAGGTATCTCTCTTCCTACTCTCAAACTTCAATCTCTCAATAAAACTCAAATCCCAACCATCTTTACTTACTTATGGCTCTCCACCATTAGATGAAATGTCACCTACCACCACTATCCCAACTTTATACCAATAACATATAATAATGTACCTAATTTGTTTTAATTTAAGTAGTAATATTTGTGTGGATTAAGAACCAGTTCAGTTTGTACCTAGAGGTTGTAATCTCGAGGAGATAAATGTGAGAAATGTGTTCCTTGTAAGGGGTTTAATGAATTAAAGGTAGCTGAAAATTAGAAAAGAAAAAAGGGGTAATATCTTAGAGGCATGGTGAAACACTAAACCATTCATGATAGTAAAATTTGATGAAGCATGATTTTGTTTTAGAATATGGAATTATGAAACCAGACATAACTAGATCTTATTATTATGCTGATTTTGTTAGTCGAAATTGAATTGGATACAACTACTATAAAATCGTAGTGATGAGTGTTATTTGCTAACTTTCTTTCAAAACAAAACCATCTAATTACTGCTTACAAAGTGCTAATGAGTTAAAAAGGGTGACATTGCATCACAGCTCAATGCGCACACACACAGAGCAATAAAATAATAGAAATATTAAGAAAAGAAACAATCCTGACGACTCATGCCAGGCCCACCCATGATATATTTACGTATTTTGTTGCTATAAAAGCAATAAAAATGGTAAAAACTAAAATCCCATTTCTAGTATTTAATAAAAAAATACTCAAACAACACAATCTCAATATGACAACAGCATTGGACATTTTCAGTGAGCACATAAATCTCAATAGCCTCTAACATAGATGATTTTCAAGATGTCCCACACACAATATAACTGTCTCAAAATTCTTATAAACCCTACAATAGTAATGAAGCCAAGATAGCAGTAACAAAAACACCAAGTACGGTCCAGGGGATCAACGGTAGCGGCGAAGGGAGAGTGTGTTGTTTCTCTTCCAGGTTGCCCTCCTTGAAGGTCGAGCCTTGTGGTGCAAGTGCCCCTTGCCACGAAGACCCCTGTATTTCTTGCCAGCAGAGGTCAGTCCTCGGAGTTCCCTGTGCTTGTGAACCGGATTGCAGATCCAGTTGATTCTTGGGTCATTGCGGATAGCGTTGTGGGCAGGATCGACTAAGATGACTTCAAAGTATTTGTAAGTTGAATCCTACAAAGAAAAAGAAAACAAATCGGAACATTAAGCACCCACAAAGAGTTGAGCATCAAACTCCATTTTAAAATCGATACAATTAATTGGTGTGCATTGATTCCCATACAAAAAATATATAAAATCTATAAAGATGAAAGATATAACTTTGTTTAGTGCTATTCATTATGCTATGAGAATAAAATGTTGCCAATGGAATTTATCAGTCATTGTTCTTCAGATGAATAACTAATGTTAATAAATTGGGCTCGGCTCTAAAACTCACCTCATTGATCCAATAAGAGTTCACGACCCTAAGACCACCAAGCTTCCGGCCAGCTCGTTCCTCTGCAACTGATCGTTTGCTACGTTGGAATTTCAGCTGGGTAACACCCTGGTTTGTGGGCTTTCCATATACAATACCCTTAGGAACTGGTCTCTTCCTCCCACCACGCCTTACACGGACACGATAGACAACATAACCCTGTTAAAAAGAAGATTAGCCACCAAATACAACATACACGCAGAGAAAGTATTAACAACACATTGAATGTCCTTAACGCACAAATGAAATCAAGTTACCACTGTAAATGTGTAGGAGTTTAAAGAATATTAAAAGACTAACATGGCATCAGACAGTAATCAGGTAGAAACATAACCACCCCAACTTTATCCAGAAGCAGAAATTCCCAGTCAAGTGAAAACAAATAAAACAAGGAAAAAATTGTCCTTGCATGCATAGAAGTTGAACTAGGCACTTAGTAAATCTATTTAACACTAAGAATAATTTAGAACTCTAGTCACCATGCACTTCTGGTTTTCAAATCTCAGGATAAAAAAAAACCTTTCCCTACACGAAGCTTCAGTTTCCTTTGGCTTTTAATTAGATGAACATTTCAACTATGCAGTTTTGAAAACAAAGGATAATCTTATAACTGGAATGTGTTACAACGACGACAACACGTATATAATAAATTAAAAAATACAATATAAAAAATCAGACCTTATAAGGTTGCAGTAGCATAAAACAATATTTAAAGAAAAATGATATATCAATTTACCTGCTTGGCTTTGTACCCCAATCGACGAGCCTTGTCGGGGCGAGTTGGGTGGTTAACTCGCACGATGGAAGGGTGCTGACGGTACTCCCAGCACCTCACCCTCTGCAAGAACCTCATCACATCGGATTGCTTCTTCCTCCATAGCTCTGACACGTACTTGTAAGCCCCTAATTTCACAAAAATCACAACAAAAATTAAAATCGCCACAAATCATAACCAAAATACCAAAACAATATAAAATTAAAAAAAAAAAACCAATTTTCGTAAACTAGTCTTTGAATCTAAAAACGAAAGCTGAGAACCTAACCAGTAAAAACCAAAGCTTTAGCAAGCTTCTAGATTCTAATGAAAGGACATTAAATCAAGCTGAGGAAAAAACTGATTAATTTACATAAACAAATAAACAAACCCCAGATTTCAAATTATCATATTAACATCAAACGAGAAAGCAAATGAGAAATTAAAACAGTTGTTAAAATAATGATTAATAGATGCGAAGTTGTAAAGAAAAATAGCGTACCCATGGCAGATTGAGCTCCTGCGGTGTCTGATTTGGGTTTAGAAGGAGCTGCTGCCCAATTTGAAATAATATTATAAACTTAAGAAATCGGAATCTCTCATTAGGGTTTTAGAAGGCATGACAAAGGTTATTTGGATTGACAAATTTACCCCCATTGCTTGGTCCTGTTCAAGTGGGCTGTTGGATCGATCCTATATTTCAGACCATGTTTGAAATGGGGCCCCGACCTGTTTATTTTATTTAAATTTGAAATGTTTTGGGCCAACCCTGTTTTTCTCTTTTATCTCATCAGATATTTAAATTCGTATTTGTAAATATAGTTTGATAACACTAAACTAGTAGGGACAAATTTTGTTAAATTTTCTTGTCTAAAATTTTCAAATTTTCTAACTCAAAATATTTAGTGAAATATTGTTGAGTGTGAAAAGAGTAAGATGATGGTTCACACTGTGGAGGTATGTTGAGAGTCATCATATCAAATTGTTGAAAGGAAAAAAAAAAAAAAAAGGAAGTACGTAATTCATGCCCGTCATGGAAGTGCGCTGATAGCCGCTTGGCCAATCTGAAAGTTTGTGTGGTGGGATTGGTTGTAGCAGTGGAATTCTTGGAGATGTTCTCGTCGGGATTAATCATTTTGTCCATGCGCATTGTATCAAATTGTTGAGGGTGAAAGGAGGAAGGAGAAAGATAACAATTCACATAGTGGAAGTGTGCTGAGATGGAGGTTGAACAATCTAAGTACATAAGAAGAAGAAAAGGTTCAAGGGTTCTCATCAGATGATTCATGTCATCGACACTCATTGCACCAAACTATTGTGGGTAAAAAAAAGGAGAAAAATGATAGTTCATATAGTGGTGTGTTAAGAGCCGCTACACCAATTGTTAAACATAAAACGAAGGAAAATGACAGTTCACACAATAAAAGTGTGTTAAGAGCTGCTTGAAATGGAGGTTGAACAAGATAAGCACATAACAAAAAGAAAAGATTCAAAAAGCAAGACTCCTTATAGCCAAAGAAGGATATTTAGCAACGATGTTGATTGTCCTCTTATCCTGAGGCCTAGACACGTGTATGCTGGCCTTGCATTGATTGGCTCCTTACGGGCATCATAACCTTCTTAACTAAACAGTGATGAGATTGATGGATTTAGTAATCCAGACTGTGATTAAATTAATATGGAACTGATGGAGTTTCATGTATGGTTCATGTGAGGAAGGGGCTCAACACCTATCTTAGCGAGATAGATTGAAGGCATTTTATGTATCGTCCATTTAAGTATTGGCGAAGATCAATCCCATTGAGAAGTCGTCCATAGACAATGTTATCTTAAACATAATTGGTAAGACCTACTTTGACGAGACATGTATAACATATATAATTTAATAAACTATTTTAAGATCTAAAATTTGTTAATTTACTAACATCGAATTCACATATAGCATATTTGAGAGTTTAAATATTCTATTCAAAATATTAAATCAGATTGGATAACACAGGATATCTTCTTCTTCTTCTTCTTACAATTATTACATTCCTAAAGAAAACTAAAGTCCGGAGTGACAACTACCCGTTGACCAACCTCCCCAATGACACAACACTGTTTGCTTGCGGTATTGAAGGCAGCAACATCCTGTGCGAACACACAATCTTCACCAGTCGATACCTGCATTTAATTTCTTAACCTATAAGCTTCCATCAAAATATATTTATTACTAAAATTCTTTACAATATGCATAAGCACCGATAGATTAAACTTGGAAGCCACATCCATAGATCAAACTGTCACTGCAATCCATGGAGAAATGCACAAAAAGATGATACAGATTAGGAATGTTAGTAAACCTGTCAATAGGGCGGATTGGATTGGTTTAGAGTGAGGTCAATTTTGGATTTTAAATTTTCATATCGTTTCATGTTTGAGTTTGGGTCACTCTTGTATTCAAGCTATTTGGGCCTGCTAGTCGAGTCATTTCGGGTTTGTTCAATGGGTTTGACACTTGTGTCTGTGTCATTTCGGGTTACTTGTTGGAGCATTTCCATGTTTAGATCATTTTAAGTTATGGGTTATTTTGGGGTCATTTTGAGTTCAAATTATTTTGAGTTGTAGTAATTTCTGATTTCGGTAAATGCATGTATAGGTTATGCTTCGGTAAGTACCAAGCAAGGTCTATTTAAGACTTACATCAAATAGTGTTTCTCCTATCTTCAACTTGACTGCTCCGCTCTTGTAAATCAGCATTTTTCCCACATATCCCTCCGGCAGCTCTTCCAACCGGCATCCTTTCTTTAAAGCTCCAAACCTATCAGATGATACCGAGTGCTCAACTTTCTCTTTCCCCTTCTTGCTTACTGGTTGCTTAATTCTAGGAAGATTTCCGGGGAACTGAAAGAAGAGCATCTTTTGTTTGTCACCTTCCTCCTGTCACCAATTATCATTATTTTAGATACTTTTCTCACAAATGTAGAATTTAAAGGGGTTGGAACATTATTATTAGTATAATCACCAACCAGTAGCCCAAGATCTGATGCAGGATTAATAGTTGTCTCATCATATTCCTTTTTAGCAGCCTCTGCAAATTCTGCTTCATCTAGAAGTTCTACAAGCAAGACACGAAAACATGCTCAATACATATTAGTTCAAACAAGCAAAAGTGTATGACTAGTACTTGCAAGCACAGGTTTCATTCAAATGAAAAGAGTAATATTATCTCAAATTGCCTCCAGGGAAGGTAAGAAGACACTTTTGGAGTTCATTTGACTCATTTTCGACGCAGAAAACCTACCAGGGTCACCCGAGTAAGGTCTCCTCAAAGGAAGGGTAGTAGGATAGTAAGTGCGGTTGTAATCCTGCAATGTCATGGAACCAAACAGTGCCAGTTCGTAAGAGACGAATGCAGGCAGGAGGTTGATCTCATTCACGGACACATGAACAAAAGGCAAAATTTTACCCATGGTTCTCTGTATTCACTCTTGACTCTTGGGGCTGGTGCTTCAATAGCATCTGAAGAACATATATCAGTGCAATCTTCTTTGGAAGTCGAAGACGAATCATCTAGGATTCTACCAGCTCTTTTATTGCCATATGACCTCAATGAAGTGGATGATGGGGCTCCAGGACCAAATGCAATTTGCACTGAAGCTGCAGACTCAAAATTTGAAAATTACCAGCAGAAAATTCCGTGCAAACTCGAAATAGCTAATTGAATATAAAGGTGGTGCTCTTATAATCCTTCACCATGTAAACTTATCTAAACCACAACAATAAGTCATGCATTTCAACCATACCTACACTGCATTCTTTTAAGTTAGTTTATGATGGATCTTCTCTAAATGCTTTCTTCTAACCTCACAATGGTTTTTTTTTGTTTTTTTGCTGTCTTTTACGAAAAGCTAGTTAGTATGCTACTGAATTTCACTATCTATCTTCACAAATTTCATGTCAACTTCAAGTCGGGAAAGAAGGATTAAACTCAGGGACCAGCTTTTTGCAGGACAAAGCTAGCCACCAATTAGGCTTTACCTTAACTACCTAGCAGAAAATACCTAGAGAAACTATAGAACACTTTATATGCATACAAGAAGATATCATATGAAGGGTATTCATTGCTAGTTTATATGATTATAAGCCTGCTATCATCAATCTATTCTATGATTCCTGTACAAAAACTAGTACACAGAAATGAAAGAAAAGCTAATAAGGGATTACATTTCTTCTCAACTTTCGGCTTTTGTCGCGTTAGATTCTCCTGCAAAATGCAACAGCAAACATATGAGTTTTTGGCCAAAGAATGTAAACAACTTGGATGCAAATGGCACAAAAACTTATCTTACTCATAGAATAAAAGCCATTCAATTCATTTATTAAGTTTTTGCTGTGAAAATGAACAAAGGGTATTTGTTCAATCTAGGGATATTATATGCTGCTCGCCACCGTTTGACAATGCAGGCACAAACATGAATGAAACAAATGTTTTTGCAGTGTCAAAATTCAGAAAAATTCCGGACATCACTAAACCTTCTATGGTCCACATGTATACTACTTTACTTTTAGTATATTTTGAAAAAGAAAATTTGTTTTCACACAAATGCTAATCAAATTTTGATACCAAAATATATATAATTAATTTATTTTATTTAGCAAAAATAATGTGTAAAAACTATCATAAATGATATTACAAATACAAGTAATACACATATGAAGTCCAAATCAATCAACTACTAAAAAACTGATAAGAGAAATATGTCCGAACTTAAATCAGAACAAAATCCGAATAAATTCCACATATAATTTATTCAAAATAAGACTCAAGTTTGTCACGATGTCAACCTTACTATTAAGCTAATGCCACATCCAGTATTATTATTATTTTTAAAAATTGAATAAACAAGTATGCATCAATTGTACAAACACCCCCTACCAGTAGTTGTAGTGACTAACAAATAATAATACAATAAAAACAAGGTAAACAGATTATTTATACGGCCAAATAAATTCAACCCCCTAGCAAGGAAAATATTACGGCTAAAATGAACCAAAGAGAACAGAAAATCAAGATACAATATTAGCAAAAAAAAAGAAGCAAAGTTACGTACGTTGAAACGTCCAAGAAGATATTGCGCCTGAGCAGCTTCTTCATCTTCATCACTCGTTTCACTGCATTTTGACCGATGAATAAAATTTACGCGTTATTTGAAATATGAATACAGAATTAGAGAGACCAAAAAAGAAAACCGAGAAAAGAAAAAGGGGGGAAATAGGAATTATACGATTTGGCAACAGCGAGTTTGGGCTTTCTTGAAGATTGAGGAGCTTTAGGAGCGAATCGGACCTGGGAAAAGAACAGCAAGGTTAAACCATGACAAATTTAACTAGATCAAACCGTTACATCTCGAGATCTCGATAATCGACGGAATAAAAAAATCGTGGAAGAAAACTGAGAAAATTATTATGATGTTTTTTTACCTTTCGCCGACCAGAAGAAGGCCCGTCAACATCCATGGCGGTTTCAGGTGGAAAGAAGACGAAGCAGGGAAGACAAAAAAATTTATCAAAAACGTGAAAACAAATGTTTCGAACCCCAGACCTCGAGGAAGAAACAATGACTTTACCACTAGATCTAACAAACTTTATGTCACGTTTGTACTTTTATTTTATCTATTTCTAATTTTTGTACATTAATTGTATATTAATTTATTTAGCGGTGAGCATTCGATCAAGTTAAAAAAATTCGAGTTAGTCAAGTTGACGAATCCTATTCTAGCAACCGAATTCAAATTGAATCGAGTCAAAAAAATTTCAAGTCGAGTTAACGAATCCTATTATTTATGCTAAATGTTGCGTTTACATAAACTGATTATTTAACTAGTAGACGAAGTACAGAGTTTTGCCTTTTTCTTATTCAAATTTTCGGATGATTCAAATTGTATAATTCATATTTGAGTTAAACCAAAAGAATTAATTTTTTATTCGAGTTGATTTGAATAACTCGATTAACTCAAACTATTTAATTTAAAATTTACTTTTTTTTTTAAGAATGCTAAAAGAGATATTATTAGAATAATACTATATATTAGTGATTTTTATGGTACTATAATGAACAACAAAATGAATAGGATCAAGACCTACATTAGGAAGTGCATTAGTGGTGAATATGAGATAAAAGGTTTCCTCATAGCACATTTTCGAAATCTTTTGTCTAAGCAACACGTGATTGATCATGTTATATCCAGAAAAATTAATGAGAAATTAAAGCAAGAAATCTCAGGAGAGGAAATCAAAGCCACAATTTTCAATCTTAATGCAGTGCAATCCCTAGGATTGGATGGCTTTTCCAATCTTTTTTACCATACTTTCTGGGATAAAATCAAGGAAGATGTCATTTTCATAGGAAAAGATTTCTTCAACACAGATGAACTTCCTACCAATATTGTCTTGATACCAAATAGTGCTACAGTATTAATATTTGTATAGGTTAAATAGTAATTGTATAAGTCACTAATGGGTAATATTGAAAATAACACCACAAGTAAGCTAGTTATAAAAAGGTAGTCATTCATGAAATAGAAATGTCTTCTTTTTAACTCTTTCTTTCTCTCTTTTTGGTAAGTGTTAAAAGTAATATATTTTATCCTCGTTCTTAATGTATTTTTGGATGATTATTCGATGTAAATAGTGAATTTTGTGCTATTAATCCTTTAAATTCATGTTTTTTTTTTACTTAGAAGAGCATTTGAGAGAAAAAGGTGCAAAAATTGAAAAATCAGAGCTAGTTAGAGGAGCCATATGGGCTGGACCATTCCACACAACTGTGTTGATTTCACGAATTGCACTCTGAATAGTGGAAAAATGTGATTTTTAGGTTTTTTAGCCATTCTAAGACCTCTATATGTCAACAATAAGAAGATAAGAGTGAGCTGTCATAAAATACTCAAGAAAACAACTCGAAAAACACCACTGAAGACGATTCTAAAGCAGATTTCCATCAAGATTGAAGATTCAATTTAGATTTCTTTGAAGATTATTATTAGTTTCTTTATTTCTTATGGTTATAATGTATTTTGGATATTTTTATTTGCTAGCATGAACTAATTTTCTAAATAACTAGGGAGATGAACCCTATAATAGATTTTTTTATTTGATTTTTATTTTACACAATAAATACTTAGACCTTGTTTTCAATTAGAGGCGTGCATGGGCCGGGCCAGGCTGGGTTCAGGCTGAGCTCAACTAAAAATTTAGGCCCGTTTGCTAGGCCCGGGTCCGGCCCTGCCCGAAAAATAGGCATAAAAATGTTAAAACCCGAGCCCGACCCGGCCCGCCTATATTATTTTTTATATAATTTTAAAATATATATAAACGATCAAAAATACTAAAAACATCAAAATAAATATTTCTCAACAAATTGAAAATAAATTTTAAAAAAATGTATACTTAAATAATACTAAAATAGATACAACTTAACAAGTAAATGCCTCTAAAATAATAACAAAATTAACAAATGTCTTTAAAATAATAAAAAAATTAACAATAAAATAAGTTTTATACAATATCCAAATAATAACAATAAAATAGTAGCAACAAAATAGTAAAATAGTAGCAAAATAGGAAGAAAACAATAAGAAAATAATATTTAAAAAAATAATTTTTTTTTGTAATTTAGTGCATTTAGGCCGGGCTCCAGCCAAAAATACCTTACCCGAGACCCGACCTATTTTTTAAACGGGCCTTATTTTTTTGCCCAAGTCTATTTTTCGGGTCTATATTTTTGCCCAAACCCTCTCACATTTCGGGCAGGCCTTCAGCCCGGCCCGACCCATGCACACCTCTATTTTCAATTATGTGTGCTTAATTTTTGGTGTAATATTTCTAGACTATTGATTTATGTTTGATATACTTAAATCAGATGAGGAATAGACCCCGTTTAAGAGTAGATCTTGCGTAATTGAGTGGAGTTGCATGCAATCCTAGAAATAGGACGACTTAAATCTAACGGATTAGAGTCAAAACTAATAAGGGAATCCATAGATCGAGTTAATGCGATAATAGAAGTTTTAATTAGAAAGAAATTTCAATTAATCAACTTAGAGTCAGTTGTTCTTATTCTTGAATAGAGATATTAGTATAATTTAGGGATTTCTACGGATCAAGATACTAAGTGAAGAAATTGCGTAATTTAGATGAACAATGACAGATGAAATCTAGGTGAATTCTTTCCTCGGTATTGTTTCGCTTCTTGGTTGTTTACTCAATTATTTTCCTGATTTGATCTTTATCGGTTCGTAGTTAATTTTAGTTTTAATCAATCACTCGAATTTATCGACTAAATAATAGAAATACGGTAATTACTAGTACTTTTAGTCTACATGGGAATGATATCTTTACTCACTGTAACTATACTATTAATTGATAGGTGCACTTACTTTAGTCAAATTTTTAGTTGGTTTCGTGGACATCACTTTCCCTTCTATCTTATGTTCTTATTTCTTATTTCCCTTTCTTCTCCTCTTTATCTCTAAATTTCTTCTGTCATGTTTTGATACACAAAAAAATAGTCAATGCCCTAATGCCATAAATCAATTTTGACCCATTAGTTGTTATAATTTTGCTTATAAAATCATATCAAAGTTAATGTTGTAACAACCCAATTTTAAGTGGTGTCGGAAATAGTGATTCGAGATCACTAAATCCGACGAGTAAGTTCAAAAATTTAATAAATTAATATTTATGAGTCAAGTGTGATTTTAGAAATATTTTTGAATTAGTAAAATTTGTGATTTAAAAGAATTTATTAGGTAAATTGGGTTAAAAACGAGGTACTGAGACCTCGATTTCATAAATCAAAAATATTTAAGGAGTGTTGGTGAGTTAGTATTAAAGTTTCGTTAGAAAATTTTAACGTTTTGATAGTTAATTAATTAAAAAAGACTAGATTGAAAAAAGTGCAAAATTTGTTAAAGTGATTAAATAGCTTGAAAAGCAAATAAGGGAAGACTTAAAGAGTAATTTAGACTAAGTGATTTGGCTGGGACAGCATAAGGGTAAAAGAAATAGCAAAATTTGATGTGAACTAAGGGTAAAATGGTAAATTAGTGAAATTAAAAATAAAACAAGTGACCAAATTGAAATCTAGAGAATTCTTCATCAAATTTCAGTCCAAAAAACACCATAGGAGAACCTTGAAGCTGGTTTTTCATGTTTTAACTTCAAGTGAGTTCAATTCTTGCTTTTTCTTTGTAGTTTTTATATTTTTGTGACTTTTACAATTAGGTTCAACTATTTAATTCATTAGTTTTTATTTCATGAGTAATTTTGAAAGTTACTATTGATGAGTGCTGAAATTTTATAATGAATTAACATGGATTTGAAGCTTTAATCTTGTTATATGATGATTTTATTAAGTAATTTTGATAGAAATTAATTTTAGGACCTAATTGTGAAAAAGATTAAATCTTAGGGTTTGGCATGAAATTATGAATGTCAAAGGCTGTGAAATAGCCTATAATACTTAGGAAAAGTGTTAATTGAGAAAATTTAGCTCAATTGGTGGGCTAATTGATCAGGGACTAAATTGTAAAAACTGTAAAAGTTGGGGAAATGTATAATTTCAAAAATTGAAGGGTATAAATTTTGAAGTGAATTATAATTGAACTAGATGCTAATGAATGAATAATTTTACATTATAGATCAAGAATCTGAAGATAAACGCGAAAAAGAGAAATTAATAGATTAGTCTCTGAATTTCTACAACCTCTACAAACTACCTCAGGTAAGTTCATATGGTTGAATTTTCATGATTATTTGTTAAATTTAGGAATGACATAATGTATTATTTCATATGTTTGTTATTGAATTATGATTATTATAAAAATATGAAAATTGGATCGAAAGTTCAAATTAAGTGAAACGCAGGATTGAGCACGATCGTTCCTTGAAACAAAATGAATTGACGGATAAGACCATGGTTGGACCATGAAAATGTTTAAATGTACGACCATAGCTGAGCTATGGCATTTTAGTGAAAAGATCAGAACCGAGTTATTGCACCGTGAATGTAATATCATGGTTGGACCATGGCAGTATATGTATATGTATGTAAGACCATAGCTGGGATATGACATCCTGATGATAAGACCATAACTGGGTTATGTCATTACGAGTGTAGGACCATGGCAGGGCCATGGTAATATATGTGTAAGATCATAGTTGGACTATGGCATTAAGAAAACAATGTACTCAATTCCGTAAGACGTTCTCTAATTTTGACAATGATTGGTAAGTGCCATAGAATTTAAGAAGTTATTGATATTGAGCTCAATCAAGTGAATTCATCAATTGAAATTGTGATTGGCAGGAAGGGTTAGTGAAATGTTTGTTTTATAATTTGTTAATTTGTTATAATATGTTTGGTAAGATTTAACTTTAAAAGCAATGAACTTACTAAGCTTCGTTAAGCTTACTCGTGTTGTTTAATGTTTCTTGTAGATTAACGTGAGTTCGGAAGATTGGATCAACACATCGGATTACACTATTCAGATTACTCCGGTAGATTTTGTTAAATACCTTATGGTTTATATGGCATGTATAGGGTTGGTTTAGAAAAGAGTTAAACTTGAAACATGGTTGTGAATGATACATATGTATATGTTTGTATTTTTGTATTTAGTAGTAGTTTTTAGTAATCAAGGAATGAAGTTATTATGGTAAGTTTATGCAAATGAGTCTTGTGATTACATATTATGTTTAAAACATGATTTTTGGCTTGTATTGATTGCTTGATTAGGATATACTTGTGTATATCAATGTTGTGTGCAGGATGATATTAAAAAAGGGTGAGAAAAATAGCCTTAAAATGGCCTATTTTTGTCCACATAGGCAAAGACAGGGGCGTGTGTCTCAGCTGTATGTGACACACGGCCTGGCACATGGGCATGTGATCTGGCCTTGTGTCCCCTGCACCTTGAAAATTCAAAACAGAATGCCCAGGTTTTTGCACGCGGCCTAGCACATAGGCGTGTGGCTTAGCTGTGTGGCCCGTGCACTTTGCACACGGCCGTGTGGTTGTCCATATGGCACAAGTCAGAGAGTTACACAGGTAAGGACACAGGCTGGGACACGGCCGTGTGTCTCTATCAAATGCCCACACGGTTGGCCACACGTGTAACAGCATAAATTTCAGTGGTGTCAGAAACAGTGATTCTAGATCACTAAATCTGATGAGTGAGTTGGAAAATTTAGTAAATTAATAATAATAACTCAAGTGTGAATTTAGAAATATTTTTTTTAGAGAGAATTATGTGAATTAAAAGAATTTGTTAGGTCAAATGGGTCAAACACGAGGTATCGAGAGCTCGAATCTATAAACCGAGTCATAAATATTTTTAAAAATATTTATGGAGTGTTATTGAGTTAGTATTAAAGTTTCGTTAGGAAATTTTAGCATTTAGATGTTTAATTAATTAAAAAGGACTAAATTATAAAAGGTGCAAAACTTGTAAAAGTGATTAAATAGCTTAAGTGTCTAATAAGGAGGGATTTAAAAGGCAATTAGACCCAAATCATTTGAGCTGGACGGTATGGGTATAGAAATGGACAAGAAAACAAAGTGAACTAAGGATAAAATGGTAATTTGATTAAAATTAAATATAAAATAAGTGTTCATCAGCCAAAACGCCATAGGAGGTTTGAAACAAGTTGGTTTTTCATATTTTTGCATCATATCGAGAATCCGAAGATAAACGAGGAAAAAAGAAAATTTCCAATTAGTTCCTGATTTCCTACAACTTTTACAAAATTGGCCAGGTAAGTTCATATGGCTGAATTTTTATGTTCAATTGTTAATTTAGGATCGATACAATATTTATAATTTATATTTTTGTTATTGAATTATGATAATTATATGATGTGAAAATCGAATTGAAAGTTCAAATTAAGGGAAACGCAGGATTGAGTACGTTCATTCAGTGATCAGTGATGAATTGACCGTTAAGACCATGGTTAAACCATGGCAAAGTGTGAAGTGTAAGACCATAGCAAAACTATGGCATAGTGTGAAAGACCATAACTGGGTTATGGCAGAGTGAAAGTGAACGTAAGACCATAATTAAATCATGGCAGTTGTATATGTGTGCAAGTGTAAGACCATAGCTAAGCTATGGCAATATGATAAAGTGTGCAATCATGGCTAGGCCATGGTAAAATGTGTGCAAGACAAAAGTGAATGTGGCATCAAGCTAACGACGTACTCTATTCCGTAAGACATTCCCTAATTTGACAAATATTGGTAAGTGTTATGTGAATTTAAGTGTTGAGATTTAATTAGATATTGGTATTGAGCTCAATCAAGTGTATTCACCGTTTGAAATTGTGTATGGCAGGAAACATTAGTAAAAAAACTTATTATTTGAATTGTTATTGTAATTCGGTAAGATTTATGTTTTAAACCTATGAGCTTACTAAGCTTTCTTAAGTTTACTTTTGTGCATTTAATGTTCTATGTAGATTGATGAGAGTTCAGAAGATCGGGTCAACACATCAAGTCACACTATCCAGAATTATTCCGGTAGCTCTTGTTTTACACCTTAAGGTTTATATAGCATGTATAGGATAGAATGAAATGAAAGTAAACTTGTAATAGTGTTATGAATGACTATTCTACATATATATATCTATATGTATGTGTTTAATAGAATCTATTATTAGTTAATGAATAGAATTAAATGATAAGTTTATGCAAGAGAGTAGTGAATGACAGGTATAAAACTTGATAGACTTGAATTGGTTGTTGGATTAGTATATATGGATATATGAAAGTGTTTTGTGCAGGGTGGTTGTATAAAGGGTGAGAAAAGTGGCCTTAAAATGGTATATTTTTGTTCAAACGGGTAGACACACAGGAGTGTGTCTTGACCGTGTGTGACACACGACCCAGCATATGGGCATGTGTTTTGGTCGTGTGTCCCATGTGCCTTAAAAATGAGAAATAGAATGCTCAGAATTGAGCACACGGGCAGAGACATGGGCGTGTGTCTCAGCCATGTGGGTGACACGACCTTGGACACGGGCGTATTACATGGCCGTGTGAAAACTGCACCTAATTTATGAAAATTAAATTAACCACACGGCCTAGCACATGAGCGTGTGACTTGCCCGTGTTACTTCAATTTTTTCATGCCTTATAAGTCAGAGAGTTACACAGGTTAGGGACACGGGCATGTGTGACCACATAGCCTAATCACACGGGTGTGTCCTTAGACCACACGGGCGTGTGAGCCTTGTATATAAGAAAATTTTTAAAATTTCTAAAAAATTTCTTAGAGATTCCAATTTAGTTCCGATTCAATTCTAATGTGCATATTGGGCCTTGAGGGCCTATATAAGAGTCAATATGGTTGAAGTTAGTTATGAGTATTATTTTTATTGGATTTATCTGTAATTAATCTGTAAATTTTTAGTAATACTCTATAACCCTGTTCCGATTACGGATACGAGTTAGGGGTGTTACAACACGGGCGTGTGTCCCCTGTTCCTAAGATGAATTTTGATATTTTGGGAAAAATTTCTTTAGTGTTCGGTTTAGTCCCGATTCACTTCTAAAGTATATATTGGACCTCGATGGCCCATCTAACATCTAAGAGACAATATGAATGTTTTATGATTGGTTCTTGATTTGTATAATAAAGATAATGAAATAATCGTAATTAGTCTGTAAAGTTCGGTAATGCTCTGTAACCCTGTTTCAGCGACGGATAAGGGCTAGGGGTGTTACAAATGTCTAATCGAAAAAGGTCTTTCTTAAAAGAATCTATTTCACAAGCTAAAGCAACTTTGGGTTGAGGTACCTAAATTTGGTAATTTGTACATATTTGGTACCTAAACCTTTTTTGTTTTAACATAATTGGTATCTAAACTTGAAAACTATAAGCCAATCGATTTTTTTTTAAGTATTTGAAAATATTTGACGTGACACTAATAACCAATATCAGTGGCAACATGCGGAAACCTCACATTTTGAGATATGATAAAAAAAATAAACTTTTAAAATATATAAAATTTTTACATAGGGAATAAACCTAGATTCAGGTCTATTTGTGCGATTCATTCTAGGCATATTTTTTTTTGTATTTTTAGTATTATTTAATTTTTAATAAAATATTAAATTTTATATTATTATTTCGAAATTTAAAATATATAAAATCTAAAAAATATTAAAAATTTATAAAAATATTATTTAACATTAGAAGAAACTTGGTAAACTAGTAGGAATTAGTTTTGGTTATAATTTGCATGCCAATAGAAAATCGATTAAATATTGGATTGCTCACCAGTCGAATAGGCTTATGGACGGTAAAGATTTGCAGCCAAAAACCTCGTAGAAGGAGCAGCGAAATTGTAAAACATAGGCCAGCCTTGTGAACCAAATACCCGTGTGGTAAAATCGATGTAATCCCATATGGTTGTTTGTTAAAATTCCTCCTAACGCCAAATGTTGCTCATTAAAATTCTTCTTTTGTATTAAAATTTAGATTGTATTTTATCCATTTTACTCAAAATATGGAGAAAATAGTTCTTATACATTAGATCGAAGAGTAAATTAATCATTCTATTAAAAATTCAATCTATTTCTACTATTAAAATTTGATCAGCATGAAGTACATGTGGCACGCCACGTGTTATTATCTTATGATTTTAATAGCCACGCTAGTTTTTAACAGTAAAATAGATAAAAATTTTAACATAAAGGATCAATTTACTATTTGATATAATGTATGAGGGGCTAATTTGCTCATTTTTTGAGTAGAGGAAGTAAGATGTTATCTACCTCCTAATACAAGAGTCTCTATAATACTATTATTGTTTAAACCGTTATATATATATATATATGTATATTGTTGTGTATGATAGATGGAAATATAGTGCATTATAGTATTACTTAGGGGAAAGATCATAGCATAGTCAAAAGATTTCTCAAGGCTTACCAAAATTTTGGTAAGAACATACATAGATAAAGATCCAAGACCAAGGATAATTCTCTAAAGCTTTATAAAGTACAAAGAGAGTTCTCAAAGCTAAAAGATAAGTGTATAAAAATTGTTACGAAAATAAATAATATAAAACATGGCAAGAAGTTTACAAAGTACTAAAAGCTAATAAGAGAGCATAAAGATAGTTATGATCGCCAATAGTATAGTCAAAGTCCTTAATGGTATACTTTCAGCATAAAAAGAGAAAAGATTCTTAAATTTTTCTAATAGACTCATAAAGGTGACATATAGTATTTCAAGAGATACAAGGATTAAAGCCTAATAACAAAAATTAAAAGATTGGAAAGATACATTATTACGGTGTTCGCTATTATCGACTCGTTATTCAATTACCCCACTGAGATCGACTCGATTCTATTTACTCTAACAGTGATAACCTGTATAGTTTGCTTGTGTGGACCCACGCGTGGAGGGTTCACATCTCCGTATGAGTTTGCACGTGGGGTGTTCGTATCATCATGCAAGCGAACTCACGTCTAAAGAACACGTATTAATCTTAAAATAGAGTACGTATTGACATACATGGAAGCCTACCTAGAACGTCACAATGATCAAATGCATAACATACTATTTAAATTTGCTTTTAATAGTTATAAAGTATATTATATGCCTGTGTTAAGAGTTTGTATGAGTTTTGAGGAAAGCTCAGCACACGAAATTTGATGTTTTTGTACGTAGGTAATTGATCTCAACAAAAAAAAATAGTTGTACTTCGAGTTGCATCAAATCAAGAAAACATCTACCATTTTAATGTGCATATTTTAATTTTGTTTCATAGTTGTGTCATGTATATCGTCAATTATGTTAATGCATACATTACTACATGTTTAGATGTATTCGAGGCCATATAGCCCATTTTAGTTTTGGTTGTGTATGTACTTTATAATGCTAAGTTTGGTGCCTTAAGACTATGATACGAAAATGTATATAGTGATGGTATGTAAGTTTTATATTTTGAAGGATTTGTCTTTTCGGTTTTGAAGAGAGTTTAGAAGCATTTTTTAAAGTCGTTGAAGAGCGAAAGCGAGTAAAAGGTTCATGGTTGTTTGAGAGTAAAAGTGTGTGGAGAGTGAGTGTTCGATCAAATTAAACGTAAAAGGTCTATAATATCTTGATAGAAGTATTTTGGGCAACCAAGATACAACATGGACTAAGGATGAGCGTTCGATTGAATTGATTGAAAACATTTTGAGTTAATCGAGTTGAGGAGTCCTATTTTATCATTCTGACTGGATTTGAAAATTTTTAAATCGGATCAAGTGAAATAAAATTCGAGTTAAGTTAAATCACGTAAAATTATTCGAGTTAAATTTAAAAAAAAAAAAACTAAACATGTTAAATTAACATCTTGTTATCATATAACTAATTCTATTTTAAAGCATATATATTTGAAAACTCTTTCAAAGTAAAATAATTTTAAAAAAAAAATATTTTACTATAATGAATTAAATCGTTAATTTACTTATTTAGATACCTGAAATTATTATTTTAAAATTATTTTAACTTTTTTATATATATTTTAGATTTTTTTATTTTTTAAAAAATATATAAATTTTGAAATTTTTATAAATATTTTATTTTAAAAAAATTATTTTGAACATTTTCTTGAATTTTTTTTTTTGTTTTTGATTTTTTTTTGTTAAGAGAGACAAAGTTACTCATTTTCAAGATTGAGCAAGCACCAAAGGTGTATCTACACCAATCATTTATTATTCTAATAATTATAAAGTTAAACTTGATTCGAACTTGAAACTCGAATTACTTATTCAAATAACTCGATTCAATTAACTCAAAATTTAAAATTTATTTTAATTTTTTAATGTCTGGTTACTACTAACTTATAGTGTATACTTACTCGTGTAACTTCTATATCTTAAAAGGTTTTGAGTTCGCCTTACGCTCTTCTGCATGAATTTTTGGGTTCAATCCACTCTTTTGCATCACGTGTCGGTTCTTCATCGGGTAGTTATAACTCGAACTCTTCCCTGATCTGCCAAATTGAGCTGAAAAAGGGATTCGGGGCCATGCATGCACGAATGAACCAAAATCAAAGTACAATAAAGTTAATATTACATATATACGTCAGCATGCGGCATTGGTTACCTCATCTCATGGCTTCATAATACTGCCGACTTTAGTTTTTGGTTAAAATATCTCATAAATCCCCATATTTTTCATAAATTTAGATTTTAGTATTTATATTTTTATTTTTAGAAATTTTATTTTTTTTACTTTTTAAATTTTAAAATTCAAGTCTAATTTTTAAAAACTATTTTATTAAATTATGATTTATTACAACGTCATTTTTTTAATTACATAACTACCTAATGAGTTTTTTAATTATTTCAAAATTTCACATTAATAAACTTAAAAAAATTAACAAGATTAATAACTGAACCAAAATTTTAAAATATAAAAAATAGAAAAAATAAATTTTTAAAATTAAAAATATATAGACTAAATTCTTAACTTGTGAAGAATATAAGGATTTATGACATATTTTAATCATAATATTTTTTTCCTTTTGTTTTTAAGTTGCATTAACATGTGCATGAGGCATGACTGACCTCAGCTATTGCCTCTTAAAATGAAAACAAAAAACAATTAAGGGCAGGGTAGTCATAGTGTATTATTTGGCCCAAGCAAGCATTAAATTATTGCAGGTTTGCATTAGACTTTTATGGTCCTTCAAATTTGATGGTGACAAATGCATATATTTGTATATATGTACTGTACACTTCTAGCAAGTTGAAGGCATAATGATAAGTTTAATTTTTAATTTTAATTTTTTCTTATTTCTTTTTATTATTTTAACTTTTAACTTTTAATTTTTAGTTTAATTTACTCTCTTTTAGATGAAAAAATTAATTGAAGCATTAAAATTTTAACAATATTGACGTGATCATTCGTGTGCAATACATGTACAATACATAAAAAATAAAACTATTAATAAATTTTAAAAAAAATTAATAATTATTCATGTTAATAGTGAAATATGTGTAGACTATCATGTGTACTGCCACAACAATTCAATTAATTTTTCATTTAAAAAAACTAATTTAATTAAAATTTGAAGGTTAAGAGTCCAAACAATAAAAAAAAAAAAAAAAAAAGAACAATGGGCAAAGTTACAAAATGGTAAAAGTGAGGAGTTAAATTTATCTTTATACCAATTTTAAATTAAATAATTATTAATTTAGGCCCTAATATTTACTCATTTTATCACTTAGTCCTTTTTTTATCACTTTAACCATTATCCTTCAAAATTTAGTTAAATTACATTAATATACATGGAGTGTACTATTAAAATTTTAATCCATCAGTCAAATTTTTCGTTCAAAAAATTATAATTTAATTAAATTTTAAAAATTAAAAGTAAAAAGAATTAAGATGTAAGTGAGATGGTAATTATGTGTTTTTGAATTTTAAAAAATAAAATTAAAAGAAAGGATTTTTACCACCATGACGTGGGCTAATCTTGTCCAACCATTGTCTCTTATTTACCACAAGTGATGGTTAATACCTTCTTTAATGCCTCGTTTTTCATTCCCTTTCAAATCGTTTTCAAGTCAAATCAATTTTGATGTGAAATCATACTCCTCATATGTATATAAATTAAATTTTAAATAATTTTATATTAAATGTTCAAAAAATATAATAATATTAGGAACGAGTTCTTATAATTTTGTATACTTTATTATAATAATTTAATTCTAAAATGATATTTCATTTATCATAATATTAACAAAATTATTTTATTCTTATCATTTTATAAAATTATAATTAAAATGAATATTTTAATTTCTTATAATATATATTTTTTTAACTTCACTGTTAAACAGTCGAAATTTAAAAATATTTTTATAGAAAACAATATTAAAGTAAAGAAGATAGAAAGAGTAGATAAAAGGAAAAATCCAGATTTAGAAAATATAAACGAGTTTATTTCTTTTATTAAATTTTTATATTTTCTTTGAAAGTAATAACTCATTCAAATCCTTTTTCTTTAATTAGACTTCAATTTCTCAATTTATTATAATTATCATGATTTTCATGCTCTCCTTTTTTTTTTTTTTTTTACGAAAAAAGTAAATTACTTTTTAAAATCATAAATTAAATTTTTTTAAATTAAAAATGTTTCTGAAAAGTGATTTTAGACTTAAATGTAAAAAGATAAAACACATTTGAAGTCAATGACGGGCAATCTAAAAAGACCTTGATCCCCCTGAATAAAAAGATTGTATTGCAATTTTAAACTTCCTTAAAAATTATCAATTTAATTTAACTTTTTAGATTTAGCCACTCAATGATTTGTCCCCCAATCAATAATTATTTACTTCTTTCTTATTTTTAACCTCCATTTATAATTCAATATATTTTTATGTAATATTTATATGAAATATATAACATTTGAAATTGTATAATTTATATATTCAAATAAATTTTTATAAATAATTAACATTAATTGCTTAAAAATTACTTAAAATTTATATTTTTATATTCAAAATATTAATAATGAGTTACAATAAACTTTTTTATTTTATTTTATTGAAATATTATAATATTAACAAATTAGAACATCATTTATTTTTTAAAATTTAACAACATCATGTTTAAAATGAACATTTTATTTCTTAAAAACGTTTTTTTCACAATAACACTAAACATTTAAATCTTAAACTAAACTTTTCAAAAATAATAATAAACTAGCCTTTATTCTAGTCAATTTGATAATTTTTCTCAACTTAGTCTTCAGACTTTTTCCTATTCATATGATTCCTCAAACTTGAATTTCGTCAAACAAAATAATTTTTTTTCTTAGCACCATTAAGAGATTATTAAAGTGTCGCGATATCACTTGAATTTTTTTAAAAAAGAATATTAAAATATACTCAAAATGCACGTCGTAAATAAACCTAGACAGATGCACATTCGTAGTCATTTTGGACATACATTTTTAATAATTTTTAAATAAATATTTTAAAAACCAGAAAAAATTACTAAATTTGTCTTTTATCTTTTTGTTTTTAAATCAAGATCGTGCCTTTTTTTCTTTTCTTAGGCTAAATTATTAAAGCCCCAATTTTTCTTTAGATAAAAAGAGGAAGGATTTGACGTGAAATAAATTAAGACTTAAGGAAAAGCATAAAGCAGAAGACTTGACTCTAGTTGTAGCATGCTTCACACTTTCAGATGACACTCTGCTGGATTATTTGTACCAGAGATCTCCAAATTATTATTTACTTTTTTAAATTGATCCTTAAACTTTAAAATATTCTAGTTGAATCCATAAATTATTAGTATCTTTTATCAACCATGTAATTGAGTCATTAATTTGAATGTTAAATATGCTCCAATTTGAATTAGAATTGATGCCTAAATTAATAGGTTATTGATATTTTAAGATCTCAATTATGTTTTGAAATTTAAGATCAATAGAAAATTTCAGTCATAATGTGAGGACTTTTGATGGAATTAACCCTATTCCTAATTTAGCCTAACAGCCTTACCTGAAAGAAGAGAGAATAATTAGAAACTCCAAACATACACGATAGAATAAAAAGTTTGATGAGATTATTATTATTATGAAATCTTAGCAAATAGAGTGGAACCCATTATAGCCTGACCTAAATGAAACCTTCAGGTTCCATTATTACAAATACAATGAACTAAATATAGTCTTTATACATGGAAAGTTGGTGAATAGAAGAACATCCACAGCCCCCAATTCTTTAAACAAAAGCGATTAGCTATGATGATAAGGTATTTATCTAAGAGTTAGATTGTATTTTATTCTCTTTATTAAAAAAATAGAAAAATTAATCTTTATACATTAGATCAAAGAGCAAATTGGTGATTTTGTTAAAAAATTCATCCAATTCCACAGTTAAAAACTGGTATTTGTATATTCAATCAGTTACACCAGTTTTCAATAGTGAAAATGAATGAAAATTTTAATATAAAGGATCAGTTTACTCTTTTATCTAACATACAAGGATTAATTTGTCTATTTTTTGAATGAAGGGGGCAAAATGCAATCTACTCCTAGTACAAGGGCCTCTATGATAATTTTACCTGTATTCATTCCATCATCGTTTCCTCAAACTGGAAATCAGTGTGAATTCCAGCTTGTTCATGTTGCCACCATGAATTGAAACCAAATCGATGATGGGTTCCATCTGGTTCAAGTGAGAGATCAGGAAGGTCAAACCACATACTCAGATCACTATCCTCCGATGACATTGTAGTCGAACTTGTTGCTTCCCCTTCAAACCTTTCTTCTTCTTCTTCTTCTTGTTCTTCTTCTTCTTCTTCTTCACCAACCATGCCATTGGCATTGCCATTCCCATAGGCTGCTTCATTAGCAGCCTTTTGAATATCCCTATGGCTACAAGTAGCAGGACGAGGAAGTCGATGAGCTAACTCGGGAAAATTAAGGTAAGCTGATTCACCTTTGATAGCTATGGAGGCTGCATCGTGTGCTCGAGCTGCCATTTGCGCCGTGGGAAATGTGCCCAGCCAAATCCTTGAATTCTTCTTGGGTTCACGTATTTCAGACACCCATTTGCCCCAACTTCGCATCCTCACACCACGATACTTGCAACTCTTTTCATGATTGTTGCTGGCGTTGGGTTTCATTGATGACACTCTAGGTTTTTTTGCTGGGTTTGATGATCTTTTCTCCCTACGGGATTTCTTTATATACTTTAAGCCCATTAGGATAACGTCATCTATAGGGATATTCAATTTTTGATACTAGTATTGCTGCTATTTGGAGGAGAGTTGGTGCAAGGGGACGTCCCAAAATGGGAGAGTTTGGCACCTTTAATACTCTTTATTGGGACCCAATGTTTTAATTACTGCAACAGTGATACAATAAAAATAATGAAAAATTCATAAAATTTAAAATATTAAACTGACTCAAGATTCAACCCTTCATATTTTGGATTCACCTACAGGTCTAAACCCATATCTCATATCTTTAGATTAATATACTAGTCAATTCTTGATCTAACTAATTTAATCGATTTGATCCAAATAATATTGATGGGTCTTTTTAATACAAGATTGTGTCTCAAAAATTTTGAGTTCTTAAGTTTAAAACTCATATTTTGTATATCCTTTACGTGGGTTTGCAGTCTAGAGCGATTTCGTTTTATGTTTAGATATATTTTAAGTATTAATTTAATAATGTTTTGTAATTATTAAATGGTGATAAATATTTGTGGTCGTAAGTAACTTAAAAAAGCATAAGATAACAAAAGTATAAGTCTAATTATGCCTTCAATCCCAATTAATAGTACTATTAGCCGACTTTTGTTAAATCTAAATATGTGTTATTAATTGGACTTTAAGTTTTAAATTAAATCTTTAAATATGTGTGGATTAGATTTTAATTTTGAAATGAAAAAAAGAAGAAGAAAGTAAATGAGAGATTGAAAGCATAAATAAAGTTAATGTATAAAAGAGTAGCGACGTTTGAATTATATATAGAGAGAGAATAGAATCCTATGAAGAAAAAGGAAGATAATAAAAGGTTTTTGTGGTTGATTGTTGTTAGTTATTAGTTCCATTGACCATAATTCAATTAATTAGTAAATAACTCTTTTCTATGTTTAAATCATTAGTGCTTGTTAACTCTTTTTTCTTATGTGGGAAAATGAATTTAAAAATTTATATTTCAATAATAATAATAAATTTACTAATTAAAAATATATTATTTTTGTAATTTAAGGTTTTTAAATTTACTGCTAATTAAACATTTAATAAATTTATGAATTTAATGAATAATTATACTTTTTTATTTTTTTTAACATTAATCTCATTATTGATTCTTTATCATATCTATTCTTTTTGATACAATGCCGAGAACTATCCATAGCTCCTTTCCAACCCTTAAATAGGAGGATAATATACTTCAGCGTACTCGAACCCACGTTCTCCTACATTGGCAACAATACCAATGTCAATTGAGCTAATACCCAATTGACTACTTTTTTAAATTTTTAAATATTTACTTCTCAATTTATATTATTTCTAAAACTTTAATTCTAATTCTAAAATATAAATTTCAACTATTTTAAAGATTTTACAATTTGAGATAGAGTATATGGTGATTCAAACTTTAACATTATTAGTTAGGAGAAAAGATTGTATGAAACTGTGATACCTTTCCAATAAAAGAATAACAAATCAGATTTTTCCTCCTGATTTCTAGCTTTTTCCTCCTGAAAAAATTCAAATCCAACTAAAACTGCTAAAAATCAGAAGGAAAAATCTGATTTATCATTCTTCTATTGGAAATGGACAGGGATTGTGTGGAATCACAGTTTCATACAATTTTCTTCTCTATTTGTTAGATACGTTTTGAAAAATAATTAGATGAGCAAAAGCAAATATATATATATATATATATATATATATTTTTTTTTTCTTTCAAAAACTTGTCCTATGGCTTCACATGTTCCCTAACTTGTGGGTTTAGAGATAATTTTCAAGGGAATTAAAACTCACATTGATTGTAATTTTGCAAGCCATTGAATGTATATTTACGAGAAGGCTTGTTATTATTTTATATATGAAATTGAAAGAGTAATTGCTTGTTCTAGCGAGGAACTTATTTTTTTTTTAATGCAAAAATTATTATAAGCAAGTTACTGGTGTTGTTCAATTTGCATTTAAGTTTTGAAGTGAAAAAATCTTAATAGGATAGTGATCTATTTTTGTATAAGAGAGAGGTTGCAACTTGATTGCTGAGTTGGAATTAAATCATGTATTGGACATATTGAATTATAATGGATTACTCTTTGGGAAACACAATATAAATGAAGGAAGCTTCCAAATTGTGTAGCCAAACTTCTATGTTCATCTTCTATTACAATTGCTAGTAAGTTACTCTAATTTCAACTAAGCATACATCTGAAAGGCAAAATAAACAAACTCACAACTAGTATTAGATATAGGAACATTGCATAGCAAGTTGTAATCCTAGTTGCAACTGAGGGTGAAACTACTATGGAGGAGTACTTGTAGGAGCAGTTAGGCGCCCTTTTTACTCAAAATTTTAATAGGGCGTAATAAGTTAACCAAAAAGAATAAGAGATTTGAAACCAATACAAATTATTGCAAGGGAAAGTGTCAGGGAGTTGTGATCAATGAAGATGCACCCAAAGAGAAAAAGAAAGGAATATAGTGTCATGAGTGTTGAGGTTTTTGTTATATGCAACCTTCTAAGTAATAATGAGATTGAGAATAACCTAGAAAATTTTGATTTGGTCCTATGTTTGGTTTTTTGGATTAGAGCAAGTTTCTAAGTAATAATGAGATTGAGAATAACTAGGAAGATGATAAAGTGAGTAATTTCTCAATTATTTGTGACATTTCTCCTTTTGAACTATTCTATTTATGTTCTTAATTATATTATTTATATTTATATTTTATTTATTATTAATTTAGGGAATATTTGAAAAAAATAAGCTTAAAGTTTATTTTTAACAAATTTTTTGCGATTTGAATTTTTAATATAGTGCAATTTCAAATTTTGGTCATGACTGATATATAACACTTGCATTCTTTTAGCCAAAGGGCATTACATTGTAACATAATAGTTCATCCTCCATGATAAAAGAAGTCTTTTCTTGATCATTTAATGCCATTGCAATCTAGTTGTAACAAAAAAATTCCATAAATCTCATGTATTTATAACTAGATGATACATTAGTTAGTCTGTCAATTAGGGGTGAGCATTCGATCAAATCGAATAAAAAAATTTCGAGTTAATTTAGTTGATGAATCATGTTTTATTATCCTGACTCGATTTGAAATTTTCTTAAATTGGAGTTGAGTGAGATGGAATTTGAATCGAATCGAATCAAATATTTTTGTTCGATTTAAATTAAAAAATGACTTTGGGTCCTTGTAACCACTGTCACAACCGTAAGAAAATTTGTTATTAACTTTCATCCCTTCATAAATTATTTATCAATCTTTTATATACGAGATAGCTTTTTTGTTTGCTTAGTTGCTTCAATTATCTTCTGATTCTAGTCACTATGTATTTTGAAATTAAAAAAATATATTAAATGTAAAAAAATGTGATTTTTTAATAAAATTTATCTTAATTAAAGATAAAATATGAAATTGATACCAATATAAAATTTTAACACGAATATTTTATGGCATCATCAATAATTCAATTTTAATAGAAATTTATAAAGATTCGAAACAATTCAATAATATAAATAGAACAAAATGTGAAATTTAATTTAACAATATAAATAGTAGATATAAATAAAATTATTACTATTTAGGTTTAGGGATTTTTTTGAATGATTTTTATTTTTGTTTTGGGAGTAAAATGTGAGAAGTAAAAACTTAGAGGGAAAATAAAAAGTTTGGGGAAAAAGTAATGGAGGAGTAAAATTTGGGAGGGGGAATATTCAAAAAAAAAATTGAGGGGAAAGTATGTTTAGGGTAGACTGGATGGGAGGGGAGCGGAGTAAAAATTTTGAGGGAAAATTAAAAGGTTTAAGGATTCGAGTTAAAAATGTAATATATAATTTAATATTTAGTTTATTTGAATTATTCGAGTTCAAAAATTTAACTCGATTCAAACTCAAAATTCGAAAAAAATTTGAATTGACTTGAATAACTCGAAATTTAAAAAAAAAATTAAAATTTTTTAGAGAAGAATCGAATTTTGTTTTCCCTTAATATCAATATAAGGTAAAAGGAAATTAACTATCCTTGGGCACACTTTACTTAAAAGTTCTATTCTTGAAATCTAGACCACAAGTGGGGAGAACGATTTCTTCTTTTTTATGGGCTTAATGTTTGGAGTCCAAACTTAAGGTACGGGGTTGATGCCTAGCATGGCCGACCAGGCGAACACATCAATGTTTTATTTTAACAAATTGCTCAATATACCTTTTTCACTTTTGGGGAAGATTGAAGATACATGAGTCACCTTTTCAAGGTTACCATGAAAGAGTTGCAATGCTTTTGCTCTCTTTGTTGGCTCTGGTTTATACAAGTTTTTGTATGATATTGAGTTTAGGATTTCAAAAGTTGTACACTTATCAACATATCACCTCTTTCCACTTTCAAGTTTTTTCGAAAAATTCCATTTATTTTGGTGTGGATGATAGACAAGTCTATATTTTTTTTGGTTTCAATAAGACTTCTTACGAGCGTTGTTTCTATTTACTATTATCTAAAATTAACCGAATTATTAATGACTGGGCAAAATCAAGAAATAACCCCTCATGTCCGAAATTATAAAAGATCCCCTTTAAAATCAACTTATAACTAAATTATTGTTGGAGCATTTTCAAAATATTTATAATGTTCCAATATTTACAGATGAAAGATTACAAGTTATCAAAAAATTATATCACTTGATTATTAACCAAGAGTTATCACTTTTTATTGTGATGAGTTATGTCTTTTAAATTTAAAATTTATGTCACTTGATTATTAACAAGGAGTTATGATTATTTGAGTAGACATTTATTGAATAATTTTATTTCTTGTTAAACGATATGACTATTCAATTGAATAGTTGTGTTCATTGTTAATAAAATGTCACTCAAATAGGCATTTATTGGATAGTTATGTTTTTACGAAGAGACATGTGAACTCCTATGAATAGGAGTCAAATTTTATTTGTTTACAAAAACCATAAATATAGAAACTTTTGTTTCTCCTCTATTTTATATTATTATTAGCTTGTTCTATAAAGAATTATTGCAGACATTCTTTATAGAAATTGATATTCTTGCTATGCTATGCTTAATGCTCAATGCAAAGGCGATTCTAGGGGAGGCTGGCATGGGCCCCAGCCACCCTAAAATGAAAAATTGCCATTTAAGCTCTTTAATTTTTTTTTAAATTTTAAATTAGTAAAGGTAAAATTGTATTTTGGCCTCCCTAAAATTATAAAAATTTGATTTAATCCTTTAAAAATTATAAAGATATAGACTATAAAAAATTAAAATTTCATTCGGCCCCCCTAAAAAATTGTTCTGGCTTCGCTCCTGACTCCGTGGATTGTTTTCATCAGTTCAAAACGTAGGCAGTCATTAGGCTTCATTGTATCCTCAAGGCTTATTTGCCAATAATTATTTTACACATCAACATATAGATGGAGGCGAATAGAACATTAAAAAAAGTGACATTGATACATGTATTAAAGTTTATTTTTATCTCACACTTCAATAATCCTTAGATTGGCTGGTACCGTTTTTGCCTAACTGCTTTGAATGAGAAAGGTTTACAAAGATGCAATATGACATTACATTACTATTTTTAACCTCATGCACCAACACAAATTACTTCACTTATTATCACCTTATTGCTTCCTCTATGAAATCATTTAAGAAATGCAATCTTCCATTTTGTGGCCAACATTATCATAAAATCTGACCTACTCGATAATTTTAATTATAACAATTTATAATTTTTTAATAAATTTATAGCTTTTTTAATGATTTTCTACATAGAATTTGAATTTTTTAAATATTTTTTTAAAAATTCATATAACTTTTTTAGATTTTTTTTGAAAATTTATGTAATTTTTATTTTTATATTTTTAAACTAAACTAAATTGATAGAATATATAAATATTAAAAATTAAATTTATTATTATGGAGATGATGATTTAAAAAAAGTAAGTAAAATGAAAGTTAAAAATAATATCTATAATTTTGATATTTTAGTAACCAAAAGAGCAATACCTTAACTATAATTGAATAGCGAGAAATGTAGTTTACCCTATATAATAGTATCTACTCAGCCGTTGTTTTTGCACGCAGGAAGAAGTTTCAAGACCTTCACAAATTTAGAGGGCTGAAAACTATATGTAGCCCATCGCAACTTATTCCCCACAAATCCGAACCCAAGTCAAGAAGTCTTCACTTGCTCTATTAGATGATTTTGGGTCGTGATACCTATCAATTTGGGTTCAAGTTATTTTGGTTTATTTGTTAATATGTTTTGGTCTAATTAGAGGTTTTTTTTTTAATTAGGGCTTTGTTTGTGTTTGAATCTTGAGTTTGGGCTTATGACTATTTTTGGTTTAAATAATTTTGTGTTAGTTTTATGGTTAAATAATCGAATGGACCAAACTGATTAGTTTGGATTCAGTAATAACCCGCAGTGACATTACTTGGCTTTCAATTTCAGTTCCAAGTACTAGAATTGATAAAAATCGATGACTTCTAATCTGAGTTGGTGAAGTTATAATAAGCTTATATTGAAGCTTACTTATATAACTAAATTTGACTATAACCTAATTGTGTTGAATTTGGATCCACCGGTGGAGTTTTGATTCAATTTCATTTTTATTTTTTTGTTTAAGGCAAAAACAAACACTGAATTCTGTAAGCATTAAAAAGTTTGAGAGATTAGCTTTGATTGAACATTGATCTCCTAGGGGTTGGTGATGATGATGATGCAATTAAATAAAGAAACCTGGAAAAATGTTTTTAAGATATTGATAATAGTAACATCCTTTACAAATATAAGCTATAGGATAGGGATTTGATTACTTTAAAGGTCTGTCAAAAGTTTAAATATGGGTATTACTGTTCCCCAAATTACAATGTATATATGTGTGTGTATATATTATGAAAATTCCAGTATAAATTGTTATTTTAGATGATAATATATAATAGTAGTGTAGTGTTCTTCTAGATTCGCCTGGGATTCTTGTTCATTGACGACCTGGGAGCAGATAGAGCCAACCATGTTCTTGGAGAACAAGGTGAATGTGATGAGTATCCCCTTTCCTGTTCCTCCCATTGGCTTGTCTCGTTCTCTTTCTTAGTATGTATCATCTATAAAAGAAAGTTAAAGTACAATGTCAATTTCAGTTATGTTAGAACTAATTAATGAAAAGGGTATTGCGGGAGTATATATAAAATATACTCGCGGCAAGGAAGTGGAGGTTGTCCAATGATGATGTCTTCTCTGGTAGGTGAGTGGACAAGGTGAGCTGTGAGACCCGCAATATCCATGGTCATGGAGGTTGCCGGGGACCTCATTGAGGTTGATGAGAGTAGTTTCAGTCGTTGCCTCTGGAGGCAGAGGAGGAGATGTGGGTAAGTATTTGATAGCAACAGGTTGTCGTCTCTCAGCCAGTGGTTCGACAGTGGAAGTCGGTTGGGGACTACGACGGAGAGTTATGGTGGTGGAAGAGCTGACAGAGGGAGGAGTGGGGACCGCAAGTAGGTCATCAATGGGAGCAACAACCTGACGAGACAAAGCCATGTTTGGCCATAGGAACGTCCCTTGTGGTTTGCATATTCTAAACCCACTCTTCAGCCTTTGAATTTTTGCTGCTTTATTTTCTGTGGTTGCCACTGGGTTTCTTCTTTTTCTAGTAACTGATGGGATCCTTTCTTCTGGGTAACCATCTTTTTCTTCATCTGATACTACCAGCATAGCTTTGTCACTATCAGTGTTTAATGGCGGTGTTGTTGATCCCATTATGACTAGGGCATTTGCAGCTTCCACTTTTGATCTTAGCTTCCCCATCTCTTCCTGCATGATTCATCATCCACTCCATTTCATCATCGCATTCTGTGAAAAAACAATACATGAACTTCAGCCAAAGGAAACTGAGTGACTCATGATGAATACCTCCACTCCACATAAAGATTTTGAGATCTCCCCGAGCTGCCCCTCAAGATTAGCTTTCCATTTCATCAGGTCCATGTACTTTTCCTGAGCAAAAATCCAAGAAAGTGCTAAGAGAAGAGCATATGGGATGGTAAACAATATAAGTCAAGCTTTAATATCTACCTTCAATGGAAGTAACATAGTAGTAGCATCATGAACCATGTTTTGGCTAGCAACAGAAGAATTTGGGGTGATAACAAGAGCTAGATTTTCATCAGTCTTTTTGGCCTCCAGCATATCCCTTTTTTTTTAATAAATGAAAGCAATTCGAATCATATAACACGTATAAAGGCCAATACCAGCTAGCAGTGAATGATAAAATATATAGTAAAAAGAAGAAAAGGTCTATACCTTCTTAGCTTGGCTATCTCTTCTCTAAGGTCCTTCAGCTCTTTGGCACAAACTGGATCCTGGGTGGGGTTATCACCAAGCTTCCAACCAGCAGGAGGGGTCCAATAAGGATCCTGAACCCCGGCCTCTTTCCTTATGTCCATTAAATCAGCACTCTCCAACCAATATTCCATAGCCCCATCGGCATTATGCCTCCTCATGAATCTTTCTTCACCTCCAGGAGCCACCTTCCAAGCCATGTGTTTCAGTAAATGATCCAACAAACCAGTGTCCCCAATCAACTTCCTTGCTTCTGCTCTCAATGCTGGCCTTAGTATTGGGTTCCCAAACACTGCTCCCTTCTCCTTCATAATCTTCAACATGTTTTTCTCAGCTAAATTATACCTTCATGAAAAACCAGCTTTATATAATAAAAAAAATAGTTAACAACAAAATTAAATCAATAACACTATAGCTCACCTCTGAACAGACCATCGTTCAATGGAGTTTTTGACTTCTTTTCTCTTATTTGGCTTGTAAAGAGTAATTTGTTTATCATTCTCATGCTTCGGTTTCTTTGCTGTCTGTGTTTTGAAGTTTTCTCCATGGAGCTTCCTCTTACAGCTATTCCCATCTGTCTCCGTGATCTCATCATCACTAACTGTCTCTTCTTCCTCCTCTTTATTATCTTCTTCATTGTCTTCCTCATTTTCCTTCTCGTCCTCTTCTCCTTTAAAACCTATTGACCCTCTCTCCTCCACGTAGCGTCCCAAAAACCTAACCTGCCTACGCCGACCCCATCGGAGCATCCCAGCGGATATCAACTCAGACCAGCACAATCCTTTCTTAATCACCATGTTGACATAGCTGGTAATAACAGCTGGGCTTGGGCTCGGGTTCTTCCCTATTTCTTGTTCCTTGGGAGAAGAAACCCCCATTACCCAAAAACTCCATCGATTCCTTTGCACTGCAATCACATGCGGTGGAATCCTACGATATAAAACATCTCCAGCAATCTCCGATTCCATGGCGTACTGTTCATCTAATGTGGGTAACATCTTCGCATCCACTTTCCTCCGGTTCCGTTCGCTGAAGTGTGCTCGAAGAGAATACATGCTTGGGTACCTTAACGACACGCTGCACTTAGACTTCTTACTCACCTTACAAACAAAAAACACCAAGCACACAGTTATCACCAGGATTCAAAAACTAAATTCATAAACAAAAAATTTATTTATCTATTACCATGATCACACGAACTAACTTGAGGTGCTCTGGGGTTTTAGTGGGAAGCTTGGAATGATCAAGTTCATAGTAAGACCCAACTCTAATATGAGCAACAGCATCTGATATAAAATAAAAAAGAATGAAAAGGTGGGCATTAATGGAGCATAATGAAGAAAAACAAGAAAAAGTACGTACCATCGAGTGAGGAAGGGAGCAGCAATTGTCTGCCCAAAGCAATCTTCATTGCGGCGTCAAATCTGATATTTACAAAAAAGAAAAAACCATAAAAAAAAAAGAAGAAGTAATTTGAATATAAAAAGATGCATGGAGAGGAGTGAGTTAGGGCTTCTGAGAAATACTGAAAATGTAATATACTAAACAAAGAACCAAAGTAATAACAATGGCGGCTTTGTTTATTGATTTTAGCTCCATCTATAAATTTTTAAATGACATATAAAAAGAAGAAAAGGGAGATAGCATAATGAAAAGATCAAACAAGAGAGGTAACGGAAAAACTTCAAAGTACAAAAAAAAAAAAAAAAAAAAAAACTAAATTAGTTAGTACTGCATATTTTGTTTTCTCTGAAAATGCAAAGCAAATGATAATGATATCAAAATTAAAAAAGAAAAAGAGAGAGAGAGAGAGAGAGAGAGAAAAGGGAAATAACATACACTGGGTTTGTTGAATTAATCTGAGTACAAAAAGCCTGGAAATCAACAATAAGAAAACAATGGGAGACGTGAGGGGTGAAACGAAAGGAATAGCAGAAGAGAAGCGAGGAAATGAAGGCAGGCAGGATATATATAGCGTTGGGTTATGAAATTAGAAAAAGTGGATCTCAGTGTGTGCGTGAGTCTGTTAGTAATGAAAGGAAGCAAAAAGCAAATAGCAGCATTTGCACACAGAGAGAGAGAGAGAGAGAGAGAGAGAGAGAGAGAGAGAGAGAGAGAGAGAGTAATGATGACTTTTATTCCTGTTAGTGTGCATGAGCTATTTTTCCCGCTACCCCCAAACTAATATCCAAATTTAACATTTAAAATTAAACTAAAATCAAATTATTTGAAATACAAACACACTAATGGGGGAGGAGGTTAATTATAATAAAAATATTAAATTAAAATTTCTATATAATTAAATTTATAACTTATTTAAAAATTAATAATTATTTAATATATATTTATTCAAACAATTTACTTAATTAGTATATAATTATAAAAAAAATTTATAGCGAATAAATAAATTATTTTTAAGACTTTTAAATTCGTTTATTGTTAGAGTAGTATATAATTAATAATAATTTTATTACTAAGCTTATAATAGAATTACTAATATTTGTGTTTGATTATTTTATATCTAAAAATAAATATATATGTTTATTTATTATTATTCATGAATATTATTTTTGAACATTATTAATTATATGCTCACGAACATATTAGTTTAATATTTACAATCATGTTTGTTTAATATTTATGAATAAATTCATTTAAAGTAAAACAACAAAAATAAATATATAATTTTAGATAAACAAACACGGACGCAAATTTAAAATTTTTAACAAACAAGAATAAACTTTAAAATAAATAACAAACATGAACAAAAATATGCTGTTAAAGTACTTTGAAACCTCTTATATTAGGAGGTGGATTGTAGTTTGCCTCCTCTATTAAAAAATTTATCCATTTTATTATTGCTAAGTGATGGGGTGTGATTGTTGATTTCCATTTTATTATTGCTAACTGATGGCGTGTGATTGTTGATTGCTTGAATTAGTTCTGCCACATCAAAAATTGCATTCATTGCACTCAATGTAAACAAATTTAGCTATTTTTTCTATTAAAAATTCTATTAATTTTGCTTGAATTAATCCCTCCATGTCAGCATAGGGTATATATAGTACGCCACGTATTATTTTTTGATTGCTTCATCAATCATGTCAACACCTAACAGTAAAAATAGGTGTTTTTTTAATAGAAAAATAATATACTCTTTAATTTAACATATATGGATTGATTTATCATTTTTAAGACAATACAAAACCTTGATGGTACTTTTACCATTATCCAAACTTAGTTCATTTACATTCACCAATCTCCATCGAGGCCAAGCCTACTGCCCGTCGGACCAGTGAAGAGGCCTAACTTCTGGATTTGTGAACATAGTAAGCAACTCAGTGTCCTTAACATTCAAGTCCAATAAATTAATTTCCATCGAGGTGCACAAAATTTTGGATATTATTTTTGTACCACTGATTTTCTTTTAATTCTCTTTTAACTTATCATTACATAAATCATGTCTGTGTGTACATATATACATGCTTAACTAATAGCAATGAGTTATTTAGCAGCGGCTTCAAGCCTTCAACATGCAATTCCATATACATAGATCAAGTTCTTACATAATCCCACACGTTATAGTTTTTTTTTTTTTTTTTCTCATGCAATTGGTGTTCAAAGCCACAATGGATATGCTTTCATGGAATCAGCACAATTGATCCAGTTGTTCTGCGATTCTCGAGGTCTGCATGTGCCTGCGATGCTTCTGACAAAGGGTACTTGTGATTCACCCGAACCCGCAATATGCCCGATGCAACATTAGCAAACACTTCCCCTGCAGTTTCCAGCAGCTCATCCCGAGTTGACGTGTATTGCATCATGGAAGGCCTAGTCAAGAACAATGATTTGGGTGCAAGTGCAGACAACGGAACCGGATCTGGTGTACCGGATGACTGCCCAAAGCTCACCATATAGCCACGGGGCTTTAAACATGCCAACGAGCCCTAACAAAATATAAAACTTTTAGTAGAATGCTACAAAGTTCAGTGAAGTTATATCATCTGTCGCCGTGGAATTGTAATCCTTTAATGCCTTAAGAATAGATTCACCCTAAAAGTAAGAACGAGCAAAGTAGGCGATAGAGCATCAGTCACAGAACCATGATTACCTCAAAGGTATTTTTACCAACAGAATCATAGACAACTTCCACCCCCTTGCCGGATGTCATCTCATTTACACAGGAAACAAAATCCTCTTCCGTATAAATTATGACATGGTGACATCCATCTTCCTTTGCTTGAGCTGCCTTCTCTTTGGTCGAGACAGTTCCGATGACAGTGGCACCAAGTGCATTTGCCCATTGGCATAATAAAGATCCAGTCCCACCAGCTGCAGCATGGACAAGAACTGTGTGTCCGTGTTTGACCTATATTACATGATATTGTGTTAAAACCTTTTGTTAATACAATTACGACTCTGTTTCTACATTTAAATAAGATTAATTGATGAGAGTTAATCTCAGGATAAAGAGAATAACCAAGCACCAAACCTATAATATGATTAAAGTTATGAACAACTTGTATCCAAACAACCTACCTTGAAGCAACGACGTACTAGATACTGGGCAGTCATACCCTTCAGCATGATGGATGCAGCGATAATAGGGTCAACCAAAGGAGGAACTGGCACAACTTTGTCTGCCGGAAGAATCTGCTCCTCGGCATAGGAACCCATACGATCACCAGCATAAGCTACGATATCTCCAACTTTCCTGCCAGTCAGTCCAGGTCCCACAGCAGTCACCTCTCCAACAACTTCCATACCTGTAATTAAAGAATGGAAACAAATGATTTCCGTGATAATCATTACTGGCAAAGACTCATGCTAACATAGGGAACACATCCTTTTCCCAATCCATAGGGTTGGCTACCACGTGATGAGATGGAAGAGGAAGAAAATCTCAAAAATATATTCAGTGTTCCGTTTACTTCAGGACATGCAAGGAAAAACAAATACAGAATACTTACTGAAAAAGACCGTGAGAGAATTACTTCATTCCGATTTTAATTTAAGTTTAATATAGCCTGCATTGGACATCTAAAGTTCCATTGGTTAAAATAGTCACAACACCTTCCTGATCCATAAAAGAGTCCAAGGCCTAGCATTTAGACAATACTCAATGTGAAGAGACTAGAAAGACTTTCTGTATATCAACTAATCTGCAAAACACGTATCATATCAGCCTGGAATGTTCTGCATTTCTCATAATGTAAAAACTCATTCTACTTTTAAACTTTCACACAAATCGAACAAACCTGGAGTGAAGGGCATGGTAGCAGCCTTATAAACTCCTTTCCGAAAATAGATATCAATGAAATTCAGTCCAATAGCTTTGTTTTTAATACGTATCTCACCCTCTCTGGGTTCCCCAAGTTCCACATCCTCCCATTGAAGGACCTATATAGCCAATGCAAAGTAATCAATTCAAGCAAACCATAGCCGTAAACACTCCAACCTAAGCTCCGTTTTAAAATTCGCAGGATGTCGACGACATTCATAACAAGAGTATGATCCTTATTTATCAAAAAATTAACTTTCTAAAAAACCCAGAATTAATTCAATCAAAATTAAATAAAAAAAAGGCCAAAACAACAAAACCCAGAATGATTGAATCAAAGTCGAATAAAAAAGAAGGGCAAAACTGCAAGCAGCAAAGCATGAAAACAACAAGAACACATATTTTTAATTTCCCAAAAGAACTGTTCAATCAAACTCATAAAAATTGTAATAGCAAAGTAATGAAGCATTGGAAAGGGTAAGAAAAGACCTGAGGTCCACCGAGTTCATGAACCCTGATAGCTTTCACCATTTTTATGGGCTGTGCTGTGGCAGCTGCTTCAGTACATAGTGCCTTGGCTATTACAGGATTAATCCTGGGAGTATAAGATAACGATGAGTGGTTGGTGGTGTTATTGTTGGTCAGATTTTGCACTCAAAAGGTAGATGGGGAGACATTGGAAGACTGTGGTGGAATAAAGCGAAGCAAATGGAAGCGTTGATTGTAGAACCCAAGTTTTAAGAGGCCCATTCGGTTAACGTTTCCGAATTTGACTTGTTTAGCTTACATAATCACAATATCTGTCGTCTTCAAAGCGGCGTCGAGATAATCAGATGCCGGCTCTTTTAAGAAACTGACCCGAAATTATTTACTTATTTATGAAAATGACTTGCAAAAATTAAAATTTTTAGGTGCCGCAGTCAATTGTTGACTTCATTTACGTCCTCACTCTACATAGCTGGCCTTATTTCGACTATCTTGGCATTGCCGGTGACCGGAGCCCTTGGCCGCAAGCCCTCCATCCTTATAGGAGGAGCTACATTCCTTGCTGGTTCAGCACTTGGTGGTGCGGCTGTTAACGTCTACATGTTGATACTCGGTCGTGTCTTGCTAGGCGTTGGGGTTGGGGTTGGATTTGCGAACCAGGAATGCACAATAGTTATATTTGCTGTTTAATTATGGTTTTAGTCCCTCCATAATGCTTAAATTTTGAGATTTAATTTGGCATAATTTTGATTATGAAACTAGAAATTTTGTATTAGGAGGTTGAGATAAAATTATAAGCTTTTGGAGAGGTCAAGAATATAGGAGATTAATGGGAATTTCCTAAAAAAATCAGTCTAATTAAAATATTAAAGAATTTTTTTTTTGAAAATTTCAAAGGTTTTAAATGAAATTTTCAAACATTTTAAAAGACTCAATGACAATTTTCCAAATCTTTTACAAGGCCAGGACCTCCTTTGACTCGTTCAACCCCTGAGGCTTATAATACAATTTCTTAATTTAAAGCAAGGGGGCCAAAGCATCTTCCCTTTTGGATCCCTCTCTTAATATTTCGGTTCTCTACTTTTATGGTATTATTAGTTTGTCTAAATTGACAATAGGATTAGTTGTTTTCATTAAAGTGAAAATTACATAGATTTTTTTGGTTTTATCATGAAAAATTCATTAAATATTTTTAACTAACAATAAATTTATGTCTATCAAATGCTTAAGATTGTTCAAAAAATTCGTGTACACCTAAGTCAAATTAGAGTAGAGAGATTAAATCTCAACTTTTAACATTATAGAGGGACCAAAACCATAAAAAGACCTTCTCTTTGAATTTGCATATATTTAGGGACCTAATTGTGTTTTTGCTTTGTTGCATTTGGTTTACAGCCAGTCCTATTATATGTCTCTGAAATGGCACTTCCCAGACATGAAGGAGCAATGAACATTGGCTTCCAATGAGGTGTTTGTCTCGATGTTCTTTCGGCTAACATTATAAACTTCGGCACCTAAAAGATCGAAGGTGGATGGAGTTGGCGAATCTCCCTCACACTTGCCGCATTACCGGCCTCAATCCTAACAATTGGAACAATCTTCCTCCTCGAAACACCCAACAACTTAATCCAAAACAACAATAATCCTGAGAAGGCCAAAATCGTGTTGCAATGTATACATGACACCATCAATGCCAAAGAAGTACTAGATGATCTCATCAAAGCAAGCTCGATTTCGTAAATCATCAACCACCCATTTCAGAAAATTATAGATAGAAAATATAGGTCTCAATTGGCAATGGCAATAGCTATACCATTTTTCCAACAAGTAATATTAGGCATAAATGTCATCACATTTTATGCACCAATTTTATTTAGGATCATTGGCCAAGGTGAAAGTGCTTCACTCGTGCCCACAGCTGTGACTGGCCTTGTTGGTACCATCGCAACATTCATATAAGCACTCGTGGTCGAAAAACTCGGTCGAAAGGCCTTGTTTATAATAGGAGGAATTCAAATGTTTGCGACACAAATAACAATTGGAATAATTATGGCTATTTTGTTAGGGATCATGGCGGATTAAGCAAAGGGTATGCTTATTTAGTTTTCGCTTTAATTTGTGTACTTTTAGGATGGTTAGTTCCTAGTAAAATTTTCCCACTTGAGATTAGATAAGCAGGACAAAGCATTGCAGTGGCAATTGGATTTCTCTTTACATTCATCATTGCACAATCTTTTCTAGCTATGCTTTGCCATTTCGAGTCCAAGATTCTTCTTTTTCGGAGGATGGGTTGTGGGCGTGGCAATGACCGCATTCATGTACTTTTTGTTGCCGGAGATAACAAATGTGTTGATTGAACAAATGGAAAAAGAATGGAGGGATCATTGGTTTTGGAAAACAATTGTTGGAGAGGTGGATGATGAGAAGAAGGGGGTTACACACAACAAGGGACATAATGCAAAAGAAAAGAAAAAAAGAAGAAGTTTGCATGACTTTATAGACTATGCATGATGAAATTCGATAAAAAGGTTGAAACAAAACTATGTGAAGAGCTTTTTCTTAAGAAAAATATAGCATACAAAATAAATGTTTTTCTTAATGCTATTATTTTCTTTTGGTCTAATTTTGTTTTTAGTCCCCCTCATAAAATGACATAAATAGACCTAAAAGATTCGGTTAATGTAATTAGATAAAAAGATCTCTCCAGTCCCTCTAAAAAAAATTAAAATAATTTAATCTTTGTTAATTTTGAAAGTGAACAAAAAAGGACAATTAATCACGACATTAATATTTTCCATCAATTGTACATGATTTTGATTGGTATAACAATAAATTTAGCCCTTAAAGTTTACATATTTTGCCAATTTGGTCCTAATTTAACAAATTTATTCCGTAACATTTGTGTAATTATGTAAATATTGAGGTCGAATTTGTTGAATTTATAAGAATTAAGGTCATATTAAAAAAATATGTAAATATTGAAGTCTAAATTTGTTACCATACCAACCAAAATTATATACAATCGACAAAAGACATTAACGTAATGCTTAATTGTCCTTAGTTGCTCACTTTTGAAATTGACAAAGAATAAATTGTATAATTTTTTCGAGAGAGACCAATTTGCTTAAATTTGAAGTTTAGAGGAACTGGAGAGATTCATTACTGTAATTTTATTACTAGTTGAAAACGGTTCACTGTGTAGTTCATATTGTGCGATGGAATAACAAAAAAAAAATCATACCATCATTTTAGCGACAACAACTAATGGTGTTTTTAATTTGGATATATTAATAACATTTAAAAAAAAAAATCTCTGCCAAGTTAGAATAATTAAACTCCAAATTTCTATGTCGACCAAACCCGTGATACAGTGAAATCCTAACGTGACAATTAATCCTTTTCATTTTCAATTATAGTTTAATGTGTAGAGAGTCCAAAATGAAAAACCTTAGGAAAGTGGTCACTATATAAGCCACAAATTAACAAGGGAAAATGAGGGCAAAAATGCACTATTCCACTTGATGTGCATCTTAATCTTAAGCATCAAAATAATTCAAAGTTAGTCCGAGTCATTTGATCATCTTTATCATAGTATATATACTCCACCATATCTTTATTGTTTTATTTTAAACCATTAAAACTTCAAATCTTATTTTTATGGAAATTCTAAAATCTGAATCCAAACCATTTATACTTCAGAAATAGGTTAATTTCTAAATAAGAAAATTATAATGATATTATAAAAAAAATACTAAAAAATCAAGTTTAACTATACTATGATAAAACTTTTTTGAAGGCCCATATATATTAGGAGGTGGATTGCAGTTTACCTCAATTACTTGAAAATGGATTAATTAGTTCATATACATTAGGTCAAAAAAGTAAATTAGTCATTCTATTAAAAATTTTACCCATTCTATTACTAAGCTATGAATGTGTTATTGTCTAATTGCTTGAATTAATTCCACCATGTAAAAAGTTGCATCGACTCTATCAAAAATTTCATTCATTTTTTTCTATTATAAAATTCATCCATTTTGTTTGAATTAGTCCCTCCACATCAGCATGTGAAACACACGATGCACCACATGCCATTTTTTTATTGCTTCATCAATCATGTCAACACCTAACAGTAAAAATAAATTTTATAACAGAAAAATAATTTACTCTTTGATTTAACAGGGATTGACTTACCTTTTTTTTTTTTTTAGTAAAAAGATCAAAATGCAATCCATGAACTAGCATAAAACCTTCATGGTAACAACCACCAATCTCCACCGAGACAAAGCCTACTACCCGTCCGACCAGTGAACAGGCCTTACTTCTGGATTTGTGAACATAGTAAGCAACCCAGTGTCCTTAACATTCAAGTCCAATAAATTAATTTCCATTGAGGTGCACAAAATTTTGGATATTATTTTTGTACCATTGATTTTCTTTTAATCCTATTTTAACTTCATCATTACATAAATCATGTGTGTATATATATGCATGCTTAACTAATAGCAATGATTTATTCAACTGTGGCTTCAAGCCTTCAACATGCACTTCCATATATATATAGATCAAGTTCTTACATAATCCCACACGTTATAGTTTTTTTTTTTTTCTCATGCAATTGGTGTTCAAAGTCAACCGAGATGCTTTCATGGAATCAGCACAACTGATCCAGTTGTTCTGCGATTCTCGAGGTCTGCATGTGCCTGCGCTGCTTCTGACAAGTGGTACTTGTGATTCACCCGAACCCGCAATACGCCTGATGCAACATTAGCAAACACTTCCCCTGCAGTTTCCAGCAGCTCATCCCGAGTTGACGTGTATTGCATCATGGAAGGCCTAGTCAAGAACAATGATTTGGGTGCAAGTGCAGACAACGGAACCGGATCTGGTGTACCGGATGACTGCCCAAAGTTCACCATATAGCCACGGGGCTTTAAACATGCCAACGAGCCCTAACAAAATATAGAACTTTTAGTAGAATGCTACAAAGTTCAGTGAAGTTATATCATTTTTCACCGTGGATATTGTAAACCTTTAATGGATTAAACCTAAAAGTAAGGACAAGCAAAGTAGACGATAAAGCATCAGTATCAGAACCGTGATTACCTCAAAGGTATCTTTCCCTACAGAATCGTAGACAACTTCCACCCCCTTGCCGGATGTTATCTCATTGACACGGGAAACAAAATCCTCTTCCTTATAAATTATAGCATGGTGACATCCGTCTTCCTTTGCTTGAGCCGCCTTCTCTTTGGTCGAGACAGTTCCAATGACAGTGGCACCAAGTGCATTGGCCCATTGGCATAATAAAGATCCAACCCCACCAGCTGCAGCATGAACAAGAACTGTGTGTCCGGATTCGACCTATATTACATGATATTGTGTTAAAACTTTTTGTTAATACAATTATGACTCTTTTTCTACATTTAAATAAGATTAATTGACAGGAGTTAATGTCAGGATAAAGAGAAAATAACCAAGCACCAAACCTATAGTATGATTAAAGTTATGAACAACTTGTATCCATGCAATCTACCTTGAAGCAACGACGTACTAGAAACTGGGCAGTCATACCCTTCAGCATGATGGATGCAGCAGTAATAGGGTCAACCGAAGGAGGAACTGGCACAACTTTGTCTGCTGGAAGAATCTGCTCCTCGGCATATGAACCCAAAGGATTACCAGCATAAGCTACGATATCTCCAACTTTCCTGCCAGTCAGTCCAGGTCCCACAGCAGTCACCTCTCCAACAGCTTCCATACCTGTAATTAAAGAATGGAAACAAATGATTTCTGTGACAATCATTACTGGAGAAAACTCATGCTAACATAGTGAACACATCCTTTTCCCAATCCATGGGGTTGGCTACTACGTGATGAGATGGAAGAGAAAGAAAATCTAGAAAATAAATTCAGTGTTCCATTTACTTCAGGACATGCAAGGAAACAGAGTACTTACTGAAAAAGACCTTGAGAGAATTACTTCATTCAGATTCTAATGCAAGTTTAATATAGACTGCATCGGACATCTAAAGTTCCATTGGTTAAAATAGTCATAACACCTTCCTGATCCATAAAAGAGTTCAGGTTTAAAGATTGAATATATTTGATTGTGCTGATCATTATCTTGAAGACCTAAAATACGGTTTAGTATGGTTAAGTAAGCCAAGAAATTAAATTACGAAATGGAAATAAGTATCAACAATCAACCATAAAGAGTAATTTACAAACTTTTATGCTACTCTTTTCATCTCTTGCTAAATGTTAACTCAGCTATTTTTTCCGGAACTTCGGTGCAATCACATTAATTTGTTCAAAGAAAGTACCACTAAAATTCAAGTGACAAGAGTCCAAGGCCTAGCATTTAGACAATACTCAATGAGAAGGGACTAGAAAGACTTGCTATGTATCAACTAATCTGCAAAACACGTATCATATCAGCCTGGAATGTTCCAAAGTTCTCATAATGTAAAAATTTGTTCTACTTTTAAACTTTCACACAAATCGAACCAACCTGGAGTGAAGGGCATGGTAGTAGCCTTATAAACTCCTTTCCGAAAATAGATATCGATGAAATTCACTCCAATAGCTTTGTTTTTAATACGTATCTCACCCTCTTTGGGTTCCCCAAGTTCCACATCCTCCCATTTAAGGACCTATATAGCCAATGCAAAGAAATCAATTCAAGCAAACCATAGCCGTAAACACTCCAATCTAAGCTCCGTTTTAAAATTCGCAGGATGTAAACGACATTCATAACAAGAGTATGATCCTTCTTTATCAAAAAATTAACTTTCTAAAAAACCCAGAATTAATTCAATCAAAATTAAATAAAAAAAGGCCAAAACAACAAAACCCAGAATAATTGAATCAAAGTTGAATAAAAAAGAAGGGTAAAACTGCAAGCAGCAAAGCATGAAAACAACAAGAACACATATTTTTAATTTCCCAAAAGAACTATTCAATCAAACTCATAAAAATTGTAATAGCAAAGTGATGAAGCATTGGAAAGGGTAAGAAAAGACCTGAGGTCCACCAAGTTGATGAACCCTGATAGCTTTCACCATTTTTATGGGCTGTGCTGTGGCAGATGCTTCAGTACGCAGTGCCTTGGCTATTACAGGATTAATCCTGGGAGTATAAGATAACGATGAGTGGTTGGTGGTGTTATTGTTGGTCAGATTTTGCACCCAAAAGATAGATGGGGAGACATTGGAAGACTGTGGTGGAATAAAGCGAAGCAAATGGAAGCGTTGATTGTAGAACCCAAGTTTTAAGAGGCTCATTCGGTTTACGTTTCCGGATTTGACTTGTTTAGCTTACATAATCATAAATATCTATCGTCTTCAAAGCGGCGTAGATATAATCAGATGCCCCATGTCTCCCCGTAGAGATAATATATTTTTCGTGCATACATGTTTACCTGAATCTTCCCACATTTTGAGCATGGATAGGTCTAGACGCGACCCTAAATGACACAAAAATTATTAAAACTTAAATTATTAAATTGAAATCGATTGGATGATAAATCTAAATTCACATTTAATATTCTTAAAGGTATTTTATTTTTTATTTAAAAAATTAGATAAATTGATTCAATATATTACATAAAAAAATAAATTCATCATTTTATTAAAAATTAAAATTTTCTATTTTTGAAAATTGGTTATTCTATCATCAATACCAGTTTTTAACAGTAAAAATAGATAAAAATTCTAATAAAAATGACTAATTTACTCTTTGATCTATTGTATATGGACTAATATTCTTATTTTCTGAGTATATAAATAAAATGTAATTTAACTCTTAAAACAACAACTTCTATATTACATTTGTTAGGCTAAACGAATTTAAATTTATATTGTATATGGTCTATTTATTTAATTAGTTTAGGCATGAGCGAATTCTGGCAACCTTAAAATGAAAAAAAATTATGAAATAAGTTATTAATAAATGATTAAACTAAAAATTAATTTATAATAAAAACGTACTTTTCCTTCAAATGAAGAGAGTTATGTTGATATTTTCAATCTTTAAATTTTATTATTCAATTTCAGCCATTAAATGAATTTTTGAATTCCTCATTGATATGGATACCGATGGAAGCTGTCTTCTCCATGGTTAAGACAAGAGATAATGTGAATATTCAAAGAAAATTTGGCAAGATGTTGTTAAGCTCTCCAAAATTAGAAGAAGAGTTGGGTGCTGAATCACCATTATTTTGAAGCTTGCGTGGAGTGCCTATATCCACTCGTTTTGGTGAATCTCATAAACCAGAAGCTTACATTTTAAAGAAGATTAAAGAGTCAAAGAAGACGGTACAGTCTGGTCTTAATTATTAGCTCTATAACACAATATTCAAACAAAGTCTGCTCCATTATCTAAAATCATAAATCTCTCTCACTTGGTGGAATTGAGCCATGGCAGTTGGGTTAGCTATAGCAAGTGAAGGTGGCCAATACAATGGTAGGCTAACTTTGCTTGTACTTCTTTCATGTATGATGGCTGCCACAGGAGGAATCATCTTTGGTTATGATCTTGGAATTTCAGGTTCTTTTCTACTTTTTATCTATTTAATATCAATATGCAAAATTTTCTTTTATATTTCATCTAGAATCGAGCGAGTTAAATTGATTTTGAGTCGAATCAATCTGAATCATTTTGAATTGGTGCACTTATTCTCTGCTCTTGTATATAGTCTCTATTGTCTTAGTAAGGGAAAAAATTGCATCCTTTTGAAGTTGATGTAATGGCCTACATAGGCATTGAAACACTGTCAATAAGCTGTATAATCTTATTGGCATTTGCTTCGGTTGAAATAGAATGATTGGAACAACTTCATTATTGGCTGAAACTTTTTGCTAAAGCAGTGACTATTTTATGAATTTAAGGCTAATGAAACTTAGTTTTGAAAAATAAATCGTCTAATTAAGTTTCAGTCCCTCTGCTGTGTTGAAATTTTGGTTTTTTAACTTTATAATATAATTTCATCTTCTACTTTTATAATAATACGAATATGGTGCTCAACCCACTCTTTGCGTTGGGTTAATTATTTGATTGGGAAAATTATAGGGTAAAAAATTTGGAAGTTGAAATATACTCCAAGACCATACACACTTCATATAATTGAAATTTAGCTCTCTTTTATTTTCAAGAATTTAATTCCTCTTCTTTTCAGATTTAAAAATTTAGGTTTAATTTTTACCATCATTAAAAAATTCTTCTAACTTCATTCGTGTTACATTCTAAAATTAAAAAAAAAAAAAAACTCTCAATAGCCATGTAACAAAAGGATGACCTTAAAAATGTTGATATGGATATTGTTTTTAGAAACACCTATTCGAATTCATCGAGATAAAATAATTTTTTGTTGGAATAATATTTTTAAGAAAAACTGGCATTAACGTTTTAGTTAACAATATTAACTATATAGACTAAATAATGACAATATAAAAATAAAGAGACAAAATTGTACTTAAAAATTAAAGTATATATACTAAATTTCAAATTTTAACTTAATATAAGGATCAAAATTAAAATTTCACCATAAAAAGAAAAAAAGAAAAGCAAATCGGGAGTCACTTGTTAATTTCCAGTAGTGTAGATAAGTAGGACCAAATTTATACCACAGCTAGTAGTAGTTGTTGCCATTAATGTGGTGATTTGATATTTTTTTTACAGCTTTAAGCCTCATATTGATATGTAAATTTTTTATTAGTTCAATTCTATCGATTTAAATTAAAGTGGTTAAATCTCAAATTTTAATATAATTGAGGGGTTAAACTACAATTAGACCGAAACAAATTGACACTTCAACTGAACAAAAGTCAAACTTATGGAGGCATGTGCTGTGTTGTAACAAAGGTGGAGTGACGTCGATGGAGCCATTTTTGAAGAAGTTTTTCCCAAAAGTTTACACAAAGATGAAAGAAGATACCAAAATCAGCAATTACTGCAAATTCGACAGCCAATTGTTGACTTCATTTACGTCCTCACTCTACATAGCTGGTCTTATTTCGTCTTTCTTGGCATCGTCGGTGACCGGAGCCTTTGGCCGCAAGCCCTCCATCCTTATAGGAGGAGCTGCATTCCTTGCTGGCTCAGCACTTGGTGGTGCGGCTGTTAACGTCTACATGTTGATACTCGGTCGTGTCTTGCTAGGCGTTGGAGTCGGATTTGCAAACCAGGTATGCACAAAAATTATATTTGCAGTTTAATTATGGTTTTAGTCCCTCCATTATGCTTAAATTTTGAGATTTAATTTGGCATAATTTCGAAGGCGAAACTAGAAATTTTCTATTAGGAGGTTAAGATAAAATTATAAGCTTTTGGAGAGGTTAAATCCAGAGTTTTTTTTTTTAATCAAAAGGGCATAAATGGAATTATAAATTTTTAGGAGGGTCAATAGTGGCGGAATGTAGCATAAGTTTGAGGGATCTAATTAAAATTTTCAAAAATTGTAGAAGTTTGATTAATTTTTTTTGAGAATATTAGGGATTAAATGAGAATTTTTTTAAAAAGGGGTCTAATTAAAATTTTTAAAAATTCTGAGAAAATTAATGAGAAATTTTAAAAATTTTAAAGGTTTTAATTAAAATTTTCTAAACTTTTGTAGAGCTTAACATTTTGAAAGACTTAATGACAACTTTCCAAATTTTTGATGAGACGAAGAACTCCTTTGACTCCTCTTACTTCCTCTTAATTTAAACCAAGAGGCCAACTCCTCATAATTTGGTCCTCTACATTTATAGTATTATTAATTTGTCTAAATTGACAATTCGGGGTTAATTGTTTCCATTAAAGTGATAATTACATCAAGCTTTTTTGGTTTTATTTGGTCACATAGTGAGGGCAACATGAAAATTTCATTAAATATTTTTAACTAATAATAATTTTATATGTATGTGAAATGTTTAAGATTGTCGTGTACAACTATGTCAAATTAGAGAATGGAGATTAAACCTCAAATTTTAGGATTATAGAGGAACCAAAACCATAATTAGACCTTCCCTTTGAATTTGCTTATATTTTGGGACCTAATTGTATTTTTGCTTTGTTTTATTTGATTTATAGTCAGTCCCATTATATATCTCTGAAATGGCACTTCCCAGACACAGAGGAGCAATGAACATTGGCTTCCAATGCGGCGTTGGCCTTGGCGTTCTTTCGGCTAACATTATAAACTTTGGCACCGAAAAGATCAAAGGTGGATGGGGTTGGCGAATCTCCCTCGCACTCGCCGTATTACCGGCCTCAATCCTAACAATCGGAGCAATCCTCCTCCCCGAAACACCTAACAGCTTAATTCAAAATAGCAGTAATCCTGATAAGGCCAAAACTGTGTTGCAACGTATACGCGGCACTACTGATGTCCAAGCAGAACTAGATGATCTCATCGAAGCAAGCTCGATTTCAAAAACCATCAACCGCCCGTTTCGAAAAATTATACAAAGAAAATATAGGCCTCAACTGGTAATGGCAATAGCTATACCATTTTTTCAACAAGTAACAGGCATAAATGTTATCACATTTTATGCACCAATTCTATTTAGGACCATTGGCCAAGGTGAAAGTGCTTCACTCATGTCCGCAGTTGTGACCGGCCTTGTTGGTACTACCTCGACGTTCGTGTCTGCACTCGTGGTTGATAAACTCGGTCGAAAGACCTTGTTTATGACAGGAGGAATTCAAATGTTTGTGACACAAATAACAATTGGAGTAATTATGGCTATTTTGTTAGGGGATCATGGTGGATTAAGCAAAGGGTATGCTTATTTAGTTTTAGCTTTAATTTGTGTATATGTAGCTGGTTTTGCATGGTCATGGGGACCATTAGGATGGTTAGTTCCTAGTGAGATTTTCCCACTGGAGATTAGATCAGCAGGACAAAGCATTACAGTGGCAATGGGATTTCTCTTTACATTCATCATTGCACAATCTTTTCTAGCTATGCTTTGTCGTTTCGAGTCCGGGATTTTCTTCTTTTTCGGAGGATGGGTCGTGGTGATGACAGCATTCGTGTACTTTTTGTTGCCGGAGACTAAAAATGTGCCGATTGAACAAATGGAAAAAGTGTGGAAGGATCATTGGTTTTGGAAAACAATTGTTGGAGAGGTGGATGATGAGAAGAAGGCTTATACACAACAAGGGGCATAATGCATAAAAAAAAGAAGTTTGCATGACTTTATATATGATGCATGATGAAATTCAATAAAAGGGTTGAAAAAAACTCATGTTGAGAGCTTTTTTTTATGAAAATTATAGCATACAAAATGAAATTTTTTCTGTAATGCTATTATTTTCTTTTGGTCTAACTCTATTTTTAATCCCCCTCATAAAATGACATAACTAGATTCTTTTTAGTAGCCTAAAACATTCGGCTAACATAATTAGATAAAAAGACCTCTCCGATCCCTCTCAATTTTGATATTGAACAAATTGGTCCCTAGTAAAAAAATCAAATCAATTTAATCCTTGTTAATTTTGAAAGCGAGCAAATAAGGACAATTCATCACGAAAGTATCATGATTTTTATTGGTATAATAATTTAACCTTCAAAGATTACATATTCTGTCAATTTCGTCCTAATTTAACAAATTTATCCCGCAACATTTGTGTAATTGTGTAAACATTGAAGGCTAAATTTGTTAGAAGCCAATCAAAATTATGTACAATTGACGAAAGACATTAACGTCATGCTTAATTGTCCTTAGTTTTTCACCTTCAAAATTGGTAGGGATTAAATTGGTCCAATTTTTTTAGAGGGATTGAAATTGAAAGGAACTGGAGAAGATTTTTACTGTAATTTTATTACTAGTTGAAAACGATTCACTATGTGTTTCATATTGTGTGATGGAATAACAATAAAAAATTCATACTATCATTTTAGTTACAACAAGTGATGGTATTTTCAATTTGGATCTAAGGATAACATTTCAAAAATAAAAAAGACAAATGTATGCCAAATTGGAAGAATTAAACTCCAAATTTCTATGTCGACCAAACTCATGGTACACTGAAGTCCTAATGTCACAACTAACCCTTTTCATTTTCAACTATGGTTGGTAGTGAAGTAACACTTGAAATTTCTTAAAACTAATGTGTAGACAGTGCAAAAAGAAAAATCTTGAAAAAACGTTCTATTAAAACACCCCAACCTGACTCAATCGTTGGATTCGGACTACAAGGTGCTACACTCCATTACTAAATCTACCTAATATGTTCATTTAAAAAATACCACCTGTAACACCCCTAACCATTATCTGTCGCCGAAAATAGGGTTATGCGACATTACCGATCATATCACAGTTCAGAAAAATATGCATTACATTTTACACTTCAAAATTACAACCACATCGGTACTCGTATCATTTCATATATCAAATCTTAAAATTTGATCATTTACAATATAGCATAAATAAAACATAATCCAAGATATGTCAAAACAATTTATACATGGACAAAACATATAACACATCACTAATTTCATTATTCGAATATTAAACCTATTTTTATATAAGTCATGTGCGTACACAAGTTATACATCAATTGAAATAAATTTCATTAGTAACCCTTTTATTCATATATGCGGCATTAATGTGTTTGTTTATATGAAATTCACATGTTTGCATATTATCATAAATTAAAAACATGCATTCGGTTATAAGTAACCCATTTCATTTCTTTGTCTATTCGGCTAACACAATTCATTTATTCATATTTTATAATTTACAAATAACTAACGAATCTATATAACCATGCATATGTCTTGATTTCTACCTATCAAACACATGACCTACTTTAGCTCAATTAACATCCATATAAACATATGGCCAAAACACAAAGCATCTTCACAAGCATCATATACTTAAATACTCTTTCGATATAGACTCAAACCAAGGCCAAACATATATATATACCACAATTATTTCATTCCAACATTAAGCCGATTTAATAAACCGTTCACAAGACAAAACTAAACTCATCATAATAAACCCTTACTGTATTCGAACTCAACCATTATCAAGCTATTTCCAAAACATATAACATCTATCACATAAACCATTCATGCATAGCATATAGCATTATAACTAAAAGTGAGCTCAAACCAAAATAAAAAACATAACTGAAATCAACATAGAAATTAAGCCATTTTCGCATGGCTCAAATTATACAAAACCAAAATCCAACATTTAAAAACACATTCCAGCCTATACATGCCATAATTCGAGTTTAACTTATAAAGGTACCAAAATAGTAGATAGTGTGATGAACTTTGCTGACAGTCCCCGAGCTCGTAGCTTAACTCCAGAATCTATAAAACAGAGTAAACATGAACACACAGAGTAAGCTGTCATAGCTTAGTAAGTCATAAGCAAATAAACAATCAAATGATATAATTAATTCATTTTAAACTAAACCGAATTACATTAACAATACAATGCTTAATCTCAAACATACAAATTTCATAAGTGTTACTTTTTCATACATAATTCTCACCTTGGCTGAATGCTCATATAACCAATTTAAGTAATTATCATTCAACTTTCAAAGCCAATATGTCTTTAGATAATCAAATATACATACACTCATAAACACAAACTCAAGTATCATAATATGTCATCATGTACACATATTATTTAAATGATCGAATACACATGGTCACATATGTCATGGCTTAAATTCAAGGTTATCAAAACAGTGGTTTCGTAACCACAAATCCGATTTAAAGAGAAATTTATTTCAATATTTTTGCTTGAAAATTGATATGATAGGAAAATCGTATGAAAATATTGATAGAAAAATTTTACCGATTTAGTGGTTAGTTAGAAAAAGAAATTATTGAAGAAATTGGGTAAAAACAAGGTACCAGGACCTTTATCTCGTAAAACCGAGTCAAAAATAATTTTATAAATATTTATGAAATGTTAGTAATGTGGTATTAAAATTTCGTTAGGAAATTTTAATGTTTGGATAGTCAATTAAATGAAAAGGACTAAATTGTAATAGGTGTAAAAGTTGCTAGAATGATTAAATAGCTTAAGAGTCTAATGAGAAAGGATTTAAAAGGCAATTAGACCCAAAATTTATTTGGGCAGGATGGCAAGGGCATGAAATCAGCAGGGAATTTGATAAATTAAGGGTAAAATTGGAATATTGCAAAATTAACTAAATAAAACTAGGACTAAATAGGAAATATCTAGATTTCTCTTCATTTCTCTTCAATTCCTGTAACACCCCTATCCCGTAACTGTCGCCAGAATAGGTAAGGGGCATTACCGGACTTGTAACTCATGTCAGAACAGTAAAATTTTGAACTTTTTCTTGAAATAAAGATCATTCATTTAAATAAGTACTAAGCATGACCAGGATAAAATTTAAACTTCTCTAAGTAAACATTCAAAAGATGCCATTTTCGCATGGCTTATATACGTTAACCAAAATATTCTTCCGCCACTAGTCTATTCTATACATGCCATAAGATAATCCAAAACATAGCAGCACCAAGCAGTGGATAGTGATAGTGTGACAAGTTGCTGATGATCCCCTAGCAAAAGGCCAAATTCAACAATCTATAAAATAGAGAAACATAACAGCTGAGTAAGCTTTTATAAGCTTAGTAAGTCTTAAGCAAATTTAAAAAAAACTCTTGAACTCAAATATAACCAATTTGTTTATTTGATTCACATATAACATTTCATTTCATATCTATAGTTATCCTCGTCGGACAAATCAAAATGTATATCTCCCAATATCCTATAGTATTTCTCCATAACCGAATACTCACATATTCATATGGCATTTTCATATTTGCTTTTCACTTTACAATCATGCTTTAATTCTGATGGGTCTAACATGTACAAGTATTTATCACATACCTGACCAACCGAATTAAAAGTCGATCTTACGAATTTTCATATAACCTCTTTCTAGGTATACTACCCTTTTTGGCCGAATATACACAATTACGTAATACACAATAAGCAGATAAATTCTCACTTGATAGTGATCTCTTATAAACATAGGTACATTACATATTTTCACCTAACTTTTCACATTGACCAAATGCACAATAATCATAGAACAGTTCTTATTGCTTTACTCACATATGCATCACATAACAACCTTGTGATTTAATCCAAATCAAGCTTAAATATAATCTCAAAATACATACCTGACCAACTTAACGCATTGAACGTATTTATTACCAATTGTTACTGTGAAGTCGTATAATCTTATGCTTTACTCGAATCTTCAACGAGACCTTTAGCTCGGATAATCCCCACACGTAGTTATCGGGTCTTACCCGGACATAATCTCCACATGTAGTCATCGGGTCTTACCCGGACATAATCTCCACACGTAGTCATCGGGTCTTACCCGGAATATATTTCCACACGTAGTCATCGGGTCTTACCCGGAATATATTTCCAAGTTTCATGTACATTTAATCACATGTTACAACGTTCACATCGACTGTCATATTTGTAATTCATTTGCCTCATCAAATATCTAATAATACACACCTTTCACATTTGGTCATTCGGCCACAATATATACACATCTCATACATATTTCATATTAGCCATTCGGCTTTACCACACATATATATATTTCATACATATTTCATGTTAGCCATTCGGCTTTACCACATATATATATATCTCATACATATTTCATGTTAGCCATTCGGCTTTACCACATATACATATCTCATACATATTTCACATTAGCCATTCGGCTTTACCACATATATATATCTCATACATATTTCATATTAGCCATTCGGCTTTACCACACATATATATATATTTATCTTGTACATCAATTTCAGCAATAGCTTATAAGCAACTCAAATAGTTTCATCAATGTTTACAACAAAATCACACATTCACTACAAGCTGTTTTCCTGAGCAACAGTCATTAAATTATTTGTAACTGGAGCTACGAAACTCCAAATGAAGTGCTGTTAATTTTCCCTGAAAACAGACTCATATATTTTCTATCCATAAAATTTTCAGAATTTTTGGTTTGACCAATCAATACCAGAATTTTTCTTAAAGTTTCTCCTATTTCACTATTTGACTATACTGACCACTCTTCACTACGAATCAACTTTCTCATTGTACAGAATTCAAAATATGTTCTTGTTTATTTTATTTGAAACTATACTCATTAAGGAGTCTAAGCATATAAATTTTATCTTATAACAATTTTTGTGTGATTTATAATGATTTTCTAAAAAAAAAAAAAAGGGGATTTCGGAGTCATTCTGACACTGTCTCACATAACTTTAAATATCTCTTTATAGGAAATTCCTTTGCTTACACGGTTTCTTTTATAAGAAACTAGACTAATTAAGCTTTGATTACATATTTTATTCAGCCTATAATTCCACACCAACAATTTATGGTGATTTTCTAAAATCACGTTACTGCTGCTGTCCTAAGCAAATTATTACAATTTGCTCTTAAATTTCCAAGTCCAAACACTTATGAACTTACCATTTGAGTTTAAAACATATCATGGCCACATCATATCTTATTAAATCAACTCATTATGTCCTATTATGATTGAATTTACTCAACGTTTAATCACTTAAAACTTACCTCGGAAGTGGTCGACGACTAGATATCCACGGCTATTCGTTTACTTTCTCTTTTCCCCTATCCGACTTTGATCCTCTTTGCTCTTAAGCTTAAGTAAAACAATAGATTTGCTTAAGTACTTAACTAATATTATTCACTTAACAATCACATTTGGCAATCACATATCATTTAATCTATATCTAAAACAATAGATTTCAATATGTATCATATTTAATAAAACATGCCATGACTCGATTTCATGCTTATTTAATTTATATCTAATTCACATTCACAAGCAAAGAGTCACTTAATTTATCATGCTTTCTTATACATGAATTTAATCATATTGCCGAATGTCCTTATGTGTACATGGTACATACATAAGGCATATATATATATATATACACCTATATATGACCATTACAATTTAAACATTTAATCATAATCGGCAAGCTTTATTTCAACTATTTAAGGTGCAAACCAATTATGTTATTCATTAACATTTCATCATATTAAATCTTTGATTAACCAATTTAACACATACCAAGATCCAATCATACATCTAACCTTTATCTCAATGCCAAACCGAGTTATAAGATTATACATTACACTAAGCATATCATTAAACATACCTATTCAATTTAGCTAATTTCATAGCCGATTAATCACCTTACCCCACATTACTCAATGCCGAATATTAACCCAACATCACAAGTATAATCACCATGAAACTTACCTTAATACACACTTTATCCCATTGCCGAATACATATATATATCATCAAATAAATATTTATTCACATAACAACAATTCATTCACATCTCTATAAATGATCATAATCGGACATTATAAACAAATCAACTAGTTTAGCATTCAAATTCTTCTAACCATTCCTCAATCACTTACTCAATGAACAACAATCCAAGCACATCAAAGCATAGTCGAATGTATCATTCTTCTTAAATTCAAAAATAAATGCATGGGCTAACTTCAAAATCTATTTAACAACTCAACTTTACCAAAATTATCAAGAAATTAAGCCAAACATACCTCCAATTGCTAATATAATTGCCATATGTCTAAGGGCCCCTTTTGTTCTTCTTTGATTCTAAGAATCGGCTATTGAGAGAAAGAATGGATAAAACTCTGTTTTCATCCCCTTTTTTTCCCATTATAAAAACTTTATTTCATATTTTATAAGTCTTTATTTAATTCTTTAACAAAATGTATATAATATCATTTATTAGCTATCATTACAACAAATAAAATACATATTTTCTCACCTAAAACCATCATGGTCGGCCATTATCATGAAAAATGGGGACTTTGACATGCAAGTCCCCATATTTAATCCATGCAACAATTTGGCCATTTTAAAAATTAACCAACACATTTTTAATGTTTCTCACATAAGCCCTTTTGATTAAATTCGCATTCAATTGACAAAATCAAAGCATCAAAATTTCACACATAAATTGTAACATAAAATAGACATGAAATTTAACAATCAATTATTTTTGTGACTCGGTTTTGTGGTCCCGAAACCACTTCCCGACTAGGGTCAAATTAGAGATGTCACAATTCCAGCAGCTAAAAACGCCATAGGAGGGTTCTCTAAGCTGTTATTTCATAATTTTTGCACCAAGTGAGTTAATCCTTGCCTTTTTCTTGTAATTTATGTGTTTCTAAGACTTTTACAACTAGGTCCTACTATTAATTTCATTAGTTTTTGATTCCATGGATGAAATTGAAAGTCACCATGATTTATTGCTGTAATTTTATGATGAAATAGAATGAAATTAAAGTTTTAATTTGTTTAAGAGATGATTTTATTAGGTAATTTCAATGGAAATTGATTTTTAGGACCTAATTGTGAAAATATTTGGATTTAAAGTCTACTTTTGAAACTCTGATTCCTAAAGGTTGTAAACTAGTTTAAGGTGATATAATAAAGTGTTAATTGAGAAAAATAAGCTCAATTGAGAGGCTAATTGAGTAGGGACGAAATTCTCATTTATTAAAAGCTTAGGGGAAAAATGGTAATAAATAGCTTGCACTAAAACAATTTGGACAGCAGCAGTAGACTAACTTTGAAAAATCACCATAAATTGTAGGAATCAAATTAGAAGATGAAAAAAATATGGAATTGAAGCTTAATGAGTCTAGTTTCTCATAGAAGAAACAGTGTAAGTAATGAATTTGTAAATTTTGAGATATAATGAATTTTGTGAGACAAGGTCAGAATGAATTTGGGTTCCCCTGTTCTGAATTTGAAAAATCATAAAAAAATTAAATAAAAACAATTAGGAGCTTAAATTTATATGTCTAGAATTCTTAATGAGTCTATTTTTAATAGAAATAAATGAGAACATCATTTTAATCTTGTATGAAGAGATAATTAATTTTTAGTGAAGAAGGGTCAGAACTGTTAGACAGCAGAACATGGGTGATTTTAAAGAATAAAATGTACTGATTGGCTAAACCAAAAATTCTGAAAATTTTATGGTAAGAAGATATATGAGTCTAGTTTTAGGGAAAATTATTAGATCCTAATTTGGAGTTCTGTAGCTTAAGATAAAAATAATTTAGTGACTATGACTTAAGTAGACAACTTTGAATGAACTATAAATAATAGTTGAATTATAAAGAATGTTGCATATGAACATGAAATGTATTAAATTGATAATTAAATTTATTTATTTAGATCCAGAAGATTCAAATACGAAGCTAGATCGAGGAAAGGAAAAAGTTCAGGATTAGTAGATTTTTGTGCACAAACAAGTATTAAGGTAAGTTCATGTAACTTGAATTATATTCTTAAATGCTTGAAATGCATTTTTTTTATATGAATATGATTTGAATGTTCATTATATGAAATTTTATGAAACATTGACATATTTGATAAAAGAGGAAGAAATCCCGGTTGAATGAAAGGAAAATTCGGTGGATCTCTGAAAAGGAATTGACGATAAAAAGGATCTAGCCCGGATGGGTGATCCTATCCTGATATAGCCCTCCCGAAGAATATGTGGAAAATGGATTTAGCCCGGACGAGTAATCCGAATTAGGGTCTGAATTTAGCCTGGATTGGTAATTCAGATCCAAGCTTATTAGAGCAATTGTCGTTGCAGGGGATTTAGCCTGGACTGGTAATCCCGACAATACTCTATGAGTTTATATTACAGGGGATTTAGCCTGAACTGGTAATCCCGCTGTAAGGATGAGGTTCGCTGGAGTGTACTCTCTGAAATGAAAATGTGTGCACATGAATATGAATTGACAGACTCAGAATTGTACACTAAAAGTGTACCTCTGAAAATCCATCGAAATTTCGAGAAATTCAACGGGATAAATATGGAAAAATAACAAGGAAATAGAAATCATGGTATTGATGAGCTCATTAATCATGGTATATATTATTGGTACATGCAACTTATTATACTAACTTGAATGTTGATTTTGTGCATATTAGGGTAATAATGCATTGAATGGATATATAAATGTTTATTGTATTGTATTGAAAATATTAGGTAAGTATAATTCTTGTTACATGAGCTTACTAAGCACAAAGTGCTTACCCTGTTTCATTTTCCCTTATTTTGTAGTGTTAAGAGCTCGGAGGTCGGATTTGGTCGGAGACACATCACACTATCAACCTCAGGATTTCGGTACATAAAGAAACTTTATTTTGGAAATCAAGGGCATGTATAAGCTAATAAAGTAAATGATTTTGTGAAATGAATGTAGAGTTAGCCATTGGTATGATTAACAAACCTGGTTTTGGGTATGTGATGACGTTATTTTATAAATATGCATGAATTTATCTTGAAAATATGTTGAATTGGATTGGTTGATGTGGATTGTTTTTGGTTTAAAATTTCAGGGAAGGGTAGATATCTATAAAGGGGTTATATTGAGTTAAAAAAAAATTTTAATTTGTAAACTCCGGTAATACTTCTTACCCTATTCCGGCAATGAATACAGGTAGGGGTATTACAACATATATACACAAATCCATGAAACAATTCCATAATTTTTATATCATTTATTCAAAAACTGAATACACTTACCAAATTCATATATATATCCTTCTTTTGCTTCACACATACTTACCTTATTACTTGTAGCCAACAAGCTAATTCATACTTGGCCATTTAGCTCGTTTTACACATCCGATCCCGATTTACCTTTGCCCGATGAACCATTTGAAATTGGATAGGACACTCGGATAATCACACATATCGTACAATGCCAACGTCCCAGACGTGGTCTTACATGTAATCACATATCGATACTACTGTCCCAGACAGGGTCTTACTCACACACATATATAGAAATCACATATCGATGCCATGGTCTTACTCGCACATCACATATCAGAATCCTATGTTATGACATATGTATCCTAGCTATTCCTAAGGTTCATACGTGGCCTCTGGACGTCGTAACTCGGTCGAAACGAATTCAGAAATATAGTAGCCAAGCTTACTCACATTCGGCTATTGTATATATGAAATCACATATTTCATTTCAGCATATATAATTTGCATTTAATTAAAATTAAGTACGTCTATTTACTTATAAACTTACCTCGGACGATATAAAACGGAACAGGACAGCTAGTCGACAACTTTCGTTTTCCCCCGATCCAAATCTAATTTCTTTGGTTCTTGATCTAAACATATTTAAGCTCATTCAAAGATATTTTCATTCAATTTAGTCCAAAAACACATAAATGAGAAAATTACCATTTTACCCCTAACATTTACACTTTTTACAATTTAGTCCCTATTGCACAAAACACAAAATATGCAAAATTTCAATACACCCATGTTAGGCTGAATCTTACCCATATTCATACTAGTCCACATATTTCATTTATTTCACATTTTAGTCCCTAAAATTATTATTTTTGTAATTTAGTCCTAATTACTCAAAATCATCAAAAACTCCAATACAAATCATGTTAACCCAAAACATATCTTTCATATTTCACCATCAAACAAAAAAAATCACAAGCTCTCAACAATTGCATAACTCAAAATATTCATCAAAATAAAAAATTCAAGCATGGGTTTACTAGTACTCGAAGCAACGATCTAAAAAACGTAAAAATTATCAAAAATCGAGTAAGAACGAACCTTGAATCAAGCTTGAGAAACGGTCGAACCCTAGATTCTTTTCTTTTTCTTTCTTGTTTAAGTTTCGATCAAGTGTAACATATAATGAATATGACTTTAGTTTATGTTTTATTATAATATATGTTAACATATAACTTAATTACTTATTTATCCTTTATAATAAAATATCAAACAATCATAAACAAGGGCACTACCGTCCATCACACTTGATTATGGTTTATTTACAACTTAAAGGCTTCCATTTAAAAAGCCAATAGCAATTCGGCCCCTTTTAGAAATAACCACCAAAATTTTATTTTACGCAATTAAGTTCTTTATTTAATCGGACACTCAAACGATAAAATTGAAGCACGAAAATTTCACACATACAAATTCACACATAATAAACATAGAAAATAATTTTTAATTATTTTTCTAACTAAGATTCATGGTCTCGAAACTACCGTTCCGATTAAGGTCTAAATCGGACTGTTACACCACTAATTCAAGTCATGTAGTACTATCTCTTATTTATAAAAGCTTACCTTAGTACGACCCGCATGCTGAATCAAATTAATAGTAACCATTTATAACCTAGTTAAGTAATTTATTTCGTCAAAGCAATTTAATACAATTTTAAGACCCGTATAAAACAATTTACATAAGAAGTTCTACTATATTGAGATAGCTACTTGGTTTTAAAAGTTGATATAAAATTTCCAAACTTAATTACATCTCAACTCGGACCTAAGACTTCGTTTCTAGGTCGCCCCACTGTATGCATATTATATCAAATAAGGAAAGTCGCATGAGCTCAGCAAATCCTGGCCTGATCCCTCCTCGAATCCTTCAATCGACATAATACCTGCAATTCATGATAAAACACTGGTAAGTTCAATTGAACTTAGTGAGTGATCCATACCTGAAACCATCATAATGCTAACAAGCTAATACTTCAAGGATCTGAATTCATATATGATGTTTGCTTGTATAAGAACATTTCATCAATCTTGCTGGCGTAATCTTGACTTGAGGCAGTTTAACTTAGTTGGTACTTCTTTGAGAACAATTCAGCTTGCTAGATTGTATTAGATCCAGATCAAACGATGGATATCAGAAGAGCACACTGTACGGGCCCAAATTTGCCCGGACCCGATATAACAAAACCAATTAGCCCAAGTAGCCCAATTAACCTCAGCCTAAAATTACAAGGCCCAATTGGCCCAAAACCTTAAACATCATTAGCCAAACGAAAACCCTAACTCCTTCATGTGCGCCACACCCGTTCGTAAGCCCTCCTTGGTCGCCTCGCCAATGCCTCGTCCCGAGGCTTGGCACCTTTCGTCGTTTTGCACCAAAATGGCGAAAACCAGCCCCGTTGACTTCTAAAACTTGCAAAAGAAGACAAAAAGAAGAACAAATGCAGAAATAGCAGCAGACAAATACAAAGCAGTAGCAAGAGACTTAAAATATTGTATTGAAATGGCTATAAGAGCCATATCCGATTGTAAAATAAGGGGGATTCATCATTTAATAATAAAAAAAACACAAAAATAGATTCAAAAGAAAAGAAGGTGATTTTCAGATCTAGCTTTTTTCGATTTTGTTCTTTTTTTCTTTTTCTCGATCTTTGTTTGCTGTAGATATAAGAAAAAATAAAGAAAGAGGGACTTATCATAGTTTTGGCCCCCTCGAGTCTTTACTTGCTTCGTTGAAATCGGAGTCTAGGCGAAGATTCCGAGGCTAGGAGCGAGACCTTCAGGTTCGTGGTCGAACGGGGTTAGATGAGGCCCTCGCGAGGTGGTTGTTGGCCGAACATGGAGGCAAAACGGCAGTTGAAGGGTCTTCTTTTTTGGTTTGGCCGAATGAGGAAGATGGAGGCTAGGTTTTATTTTGATTTTAGATAACAGATTGTTGATTTAGGTGTTTTTTATTTTTGAGTTATGGCTAGCATGAAATGGCAGCGTTTAGGGCCTATTCCTGCGGTGAAAGAGATATTTTCAAGATTGATCCCTCCTTTTCGCATGGTTATTCGATTGAGTCATATTTGCATTTTCTTTGTTTTTTTAATTATCCCTAAAATTTGCACGTTATTTCAATTCGGTCCGCGCCTAAGCACCGTGTTTTGGGATCGGGATTATTTCCAGCTTTGGTCCCTGTATATTTTCGCATGTTGCACACTGGTCCTTTTTTTCTTTTATTTATTTGCCCCGAATTTTGATTTTAAATTCGATGTAGTCCTTTCCTATTTATTTTCGGTATTCTATTTTATTTTCGATTAGTTTAGTATTTTCCTCGTTATACTTTCATTTTACATTAATTTATTTGTTTTATTATTATTACTAAATTTTCGTAGTACTATTATCATAGTTTTATATATATATGCACATATATTTGACTACTGAAAGTCATATATACATATTTATACCTTATTTTTACTGTTTATCTACTTATATATTTTGATACATTTTTTAAAATCATTTTACTTTTCTTTAGTCTCTCTTTTATACACTTGCGTTTTATCTTTTTCGAATTTGGACTTTAAAATTTCATCTTATTTTCAATCAAGCCCTTATTGATTTAAATTTAAACTTTTTCAATTTATTTAAAATCATTTTATTTATTTCAAATTTTTGTATTGAATTGTTTTATGTGACTTATTTCGAATAGTTTTATATATGTTATTTGTTTCAAATATTATATATATATATATATTTAAATTTTTTAATTATTTGTTGTAAGTTCTTGTATATTATCATTTTAAACTTTTACATGTATACATTTATATTATCTATTTTAAATGTTTTTATATATATAATATTTATATATAGATCCTTTATATATACATTCTTTTACTTCAGATTTCCTTTTATATATTATATATTTTAAACTATTTATTTTAAATTGTTTTATATATATATATATATATATATTAAACTCTATTTATTTATTTTAATACATTTTATTTATTATCCATCTTAAGATTTTTCTTTCATATTCTTTATATTATACTTACATATGTATACATTATTTATTTCAAATTTCTCATTTACAATATTATTTATTTTAAACTATTTGATTTATTTACTTTTTATATACTACCATGAAATTGTTTTATGTTGTTTATTTTTAAATTGTTTTAAACATCGATTATTATAAATGGCTTCATATATTATTTATTTACCTTTTTCACCGTTATATACATTATTTTATTTTAAGTTGTTTCATATACATTATTTACTTTAGATTTTTATATCTCGTTTCTTTGTATATACTATTTATGTTAAATAGATTTAAGTTATTTATTTTTATATACATTTATGCATTTTGAATCCTTTTCGTATTATTTATTTACTTTTTCTCTCACGCATTAATTTAACTCTATACATGTTATCTACTTCGAATTGTTGTATATGTTACTTTGTTTTGCTTATTGGTTGTTAATGTCGATTTTAAAATAGTGTACTATGCAAATATTTTCATTACATGCCCTATGAATCATTTGTTATTATATTCATGTTGTTGACATTTATAAATATAACATGTTCACGTAGTTACATATTATATATTACATGTATATTTTACTTCGTTCAAATTACATCGTGAATTATGTTTCGACATACTCACACACAACTAGCGGCTTTATTATACTCTAAATCAAATATGCACCGTTTAAATATCGCATTTGCTATTATTCAAAGACCTTTCTAAAAAAGGGGGCAATATTTCGTTTTTAGGAAATTCGAAAGATCGTGCCCTAACTTACTGGGTCTCGATTTTCTCGTTTAACCTAAATCACCAAATATTCCTTCAAATTTCAAAATATGTGAAATTTAAGTAAAATAAAGGCAAAATTTCGTGTTTGGAAATTCCGAGAAGTCGTGCCCTACGTGCTGGGTTTCGATTTATCGTTTGACCGAACAACCGAATATCCTTTTTAAAATTTCAACACATGAGTTTTGAAAATCAAAAGACCAACTTATTCTCGAGGGTCTGAAATGTTGTGTCCTAACGTACTGGATGTGGCATTTTATTACTTCGGGACAAGAAGGTCTTTAGCATCCATTTCAATTTATTCAAGCAAATTCTTCGTATAGATCAACACAAAAAGGGATCATATTCTAAATTCTTTTCGAGTTTTTAAATTTTGACATTAAGACATTAATTAATCAGTTAGGTACCAATTTTGGGCATTACGAGGGTGCTAATCCTTCCTCGTACGTAACCGACTCCCGAACCCGTTTTCTCAAAATTCGTAGACCAAAATCGTTGTTTTAGTAAATCAAAATGTTTTATTAAAATGACCAAATTTCTAGGTGATCCGATCACACCTAAACAAAACAAGGATTGGTGGCGACTCCCAATTTTCGTTTCCATTTCCAAAATAAAGTCAATCCCCTTTTTTTTTAAAAAAAATGGTTTCGATACACACGTTTTGGACTACTCGCAGTTTTGCCCATATAAAGCTTTCCCTTATGAAAGTTCATAGATAGGTAATCACGAATAATGGTCTATATAAGTTTGATATTTTGGCGGACAATACCTGCGGATTCTTTTTTCAATAATTGTCCTTGCAGAATCTTGTGCAGCCATTCCCTTGAGAGTTATTCTTCGTGGATTCTTACTTGGGAACTTATGAAAGAAAACCTATAGATAAACCCCATAGCACATCTTGTACCAATAAATCCAGATAACCAATTAAGACAAATCTTGGCAAATAGTTCCTTTTGGGACTGCTATTGGTAACTTGTCCTAACGGACTCAAATTCATAGTACGATACAAATGGGTTCTGGTTTCAAACCCAATGATGCATATTCATACTTAGCAAAACATAATTGTGGATCCATAAAGAAGACCCCATTAAAGATTTAGTGGAAATCTACTCACCTCAATTAAATAACCATTCTAGCGGATGTCATATCCTGCCTTTGTCTCGTAAAAACAGATAGCCCATTCTTAGTTAACTACTATTAGAAACATATAACATGTAGGCGAATTCATACAAGTGAATCCTTTTCTGTGGAATTTTACATGTGAGATAGCCTTAACGGACTGTCATCTATTTTATATATGGACTCACATAAACAGATAGCTCGTACCTTTGGAGTTGCACCATACCATAGATTACCAAAAAAACAAACTCGTTTTTGGTGGATTTATAAAGTAGACTCCATATTTATGGAAACAGAGTTGTGGACATAAACATGAATTTGCATATGCGAATTATCTCGCGGACCTCCATTGGATCTTGCCTTATAGGCAATTCTGACAGATTCGTAACTGCAAATTGTTTCGCGGACCTCCCTGGTTCACGCCATAACCATAGACTTGCATTCATTTATACGGCTTAAAGCATCCGACTTTGTAGAGTCTTTTACCACCTATAAAGGGTTTTTATACGTCCCATAAAGGGCTCTTATATGCTGGTGCACACTTTTCTTCGTACAGTCTGCCCAAACCTCTGCAAAGCCAATATCATTAATATTCAATTTCTTTATAGTCCGCCTGAACCTTCACAAATCCTCCTTGTTAATTTGAACACATAAGTGTTTCCCCGCAAGACCGGGGTCATTTGTCAATTTCAGTTTGCATTCACATGCCACTCTAGAGGTAAACCTTATAACATATCAAATTCTCCTTTTCCGTCTTCCATCTCAAACACACTTTGACAGCTCTCCACTACTCGGCACAATTCATACACACGTATTTCATACACAAACAATCAACCAATACTACTGTTCAAACATGACACATATTAGGCTAACATTTTATCCATATCACATGAATAAACCTATAACCAATCATACATTTGCATGTCAAGACATAGCACGCATCTTTTAAGACCTAAGTTAAACATACTCAGCACATGTTACTGAAAATAAATAGACATCCTTTAAGACCTAAGTGCTGAAACTAACCTAGAGGTTGACGCCAAGTCTACCTATATAGCTTTTCCATTGCTACATGAGCCTCCTTAGTCAACAAAGTATAACAATCAATTCGGAATTCTAACGAAGACAATTCATCATCATAAAAACCATAATTCCTTTACATGTAAAGGCCATTTAAAATGATTACACGTAACTTTACCTGATACAAAACAAAATCAATGAATTAACTGAAATTTTTAACTTTCTCTCTTTTCCTTAAATACATGAACACAAAAAGATTAAGAAGCTTATCAGCTTGATAAATCATCAATTATTTATGCACAAACTTTATTTTCTCTCCTCCATGTAGACCGCTTCTTAATCTTTCTCTCTTATAACCAAATCAGTGAAGAAGATGAAGAAATAATAAAAAAAATGAAAGAACCACCCTAGAGAATAATGTCTCTCTCTCCCTTATATATTACTCCCGCACTTCCTTCACCAATTTCAAATTCAACACCCTAGTGTAAAAATCCACAATTACCATGTCTCCCACTATGATATATTTCTAGTTCAAATGTAATGAAACCAAAGTTGAAATCCAACTTTTCCTCAACTAGTCCTCAATTTCTCTTATTTCCACTAGAACCTACTCAATTTGTAAACTTTTGAAATAGATACCCAAAATCACGATTTCAACTTAAACTTTAACATTTCAGGGTGTGACATTCATAATTGCTTAAAATTTGTCACTATTCCACTTGATGTGTATATTAATCTTAAACCTCAAAGTAATTCAATCGGAGTCCAAGTCATTTGATAACCTTTATCATAGTATATATATTTGGCTATAGCTTTATTGTTTTATTTCATACAATTAAAATTTCTTATTTTTATAAAAATACTAAAATTTGAACTACTTGTAAACAAAGATTGGAATTGAATTTAACAAATTTAAGATTGAAGTTTTAAAATAGATAACTTAGAAAGATAATTGGAAGTCAGCTTCAAAGTCAAGCATTTATACTCCAATAGATTACTTATAAATTTAATATTCACCCACCTAAGTGTCAATATCAATGAAGACAATATTATTTTTTTTTGGGTTTTAGTACATATTTTATTAATTCACAAAAGTTAAGCACAATTTCTCAATTTACATAAATTAGAATCACGAAGAAATTTTGCAAAAATTGCCTAATCTCTACCCTAAAACATTTTATTAAATTGATATAACAAGTTAATATATATTTAAAAAATAATAAATCTTTTAAAGATATTTTTTGGCCATCAATGTCCTTAAAAAATCAATTTTTTTTTTAAAAATACCTCATGTAAAAATTAATCTCTTAAAAAAAAACTGTCATTTATTCCTTCTAAAGAAAACACTATTAATTTAAAAAATAAGTATATATTTTAAAAAAACTGTCAAAAAATATATTTTTTTTATATTTTTTCTTTCACCAACATAATGGGGTGATAAAAGCTAATTTGTACGGGAAAAACTTGTTTTGATATATTGATACTGATTGTTAAGGGTATTCAAATTTCGGTTAAAATTGAATTAATTGACTAAACTAATCTAATTCTGTTAATTGATTTAATTTGATTGGAGATAGATTAATGATTTTTTAGAAGTTCGGTTATCGGTTAATTCAGCTTGAAATCGAGTAATTAATCAAATTAATCAAACTTAATTATATAGTGTTTTAAAACTTAAAATTTCGGTTAACTTTCAAGACAAATGAACATTGTCAATGTATTTTTTGATACGTTTTATACTTATTTTAACAAAAAAAACATATAGATTTTAGTTAATTTAGTTAACCGAGCGAATTAACTAAAATATTTTAGTTCTATTATTTTTTTTGAAAAATTTTCAATTTAATTAACAATTTAAAAACTATACAATTCAGTTAATACTAATTTAGTTCGGTTAACCGTTTGATACCTCTAACCAGTGTAAACATAGCTAATGAAAAGTGTGGTATATATTTTATTATAATTGTGTACATACTACCTATATTATATTATTTTTAGTTTAAAATAATAAATTTGATTATTTACGGTATGTATTTTTCCACGCACATGTATATTTTAAATATGTATATGTCATACTTGTGACTGTTTTAGTAATTATTTTTTTAAATAGAGATTAAAACAAATATAGAATAAAAAGGGTAATTCCTAGCTTCACTAATCATGCTTCATATATCATTTAAGACCTTTATTTGGTGGAATTTTATTTTAAAATTTAGCTATAAGACACCAATATTGTTTTATAGAATTTTAATCTCAATTAGTTAATGTTTTCATAGATTTGCAGTTATATTTGTTGGTCGTGGAGTAAACATCACTTTCACTTGTTAATTACTTACTAATAGCTCTCTGACGATTTATGTTAGACTCCCTTCTGTCTCCTCTATTTGACCATTAAATATATTGACCGTAACCAAATAATCACTTCCATCAATAGTTGTTTTACGCCTCTTTTGTAAGTTATATTCAATCCGTCCATGATTGCCCATAATTTCGCATCAAGTGCAGAACAAATGCTTATATTCCGACTGTAACCAGTAATTCATTTACCTCGATGATCCCAAAATAGATTCCCAGCAGAGACTTGGTCAAATATTATTTTAAAATAATTTTATTTATTCAAAATAATGGAAAATAAAAAAGAAAAAGCATAGTAGCATGCCATAATTGTGATCATCTTCTTGCCTCCTCGATATGTCTAAAATTATCAACAACATAAAACAGCAGGGATTAAGTTGTTGATATTTCAAAAAATTAAGATTTAATCCCCATATATATATATATATCTCTTTAAAGTCAATGAAAATGAAATTTAGTTCAATTTTATATATACAATAAAATACATGCATGGGACCAAATCTATTTGACCACGTCTTCTACAAATTAAATATTAATACCTAAAAAATAATATGCAACCAAAACAAACCCATTCTTTTGATTTAATTATGCTATTAATCCTTGTATTTTTACATATTTAAAATTTAATCTCATTACTTTTAATCTCGACCAATTAGTTATTTAAATTTTCATTCTTTCGATTTTAATAATTAAAATCTAGTTGATAATACAATAAAAAAAAATGTAAAAATAATTCTCACCTACCAATAAAATGTTATAATTAGATTTTAATTACGAAATCAAAAAGTAAAAATATTAAAATTTAAATGTGTGAAGAACCATAAATTAATAGCAAAAGTAAAATTTTTTTAGACGAAGATTCATGTGAAGAAATTGACCTACTGCCATCGAAAATAACTTTGAAAGGAAGAGCTCTAAGAAAACTGCCAACTTTTATTTTTTGTGTGTGTGTGTGTTCTTCCATATTTTTAGTATCAATAAATATCCTTGAATAGACGCTTTCTATCATACTTGAATGGTCCCAGATTTCAACATTCTATTATGAAAAAATTAAGAAATTAATCCTTATATTTTATAAATAAAAAATAAAAAAGGTTAATAAATATGTAATTTTGAATATTTGATTTTCACTTTTTTTTTTTTAGGATAGCAATTTAACCCAAGACATAGTTATCCAATTGGAATAGTTCCCAAAGTAGAGGGATTAAATTAAGAATTAAACCCAGCTGAATTCAGCTACAACTCAATCTCTTTGAACTAAACAAATTTGATAAATCTTACCATATTATCCGAAAAATATGAAGTCTTTTCTGATGATTTTCTTGGAAGGAATATACCAAATATTTGCATTTTTATACTAACCAGAAGCAGCCAGCCATTTTCGTTTCCTTTAACATGAACAAAAAACCCAGTAGCAGTGTGAAAAGAAAAAAAAAAGTCAATTAAAAATTGATGAAATTGTCGTCATCAAATAATGGTAAACGCTTCACGGCATAGTTGTCTCTGAAATCTGAATATATTATATGTTATATCAGTAATAGTATATATATATATATATTAAGTATGATTAGTTTAGTTTCTTGTTTAAGTAAAAATGGTGGATTTCTTGAAGCTGTTGAGCTGCAAAGGAAGCTGGTATGGTTTTTTTTATTACTTTTTTTCTTTTTCTTTTTTGATTTGATATTTGTTTTACTTTTATGGGTTTCTATTAGTTCTTGATTTATCTGAATTAAGGGTATGCCTTTTCATTTATGTCTGTTTTCTTTTTTCAAGCTTAAGCTCCAATGGAAAATGCCCTTTTTAATATATATATATTTAATTGGTACATTTCTATACTTATTTTCATGAATTTGTTTCTTTAACTTGCCTTGATTGATTGTATGTGTATATAGGTATATATATTGTAAGCAAAAGGGGACATTATCTTTCTCTATTGGTTACATGCCAAAAGAGTACTAAATCTGCAGGTTCTTTCCTTGTATTCAAGTTCTAAGCCAAGTAGAGTTGCTAATGAATAATGAACAATGAATAATTGTAACATTGTATTTTCTATGAAGCTGCAGATTATTTGGTGTTATAAGAAGAAACTGGCAGAATAATGGAGAAGAAAGAAAGAGAAGCAGAAAATGAACTGGTGTTGCCACCTTCTCCAACTTTAACTATTGGTATAGCTATCAATGGAAATAGAGAAAGCAAATATGTGGTTAAATGGGCATTGGAGAAATTCGTTCCTGAAGGAAATGTCATGTTTAAGTTGTTACATGTTCGTGCGAAGATTAAACTTGTTCCTACTCCAAGTGAGTCAAGGATCTTAAAGATTAGTGTATCTGCTCATGGATGATAGTTAACTTTTTTGTTTCTCAAGAAATTTTTGTTAAATATTTGGGAAAATGTCATCAATTTAAGAATGCTATGTTTAATGCAAATTGACTGAAATCATATTGATTCTAGTGGGGAACTTGCTTCCGATTTCACAAGTTCGAGAAGATGTAGCTGCAGCTTATAAGAAGGAACTGGAATGGCAGGCAAATGAAATGCTTCTTCCTTATAAGAAAATGTGTGCTCAAAGAAAGGTATATTCTTGTTTTTCTTATTGAACATTATTGTGCATGTTCCCCCAAAAAGTGAACTAAATTTGCTTAAATTCTGAAGGTGGAAGCTGATATTATAATCATTGAATCAGACCAAGTGGCGAATGCAATAGCAGAGGAGGTTTCAACGAACACTATTACTAGACTTGTTATCGGAGCTTCATCTCGTGGGATGTTTACAAGGTATTTTAACAAAACATAGTGAAAAAAAGCAATTCCCATACTTTTTTTGGATATGAATCAGTTGCTGTTGTGTAAAATCTACTGATGCATTGATTTTCATATTCTCGGGAACGGGGTATTGCATATCGAGTTTTCCTTTTCTGGTTTGTCCTAGGAAAAGGAAAGTGAACATCAAAGATTCAGTCTTTGCATATCTGTTTACTTATGTGCTCTATATTTACTGTTATCCACTAGCTCCACCAATAATTTTGTAAATATGATGATATCTGTAGGAAGCTTAAGAAAAATAACTTGTCCTCGAGAATATCAGCCTGCGCTCCAAGCTTTTGTACAGTCTATGCTGTTTCTAAAGGAAAGTTGACATCAATTCGGCCATCTGATTCAGAGTTGAATGGAAGCACTAAAGATGACAGTAGCGAAACAAGTTTTTCTTCCAAGAACTCATCGGACTACAGTTTCAGTTCGCAGACAGGTACTTATCTTTCACTAAACGATTGACACAAACTACTCATAGAGAACCTTCATTTCTCTTTTCTGTAACTGCAGAATTAGGCTCTGTGGCAACCTATGCTACTTTCCGTTCTCCATCCCTGCCGATGCAGAGATCTCAAGCACTTTCAATGATAAATCAAACGCATTTACATTCAAGAACGAGTTCTCTTGCTAGTAACCAGTTCAGATCGACTGAGTCCACTCAGTTTAAATCTCCCGATAACAACCATTCTCGATGCCAATCTCTTGACAATGCAGCAGGGAATGATGATATGAGCTCTTGTCCCAACAGTTCAGAATCTAGAGAAGCAGTCAGTCGAAATTCCAGTCGCAGAAGCTTGCAAACCAATCAACAATCATGGTTACCAGATCAAATATCAACCTTGGATGCTTGGACAGACAATAATCCGTCCGAATATCAGGTAGGTTTGGCCTTTATTGTTCAAAAACGGGATGAGTGTTATGCATCATTTTAGTCTTATATGGTATTTCATTACTCATCATGGTAGCCTTATGAATAAGGATATTCATTCTTTTGTGTCATCATCTTTTCAGTTAATGGATATGCATAGGTGAACTCTGTAATTTTCATGGTGCTTAAATTATAGAGTGCAGTAACTCGTAATTTGCATTGACCTCTAAGTAGCAATTTACCTTCAAACAGATGTTTTAGTGAGGAAAAATGTGATTTTTACTGAAAATGCATAGTGCCTTGGGTTTAGTTTTGGAATTCAATATGAAACTTGCACATATACGCAGGTAAATATCAACTTTGAGCTAGAAAAGCTGAGAAACGAACTCAGACACATTCGAGAAATGCATGCTGCAGCTCAAAGTGAGACCATTGATGCATCCCAGAAGGTTAGTTGCATTATATCGACTTTGCTTTCTTCCCGAATCACATCTTTGCTGCTATTTGGCATCCTGGTCACTGAGCTTCTTTACTTTTCTAAGTTGTTCTCTCCATCATCTGTTCGGGTTAACGGACTGATTCACTTCTTTCTCTGTCAACACTGTTTTCTCAGTTGAATACTCTAAGTAAACGTCACCTAGAGGAAGCAATGAAGCTTAAGGAGGTATGCTTGAAAGAGGAGGAAGCTAAAGAATTAGCTAGACAAGAGAAGGCTAAGTGTGAAGCTGCTATAAGAGAAGCTGTGCATGTGAAGGGGCGTGCCGACCGAGAAGCTTCACTGAGACGAGAGGCGGAGATGAAAGCCTCTCACGAAGCTAAAGAAAAAGAAAAGCTCAAGAATTATCTGACAGGTCCCCTCCAGCAATACCAGAAGTTCACTTGGGACGAGATTGTGTCAGCTACATCCTCGTTCTCGGAAGATCTTAGAATTGGAATGGGAGCATATGGAACTGTCTATAAATGCATATTCCATCATACTGATGCAGCGGTGAAAGTTCTCCACTCAAAAGAAAATGGTAGAACTAAGCAATTCCAGCAGGAGGTACAAAATTTCTTGGATTAAACCAAAGCCATAATAGTTCATAGATAATTATGAGGTGATTTGACCCTGAAAATTCTTGTCTTTCTTCCCTGTTTCAGCTTGAAATATTGAGCAAAATTCGTCATCCGCATTTACTTCTCCTTCTCGGTGCATGTCCTGAACATGGTTGCCTAGTTTATGAGTACATGGAAAATGGTAGCTTGGAGGACAGATTGCTGCGAAAGAACAATACCCCACCAATCCCTTGGTTCGAAAGATACAGAATTGCTTGGGAAGTAGGGTCAGCTCTTGTTTTCCTCCACAACTCAAAGCCTGAACCAATCATTCATCGTGACCTTAAGCCTGCAAACATATTACTTGATCATAACTTTATGAGCAAGATCGGTGATGTAGGACTTTCCATGATGATAACTACAGATTCTTCCTCTACATCCACCGTGTACAAGGACACTGGACCTGTTGGAACACTCTGCTATATCGATCCTGAGTATCAAAGAACCGGGCTGATATCTCCAAAATCTGACATTTATGCTTTTGGGATGATAATACTGCAGTTGCTAACCGCAAAACCCGCTATAGCACTAACTCATGTGGTGGAAACAGCAATTGATAAGGACAACTTAACCAGAATTTTAGATTCAGAAGCTGGAAACTGGCCAGTTGAAGAAACAAAGGAATTAGCTATATTGGGACTGAGTTGTGCTGAACTTCGACGTAAAGACCGACCTGGTTTGAAAGACCGAGTACTTCCCATACTAGAGAAAATGAAGGAGGTTGCAAACAAGGCCCGAAATTCAATCTCCAATATACAATCTGCACATCATAACCACTTCATTTGCCCCATATCAAAGGTATGCAGAGATAGTCTTCTACAATTTGTTAAATGAAAACAAGGATTTGTCGTCGTTGCACGTTGAATATACACTCAAAAGAACACACCAGCAGTAGCATATGCACTGATGCTTCACAAATGTCCATTCCATTGCCTGATTGAAATTTGTTTTTTTTTTTTTTTTTTTTTGTCCTAACAGGATGTAATGGATGAACCATGTGTAGCTGCAGATGGATACACATATGAGCGCAAAGCAATAGAGAAATGGATTGAAACGAATGATATATCACCGATGACAAATTTGGCTTTGCCAAATAAGAATCTGCTTCCAAATTACTCTCTTCTTTCTGCAATTTTGGAGTGGAAGTCCAGAAAACAATGATTTATTTTTCTTCTTTTTACTGTATATTCTTTCCCCTAATCCCATTACTGCAAATATATATATATATATATATATATATGCTTCCTTTCTGCAACTTCAAGTCCACTGTAAGTCTTTGCTAGTATTTCATCTGTAAGAAATGCAATTGTATATTATATATAGCGGAGGATCTTGAAATTTAGTTATGTTTTGAGCCAATATCAACATAATTCCATGGAACATGTTCTTGTTATAACCATTCTCGATTAGCATTATTATATGTTTATATATTGTAATAATTATATTTATCTAATATAAAAATAATTTGTGTATTTTTTTTAAACTGTACAATTGAATCAAAATCAAAATTTTATTTATATATTCGAACCACAATTAAAGTTTCATATATATAATTACGCTAAATGATAAATTATATATCTAATTACACATTAGATTGAAATTTATGTATAACTTTAAAATTTATCTTAATTTAATTAAAATAATAAAATAAAAAGATAACACATAAAATTCAATTATAAACGAAACATATAAAAGTAAAAAGTTGTTTTATGGGTATATTTAATCTAATTAAATATATATTATCTAGTTAATTATCAGTCCAAGTAAAATATATGTAGCAAAATAATTTTCTTTTGAAATAAAGGGTGTAGGAACAATAATAAAATAATATTTGACAACCTTCTATATTTATTTATCAGAGTTTTTTTAATTTACTGATAATCAATAAAATATTAATTTTTTTATGAAAATAAATATTTAGCTTAATGATTTGGATTCAAATTACGTTACTCGTCCTTCTGTTAAGATTTTATTTTTCTCTTATAATTCAAAAGAAAAATTATAAATTTAAAGGCTTACGTAATTATATTTTATGAATTTATATGTATTGTATTAAAATATAATTTTTTTAATAAAGGATTAAAATGATAATTATCTAAAAATTAAATCCATCGAAGATTTCAATATATTTCTTTTTCATTGGACCTCCGGTGGAATTGATTTTAAAATATGTTCTCTATAATGTTTGCATTATGTGGTCAATTTTTAATTAATTAATTAATCTTGGCCACATAAGAGAACCCAATTAAAAAGCGCCACGTTATCATCTGAGCCCCACCGACCAAAGGGTCCCACTTAACAACCTCTTTGATCCTGGTTCAAAAAGATAAAGCCGACGCTACCTAATTCGTCACTTAAAAGGAAACAAAAGGGTCTAATTTTAGAGTAAGTCTCTTACTCTTTCCATATTTTAAAATTTAGTCCCTTTGCTTTTAATTCAAAAAAATTAATCTTTCTACTTGCATAATTTAAATTTTAAATTTAAATTAATAATTTATTAAATTTTAATATATTAATATAATCATTTGGATTTTATTTTTTAAATTAAATATTTGATTATTAAAAGTTAAAAATTTAACATAAAAGGATAAAATTTCAAAAGTTTAATGTGTACAAGGACTTGAGTTAGAATTAAACTATAAACAATCCTTTCCCTTTGTTGCATTCGAACAACACGTAACTGTGTTCTTCTTCTTCGAACCTGCAAAGGTTACTGTTTTTATAGGGTTTTTCTTTTCTCTCTCCTAACTCCAAAGGAACGCACTTTTTTTTAATCTCCATGTATCCACCCACAAATAAAGCAAGCAGCTTTATTATTATCTCTTTAATTCAATTTTCCTTACTCTTTGAGTCTTCAATTGATTGCCCAGATTTTTCTTCTTCTTCTTCTTTTTTCTCTTCAATTCACGATCTGCATTCGTTATTTTATCATGCTCTTCTTGAAACTTTTTCTTCTCTTTTCTTTGTTTTCCTTCACTTTCTCTCACGATGCCGCCTTTGACCCTCATCTTCTCCCCAGACCATTAATCATACAACCAGAAGATATCGAGACCCAGTTTGAAAAATTCGATGATGAACTCAACTTACACTGTACCAGTTGGAGATTTTCCGTCGAAGCCAACAATTTGAGTCCCTGGAAGACGATTCCCGAGGAATGTCTGGGCTATGTTAAAGAATATATGACCGGTCGTGGTTATAAACTGGATCTCGAAAGGGTTTCGAGTGAGGCTGGGGTTTACGCCAAAAACCTCGAGTTGAGTGGAGATGGAAAAGATGTTTGGATTTTTGATATTGATGAGACTTTGTTGTCCAATCTTCCTTACTACATTGAGCATGGTTATGGGTAAGCTGTTTGGCTGCTAAGAAATTGGGGGGAAATTGAATTTTGTGTGAAATTTTAATATGGGTTTCATTGATAATTTGCAGGTTGGAGATTTTTGATCCTATTGAATTTGATAAGTGGGTTCAAAAGGGAATGGCACCAGCAATTGAACCAAGCCTGAAACTTTATGAAAAGATTTTAGATTTAGGGTTCAAAGTTTTCTTACTCACCGGTCGAAATGAAAAACACAGGTCTATTACAATCGAAAATCTTACCAAAGCAGGGTTTCAACGTTGGGACAAGCTTATTTTAAGGTAAACAAACATCATACCTCTTTTGATTCATTATTTATAGGATCCTATTAGCTGAATATTTTTGGACAGGAATGGTGTTTTTATAGTGGTTTTTGAGTTCTAATTGTTGGATACTAGTTTCTATGTTATGTTTGGCTTTAAATTTGTTCATGCCTTGCCAAAGCTTGTTGGGGCTCGACTCCTCATTTCATTAGGACCCGATGTGGCTATACCATATATTTGTTCATGCCTTCCCTGCTTGGAGTGAAATCGTGAGAGACTTTTGGCTTTACTGCCAATGTCTGTGCACAATGCTTATATCTGATTGAAGTTGAATGTTTGAAATTTCATTCTCACCTTAGTTTTCACTTCATGAAGCAATGGTTGCTTCTAGGAATGTTTTGTTTATCCTGCAAAAGCCGGAATTACTGATGTTTGTAATCGCCTACTGATCACCATATTATTGTTCCATACAGGGACTCGGAACAGCACGGCAAGCTAGCGGTGGTTTTTAAGTCGGAGAAAAGGAGTGAGATGGTAGAAGAGGGATATAGGATTGCGGGTAACTCCGGGGATCAATGGAGCGATTTATTGGGCGCCGACCCATCGAGACGTTCATTCAAGTTACCGAATCCTATGTACTACATTCCCTAGTAAATCCCTTTTAAATGCTTTTTAGTTTACCATGCCTGAAATAATTCCTGTAAATACATTGAAAATTCTGGAATTGTTATCACATCCAGACTGTACTATAAAAGACTCAAAAAGATTGACATATGATTTAAGTAAAGGAAAATGTGAGTGATTGTATGTTATTATACTTTTAATTATGGTTTCTTTTGATCTTATGAAAGTTATGGAATAGTGAGTGAGGTTGAAATTTTCTATCCAAGGCCCTCCGAACCTGTGGATTCAGTGGCTTTTCAAATCCATGAACTAGATCTAACCCAAACTTAGAAACTCGACTCAATTAATTTGAACTCAAACTTAATCTAATTTTATAAGAAAAAGTCAATCATTTGAACTTGAGTTGACTTAAATGACGAAATTAAAATTGCTTTGAACCCGAACTTAAAATTATATAAAATGTAAATATTTGGCACGAAGAAAGTGACCTAAAGACCGAAAGTTTTCCTAAGCCTTCCATTCCATGTATGGATGGGGCTGAGATTGAAAAGTTTCTATTAGCTTCTGCAGATTCAGACAAGACCACATCCCCAAAGTCTCCCCTTTGCTTTTAGCATTTTTTTATAGGGCCGGTGCATTGGTCCCTAGTAGGTTGGCAAAAAATCTTCCCACCTTGACTTTTATAGACTTTTTCTTAAAAAAATTATGATTAATATAGGTTATTTTATCAATTTAACTCAAAAAAATTTGATATTTATAAAAATGACCTAGGTTCAAAAATAATTACAAAAATGACTTGAAATAACAGTAAAATTAGGTTATGGGAAATAGATGGCTGGCACCAATTTTTTTCTAATAAAAGAAAATTTTAAGGTGCTGAAACATTGATGGCTGTCATCTTTTTATCTAATTAAAAAAATAATTCTTTTTGGGATGGTGTTGTCTATCAACAAAGGGTCAAAATCACCCAACAAAAAAAATTTAGAATATTGCAACATAACCCCTCCTTGTTTTCTCATATTTTTTATTTTTCAAGTTTAATTACATATTTTATATTTTAAAACAATATTGAACTATTTATCATATTTTTTAATTATTATTAAATTTAAAAATTAATTTAAAATATATTGAACTATTTATCATATTTTCAATCATGAAAATTTTAAATTTTATAAAATATGTAGTTGAACATATTTTAAATTAATTTTTAAATTTAATAATAATGTGAGTAATACAATAATAATTAAAAAAACGTGATAAGTAGTTCAATATTGTTTTAAAATATAAAATATGTAATTAAACTTGAGAAATAAAAAAAGATAGGAAAACAAGGAGTGGTTATGTTGAAATATTCCAATTTTTTTGTTGGGTGATGGCCCTTTGTTGGCCGGCACCACTATCTCCAAAAAGAATTATTTTTTTAATCAGATAAATGGGTGTCGGCCATCAGTGTTCCAGTACCCCAAAATTTTTTTTTTTGAAAAAAATACATGGTGCCGGCCATCTCGTGTTCAAAATCTACAAAAAAATATTTTTTTAATAGAAAAAAAAGTAGTGTCGGCCATCTATTTCCTATAACCCAATTTTACTGTTCATTTTAGGTCATTTTGGTGATTATTTTCGAACTAAGTCATTTTTATAAATATTAATTTTTTTTTAGTTAGATTAGTAAAACAACCATTAATATACCTTTTGGTACTTATATTTGGTTTCAATATTCAATTTGGTACCTAGTGTGGCTTTAATATGTGTGCTCTAGTAAAAACAAACATAGGTACTTAATTAGAACAAAAGAAAAACTCAAGTATAAAATTAAACATTGAAGTCAAACTTAAATGTTTGTATGGGAGAAAGAAAAACTCTTAAATATCTATTTGGAAAAACTCAGATACCAAATCAAACATCGAAACCAAATATAAGTATTGAATAATATATTAAGGTTTTGAGATCGAATTAATGTAAAATTTGCATCTCATGTCTTCATTTATTTATTAAAATATTTATCTTTTAATTTTATAACTATTTTTAATTATAGATTCTTAAATTTTATAATAATTTATTACATGCATCTAAATTTTATAATATATATTTATTACAATTACCCAGTTTTATAGATTTTTATCATTTTGGGAGAATATTGGTACACAATTAATACATGAATCTCATGCACCATTAATAAATAATAACATGACACATTATCATTGAATAAGACAAATAATAATAATAACATATTTATAAATAAATATGAGTAACTTTATTTAATCTTGGAACCTAAACCCAAATTAAAATAGAAAAGTTTGGATTCACCAACACAAACTAACTACTTTTGACATAGTTTTTTAAAAACTCTATGAAAAGTTTACAATCATCGGCCACCGGAAAGTACAGACGGTGCAACAGAAGAAGAATGGGAGAATCCCTTGGAGAAGGAAGATGCATATGACATGGACTTGGCAAACTCATCGAGGCCTTCACAATGGGCAAATGCTAGGCCACTAGAAGAGAGACTAAATGATGATATTTCTGGCAAAGCCATATCCCTTTCTAAAAACTGAACAACATGGCGCATAGTTGGCCTTGCTTCAGGCTCCGAGTGAGAGCATATCAACCCAAGTTTTAAAACCAACTCAACTTCCTCTAATTCATAATTTGAACCCAAATTTGGATCCTTTGCCTCAACAATATCACCTTCGTGCCAACAAGAATACACCCAATCAACCAAAATGATTTCATCTACTGGGGATTGTGATATTGGTCTTCTTCCACAAGCAACTTCAAGCAGAAATGCCCCAAAAGCAAACACATCAGTGCAAGGTGTGGCTTTACCGGTCCGAATATGCTCTGGAGCTAAATAACCAATTGTACCCACAACATGTGTTGTTTGTGGTTCAATTCCATGATCATATAATCTAGCAAGCCCAAAATCTCCCAATCTTCCATTTAATTCACTATCAAGCAAAACATTGCTAGCCTTAACATCCCTATGAATCACAACTTGCTCCCATTCTTCATGTAAATAAAGCAATCCTGATGCTACACCTTTGATGACTTCGAACCTTTGGCTCCAATTAAGGGTGAGCTTTGGCTGGTTGTACAAGTACTTGTCTAGACTTCCATTAGGCATGTAGTCATAGACTAGAAGTAGCTCACCTTTACGTCGGCAATATCCCAAGAGTTGAACTAAATTTCGGTGACGGAGACGACCAATACTCACGATTTCTGCCACGAATTCTTTCATCCCTTGTCTTGATTCATGTGAGACTCTTTTCACTGCAACCTCAAGTTTACTAGTTGGAAGAGTTCCTTTATAGACTCTTCCAAATCCACCAGCACCCAATAGCTCCTCGTCTTTGAATCCTTTTGTAGCAAAGTATAGATCTTTAAACTTGAATCTGTGAGGACCATACTCAAGCTCCCAATCTTCAACAAATTCAGCAAACTTCCTCTCCCTCCATGTATAATAAACAACACCTGAAACTGCTACCAAAATCACAGTCACTAAAATGAAAGGCAACCCAATTGTGAAAAGCCTTGATATTTTCTTTGGTTTAGGAAGCTTTGGAAGTTGAGACAGGGTAAGGTCTTTTGCTTGACCATTCATCTTAAAGCTCCAACCCAAGACATAATGCGATGAGAGAAGAGTAGTAGTTGAGGATGAAAACCCAACATACATCTCATTGTTAACAATTGAAGAGAGATCACGATGCAAAGATAAAAGTGGAGTCTTGGGTTTAGAAACTTTAAATGGAGCTAAAGTAACATCCATTCGCTTACCTACACCATCATATTCCACCCAAACTTGTAACCTTTGCCCGCTGATCAGACTCAGGTTTCTAAACTGACGTCTGCCATTGCCATCCTCGTAATATCCAGCTGGAAAAGCTTTTTCAGAAATTAACCCATTAATATCAATCCCAACGTGATTCTCATTTATGTCATTAAAGTCGGTACTTTGTACTGTGTCAAGTTCTACAGCAACAATGTGGTTTGTAGCTTTTCCGTTACTGGACTTGTTGAAGAGTCCGAGATACTGGCTTCCACCTGCTCCGGAGAAGTCCCTGCCGGGTGAAATCACGAAAGCCATTCCGTTACTGCTCAAACCATGGTATTTGGAAAGAATAGCGAACACAAAGGTGGTAGAGAAGGAAGAAACGGAACCATTGGTTGAGTTCTTGAAGTTTATATGGTAAGGGTAGAAAGCTTGGCCTGTGCTTATCTTGGTTTCATTGGTGAGCTTTAGGAGCCCAGTGGAAGTGAGCTGTGCGATGCCTTCAAGGGTTAGATTGGCTGACCGGAAGCCATTGTAGATGAATTCAACATCATCGCTGCCTGCTAAGCTTATCACAAGGGTTAGCTGAAGAATTGCTAATCTGAAACTGAAACACACGGCCATGATCAGTATGGAAGTTCACAGAATCTGTATATCATGAAGAACCAGAAATTGAGCACTGTCAGTCACACATCAATATATATAAAACATTATGATATAACATCCACAAATCAAGCTTGATATTTAGTTTAGCTGTTAAAACACAGTCAGTCACACATCAAAATAGAACACGGACATGGGAGACTATAGTGTCAACGCCAATCCATGATCCACACGCAAATTAGCCCCGCGCGAAAAACAAATGTAACCTCATGATATGAAGTAATTAACGAAGCAACCGGGCATTCACGCATGTGTTACAACGCGTGTTACATATATCTTAGGTTCTTAGGTTGACGTGGTAATTTTAAAAAAAATTTAAAATTAAATAAAATTTTAAAAATTATTTAAAACATATAGAAAATTAATAAGGTGCATTCAGTATTTATCCACCGCAAAGCAATGAAAAATACTTGATCTTTGCAATTAAAAGTGGATGAAAAATCGAATGTAAAAATTGAGATTAGGTGCTTTTAGTTTTTCTGTGAAAATTATCAAAATACATTTATTTATATTAACTATTTAAAAGATATATAAAAATATTAGATTAATTTATATTTTATATATAATTATTTAGATATCATTTATCATTATATTAAATTATTTAAATCTTATTATTATATTAAAATTTTAAAATAATTTAGATATTATCAAATTTACAAATAATTTATATTAATTACTTAAACATTGGATATTTATTATAATAAAATTAAAGAAAAGCCAAGCAAAAGACAAAGCAATAAATGAAAAGGAAAAAAAAGAGAAAAAGAAAACCTAATATCTATCCCAGTCGATCTCAACAGCTGGACACCATAACTCCATCGCCTCTTCACATCACTTGTCTCATATGTTTTGACGATAGCTATTTCCAAGATATTTTCTTCAGATCACTTAAACTGTATTTAAATTTTATATTTCATATATAATTATATTTACTTCCTATTATCATGTCTAAAAAGGATGGCAGTATAATCTAAGTCGTACCTCAATAATATTTCCAAGCAAAAATTGATGGGACTTTTCTTTAATTTTAACTTTTCCATTGACTCGAAAAAGTTTGTTTTTTGTTTGATTACTATTCAACGTCAACGTGGAAGAAGACCCTTAATTTCTTTTGGTATTATTTAATTAAGGGTAAACTAGTTCGATACTCAATTTTTAAGACCTTGGTCATCTAAAATGAATTTTTTTTTAATTTTGTCGCTTAATTTTTAAGGCATGTTTATTTTAGTCTCTTAATTATTAAATTTTTAACAGTAATTAACTATACATATCACATCATGTTTACTCTTTCATTTTAGGTAGTTTAACTGTACACATCACATTATGTTTATACTTTTATTTTAACCATTCAATTTTTATGTTGCTTTTATTTTAATCATCTAAAAATGTCTCTCTCTTTTTTTTAAGTATTGGATAGAGTGAAAAAAAAAATGAAAAAAAGGGAAAAACTAAATAATACTTTAATAAGTATCAAATTGTACATGTTTACTCTTTCCTGAATGTTCTATTTTTTTTAATATTAAAATCTTAAATTTCAAAATATCAAAATTAATTAAATAAGTTATAGAAATTTTTTGTCCCTTAATAGTGTTAATCAGTTTATTACTATAATGTTAGAATTAATTAATTAGCTTCCTTTTAAATTTAAAAATTTTTTAAGTGTTCAAATTAAAATCAACTCAAATAAATCATCTCTAATACATTTGGTATTAATTGCTAGTAAAATTTTTAAACTCAATAAGTAGGATAGGGGTTGAAAAGTGCCAAATAGGGATTTAGTAAAAGGGTGAGTATTTGGTAAAGTGACAGTGTACCTTTTTTATTCCATAAGTAGCCTTAAGAAATTGACATGTATTTTTTTAAATATTTATTTTTTAATATTATACTATACCCCTATAGGACACTTGTCAACCTCGACATGCATGTAGAGTCTAAAAACTCCTAACGGCAAGTGTGTCCAAATAATTTCCAACAGTAAAATATTTAAAAATATTTTAAAAAGAGACACATGGTAACTTTTAAGGTTTGCTCAGAATAAAAAAAGTACATTGTCGATGTACCAAATACTAACCTTTTTAATAATTGTACATGAAACTCAAATTTATTTTGATTATATGATCTCAAGTCTTTCATACTAAGCTAAAAACAAAGAAAACCTCTTACAATTTGTTAGGCCCGAAAACACCAAGAGGGGTGAATTGATATTTTAAAAATCTTTGCAATTTTTTTTAAATAATGAGGGAAGTAAAGAAAAGTTTGAATAATTCGACTTATAGTGGTTTGACCCTAATTACCTACTTCTATTACCTTGGTATACCTTAACTAAGGATTTACCAATTCACTACATTTGAAATTATTACTGTAACGACTCGTTTTCAGTAAAATCGGAACAGTGGTTTCGAGACCGTTGTCAAAAAAATTATTTTAATATATTTTAAATATCTACAGTGTGTTAGAATCATGGTATAAAAATTTCGTTAAGAAATCCTATCCTTTGTATGCTCAATTTGTGAAATAGGACTAAATCGCATAAAGTGCAAAAGTTGTGTTCTTCTAGTTAAAGGTGTTAAATAGCTATAGAATTTTAATGTAGAGGTCCTTATTGAGTAATTAAATCATTAATTGAGGTAGTGGATGTACATGGATTTCAATCATGAAATTTGACAATGTTAGGTTGGTATTAGGTGTAGAAAAAGAGAAAAAAATAAAGAAAAACAAAAGGAAGCTATCATCTTTTCATTTTCTTTCATCCCCACCCGTTTCTAGTAGAAGAAAATAGCCATGGAAGCTTGAAAATTTCAGCCAAGCTATTCTCTTGAATATCAAGAAAAGCAACGCACGTAATTAGATCAAGGAAAGAACAAAGTTATTGATTAAACGATCGTTTTCCGTCGTACGAGTTCAAGTGTTTCGGAAGCTTGCTCGGATTGGAAGTTGTCGAAGATCACTTCACACTATCGGACTCTATTTTGGTACTTTGAAATTTATATTTTGGGTTAAATGGCATGTATAGGGATTTTGACTAATGTGGCCTATATGTTAGTTGTGTATTTAGCCAAGTGATTTGACTTGAAAATGATATAACTTTTGTTGTGTGAATATGTAATTAGTCTTATAGTATTTGGTATATGGTTGTCATGTGAATGACTTGGTTGTGAAATGGTGTGTTGAATGCCAAATGATTGATTTTTGATAAATGCCATACATGATAAGTTATAGGCACAATGAGGCATGTATGTGTTTGATCACATAGACATATTATATATATATATATACATATTTAGTTTGTATGAGCACAAGTAGTCCATTGAAGTACCTATGGACATTGTGTTATATGTATGGATATTGCATGATTCAAACTTATTATTGGTTGGTTTGGTTGCTTAATTATGCCTTGGTTATATACATATGGTTGTGGTTAGTTTGGTACCAATTTGGGTGAGAAATATGGCTTGGAAACTAGCCTATTCTGTCTACACGTGCACGGGCACAAGCGTGTGTCTTAGCCGTGTGTGTCACACGATCAGGTTACACGGTCTTATGTCCTCTGATACCTCATTTGAAACAAGTCAGTAGCTTCACACGGCCTAGCATATGGGTGTGTGGCATGGCTGTGTGGTTTAAGTCAGTATACCCTACAGTTTTCGCACGGCCTAGTACACGGCCTGGCATACAGGTGTGTAGCTTGGCCGTGTGACCCAAGTCAGAGAGCTACACAAGGTCAGACACGGGCTGAGACACGGTCATGTGATCCCTTTTTGTATGCCACACGGCCTAAGACACCGACTTGTCTCCACACAGGCGTGTGTCCCCTGCACTTTTAAAATTTTTCATGTTTTTTTTAAAATTCCTTGAGTACTTGGTTCAGTCCCGAACCACTTTTAATATCTATTTGGGGCCTAAAGGGCTTGTATTTGGGATTGTATGAATGAATTTAATTTTTTTAAATTTGTATGAGAATTAAAATCAAATTGTATGATTGATTGAGTTACAAGTCCAGTAATTCTCCGTAACCCTATTTTAGTGTTGGATATGAGTTAGGGGTGTTACAATTATTGGCATCAGAGTTACGGTTTAGTCAATTCTCGGACAAACGTAGCGTAAGTGAGTCTAGCTATACATGCCATTTTATAACCTGTGATAGTGTCTCATCTCCTGACAGTTTAAAATCTTATTTTTAATATAGTAATGGATCCTAATCGAGCAGACTCCGATGATGTAAAAAGTAACGTGCCAACCTCCATTCGTGGAGCGACTTCTTCTAAATCGAGACCCGTATCTGAGGGTCTTGGAGGAGAGGCTATGGAAGCCTTCTTCCAAATGATGAATGAGTAGTTCACTGAGTTTGTCCGGACGAATCCGGTTGTTCAGCAACCTCCACCCCTACCTTTTCCCCAACCAGTCCCCACAGCTCCTTAAGTTCTAGAACTGATACTATGAGCAAATCACCAGTTGATAAAATTCAAAAATATGAGGTTGAAGAGTTTAGGGTTACAGTCGACGACGACCCTTATAGTGCCGAGTTCTAGCTTGAGAATACGATTCGAGATTTTGATGAACCGTCCTATACACCGACTGAATGTGTTAAATGTGTTGTGTCTTTGCTGAAAGATTCAACTTATCAATGGTGGAACACGTTATTATCTATGGTACCGAGAGAAAAGGTCACGTGGGAATTCTTTTTGACCGAATTTAAAAAAAAGTACATAAGTTAGTGATTTCTTGATAAAAAACGCAAGGAATTCCTAGAGTTGAAATAGGGTCGTATGACTGTAACTAAGTATGATAGAAAATTGGTCTGATTAAGTAAATATGCCCGCAATTGTGTCTCCACTGAAGAAATCATGTGCAAAAGGTTTGAAGACAGCTTCAATAAAGACATCAAACTCCTAATCGGAATACTTAAACTGAAAGAATTTGTGGTTTTAACCTATAGAGCTCAAAAGTCGAGGAGTTTAATAAAGAAAGGAGAAAAGCTGAATTTGAGGTTAGAGATTTGAGGAAGAGATTTACGAGAAAGTCCCATTAGTCAACATTGAAGAAATCTAAAAAATATCACTACCGTTCTACTGTTTCCTTGGGGTATTCTAGTCAAGATAGAGATGAGAGACACTCCACTCCTAAACCCAGACTACATCAGTAGCTAGCGTGGGTAGTGTTAGAATTACCAGACCTGAGTGCAAACATTACAACAGTCCATATTATGGCAAGTGTCGAGTAAAGAGTGGAGCATGTTTCAGGTTTGGTTCTTTCGACCACTACCTTAGAGATTGCCCTGAGAAACCTGAGAACGAAAAAACTCAAACTGTGAGGCCAAGCAATACAACTACTAGTGGGAGACCACCCCGAAACACCAGAAATATGAGTGGTAGTGGAGGTGCTACGAGAGATTCTGCAGTGAGAGCTGAGGCACGGGCGCCAACCAAAACTTATTCCATTCGTGCTTGTGAAGATGCGTCAGTGCTAAATGTTATCATCGATACATTTTCTCTTTATAACACTGATGTAACTACTTTGATAGATCCCGATTCAACCCATTCTTATGTATGTACAAACTTAGAGTCTAGTAAAAGTTTACATGTCGAGTCCACTGAATTTATGGTTAAAATATCGAACCCCTTAGGTCAATATGTCCTAATTGATAATGCCTGTAAGAATTGTCCTTTGATGACTTGAGGTTACAATTTTTTTTGCTGATTTGATGCTATTACCGTTTGATGAGTTTGATGTGATATTGAGTATGGATTGCTTGACTCAGCACGATGAGGTAGTAAATTATAGACAAAATATTATTGAGTTGAAATGTCTGAATGGTGAGACCCTTCGTATAGAATTCTATGACTCGACTGGGTAGCCTATTGTGATATCGGCTATGCTAGTACATAAATATGTAAGAAAGGGTTGCGATGCTTACTTTGTGTATGTGCTTGATACAAAAGTGTCTGAATTGAAGATTGAATCAGTGCCAGTAGTTTGTGAATATCCAGATGTATTTCCAAAAGAGTTACTTGGGTTACCACCGATTAGAGAGGTCGAGTTTACCATTAAATTAGTACCAAGAACATCACCGTTATCGATAGCTCCGTATAGAATTGCTCCAACAGAGTTGAAAGAGCTGAAAGCCCAGTTGCAAGAGTTATCAGACAAATGTTTTGCACGACCGAGTTTCTCGCCTATCGACAACTAAACAAGGTTACAATTAAGAATAAGTATCATTTACCGAGAATTGATAATTTTTTCGATCAGTTGAAAGGGGCAACAGTATTTTCAAAGATTGATTTGCAATCCGATTATTATCAATTGCGGGTTAAAGATTCAAATATGCCGAAAATTGCATTCATGACCAAGTATGGGCATTACGAATTTCTCGTTATGCCATTTGGGTTAACTAACGCTATTGCAGTTTTATAGATTTGATGAATCGAATCTTTAGATCGTATTTAGACATATTTGTTGTTGTGTTCATTGACGATATATTAATATATTCTCGAGATGAATCCGAGCATGCCAAGCATTTGAGAATTGTGTTACAGACTCTGCGTGATAAACAACTATTTACTAAATTTAGAAAGTACGAGTTTTGGCTTCGAGAAGTTGGATTTTTGAGACACATTGTATCGGCGGAAGGCATCGGAGTTGATTCAAACAAGATTTCAGCAGTTGTTGACTGGAAACCACCAAGAAATATTTTTGAGGTCAGAAGTTTCCTGAGATTAGCGAGCTATTATCAAAGATTTGTTAAAGATTTCTCGATGATAGCTACACCGACGACTCAGCTATTGCAGAATGATGTAAAGTTTAAGTAGTCTGAGAAATGTCAACAGAGTTTTAATCAGTTGAAAGCACTATTAACCAAAGCACCAGTTTTGGTTCAACTTAAGTCGGGTAAAGAGTTTGTAATTTTTAGTGATGCGTCATTGAACGGTTTGGGATGTGTTTTAATGCAAGAAGGCAAGGTGATAGCGTATGCTTCCATACAATTAAAGACGCACAAGAATAATTACTCGAAATACGATTTGGAGTTGGCTGCAATCGTGTTCACATTAAAAATTTGGTGACATCACTTGTTCGGTGAGAACTGCCACATATTTACCGATCACAAGAGCTTGAAGTATTTGATGTCACAGAAAGATTTGAATTTGAGGCAGCGAAGATGGCTCGAATTGTTTAAAGACTATGAATTATTGATTGATTACCACCCGAGGAAAGCTAATGTAGTTACGGATGCTCTGAGTAGTAAATCTTTGTCTACTCTGAGAGCGATGATTGTGCAATTGACTTTATTTGACGATGGTTCGATTCTAGCTGAATTGAAAGCTAAATCGATGTTTTTACAACAAATTTGAGAGGCTCAAAAGCGTGATAATGAATTACAAGCTAAAAGAGTACAGTGTGAGTCGGCTACTGATTCGGAGTTTTAGATCAGATTTGATGATTGTTTGCTATTTCGAGGTATAACTTGTGTACCGAAAAATGCAGAACTTATACAGAAAATTTTACAAGAAGCTCATAGTAGTAGTTTGTCTGTTCATCCAGGGAGTATCATGATGTACAGTAATTTGAAACAAATGTATTGGTGGTCGGATATGAAACGAGACATTTCTTACTTTATGTCGAGATACTTGATTTGTCAACAGGTTAAAGCCAAACATCAAGTGCTTTCAGGGTTGTTACAGCCAACGATGATATCGGAGTGAAAATGTGATAGAGTTATGATGGATTTCGTATCGGGATTACGTCTGTCTCCGAAAAAGAAAAATGTTATCTCGGTTGTTGTGGATCTTTTGACAAAGTCTGCACATTTCATTTCAGTGCATACAGACTTCTCTCTTGATAGATTAGCTGAGTTGTACATTTTTAAAATTGTAAGATTGCACAGAGTACCAGTCTCTATTATTCCGGATAGGGATCCGCGATTTACATCACAGTTTTGGAAGAAATTACAATAGGCATTGGGTACGCGGTTGCATTTTAGCACTGCATTTCATCCCCGAACTGACGGTCAGTCTGAGAGAGTGATCTAGATTCTCGAGGATATGCTTCGTTTCTGTGTTTTAGAGTTCCAAGGTATTTGGGAAAAATATTTATCGTTGGTTGAATTCACGTATAATATTAGTTTTCAATCGAGCATTAAGATGGCCCCGTATGAAGATTTGTATAGTCGTAAATGTCGAACTCCATTGTATTGAACTAAGCTTAGCGAGAGAAAGATACACGGGGTTGAATTGATTAGAGAAACCGAAAAGAAACTGAATGTGATTCGTGACAGTTTGAAAGTTGCTTCAAATCGATAGAAATCGTACACGGATTTGAAGCGTAAAGATATTGAATTTTAGATCGGTGATAAAGTGTTTTTGAAAGTATTGCCTTGAAAAAGAATTCTTCGTTTTGGTCGCAAAGGATAGTTGAGCCTGAGTTTATCGGACCGTACGAGATTATTGAAAAATTTGGGCTAGTGGCTTATCGACTTGAGTTACCGTCAGAGTCGAAAAAGATTCATAATGTGTTTCATGTGTCTATGCTACAACAGCACCGATCAGATCCATCGCAAGTAATTTCTCTGACTGAGGTTGTGATTCAGCCCGACATGTCATATAATGAAGAACCGATCAAAATTTTAGCTCGAGAGGTCAAAGAACTAAGGAACAAAAGAATAGCTTTGGTAAAGGTTCTTTGGCATCGACACAGTATTGAAGAGGCTACTTGGGAACCCGAGGAAACCATGAGGAAATAAAACCCTAACCTATTTTCTGGTAAGATTTTTGGGGACGAAAATTTTTTAAGGGGAGAATTGTAACGACCCGTTTTCAGTGAAATCAGAACAGTGGTTTTGGGACCACAAATTTGATGTCAAAAAAATTATTTTAGAATATTTTAAATACCTATAGTGTGTTAGAATCATGGTATAAAAATTTCATTAAGAAACTCTATCGTTTGTATGCTCAATTTGTGAAATAGGATTAAATCGCATAAAGGTGTTAAATAGTTATAGAACTTTAATGTAGAGGTTCTTATTGAATAATTAAACCATTAATTGAGGTAGTTGATGTACATGGATTTCAATCATGAAATTTAACAATGTTAGGTTGGTATTAGGTGTATAAAAAGATAAAAATAAAATAAAGAAAAACAAAAGGAAGCTATCATCTTTTCATTTTCTTTCTTCCCCAACCATTTCTAGTAGAAGAAAATAGCCATGAAAGCTTGAAAATTTCAGCCAAGCTATTCTCTTGAATATCAAGAAAAGTAACGCACGGAATTAGTTTCAGGAAAGAACAAAGTTATCGATTAAACGATTGTTTGAACTCGTACGAGTTCAAGTGTTTCAGAAGCTTGCTCGGGTTGGAAGTTGTTAGAGATCACTTTACACTATCGAACTCTATTTTGGTACTTTGAAATTTATATTTTAGGTTAAATGGCATGTATAGGGATTTTGGCTAATGTGGCCTATATGTTAGTTGTGTATTTAGCCAAGTGATTTGGCTTGAAAATGATATATTTTTTGTTGTGTGAATCTGTAATTAGTCTTATAGTATTTGGTATATGGTTGTCATGTGAATGACTTGGTGGTAAAATGGTGTGTTGAATCCCAAATGATTGATTTTTGATAAATGGCATACATGATAAGTTATAGGCATAATGAGGCATGTATGTGTTTGATCACATAGACATATTATATATGTATATATATACATATTTAGTTTGTATGAGCACAGTTAGTCCATTGAAGTACCTATAGACATTGTGTTATATGTGTGGAGATTGCATGATTCAAGCTTATTATTGGTTGGTTTAATTGCTTAATTATGCCTTGGTTATATACATATGGTTGTGGTTAGTTTGGTACCAATTTGGGTGAGAAATATGGCTTGGAAACTAGCCTATTTTGTCTACACGGACAGGGACACAGGCGTGTATCTTGGCTGTGTGTGACACATGGTCAGGTTACACGGCTGTGTGTCCTCTGATACCTCATTTGAAATAAGTAGCTTCACATAGCCTAGCACACGGGTGTATGACATGGTCGTATGGTTTAAGTCAGTATACCATCCAATTTTCGCATGGCCTATCACACGGCCTGGCACACGGGCGTGTGGCTTGGCTGTGTGACCCAAGTCAGAGAGTTGCACGGGGTCGAACACGGGTTGAGATATGGCCATGTGATCCTTTTTCGTATGCCACACGGCCTAAGACACGGACATGTCTCTTCACACGGCCTGGCCACATAAGCGTGTGTCCCCTGCGCTTTGAAAATTTTTCATGTTTTTTCAAAAATTCCTTGAGTACTCGGTTTAGTCCCGAACCACTTTTAATGTCTATTTGAGGCCTAAAAGGCTCGTATTTGGGACTGTATGAATGAATTCGAAAGGTTTTTTTTTATTTGTATGAGAATTGAATTCAAATTGTATGATTGATTGAGTTACAAGTCCGATAATGCTCCGCAACCCTGTTCCGGTGTCGGATATGGGTTAGGGGTGTTACAATTATCTTTTAAGAAGAATGTATAACATTTACAATCCCAATTTTTTCCACAAGGCTAAGATAAAACTTTCCCTCGAATTTTTGTGGCTAAACTAAAAACCTTTTACAATCTACTTTAGATTTTATACCACAAAAACCTTAAGTATATTCTTTACAACAAAAAGAAGATGAGCAAACTAACAATGAACCTCTAGTAAGTGTGTATTTGTAAATTGAAGCTCTAAATACAAAGGTTTGAGAAAGAGAAAATATTACAATAAGTTCTCAATAACATGTACAAGAGAAATGAAAAAAAAAAGATATTAAGTTTATTATCTTGTGTTTGATGCTTGGATATGTCTCTCTTATTTCTTGATGTGCCTTAAACTTGTATTTATATTAAGGAATAAGTTTGTGGACGATTATGGCCATTGAAGGATGAATTCTAGCTGCTGGAAGCATTAATTAAGAGTTTATTTGTAGTTGCAAATATACTTGTATTGGCACAAGTGGACTTGTGTTGATAAAAGTCTTCAGACTTATGACCATTAGAGCCTAATGTATTAGTAGAAGTTTGAGGGTTTTAAGGGTTTAGACTTGTACCGATAGTTGTATCGGTGGGTGTAAGGGAATCTAAAAATTGTTTACTAGCTCGCTTGTATTGATAGAAGTTCCCTTAAGTATCGTTAAAAGTCTGGAGGTATGCTTGAAGTGACCTCTGACTTACTTCTACCAATAGAACTTTCTCCAAGTATCAATACAACTTCGTAGACTTGTATAAAATGAGTTTAAAGCACATAAAAATATTTTGAATTGACTCAAAAAAATTTAGATATATTAAAACACATTTAAAACATCGAAACCAAATATAAGTATTGAATAATATATTAAGGTTTTGAGATCAAATTTATGTAAAATTTGCTTCTCATGTCTTCATTTATATATTAAAATATTTATCTTTTAATTTTATAACTATTTTTAATTATAAATTCTTAAATTTTATAATAATTTATTACATGCATATAAATTTTATAATAAATATTTATTACAATTATCTAGTTTTATAGATTTTTATCATTTTGGAAGGATATTGGTACACGATTAATGCATGAATCTCATGCACCATTAATAAATAATAACATGACACATTATCATTGAATAACACAAATAATATTAATAATAATAATAACAGATTTATAAATAAATATGAGTAACTTTATTTAATCTTGAAACCTAAACCCAAATTAAAATAGAAAAGTTTGGATTCACCAACACAAACTAACTACTTTTGACACAGATTTTTAAAAACCCTACGAAATGTTTACAATCATCGGCCACCGGAAAGTACAGACGGTGCAACAGAAGAAGAATGGGAGAATCCCTTGGAGAAGGAAGATGCATATGACATGGACATGACAAATTCATCGAGGCCTTCACGATGGGCAAATGTTAGGCCACTAGAAGAGAGACTAAATGATGATATTTCTGGCAAAGCCATATCCCTTTCTAAAAACTGAACAACATGACTCATAGTTGGCCTTGCTTTAGGCTCAGAGTGAGAGCATATCAACCCAAGTTTTAAAACCAACTCAACTTCCTCTAATTCATAGTTTGAACCCAAATTTGGATCCTTTGCCTCAACAATATCACCTTCACGCCAACAAGAATACACCCAATCAACCAAAATGATTTCATCTACTGGGGATTGTGATATTGGTCTTCTTCCACAAGCAACTTCAAGCAGAAATGCCCCAAAAGCAAACACATCAGTGCAGGGTGTGGCTTTACCGGTCCGAATATGCTCTGGAGCTAAATAACCAATTGTACCCACAACATGTGTTGTGTGTGGTTCAGTTCCATGATCATATAATCTAGCAAGCCCAAAATCTCCCAATCTTCCATTTAATTCACTATCAAGCAAAACATTGCTAGCCTTAACATCCCTATGAATCACAACTTGCTCCCATTCTTCATGTAAATAAAGCAATCCTGATGCTACACCTTTGATGACTTTGAACCTTTGGCTCCAATTAAGGGTGAGCTTTGGCTGGTTGTACAAGTACTTGTCTAGACTTCCATTAGGCATGTAGTCATAGACTAGAAGTAGCTCACCTTTACGTCGGCAATATCCCAAGAGTTGAACTAAGTTTCGGTGACGGAGACGACCAATACTCACGATTTCTGCCACGAATTCTTTCATCCCTTGTCCTGATTCATGTGAGACTCTTTTCACTGCAACCTCAAGTTTACTAGTTGGAAGAGTTCCCTTATAGACTCTTCCAAATGCACCAGCACCCAATAGCTCCTCGTCTTTGAATCCTTTTGTAGCAAAGTATAGATCTTTAAACTTGAATCTATGAGGACCATACTCAAGCTCCCAACCTTCAACAACTTCAGCAAACTTCCTCTCCCTCCATGTATAATAAACAACACCTGAAACTGCTACCAAAATCACAGTCACTAAAATGAAAGGCAACCCAATTGTGAAAAGCCTTGATATTTTCTTTGGTTTAGGAAGCTTTGGAAGTTGAGACAGGGTAAGGTCTTTTGCTTGACCATTCATCTTAAAGCTCCAACCCAAGACATAATGCGATGAGAGAAGAGTAGTAGTTGAGGATGAAAACCCAACATACATCTCATTGTTAACAATTGAAGAGAGATCACGATGCAAAGATAAAAGTGGAGTCTTGGGTTTAGAAACTTTAAATGGAGCTAAAGTAACATCCATTCGCTTACCTACACCATCATATTCCACCCAAACTTGTAACCTTTGCCCGCTGATCAGACTCAGGTTTCTAAACTGACGTCTGCCATTGCCATCCTCGTAATATCCAGCTGGAAAAGCTTTTTCAGAAATTAACCCATTAATATCAATCCCAACGTGATTCTCATTTATGTCATTAAAGTCGGTACTTTGTACTGTGTCAAGTTCTACAGCAACAATGTGGTTTGTAGCTTTTCCGTTACTGGACTTGTTGAAGAGTCCGAGATACTGGCTTCCACCTGCTCCGGAGAAGTCCCTGCCGGGTGAAATCACGAAAGCCATTCCGTTACTGCTCAAACCATGGTATTTGGAAAGAATAGCGAACACAAAGGTGGTAGAGAAGGAAGAAACGGAACCATTGGTTGAGTTCTTGAAGTTTATATGGTAAGGGTAGAAAGCTTGGCCTGTGCTTATCTTGGTTTCATTGGTGAGCTTTAGGAGCCCAGTGGAAGTGAGCTGTGCGATGCCTTCAAGGGTTAGATTGGCTGACCGGAAGCCATTGTAGATGAATTCAACATCATCGCTGCCTGCTAAGCTTATCACAAGGGTTAGCTGAAGAATTGCTAATCTGAAACTGAAACACACGGCCATGATCAGTATGGAAGTTCACAGAATCTGTATATCATGAAGAACCAGAAATTGAGCACTGTCAGTCACACATCAATATATATAAAACATTATGATATAACATTCACAAATCAAGCTTGATATTTAGTTTAGCTGTTAAATCACAGTCAGTCACACATCAAAATAGAACACGGACATGGGAGACTATAGTGTCAACGCCAATCCATGATCCACACGCAAATTAGCCCCGCGCGAAAAACAAATGTAACCTCATGATATGAAGTAATTAACGAAGCAACCGGGCATTCACGCATGTGTTACAACGCGTGTTACATATATCTTAGGTTCTTAGGTTGACGTGGTAATTTTAAAAAAAATTTAAAATTAAATAAAATTTTAAAAATTATTTAAAACATATAGAAAATTAATAAGGTGCATTCAGTATTTATCCACCGCAAAGCAATGAAAAATACTTGATCTTTGCAATTAAAAGTGGATGAAAAATCGAATGTAAAAATTGAGATTAGGTGCTTTTAGTTTTTCTGTGAAAATTATCAAAATACATTTATTTATATTAACTATTTAAAAGATATATAAAAATATTAGATTAATTTATATTTTATATATAATTATTTAGATATCATTTATCATTATATTAAATTATTTAAATCTTATTATTATATTAAAATTTTAAAATAATTTAGATATTATCAAATTTACAAATAATTTATATTAATTACTTAAACATTGGATATTTATTATAATAAAATTAAAGAAAAGCCAAGCAAAAGACAAAGCAATAAATGAAAAGGAAAAAAAAGAGAAAAAGAAAACCTAATATCTATCCGATCGATCTCAACAGCTGGACACCATAACTCCATCGCCTCTTCACATCACTTGTCTCATATGTTTTGACGATAGCTATTTCCAAGATATTTTCTTCAGATCACTTAAACTGTATTTAAATTTTATATTTCATATATAATTATATTTACTTCCTATTATCATGTCTAAAAAGGATGGCAAGTATAATCTAAGTCGTACCTCAATAATATTTCCAAGCAAAAATTGATGGGACTTTTCTTTAATTTTAACTTTTCCATTGACTCGAAAAAGTTTGTTTTTTGTTTGATTACTATTCAACGTCAACGTGGAAGAAGACCCTTAATTTCTTTTGGTATTATTTAATTAAGGGTAAACTAGTTCGATACTCAATTTTTAAGACCTTGGTCATCTAAAATGAATTTTTTTTTAATTTTGTCGCTTAATTTTTAAGGCACGTTTATTTTAGTCTCTTAATTATTAAATTTTTAACAGTAATTAACTATACATATCACATCATGTTTACTCTTTCATTTTAGGTAGTTTAACTGTACACATCACATTATGTTTATACTTTTATTTTAACCATTCAATTTTTATGTTGCTTTTATTTTAATCATCTAAAAATGTCTCTCTCTTTTTTTTAAGTATTGGATAGAGTGAAAAAAAAAATGAAAAAAAGGGAAAAACTAAATAATACTTTAATAAGTATCAAATTGTACATGTTTACTCTTTCCTGAATGTTCTATTTTTTTTAATATTAAAATCTTAAATTTCAAAATATCAAAATTAATTAAATAAGTTATAGAAATTTTTTGTCCCTTAATAGTGTTAATCAGTTTATTACTATAATGTTAGAATTAATTAATTAGCTTCCTTTTAAATTTAAAAATTTTTTAAGTGTTCAAATTAAAATCAACTCAAATAAATCATCTCTAATACATTTGGTACACTGCTAGTAAAATTTTTAAACTCAATAAGTAGGATAGGGGTTGAAAAGTGCCAAATAGGGATTTAGTAAAAGGGTGAGTATTTGGTAAAGTGACAGTGTACCTTTTTTTATTCCATAAGTAGCCTTAAGAAATTGACATGTATTTTTTTTAAATATTTATTTTTTAATATTATACTATACCCCTATAGGACACTTGTCAACCTCTGACATGCATGTAGAGTCTAAAAACTCCTAACGGCAGTGTACCAAATAATTTCCAACAGTAAAATATTTAAAAAATATTTTAAAAAGAGACACATGGTAACTTTTTAAGGCTGCTCAGGAATAAAAAAAAGTACATTGTCGATGTACCAAATACTAACCTTTTTAATAATTGTACATGAAACTCAAATTTATTTTGATTATATGATCTCAAGTCTTTCATACTAAGCTAAAAACAAAGAAAACCTCTTACAATTTGTTAGGCCCGAAAACACCAAGAGGGGTGAATTGATATTTTAAAAATCTTTGCAATTTTTTTTAAATAATGAGGGAAGTAAAGAAAAGTTTGAATAATTCGACTTATAGTGGTTTGACCCTAATTACCTACTTCTATTACCTTGGTATACCTTAACTAAGGATTTACCAATTCACTACATTTGAAATTATTATATGAACGACTCGTTTTTGAGTAAAATCGAACGATGGTTTCGAGACCGTTGTCAAAAAAATTATTTTAATATATTTTAAATATCTACAGTGTGTTAGAATCATGGTATAAAAATTTCGTTAAGAAATCCTATCCTTTGTATGCTCAATTTGTGAAATAGGACTAAATCGCATAAAGTGCAAAAGTTGTGTTCTTCTAGTTAAAGGTGTTAAATAGCTATAGAATTTTAATGTAGAGGTCCTTATTGAGTAATTAAATCATTAATTGAGGTAGTGGATGTACATGGATTTCAATCATGAAATTTGACAATGTTAGGTTGGTATTAGGTGTAGAAAAAGAGAAAAAAATAAAGAAAAACAAAAGGAAGCTATCATCTTTTCATTTTCTTTCATCCCCACCCGTTTCTAGTAGAAGAAAATAGCCATGGAAGCTTGAAAATTTCAGCCAAGCTATTCTCTTGAATATCAAGAAAAGCAACGCACGTAATTAGATCGAGGAAAGAACAAAGTTATTGATTAAACGATCGTTTTCCGTCGTACGAGTTCAAGTGTTTCGGAAGCTTGCTCGGATTGGAAGTTGTCGAAGATCACTTCACACTATCGGACTCTATTTTGGTACTTTGAAATTTATATTTTGGGTTAAATGGCATGTATAGGGATTTTGACTAATGTGGCCTATATGTTAGTTGTGTATTTAGCCAAGTGATTTGACTTGAAAATGATATAACTTTTGTTGTGTGAATATGTAATTAGTCTTATAGTATTTGGTATATGGTTGTCATGTGAATGACTTGGTTGTGAAATGGTGTGTTGAATGCCAAATGATTGATTTTTGATAAATGCCATACATGATAAGTTATAGGCACAATGAGGCATGTATGTGTTTGATCACATAGACATATTATATATATATATATACATATTTAGTTTGTATGAGCACAAGTAGTCCATTGAAGTACCTATGGACATTGTGTTATATGTGTGGATATTGCATGATTCAAACTTATTATTGGTTGGTTTGGTTGCTTAATTATGCATTGGTTATATACATATGGTTGTGGTTAGTTTGGTACCAATTTGGGTGAGAAATATGGCTTGGAAACTAGCCTATTCTGTCTACACGTGCACGGGCACAAGCATGTGTCTTGGCCGTGTGTGTCACACGATCAGGTTACACGGTCATATGTCCTCTGATACCTCATTTGAAACAAGTCAGTAGCTTCACACGGCCTAGCACATGGGTGTGTGGCATGGCTGTGTGGTTTAAGTCAGTATACCCTACAGTTTTCGCACGGCCTAGTACACAGCCTGGCATACAGGTGTGTGGCTTGGCTGTGTGACCCAAGTCAGAAAGTTACACAGCGTCAGACACGGGCTGGGACACGGTCATGTGATCCCTTTTTGTATGCCACAAGGCCTAAGACACCGGCTTGTCTCCACACGGACGTGTGTCCCCAGCACTTCGAAAATTTTCATGTTTTTTTAAAAATTCCTTGAGTTCTCGATTTAGTCCCGAACCACTTTTAATATCTATTTGGGGCCTAGAGGGCTTGTATTTGGGAGTGTATGAATGAATTTAATTTCTTTTTAATTTGTATGAGAATTAAAATCAAATTGTTTGATTGATTGAGTTACAAGTCCGATAATTCTCCGCAACCCTATTTTAGTGTCGGATATGAGTTAGGGGTGTTGCAATTATTGGCATCAGAGCTACGGTTTAGTCAATTCTCGAGCAAATGTAGCATAAGTGAGTCTAGCTATACATGTCATTTTATAACCTGTGATAGTGTCCCATCTCCTGATAGTTTAAAATCCTATTTTTCATATAGTAATGGATCCCAATCGAGCAGACTCCGATGATGTAGAATGTAATGCGCCAACCTCCATTCGCAGAGCGACTTCTTCTAAATCGAGACTCGTATCTGAGGGTCTTGGAGGAGAGGCTATGGAATCCTTCTTCCAAATGATGAATGAGTAGTTCACTGAGTTTGTCCGGACGAATCCGGTTGTTCAGCAACCTCCACCCCCACCTTTTCCCCAACCAGTCCCCATAGCTCCTCAAGTTCTAGAATTGATACTATAAGCAAATCGCCAATTGATAAAATTTAAAAATATGAGGCTAAAGAGTTTAGGGCTACAGTCGACAACGACCCTTAGAGAGCCGAGTTCTGGCTTGAGAATACGATTCAGAATTTTGATAAACCGTCCTGTACACCAACTAAATGTGTTAAATGTGTTGTGTCTTTTCTGAGAGATTTAGCTTATCAGTGGTAGAACACATTCATATCTGTGGTACCGAGAGAACAGGTCACGTGGGAATTCTTTTAGACCGAATTCAAAAAAAAAGTACATAAGTCAGTGATTTCTTGATAAAAACGCAAGGAATTCCTAGAGTTGAAATAGGGTCATATGACTGTAATCGATTATGAAAGAGAATTGGTCTGATTAAGTAAATATGCCTGCGATTGTGTCTCCACTGAAGAAATCATGTACAAAAGGACTGAAGACGACTTGAATGAAGACATCAAACTCCTAATCGGGATACTTGAACTGAAAGAATTTATGGTTTTAGCCTATAGAGCTCACAAAGCCGAGTAACTTAATAAAGAAAAGAGAAAAGCTGAATTTGAGACTAGAGATTCGAGAAAGAGATTTACGAGAAAGTCCCATCAGTCAACATTGAAGAAATCTAAAAAATATCACTACCGTTCTACTATTTCCTTGGGGCATTCTAGTCAAGATAAAGATGTGAGACACTCCACTCCGAAACCCCAGACTACATCAGTAGCTAGCATGAGTAGTGTTAGAAATACTAGACTCGAATGTAAACATTACAACATGCCACATTATGGTAAGTGTCGAGTAAAGAGCGGAGTATGTTTCAGGTGTGATTCCTTCGACCTCTACCTTAGAGATTGCCCTGAAAAACTTGAGAATGAAAAAACTCAAACTGTGAGGCCGAACAATATAGCTATTAGTGGGAGACCTCCCCGAAACACCAAAAATATGAGTGGTAGTCGAGGTGCTACGAGAGATTCTGCAGTAAGATCTAAGGCACGGGCGCCAACCAAAGCTTATTCCATTCGCGCTCGTGAAGATGCATCAGCGTCAGATGTTATCACCGATACATTTTCTCTTTATAACACTGATGTAACTGCTTTGATAGATCTCGGATCAACCCATTCTTATGTATGTACAAACTTAGCGTCAAGTAAAAGTTTACATGTCGAGTCCACTGAATTTATGGTTAAAGTATCGAACCCCTTTGGTCAATATGTCCTTTGATGACTTGGGGTTACAATTTTCTAGCTGATTTGATGCTATTACCATTTGATGAATTTGATGTGATATTGGGTATGGATTATTTGACTCAGCATAATGAATAGTAAACTATAGACAAAAAATTATTGAGTTGAAATGTCTGAATGGTGAGACCCTTCGTATAGAATCCTATGACTCGAGTGGGTTGTGATATCGGCTATGCTAGCACATAAATATGTAAGAAAGGGTTGTGATGCTTACTTTGCGTATGTGCTTGATATAAAAGTGTCTGAATTGAAGATTGAATCAGTGCTAGTAGTTTGTGAATATCCAGATGTATTTCCAAAAGAGTTACATAGGTTACCATCGATCAGAGAGGTCGAGTTTACCATTAAATTTGTACGGAGAACATCACCGATATCGATAGCTCCGTATAGAATGGCTCCAACAGAGTTGAAAGAGCTGAAAACCCAGTTGCAAGACTTAACGGACAGAGGTTTTGCACGACCGAGTTTCTCGTCTTAGGGTGCACCGGTTTTGTTTATAAAAAAGAAAGACAGGTCAATAAAATTGTGTATCGACTATCAACAGCTAAACAAGGTTACGATTAAGAATAAGCATCCTTTGTCGAGAATTGATGATTTGTTCAATCAGTTGAAAGGGGCAACAGTATTTTCAAAGATTGATTTGCGATCACGTTATTATCAGTTGCGGGTTAAAGATTCAGATATGCCAAAAACTGCATTCAGGACTAGGTATGGACATTACGAATTTCTTATTATGCCATTTGGGTTAACTAACACTCTTGCAGTTTTTATAGATTTGATGAATCGAATCTTTAGACCGTATTTAGACATATTTGTTGTTGTGTCCTTGATGATATATTGATATATTCTCGAGATGAATCCGAGCATGCCAAGCATTTGAGAATTGTGTTACAGACTCTGAGTGATAAACAACTTTTTGCTAAATTTAGCAAGTACGAGTTTTGGCTTCGAGAAGTTGGATTTTGGGGACACATTGTATCAGGGGAAGGCATCAGAGTTGATTCGAACAAGATTTCAACTAAACCGATGTTTTAACAAAAAATTTGCGAGGCTCAGAAGTGTGATAATGAATTACAAGCTAAAAGAGTATAGTGTGAGTCGGCTACTAATTAAGAGTTTCAGATCGGATTTGATGATTGTTTGCTATTCCGATGTAGAATTTATGTATCGAAAATGCAGAACTTATACAGAAAATTTAACACGAAGCTTACAGTAGTAGTTTGTCTGTTCATCCAGGGAGTATCAAGATGTACAATGATTTGAAACAAATGTACTGGTGGTCGGGTATGAAACGTGACATTTCTTACTTTGTGCCGAGATGCTTGATTTGTCAACAGGTTAAATTTGAACATCAAGTGCCTTCAGGACTGTTACAGCCAGTGATGATATGGGAGTGAAAATGGGATAGAGTTACGATAGATGTCGTATCGGGATTACCTCTGTCTCCAAAAAAGAAAGATGTTATCTAGGTTGTTGTGGATCGTTTGACAAAGTCCGCACATTTTATTCCAGTGCGTACAAACTTCTCTCTTGATAGATTAGCTGAGTTGTACATTTTTTAAATTATCAGATTGCACAGTGTACCAATCTCTATTATTTCGGATAGGGATCCAGGGTTTACATCACGGTTTTGGAAGAAATTACAAGAGGCTTTGGGTACGTGGTTGTATTTTAGTATTACATTTCATCCCCGAACCGATGGCCAGTCTGAGAGAGTGATCTAGATTCTCGAGGATATGCTTCGTTTCTGTGTTTTAGAGTTCCAAGGTACTTGGGAAAAATATTTATCGTTGGTTGAATTCACATATAACATTAGTTTTCAATCGAGTATTAAGATGGTACCGTATGAAGCTTTGTATAGTTGTAAATGCCAAACTTTATTGAATAGGACTGAGCTTAGCGAGAGAAAGATACACGGGGTTGAATTTATCAGAGAAACAGAAGAGAAAGTGAAAGTGATTCGTGACAGTTTGAAAGTTGCTTCAGATCGATAGAAATCTTATGCGGATTTAAAGCGTAAAGATATTGAATTTTAGATCGGTGATAAAGTGTTTTTGAAAGTATCGCCTTGGAAAAAAAATCGTTTTGGTCGCAAAGGATAGTTGAGTCCGCGATTTATCGGATCGTACGAGATTATTGAAAAAATTGGGCCAATGGATTATCGACTTGAGTTACCATCAGAGTTGAAAAATATTCATAATGTGTTTCATGTGTCTATGCTACGACAGTACCGATCAGATCCATCGAATGTAATTCCTCTGACTGAGGTTGTGATTCAGCCGGACATGTCATATAATGAAGAAACGATCAAAATTTTAGCTTAAGAGGTCAAAGAACTAAGGAACAAAAGAATAGCTTTGGTAAAGGTTCTTTGGCATCGTCACAGTATTGAAGAGGCTACTTGGGAACCCGAGGAATCCATGAGGAAACAAAAACCTAACCTATTTTCTAGTAATATTTTTGGGGACGAAAATTTCTTAGGGGGAGAATTCTATCGACCCGTTTCAGTGAAATCAGAACAGTGGTTTTGAGACCACAAATTTGATGTCAAAAAATTTATTTTAATATATTTTAAATATCTATAGTGTGTTAGAATCATTGTATAAAAATTTCATTAAGAAACTCTATCGTTTGTATACTCAATTTGTGAAATAGGACTAAATCGCATAAAGTACAAAAGTTGTGTTCTTCCAGCTAAAGGTGTTAAATAGCTATGAAAATTTAATGTAAAGGTCCTTATTGAATAATTAAACCATTAATTGAGGTAGTGGATGTACATGGATTTCAATCATGAAATTTGACAATGTTAGGTTGGTATTAGGTGTATAAAAAGATAATAAAAAAAAGGAAACTATCATCTTTTCATTTTCTTTCTTCCCCAACCGTTTCTAGTAGAAGAAAATGGCCATAGAAGCTTGAAAATTTCAGCCAAGCTATTCTCTTGAATATCAAGAAAAGCAACGCGCGGAATTAATTCGAGGAAAGAACAAAGTTATCGATTAAACGATCCTTTTACATCGTACGAGTTCAAGTGTTTCGGAAGCTTGCTCGGATTGGAAGTTGTTAGAGATCACTTCACACTATTGAACTCTATTTTGGTACTTTGAAATTTATATTTTAGGTTAAATGGCATGTATAGGGATTTTGGCTAATATGGCCTATATGTTAGTTGTGTATTTAGCCAAGTGATTTGGCTTGAAAATGATATATGTTTTGTTGTATGAATATGTCATTATTCTTATAGTATTTGGTATATGGCTTTCATGTGAATGACTTGGTGGTAAAAGGATGTGTTGAATCTCAAATGATTGATTTTTGATAAATGGCATACATGTTAAGTTATAGGCATAATGAGGCATGTATGTATTTGATCATATAGACATATTATATATATATATATACATATTTAGTTTGTATGAGAACAGTTAGCCCATTGAAGTACCTATGTACATTGTGTTATATGTATGGATATTGCATGATTCAAGCTTATTATTGGTTGGTTTGATTTATTAATTATGCATTGGTTATATACATATGGTTGTGGTTAGTTTGGTACCAATTTGGGTGAGAAATATGGCTTGGAAACTAGCCTATTTTGTCCACACGGACAGGGACACAAGCGTGTGTCTCGGCCGTGTGTGACACACGGTCAGGTTTGTAACAGTCTAATTTTCAGTGGTATTGGGAATAGAGATTTGAGATCACTAAATCCGATGGGTGAGTTGAAAATTTAATAAATTAATACCTATGAGCCAAATATGAATATAAAAGCATTTTTGAATTAGTGAATTTGGTGATTTAAAAGAATTAATTAGCTAAAATGGGTCGAGAATGAGGTATCGAGACCTTGACTTCATAAACCGAGCCATAAATATTTTTAGAAATATTTATGGAGTGTTGGTGAGGTAATAATAAAATTTAGTCAGAAAATTTTGACTTTTGGGTGGTCAATTAAATAAAAAAGACTAAATTGAAAAAGGTGTAAAAGTTGCTAAAATGATTAAATAGCTCAATTGTCAAATGAGGAAGGACTTAAAGTGCAAATAAGCCCAAAGGAGATATTTTGGGCGGCAATAGCTGAGAAAAATCAGGAAATGGGTGAAATAAGGGCAAAATTGGAAAATTGCCAAAATTGGCTAAATAAAAATGGGACTAAATTGGAATATCTAGAATTCTCTTCATTTCTCTTCATATTGATCAGCTGAAAAACAGCCATGGAGGAGGATTCAAGCTGGTTTTCATACTTTAGCTTCATGTAAGTTTAATTCTTGCTTTCTCCTTGAAATTTTTATGTTTTTGGACTTTTACAATTGGGTCGAACTTATTATTTCATTAGTTTTTGATTCCATGGCTAATTTTTGAAGTTGTTATGGATGAGTGCTGGAAATATATGATGATTTGTCATGGAATTAGAGCTTTAAATTGTTTATATTCTAATTTTATTGAAAGAATTGAATAGAAAGTGAATGTTTGGGACCTAATTGTAAAAGAGTTTGAAGTTAGAGTTTCATGTGGAAATTCTGAATTTCAATAGTTATGAAATAACTTATAATGTCTAGAAAAATTATTAATTGAGAAAATTATCTTAATTGAGGGGTTAATTGAGCAAGGACTGAATTGTATGAATTGTGAAATTTGGGGCAAAATGGAAATCAACATTTTACACAAAAACTGTTTTGGACAGCAGCAGTAGTCTAACTTTGAAAAATCACCAAAAATTGTATAAATGGAATTAGAGGATGAATAAAATATTAAATTAAATCTTATTGAGTCTAGTTTCTTATAAAAGAAATTATGTAAGCAATGGAATTGTAAATCATGAGATACAATAACTTTTGTGAGACAAGGTCAAAATGATTTCGGGTTCCCCTGTTCTGAATTTGAAAAATCATCAAAAATTGGATAAAAATAATTATAGGCTTAAATTTATATGTTTAGAATCCTGAATTAGTTTATTTTCAATAGAAATAAACGAGGACATCATTCGAATCCTATACGAGAAGATAATTAATTTTTAGTGAAGAATGGTCGGAACTGTTAGACAGCAGAACAAGGGAGACTTCAATGAATAAACTGTATTAATTGGCCCAACCAAAAATTATGAAATTTTTATGGTAAGAAGACATATGAGTCTAGTTTTTGGGAAAATTTATTGATCTTAATTTGGAGTTCTGTAGCTCAAGATAAAAATAATTTAGTGACTATGACACATATGGACAGCTTGAATATTCACCTAAGTAGATAGTGAAAATTATGGATAATGTTACCTACAAGTATGTTGTTTATACTAAGGATGTGGATGGAGAGGAGGAGGAGGAAAATATACAAAAATATATGAATGACTCGTGTATAAATTGATCACATGCCCGATTATAATCGATAAGTGTTGGATTAGAAATGATATAATGTTTTATTTGCAATATTTATTATGAAATTATAATTATTGTTATAATACAAAAATTGAACTTGTGAGTTTATATGGCTAAATTTTAGTGATTATTTGTTAATTTTATGAATTTCATGATGTGTTATTTCATATGTATTGATGGTAAAATCGTGAATAATGTAAAAGCATGAAAATTGAATAAATGATCAAATTGAGCATTTCAGTTCAGTGACAAGATGAATTAAAGGAAAAGACCATGGTTGGACCATGGCAACAAGTGATAAGTAATAGTTTCGGCTACACTTATCTGATCAAGGACAAATGAAAGTGATAAGTAATAGCTCCGACTACACTTATCTGATCAAGGACAAGTAAAAGTGATAAGTGATAGCTTCGCTACACTTATCCGATCAAGGACAAATGACAAGTGAAAAGTGGTAGCTTCGCCACCGATCGATGAAAAGTGGTAGCTTCGCGCACACCGATCGATGAAAAGTGGTAGCTCGGCTACCGATCGATGAAAAATGGTAGCTCGGCCACCGATCGATGAATAGTGGTAGCCGACTACAAGTGACAAGTGATTTCCGTATAAGACCATATATCGGGATATGGCATCGGTGTGATATATGCTATTTGTATAAGACCATATCCGGGATATGGCATCAGTGAGATATGTGATTCGTGTAAGACCATAGTTGGGCTATGGCATCGATATATGAATATGTGTAAGACCATAGTTGGGTTATGGCACCATTATATGAAGATGTGTAAGACCATAGTTGAACTATGGCATCGAGAAAACGAAATACTCAATTCCGTAAGACGTTCACTAATTTGACAAAGTTTGGTAAGTGTTACATGGAATTATGTGATACAAGGAAGTACGAGTTGATAAGATATGAGTATAGAACTTGGTTGATAAATGAATTCATTTTTGATTATATAATTGTTCATCTTGAATGTACTGTCCATATGTATTGATAATTCAAATGTTTTAATGAATAAAGTTTTGACATGGAATAAATTGAACACCAGATAAATAATTATGAAATTGAACTCGGAATTCATGAAAATGACGGTTATTGATATATGGAGATATGAGACATTGATATATGAATATGGAAAATGTTTGATAAATGTGTTTATTCATAATTATGGAATTATATATCTCATGTGTACTATTTGCATAAAGATGATATTTCAAATACTTTGGTTATTTAAGCTTAAATATGAAATAATATGAAATCAAGATAAATTGTTATGAAAATATATTTAGATTACAGAGATATGACTGATATATGTTGTACGATTACATAACGTGAAATTGTGTATATATATGAGAAATTTAATGAGAATTGAGCCCATACACGTTTCTTGTTATTTATATGAAGTGTACGACTGACAAGGGTGATGAAGCTATAAACAGAGAGTTACACGGGTTGAAAACACGAGCGTGTGACTCTCCAAAGTGTGAAAATTTTCTAAGTGTTGCAAAAGTTTTATATGTTTACAGTTTGGTCCCAAACCACCCTGAATGTATGTTTTGGGCCCTGTAGGCCCATATAAGGGACGTTAAACATATGTATGAAAGTTTTTAATTTAGAAGAAATTTTATGGCTGATTTTTACATGATTGATCATATTAAGTTCGGTAATGCCTCGTACCCTATTCTAGGCTCGGAATACGGGTAGGGGGTGTTACAAGGTTACACAGTCGTGTGTCCCCTGATACCTCATTTGAAACAAGAAGCTTCACACGGCCTAGCACACGGGCGTGTGGCATGGCCGTATGGTTTAAGTCAGTATACCCTCCAATTTTCGCACGGCCTATCACACGACCTGGCACACAGGCGTGTGAGGCCATTTCGAAGGGTACATGTAATGCCCCGTACCCGAGACCGTTGCCGGAGTCGAACACAAGGTGTTAATATACTTAATTCATTGCTTAAACAGCTCAAACAACTTAATTTTAAAATTTCCAGTCAAGCTAGCAATCTGCGTCATAGTCGCTTAAAAATTCATATCTCGAGTTCCAAAACTTAAAATTCTATTCCGTAAATTTTTCCTGAAACTAGACTCATATATCTATTTACTAATTTTTTTCTAGAATTTTTGGCTGGGCCAATTAGTACAGTTTATTAGTTAAATTCTCCCCTGTTTCAGGGTTCGACTGCTCTGACCTCTGTGTATTACGAATTAGATATCTCTCTGTACAGAATTTCAATGACTATGAAGTTTGTTTCTCTTAAAACTATACTCAATAAGGATTCTAACCATATAAAGTACACCACCTAATTATTTTTATAAAATTTATGGTGAATTTATAAAGTTGAAATAGGGGATCCAGAAATTGCTCTGGCCCTATTTCACTAAAACTCAGATATCTTATAAAATACATAACCTTTACCTGCTTTGCTTATTCCATATGAAAATAGACACAATGAGATTTAATTTCATATATTATTCACTATCAAACCATGTCTCTACAAATTTTTGTGATTTTTTAAAATCATGTTATTTCTTATACTTGAATCCATTTTTAAGTTACTTTCACATTTTTCACAATTTTCATGTGATAGTTACTACTTAATCATACATACTATTAAACATGTATATCATCAGCCATTCTATTAGCTAATCACTAGCAATATTTACACATCATTCATTGATCATATCATATCAAAAGAAACCAAGTTCCTATACATGCCATACACAAAACGAAACGTCTATACGAATGTAATTTCTTCGATAGTGTGATCGGGTCTCCGACGTTTCCTTCGATCCCCGAGTGGCTTGATAAAAACTATAAGAAAAAGAAAATAAGAGAGTAAGCACTAGGCTTAGTAAGCTTACAAGCAAATAAATTACAACATTCAACATAATGAATAAATATACATCTAGTCACCTAGCCTCATAGACTTTCTTTACTTCTCATTTTCTACCTTCTTCTTTACTCACTTACCTTCTTTCTTACCTGATCTTTCACTATTCATAAATATAATCTACCTTCCCTTTTTGCTTATAATTCACTATGATTTAACATATACAATGACCCATTGAACCACTCGGAATACTAAGGATACTAGGGTCGTTCCTGTCTATCAATATCCTGCCAATGCCATGTCTTCAACATGGACTTACATGAATTATTCCTATCTCCAATGCCATATTTATATATATAATATGGGCTTACATGGCCCATTCCTGTCTCCAAAGTCGTATATCTGATATGGACTTACATGGCTCATTTCTTTCCTGTCCTGTCAACCCCAATATCCTAATATTCCTAAGGTTCAAACGGGGCTTCCTAATGCTTTTTCTCTGCTACTTCGCCTTTAATTCGACTTTAAATATTCTCAAAAAAATAAGTACATAAATTCTGGAAATTAACAATAATAATGTAAAATATAAGAATATTGCATTTATTTACTGTAAACTTACCTCGATACAAAATGTGACTAAACTTTACAATTTAGTCCTTTACTTTTTCTTTTCCCCGATCTACTCCTGAATTCCGTTCTTCTTGATCTATAATAGCAAATTTAACTTATTTAATATTCACATTTATCAAAACAGTCCTTTACTCAAACTTTGGAAAAATTACATTTTTACCCCTAAACTTTTGCATATTTACACTTTTACCCCAAATCTCGTAAATTAAACTTCAACCTATTTTCTTATTTTTTATGACATGCTGATCATTTTTCCCTTCTATGGAAGCATCAAATTCATACTCTAACATGCACTTATGACTATTAGGTATTTTACCGATTAAGCCCTTTCACTCGTTTTTACCTAAAACCGAGTAGCACAAGTTGTCTAACATAATCTAAGACCTCATATTCTATCATAAAACATCAAAATAAACACTTTTCACCTATGGGTATTTTTCCAAATATGAACCCTAACTTAAATTATTGCTAGCATAAGCTTTATCGAGCTACCGGGACTCCGAAAACGTAAAGAACATTAAAAACGGGGCTTGGACTCACTTACTATGGAGCTTGAAAATTGAAGAAACCCTAGCTATGGAGAGATGGAGCATTCGTCAGCAACTATGAAGATGATAACTAATTTTTGTGTTATTTTTCCCTTTTAATTTCATTTAATATCCAAATGACCAAAATGCCCCTCCTTACTAAACTTTTAAAAATTCCTTCCATGTCCTAATTTTTTCCATGAACTTAAAATTGGTCAAATTTCTATTTAAGACCTCATAATTAATATTTCAAAGCAATTTCATACTAGAAACTTCTAGAATGCAAGTTTTGCAACTTATTCGATTTAGTCCCTAACTTCAAATTAAGCATTTTATGCATAGAATTTCATCACGAAATTTTCGCACAATCATGTAATCATATCATGAACCTCAAAATAATAATAAAATAAATTTTTCTACCTCGGATTTGTGGTTTCGTAACCACTGTTCCGTTTAGGCCCTATTTCGGGATGTTACATTTCTCCCCCCTTTAGGGATTTTCGTCCCCGAAAATCTTACCTGTGAAGAGATTTGGGTACTGTTTTCGCATAGCCTCTTCAGTTTCCCATGTAGCCTCGTCTACCCCATGTCTATTCCATAGTACTTTCACAAGTGCAATACTTTTGTTCCTTAATTGCTTTACGTATCGAGCTAGAATCTTTACTGGTTCTTCACCGTTAGTCATGTCTGGCTGAATCTCAACCTCTGTCTGAGAAATCACATGTGACGGATCTGAACGATAACGACGTAGCATAGACACATGAAATACATTATGAATCTTCTCTAACTCAATCGGCAAAGCTAACCGATATGCTAATGGTCCGACTCTCTCAATCACTTCAAACGGTCCAATAAAACGTGGACTTAGTTTGCCTTTCTTGCCAAATCTAAGAACTGTCTTCAACGGGGATACTTTCAAAAAAAATTTGTCACCAACTTGATATTCAATCTCTTTTCTCTTCAAATCGCATACGACTTTTGTGCATGCTCAAGTCGCTTTCAAGCAATCTCTCGATGATTTTTACTTTCTCTTCTGTTTCCTTAACTAGATCAACCAGTAAATCTGATCTTCCTTAAGCTCTGTCCAATACAAAGGTGTGCGACATTTACATCCATACAAAGCTTCATAAGGTGCCATCTTCAAGCTCGACTGATAACTATTATTATAGGCAAACTCTACTAATGGTAAATATTTTTCCCAAGCGCGCTTGAAATTCCAATTACAAAGACATCTAAGCATATCTTCAAGTACTGAATAACTCTCTCTCGATCGACCGTCGGTTTAAGGATGGAAAGCTGTACTAAAACTCAACTTTGTGCCCAAAGCCTTTCGTAATTTCTTCCAAAATCGTGAAGTAAATCTTGGATCTCATGCGAAATGATCGATAATGGTACCCGTGTAATCGACTATCTCTCGAAATATACAACTCGACCAACTTGTCAAGTGAATAATCCATACGAACTGGGATAAAATGAGCCGATTTTGTTAATTTATCAATCACAACTCATACTGCATCTTTCTTTCTCAGTGTAAACGGTAATCCTGTCACAAAATCCATAGTAATTCGATCCCATTTCCACTCGAGGACTAGCACGAGCTGCAATAAACTGAAGGTACACGATGTTCGGCCTTTACCCATTGTGAGATCAAGCATCTAGAAACAAACTCGAAATGTCCCTTTTCATTCCTACCCACCAATACATTTTCTTCAAATCATTATACATCTTTGTACTACCTGGATGAATAGACAAAGAACTACTATGTGCTTCCTGTAAGATCTTTCGAATAAGCTCATCATTCTTCGGTACGCATACCCTGTCTCTGAACATCAAACAACCGTCAGAATTGATCTGAAAATCTGACTCTATATCCGACTCACACTGATCTCTTTTGGGTAACAACTCACTGTCATTTTTCTGAACTTCACAAATTTCTTCAAGAAATATCGGTTTGGCTCTCAACTCAGCTAAGATAAAACCATCATCTGATAAGGCTAAACTAGTGTTCAAAGCTCTTAATGCAAACAAAGATTTCCTACTCAAAGCATCAGCAACAACGTTTGCCTTACCTGGGTGATAATCGATCACTAGCTCATAATCTTTATTCAACTCTTGTAATATCCCGAATTAGGGCCTAATCGAAATAGTGGTTTCATGACCACAAAATCTGAGATAGAAATAATTATTTTATGATTATTTTGAGGTCTATGATATGATTGCATGATTGTGTGAAATTTTCGTGAAGAAATTTTATGCATATAGTACTTAAATTGAAATTAGGGACTAAATCGAATAAGTTGCAAAACTTGCATTCTAGAAGTTTCTAGTAAGAAATTGTTTTGAAATATTAATTAGGAGGTCTTGAATAGAAATTTTACCAATTTCTAAGTTTATGGACAAAAATTGGACATGGATGGAATTTTTGGAAAGTTTAGTAGTAAGGGCATTTTGGTCATTTAGGGGGTAAAATGAATTAAAATACAAAATTAAAAGCCAATTTTGCTCATCTTCAACCCCATGGCCGAATATAGCAAGGAGAAACCATGGCTAGGGTTTTTCAAGCTTCCAAGCTCGATTGTAAGTCCATTCTAGCCCCGTTTTTCAAGTTCTTTACGTTTTTAGAGTCTCGGTAGCTCGATTAAGCTTATGCTAGCAATAATTCAACCTAGGGTTCATATTTGGAAAAATACCCATAGGTGAAATTTGTGTATTTTGGTGTTTTATGATAGAATATGAGGTTTTAAATTATATTAGACAACTTGTGCTACTCGGTTTTAAGTGAAAACGAGCAAAAGGGCTTAATCGGTAAAAATACCTAATAGTCATAAGTACATGTTAGAGTGAGAATTTGATGTTGCCATAGAAGGGAAAAATGATCAGCATGTCATAAAACATAAGAAAATAGGCTGAAGTTTAATTTACGAGCTGTGGGGCAAAAGTGTAAATATGCAAAAGTTTAGGGGCAAAATTGTAATTTTTCCAAAATATGATTTTCGGTCAATTTGAATAATGTGAGTCCTAATTAGACTATATTTTAAATGATAGAGCAAGGAAAACTAAAATTCGGGCTAAAATGGGGAAAATACCAAGTTGTGGACAAAATGGTAAAAGTAGCCATTTTCGCATACTAGGTAAGTTCATATGTAAATGTTGGTAACATAGTTATTATTTTAAATGTTTTTATGTTATTTAAATGATATAATAATTATTATGAAATATTATACTCATGATAATTGTTTGATAATATGTCAAATTATGTGATATACTTGGAAAATGTGAAATACTACCGAGTATCGGTATCGGTATTCCATAGAAGATGGTTGAGACATATGATTGGGAAAAAGGTCCCGTTTGAACCTTAGGAATAGATTAGGATACAAGTGACATGTCACTAGGATGGTTGAGCATCCGAACTCGTTGAGTTGAGTCCGAGTTCACTTATGGATGCGAATGTCCGAACTCGTTGAGTTGAGTCCGAGTTCGTGAGATGTAACTAGGCATCCGAGCTCGTTGAGTTGAGTCCAAGTTCACTTATGGATGCAAACGCCTGAGCTCGTTGAGTTGAGTCCGAGTTCGCTTATGGGCGGGTTACATAGTAGCTTCGCTACATATGTGGCACTTATATGCAAACTTTCCATGTATCCGAATTATATTCCGATGTGTTCAACGGGCAAAGTTCTACTCAAATGGAGGAATACTCAAGATGAAAGGGACGTATTGGTAAGTGTTGTGAAATGGATACTTTGAACAGGTATGTACTTAACCCTCGGGTTGAAAAATCGATATAACAACAATATGGTAAGATGATAAATGAAAATATGATATGAATGTCTTGGTGATGATTATGCAAATGATGTTTTATGTTTGTTTATATGGTTAAGTTACTTGCTATTTGCATGTGAACTTACTAAGCATTTATGCTTACTCCCTCCTTTTCATTCCTTGTAGTGTTGACAAGCCAGCTCGGAAATCGGGAACGGTCGGAGGCACACTCACACTATCCGTATACCATCTTGGCATAATGGCTTATATATTTTGAGTATGGCATGTATAGCATTATAATCATTATGTATATATGGTCTTATGATATGGTTATTGAGTAGTATAAAAATGCTTGGTAATGATTAGCCATTGGAATGGCTAATTATGATCATATTTGGTGTTATGTATGTCAAATTGCTAGTTAATCCATGGAAACCATGAAATAGGTAAAATTTACCATAAAATAGATTCAGACAACAGTAGTGATGTGAATTTGAAAAATCATTAAAGATAGTAGAGATATAATTAGATGATGAATAAAATATGGAATTGAAGAATTATGAGTTTATTTTCATATGGAAGAAACGAAACAGGTATATGAGTTATATTTTATGAGATGTTTAAATTTTTGTGAAACAGGACCAGAGCGATTTCTGGATCCTCTGTTCTGAATTTGGAAATTCATCATAAATTTTATAAAAATAATTAGAAGTCATAATTTATATGTACAGATTTCTTATTGAGTCTAGTTTTAAGAAAAATAAACTTCATAGTCATTGAAATTCTGAACAGGGAGATATCTGATTTGTAAAACACAGAGGTCAGAACAGTTGAACCCTAAAATAGGGTATAATTTAACTAATAAACTGTACTAATTGGCCTAGCCAAAAATTCTAGAAAAAAATTAGTAAATAGATATATGAGTCTAGTTTCAGGGAAAATTTACAGAATTGGATTTTGAGTTTCAGAACTTGAGATATGAATTTTTAAGTGACTGTGACGCAGTTAGCCAGCTTGTCTGGAATTTCTAAAATTAAATTATTTGAGCTGTTTAAGCAATGAATTAAGTCTGTTAACACCTCGTGTTCGACTCCGGCAACGGTCACGGGTACGAGGCGTTACAACTCTAGCCATCTTCTTTGCCTCAAATTCAAATCTTTTTGAGTAATCAAATATTTCAAACTTTTGTGATCAGTAAATATGTGGCACTTCTCACCGTACAAATGATGTCTCCAAATTTTCAGCGCAAAAACAATGGCAACTAGCTCTAAATCATGTGTCGGATAGTTCTTCTTATGTGGCTTTAGCTGTCTAGAGGTATAAGCGATTACCTTCCCTTCCTGCATAAGTACACAACCAAGTCCATCCATGGACGCATCACTGTAAATCACAAACTCCTTACCTGGTTCTGGTTGTACTAAAACAGGAGCTTTAGTTAATAATGCTTTTAACTTATCAAAACTCTGTTGACACTTCTCAGTCCATTCAAATTTGACATCCTTTCGCAGCAATCTTATCAGCGGGGTAACTATCATAGAAAATCCCTCTACAAATCGTCTATAATATCCAGCAAGACCAAGAAAACTTCTAACTTATGATACATTTCTAGGAGGCTTCCAATCAACAATGGCTGAAATCTTGCTCGAATCAACCTTAATACCTTCACCTGAGACAATATGTCCAAGAAAACCAACTTTTCGTAACCAGAACTCACTTTTGCTGAACTTGGCATACAACTGATTATCTCTCAGAATCTGTAAAACTGTTCTCAAATGCTCTGCATGCTCAGTCTCATCATTAGAATAAATCAAAATATCATCAATGAACACAGCTACAAACTTATCGAGGTACGGTCTGAAAATTCGGTTCATTAAGTCCATGAAAATGGCAGGAGCATTAGTCAAGCCAAATGGCATCACAAGGAACTCATAATGACCATACCTAGTCAGGAAAGCGATCTTCAGACATCGACTCTTTAACTCGCAATCGATAGTATCCGGATCTCAAATCTATCTTGGAAAACACAGTAGCTCCTTCAATTGATCAAACAGATCATCAATTCTAGGCAATGGATACTTGTTCTCATTTGTTACCTTGTTAAGTTGCCGATAATCTATGCACAATCTCATCGATCCGTCTTTCTTTTTCACAAATAGCAATTGGTGCACCCCATGGTGAACTATCGGGTCTTACAAAGCCTTTATCTGTTAATTCCGCAATTGAGCTTTCAATTCTTTCAATTCCAAATGAGCCATTCTATAAAGAGCAATAGAAATGGGCATGGTACCTGGAATCAACTCAATACCAAACTCAACTTCTCTAACAGAGGCAAACTGGTAGTTCTTAGGAAACACATCGGGAAACTCACATACCACAGCATCGATTCAATTTTCAATTCGGATCTTTAGTGTTCAACACAAAAGCAAGATAAGCTTCATACCCTTTTCTCAAACATTTACGAAAATGGATATATGAAATTATGGAAAATGAACTATCTGACTCTTTTGAATTAACCTGAATAATTTCACCATTTTCACACTTCAACTCAATGAATTTGTTCCCACAATTCACTATCACATCATGTGTAGTCAACCAATCCATACCAAGAATCACATCAAACTCATCAAATGGCAATAGCATGAGATCAGCCGGAAAACAGTAGCCTCTAATCATCAAAGGACAATTTCTACATACTTTATCTACTAATACATGCTTACCTAATGGATTCGATACTTTAATCACAAATTCTGTAGATTCTATAGGCATACTTATACTAGGCATCAATTTCTTGCAAACATATGAATGAGTTGAACCAGGATCAATCAAAGCAATGACATTAATATTATGTAGAGAAAATGTACCCGTAATCACATCGGGGAAGGATGCCTCTTCGCGTGTACGAATAGCATAAGTCCTTGCAGGGGCTCTAGCATCTGGTCTCACAGCTGAATCTCTTGAGGTACCTCTATTACTTGCTCCTACTCCCGGTTGCCTCGGTAATCTGCCTCTAGTAGGAGCATTTTCGGATCTAGCACTCTGTGTTATCTCTCGATTAGCTACCTCTGGACATTCTCGTACAAAATGATCTGGAGCACCGCATTTATAACAAACATTTTCGCCTGCCCGACAAGGACCATAATGAAGTCTACCACACCGTGGACACCCTGATCTACCCTGTCCAACATTACCTACACTCGCAGTCGAGGTGGTCTGAGAAACTAGATCTGGTAGAAAACTCTTTTGGCCTTTTGGATGTAGCTTGGAATGACCTGCTCATCTATCTCTTCTTTGTATCTTGTGTCTCTGTCTCAACTTTGCTTTTTCTTTTTAACAGCTCCTCTGTCTTACAGGCTCTCTCAACTAAAATAACGAACTCCTTTATTTCTAGAACACCCACTGACAGTCGGATATCATCATTTAACCCATCCTCAAACCTTTTACACATGATAGCCTCTGTGGACACACATTCTCTAGCATATTTACTAAGCCTGACAAATTCGCGCTCATAATCGGTCACCGTCATATTACCTTGTTTCAATTTCAGGAATTTCTTTCTCTTCTGATCAATAAACCTCTGACTGATGTACTTTTTACGAAATTCCTCCTGAAGGAAATCCCAAGTGACCCTCTTCTTTGGTACAATTGATACAAGTGTTTGCCACCAGTGGTAGGCTGAGTCTCTAAGAAGTGATACTACACATTTCATACATTCCTCAGGTGTACAAGATAATTTGTCAAAAACTCTGATAGTATTTTCTAACCAAAATTCTGCTCTTTCTGCATCATCATCCTTTGTTGCTCGGAACTCTTCTGCCCATTGTTTCCTGATTCTATCAACTGGTGGCTTTTCTCTTATCACTGTACCTGTGACTGGGGAAGCTTGAGCTGCATGGGTAGCCTGAGAATCATGAGGGGGTGGAGGTATAACTGTCGGATTCGTACGAACGAACTCGGCAAACAAATCATTCAAAGCTTGGAAGAGAGCTTCTCGAGTCACTCCTCCCTGATTAACTGTTACTAGCCTATTCTCAGATGGCGCTGCCCCTTCCGCGGGAGCAGGCGCATTACTTTCTACATCATCATCACCAGCTCGCTCGGGATCCATTACTATAAAAAAAATATTTAAAAATCGTCAGGAGTCGTCACACTATCAAAATACAGGTATGGCATGTATAGCTAGACTTTTACTCACACTAACTGTTCCGAGAATCGACTAAACCTGCTCTGATACCACCAAATATAATGCCCCGTACCTGAGACCGTTGCCGGAGTCGAACACGAGGTGTTAACAGACTTAATTCATTGCTTAAACAACTCAAACAATTTAATTTTAAAATTTCCAGTCAAGCTAGCAATCTGCGTCATACTCGCTTAAAAATTCATATATCGAGTTCCGAAACTCAAAATCTTATTCCGTAAATTTTCCCTGAAACTAGACTCATATATCTATTTACTAATTTTTTTCTAGAATTTTTGGCTGGGCCAATTAGCACAGTTTATTAGTTAAAGTATCCCCTATTTCAACTTTAGAAATTCACCATAAATTTTATAAAAAATAATTAAGTGGTGTACTTTATATGGTTAGAATCCTTATTGAGTCTAGTTTTAAGAGAAACAAACCTCATAGTCATTGAAATTCTATACAGAGAGATATCTAATTCATAATACACAGAGGTCAGAGCAGTCGAACCCTGAAACAGGGGAGACTTTAACTAATAAACTATACTAATTGGCCCAGCCAAAAATTCTAGAAAAAAATTAGTAAATAGATATATGAGTCTAGTTTTAGGGAAAATTTACGGAATAGGATTTTGAGTTTCAGAACTCGAGATATGAATTTTTAAGCGACTATGACGCAGATTGCTAGCTTGACTGAAAATTTTAAAATTAAATTGTTTGAGCTGTTTAAGCAATGAATTAAGTCTGTTAACACCTCGTGTTCGACTCCGGCAACGGTATCGGGCACGGGGCGTTATAGTACATGGCGTGGCACACGGGTATGTGGCTTGGCTATGTGACCCAAGTCAGATAGTTACACGGGGTCGGACACGGGCTGGGACATGGCCATGTGATCCTTTTTCGTATGCCACGCGGCCTAAGACACGGACATGTGGCCACACGGACGTTTGTCCTCTGCATTTTGAAAATTTTTCATGTTTTTCTAAAAATTCCTTGAGTACTCGGTTTAGTCTCGAACCACTTTTAATGTCTATTTGGGGCCTAGAGGGCTCGTATTTGGGACTGTATGAATGAATTTGAAATGTTTTTTTTTTAATTTATATGAGAATTGAATTCAAATTGTATGATTGATTAAGTTACAAGTCCGGTAATACTCTGTAACCCTGTTCCGGTGTCGGATATGGGTTAGAGGTGTTACAATTATCTTTTGAGGAGATTTATAACATTTACAATCCCAATTTTTTTCACAAGGCTAAGATAAAACTTTCCCTCAAATTTTTATGGCTCAATTAAAAACCTTTTACAATCTACTTTAGATTTTATACCACAAAAACCTTAAGTATATTCTTTACAACAAAAAGAAGATGAGCAAACTAACAATGAACCTCTAGTAAGTGTGTATTTGCAGATTGAAGCTCTAAATACAAAGATTTGAGAAAGAGAAAATATTACAATAAGTTCTCAATAACATGTACAAGAGAAATGAAAAAAACAAAGATATTAAGTTTATTATCTTGTGTTTGATGTTTGGATATGTCTCTCTTATTTCTTGATGTGTCTTAAACTTTTATTTATATTAAGGAATAAGTTTGTAGACGATTATGGCCATTGGGGGATGAATTCTAGCCACTGGAAGCATTAATTAAGAGTTTATTTGTAGTTGCAAATATACTTGTATTGGCACAAGTGGACTTGTGTCGATAAAAGTCTTCAGACTTATGACTATTAGAGCCTAATGTATTAGTAGAAGTTTGAGGGTTTTAAGGGTTTAGACTTGTACCGGTAGTTGTATTGGTGGGTGTAAGGGAATCCAAAAATTGTTTATTGACTCGCTTGTATTGATAGAAGTTCCCTTAACTATCGTTAAAAGTCTTGAGGTATGCTTGAAGTGACCTCTGACTTACTTCTACCAATAGAACTTTCTCCAAGTATCAATACAACTTCCTAGACTTGTATAAAATGAGTTTAAAGCACTTAAAAGCATTTTGGATTGACTCAAAAACATTTAGACAAATTAAAACACATTTAAAACATATTTTTGAGTAATTTTACAAGTCTTTGAAATGCTTTTAAAATATTTAACAAAATTTTCAATATTTTTTTTATAAAATGACTTAAGAAATATAAATAAAAATTTATCTTAAATGTTGTTATATCAAAAGCTTGGGACATTAATGCTAACACAATTAATTAAATTTATCTTCCATGTGAAAACAACTCAAAATTTTTCATCACGTCTTTACCCAAATGAGGAACAAGCAATTAATTTAATTAATTGTAATGTGTTTTCTTTGTTTTTAACTTAGTATAGAAGATTTGAGATTATATAATGGAAAGAAATTTAAGTTTTATAGACAATTAGTAAATATGAGTTATCGAGTTAATTTCATTAAGAATAATATGAAAACATAAAAATAAAATTTTAAAATTTAGAAGGGGCTTAATTTAATTAATTTCAATATTACAGTATCAAATTAGTTGTAACACCCCTAACCCGTATCCATCGCCGGAATAGGGTTGCGCAGCATTGTCGATCATTCCACATCATTCACATACTTTTAAACATTCATAGCTTACACATTATTAAATCACATTCAATCATATTCACAATGCCCCTTAAATAGGTCTACGAGACCCTAAACATGCTTTGGAGATGGTTCGGGACTAAACCGATCTCATATAAAATTTTTCAAAACTAAACAAACTTTTCTAAGTTACAGAGGTCACACGCCCGTGTGAATAGGCCATGTGCCTCACACGGTATTAGATACGCCCGTGTGTCTAGGCCGTGGCAAAACAGGGCATACATACTGACTTATCCACATGGCCACAAGAGACGCCCATGTGCCAGGCCATGTGAAAATTAGAGAGGTTACTGACTTGGCCACACGGCCAACCGCATGCCCATGTGCCAGCCTGTGTGCCACTCACACGACCAATTGACACGCCCGTGTGTCTAGGTCGTGTCAAACCTATAGGGTATACTGCCTTAATTCGAAAAGGTACCCTAGGGGACACACGGTCGTGTAACATGACATTGTGTCACACACAGCGGAGACACACGCCCGTGTCTCTGCCAGTGTTGACAAAAATAGGCCATTTGTAAAGCCAATTTGCCACCCAAAAAGGGTCATCCCTACAAGTATCAACCAAAGCATAATTCATGACCAAATGGCAGCCAAAACCATACCCAGACATGCATAATTCAATCCACAAAATCACCAACCAATTTCATACTCAATTTCATATCAAAGCATACCAATTTCATGTATTAAAATCATACTAATCTATTTGTCTCAAACAACATTTAATCAAACTCAAAATCATATCAAAACCTTACCATTTCAACTACCAAATCATACCAAGATGGTCATTCACTCAAGAACATATATATACATCAAATATATCATTTTTCCATCCATAGTCTATACCAAAACCAATTCCATAGTCTCAATCATATTCATGCCATATCACATGGCAAGAAATACACATAACATATATCATAATATCACTAGCCTATACATGTCATACATTAATATTTACAACGTTAAAAGTACCAAAATATCATTCAATAGTGTGACGATGATTCTTGACGATCCTCGAGCTCACGGTAGCTTCGATAATCTATAAAACAATGAAAAACACACACAAAGTAAACTTTCAAAAGCTTAGTAAGCCATATACAAATAAACTTAACACATTAAATAAACTTAAACATTTCATACATGGAAAAAAATCATATAAATCACAATTTGCATTTCATAAATCACTTTAAGTTCATTTGTTCATAACACACTTGCACATAATCACATTTAGTTCTCATATAATTCACATGTCCTCATTTGAATCATACTCAGCTTTCATTCTTGAATAACATGTACATTTCATACGTACCTGAACCGAATATTCATTCACATATTAATTCCTTTCTCGATAATGCCCGTTGAACTGTTTGGAACCGATAAGGATACTCGGATAGCTCATAAAGCGGATACAATGTCATATCTCAAATATGGTCTTACATGTAATCAAATATCGATGTCACTGTCCTAGACAGTGTCTTACACGAAATCACATACGATGCCAATGTCTCAGACATGGTCTTACACGTAAATCTCAAATCGATGCGAATGTCTCAGACATGGTCTTACACAATATCACATTTTGGAATCTTATGTCATGACATATGTATCCTATTCCATTCCTATGGTTCGTACGGGACTTTCAGACATTGTAACACCGTCGATGCTTTCTCAATATCACATATTCATCTTCTATAGCCATTCATTACATTTAAATATCATATAAGCATGAGTAAATCAATTAAAATATATTTATTTGCATATGAAATTACCTCGTACGGAAACGAACGGATTGTAACGACTATTCGACCACTTTTGACTTTTCCCGATATAATTTTGATTTCTTTCGTTCTTGATCTATATGAATTCAAATTTGACTATTTAATCACACATTTCATTCAATTTCATCCAAAAACACACAAATGGTCCTTTCACACTTTAGCCCTTAACATTTTACATTTTTACAATTTAGTCTCTATTTAAAAAATACAAAAAATTCACAAAATTCATTAAGACCCATGCTTATCCAAATTTCATAGGGACCTCTAGTAGCCCAAAACTTTCATTTATTTTACACTTTTCACAAATTAGTCCCTTTTATGCAATTTCACTAAAAATCACTAAATAAAACATGAACATCTATCACCAAGCTTTCATATTTCACCATTTAACAACACAAAACTCATGAATTCATCAATGGCATCTCATAAAATCATCAACAATTTCATGAATTTAAGCATGGGCTAGCTAGAACACATAACAACGATTACAAAAACGTATCAATGTATTAACTTAACAACGTACCTTAATCAAACTTATCAATGGTCGAACCCTAATTCGGTTAAGAAGAAAGAAAAATGAAGACAAAATGGCTTTTGTTTTATTTTAATATCATGTATTAACTTAATTACCTTATTAACCTTAATGAAATAATATAAAAGCTTTATAATGGTTGTCCACTACCGTCCATGCTATTACTTAATGGCCTAATTTCATTTCAAGGCCTCCACATTAAAAGAACATAACAATTTAGCACTTTAACAAATAGCAAGTCACTTTTGCATTTTACGCGATTAAGTCATTTTATCAAATTGAACACACAAACGATAAAATTAGCACATGAAACTTTCACACATATATAATCACATGCTGTAGACACATAAAATAATATTAAAATAATTTTATGACTTCGGATTTGTGGTTCCGAAACCACTGTTCTGACTAGAGTCTAAACTGGGCTGTTACATTAATTAGCATTGTCAAGGAATAAAAAAAGTTAAACAATTTATTAATTGATTTTTATGCTTTGAAATTTAATTTTTAAATATTGAAAAAAGAATTAAATTTAGAATTTTTGGCAATGTAATAAAAAAAAGTACAATTTGACAATTTTTTTAAAGCATTATTTTAGTTTCTACCCTTTTTTTACTTTAATCCTTAATTTTTTTTACCCCAATCAATACTTTAAAAAAGAATATTTTTTTGGGATGACCAAAATGAAAATAACCTAGAAGTTGGGTGACCAAAATGAAAGTATGAACATGATGTGACGTGTACAATTAATAATTGTTACTTGTATAATGGTTGAATGACTAAAACGAAAGCGGCTTAAAAGTTGAGTGACGAAATTGCAAAAATTTCATTTTGGATGACCAAAATAAACTCCCCTAAAAGTTAGGTGATTAACTAGATAATTTACCATTTAATTAATAGGGCCAACAATAAATGGATGTATATAAGCCCTCAAATTTATTCTTTTGTAACCCCTTAAAGAATGGATCCTTAATGCTTTGTAACTTATGGTACTTGAAGCATTATAAATAGAGGGAATGTACAAACTTATCGTATCTAAATGAAAATTGAATCACCTTTTCATTTTCTTTATCTTTCTTTCTCTCTTAATCTTTGTATTCTTCTTCTAGTTTTATAATAATTACATAATACCTATTTGACTTTTCGTTTTTCACAAAGCATTTAGTTTAGGTGTTAAAGTTAGTGTGAGTGGCAGACCATAGTACTCATTATCCAACATCAGTTTCCGGCTTCTTTATAAAAATAACCTTAAAAAATTAATTAACTACTTAAATAACTTATTTTTTTGATAAAATACGAAAATAACTCAAAATTTATAGTAAAAGTTGGTGGAGTCAAAGTGTTTGGCGCCACCAACATGCCACATCAGCAATTTACATTAAAAAAATTAATTTTTTGGTGGAGCCATGTAGAATGGTGCCACTTGTATAAATACTAGAAAAATACTGTAATTTTTAAAAGTATAATGGGAGCTTAAGCAATTTTATCTTTTTCTGGTGGAGCCAAATAAATTGGCGTCACTTAATTTCAAGAAAATAGCTGCCTGCCACCTATTTCTTATTAAAACAGGTAAAGGCAAATTTTTTATTTTTTTTCCTTCACGTCACTTTTTATAATTTGTCATTTTTCATTTTTTTCTTTTTAAGTTTTTATTTATTTACTTTTTTTAATTTTTTTATTTGTCCTTATTTATTTTATTTATTTGTTTATTATTGATTTTAAAAAATTTGAATGTATATTTGAAATGTTTTATAATATTATTTTTTAAAATTTTAAATATATTTTTTAAAAATTATTTTTTAATAATATAAAACATTTAAATATTTTAAAGATATGACCTTTCAAATTTATTATTAATTTATAATATTTTAAATGTATATTTTAAATATTTTTTAATTTTATATATAATTTTTAAATTATGATTTTTTTAATTATTTTTAAAGATATTCAAACCTTTTTTTAAAATCTATTTAAAATTTAAAAAATAATATTTTATTTAAAAAAGTGAAAATTGAATTAATTAAAAAATAAAGAATTTATTTGTTAAAAAAAGATTTATTTGTTAAAAAAATATTACTGGTCACATTGTGTCAGTAACATCAGCGATGTGATCAATTATTAACCTAATTATTAATTTAAAAAAAAAGAAAGAAAAGTAGATGAGTGCCTTATATAAGGTGGGGTTTGGTCCCTTCAAATATTTGTAGAAGGAAGAAAAGAGAAAAAAAAAAGTAAGTTATTTATAATTTTTATTTTGTATTTTTATATTTTATAGTTATTGTAATATAATAATTAATTATATTGTATTTGTGTTTTTTTATATTATGCAGATATCAAAATGTCTTCTGGAGCAAATACGGATCACACTTCATCGAGAATCAACGAAACAGTAAAATTAATTATAAATTAAATAAAAAAATCGTTTTAGTTTTTTTTCTTGCTAAGCACTACTTTGTTCAACGTGTTTTGATTATGAAACTGATCTCTATTTAGTTGTTGTTATATCTTTTTAACTCTTTTCTTGCATGAAATTGATCTCTACATGTTAGTTATAATTTTTTTTTAATTTAGTACACATTGATAAATTTATATATTAATTTTTTAATATGACTACCTTTCTGCTTAATTTTACTGTTTACTATACGTGGTTCCATTTGTGGGATACAAAAAAGTTATATTTATCTTTAACGAGTGTATTTTTTTATCTAAAAATTTTCGTATGCAAGATAAATTTTCGAGTTTGAATATGCTTAGTTTATATTATATGTAAAAATCTATGTATTATCATAGATATCAATTCAATAAAAATAAGTCTTTTTTATTTTTATATTTACCCATACCACCTATAGTTTTTTAGGACATTATTTTTTTTTATGTACTTTTTGTAGTTATATAGTTGCTTTTAGTTTTAATGCTTAACTATGATTAGGACATAATAATCACATTTGATTTCTAAGTGTTATTATTAATATTTTATGACAAATCTTCATTCTATTATTAATATTTTATTACTTATTTAATTTAACTTAAATAAAAAATACTTAGAATGGCTACGTTGGTATAGTATAAATGTGATGTTTTTGTTTTCTCAACCTTTCAATTTTACTCTTCAATATATAATTTTATGTTTAAAATATATAGATAATTGATTTATCATATTTTTATAAAAATTTTACCATACAAGATTGGTATCTGGTTTTGGGGTCATGGTTTCATTTTCCCAAGTACAATCCAGACGAGCGAATCATGCCATACTTACAGTTGGTGGGATTTGGGGACGTCGCATTGATCTGGAGGTTTGACCTGAGGGCGAACTTAATATCCGCCTTGGTTGAGCGATGGTGTATGGAGACCCACACCTTCATTATGCCGTGCAGGGAGTACACTATCACATTGGAAGATGTCGCTATGCAACTTGGGTTACGAGTTGACGGTGCTGTGGTCACGTTGGAACCTTCAGTACTATGCCACAGATTACTTGGACGGTCCCTTAGTGATGGGGAATAGAATTTCACATGCTTGACATTGGCATGGTTGAGAGCAAATTTTAAGGAGTTATCGAGCACTGCCACTGAGCATAAGGTGATGTGTGCTGCTCGAGCCTATATTATGCAGCTGATCAGAGGGGTACTTATACCGAACAACACGTCTAATAGGGTCTACTTAAAGTACTTGCTTCTATTGAAGGATTTCTCTCATGCCGGTAGTTACATCTGGGGATTGGTAGTGTTGGTCGTATTGTACTATGAGCTTTGCCGAGCAACAAAACATAAGGTTAGTAACATGACTGGTTGTCTAGGTCTACTGCAGTCTTTGGCTTTATACAGGATGCTGTTTCTAACGGCTGTTAGGCACTAACCATATTCGTGGCCACTTATAAATAGGTAAAAACAAAATTGTACTTAACATTTAACGATTTATAAGTGTGGATAATATTTTTCAAAGTTTAACTGCTAACGTGTTTGTTTTGGTTTCAGATGGGCCACGTCTTCGAAAATTGGTGCAAGCTAAACATTAATCATTTACCGCCAAATGATAGAGGCGTATGCTAGAGAGAATGTAATATATATTAATATAGTTTAAGTAACGTTGAATTAACATATCCACTTGCAGTATGTGATGTGACTTGGCTTATTATGTTATATTGTGCAGTTCTTGTAGATGTCATATTCTATACCGAACATTGCAACCCTTATTCCTTAGCGGGTTCATGCTGAAACCCATATGTAGTGCATTAACACGTCGGTGCTCAACTTCTCAACCGTTGAGTGGTACAACGATGATCGAGTTATGCGACAATTTGGGTGTAGACAATTTGTGTCGGTTGAGCCACAACAATTTGCTGATGTCCACGGTAAGACCATGAGAGGGAAACATACAATAGATTGGAGCATGAAACATCAATGTTATGTAGCACTATGGAATGCCTGGTACGACAGGCGGCCTGAGATGCACTCTTGCATGTTTGACTTCAGTCCCTCGACTAAATACATGTAGTGGTACATGACTCGATGACGCATTTATTTATATGGTGGACAACTTATAATAGTACCAGGTCACGGCTACAGATGTGGAAATCAACCTATGGTGGAGCTAGATCAACATATGGCGAAGCCCGACTCGGAGGACCAACATTTGAACACATCGGACTAATGGGTTGATGCTTTTTATGATGAGTCGTAGAGCAGTTCATATCATCCGGACATGGGCGGTTCAAGTTCATATCACCCAGAAATGGGCCACTTGAGTTCATATCACTCGAAAATGGGCGGTTTGAGTTTATATCACCCGGACATAGGCAATTCAAGTTCATTTCACCTAGAGCAACCACTGATATCATTTGATATGTTTGGTAATAACATGTACTCCACCCCGCCTCAAGCCACGTTCGATCTAGCTGTCAATCCTTCTGATGTGTATGGTACACGCCAACATCCACCTCGTCAACAAAGGCCTATAAACCACTATACCCCGAACGATGATACCACTTTCGATTTTTTTCCAATTTTCAGTTATGTAAATTTCAAGTGTTATGTAATATTTTTTGCATTGGTTTAGGGTTCTACAGCTTATATATTGTCTTTTTTTTTGTATAATTTATAATATCTTTTAAAGTATTAAAAGTTGCAACTGTTAATTTTAAATAAAAGCTTAACACTAAATAATACAAACTTTATTTCTAAAAGATCATAAAATGCAAACATCAGGTACAATATTTAATTTCTTTCAGACTGTAAAGATTGACCAGTATAGACGTTTCCATAAGGACATTTGCTCCGATTGTGACCAACTGTTCTACATATGGTGCAACGCTTTGGATCGACTTGTTCTCTTAAATCCATGTCGTTCTGAATCCTTATTGTTGTCGGTTGACCTTTGACTCTCCTACGTAGTGACCAATCTGGCAACTTTCCGAATGCAAGCAGTTACACTTCCCATGTCGATACATCCCTTAATACGGGGAACTCGTTACCCCAAATATGCAACGTACGTTCAAGTGTGTACACATCGTCGATATATTGTTCGACATTCAAACTGTAAGTAGCACACGTTGCAACCACATGCGCACATAGGTATCGTAGTGTTTGGAATATCCCACACCCACACCACCTGTTTCGGAGATAAAATCCGCAAGACCATGGCGGGATCCCCGACCAATGACCAATGTATTTTGTCACTCAAAAAGTTTCCAAGTTTTAGGAATATACTTCTGTATTCATCGACTTAGCCCTTTGAGCGTTCTCTTTCATGGCATCCCTGATTTTTTTTTACGTGTATGTGCCCTACCTCTAACTGTTTTGCTTGTTTCAACCATATTTTTGGCATTAAAGTTGCTAGCCTGTAAAATATGACTGAAAAAACCGTTAAAATTGGCAAGTGACGCGTACGTTTCAAGACGGAGTTAACAGCCTCAACGAGGTTAGTTGTCATATGACTATATTGGTACCCCTCGTCAAAACATTGAGCTCATTGCCACGACTCTATGTTACCCAACCGTTGTTTGAGAGAAGGTTTGAACCCCCGCCATATCAGTCTCTAACCTCGCCAACTTATGTTTGAATCGGTATGCTTCCAGCTCGTATTCTACGTATGCATTCTGATAAAATACGTTACCATCCTAATTAGGAAATAGACTCGAAATATTTACAAATACGAATTTAAATACGATGTTTTTACCCATGTTCACAATTCGTTTGCACTAGTCTTTGTTCTTGTACTCATTATGGAAGTTGACAGTGATGTGACGAATACAATAGGCGGACCTCCATGGAACCTCAGATTGTCGAATCGTAGCAACAAGACACTTTGATCTGTCAGAGATAATGCAAATGTTGTCTTGCCTGACAACATGCCTCCGCAAGTTCCGAATGAAATATGCCCGCGATTCGAAATTCTCCAACTCCACGATGGCAAAAGTGATCAGTAGCAAATTTCTGATACCGTCTTTTGTAACCGCAATAAGAATTATCTGCGTGTATTTTTCATAAAGTCATGTTCCATCGACTTGCACTAGTAGTTTGCAGTGGGAGAAAAAACTAACACATAGATCGAAAGTCTAGAGCAGTCATGGAAAACTCTTCTCCCCAGTTCCAATTGTCCATTCGAGCTATAAGGCAACATTTGCAAGTCCACAACAGTTCATGGTATGTACTCCACCATCACTGAAATCCAACCCTGAATTTCATTGTATGACTCATCCCAGTCGCCATACAATTATTGTATGGCCATTTGTTTCGCCCACTAGGCTTTTCTGTACGACACTCTGTACTGAAATCGAGCTTGCATGTCCGCAATCAATGTCGACACAAGAATGATTGGGATATCTTTCGCTAGTGGCATGATGCAGTTACAAATACTTTTGGCATCCAATTTCTGATGGTTTTGAGACATACGTGTGACAGTGCATGTATGACGTTCTTCTAATTTTTGTATTTGCCACTGTTGAGTCATTTGTATAAATGCAGCCCAAACTCACTAACCACACCAACATCGACTCTCTAACATTCCCCCATATATAATGTTGATGTAGATTTGGCAACCTTGTAATCAATCGATAACATCATGTTGTATTGTTTAATGGCAAACACACAATCCGCCTTATTCTCGAACTATTTCCCAATGAACAACTTCTCGAACTACAAATTTGACGCCAATCTATGAGCAGGTACTATATCGGTGTACTTAGGGAACTCGGATGAATGCGTTGTATTTGGATCTACGTTCAACAAGTCGCCCCCAGGTTCATTTTGTAAAATAATGCCACAACTCAGGTTACTGAATTAAGGGCCGTAAACATCTTCAACCTCCTCTGAGCCTTCATCATCGATATCGTCCGGAACCTCATCAACATCGAGATCACTAAAATCTTCAACGTCCTGATCAGAATCTTCACCATTATTGGTCATTTCTCTGGCATCTACCTCTGTGCTTATTATCACCTCCGGATGTATTTGTAGATGGAGACTAAGAGTAGGGTTATTATACGAACTCCCACCATAATTAGGTTTTTCGGGTATCTGCGATGTCCCTTCACATTCTAATTGGTCTGTCTATCCGACATTAAGATCAAAGTCAAATTCCCAATGTTGAGTTATTAGAATAACATTTTCAACAGGCTCTAAGTTTGCTAACTCAGCAAATAACTCAACTGATTAGGGGTTCTCACTCCCAGTCGACCACCATATTTCTATCATAGTGCCCAAATCATCATCATCTAACAGCTGCATCTCACAAAATTTGAACGGATCTGTAAAGATTGGAAACTTGTAAAATAATCTGGACATCGCCCTTCCACAACGGATAGCTATTTTCGCATTGATATTCCTTTTTATTTCTGTTAGCTTCACATTTTTTTTTGAATCGCAAACCTACTCTTTTCCGATCTTAAAATATACAATCAATATCATATTCTACAATTTCACCATAAAAAGAACATACACCAAAAATACCTCATTATTCATATTCAACAGAATTTTTGAAATCTTCTACTGAACACAACAATTTCACCATTCTATATATGCTAGAGAACCAAGAGGTGGAGCCATAAAGAATGGCTCCACCAAAATAAAATATTAAATATTAAATTTTTATATTAAAAATATATAAAAAAGTTACACTTGTAATAAAGTGATGGAACCATTCTAAATGGCTCCACCAAATAAAATATTAATTTTTAAAATTTTAAACTTAATTTAAAAAATCGTTTGAATATCTTTAAAATTAATTTAAAAATTAATAATTTATAAAAATTATATTTAAAATTAAAAAATATTTAAAATATACATTTAAAATATTATAAAATAAATAATAAATTTGAAAGGTCATATCTTTAAAATAATATATTTTAAAAAAAATTAAAATATTATAAAATATTATAAAATAAATTTAAAAATTAATATTTAAAATATTATAAAACTAATAATAAATTTAAAAGGTCATATCTTTAAAATATTTAAATGTTTTATATTATTAAAATATATATTTAAAATTTTAAAAATAATATTTAAAATTTTAAAAAAATAATTTTAAAAAGTATATTTAAAATTTTAAAAAAATAATATTATAAAATATTTCAAATATACATTTCAAAATTTTTAAAACCAATAATAAACAAATAAATAAGAATAAATAAAAAAACATAAATAAATAAATAAATAAAAACTTAAAAAGAAACAAAAATGAAAAAGGACAAATCATAAAATGTGACGTGAAGGAAAAAAAAATAAAAAATTTACCTTTACCTGTTTTAATAGGAAATATGTGACAGACAATTATTTTCTTAAAATCTGGTGACGCCAATTTATACGGCGTCATTTAATATAATTCTACTAAAAAATTAATATTTTAATGTAAATTATTGACATAACATGTTAGTGGCGTCAAACATTTTAGCTTCATTAATTTTTACTGTAAATTTTAGATTATTTTCGTTTTTTGTTAAAAAATATTTAAATAATTAATTAATTTTTAAGATTATTTTTATAAAAAATCCCCAGCTTCCACATGCCAGCATGTACATATTAAAAGGTCACTAGCTTCAACGCCATCCTGGAAGTTACCAAGTCCCCTGTAAGAAATTAAGCCTCCCCTAAATCTGATTCCATCTATATCCAAGTATATTCATCGAAAATTCGTCGCAATTTCCTTTTATCTTTTCCATTCACACAGCTCTTCTACCTTCTTTATCTAGCTCTGATTTGACTGGGAAAAGATATCTTTCTTTTGGTACAACAGCTTATACAACAACCCACTGTCACGTCAATGTCAGGTCCTATAAGTTGTTGTAAAAGTTTTCTTAAAGAACTAGTTAATTAGTACGAGTAACTTTCAGAAATGGCTTCAAACCCAAGTCGCAAAGATTACTAGACGTTGAAGTTTTGCATCATAATTTCATGGCCAGAATAAAAAGTAATAACCAAGCATGTCAATTATTAAACACGTTTATCTTCCTACTCAGGCATGGAATTAATAGACATGTTACAAAGGAATCAAATATCATATTTTATTAATGGATTTTCTAGAATTTTAAATCAACAATCGACCCCTTTCTAGTTTGTTTATATAAACCTTGCAAGTCAATGATTCCAGGCGTACACAGAAATCTTCAAACTAAGCTTCTTTTCTCCATTGCTTTGAGAGGAGTACTGAGAAAGCAGCTTTGTCATATTTCTATTTATATATATAGCTTCAAAGTGATGATACATGAGACAATTCATTCTTTTCTTTCTTTCTTCCATTCGAATACCCTCCAAAACATGCTTTCCAAGAAAAGACCTCGCATACGAATTTCCGAAGATCCGATTAATATTCCCAAAATGCTGAGGCCATTGCCAACAACTATGATCTTTTGATACTGATTCTAGTTCGTTTACCTGTTAAATCTCTTCTTCGATTCAAATCTGTTTCGAAAACCTGGCACTCTATCATCTCCGATCCCGAATTCTCTCGTCGCCTTTCTCTCGACATATCAGGTCTCATCATGTGCAAATTAAGTTATCAAGTCAACAAACCTGAATATGGCTTCATCCCTCTTGGAAACAAATCATCAACTGATGATGCTCCCTTTAAGTATCTGGATTTCATTAACCACCCATCAGGTTTGAAAGTTGTGCAACCATGCAATGGATTGTTATTATGTAGTAGCTCCTGTTATTACAACAATTTCAATTATGATTATTACATTTATAATCCTACAACCAAACAATTTGTTACTATTCCTTTACCAAGTAACCTGCAGAATGCTAGAATTGTATGTCGTTTGAGCTTAGCATTTGATCCAACCAAGTCACTTCACTATAGAGTTGTATCGAAACCCCGACCCATGGCTCAACATTTCGGATGATCCGGAATCGAACTATGTGAGCCAACAAATCGAAATATACTCCTCCCAAACTCGTTCCTGGAGACTCTCCGGTAAACCTTTCCTTGCCCATGTCAACACTGGGTTTGGTGGTGGGCTGTTTTGCAATGGTGCCATTCATTGGCTTGGTGCATGTAACAATACTTCTTTCTATTTCAACGTCGAAGAAGAGGAACTTCGAGATTTGCCAATGCCTCCAATTTCCGATGATTGGGAATACCTTAGGCGTGTTCTGTATTTCGGGGAATCTCCAAACCATTTGCATCTTATCGAAATATATCCACCTCCAACAAGTCGATTCAGTGTGTATGAGGTTGAGAGTGATTACTCTGGGTGGTTTGTGAAGTATAACATTGGCCTTGATCCACTAATGGTAAGGACTGATCGGGATCCTTCGGATTTGAATTATTACGCGTTTTCCATTTTTTATATTGTTAGGGAAGCAAATGATGAAGAATCATACATGGTATTGCATATACCTGAGAAGGCTATTCGGTATAGTCTAAAAGATGGCAGCTTCAAGAAAATATGTGATTTGGATGCAAATGAAGCTGAGTATAGGAGCGGCCCTGCTTTGATTTTATTGGCCTATTCTTGTGTTGGTGAATTCATTCAAACTCTATCTGCTGTATCACAACAATCTCGAGAATAAAATTTATTATTATGAAAATAAAATAAAATAAAGAATACACTAAAAATCACGGATAGAGGAGAAGAAAATTTATTATGTCAAATTTGAATTAATACAAAAGAAATAGACTATGTTTATTTATAGGCTTGTAAAGTCATATTCTAGCAAGACTGAAACAACTTATTCTAATCAATATCAAATAGATAGAATTTAATAAGGTTTAAAAAACCTTATTCTAAAAATAAAATAAAATAAGTGTAATTCTATATGGATTCTTCTTTTATTTTATTTTACCACTGTATTTTATTTAAATAAGGGTTCGGGTCACTTAATTCTAACAATTATTACTTTTCATCCTACCAAATTATATATAAAATTTTATTGCACTATTTATTTCTAAGCTTGAATTTTTAAAGTGCGGTGTGTTTCGCATTTTTGGGCAAATAAAAAAAATAGAATCGACGTGACAATGAGGAGGAGCACGATGACACGACGGGCGACGTTCTGACGAGCATTTGTAATCCTATTTAGAGAGTTGACGGGATAACTTTTGCATAATATTTGATGAAGAGTTTTTGGAATACATTTTGAGGGAGTTTTGTATTTGGATTTTGGGTTTTGCTTATTTAGATTATTTTTTCCATCTTGTACTCTTTGTCCATGATTTTTTACTCTTAACTGAGTTTTTTTAGGTAAAATTTATGTGTTCTATCTTCTTTATTTTTTTCTTTCATTGTTTATATAGATCGATTCTCAATAAAATAAAATTTTAGGTCTAATCAAAGTTGGTTAATAGAGACTTCCTAAAAATATTACATTCAGCAAATTCAGCCATGCTTACAATTGTCTCCAATGCTATCCAAGTAAAAAATGAATTGATACTTTTTCTTCCAAGATTAAATGGAATGTGTTATGGGTAAATTCCATTAATAATCCCTAAACTCTTCTTAAGCTCAATTTTCGAAAATTGAGCTTGTGGTCATAAAAATTCTAGCTCCATGTTTGTTGGCTTGTTAATTCTGTCTCCTTCCTTGGACAGCAACAGCATTGTCATAGTGATAGTTGACTAATTGCATTTTATCACATCATAGCAAAGCCTTAATTGTATATTCAACCATACATCCATACATACACCCAATGTGTTTTATGACAAGGCACCCATGTGCCTCATTATCAATGTTTTTTATTGACTATGTAATATCTGACTAAACTTCTTCTCTTCAGTGTGTTTATATATTGCTTGAAACTATTGATTCGTGAAGCAATTCTTTTTTCAATCCTATTGGGTATTCGGATACTCTATAGTTTTTCATTGGCTACGTAATATCTGACTAAACTTCTTCTCTCCAGTGTGTTTATATATTGCTTGAAACTGTTGATTCGTGAAGCAATTCTTTTTTCAATCCTATTGGGTATTCGGATACTCTATAGTGTGCTCTCCACGAAGTGGCCTCGGATAGATTGACGAGATCCGACAAACATTCCCCTAATCCGGAGGCTATTGCCAATAACTATGATCTTCTGATGCATATTTTTGCTTGTTTACCTATTAAATCTCTGTCACCTCCGATCTCAAATTCTCTTGTTGCCTTTTTCTCGACATATCAAGCCTCATCATGTAGAAATCGAGTTCTCCAATCATCAAACTTGAATATGGCCTCATCCCTTTTGGAAACATGTCATCAACCGATGATGGTACCTCTCTATGTATCTTGATTTCATTAATCACCCTTCAGGTTAAAATTTTAATATTTTAGTTAGTATTTTTTTTTTTGAAAAATAAGTAATTTGATTCTTTTTGAAAGGTTGGGGATTAAATTGAGTTTAAAAAAAGAACAAATACTAAATTGACAAAAAATATAAACGTTGAGGGCTAAATTTATCATTATGAGTTAGACTTGATTAAAATATGCCTTAAGTCCATATACTCTTCACAAATTTGGAATTTAGTGTTTGAACTTTTATTTTCAGGAATTTAGTCCTTCTACTTTTCAGATTTCAAAATTCAAGTCCAATTGTTAGCATTATTAATTTTTTTTATTAAATTTGTTGGTGTGACATTTTAAAATAAATAAAATGCTCACTTAGTAGCCATATAACTACAAAAATGACATTGTAATGAACTTGAATTTAGCAAAATAATTTTAACATCGTTAATAATTGGACTTGAATTTTGAAATATGAAAGTAAATATATTAAATTCCTAAAAATAAAAGTACAAAGTCAAATTTTAAATTTTAAATTTTCGAAAAATACAAAAACTTACTGCATATTTTAACCAATTTTAAAATATGACCTAACATTTTAAAAAAAAATGAGTTATGTTCACTTAACATTCTAACTTAAACGCATAGTATTGCATGTAATTTAGTGAATAGGGTATGAAATCAAGTCGATTTAAATGCAATAATTCGTGTTAAGCTACAAATGAGTATGTCATGTCATACAAGGACCTTTTTGTAAATAGTATATTGACTGCAGATAGCATATTAATTAATATATATATATATATGGGTGAAGCTAGAAAAATTTTTGAGGGACTGGAATTAATTTGTATATTTTTACGATAACAAAAGTGAAATTTCACCATTTTAATAGTCTATATCTTTATAATTTTAAAGGTTTAAATCATTTTTTTTTGAGGAATTAAAGTATAATTTTACCATATATTAATTTAAAATTTTAAAAGTTATAAAAGAACTAAAGGTGAAATTTTTCATTTTAGGGGTGGACTCCACCTAAAGAATTCAATAAAAAAAATCATATATTATAAATGGATTTTCCAGAATTTTTAAATCAACAAACGACCAATTCCTAATTTGTTTATAATCCTTGCAAGTCAATGATTCCAGGCGTACCCAGAAATCTTCAAACTACTCCGTTGCTTGAAGAGGAGTATTGAGAACGCAACTTTATCATATTTCTACATATATAGCTTTAATGTGTTGACACATGACACAATTCCTTTCCAATCTTATTCAGAAATTCGAATACTCTTTAAAATATGCTCTCTAGGAAGAGACCTCGGATGCGAATTGTCCGAAGATCCACTAAACATTCTCAAAATGCTGAGACCATTGCCAATAACTATGATCTTCTCATACAGATTTTAGTTCGTTTACCTGTTAAATCTCTTCTCCGATTTAAATCTGTTTCGAAAACCTGGCACTCTATCATCTCCAATCCCGAATTCTCTTGCCGTCTTTTTCCTGACATATCGGGCCTCGTCATGCGGAAATTGGGTTCTCCAGCCAACAAACCTGAATATGGCTTCATCCCTCTTGGAAACAAATCATCAACTGATGGTGCTCCCTTCAAGTATCTGGATTTCATTAACCACCCATCAGGTTTGAAAGTTGTGCATTCATGCAATGGATTGCTATTATGTAGTAGCTCCCGTTGTGACAACAAATCCAATTATGATTATTACATTTATAATCCTACAACCAAACAATTTGTTATGATTCCTCTAACAGCTAACCCGCAGGATGCTAGAATTGTATATAGTTTGAGCTTAGCATTTGATCATACCAAGTCGCCTCACTATAAAGTTGTATGCGTCCGAGACCCTGACCCATGGCTCAACATTTCGGATGATCCAGACTCGAACTTCATGAGCCTACAAATCGAAATATACTCATCCCAAACTCGTTCGTGGAGACTCTCCGGTAAGCCTTTCCTTGCCCATGTCAACACAGAGTTTGGTGGTGGGGTGTTTTGCAATGGTGCCATTCATTGGCTTGGTGCATGGAACAATACTTCTTTCTATTTCAACGTCCAAGACGAAGAACTTCGAGATTTGCCAATGCCTCCAATTCCCGATGATTGGGAAGACCTTAGGCGGTGTCAGTACTTCGGTGAATCTCAAAACCATTTGCATCTTATCGAAATATACCGACCTCCAACAACTCGATTCACTGTGTACGAGATTGAGAGTGATTACTCTGGATGGTTTGTGAAGTATAACATTAATCTTGATCTACTAACAGTTGCATATCCAGGAATGGTACGGACATATTCCGTTCCTTCGGATTTGAATTATTATGTATTTTCGGTTCTTTGTATTGTTAGGGAAGCAGATGATGAAGAATCATACATGGTGCTGCATATACCTGAGAAGGCTATACACTACAATCTAGAGGATGGCAGCTTCAAGAAGATTTGTGATTTAGATGCAGATGAAAATGGTTATAAGGGCAGCCCTGTTTTGATTTCCTTGACATATTTTTGGGCTCATCATTTCATCCAAACTCTCTCTCCTGTATGAAGGATTACTTATTACATAGTATATATATTTATATATGCATGTATGCACCTATATATACATATATGCAAAACAAACAGAATCTTAGATATTAAAGGTATTACAAATCAAACTTAATTGCATAATTTGCAATTAATGCTACAAGAATGTACCCATATCTTTTTCCATCAATTCTATTGCTGTATGAAATAAACAAATGCTAGCAAACAGTTATACTTTTAACTGTGATATAATGAAGCCTTTACAAGCATATTAGATTAGCACGAGCCACCATTATTCCTTTCTTTCAAATATTTTCCCTCTTTCCCCACATCAGCTTCTTCCCATTTTCTACTTTCTGACTGAATCAGCTGAGCTACTCTCCAATGGGGTGAACATGAAATTCCCAGAAAACATGGCTTCTTTATCTGCAAATTCAATCCCAAATTTTAGGTTAAGTTTGAAGACATTGGATTCAACATCATAAACTCAAAGTTCCCAATAAATAATCACCGTCAATTAGTTAGTTGGACTGATAAAAAATAGCCTACCAGTTAACGAGAGGCAACTGACTTCATGACGAACATACCTTGCCATCGCCTGCAGACAAAAACATAAATCAACTCAAAATAAACTTATGTTGTTCATACTGTATTTCATGTTATGAGCACAGTCGTTCTTCTCCAAAAGGTTAAAAAATATGGATACATTGGCATTTCAAAAAGGAACTAAAGAAAATACCTAACGAACCAACACGACATCCTACATAACTGTTAATTACAATGGCATAAAAGAAGATATGGGAGCATGCCTGGACTGTACGTAACGCGGCAGCATCTGGCTTGGATGTACCATCATCAGAAAAGATATTCCTGCAAAATTCCAAACCAATGTTTGAACCTGAGTAAATTCATTGCCAAAAATGTACACCAAATGGTGATGCAAGTAAGATCAGGTTTGATAAGCCTCAGAAGGACTCTGAGTGGCTACAACTTCATTGCACCACCCAAACTGAAAAAGGGGCCAAGTCTAATTCTTACATCATAATTTCATGGCTATCCACTGGGAATCACCAAGTTTCAGTATAACAAATTACACATCTAGTTACTGTAGTTCTAAATGGCAGGCATATAAATTATTAAACAAAACTAATCTTCCTTGCACAGGCACAGAATTAAAAGAGAAGTTGCAATGAGGACAACCATAAATGACTGGAACAAGTTCCAATAAAGATCTTACCTCCATATAACCTCTGTTAGCTCCTCGTGTGTAGCCTCCGGAAGCAAGGCAGCATCATAAGCAACAATATTTCCATAGAATATCTTCTCCAATTCTTTCATCCATTTCGTCAAAAGTAAGTTAACCTGCCATTTCAAAGATAATAAAACTTGCTTCACAACAACTATTCAAGTCTCAAGCGATATAACAGCAGATCAACATACCCCAGCTTTAGATACTCTGAGCTCAACATCATGATTATAAATCTCATAGACGTATTGTCCTAATTCAACACCATCTTTTCCTTCAGCTTTCAACCGGCGTAAGCAGAGCCACATATGAAGTACAAGCAGTGAAAACGTCATCCTGAATGTCTTCTCCAAGTTAAATACTGCACATAAAAAAGACCAATGTTACCTGCCAACAAAAGGAAAATCCAAAAATTTAATAGAAGTTTTCACATATAAAAATAAAAGAGGATAAAGACCTTCATAAATAGCAGGTTTATCAACTTGGGAAAGGACACGCCTATATATAACATTAGCCCCTCGAATTGACTTGCTTTGTTTACTATAGAAAAGCATCATCTTGAGAACAATACGCCTAATGCCTTCATACTTTGGGTCTTCCACTCTAAGGGGAGAATCTGGGGCCAAAGCCAATGAACAAGGCTTAGACCAAAACATTTTATCCAAATTTACCTATTCAAAAATAAAAATCCAGATCATAAACAACCCAATAAAAGATCTTGAAGAGATGTATTGGTATAAATTCATATTGGGTATTTTTTGAGAGAAAATAAAAGATGTTACCGATGATTTGGTAGGTGGGAAAGAATCAGCAGGTGCATGTGCAGGTGCGACAGCTGCATAGCTTTGGCGATGAATCAAACTGAAATCTTTGCCTAAATCAATGGAATTGAATGATCGTAGCTTTGAGAGATGGGTTAAAGCTCTGTTCCATCGAGGAAGCATTTTTCTTTTTGAGAAATGAAATCTGATTTCTTTTTACAATCCAAAGGGGGTATTGCTTCAGCTTTCAAAGCCCTAAACCCTCGCTCACTGTAACTGAGCCACACTCGAAAACGATAGAGAGGAAAAGTCAGTAAATCGTGCGGTGAATATTAACTGATCAAACAACCTCGATACTAACACCAGATTTATCCACGTCACCCAAAAATATAATAATATAAACGTATAAAATATTTAAAATGTAATAATACATAAAAAAAAAAATCAGAATAAGAATTTTTTTCAAGGATTTTTTTTTTCGTTAAATTTGACAATTAAAGTCTACTTTGTTACTTAAATTTTTTTTTGTGTTTATTTTGGTATTTAAATTTGATAATTAAATTCATTTTATCTTTAAACATGAACTTTGTCATGTGTATTTTGTTACATGTGCTTTTTTATTGACTTAGATACTTAAACTTAGTAATTAAGTCCACTTTAGTCTTTAAACATGACTTTTGTTAAATTTTGATTATATGACCATCATTCTTGAAACATAATAAAATTGATCAATTGGACTAATTAGATTGAAAATTGACCTATATACTGTTCCAAACAAAAAGGCTAAACCGATTAAAATAAAAAACTAAGTCAAACTAATAAAAATCGAAAATGAGACAAAAATCAATTGTTAAACAAGTTAAACCAATTTAATAGTTTTCTATTTTCTTATTTTTATGAATTTTAATTAATTAATTAATTACTATTAGTCTCACAATTGAACTAATCAAACCTATCAATTTAAAAATTAGTAATTTAATTAATTCAATTAGAATATATATTGTATATAACATTCACGTCATCAATTGAAAAGCACCGATATCAAATTGTCACATCATCAAATTTTTTATATTTTTCAAATTTAAAGACAAAAAAAATCTAATTAGCAGATTAAAATACCCAAAAGAATAAAGGAAGCACAGATACTAAAATAAATTTAGAGGCTAAAAGTTGATATTAAATCAATACTTAAATTTTACAATTTAATTCATTTTAATCCTAAACTTAGCAAATATAAAAATTAAATCATACGATATTATAAAATTTCTTTAAAAAAAATTCAGATGATTATGACACAAATCTCTAAATGCTAATATTCAACTATTACTGGCATCTCCATCATAATTTGTACCTTTACACCAAAAGATAATTAAAGAATGCATCTGGATTATGATGCATTATGCATCATAATTACTCTTGTTCATACAAAGTACAAACAAACAGCTGCAAAAGCTACATAACAAAATTAAATAATTAATTATATTACATTAACAAAACTGTCAACACTGGTATAAAATAAATGAAGGATTGGCCAAGGCGTACAAAATTTGGCAGGTACTATTTAACCTTTAACTTAAGCTTCCTATAATAACTAGTTTTAAACTGAAAGTTGAGATTTGCTGTCTTGCATCATTCAACCCTTTTCTCATACAATGGTTTTAACCGGATAAATGAAAAATGGGGTAATGGTTTACCATATCCTGACTGTCATCAGAGGTATTCGCGAAGGTTTTCACCACTCATAGTCTCCATCTCCTTGAGGATATCTTGTGCCAATGATTTGACCGGTAACTCCACATCTTCCAGCAATTCACCTAGGAAGGGGATGGTTTCTGGTAGCAGTACCAAATATTCTTCTTTTAATTTCTCCAGAAATTCCCTAACTATTCTCAACCCTAACACTCGAGCACGCATCTTCTCACTCCGTGTTTGCATCAATACCTGTCGTATTGGAAATAACAATACAAGTCAACATGGAAATACACAAAAGGTTTGAAATGATCAGCTCTTGAACATATTAGATGATCTGAGGGCTGAGCAATAAGGTATCAAAAAGACTGCAATTCCGAGCTCAAAAGGGCAAAAAGGATAGAAAACCACCTCGTGGTTCAGGGGCTTCCACAGCAGGTCAGTTCCAGCAGTAACAGCCATCTGACTTATGCAAACAACCAGCAAGTCATCCACTTCCTTCAGAGACGGTACATCGGTTTGCTCTTCAACGGAAGTTGGAGGCTCAATGACAAGCTGAGAAACAATGGGCTTCAATAAAACCTGCATACGAAATTCAAAATGTTCCATCAGTTAAAACAATTAGAATCAGGATAAGCAACCCTAACCAAATGAATTATCAGAGCCATTCAACATATACTTATTACCCATAGTTTCTAAATAAGATGATACACAAAGAATGCTCAGTAAATAGATGAAGGGCAACATATACAAGATAAAGGAATTGTAGGCATCTGAAAAGTGAAATCCTTAAGATTATCACAAGTCAATTACCCAAGGGTCACCTAGATATGAGATGGAATACATACATATGTGTGTGTATAGTTTTAAGGAATAATTTAACATATACCTACACTTTAATTAGAACCAACTCCATGAACTATAAAAACTACAATTAAGAAAATAAGATTTGCTAACCTGAAAGTTTGATGAATCGAGAAACTTCTGCCTTCCAGTGTCATGGAGAAAACATTTGTGTAGTGATGATAAGATCAATGCCCTAAGATGCCAACTTTTAAGTGATACGCCGCCATTTACAATATTCCCATCCTCCTGAACCTTGGCTTTCTTTTTCTTCCGTGCTAAATCAGAAGCTTTATCTGTAGAATCACTAAGCAGCTGTACACAACTCTTGACCAAGTACTTGAAGTAGGGGACAAACAAAGACCTGCATTTAGGAAGAACAGCATATAACTCTAAACCAACTGATTAATAAATAATAAGCACATATATAAAAGCGAGTTGTTCTAAGCAACAGAGAACTATTGCAGCATTTCTACGAAAAAAGGAGTTCCATGTCTGATATGACCAAGTCCTGAATAGAACAGCACGTTATCAAATTTGTGTATTTGATAAATTCATGCATCAATTTTCTTAACCAAAATGTACTCATCTAGGACCACAAACCTTCAATATACAAATGACAGAAAAAGTAGAGAACAGAAACGAATTTCAAAAGGAAAATTGTTGAGATCTGGAAATGATGAAGATAAAGGTGAACCACACCACTAAGAAGACATATTCAGAAATTAACCATAACTCCGCATCAAATATGAATAAGAAACTTGAGAAAAATTTAATTACCTATGATTCTCCACAAGTTTATTAACCAGGCTATAGAATGATATAGCCCTGTTAATATTCATGGTTCCACTACCAGCAACATCTTGAAACTCCGTCTCGGCCCACTCAATACTCTTGGCAAAAAGAGGTTTAAACATATTCTCTGTTAGTTTCATTGTAAGAGAAACTATCGCATTGATAACGCTTTTTTCTACAGCATCAATAGTTTGAACTGTAACAGGATGTTGCCGACGCAAATCAAGAGCAACCATGCATTGGTCAAAAATCTTTCCATAGGAACCACTAACTGATGTCCTATCCATTTTACTAACTAGATCTGCTAACATTTGGAAAGCAATCACCAAGCTTGAATCTCCAGATTTAACAGCACCCGAGTATATCTTTAGCAAAGGCTGAAAAGTAAGTCGAACCTGGAAACAAAATCAGAAGAAATAGTAACAAGGATTAGCAGGCAGAATACGTGGGAGTTTCCAGACGGAGAGAAAGAGGGGGAAACAGAAACTGAAAAAAATAATAACTCAATGAAGACTTACAGGTATCTTATCAGTCAAGAGCTTTCGCACTAAATCAGCTCTGGCTTTCAGCTTTAGATCTGAAGCTGACACATATGCAGGATGAAGTACCATTAGTTCTATGATATCTCCAAGATATGGGTTTAAAAATCCCCCAAGCTTCTCAACAACTGCTTCCAAAGTTATAAGAATAGACAGAAAAATGGAAGTAGATTCATCACTTCTGCTTTCTAAATTGGAACTCACAGATATTCCACGAGACTTCCTAATAACATTTTCCATCATACAAGGAAGCTCAGCCAGAGCCTTTGGTCCAAGGACATTAACCAATGTGCCAGTTGTTTTAAGGCAGCTGGAAGAGACAGCCATGTTGTCTGAACTGATGTCTTTCGTAACTGATGCAAGGCACATGCCAAAGACTGAATGATTAGAAGAAAACCTCTGTGCCAGGATATCCAGTGTTGAAAGTGCAGCCAGTTTCAATGACACATTTGATTCATCAATAGAATCATCAACTATCTGAACAATTTCTGCACACATCTTCTGAAAATATTCAAGAGCAGTATCATCCAAATGGAGCTCATGGCTATTTGAATTTGGATCCAGATCTCTTTTTTCCTTGCGCTTTGACTTAACAGAGACATGGTCCTTAAGTGTTTCACATAATATCTCGAGAGCCTGTTTGAGAGTACAGTTTATTGGTTAAATAATAAGCTCACTGTTAAGAATTTAGAACTGTATAAAAGTGACCAAAAACAACCAAAATTTTGGGATACACTGTTACAGATTTGAATTGTGCAAAATTTTAGGCATAAAACACAAACTTGCACCTCGTAATGGAAGATATCTGAGTCCAAAAAATCCAAATCCCCAAATTTAATAGAAACAGAAAATTACTGAAGTAGCCACATTACCTTCTTTCTCACAGTGTTATCCACATTGCCAAGTAATTTGGTGATGTATTCAAAGCATGTGGAAGGCACCATATTCATCGTAATTGTCTTCAATATAGCATGCACACATGCCTTAAATTCTTTCCAACTTCCAACTGGAATTCCTATTTGCTTTCTTCTTACATCAACAACTTGTGAGAGAAAGACAACCTGCTCTACAAGTTCTCCAAGTTTTCTCTGCAATAAGCAAAACAATATTCATATCCAGATAACGCTTCTGACTACCATAAGAATAAAATGAGAATCAGAAAACACATACAGTCAGCTAATTGGTCAGGCAAACGAGTTAGAAAGATAATAGATTTTAAGTTTCCAAGTATAAGAATTAAGTAATTTTACAAAATAAAAATAATAATAAAAGATCATGAAAGTTACAACCAAATTAATGAAATGAAGCATTCTAAATTAAATCATCCACCTATAATAGGCTACTATCATGTTACATGGATTCCAAGTCGTGAATCGGAAAACGCGTGCAAGATCTAACCCACCATAATTGTGTAAAAGAGGTAATGCTGACAAGACTTTATCCTTTCACTGAATAGTTGAAAAGTGGCTTACAAAAACTAAAAGTAATGATCTTCACTCATGGATATAAAAAGCAAAAACCAACCAACTTCAGAGTTATTGACCTCAATTGGGTTAATAATTGGCTCAACTTGTTCATAATTGAGTAAAGCTCGAAGTTAAGTAGCTCAATTAACAAGTATTCTAATACTCAACTTTTGAATGTTAGTGAGACGCATGTATATTCTTAATTGAGTTCATTCTTCATGATAATCAAACTAACTAGTCCCAGCTTGGTTGACCTTGAGCCTTACATTCTATCACTTCGACTCGACATACCCCTATTCAATCTATCCACAACTTCTATTCAATTAGATACACAGATTTTTTGAACGTATAGCATATAGTGTCAAGTAATTTGTCAAAAATGAAAAATGAAATAATCCAAATGTTTTTCCATGGTACAAAATGAACAGGGTTAGTCATTATATATGCACATGCATGAAAATCTGGTGAAACACCGAGTTCGGTCTGCAATATATTGGCTAACTATAACGGAAAAGAAATTCTAAAAAGCATATGGGCTTATACCTGGATGCTATATGAGTTCTCCCTAGATTCAAGCTTCAATGCAAATTCTGGGTCTTGCAATTTGTATAAAACAAAATGCACGGCAAAGAAGAATTGCATAAACACTTCTTGAGTGAGATCATTCGGTCTCATTACTTGAAGAACCTTTAATAGAGAAGGAAGCCAAACCCGGCACGAGTACTGCCCACATATTTGTATGGCAAAGGCATACTCCCAGTCTTGCTGTGCAGAATACAAGAACCTATCTGAAGAGTATGTATCTGTAAGGCAAGATAGTCCTTTTCTTGAAACTAATGAACGGAAAAGGAGGACAAACAATGAAGCCAAACTATCAATCTCCCCCAAAATCCTGCAGAAAACGAAGTTAATTCAAGCAAACACTGAAAATAACCAACTGAAATAATCAAGTTCTAAGTTTAGATGATACCTCAATAAGAATGCAACAATCGACAGCCTTCTATGGTCAGCAATTTCAGGCAATATGTTTATGAAAATCTGACCAAAGCCAAATTGGAGAGTTAGAAACAACAAATCCAGATATAGATAAACAATGAAAATATTTAAGATACAATTACCTGAAGCAAGTTTTCTGTATTGTTGGTCTTAGACAGCCAGCATGGAACAACAGCAGATATAAGATCTTCAAACACATGTTGAGAATGGCTATCAATCTGTAGATAGATGTTCAGAACAGAATAATTAGTAAATAAAAATTCATTTAAGAATACAAATAAGGTTTCGAAAACTTTGAAATAATTCATATTCCAAACAAGGTGAGTTTTAAATTGATGGGGAAAAAACAACGATTTGCATTCAAGACGTTGTCCAGGATTTCTTTAAAAGTTAGTAAAGTATAATGAGAAAATTGACTAATTGGATACAGTTAAAGACATATAAAGCCAAAAGATAGTTTGATAAACCTGTGAGACTGCAGATTCTCCAATAACCATAAGTATATCCAGTATGTGCTCCAATATCCTATTAGGAACTAACTTTGCAATAGTGGATAACAGGGTAAAGACATGATTGCGGGTTACTCCATCCTTTGTCAAACGAGCACAATCAACCAGCAGTTTGATATCAATTTTATCCATTATGCCATCCTGCCAATGACATAGGTGTTAATCTAAAATCAATAAAGAAAAAAGGAAACGAAACAAAGGGAACTAGATGCAGTGTAATGTTCTACACTTTCAACTGCAGAACAGTAGGCATACCTTCAGTGAACTACTTTCATCCATGAATGAAGCAGAAATATCATCCAGAATTAACAATAATGTTTTCTGTACATCAACAATTACAGTAGACTTCGACTGAGGAACACCAGAAGTTTGTATCCAACTTCCATCTTGAGCGAGAACACCATGTACCCATTCATCGGAGAATGCTTTCCTGATAAGCTTAAATAAGGGACCGACAAGGAGCTGCCTAAAACATTTAACAAAATACAATTATTTTGTGGAGGAATTAGACTTGATTGGAAATGGCAAGGCTTCAATTTTAAACAAATATCACAAAAACAAATCGATGCAAGTAGAGAAATATCATTTGTAGAAGCAGACCTGTTTGATATGTCTTTCTTCAGAAGCAACACATCAAGAAGGGAGCTAAGAAAATAGAGAGTCTGCTCTCCTTTAAAAACTAAATCATAACCAGGCTTTGGATTAGCGGCTGATTTCTTTTTCTTCTTTCCATCAGATGAAACAATTGCGACTGGATCCTCCTTACATACAAGATCAAGCATCTCACCTACTGTAGACGAAGCAATCTATAACATCCAGAAGAATGCAGCTGATTATCACAGTTGCCTTTATACAACATAAAGAACTCCAAGAAGAACTTATTGTCTAATGTAAAAGCTACAGCATGGGGATAAAATTTATCACATCCTGATCTTGGTGTCATGAAAAGTTTCAAATTACATGATATTTTAACCAAAACATCTTCAAACAACTAAAAACACATTCAGGTTCATTTTGGTCCTTTATTACTGTACTACTGATGTAAATCATGGTTGCCATGCAAAACCAAGAACTTATTGCACGTACATTGCATCAAGCATAGGACAAACTGTAGAAAACTTCTAAATTCTTTTCCAAACATAAATCTGACAGATGTGCAAAATTTAGAACTATTTCATCCTATATTTTTAAACAACTTCAAGATTAATAAAATATGAACTAAGAGCTTAGAAGAGCAAATACACTGGCACCAACTATACATACTATTCAAGAAATATTTATATGATTCATCAAAAGAGAAAGGAAAGTGCAATTGTAAAGGAGGGAGAGAGGAACAAACAGTTAAACGCAGCAACGCATCTCTGGTTGCACTATGAATATCACTATTACTGTTGCGAAACAAAAGCACTAGCTGTAGAAACATTTGACCCTGACAGAACAAATAAAAGAAAATTAATGAAAAACCATTCACCCAAGATGAACTTTGCAATTTAGTATTGTATTGAAATGATCAATAACAGCCATCAGCCATTACACAAACAGATTGATAATAAACATCTACCCTATGTAAATTATATAGATAACCATACACTCTATAGAAATATATCAAGTATCAACCACAACCATCTGCCCTAAGTAGACACAATCAACCCAAAGAACAAACGAAGGGCAAGTATCATTTTCACATCAGGGACAAAGACCCAAAACTGTACAGGATTAGCTACAACTAATTGCACAAAGAGATCGATAATGATTGTGTATGAAAAACTTTTCAAGGATAAGCAAACAATCCAAGCTTTATCCATCAGTGATCAGAATGTACACACACAGCATTTCCCAAGTTCAGTTTAACAATCTAAAATCTGCAGGAACACTTCCACTGGACATATAATACAATCCCTCAGGCTTGTCTGGTCACGCCACAAGAACATATATATTTGTCCTTTTTCCCCCTTTCAACATCCTATTTCAATTCATTAACTAGGTAAAACATTGAAATTTAAAGTAACGCATCCCAGAAAAGTAATAGAAGTTGATAATAATAACCTGTGCCTCATTTGTCAAGCCACTGTAGAATTGACTGTTTAGCTTTTGTAAAACAGTAATACAGGGTTCTTTAATGGCAGGGTGTTCTGGAGACTTAGAATCCAACTGAAACAAGAAATATAAAAGCTTTGGATTAAGTCCTGAATCCTAGTACATAGATACAAGTTGAGAGGAGGTTCATACTTGCAATGCCTTGAACACATGTTCAGAAAATTGTCCACCAAGAGGCGAGGGCATAATACACATCTACGACAAGCAGAGGACAAAATCATCATTGAACAGCTATGATCATAAAATCATACTAAAATTTAATGATAAAAAATACAGAGACGCATGCCTATCTTAAAGCCATATAAGACAAACCAACTAAAACCTTACCTGCAAAAGCAAGCACAGGATCATAATTTCAGTTTCTGACAATTTGAGGGATGAGTTTTCCAGTTCAAAATAGCATTGACTTCGTTTCCTCAGAAGCAGAGATAATAATGCCTCAATCTCTTTAACATGCAGAATAGCATTGCCTAATCCTTTGAGCAAAGATAAAACCTTTAGCTGCCAACAAGATCAAACCAATAAAAAATTTTCAAGTCATTATCACTCGTCACACATGAAAATAACAATAATCCCTGAAATAATATCACTTAAACAGGGAGGAAAAATAGGGAACAGCTAAAAGGGCAAACCTTTCCAGATTCAGAGAGATTTAAAGCAGAACTTAATATGAAAGCCAGAATTTTCTCCTTTGTAGATTTATTAAATCTGAAATAGAATATTTAAAGAGAAAAATATATTATTAAAAACAGCACAGCCTGATTATACAATTTAACGCATGGAAACAATTATATGTTATGAATAGCGCAGAACAATTTAGCTAAAGACAACATAAAACTCAATTTCATGTATCATGACATTATTCTACCAGATCTATTGAACACAATAGATGCAAGTACATGTAGCAATCGAAGATTACATTTACAATGCAAACTGTTCACTCCACTGGGGGAAATAAACTAAAGGAACATCATTTTTAGTGAATAAGTGAAGCCATTTCAAGTGGTACAATGACTAGGCTCTAATTATTGTAAATGCCCAGCAATAAATTATATTAGAGAAGAATCAAAGCATGCAAATACCTTTGCTCAATGTTTGGAGAAACCAAAATGCTCTCACAAGACGAGCCAAGCAAACATGTCAAGAAAGAAGGGAGGAAGTTCTTGTCAGATAATATAAGCCTCTTTTGCTGAACCATCAAGCCCAAAAGTTCATCAAGAAAATGGCTCCAAATTGCAGTATTTCCTGTTAATAATCCAATTCCAGTTATAGTTTAAATAAAAAGGTGAATAAACATAACCATATGAAACAAAAATATCATCCATCATACCATTTTTCTTGCTGGAGAAGTCCACTTGACACCACAATTTATATAGCTTTTCAATACAGTCCATGGCAGCAATCCTAGTAGCCTGAAAACAGGATCTCACATATTTATACAAAATGAAGAACTCAAAAGAAAAGTGAGACCATCATGAGCTCCTAAGACAAGCCAGCATTTAAAAATTTTGAAAACTGGTGAAACCTGATTGTCACTGGTGAGTGGAAGAAGAAGTGAGGGAAATTCAGCCAAAAGTTCAAATGGTAGTCTATCATTTAGCTGAGAACAGAGAAATGAGAAACAATGAAGGCTCTGTACTTGAACTGCAGCAGGAACTTCTGCAAAATCAATGACAGACATAAGCTTAAGCAACAGTCTCTTCAAATTCATTTTACATTGTAACCTTGCAAGGATAAATGCATGTCACCCTTGAAAACTGAAAAAGAACAAGGGGAAACCATAAAAACACCTTCTGCTGTATAAAACCTAGACAGAAATCGAACAGGTGAAACTTTGCACTTTGTAAGGAAGCCATGTAGATGCTTCTCAACAAGCTCTTGAAGGTGTTTCTTGAATGCATCCTTCAAACTAGAACCAGATACAAAGATGAAGAAATCCTGAACTCGGGTAATACCATTCTCATTGTCATCCTAAAGAGAAAAGAAAAGGTCAGGGTGACGCAACACAACCAGCAAATCAGCAACAGAAAGCAAGAAAAGTATCACCAACCAGAAAGAATTCAGCATTGACTGCTGAATCAAGTAACGTCCAGAATAGGCATATAAGAATATTCTTATTTACTGTATCAACATCAGCAACGAAAAGCTGATCTAGAAACTTTTTGCAATCCCAATCAAGCATCTCTTCATTGAACTGACAAAACAAAAGAAGAAAATTTGAATAATTTGAACAAAAAAGTAGAGAGCAATTTAACACCAAAGAGTAACAGAAAAATTGACTTCAACCTCATGTAGAGAGTTGCCAAGTGTAGACCCAAAAGCTTCCCACTGAGACTTCAGAACCGGAAAGCAAGCATCAAAAAGTACCAAAAATTTTCCATCTAATAGATAAAAACATACAGAACAAACACTTAGTATAGGAGCAAAAAGCAACAGCAAGGCAAAGAAAACTTCAGGTAAATTATCATGAGATATATGAAGCAAAGAGTTTAACAAAATTACAAAGTTTCTTCACTAACAAATCAATTTTACATTAAATCACCCACCAAAAGCAAACATATTTATTAGAATAAAGAACTATCAAAAAGTTGCACATTAAGTTATCGATAATATGGTAAAATTGAAATGTTAGCATAAAAGCAGAAATCCCTAGACTCATGCATTCCACCAAAACAGTAAAGAAACATACTGTTTATCGACATAGAAAATGACTGCATCAGAACCAAAAAGAGAAGAGTCTTTGATGATTTAAAGTTGTCGCAACTTCTGGTAAGCCAAGGCATATACTCAGTAGGTTGCATCAAAAACTCTTCCGATAGACTTCTAACAATTTCCACATTAACTGCAGATACAGTGCCACGCTTCTGCATTTTCTTCTCAAATCTGCCAACAGCCTCTGCATCAACTGAGGATCCTGACAGTAATTTCTGCAACTTTTACAATTTCAAAGTTATTCAGCACACATAGAACCTAATAGGTGAACAAATATAATTAGTAACTGAAATTTGAAGTGAAAAACAAGTAGACTACAACCTTAAGACTTTCATCTAAATCAAATGTTACTGCTACCTCTAAAATTTTGACAGCTATTGACCCCCCAAGGCCAAAATACATAACAATTTCATATAGTATGACGCCTTTACAGGCCATTAGAGGGAGATTGTTCCAGTTCCGGAATTCAATCTTAAGTCAAGGTATGACCAAATAAAACACAAATCCAAAACTCAATACCCATTCATCAGCCAAATTATATTCTAGTGATCTTATCACCAATGGGTTTTAGGATGGATGCTTAACATACAATTAAAAGTTGCAGACACAAAAATGGCAGCCAATAACACTCTTACAGCCAAAAGGCCCATGTTTCTTCATAAAAGGAAGAAGAAAAGAAAGGGAAGACTCACCACTTCCTCCCCAGATGCAGCTGCAAGTGTCTGGAAAAATGGCCATTTTATTGTCTTGGCCAAATCCAAAACCTTCAAGCTCAACCTATGAGTCTGCAAACAGGTAAATTTGTTACATATCAATTAAGAACAGAAGTATGGCTTAATAGGTCCCAATAGGGCACCTTAAGAAATTAAGTAATAAAAGCACCTCTGGCAAAATTAGTAGTAGTGAGAATATCATGGAAGCAACTTCTTTCAAATAATCTATCTGATCATGGAAGCTGAGCATGGCAATCTTTAGGAATGAAACAGCAACATCACAAGACAAAGTAGAGTTAACTGACGAACCTGAAAATGAAGAGCATAAATCATGAGAAACAAAGCCATTGCAACTCTGGTGTGCTAAACCCTCACTATTTCATAAATTCAATTGAACAAATCCTAGGCAGTAGACAGAAACTATTACCACTGCTTTTTATCTAACATGACCTCATTTAATTCACGAGCAAGAAAGATAAACCTAAGAGGGACTTCAGTGTCCAATTTTTAAATGCCTGATAATCTCCTTAGGTCAACCATAGAGCATCCACCATATACCAATATCAGTTAACAAACTCACTCTCTAATCAAATAAAACAAAATCATTACGCAATGCTAATCAAGCCCACTGCAGAATCAGAAGGAAAGTAAGTATTTTCTCAACTTGTTTATTTTCTCTTTTGTTTGGCAACAGATGTAAATTGGAATAATACAGAAAAACCAATGAAGAACCTATACTTCTCTGTTTCTCCAGGAAGTTCAGAGGCAGTAGTGGAGACAGTTAAGATTTCAAAATTCAACTTACTAACCTAATGTCAGAAAACTTAGACATTTCTTAAGCACATCACGTAATGCTTCAAGAAGATCCAAAGGACTAACTACTTCAGTCAATCCATCCACAGACAGAGCAGCTTGCACTACTGTTAAATCATCATCATGAAGCTGGCGCAATACAGCATCTTTAATGGCTACAAGCCTCTGCCAACAGAATCATGGAACAAACATCAGTCGAGAAATGAGATAACCTAATGCACCTAATTTATATGGTAAACATACACAAAAAAATATCTTCTTCCAAAAAGAGCCAATTTACTTGCCAACCGATCTTAATAAGACTGCTACACCAATGTCATACTAAAAGATAGAACGGGTACAAGGGAGAAAAGTGGGACACTACCATTTACTTAAGAAAAAGCACAAAAAGGAGAAGAAAATGTCATCTGTGAAAATAGAAAGAAGAAGGAAACACAAATAATGCAAAGAATGAAAGTCATTTGCTGCAAGAAGGTATTAAAAAACACCATGTCCAAAGAAATTCAGGAGAGTAAAGCAACAACGAAGTAACTTAAAAACATTAGAAGTATCGTCCTGAAAAGAAAGAGTGAATTATTCAAGCACCAGAGACAACATTATCAGATCAAACTAAAGGCTTGAAGCAGCAAATAAGTAACAATGCAGAAACCAAAACTACATGTATAATGCAAAGGAATTACCTGTGCATCAAGAGACTTCATTTTAAGAATAGCAGATCGGTTAAGCCCTGAAAATGTAGCACGTCGAACCTCGGGCTACGTCACAGCACCACAGCATAAGAAGCCTTGAACGTATATTCAAAAAGTCCTAATAATGTGATGCTAAATAATACCTTAGGATGGTGTGATGCAAACCAGATTTTGGACTCTGAGAAGGCTATTGATAAATCTAAATTCCCGTCCAATATTTTACTTAAAAACTCACACACAGTGTCTTCTTTCTTGGATTGTACTTTGGCATCCTATTAGAATAAGTAAAGACCAAAACAAAAACATAAGACCAAAAGCATGAAAAAGATAAAAACAAGCAAAGATATGGAGTCATAGTCAAACTAACCTCTAGGAACTTGTGAACAGCCCCATGAAATTGTGATGGAGAATTCTTATTAATAGTAGCTAAAACATTCTTGGCCCAGGTTACTGAAAAATATTTCACAGATGATCAAGAAATATGACATAATTGGCATCGGTGGAAAAAAAAAATATGCCTACAATAGACAGTTAGCCAACGAAGACCAAAAGTAATAAAAATAAAGATATCAAAGTAAATAACTAGTACCCTGAGCACCTGTGAAACAAAATTTAAAGTGAAAGAAAAATGTTGATAAAGTATAAGACACACCTGATTCAGAAGATACCAATTTGCCATCCCTCTCAGATAATTTCATGCAGGTTAGTAGAATCTTCGAGACAATAGGATCCACTAAATTCCTCAGAGGAACTGAATCTATTACTGATATTAAAGCAAGATGATATGAGACATCATAAGAACTGCAATAAACAAAAATCAGTTTAGAAGCAGCAAGTATGCAAAAAAGCAGGACAAGTAGCAAAAACTAATCAGCTTCACACCTTTGATCAACCAGAGCTTCCAACAGTATGGCAAGGAATCTATCGATGTTAAATTCCTGGGATAGTTCCAGAAGAACAGCACCAATATCCCTTTCAAAGCATGCAAAAAACCTAGTAAATTACAATTGAACCTGGTGACAAAAGACTTGCAGTACTGCGTTAAATTTCTAAACAATGTTTAAAAAACAAGGAGTTACTTGATATCCCCCAAACTTTCCAAAGCCTTCTTTGGGAATACATCAACAGACTGTGACTGCAAAATTTACACAAACTAAATTAAGAAAAATAGAAACTGGACTGATAAAAATAGAACCTAACATTTATTGCAGGATGACTAGATTCTCAATTTGAGTGACTCCAACTAGAACCATTTTGTGAGAAAGGCACATTGAGCACCTATTCAAAACGCCCCTTTAATCATATAAAAGGATCCATTAAAAGAAAAGAGTAAGTAATAAGCGTCATCTCAAGTTAGTAATTTAACAGAGATAAAATGGCTAAAACACCGACCGAATGAAAATATGGATCAAGCTAATATATTTTTTACATGTGCATCATGAGAAAATCAACACGAACTGTTCAAGGTATGATACAACAGTTGAAACTTGAAACATATAAATGGTTGAAACTGACACAAAGCTCCCTTGTCAAACATGTAAACATAGTAAAAATATGGAAATCAAATTCACAAATGATATGCATGTGAACCTTAAATGAAAAATGCCAAAACCACACCAACAGAGAATGAGTGAAACTATTAACTCATAAAGAACAGGATTTCAGGATGAAATTGTTTTTTGCAAATTACATATTTGGCAGAAGCAGGATGCTGTTACCTGAACAAGATTTATCAAAGCCATAAGGGCCAACCGAAACCATTGCAAATCAGTTGACTCTTTTACATCTTCCCTAGCAACCTCAGCAACTGTTCGAATCAAACTATTTACAAGTTTAGGAGCCAATGCCACTTTATTTGCTAGTAATCCAACAATCATCAAAGCACCAGCCTACATAAAAATTGTATATAATTCAATCTAACTACATCTTCAAATCAGCAAACTAAATCTCGTGGGATAAAAACCATAAAACAAAATAGAAGGAATAGTAAAAACAATTTCCAAATAATCACACTTATGCCTTTAAAATACCTTGTGATCAGAACCTCCTTTTGCACCAAATTGAAGACCAGAAGCTACAAACGGATGGATTCTCTTCACAATGTCACTGTCAATTGTTGCAACACAACCCAAAACTTCAACAATAACTGCAGTGCAAAAGCTAACCACTGGTCTTGATGCTTGAAATTTCTTTGTCGGAGATGCCTACAGCAGATAGTAATTCATATGAGAATCACCAGGCGACAGCAACCAAGTTACTATATTTTATACAAACAGTAACTTACATAGTTGCACAAGGCCTCCAAAACTCCCATATCTCGAATACATTGTTGCACTATAACAGACCTAGGAGGCGGTGCACCAGAGGCTTTAACACCATCCAAAAATTTCCATTTACTATTCCTGTACCAATCAAGAAAAATAACCCACCATTTACAAACAACTATTCGTGATAACCAAGGGATGATAAAAAGAGAAACTCCACATTTTCCTTACCCTGTGTTGATTAACTGAACTATTCGAACAAATGCATGCGTGTCATGGTATGGAAGCACACATAAAACCAAATCCTCAACATTGTAAACATGAATCCTGTAAATGCCAACGCCAATCAATTAAACATTATGTACAACAGAAAAAAATATAATAATAACAACTAAAAATCAACATTTAAAAAACAAAACATTATCACAAAAGGGGAAAAACTAAAAACAGAACATTATCACAGAAGGTGAAAACTAATACTTACTTGTATCGACGTATCAAGTACTCAAGTGTTTTAAGAGAGGCAGGAAGTTGAAGATGTCCTGACAGTAACCGCAAATACGAACTTATCGAGGCATTAATTTGATTATTTTCATCTACTCCCATCAATTCTCTATCCAATTCTTTACTCTTGAGATTGAACAAATCATTCTTGCAGTTTCTAAACCTTTCGTCCACGCCTACTAGAATCTCTAGCCCTAAACACAGCATGAACCAATTTTTTTTAACAAAACATATCATATCAACAACCTTCGTTGAAAGAAATAAGAATTACAAAGCGGGAACTAACCTGACAGTGCAATGTCCAGAATAGTATCAATATCAATATCAGCAGCTTCTTTGGGGTTAAACAAAATGGAAGGGCGAGTTAAAGGACGCTTTTGAGGTTCATTCTCAACTTGAATAAACGTTTTGATAGCCTGTAGCTGAGAAGCTATAGAACTCGCCATTCCTTTCTTGTTTTCCTTTCTTTAACAATCGAAACGAAAGAGAGAACGATTTGGGATTTTTAAGAATCAAAAAAGAAAGAAAAAAAAAATGAACTTTCAAACCAAAGAGAAGAAGTAGACTCAAAAACCCTAAGCGCGGCGCCGTTTTCAGGTATGCTCTGGGGTTTAACCGCCTTCCTGAAATTCTCTTCTAAATTTGTGAAGGTTAAATTCGTCATTTTATAGCTGAAGAGATAATTTTGGTTTTTCTATTTAGATTTAATTGTGTCCATATCCCTATACTCTTCACATATTTGAGATTTAGTCTATTTAAAATTGCAATTTAAAAAGATTTTCTAAAATTATGGTGACTGTGTATTATTATTAAAATAAAAATATTGAAATCCAACTTATAAGGAAACTTTTTTTTAAATTATATTGTTTATTATTCTTAAAATAAATATATGACAATTTAAAAGGATTTTGTGAAAGTAGGGTGATTGAGAGCGAAATTAGACCTATCTACAATTTTTTTAAATCGGCTGAGAAACTAATTGGGCCCAATTGAAAGCTTTGAAGGCCATTTACTGAAAAGTCCATTAAACGTGAAAGGAAATAAAAGACGGGCAAACGTAAACCCCCCCAGAAAACCTATTTTGACTTTAAAATACCTTTAAAACTATTATAAAATTTATATCAATAAAATATATAAAAGCACACGAGTTTGGAGTAAGAATTTACGAAAAATATTACAATTGTCATAATTGCACATTTAGATAGCTAATTTTATCTTATTTTAATTTGAATACAATTCTAAGCATAAAATACATAATTTGATAAATTAATTAATTAATGTTTACATAAAATTTAGATTTAAATTGAATAAAATTCTAAATATAAAATGTGTTAATTTAATTTATAATTATTAATTATACATTTAAATAATTTAATTTATAATAATTAATTACAATCATTTTTAAATTGGATTTTAAGCTAGATAGAATTCTAACCATTAAATTCACAATGTAATAATTTAATGGGTAAACTATAAAAATGTCACTAAACTTCGGAGAATTTTTTTCACTGAATTATGAAAAGTTATATTTTGGTTACTAAAGTTATCAGCTTATTACGTTTTAGTCACTCATCCGTAAATTATCGTTACAACCTTAACGAAAAAGTGAGATGACACATTAATTAAAGGATTAATAATATGTTAAATTTTTATTAATCATTTTTATACATCTGAAAAAAAAATATGTTAAATTATCGTTTAAGTTTATTTGTTTTTTTTTTATTTTTAGGAAATGGGATGAGATTATTTGGGATCGAATCTAAACTCTCGTGCTTATAACATAATGTTTTTGTTGCTCAAGAAAATTTATTAACAATATAAAAATTAAATTTATTGTTTTAATTTTTATATGAATGCAACAACTTTAATCAATTTCACGTTTTTTTATCATGAAAGAAACCTCTTTACTCATTTCCTTCCCATAAATTTTGTAAAGAATTACAGAAGTATAATATGACCTTTACTGTTATTACTTTTATATTAAATTATTATTTTATGGTCAACCTTGAAATTTTTTATCTCTTATAATTAATATACAAACAATTAATTGCAGAAAAAAAAAACTTTAATGCCTATGCTTTTCTTTTATATTACATGTTTGATTATATTAATTAATACAATTTTATTTCTATCATTTAAATATAAAAGTAACAATATATCTAAATTTGGGAAAAAAATTTAAGAGATGAGAAATTATTTGATGCCAAATTTTTCACTCTTGCACGAAAGCAATGGAAGGGGTTGATGCAGGTATCAAATTTGTTAACTTCCTAAAATTTTGTATATGTTTAAAAATCTAATTATGTTTATTGTATTTTTTTAGTGGAAACAAGCAGAAAGGATTTTTCAGTTGCAAAATAAATTACTCACTATTTTGTCATTTGATTTTTAATGAGAAATTAGACATCTCTTCGTTATTCGACTAATAGTTTAGTTATGATTCTAATTATATAGTAAAAGTTAATTTTATTATACCGCTAATCTTAGTTTTTATTTTTTTAAATTAAATTTTCTACATTCGTAATCTCTAAAACTGAACAATTTTTATTTAAATAATTTTGTTAGTGAATGCAAGGAATCTCTTTGAATACATTGTTGTTGACGGCTTTAAATTTAAAAAATAGAAGATAATCACTATGTCACGTGCCGAGACTTTAACTTTAATCATATTCGACCTTAGATTCGTTTTTTTCGCCAACAAGCCTAATGTAGCCTTTGAGCTTCGCATGGGGAAGGCTTTACACACGTGGAAGTGTTTATATTACTCAAAGCTAGCTTGAATGTACAAAAAAAGTAATGTGAGTCTCAGCTTATATGGACAAGTCCTAGATGATCCAATAATTACAATTAATCCTAATGGATTCTAGAACCTTCACATCTAACCTTATTAAATATTATACAAGGATGGAGAGTTATAGAGTTTTCGAAATATTCTACATGAATCCGATCCATATTCGGATTTTTAAAGTAATTTTTTCATGTTTGTTGAATTCCATACTTGATGAGGTGTTACTCATATGCAAGACGTGACACTTGTACATTGTACTTGCTTTTAAAGTAACCTAAAACTTTCATGTATAAGTTATAATGTAAAACCCAAGTCTCAACAAAAATACTTTATTTTGATCACGAAAATTTCATAAGCTTAGCCCCTACGAATTGGCTTGCCACAATGGTCTCGATTGACTAATGCTAGTTTTCTTGTAAACAGAACCACGTGCTACATGTTCAATTTAATGGCAAAATTGTCATGGGAATCAAAGCTGCAGTCATGAAGTAATTAGGAATTGCTAGTAAAACTAATTTAGCAAGAGTGACATACCCAACTAAGGAAAGTTTCCTAGTATCCCAATCATTGAGCTTTCTACGCACTTTCTCTAGTATGAACTGTAAAGTGTTTATTCTAGCACGCCCATGGAATAAATAGCTGCCTAACTACACCCTCAAATCATCCACTCTCATGAAACTTAGTATATCACTGATTCCAATAGCTAACTACTCTTCGAAAAATAAACCTGAGTCTTGCGGCATTGACCTTATATCGAGTACATGACTAACTGTTTTAGGTTTACCTTGTAAATCAAAATGTGAAATCATTAGACACATGTAAACTAACTTCACTGTAGTCTAATTTTCGGACCAAACTTCTTGATCAATTAAGTGTCCCAGTCCCTCCATGCATAGCACAAATAACATAGGGGTAATGGGTTCCCCTAATATTGAATGCCATGAACAGGCCGAAATGATTTCATAGTCTCACCATTGTACAGTACCTGAAAGGATGCTGTAAGAATACAACACACGACCAATAGACTGTGAAAAGCATACATCAACCAAGGTGTTTTCCAGAAAGTCCCATCCTACGTTTTTTCCAAATCCATTTTAATAACCATGTATTGACATCCTGCCAGCTATAAAACTGGGTTGATTTGGTTGCACTAATTTCGACATAAGAGGCCGCAATCGGCAATGGATTAACGATAATCTTGGTTATCACCTTGGTTCTTGTTGATCCATTCTAACAGTTGAGGAATTTCCTAAATTGTTCACCAAGAAAAAATATTATTAAAATAGTTAAAAATTTTCTATATAGAGAATCCAGATGTTTGTTAACTGACTAACGATCATAAGCCTATTTTGACTTAACCGCTTTCTTACATCACAGAAATAAACAGTCAAAGTTAACGATTCCACGGCACTTTCATTTCTTACTTTTTATTGTCACTACAAAAAAGAAATTTCCGCAAAAATCACAAATCTTTGAAAAGCTTTTGGATTTTAAATTTTCCAATGGATTTATCGATTTCCAGTCCATTCCGCGGTGCTTTTCCTCCACCAACTTCAACCTTCATCCTCAATACGAAATCTCGATGTTCCCATTCCTTGAATTTCTTTAAGCATCAAAACTCTTACAATAAAAATCCGCTTTTTTCCCGCCAAAAAATACCGATCAGAGCTCAAGTTTCAGATCCGGCGGTGGATGATGGGTTTGTCATTGACGATGTCCCTCACTTGACTGATTTCCTCCCTGATTTGCCGGTATTCACTTCACTTTTCAGCCTTCATATTTTATTTTTTTGCTTTCGTGACTGTTGTTGATTCTTTTTCCGAGTTTGGAATTGTTTTAGTTGGATTAGTGTAGAGAAAATCATTCTTGTAATGATTAGGAATTTTGGGCTTCTTTTATTTGGTGTTGATAATAATAAATTGGAAGAGAAAATATGGAAAAGAAAAAAACAGTCTAAATGAACTCTCCTTATAAAAAATAAAAAAGAATTGAGAAGTACTTGAGTTTAAGTGATTTGGAGTAAAATTAGATGAATGTTAGAGTTAAAAAATAATTGAGCTGCTTTGTAAACCATCAATGTATGAACTTGGAAAGTATTTAAATAAGAAAAGTATAAAAATGAAGAGTCTTTGATTTCTTAAAATCTCTCACATTTGTAGGGACTTAAGAAGTGCATTGCAAGAGATGTTGTCACCTTAAATCTCACTTTGTGATTCTTCTGACTTCATTTATTCAATTAGTTATCTCTCAATGTCACTTCTCTTCACTTCCATATGAACTTACAATTTATACTGTTGCCCAATCTGTTGATATCCATGCTGTATTTCTTCATCTGATTTTTTAGGTTTTTCACCGCATTCAAGTTCTTCCAACTTCTTGGTTTTGTATTCCTTTTATACATAAATCATATCTTTTAGTTGTTGTTTTTTTATTTACTTTTTCTTTCAGTCGTATCCAAATCCCTTGCAAAATAGCCAAGCATATGCTATCGTCAAGTAAGTGCACTTATTTTTGGTATAATTTTCGTAATAGTTGTGGTCAATTTTAGTTTCATGGTCACTATACTTTAATCTTCTGTCTTGCCAGGCAAACTTTTGTTCGTCCAGAAGATGTGGTTGCTCAGAAGGTAGGTAACCAAGATAGAAGAAGAAGAAAATGAAGAAAAACACATCCCAAAGTTGTCCTGATAACCTTATTCTATTTGATTCAATCCTACAATGTCTTATCTGTTTCCTTTGTCTTGTTTAGATTGTTGTTCAGAAGGATAGCTCCCGAGGAGTACATTTCCGGCGTGCAGGGCCCCGTGAAAAGGTATGTTTCTTAAGATGTCATCATGCTCTTGACATGGGTTCATTAGCCTATTTAATGCATTTTTTATTGCAGGTATATTTCAAATCAGAGGAAGTGCGTGCTTGTATAGTAACTTGTGGTGGTTTGTGCCCAGGGATCAATACAGTCATTCGGGAGATTGTCTGTGGATTAAACTATATGTATGGTGTTGATGATATACTTGGCATTCAGGTTAGTTCATTTGATATTACATTTTCTTTGATCATTTGTGGATTGTTTTTGATGAACTCGTGTGGTTTTTGCTTATTCATTGGATATATCTACTGTTCATCTTTTTTATATTTGTTTAAAATCTGTGCATGAACATAGTTTTTAAAATCTGAAATTGTGTTAGCCATTTTTCTCTTTCAGCAAGAAAGACAAGATGGTTTTCTATGGATATAGTATCTCCATTTGAGCTTAGTTTAATAGTTTTCAAGTTCATATTTTAACTATTGATTCCAGATTGTCTAGGTTCTTACCCAGTTATTTCATATTCAATTGATATTTTACAAATTCATGGTATAGTATGGCAATATGCAACATGGCAACTATCATTCTGAGTTGATGTTTACTGCTACGAGAAACTATTCATGCTAGCAGGACTGCTGCATGTTTTATGTTATTAATACAAGGCCCTAAATACTGGCTCCATGTCAACTGGAAAAATAATTGACTAGTGCATCTATTTTCAGCACATGATTTTTTTATTTCACTTGAAAAATATTTTATGGTGGCTCCTTTAAATGTTCACATGTTTAATAGGACTGTTGCTGTGAAAAGAGTTTAAAGAGCTTCTAGTTTTTCTAGATTCCACAGTACATTGCGCAGTTCACTTTGCGATCATTCGTCTGTTTTTTTTCTTCTTTATGTATGTTTCTCAGTTCTCTTAAACTTAATTCACATTCCCTTACATTGATTGTATCAAATTTTAGTTGGTCTTAACATTGTTTCATCGTTATACTGTTGAAATTTCTAGGGAGGATATAGAGGCTTTTACTCTAAAAATACCTCGACATTAACACCCAAAGTTGTGAATGATATCCACAAACGTGGTGGCACCTTTCTTCTCACTTCACGAGGGGGTCATGATACTCAAAAGATTGTTGATAACATCCAGGACAGGGGAATCAATCAGGTAAGCAGTTGCTTTCTTGTCGATAACAAAGTTCCCTCACTGGTAGGTAGCTTGTCAAAATCTCTATGGATTTCAGGTTTACATTATTGGAGGAGATGGAACCCAGCGGGGGGCATCTCGGATTTATGAGGTAATAGGTCTTCCAACATAAGATCATTCCTTTTACTTAGGTGTATCCATCTTGATCTTTTTGGAATTTATTTTTTCTATTTCTTACTTTCCGTTGTTTCCTATGGGCACATTTTCTTCAAGGAGGTTGAGAAACGTGGTCTTAAGGTAGCAGTTGCTGGCATACCCAAGACAATTGATAATGATATTGCAGTAAGTTCAACCACAATATTATAATGTTTGAGGGAGTAAAATAAGGTAGTATTTTGCAGTGGTCATATGACTACCAAATTGTTAACTCTACAAAGAATATAAAGTATGCTTTACTTTTAGTATTTAGACTAGATCCATGCATCTATCATTTGGGTTTTAGATAGTCCTATATCAAGTGAATTTTATAGCTTATAAATACTTCCAACAAAGAGGGTACTGTTCCTGGATAAAAGCAAATAAAGTGGCCTTCTTTGTATCAGCAGTTTTTAGAATGATTGGAGTGTAAAACATCTTAATAATTATTCAATTACGGGGCCTCTTTTTCCAACTGTTGACTGCTAATTTTTACATATTTCTTCTGTTTCTCTTACCATATTCTCTTTATTCTTTAAAGGCCCTTTGCAAGGCCACGATGGATTATGTTTTTCTAATGCTCTTATAGAAATATGATTTTCATATACAACTTTGAAGGTTGCAATCTTCTGTTTAAACTGACTGATTATAATTGTGCCTGGCTTAAGGTGATTGACAAATCTTTTGGTTTTGATACTGCTGTTGAAGAAGCTCAAAGGGCCATTAATGCTGCACATGTGGAGGTAGAAAGTGTGGAAAATGGCATTGGAATTGTCAAACTCATGGGAAGATACAGCGGTTAGTGTTTTGAACTTTATAGAAACTACATGATAATTATGGAGATAATGCATAATGTGTGTGTGTGTGTGTGTGTGTGTGTGTGTGGTGTGGTGTGGTTGGCATCCTCTTTAACTATTACTCATGCAGGTTTCATTGCTATGTTTGCAACCCTGGCAAGTCGCGATGTGGTAAGGTCTTGGGCCCATTTTCTATGCAACTAGCTTCATATGATAAATACCTCTGAATTACACTGAATATTAGATGACTATGCCCTTTCTTGTCTTTTTTGTTATCATTGTTTATTTCCGCATACTTCACTTTCCCAAGAATTCATTCAACTTGAGTAAAGAGTAAAGTGTAATATTTTTGTTCAAATTCTTCATCTTTGTGTGGTTGATGTCTAACAACATCATAATATTTGACATGCAACAGGATTGCTGCTTGATTCCAGAATCACCATTCTATTTGGAAGGCAAAGGTGGACTCTTTGAGTTTATTGAAGAGCGACTAAAAGAGAATGGACATATAGTTATTGTTGTTGCTGAAGGAGCTGGTCAGGAATATCTTGCTCAAAGTATGCAAGGAATTGATGAGAAAGATGCATCTGGAAACAGGCTTCTCCTTGATGTTGGTCTCTGGTTAACCCAAAACATCAAGGTGGGGTGCATAATCTCTCTTATCAGCTTCAGATTTTTAATTCAGTACATAATGGTATCACAGTCTCAACAATACCTTAAGGAAAAACTAAGGCTTTTATTTCTCCTTCCCTTAAGCAACCTTTCTCCAGAAGGTTTTTTATTGAAACGAACATTGAAGTGGGTGCTGGTTGTAATTAATATTCCTTTGTTGGATTCTGTGTTTAATTTCATTTTATATAATCATATATCAATGCAGGTTTAGAAATCGAAGCATCTATAATCTAGGAAACCAGAAAAGGAAAAGATGGTGTTCTTTCATGAATTCTGAACTATATACCGAGAGGAAAATCTTAGTGCACCAGTAGAATATTATGTTGCATGAAACATTTTTGTTTGAGTTGAAACTTTACTATGGACTGCTTCTTGATTTCTGGTTGTAGTAATTTTCCTTCAGCTCCATAACAGAAGGGTTTTAGTGTATTAACACAACAACTCGTGGTGTATAATTATAAATTTTGGAGGAAATTGTAACTCTATTGTGTTACCAAGGGTCTTTGGTAATCAACCCTCTTTTTGTTCTTCTCACCTGTGCTTTTATCATTTCCCGTAATTATTTACTACTTCATGCAGGATCATTTTACTAAGGAGCGGAAGATGGCAATAAATATGAAATACATTGGTAAGTTCAACATCATATCTTTTTTATCCCCACTCTTGTCCTTGTGGCTAGTGCAAATTTATTTAATCTGTCATTTTTATAGTTAAGATAATCCTGGTTAAGAGATTTGGGTGTTTTGTCATGCTAATTTTACTACAACCGCAAGAAAATTCTTGGATATGCATAATCCATATTTTGCAAATAGTTAGGTAAATGATGGTTGGTGCTGCAGTTACTTGATGTGTTATGCGCTTGATCATGTGCTACCCTCCTGAAATAAGATGTTTCTGTCTGTTTCATTATGCTTGGTACTTTAAAGAAACCTTGTTCAAATATCATGACCAAACATGAAATCATGAGCCGCAGTTTTACTGCAAACCTCTTGGAAACTTGTTTTTCTCTGTGTCATCTACCAAAATTTTAGTGAATTAACTGTTATAATAAAAGCAGCTGGTTTGAAATTATCTACTTGCATGGACACCAAATTTCATATGAGACATCTTTTCATTTTTAAGAACCTTCTCTTGAGTTTTTGATGTGGAAGTTGTTGGACAAAATTTGAACTCTCCTCTAGATCGGAACTGCTTGTTCTTATTATTTGATGTGATAAAACTAAAATTATTTTTATCTTTCATCCTCCAGATCCTACATACATGATACGAGCTATTCCGAGTAATGCATCAGACAATATTTACTGCACCCTTCTTGCTCAAAGTGCTGTGCATGGGGCCATGGCTGGATATACAGGGTTCACAGTTGGACCTGTAAACAGCAGACACGCCTATATTCCAATTTCTGTAAGCTTTGGAGTTTTCAATGGTTTTAACTTTATTTTGAAATCTAATAATTTTGCTTGACATCTAATTGCATTTATTCTTTTGAAGTTAAAATGTTTCTCCATGAACTAACTTTTTTGAAATTCAACTAGTTTTTTCCTTACTTTACAAGCATCAATCCCCCAAAACTGAAGATAATTGGTTGTTGTCACCTCTTTGCAAATTAACCTAGTTTTTGTACTGTATTGGAGTTGACGTCTAACTTGGAATGTCTCTGTATGGTATTTCTGTTTCAGCACGTTACTGAAACTCAAAACACCGTGAAGTTGACTGATAGGATGTGGGCTAGACTTCTTGCTTCGACAAACCAACCGAGTTTCCTGAACTGTGATGAATCAACAGGTGGGAAAGTCTGTAAAGACACTATCGACTTGATCAACAACATGAAGATTACATCTATTTAGATTCGATTGATATATGCTCTAATGTAAACACATCATCATGGCTTCATATTTTGCCTCTAATAATTTGCAAAATCACTTCAACTTCGATGCTTTGAAGTCACCATGAAGGATTGTGATTTTAGACCGTCTCATATCTGGTAAACTTCTTCCATGCACGTGCATTCTCATATGGTAGATTTACCATCTGCATTTAGCTCACATTTGGGTTGCTACATATTTGTTCTCACTCTGGATTGTCTCAAGAATTTGATATCATCATGACACATTGCCAACCTATATGTATATTATATTGAACCGGAAAATTTTGCTTCAAAGTGTATCAGCATAGATATTTCAGTTACTTCGATTCCGATGTTTATCCATTTTCTTGAATCCTTATGTGGATCTTTCGTTGCTCCTATTTTTCTACTTTTAAAACTAAGTAGGCACATTTGCATAGGCCAAGAAGACGTTCTTAAAGTGTATATTATTGTCAAATATATGTTGGAACACCATATGTATTCACATAACATGACATTGATCGTTGATTTGTTATATTGATATGCTTGCTCGAATAACATGCATTTGGACCCTGAAACTCTGATCCTCCCTTGTGGTATATTCTCTAAATAGTAGTGCTTGTTAACTTGTTGCTTATGTTTATTGGAAAAAGTATGTGATGGGTCTTGGACTTGCAGAAGTCCCTTTTATTTAATAGACATGTCTTTAAGGTTGAAAGTTGTGTTGTTGGCTCATGATAAGTGATATCTACGTATTGTTTATGGCAAAATAATGCTAACCGAGTTCCGATCCAATCTAATTTTATGGGAGTAGTTTTGTCCCACTGAGCGAAAATGATCAAAACACCCTCCTTTTAATTTTATAATTATTTTTATACATATTTTTGGAACTTCTAATAGACTTTATAATAATTTTGGGTAATCTACAAAAATAGTCACTTTTATTTGCCTCAGGTTACATTTTAGTCACTTATGTTACTATTTTGTTACGAAATGATCACTCTACCGTTAAATTCCGTTATCTCTCTAGCAGTAATTTTACGTGGCAGTCCAACTAGATTTTAGATGTCAACTTGGATTTCTAAATGGGATGAAAATAGATTTTTAATTAATTAATTAAAATTTTTAAACATAAAACTTAACTAAAAAAACTGTTCATCTCCTCTTTTTAATTTTTCTTAAGTTTCTTCTTTTTTTCAATGGTTTTTTTTTTCATTTGAGTGGAAAAACTATTATTAAGATCAAAATAGTTGAAATCAAATTGATTGCTTCATAAAGATGGATTCAATGGATTCAGGTATGTCTTCTTTGCATTCTTATATCTCTTTTATTCAATACTGAAAAATTAAAATATTAGATTTTTTATTGTTTAATGAAAACCCTAAATTAAAATTCTTGATATGAATATTAACAACTAAAAGAATTTTAGATCTGAAAAAAGAGATACTCAAAAAGGGATTGTGAACAAACAAGCCGATTCAGATAAAAAAAATCGGATTGAAAAACCAATTATTCAAGAACGTGAAGAATTGGAAAAAAACAATGATTAGAAACAAAAATGATTACCATCTTCTTATTTGTCGACAATCACTTCATTTTAAGTCTCACAACATAAATTTGTCGGTGAAGAAGACATATTTGGACCCTCCATTGAATCCTCTTTTGTTTTTGTATGTGAATAAATTTTTTTGATGATAATAGCTTTTTTAGTCAATTGAAAAAGAAAACTAAAACAAGGGGGCGATGAACGGTTTTTTAACTAAGGTTTAGGGTTTAAAATTTTTAAGTAATTAAATTTATTTAATTAAAAATCTATTCTCATCCCATTAGAAAATCCAAGTTGGGACTTAAAATCTAGTTTGGACTGCCACGTAGGATTATCGTAAGGGAGATAACGGAACTTAACGGAAGAGTGATCACTTCGTAACAAAATAATAACATAAGTGACAAAAACGTAACATTTCAAACATAAGTGACTAAAATGTAACTTGGTACAAACAAAAGTGACTATTTTTGTAGTTTACCCTAATATTTTTACCTAATTTTAACTGTGTTAATTAGTATAATATAAGGAGTTATGTAATATTTTAGAAAGAGTGAAGTTGAAATTGAAGTGTTTTTATTTTTTCCATAAGGTTTAATATTTAAATTTTACTATAAAATTTAAAATTATATATGAATTTTAGTTCAATTTATATTTTAATACATCAATTTGGTTTAGTACTATTATGTGCATGATTTTTATTGGATTGCATATTTAAAAATTTGATTTTAATTAATTGTATATGTTCACATTAATTAACTATAATTATTTATATATTCAACAAGTAAACATAAAAAAGTGTCATATCAATAACAGTGCTTGTGTTTTGTAAAAATTAAATTAAAATCAAAACATGCTCTAAGATATAATATCAAATCGGGTAAAACTTAAAAAGTCAATCATATTCTAATCAATAAACAAAAAAAGAAGAGTATATGTATTAAAAAAAATTGTCATGATTTAGCCTTTAAATTGTACACGTTTTTTCACATTGATATCTAAATTCTTTGGTGTAAAAAATTGGTAGAATTTGGTCCAAAATTCAAATTGCAGTAAAAATAAAAACAAATGACCCAACATATTGCAACAAACATTGAAGGAGCAACAGCAAGAAAGATGTATCTATGCTACTTGGGGAAAGCAAGATAGTGACAGCACAGAATAGAAAAATGCCCTCAATATTCAGTATCCAAAAAAGAGATAGCAAGAACAAAGCACAAGTTGGAACACCATACCACTCAATATTATGTAGTCAAACAAGTAGTAATCACAATAAAGATGAGGGAGAAACCAGTCGCAATATCAGCGGCTGGCTTCCCAAACCTGATAACAAATAAGGTTAGGCATGAAATTATTTTAAGGATAAATCATAGATAAAATATGGTTATATTTGTCAAAGGAAAAGGCTTCTTGGTTCACTGTAGGTACACTGGCTCTAGTCAAAGCAAAATAGCATTTTTGGAGTTTGTAACTGCATCGAGGCTGCGTTGAGATTTCAGTGAAAAACTAGCCTAAATGTGCCTTTGTGGAGGCAATCGGTGATCAAAAGGAAGTCAAACTTAGAAAAAAAGTCTAACCATTAAAGTTGGCCATGATTCTCTCACAAAGTGAAAGGGATTAGATATGAATTATAAATTTTTAAAGGAATTAATTTATAATTTTATCATTAAATTAATTTATAGTTTACCATTATATCTGAATTTGAATTTAGTCTTCAAATACCAACAAAAAAGCTTCAACTACTCTAAAAATAAATATTACCTGATCCAATTCAAACAACATTGTTGTCCCCTTTCTCCCACTCAATTTAACATATTAACTAAAGCATAATTTACTATTACCGATGTTTTCTTAAATCCGATGTATCATGTCGAATTTAAATTATCTTAAATAGTAACTCCGCATGAATCACTAGACATATTTTTAAATTTTGATAATAGATAAAATAATATATATATATATAAATTGAATTATAAAAAGATGCACATGGTTTTGACTTTTGAGTGTAGTAGTCCCCATCAAGCTATTCTATTATTACAATATGAGAGCAAGCTGGGAAATCTAAAGAATTGAAAATGGATACGGAAGGTTGAAATTTATGATAGATGATAATAATATTATCCCTCTTCTCTTATATCTTTATAAGTCGGCTATTTATTAGTCTGGTTTTCTGGGATTTTCTCTCTCTGCAAGTTGCTGTGATGTGGGCGTTTGTTAGTACATCTCCATCACTCGCAACTGGTTACACTATTATCTATTAATTATGTGTTTATATTTACACATTGCCATACAAGAGTAGTAAGCAATATCAATTTTGCGATTATCTACACACAATGTTATGATGTAGCACCTAAAGCGGTGAAGTAATGGCTAACTTTGCACTTAGGTCACCAATAACTCAGTATAATACGAGCTAACAACACCTTATATATAATAATAATTATTATTCTCAATAACCTTTTAATCCAATGATAAGAACAAAGCATTATATTGTAAGTACGAGCGTTTGGTTTCGATCTTAAATAATTTCATTCTATCAAAAAAATGACCTAAGAGCCTTAATAAGAACTTACTTTATATATATGGACTAATCATTAATACTCAATAGACCATTTATTAAAGAACATCGTATACTTAAACCTTTTAACTTATACATTTTTTAGCAAAATGAGATTAAATCCCAACATTGCAATATTAACTATTAAGTATTCACCATTCAAATTTGTTTTACTTTTATGGATAACGAAATATCTGTTTTACTTTTAGAAAATAATTTATTTAAATTTAAATATCCAAATCTATTATCTATTTCTATTTTTTTCCTAACCATCGGACGACTTTGGAGAGCCTCTGTGCATTGCCAATGGCTTCACGCTATCGGGTTGGCTCTCCGGTTCCCCCCTCTCGTAGGCGGTGGCACTTTCTCAAGTCCTTTTGGACTCCTCTACAATGACTTCTTTTGTCCCTCTTTGAACTCCAATGATTTTAGAATTTTTTTTAAAAATCAAAATTAACCTAATTCAATTTGAATCAATCCATTATTCATATAGGTGACACGTTTATGCGTATAAGTATTTCTTTTGATCAATTGATATTGATATTATTATCAATATAAAAAAATATAAATTTAAGCACGCTAAAGCGCACATATTTTTTCATTTAAAGACTAAGAAAATATTATTAATAATTTTATACGTTATATAACAAAAACCCACCTCTTCTTATGAGAAAATTCATAGATGTGCAAAATATAGTCCAAATAATATCTAGACTTTAGCAATCCTCTTTTCCATTTCTTGAAAATAACATAAACTTAGAAAATGATTTTGCACTAAAATTTATACTTATTCAAACCACATTTTTTTACTCATTCATAGCACGCACTAACAAAAGAAAAATCAAAAAGAGATATTTTAAAATTTTAGAATTATTAAATTAAATAAATTATTTTTTAGAATTATATTTGATATATTTACAATTTATACTTTTTATCTACAATAAAAAAATTTGAAGAATAATATTACATCATAAAAATAAAGTGATAAAGATATATTAATTACACTCTAAATGAATGAATGCGAATTAAAATATTAAAAATAACATTATTTGAAGCGACAACTATAAATTTCATAAAACATAAAACAGACATAAAAATTATAAATTTTTAAAAAAAATATTTTTAATTATCATCTATAACTTCCATCACATATTTTAGTTTAATTCTCATGTATAAATCTCCATATGCTTGTAATTAGATTATAATTATAGAAAACTGATGTAGAAAGTATCATAAATATCTTTGGGTAGCATATATGAGCCTTATTGTATAAGCAAAACATAGTCCAAATAATATCTAGACTCTAAGCATTACTCTTTTCCATAGTTGAAAATGAATTTGCACTCAAATTCCTACATATATCATCATACCTTTTTCTTTTCATTGATAGCACAGAAAAAATATATATCAAAAGGAGATATTTTAAAATTAATGATTTTTTTTTTGTATATTCTATCAAAAAAATTGAATAATTATATATATCATAAAATAATGTAATCATTTAAATCCATTTTTAATCTTTTAGTATTTTTACTTTTATTTATAGAAATTTAGTCCCTCTACTTTTCAGATTTCAAATTTCAGATCCAATTGTTAAGGGTACTAAATTCCTGTACTTGTATTTAACAATTAAACCTAGATTTTGAAATATGAAAAAGTAGAGGGACTAAATTTCAAGTTTGTGAAGAGTATAGGAACTTATGGCTTATTTTAATCTTTTTCCTAATTCAATAAAATTTATGTATTATTTTTTAAAAATATCTAAAATAAAATCTATGTAATTAATTCTTAAATGGGATAAATATTAAAAATATACATAAATTTTGATGCAATGTGTAATGTTTTACTTGAATTCTAATTTTTTGCGATTTTATACATAAATTTTTAATTTGATTAAATTTTCATAAATTATTAACAACATTATCGAATTAACAATATTTTACGTTGATACACTGCATACACAAACAATTATATTAATTCAATATGAAAATAAATATATGCATTCGTTTTTATAAATGTGAATAATTGAATCAAAATTAAAATTTTGTATAAACATATGAATCACAATTCAAGTGTTATGCGTATAATTATATTAAATCAAAGTTAATATATCAAATTGCATATTAAACCAAAATTCATATATGAATTTGATAAAAAAAAAAAAAAAAAAAAAACACACACACACACACTAAGACCAACATTCTGCCATCTTCCACTCCACAAAAACTTCAATTGCAACTTTATATACAAGTCATTGTACATGCATTTTCTTCTCGAAAAAGAAACATAACTCTAATAGTATTAGATAACTTCTTTTTTTACTTTTTTTTAATTTATTTATCAGGTTATTTACTGGAGTGAGCTGAAAAACTAATTCTCCATATTCTATAAGTCTATTAAGGAGTAGATGTTAGCCACGAGTTTTAAAGTTACTCAATCCTTAAAACGAAAATTAAATTCTCAATCACTGATTAAGATAGGAAAGGCCTTACCATCTCACGTTAACTCCCGTAATTTCTATTTGGTAATATTGATTACTTATGTATATATTATTATAAAATACATTTAAATATGATGTGGTTTGGGCATTTAATACATTATCTAACATGTCACCATAAACGTTTTCTAGTTAAAGAGAGACAGTCCATTCCGATCATCATCATCAAGCTCACCCTCTTCTTCCTTCACCTCCCATGCCATTTCACTACTTCCCGGCCATGTGACGTCACTTTCCGGCAACCAAACTCTCTTCTCTCTCTTCCTTTTCCTCCCGGTAGTAACCGCCGGTGGCTGGCTTCCCTCTCCGGCTTCAAGTGGAAAATTCAATATTGCTTTCTGACCCCTCATTTTAAACGCAGCACAATCATAAGCCTTAGCAGCATCGACATCACAATCGTAAGTCCCTAACCATACCCGAATCCCTTTCCGGTTCGGGTCACGGATCTCCGCCGCAAACTTTCCCCATGGCCTTCTTCGTACACCTCTATAATGCCTTTTCTCTTCACAGAGTGGCCCCTTTGTTATCGGCCCTGGTTCGACACCATGGGTGAAGATTTCAGGGAGTTGATGGCTTTGGGGTTGAAGGTGAGAAAGGTCAAAATCGAGGGTGTTTATGAAAGCATCGGCGGTGGCAACGTCACCGAGAAGGTGTTGTCGAATGAACTCGAGAGTTGTTGATTCTTCAAAGGTAGCCGCCATTGTTAAGGTTTACAAGGAATTTGTAGATGATGAAATTGGATATGAAGTTAATATGTGGGAGTGAGTGAGGATCTATTTATACAGTGAAGATCAAAATCTCCCTTTCCCATCACCATGGAAATTGACAGCTTTTTCAAGTGTGGGACTCACCTTGGGGGGAAAAATATCCTTTGGATCCATGTCATATTTATAAATAAATAATTTTAATTTATCTAAGTTTATTCATATATAAGTATAAATATGTAAAATTACATGTGTAAAATTATATTTTAATTTCTCCTAAAATTTAAATTTTAATTATGATGTCTCTAAAAATAAATATTTATATTTTAATCCCTTGATAAATTATAAAATTTTACATTAATATAATGATAAAATTATCTTTTTCGCTCTCTCAAATTTAAAATTCAAATTCCACGTCTCCAAAAACAAATTCTGGCTTCCCACTTGTCGAAATCGAAACGTTGAAATATTAAACAAAGTCAAGGAGGAGTTGGAGTATATACATAAATAAAAATCCCAACCCTGGCATTGCCCGTTGCTTTATCTCTCAGTGTTTTGGTTTGCCCACAGTAGCTTGGAACTGTTTCTGCACACGGTTTTAACACTAAGTACTATGTGCTGGAAATTCAGGGATGATCTTATCCTTTGGCAATTAACGCAGCCCAGAAATGGGGTCCTTTTAATAGGAGTTCTTCAAGTTTGACTGTAGAGACAGCAACAGAAGTGAAAAAGAGTGTCCATGTTATATATATATATATATGTCCTGAGGTTTCTGGGACCTCCCAAGTTGCTCAAGTCATATCCATATATATGTTTGGCAAATAAGGAGCTATGGTGTAAATTGAGGGAGTGGACATGCAACATTTTAAGAGACAAATCACTTTGCAACTGGAGTGGCTACTTGGTGGGATCCACACCCCAATTAACCCTCTTGTCATTTTATTTGACAGCTTCATTATGAATTGTGTGTGTAAGATGACCGGATTCAAAGCTAGCTATTTCAAGCTGTTTCTAATTTGCTAACTTACATCCCTAGGGACAAAAAGTACTTGTTCTACCACTTGCTAAGTAGACCCCTACCCCATAATCAAATCTTGCATGTATGCATCTCTTTGCCATGTTACCAAAAAGCACTTTGTAAAATGTGTTGCATATGATTTTTGGAGAAAAGTAATATTTTCGGTAATTGATTTAACAGGTTTAAGTTACCAATATAATTTTCTTAATTTTGAGGTGGCTTGATCAGATCGTTATAGTCTTTTCATATCTGTCTTTTAACCATGGTTGTTAGTTTAAAAAAGATCTCACGAGATTCTATTATAATAAAATTGCACCTTAGACATTAAGGGAAATTAGAGATAGTCTCATGCAAGAAAGTTATACTTTATTCTTAATAACCAAATAAAGTAGCTTGAGAGAAAATTCAAGTTCGAACCTAGAAATAATATTGTTGGGAAGAACTATCACGAATCCTAAAAAAATTAATCTTTATAGACTTGAAATGAACATAAAAGATACCCTAATTATACCTAAAAAAAATCCCTCTCAAGTGGTAAACTATGAGCTTCCAATTGCTCAAAAACAATAAGAAATAAATTTAAATCTAAAATAAATTGTACTCAAAATATTTAAATTTGAAAACTAAAATAAATAGTGGATTGAATCATGGGTGGAATAGCAAACAACTTATGTTTAATTATTTAGTTGACATCATTGGACAACACTTAGCTCTTATAAAAAAAAAATTATTGTCTTCTCTCAACTCCAAATTAATGTTGAAATAATTATGGGATAAATATTAAAATTATACGCGAACTTTGATTTAATATATAATTAATATGGATTTTAATTTTGTACAATTATACACATCAAACTTTAATTTCAATTCAAATGTGTACGTTCGATTTTGATTCAATTATACACATTACAAATATGAATACATCAACTTATCTTTATATTAATTAGATAAGTATAATTATTTGCGTATATAATATGTGAACACAAAATGGTGTTATATCAACAATGATATTAATAATTTATGAAAATTAAATCAAATAAGAAAATAACAATATCAAAATTTACATGTAACATTATATATCAAACCAAAATTCGCGTATAATTTTAAGATTTATGTCAATAATTATATTAAAAACTTTATTTTAGATGGGGACTTTTCTTCTATCAAGAGTTGGAGGCAAGTCTTCTAGCATTGGAAATATGATCTCATATGTAAATAGATTGTAACAAAATTCAATTTTAATTATATTTTACACTAAACATCTTTATCTTATATTAACAAAATTATTACTCATCACGGAACAAATATTTATAGTAATAATCTCACCTACTTTCTTAAATTTTATTAAATGCAATTGCGTGATGTATTCGATTATAAAATATTCTTTAAAAATTTTCATTTGGGTTTATTTTCAATATGAAAACTAAATTGATTTTTTTTTATAAAATCCCATTCTTACGTTTTCATATATAGATTATATATATTATAGTTGCTTTCGAATATATATTATACATTAATTTCGATTTTGTGTGATTAAAATTTCATAAAAAAATTAATAAATTATTAAATTACGTTGGTATATTGAATACGCAAACAATTATATTAATCGAATATGAAAATAAATATATGTATTTATTTTTTTACATGTATATAAATGAATTAAAATCAAACATAAGAATCACAAATCAAGTTTCATATGTATAATTACCCCAGATCAAAATTTATGTATCAAATTATACATTTATATTATGTAACCATGCAAAAAAATTATATTTGATTAATATGTTTTGTTCAAATAATTTAAAAAAATTATTAACAAAAACCCCCTTACATAAATCTTAATTAATTAATCATGATTTTGATTTTTTTGTAAAAATAAAATAATAATTTCATTAAATAAACAAATCAAGAAACAAATACAATTTTAATTAAATAAAAAACCTTAGGCTTTGGCATTCTCTAGTTTATATACACTAATAATACTCATACTAATCCAAAACACACACCTCTTCATTAATCTATTTCTTGACGGCCGTTAACTTTTTTCCGTTTATAGTAGATGATTCAAGCCGTCACGTCACCCAACCTTTCCTTATTTAGTAAACGACACCACCATCTTTACATAACGGCGAGTCCTGAAATAGAATAACCAAACGGAGATAAAGGTGATAATGGAGGAATACTAAATATTCCCTTCATATCTTCACTATCCCAAAACCCTTTCCAATTCGACGGCGTTAAACATACCCCTGTCGTCGTTACGTTTTCCGTTATCTCTTCCTTTTTCACTACTTTCCTCTCTTCTTCTTCTTCTTCTCTTTTTCTTTTATTCGAGGGTTGGGATTCAGTTGAGTTCGAGTTTCCGATTTCGAGAGGGAAATTCAAAATGGCTTTACTTCCACGTAGCCTAAAAGCAGCTCTATCATAAGCTTTAGCGGCTTCGATAGCGGTTTCGAAAGTTCCGAGCCAAATTCTAGAACCTTTTCGATTAGGGTCTCTAATTTCGGCTGCGAACTTACCCCATGGTCGTCTTCTTACACCCCTGTAATGCCTTTTCTCGTCATGTTCCTCGATGGCTTTCGTGGCAGTGGAGGTTATTTTAACTTTCGATGGTGGAATTGTGACGTTAATAGAAGGACGACGTTGGCTTAGGGTGGATTGTTTATGAAACTGTGGTGTTGGAGGAGGTGAAAGAAAGGTTTCCATTGAAGCAAAATCATTAAGGTGTTGATTTATGAGTTCTAAAGCAGATGATGTTTCTCCGAAAGAAGCCATTTTTGGGAAGCTAAAATTAATAAAATGGAAGTGAAGTTGGAGGAGAAGGTGATGGATTTGAGTGGAAAAGAGAGTGTGTGGTGGGTTTGTATATAAAGGGGAAGAAGATACATGGAGATGGAAATTAAGAGATTTTCATAGGAGGTTTCCAGGATAGACACCGGAAGTATCCTATACTTTTAACCGTGGGTCCAAACTGGAGGTTACAATAACATCATCCAATTTGGCATTTTCCTCTACAGTCACTATTTTAGTAATTTCCACCACCCCTCGCACGTCATTTTTAGATAGAGATTCAATTTTTATTATTTTTTAAAAAATCTAAAAATTATTTATTTTGTTTTTAATTTAATAGATTAGCATGTTGAAATGGCTAATCGAATTAACGAATTTTTTAATATTTTAACCATTAATTAAATTAATTTTTTTTTAAATTTAATTAAATTGAAATATTTTAATTAATTCGGTCTATTAATCGAAATTTATATATATTGTTAAAATAAGTATAAAATATATAAAAATAAATAAATTGATAATATTCATTTGACCAAATTAATCGAATTAAAATTACATATAACTTATATTATTAATTATTAAGTTCGGTTATTTACCCAATTTCAAACTGAATTAATTAACTTCTAACCGAATTAGATCAATTCAGTCAATTAATTCGATTTTAACCGAAATTTGTACACTCAACCAATAGTTCACAATTCTACTTTTTCTTTTTAAATTATCATTATGTAAATTAACAAAAACAAATTGTTATAATTCTATTCACATCGATATTTTTATTAAAGGATAAAAGAATTAAAAATTATTATAAATTAAAAAAAATTGAATTCATCAGGGTTTTACTTGGATTAGAATAAGATTAAAGTAGAAAACAAGAAATAAGGATAAAATCTTGGTAATGATCGCAAAACTTTTACAAAACATAAAAAAGTCTTTGGGTCTAATCAAAAGTAAGTGTGTAATGAAACCATACGTCATGTTTTACCGATAGTGACATACTGATTTTTATTTTTATAAAATTTATATTTATTTATTAAATATTAGTAAAGTAATTTAATTATATTATCTGGCTGATATCTGAATTTAGAAATTTCAAAAATTAAAATGAGTATTGTATTCATATATATATATATGACTTAATTAAATATTAAAATTTACTAAATATATTAATTTAATAATTTTAAAAAATATATAAAATATATTATATGCATAAAAGTAAAACGAAATTTGAGATGTTGTAAGCAAGAATGTTTTATCTTTAGCTATCAAGTAGAAACGTGAGGATTTCAAATACTTGGATTCAGTGTTTGCACGTGCCGTGGACTTTCAAAAGCTGTTGGAATGGTTGTAAAATGTAAACTTTGCCAAAGCAATGTTGAAAATTTTGCCTATGCAAACTTTTTGACCATTCCAAAACCAAAGCTATTACCATTTTCAAAGTTTGTAGAATTTTAATTACCACGTTTCTAAATGTAATAATAATAACTTATAAACCACTTGTATGGGTTTAGAATGATGGATAAAAAACATTTATGAGACAAATACAATCACTTCCTATGCGTAGATGGACACTTGATACATATCATCTTGTGTCCCCTACAATGTATCATGTGTAAAGGAGGGGAACCACGATGCAACTCTTGCTTGACTTTTAATGCATATTAATTTTTATAAAATGTCTAGAATTCTCATTAACTTGACTATTGAAAAACATCTCGAAGTTCACACTCTAGTACTTTAACTTATTCTCTTCTAAATTTTTTTTTAGCAGTAAGATTTCGAGAACCTTTTCTCTTAAGTAAAACTCTCTCAATTATTCTCTCAACAACCAAGTCTTTGTTCCTCGTAAAATTAGAGACAATGATCACCTTCATCACAATCTTTGTAGAGAAGATCAATGGAGAAAGTTGAAAAAGCAACATCTTTTATTTCTCAAGAAGCAATTGAAATCCATTCTATTTAATAACATTATATATACCTAATTTTGGTTATTAACATTTTATCTCTTCCTAAAAATAAATAATCTTAACATTTTGATTAATAATCATCGTATTGTGCTTCAAGAGATGTTCCGGAAAAAATAATTCACACAATACCATTTCAAAAACAATGGTGATGCCATTTGAAACTACTTGATTAAGACAATTTTAAGGAGCTTTACTCCATCATACTAGCGGAAGATTCAAAAGTCTTACACTACCTAAAGACTTGTTTCATTGCTTTGGCTACGAGTTAAAAAAAGCACTATTTGCTCATCATAAGAACTTGTCAAGGGGAAGATATTTTGTAAACAAATTGTTTTTTTTTTTTTATTTAGTTTATAAATAAGCTTTAAAGGGGAGTGGAAGGTGAATCTAATTGAATGTGTAGAAATAAGATTGTAACTTGGTAAGTGAGCTGAACTGTGAATAAGGCTTGATAGACATTTGAAGGGATTTTCAACCGTGTAACCAAATCCCATGTGCATTGTTGTTACTCTCTTTTTACAATTGTTTCTTTAATCATGATTCACAATACAATTGACAAACAACTCAACACTATCAAATAACATATGACTCTAGATTTTCGTGGATAAATTCTTAATGAAAGATTTGTTAGTTAATAAATTGTTAACCAAAACCAAAATCTAAAAAAAAAAAACCTTTAAAAAAAATATTTTTTATGTCATAGAATTTAACTTTTATGTTACGTTTAGTTGGAGTATTATTATTTATGTATGTTTTAGTATATGAGTTAGCACAAAACTAATTCAATCAATAATATTTAGCTACTCCCATGACATTTTTTTAGCGAAGAGAAGGAATAATTTTCACTTATTTTAAAGATGTCTTATTTTTACAAGACTTTTTTACTCATATTTCTAATTTCATGTTTAAATTAACACTACTATTTTTTTTTTATTTTATGTCTAACTATTGTAATACACAAGTAATAAAAAACTTTTTCCTTCTATTATTATAATAATAATCAAACAAGTAATTACTCTCATAATTTTACATTAAAAGTTGTACTATAGTGAAATGTCTATTGTAATTAATTAATCATTATATTCAGTACAAATTTAATATTCCTTTTGACACAATGCTTAAGACTTATCATAGTTTCTCCCCAAATCATAAATAAGAGAATAATACGTTTCAACGCACTCGAACATAATCAACTATACAAATTTAATTTAACTTTTGAAGATAAAACTTTTTTTAACTCAAATTATTATTGTTTTAAATTGTTTAATCATATTTGAAAAACTTTGGATGTAATCATTTTTAAATATATTTTTATAACATCTAATTAATTAATATATTTAAGATAATAGAAATAAAAACTTAAAGGCTTAATATAACATTTGGTACTTAAATTTGATTTTTTTTTAATTTGATATATATGGATTTGACACTTTTTTCTAATTTAATATTTAATCTTTTTTTATCCAATTTCGTACTTTAACTTATTTAATGTCATACAAATTACAAAAAAAAAAATCAATGCATGCTTGTCATGTGGCAAATGACATGGTGTTTCTTTTTTATGCATTTTAAATGTTCAATTACATTTAATTTAATTAATATATTTTATTTTTATTTTGGGTTATAAAATTTATTTTTATTCAATATTAAATTCTTGAGTATGGCCCAAATGCATAACTTTTTAACAGGAATTTTCTCTAATATTGGTGATATTTCTATAGTATAATAAGAATTTTTTAACATCGTCTGTGTTTTGAAGTAATTTGTATATCATTTAACAAATTTGGGCATCAAATTAAAAAAATATATCAAATCTAAATGCCAAATTAAGAAAAAAAATTAAATACTAAATTAGAAAAAATATCAAATATCATATTAAGATTAAGGGAATCTTAAAATGTTTGGGGAAAAAAACTCACAGTATATAAATGTGCAATTATGAAGGAAGTCACATTGAAGATTGCGGGTCAATTGACCCCAAAATAACTAAAAAAAAAAAAAAGATTGTTATTTTATTTGGAATAAATTTAAATTTTTATATAAGATTATTTTTTATTCATCAAATAATTTAAGAATATTGATTTTGATTAATATAAATTGTTGATTGTTTTTATAATTTTAAATTTTTAAATATCGAGAAATATATTTTTAATATTAACAAAGATAAAATAATTCAACAGTTTGGGTAGATGAGAAAATATTATGAATAATTGTAAAAAGTTACCATTATTGAAATTCATTTGAAGGACATTTTATTTTAGTTACTATTCTAATATCATTTTATACATTAAATTATCATATGTTAATATTATGTAGTCATTTAAATGATTTTCTAAAACGTTTTAACTCTCGAAATTTGATCTCATAATCCAAATTTTTTATCCCCATCTTTGTGTATTTATATATTTGAAATTTTTTAAACATATTAAAATAAATTTGATTCAGTAAAATGTGGGTTGAAGACTTGACTATTAAATGAACATTTTGTACCATGCACTGAATCCCCATACTATTAGTTAATAGTCTAGTCATCGTCAACTAGTCAACTCATTGACATTTACATCTAGCTGTCCATTGAAGCAACATCCCATTAATTCTTTTATAATTGATTAAATTTTACTATTATGCATAACTTATATTAATTTTTTTTAAATTTAAAAATTCAAAAAAAAATTATTGAAAAGGTAATTATAAAATTCAAAAGAATTAATATTCATGAATTGTAAAATAGATATAAAAATAATTTAATTATAAAAAATAAAAAAAATAAAAAGAGAAAGGGAGATCACGACGTTGGCCTACCCCTCCCTACGCCCCAACAACTAGTTAGGAATATTCTTTTTACACGGGATTAATTTTATGTTAAATTGTAAAATATCTGAATTAAAAATATTATGTAATCGTTTATAACTAGAAGTATTTATAGGTTAAGTGTGTCCAAAGATGAATCTAAAGGGGCTGGCAGGGTTTTGGTTTCTTAAAATTGAAAATTGTTATTTAGGCCATTAGATTTATAAAACAAAATTAAATTAATAAAGGTAAAATTACACTTTGACCTCCTTAAAATTATAAAAATTTAATTTAATTCTTTAAAAATTATAAAAATATAGACTATAAAAAATTAAAATTTTATTCACCTCTAAAAATTTGTTCTAGCTTCGCCTTTGGGTGGGTCAGATTCACGTCAGATTTATATATGGTATTGACATAAATTTTGTTTGCCCAAAACCTTACTAGATTTGAAATATGAGTATCAAATTTTGGCCAAATTTTATTTTTATAAATAATTAACTTAAACTCGTTTTAAGCTCACATATATTATTTTTTTGTAAAATTATGTTATTTTAATTAAATATTCAATAACTTTATATGTTTAATATATTAGTGTTTACATAGTATTATATATTATTACAAATTTAATTTTCAAGTGATATAAATTACCTAATATATTAGAATAAAAAAATATGTTACAATATTAAAAAAAAAAAAAAGATTAGATTAAGGAGGGTTTGAGCTTAAATCCATATTTTAATTAAATTTATTTTTTTACACAAACTTATTTTTCATACTTAATAATTTTATTTAAATCCTCTTGAATAATTAGTTAAACTCTTGGACAACTTAATGTATAATAATTTAATAGAAAACACAAAACCATGCCATAAATAGTACCATTATTAACATATATTACAATAATATATTAATAATTTCCAAAAGAAAAAAGAAATTAAAATTGCGGTGTGGGAAGTGACATAAGGAAAGCCACTCGGGGGATCGTCGAAGGTACGTAAGGCACGCAAAGGCATGGTCATTGGGCATTGCCGCACGCCACTTTTAGCCAACAAACAATTGACCACCATGCATTCACTATTTTCAACGCTTGAATTCTGACCTATAATAATTAAGCTTCTAAAAGAAATAATACTTTTTTTTATTTTTTCTTATTTTAACTATTTAAAAAAACTTGTCACTTATAACAATAGCATTTATAGTCATGAAATACGATCAATATTTAATTAGTTCTCTATAATTACATATGGTTTAAATTTTTAACTAAAATTATAGTTATTTCATATAAGCAAGCTCACTAATGATCATTTATTAAATGAAAATAATTTTAATTAAAATATTATTTTAATAAAATGATTAAATTTCACGTGAGAAAATATATCAATCATATTTTATTAACTGAAAATAATCTTCAATAAGTGGAATTAAAAATATTAATTTAAGAATTTATTAACTTCCCTAATTAAATATTCTACTATTAAATTGAAATATCGTAAACTTATAAATTGGTTACTTAAATTTAGTAACTCGTTATAAATTAATCAATTTAATTTGATAACTTATATTAATTAATTGAACTTGTTAGATTTATGAAGTTCATATTTAATTTAGTTCGACCGCGGTTAATACTCTTAATGGGCATGCAGAGGGAGTCAAGTCGAGTTTGGTGCAAATTATCAGACATCAATTAGCAAGGGACTGGAATATTAAGGTACTGTATGTTCCACGTTCAGTTAATATAGTTGCAAGTAATATGGCAGTTCTAGGCGGCCATGACCCACTTGAATTGTGTATTTACGATAGTCCAACCTAACAAGTTGCTATGTGATTACTACAAGTGTTGGTGAACTCTTTAAGGATTATTATTGCTAATTGTATTTTGCTTCTTCTTCCTACAAAAAAAATATATAAAAGTAATAATACATGCAGATGTTATATGTCTTTTAATTTTGTTGATTTGATTCTCCCATTCTTTCTTTTTTGAACATAATTCTCACTTTCTTTATTTAATGTAAATTCACGATATGAATTTTATGGTAAGTTTATAACAATTATCTCTCTATAACTAACAATATTTGGGTAGACAAATGTGGTTGTTATTGAAAGGGTTGATTGTATTTATATTCATTCTTTGACTTTTTTTTGTCATTTGGTAATTTATTTTGAATCTCGATTAAATTCAAAATTGAGTCAAGCCAAATCTTTAAAAGGGAGAGCAGCTCTTTCAATCCTTTTTTTTTTTCTTCCAATTCTACTTAAAGAAAGTTGTTTAAATTAGATCAAGATCGATTATTATACATGTTTGAACAAAGGATTAGAACAATTTTAGAGTGAACTGGGGTGGCAGTAGGGTCAAGCAAAGGCCTTGGCTTCCACCCCACCCCCCCAACCCCAAAAAAGAATTAAAAATTACATTTTTATCCTTTAAAATTTATAAAATTATTAATTAACGACGGTAAAATTACATTTTGACCCTTAAAAATGATATATTCTAATTTAAATCTTTAATATTATAAAGATATTAATTAATATAATGATAATATCACATTTTAACTCTTATAAAAATTTATAACATAATTACACCCCCTAAAACAAATTTTGATTCCGCCTCTGAAAATAAACCACTAAAAACCAATGTTAAATCACGAATAGGGTGAACCAATTTATTTATGTTTTTAGCCCAAATTAATGACTCAAATCGAAAAAAAAATCTAACTTATCCAACTCAAATAATTAAACCAACCAACAAAATCCACCAAAATACTTAAAAAGATGAAAAAAAACTAACTTAAATCAGAGTACATAATTTATGTTTACATCATTATTAATATTTATTTATACTTGTAATTTTTTTAATTTTATTTTACTTACTTTTTAAAATTTTAAATTTACAAATTCATTCAACCAATTGAAACTAATTTCAAAACTATTGACTTAGGAGCATCAAACTTTAAACAACTGTAATTTTTTTCCTTTTAATAATTTTATTATAAATTTTAATTATATTTATTTTTTTACACAAAATTATTTATAGTCCCTCCTCAACCAATAAATAAGAGGATAATGTGCTTTAATATACTCAAACTCACATCCTCCTACATTAGCAACAATTATAAAAGTAGAAATATAATATAAAAGTCTTACCTCCTAAATCAAATTTTGTTGTTTTATGAACTTTATATTTAATTTAGTTTGACTACGGTTAATATTTTTAATGGGCATACAGAGGGAGTCAAGTCAAGTTTGGTGCAAATTATTAGACATCAATTAGCAAGAGATTGGAATATTAAGGTATTGTATGTTCCACGTTCAGTTAGTAGAGTTGCATATAATATGGCAACTCTAAGCGGCCATGACCCACTTGGATTGTGTATTTATGATAGTCCAACCAAACAAGTTGCTATGAGATTACTACAAGAAAGTGTTGGTGGACTTTGTAAGGATTAGTATTGCTAATTGTATTTTGTTTCTTCTTCTTACAAAAAAAATATATAAAAGTGATAATACATGCAGATGTTATGTCTTTTAATTTTGTTGATTTGATTCTCCCATTCTTTCTTTTTTGAACATAATTCTCACTTTCTTTATTTGATGGAAATTCACGATATAAATTTTATGGTAAGTTTACAACGATTATCTCTCTATAACTAGCAAAATTTGGGTAGACAAATATTGTTGTTGTACAGGCCAATTTTGGGCCCAATTTAGACCCATTTACATCAAACCCAACACCCAATACAAATTAAACCCATCTATAACCTAAACTCCCCAGACCCAAACATCTAACCCAAACCCGGTTGGCCCACTAGAACCTAACCCACTCACAACCAAGTACCCAAACCCAATACAAAACCCTTAGCCCAAACTAAACCCACTTAACCCCTAGCCCAGCTACAGAAATCCAATTGTCCCTTAGCCCAACCGAAACCCTAGCCTACTTTCGGTTCCCACTTACACCTATCCCCCTCCCCACTTGCGCCGTAACTACTGACACCACCGGCCACCAACTCTGCCACCACCTGCTCAGCACCTGCTCCACCGTGCCCATACCCTGCAAAGTAAAAAGGAAGCACGCAATAGGGGAACAAACAGTGTAAAAAGGCTATAAAAGCCATAAAAACAAATGTAAAAGGGGTTCGACATTTTAAGACAAAGAGGATACGAAATATATTGATTTTCTGAGCAAAATATAGTGACTCTATCAGCAAAAGAACAAGAATAGCATTAAATCAGAGAACCCCATATCAAAAAGAAAGCATTTGAGGTGATTTATTTACTTTTATCATTTCATTTTTATTTTTATTTTTTCTATTTTTCCTGATTTATATATATATATATATACACATCATAAATATAAAAGAAAGAAATAAAAAAATATTACCTTTTGAACTTCTGGCCACCGCACGGTGACCGGCCCGTGGCCGGAGCTCTCCCCTTTCCCCTCTCTTCCTTCTCCCCTCTCTCCCTTCTTTCTTTTTTTTTTCTTTCAGCTGTTTCAAATGAAAAAAATAAAAAATTTTAACTTATATAGGGGACCAAAACGGTGCGTTTTGGTCCCCCCTTTAACCAATAAAACGGTCGACCCGACCCAGCAAGGATCCGAGTGTTTTTCATTTGAGGGGCTAATTGCACTTTTAGCCCCTCCACTTTTTCATGCATTTACAATCAAGTTTTTTTTTATTTTCAATTTGGGCCCTATGACTTTCAGCGTTTTTTAGTTTGGTCACTGGCCAAGTGCAGCGTTTTAAAGGCTTGGGAAAATTGCCTTTTTGCCCCCCACTGTTTGTAAGCGCATTCAAATAGACCCTATGATTTATCTTTTATTTTTGAATTCGCCCTAAACTTTGTTTTCAATTCGAATTTAGTCCTTTGGTCATTTTTGCTCAAATTAAATTTGTAATATTAATTTTATTTAATATTAATATTATGTTTCCTATTAGTATTTTAAAATATTAGTACGCTTTGTATGTATATATTTTTAGTATGTATATATATTTATAAAGTATTATTACTAGTTGTTTATAACATTATTATTCTTTGATTATATTATGTATATGTTTTAATACTATATTATATATGTATATATATATATTTATATTATGTATACATACTTTTAATATTATATTTGAATATTCTTAACATTATATTATTATATATATATCATGTACAAATTTTTAATACTTTATTATATATATATTCTTACATATTATATGTATATTTTAGCACTATGGTTTACATATCTATGTTTTTTCATACCATACTATGTATATATTATTTATATTTATTATTAATAATAGTACATATATTTCATTACACGTATATATATATATACACTTTTTAGTATTATTTTCATATTATATATTACTACGTATCCTTGTAATGTATGCTACATGTATATATTTTCTATATTATGTACTTTTCAATATTGTTGTTTAAATTACATGTCATCCTATGTATTTTAATTCCCATATTATGTATGTATATATCTCTAGTATATATATAGGTATATATCCATGTATTATTGTAACAGGTTTTTTTATTTTTTCCAATAGGTATATACTATGTAAATATTTTAACATTTTTGTATATATTGTGTGTATGTATCTTTAAATATTGCATTTTTACATGTTATGTATATACCTCTAACATCATATTATTTGTATATTTTTTTATTTTTCATACCTTCTTGAATAATATTACATATATATGTCTCTTTTTAATACCACATCATCTATATATACTATTATTTTTATTTGTTTTTATACCTAGTATATTTATTATTAATATTAGTGTATGTATTTTATTATACGTATATATATATTTTTTAAAATAGTATTATTATCATATATTCTTACACTTATTATTTTGTTCTAATGTATCTTGTACGTTCATTTTATATATAGGTATGTGTATATTACGAATATATTTTAGTACTACTATGTAAACATTTTTCACTCTTACCATTACACATACTTTAATATATATATATATATATATATATAGATAGCACTATTTATGTTTTTAATATTATGTTTGCGTTATTTCATTTGTTATTATTATATGCTAATGTATATTCCATTTTTTATTTCATGTTTAATTCTCGTATTACGTTTAATATTACATATATCTTTATTATTTGTAATATTATTGTCACACTTATTTGCTTAATATATCTCTAGCTCTATCATTTATTTATCATTTTGCTTTGCATTATTTCAAAAATCTTATTCTTGTTTTCCTAAATATACGAGGCAACGTATCGGTTTGACACTAAGTTGTTGATTTCATCGCTATGTTGGGTGAATCATATCGGCTCATGTTGAAAACGGAACGCCCTTCTAACAAATCAAATTTTAAAACTTCTCGTCTTTTCAATTGGATTACGATTAAATCATATATTGAACTCGTATTTTTGAAAATCAAGACAACACGTGTTTAACAAGATACCAATTTTGGGCGCCGCGAGGGTGCTAATACCTTCCTCGCGCGTAACCGACTCCCGAACCCAAACCTTTATCTGGATTTTAACGTAGACCTAAACTCGGCCTTCTCTTTATTTTAAAAATAAATTTATTAGGTGTTCGATCACACCTAGAAAAAGGATCGGTGGCGACTCCCTTTTTAAAATCAAAACTTCGGTTTTCAAGTTTTCACTAAATCGCCACAATTAGCGACCCCAAAGAAAGCAAATTTTACGTCGCTACAGTTGTTATTGAGAGGGTTGATTGTATTTATATTCATTCTTTGACTTTTTTTGATCATCTGGTAATTTATTTTAAATCTCGATTAAATTCAAAATTGAGTCAAGCCAAATCCTTAAAAGGGAGATCAGCTCTTTCAATGCTATTAGTTTTCTAATTCTACTTAAAGAATGTTGTTTAAATTGGATCAAGATTGATTACTATACATGTTTGAATAAAGAGTTAGAACAATTTTAGAGAGTGAACTGGGGTGGCTGGAGGGGGCAAGCAGAGGCCCTGCCCCCCCCCCCAAAAGAATTAAAAAATCACATTTTTATTCTTTAAAATGTATAAAATTATTAATTAGCAATGGTAAAGTTACATTTTAGCTCCCAAAATGATATATTTTAATTTAAACCTTTAAAATTATAAAGATATTAGCTAATGCAATGGTAAAATTACTTTTTAACTCTTATAAAAATTATAACATAATTACACCCCCTAAAACAAATTCTAATCTGCCTCTGAAAATGAACCACTGAAAACCAAAGTTGAATCACGAACCGAGTAAACCAATTTATTTATGTTTTTAGCCCAAATTAATGACTCAAATCGAAAAAAAAAAAAAACCTCCAACTTATTCAACTCAAATAATTAAACCAACCAACAAAATTCACCACAATACTTAAGAAGATGAAAACAAAAACTAACTTAAATCAGGGTACATAATTTATGTTTACATCATTATTAATATTTATTTATACTTGTAATTTTTTTTTATTTTTATTTTAATTTTATTTTACTTACTTTTTAAAATTTTAAATTTACAAATTCATTCAACCAATTGGAACTAATTTCAAAACTATTGACTTAGGAACATCAAACTTTAAACAATTGTAGTTTTTTTCTTTTAACAATTTTGTTATAAATTTTAATTATATTTATTTTTTATACAAAATTATTTATAGTCCCTCCTCAACTAATAAATAGGAGGATAGTGTGCTTTAACGCACTCGAACTCCCATATTCCTACATTAACAACAATTATAAAAGTAGAAATATAATATAAAAGTCTTACCTCCTAAATCAATTTTTGTTGTGTTCTGAAGTTATCAACAATTCGTCCAAATTTCCTATAAAAAAAAAAAGAAAATCAAATTCGACGAAATTAATTAACGTAATGTGAATCACGCACTTTATTTTAGTTAATGGCAGAAAAAAATAATAACAATTTTTTTGAACAGGAACTACAATTAATTTTATAAAAAAATTAATATTTAATACATTATTTAGTGTAGAATTTGTTTATGTATTAATATACCATTAAAAATTTAATTACTTATTAAAATATTTAACTATACATATTTGTCTTTAAAACTTTTAATAAAATAACAACAAATAATTTATTGTTAGTATATAAATTTGCACATAAATAGCATATTAAATACAAATTTTAAAAAAAGAAGAAGCTATAGGACCAATGAGGCCTTGACATAGTTAATAAAAACGGAGCTATGGGTCTTTGAGTATTTATATTTGAGATCTATCATGTGCGATTAGTCCTATCATATATTGTTATCGTGTTTAAATTTTAATTCTGTTGGTTAGTTTTAATTCAAATTATTCTTATTTTTACTCCATTGATATTGATGTTAATTTGACTTTATTTTATAATTTACCCAAACATACATTTCTCTGAAAAAAAAAAACAAAGGTTAAAAAATGTAATAGGTATTTGTATTATTCACATATTTAGAATTTAATTTCTATATATATATTTTTTTAGCAAATTAAATAGAAAACAATTAATATATAGATTAAAAATAGAAAAGAAAAAAAACAAACAAATAAGACAGAGTTCGGTCGGCAAATAATATGAAGTAATGGAACAAAGAGTGAAGACAATGGGGGCATGGCCTATCATAATCGTAAAATTAATTAATTAATTAATTAATTAATTAATCAGTTAATTAAATTAAATTAAAGCAGCTACACCTTTTTATTTAAATTTCCTTTTGACAAATTGCATTTTATAACGTACAAGGAAGAAAAGCGTGAAAATCACTTCCATCTATTTAAATTTTAAAGGCCCTACACCTATGTCACAATTTCAGTTATATACATCAAGTAAGTTTATTGAAATTCTATTAAATATTAATCTTTTTACTAGAATCTCGATAAAAATCATCTCTTGATGTTTAAAAAAACAATACCTATACGCTCAATTTATCTTCAAGAAGAAGGCAAGTAACTTAAGAATTAGCGGAACTCTTCCAAACTACTTTCGCAACTCTTTAAACACTCTCAAACCACAATTATTGATTCTTGACTCTCCGTGTGAACTATTTCTAGTTCCCTAACACTAAACCTTGTATCAATAACCGGCATTGTCTGTGGGAAACAAAGCAAAAACCATGTCTCTACCATATGAAAACAACCCCAACTTGTCATACCAAGACATTCCAACCGACTTTCAACAATAATAGACTTCCCGCTAGGGGTGTAAATGAGTTGAGCAGAAATAGATAGTAGCAATCTGAAGCTCAATTGGGAATTCAAGGCTTGATACTAGGCTCGAGCTTGATGACCATCAATATCTAAGCTTGAACTCAACTTGAGACATAATTGAGCTACTCAAGCTTAAGCTTCATTAGGCTTGTTTTTCAACTTTTGAACTCAAGCTCGACTAAGCTCATTCATACTTAAGCTTTTTTCTATATAATAAGGATAATGATATAATTTCATAATATAAAAATACATTAAAAGGAATAGCTCGATTAGGCTTATGAGTTGATAGAATTGAGTATTATCATGTTCAAATTCAATCTAAACGATAGCTCGAGCTGCTTGAGCTCGATAATTACTAAATCAAATTTGAATTTTGTAAATTAAACTCAAATAGCATATGAACATCAATGTCTCATTTACACTATACTTCCTGCAACAACCCAACTCCCTCTTATATTTCTTTCAACTTTGCCTCAAAGTCTTCCACTACCTTCTTCAGGTGAGCAACCTTCCTTTGCAATGATATATATAGAGAGAGAGAGAAACCTGAGCTACCTGGAAAAAAAAAAAAAAACCACCCTTCGTTTGTTTTCAAATAAGCGCAGTCATCCTTTTGCTTGGTCATAATCTTATTCTTTGAGCTAAACTAATCGTAATTATTATGTCAAGGTGATGCCATACTTATATTAATTAATGAAGTTACATGCTCCTTATTTAAGAAGCAGTCCCCATGTAAATAATAAGACAACTAAAAAAAAATCAACAATAATAAATTAAACACCTATTTTAAACCTTTAACAATACTAAAGCTAATCTCAAACCTCATGTGATGGCTTGATGGCCAAAGGTATTCACCGCCTCAAGTGTAGTCTGGGTTTGAGTTGCAGTAGTTGCGTTTATTGTTCGAACTTTACCTTGTTATTGTTATTCATCAAACAAAATACTAAAGCTAATCTCTATGTATTATTTTTTGTTATCCACATACATGGTACAATGAGTTTCACTGTTCAAATTTTTTTTGGTATAATCACAGGAGTACTCATTTGTTTTACGGTCTAATAATGTTACATTTCTCCGCCACTCGGACACGTGTCAACACTAGAAGTATTGTTGACTTCCTTGTTGACTTCATGAAATTTTGTACACATGAAATTTTGATTATGATTCAAATGAATATATGAAAATTTAATAAGACAACTAAAACAAAAAAAAATTAACAATAATAAATTAAACACCTAATTTAACCCATTAACAATACTAAGGCTAATTTCGAACCCCATGTGATGGCTTGATGGTCAAAGGTGTTCACCACCCCAGGTATGGCCTGGATTTGAGTCGCGCTAGTCGTGTTTGTTATTTGAGATTTGCCCTATTATTGTGATTCATCAAAAAAAATACTAAGGCTAATCTCTATGTATTGTTTTTTGTTATCCATATACATGGTATAATGAGTTTCAATGTTCAAATTTTTTTTGGTATAATCTCATCTATTTTACGGTCTAAGAGTGTTACACTTCTCCGCCACTCGAGCACGTGTCAACACTAAAAGTATTGTTAACTTCCCTGTTGACTCCATTTGAAACTATGCATTGCCTAACCATCTTTTCTCAACACCCTTTGCTCCGTCCCTTCCTCAAAAGAGCTAGCCACCCACTTTTTAGGTATGAACGCTCTTCAGGTGTGAACACCCTTTTAAGGCTATAAGAGATCCAGTTGAGTGTAACAACCTTATACTAATTGAATGAATAATGAAATGGGCTCCACAATACACGTCTTTCACGCATTGAATGAGAATAATTTTATTCAAGGCAATTTGACACGTCACACTAATGGACAAGGGGCTTCTATAAATACCCTGATCAACGATGAAGAAGAGATTAATTTTCAGCACCCTAAAATTACTCTGAGCAATTGCCCTCTCAATCTGTCATCTTGTCCTTATTTTGGCTCTTGGCCTCCTTAGGTGAACCAGCCTCCACCGCCCCACCTTGACCCTTCTCCCTTGTTATACACTGTATCAACAAAGAGTAATCATGTTTAGGTTAGGATGGTATTCAGGTAAAGTCCTTCTAATAATGGCAACTCCAAAATTAGAACTTGGTTGAAATACCTAAAGAAATCTACTACTACTTTTTCTAATCACTTATTGATAAGATTGAACCTAATTCATCCATCAATGAAAGCTTGCACAAATTCTTAAATTGGTATCTATCTCCTTAGCTTTGGATCTTATGACTGAATCACTTAAAAACTTTTTAAGTCTTGAGTGCATCTACTCCATTTCCATAAGCTTAGTTGGGTTCTTGAATATCTTGCTTGCCTTCCATACTATTATTAGATAATCAAACTAAAAATATTGTAACAATATGTAGCACTACATTAATATGAAAATACTTTTCAAATATTACAACCCAATAAATTAGTTTTCGAAAAATATATATTAAAGAAATGAAGTAATTGTGGATAGCAGCTTCTAGCCAAACTTTGTCTCTATATAATCAAACTGACGAAAGCATATATAATATTAAAAGGATAAAGGCATACAATATTAATCACATGAATTATATAAACTCTTCATCAAATACCAAAAAATAACTTCTTCTCATTTGGACCATTTTGCTAAACCTTTCATTTTATTTTTTATTTCCAAAGTCAGAATTGTTAAATTATATTGTAAGATGCCTTAATTTATTCAATGTGAGATATATATCTATATATATATATAATGTCTTAAACAAAATTCCAAACAGATAATGATAATTTTAATAGTTTATTCTCTTTGTTAAAGTTGTATGACCCAAATTCTTGTTAAAGGAAAAAATAGTGACAAAATAGGGGGATCTGTGGCAAAACAAGCTGTGCAATAGAATCCATATAGAAATACACTTATTCTATTTGATATTGATTGGAATAAGGTGTTTCAACTTTATTATACTGTTTCTATTTGACATTGATTAGAATAAAGTTTTTTTCAACCTATAAATAGATTTAGTCTAAACTCTTCTTGTACCATTCGAATTTGACATTAGTGATTTTTTTTCTCCTCTACCCGTGATTTTTTTCCGAAAGGGTTTCCACGTAAAATATGTGTGTTCTTGTTTTTTTCTTTCTTTTTGCTTAGCGATCGTTCTATATTGTTATTGTCTACGTTTAACTTTTACAAACTCCATACTAATGAGGGAAAAATAACAAAAAAAAAAAAGTGAAGTAAACAAACACATTTTTATAAAATTTTCTAATATTAATGTTTTAGTAATCCAACATCATATTTCATATTTTATTCATAGTAATCGTACATGTCAAGTTTGGAGTAAATTCTTATTTTTAGATATTTATTTTTTGTAAAAAATTTAAACTATCGTATATACATATATATTTTTTAAATTTTGAAAATATCATTAACTTTTTAAACCTTTTTTAAAGGAGACTTTTCTATTTTAACCTTGAAAGCTTAGAGAAAAGATTGTATGAAACTGTGATTCTACATCATCCCTATCCATTTCCAATAGGAGAATGACAAATCAAAAAAAGTTAAATGAAATTACAGTTTCATACAATCCATTCTCTGAAGGCTTAAGTGATTATATCTTAGCCTTGAAAAGTTAAAGATTGTAATTTTTATTAAAATAACCCTAAATTTTTAATAAATTTTAAAAAGAAAAACAACCTTAGCATCCTAATGACTTTTAAATAAAAATTTTTAAATAATTCAGTGAATTAAATAAAAACTTTTGAATAGTTCAGTGATTATTTATAATTTTTTGAAATTAAATGACAAAAATATAAACTTACAAATATTCAGACATTGGATATATATATTTTTTAATACAAAAAGGAGGCTCAGGCAATAGCAACAAAAGGACTAACAATACTTACTCCTTCCTTGGTTCCTAAAGCCTTTATCCCTTGATGGATTCATTTGTTCCCATGGCTTGTAGCACCATGCACCACCCAATACTCCTTCCATATCCCAGGAGCCAATTCTTACAGGGACAAATGCAAGGGGCAGGTACAGATCTTGCCCCAAATTAGTAAAATTGCATTTAAGATCCCTTAAAATTTTATAAAATTATAAATTAGTGTAACATTAAAATTATCGATTATATTTTGTTTAATGCCAAAATATATGCTCATTTCCCTTGTTTGAATATAAAGCCATTTGTAATTATAATTTTCTATTCCTAATTATAAATTGCAAATGAGAATTTTATTCATCTTTACATTTGTTTTTCAACATTAAGCATAAACTAGTGGAATCCATGTGAATCTCATAAAAGTTTTCCCATTTAACACATGTTTTAGAAAATGAGAATTTAGATCCACTTTTTGAATTAAAAAATATATTTTTTTCATTGATCTAAATAGTTGAATGTATCCCATAAAAAAGGGGTTGAATGTAAATTTGTTAAAACAAAACCCATTCATATTAATTATTTTATTTCGTAGTTATATTCTGCTATTAGTTTTTGCACTACAAAAAATTTATAGATTTAATCTTTGTACTTTGAAAAGTCATCATCAAACGATAACTGTTAAATTCATCCAGTTAAGTTTAGTTATTTCTAAAACCCAATGCGCCAAACATATGATCATATGTGTAATATTATATCAGCTTGTTATTTCCACACATTACTCACTAAAAATTCAATAAATAGATTAACGATTACCATTCACATCAAGATTGAAATTTTAAAATTCGAAAAAATACAATGACTTAGAATGATCAAATTGTAGAATATGGACCAAATTTTACAATTGTATGCATTGCACGAGATTGATAATTGAATTCAACCAAACTGATTTAACTTTTATTATTTGGGTCAAGACTAAAATTTTAAAATTCAAAATGTACAAGGACTGAAATTGACCAATTTAAAAGTACAATGACTAAAATTAATCAAATTAAAAATATAGAAACTAGATCGACACAACTTTCATAAAGTATAGGGACTAATAGCACAATTTAACCTAACTCTTAAAAAGTGAATGAATTATGTAGTTGATAAAGAAAATTTGTCAAATGAGTAAATTAATATGGATTAATATCACCATGAATATAAGTAAGAAACATTAAAAAATCAAATTAATAAACCTTATCCACTTTGTGTCCTCTGCCATTAGACTTCATCTACAGGCTAAATTAATGCTATTAATATGTGGTAGAGGAGAGCAATCGCTTTAATCAATTGATTTAGTCGGTTTTTTCGAATTAATTTAATCGATTTTAATATGAAAAAATTGATCATAGGTTATTGGGTTGAGTTTATATGATTATGTAAGAAAATATAATATTGTATATAGTATTAATATGTCAATAACAATAATAATACAATATAATGCAATAGCAGTAACACAACAGAATACTTGTAATCGAACAGAGTTGAAAATTAGAAGAAGAATTTTGTTAAGGCCTGTATGAACAGTTTCCTTAAGACAGATTTAACCTCTCCTCGGTGTTTTGAGTAACGTTGGACGTCTGTCTTCCAGGATACAACAACAAACGATAATAGTCAATAGTAGCACAACAACAATTACCAATCAAACACAATTTTGCCTTTCTCTATCTCCAAGAGGAATGAATTTAGAAGGAATTTTTTTATATTGATGGTTTTTGATTATGTGTTTTGAAAGTCTTCCAACTTGACTTTATATAGAGGAGAGGAAATGAATGAAGAGATTTAGACCGATTCATGAAGAGTTTTGTTGAAAAGTTAATAGAGATAAGTGAACAAGACACAATAAATGATAAGATGTAATATTAAACCAAAAGCGATGAATCTGTTCATCAAGAGGTAAAATTATTTTTTAATTTGAGTATCAATTTATCATTCATCACTCAATAATTTTAAGCATATTATATAAAATATAAATTCATAATTTATTATTCAAACCTTTAATTTTATCAATAAAATAATATACCTCAAAGTTCCAATATATTAAATATTTTCTAATAAATTATATTTTTATTATATATTATATATTTTAAATAATTTTAAAAAAAATATAAAAACAAGTCAACTTTTTAAATTAAATTTAAATATTATTAAACTCGAATTTAATTTAATAAATAATTTAAATTTAATTCAATAATTATTAAATCGGATTTGAATAATTTTCAAGCATTTATTCTGATTTTCGCCCATAGATGTACGTGTAAACCATTGAGAATTCCCGAAACCCCCCGTAGGTAAAATAGAACCTGTCTTGTCGTGTAATAGACTTGTAGACATTAGGTGGTTTAAGAACTTTATATCACCCCATCCATATCCTTCACGTGCCCCACATTTCCTTCCAATTTGCCCACTTGCATTTTAGAAATTTCATCCACTTCCCAAAAGACAAACATACAACCCAACTTTTTAATTTATTAATTTATTTTAATTCAAATTATAGTTTGTGTCAATTTAGGAATTGAGTCGGTAAAATTATCATAAAAGTATATGTATTAAAAGTTAGATTGTAGTTTATTTTTATTATTTAAAAATTAATAAATTAGTTTTTATATATTAAATTAAATAGTAAATTCGCATTTGTAGTAAATTTTTCATTTATTTTTAAATAATTAAGACAAAATATAATTACACTCTTAATTATTATACCTAATTGAGATCTTTTACTATATTAATGTTATGTTTTAGACATCATTAAAAAAAATTCTGAGCTTAATCGAGTTCATTTTAAAAAAGAAAATTGAGGGGAGGATCAAATTTATTAAATTAAAATTTAGAGATCAAATATTCGTATTAAATATAGTATAAGGATGAAAATCTGAAATCTGAAATTTAACATTTATTTTTGTTAAAAATATCTCTTTAGTCTCTCTTAATTTTGATATTTAGCAAATTGGTTCTTCTCAAAAACATTAGAACAATGATGAAAATCAGAAGTTGACATTTATTTTTGGTAAAAAGATCTCTCCAGTCCCTCTCAATTTTGATATTGAGAAAAATGGTTCCTCTAAAAAAAATAGAGTAATTTAATCACATCAATTTCGAAAGGGAGCAACTAAAGACAATTAATTACAATGTTAATATTTTTCATCAATTGTACATATTTTTTATTGGTATAATAACAAATTTAACTCTCAAAAATTTATATATTTTGTCAATTTAGTATTATTTAACAAATTTAATCCACAACATTTACACAAAAAATATAAACATCAATCGCTAAATTCATTATAATACCAATCAAAATTATGTATAATTGACAAAAAAATGTAAATATCATAATTAATTGTCCTTAATTACTTACTTTCAAAACTAAATTACTTTAATCTTTTTAGAATAACCAATCTACTCAACATAAAAAATTTAAAAAAAAAAACTACAAAAGTGTTTTTTACTTTGATTTTATTCTTACTTAATTTTAATTTTCTTTTCTCATCTATAAATACCCTCTGCCTCGTTTTAACTTGTGTCCATTAACAATCTCTTTGTCCTCCATTTTTATTCTCTTTGATTTTTCATTGCTTTACACTATTTGATCAATCAGAAGCTTAACCCTAAAAGTTTCATTAGAATGAACAGTGTTAACCTTTCTCATCAATATCCTCGAACATCAAGCTTTACTTGTCTTAACTCTTGCTTGACAGAACACTGGGGTGATTTGCCCTTAAAAGTCGATGACTCCGAGGACATGATCATCTACAATTCCCTTCACGAAGCTCTTAACTTCGGTTGGTCACCGACGACGACGGGTTCAACGGCGGCAACGACAATTAAACCTGAGCCCAAAGATGAATCAGCAGAGATTATGGAAAACGCGAAGCCAATGGAGTTGACTCAAAAAGTGGTGAAAGGGAGACATTACCGTGGAGTTAGGCAAAGGCCGTGGGGGAAATTTGCGGCGGAGATTAGGGACTCAGCTAGGAATGGAGCAAGAGTGTGGTTAGGTACGTACGAGACAGCTGAGGAAGCTGCTTTGGCTTATGATCGAGCAGCTTATAAGATGCGTGGTTCAAGGGCTTTGCTTAATTTCCCGCATCGGATCGGTAACAATGAGCCTGAACCTGTTAGAGTTAAGGCTAAACGTGGGGCAACAAATGACTCGGTTTCATCCAATGGTTCATTTCCTAAGAGAACGAGAAGCTTGGAAGCTAACAAGGCTGAGTTGACCACTGTGTTTCAATTGGGTCTATTGCAGGTTGGGGAACAGTTATTGGTGAATTAAAAATTATCAGAACTTTAAAAATGATGTTGATGAGAGAGACAGATGCGAACCTCGAAAAAGATAATCTCCATGAACCATAATCTTAAGGTGTTTTTTTTTTTTTTTGTTGTTGGTTTATTGTAAAGCAAATTGAAGTTGTGTGAATAGAAAAATGCAAAACTGTTTTTTCCTTTGATTTTGCAATGAGAATATAAACATAAAGCTTTGAAAAGTAGGATTTGTTTCTTTTCTAATACTATTTAATATAGTTTTAATTATTATTATTATTATTATTATTATTATTATTATTATTATTAAGTATTATTTTCACAATTTACCCATATATCTTACACAATTCAACAGTGATTATTAATTTATTGAAAACTAATGATTGAAAAAATAGTGAACTAAATTTGAATTTAGATGTACTAGAACATAAGCTGACACTAACCTGTCACAAATAGAGAGCGTCATCAAAAGAACTAACAGGGTCCAGTCTCCTTAAAATGAAAAAATAGCATTGTCACCTCTTTAAAAATAATATAAATTTAATATAATCTTTTATATTACAATAATAAAATTATATTTTAACTCTTATAAAAATACATAATTTAATTTCAACTTCCAAAAATAATTTCTAACTTCCCCTTTATTCATTAAAATAAAAACAAACTAGTTTAAAGCTTGTAATCAAACATACTAGTTTAAAGCTTGTAATAAAAAAGGGATAGGGCATTGCCATAACTTTTTTTTCACTTATTGGCAAAGATGATTTAATATATTGGAGCAACTTTGAACTTACTTTCTAGTGTATCAATGTTATGGATAAACTTGATTTAATTATTCATACAATGACTTCTTCAAGGAAATTGACATCCGAGCATATCCTTTCGCTTTTCATATCAATTTATTTAATTGTTTTAAGGATACAATTTTTGGTCATAGGAGTGCATTTTAAATAAAATTTTCTCATTCAAAGTATTATTGCTAATACATAGGACTTAGGTTTAAATGTGTTGAAGCGCATTATGTTGTGGAGAGGCTATGGTTAGTTCTAACCATTGTATCAAAAAGAGCAGATATAATAAAAACTTATAATAAGATTAATGTTAAAAAGAATTATAAGTATGCTTTTAAAAATTTAAATTTGTATATTTTCATTGCTAAAATCTAAACTATCGCTAACAATGTATCTCAACTAATTTGCTGATGACAAATAACACGATAATTTGAGTTTTATTTTTTATGTAGGAATAAATCTTAAAATTATTTACAAATTTTGGTGAGATGTGTAATTTGATACATTGATTTTGATTTGGTTTAATTATACACAAGAAATTTTGATTATGATTCAAATGAATATATGAAAATTTAATTTTACTCGATTGTACACATTTAAAGAAATAAATATATTTATATATTTATATTTTGAATAAATATAATTACTATCGTATGCAATATATAAAACTTAAAATAGTATTACATCAATAGTTATGTTAATAGTTTATGAAAATTACATTAAATCAAAATTTTATGCGTAAAATTATATAAAATAAAAAATTATGCGTAATTTTGAGATTTATCCCGAAATTTTTAAAAATTTTGGAATTTTACTTATAAAATGCAATTATTTTTATACTAATAAATATAATATTTTTCGTGAAATATAAAAATTTAAGAAATTGAGGTTACCCAATATTTCTTCATTGCTGTTGAAAATATGGGGTTTTGTACTAAAATATTATAATAAAAAAATAAAATATGAAAATAGTATATTTAAAAAATTATGTACTAAAATGGTACATTTAGGGTGGTCACGCCTAGTGCATAAGCGGCACCACCTTACTCTGACACAAAAAAAATGTTAAAAAACACTATTATATTTAAAAATAAAATAAAATCTGTTAAAAAAAACTGATATGGCGTTGGTGGAGGGCAAGCCAAAGGCGGCACTGGTAAAGCCTCTAGCAGAGGCAGCACCAGTGAAGCTTATGCCATAGGTGGCACCCACACCCCCAAACCCCCTCCGACTTTATTTAAGTTAAAAAAAAATACCATGGATTTTTTAAAGCAATATGTTAAAAAACAGTAATATTATTTCTGTTAAAAAAAAGTAATATGTTAAAAAAAACCAAATTTGTTAAATAAAACAAAAATAAAATTTACCTTTAATATTTACAATTTTTTCAAATTGATCTTTATTTATTTTTTTAATTTAAATTAAACTAATTTTTAAAAATAGTTAAATTTTTATTTTTAATAAAAATATTATATTATTAGACATTAAAACACACATCACATTTCACATGGATTTTGTATTATTATTTTTAATTTTGAATGTCCATGTAAAATGTGATTTGTGTTTTAATGTCTAAAAATATAATATTTTTATTAAAAATAACAATTTAACTATTTTTAAAAATTAGTTTAATTTAACTTAAAAATAAATAAAGATCAATTTGAAAAAAATGTAAATATTAAAGGTAAATTTTATTTTTGTTTTTTAATAGATTTTATTTTTCTTAACATATTACTATTTTTTTAACAAAAATAATATTACTATTTTTTTAACATATTGTTTAAAAAAATCCATGAGAATTTTTTTTAACTTAAATAGAGCTGGAGGAAGTTTGGGGGTGTAGGTGCCGCCCATGGCATAGGCTTCACTAGTGCCACCTTTGCCAGAGGCTTCACCAGTGCCGCCTCTGGCTTGCCCTCCACCAATGTTAGATCAGTTTTTTTAACAGATTTTGTTTTTTTTTTAAATATAAGTGTTTTTTTAATAGTTTTTTTTGTGTCAGAGTAGGATGGTGCCGCCTATGCACTAGGCGTGACCACCCTAAATATACCATTTTAGTACATAATTTTTTAAATATATTATTTTCGTATTTTATTTTATTTTTTTATAATATTTTAATAAAAAACCCAAAATGTAGACATATCGAAAACAGTATGACTTTTCAAATAAAGAAATTGCAGTGAGTTGGGAAATTAGGCATCCGTAAGGAATTATTTGTCAATTTCCAAATTACTTGTCAATTTATTGTCTAGCAACTTTAAATAAAGTCAGTTAACATATTTCAAAATTATTTAAGAAAATTCTTTTTGAGATATTTATTAGTGGTGAAATCAAACTGTTTTTAAAGTGCTAGAATTAAATTATAAAATTTTTAAAAGGTTAAAATAAAATTTTATTATTTTTGAAGGGATTAAATAAAAAAATTTCATTTATTGAGGGGTAAAATGCAATCTTATCATAAATTAACTTATAACTTTATTATTTTTATGGGGCAAGACTTGGCAACTCCCCTAATGTCGCTTCTAGCTTCTAATAGTCAATAGATATATTACGTTCTGGTTAAATTTAAAATTGATTTAGCTAAAATTATTTTTTTTATTCACAAAATTTGAAATTATATATATTTTTAAAAAAAGACCTGGCTCCTTACAAATCGACTTATTAAATATGAATAAAATTTGTTTAATTTTAAGTTTAGATTATTAAAAAAGAAAAAGAAAAACATTATTGAGGCTCGTTAGTCGCTATGATTAATTAGTTGAATTTCCAAATACATGTTCTTTTCATATAAAAGCCAAAAATATTTTGATATATTTGGGCTAAATAATAATAATTATGAATGAATGATTATTCTTCATTATTCTTTTTGGAATCTTTCCCTAATTATTTCTATTTTTCTGGTAGATGAGACAAATGATTAGGTTAATTAGTTGTTAACAAATGTTTTTATGTTAGTTATACACCATTAATCTGAGAGTTAGATAATATTATAATTAGGATAATGCAATACAAAACATAATAGGTTGAAAACTGAAATATATCTGAACCTAAATCAAAATAAATCTTGATAGAGGTCCACATGGTAAGATTTAAACTCAAAATAATTTAAGAAAAACGCAAGTATAACAATATGAGACTCTAGACCTCAACCTTGCAATACTTCTTATCTAACAATTTTATTATGTTCTCGTTATTTTATTAAAAAGTAAACAAGATTATAAAGCAAAGAGAAATATAGAATAAACAAGAGAGAAGAACAAAAGATGAAATGATGATTCTACTTTCACATTGGCCTCCAATAAATCTGTGCATGCTCTCTATTTATAGGGGTTTAAAAATCATAAATTACAAAGCATTTAAGACCAATGTTAATGATTTAGGGATTATGAAAATTCATTCTTTATGGTTTATAATAGGGGATTATGGATATCTAACAATATTGTTGTGAATTGAATGAAATTACTTGGTTGTAGGTTTAATAAAATGGAGTTGAAAATTGGGTTATGCTTGGATTATAAGCCCAATTCATACTTGACCCAACACTACACAAGCTTATGACCCATGCTTGGTGTGGTCCATAATTGTAACAACTTAATTTTAATTTATGTTGATAAAAATCCAAAACTATTACAAAGAAATTCAATTTTACTTTATTTTTGAAGTGAGGAATCGATTGTGAGTTCCACAACCTATGGATGAATCAGCCCTACCGTTTCCAACCCTGCTGTGGTGGCAGTCGCGCAGCAATGTCTTAAGACATTGACAATAATATGATTCAACACGATTAAATTACAAGATGTGACGTGATAGTAATTTATTTTATTTTTTAATTATATAGTGAGAGTTTAATTTTTACTCATAAAAATAAAATATATTCAGTAAATATTTTTTATCTTTATATTAAATTTTATTATTAATTTTTTATTTTATTAATAAAAATTTTAAAAATATATATATATAGAATAATTTAATTGAAGAATATAGATTAAATCTATAAATTTAACTATTATTATTTAGATTAGATTTGGATTAAAATTTAAAAAACAAAGACAAAATAGAATAATAATAATAATAATATTTAACCTAACCTGTTCGAATAGCTTCCACGAGAACCCTTTAATTCTTACAATACAAGCATTGGACGTCGTCTTGTTCAAAAAACCTAAAAAATCAAACCCGACAAAAATCAACGTGTCCTAAAACCAAGCCATTTTTTACATGCAACCCCTGCATGAAAGCATCCTCACCACGTGCCTTTCTTTCTTCTTACACGTGCCCCCTCTTTCCCTTCTATATAACCCACCTCTCTCCTCTCTCTCTCTCTCCAATGTCATACATACCTACATACTTTCCATTTACTAGCAATTTCTTCAAGTTCTTTTCTTTGTTTTTTTAATCATGGCTGACCACCACCTCCAAAACACTCAACCAATGACTCACCAAATGGTGAAAGCCGCTACTGCCGCAACAGCCGGTGGTTCCCTCCTCATTCTCTCCGGTTTAATCCTGGCTGGCACCGTTATTGCACTCACCATAGCCACTCCACTCTTCGTTATTTTCAGTCCAGTTCTTGTCCCTGCTCTCATTGCAACAGCTCTCCTAGCAACGGGTTTCGTCGCCTCCGGAGGTTTCGGTGTTGCAGCCGTCACGGTCCTGTCCTGGATTTACAGGTCCTTGACCTTTTCTTCTTTTTTAATGATCTCCAAAAATACCGTGAAATTTCCTGTACTGTTTTTACTATTTTTATTTAAAAAATAGTAAATTAGTCTTCACATTTTTATCAAAGATTAAAGAGAGTAAATTTTGTCAAAGATCAAAAATAAATATATTTTCATTAAAAATTTCATCTGTTTTTATAATTAAAATTTTCATAAATTAGTATGAGATACACTTTAATCCATTACATGTTAAAGGAATGTCAATTTTTTTAGCAGTCCGTCTGGTCAGTCAAAATTCAATGTAATTTTTTTTTACATGTTAAAGTAATGCCAATTTTTTTAGCAGTCCGTCGGGTCAGTCAAATTTTAATGTAATTTTTTAAAAAATGAACAAAAATAATTAATTTATTCGTTTAACACGAAATGATTAAGTTACATTTTTTTTTAGTTTTCTTACATGATTAATTTTTAAAAAAATTTTTATTAGAAAGTAAAATTCAACATAATCATATTAAATTTTAACGAAAATTAATTTATATTTTTATTTAAATTTTTATTAGAAAAGTAAAAGTCAATCCAACTGTTAGGGCTTTCATGGCCCTCTTAGTAGCTTTTTCTTATTGTTAAATGACTATATATACAGGTATGTGACGGGGAGGCACCCACCGGCAGCGGATCAGTTGGATAGTGCAGGGATGAAATTGGCTAGCAAGGCACGGGAGATGAAAGATAGGGCGGCGCAACTCACCGGTGCGGCGGCTTCTTAAATTAGTTCTCTACTGCATGCTTTTGTAATGGAGCTGTGCAAAAGTTCAGGATCAAGTGGCCATTAAACCGATCCTTAATGATGTTGTTGTTATGTTGTTGATGATGAAAAGATGTTTTTTTTTCTAAATTTAAAAGCAGCATTAGAAACTTTGGGGGGATGATGTGGCTGTCTGTTTATGTTAAAAACTCCCAAGTAATTGACTGTAATAAGCACTACTTGTTTTTGTTGTTAGTTTATGTGTTTGTTGGTTTCCACTTCAATTACAATAAAGTAAAATTGGATATTTAAATTAAACATTATATAATATTAAAATTTTTTAAATATTTAAAATTAATAAAATATTAATTTAAAATTAATAAAATATTAATGTAGAATATTATGATCTTCAATTTTATTGAACAGACATATTTAATTATTTAATCATATAATATATTATTTAATATTTTAATTTTATTTAAATAATAAAAGTAATTTTAAATAATATCCTTCTTTAAAAATATTTAATATTAATATTATAATAATAAACTATATATTAATAATAAATGCTTATTAAAATATGCCATATATATTTTTATTTTAAGAACTTATTTTTAAGAATTTTGTTGATGTTATATTTTTATAAAAATATTTAATATTTCAATTAAAAAATTGACATTAGATTAAATTTCAAATTTACGGCACAAATTTATGAGAATGCAATAACTGACATATTATTATTTATGACATATTTTAATTTAGTATAAAATATAAATATTTTAATTATATAAATATGATTATTTATTTAAATAATGTTTAGTTTTATTTATCTCTCATATTTTGTACTTTCTTATTTATAATATATATAATTTAAATTAAGTGTTTGTTTTACAAACATTAATATAAAATATAAATTTATAGATAAAATAAATTTAACTAAATAATGAAAAGATTTATTTCATTTAAAATAATTTTTATGAAATATTTTTAAGAAATTTATCAAATAATAAAAAGTATTTTACACATATTAATGCAAACACTAGTATATATTAATTTTTCTAAAAAATTAAGTTATTCTCTAAAATTCAGTGAAACAAATTGAACAAGTGTTAAGTGGTGATAAAGGTGTATTTTGCTTTAGAAAAAGTAAATATAAATTTGATTTTCGAAGGCTGATAGAAAGAATAGCTACGAATTTTAGATAGCTACAAAACTTGGAATATGAATAGCAAAACAACAATTATCCATTTTTAATTAAAACCTTATAAAATAATTTTTAGTTATTTTGGAAAGAAAAAATTGCTATCTCGTCACTAAAATAAATACTTATAATATTTTATATTGATAAAATTATAGATCAGCATATCATGTAACTAGGGGTGATTAGACTGGGTTGGGTTTGGGTTGGGTTCAGATGAAAATGTTAAAACTCGAGCTTGACTCGGCCCGCCCATATTAATTTTTTATATTATATTATTTTTTACATAATTTTTAAATATATATAATACATCAAAAATACTAAAAATATTAAAATAAATATTTCCGAACAAATTAAAAATAAATTTTAAAAAATATATACTTAAATAATATTAAGATAGATGCAACTTAACAAGAAAATGTATCTAAAATAATAACAAAATTAACAATAACACAAGTGTTATACAATATCCAAACAATAACAACAAACTAGTAGTAATATAATAGTGAAATGATAGCAAAATTAGGAGAAAACAATAAAAAAAAACAAAAAAAATAGCAGTTTTTTCTTGGCATTTAGCAAATTCGGGTCCGGTTGGGTTGGGGTCGGGCCAAAATTATATTACCTAAGGTCTGGCCCGTTTTTAAAATGGGCTTTATTTTTTTGTCTAAACTCTCCCATTTTTCAAGCAGACCGAGTGGCCTAGCCTATGAGCAGGTCTACATGTAACTCATGTTAGTCTTTTTTCTACTTCATAACATATTTAAGAACATCACGAATCTGTCATGTACTCATGTTATTACACAAATTCCATCTTAAAACATAATCTTTTGTTATTCAAATTTGACTGGATTTAACAACTTTGACCTCTTTTAAAATTAATTATTATAGTGATGAGATTAAAAATTGTGAAGATATATTAAAATAAAGATTATTTGAATTCAAATTTAGACGAGAGGTTAGATTAAAAAAAATCATTAAAGACACAATGTGCTATTATACTATAATAAAATTTATATTTATATAAGATTATAGACTTAAATTAAAATTATATTTTTTTTAAATAATAACTAATATTTATTAAAATCATATTTATGGTAAATTTTAAATTAAATAATAAGATATATTTAAATTATTTTATACAAATAAAAAATAAAAATATATATTTAAGATAATAAATAATTTATAACTTATTAGATTATACTATATAAAATCATATAACTGTTATATAAAAAGATTTATAATATATCTCCTTTTTTTTTTTCTGTTAGACACCCTATCTTTTAATGAGAAATTAGAAGTTAGTGTGTTGAAAATTTTCCTAAACAAGTGTGTCAATGGTCCATGAAGAAGTATTTGCAATTTGATAGCTCAAATTAAGAAAATCTAACATTTAAGACTAGAAAAAAAAATTTGATAACTGAGTCTTTACTTAATTAGTATTAGTATTTTACTTATTGTATAAAAAAAAGGACAAAAATAAAAATTAAATTTAAGAAAATGCAAAATCAAATACCTAATAAAAATTGAAAAATTAAAAACTCAAGTTAAAGTAAACCAATATTCAAAGAAAGCAACCTTACAGTATAAAATTTCATAAAATTTTCTTATGATTAATAATTTAAAAATTAAATTTATTAATAGAAATGTTCTTATCATCAAGATTTTAAAAATTGAATTAAACATTTAATGGATGATGCTTCCGATTTTGGGTTTAACCAATTGAATTAACAAGGAAGAAAATATTCAACCACTAGTTACACTTTACAGCCCAGGCATTGTTGTATCTCACAATTTTAAATCTCACAAATGAGTCTGACGTTATATTTGACTCTTCTAGCATCTCCCCGTAAATTCCATCTTTTAATGTTTATCTTTTTTTCACCCAATGTCTCTCACTCATAAATTAGCCTCAGATTGCACCTTGTAGTATTTTTTTCATCGATTAAGTCTTTAACTCAGTTAGAATTAGAATTATTATTGGTGCAAGAGAATGTGAGTTTGAGTGTGTTAAAGCACATTATCTTATTATTTAAGGATTGAGAAGGGCCATGAACCAAAACTATGAATCGTGGTACTACACTCATATAAAAAAAAAAGTAATTGCTTAGAATCCACGCCAAAATTTTAAATTTTTATAAAAGGTTTTGACATATTGTTAAAATTTTTAATATATTTTTAAAGCATTTGCAAACCCTTCCCTCAAGGCTTTTTAGTTTCTATCTTTTTCTTCATCCCCTCTAAAGTTCAAACTCTAACAGTTAATAAACATTTCTACTTGTTTTCTTTAAAGTTTAAAGCTAATTCTACAATTTTAAATATCAGTATCTTTGATGACTACTACCCAACAAACTTAAATTTTCTCTTTCTATTCTTTAAAATCCAAATTTTATAGTAAAAACAAAATTAGAAAGATGAGAAATTGAAATGATAGAAAAATAAAAAAAATAAATATATATATATATTTTTTTTCATAAGTTTACTTGGTAGAAAAGATGAGAAAATTAAAAGAAAAATAACTTAAGATTAAAAAAAATTAATGACTGAGTTTTTACTGGTCAGTGATGTATTATTGTCTATATAAGTTTAAACTCACACTGGAATGTATTTGTAATAATCTAAAAGTTGAATTTATTAATAGAATCATTCTTATAATCAATATTTTAAAAATTGAACTAAACATTCAATGGATGATATCTCTAATTTTTTATTTAACCAATTGAATTAACGGGGAAGAAAATATTCAACATCCGGTTACACTTTACAGCTCAGGCATTGTTGTATCCCACAACTTTAAATCTCATAAATGAGTCTGATGTTACATTTGACTCTTCTAACATCTCACCCATAAATTGCACCTTTTAATTTTTCCATTTTTTTTACCCAACGTCTCTCACTCATAAATTAGTCTTAAATTGCACATTTTCATATTTTTTTCGTCGATTGAGTCTTAACTCAGTTGCTATCTGTATTGTTGCTAGTGTAAGAAGACGTGAATTCGAGTGTGCTGAAACATATTATCCTCTTATTTAATGGTTGGGGAGGGACTATAAATTAAACCTAAGAATCATGATGCTTATCTTTTACATTTTCTCAACCTTATCTTTTACATTTTATACTTACTATGTGTTTGTTAAAATGCATGTGAGGAATTCAAGTTTAATCATGTGCTAAATTATTTTATTGGTTGATTGATAGGTGGGTTACTTAGTTAAGTTATTATCTATGCTTTGATTTGTTGTTTATTCAAGTGTATTAAATTGCATATTACATTAGAATTGACTCATTTAGTGGAAGATTTAGATAAACGGGACCAAGAGGAGACTCTATTGAGTAGGACATTGATACATTTGTGCCGAATAGTGAGATCGAGATGAGAGCTTAGGTGTTATGTTTTAGTTTAGGATGGGACCTAAAGGAGATTCTTAGTTAGGAATGACAAACAATATAATCATCATAGGTTTATCAGCTTAGTTAGTAATCCACGAATTAATCAATCATCATTTCAATCCATTTGTATTAATTCCAACAAAAAAAAGAAAAAAAGTTAGTTTAGTATTTTTATTTGTTAATTTAGTTATAGCTTAAATATTAATTTATTTGAATTTGCACTAATAATTTTTGTCTCGATTAAATTAGTAATTGCTGAACTTGTAATTAACTTGATAAAAGCATTTGCCAACAATCTCGTGTTGCTTAGAGTGCTATAGTGTTTCATTGACATTACAAATATTCTACTCATTGTATAAAAAAAAAGACAAAAAAAAATTTAAATTTAAGAAATACAGAATCAAAGACCTAATAAAAGTTGAAAAATTAAGAACTCAAGTTAAGTAAATCAACATTCAAAGAAAGCAACCTTGATGTTTTGAAAATAGAATGGAATAACATTAAGGAAAATGAAAAGAGAGATTAATACTTTAATACTGTGTAAAATTTTATAATTTTTTTTTATGATTAATACTTTAATAATCTAAAAATTGAATTTATTAATAGAATTGTTCTTACGATCAAGATTTTAAAATTTGAATTAAACATTTAATGAATGATATCTCCGATTTTTGATTTAACCAATTGAATCAATGGGAAAGAAAATATTCAACAACCAGTTACACTTTACAGCCCAGGCATTGTTGTATCTCACAAATTTAAATCTAATAAATGAGTCTGACGTTACATTTGACTCTTCTAACATCTCACCCCTAAATTGCACCTTTTAATATTTCCGTTTTTTTCACTCAACGTCTCTCACTCATAAATTAGCCTTCAATTGTACATTTTAATATTTTTTTGGCTGATTGAGTTTTAGCTCAGTTGTTATCGGCATTGTTGCTAGTGTAAAAGAATGTAGATTTGAGTGCGCTGAAACATATTATCCTCCTAATTTTAGAATAAAAAGAAAATTAGAAAGATGAAAAATTGAAAGGATAGAAAAATAAAAAAGATTAATGCAAATATATCATTTCAATCCATTTTCATTAAAATAAATGGGGTAGATTGAAACATAAATCAAAGGTATAAGTATCAAATTGAACTTTTCTCTTTTTTTCTTTTTTCTTTTGCAAGGGTATCATATTGCACATTCAAGAAAAATTCTGAGGCTAACCGTGACATTTAACTCTAGAAATAAACAAAGAGAAAAAAAAAAAAAAGGAAAAGAAAAGAAAAGCACAACCTAAACAAAGATGCTTAATATCTCTTTTGGCCTTGTATTATAATTAAATTATCACTTTGACACCTATACAATTTTTTATCAGTTTGATCCTCTACTTTCATTATATAATCCCCATTACCCCTAACTCAAATTTCTGTAAAAAAATTAAGCCAACCACTGACATGCTGCCAAGTGCCACGAAAATTAAAAATTAAAAATATAACAAAACTAAAAAATAATTTAAAATAAAAATAAAAAATCTTAAAACTCAAAAAATTATTTAAAAAACTAAAAAAAATCATAATCCATTGTTGAATATTATAAAAAAAAACTAAAATTAAAGTGTACAAAACTTCAAAAAAAATTAGAAAAATCATAATTTTTTTAAAAAAAAATTGTTTGTTTGAAATTTTAAAATTAAGGTTTTTTTTACTAAAAAAAACTCAAATTTCCTTAAAAAATCCAAAAAATTCTAAAATTTACAAAAATACCATAAAATTATTATAAAAAAAATCATAAAGATCTAAAATTTTCCAAAAACCTAATATTCCAAACAAACAATTTTTTAAAAAATTATGAGATTTTTATTTTTTTTAGTGTTTCGCATGCTTATAATTTTTAATTTTTATAATTTTCTAAGTTCTAATATTTTTATGATTTTTTTGGTAATTTGTAATTTTTTTAATTTTTAAGTATTATTTATAGTTGTTTTGACACATAAATCGGGTCATTAGCTGATTTAAAAACCTTTTAAGAGAAATTTGGGTTTGGGGGTAATGAGTTATATAGAATGCAAGTATAAAAGTTAAGTTAATAATAAAAAAAGAGAGTAAAAGTATCAAAGTGAGAATTTAACAATAGTATAGGGACCAAAAAGTGGTATTAAGCCTAAAAACTATTATCTAAAAGCAGAGAAACTTACAGGTTATTGTTTGCCTATTTCCCATTTACTCGTTCAAGAAAGCTTCAAATTGGATTCCAAAATTAAATTTTCGCTTCCGATTTCGAAGCTATTAATCAGTGATCTTTTTTTTTTTTTTCTCAAAGGTCAGTTCATCTTTATTCTTTCAATCAATTCCCTCTCATCTCCATTTTTTTTTTAGGCTCTATTTTATATGTTGTTTCTATTTCAGGTCTTGTAATTTACTACACTTCTCCATTCACTCTCGTAATTTTGAAAAAAATTCCTTTGGAGAGATTGGCGAATGCATTTTAAAAGAAAATTTATTCGAATTTTAAATCGTCAATAGAAATAATTTAAGCCGATTTATATTTGATGAATTGTTATTTTTTTTTTAGATATGAACTTAAATTTTAAAATTAATTACAGCTTTTAATCTTGGTTTTCTTCTTTGCAGGTTTGAGGTGAGAGAAAAGCTATGATACTAAAATTAAGCATTATCTAATAAGAATGCCGGGCATTCCTTTAGTGGCTCGTGAAACCTCCTCGTATGTTCTCTGGGATTTTAAACTCATAATTGGAGGGTTTTATTTTTTTCTTCTTTTAATTTTTAATATTATTATGGCAATATGTTATGCTCATAGGTATCTTGGTTTTGGGTTTCGCGTATTTTCTAACAATGTCAAGCTAAAAGTATGTAATCATGCAAACATTGTTTTTCTCAAGGTCATTGTGAGTGATATCTTGTTCTAGAGCCTTTATGTTTGATTATTGTTGATTTATTATAGAGTTTTTGTTTGTTTGTTTGTTTTTGTGTTGTAATGAAGTGTGATTTTGGAGTAGGTCTATTTGGATAAGTTCATGAGTTGAGGGGTTCTCATGTTATCTTTCTTTCCAGCTATTCAAGAAGCACAGATCAAATGTGCCAAGAAGATTCTGGCCTGAATTTATCTGCTGAAGAGGAAATTGCAGCTGAAGAGAGCCTATCGGTTTATTGCAAGCCTGTAGAACTCTATAACATTCTTCAAAGGCGCGCCATAAGAAATGTAATATTTCTGCTTCTTGTTGCATTCGTCATTTTATTTTTTTCATGTAGATTGATTTTCATGTTTGTTCAAGATGTGGTGTCATTCGGCGTTGCAGACAGTTAAAAAGTACATGCTGCTTTGAACCATCTTAGTTTTATTTTCATTGGAAGAGATTTTTCTTTAATCTTTAACTCGGATATTTTTTTTATATTAATCTACTTCTTAGTTGTGGTCATCTTTAAATGATTTTTCTTTTAATTTGCAGCCATTATTTCTTCAAAGATGTTTGCGTTACAAACTACAGGCAAAACACAAAAGGAGGTAATGTTCCAATGTGGTTGCAACTTGAAAGTGCTTATGGTTGCAACTTTTAGGCTAGGCAAATCTGTTGTATAGATTCGTATGTTTGACTATACATATGGTTGTTGGAATTTGCATCAGTTAGGTAGCAATGACAAGTTTCTTTATGAGTTAAATCTTATTTTGTTGTGTGATTATCAATGAATTTATTAATTAAATTTTGATGATGATTAGTTTTTGGTTATTGTTTTCTAATAATCATGTGTTGTCTTGTTTGACTTGATCAAAATTTGCTATATACAGGTAAATTTGAGTTATTAACTGCATTTTATTTGGTTGATATGTAGAATACAAATGACAGTGTCTGTACCAGGGATTGTCAATGAAGGTGTACTGACACAAACTGTTTTTCCTTTATACATCTTGTTGGCAAGGCTACTTTCTGATGTTGCGGTTGCAGAGGTAGGGTGTATCATGTCTGTACATTCAAAACTAAATCCATTAGTCTATGTATCTTCTTTTCTGGTATTGTTGTACTCTTTTTTTTGTACTTCATTTATGATATATTTACTTTTTGAATCCCACAATGAAGTATTCTGCAGTTTATCGTTTTCGTCGGGCTTGTATCTTGACTAGCTTCACTGGCATTGATGACAGTAATCAAGCCCAAGTAAATTTTATTCTCCCTGAGATTAATAAGCTAGCTATGGAGGCCAAATCTGGCTCGCTTGCCATTTTGCTTGTCAGCTTTGGTATGTATTTCATAAATCCCTTACATTATAATAGTTCAATTTAGTATGAATTTTAGCTATTGAATGTCACTTTTTCTTTCTGTTTCATTCACATTCTACTTATTCTTACAGCAAATGGAGGATGCTGCCTTTGGGGTAGGGTACCATTAGAATCACTATATTTGTCTTGGGAAAAATCCCCAAACTTGAGTTCGGGACAAAGGTCTGAGATGGTTTTACCTGTTGACTTGCAGTCTTGCTTATTGAAGGTGTGCCATCATAGCTTTCTGTTTATCATTTAAAGAAAAAAAATCTGGGGGACTGTTCTACTAATTGCTTAGCTATTATTTTAGTCAATATCATAGCAAAAAAGAATTGTTTAAGATTCAGAGAAAGCTTTCTTGATTGTTTTTATACTATGGCCAAGTCATAAAGTATCACTTCTAGGGCAGTGCTCCATTTTCTATATTCTTCTCAAATATAAAATAATATTCTTAAGGAATGACTCTGCAGTCCTTAGTCTCTGATTCTTTCCTTGCTATTTTTATTGGGTATATACTTGTGATGTTGTTCAACCATGCCATTCTAAGCTTGAAAATTCATCCTAAACTCAGCTTTAGCTGAAGGATATCTTGAACTCCACCTGTCTATGTCTAAGAGTTCTTCAATGAAAATTCCTACCGCAGTTTAGAAGTTGGTAGAAACCAAAAAATATTTGTACAACTGTATCAAAGGGATATAGTGGTTTATAGAAATGTTATGCCATTAGTTTTGAGCTCTATGTATTTGGGATGTTGATGGTGTTGCTATACCATTCGATGGTCAATTAGGTTTCCCTGTACTTATCTGGTTTTTTCTTAAGTGATCACTTTGTCTCAAGCAGTTTTGCTTATTGTCGATGACTGCTTGTGTGAATGATACTTTAACCATAGTACAACTTTCTTTAGATGGCTCACTGTAACCAGTATAGAAAATTGAGATGCATGTTCAAGCACTGATGCTTAAAGCTTAGATAAGTATCTGAATTGCGGTTACTTCTATATTTTATTTTTATCCTCTCCTGCTGCAGTTGAAATGTTCGAATGAGGACAAATTCATATCAATTCAAAGGTCCAGCAATTCTTCCTCAGCGGTATGTCTCTGCTTCTTCTTTTTCTTTTTAAATCGACTTCTGACTTGTCTTCTAGAAATATTTTACTTATGGCATTTGATTTGACTTTTTTCACTCCAAAAGAATCAACCACTGCAGCTTGAGGTCATCATTTCTGCTAAGGAGGTTGGGGTAAAGGAAAAATCTCCCTATAATTCATACACATGCAGTGGTGTTTCCTCTTCATCGCTGCCTCATATTATTGGGTAATCCTTGTTATAATAACCATTAAAAGTAGTTTTGCTCTCTGATCAAATCTATTCCCCTTTCTATGCCCTGAAAATTTGATATTACCTGCTCTTTCCTGGTTGTTAATGTGTTTGGAAATAACCTTGTAATTTCTTTAACATGCTCCACAGTGCTCTAAATGAGGCACATCTTACTTAGGAAAAAGCGGAGGATGGGCATTAGTGATTCTATTGGGTACTTTCATGTTTAATTCGATTTACTACCAAATGCCAATCTACAGATAGTCACATTAGGTGCTTTAGGCTAACTTTTGCGTTTCAAACATAGTGTCCCCCCCCCCCCCCTCTTAAACACACACAGACACGCAAAAAGAATCATACAATTGAAAGAAGTAAGGAATGTGCATTTGCTTGATGTGATTTAACCTTGGTCTCTATGTCTATCTCTAAGACTGACATTATGCTGCTTTTGGTTTTAGGTTGAGAGCAGGAAATGTCATCTTTAATTACAGATATTATAACAATAAGTTACAGAGGACTGAAGGTATTATTTCTTAGTTCTTACATCTTTTTCTTTGGGATAGGGGTTAAATCTTATACACATTCTGGTTTTCTTGAGGTTGCATCTTTTTCTTTAGCTGCCTGTACCCTCAAGCTAAGGATTATTTTCTAGAATTTTTTTGATTCTTCTCTCCTATTCCTTGTTTGGTGTTAGGATTTTGTTTGGAATTTTTATATAATTTTTGCATTGTACATTGCTTATTGATTTAATGTCATAAATTCCATTTATTTGCAGTAACTGAAGACTTCTCTTGCCCTTTCTGCTTAGTAAAATGTGCTAGCTTTAAGGTTGTTCCTCTTGGTTCTATTTTTTCTTCTATTTCATTTTGATTCAAATGAAATTGCATCCGTATTACTTGGACATTTATGGTTGATGCATAAATTTTTTTCTTATATATAGGGTCTGAGGCATCACTTGCCTGCAAACCATGATCTCTTCAATTTTGAATTTTGGGTTCGTAAAACTTCAGGATCCATGGTGGTATTCTGATAGTTGATGCATGCATACGAAAAATTCTAATTCATATGTACTTTGTAGGTAACTGAAGAGTATCAAGCTGTTAATGTTTCAGTCAAAACTGATAGTTGGAGATCTGAGGTCAGAGTATTTTCTTGACAAGACTTGCAATTCTGTATTGGTTTCTGATTTTTTCTTCTTGGCTAAATGAACTGATTTGGGCTAATGTTAATGCATCTGGCCCTACCCTTTTTAAAATTGTTTCTTCAAATTCACAGGGAAAAGGTTACTGTAATACTTAAAAGTTCAAGTTTTATTTTTTGCCGTGATTAAGGTGAAATTTGCTAGTATGGTGTGACTCAATATTGAATCTGCCACTGTACTTCTATTTAGTTATATGGTGAATAAAGGTGTTAGCTTCATCTTCAGATAGGGGAACTGTAACCATGTAAATGTGCTTATTTCCGTACATCTTGTCCATGTCACTGTTCTAGTTTACATGTGTATGTTTTCTATTCAGCTTGTTGCAGATGGTGTAGATCCTAAACAACAGACATTTATCTATTAGTAAGTTATTTAATTTGCCATTTACATGCTAGTGAGTTTCTTTCCTCATCTTATTTCCACGAACCGAAGTTGGTAGCTCATATGTATGCACAGCTCAAGGCGTAGACGACAGAAGGGCCTAGTTCAAAATGCAAGGCATGTACATCCTGTTTTCTTAGAGTCAAATCTGCCCGCAGGAGGCTGTGAGCTTCTTGACAAGGCTCATGGTATTACATTTTATATACGACCATTTACTTGTTACTTTTTTCTTTTATAAAAAATATTAACTTTCAGCAAAATTTAGTATATACTTTAGAAATGGAAGGTTGTCTAGGCCATCTGATTCTAATACTGATGAAAGGGCTCGTCTCAGGTGGTAACATTATACAAAATGGTATAATGGGTGCTCTGGAGTGTGCCGAACATCTTCCCTCCAGTTCCAATGTTGCAGGGGTTTCAGGCACTGCAGGACAATCATATTCTGATTCTGAACATGTTCAATCAGTGTCCGGAAACAATCTTGGCCCCCCTGCCTTGCAATTTGCAAAGACAAGAAAAATATCTATGGAGCGTTCTGATCCCAGAAAGTATGTCCTGAATTTTTTTTTTAATCTATATATTCAGTGTGTTCTAATTCATTCCAAAGCTGTGCAATGGTTAAATGCGTTTTTTTTTTTTTCATCAGAGCGTTGTTTATGGAATTTGTTCTGTGAATTTAAAGGCATTGCTTGTCAATTTTTTGTACTACACTAGGTATTTTTTGGTGCTAATGTAGTAGATACTGTTGAATGATTGTTTTTCTAGAGAGTGTTGGTCTCAGAACTGTTGGGGTGGAAAGTACTTTATCTACTACCCAAAGTGTCTAGTGGCGACTGCCATTCCTGATTCAGGCATAAATGTGCTAAATCCTGTATCCATCATCTCCCTCCCAGTTTAGTAATAGAACTGACAAATAACAGTTGTGACCAACTAGTTAAAAGATGGACGTGTGTTATAAAATTGATGTTCTCATTTGGACTGGTCTTGTTTAGATAATATGCTTCCCTCTCCATCCTTGCCCTATTTTCTGCTATGACAAAGGGTTTATTGTTGAACCATGAATATGGGTTTGATTTTATTTTTTTCTCTGTGTTTTCAGCCGTACTTTCCTTCGGAAGCGACAGTTTTTTCACTCACATAGAGCACAGGTGATTGAAAACTTTGTAATTGGTGTTTGTAATTTGGTTCTGGGAAATGAGATGATATCCATATTGCAGTGTGTAAAGAAGAGAGAAAGAGGAAAAAAGAAAAAAAGAAAAGTTGCTTGCTGCTGCTTACACTTATCACACACATACACACATTAGCAACTAATAAGAGAGTGGGTCTAGTTGTGGCTTAGCTAGCATGTGAAATGGACTGAGGACTGTAGTTTCGGTTTTCTCCTTGAGTTATGTTGTGTGGTACAGCTCAATATGCCTTTGCATTAGTTTTTGTCAAGAGATGTTAAGAAGCTTAGTAATAGTTGACTATGAAATCCATTACTGACAATGTATACATCAAAATCTGTGAAACTCTACATCTCTGCTTGAAGCCAATGGCAATAGATCAAGTGACGTCTGACAGAGACAGTGAGGATGAGGTCGATGACGATGTTGCAGATTTTGAAGATCGAAGGGTATGTTTATTTTATTTGTTTTCTCTTCTGTAGTCTTTCAACGTTGATGCTTTTGTGGAAGGACATATTGTGTTGGATTTTTGTCAGTGGACAGCTAAGAATTGGAGGGTGATGTAGTTATCAACAAGTTAGGAGTATTTACACCAACTTACATGACAATCAGAAGTAAAGTAACCATTTTGACATTAGTAGATCCCTTTCCAAGGAATATATAAATGGTATTTGATGAAAAGATATGTATAATCTCATTAAAATTCCTTTTGGTACATTATTGAACTGCGTGAGTCAATATCTGCGATGTAGACAAGCTAGGAACTGAAGTCAGTGAACGAACAACTAATAATAAGATATAATGCAGTAATTACTAATGTTTACAGCCATTACAAATTTGACTCCGAGTGTCTGAAGTGCCAGGGTTGGTCATTAGGGCTAATGAATTGAATCTTGGTGAAATTGTTTTTGCATTTACAAGATTGCATTAAGATGCTCTAGCATGTTGCAGATGCTTGATGATTTTGTTGATGTAACCAAAGATGAGAAGCAAATAATGCATTTGTGGAACTCATTTGTGAGAAAGCAAAGGTAATCTTGTCTTTCTGTTTTACTTTGGGTTTTTGCTTCCGTTTCTTTTATTCTCACTTGGAACTAGTTGAAATCAAATCATAATTGTCATTATAAGTTCTTCCCGCCTCTGTCTGTAATTATGACAGTTTGTTTTAACACGTTTAAACCGACCTATATGATGCCCAGGATGTTGGTCTTTTTTGTGTTCCTTTGGCAGTTTCTTCATTTCACTCATAGTTGAATCAAGTGACTCATTAGATCTTCATTTGTTTCTCCTGGTGTTGCTGTTTCAACGATGGCAGGGTGTTAGCAGATGGTCATATTCCATGGGCATGTGAAGCATTTTCAAAATTACATGGGCAGGACCTTGTCAAAGCCCCGGCTCTCATCTGGTACATCGTCTCTCTTTTGTTTCTGATTAAAATTTATGTCATTTAAGCCTAGCACTTCAGCTTGTCTATTTTCCATGAATTGTAGTTTCTTTCTCTTGTCTGATTGTACATACTCGTCTTCCTAGTGTTTCTGATCAGCTGATGAAATAAAAAACGATCCCACATTGACTAGCCAAGGATTTCATTCAGGCTTTAGAAATCAAGGGCCATCCTTCCCTATCGATACCCATTTTCTCAAAAGACAAAAACCTAGTGGGCGATCTTTAGACCTCAAAAAACAAACAATACCTCATAACGGTCGCGGTTTAACTATTCTCACATTAATAATGTTTATGAGATTGCATTTTTGTTGTCCCGTTTTCAACATAACATCGAATGTATGCTTAAATTCGAAGATCATAATAAACGTATTACCTACCTATGTTGAATTGGCAGGTGTTGGAGGTTATTCATGACCAAGTTGTGGAATCACGGTCTCCTCGATGCACGAACCATGAATAATTGTAATATCATTCTACAACAGTACAAAAAGAATGATTCGGATTCGATAAAAGGCTAAAGAGACCATTGGTAAATGGTGCTCTCAGCAATCACCCCACCCCAACACTTTTGTATAACGTTGGTCGACTCTAAAGCTCTTTACATGTCATTAAGCCAAGTAATTGGTTTACTTATTTTGTACAATCAGCAGGTATAATTCATGATACCTTTTTATACTTTTATTTTCTTAATGTTCTTATAATTATTTATTTGATATTTAAAAAAAATTAGGTACCAAATATCTATAATTTAAACATATATATACACTTTGGAGATATTAAAATCATACTACTACCATCGCATCTAAATTCTTGTGTACTTATACTTCTGGGTTGCTGGTTATTACCACCGCAGAAGCAAAAGCAATGAAGAAAGTTAGAAGTGCGGTCGAAAAATGTTTTTTCATCTAAAACACAAAAGCTGAGATTTTAGTGTTTTTGGTTTTTACATTTGAAAGTAAAAATTATTAAAATATTTTTATTTATATTAACAAACTACATCTTTTCATAGTACTTTTTTGTCTCACTTTTCTAAAGCAATTTTGCAAAACTGGCCCTTGACCACATAATCTTTATTTATATCAACAAATAACTTTCACCGTATGGTACCTATAAATATCCTCTGCCTTTTCAAAGTCTTTTTCTCTTCTTTTTAATTGATGAGTTCTTGGACGGTGCTAGCCATTTCAACAAATATTCTTTCATTTATAACAATATAAATCCAATCTAATATAAAGTTCATCATTGATGGCAAAATTGGTGCACTGATGCTAAAATGACAATGAAATGAACATGGTTCAATATATTAGGAGTTAGGTTTAGGAATGCTTATGTGCAAGTGTGGTATGTCATTGTTACCCCATCAAAATGACTAATTTGGACTACTCATTAAATGCAAGCAATGGAAGGTTTTGTATGTTCGAATAATGATTTATTAGATAAAAATTTTCATATAATATTTATATCTTAGAGAAAATCAAATGAGGAAAACAAATCTTATTGCTATATGAAAAACATTATTTGCAGCATGCCTTAACCCGCCATCCAGTAATTCAAAACATACACGATTTTTAGATTTCAACTCATTGAAATAAAATGACAAATAATGCGATGAAAAGACTAGTTATTACAAACAAAATGTTAAGAACAACTTTGATAATTCATTAGTAACCGGTAACACAGATGAAGCTGCGATGTATGTTTCGGATTCGAAGGCTTCCAAGAAGGATTGTACAAAGATCAAAATATGGAGTCCACCCGTGGAAGGTTCGTTGAAATTCAGTGTGTTGATGGTGCATTTAAGGGTGATGTGTGTCATGGAGGGTGCGAAGGTGTTTTAACGGACTCGAATTAAATACTAGTGTGCATGTGTACTGAAATGACTAATTCATATAGTAAATCATTCTAATTTGAAGCCTGGGATAGCTAGCTTCTATCAGTAAATTCTATGTATAATTTCAGCAACATCTCAATACACAGTAATAGAATTTTTAATTAACAAACAGCACAAAATCACCACCATGATGATCATCATCATCATGATGCAATGCTTTTGAAAGAATGAAATGTCAAAGTACTCGAAGCAGGATATTCGAAAGGTATGCACCCTCTGGGTAAGATGGGTCAATGGGATGATCACAGCCGGCTCCGCTCTGCCTTAGGACTGTGATTTTTCTCTCAGCCATCGAGGCGGCGCCCTGGTATAGAGAACAAACTCGGAATTTAGGAACTCTTCATCCATATTCCTACTTCTCTAAAGCAAGCTACGTATTTCTCAACTTTTGTGTTTCTAGATTGATCATTGTTTATATAAAAATGAAGGCTATCAAAAGCTAGTTCTTGCTTCATTGCTTCCGAGAACAACTATTAGATGATAATAATTTCTTACCAACTATCAACTATCTAGTCTTGTAACCTGCTTTGATCTGGCTCTTAATTGGATTAAATTCATATGTAGGGGTGTAATCGTGTCAAGCCAAGCTGAGCCTGAATACTAGCAAGCTCGAGCTTCACTCAAAGCTCGAAACTCAATATTCCAACTGAACTCGACCGAACATCTATTTTTAAGCTCGAATTTGGCTCGAGATATAACCAAGCTACTCAAGCTCGTTTATCAGTTTTCGTACTCTAAGCTTGAACTTGAGCTCAATTAAGATCGTATCTTCGAGCTCAGCTCAATAATAATGCTTACGGTTAATAATATACTAAGGGCAATAATGTAATTTAATAATATTTAAAACATATGTTAAAAATGAGAAGATAGTAAGGCTTACAAGCCGAGTATTACTAAGCTTGAAGTCAACTCGATTGATAGCTAGCGCTCAAGATCAAGCTCGAGCTCGGCCCGATAATTACCAAATCGAGTTCGAATTCTTTTCAAATCAAACTCAAATAGTTTGTGAGCACCAATGTCTCATTTTTCAGTTTAACAAATAAAATTTTTATTTATAAAGATCTTGTGTTATGGAAGGTATATAAAATCTCGCTATGTTCAAAAGGGAAACAAAAATAGTAAAAAGATAAAGCAGAAAACTTGCATTACCTATCCTCACTAAAATAGTAACAAGGCAATGTGAATGGTAACAAATCAAACCAATTTCTTTTCTTGTAACAATGCAAAATTTGTAGAGTTACGCATACAATATATATTCAAGGCATTGTCAGATGGTTTCTAGTGCTCAAGAAAGTACACAGAAAAATCATTTACCTGAAGAGTGCGCAAGAATGTCCCACTTTGAGTCATTGCTCCCGAACAAGAACAGGTCATAAGAAGGCCACCTCTTCTAGTTATTTTCATTGCTAGTGAGTTTAAGTTTCTATACATGCCTGAAGCACTTTGGAGAACCTGGGTATTATTAGCATCCAAGAGAAACATGAAAAGCATATATGATGTATTATTAGACTTAATAGTCACAGCTTAATATTCATACATGAGAGATGCCGGAATCGGGATGCATGAGAAGTTTTACATGTTCATTTGTGTGACAGTATAAGTGAAAGTGTAGCATATTCTTGTTTATTAATTAATTTGGAAAAAAAGCAATGAAAAATTTATTTGATTTCCTCCCAAAACAAAGAATAAGAAATTAATTTCGACTAAACATAAGCTGCCTTGAGCTACTCATGCACTTGATGATATTTGTATAATATTTCAAACATGAATTACTAGATAGTAGATTAATGGTTAAAATATACTCTAAATCCCTATACTCTTCCTACATTTGGAATTTAGTCCCTCAACATTTTAGATTTCAAAATTCAGGTCCAATTATTAGCATAGTTAAAATTTTCTATTAAATTTACCAGCGTGACATTTTGAAATTTAAACAAAAAAAACCCTCACTTGATGGCCATGTAAAAAATGACGTTATAATGAAATTAAATTTAACGATGTTAACAATTGGACTTGTATTTTTAAATCTGAAAAAGTAGAGGAATTAAATTCCTAAAAATAAAAATAAAGGGACTAAATTCCAAATTTAGAAAGAGTGAAGGGAACTGTAACATATTTCAACCTAGATTAATCAGCAAAAACAGTAAGGCATACAGATTAGTCTGTCTGCATGAATATGGCTGAACGTGTAAACCAGAACTCTGGTCACCTTCCAATGTTATCTAAAGGGATATTAGATAGTGCTAAATAATATATATATATATATTAGTAATACCTTTCTGCTTGGTGCAAGTTTTGGAGGATCAAGAATAACTATATCCCATGAGTCATTTCTAGAAAGAGCACCCTTCATAAATACAGTTGCATCTTCTCTCAAAAAAGATGTCTTTTCAGGGTCCAGATTGTTGAGAGCAATATTTTCTCTGGCTAGCTCTAGTGCAGGCAATGATGTATCAACACCTAAAAGAATATCAGACAGAATCACATTAACTGTCCCTGAAAATATCTGCAATCATTGAGAAAGAGTTTTGAAGTATCTACGTAGATGTACCTATGACAAGGAATATCGAGATGGTTAATATGGAAGCAACTCAAGGTCAAACACTAACTCAATTCAACTTAGCTATACTTCGATTCCGTACCAGTTGGATTCTACTATAAGGATTTTCGTGGCCGTCTTCTTGAAATTTTAAGAAATTCAGCTATTTGGCAAAGAAAAGCGGCAAATCCAAAATCTAGAAGATAGACTATGACCGGATTTTGGCACTACTGGATCAAATACATAATTTTGAGCAGATATTGAAAATGACCAAATTTGAGTAAGAAATTACATTACCATAATACTATGTTATGATAGTTCTACTTTACAAATTTCTAAATAAATTGGCCTTGCACTATTATTAGTTGGCTGCAATTTCTAAATAATCATGCCAGGCATCCTCGACAACTCTTAATTAACCAAAAACATTCAGTACAAGTAGGCATTTAGCAAACAATTAATAAAAATCTTGGCAGTCACGTACCGGTAATATTCATAGCACCTCCTTTTGCAGCATTTAGGGCAAAACCACCACTATAGCAGCAAACATCTAGAACTCTCTGACCATGGGAAATCGTTGACAAGAACATTCGATTTTCCCGCTGATCAGCATAAAATCCAGTCTTTTGACCCTCCAATGAGATTGCATAAGATATTCCATTTTCTATAACCTAATATATAAATGTAACAGACACCTTATAAGACTCATGTTAAACTATGGCACTAAAGCAAAAACTGAAGGACAAAGAGCAATAGCTGTATGAAGCATTTCAGAAATCCAAATCAAAAAGGGTGACCACAGTCACTTATCTAGAAAAATGACATTTCAACAAATGAGAAAGACTGAAGTCTAATGATTGTCATCATTTTATAAATGAGAGATGCAATCCTGGATGGAGAATCCTCAACTGAGAACGTTCAGAAAATCTACAAGTGAAGATTTATGCCAATAAAAAGCTTTATAATTTGAAATTTCATGAGGTGACATAGTATTAATAAAAAAACAAAGAATTAATGTTGTAGTTATCCAGCATGAATAAATAATTCAATAAACGATATCCTCATATTGGCTCCAGCTCCGGCTATCACAATTATGGCACGGGACTTCCAGAAGTTGGTAGCTTCTTTCAGATAAAGTATATAACAACAGCAAAGGCATAAAAGAGCCAACTCAATGGCATAACAAACCACAGTTTGTGCTTGCAATCTATGTATGATGGTAGCAGTCAATTGGAATATGTACAAAGGGAATAATTCTTCTTATGCATGTTGTCAGTCATAGCTAAATCTTAAATGAAGCACATATATTTTATTCGCAAGAAGACAAGTACATGGAGAACTTTCATGGTAAGCGTGATTTCAAACTCAAATTTTATAGTTTTTCAATCACTATGGATGAAGATGTGCATCAGAAACCTATTAAAATGTGCAGTGTGCAATATTTCAAGGGATTTCTACCTTTGTTCTCTGGGGACAAGTGGATGGATGCAATTCTTTCAGATCTGCTGCTTCTATCCCTACTTTTAAATTTTCAACAGAAGGTCTCCAATGCATATGATTAATCTCATCAATTCTTATATAATATTTTATTAGCAAGGACACAAGTATATGAACTTTCATGATATGAAAGCGTAACTTCAAGCTCAGACTTTATAGCTTTTCAATCACCATGGATGAAGAATGTGCATCACAAACTTATTATTAATGTGCAGTGTGCAATATTTCAAGAGATTTCTACCTTAGTTCTCTGGGGACAAGTGGATGGATGCAATTCTTTCAGATCTGCTGCATCCATTCCTTCTTCTTTTAAAATTTCAACAGAAGGTCTCCAATGTATATGATTAATCTCATCAATGCTACTGATGCATGCTTTAACTTTTGATTTGTATTTCTCAACCCAAGCAGCAGATGATGCTACCACTGCTAAATCTCCAAAGACATCGACAATTAATCCTGACAATCTACAGTGAAGCAGTGACATCCAATTTGCAAATGAGATGTTAAGCCTCCAGAAACAGTTTGGTAGGAATCAGAAATGAATATGAGAAATAGCAGTTGGTATCTAAGTTACTTTGACCCTTCTGTTCTCCTTTTCTCTATTTCTTTTTCTTTTCTTTCTTCCTCTGTTTTTTCTCACTGCTGAAACAGCCTCTTTACAGTCTCTTCTCTCTTTCTTCCCTTCTATCTCTTCTCAAGTTTCACAAACTAATGAAAAAGAGCTTGTAGCCTTAGGATTCATTAGAGAGACACCCATATCTCTTTTTAGGTTTTGATAAAATTCAGCTCGCCTTTATTTTATTCATCATCTCTTTAAGTACAAAATGCTTATTACAGTAATTAAAGGAAGTCATATCAATCTACATAAAGTCCTACCAAAAACTTCTTCCATTCAAAGATTACTACCAAATAACTTCTACTAAACATCCACAACAAAGATTCTATAGGATGTTGGTTAAGTTGGGTTTTCCAACAAAATAACTAACTACACACCCCTATAGAAAAGAGTACACACTTCAAATTTATACCTATATTCAACACTCACTGCTATGCAATGGTAACATGAAGCCGTTTTTATATCCAAACTCTAAGAGAAAAATTATATACACAACTGTCGAGCATACATATGTTGTTACCAACAGCATTTTATTAAATGTCATTCCCCTTTAAATCTTGAATCAAAAAGTATAATTCAAAGTTATAGTTACCTGTCTCCTTCACTATTGACAAGACGATATGCATTCGTAGTGGCTGAAGGAAGCCCTAATCCACGACGTAACTCTACAGCTGCATTGATTCTTGTTTCAAGAAGTTTCTCCATGTCAAGTGCACAAGAAGGATCTCTATATGACATAATTTAAGGAAGTTAATCGCCTTTGGGTGTAAGTAAAACCTAACTACAAAACGCTGCCCTTTTTTGATTAACTACCTTGTTGCTTCCTCTTCTAGTTGCATGAGCCGAACACAGAACATGGAAACCGAATTATACAAACCCCATCCAATAGGTTTCTCTGTCCCATCTGCTACCAACACAATATCTCCAGTCTTAGGTGGTGGTCTACCAGTTATTCTATCAATTGCTCCACTATAAACCATTGGGCTTCCATCCTTGAATAGTTGTGTCTTACCCTTCTTTAGAATAACCTTTGCAACACCTATTAAAGCCAAACAAAATACAATAAGAGTAGGAAATTTAAATCAATTAACAAGCCCTTACTACAAGTTCTGTACACGTCAGCTTTCTCAAGGACTAAGGAAGAGCATAAACAATGAGACAACAAACCAACACAAGACTCATGAAATCACTTGAGCATCAGTTTTTATTACATAGCTCCATTTTGGTTTCTGTTTCCTGCCATTGTCCTACAATGATTGATTCATAATGAAAATGATATTAGTGATGAAAAATTGACACAATCTAATCTAACCACCTTCATCGCATAGGAAGAATCACAAAGGAAGATAATATTATCAACATTGGACAACTTCTTACCATACTTCACTGTTGTCTAGTAAATTAAGTATTTCGCTGAATCTGACAAACAAGGTGATGTCTAAATGCTCAAGTTTTATTTTTTATTTTTATTTACTATTTTCAATGCATATATCCATGCTATTTAATTATTTACATTATTTATTTTATAAATCCTTACTTTTTAATTTGGATATTCAATAGTCATATTCTTGATGTATTTTACATTATTTATTTACATTGATGATGGCATGGTCTCATGTTCAATAGTCATTTTGTAATCCTATTGTGACTTCAGCTAAACACAGTTTTTTAGGATTGAGATGTATTTTACAACTTTTTTGCAGCACAAGTTGCCTTCCTTTTTCTTAGCTGAACTATATTAATTTATAATGATATTTCCTATTTCATGCAAACAGTTTTTGTTACTATTTTTAATTGGATTCTTATCCTATACACTGCCAGTGGAGTAAAAAAACTCCACAAGCGGGTATAGGATGATGCCATTTGTTTTTGGGATGTAATAAAATAATAATTAAAAAGGACACATGGCATCATCCTAAACCTGCTTGTGAAGTTTTTTTAATTAGCCTTTTTTATTTACTACTTCATGCAAACCTAGAAACATATACATTATTTTAGTTTTGTTTCCTTTAAGCTTAAGATAAAAGGAAAAAGGACAAAAAAATTGAGGAAAAGTTCTATACATTTTGTTCGGGCAGCAGACTTTGTTTATGCTACCATTGTTAATGATCCTTGGAGATTCTTAATCAATTTTATATTGACTTAGCAAATAAGATAAGGAAAAGAATGTCTGACGAACTTATAGTCTGCTTTACCCTTTTTTATGTGGCATTTATCTCTTACATGCAATTAGAACCAGACTGAAGAAACATTAGAGACCCTTCTTATATTGTCAAAAGAAATGCATGATTGCAAAATGGACATTCCCCACAACAGACCCTAATAAATACGATGGTCCATGGATTTCATAAAAGGATAATGCAAAAAAGCACGAATGAGGCAAGTTGTTTTCTACATTATATCGAAACTTCCAAACGTGGATTTGGACTTCCACTTGCTCCTTTCTTTCTTCAAGAAAGAAAGTTAAAGGTACAAAAATGCTGACATGCAACCAAGCGCACTGATTTTTCTTAAGCCAGTCAAAGAAATGTAATTTTCAATAAGAAAAAGAATACAAGAAAAAGTTAAAAGGAAATGTTCAAAGCAAGTGAAAGACAAAGCAAATCAATCAATTCATATTGCAAATTTGGATTTAATACTATGTTACTCGGATTCGGGTATGAGTGCGGATACAGATATCAATATGTATCCAACACGGGTGTGGTTAGATTTTTCTAAGTTTCTCCATGTTTTTGAAGATCCTTGGAGATCACATCCCCATATCCAAGTGTCAATTGGAAGACTCCACTAAAAAATAAGAGTCCAAGCAACATAAATTTAATATCTCACTGCAAATTTTCTCGTTTTGTTTGCTACTCAACTTGCCCCGCATCCCCTTCAAATGTGTTAAAACAATAAAGTGTAAAAAGTAAAAAATCAAAATTGTAGAGGGTATTTGATTAATACCAGGAATTTGGTCAAAATCTAAGAAATTCGAACATAATAGATCCATAACAAGCTAAAATTACTATTCGTTTAATCTTTACCATCCAAAGTCTTTTCTTTTTTCTTTTACATCGGAAAAAATAGCAAAAAAAGAAGGAAGAACAATGCACCAAAAATTTAATCAATCTCCTCTAAGTCAATCAAAACAGCTAGACCAATCCAAACCTTATAGCTTTACAAATAGTCGAAGAACAAAGAAAGCACTGATAAAAACGAAACGGAAGCATCAGCAAACAGAAAATAAGGGAAGAATGAAGAACCTGCCTCTCAAGAAAATGAAATGCCTAAAAGATGAAAGCATTGTAGCTTGAAATTAATCAGAAACAAGTAATTGGTCGCAGAAAGTTTGGCTTTGGAAGAAACCGACGTACCTTTGGGTTGAGAAGAAGCAAAACGCTGGAGGGAAGAGAACGGCGGTGGCGGTGGCGGCGGTGGTGGTAGTGGGAGGTGAGAGTGAGAACAGGAGAGACACTTCATAAGGCGGGCTTGAAGCTGAAGCTGCTGCTGCTGCATGCTTATTTCCGCAATATTATCGAGTCAGGATTTGGTCCGGGTATCTAATATAGTTTTGTTATATATATATATATATATATATATTAAAGTATAATTATATTTTAATAAATTTATTTAAGATATGAAATTTAAATATAGTAATAAAACAAAAAAATTATTTTTTTATTTTTTTATATTTGAGTCAGGTATTTTAATTTAGGTGTGGGTTGTTTAAAAATTAAGGAGGTATTTGATAAATTAAAAAATTTAAGTATTGAATTTTTAGTATTGATTATTTAAACTTCAAATAGAGGTCTCGAACCATTAGAGGTGTTTAAATGGGTAACCGATCGGTTAACGGAACTGAATTAGTATTAATCGAATTAATTGAATTTTTTAATCCTTTAACTGTTAACTGAATCAAAATATTTCGATTACTTAGGTAAGTTAATTGAATTAACTTAAATTTATATTTTTTTTGTTAAAACAAGTATAAAGCATATAAAAAATAAATTTATAAAGTTCGTTTGACTGGATTAACCGAATTAACCCAACTACTAATAGTCTAATACATATTATATATAATATTATTTATTAAGTTCAGTTAATCCAGTTAATTACCTGATTTTGAATTGAATTAACTGTTAACCGAAATTTTAAAAAAATTTTAACTGACCTCTGACCAGACTAGATCAATTAACCGACCGATGAACCAAATTAGATCGATTCAGCCGATTAATTTAGTTTTAACTGAAATTTGAACATCTCTACCAATGGCGGATTTTGAACAAAAGATTTAGAGTTTTCCAAGTATCAGTGGCAACCAGTTGCTTAGCCATTGAACAATTAGTCATCACCTATCTTTGCTACTCCTGCTTCGACCATGATACCAATCATTAGTTATTTTTTCGAATTAATAAAGTTTTTTCGTCCAAGTGTTAGACCATGCTTTGGCTTTACTTAGTGATATCTATGGAGCTCGAGTCTTACGATGATTTGATTTTTCAGTCCTTAGTTTTTTGGTTTTATTGAATTTTCATAAGAAATGTTTGGGTTTTCATTACACATGTTTGATTTAAGTCACCCACGATGTTAAGGATCTATGTTTAGCTATATTAAGGGTTTTTTTTCTCTTAAATGTCGAGAGTGTCATATAGTGAGAATTAAAAATACGTGTCACAAAACAAGACCTTCTAAACTCAAAGATGTTGAATTGATATGATTTACAAATGATACATGGTTGAGTTCTTATCATTTGTTAGGTAATGAAAATTGACGAGATAGAAGTGTCTAGTATATATCAAAACACTATTAGCTTATTAATTAAAATAGAAAATAATATTGAAGCAATTGCAAAATTAAACAAAAACCTTCGAATAATATAAAGGACATCAATATGCATGATAAAAAAAACCTTTTTAGCCATTCTACCAATGCAATCAATAAAGAGAGCTCTATAAATAATACTAATATAAAATTTTTAAATATTTTGGATAGGTGAGCTGAACAAAAAAGAAATTAAGTCATAAATCTATTCAAATTTTACTTTTTACACATAGAATTATCCATAATCTCTTCCAAATTTTTAAATAGGAGGATAATGCATTTCGGCGCACTCAAACCTACATACTCTTATATTAACAATAATATTCATGCAAATAAAACTAAGACTCAATTAACTATATATATTCTTGTAATAGAGCTTGATTTATAAAATTTTTGAAAGTAAAAAGGAGAGAGAGAAAAAATGGTGAAAGAAACAACAAGAAAGTGTTAACATTGTGGACATAATGGCCATAATTCAAGAACATGAAATGGAAAAAGAAGGGGTGTTAAGCTATTTGGTGTGAACATAGCTGCTGTTGTTGCCATGGATGAAAATTTGATGAAGAATGGCTTGAATGGGGAATTTATGGTCCCGTAATATTGGAGAAAATTAAAACAACAATGGCGGTGGTTGAGGAAGATGATGGTGGGTTTTTGTCTAATGGATAAATTCATGAAAACAGCCAATGGAAGGAAAACATGTAATCTACTTGCACTCTTCTTTGCTTGTTTAGAAATTTGATTTATTTCGTGATTTAGGGTTAGATTTGTTTAGTTTTATTTACTTTAAGTTTTTTTCTTAAAAGATTTATTTATTTATTTAAAAAAAATTCACACTGGGGTTTGCAGTTACCCCAGTCCCCTAATATATAAAATTTTTTATTTAAAATTTTTTTAAATTTTTAAAATTTTAAATTAATAAAAGTAAAACTACTTTTTTTTAATATTGAGTAAAGTAATAAATTTTTAAATAATATATGTGTCATTTTTACTAATTTTTTTTTTTAAATTTATGAACTTCTTATATTTTTTAATAGTGATATGTAACATTATGTACACATAAATTACCATGTCAACATCATTAAAAAATTAATATTTTAGTCAATATCTCTATTAAAAATATTTTTTTAAAATATTAATGATCAAATTTAACTCCATGAGAATCAAATTGACAAAAAATACATATTATTATCTTATACACTGCTAATGAAATAAAAAGACTCCACAAGCGAGACTCAGTTGATATTTTTTTAGAAACATTTATGAAGTTTTTTATTCCATGAACAGTAATTACCAAAATTAAATCAAATTGTTCCAATGCAAAAGCTCTGATTTTGTTCTTTGTTGTTGTTGACACAGGGGAGAACATTTTTTGTTTGTTATATATTTTGGATCTGAAGTTAAGACAAAGACGCAGAAAATCTTGTGTTGCCGACAGGACACCACCAAAATGTTTGGATCTTACGGTAACATCCCAAAAATTCCGAAGACAAACTCAAATCCATACAAAAAAGATGACTAAAAAAATAGTTATTCATTAATAACATCAAATTAGAGAAACAGGGGATCCCCAAAAAGAACAGAATGACAATAAAAGTTCCCCAAAAAAACTAAAACTTTTCCCACGAAACAAACAGACCTCGTAATATCATAAAAACCCAGAAACTAAACAGTAAACCCATTTTTCCCAATACAAAAAAAAAAAAACCAATTTTTTATATTTTTAAATTTGAAGTGTATCAATGAAGTGTTTCCCATCAGCAATATCATTATTTGCAAGAAAATCCAAGAAATCCCTAAAACTACTTTCTTTATACCTCTTTGGATTTTGTTCATCGATAAGCTCATTAGCGGTTTCCATTTTATCATCCATCCCCAAACTATGTAAACTTGCAATGGAAACCCTAGTTTTTTCACTGTTCAATGTAGCCCTATGAACCACACTTTTGTATACCCCATTGCTCATCACTTCAAAATGGTCACCTATATGAACTTGTAATGCACCGTGAAGTTCAGGGACCATTTTCCAATTTCCATCATCAGTGTCCAATATTTCAAGACCTGTTGAGCTTTGTAAGATAATGGTTAAGCAAGTGTAGTCTGAATGTGGTGGTAACCCTAATGCCATTTCTGGTTTAGGACATGGTGGGTAACAGTTTACTGCCATGACTTGCATGCCCCGATCCATTTTCGGGGTTAGTCGATTCGGGGATATCCCGAGACTTTCGATGATCATTCCCATTAGTTCGAGGGCGAGGTTTCGAACTTGTGCACAATATTTACCCATTTTCTCCCTGAAAACACATCACAAGCATGATGGGTTAGATATATTGTGTATACCTAGGTGTCAAGTTATATTTTGTCATTTTTATTTAGAAAATGATAATTTAGTCATTGTACTATTAAATTTTTTTTCATTTTTACTATTAAAAACTAACATAATTGAGGTGTACTTTATCCTGGCATGCAATAGAAGTTGATAGAATTTTTAACAAAAAGACTAGTTTGCTCTTTAATCATTATATAAGGACTATTTTATCAATTTTTTGAATAAAAAAAAGTAAAATGTAATCAAACTCTTAATATAAAGACTTTCACCGTACTTTTTACTATATACATAATTTGGGAACCTACCTATATTGAGGAGGGTTATGGGGCCATGAATCAATCCAGGCATCCAAGGGATGTGCATAATGCTTGAGGAAAACTCTCCAAAATTGGACCTTGTCGGCCCCGTCTTTGAAGCTTGTGTCGTACCATACAGGGTTGTAAACGTCATTTGACTTGAATTTAAGTTTATCTTCACTTGACAGATCGAAAAAACTGATCGCCATTGCGAGTGCTTCATCGAGAATAGATTCGCTAATCTCATAGTTCACAACCTAATGCAAAAAAAGAAAAAAAATGAACATACCTACTTTGTTAATATACACAAATGTATTTAATTTAAACTAAAAATTATTAGAATTCAATTCGATAATTGATAATTATTGATTCAACCAAATTAAAGCATCTTTATATTAAAAAACAGAGGTATAAATTTATATTAAAAGATCAGGTTGAATTATAAATGTTTGGAATCAAAACTAACAATAACTATCACTTTTAGTTTTGGAAAAAAAACTTTTAATACTTAATTAGCCTAATGGAGTTCAAATATAAAGTTGAAGTAATTCGATTGTATTTTTGAGTTGAATTCAAATTTAAAAAACAATACTTAATTAAACTCGAACTAAATATCAAAACCAGATGTTAGAGTCAAAGAAAAACCAAGGGAAAAAAATACTCACTTGAAAGAAGCCCTTATGGCGACAAGCTTCACCAAATTCTTCAATGGCGATTGAGCGTTTATTGCCATTCATTCGTAACCGAGACATATCGATGGTCGGAATTCGAGCTTTCTCAGTACCCGAACTTGAAGATTTCGAAGGCGAAACGACGTAACATTCCGGAACATAATCCCTGTGTTTCCAATAGTAAACGAACTCGGATTTTTGTCTCCAGACATTCTGTTTGGACTTCAAGGAAAAAAAAAACCCAGAAAACAGAGTAAGAAAATGAAAAGAAATACACGTTGTGGGATGCTAAAATCATGCAAATATATATAGTGAGAAAAAGTTGGGTCAGCTGTGACGATTTAAACTCAAATCATAAATGCTTGAAATGCAGATCATTACAAGTTGATTTAAAGCACAACATTCCAAAATATAACTTTATGACATATTGACATTCATTCATACATGTATGTATATTTAAATGTTTAAGGTATGGGTTTGTGGATATAAACTATGGATGACAAGAGGTGGATATAATTATATGTTTTTAAATTTGAGATTTTGCAATGTTTGTGATCATCATGTTTATCCAGGTTAATAAATGGTAGCTGAAAAACAAAACAGCATTTCACGGCTAAACGATACTCAACATATTAGGTGTAACTTGTATGCCACCGCGTTTTATGTTGCAATGAACCGGTTCCAATTTTTTCACCCATTTCATGAATTTAAGATTTATATAACCTTGGAAGTCCATGAGATTGTTTTAAATGATGCAATAAATTGAGGTTGGCCCTCAGGTTTTTTTTATCAAAATTTTTTTATATAACTTTGGAATTGAAATCGAGTCTAAATTAATCCAATTTTACCCAAAAATTCAAATACCTTAAACTTGAATATTAAATCTGAAAAATAAAAATTTTAGATAACTTTAATTTAGTAATTGAGTTGAAGTTAATTTGGGTGTATCAATTTAAGTTCTAATATTTTCGAGTCAATTATTAATTTGAATTATTTCAAGTTTAAATTATAGTCGTTTAAGTTTATTACAAATCGGGTCATTTTGAGTTTTGTCATTCTTATTTGACATTCAGCTTTCGTCAATCCGAATTACTTGCTGGGATCATTTTATATCTAATGTCATCTTAAGTTCAAATTATTTTTTACAATCAAGCATAAATATGATAATGCTCATGTATTCCTTACTACCAATCTGATTATTGTTTTTGTTAACAAAATTCTAAGAAAAAAAATTGTTCTCGTTAAAATACACATTTCAAGTCTCTAGTAGTTGATGCCGATTGAATCTTAGCTCGATTGGCATGAGTCTCGTTTCCAATGCAAGGGGGCGCAGGTTCAAATGCATTGAAACGCATTATCCTCCTATTTATGGATTGGGAATAAACTTGAATAATTATATGCTTTGTCTAAAAAAAAAACCAGATATAATCATAATTAAAATTCTTTGACACTCCAATAATTTAATATCTTACTTCTTCACTCGATATTAACCAATAAAAATAATAATACAACAAAACTTATGATATCTCAATTCAAGATTTGAAGGCAAGAGTTGAATACGAGTATACTTATTTCTTTTTAATATTTGAACACTGTATATTCATATGGATCTTAGGATAGGAAATATATGTTATCCGCAATCAAGTAACATGAAACCAATATTATTGCTCTTTAACCTATTAATGACTGTTGGAAGCACTGTCTTAATTCTACCTAATCAATCTTCAATCTCATCTTTACAAATTTTTTTATATAATTTTTAAATTATCCATAAATCTCGTCAAACTCTTAAATTGAAAAATACTATGCACTAAACCCACACCTATCAAGTAGTTGCAACAATGGCGCCAACTAAGTTAAGATAAAATTGAACTTTACAAAAATCTTTTATCTATATTAGATTTTATCACAAGCGATTTGGGTAAAAAAAATTTAATATTAAAATTATATTTATAAAAAAACTTATTCAACAATTCAATCATAAACAAAGTGGTAAAGTATTTACAAATAATCAACAAGAGTTGGGTGCAATTATGAGTCACATTGCATTCCAAATGGAAGACACAGGTTTAAATTTAGAAAACGACATTGTTGAGAGGAGCAGCTATAATCCCCGAAATGGTTTAAGTAATTTTCCTACGAGACACCTAGATCCAGCTGCATAACTGTATGTATGATATGATTGTACCAAATCCAGGTTTCCTTTTTATATGAACTACAAGTTTCGGTACAAATCATGTTACTAACCTTGTTTGTCAAGTCTAAAAACTTATCAAAGTATAATGATTGGAAGAAGTGAAAGGAGGATTGAAGTTTTTCATTTCAAAAACAGGGATTGTTTTGGAAAATAGTACAAATACAAATACGATTTTTGTTTCAGCAAGGGAAGACTATTAGGATGTTTTGTATATATACAAAGGATTGGTTATCTTGTTTGTATCTACATTTGAAAACCAATAATAAAGAGAATGAGAATGTCACCTCTAATCAAATGGATCAATTCGTGGGTCGTGTTCGCTTGCCATTGCCATTCCGGTGCAAAGACACGTAGGGCACATCACCTGCCGAAGTTACCAAAAAAGGGTGTCACTAATGAACAAATGAATGATGCGAAATAATACTATATCTGGAAAAGAAAGGTAAATAATGAAAGCCATCAAATTTCCCGGTTGATATATGCACAAGTAAACAACACACCAATGAGACCATATATTTTTAGATGACAAACCTTTCCGGATCCCAAACAGTTTGAACATCTTTCCGTTCTGGGGGTTGATAAAGGACGGTCTCCACCATTTAGTGTCGAGACTGGTTCGGTAAGAACAAGTGATCCGGTACTTGAGCAGCGAGCACAAGCAAGATATCCTGCATTTACCGGAGGATAAAATACAGTATCTTCTTTTTGAAACTTTACAAGTGCAATCAGAGTACAAATACAAGTACATGTCTGAGCTACCAGAAAGTGTACACTGTAGAATCAAACTATTACTAGCATTGAGCAAGAAAAACTGATCCGAACAGAGGTGTTTGGACGGTTTATGGAATACAAGTTTAAAAAACACAGTTATTCAAAACCGAATCAAATTTTATTTTTTATTTAATATATAATAGATTTTAATTTTTTTATAATATAAAAATAAATATTTTATATTTAAAATAATGAAAATAATTTAAAAGTTATTAAAATTTTATTGCTTTTTAGAAATATTTATAAAAAAAGGCTTTGAAATTTTGTCAAATATATTCAAAAGCTATAGAGCAAAGTTTATTTTGTTAAAATAAGTCTAAAAATCCAAAACAAAAAACTAATATAGAAAAATTGAGAACTGAGCCGACCCGAATTATGATGGACGGTTCAAAAAATCTAAAATACCTAACGGAACTAAATTGAACCGATATCACCCTTAACTATTACAGTATAGATGAACTAAAACCTGAAACAATCCAAACTAATATTGACTAACCGAACTAAAACCTATGCATATAATTGCACTTGGGTCTAGAACCTGGGTACTTGGAACCCTAGGAAAACAGAAAGTTTCAGGAATATACCTGTTCCAAGACAATACTTGCATCGTTTATGCTCTTGCTGTTTAACATTGTTTATTTCGACTACCATCAAGGCTGAGATAACCCCTACTGCTCCTCCAGAGAAGGATGCCACTATAGGATCAACCTGACTGCATTTACCACCAACGGAACCACGTTAAATAATACCACAATGAAACAAAATTGCATGCCCAGTTTAAGATTTGGTAACAAAGACAGATGCCACTTCTTTCTAGAAGCCAAACTTGTCTAAGAAATTAATTTCCCACTAATATTTCTAAGTAAATATAAGCTGGCTTGCAGCAATTGCGATAAGTGTTACACTGAAAACAAAAGGACATCAACTTCTTCGTGGTTAAAAAGGTAGCATTCAAGCGAGCTTAAGCTATACCTAATAATAAACATCCACTACAAACCAAGAGGATCAATCATACCTCAACTGCATTGGCAGATGTACACTACGGATGAAATCTGCATATGATGTGCCCCCCAGTCCTAGCTTAAGCTCCAGCTAGGGTATGGGAAGAAGAAATAAGACATGTAAGGAAATAGAATATGATTCCAAAAACAATATCTAATTCTATCATATGTATTTTCATGTTAAAATCAGATGTTTATTAAAAGTGATCATCTCCTTACTAATTTTCGTATATATAATGGATTATTTCCCTTCAAATGATTTATCCTCTCAGGAACACGTTCCGTTCATTCTATTCTTAAAAGAACAAACCAACTAGAGAGAGACTAGATTCCAAATGTCGAGAGCATGAATGACTTACAGTGGGTGCTAGAAGTCCACCAAAAATAATAATTCCAGCAATAAGAGAATAACAAGTCACATAATAAACCTTGAGATTTGCTGAGGTCTGCAAGTGAAATACCCGGTAAAAGATAAATGATTGTACATAGATCAACTTGGATTTAATTTCATTTATTAACAAGTAAAAACAATAGGCTGATGGAATAAAAACAAATCATTTTAAGAAAATCTCACCAATGGAGGCAGGAATGGGATGAATGATGGAAAATTAGGAAGTTCACTTTCTTGCTCTTCCTTGAAAATACCTAGTTCAGCACTTTTAATTCTCTGTTGTATCCTTAGCCTCCGAACCTACAAGAATATTATTTGAGGGATGTATCATTTGATTAAGCAATCATATGGTTTTCTCAGTATAAATGCATGCAGAAACTTCCCCTATTGACATCGAAAACTCAAAAATCTAATTAAAAGAAAAGCAGTGGATTCACCTCTTCCATTTGGAGAAAGATTTTGTTACGCCGACTTCGAATATTATCCTCAATTTCTTGCAGTTCCATCTTAGCGAAATCCTGGACTGTTTCAGGCCCTTCTATGATGCAAAATCTGCACATTTTGTAATCATAAATTCCCAAGATTTTGAAATTCATGTTTTCTATACATTTCAAATACATAATCAAAGTTCAACCTTAACTAATTTGTCTTTTCATAGTTCATAGTTAATATAACAAATAAAAAATCCAAATTCAGCTTTTCATAGCTTAAAAAATCATAAATTCTTAAGATTTTGAAATTTATGTTTTTCTTAATACATTTCAAATACATAATCAAAGTTCAACCTTAACTAATTTGGCCTTTTCATAGCTCAAAATTAATAAACAAATGAAAAATCCAAATTCAGCTTTTCATAGCTTATAAAATCATAAATTCCTAAGATTTTGAAATTCTTGTTTTCTTATACATTTCAAATACATGATCAAAGTTCAACCTTAACCAGTTTGGCTTTTTCAAGCTCAAAATCAATATAACAAATGAAATATCCAAATTTAACTTCTCATACCTTATAAAATCATAAATTCCTAAGATTTTGAAATTCATGTTTTTTTAATATATTTCAAATACATAGTCAAAGTTCAACCTTAACTAATTTGGCTTTTTCAAGCTCAAAGTCAATATAACAAATGAAATATCCAAATTTAGCTTCTCATACCTTATAAAATCTTAAATTCCTAAGATTTTGAAATTCATGTTTTTTTTAATATGTTTTTTTAATATATTTCAAATACATAGTCAAAGTTCAACCTTAACTAATTTGGCTTTTTCAAGCTCAAAATCAATATAACAAATGAAAAATCCAAATTTAGCTTCTCATACCTTATAAAATCCTAAATTCCTAAGATTTTGACATTCATGTTTTCTTATACAATTCAAATACAGAATCAAAGTTCAACCTTGACTAAATTTGGCTTTTTCAGAGCTCAAAATCATAAATTTCAAAATTCCTAAGCTTTCGAAATTTGTGTTTTCTAATACATTTCAAAATTCATAATCAAAGTTCAACCTTAACAAATTTGCTTTTCATAGCTCAAAATTAATATAACAAATGAAAAATCCAAATCTAGCTTCTCATACCTTATAAAATCATAAATTCCTAAGCTTTCGAAATTTATTTATTTTATACTTTTTCAAATACATAATCAAAATTCAAACTTAACTAAATTAAACTTTAGTTCTCACAATTCATATAACAAATGAAATTCGAAAATTTCAAATTCATGAGCAACACAGAAATTACCCGGCGGCAGTTTTATCGGCGGGAGAATCGGATTCAACAGACGGCGCGGAGGAAGATGAATCCGGCTCGGTAGCCATAGATCGCCATCTCGATTTCAATTCGCATTTCGTATGAACAAATCTAGAGCTCAAAGAAGGAGGCTTGTATGGAGGCGAAGGCTTTACCGTACAAGAAATCGTCAACACTCGACTCAAACAAACCATCCTCAAGAAGAACAAAATTCTTTAATCTCAATAATTCTCCCTCCTTTTTTTCTCAACAAAATTTCATTTCAGCGTTGTTTTTCAAAAAAGGAAAAAAAAAATCCAAGTTCATTGCTGTGATTTTATTGTTTGATGCTAAAACAAATTAATCAACCAACGATTCTATTGGTCTAATTTTGCCTCAGGTTCTTATATTCTTGGGACATTTAAAATTTAGTCCTTTACATTTAATTTAGTGAGTTTAATCACCTTAGTTATTAAAATTCAATTGATGCCCTTATTACTCACTTTCGCTAAATTTGTCCTATTATTAATTGCACTTTAATATAAGTGTAAAAAAATATAAATATATATTTATAAAAGGTTTATCTAAAAACTTTGGTTAAATGGTTAATTTAAAGTTTTTAATAAACACAATGTTTTAGTTTTAATATCATCATAGTAATATTTTATAAAATTATTTTATATACAACTATAAAAAATAAAAAATAATAGACTTTTAGTCATTTTATAATTGAGTTAGTGTTTGATTAATTCGCTAGTTATGACATCAACTCAATCAGTGTTAATGCTTGAATCAAACAAGATAGAGATAACGATGATGCAAGGTGGTTCAGCTTACTTAAGGCAAGGGGGAGAGCCGTCGTATAAGGTGGTCAAAGTTCAAGGGTATGCAATGGTTGAGGTTCAAAGGATGGTTGAGAGAGAGCAATCTTGCACGAGGCTAAGGGTTTATATATCCTTAGCCATAATCCCGATGTGCCACATGCCACTTTTTCATTAGCAATCTTAAGGCAAGCTTGTCAAGTGACTTGCCATTGTTGACCTAAACAGGGTGGTTATGGTGATTATTGGACATGTTATCAATCACTTAGGGTGATTATGGTGACTATTGGACATGTTGTCAATCACTTCATATGAAACACAACAGTTAGCATCATAAATGATGGTTATAGTGTGGGTCTCATGTGAATTCGTACCCAAGAAGTTGTTCTAAAAAGATTACTCTGAGTGGTAGTTTGGAGAAGCGAGTATCTGAAGAGTTATTAAATAATAGTATAAATAAAAATGTTGCATTTTTTTTAGTAGGTTACAAAAAATTTTAGATTTAATCATTACAAACATAGTTGGACTAAAAATTGGAATAAATCTGGACTTTAACTAAAATAAATTTAGATAGGACTAATGAGATTCAAAATTAGATTAAAATTTAAAGAAAATTTACACATGACTTACATAGAGTGAGATTTGAACCTGGTCACTCAAGGTGACATATTCTAAGTTAAATAAAATTTTTGAAATTAAAAGTAGAGAGACAAATTTTAAAATTTGAGAAAGGACAGGGACTAGGGTCAAAATTAAACCATCCCAATTTGATTGTGGAACAGAGGAGGTGAGTGAGTGGGGCTTAGATTGACGAAGACAAAGCGGAAGCATTAAATAATGATGCAAACGTGAATGGCGAAGATCTTTTGAAGGGCGCTAATGCTGCCAAGTAAGTGGAATAATAAATAATAATGTTTACCTGCTTTTTCATTTTTGGATATTTTTATTTTCCCGGAAAATGACTTCCATTTTTGTAACTTTGTTCAATTTAATCCTATGATTTTCCGTCTAGGATAAGAAAATAAAATAACAAAAACAAAGCATTATCCAATCTGTTTCTCTTTTTTCTTTTTTCTTTTATTTGGGGATACATCAAGAAAATGAAATTTGTGATTTTCTTTTATGCCATTGGAGAGTGGGTTTTGTTTATTTAATAAGCCCAAGGAAAACTTTTGGGCCAGGGCCTGAGTATATTAAAAAATAGGGTAAACTATCAAAATAGTCACTTTTGTTTCTCTTAGGTTACATTTTAGTCACTTATGTTTGAAATGTTACGTTTTAGTCACTTATGTTAACGTGTTGTAACATTTTAGTCATTGAGCCGTAAATTTTCGTTAACGGTGTAACAGTAAGCTAATGTGGCACATTAAATCATCATTTCAAACAAAAATTTCAGGTTAAAATATACAATTGGTCCCCATATTTATTCGTTTTGAGCAGTTTTTTTTCTTTTATGTTCTTTCAACTTTCCCTTTTTTTTTCTTCATTTTCCATTCTTTTATTCTTCTTCCTCTATTTTCCTCCCTTCTCCATCTCTTTTAACGTAAAAGAAAAAAAATTAAATTGCTCAAAACGAAAAAAAAATATGGGAACCAATTGTACAATTTAACCTAAATTTTTTGTTTGAAATGATGATTTAACGTGTCACATCAGCTTACCGTTACATCGTTAACAGCAATTAATGGCTCAATGCCTAAAATGTTACAACACGTTAACATAAGTGACTAAAACGTAACATTTCAAATATAAGTGACTAAAATATAACCCGATGGAAACAAAAGTGACTATTTTGGTAGTTTACTTAAAAAAATATGATTGAAACTTTTTTGGTAAAAATACCATAGAAGCCCCTGTATTAGAAGTCTATTTGCATTTTGCCTCATCTAGTAAAAAACAGACAAATTAGTCATTTTACATTAGATTGAAGAGCAAACTGGTCTTTTTTGTTTAAAATTTATCTATTTGTACTGTTGAAAACCAATATGGTTGACAGAATAACCAGACAGTGACACGTAGCATGCCACTTATTCCTCATGCTAACGTTCAATTTATAACAATAGAAATGAATGAAATTTTTAATAGAATGACCAAATTGCTCTTTGATCTAACATACAGAGACTAATTTGCCCATTTTTTGAGTAAATGGGGCAAAATATAATTTGACTCCTAGTACAAGGGTCTCTAGGACACTTTTACCCCTTTTTATTATAAACTTTTTAATTAACACTAGATTTTTTCACACCCATGGTGTGGGTGAAAGAAAATATTTTATTAAAATTTTTTTAATTATGAATATAGATAGGATTAATTTTATATTTAATACTATTGAACAAGTGTTCAATCCTTAGATTTGTAATTTGTAATTGTTTTATTTAAAGATGATATAAAAGTATAAAAAATCAAAAGTGTCACTATGAAATATTAATTATAATTTGTTTAAAAAAGGGAATTTCTATAATTTTATAATTGTGTTGGTAACTCGATTAAGAGTGATACCAACATAATAAAATGCTTAAATAATATTATAGATAGATAGATAATCTTTTCTTTTATAAAAAAATTGTTGTCATGCTCATTAATAACACCTAGCTCAATTATTATCATGTCGACTTGGTAATTCACATGTAAACGATTGTTGACGTGATAGTAATACATTTGAAAAAAATATATATATTTTAAGAAGTTTTTAAGCATGTAAAATTATAAAATTTTAAAAAGTAGTAAAATATTAAAATTCTCAAAATAAATTTAAAAATTATAAAAAAGTGTTTTTTAAAGTATTTATTAGAAAAACCTAAAGTAGTTCATATGACTAACCTTTTTGTAGTTTTACTATGGTCATGCCAATGATATTAGTGGCATTATTCAATTTGATTGAGAAAACAATGCATGGGTTGATGCTAAGTATGTTTCCACTGTCTGCCTTTTAACTTGTTTCCACCAATTATCCCATTTGATCGAGGAAGAGTCAATGCTATTGCTTGCGCTTTGTTTTCGTCCCTCGATTTGTTCAATTAATTATGTAATCTCGATTTTGATTGTAATTGAAAATTGAGATAAGTTTAAAGAAAGTAGATTGAGCTTTGGGAAGTTCGAGTAAAGATCACTTGGCATACCTTTTTTTTTTTTTGGGTAGGAGGTCAGTTTTTTCAAGATTTTTTTTTTTTAAAGTATTGTCGGTCGAGTAGTTGGTGGAACCCTCAACAATAGTAAATATTGTATCATATTGAGTTTTTGTCTTTCTCTTTCATCGAGAGCCCTAAAGAATTTTCGAAGAAGGAACGCTTCAGTTAATGAAGATACAACCAATAAAGCTTTCAAGAAAAATGTCATTATAGTGCGTAATATTAAATCACCTGCATATAAAGGAACTCAAACAATGCTTTTGATAGTTGATGCTAATAATCCAAAATTTGCATTTTTTTTCTTATAAGTATCATTTATCTTTGACTATCTAATTGCAGTTATTATGTTTTGCAAATGTTTCCTTTGTTGGCTCATTTTGTTAGTTTGGTATTTTGGGATTTGTCTTTAAAATTTACATATATTTTTGGTACTGAGATTTTTGCTATTGCCTCCTTTTTATAGTTACTATTATTGCCTAAGATCTTGAAATTACTCTTATAACCCTTTGAAAAATAGAGTAAAGTAACTCTAAATATTAGAATTATCATTAAGGTTGGTTTAAAACCATCACTTTTAATGTAAAATAACCAACAGTCTCATCAATTTAAATCTACATTTAATATTGTAAAAATTGAGACACGTAAATTAAAAATATTAAATTCTAATTTGCATTGTATAGGGAGTGGAACCATAATTAGATTTAGACCTTAAATATTTTGGTCTTGGTAGGCCCATCAATGCAACTGATCACCAACAATAGATTAATTCATGAAACCTATAACATCATCCAAATCCATCTATATAAACAATCTCTTTTGAGATTGATCAATAATGAACCTCAACATCAAACCAATTAGTCAAGGGTGTTTATTCCTTCCCCAAGTTTTTGGAATGATGTGTAAGTTTAACATGTGTGATAGCGTAATTGTATAGGCATATGGGTGTGTGAGTTGTACTTGAATGATATTAAGAGAGAATTGCTTATACTTATTATTCAAAAAATAGATAAATTAGCTACTATACATTAAATCAAATGATAAATTATTTCTTTCTGTTAAAAATTAGCATGGTTGACGGAATAACTAAAAAGTTACGCCATATATACCTTATACTGATGTACAAGGACCAGTTTTTACAGTAGAATTGAATGAATTTTTTTATAGAACGACCAATTTACTCTTTGATCTAATGTACATGTACTAATTTATCTATTTTTAAGTAAAGAGAACAAATTGAAAGCCGACACCTGATATAAACAACTTTATAATACTTTTACCTATATCCCTCTACTTTACTCTATTTTTTTTATTTCTTGTATTAACCTTACACATGAAAAGCGTAATAAAGATTCAAATTCTATACTATCTAATATTATTTTTCTCTCCACGGAACCATTCTCTTTAGTGTAAATATTGTCCAACACTATATAATCATACAAATTGAAAACAGATATAAATCACATCAACACTATATCTATGTAAAAATTACTGCCCAACACTACATGATTTTTAAAGATATTATTTTCTATTTGTAGATAACGTTCACAGCGTCACACACTCACTGAAATTTGCTCTCCACGTCTAAGTAGGGAAGGGTGGGGGAGCTAAGTGGTATCATAAATCATCAAAAGATAGCCAAATTTGGATGAAAATATCTTGCAAGTGTTTTCAGCCTTCTAAATCGTTAGCAAATCCAACCAAATATATGTATATAAATTATTATGGGACTGTTTTAGTGATGGGTCAATTCCTTCACTGCACCATTCACTATTGAGAATTGACATTATTGTATATAAATAAATTAAATATAGTTGAAAGTTGGGCCAAAAGGGGTACTCAAGTTTCAGCGTTGAAGTAATGGGAAATTGGGTCCAATTTTATGAGGCAACTTGGATTGGGGAAATGGAGGGGTGTCGCATCGCATTGCATGTGAGGTGGTCCGAGCATTGGGGTGGCCGAAATTTTCGAATCTGCAAGGTTTCTAACTCATTTCAATTTTGAATATTGTAATTATTGGTAAAAATATCGTAGATACTTTTATAATAAGAGTAGAATTGTTATTTTTCTTTTTTGCTTTAAAATTGGATAAATTAGTCTATTTGCATTAAATCAAAGAATAGATTAGGCACATTGATAAAAAATTTATCAATTTTTACTGTTAAAAATTAGTTCTTGCATGTTAGTATGAGGTACATGTTGCATGCTACGTGTCACTGTCTAATTATTCCATTGGTCACGCTAATTTTTAACAGTATAAATGAATGAAATTTATAATAGAGATGATCAATTTATTCTTTGATCTAATACAAAAAGACTAATTTGTTCATTTTTAGTAGAGGGGGCAAATACAATTTCACTTCTGATAGCCTTCATGATACTTTTACCCATATGTATTCTATAGGTCAAAGGTGTTTATCTCACAACCCACATTATGGGTTCAAGTCATAGGAATTACATGGGCAACATCAGAGAGCTAACAAATGCCTCAACCTCAATAAAATAAAATTTATTTTAATAATTCTCATAAAATTATATAACTAGAATCCAATCTATCAAAAAAAAATTTGAAACTTCACCTTAAGAGATTATGGGCTTATGGCATGTGCATAGGAATGGTTTACTTCTACATGAGTGAGTTATACAAAAAGAAAAAAAAAATTATTTTAATATTTAGAAAAGGATTTTCGTACACTATATTCTGATTTATAGTATTAAAAAAAAGGAAAAGAAAAGAGAAGAAGATTAATGAAAGGACACTGGAAAAGAAAAATAATCTTAACCATCTTTGCCAATAAGTGATGAGGGAAACGAAATAGTTGATTACAATGATTTTGTAAGATGATTGTTTTTTTATAAAATAATTATGTAAATTTAAGGACGGAAAATTTAAAAAATTCAATTTAATTTTTTTTCTTAACATTAGTATTTTTTTTAAAGAAAATATTATTATTGATAAAAATAATGAACAATAATAATACAAAGACATATCATATCGTACAAACAATAAATAAATCTTTATAAGTTAAAGCACAGATGTCATATCTGCAAAATAATTTCAAAAAGAGAAGGACAAATTAAAAGTAATTACAATACTGAAATAATTTTACATTCTAGTCTCGTCATCATCAAATCAACCTGACGATAAATATCGATCAATCAAGAAAATTGTCAAAAATCCCAAAAAACTCATTTTATCAATAATACGCAAAAAGCCAAATCTCGTATAGACTATCTTCCTCCTCATAATCTTAAATCTATCACTATTATTATAATTTATCATGATAAAACCCTTCAAAAATTATTCCTAATATATCTGAGTACCCCTTTTATTCCACCCTACTGCCATCCCTATCATAGCATTTTAGGCAAACAGTCCCACACGAGTTGAGCCAATTGAAGGTGAAGTTTACAAGTTGAGCTTATAGATTTGGTGTGCTCCATTGAAAATGGGGCTCTTTATCCAAATATTAAACATGAATTTTCGTGGGTGAATGGCCCAGTAAATTGGAAAAATATTCTAGTTGTGGAACCACCTATGTACCCTAGATTCTAGACATGTTGAAATTAAGCTAGGTCCTCGCCCAGTTACTTCCACTACTAAAGGGTTTCAATCTATATACCTGTAATTATGCCTTTCCTTCCGCCCTCAACAATCATAATTCATAACCGGATAACTAATTACCTATAAAAATACTTTTCCGATTAAATGATAAAAAATTTGATATTTTTTATACGAGATTTCAAGGTCAAGTTAAATAAATAAAGAAAAATAATTTTGGAATTTTGCTCTCTGTTTAAGAGTTTAACCTAATTTAATTTTAAATTTAATTTCAATTTATCGTGATTATCGAATATAAAAAAATCTATAAAAAAAAAGTGAACGAATCTAATAAAAGTTGGCACATTTCACAATCATAACTAAAATTTTGATAAATCCACTAACTTAAAACTTCAAACTGCGTACCAACTTAACTAATAAAAATAACGAGACTAATTTAATTTGATCCTTATAATACAACTACATTTAAAACTCCATTCAGCCTTTTACTGACAATTGTGTTTTTTTTCCAGGTTTAAAGAAAACACTATTAATTTGACACTTTTGGTTTAAAACTTTGATTTTTACCAGAATAATTATGTTTACACAATAATTGATAAAATGTATGGTTTGAAACTAATTAATAATAACACGATATTAAAATTAAAAAATAAATAAATTGTGAGTAAAAACAAAATTTAAATACATCTAATTAAAAATATTAAATGTACTACAAGTGTTTATTATGGTATTGTTATCAATCTTGAGTTGATATTGAGTTAACTTATTACACAAACTTGATCAATAATATTATTAATATATACTAGAAATTGTATCACACGCGTATGCGTATGAAAATAACGTATTTAGAACATAGATACATGATTAAAAATAATATACATTAAATAATGAAATGTATGGTTTGAAACTAATTAATAATGACACATGAAATGTGTACAATATTTAAATAAAAAAATTAAAATTATAAGTAAAATGAATGATACATCAAATCAAGAATACTAAATTAGTACAATTGTTTAACATGGTGTTGTCATCAATCCTAAGTTGGTGCCGAGTTAATTTGTGGCACTAATTCAATCAACAATATTATTAAATCTAAATTTAATTATGTAAAGATATTTTCATAATTTCTCTAATCGTGTTGGTGTCCGGTTGACTCGTGACATTAATTCAGTCAATTGTTTAAGCAATTGTTTAAGTACAGATATATAATTGACAGAAGTAATAAAATGTACATATTAAAACAAAAATGTAAAAAAAATTAAAGTAAAACTTCTGTTGACCGATAAATTTAAGGTTTTACTAACTTAATTGGTAGTTGACCAGTAAATTTAAAGATTTACTAACTTAATTGGCAAGGGTTCAAAATTTACTTTAGGCATATTTTTATTGATTTTTTTTAAATTAAAATGACTAAAATATCTTCGATAATATAACCATATTTTAATGACGAAAGGATAATTTCAAAATTTCTCAAATTGAGTTGGTGCTCGGTTGACTCGTGACACTAACTTAGTCAAGTGCTTAAATAATAGTATAGATAATTTATGGATATGATAAAATGTGCATAATAAAATTAAAATGTACAAAACATTTTAAAATAAAGCTTTGACTGAATGGTAAAGTTAATATTTTGTCGATACAAATATTATGAGTTCAAATTCTATTATATGCAAAATTTTTATTGATTAAAAAGAACTAAAATAGACTGAAATAATATAATTTTTATAAATACATATGATTTTTTTTTTTGTAATTTCTCTAATTGAATTAGTATCTAATTACTTCATAACTCCAACTCGATACAAAATTTAAATAATTATTTAAAATATATAAAATTAATTTAAATTAATCTAATCAAATTATTTTTAATCTAAACCAATCAAACCCAGCCAACCATAATATATAATTTAAACTAAATTCAAATAATTTTGACTCAACTTAATAATCAAGAATTATCTCGTTTCTTTAATAAAACTTATTCTTTCTGCATATCTAGGCACCCCACGCTATTGGGGATGCATTATGGAAGGAGCATTGTGCCACCAATGACTGCCATCATATCAGATCCGATCTTATCAATGTTTTCGATTTCTCAAATTTACCAACTTCAGAGGTGACCACATGTGACACATACCTTAATCCTAATTTTGACTCTACTAGGGAGGTAACAAAAAAAACCTCAATTCAAGCCTTCCTCCATCTACGAATACTCTTTCTTCCGGAAGGAGATGAAGGGGTCAGAAAATATAGTGACCATTACACCTGTTAATGAGTTAAGTAGTTGGTCGACTAGATTTTTGGGTTTGGCTTGATTTTTAAAATTTAAATTTAATTATAAATATATATTCAATATTGTATTAATTTTAGATAGTAAAACGAATTTTTTAGATAGAATGGAATAGCCCAAAAAAGAATCTAGACTAGAATTTATTTTGAAACCAAGCCTTGGAATGCCTTTGGTATGCATACGCTGAAGTATGATTTAAACTCTCTTAAGTCTTAAGCAATCACTTTTAGCGACTTTTTGTACCCTTACGGTGTAAATCTGTATTATTGTATTACTCAAAATTTTATATAAGTTTTAAGATACAATACAACATGTAATAAAATAATCTCGTAGTTTATTAATTTTTATTTAAAATTAAAGTAATTAATGAAACATAAAAAAAAAGTACGTCAATAGACCATATTAAGTCGATGGGTCGATTAATCAATTAAAATTGGAAGTGGTTAAGTAAGTGATTTAAGTCATTGAAAACCCTAATAAAAATTTAGTGTAGGTGCAATTACAACCCATTGGCAATAACCGAATCTAAGCAAAGTGTTTGGTAAAAGTATTAGTGGATTGGATTTCAATTTTTTTTTTATTGAAAAAATAGGTAAATTAATTTTTATACATTTTGAAATGTGTAAGTTAATCTTTCTGTTAATTTTTAGGTTAAATGATGACGTGGAGATGTTGATATTATTTTTTATGGGTAAACTATAAAATTGGTCATTCAACTATACCTTTTGTTTTATTTTGGTCACCTACTTATTTTTTCGATTTAGTCACTAAACTTTTCGAAAATATTTTAGTTACTCTAAGCTTATGTTGACTTTTTTTATTATTTGTTTAGTAACAAAATTAGCCCTCTAATATTTACATATTCTATCAATTTAATTCTAAATATAAAAAATAAACAAATTTAGCCCTCAATGTTTACAAAATTTATCAATTTAGTCCTAACTCTAAAATTTTAAAAATTAATAGTTGAGTGACCAAAATAGAACAAAATGCATAGTTGAGTGACCATTTTTATAGCTTACCCATAAAAAATAATTTCCAGCATGTTCATGTCATTATTTAACAGAAAAAATTTAACAAATGGACTAATTTACATGTTTCGAAATGTATAATGGCTAATTTGACCATTTTCCAATAGAGGGCTGAAATGCAATCCACCTTTAAGTATAGGGGCTTCCCTGATACTTTTACCTTTGCCCATTGAATATATTTTATCTAATTAGAATACTAATTTTGTTATGATTATGTGCAAGTTGTGGCATAGAAAAATCTAAACCTAGGGGCCTGCCTTTGTTTTATGTTTTAAAAATGACTATTATTGCTGCTACGTTTCTGCAGATTCTGTGGATGGTTTGCTCACGTGAAATTGAAAGGTAAAATTATGCTATTAGTCTTTACATTTTATAAAACTTGTAGATCTAATCCTTTTTACTTCAAATTGATCAATTTTATTCATGTACTTTTTGATTCAATTAATTTTACTCATTGTACTTTTCAAAATTTGAAATTTTAGTCTTGACAAAATAGTAGCAATTAAATCTATTCAGTTAAATTTTAGAATTAGTCTTATACCATGCGTAAATTTTTATCATTCTATTTATCGAATTTCGAAATTTCAATTTTAATACAAATAACAGTTGTTAAATCTATTAATCAATTTTTTGTGAATAATACATGTCTGGCATAACATATTAACATTACACATATGATAATAAATTTATATTATAAAAAATAGTAAAACTTAACTTAATAAATTTAATAAATATCGCAACTTACCAACAACACATGGACTAATATCAAAATTTAATCAAACTAAAATGTGGTCTAAAAAACACAAAGTCCCTCAGATTTTTATTTTCTCATACTCCAAACAATAAAAAAAGAAAAGAAAAGAAAAGAAAATGGAAAATCATGAAAGAAAAAGAAGAGATATCACGTGTCAATATCATATCATTTTCGTGAAAGGGATGAAAATTTAGATCCCCTAATAAAATAAAAATGTGGAAGTCAAAAGTTTTTGTCTCTTCCCATTACACCACAAGCAAAAAGTACTTTTTTTTTCTCCTCTCAAGTAACTAATTATTACAACTACTTTGGTAAAAAAAAAAAAAAAACTAAGGATTATTGGGGTTAAAATTGGAGGAAATGTTGATTTTAAAAAAATATTTAGAAAAATGTACCGCTTTTTCGATAGAAAAATAGGTTGATTATGAATAATGAATAAAGAAATATAAAATTACTATCATTTAATTTAAGGGTCAATGATAAAACTACTAACATTTAAACATCTAACTAAATAAACTAATGTATCAAAAAAGTTAGAAAGCGTACCCTGTAAGACGTATTTTTTTATTTCTCTCTTTAAAATTGGTCTATTTCCTTAAATATTTTTTAAAACCAACATTTTCTCTAAATTTAACCGATTATAAGAATGGTAAAAAGATTTCTCAAAATTATCAAATTTGATCTAATTTAATTTTATAAGATGAGTTTTTCGTTTTGAAAATCGAATTTTAAACTGGAGGGGGTTTATTTCTATATTACTATTTTTAGAGTCGGATTAAGATCCGATTTAAGTAAAATTCCCATGTCCTTTCTATGGATATATTTACTAAAATGTTTTCTTTCAATTTTATTAATTATTTTCTTTTCTTTTCTTTAAATGTAATATATAATTTTATAAGAAATATATTTTTATTTCTTAAAAATTTTCATGTATTTTTATAATATCTTATTCTTATAAAAAAATTATAATATATATTTGATTTAATATAATAAAAGTTAATATATATATATAAAATAATATAAAATTTTGAGACAAATTGAAATATCATAAAAATCAGATGAAATTAAAATATTAAAAAAAAAAGCGGCATGGCTTAGACTAGGATTATTACAAAAATGCTACTGTATAATATATATTATTTAGGTTTAATTTAAATTTCATCCTTCTCTTTATAAAGTTGAAAAATTAGTCCTTTTATTTTAATTTTTTAGAATTTGATTCTTGTATTTTAAGAAAAATTCCAATTGAGTAATATTGTTAAACATTACCACTAAGCTATTGATCTCGAAATCAGCAATTTAACAAAAAATATATATATGTTTGGAATTAATAATATGCATCCGTAAGGGGGAAAAAAACAATTTATATGCAAAAGATTAAAATAAAATATCATTAGTTTATGTAAAATGGAGAGACTTTTGACAAATTAAAGTAGAGGACTATTTTTTAATTTTTGTAAAGTAAAGGATGAAATTTGGAATTAAACCATTATTTTACCAAAGGTTTTTCTATGGTTTCTTGCCGCCTCGCTTAGTCTCTTGCCCATATATTGCAAATCTGTAGGCAAGTTTTACACATTATTATTATTATTAATTATTTATTTTCCCAAACCTTTTTATATATATTTAATTTATTTTCTTTTTACAATTCTCCTTGCGGCCTCTCCATTCCTAAGGATTTGTGGAGTTATTTCGGTTCATTCTCTGCGAAGGTATTAAACCATTCCTTTTTTCTTAAAAAAATCATTTGTTCTTGTTTTGTATGAATCTCTTTTGTATCTTTTTATCTGTTTATTTTCGAAATCGGGTTTGGGTTTTGAATTGCAATAAATTTAAGATGGAATTGTTTTTCATGTTTTACATCTAATATATGGGTCAAGTTAGTAGCAGATCCAGAAATATGAGCGAAGTTAGAAATTTTTTGGAGTAAAACTAAATTATATATTTTTATGATAATAAAAATACAATTTTACAATTTTAATAGCCTATATCTTTATAATTTTTAAAATATTAAATCAAATGTTTGTCATTTTTAGAAGTTAAAGTATAATTTATCATTGTTAATGAAAAAAAAAAATTTTAGGAGAACCAAGATCCTTAACAACCCTCTTAGATGCACTCCTGAGTCAAGTCAAACCGAGACCGGAAAAAAACTCGAGCCATCCTTCCCTGCTGCCATCATAGTTGAGAAAAAAAGAGAGAAATGGATTGGGATGGTTACTATTTGGCTTGTGATTATTTATGTATGTATGTGTATGCATGCATTCAGAATTGGCTTGGCCAACCTAAAATGGGATAATTATGTTTTAATAACTTCAAATATTATAAATTTATAAAATAATATATGATGAAGTTATAGTTTAATCCTTAAAAATGATAAAATTTTAATTAATTTTTATAATAATTATAAAAATATATGATAAAATTATAATATAACTCTAATAAAAATATAAAACCTAACATCGTCTCAAACAGAAAATTTTTGATTTCTTCTTGTATGTGTGCATATATATCTATATGTACGTACGTATGTATCTCCATGTGGCCTTGTTGGCTTGGTCTGTTAAAGATACGACCGACTCAATTGCCTGCACCTTTACCAACTTTGCCTTAGCATCACCCAAACCCCATACCTTCTCTTAGTTGATATTTTACATCCATGAAATTCAAACCCCTAAAATATCTTTCGTTTCACCAAATATCTTCTTTCTTTTGCTAGCTTTTGCAATGAGACCCTAAGGCCTGTTGGACCCATGGGGCAACCCATGCCTAATTTTAGGCATATAATTCGATATTTCAGTAACTCTTAAAAGAAATGTGTCGAAGCCATCAATTCATCAGGGAGATAAAATAAAATTTTAAAAGTTTGAGGGGCCAAAAACTAAAAAAAAATATTTAAATGGAACTTAAATTAAAAACCTCATAAATAAAAGGGACTAAAGTAAATATTATAGCTCGTAGCTAAAAGGAGACAAGTCCACTAATTACCCGTTCTAACTACCCCCATAATATGCTAAAAAAATTTGGTTATTTTTCAGACGAAAACATGAAAAATCAACATTTTCTAATGTTCAAGGTCCCCGAAGCTTCAAATTTAGATGTACAAAAATTAAATTACTTGTTTTTATAGTAGAGTGATTGATTTACACTTCATCCTATAGTGTAAGGACTTCTCAGGTAATATAACCCATGTTGAGGTTCACTGCTCGAGCTTAGCATTAAAAAAGAATTGACATAATCATGAAATTTCTTCAATGTTTAATTACATCTTATCCATTAACATGGATAACCAAATAACAAAGTTAGTGGCATTTTTTTTTTTTTTTTTTAGTTTCATGCATTTTAAAGGCATGAAAGACAAGACAATGAAACATATCATGAGTGTAAAATATTGATGTACAATGAGTTTTTATGTTTCTATTTTGGTTAAATTTTACTATTAGTCCCTGTACCATGCACAAGTTATAGAGTTAGTCTATGTACTTTATTTTGGTCATTTCCGGTACATGTACTTTTAGAATTTTAAGATTTTAGTCATGGCTAAATGATAGCTATTAAGTTATACTATTTTTAAATTTTGACGTGGCAGACATTTTATCACATATGTAATTATATATAAACTTGTTATTTTCACATATTACTCACATAAATACAAAAAAAAACACAATTAATAGATTTAACAATTGTCTTTTACGTTAATACTAAAATTTTAAAATTTTAAAACAATAACTAAGAATTATCCAAATAGAGAACATGGATTAAATTTACAACTTTACACATATAATACAAAACTAATAGCAGCCTTTAACCAAGTAAATTTAACCGTTATCATTTATTCATGACTAAAATTTCAAAATTAAAAAATTACAGATGTTAAATTTGATAAATTCAAAAACCCTAGTTCTGATGGCCTATTGGTCAGGTATTCATCTTCTCACAAATAGCCTGGGTCCGAATCATCATTGTACCAAAAAATAAAATTAATCAAATTAAAGTATAAATACTAAATCCATAAGTTAGGGGACTAATAGAAGAACTTGACCTTTTTAGTTTAAGTTAAAAAGGGCGGTGGTGGGATTCAGGCGTGGTGGTGCTTCTATCTTTGTGGGCAAAAAAATTCGATCCATTACATACATGTGCACCCATATAAAAAGTAAAATACCATCACAACAAGTGGCCTTTAAATGTCAAAATCCAACCCCCCATTATAAATACCAACCCCCCACTTACACCCCCCCAATCAACAATTCACTTCATATATATCATTCCACTAAAATGGAGAAAAAATTGCAACTTAAGTCCCTTCATTTCACCTTCTTCTTCCTTTTCTTCTTATTGTTTGCATTTAATATTGTGGGTGCTTTTGGTACTAGGAAAACGCTATCCATGGAAGGCTCTAATGCACCAAACGGTGGTTCCAATGGTGCTACTGGTTCAGCCCATGGTCCTAACTGGGACTACAGTTGGGGATGGGGTTCAAGCCCTGGTAGTGGATGGGGTTATGGTTCTGGTTCAGGGAGGACACCTAATGGGTTCGGGAGGGGTTACGGGTTCGGGTTTGGTTCTGGTACTGGTTCAGGTTCTGGTTCTGGTTATGGTTATGGGAGTGGTGGTGCTCATGGTGGTGGATATGGTGCTGGAAGTGGAACCGGTGGTGGTGGTGGTGGTGGTGGTTCTGGTGGTGGAAGTGGTGGTGGTGGTTCGACTGAAAATGGGAATGGTAACCGTTGGCCATCAAGGAACCCGAACCCTAACCACCATGGTTAAAAACAAGGAGTTTTTGAGGTTTGCTTTGTCAGGTGACAATGGTTAGTGTGTAATATAAAATACATGGTGTGTAATATATATTATATATTTTGAATCTATGTTAGTTTTATAAGTTTAAAAAAAAAAAAAAAAAAACTATGTACCTTCTATGTGGTTGATTATATAATTTGAGCTTTAAGGCCATGTTTATTTCCATTTCATGCTATAAATTTTTGTATACTTTAGGTTTTCATGTTAGAAGTTTAAAGTTTATGATTGTTTTATTTTAGAGTGTAATGTATTTTATCCTTCTAGTTAACATTTTTTTTTCATATATTTTTTTAACAAAACATAAATCGTTTTAGAATTAAACTTGAGATTGATATTAACGATAAAATTGAGATAATAAAATCTTTATCACCTTACTCGTGATTCAATCGAGACAATTAGTTCTAACGATGTATAATATAATGAATAAAATAATCCTTTTCAGACATAAAATTTTAAGGTATCAAAGTGAGTCATATTTTCTTATTTTGAAATATGCAACATTAAAGCCAAATAAAATAATATTATATGGTTTTTTCTATTATTCAATTGATAATACTATGGTTTTTAAATGCAAATATTGTTGTTGTTTGCATGGTTGACACTAGAATTACAAATTTGGTGACTCTTTTAGAATAAACAAGGCAAAATATATTAACCGAAATGTAAAGAGATGACATTTTGATAAAATTGAGATTGAAATCTCGATATCTTTCTTACCAACATAAAACATGGTGTTCATTAAATCCAAAAAATAGGTTGATGGAGCTGATGGAGAAGTGAGAGGTGTCTTTTTTTTTTTTTTTGGTCTTTTGAGAGTATGTATGGGGTCTTTCTTTGGAGCCCGTGTAATGATGTTATGGCGACTATAGGGTATGTAAGATATTAAGTATAACAAACATCATGATGGGTGGGTCTATCATCATTTAAAACAATAGTGGATTTTTAAGACATTTTTAATGTTTAAACAATGTTTGGTAAATTTTTTTATTTGAAATTAGTATGGTATCTAATAATCACATTGGATTTTTATTAGATTTTAAGTTTAGTTGTGTTTGATCCTTAAAAATGGATACCGACATTCCATAAAAAAAAATGTTGAATGAGCCGGTAGAAAAATGACTATAAAATATGTAAGATACTAATATATAACAAACATCAAGTTACTTGGAAGGAGTGGATTCATCATCATTGAAACAATAGTGGATTTTCAAGGCTCTCTCTATGTTTAAACAACCTTAGGTGACTTCTTTTTTGTTTGTTTGAAATTTGTTTGGGATCTAGTAGTTACATTGGATTTTGACTAAATTTAGAATTGAGTTGTGTCTAACCCCTAAAAGTGGATACCAACAATGGTTTCTTCATAAAAGAAATGGTTTGAAGAAGCTCGTGGAAAAGTGACCGTAGTGTATGTGAGATATTAACGTATAACAAACATCAAGTTGCTGGTGATGAAAGAATTCATCATTATTGAAACAATAGTATAGGTTTTCAAGGCTCTTTCAATGTTTAAACAACCTTTTGAATTTTATTTTATTTTGTATGAAATCTATTTAGTATTTAGTAATACATTGGACTTTGATTAAATTTAGAGTCGAGTTGAGTTTAATCTCTAAAATTAACTGGTTTAAACACTAATTTCTTCATCGAAAGACTCAAAAATCAAATTTAAAAATTTACTTAAATAACGTCAAACTTCTTATTGCTCAACCCCAATTATAGTTTCACTTTTAACTGGAGACCAAACTAATTGAGGAAGGCTCATCTCTTCTTTGCTAATTCCTCCCACTTTGGCATGGCAGGCATTATTGTAATACCTAAAACCCCCAACTTAAAGGGTTTAATTGTATAAGATATTTGCTTATGACTTATGAGTAAAGTTAGAAAGTTAGTCAAAAAGTGGGAGCAAACTGCAATGATTGCTTATATATAATCAGGAGTTTTGAGCTAAATATTAAACATTTAAACACAGCTACTGGATACTAATTTTGCATTTTTAATAGAATGGATTGTTCTAATTGAGCTGTCATTTGCTTTCATAATGACATCATTGGAATTTACTGCATTCCTTGATTCAAAGAGACATGTGGGTATAGGTACAACTATCAATTAAGTGGGTTGGGCTTATTTTGGTGGATGTGAAGATGAACTTGATCTATTTTTAGTGCAAAATATGTTGGGTTTGAATTATTTAAGTTTGAAGGTTAAAATTTTTACCTTGAATCATTTGAAATTAGAATTATTTTAAATTTTGATCACTTTAATTTCGTGTCATTTTAGGATATTTGTTCGAGTCATCTGAGTTCAAATTCTTTTCTAGTTGATGTTGTTTCAGCTTGTTTCAAGTTGTAAGCTGTTCTAGGTTTGGTTTAGTTTAGGGTAAATTACTCTATTAGTTATCCAATTTTTAGAGCATTTTCATTTTAGTTATCCAATAATTAAATTTTCTAATAACGGTTGACTGACTGCACACACCACATCATGTTTATATTTTTATTTTAGTCACCCAACTTTTAAGTCACTTATATTTTAGTCATCTAATTTTGTTTTTAAGTATTGAATGAGGTAAAAAATATAAAGGATTAGAGTGAAAAAGCGGTAGAAACTAAAATAATGTATTAATTGTTAAATTAAACTTGTTTACTCCATTACTGAAAGTTCTAATTTTTATTTTAATGTTAAAATTTTAAATTTCAAAATATTAATATTCAATTAAATATATATTTTTATCTTTGATAGTGTCAATCGATTTGTTGCTATAATATTTAAATGAATCTCATTCTAAAATATAAAATTTTATTTTATATTTTCAAATTAAAATAAACTAAAATAATACGCTTTTAATAATTACCTACGAAACTCACAAAATTTTAATTATATTATCTTAAATCTTCCATACTAAGCTAAAAATAATGAAAAACCGTCACAATTAATTAAAATAATTTCTTTTAATCATATAAAATATTATATATTTAAAATAATTTTCAATAAAAAATAATTGTATACCAAAATAAATTTACATAAAATATATTATATTATAAATAAAAGTGATCTTCCTAAACGTAAAAAGTTAAAAAAAGTTTTTGAGTTTATTTGGACAACACAAAGTGATCGGATGAAAATGTAATTAGTATGATAGGAATTACACACTCTTGCAATTACTAAGAATTGTAATTCTCTAGACATGTTTGAGCATAGTGTAATTACATCGTAATCTCATATGCCATGTTTGGTAGTGCAAGTTATAATTATACGGTTACATAAGTTATATTTTTTAGAAAATAGTTTTCTATAATATATATAAAATCACGAGTTTAAAAAACTTTTAAATCGACGAGAAAATATTTATTTCAGCATAGTACTAAATTGGCATATAAATACAATTACAAATTAATTCAAAATAATTAATTAAGATTTAAATGTTTTTTAATAATAATATTCATCCCAATTCATATTAATATGCAGGGACCTTTTTAAGTTTGTCAAATTTATTCTACGTAATTCATAAATATATTGATAATATAATATATTTATATATTTCTTATACTTCTGTAGGATTCTATTATTCTACCTTGAAATTATTTTTCTAGTGGAAGAGTTCGCTATTCCAATTTGATGTTACAATACACTATAAATTATTCTCAAGTCGGACAAGAAAAGCACGAAAAAATTAACATACACGAAAAATATGATTTACGAGAAGGTATTATTACAAGAAAGGTACATATAAAGTATTTATTTTATAATTAAAAATCCCTCATTATTATTTACATCTATAATATAATTAATTTATTTATATCGATTTTGCAGTCATTAAAACAATGAGGATTGGAAAGTGAAATTATGATTTTATAATATATGTTTTTATACTTTGACTATTTTACCTAAATGACTCAAAAAATAATTATTTACGTAAATAAAATTGGTTCAAAAACAATCACCTGAATTATATGAAATGAACAGTAAAATTAGATTATGGGGACTAGATGGCTGGTACTAGGGGTGAGCAAAATTCGATTCGACTAGAAAAAATCGAAAAAAATCGAATTTCGAGTTAAAGGAATTGAGTTATTCGAGTCAACTCGAATTTTTTTCGAATTTCGAGTTCTAATCGAGTTGAGTTTTCTAATTCGAATAATTCGAATATCAAACTATTATATTTTATATTTTTATCCCAAACTCCAAACCTTTTTATTTTTCCCTCAAAACTTTTACTCCTTCTCACTTTTCCCCCAAAACTTTTACTCTCCTCCTATCTCAACCCCTCATCTACCCAAAATCCATTTCCCACCAAAATTTTACTCTAAAAAATCCTTAAAACTTTTTATTTTCCCCCTAAATTTTTACTCCCTCCAACTTTTCCCCCAAAACTTTTACTTCCTTCCCATCCCACCCCCCATCTACCCCAAAACCGTTCCCCTTATTTTTTTAATATTTTTCCTCCAAAATTTTACCCCCCCATTTACTTTCCCTCAAACTTTTACTCTCCAAAATTTTTTATTTTCCCCCTAAAATTTTACTTCTCATTCTTTACTCCCAAATAAGAAATCAAAATTATCCAAAAAAATCCCTAAACATAAATAGTAATAATTTTATTCATATCTACTATTTATATTATTAAATTAAATTTCACATTTTATATTATTGAATTGTTTAGTCATACTGAATATTTATATTAAAATTGAATTATTAATAATGCCATAAAATATTCGTGTTAAAATTTTATATTGGTATCAATTTCATATTTTATCTTTAAAATAACTTTTATTAAAAAACCACATTTTTACATTTAATATATTTTTTAATTCCAAAATACACTGTGACAAGAATATGAAGATAATTGAAACAACTAAGCAAGCAAAGAAGCTAATCTGTATATAAAAGATTAGTAAATAAATTATGAGGTGATGAAAGGTAATAAAAAAATTGATTGGTGGACAATATTTATTACGATGGGTGACAGTGGTTACAAGGACCCAAAATTATTTTTTAAAATTTAACTCGAACAAATATATTTGATTCGAATTTCATCTCACTCGACTCGATTCGAGAAAATTTCAAATCAAATTAGGATGATAAAATATGATTCGTCAACTCGATTAACTCGAAATTTTTCATTCGATTCGATTCGATCGAACGCTCACCCCTAGCCGGTACCACTATTTTTTCTGTTAAAAAAATAATTTTTGGAATTTTGGATACTAGATGGACGACACCTATGTATTTTTTTCAAATCGTATTATATTAGTATATTTTTACATTGGTATTTAAAAAAATAATTTTGGAATGCTGATACACTGATGGTCGACATATATTTATTTGATTAAAGAAAAGATATTTTGGGCTTAATATTGCAATATTCCTATCCCCTTTTGTTAGGTCAGCGTGGGCCTTTGTTGCCTTGTACCTGACATGCCCAAAAAATATTTTTTAATCAGATAAAGGGGTACCGGCTATCAGTGTGCTAGCATCTAAAAAATTTTGCTTTTTTTAATTACTGATATAAATATATACCAATATGATACGGTTTGAAAAAAATACATAGTGTCCAAAACCGCAAAAAATATTTTTTTAACAGAAAAATAATGGTACCGACCATCTAATCCCATAACCTAATTTTACTGTTTATTTCAACTCATTTAGGTGATTATTTTTTAATAAGGATCATTTATGTAAATAATTATTTTTTTGGGGTCATTGGGGTAAAATAGCCATATTGTACACAAATAACATTTTATAATATTATACTATTACTTACAAAATATAATTTATTTAAAGTATTATTTAAATTAAATACATTATATAATTTTTTTCTTAATTTTATAAATAAACGTGTAAATCCACGTGTAATAAATTAGAGGAATTAATATTTTTACAAGTCTTTATTTCAACCACATTTTGAAGATGTTAAATTAAAAAGTTTACGGGACAAATATTTTTTTTATAAATAAGTATATTATTATTTTTATAATACATAACATTGACATGTAAATAAGTTATGTCTATACTTTTTGATCATAAATTTATTATAAATAAATATATTATAATTCTTTTAATATTTTACACATAAATTATATTTTATAATATAGTTTGACCATAATTTTAGGAAAAAAATTAAACTTTAAATAATATAATTTTTGTTCCAAATTTACAAAATTTACATGAATTATTTTTTATAATATCTTTAATTTTTTTCCACAAATATTCCAAACACTAGTATGTATATTCATGTATGAAAATCTCTATTCCTCCTTAAAATACAATATATATATAAAATGAAATAATGCTCTGTAAATTGGTTTTGGGCCTCGGCCTTTATGGTGGGCACAAATCCCGATATGTATTTTTTTGTTTTCCCGCTTAATCAATTATTTTGAAAATTTCATTCCCCCTTTGATTTTGGAGCCACTCCATTTATTATTAAACCCTTCATTTTCCCCCATTCCTTTTTATTTCCCTCCTACTTCCCAAAACCCTTTCCTACATTTCCCGCCGTCCAAATCAGCTCAATTTCTCACTTCGGATTCGGCGCCAGTTCGGCCATCGTTGTTTATCCGGCTTTCTGAACAATCATCGCCGACTGGTCAGAATCCATAAAAGTACCTTTGTTTCTGGTCAAGGGTTTCTTTTCTCTCGTCCAAACCGATAATGCCGAGCACGCGAAGAGCTTCTAATCCTATGAAGAACACTGATTCGACCAAGAATCCGACTCGCTCGAGCCAGCGTAATCGGAAGACAGTGTTGGAGCCGGAAAATGATGAAGTCGTCGTTGTCAGTGAAGGAGAGAATAGTGAAGTCTCTCGTGGTGGTAAGCGGAAGGAAAGCTCTGCCTCTGGAGCGGTCAACACCGCTAAGAAGTCAAAACCAAGTGTAGCTAAAATGACGCCTTTGGAGACCGAGAATGGTGAAGCTATGGTCGTTGACGGTACTGAGAACGGCAGCAAAACGACACCAAAAAATTCGAAAAAGACGAAAAAGGATGTAGCTGTTAATGAAGACGAGGAGGAAACAAAGCTTTTAGGGGAACCTGTTGATGACGAGGAAGCCAGACGGCGATGGTCAAAACGCTATCAAGGAAAGGTGTACATATCATATCTTTTTATTTTCTGGGAAAAAAAGTTTAATCTTTTGAAAGTTCTCTTAAAGTTATAAATTTTCGTAAATCACGCAATAGAATTTTGAATAGTCCTTTTCTTTTACCTTTTTATTGATATTTACTACTTTTGTCATTAGGGAGCAAAAAAGGTTATTTCAAAGAGTTCGAATGGGTAAGTAAATATTTTTTCCCATAATTCAATTTCACTTAAACTAATTACTTACATTGCATTTATTATTTAATTGAATCAGTGGGTGTTTGTTATTGTTTTCAAAGTTTTTTATATTTATTTTTTAAGCTTTCAAGTTTTTTTTTTCCCCTTTTCAATTTAGCATTTTTTTGTTAAAATGACTAAGAGCTCGGTTAGTATCTTAGAAATCGTTTTTGAAAAATGTAAATGGTTTTTTTTTTTTAAATCCATCATCCAGCATTTTAGTTTGGGGCTAAAATGATTTTGATAACAGCCTTCTAATTAGTATTGCTTTTGCTGTGGAATATATGTATTTAGATAGTAAAAAGGAATGCTAAATACATATGATGTAATGAGTTTAAAGGGGCTAAGGTTTGGATTCTGAGTTCAACATTACATAAGATCAGCGTAGAAGCATTTGACTGTTTTGGGTGAACAATAACGAATAAAAAAAAGTTTTATTGGAAAAAAAAGTGAATAACTTTTTTCCCAACATTTTATATTTTTGTTAAGGATCAAATAAGCCCTTTGTTGTAGTTTTAAAGATGTGCAACCTTAATTTTCCAATTTATTTGTTACAGTGACTCTGAAGAGATAATTCAAGCTCGACGGCACTATACCCAGGCAAAAGTGGATGGTTGTATGATATTTAATCTTTATGATGATGCTCATGTCAAAGTCAGTATTACTTTCTCATCTATCATTTTGTTCTTATATTTTCTTTTACCATATTTAAAATCATATTAGTCTTGTTTATTTGTTTCATATTGATCTTTTGCATTTGCTTGATTGGTACTTAAACTTTCAGTCATTATATTTTTATTCATTTGATTGTTTACTAACCTTCTCAAATTTATCATCCCCTGAATTGGATATTGTTTAGACTTTGTTAGAATGTTTTTTTCTCTACATGAAAATATACAATATGCTTGATGTTATTCAATAACTGATTTACAGTACATATTTAGGATTTTTAGCACTAATTATTCTGGATCCTCTCTGATAAGCAGAGAGGAATTCGAGTAAATGCTCTATGGATTTAGTCATAGTGGTAACTAATTATATTATTTTTGTTTTGCCTATATATAGGCTGAAGATGGAGAAGATTGCTATATATGTAAAATTGTTGAGATGTTTGAAGCAGTTGATGGAGATTTGTACTTTACAGCTCAATGGTTTTACAGGGCTCAAGACACAGTAAGATGATTCTTTTGTACTATTTCCATTAGTTTTAAACCTTTTAATTTGACGTTAAATATCATTCCTTTTCCAGGTACTTAAAACGTTAGGCCACCTTATTGACAAGAAGCGTGTATTCTTTTCACAAATTCAAGACGACAATCCCTTGGATTGTCTTGTTGCAAAGCTTAACATTGCAAAAGTATCTTTGAACGTACGTTTTCCGTTTCTTGCACTTCATTTTATTGTCTTTCACTGTTTCACCCTGCTGTATAATTATTATGGTTTTTTAGGTTGATTTGGAGGCAAAGAATAAAGAGATTCCAAGTTGTGATTATTATTGTGACATGTTATACCAACTGGAATATTCGTCTTTCACTAACTTGCCCCCAGGTAGCTGTTATTCCTCTGATTTGCTACCCCTTTTTTTGAGTGTACGTCAATGAGCATTTAAAATTTACTAATTTGCTTCAACTTCTAATAATTTCTTTTCTTTTTCATAGAAGGGAAAACAAATGCTAGCGAAGAAGCTTCATCTACAATTTCTGATGACAGCCCAGATACAGTAAATGGAGCTAACAGTGGATCCGAGGATGCTTCATTGCTGGACCTGTATTCTGGTTGTGGAGCAATGTCAACCGGCTTGTGCCTTGGGGCAAATATGGCCGGATTAAGGCTTGTGAATGTGAGTTGTTTACAATATTTAAATAATTATGCGTTTTAAGTTTTTTGTATTTTGTAAATTATTATAAATTTAGTTATTTATTGGGTTTTGGTTGAATGAGTTCAGAAATGGGCTGTGGATATCAATAAATATGCTTGTGAAAGTCTCCAATGGAATCATCCGGAAACAACGGTAAAATTTATTTATAATTTATTTTGTTATTTATTGTTGTTGTTTAAATCATGTAATAACCTTAGTGCAATACTCGGTTTCTCAGGTCAGGAATGAATCTGCTGAAGATTTTTTAGCATTATTAAAAGAATGGGAACGGCTGTGTGCTTCATTTTCATTGTCAAAATCTGAGAATTTGGAGAGGCAGTCATTCAATTCAAATGTAAATGAAGATAATGTAATTGATGAAGAGGAAGAGGAAGAGGAAGAGGAAGATGAAGATGAAGATGAAAATGAAGATGGTGATGGTGATGGTGAAGTGTTTGAAGTAGAGAAATTTCTTGCTATATGTTATGGTGATCCGAAAGAGAAAGGGGAACGTGGGTTGTACTTAAAGGTATTTGAGCTTTATAACCTTGATGTTTATTGGCCTGTAATAGCTCTATTTATCTCATGTGGCCAATTCTTTTTTCTTCTTTCATTTATTCTCTTTAGAACGTTGTTCTGAAATCCTAGCTTCGGAACTAATTTTACAACTTCAATTCTAGCACTGATTTTTTAGCTTTATGTTTCGCGCGCTAGCTTTGTTCTTTTTACTTTGGGGAACTCCACCATGACTTCTATCCCCTTTTGTAGGTTCGTTGGAAGAATTATGGGCCAGAAGAAGATACATGGGAACCTTTGGATGGATTGGGGTATATCAACTGTATTTATGGTTGATTATTTCGTACTTAAATATGCAAACTTGTCTCTAACAGTTTCTTCTTTTTAACAGTGATTGTCGAGAATGCTTGAAGGATTTTGTTACAAGTGGCTTCAAAGCAAAAATTCTGCCCTTACCTGTAAGTTTCTCTTGTACTTTCTTATGTTGCTTTTTAAAAAATGTATTTCTTTAAATGATATTCATACATAATTTATGCTGTATTATTTCTTTATTTTGTTTGAATTACTCGTGTTTGACATATTTGGATACGGGTTATAGATATGATCTTTCATTAACTTTTCAAATACATAGAAAAAAATGAAAAAAAATTGTACATACATATGTATAAACCCAAATCTGAATTATATATAACCTATAACATTAGCCCTTGCTTTTTCTCACAACAAGGTAGCGTCTCTAGGGAAGGACAATATAATTATAAAATCGTAGAGTATTCCTGAATTCACAACATAAATTTGCCATTGTTTTTGTTACAATCACAAGTTCTTAGTATCTTTTGTATTTTTTTCCAATGTCCTATAGGGTGATGTTGATGTGATTTGTGGAGGGCCTCCATGCCAAGGCATCAGTGGCTTTAATAGGTTTAGAAACAAGGATAACCCTTTGCAAGATGAAAAGAACAAACAACTTCAGGTTTTCATGGAGATAGTGGAGTACTTGAAGCCAAAGTTTGTTTTGATGGAGAATGTTGTTGACATTGTAAAGTTTGCAGAGGGATATCTTGGACGATATGCTTTGAGTAAGCTAATTCATTTAAATTACCAAGTCCGAATGGGAATGATGGCAGCTGGTGCTTATGGTCTTCCCCAATTTCGTATGCGTGCTTTCTTTTGGGGTGCTCGTCCTAATCAAGTGAGTATTTTTCCTGTGAATACAAAAAATTGTAACTCTTGAATCACTTGATGTTGTGTTATAATTAACCTTTTGGAATATGTTGATCTTGTGTTGATTAAGTTTTTCACTAATAAATTCTTAACACTGTTCTCAGAAATTGCCACAATATCCACTTCCTACACATGATCTTGTCCTAAGAGGTGTCATACCTGTTGAGTTTGAGGTACAAAAACCTTTCTTTGATTTTAATTTTTAAATGCTTCTATATTCTCACAATACTTAGTAAATTGCAGATGAACACTGTAGGCTGGGAAGAAGGTAAAAAAATAGAGTTGGAAAAGAAACTTCTACTAGAAGATGCCATTTCTGACCTTCCATCAGTATGTTTTAAGATTACTTAAAGATTTTCCCTCCTTTTTTCACTGCTTGGCTAGTTCATTTATCAGTTACATGTACCTTTATGTAACTCAATTATTCTTATAGGTTGGAAATTATGAGGATAAAGATGAAATGGACTATGACAAAGATCCTAAAACAGAGTTTCAACGATTCATCAGGTTAAGAAGAGAGGGTATGTGTACTTTTCATTTTTGCTAATTTTTTATATACATTCTCTGAAGTCCATCTTAATGAAATTGTTTTGGATGGGCGTTATTCAAGTGTGTCCAACATGAATATTTTATGATCGATTTCTTTATTTGTCTTGTAGAGATGCCTGGTTTTTCTTCATTAAACGCAAAACCAACAAAACATTTGCTCTACGATCATCGTCCACTTCAACTCAACACCGATGATTACCAACGTGTTTGCCGGGTTCCCAAAAGGAAGGTACATCACTTCTCCCCATCTCAACCTAATCGGCTTTGTGTTCTGCTAGATGCTTCTTCACTTGCTAATTTCTTTCATCTCATTTTTCATTTTATCAACTTTAGGGAGCAAATTTTAGAGACTTTCCAGGCGTTATAGTTAATAGTGGCAATAAAGTCGAGTGGGATCCTAACGTTGAGAGGGTTTATTTGGAATCCGGAAAACCATTGGTACTCTTTTTCATTTTGTTATTGTTGATATTCTTCTTAATCTGCTTCCATTAAGGTGCACTTCATAACATTTTTATAAAAACAATTACAGGTCCCTGATTATGCCATGTCTTTTGTCGGCGGCTCATCAAGCAAGTGAGTATTTTGTCTGTCACACGTCTCTGATAATAAGAACGAAACTTTTGGATCACATAACCTTACTGTTATGAGATTTTGTAGGCCATTTGCTCGTCTATGGTGGGATGAAACTGTACCCACAGTGGTCACTAGGGCAGAACCTCATAATCAGGTTATTATTTATCCACACATTATACGTTATAGTGTTTTAGTTTATTTTCATATTTTAATTTTTGTAACTATATGTGTTTTTGTACCATAGCATTCATGAGTTGCAATGATCTGGTATGTCTTTGATAGGCGATATTGCATCCTGTACAAGACCGAGTTCTCTCAATTCGCGAGAACGCAAGGTTGCAAGGCTTCCCTGATTACTACAAGCTTTTTGGCCCCGTCAAGGAAAGGTACTTGTATAAGCGATGCCTTTTTCCAATTATGTTGTTTTGATCACATCCTTTTGCAATTATTTGGTTTCAAGCAATGTTGTTTAAATCAGATCAATCAATTGAATTTGTTGAATGAGAACCGGTTGGAGTTTTAGTTCAAAAAAAAGGGATAGGTTGGATGATCCATGAAACACTGAGAATAGATTTAACCAAGTATGTTTAAAAAAAAGAAGAATTTTTAGTAATTTATCTAATTGAATTGATTGAATCAAGAGTCAATGATTTAAATGGTTGGATTATTAGTTTGGTTTTGTAAACTTTTCTTTCAACTTTTAGGTTATGTTTTAAAGATTAGAATAGTTATCAAATTGATCATGTCATTGGTTTTTACCTTTCAGTTTGATTGTCGGTTCAATGACAATTAAATAAATAATTAAAAATTTAAATATATATGAATTGGTTCATTTGCTTTTTTTTTTTTTTTTTATATCGGTTTTAGGTTTTTTACGATTGTTTTTTTTTAGAAATATGTTCAATCTTTTGTTTGGATGGTTCCAACAACAGTGCTTTCAAGCATGAAAACCAACATTCATGGTCTTTCCTCCGGTTTAAGTACACTCTACAATTAGTGATAGAGATCAGTTTTGTATCTTGGCTATTTTTCATATCATATTCTAGTTTAACCAGAATTTAATAATTAGTGTTGCAAAATTGAGTCATATTATGATAATCTTTTTGGCGTGACCTATGTATAATAGGTACATTCAAGTTGGAAATGCTGTAGCAGTGCCAGTTTCAAGGGCATTAGGGTATGCCCTGGGATTAGCTTACCAAGGTGTAGTTTCAAATGATGAACCATTAACGAAACTTCCTCCAAGATTCCCTAACATATCTGAGAAAGCTTCTTCGGATTCATCTCAAGATAATTCTTAAAGCCCCTCTTTTTTCTTCAATCTAATTAATATTAGTCAATGGAATTGTGTATTACTTTTTAGATTTTGAAACTCTTAAGAGTAATTAAAACCTAGTTTAATGTTCTTCATTCGATCCCTTGTTGTACTACTACGTGTTGTCGGTGCTAATATTTTTTTAATTGAGTTTTAATGGTTAAAACCCGTAAGGTAAACTAGTTTCTCAATTGTTGGTATGTTTTTATTTTGGTCCTCTAAATGTGTTGCTAATAAGGTAACTATTAGTTTACATTTTTTGTATTGAACTTATTTGAGTAGAATTGCTATTACTTTGAGTTGAAATGATATATGCATGTATTAAGTTTGTCAAAAAGGAATGGATAAATTTATTAGTGATTATAAGACTTGATATTAAAATGTGTCTTATGAAATATTTGATTAGGCACATTATACTATAGTGTCTTATAATCACCAATAAATTTATCCATTTCCTGTTGACAAACTTAATACGTTCATGTAACATACATTCATGTAACATATTGTCTTGTAATATCGTGTTTATATACATTGTGCAATGGTATGGGGATTATGGAATTGATGTTTATATAATTGCACAATGTTCATATGGTGTGATGGAGGCTATTTGATATACGAGTATTATCATTCCTCATTTGATTACTTACTGTTCTATTGTAGAGTGTGCCATATCATTTAAGTAAATAATGAAAGATGAATTAAAGGTTAGTTTAATACTAAGGTTAAGTATAAAGACTTTTAACTGGGGAAGGAAGAAATGTGAAGTCAACATTGGTTAAAAGTTGGCAACTGTAAGCTAAAACAGGCGACTTGAAAGGCAAGTGAGGCTTACTTGAGTTAGAAGGTAGTAGTATGATGCCAATGCATGTTATATTTTGCATGAGGAAGTCCAGATGTGTTTAGAAGTGAATTGGTAATGTTTTAATCGCTTTGAGTGGATGATTTAAATGTGTTTTGAGGTTACCTCTTACTTATATGAAGTTTTTGATACTGACCCAAATCAATTTTTAAACTAAATTTTTTGACGGTCAATGTACCATAGCCATTGGTATTGATACCTTGTCTTAAATTGATGAACTATTGTCACATGTGGAAAAATAAATTTGGTTAATGAGTATGAGTTTAGAGAATGATTAAATATAATTTAATTAGAGTTATTAATCAATGAATAGAAGTCTATAATAGTTGAGGTATTGTTGATATATAAATTGATTTTTTTTATTGCTACACACAAAAATAGTATATTAGATGGTAAGAAAACTAATGAAATGAAGTGTTGATGCAAATAGATAGTTTGGAAGTTATTGAAGTTATTTAAATTTTAGATTCAACATCCTTGAAATTAATGATAATTAGGTGTATTCACTATCTCTTGAAGAAGGTTGAAATGGGCACTCGAATATATCCTTAAAGAAGAAAATATAGAAACGAATCAAATGATTAAAATAGCTTTTAAAAGAAAAGACAGTTAATTCCTTTAATATAATATAAGTGGCTGTTTAAAAAAACAATATACATAAGAAGGAAAAAGTTCTAAGAGGGAATACGGATTTATGAAGCTGTTTCTTTTAATCAAATTTACTGACTGAGTCCAATTTCACATTAGTAAATTCGGAACTAAATTACAATTAAATTAAATTGGTTTTAAATATTTTTTTTCTGAAATAAATCAAACACTTAATGTAGATACGAACTGGAACTGGAAGTGGCAGCTGTTCCATAAAAGACGAAAGGAAGCACCACCTTTCTCAAAGTATCCATTCCATATGGAAGCGCTAAGAGCAACATATGAAGACGACGACTCATCGGACTCCAACTCCGACCACTCTCCTACGCTGTCTCTTCCCGCCAATTCCAATCCCCAAACGGAGGAGGCGCTGTCATCTCCTCTCCCTCCGCCTCCTGTTTCTCTCCTCCACCCTCCCAATTCCCTTGGTAATTCAAACTACAACAAATTTCCCATAACTTTCTTTTACTAAAATATTTTACTCTTTTTGTTCATCAACTATTTTTTTCTTGATAATGAAAAAAAGGATATTTGGATTACTTACAAACTGGTCTGCCCAGTAGAGTAAGAAGCTTCCCTCATGTCGAAGGCAACTATGCTTTGCACGTTTACATTCCGGTTTCTTTTTTTGAATGGCCACAGTTCTTTATCAATAATATTGAATTGAACGAATTGTCTTATTATTATTATTATTATTATTTACTCTATTAATTATTTCAGTTTTTATACAGTCTATATCAAAGAAAGAGATGGGTCAATTTTTGAAGAGAGTTTCATCCGTGGTTCCCAATCTCCATGTTGTGGATATTGATGTTCCATTGAATACAGTGTGTAAAGAAGAACATAAACTTTAACAAGTGGCATTGGGAAGCGAATTCCATATAAGTTTAGGAAGGACAGTTCCTATTAGAGTTCACCAGATTGACTCTATTGTGACAATGCTTTGCCAGAAACTTCAATTTCAAAAGCAGTTTGATGTTATTCTTTACTATTATTATGCTTAGTTCCATTGTTAAATAAATAATCTTTGGGTTTTCTTCCTTATGATTCAAGGATATGGTTTTGATCTTTGTTCTTATTGCAAGTAGGTATTGGATTGATTTTAACAAATGGGAGGTTTTTATCAATGATGATCAAACGCGGTTCTTTCACTCGAAGTCGTTACGGGAGGATTACCCGAGGTAAGTGTGCTGGAGTTTTCCTTTTTTCTTTTACTGAAATTGAAATTCTTTTGCATATTGAGCTTGCTTTCATTGTTTATATACATGGACATCTCAAGTGAAAGAGAAAAGCTAAAGAAAGAGGATGATATACCATAGCTTTATTGCCCATCTTATTTTGTATAGAGATGCTTGGGTTTCCAAGTTATGTTTCTAAAAGTGGTATATAATTTAGAGATTGATGCTTCAATTGGAGTAAAAACTTCTAAATCATGTTTATTTTGCACTGGTTTGTCATACTGGCCGGGTATTTGTTCTATTCTCATTTCCTGACAGTTAGGTATTTAAGTCGTATCTGCTCTCAGTAGGATGGCTATCTTATGTAGAACAAATCGGGATGCTCATCTTGCAGTTCTTTTTCTTTTCCCTCTATATTCCACTGTTCTTTTATTTCCAAATAAATGGCATTTACTTGGTTGCAATTAACTCGCAGATAACTAAGCAAATTCAGGCTGTTAACGAGGTTTACACGCTTCACAATCTTCCCGAGTTCTATAAGTTCTGTGCAGTTATAATTAATTGCCAAGTCTAATCAATACTTCATAAAATGCAGAGCAATGATCTTATTCTTATATCATATTGTTTGTCAACCTACAGGATCCAAGGCCTCATATATCATTGGCTTGGGCACTAGGTGACGTTAATGGTTCCCTTAAGAAAGTGGTCGAGCAGGAAACAAAGTCATCCGTCTTTAGAGGTTCCTTACAGAGTCGTATTTGTACAAGTAAAGTTGGTGGCATTGAGTGTAAAATTGGTGATAGAACACATATAATATGTAAATCTCCCGATCAATGATAGAATCTCTTCAAACTCTCAAGATGCAGCCATCTTAGTTTCTTTATGTTACTTTATCTGTTATTTATGAAAGTCCGGATATAGGATTTGCTATTAGGTCCTCATGGACCATCATAAACGTTTTCCCTCTGTATGTTGCTAACAGGTGCTTTGCTTGTAACCTTGACACTGTAATCATTACCCTTGTCTTACAAAATATCTTCCTTTTTGGTTTGCGACACATTGATTATTTATTTTTCTTGGTGGAGGAAGCAGTACAAACAATTGATAGTTTGGCCTCCTTTATGATGTTCTGAACTGTTTATTTGTGTGCGGTTTTGGTCCTACTTGGAGCTTTATAACAAGTCTAGTAGACTAGCCTAAAAAAAGGTTGACAAGCTTCTGCAATATCAATGGAAGCTGCATATGTCTACCAGGATCTTCCACATCAGAGTTTTTCTTATTTATATACTGTTCATGTATGTGAAAGGTATACATACTACTATGCATATGAAAGTTACATATACAGTCATGTATCCGAAGGATGCAATCTAATACCTGAAACTGATGTAGGAAAAGTAACCTCTGTATGATGTGTGGCCAAATGGGATATGTTTGCAAATGTGATCTTCAAGAATGGTAACAGATGTCATTTGCATTAGTCTTTGTCTTTCCTTCTATGTTGTTTTCACGTTTTCCACAAGTTCTGCTCGAGTTTGCAGTGTGCTTAGACTTGTACTTGGGCCGGGCCAGGCTGAGCTTTGAGGATAATTTCCAAGACAATATTTTTTGGCAGATGTTAATGTCAGTATGATTGACGAAAGCACTGATTTCATTATAATGGTGAAGTCTCTTATGCTACTTGGTGCAATGCAAGTCATTGCGGTGTTGTAAGTGAAAAACAGTGCAACCAAACAAATCTGAAGCTCAAATTGCAGGGGGAATTTGCTTGTGAGGATGTTGATCATGGAAAGCCACATTGAAAAATCCATCGAGTTGAAAACCATGAATAATGCAAAAGTAACTTCACTGTTAGTCCCCATGATGGAGGTCCCTGCTATGTGTGCTTCACCGCCACTGGTCCCATTGTTTGGGTTCGGAAAATAACTATCTTGACCAGTTCCCCCTGGAGGGCTGAGTCCAACCTGAAAGGTCGCAGTGGTAACCAGAACAGCAATGATTAATAAAGAGCCGTGAGCTTCGCTGGGAGAGTCTCGGCCTTTCTTAGACTTGAAATACTCTACCAAGTTATCAGTCAGCCGACATCTCTGTCGTGTTCTTGGGTGGTCTGGTTCTTGATCATGAGATTCACGGGAAGGAATCGGAGAGATTATAACATCTCTAGCACTCACTGCTCCAGCTTGTCGAAGAATCTCCTTGATTTCTGTCACCTGCCTAACTAGTAAGCATCTGATGGACATCCAGGGCAGTGAAACCAGTTTTGTTTACTGCATTTATTTCCTACAAGCCTGAAGTAGTTACTACCAAGTATTAATTCTATCACCTGAAACAGCTTGTTGAGGTAAACATCATATCATTATCTAGCATTGTATCAAATAATATACCTGTCCAAGTTCGGCCTATCCGCTCAAAACTCTAAGGCATGCTGGTATTGAAGGGAAAAAATGCGGTAAAAGTACCATAGAGAACTTTATAGGAGGACAAAATACAATCTAAGTAAAGAGTAGTTCTTTTGTTAAAAATTCTATTCACTTTTACTACTAAAAATTGGTCCCTATATGTCCATATGTAACTGTTTGATTATTTAACCAACCACATTAATTTTTAAACATGAAAATAGATTAAATTGCTTCAAACTGCTGTCCTTAACAGCAAGCTGCAGAGCACTCTCCCTTTGAACTGTCGCACACTGAATACAACCTTCATATCTCGAAAGCATTTCGTTGATGACATTGATCCTCCCTTTCATGGCTGCAAAATGGAAAGGAGTCTTGTTCTCCTTACCCTCTACGCCGGACCATAATTCTGGGTCAACATTTATAAGCTCTTTTACAACCTCAATATGCCCATTTGCAGTAGCCATATGAAGAGGGTTAAACCATCTTTTTACTTCTTTTGCATACTCAGGCCTTAGTCTCAAAACCTCTCTAATGAAATCAACATGCTCTTGAGCTGCATTATCATTGTATTGTTGAATGAAGCTTAGAAATTATATTTCCAAGCTGAAAAAACACAATTCAGTTTGATCTTTGTCCAAACTTAATGTACTGATTTGAACACAAGTTCGAAAAAGACTTATGTAACAAAGGTAGTAAACAAATAAGAGAAAGAGAAAAGATAGGCACATAAACTTTGTTATTATAGTCCAGATTCACCGACCTTATTTTATGAAACCTCATTTAAAAAATAATTTTATTCAACAATCGACAATATTACTTATTAACTAAAGCCCAATCTATCCTTAAAACAATGGTAATTGCAGTCCCAACAATAAACTCAATTGTTACACTCACTCACCCCAAAAATCTCACTTACAATCAAAGTTTACTCTCCTCATACTATCTGAATTGGAAGCTTCTATGGAACCTTCACATTCCTGTGGCGTGCTCGAAAAATTTTTTTGCCGTGTAGAGTTTGGTTGAGGGAGAGGTATCGATGTTGATTTAGGTTGTAAGAGATGCAATATTTAGGAAGACATTTCCCGTGCTTTAATTGCAATAAAAAAATGAAAATCTAGAGGCCAAAACATGCCTTGAAACTAGAGTAATGTGCAAATTTAAACTCAATAAGTACCTTCATCCCCACCCCAAAAAAAAAAAAAAAAAAAAAAAATAGAACCTGTAACAAACATTAAGAACACATTTGGCTCAAAGAGTACGAGAAAGCTTTATTTCTAACTATTTGCTAAAGCACAGAGAAGAAATGACAATTCAAGCCACAATTTTTATGCTATAGATCAACCTAAATAAGGCCTATACCAAATACATTCAGGGTTTTCTTACATCTCCAGCTTCACTGCAGCAATGCAGCCATCCTTATTTCATATTCTAGCATACAATATCGAAGAAATTACATATTACAAACCTTAATTTGTTTCGAAATAAACAAGCCTTAAGAACCTGTTATCTCAAAGGCAAAAGAAAAGCTACTGATTTCCGGTGATTGGGCTATCGCGACCTTTTTTGATATCATCCCACCCTCTCACCCATGGCCGGCCAGGGGTTGCTCTGGTCTCGGGAGAGGAATGGTTGTTGAGGTTTTTCAAGACCTTCTGTTGCACTGCAGAGAAGACCTAAACAACCAAAAGGTCATATAAGAATGCTGGGAAATAAAAGAAATACAAGTGCAAAACTTTTATATTTTAGATCATCTCTTACAGGATTAACGGTCACTGCTTCAGGTGGTTGTTCTTGACCGGTTAGCCATTTCCAAAGGTCGGGGTTTTCCTGCAAAAGAGAAAGATTTAAGCCAATATGGCAAACATTTGGATAGTAATGAGATGCATGATTTGTTAGATTTCTTCCCTCGAAGTTAGTGTCGAGAAATATCATTTTTATGGTTTCATATCACTTTATGGATAGAAATACACAGTTCACTAGTATGCTTAATACGATCAGCAATATCATGCATTGGAAAACACATTGTCGGTGCCTCTACTATCTTAATGCTCAGGCATGCTTCAAAACTGACAATATTCAGATATAGTTCGGGGAAAAGCATCCTAAACCCCAAGAATTCTTTAATTCTATTACTAATACAGCAACCAAGACATTGCTCCACTAGCAATGAAACATGATAATCCACTATAGTTTCATATAAGCAACACCAACTACAAGCATGAACCAATAAGAGAGTATTTTTGAACTTAAAAGGCATGTCAGTTCAGCTTATAAGCAATCAAAAAAAAGGATTTTTTTTACCAAATCGAGGACATTAACAAGAGCTTTAATTCCATTTTCATCCATGGAATGGATATGTTCTTCAACCCATTTTCCCAAAACCAAATCCAGCTCCAAAAACCCTCTTTGTTTGCTCCTATACAACAATCTATAAAAACCCAAAACAGGGATCAATCAAAAAAAAAATCAAAATCCAGCTAAATATTGATCATCAAAATCAGAAAAAAAATGTACCCAAAATATAAAAAGCTTACCTGTTATAAAGACGCCTTTTACTTTCTTCGTTAGAAAGATCGATGTTTAATGACTGAGTGTTACTAATATTAGTTGAAAAATATGTTGAAACCGAACCATACTGTGGCCTGATAAAGGACAATTCTTTTATAATGTAAAACTAACAAAAAAAGCAAACAAAGGTGAAATGAAGAACTAAAGGGGTTAATGGGTACCTGAAAACGGTCGTTGTACGGCCGGCAACGGCGGAGGTATTAACGATGCGGTCGACGTTACGAAGAGCTATTCTGAGGGTAGCCATTGTCTTAACGAACCGATTCTGGAACACTGTCGAGAAAGGGCAGAAAAGCAATATATAAATAAATTAAAAATTAGGCCATGTTGGCTCTAAAATAGGTCCTGCTTTTTAATTAATTTCTTTTGTAAAGTAACTTGAAAGTTTGTATTATAAACTATATAAATTATATTATTGATTATAATTATTAGTATCATTATTTTAAATTTTTTCAAACTTTTAATTAAAATTCTATGTAAATATTTTAATAAATAAAATTAAAATCAATATACAGCAAAATAACAACACAAGAATAGTATAACAATATACAGAAAGAGTTCAAATCCATAAAATTTCAACATGTCCATCGAACAGCAAACACTTTAGCAGACATCATAGCCACTGAAAGTTTGAGCAAAGGAGAGGATTTTACCTGGAAGGAGCGGTACCAAGGTATGCAGTCAAAACACTAGAGGACGAATGGGTCAAAGAACCAGACTGAGGTTTTTGTGAGGAAAATGAAGGTTTGCTCCATGGAAATCAAAACATTGGAGTAAAATGTTTTGAAAAAGATGATTCTTGGGATATTAAGGAGCGTTGCTTTGGATGGAAAGAAAGTTTTTGGGAAAGATAAACCGGCTATTAATAGAGAGACAGATGATGGGAGGGGTGTGAATCTTCCCAAGCAAGTGGGCTTTACTTTTGACGTTTTGTTTTTTCATAGGATTTCTTTTTTATTTCTATATTATCTTAATAGACTAGGCAATATCAATAGGATTTTATTTCTGATTTTTTGACATGTTTTCCGAGGAAGAATTTACTTAGATTTCATCTATCAAGCAATATGTTAAGGATTTTTCATTGGAATAAATTATATTCTGGGGTTTTTTACCCAATTGGGTTAAAAAAATTTAAAATACCAAAATAGGGTGTCAGATACATTATTTACGGAAATAGGTTGTTTTTTTTGGGTCGAGCCTACCTGACAGGCGCGACCCATTTTTTTAATAATATAATTTTTTTAAATATTATTATTTTATTATATTTTAATAATTTTTAAATTTTTAAAATTTAGTCGGGTCAAAACCGGGTCGAGCCAAACCCAGAGATGCGACCAGCCGCTCCTGCTGCAGAGGCGCGACTCCCCTGCAGCCCGCCACGTGTCCCTGCCCCCACCCCCCATGGCACCTGTAGAAACAGAGAGAAAAAAATAAAATTTTGTAATGGGGGACCATATAAGCACCGGTCCCCCAATTTTTTGAATGCAGCAGCAAAGAGAGAAAAGAAGAAGAAGAAGAAGAAAAAGAAGAAGAAGAAGAAGGAGAAGGAGGAGAAAGAAGAAAAATGTTAGTAATTTTTTTTATAATTATTTTAAGATTAAAATGTTAGTAGTTTAGTGTTATGTGATAATTTTTAGTATTTGTAATTATTTTAAAATTAAAAAAAAATTACATTTCTAAAAAAAGTAAAATATTAGTAATTTAAGAGTGTTATGTAATTATTGTGCTTGAATATAGTTTATTAATTGCTAATTTTTGTTTTTGTTTTTAATACTACTTGTCAAGTCTTGCTTTATTTGTTTTTTAATTTAAACTTTTTTTTGTTGAATTTTCAAGTCCATGATTTTTGTTTTACTTTTATCTAACATCCTATTTTGGTGTTTTAATTTTTTTTTAATCTAGTTGGGTAAAAAACCCCATTATTTTGCCATTGATGCTCGATTTTGATAGCTTGATGGCAGCCTCCCTTTTAAATAAATATATAAAAAAATTAATATTTTGCCAGTTATTGTCCATTTTCGGATTTACTTGGAATCAATATTTTTTGTATTTTATTTTAAAAAAACTTTACTAGCATTCACTTCATTGTTAACAAAAAGCGAGAAATATAGTGGCTAATACATTCTAAAAAATAAAATAAAAACTTATACCTATGTAAAATGTATAAACTTGAGAGTTAATCTTTTCAAATATTCTTAAATTATAATTTAATTTAATTTCAAACTTTTAAAATTAATTAAATTTACCTATGTAAAGTGTTAAAAAAATAATTCTTTTAAATTTTATAAAAATTTAATCAAAACTTAAGGAAAAAATAAAATATTTTTAAGAGTAAAATAGACTATTAATAAATTATGCTTATATTTTAACTTGTATAAAACACATAACAAGAGAATTAATATATATTAAAGAATTAAACACATTAATATAAATGATATGTTAAAATGCATTTGGCTTTATGATTGGAAGTAATGTAGTACTTTGCGGTTGAATAGATGCATAATTGACTAGTTGAAAATGAGTATATGAGAAATAAGTTACTTTGAATATGGAAAGATGTTGAATAAACGATCTAAAGAGAGTAAGAAATAGAATTAAATAATTCTGAAGAGAGTAAGAAATTTTAATGTAATTTTAATGTAATTTTGATATAATGTAAATTTATAATTTTTATTTATTTGATAATTTTAATTGCAGATTTGCAGTAAATGGGTTCGTTGATTGATAATGAAAATAAGGGTCACATATCGAGTAACATTAATGAGATGGTAATGAAAATTTTATTTGATAGTCATATTATTTGTTGAATGAAATTATATTGTATTAACCATTTCGTAAATATAATAATCTCAGGTCGAGTACCGCGTATTGAGGGGTCGTATTTATAATGTAGGGTTTCAGCCGGATGAACGCGTAATACCGTTCTTAGAGTTAGTGGGGTTCGGATCAGCAGCATTGATCCGGACTTTTGATCTGCGATATGACTTAATTTCTGCTTTAGTCGAGCGATGGCGTCCGAAGTGTAATGACCCGAAATTCCCGGGCACCGGAAAAGTGAGTTATAGGGCCTCCGTCTTAGTGAAATAAGTTCGAAAATAATTATTAAAAATATTTATGAGCCTAGTGGTGTGTCTAATTAGGAATTAATTAGGTGAAATTAGCTTAATTTAGAATAATTAGCAAAAAGAACTAAATTGAAAAAGGGGTAAAAGTTTAATTCTAAAGTAATAGAAAATAAAAAGGATCAAAATGGCAATTAAGCCATTTACATAAATTGAGGCGGCATATTGAAATAAAATCAAAGATTTTATTTAGGTTTTATATATTAAATCATATATATTATAATGATTATTATTATAGTTTTATATTAAATTATTATGATTATTTAATTAATAATATATAATAAATAAATTAAATAGAAGACAATTGTATGGTAATAAAATATACATGTGTAAGAATTGTATTGGTACATTTGTAATTTAAATACTAAATTACTTATAATTTAAGTAAAAAGATATTTGTTAATTAAATTATTAAATTATTAAATTATGAGATTTTTTGTTTAAGAAACAAATTAAATAATGACAATTGTAATAAAATTATTGGTACAAATGTAAAATTTAAATATGTATCCAATTGTAATATTAGTATTTGTTGTTAGAATAGATATTTATTAAATTAATTAAATATAAAATATAACATAAAAGAATTAAAGAAACATAACAAAAAAAGAAACAGAGAAGAAACGAAACAGGGGAGAAAGAAGGAGAGAAAGAAAGGAAAGAAAGGAAATAGGGGAAATAGAGATTTTAAAGCTTGGAAGTTTAATAGGTAAGTCAATTTAGCCCTTTTTACTTAATTTTGATGTTTTAAAAGCTTTAGAACAAAGTTTTGATGAAATTAAGTTGATATTTTGAAAGTTATTAGATTTCTAAATATTGTTCATGTTGAATAAAAAGATGAATTAGGGGTTAAATTGATAGGAATTCAAGTTGGAAATGAAATAAGGATTGAATTGCAAAGTAAGCTATAAGTTTTGTGTTTTAGGGACTAAATTGAGGAAAATTCGGAATTAAGAAAATATGTTGAAAATGTAATAGTTAAATTTGAGTTTAAATGAAATTTGAATAGGAATAATGTGTGAATTGGTGTTATAAATTTGGTTATTAACATTTTACATCAAAACAGTTTTGGGAAGTAGCAATGGTCTGACTTTGAAAATTCACTAAAAACTTTATAAATTGAACTAGAGGATGAACAAAATATGGAATTAAAGCTTATTGAGTCTAGTTTCTTATAGTAGAAACAGTGTAAGCAATTAATTGATGAATCAAGAGATATTTGAAGTTTTGTAATACTAGTTCGGGGTGATTTCGAGATGCCCTGTTTTAACTTTGGAAAATCATTAAAAATTGTACAAAAATTATTATGGAGTGTAATTTATATATGTGAACTCCTTAATGAATCTAGTTTCAAAATAAATAAACAAGAACCTTATTCGAGTTCTGTACAATGAGATAATTTATTTTTAGTAGAGAGAGGTCAGAACTGTCAAATGAAATAACAGGGGAGTATTTGATGAATAAACTGTATTAAATGGCTAGACCAAAAATTATGGAAATTTTATGGTTAGAAGATATATGAGTCTAGTTTTAAGGAAAATTTACGGATATTAATTTGGAGTTTTGTAGCTCAAGATATAAATAATTTAGTAACAATGACTCAAGTAGACAGCTTAATGGTGAAATTATATATACATACATTAAAAATGGTTAAATTTGCATGTTTAGGCTCATGAATTAAATTGAATCATGTTGTATTGATGATTATAAATTATTATTTTTCGTAGCCAACAAAGAACCTGAAGCATCAGCATCGAAAGGAAAGGAGAAAGTCATCGAGGACTAAAACGGGAGAATTACGGTGTGTATTACTATAATTCAAATTTTAATTATTATTGATTGCTGAAATTTTTAATTGTTATGTATGGTAAATAAGACTTGAGGTAAGTATGTGAAATTGAAATTAGAAAAAGTAAAATAATACCCTATTAACTTGTCGGACTAGATTCGATACAAATGGCATGCCATTGGATTTGTGATGTGATGAAGAGATTGTAGTTCGGCCGAGAAGATGTTTCTGTTATTACATACTTCGGTTTATCCGACTAGGCATTTAATGCCTTATTGGTGTGTTTGGGAGGAAATATTATACCGGTGTGTTATGGAGGATTTACAATATTCCGGGTGTGTTTGGGTTGGATATTTTGGTGTATTTGGGTGAAAATCCGCGTATCTATCATAGTCCGAGCTTTGTTAATAGGGTAAATAATTGAAAGGAAATTTTGAAAATGAGATTATTTGTTTAGTACTATTGAAAAGTATGAAAAAAAAATGTATGAACTAAATTATGAATTGAGTTAGTATGAGAAAAATGAATTATGAATTTAAGATTTTATGAAGTAAAATAAATATATATATAAAAGTAGTTTAAATAATTATAAAATTTATGGTTGATGTTTGTAATTTATTAATATTAAATAGTCTTGATTTATAGTAATACCACTGAGTATATTCATACTCAGCGTACGGTTGTCTCCGTGCGCAGGTTAGTAGAAGTCAAGTATTCCGGCTCAGCATCCAGAACAATCCCGACTCCAACACAAACTTGGTAATGTGTATTTTTCTTTTGGGTAAAGGTGGCATGTACATAAGTGTTGTTTAGTCACTTAAATATGTATATTACTTAGGGTAGTGAAGGACGAATTATAAAATTTAGATGGTTAAATGAAATGGTAAGGAAAGTACATGATATTTTGATACATGAACATTAAGTTGTTAAATGAATGAAGTTTATAACCAATTTTGAATGATGCTATGATAGTTATTAAGTTAAAATTATATTAATGATATAAATATTAGTTATATGAATGTGAAATATTGGTGTTGGTTGTTTTGGTTTGAATCTGCAGGAGGGTTAAGTAAAAATAAGCAGAAATGCTGCCGAAATTTTTATAAATATATATATATTTGGAATACGCGAACAAGTTCCGTTCTTCTTTTAATACGTGTTGAACTTCGAGAGTCCAAGATAGGGACTTAATTATTATATTATACTATAAAACTTATATTAATTGTAAATTATTCGTAAGTTGTCTGATATGTCCGGTAATGCCTCATAACCTCGTTCCGGCAACGGTTTGGGGTTAGGGGGTGTTACACGAAGACGCACACATTTCATTTGCCGTGCGGGGAGTGCACCATAACTTTAGAGGACTTTGCAGTACAGCTAGGGCTCCCCATCGACGGGAACGTGGTCACGGGCGTAAGTTCGATCTCGAGGCCGGCTCGCCTTTGCTACGAGTTACTTGGACACTCCCCAAGTGAGGGGAAATTTGCCACATTGCGGTTTTCATGGCTAAAGGCCAATTTTGAGCATTTGCCCAATACTGCCACTGAATTGGAGGTTATGCAGGCCGCTCGAGGTTACATTATGCACCTTATAGGAGGTGTACTCGTGCTGGATTCACACGGCAGTGAGGTCAGTTTGATGTACCTACCGCTACTGTCTAATTTGCATAACACGCGTTCATAAAGTTGGGGGTCTGCAGTGTTAGCCACGCTGTACCGCGAACTTTTTCGGACGACAGATCCTTCTGCGATGGACATAGGCGGATGCCTTATCTTGCGCGCGCGTCTTGGGCACTTTATCGGATGCCATTCTTGGCATCCATTAGTCACCTGACCATATATATTTCCACTTGTTAATAGGTAATGAATCTTTACACGTTATAGCAATTAATTGAATTTTTTAGGTTATATTGTTCTAACAATTTGTTTCAGTAGATGGAGCACGAATCAGGGTATCGGGAGGTCATACACGGTTCTGATATATCGTCTGATGTCGAGAATCATTCTGGGGAGAGGGTAGGTTTTTTCAATATCAATTTAATTTTATTATTTTTATCTCACTCAACTCACGTTAATATGAAAATGTTATTAACTGTGCAGTTCATTTGGATGTCGTATTCTGTTCCTAAGATTATTACCGTTATTCCCTCGCATGCATACGTCCACTCAAACTTATGGTGCATTAGCGCACCCCTTATCCATTTTCAGACGGTGGAGTGGTATCATGGCGATCGAGTACTCCGACAGTTCGGTTGTATACAATATATCCCGACACAACCAGTACGATTGCCTACAAAGCTTCATGGCATGACTAGAAGGGGGATGCATTGGGCAGATTGGGGAGATGTGCATGAAAAGTATGTTACGATGTGGAACAACCGGTTTGGTAGGATACCTCCGATGGATCGTTGTTTGGATCTCTTACCTCGACACAAGTACCTCTGAGTGGTACTATGAGAAGGGGAAACCATTTTTATTTGGTGGGCGGTCGATGGTAGTTCCCCCTCATACGACACGGATTGGGCAATATTTTCTAGATCCGCATCATGCACCAGCTCCGGAGCCGGAGCTACACTCAGGGACTAGTTCTTATCATCCAGATTTGGGGGCCGATGACTATTTCCCGGGCTCTTCAGCCCAGGGATATTATTCAGATTTTGATATCTTCAGCCCACTGCCACATCTGCACTCTACTCCTCCTGGCTCATATCCACCACCGTACTCTACTCCTCCTAGCCCATATCCAACGCCGTTCTCTACTCCACCCGGCTCGAGTTCATCAGTGGCATTTGAGACATTCTCTACACCCCTACATATGGACGAAGAGAACGTTGATCGTCGTAGTCGCCCACAACGTGAACGTCGAGCTCCACAAAGATATACCCCTAGAACCACACCATCAAACCATCAATTTTAAGGGGTTTTGTAATATATTGAAAGGATAAGGTTATTTTTTACCCATTTTCACAACTTGTCGTTTCCAGTCTGCGTTCTTATAATCTCAATAGAAGTTAGCCGCGATTTGCCGTATACAGTAAACGGATCTCCATGGCACACCAAAACGCCTAATGGCGCAACTCATATTTATTTATGTAATGAATATTTTGGCATTTTAATTAACAATTTAATTTTTTTGCAATTTAAATAGTTAACTTTGTATTTATGTAATGACTTTTTTGCCATTTTATTTATCAATTTTATGGTTTTTTATTTATTATTTAAATAAATAAACTTTATACTAACTATGTAAGTCAAATTAGATTAACTGCAACAAATTGTTGACAAATTTGCGATTCAATCCTTTTAACATGTTATGAAACTACATCTCAATTTCTACCCGATTGCGACGATTGTCCAACATGGTAGTTTCGGAACAGGCATTTACTTCGATTATGACCGCTAATCTCGCATCGCCACACGACTTTCCGTCGGATTTCTCCCTAATGTCCATTTTTAGATTCACAATTGCGGATGATTGTGGGCGACCTTTCGGGTTCCTACGTAACCCTTTATCTAGAACAAGCTCGAAGGTCGTCGGAGGTACCTCCCAAGTAGATAGGTCAGGAAGCACGGGGAACTCGTTCTCCCATACACGTAACGTGCGTGCAAGGGTGTACACTTCATCGATAAAATGTTCTACATTGAGTGAGACTTTAGCACAAGCTGCTACAACATGTGCACATGGATAATGAAGTGTTTGAAACCTCCTGCAATCGCATCGTCTATTTCGAAGATCAACTCCGTAGGATCTAAGTGGTATACCAGGTCGACGACCGATAGTCTCAGTAACTCGAAACGTTTCATTACGTCGTGAATATACTTCTACAGTCATTGACCTCGCCATCCGACGGTTTGCAGCAATTGCATCTCTGACATCTTCTACAAATACGTGTCCTGCCTCCATTTGGTTAACTTGTTGTTGACCCATTCTTGGCATTAAGGTAGCCAACCTGTAGAATGTAGCTGAGAAGACAGATGAAATTAGAAGATGTCGTGTTTTTAACAACACAGCGTTGATCCCCTCTACCAAGTTTGTGGTTATTTGACCATAACGAAAGCCCTGGTCAAAACTTTGAGTCCATTGCCACGGCTCTATAGTACCCAACCACTGTCGGAAAGATGTGTTTGTTTGACCCTCCATGTCGCTCTCAAGTCGAGTCATTCTTTGGCGAAAAATGTGTGGCTCTAACTCATACGCTGCATATGTATTAAGAAAAGATAAGTTACAACACTGCCCTAAAACATTAAAACTTATATTGAAAAGATAAGGCAATCCTTTACCCATTCTCACAACTTGTCTCTTCCAGTCTGTATTCTTATAATCTCGCTGGAAGTTAGCCGCGATGTGCCGGATGCAGTAAACGGATCTCCATGGCATACCGGAACGCTTAATGGCAGCAATTAATCCTTTCCCTCTATCAGAGATGATGCAAATATTATCGTTGCTAATAACATACCTCCGTAGGTTGGTAAGGAAGAATTCCCACGATTCCATGTTCTCCTTATCGACGATGGCAAATGCTATCGGAAGCACGTTCCTGTTGCCATTTTGAGCAATCGCAAGAAGTAGGATCTGTGTATATTTTCCATATAGCCAGGTCCCATCTACTTGCACAAACGGCTTGCAGTGGGGAAATACGCGCACACATGGATCAAACGTCCAAAATATTCGATGAAAAATTCTTTTTCCCGATTGTAGTTGGTCATCTGGCCCGTAATAAGGTCGTGTCTGTAACTCAATGACAGTCCCTGGCACGTACTCCCTCATAGCGGCTATCCATCCCTGTAACTCATTGTACCATGCATCGAAATCTCCATACAATTGTTCCATTGCCATTTGTTTAGCTATCCATGCCTTTCGGTATGATACTCGATACTGGAATCGTACCTGCATTTCGGCAATCAGTACTGAAACTTTAATGGTAGGCATGTCTTTCACCATTGGCATGATGTACATACATATAGTTTTGGAATTAAGTTTTCGATGATCTTCTGTCATACGTGTTGAAGTGCATGTGTAAGGCCCAACAAATTTTCGTATCTCCTACATCTGTGACTTCTGGATAAATGCAGCTCGTATCCGCCAATTGCAGCCTTCCGCCGACCTCCAACACTCTCCAATGTATAATGTCGGTTTAGACGTTACAACTTTATAGTCTACTGATATATTCATGCTATACCGCTTAATGGCAAAAACACATTCTTCCTTACTTTCGAATCTTTGGCCTACGAACAACTCCTCAGAATCAGAATATACAGCTATCCGGTGAGCAGGTAATATTTCAGGGTACTCTGGAAACTCAGCTGTGTGTGCTGCATCGGGGTCTATCCGAGACATGTGTACCCCAGAATTATTGTGTATCGCAATACGACGAATCTGGTTCCCGACTGAAGACGCGTTAACGTTTCTATCATCATTAACGCCTTCGTCGTCAATATCATCCGGGACCTCGTCTACGTCGGGATCACTCTCACTATCGACTTCGTGATCAGAAGGATCACTACTATGGTATACATCATCACCAACCACATCAGTCTCGGGTGTAGCATTAAGATCAATGTCAATCCCGTGTATAGTTGATTGGCTATCAACGTACGATATCGGAACCACCATACACAGCTCTTGAGCTCTATCTTCTTCACCTAATGAAGTGGGATCTTCAGTTGCCTCTATACCAGCTAACTCAGCAAATAACTGAATCGGTGCATTTTGGTTGCTTCGAGTCCCACAACAAAGAGCGACCATTGTCTCCATGTCTTCATCGTCTACGACTTCCATTTCGGTGAATGGGATCCGTCGAAACTGGAAACTTGTAGAAAAGTTTCGACATCCTTCTCTCACAACGTTTATAAATTTTTTCACTAATTTTTTCCTTCATATCATCAAACGAGATATTTTTACTAAATCTCATTGCTACTTGTTTGCGGCATTCAAATATACATCCCACGGTTGTTGTCAAAATTTCTCCATCGAAAAAAACACATACAAAAAATTGATTCTCCATCTTCAATACTAGATCTGTTAAAAAATTTTTAAAATTTTCAAAACAGTTTCGAATAGAAAAAAATACATAAAATTTTTAATGCAAAAATTTTCATTCATAAGCTAACAAAATTAATAACCTAACAAAATAACTTTCAAATAATAAAATTACTAACAAAACTTTACATTCTATTTACAAAAAAAAATACTAAAATACCTTATCCTCCTCCTTGTTTTCTTCTCCTTTTTTTTTTTTTTCTCCTATCTTCTTCTTTCCGCTCAACTTTTCGTATGCTAAATTTTGTGTATATGAAACCATTTGATTTTCGGGAGTATATATAGGGGAAAAGTTAAGCACGTGTGGGCCCCACCACAACCATATTCATTTGCGCTTCTGAGAAAGGCTCGATTAGTCGCGCCTCTCAAGTAGGCGCAATCTGTATTCGTATTTATACGCAAGTCATACTAACCCTAAAATAAAAAAATAATATTTTATTTAAAAAATTAATATAAAATAATCATTTGCGCCTATCAGATAGGCGCGAATGAAAAAAACCCAATTTTCGTATATAATTGGACTGACAACCTATTTGATAAATAATTTTTTTAAATTTATTTTAGTAAAAAAACCCTAAATAATTATTAAACTTAATAATTTTTTTTTCTTTTCTCTCAGGTGACATGGGAGGGTGCAGCCATTACAAGTCTGCCATGTTTTTATCTTGGATGATGTAATGGCTGCACAGGTTCTTGATGCGTGTAGTTGAAGCCATTGATCATTCTTATGGTCATACCTCTTAATTTAGTTATTTATAGTTTTTATTATAAAAAAAAAAAAAACAGAAGTGATAAGAAATGCTCTTTTACAAGGCATACCAACAATATTTCCTAGTACAAACTGTAACAGTAAACTTTTTGCGAAGAGACTTGTGAAGCACGAGAGCTTGGGTTTAAACTTAGCAACCCAACCAACCTACAAATTGCATCATATAAAGCACAACATATACAACATTTCGAGCTTGAAATGCAGTGGGAATTTTCCGGCGAGGATTTTGATCGTATAAAGTGAGATTTCGAAACCGATCAAGTTGAAAAGCGCAAAGAGAGAAAATGAAACTCCATTAGAAGTGCCCGCAATAGACCAACCTGCAAGATGCATCTTGCTGATGACACTCCTAGTACTATTGTTTTGGTTTAGCTGCCACCAAACCGGCTACGATTAAGAGAGTCTTGTGTGCTTCGCTTGACAAAATTTTGCCCTTCTTAACCTTGAATTTCACCTATTCTTCCGTTGTGAGAAACCTCCTCCAAGGGCGTTGCAGAGAGGCTAATATCTCTTGCCCTTAAAGCTCTGGCACCGGAAAGAATGTCCATGATTTCTCCATGGCCGCCTTCACTTGGGAACATCAACAGCATATTAAGGGCTGAGAGATCGCTTTCATTCACAGCGTTTGCACCCAACAAGCCTGAACTGCTATTTTCGAGTAACAATTCTATAACCTGCAATGATGGTTACATCTTTTTTTCTTCACGTACATACATAACATGGGGGCAAGATGAAACATTGAATAGACTGCAATTTATAGGGCAAATGCTCACCCTTTTGAGCAAATCTTACATTTACTATCAAATTATTTATTCTGGTTCAATCATTTCTTGAACAACAATGACTGTTCCATGGCACACTACCGAATACACATGATTTTGCAACTGATCCTACACCGGGAATACAAATAGACCCCTGTATTTTAGTTATTGGCCTTAAAGAGGAGTTGAATCTTTGTCTAATGATCTACTAATATATTTAGTGACAAAGTGAATATAAATTGCAAAGAATGCTTGGTAGACTGAAATTTCCGGGATGATATAACAAGCAACAAAATTGTGCTTAAAGCCCCGGTATGGATTCAAGGTTGTATTGTTTAGAAGTTGAAGTTTCGACTTGCTGGTTGTCCTGAACTTTTGGCTTGTTCATGGCCTCGAAATTCTGCAAGCAGGCGTAGGAAGCTGTTCGACTAACTGAAGGGCCAGGATTGCTTATTCTGCTAGTCAAGAAGCGACGGATAAGACCTCTGAGGAACGGGGCCATGGTATCTGGCTCATATTCGAGGTAGTACATGATTCCTCCCATGCATGCACAAAATAATGCCACCTGTGATAGTTTCGAAGCATAAAGTCAGGAACCGAATTTATAAGAAACAATCAACTCAGTTATCAGTGTAATGATGCATATGGGCAAACGTTGGTTATCACTTAGACCAACATAGAAGCTCTCATGAGAAAGAAAACTACCTCAGCATTTTTAACATCAGGAAGCAGATGCCGGTTTACTAAAATATACCACCATGATTCTCCAGCTCGAGGAAGAACATAGAGAGCAAGTTCACCACGTCTAGCTTTTTTCTCCAGTAATACAGAAAGACCCGACATAGCACCAGCAACCCAATATACGAGCTTGTGGTCTTGCAATGCAATCTTTCTATGCAAGCATATAACCGCCTTGAATTGCACATGCAAAAATGTTTAATATAAAATAACAATTTTAACAATGGGAAAAAAGTGAATGAGAAGTAGGAAACCAGCTACCTGAAAGATTCCAACAAATGCAGACAAGAAAGATGTTGATTGAACAGCACCTTTAACGGCAAGCCAACAGGCACGACCAGGTGTATCCATGAACTAGAAGTGTATCATGATGATGCAAAATTAAAAAATGAAAAACAAAGATAAATTCCAAAAAATGAAATTTCATTGTAACAACATCTACGCATAGCTAGAAAATATGTAACAGTATATATGTGTAACATATGCTCAAAGAGGACCAAAGGAAACCTGTAAATCAACTACAAGAGATTTTGTCTCGGTTACAAAACTGTCAATTGATTCTTCAATTTTATACGGCATAACTGCTTTTACTCAACTACTCAACTATAGGAAGATTAACCGAGAACAAAACCACTCACCAACATTACTATACCAGACATTTAAGTAATACAATATTAACTAAACCAGCTTGACCTTTATCTCGAAACATCCAAACATCGAAGCAAAAAAAAAAAAAAAAGAAGACTGTCTCGAGACAAGACTCTACTGTCTCGAGACACATTGTTGAACTTTGGCATTTTGAGATTGATTTGAGTCCTAACTCTGATTTTGAACTCACGTAATCTTGAGATTCGATAATTAAAGATATTCAATACATATAATGCATGCATATGCTTATGAATGATGGTTGATTTGATATGTTTGCAAATTTTAAGCTAAGTTCGTAATAAATGAAGTGAGTTAATCTGCAGTTGCTCCGGCAACATAATGTGACGTCACGTATTTAGATCCGGTGACTGGAACGGGTGTGGGTGTCACATTTAGTCATCATTTTTCAGAAAATGGTTTTCTTTCTTGGGAAAGCACACACAGGAAGGTAAGCCCATTATTGTCTTGTTATGTTTGCTTCTTCGATATAGAGCTAAAACCACATTAAGGCAAAACAACTTCAAGGTCCCTCCACATTCAAGGATGCAGAAAGGGAAACCAATATGTTATGCAAGATATACCTTTTGTAAGTGCAGAACAACGAATGGCACAAAAGTCAAAGAGAAGTATAGAGGGAATGTTTTCCTGAATGTAGCTGACGCGGCCTTAGCATTATGGCCTAGACAAGAATTTGTGTCCGGATGAATAACAGAACAAGGAATTATTGACGTGAACTCTTCCACCTTCACGGTATCAGACTTCCCTCGGCTATTTAAGTAGGCTGATATAGATTCAACATCCACTGGACCACCTCTACAACTCTCCCGTACAGCCTTATATACAGGAGCTGCAACAGGACCAGTCTTCTGAATAAAATCTTTATATGATTTTGGCAAGCTTTCAGGACGCATCACAAAGGCGTACATAACCTGGCATGACCATCAATCAGCAAAATGGGATGAGGTAAAAACAAATGAGGATGATGAAAAATGCATCAACCAAACAATATTAAGTGAAAAAAAAAAGATATGAAACCACAACATATTCTCCAATCATTTAGAAGCAAACTCCGATTCATTAGACAATAGAAACCTTCACAAAAGATTAACTTTTAGGGATCACTATTTGGGGCTTGAACTTTTTTTTGTCCAAGTTAGATTCTGAACTTGGCAATTGTTCCCATGTTGGGGCATGAACTCAGCAATTGTTCCACATTAGGGCTTGAACTTTTTTTGCGTCTATGTTGGTCCTTGAACTTGGCAATTGTTCCCATATTGAGTCTGAGTTTTAGGGTTTTCAAGGAAATATCACGGACTAACTTGGACCAAAAAAAAAGTTCAAGCCCCAATGTAAGAACAATTACCAAGTTCAGGGCTTATATTGGACAAAAAGAGTTCAAACCCTAACTTTTAATTGGAAAAAAAAAGTACTCTGAAGCAAATGAATTGGAGGTAACTTCACATGATCTCACAAGAACAAAACAGAATTAGTTACATTTCTAGAACACAGATAAAAAGTTATGTCTAGTAGTACTTCTCTAAAATTTAGCTTAAGCAGTTCCTAGAGTTATGAATGTTTTATTGTCAACTAATGTACAAATATCAATTATCTTGTCAAAATGTATAACACAAACATCTAGCCACAAAAGTTAATGAGCTTTATATTACCTGGGCACAAGCTAAAGAAAAGAGTAGAGAGTCACCATGCCTCCAATGGCTTCCCCATAAATGAAACTTATTTTTCGATTTTGCAGAATTATAAGCACACTGATGAGTAAAGCAAAATTAGACAGTAAATCGGAGAACTGGAATTATGATCTCAGATCACTTTGCAAATTTATTACTTCAAAATACATTCATGTACCTGAGCTACTCTAGCCAAAAGATACAATGAAAGTGTTCGCCTTCGATTGGGATCATCTAGAGCTAAAATCGACAATCCTGCAATGCAACCTGCTAAAATTCTGTTCCATCACCACCTTAAACAATGTCAAATATCATGAATCAAAAGTATTCAATTATTCAACTAACCATGATTGGATACCCATCTAATGCAAATCAGTGATTTATAGCAAACTTACGCATTCAGTGGTGTCTCTTTCTTTCTCCGTTTTCTCAGTAAACATCGGAGTGCATGGTATGAACCAGTAAAGCCACCAAAAAGTAAACCAATGCGGCATGCTTCCTCTCTCACAATCAAATCTTTCTCTGAGACAAGTTGCTGGAAAACAAAAATTCAACATTTCTTAATATCACATTCCTAGTAAAGACAAATTATAAAACCCAAAATCTGAGCAATTTTCGGTAAAAGTATCATGAAGGCCCCTCTACTAGGAGTTATATTGCATTCTGCCCCTTTACTCAAAAAATGAGCAAATTACTCCTACGTTAAATCAAAGAGCAATTTGGTCCTTTCAGTTAATTTTCATCCAAATCTACTGTTAAAAACTGGCATGACTAATGGAATAACCATACAATTATACATAGCGTGCCATAAAGGGAAAATGGGTGAAACTTTTAACAGAACAACCAGTTTACTTTTAATCTATCTACAGAGACTAATTTGCTCATTTTGTTAGTCAATTTTCCCAAACAATCATCTAATCACATTTTACAATACATAGCCTCAAAATATAATCCAAAATAATAGTTAATATTTGTCTACCAACTAAGGAAACCACAATGACGAAATTCAAACCTTCAAACAAGACAGTGTACATAAATCATACATTAAACCCATTTAATCAATCATTTTACATATATTAAAATGAAATACAAATACATTTCGACTAAACATTTCATAAATTCACAAAACAAGCCAAAGAAGAACCCATTTTTTTTCATAAAAAAGAAACCCTAACCTTGAGATCAAGAAGCGAAGAATAAGACTTTCCTCTAGCGAGTTTGAAACCACGAAGAAGAATCCCGATACCTACTCTAACACCATAAGAAAGGAGAAAGCTTTGACAAAGATTGCCAATGGCATTGGCCACACAAGAGTCATCAGCATGGTCACACGGCGGGGAATCGCCACAAGCGGCCTTCCTTTGACGTCTATGAAGCTCTTCCATGGCTTCCCTTAAACGGTCCTCCGCCTCACGAAGGCGCCGCTCAGCCTCGGCGTTCTCAGCCGATAACCGTGCCGAGGAAGTGGAGTTATCGGAGAGGAGCGGCATTTGGGATTCAATAATGGAGTTTGTTTTGGCATCTGAAAGTAAAGAGGAAACCGAAAAAAGAAATAACCAAAGGCATAGTGAAGAAAGAGAGAAGAAAATATAAAAAGAGAAATATAAAACTATAAATAGTTTTCTTTTCAAATTATTGGTTTTTTTTCTTTCTTTTTTTTGCTAAACTATAAGAAAAATTTTACTTTTTAAAGAAAATTTTATACCTTTAGTATATCCAAAATTTGATGATTTTTGTTTCTTTTTAAATAAATTTAAGATTTATTTAGGTAAATTAATGTTTAAATATTATTTAGATATAAAATAAAAATATTTTTTAACATAATTTGAAAATAAAAAGGTATTTTAATGTGGATAAATATTTGATGGATAATGTCTTTTAATATTATTGTGGGAATTTTATTTTTTAGATAATGTAATTACTAATAATTTTTTCAATGTTATATCAAGAATTAAAAAAAAAAAGATTATTATTGTCTGTATTCCGGAATTGTGGATATTCTTTTTAATACTATTTTCTTTAATATTCGAATTTATATTTTTTCTTTAAAAATGCAGTGCATACTTGTTAATAAAAAATCATATTAATAATATATGAGAAAATCTAATGGTTAATCATTATGAGTAGTTAAAAATAATATAATTTTTTTTTTTAATTTTAAAATGCCAAAGAAATGTAAATGTCTTTATTATCATATTTTTTATTTTAAAACTTGAATTTTTATAATTTCATATATATTGACTGTTAAAATTAATTCAATGTCAAGTTAAAATAGATATTAAAAATATTAAATTCATGATATAAAATTTTAATTTATTTTTTTGGGTGAAATATTAATTTTTATTTTTGAGTTGGATTTTGGGTATGGTGTGTGATCTCTTTGCTTTGACTTTCCATAATTATAAATAAGAAGAAAATCCAATAAAATGAAAAGAAATAAATAAATTGGATTGAGTTTTCTAGATATAAACTCTTGTTTTAAACGTTTAATTTAACTTTTAGCACTCATTATGGACATACTCTTAAAAAAAGATAGAGTTTATTTTCTAAAAGAAAATTATAACTATAATTTTTATTAATTTAAAAAAATTTAAATTACTGATTGAGTCTTAGCTCAACTGGTATAGTTCAGGCTTGACCCTAGGGGTCATCGGAGATGCAGTCCTCCAAGGCTCAAGACTAGAGCCCAAAATATTAGTTTTCAATTTTTAAGGGGTCTAAAAAAAATTTAGCTTTTAAGGATTTAAAATTTTTGTTACCAACTTTTAAGGGATCTAAAAAAAAATTCTTCAAGTTTTAAGGATTTTAAAATCTCATTTTATTATTTTGTATAGGGCTCAAAAATGTCAAGAACGGGCTTTGTATAGTCATTGTTACCAATACATCAAGACATGAGTTTGAGTGCGTGAAGTGCATTATCCTCCTATTTTTAGGTTTGAGGAAGACTATAGATAATTTTAAACATTATGTCAAAAAAATATATATAATTAGAATCTATCAAGAAAAAATCAAAATTAATCTAAAAATGTCGCCTTTTGATAAATAAAAACATTAATATATTTTGTTATTACAAGTTTTTGCCTTTGCCTTTTCTTTTACTTTAATTCACGTGAAATTAAATGGTTTTGGTTGCCCTTTAAACAAATTATCAAATACCTTCGATTCTAAGTCAGATTTGAAAACTTATCATAAAAGCTTAGTATTAATAACTCACTTTTTAACTCAAACTCAAAAACTAGGACATAATTAAGTTGGAGATAAAATTATAAAATTTGAGAGATAAAAATAAAAATTACATGTTAATAAAAATTATATTAAATTATTAATTTTTTAAGGTAAAAAAACATTTTTTACCAATAAATGTTAGGACGAAGTTAAAAAATTTGTTTGAGAAGTCGGATTTATGTGATATATTTTTATGAGAGCTAAAATGTAATTCCACGATATTATAATTAATTTATATCTTTATAATTTTTATAGAACTAAATCAAAATTTTACATTTTAAGGGGCTTAGCGTCTAGCGTGGCACTTCTAAAGAAAAAAACGTAGGTTTAAATATTGGAAATAATATTGTTAGGATAGGTAGCTTTGAACTTCGAATATGGACAATAAAATAAACTTGAAGCGTACCAAAATTTAATAATTTTTGAGAGGGATCCAAGACTCATTTGAATAAAAAATATTTAAACCTAAAATGACTCAAATCACCTAAACAAGTAATCGAAATAACTCAATTTGAAGGACCCGAACCCAAAATGACCTAATTCAAAATGATCCAACTTAAGGGTGAGTTTAGATGGGCGGTGGGTTTACCTGCGGTTAGTGTAAAAATAGCGGTGGTGGTGAGATTAAATACTACAGCGATACTGTAGCGTGAGACAAAAAATAAGCTAAACGCACCGCACTGCACCGCCGTCCCAAACCCATCCTAAGTTGGTTTGATCCAAAATCAACTTGAGCCATCTAATTAGTTGTAATCTAGATTCAAATTTTGTATTATTATAGTATTTTTTGACACAATAACAAATTTAACTTTTTAACATTTATATTTTTATCAATTCGGCCTTTATTTATTTTAGCTAAATTTGACATTATTATCTTTTTAACAAGAAAGTTAAATAAAATGTTAAAATTTTGAACATAACAATCCACATATACTTTATATTATTATTATTTTTTTATAATTTTTAAGTTATTTGTACTGTCAACGTGTGTTGTCACACACAACAACGTTATTAAAAAATTAATATTTTAATTAACATTTCTATTAAGAAAAAGATTTGGATTTTTTTAAAAATTAAAGATTAAATCACAATGCAGACACTGATTGCATAAAAAGTGAAGTTAAAAGTTATGGATAGAAACTTAACCAAATAAAAGCTGTTTTACAACATTGTAAGCAACCAAACTAAAACTCCCATAATTCCCATTTATAACAAATAAGCATCTCTGGCTGCAAATCATATCAAATTTGGCAATCACAAAATAAACATTTAACCAAATTATTTGTAAACCATTTTAAGAGTTTCCAGTTTTGTCTGAAGAACTTGCAGTTTCATCTTTCCAGGACGCTTGCCATTGTTTATCGTAGTAAGTAACTTCATCAGCAAGCTTCCTCAGGTTATCAAAATCTCGGGTTTTCCTCAATAAAACGATACCAATCACTGTCATAAACAATGCTGTTTTGCAAATGAAGTTGCCTGTTTGGCCGATTAAATCCATCCCCGTTAAACCGTCCACGACATATGCAGAGAAGAACCCTATCATCGCAGCTCGACCTGCAATGATTTCAATGGAAGAAGGTGAAGAGGGATGATTATATAACTTTGAAAACAGTAACAAAATAGGTGAAAGTACCATAAAAGGCATTGTACTAGGAGATCGATTGCATTTTGTCCCCTCTACTAAAAAAAATTGATAAATTAATCTTTATAAGTTAAATCAAAGAGCAAACTGGTTTTTCTGTTAAAAATTCCATCCATATGTTTTCTATTAAAAGTTGGTCCCATGTTAGCATAAGGTACATGTGGTACGTTACATGTAACTATCTGATTATTTCATCAGTAGGCTATTTGATCTAATGTAAAATGATTAATTTGTTCATTTTTTTAGTAAAATAAGTAAAATGCAATCTAACTCGAAGTACAAGATACTTTTACTAACAAAAATACCACTGAGCAATTCAGCCTCTGGAAGATAAGTTCTCATGAACCATGCCCACCAGGGTATGATTGAGCTTCTAAACTGGACTGGTTCTTGGTTTGAACAAGTTTCTGGGTACATCTCCAAGTATTTTCTCCTCTTTGCTTCTATAAAAACCAGCAAAAAGCTTGCATTAATGGAGTCTCGTAAACATATCAAAATCAGTAACAAATATTAATGGAAAAGCTTACCTGCAACAATCACACTATCCCAATCCATCCTACCATTTCTAACAAACATATTCAAATCCCATGTCCCGTTCTTCCACCGTTCGTCACTGAACTTACGAGCAGAGGATTCAATCTCAAACTTGTTCGCCGACTTATCTTCAAGACCCTCTGAGTTATTAATTTGTGGAGATGGTTTATCTTTTTCGCCGATTTTAAAGCCTTTCTGACCTTCAACATCAATGGTGACAGCATCGATAGCTTGCTTTGTCCCTAGAGAATAAGCTGATTTGGTTTGTGCATGTTGCTTCTTGGCAACATGATATGAACTGCAAGCTCTTTGTAAGGAAGCAGATATGGCAATGGAAGCCATTGTTGTTCTAAAATAATGTTTTTCCCCACTTTGCTTCTTTGATGTTCTCAGAAGCTCTTGTGGGGGTAAAAAGTAGACAACCTGCCCATACTTTCACAAAAAAGCAATATCATCTTTCCATAACTTTCTGTCAGAGGAGTTATGGGAATGTTTTGGTTTTATTTTACCTTTTTTTTTGTCTATTTTTGCTCTAATAGGGTAATGACTTTATCCAGTCAAAATATAATTTATGCCAAAATATAAAATGTATAAGCGAAATTATATTTGATTTAGTAATAATTGAAATGACCTTCAAAGCTTTCAATGGCATGATAAGAAGCAATGCATTTAAACAATAATAGTAGCTTTTATAAGGCATGATAAAGGGCACTAAAAATTCAATCCAGCATCATGGTTTATACTTTGTGGTAACCACTACAAAATAAGTCGAAAAGGATTTAAATGCCGATGGCTACCCCAATACTAAATCAGTCTTTTACGGTGGTATAGCGATGATCTCTAACAATAATGCCATAATAATAAGATGATTCCACCGTTTCCTATGTGTTACTGTTCATCCGCAAATGGCTCCCCGAGTAATGGTCAATGAACCTGCACAATGGTTCTATGTTATTACAGATCTGATGTGATAATACCAACAGCAGCAAAAGCAGGGATATAGCAAAAGCAGGGTATAATGTAAAAGTTCAGGTAAAAGTACCATGGAGACCTCTGTACTAGTAGTCAAATTACATTTTGCTCCCTTTACTAAAAAAATAAGCAAATTACTCCATTTACATTATACCAAAGTGCAAACTGATCCTTTTTGTTAAAAAATTTGTCCATTTCTATTGTTAAAAATTGGAGTGGCTAACGAAATAACTAAACAATTACGTGTAGTGTATACCTCGTGCTGATGGGCAATTTTTAATAGTAGAAATAGATGAATTTTTTTATAGAAGGACCCATTTGCTCTTTAATCTTACATACAGGGACTAATTTGCCCATTTTTGAGTAGAGGAGGCAAAATGCAATCTCACTCCTAGTACAAGGGCCTCCATGGTACTTTTACCAAAAGTTCATAATAGCTAATGTGAATGTTAAAAGTCACTAAAACATAATTTAGATATTAATCAGTATAGTAGGGCTTTGACTTTATGAAATATAAGAACATAAGACTGTTACCTCATGAAATATACATCCTGCTACTTTCAACATAGATGGTTGGTCAATTTAAGCTTCTTTCCTGTGATAATCAAAGTGATATTCATCAGAATCAGGGTCTTTAAGGTCCTCCATGGAAGGATCAATATATATAATATGCATTTATTCATTAAAAGTTCTCAAATGAACTAATAAGTTAAGAATTTTGGAGGTACAAACTTACATGCTTCCTTTTTCTTCGATCGATTCCACTATTTCTCATATCATTTTTTGCAAGAGCAGATCCAGAGGGAAGACCATAAGGCATTGGAGAATGAGTTGAAGCAGGAGCTGGAGGAGCAGTAGTCATAGCAATATTGCTAGCTGGCAAAGGCTGCTGAGGTGGAGCACTAGCAGGAGGCGGGGGTGCAGGTGTAGGAACTTCTTCGGGAGGAGGCTTAGGCAAAATGAACTTCAACCGATTGTTTCGGTAGTTCTTCCAGAAGAAAAATTGCTGTCTGTGTGCCACTTCCTATAAAATTTTGGTACAAAAATGAAAAGACATCCCAAAAGTAGTACATATTAAATTTTTATTGTGCATATAGTTTACTAGACAATATCCAGTTAATCAAATTATACTGTTGTGTTATGCCATAAAATATCCGGTAAAAAGACCTCTACAGTCTTTCTCAATTTTGAAATTGAGAAAACTGGTCCCTCTCAAAAAAATTGTAGCAATTTAATCTCTCAATTTCAAAAGCGAGCAATTAAGAATAATTAATCACAACATTTATATCTTTGGTCCATTGTACATTGATTGGTATAACAACAAATATAGCTCTTGACATGTTTTGTCAATTTGGCCTAGATTTTAAAAAATTCAATAAAATTAACCTCAACGTTTACATAAATATTACAAGCTAAATTTGTTAAATCATTACCAAATTAACAGAATGTGTAAACTTTAAACGCTAAATTTGTTATTATACCAATCAAAATTATGTACAATTGGAAGAAAACATTAACGTCGTGATTAATTGTCCTTAATTGATCACCTTCGAATTGACAGGGATTAAATTGCTCTAGTTTCTTTTAAAGGACCAATTTGCTCAATTTCGAAATTGAGAGACTAGAGAGGTCTTTTTACTAAAATATCCCTCTTCACATCTACAACTTGTTTGATGCAAAGCATATAACGAAAAATAACTTTAGAGCCTTATAAAAACAACTGCATTACTTTATGATTATCACTGTCAGCATCAGGTCAATAATAATCTTTTTTCTTTTTTTTGCATGAGCTCATGGTCTTAACTAGGGGACCCCTAAGACCTTTAATACAAACGATATAAACATGAATTTCAATGTGATAACAATTATTAGGCTAACAGCATGAGCAACAAGCATTAGAGCTTAACCTTGTTGGCAGGATGTGCCATTGCATTTCGGAAATTTGCATTTTGAAGAAGTTCAAGGAAATATAGACAATGAGGATACCTGCAATCATCTTTTTACTTAAGTTCATGTGCCACATAAAAAACTCCAAAAGAGGAAGCTATAAATTATGGAGCTATTAATCATCATTTATCATGTAGTAAAACGTATTTTAGTTTAAAGGAATTCAAGCCTAAAGTATCACAAGGAGAACTTTCAAGTTGCTGACATGATAAATTTTATGTATTCCGGTCGTTGCCAGTATTGAAGATATTTCAAGTATCCAATAAATGCCTCATCTTCAAAATAGCGGTTTTGAGCCAAATCTACATCACAAATTTAATAAGCAATTATCAATGAAGAATGCATCAATTTTCTGAAATGAAAAAATGAATACAAAACAAGTAAAAAAAAAATGAAGCATAGACAAAAATATATCTAATGAATAAGATTAATTAAATTTTGACACAATGAACGGCCAAATCTACCCAATGTGTCGGCGTATTTGAGTATTAATTCAGGTTGCATTTGACCTGACAATTGGTGGGTTGGCTTGGTTTTGAGTTAAGTCAATCTGGATCAAGTCCATTCTGATTTTAAAATTTTAGTGTCATTTTGTGTGAGTTCAATTTTGGGTTCAAGCTGAAAGAAATTAAAAAAGAATGAAGCATAGACAAGTCAACAACACAACTAATGAATAAGATTAACTAAATTTTGACACAATGAACAGCCAAATCTATCCAATGTGGGAATGAGGTCAAGCATTAGTTCAGGTTGCATTCGACCTGTCTATCGGGTGAGCTGGGTTAAATTGTTTTGGGTGCGGGATGATCAGGTCAGGAGTTCGAATCGGAATTGATATGTCTAGGGTTCTTTATATATATATAGTTGATAAAAATTCTTCTCCTTTGATGAATTTAACAACACAAACAGCAAAAGAACTCCATTTTGACAAATCGCAGGTTAACCCTAATTTACAAGGAATTGGGTACTTACAGTGGATATAAGTAGGGTTGGCAAGGCACTGCACGAACTCCAATTCGAGTAAGAATCGTTGCCGCCCATCGTCTGGATCCTTGTACACGTTTTTGGGCCTAAAAAGTCATCCATTTATTCCAAAAAAAGAAGAAGAAGCAGGTAATGTTACATATTCCTCTCACAAATTCTGTTAAATGAGACGAGGAAATGAAAGCAAAAGAGATATAAGCTTACGAGGAAGGAGTATCGGAAGCGTTGTCACTTTCTTTAGTGGAAGCCATTGATACAACAACCTTCACTCAAATATGAAAAACGGAGAAAAGGCGGTGATTCAATTTTAGCTACGGTTGATCAGTCGATCAATGCCATATAATGAAGTTCAATGAATCTCTCAATGATTTCAAAACTCCAACCCTAGATATAACAAAACAATGAAATCTTAGAAATTCAATTGTTTCAATACAAACAAAATGGCTTAAAAACTGGATTCGGAGGGAATCGGAGATTGGAGCGAAGCTAAGGGAGGAACAATGGCTCCCTTTTAAGGAATTTGTCAAGTAAAGTATGATCGGTCCAAGCCCATTACGTATTAACAAATTATATTATTTTTTAGGCTAACCTTTATCAACAGAACCTAATTTTTATTCAAAATTACATTTTGGTCATTTAACGACTTTCGAAAGTTATGTAGTAGGTAATAATAGTATCAGATTATTACATTTTAATCACTGGTCCATTAACTTATATTATTACGATAATGTGACACGTTAATCAAAAAATTAATAATTAATTTGATCCTTGAATTATTGTTAAAATATTATTTGAATACATTAAGAATTTGTCCTAATAATAATTCTAAAAAGTATCAAAAAAATTCTAATAAAAAACTTAAATTCATATTTTTAAAATAATTATAAAAATATTTAGTTATAATTTCAAAAATTATAATTTTAAGATTTTTAATAATTTATGATAGTTTTAATTTTTTTCTAATTTTTTAGAATTATTGATAAGAAAAATGCTAAATGTATTAAAATAATATTTCAACAATTTTTAAAGGCCAAATTAATTATTAACCCTATTAGTCCTTTGAGTTAATGTGTAGCGATGTCAATATCACTAATGATTATTACGAAATTTTAAATAAAGTTTAAATATTGTCGGTGGAATTTACCCTTTGTATCAATTTTAAGAACTATTGTTGCTGTAACAGTGTCAACAAAATTAATAGAAATTATATTATTATTATCTAGTTAATACAGTTGCTCTTGTAACAATCATAACGTGAGTTGAGTAGTTTAAGATTTGTATAAAAAATTATTTTTTAAATGAAGTAATTATTATTATCTAAATCAATCCAGTTAAAGTGTTTCTAATTATTATTATCTAAATCAATCCAGTTAAAGTGTTTCACTTAATTCAACTAAGAGTAAGTTTAGATGAGCAGGGTATGGTCCGTTTAGATTATTTTTTATCTCACATTATAGTATCGCTACAATATCTAATTTCACCATCACCGCTGTTTTTACACTCCACTCCAAACCCACCCTAAATTATCCTCTCAAGTTTGAAATAAGACTAAGACTTTAAAAAGAAAGTTTGAACAAAAATATTGATACAAAGATAAAATTAGCTCTTAAAATTTATATTTTTTTTATCAATTTAGTCTTTATTATTTTTTGAGCTAAATTTTGCCCTCAACGTTATAAAATGGGTTGAATTTGACATTCAAATTTTTAAAAAAGAGTCGAATTATTTTTTATTAAAAATACTAATTAAAAAGATTAAATTTTTAAACATGAAAGCCTATACGGTAATCCACAAGTATCTCATGCTTTTTTTAAAAAAAATTATCAATTTTTTTATATATTTATTAAAATACTTTTTTTTAAATTTTTGAATATTTTATGAAATTTAAGTTATTTGTCATAGAATATAAGATATAGTGTTACATCAACATAAATTAAATGTGAACTGTTATACAGATTGCTAACCAACATCATTATGTCAAATTCTTTTTGAACGATTAATGGATAAATTTAACTAAAAAAAATAATGACTAAATTAATAAAAAAAATAAACATCAAAAGTTAAATTTATCATTATGCCAAAATATTATCTAAAAAATAAGCTTTCAAAAAAACTAAATCCAACTCGAGCCTGCCAGACTCATTTTTTTTATTTTTTTATACTATATATTTATATCATATAAGAATTAAACATATAATCATATAAAAATAAAAATATTAAAAATATTTACTCTTAAATTTAATATGTTATTAAAATTTAAATTAAAAAACATATATCTTTTTCCAAAACTTAAAAAAAAAAAAAAAAAAAAAAAAACCTTGAATTAGCCAATGACAAAAAGATTGAGGAGCTAAGACAAATTTTGAGGCACATATTTAGAGCCCCAAAAGCGTTTTATCCCTTAAAGCCCTCAACTTGCAGTAATTCATTTGGAAACTATAGCAACAAGCAACTGCAAACTGCTAACCTTTCTCTGCATTTATAATATCTATGCGAAAGTCGTGTTACTTTAGCAAACAAGAATCTCCAACATAAACTCATCAACACCCAGAAAATTAAAAACTCTCGAAATATTTCACTACAACATTTGCATATTTGCCTCATTTCTCCCTGTTGAATCAAATCATATGCAAGGTCAAATGAACGGATCCCTCCATGTTACATATTTGCCCTTCGGTAAGTAAATCACAGTTCGACTTTCTCCGTCCGTGTTACATAACAAAGCTACGACCATTATAAACTAGAAGTAATGCTCTTCTCAAAATTTGCAACATCCAACAAAGTGAGATCCATCCTAATATGGCCTGTATCTGGTTGGCCGCCTGAACCTTGGAACCCTCCTGAAAATGAGGTTAACAAAGTTGATATATTCAATAACAGGGTTATCAAGAGGAAAAAATCGCATTCAATTCTTTCAAGTCTCAACAGATTACTGTTGAGCAGAGTAACTTTTTTCAGGAAAAATCTTCGAAGTGTCATCCATCCAACAGCCGAGCTCAAGTGGTACCAGACTTGAAAGTATCTGGCTTATATCCCTCACTTAGGTTGGTTCGAATCCTCCCACACATAGGTGACTGACATAATTATTGTTACTCATTATAGTGATACCTCTCCTCTGAGCTTTGCAGGTCGTATCTCCACCGAGGCGTTTCCCTCCATGAACCCTACAGTGCTCTTAGCAGAAGAGGGAGACAAAACCCCAACACAGGAAAAATACCTTACCATCATTGGGGGTTTGGCTGGCTGCCCGGAAGATGACATTTCGAAGATTTATCCCGAAGGAATCAGCCCCTTCAACAATTACAAAGATCAGATAGAAGATTCTAAAATGCTAGACACCAAGCAAATCAAATTACTGTCAGGAAGGTGGTTTGGAACCCCTATAGCAAAAAAAGCTTAAAGCTTAAAAATTAGAGGCATAGCAAATGCGGGATAGCAGAGATCATAATAGGCATAATTCCTGAGCAACGGGAGATCGTTTCACTTCCATGCATCTAATGCGGAAAAAACAGAGGGTTATAGAAAAACCAACAACACTAGCTAAAAAAGGTAAGCAGAGTTACTGAACATATCAAGTTATCTTTTTTCTTATGCAACAACCAAACAAAGAAACATATTTCCACGCTTACCCATAGCTATAAGGAGGATAGAAAACAGGACTAGGCATAAAAGGTCTTCGGGAGCGGAAATATGGGTTGGGTCGCCTTCCTCGATATTGTTTCATTCCAGGAACATTTGTCCTCTTCGCAGAGACCTGTGAGCAAACCAGACACTTTTATCAACATGCAGTTTAGTTAATGAAGTAATAATCCAAATCAAGTTATAAACCTTCAACTGACGACCATGCAATTCTGTTTCATTTAACAATAGAGCATTTTGAACAGCGTCGATTTCAACAAATTCAACGTAGGCGAATCCTTTAGGTTGACCAAACTTGTCGGTCAAAATTGTCACTCTGTTAACTGTTCCACAGGATTGGAAATGCTGCTGAACTTCCTCAGGTGTACATGAGTAGTCTACCTGTTGTTAAAACGATATATAGAAAGAAACAAAGGGTTAGCACACATTGAGTTACACTACGTTACATCGGAATCATTTATTAATTGTACACCTCAACAATCCAGAAGTTGCCCAAAAAAGCCAAACAACATAAAACAGCATATGAAAAGCAGCATCAGTATTCCTCAAAATAAGTTCATATCAGTCAAATTTGTTTAAATCACATTGACTTGTTATAGGTAAAACACCATGGAGGTCCATGTACTAGGAGTCAAATCATGTTTTGACTCCTTTACTAAAAAAAGGGCAAATTAATCCTTGTTTATTAGATCAAAGAGCAAACTGGTTCATTTTGTTAAAATTCCATCCATTTCTACTATTAAAAACTAGCGTGGCTAACAAAATAACCGGACATTTATATGTGGCATGTCAAGTGTACCTCATGCTGACGTTCAGGGTCCATTTTTAACAGTAAAAAAGGATGAAATTTTTAACAGAAAGACCAGTTTGCTCTTTGATTTAACGTACAATGACTAATCTGCCCCTGTTTTTAGTAGAGGGGATAAAATGCAAATCGACTCTTAGTACAAAGGCCTCTATGGTACGTTTATCACTTGTCATATTATCCATGGATATGCACATAACAACTATGTTACTTGAACTTGGGTGTGAGTATCGGATAAAGATATGTGTCCAACACGGATACAATCAGATTTTTCTAGTTTTCCATGTGTTTAGAGGATACTTGAAGGTCACATCCCCATATTCATCTGTTGGACACGAATGATGGAGATGGGTTCTTCAAAAGAAGTAAAGAGTCAAAGCAACATAAGATAACAAAGCATTTCAAGCCACACAATATGCTCAAGCATAAAACCAAATTAGGTTGAAGGGGTCAAACTGGTAAAACTCATCCTACATCCCTATTAGTCATACTTAAAGCAGATTCATAATTTCAGCTTTGCTTATAAGTAAATCTCATCATCATTCATCAAGACATTAATTAGATAGCAGATAAGGTAATCCGTCACGATTTAGCCAAATAAACAAATAAAGAAGATTCAGAATTTAAAAAGACATTGGAAAGGGTTGATAAACCTCACATTACCAACATAAATCGAGCGCGAATCGACTTCCTCCTTTTCAGCTTGAGTTGCAGAAGTACCTGAGGAATCTTCATATGCATCCAAGAAAATGAAAGTAAAACCAAATCAGTTTATTAGAAATAACAGTTCATTAGACATAACAATTCACACACATAATATTCCATAATCCAAAAATAAACATTCAAATCTATAACAGAGAAGCTCAATTTTATTTTCAAAATTAACAAGTTAATTTTTTTCATCAATTTGTGTCGAAGTTGTTAAAAAAAAAACCAAAAATTCAGATAAAAAAACCTTGGACAGCGCCCATTTCCTTCTCGACTTTAGCTTGCATTTCACGTAAAGCTCCGGCCTCATCCTCGATCTCTTTAAGTCTCTTTTTCATGTCCTCCAAATCCTAAAATTATTATTTTAATAAAAAGCGCTTTTGATTAGACAAAAAGCTCAGCTAAAGCTAAAATTTATAAAAAAAGAAAATCAAGAAACAAGGGAGTGACCTTGGAGTTGGAATTAGGATCTTGCTCAAGATCATGTTCGTTGCCTTCGTAATCTTCAGCTCCACCAGACATGTCAGCGTCCATCTCTCCTTCCTCATCAGGAATCTCCCCTCCGTACACCTCGTGCTCTTGCTCTTCATGTTGCTCCATTCTCTCCCTCTTTTGGGTGTTGAAAGTGAAAGTTTGTCAAATTAGGGTTTTGAATTTAGGTTTTTGTTTTTTCAATGGAATTAAAAGAAATTAAAGAAAACAACGGTGAGCCTGAGATTCGGCGCCGGCGTGTGCCTTCGATTAATTTTCGATACGAAGATCGACGGATGATAATGGCGAAAGAAAGTAAATTTTGTAGTTTTCAGTAATCATTGAGGGTAGGTTTGGGCTTTAACTTTCATGAGGCCCAATCCTAGAGTCCATTGTCTCCGACCTCTTCTTATAGTTTATCAATTTTTAGCTTTTGTTAGATAGAGACATGATATGCATTTTACTTATAGGGAAATTATACGGGTAAACTAACACCCTTACTAAAATAAATTTGTTTTTCTGTTATTAATTTATGAAAAGTTAAAAAATAGTTATTTAATTATTTAATTATTTTTGTTATTAGCTATTAAATTATTAAAGAGAAGATAAAAGATAATATATAAAATTAGTATAATAGTAACTTTAATCCTAAACATTTATATATTTTTATCAATTTAGTCTTGAATTTAAAAAAAATTAACCCTCAACATTTACACATTCTATAATTTGATATTTTTTTCAGTTTTTTTTTCTTTGTGACATTGAGGGTTTTTGAATTTTTCGGTGTTACCATTTTTTATATATTTTCCATCAAAATTAGCTGATAAATTTGGTTTTTTTAGCTTTTCAAGTGAAAGAGTCACAAAAAAGAAGAAGCAAAACTCCAAAAAATACTATATTATACAATGCGTAAATGTCAAGGGTTAAATTTTTTAGAACCAAGACTAAATTGACACAATGTATAAATGTTGAGAATTAAAATTGCTGGCACATCATATTCCCATTAGCAATTTAATGACAAGTGACCAAAAAAGACAAAATCGAATAGTTGGGTGACCATTTTGTAACTTTTCATAATTGTGTGATAAAAAAGAAACTTACTAATAATTGGGTGACTCTTGATGACCTTAATTATACAACCAAGTCTGACCCTCATTATATCACCTAGAATAGTTAAGGATGGCAAAAAAATCTAAATTCGATGGATTCTGACCCGACTCGATTTGTAAGGGTCAAATTATTTTTTTGAAAAATCGGATTTGAGGCAGGGGTCAAAGCAAGTGAAATTAGAAAAATAGTTAAATCCGGTTTGAGATAAATCCATGCTACCAAGATATTTACAAAAATGCCTTTGATATATATATTGCTTTCAATATACATATTTAGTAAGTTTTAAGTCTAAACTCAAAAAAAAAAAAAAAAAAACTCATGTTAAGATAAATAAAAATTAAAAAATATAATCTTATTTGCTTTAAAATAAAATTAAAAAATTGAATTAATTTGGGTTGAGTTGGTCGGAGTTGGGTCTCTTATTAAATTTTGGTTTTATGGTAAAAAATTTTCTTAAGAGTTGGTGTCGGGTCAAGACGGGCAAAAATATGCCTCACCTCGCTGCCATCCCTAAGTATACACCTAATGCTTTAAGGTAGAATTTGACGAAACTTGGTCTTGTTAGAAACCTAATCTCATCCTTGCTAAGCGCCATGGCAGATTAAATGGACCTATGTAATCCCAATATATAGTGTTTCTAAGTATCTCACATCGACTCCAATAGTGTTCTTAGTTGATAACTTGTCACTTTACCATCTCTATCTATAAGGTAAAGTGTTTGATAACTATGACCTACAACAAGCTAACCTGTAACACCCCACACCCGATCCGAATGTGTGATGTCATATTATATTGCAAAAGCATCTTAGACTATCTTATTACATTACACAAATTTTAATTCATAATTATCAGTCAACTCAATTTAAACATTTATCATACTCACACGTATGCATTCATCATGTTTAGAATTCAATTAATCATATTACGGGTTATGAAGTGTCAAATTTAAAGTTAGGACTCCAATCCAACTCAATTGTCAAATTTTAATGTAGTATTTCGAGATAGGGTCTTATTTTAATTTTGATGTTAATATGTCTCGAGACACTAAAAGTTGTGTCTTGAGGCAATGCCCCTTATGCCTCGAGATCGGGTATTGATACCAACCTCACATATTTTCTTATTTTAGCTTCAATGAGTTCTCGTCTCAAGGCAGAGGCCACTCTATCTCGGGACATAAATGAGGTTGTCTTGAGACTAGCTTAGTAAGTCTTAAGACATCAAGCTTTAGGTTTAACAATAAGGTAAATTTTATTCAAACGATCTTTGGGATATAATCTTTTTGTCTTGAGGCTAAATGGCAATCTAACCTAAACCACGTGTTTTTAAACCATTCCTGTTTATACCTAAAACTTATCCTAACACTTCACCAATACTTAATCCTCAATTTGGCACATGCAGACACAATTTAACATCTTCCAATCATAGCAATCCATGCCTAACTAAATGCTTTGCATAGCAAACCTCATATCAACTAACATAATTATCTACTAATCACAAAATGAAATTCGACAAACACTCAATACACTGAAATATCAACCTAAACAACAAGCCAAAAATCAATCTAGGTACATGCCAAAAATAAAAAACGGAAATATACATACAAGTAGACAACAAATTGATTTTTGAGTTGAGTTATCGAGTGGAATGTTTTATAATTTCTATTCTACGACAACTCTCGTATGAGGCTTGCATATTAAAACAAACATAATCATACACTAAATATTGAATACTTAATAGTGCTAATATAATTCAAATTCAATACAATAATATTAAGGTAAATCAAATATACAAAACAAACATCAAATTCTACTATATTACTCGTTTTTTTTCTTCTTTTTCATCATGATAATCATTTAATTTCTCCACATTTTTTTTCATTCAATATTTATTCAACGTTTCAAAATTTCATATAATTATGTGTTCAATATCCAACATGTCATTTATCATCACTTTTATTACTTATTAATTTCGGTCTCTATTATCTAACAATATAATAGACATTAAAACAAATACTCGGATTTGTATAACGAATGAGTTCACGATTCTCTAGGAATTGAGATTGGTTTATTTTGCTATCTTAAATTGTCCGACAATGATGATTTTTAGTATTTGTTTATTCTATCATCCTAGGTTGTTTGCGAACAATGGTTTTTAATATTTGTCTGTACTGTTTATGTTGTCATTTCAGATTACCAAATACTGATGGCTAGTAAATCACTATACCGATGATCCTATGACATACCAGCTATAACTGAACTGCGTTTAACCTCATTTAACGGGACATGATTGTTATTATTATCAATATAACTAATATCAACATGGTGTCAAGAACAAATACTTGTATCTATCAAGTATATACGTGTATATATTTATATATATTTATTAAGCACCATCAATTAATTTAAAGTTTTTTATTGTTACCTCGGTATTTATTTCATATGTGTCTATAGTGACTAGTTAATTTATAAATAAGTTGTTGAAAATGAATTATAGAAGCATAAACCAAAATCGATTATTCGTCAACAACTTTAGCTTTTCCTTTTGTTTTAAGACGGTCCTATGTCGTCTTTAGTTATGAAATTAAATCCAAATACAAAAACTCATTAATTGCATGATTCAAAAATAATGTATGATAATTTAAACATGAATGCATTTGTTACAATTTATTCTTTCAAAATTCCTAATGTCTAAAAGGCTCGTATATCACGATTTACCTGGTTGAATTTAAAATAAATTTCATAAATATAGTACAAGGAGCTCCTATAACCATTATTTATTAACAAACCCAAAATTTTTTATTTTTAACAATTGAGTCCCTATTATATAAACTTAACTAATTTCTTAAACAAACTTTCAACTAGAATCAACACATTCCTTAATTTTCTAACTTAATCCTAACTCAATCTAAACTCATTATTCAAGAATCCATCTCTATCCAAGCCAAATTTCATTAACATCCCCAACTTAAATAAAACTCAATAATAATTAAAATCTAACACTTGTGGACTAAGTTTAGATAATTAAGATTCCATAAAAATTTCGAAGAAAATGTGTTGTTTATCTTGGAATTTATGTCCATACGAAGAAAAATTGAATTTTCTTTCTTGTTCTCTCTTCCATTCAGTGGCGAAATGGTACTCTTAAAATATTAAAATTTTAATTTAAATATTTTATAATTTATAAAATTTTAAATTAATAATAATAAAATTATATTTTAGTCTCCAAAAAATGATAAAAGTTTAATTTAATCCTTTTAAAATTATAAAAATATAGACTATTAAAATAATAAAATTATATTTTACTATCGTAAAAATATATAATTTAATTGAAAAAAAAAATCCCAACTTCATCACAGTTCCGCTCACGGCAATTTATATATATAATTAATAGTTTAACTAAATTATTTAAGCCATTAATCCATCAATATTCATACGTATACAATTTTTCTTTTCAAATGATAATTATAGATAACGATGAAAGAAAACCATTAAATCCCACTATCATACTATTATAATGGAGTAATTAATTCCAAGGCCATGTTTAATTACCAAGCAAGGACAGTCATAAAGCTTAACTCAAAATCTTTTCATTTTTCACATTTTAGCAACTTAATCCTTGTACTATCGATTTAATTCAATCTTACTCACAAATTCGACCTCTCAACTCCGTATTTTACACGTAATAATTATTCTATTATAATTATTTAATAATTTGATTCATTAAATTCGGCCTAATTTTAATTTTTCGACATCAATAAAAATTGAGTCGTTACTCAACCTCTCTCTATAAATGCTTTCCTCCAACACCAAAGTAGAGGGAACATACTAAGTAAGTCGATTATTATATGATCACTTTGCAAAAGCTTTCTTCTCAAATTCTTTATATATACTAAACCTCCATCTTTAGTGAATTTTCACATCATATATACAACGTGAACTATCACTATATTCTATCCAAATACTTTGTATAACTTAAATGTTAAAATAATTGGCGTCGTCAGTGGAAACAAACAAAAAACTATGCCTCTACTCTTAAGGAGCTATCATTGTCAAGAATAATAATACCAAAAAGCCATCCATTATCAACACCAAGGCAATTCTGAACGCCAAGAGCATTGTAAAAGCTTATCATCCATCCTTTCTACATTTTCAACAATGGAGAAACAAGTATGCACTTCCAATATTCTTCTAACACATTGAAAATCATCACGATGAAAGGTATTGCTAAGACTTATGAGTGAGAAAAGATTTCAAGCTTATAATTCGACAATATAAAAGTTGCAAGCCTAGAACGAGTTTTTTTAGTTTAACTTTTTGAGTATGCTCAAGAATATACATTGAAGGACAATAAATATACAAGAAAGAAATAAGAAGAATCTTTTTAGGGCCAAACACAATTATTAAGACACCAATATAAAATTAACCTCATTCAATCTACATCATCCAACACCTGAAGATATATAGAATTTTTGGCGAAACTCAACCTCACCTATCAACACTCATCAATCCATCACTTTCCTGAGCCTAACATCTCTATATCTAGTCATCTCATATCGACTCCATCAACGTTCTTAGCTGACAACCTGCTACTTTATCATCTGTTCTTATAGAGATGATTGAGACCCATGCTAAATCAACTTCCCTTCACAAATACCTTGGTTGAGCACCAAAGTAAAGGGACATAAAAATTTAACTACTAATTATACAATCACCATACAAAAACTTTCAACGAACTTCTTTACGTATTCTAAACTTTCATCTTATGTATGAACCATCCCATAATCTACCCAAATCCTTTCTTTTAACTTTATTGTTATAACAATATCATTATACTATTTTTATATTTATAAAATATATTGTATTTGTTTAATATTTTACTCTCATACTCGAACTTATTAAATATGCTTTCCACTATTTTTACTCTAAAATATTAATTGAAAAAAATCAGAAAATGGTAGTCACAAACGAACAATAAAAGAAAATTGTGGTAGAAAAAGGAAAAGAGTGGGTCGCAGTCCCCAACCTCACGATAATATCAAATATGTTCATATTAAAAACCAACAAAAATAATAAGAAATAATTATAATATGATATAAAAAAGGTAAATTACATTAGTAGTCACCTAACTATTAGTAAATTTCTTTTTTGGTCACCTAACTATGAAAAGTTATAAAATAATTACTTAACTATTCGATTATTTTCATTTTTGGTTAGTGTTGGAGATTAGAAAAGAAAGTTGTTTGAATTTTAGTTTTCAAAATTGTGAAGTTCAAAGTTGTTTCATAGAAAAAAAACTTAATCGTAGAAGAGAAGGGGAATGAAAGCTTTTAGTTGATGCAGGTAGTGCGAATAGAAAAGGCCATATAACAACGATTTTAACAGCCCAATAGATGTGCTCATGGGTTAAGTCGGGTCGGGTTCATGCAAGGCATCTAGACCAAATTTTCAAGCCAAGGCTCGACACGAAAAATGGACTTACTTTTTTGCTCAAGCTTGGCCCAGTTTAAGAAAAGTAAATCCGGGCCTAACCTGGTCTATCCATATTTGATTTTTTAGATTAGTTTTTATTTAAAAATAAATTTTAAAAAAATATGTTACACTAAATGTTCTAAAAAAAGCTAAAATAAAAAAAATTCTAACACATTAAAAATACATTAAAAAGTATTTATATTAAAAAAGTAGTTCCATAAAAATAATAAATGTTTTATAATATTAACAAAAGCAAATAAATATTTTATTGTATTAAATATAATTTTTAAAATTTTATAATTTGGGTTAGGGTATTTAGTTGGGTAAGTTTTTTTTTTAGGTTTTGGATAATGCGTTTTAATTGTTATTTGGTTAGTGATTTAATATAAATATATAAAAATATTATTTAACATATATAATTAATATGATATTATTTATAACATAAAATATTCGGGCTGGACTAGGCCAAGATTGGGTAAAAAAATCTTGCTCAAGGCTCGACCTTATAGAAAGCGGGTCTTAAATTTTATCTAAGCCCATTTTTCAAGCCTCGTATTTTGTCTAAATCCTCACATTTTTTGGGTGGGCTTTCAAGCTTGGGCAGGTGGCTTGACCCATGAGCAAGTCTACATCCAGGTGACTTAAAAGAAAACTTTCAAATAGTTTAGTGACCAATTTTTTAACTTTTTAAAGTTAATAACTAAAATGGAAACTTATTAATAGTTTAGTGACCTTTGATGTAGTTTATCCATAAATTTAAATAAAAGGAGCCAGGGACACAATTATAACACGCGCAACTAGCCACTAGCACATTGATTGGTTGGCAATCAGTTTGAAAGACCGGATAAGCCTGCGCCACAAACAGTCTCACAGGCTGACAGTCAACTTCCGATGGCCTCCGCCGCCGCACACCTTTCCTTTAGCCTTCCCTTTCCGCCTTTCTCTTCTCCACACCACCGCCCAGTAATTGCTTTTCCTTACCCAATCACTCAGAGTCAGAATCAGAATCAGAATCAGAGTCGAGTCTCCCTCAGAACTCGAGCTTTAGGTCCTGACTTTATGGGTGATTTCGGGGCACGTGACCCTTTCCCAGCAGAGATAGCTAGTGGATTTGCTGAGAAAGTGTTGGGAAACGTCGACACAGAGCATAAGATTCTTATCCCTAATGCATCAGCTCTCTCTCTTGCTAAGCAAGATTGCTCTCCTATTTCTCCTTTACAGCCTCCCTTGTCGGTGGATGAAGCTAAGGCTCTAATGAAGAAGGTGATTTTTTGCAATTTACCCTCTTTTCAAATGCTTTTCATTATCATGTTCTGAATTGAGGTCAATGGGATTGAATTGTTTTTTGGTAAAAATATATAATAAGTTTCTTAACTCTTCGTAAATTTGGAAATCAGTCCTATACTTTTATTTCTAGTAATTTAATTTTACTATTTTTCAAAATTTCAAATTTAGGTTAATATTAATATTATTAAAACTATTTTGTTATACTTAGAGAATTAAATTCTTAGAAATAAAAATAAAAATAAAAATACCAAATATTATATTTGTGAAAAGTATAGAGAGTTATGGTATATTTTAACCTTGATTTTTTTACTTAGTTTTTGTTGTAAGCTTTGTTCATGCTTTAGCTCTAAGTGTTCTCTTCTTTATTAGCAGCAATCTGATTTAGAATTTGAAATTTAGACCGAGTTTGTTTCACTCAAAATGGCTTATGAAAAATGTACTTTTACAATTTTTTGTGTTTCGTTTATAAAAAATATTTAAAATTATTAAAATTTGTTCAATATCATTAAACATACATATTTAATTATTTATATTTACTAATATAATTCAACACTTCAATAAATTATTTAATATTATAATTTAGTTTTAATAATAAAACTTGAGAATGGTAATTTTAAATTTTAAATAATATTCTTAATTATTATTGAAAAATATTAATATTAATATTTTAGTAATAAATATATATTACGATTTATAAATATTTAATAATAAATATTTTATAGTATAGAATATAAATATTTTAATTATATAAAAATGATTATTTATTTAAATCATACTAGTTTTAATTATCCATTTCAACTATAGTGTGTCACTATCCACACTCGTATATGTAATATATATTAATTTAAATTAAGTTTTAATTAGACATTGTTTATTATTAAAAAACAAAAAATATTTTACGTAGAATCATCTAAACGCCAGAAAATATCAAGGTTTCTATAAAATCAATCAAATTTTTAGAAATTATTTTCCCGAAGTTGTTTTCAGTGAAACAAACGAATTCATAAGAACTTTTATGTTTCTTCTTTTCATGTTTCATAATGTCAAAATTCTGCTATGCAATCTAGTCACTCTCAATTTCGGTCCCTCTAAAAAATATTAAAGCAATTTAATCCCTATCAATCTTAAAAGTGAGACAATTAACCACAATATTAATGATTTTCTCCAATTTTACATAATTTTGATTGATATAATAACAAATTTAACCTTCAAAGTTTTCTATCTATTTCTATATATTTTTGAAGCTAACCTTTTTCTAAATATTCTTTTTGAATTTTTTATATATTTAAAAATTTTATACTTTTTTTAGATAATTTTTTGGATTAGGACCGAATTAATAGAATAGGTAAACCTTGAGAGTTTAATGTGTTAATATATCAATTAAAATATTGTACAATAGAGAAAAAACATTAATTATTGTGATTAATTGTCTTTAGTTACTCATTTTTTTAATTGACAATGATTAAATTGTTTTAATTTTTTTTTAAAGGGATATGTTTACTCAATATCGAAACTGAGAGATATAGAAGAAGTGTTTTTACCCTATGCAATCTTATGATCCTAGAAAAGCTCTTAGAAAACCTTAATTCATGTCTTATATTAGTAGCTTGAAGACTTTTGATTTAGTAAAAAGGAAATTCATGGCTTATAACATGTTTCTCTAGTGCTGCAAATCTCCTCCTAGAGTCTAATATTCCGTTTAAACAGTTTTCGACCGAGATCGAACATTGCATCCATTAAAGCAAATCCGGACCGGAAACTTGTATAAGCATCTTGTATAAAGATGCTAATATACAAATCCGGATCAAAAACTTGTGCTATTAAGTCGTATATTAGTTGCTCGAAAACTCTGATTTAGTGAAAGGCAAAGAAATTTCTCCGGTGATCGATCATACATCGTCGTAAAGCTAGTTTTCTTAATCCGGGGAAGACGATTGAAAGATGTTAATGGTAACATCTTGTATTAGCATCTTTAGTTGTTTGTTTAGCTATATACAAGTCCGGATCGAAAACTTGTGTTATAAAGTCGTATATTAGTTGCTTGAAAACTCTGATTTAGTGAAAGGAAAAGAAATTTCTCCAGTGATCGATCATGCATCGTTTTAAAGCAAGGTTTTTTAATCCGGGAAAGATGCTAATGGTAACATCTTGTATAAGCATCTTTAGTTATTGTATAGCTATATACAAATCCGGATCGAAAACTCATGTTATAAAGCTTTATAGTAGTTGCTTGAAAACTCCGATTTATTTGTAGGAAAAGAAATTTCTCCGGTGAACAATCTTACATCGTTTTAAAGCAAGTTTTTTAAGTCGGGGAAGACGATGGAAAGATGCTAATGGTAACATCTTGTATAAGCATCTTTAGTTGTTTGTATAGCCATATACAAATCCGGATCGAAAACTCATGTTATGAAGTTGTATATTAGTTGCTTGAAAACTCCGATTTATTTGAAGGAAAAGAAATTTCTCAGGTGATCGATATCACATCGTTTTAAAGCAAGTTTTTAATTTGGGGAAGACGACGGAAAGATGCTAATGGTAACATCTTGTATAAGCATCTTTAGTTGTTTGTATCGGTGTTGAAAAATAGGAATGTTTTTGCTCGTAGGTTGTTGGATGGAGGCTGTTAGATGAAGAAGGTGGACTTAAACTGCAGTGTTTATGGAAATTACGAGATTTCAAATCCGGAGTTGAACTCATCAATCGGATTTATAAGGTTACGGAAGCTACCGATCATTTCCCGAGCCTCCATTTGGAAGGACCGAATCAAGTCCGAGCTGAACTGTGGACTGCTTCGATTGGTAAAACCGAACTCTCCGACTTACTGTCTGTCTCTCCTTTAATTACCTTCTAGCAATTGAAGTTAACTTATTATTTGCTTGAATTGCAGGAGGGTTGAGCATGAATGATTTCATTGTAGCTGCCAAGATAGATGAAATAAAAACATCGGATCTTGCGCCTCGTAAACGGATTTGGGCATAAATCGGAACACTGATTTTCTTTTTTCCGGGAAGTTATCGGAGCATATCCGATGAAACCATGGCAGTCATAAGACTCGGGGAACTTCAATGCTCTTGATGAAAGATTCAAACATTTTTTGACATATACACTCCTTTTTTATCCTTTTAAGCTTTTGTATATGGAATTATTTGTTGATTTTACATCTTTATTAGTAACATCATTTTTTAACAATAAAATGATGATTCTATCAAAATGTGTTGTCAAAGGTAACAAAAAACCTGGAAAAATCAAAATCAGAATTCAACAGTAATATTAGATTGGCATAATTTCTTATTTGGCCCTCCAATTTTACATCAAAAAAAGTCATTTTAACAATTCATTTAAAATTTCGCTTCTTTTAAAATTTATGTTATTTGTTAGATTATCTCAAAATGAATGGAAAAATTAAAGTCTGTTAATTTCATTAACATGGCATACAAGTGGATATCACGTCAAGAATTATTTATTTTTTAAAATTTAAAAATTTCAAAAAAACTGAAATTTATTAAAATTATTAAAAGTATAAAAAATATTTTCTATTTTAAATTTTTAAATATTAATTAATTGCTAACATGGCATACACGTGAACTACCACATGGATGTCACATCAGTAAAATTAATATAAATTAAAGTTTTTATTTATTTTGAGGTGACTTAACAAAAAATGTAATTTCGAGGCTAAAAGAAGCGAAAAATTAAATAGAGGGGGTAAAATATTCTTTTTTTTTTATTTTATAAAATTAGAGGGCCAAATAAATAATTATGCCTATTAAATTTAATTCTAAATTTTTGTTAATAATTCCATTTTGTTTATATTAATAAGAGGTTTTAGTTGAACCGGTCCAATTGACGATTTAATAGTAACTAAATAAATAATTATAAAATTATAAAAATTATAAATAAAAATAAGATATATATATTAATAGTTTTATAAAAATTATTCAACTAGTTCAATAATTGATTTTTTTCTGACTTTCAATTTTTTGTCTTGATTAATATACCAATCAATTTTTGGTCTAACAGATCCAATCCATTTCCAATCATACATATTGGTAGTATAGTAATTAAGGGTAAGTGTTTGATTGAATTGAGTAAAAAAGTTTTAACTTAGTCGAATTGATGAGTATTATTTTACTATTCTAACTCGATTTAAATTATTTTCGAATTGATTTGAGTGACTTGAATTCAAGTCGTGTCGAATAAGTTTGTTAAGGTTGAATTAAAACAAATTAAACTAATTATATTGAAATTTTGTTTACGATATGACTAAATTCCAAATTAAAAAAACATAAATTAGATAGCATATATATAATAGGTATGATAAACAAAATAATAGCACGTTGTGAAATTATTAGGGACTCAAGAGATATTTGCATCAATTTATTTTTTAAATTACTTAAATTATTTAAGTTGTAAAATTCAAGTATGATTCTAATTTAAAAAATTAATTATTAATTTAAGTTAATAAAAAAAAACTGAATAACTCCCTTCAATTAATTTGAAAGTTGAATTTTATCAATTTATTTTTTAAATTATTCAAGTTATAAAATTCAAGTATTACTCTAATTAAAAAATTAAATTATTAATTTAAGTTAATTAAAAAAAACTGAATTTCTCTTTTCGATTACTTTGAAAGTTGAAAATTTTAAATTGTTTTTTGAATTGAATGGAATTTTGTTAGGCAGTACTACATAAATTTAGTACAACTACGTCCTGCTCTTCAAAGTAGTGGATGTACAACCAGACAAAGCATGTCCGAAACACCACGTGACGTGGCGGTCGTGATAAACTGCTGATGTCGCAGTTAAACTTTCAAGCTTTCTTATCTCGCTTCGCTCTTCTCTAGTTACATTGTATGAGTTTTCCTTAAAAACAAAAGAAACCCGACGAAACTCATTCGAAGAATGGCGGCAACTACTTCCATGGTTACTTCATTAACCTTCACAATTCCTTCGCTAGGTTAGTCGGTCCTAGTACTTTCCCACCATTGTTATCCGCTTCTTTCTCTATTAACAATCTTCCTCTGTTTATCTTAACTGATCTTGGAACTTGCTAAAAAGCAGGGTTTCGCCTACCCACTCGTAGCTACCCATGTGTAAAACCCCAGGTTTTGCTTTGCTTCATTGCTTTCCCTATTTCTTTATACTGTATTTCCTTTCTTTTGTTTTCTGTTTAGTGAAGTTTTGAGTTGTGAAAATGGAATGTTAAGTGATGTATCCTTCATGTTCGATGAAATGTTTCAATGATAAAAGAGGTTTCTAGTATTTTGAAAGAGATGCATTAGTTATACGTCATTTGTTTTCCCCCCATGGTCTCATTCTTAGCCAAAGACGCTGTTTGTTTGTTTACAGAGACGTTTTGTGAGGAAGGTTGCTTCAAATGTTGTAACGGCAACATATGAGTTGAAGGCACCTCCATATCCCTTGGTAAAAATCTCAAAACTTTTACTTTTTATTAATATTGTTATACCCGCACTCGCGAGCACTTGAAGAACTCGCTAAACCCCCTACAGTGAAAACTAGATCCCACCAACCCAGAACTTGGATCCCCTACCTCACGGGCTAGAGTAAGACAAGCACATGTCCGGGGACCATACCCCTGACAAAGGTGGCTTGCCTACAGCCGTACACTGCGTTTACTTATTATCCTGATAGGGTAGCCTTCACCTAGGATGAGGAACATCAACAGGTCGGTTAAACCAAATAGTATGGAACCATTAGCATAAAGATACGTGTAACCTCGAGAAGGGGCTGACAACACTCCTTATAAGGCCTCGGATCCCAGGAACCAGCCAAGACACTCACTATATTCTCTCTTTCTCCCTCACTCTCGAGACTGATACTTTCTGCTTCTTCCTCTTTACCACCATACTTGACCACCTACGGTTCTCTATCTGCCAGGTGAACTGTCCACCACCATCTCCTCTATCATGTATCAACAAATATTGTTTTTATTGGAACTTTCTTTTTTGTTGCAATCTCAAAATACAAAAAAGGACCCCATTGCTAACCTTGTTAGTGCCTGCTGGAGACATTATCTGCTACTTTGTTTAGAGGCATCTAGAACATTTGTCAATGTTCATTTCCCAACTCCAATTCAAATATGAAAAGAATAATGCAAAGAATGTTAAAAATTTTGTTATTTCTTCGTATTCTCAGAATGCATTGGAACCCCATATGAGCCGAGAAACCCTGGAGTATCATTGGGGAAAACATCACAGAACCTATGTGGAGAACCTAAACAAGCAAGTTGTAGGAACAGATCTAGAAGGGTTGTCTTTGGAAGATATTATCATTGTTACATACAATAAGGGTGATATACTCCCTGCATTCAACAATGCTGCACAGGTTTATGTCATAAGCATTAGTGAATCTCAAATTTCATATTATGTTTTTCTTTTTAAGTTTTATAACCCGTTTGCAGGCCTGGAACCATGATTTTTTCTGGGAATCAATGAAACCAGGTGGTGGAGGAAAGCCATCTGGGGATCTTCTAGATCTGATCGAAAGAGATTTTGGTTCATTTGAACGATTCATTGAAGAGTTTAAGTCCGCTGCAGCTACTCAGTTTGGTTCTGGCTGGGCTTGGCTTGCATGTAGGTGACTACTTAGAATGGCATTTTTACTTATTTCCATTAAAATTCTCTAGTTCTTAACGTAATTTGGACCGTAATGCGTTGATGCAGACAAAGCAAATAGGCTTGATGTGGAAAATGCAGTAAATCCTTGGCCATCAGAGAAGGATAAAAAGCTTGTAATAGTGAAAAGTCCAAATGCTGTGAATCCCCTTGTTTGGGACTACTTTGTGAGTATCCTTGCTCTACACTCATAATTCATGTTACAACTGTATATGTATGTATATTAGCGGTAAAAGTACCATGGTTAGAAGTCAGATTGCATTTTGCCTCATTTACTCAAAAAATGGGCAAATTAGTCTTTGTACATTAGATCAAAGAGCAAATTGGTCCTTTCTATTAAAATTTCATCCATTTATACTGTTAAAAGCTGGTGTGATTGTCACATGCATCTTATGCTGACGTACAAGTACAGACAATAAAAATTGATGAAATTTTTAACAGAAGGACCAGTTTACTCTTTGATTTAACCTGCAGGGACTAATTTGCCCATTTTTTGAGTAGAGGGGACAAAATGCAATCCAATTCTTAGTACAAGGGCCTCGATGGTACTTTTACCGTATATTAGCTAATATAGAAAGCAATCTGGGGAGGCTATTATATTTGTTAGTTCAATGCATCTAACATTATCATCTGTTTCTTTTCTACAGCCACTCCTCACTATTGATGTTTGGGAGGTACTACATGTTTAATTTTACTTTTCCCTACTGATTCGATTTTTAAATTATTTCCAAATTCTTCGTTTAACTAAAGACTAATTTTATTGGTGTGATATGCTCTATGTTAACAGCATGCTTATTACCTTGACTTTCAGGTAACATTTTCATTAGTTTTTAATTGCTTGGACTTGTCCGATGAAGAATTTATTTGTTGGTTTCTAATGTAATGTTGTCAAGTGAGTAAAACTTCGTAAATATTTTCTACTGGCAGAATCAACGACCAGATTATATATCAGTGTTCATGGAGAAGCTTGTATCTTGGGAAACAGTTAATACTAGACTTGAAAAAGCAAAGGCTCGAGCTGCCGAGAGGGAAATGGAGGAAGAGAGGAGGAGAAAAGAAGAAGAAGAGGGCAAACCGACTAATGAAGAAGAAGATGATGATGATTTAGAGATGTACGTAGATAATGACAATGATGATTCAGAGGCTGAATGAATTTAACATACAACAATGGTATTAGGACTCCATGTGAGTACGTCTTTATAATACGCTCGAAATTTATATAGAGGTTAGTTTGTGCGGCCAACAGAATAGAAATTTTTTTTTTTTTTTTTTTTGTATCTATACTGGATAGCTAAAACCTGATGTAGAAAATCAAGTAATGTTTCAATAAAGTACTGCCATTTTTGTGAAATTCCTGCGTAATTTTTTTAGATCAGCCATGTTTAATCACCAGTGTGCCGAAATCCTAAACACAAATATGTTAATTGAACATGTCATGTGTTTGAAATGTCATGTCATGTTTATTACATTTTTATCTTGATCATTAGATTTGTTGTGTTTGGTGTCGTACATTGGCATTGATCATGCATCTTTTCCACATGACTGTATTTTGACATTCAGTTTCAGGTATTCACCGTATTTTCCAAATGTTTTTTCATATGCTTGAGGATGTATTGGTATCAGTCAAAATACTAGAGTTTCATTGCTTGCTTGATTGTAAAAATGTTAAGCATGCCGTTTGATTATATCTATATATTAACAGAATAATTTAAATACCAGCATGTTGTGAACTGTTGCTCCGATGCTATTACTATCTTATCAGAGAATTCCTCGAAGAGAAAAGACCTTGAAGATCCGAAGCCATTGAAGTTCCAGTCATAGGGGGTCCAAAAACATCCCAAAACCGAAGAGTCTCATCTGCCACAGCCGATACAACAGTTACTCCATCAGGGCTCTACAACAGGAAAATACAAGAAACTTCAAATTTCTTTTCATACAAATTTCCTACTGGATTCTTAAAAGTTTGAATAGTTAAAAACCTGGCATAGGTTGATAATTCGGGGCTCATGGTTCCCAAACTCCCCCACTTTTGTCATCGAAGGGTACTTCCAGAGGCACAGTTTGTTTTGATCCTCCCCTGTACTGTATCCATGGCTACTCAATATCTCCTTGTGATGTCTGTTCCATTCCAGCCCAGAAATCTGCTCATTTTACAGAAAATTACTAATAGTTGAATAAAAAAACTGAATAATGCAGATGGATTTTTACCTGTGCTTTGGTATCAATACTGTGAATGCAGATTCCTTTCTGTGTATTCCATATCCTAATACACCTATCATTCCAGCCTCCTCCAGATGCAAGAACATTATGCTGATATGGGCACCAAGCAAGGGCCTTGACTGCGGCGCAATGATCTGTGAATAGATGGAGAAACTTCGATGAACTCATTTTGGAAGCTTCCCATATGTATAACTGCTTTTCACTGCCTCCACTTGCCAACCTATCACCTTCATTCGACCATTTCAAACCGCACACCTCATCGGAGTGCTTTTTTATGCAGGAAGCTAAATGATTCCGTGCTCTAACTGCAAATAAGATCATGTATGATGGATATTTTTACAAACTGTTCAAATATCTAGTTTGATAGTTAGAATATCTACTGTCATGATTGATAATGGACTTGTCACGGCTTCCCGATGTTAAAATGTGGCCGTTCCATGCGGTGGATGTTATCCTTTCACTATGACCTTGAAGGCTCCTAATCTGCAGGTAAACAGATACATGATGAATGCTTTGAAGCAACCTTCTAAGAGCTCTGATACGGTAAATGAATAGAGAAAGAGAGAAGAGACGAGTTTCGAAGATTCAGCATCCCAGAGCTGTAGGTTGGAGCATGTATATCCAACAGCTAGAGTTCGGGCTTCCTCGGACCAGGTTATGCTTGTAGGCCAGTTGTCCTCTTCACGAACATGGAACAACTTGTGTATCCTCTGGTCTACTGAGTTCCATAAGTACAGTGTTGGACCCAAACCAACAGCTAGAACGTTGTTTTTGCCCCAATTCATGATGTTCACATAGTAGTCATCCGTAAGCCCCGGTGCATCCAAAACTATCATTTCTGCCTGCACCACACACCGGATCGAACAACGAATGGTATAAGCTCAGTCCTATCATTTCCTACGTCATTGATACTCAAAGGTTCTTTTCAAATACAGATGTGTTCCATACGGGTGCCTTTTTTCCCCATTAATTGGTGGATCAAACTTCATATACATATTTGAATGTGTCAGCTGTCACACACGAGTTCTAAAGAGCCTAAGCAACATAGATCATTTCATGAAAGGATCATCTTTTCATGAAAACCAGCCCAACCATCAACTTTTATAAATCCCAACATTGGAGCTTACTCCATTCTACTATAAGGAAACAAACAAAATGATAAAAATGTCACAGTTGATAATTTTGGAGTCAAATTTTTTGAACTTACACTATTTTTGGAGTCAAATTTTTTGGGCTTTTACTATTTTTTGTAAAAACATATTTAAAAACTACATTGAAAGTTTTTATAATATGTTTTTTCAATTTTTTTTATCTATAATAAATTTTAAAGAATAAGATGTCAAAAGTTGAAAATTTTGAACCACTAAAAGTTAAAATGTGACAAGTTTACTGAGAGGGAGAGAGTTACTCCTAAAGTTAAAAGATAGCCCATAGATTGAAAAATATGAACTTGATTGTTTAAGTTTTTCTAGGTATTCAGGATGATACTCCTTATACGTGTCAGACGTGCTACATATGGAAGCTCTAGGAAAAATGAAGAGTTCGGGAAAAAAATAAGGGATTTTGTGCTACATATAGAAGCTCTAGGAAAAACCTTGGGGATGGACCGATATGGAGCCTGTTTGCTCTTGTTATCCGATATGGCAGCCATTTCTTGTCTCAACTCATCAACGAAACGAATGGATTTTGTGCTTGATTTTGAGCTTCCTTTGAAAACCATAATCCTTTTCCCTTCAGAATTTAAAGACTGACTCTCAATCAGTTTCTGTTGATACACTTCCTGCCATCAATGAAGAGAAAACTAAAAAAAACCATAAGTTTTCATCTCCAGATTTTTGCCATTTCTAAATCAATAAAGTTCATTTTCAGAAACACAAAGGAATGGTGAAAAACGTACATTGCATTTCGAAGATTTGAAGTCGGTGGTTTTGTTGGTCAACAGAGTGTGAGCTTTATCAAGATCCATCAAACTTCTGTTGGGTAAAAACCGATCCCCCTTAATGAAGAACAAATGAATTCAAGAAACTTACAGAACATTTAATGGAGAAAACCCCAAAAAAAGAAAGATGAAATTCATTTGTACCGGAAAATCGTATCGAGTGGGACTGTCATGGAGTCTTCTTGGAGAATACCAATAAGATTGAAGGAGTCTCAGCTTATCGCTTTGATCCATTTTCAAGGGTTTCCAAGAAACACAATTGTGGAGAAGAAAGAAAGTAAGAGAATGGAGGAAAATAAAATTACTGCAAATAATTTGCGGAAAATAGAGGAAAATGGAATTACTGCAAAAGTAAGTAAGAAACGCAACAAGGCTCTTGAACCTTTCTCTGAATCCCGCCAAAAGGAAGAACCGTTGATATGGTTCAAAGGTTTGGGTCGAAAATAGGTTTGAATTTATTAATAATGGGTTAACGTCACAGTTTACCCCTAAACTTTCATTTAATGTGCAATGTGGTATATGTATAAAAATAACTTTGTCCCATACCGAATAAAAAAACACATGTCATTAAATGATTGGTTTTGAGTTTTGAATATAATTTACTCTTCAATTTTCAACTGATACGTACTTTTTTCTGTTTAAAGTTTCTTTTTTAAATTTTGTTTACTGCTTAAATATAGAAATAAGATGAAAATATCAAATAATTTAATTAACCTGTAAAAATCATATTCAAAACCTAAGATCAATCATATAAGTTATAACGACACATGGAATTATTTATTAAAACGATTACTTCGCAGAATATAATCCATGCATCAAATTAGATATTTTCTTTGCATAGGTTTATATTGCACATTATATAAAAGTTTAAGGACTGATTTTGACATTTACCCTTTAATATTCTTGCACTTGAATTGAATTCTTGTCTTGTTCATAACATTTTTGTATTATGATTGTAATTAACTATGTTTATGTTAGTATCTTATAGTTAAATTTGTCGATTTTGACCAAAATTTGGAATCAGTTTTAAATTCAAACTCAACTTAATTCAATCTAATTATAAAAGACCCAAATCATACATAACTTTAATTCGAAAAGACCCAAACCCAAAACTACCTCAATCCAAAATGACCCAAAACTAAAATGACTCAAATAAATATCCAAAATAATATGAATTTGAGAATCAAGCCTGAAATGGCCCAATTAAAAAATATGAATAATTCAAACTCGAAATAACTTCAACCTAAAAATACCTAAACTTAAAACCTTATATGATAGCATGATGGTCAAGTGTGTTCACCGCTTCAGATGTGACCTGAATTCGAGTCGCGTTAGTTGTTCGGGTTTGGCCCTATTATTGTAATTCAAAAAAAAAAAAACCCAAAATTGAAACAGACCTTTAAAACTCAAATTGACACCATCTAAATTGATCAAACCGGAATCAATCTAACCAATCCAAACCCATCTAATTGACTTTCAGGCAAGTGGAAAAGGCAGTAACTCAAGAGAATGGCTATCAAACAGAGAGAAAATGCCTTCATTGAGATCATACCTATAGAAACCATCTATGAAAGTAAAAGTGAACTGCACAACTAGGCAATCATATAGCAAGGGTGACAATCGACAACATGCCGATCCTGTGAGATCTACTGACACAAGACTTGTTTCTACTGACATAAGACATGTTTTTTACCCTAAAGAATCGGCAAACCGATATAGATCTGCCAATGTCCTAATAGTTCTATCTGGCAGACCAACAAAGCCTTCTATAGATGGTGATGACCCAAATAAATCAGCAAACCACTTGGATGTAGATTGTGCAACATAGCCTTGTTGCCATCTATATGCCAGACCATTGCCACTGATACCGCCGCTTCGTACATTGGTGGTTCCTCCTATCTGGTCCATCTCAGTTTTCGGAAAAGAATTGGTAGATCCATGTGGTGCAGCAGAGGCAACAGGATAATCGTTGGCATGACAAGAATTAGGGACCAAACCATCATATAACTTCATGCCTTCAGCAAGAATAGCAGACGGTTGCTCATGCGACTGATTTACATTAGATTTTAGCAAAGGGGACCCTTTGGTTGCAAATCGTGATTGCTTCATTTCTTTGCTTTTAACCGTACTCGATGATCCCATTTCATCCAGTTTTCTGTTTGGCTTTATTTTTTTCTCCTCAAGCCGTTTATGTAGCTCTGCAACTCTTTCTTCCAACTTGACTATCTTCTTTTCAAATTGAATTGAACCAAGAAGCTCCGTTACATCATTACTAAGATTTTCCGGATACTGGACTATTGATTCAAGAGCATCTAATTGCTTTTCATTAGCCTTTCCCATGTGGGCTATCCCATTTTCAGGAAAACAACAGGTTGATCCATGTGGGGCAGCTGAGGTAACAGGAGAACTGTTGGCATTACTAGAAATAGGGACCAAACCATCGCCTTCGGAAAGAATAGTGGTTGGTTGCTCACACAACTGATTTGCTTCAGATTTTGGCAAAGGGGACCCTTCGGTTGACAACCGTGATCGCTTCATTTCTTGGCTCTTAACTGTACTTGATGACCCCTTTTCGTTCCGTTTTCTTTTCTTCATTTTTTTCTCCTCAATCCTTTTTTTTAGCTCAACAATTTCTTCTTCCAACGTCACTATCTTCTCTTTAATTTGCCATGAACCAAGAAGCTCGGTTGCATCAATACTACGATTTTCTGAATAATGGACTATCGATTTTAGAGCATCTAATTGCTTTTCATTAGCCTTTTTCTGCGAAAGGCCATAATACAGTAAATGCAATGTTTAAGGATGAGAAAACATGTAAGATCATTTGTGTGAACAAGTGATTAAAAAGAACCATACCAGCACCACGTGGGACTTATTCGCTTCCTGTTTTGCCCCCTCGAATGCTTTTGTAGACTCTTGCAAGAATGAAGTCAACATTGTCTTAGAGGAGAATTTATCCTCAAGCCCAAAGATCGAAGCAACCTCAACAGCTTCGAAAGGCATCCCATTCTTCACCATACTCTCTATGATATCTGTAGCATACAAAAGTGTCTTACGTTAATCAGATGCAATCATATTTAGTTCGCCATTAATATTTGTCCAATTTCTGTGAGAATTCTTGTTATGGACACTTAAAAAAGTGAGGCAGAAACAATGTTTTCAAACGATTAATTACAGTCTTTGTGACTCTTTTTTCTACTTTCACTTGATATCACAAACCTCTCCTAAATCAAGGAGATTGAAAAAAGAAAGACACAAATTACTGATTTCCAGGCAGGCAGGAATATAATGAAATCAAAGGGTGACTCAGAGCCGACTAATTGATGAAAACAGATTCTAAAGCACACCAAGAAAGACTATTCTTCATTTTTGTGCTGTTCTTGTCATTAGTAAGCCACCTTCTCCTAAATCAAGGAGACTGAAATAAGAAAGACACTAATTACTGATCTCCAGGCGGGCAGGAATATAATGAAATCAAAGGGTGACTCAGAGCTGACTAATTGACAAAAACAGATTCTAAAGCACACCAAGAAAGGCTATTCTTCATTTTTGTGCTGTTCTTGTCATTAGTAAGCCACCTTCTCTATGGCATTCCACTTTTGAGCTAGAGAATAGTTATAAGGTTACATAGTAAGTGAAACTACCCATATTGATTTCCCTATTTCTATTTACCATAGTAGCAATATAATTTGAAACTAATTTGTAAAGTTTGTAAAATCCATAGGGTCATAATCTTACCTAAACTGATTTTAACCACAGAAAACAAGGGTAATTATCATGAAAAGGATAGTTAGAATTTGAAACTAGGATAGACAATTCTTAGGAATAATGAAATTGTATATGGAATGAACTTGAGCTCAAACTCAAGTTTGAGTATTGTTGAGGGGATCGACTCCTTTGGGAGAAGTGTTTGAAGTGTCATCTGCTGGGCAGCCAACCAAACCCCCAACAATGGTAGGTATTGTCCTTGTCTCAAGGTTTTGTCTGCCTCCTCCAACACGGGGATAATACCTATCATTGTTGGGGCCCTATTTACTGTTGAGGGGCCAACTTCTTTGGAAAAAATCTTCGAAGTGTTGGCCGAATCCCCAACAATGGTACCACTTGAGCTACATAGCTCAAATGGTAGCATACTTAGTATGTGGTGTATATCCCTAGGTTGATGGTTCAAGTACCCCATGCATGTGATTTACATAATTAATGTTACGCACTATACTGATACCTCACTCGTGAGCCTTGTAAGTCGTATCTTCACCAACCAAGGCATTCCTCTTTGCGAACCCTTCAAGGCTCTCAACAAAGAAGGGAGACAAAACCTGACACCTGGACAACACCTACCATTGTTGGGGGTTCAGCCGACTGCCCAGTGGAGACACTTTTAAGACTTCCCTGAAGGAGTCTAGCCCCCCTCAACAATAAAAAGACAAAAAAGGAAAGAAGACAAAGACCCTGACACAGGACAAGAGCTATTATTGTTGGAAGTTCGGCCAACTGCCTGAAGAACAACATTTCAAACTTCAAAGACTTCTTCTGAAAATGTCAGCCCCTCAACAAGTATATAAATCGTGTAAGTGAACTCAAATAGTTCAATTTCATTCTATCATGCTTGAGCGGAGCTCTACCAGCCTTAATCTAAACAGTGTTAACTACCATATAAGAACAATGACACTCCATATTAATGATGACATTGGTAGCATCCAAAAAAATTCATAAACTTATAAGCAATTCATATCAATGGAACCTGAAAAGCAATTACCTGGAATTTTCCCAGGAAGAAAAGGAGAGCACTTTACTGCATCCGAGATGCCACTGAGATTAGTCAACTTAAACAAAACCCCCAAATCCTCGTTACTAAACACTTCAGGAATCCCAAAACAAGCAACAAAAAGCAACAAACCCTTTGCATCAGTTTCATTGGCTTTATCCAAACCACCCTCTCCAATCAACCTCTTTCGCCATTCAACAGCTCTTTTCCGTGCTTCTACCTTAACATTTGCAGCAATTAGAAACCCACCTTCACCTCTCATCATCAAAAGGAAAAATTCCAAAACCAAAACAGAAGCTTGCCTTGCCAAAGGTATATAAGGAACCTTGATTTGAGCCTTTTTGCCTAATAGAAAGAACCTCCCAATGCAATCTAAAACCAATTGGGCTGGTTCTGGTGCAAGCTTTAGAGCCGCAGGGACTTCTTCTCGAAGCTTTGGGATATCTGATAAATGGGTAATAATAAATTTACGTACTCTTTTGCTACGCATCCTTTCGCAAAGGTTTCCAATTCCATAACACGAGGATACCGAAGGAGAAACTGTTTTGGGTACTTTTTGCGTTGATTTGGCAGAAGGTTGTGGTTCAATTTGAGTGCTTTGTTCATCGAATTTGGAGCCAATGGCTTGGTTAATGAAATCGAGGTGTTTGGTTAATTCGTCGAATCTATATTTGAAAGCTTGGATTGCAGTGGAGAAGGAGGTGAGGTCGTCAATGGATTTTAATAAATGGGGTTGTCGTTCTTCTTGTTCTTGTTCTTGCAGTTGTAGTTGTAGTTGTAGTTGTTCTTGCTGTGGTTGTTGCTGTTCTGGTTCGGTTTTGACCACCGCTAACGGCGGCGGAATCGGTAACCGGGGAGGTAGGGACGGCGGCGGTGAATCAAGTGGATCTTGCTTGATGGCGGTGTAATTGAGTTTGATTGAAGGCAATGAAGGTTTGGCCATTACAACTTCACAAACTAAAAACCCAGCGGCTTTTCTATTTATAGTTTACTCTGTCACATAAAAATTAGGGTTAAAATTTATTGTTACTCATCCTTTATAGAATTTTAGGTTATCCTTTGTCAAATTTTGTTAATTTAATAGTGATGGAATATTATTTTAAAAGTAGATAATTATTTTTTAAAAAATTCACCCTTAAAATAACTCATTTTTTCCTAATTTTTTTTTCTTTTTTGAATCACATTGGTTTTATCCATCCTTATAATTAGTACCGTTAGTTTTTTTAAGGTTTAATATATAGATTCACCCTTAAACTTGACAAATTTTTTCACATTGTTCCATAAACTTCTTTTTAAATCATATTGATCTCTAATATTGACATTCATTATACAGATTGGTCCCTATACTAACACATTTTTTTGAAGAATTTGTTGATGTAGACAAGTATGGGGTGACATGTGGAGAAATAAGGGAACAACACATAATTCATTTTTTTAGTGACATGGGTTCATCTTTAATCATTATTAAAATATTTTAAAAGACCTTAAATTTTTGAAAAAAATTCAAAAAAAATTAAAATTTTTTAAGAAATATTATAAATTATAAAAATCCAAAAAAATTTAAAATTACAAAAATAAAAATATATTCAAAAATCGCATTTTATTTTTATTTTAGATAAAATAAGTTTTTTAAAAGTTTATGTGCCAATCTATATATTAAACCTTTTAGAAGTAGTATTTTATTTTTATTTTAATTAAATTACTTAATAAATTAACTAATATATCATTTTTATAACTTTTGTTTATTTCTTTCTCTCACAATTAAATTAATGTCCGCTTAACTTATAATATTAAAACTCAAATTAACATTAAATTTTAATTTTATGAAAGAAACATTTTTAAAAAAAATTAATTTTATTTATAAATTTTTAATTTTTTAATATTACTTGTCCAACTAAATGCACTCTATCGAACCTAAACCAAGCTTGGATAAAGAAAATTTAATCTCAAGTTGACCAAATCCAAAACAAATTACTATTCATTCATTAAAGATTAAAATATGCTATGTACACTTCATAAATTTAGAATTTAATCCATTTATTTTTATTTTAAAGAATTTAATCCTACTTTTTGGATTTAAAAATGCAACAACTTCAATCATTAATATTATTAAAATTTTTTTGTTAAATTAATATTTATTACAATATCATTTTTAAAATGTCATAATAACAAATCTAATGGATGAATTTTAACAATATTAACAATTGAATTTAAATTTTAAATCTAAAAAAATAGAGAAATTAAATTCTTAAAAATTAAAATAAAACAAATTAAATTCTGAATATAGGAAAAGTAGGAGAATAAGGGACAAATCCATATAAAAAGTAAATATTATGTTATTAAATCATACAACTAATTTGTTGAAATATAAATGTAAATAAATTTTTTTTAAATGAAAATTTTATTTAAGATCATGGTCCATACATCATTTATGGAAGATGTTTTCTATTGATATAATGACAAAATTTTAGAAACAACATAAAATGATATAATACTTGTCATGTGAAATGCAATCATAAAATGCACATTTATTATTTATTATTTATTATTTATAAATATTTAAAAATTGAATAAGTTCAAAGAGTGATGAGAAAATGAAATATATACTCCATATGTATAGTTTAACAACTTGAAGGTTTACTTATATACAAATAAATACCATAAACTGCCCAAAAAATCTTCCTACATTATTTACATCATCATATAATATATTGTAACCAGAGAATGGAGAAATGAGTTGCATATGTTGAAACTCGAAACCTAATTACATGAATTCCCGGATTTCGGATTAGATTCGGGGAATTGTATGGTAATAGGAATAAGCAACTAGAAGATGGATGCTGTATCAGACAAGCTGATGTTCCGATCTGATCGACTTGTAACAATGGGGTTTCCTAAAGCATCAAGATCAATAACGGCTGTTTCACCGGGACTGTAATTTCCAGCCAGGATGGCTTCACTTAGGGGATCTTCGACTATTGCGGTAACAGCCCTCCTGAGGGGCCGTGCACCGTAGGTCTGGTCGTAGCCTTGCTGACAAATGAGGTCCTTGATTGATTCAGACACCTCTAAACCGATTCCCAGTGACATGAGTCTAGCATTAACCTCTTGCAACATCAGGTTTACAATCTCGAGCATCTGGAAAGAAACCGGATAGATGTGACCAACAGCATTTTGGTATAACATAATCCGAGATCCCGATAAATTTTCAAAGTTCGAAGTGATAGAGATTTATGTAGCATGGATTTTAGGGGCACACAGAATATGACTAGGAGTCAAATTACATCTTAACCCTTTACTCAAAAAATGAGTAAATTAATTCGTGTAGTTAGTTTAAAGAGCAAATTGATCGGTTAAAAAATCCATCCATTTATACGGTTAAAAAATAATGTAGTTGACGGAATAACTAAAAAGTTACACATGGCATGCTACATGTACCTCAGGACCAATTTTTAAAGGTAGAAATGGATGAATTTTAACAGAATGATCAGTTTGTTCTTTAATCTAATTTACAGGGACTAATTTGCTTATTTTTTAAAGGAGCAAAATGCAATCTGAAGGCCTTCAGGGTACTTTTACTTTAATCAACAAAAAGGCACAAACCTGAGGTTTCTCGAGAGATCGAAAGACAACTACTTCATCAATCCTGTTGAGTAACTCGGGACGGAAATATGCTTTCAGTTCCTCCATTACCAGAGCCTTCATTCCAGCATACGAAGAAGATTCATCATTCTCGAGCAAGAAACCAATAGAGCCACGTCTACCCTTTGCAATCGCAGAAGAACCCACATTCGACGTCATCACTACCAATGCATTCTTGAAAGAAACTCTTCGACCCTGATTAACAGAATCTCAAATGAGAGACATCGATAATCAACTAATATCAGCCGCGTATAGATGATGATAATGTCGCAAACAAGTTAAATTTACAACGAACGAACCTGTGAATCTGTGAGGTGACCATCTTCAAACAGTTGGAGAAGAATGTTGAATATATCAGGATGGGCTTTCTCTATTTCATCGAGCAATAACAACGTGAAAGGTTGTCTTCTAATAGCTTCCGTAAGCATACCTCCCTCTTCATAACCGACATAACCAGGGGGTGATCCTATTAATTTACTCACTGTATGTCGCTCCATGTATTCACTCATGTCCAATCGAAGCATGGCATCCTCCTGCAATGATGGCATTAGAGGACGGAAGAAAAGATAGCTTAGTGTAATGGGGCCAAGTCATACATTACCAAAAAACAAACCTTACATAACATTTTCAAATAAACGGGTATCCTTTCGTGCCTAGTATCTAGGATGGTGGAATCTTTAATTCCATTATAGCGGAATCCAGTGGAATCCTTTTAAAATCAACAGTTTTGGTTAAAAGACAGAAATGAAAAGACTGTAACTGTTTGATCAAACCATGTCAAAAACTAAAAAATTGTATTGATGACCTGGAACCTGTTAAACCGGTTACCGAAAATGTTAGTTTTTCTCTGGAAATCAGTTTATCTCTTTCTTTAGTGTTGAAATCGGTTGAATTCCTTAAAAGGTAAATTCACATTTCTCAATGCAAATCCTCCATGGCATGATCAACAATGGATTGGTATATCTATTTCTACCTGTTTATTTCAACCATTGATTTAAAAAGGATTCCAAGATATCCCACTATAATAAGATCTCACCTTAGACATTACCATCCAGGACATATCAAAATTACACGACTCATAAGTAAATTAATGGGACAAATAAAGAAAAGGAATGAATAGCATGAAGCCTTACCGACCCAAAATAGCATGCTGCTAAGGCTTTTGTTAATTCAGTTTTGCCAACCCCGGTTGGACCACAAAAGATCATTGCAGCAATTGGTCTATCAAGATCCTTAAGGCCAACACGGGATCTCTTAACAGCTCGAGAAATGGCAGCAACAGCTTCGTCCTGACCAATAACCCTTTTCTTAAGCATCTCATCAAGGCCAATTAGAAGCATTCTTTCATCTGCAGTGAGCTGCTGCACTGGTATCCCTGACCAAATCGAAGCAACTGCCGCGATTTCTTCAGGTCCCACCATTATAGGTCTGAAAGAATCACCTCAAAAAAAATTAGTTAGAAACCGGACAAAGCCTAGACGACCAAGAAGCTAATATATCTAACCTTCAACATGACCCGGCAAGAGAAAAAAAAGGAACATACTCATCGTTCTCTGAAGTAGAAGGCAAAGGAGATTCTAGGAGTGCACTGGAATCATCCACGCCGGAAGCACCGGCATCGTTTTTCAACCTACTGGCAATGACCTATTCATGACAGAATTGTCAAAAGGAGGTTAGGGTCTTAAAGCACATCAGAAGCTAACGTACACACAAGGTCAAAGATATTACCACTTCATGCATGGCTTGAACAGTTCTAATTTCTTCCCAATAATCGTCAGGTGCTTTTGAAAGAATATCAGTTTCTTGCTCTCTTTTCCTCCTAAATGCTTCAATACGAGCTCGGCTTCCAGCTTCATCAATGAGGTCGATTGCTTTATCAGGAAGATACCTATCAGGAATATATCTTGCTGATAGGTACACAGCAGCATTGATTGCTTCTAGAGTGTATCTGCAGTGGTGATGAGATTCATATTTTTCGCGTAGACCAAGCAGTATCCCGACTGCATCCTCCTATCAGGTAGCACATTACATCCAAATAAGGAAAGAGGGAAATGGATAGTAACTTTTAGTAGAGATTGGATTAAAAACAACCTGACTCGGCTCGTTGATCCATACTGGCTGAAATCTTCGTGCTAATGCTTTATCCTTTTCAAATTGGGTCCTATATTCCCCTATAGTTGTTGATGCGATGCACTGCAAAAGATGTTGTATTAGTGCTTGATAAAGAAATGCACCATAATAAGAAGAAAACAATGTCTACTCCTATAAAAAAGCCGTCTACGAGAAAAGGGATCGGACTCCATTAGAAGGAAAAAGGGTTCCACCTTTTCATTCCAAGAAGTAATCCAGATGTGTTAAAGATGTTATTGTTGGGCAAAATAGTCTCTATACGCTAGATCAAAGAGCAAACTAGTCCTTCTATTAAAAATTTCATTCATTTCTATAGTTAAAAACTGGTCAAATGAATGAAAATTTTAACTGAAAGGACCAATTTACTCTTTGATCTAACATAGAAGGCTAACTTGCCCATTTTTTGAGTAGAGGTAAAATGCAATCTAACTTCTAATACAGGAACCTCGGTACTTTTACCAATTTATATGTCATCTTCAATAACTGCAGTAAACATCATGCCTATGTTTTTGGCATATAAGGTTCTATGTGAAAATTACAATTTGAGAAACAATTACCTGTAATTCACCCCTACCAAGTGCAGGCTTCAATAGATTTGCAATGTCAAGACCAGATCCCTTGTTTCCACGGCCAACCATACCAGATCCAATAAGCGTGTGGACTTCATCGATAAAAAGAATGATATTACCTGAAGAACACCAAGTATGAGAGAAACAATAAAATAGATTCCAGCTCTCGAAAAAGCAACTCCTCATCGTAGGCACCTGATTTTTTTGTCTCACTTAGCAAAGCAGTAACACGTGCCTCTAATTCTCCCCTCTCCTTTGCACCGGCCATGAGCAGTCCTATGTCCAACGACATTATTTTTTTATTCTGTGCACAGTAAGAGCAATAAGTCAATACACTTCGAAGACACAACCTCAATAGAAGTATGACAAGAAGCATTTGGATTGATTTGTGGAGAGGCGGACCAAAAGAAATGCTGGGATTTCTGCTTGTGCAATACTAATCGCAAGTCCTTCAGCAATGGCTGTTTTACCAACCCCACTTTCACCAAGAAGAATCGGGTTATTCTTAGTTCGGCGACAAAGTATCTGTACAATTCTTTGAACTTCAGTCTCTCTGCCAATAACAGGGTCAATAAGTCCCTCACTTGCACGGGCTGTAAGATCGATACAGAATTGAGCTAAAGCACTTTTCCCTGACAATTACATATGAGGAACAAAGCATTACCTTCTTTTATTCTGAAAAAAAAACATAACTATACAAAAAGAAAATGATTAGATCAAATTTCTACCTTTTGTCTTGTCAGGGGACCTCAAAACAGCAGCATTACCAGATGAAGATTTTTCACTCATCTTTTTTGATGATAATGAAGGTTCCCTACCATCTTTTGCAAGCTCCCCTTGTAATCTGGTGACTGCTTCAGCTGCCAAGTGATTTATATTTGCTCCCAATCTGAGATTTTTAGCACAAAAGTTAATGACATGAAACTTGTTTTGTCTTTTAGACCAAAATGCTCATGCAGATGTGCATCACTTGGCAGAAAAACCAAGCAAAAATAACTTGTCTCTATAATCAAATGTTATATAAAATTAATGACATAAATTTCTTTAAATTGTAAGAACTTATGCTCTTTTTGTATGAATATCATGATGAAACAACAAAATTCATGCTTTTTCATGAGCTTCTGAATTAACTATCAAATACTATGAAGCTTATATTTGCTCCCAATCTGAGATTTTCAGCACAAAAGTAAATGACATGAAACTTGCAGCGTCTTTCAGACCAAAATGAAAATGCTCATGCATATTTGCATCACTTGGCAGAAATCAAGCAAATAACTTGTCTCCACAATCAAATTTTATACAAAATTAATGACATAAAGAATCTAAACAAAGTCAAATGTGTTCTTTAAATTGTAAGAACTATGCCCCTTTGCATGAATATCATAATGAAACAACGGAATCCAAGCTTTTCATGAGCAATACAGCACATGTTAATGATATATATATATATATAAACATGTTCCATTAACAAATAAAAATAAAAATTGCTCATTTTAAAAGGGCAAAAAAAAAAAACCTTTTTAGGACACGACTAGCACTTCCATCATCAACGGTGAATAAACCAATAGCAATATGTTCAGGGGCAATAAAATTATAACCCATAGTCCTTGAATACTCCACAGCAGCTTCAAAAACCCGTTTTGTGCTTATGGAAAACGGTACATCCGTTGAAGAGACAATAGACCCTTGTTGTTTATTACCCAAATCCTCACCATGGTTACTACTTTGCCAAATGCTACGAACAGCATCACGAGCATTCTCAATTTTCAAACCTGACCCTAAAAAACCATTAGGGTCACGATCTTCACCAATCAAACCCAACAAAAGATGTTGGGTAAAAACCATGTCTTTACCAAGAGATTTGGCTTCTCTTTGAGACAAGATCACGGCTTTGATTGCTCGTTCTGTAAAACGCTCAAAAACAGCAGAAATTTGAATGGGTTTTCTTCTTTTAAAAGAATGAGGGTGTTTAACATGATGAACAAAGTTATTACAACGAGAGATTGAGAGACCAAAACAAGAACTTGAAGAAGAAGAATAAATTGAATTGTTGTAATAAAAAGTTCGATGGAAACGAAAAGGGAAACGTGGAGGTGATGAAGGAAATATGGAACGTGAATGTAAATGAATTGCTAATGAAGAAGAACATAAGACATCCATATCTTTTTCCAGACAAAAAATTGTGGGTAGTTTTGTCTTAAGCTACACGAGTTTCATTAAGGATAAAAAGGAAGAGAAGAAAGGAGAAAATATAGGTTGAGTTTGAGATGATGTCCAATCGAAATTGAAGGATATTTTCTTGGCTGTGCTGTCGAAGGAAACAGAGGAGGAAGAAAGGGATGGAGTAGAAGTGTAGGCTTGACACGTCAAGCCACCATTTCTTTTTTGGTCAAAAAATGGGTTTCTTTAGAGGTTAAATTCTGTTATTAGTCCCTGTAATTTATAAAAGTTTTGGATTTAGCTTCATATTTTAATTTGATTATTTTTTATACTTTTCAAATTTTAAAATTTCAGTCCTCACCAGATGAAAAATATTAAATTTATTAAAATTTGATACGGCAAACATATTATCATATATATAATATTATATCAATTTATTATCTTTACATATTACTCATTAAAAATTTAATTAGTAAATTAACGACCATTATTTAAGTGAAAATTAAAATTTTAAATTTTAAAATTTAGAACGTTTTATTGAAGAATGTAGACTAAATCTATAATTGTACGCATAGAACAAAATTAGTGACTAAATTTAAACAACCAGGTTTAATAGCTACGGTTTGGATCAATACTAAAATTTTAAAATTTAAGAAATACAAAAATTAAAATTGACCGATCTGTGAAATATAGTGACTAAATTTAATCAAATTAAAATATAAAGACTAAATCTATAATTTTACAAAAATAAAGAATAATAGCAGAATTTTAACTTTTTTTTAGAAAATAAAAAAGGCCTACTTTTTAGTAAAAGCCTTTGGTTTAGGACAAGTCACCCCATTGAGGTAAAACAAGCAAAGAATATATCTTCCAAAGGTTGTTTTGTTCAGAGACAAAAGTGCCAAAGTACTTGCCTGACATAGCCAAAAACTTTTGGCACCGTCGAGAATCGGCGCAAGGTGCGCCGTTGAGGTTGGTTTTGGGCTCAGAATCTTCTTGAAGTCAACTTTGTACCAATCTTTTAACGAGATAGATTATGAAAAGTTGAATTCGTAATTTGATATTTGAGTTAATTTTTTATTTAATTTATGGTATTTATATTTGACAAAAGTTATATATTTTGGTACATGAAGGTAATGAAGTTAATTTTGTGCCAATCTTTCAATGAGATAGATTATGAAAAGTTGAATACGTAATTTGATATTTGTGTTAATTTTTTATTTAACTTATGGTATTTATATTTGGCAAGAATTATATATTTTGGTACATGAAGGTAATAATATTATCTTTTTATTATTTACTTCAGGTTTTAGAGTTAATTTGATGAAATTTTATAATTAGCTAATAATATCAACAATTAATTTTCTTAATCAACCTTAAAGTTTGGATTAAACTACCCACATATGATTATACTTAATAAATTAAATGCAAAATTAAACAAATTCACAATTGATACTAAATTTATTCTATTATCAAAATCATTAAAAATTCAAACCTAATAATATTAGCAATTAACTTTTACCAAATTAACTTTAAAAATCGAATTATATACTAAAAAGTTAACACAGTTACTGTTGAATACCCAAATATATTTTTATTAAATATAAGTATCAAATTGAACTAAAAAATAATTTTAAAAAATTTTATTTAAGTTATTAGGCCTACATATATTCTATTTTGAGAAATGAGTGATAAGAAGATGGACTCGCACCCTTGATTTGAAATCTAAATATGATATTAACGGATTTTAAACTAGCGAGACATTGTTACTAGATCAATAACTTATTGGTTATTCATTACCATTTAATAGAATATTAAAATACAATGACAAATTTATCTTTTAACATCTATCTATTTTAGCAATTTGACTTTTAAAATTTTTTAGATAAATTTGATCATTTACTTTTTAAAAAGAGTCAAATTTGATAATCAATTTTTGAAAAAGAGTTGAGTTGTTGTTTTTTAACAGAAATACTAACTAAAATGTTAAATTTTTAAACATAACAGTCCGCATGACAATCATCGTGTCCTTAATGCTACTTTTTTTAAAAAATTTTATAAATTAAAATTTTTTGTTAACTTAGCATATAAAATAAATAGTATTATATCAACATGAAATATATGTAAACTATCATACAGATTGTCACACTAACATCGTTAAAAAACTCATATTTTAGTAAGCATTTCTGTTAAAAATTATGATTTAACTTTTTTTTAAAAATTAATAATCAAGTTTAGTTGAAAAAATAAATACCAAATTAACAAAATAAATAAATATTAAGGGCTAAATTCATTATTATTCCTAACATAAATTATCACTCAAGTAAGATTTTTCTTAGTAAGATTTCCAAGAATAGAACCATAATATCGCCAACTTATATAGGCTACGGTCTTTCTGAACTAAGCACCAAATTGAGTAGTGATGAAATTCAGCTCAACCAGTTAATCCTCTCCAAGAATCAGCTCTTCAAGGAAGTTAAGGGATTAAATTGCCTGTTCAAGTTCACTCAAAAGCACCTTTTAAAACATTGAAAACTCAAAAAACTGAGATGCAGGGTTCAGCAAGGGACAAAATCAAAAAATTGCTTTATAGACCCAGAGAAGAATCATAAATTATTGGGGGTTCAAAGTGTAACTTTACCATTATACTAACATATAATTTCATAAAATTTTAAGAAGTTAAATTACAAATCTACCATTTTTGAGGGGCCAAGGCTTCTACCTGCCCCTTTTGTCTTCGTCTCCATTCAGCCAAGGGCGAGGCTAGAAAATTACTGTAGGGGGCCAGAGAAGAATCATAAATTATTAGGAGGCTAAAGTACAATTTTACCATTATACTAATATGTAATTTCATAAAAAAATTAAAGAGTTAAATGGTAAATCTACCATTTTTGAGGGACCAAGGCGTCTGCCTACCCCTATGTCTTCAACCATGAGTTCAGCCTTGGTTGCTACCAATAATCATTGCATGAGCAAGTTCCATCTTGAAAGTGATGGAACCTATATGCATCCCAAACAACTATCTTCCTCCCATAAACATAAGAGACAAACTTGAATGCTGAGTAGCAATCATTGCAGATGCGTAGATTATTTGTAACTTGAACACTCATTTCCGGATCAATCTTCATGATTCCAAATGCCATAGGTAGCTTTTCACTGTGATAGTTTAGAATATGCTCTTTATCTTCATCGTCCACATCGTGCAGGACGCATGAAAGGTTCGGAACATACCCTACCATCTTAATCTCAGCTGCCAAGCTCTCTACTTTCCTATAAACTTCTTGCCAGTACGGATTCACTCAATCAGCTGAATGGAAGCCGTAAACCTCATTACCAAGCTCAACCACGCTGAATGCTGAATTCTCAATCTTATATCTTTCATATTTTGTCTCAACTTCACTACTTCTGGCCATCTGTTAGAGGCTGCATATATGTTTGACATTAGTATATAGTATCCGGCATGCTTCAGTTCAAGTTCTTACAATTGCGGCAAGTTCAGTTAATTCTGTATCCCCATGAATTCTGCAAGCCAAAAGCAAAGCACCCCAAACACCATCCTTTTTTGGTATCGGCATCTGTTGAACCATATCGAAAGCTCGCTTGAGTAATCCAGCTCTGCCCAGTATATCAACCATGCAAGCATAGTGTTTCACCCGGGGGCTTACGGAATGCTTTTTCATTTCTGCAAAACATTTCCTCCCTTCATCGAAAAGACCGGCATGACCACAGGCGGATAATAGAGAGGTAAAAGTAATATGGTCTGGCTTAATGCCTGTTTGTTGCATTTGTGAGAAGAGATTCAATGCTTCTTTCCCATAACCATGCATGCCATACCCAGAAATCAGCACATTCCATGAAGTGATATTCCTTTCTGTAGGAGGAATATCATTAAATAACCTGGTAGCAGTGTCTAAATCTCCACATTTAACATACACATCCATCAGGGCATTGCATAGATTTGCATCGATTTTAATCCTTTTATAACAAAATCGTGGAATTTCCTTCCTAGATGTTGAGAGCCTAAATAAGCACAGGCAGAACCATGATCAAATTTGTTACTGGATTAGTGTAAGCCTCAGAATCCAACATCACCTCAGAAAGAAACAAGGCTTCACTAGCTTGACCATTTTGACTGTATCCTGAGATGATAGAATTCCATGAAATAACCTCTCTTTCCTCCATCAAATCAAAAACCAGTCGAGGCAAGCTCACATTGCCGCATTTTGCGTACATGGCAATAATTGCAATCCCAACAGAGAGATACTTTAAATAACCATTACAAATGGCATAAGAATGAACTATTTTAGCTCATTGACCAACAGCAGAGGCAACACTCACAATTGTCACTGAATCTGACAAAACACCGTGAAGTTGCATATATTGGAACAACAGAAGAGCCTTATCCAGCTGTTCAGCCTGTTCATAGGCCGTGATCATGGCAGTCCAGGTAACAAGATCCCTCATTGGCATTTTATTGAATATCCCTCATTGCATACATGGTTACTAAAGCAGCCTCCACATAGAAATCCAAATCAAACCCAGTTCTTATAACATCCTCATGAGCAACTTTCCCTTCAAGAACCAAGGATTTTGAAGCGCATGCTTTAAGAACAAATCGAAAAGTGTAGTTATGTCAAGGGCCAGTTTAAAATTCTGTTATTAGTTGCGTTTTAATGTTAGAATTGTTAGTTATACGGTGAATTTTGGGAGAGTCGGTACGGGGCGCTTTGTATTAGTGATACGGGTGCGTTTTAGTTAAGTCATTTAAGTAAAACCGGGCGTTTTATTAGCCCAGCTGTCGAGATAACAGCTAACTGTATTCAATTGTTCCAACGACTTTCTCAGCCATTAAAACAGCAATGTGGAAATGGGGGTGGTTATGCCTTCCGTTATGGAATGAAATTACTGTGTTTCTCTTCTCCGATCTCTCTTTTCTCTCTTCTTCTCTATTCTCTCAGTCAGTCAAGATCGCCACCGTATCAAGTTATTGGGACGCATAAGAGGATATAACTCCCAACACTTATACTATCGAACAATGAGCGAGCACTGTTGTGTTCACCAAATTTGGCATTTTTTATGATAATTTGAGCACCCAAATGAGAATTATAATTGATAATGCCTGAATTAGTAAGAGAAGAGTGCACCTGTTTGAGTGAAGCCAAGCTGTTGCAGATATCAAGGAGCCCATTGTAAACGTTCTCTGTCAAGTCAAGAAATGAACTGAAGGCATATGTGGAGTTGAATAAATGTAGTTAAGGGTTTAGGCGACGCATAATTTCGAAGTGAAGATCAAAGCAATTCGTACAACAGGTATGAACAATCAAAATCTTACAAAATGGATCTCATGATACATGTAATTCATATTCCTACAATAAAAGCACTAGGCTGTGGTCTTTTTCTTTTTCCTTTTACAGTATTTATATGATACATAATGAATTAGACAAGGGATCTATAATGTCTTGGCCATAAAAATCTCGAATGTTACAGGTTATAATGGATGCTGAGGCTGGATCAAGAACTCTGAGATGAGTCAACCTGGCTCCAGAGCTTCTCGGCATATGTTTTATCTTCTTCTTTCTCCTCTATGACATAATTAGTTGCTTCATTTACTTCCTCGTCATCTTCATCTGATACCTCTTCCGTCATATTTTCTGTAATTTCTACTTCTGCAAGGCTCTTTGCTTCTCGTTCTGAAAGTTCAGCTAATGCCTCCCTCATAGCCTGTGCCGTTGCTGGTCTGTCTTTTGGCCCGTATTTCGGTGCAGGCACAACAAATGGTAAGGCAACATCATCCAACTTCGTTCTATTTTGGTTAGCAATGCACTTGGTCTCCATTGGAGGAAATACAAATATGATACCAAGTTCATAGTTACAGACGTGAAGCCTTGAAGTGGAGTTGGTCTGAGCAAGTCCACTAGCTTTTATCCCAACTGAACTGGAAATAGGTCTTCCCCAAGCAGCTGCACTAAAATTATGAGACCCACAGTAAACCCAACCAGATGAAGATGAGCTTGCCCTGGACCAGAAGCGCCTCCGTGCCACCTGCTTGAATTTGCATTTTATTCATTAACCTTTTCCCCTAAAAACATTGAATTGTGCAAGCATTTGGCATTGTGAAGAAACAATGCTAATATAAACAGACTCCAGATGTTTGAATTGTTTGTTCAAGAAATTTTCTGATGATTCAAAGGGCAGGTAAATTACCTTAACGTGCATTGGATGCCCTACCCTATTCGAGGGAGAAGGAATTGCATCATGTAGTATACCCACATTTCTCAATCTTTGCCATGTTTTCTGAACAAAGAAATGTATGATTAACAGAAGTGTGAAAAAAATAATCCAGGAAATTACAACTGTTACACATAGGGACAAGGTGTGTTGTTACAACTTGACACAAATTACCTTTTTGAAGACTAAAATATCCCTATTTGTTGGACCATCAGTTTATAGTCCCAAGTCAACAGACTTTTGTCAACCATTTAGATTTAGATCATTTAAGTACTGAGTTCTAATCCACCTTTGCACTCTAGGAAGGAAGAAACATATGTTCTACCACTAGTAATGCTTTTCATATGAAGTTGGAGATGAATCATGGTTCTTTTGGTCAACCTAGGATTTAAACACTTGTCAAGAAAAGCTGCACACTGAGGTCACGGTAACAGAGACCTTACCTCTGAAAAGCAAAGAATTCGCCTTGAAGGAGAGATGCCAGAACATGCATTTTTCACCTGCTCGATAGTGGGAAAAATAATTCTAATGGATGGATTTCTCAATTCTTGACTAGTAGTCCAGCAGCCCCACTGTCAAGTAACACCATATTACTGTGTGTACATACATATTTAAGAGCATGATGTTCAACATTTCATGCATAATACCAAATCAATGTAAGTTACCTCTGGATCAGACTCCTCTGAATCAAAAATTTGTGATGACTTCTTTCCAACAGATGCGGCAAAAGCAGCTAGAAACGGTGCACTGACAGATGAACCAATTGAGGATGCACCTTGAAAACAAAAGATATATCAAACAAAACTAATAACAAGACAAGTAGGTTGCTACATTTTGAAGGGAAGAAAAAGTTACCATAAATGAAATCAGACTCTTGTGATTCAGGCCAATTGTATTGACCTAAAACCTATAAAAAAAAAAGGAGAAAAAAAAAGAAGAAGAGATTTTAAGATAATTATCAAATGTTTCCAAGTAATATAACCTCATAGAGATACATCATACGATAAATTATTTCATTCTGTATGACTGTATCTACCAAAATGCAGGAAAGTTTTTTATTTCAGACACTGACCAGAAATGAAGATTCAACAATCATGTTGCTTGCTTGACTATTGTAGAAATAACCAACTATAAAAGTGCTAGTAATCATTTAGTGGTTTTAACATACAAATACAGCATGAAACCGTATTTTGAAATACAGATTTGCAATAATAAGTCATAACAACATATAATTAACACCAGCAGTCTAGAATTACAATAATGCACAAAATGAAATTCATAGACATATGACTATAATTTGGAATGAAGCCACTAAGTTCATTACCTCTTGAAGTCGCCAAAGGCCTGTACACCTCTGAACTGAAGCAATCAGAGAGCATAATGCAGCAATATTTTGATCTTGCGTCATTTTTGACATATCTAAAAAACTTGGCCCCTACACAAATCAAAACATGTTAAATAGCTTCATTACAAATAAGAACAGATACCATCTGTGATACCACAAGCTATATAACATGATAGCATCTCAAATAAATAGCCAAAATACCATGCCTGTAACACATGCAGTATCAAGTGTACTTTCTTGTTCTTCCCACCAAATGTAGCTGTAAGGGCTTCTTCACGACATACATATCCATGAAATTCAAAAAATCCAATATCCCATAATGGAGAAACCCATTTTGCAACATTCCGCGGCAGAAAACCAAGTTGAATGCAATCTATGCCAGCCACAACAAGAAACATAATGAGGGGAAAAGGGCATTAGCAACAAATGGCTGTGTTAACCTCAAACAGTTACAACAATTATACAAGTCCATGATGGTGGTAGCTAAGATGAAACTTTGAAGTCAACAAAAGTACTAAATCTCAGTAAACAAGAAATATGTTAGCAACATAACTCCATATCCACACGGTTTCCGATAAATAAAGATGATCTCAACTATGAAACAGCTACTAGTTTCAGTTCTTTTTAAAGTAACTAAACTATGGAACTACTGATACATCCATACTATGTAAAGTGTATCCCATGCACTAACTTTTAAATGGTCCAAAGTCTAAATCAAGTTATCAGAAATTTACCTCCTGAAGAGATTTTATCAGGGTTAGGAACAAGAACACTCACAGCATTCTCATCCGCAGGGATGTTTGTGTTTCTTCTCAAAACAACATTTAACATCCCATTTGCGTTTTCACAAGTTTTGCCAAGAAAGAGCGCCAGTTTCTTAAGTTGTGCACCATTCCTGTCTGCTGTAGTGCGAAAAAGGTGGCTTAAACCAACCACAGACGCTTCAACCAGACCAAGGAACTTCGCATCCAATGATGAGGGTGTTATCTGATTAGCCTGAAATGATAGAAAACAAGGCTTCTTCCTATCATTGAACCTAATATAAAATACATGTAAAACACCAAGGACTAGCTTGTCAGACAAACACCAAAAACCTACCTCCATCTTAAGATTGAAGCAATACTTTATGAATGCCATATATTCCAATTCATATTTTATAGTCAAAACAATATTAAAAAAGGTGAGCCAGCTTAGCATTCAAGAGTCCACTTCACAGAACAAAATAAGAATGGAAGTGTTAAATGTGTGGGTTACGATACCTTCAATGCTCTGTCTGAATGCATTCCAGGTACAGAAGCAACCAGGTATCCCATAGCATTGGTAAAGTCATAATTAGTCAACTCAACAATCCAATGAGACTGACCAGGTACATCAACAATAAGAGATGCCATAAAGCCAGCTAGCTGAGCAGCGAAGTCAGATCTTGAATTATTCATTTCTCCATAAGAAATTGAAAAGAGAGACAAATAATCAGGTTCCCTTCTACGCGGAAAATCTTGCCACCAAACAGTGTTGGTTACATTCTCCCACTGCAGTATCCAGAAGTGCTAATATAAATAAATAATAAGAACTAAGCAAGAACAATATGAGCATAATCAAAAAACTAAACAACAAATAACTGCGAAAAATTGAACAGCTAGCACTTTTCTGAGTAAAATAAATAAACAGCCAGCATTTTCATAGAGAAATCGACATAACATCTTTCCAAGCAAATATACTCAAGTATCCAGGCAAATTTAACCCACCAATTGACATCCCATCCCAAAAAATTGAGGAAGTCTACTTTTTAAAGAATAAAAATCCCTACTGCATCAGCAAACTTCAGGAATAAGGTAATTTGTCTAAAATTTGGCTTCGATTATTATGGTGAAGAGGAACACATATGCATAAGACATGCATTCTTGAGAAAAAGAGATAGGGACATAGAGAACTCCATCAGTATAAAAGGAGATAAACCAAAAATTATAGTCTACTACTGTTTAAAACATCGTGATAGAACTCCGATAAACAAAAACATTGAGGTAACTAAATTATGAAAACAGAACTTACATCTGCACAAATCTGCCATGTCTTATTTAACATACAGCAAAAACATAGTTAAAAATCAAATCACTAGACATTGAAAAAAAAATGTAATTACCTGTTTTGCAACTAAATTAGCATTAGGAATGACAGCACAGATACCTTTTTTCTCTTCACAGGACAAGCAAAGGGAAGATAGTATACATGTTGTCATTACTTCTACTAATTTAGTTGCAAAAGGAGGTAGACTAAAGCATATAGTCCACCACTGTTTAAACATCAGGATACAGAACTCTTATTAAGAAAATATTGAGGTAACTAAATCGTGGAAACAAATCTTACATCTGCATGAATCAGCTATGTTTTATTTAATATATAGAAAGAACAATAAAACATACTCCCTCTGTCCCAATTACAATGTCACAGTTGACTTTTATTGATCACTTTTTTTAACTTTAACTTCAATTATTTTAAATATTTTAATTAATTAAATTTTATAAAATATATCTAAAAACTATTTCGTTGAGATTTTTAAAATGTATATCAATAATAAATTTTAAATAAGTCAAAGTTGAAAATTTGTTACCACCAAAAGTCAAAGGTGACAAGTTTATTAGGATGAAGGGAGTGTTAAAAATCAAATCACTGAACAAATTGACATAAAAAAAAGTAATAACCTGTTTCGCAACTAAATTAGCAGAAGTAATGACAACACGGATATTATCTTCTCTTTGCACTACAAGCAATTTTGGGTGATGGCAAGCAATTCCTCGTTTCTTGAGATCATTACCAAAAGCGATAACCTCAGGGAAAGGGGGAAACCTAATACAATGTTGGATTAGAATTAGGGAAAAATGCCAGTATCAGCTGATATAACTTTTAATATGCTCAAGTAAAATACTTACACTGCAACCAAGTTTGGAAATTCAGGGAAGGGTGTGGAGGTTCTGGCATCAGGGCTTGAGCTCCAACATCTCTCAGCATTATGACAAGCAACTGTTACAGGCAGATGGCAAGGAATTTCACAGTGCAACAAAAACCTACCAAAAAAGACTATTAGGTATGGATACAGAAATTATCATGAAGAGTATGTAGAATTTCAATATATTGAGGGGAAAGACATGTAACTCAATTTATCACATTGGTATCACAAAACAAAATTAACCATTCTTTTTGGTGTAGAAATATGTAAAGGTATAAAACCAATCATGTAAAATACTTTCTACAGAAACTTGTGTAGTTATAGCGACTCTAACTGACTCTAAACAGGATATTCTGAGAACTTTTGCCAGTGGAGACTAATATATAAGGAGAGCAAAACGAAAAGAAAAACTTTACCATGAAATGTCACTTGTAAATGTAGCAATAAATATCTTTGAAATGCTTTCAACAGGATATAGAAGTTCTCGCAAGGAAACAACAGAATGGTGATTTGATGAGCCACTATCTGAATAAGCAAGGCGATTGAGGTAAAACATCTTCCCAGGTGCTGAACAATAGTTTAATGAAATCTTGCTTGTCCCAACACCATCAATGTCAGGATCATTTTCCTTCTCGGGAACATTTATTAGTGACATCCCGCACCTGTTATTAGCAGCAGCGTCCTCACCACTGCATTCAACAGGGCCCTTACTACATGGAAGGTCACTAGGTACAGGATCACCAAAAAAATCCTGGTCTAACTCTGAAATTGCCACTTTTCTAAATGAATTAGACAGCACAGGTTTGTCATTTTTATTAGAAGATTGTGGTTCCTGCCTGAAAAGTGGAAAGAGGCTACTAACCTCTTCTTCACTGCCTATTGCACATTTCATCCTATCACTTAATGTCAACCCTAGAAATATGTTCTGTCCAGAAGCTAAAATGTCACATTTCCTAATGCAAGAGATGGGGTCATCACTGTGCAATATACTCTGGCACTGACTTAAAATAATCTTGGCTCTCCCTATAGCATCACTAGATTTTGATCCAGAGAAGTTCCAACCTCTATTCATCTCCTTCGCTGGGAGGGCAAAAACCCTTTTGTTCCTCTTTCCACTTGACACTGTTCCTTGGGAATGTCCTGATGAAACCATTGCCCCAAGTGACCGTGGCATCCCACCAGTAACCTCATCCAACTTGGAAACTATTTCCTCTTTAAAAACAATCCCTTGAATAACAAAACCAACTCGAACCCGTAAACTACACTCACTTTCATTCCCACAAACAAGAAAAACCTCATCACCAGCAAACAATTCTCTAACCATACCCCGTTTAACCTTAACCTTATTCACATAAACCCCATTCAAAGAAACCCTAACCCTAGAAAACCCTAAAACTTCTTCCCCTTCTTTATCTTTCTCTTCCAATTCATCATCATACAACAAAAATCTTCTCCGAAATTCATTAACAATAAAACTAAAATCATTCGAAAAAATTGTTCCATCGAGAATAAATATTTTACGGTTAACACTGTCATATAAAATCTGGCAATGTTGCTTACTTACGAACCGACTGCCGAACGTGAAGTTGCAGGAACCATTGGCTCGACCAATAGTGTAAGGCCGGTCAGGTTCTAGGCAGAGGGATTCAATAGGAGAACCGGTTTTGGAAGAAAACAAAGGGACATCGAAGCTCTTAACTTCAACTGATGCTGATTTTTTCAGGGTTTTTGGTTTTTTGCGAGGGAAATGATGATTATTATCACCGGTTCTCTTCTTATATTTGTTTGTTAAATGAAAAAATGAATCTTTCATAAGAATTATTAGGGGAAAAATTTATTGTAAAATTTATGGGATAAAAAAGGAATTTGAAAGAAAAAAAAAATGGTAAAATAATAGAAGAGAAATTAAGAGGGAAAATGATTGAACTGTTTATTGGCCAGCTAACTGCCCAAGCGGGAAAGGATGTACAAAATTTTTGAGAAAAATATTATGTTGAAAATTGGTTTAGTAAAACAAGTAAGGGATAGGATGTTCTCGGATCTCAACATTCAAGTTCCGCCTCACCTAAGTTATTTTTTAATTAGTAATGTTTTATATCATATTATATTATATTATATAATTTATAATACATAAAAATTAAATATATAAAAAAAATATAGACGAGATATTATATATAAAAATTTAATAAATAAAAATATATAAATTTATTAAATATTAAATTTAAAATAATATAAATATATATTTTTAAAATTCTAAAAAAATAATATGAACATGCATAAAATAGATTTGGGTTAACTATTTATAAATATAGACAGATTTAAGAAAAAAATTAGGTTTATATTTTAATTCGGTTGAGCTTGAAAAAATATAACATATATTAATATCATGTATGATTCCGAGCCGAATAGACCTATGAACACCTCTATATAATTTTTCCTTCTATCTTTTATATATTTAAGCATTGTCCATTAACCCTCATTTAAAATCCAAAACTAATAGGATTTTTTTATTATAAAAAATAAGATTACATCACTATTTGAAGTAACTTAACAACTTTTCTTACATTGGAACCTAAATTAGACAATTGTTCCATATTAGGACTTAATTTTTTTTTGTCCAAATTACTCCTACATTTGGCAATTATTCTCCATTGGAGCTTGAACTTTAGGGTTTTTATGGACTAACTTAGACAAAAAAAAAATTCGAGCCCCAATGTGAGAATAATTACCAAGTTCAGGACGTAACTTGAAAAAAATTCAAACCCAATATAAGAAAAGTTGCCAAATTAAAACCCCAAAAAAATATTACATAAGTGGTAAGAAATTGTTTAATTGAATAATATACATTATAATTAATATTACACAATATATTATAATATATGTAATAAATACGATACGAGATAATATATTGTGTAATAGTCTTGACTTATATGGAGTTATGGTTAATATTTTTATCAGATACTTATTTAACATGAATTTAAATCGCGTGACCTCCATCTCTCGCTCGATATTGCATAGAAAATATATATTGTGCAACAACATTAAATTTTTACGAGATTTTACAAAAATATATTAGATAAGTCGTAGGAAAGAACACAAAAAATTTACGAGAATTTACAAAAAATATATTAGGTAGATTATATGGAAATATATTAAATAGGTTGAGGGAAATTATTACTGGTATATATTATATTTTAACTAATTTCTTATTCATGTAATGTATGGATTTATTTGTATGTATAAACTAAAATATATTTATCTAAAAAAATGTGTTACAATATTCTAAAAATACTAATATAGATAATATTATTAATTATCTTTAACTTAAGAATAATTATAAAACTAATAAAAGCGAAAGGGTTTATGTTGCAAATAACACTATTTAGCTTTTAGATTTAAATGAGTGTGATTTGTAAATATTTTAACAATATCAACAATGAGAATGAATAATATGAAATTGTGATTCCACGTTATCTTTATCCCTTTCAAATAAGAAAAATGATAAATAAAATGAGGAAAATACTGAAATTATAAAAACCTTATTTAAGATAATTTAATCCGTGCAATACATTAATTATTGTATGTATCAATTTATATGTATCCAATAATTTAAAAAAAAAAATTAGACTTATGAACCATTAGATAAGTAATAAATAATAATCATGAATAAAATAGTTAAAATATGTCGATTGAGTCTTAGTTCAATTGGTATGAAAATTATTGTCAATATAGGAGGATATGGGTTCGAGTATGTTGAAGCGCATTATCCTTTTATTTATGTGTTGAGGAGGGACTATAGGTAGTTCTAAATATTGTGTTAAAAAGAACAAATATGATTAAACCCTATAATGAAATTATTAATAATTAAAATATGCTCTTGTTTTTTTTAATGTCATAGTTTACTGTTAACAATTGCAATATGTTTTTTTTATTATTATTAAGCTTCAAGCACTCTTAGGGTGTGTTTAGTATTACTTTTAAGAAAAAAATTTAGACAAAAAATACTTTTTAGACAAAAATATTCCTATATAAGTTTTTTTTTTGGATAAAAAGTACTTTTCTCAAGCCAAAAAGTGACCAAAAAGCACTGTTTTTTATAAGCTAAAAATTTTAATTTCTCTATGAAATTTTTTTTTCCCTTAAAGGTACTTTTAAAAAATATTGCTAAACTAAGCGTTAATATGATATCTACCAAGGGTTTAATGAATGAAGATGTTCTCCGTTTCTAAGACTTAAAACACTGTTTGTTGTTACATCCTCTCGCACCCTAAACTCTCTTCTACTATCTCCCTCAAACCTTTGCCTCTTGTTGCTTTATAAAAAAATTTTGACAAGGTTATATCAAAACTAATTTGACTTCGTTTTGTTATTACATTTATTTAGTTTTGAGTTTTGAAATCAAATATGTTATGCAATTTATGATAAAAAAATTTGAAATATTTATTATATTTTCATTTAAAGTAATTCAATAACAATGACTGTATTTGTGGCGATAATAAAAGAGATAAATTTGTGTATAGAAATAGTGATGACTCAAAGAATGTGACCACTAATAAAAAACAAGAGATAAAAACATGAGGCATAGGGAATATTGAATGAAGCTCTTGTATTTGTGATGGCTATAGGGAATATTGAATTTCATTTTGCTACCTCAAGAGGTAAGATTCCATAACCTTGGTCCCTCATCACCTCTTTATATTATGTGATTCTCTTTTTTATGTCCGAAATTCATATTCATAATAATTTAATATTCTGTTTATTGATTTAAAATTTTACTCATTTAATTATTATAAAAAAATTTATTTACTCGTTTTGTATAGTCATGTTTTGTATAATCATTGTCTCGATGTATTGATTTATTAGGATAAGTATGTAGTACATTAATAGTGTACTTTTTTTTATTCTACAAACAATCTTAACAAATTAACATTTTTTTTAATATTTACTGTAGTTCTATAAACATTTGTCAACTTCCTACTCGTGAAATCTAAAAACTCCACTGGCAATGTATTAAATAATTTCATTAAAAGTATATATGATTTTATATTATAAAAAAACTAACTACTCTTTATATGTATTTCTGAGAAATTACTCATTTAGTATTATTAGTCCAACACACATAATATATATATATATATATATATATATATATATTATGTTTTTGGAGAATGATCTAGTTATACTAGTGTAAAATTAAAGTGATTTTACATTATTTTATACCAACCTCCATATATAATGCTCCACTCATATGCATCATACATGTCAATTTGGCGTAAATTGAAATTTTCTAATTATTTGTTTTATGTAGAAATATATATTAATATGGACAAATTTTTAGATAGACATAATAGAGACCTTGAATCGATTAAAAAATTTACATGCATGACGAGCACAATATCATGATGAATTTAAAAGTTAAATTATGTCAATTGATATGGGCACTATTGTTAATGTACGAAGACGTACGTTCGAGTGCACTAAAACGCATTATGCATGACGAGCACAATATCATGATGAATTTAAAAGTTAAATTATGTCAATTGATATGGGCACTATTGTTAATGTACGAAGACGTAGGTTCGAGTGCACTAAAACGCATTATCTTCTTATTTATGAGTTAATGAGGGACTATAAGTAATTTTAAGTATTATGTCAAAAAGAATATATATATAATCAAAATTTATAATAAAATTATTTAAAAAATTAAATTATTAAAATATTAATCATATAAAAATTAGAAAATAATATAAAACCATTAGCAATAATATATCTACTCTATTTCTTTTCCATCATTGATATATTATGTTTCAAGTTTGACTCTTATCCTTTATTTAATTAAAAAAATAAATAATTTTATAATAAAATTTTGTTTAATTTTAAAATTTAAAAATTCTCCCAGTAAATTCAATTATACAAATTCAATTAGTATACATACTCTGTTTAATTTTGTTTAATTGTTTTCAAGTAGAAATTCTACTTCCATCTTCAACAAACCTCTGAAAAAATCAAAGGCAAAAATTGTACTGGTAAGAATTTCTATAAGCTAAAAACGGAATATTATTATATAATTCTTTGAGGTTACGAAGCTCCCGCAACGTTAAAAGCATGGCATCCAATAACTAACGCGAAACACAATCGCGATTTAATTATATCTAGTTACATATCCTAAAAGAGTAAATTCAAATTCCGATCATTCAATTAGAATCGGAATCGTCTTGTTCAGGAACCAAAATCAAGGAAGAAAACGAGTTTCGCGGCAACTTAACTCGCTGATCGCCTGGATTTTGAACATAAATACTAGTACTACCGACCTTTTCGCCTTGCCTCCTCCTCATCGAAACGCTAGTCTTGTTGTTGCGGCGGTGAACAACCGGAGTTCCGGGCTGCCGCTGCTTACCGTCATTATCACCATCAACAACAACCTCCCTCTTTTGGATCGGCACCGTGGAGGGAGGAGTAGAGTCGAGGACAGGAGCAGGCTGTGGCGGACGAGGGTAGAAGAAATCTGTGGGGAAAAAATTATACTGAAGACCAGCCATGTGAAATTGTATTTGAAGGAAAAAAAGAGAGACTTTAAGCTTGAATTTGCTTAATTATTTTGATGCAAGGAAGTATGTATTTATAAGGAGGGAAGGGAAGGAGGCGGTTAGTTACTTCGACTTGGCTTGGGATTCAAGTTTGGTTTGGATTTGTATAGAATATTAGGAATTTTTAATCGGTTAATCGATTCGAATTATTAGTAATTGAATTAATTAACACTTTTAAATTTTTAGCTGTTAACTGAATTGAATTTTTTTTAAAATTAATCGAACTTAATTTTTTCGTTCAATTCGGTCGGTTAACTGAAATAACTGAAATTTATATATATATTTAGTTAAAATAAGTATAAAACATAAAAAAAATTAACCAAATTAACAGAATTTAATATATGTAAAATGTATATAAAAAATATATAATTTTGATTAATTTGATTAATTAACCAATTTCAAACTTTATTAACTGACCCCGACCAAATTAATTTGATTAACTAACTAATTAACCGAATCAATTTAGTTTCACTCGAAATTTACACACCCTATAAAATATCAATTGCATTTATTTATATATAACTCTCAAATTTTACTTATAATTAATTAATTCAAATTTATTTAAGATTTCTCTTATTATTTTCTTAAAATACTTTGATATAATCTTATGTTTTATTTAATTCGGACGAGGTTTTTAGACACTACAAACAAGTTGGAATGTAACGGGTGTTCTATAGAGTATAATAAAATAAATTAAAATATTGATTATTATTTTATATACGGCTAGTGAAGTAAAAAAATTTCACAAGTAGATCTAAAATAATGCCATTTATTTTTAGGGTGTAATAAAATAATAATTAAATAATTAAAAAGGACATTTGATATCATCTTAAACCCGATAATGGAGATTTTTTTACTCTATTGACAGTGGATAGAATAATTACCCTTAGATAATATATAGAAACAACGTGACACTTGGTCACAATTTCAACCTTGAAATTTAAAACTCCACAAGTTATGTATTAAATAATTATTCATTCAATGTTGGTTAAAATAATATCCATGTTCTTGTACCCTTTGTATATTTGGAAGTTAGTCCTCAACTTTTATTTTTGGGGGATTTAGTCCTTCAACTTTTTAGATTTCAGACTTTAGTTCCAATTGTTAATACCATTAAAACCCTTTTGTAAATTTTGTTGGTGCGTTATTTAAAAAAAAAACTCACTTAGTTGTCATGTAAAGAAAAATAATATTTTAATGAACTTGAATTTAACAGAATAATTTTTACTATGTCAACAATTAGACTTGTATTTTTAAATCTAAAAATTGAAGGGACTAAAGTCCAAATGCGCAATAAGTACAAAGACCTAGAACATATTTTAACCTTTAATATTCTGTAATTATATGTATTGTTATTAAGGAGTATCTAATTTGAGACTTGTCAAACTTAATTATTTATGTAGCCCTTTGAGTCTCATAATGTGCGTAAATATAATTATGTTGTTCGATAAAAATAAATATTATTATTTTTTAAAAAAAATTTATTAATATAATATTTTATATTATATTATTATTTTGAATAAAATTTAAAATTTTAAACATAATCTATTTCAAATATAGTATTTCTAATAAAATAGAAATCAATTAAATAAGAAATTAAAATTATTATCAAAGATTTAAAATAACAGTTTGAGTAAAATGAAAGGTTTTAATCATCTATTAAATACGACCTTATTCAATTCATAAACATATTTAATTTTTCACGCAAATTAAATTTCTAAATATTAAATATTATTTAAACCCATAAAATATTATAGATACACTTACATTGAACAAGCAACCTTATTCTTGTACACTAATGTGCTGCTGGCTACAGGCTTTGACTTTTCTTTGCTGCACATTATTATTGTGGCTTTCATTATCTTTTTATTATTTAATAGAAACAATTAGTAACAATTAATAGAAGGGTAATCTACAAAAATAGTCACTTTTGTTTGCCTCAGGTTACATTTTAGTCACTTATGTTTGAAATGTTACGTATTAGTCACTTATGTTATTATTTTGTTACGAAGTGATCACTCTACCGTTAAGTTCCGTTATCTCTCTAACGGTAATCCTACGTGGCGGTCCAACTAGATTTTAGATGTCAACTTGGATTTCTAAATAGGATGAAAATAGATTTTTAATTAAAAATTTAATTAATTAAAATTTTTAAACCTAAACCTTAACTAAAAAATCTGTTCATCTCCTCTTTTTTAATTTTTCTTCAGTCTCTTCTTTTTTTTCAATGGTTTTTTTTTTCATTTGATTGGAAAAACTATTATTAAGATCAAAATAGTTGAAATCAAATTAACTGCTTCATAAAAATGGATTCGATGGAGGGTTCAGGTATGTCTTCTTTGCATTCCTCTATCTCTTTTATTCAATACTGAAAAAAAAAAGACTGAATTTTTTATTGTTTAATGAAAACCCTAAATTAAAATTCTTTATATGAATATTAACAACTAAAAGAATTTTAGATCAGAAAAAACCGATACCCACAAAGGGATTGTGAACAACCAAGCGATTCAGATTAGAAAAAATTGGATTGAGAAACTAATTATTCAAGAACGTGAAGAGTTAGAAAATACAATGATTAGGAACAAAAACGATTACTATCTTCTTATTTGTCGACAACCACTTCATTTTAAGTTTTAGAACATAAATTTGTCGGTGAAGAAGACATACTTGGACCCTCCATTAAATCCTTTTTGTTTTTGTACATGAATAAAATTTTTTGATGATAATAACTTTTTTAGTCAATTGAAAAAGAAAACTAAAAAAAGGGGGAGATGAACGATTTTTAAACTAAAATTTAGGGTGTAAAATTTTTAATTAATTAAATTTATTTAATGAAAAATCTATTCTCATCCCATTAGGAAATCCAAGTTGGCACTTAAAATCTAGTTGGACTGCCACATAGGATTACCGTTAGGGAGATAACGGAACTTAACGGAAGAGTGATCACTTCGTAACAAAATAATAACATAAGTGACTAAAACGTAACATTTCAAACATAAGTGACTAAAATGTAACCTGAAACAAACAACAATGACTATTTTTGTAGTTTACCCTTAATAAATGATGTTTCTATAAAAAGATAAGTAAAATTCAGTGAAAGGTCCTTGTACTATGTATTTTTGTGAAGTTAGTCCGTATACTATAAGTTCATCATTTTTATCTCTCTACTTATTGAAATGAGTATTTTTGATGCCAAACTTTTTCTACGAATACGTATAAATTATTTAACGTGACTTATTTATAAAAGGAAGACTGAACTCTTTCTAGAGAAATTTTTGAAGCATGATTTGTTTGGAGCCTACGGACCCCTTAATAGGTTAGTATTGTCTCTGAGTCTGATCGGAGTTTTGTCTTTTGAATCCGTTGTGAGCTTGAACTTAAGGTGAGTTTGCGGAATATAAATGTCTCGTTAGATCGGGTCATGTGTGACATATGGACCACCTATCAAAAGAGACATGTGTGTCTCATGCTCAGTAAGGTTTGAATTATTGACCTACAAGATATAGGTCATCTTTAGAGGAATATATACCACTTAATCTAGTCAATGATACTTAGAAGTCTTATTCGGAAGGTATCCATCCTCCCCTCAACAATATTAGCATTTTTTTGTGCAAATGGACAGATATTATACAATTTTTTTTAATGTGTAAAAAATGTGTTTAATTATACAAAAATGTCCTATCATCCCATGTTTAAAGAAAAATAAACCACATCAAATTATTTGACAGAACTAATAAATAAAAAACATTTCGAAAAATAAAGAAATTGTAAATGACCAAATCATCATAAACGGACTAAATTTGTAAAAAAAATGCAAAGTACGAAGACTCTATAAAGAATTTAACCTAAAAGAGAAGTAGAAAACAGTAGAAGGATGTGGGAGCTGTCTGCCGGTCCAGCACGTTTGGTGGAGCACAACAACTTCACGAAAAGACCATTAGATTGAGGAAGGTCTAGGCAAAGTTAAGATCCATTAATTCTTAGTCAACTTTGGACTCAAATTTGAATGGTCAAGAAATTTGGTAAGTGTGAAATACTTTTTTGTTGGTACAAATCACGGCGGAATTCAAAAATTATTTTAGGATTAAAATTAAATTATAAAATTTTAAGATGTTAAATATAATTTTTTTTTTAAAATTTAGGATTAAAGTGTAAATTTTTTTATATTAATTTATAAGGGACTAGAATTAAAATTTTTTAATTTTAGGGACTAAGGTTTCTACTTACCTTTATATCCGCCCCTAATCATGTATCGTGGGCATAGAGATAAATATCCTTTAACAAATGGGTAAAATGTTAGGATTTTGACAAGTGTGACATCCAAGGGCAAATTTAAAAATTATTTTAGAACCAAAATTGAATTATAAATTTTTAAGATTATCAAATGTAAATTTTATTATGTATTAGTTTATGATTTTATACTTTTTAAAAATAATTAAATATAATATTTTTATTTCATTTTTTTTAGAATTAAAGTGTAACTTTTCTCTCTATTAATTTATAATTTAGTCATTTATAAAAGCTATAATTAAAAATTTCCGATTTGGAGGAGGTGGCCCCTGCCCCCTTGCATCCACCCTTCATCACATATCACTATTCGGAGCAAATTATTGTTGCATATACATATATCATTAATTGATAATTTTTGCGATTTGATCCTACAACGTGGGTGTAAGGATAAACATCCTTAACAAATGGGCCAAACGTTTTTAGAGTTCTTATAAATATGAAATATTGTTCAACTTAAAATTAAAGAAAAAATAATTCTTTTTATAAATTATTGGTAAAAATTTTAAATCTCTTAAATATAATTTGGAGTATGATCATGTAAATAATAAATAAATGAAGATGTAAGATAAAATTTTAACACCTGTAAAATAAAATAAAATAAAAACTAACAAACTTCATTTTCAATTCATTGAAGGCAAATAATAGATTAAAATATTTTACAAGTTTATCTACTTTTTGTAAATTTTTACTTTAATTTTTATATTCTTATTTTTGGGAATTTAGTTCCTCTATTTTTTATATTTCATGTTCAATAGTTAAAATTATTTTGTTAAATTCAGGTTTATTATAATGTCATTTTTTAGTTACATTGCTACCAAGTGAGTATTTATTTTATTTTAAAATGTTACACTAACAAATTTAACTAAAGAAATAACAGTATTAATAATTAGGCTCGAACTTTAAAATATAAAAGGTAAAAATTTAAATTCTTAAAAATAAAAATATAAAAATTAAATTCTAAATTTGTGGAGAATATAAAAATTTATGACATATTTTAATTAAATAATATTATTTGTTTAAATTTTTTTATTTAAACAAGAAAGTATTGATTTTTGTGTGTGAAAGAGAAACATCATGCACCTACCACTATGAGAAGCTTTGGTATCACTTTAAAGTAAAAAGACGAAGTCAAATTTGATTAAGAGGTTGAGTTTGTACATGAGTAGGAGGCTGAGGGACAATGAGTTATGTGACTTTGGCTTGATTAAGGACATGATTTTGGGCACCCTATCATCTAGGTTTAGAAGAGTATGGTGTTATAATGTCAACGTATTTTCAAGATAATAAAAAGTCTATTTAGATTTAACTAAATTATATTGATAGAATCTTATAAAACGTGTCTGTGATTATCTATTATGCATTTAACGATATTAAATGATTATCTAACTATATCATGATAATGGATTAGAAGACTTCTCTTGAGAAAAAAAAACACTAGCACACGCATGCATCTTAGTTGGCTTTAGTTCACGCAATTATATTCAATTGATTTAGTCAACGAAAGTCAAAATTTTTCCCTAGTTCATATGATCTAATGTGTGTCAATCATTAAATCAAAGCCAAACCAATTCAACACATTAACCATGCTTTTCAACAATATTTTCAATCAAACCAACACACATCCTCATTAATTCCTTATCAATTAATAAGAAATTTAGCTCATAACTGAAAATATCAATAGAGAAAATATATATAATTATTTCAAAAATAATTTAAGTTCGAATTATTATTATACTAAAAATGAAATAAATACATATTGTATTCAAGGTACAAACCAAAGTAAAGTGTTTAAAAATGCTCATAAACTCTTTTTCAAGTTGAAGCTTGAAAATCATCCTTTTGTTGTTGTATATAATATATATTAAGTATTTTTTAATAAATAATTTTGTTGAATAATTTTTATTCATGTCTAATTAAAGAGGATAATTAAATATTTATATACATAGTTACTGTTCATGAAAATTTAGTTCTTAATAGACTCTATGCATGTTGAACACGTGTACTGTTTTAGACTACCTGTTGGACTTCGTGGCCTCCACATGCGAACTCTTTAGGTATATGCGAGTTGAGACTGCAAGCTCCCTTTGTCGGCTTCATACTGTAAGGCTTACACGCATCCATCTGGTGGGCCCAAGCCGAGTCGCAGGTAGGCAACTTAAACCTTATTTAATTTTCGAGTTGGTGATCATCATAAGTACATAACAAACTTAATATAAATTTTTGTGTTTATATATTTATCAAATAATCACAATTTTCATATTTAAGTAATTTATATACGTATATGCAACAACATTCAAGATTTTTTAAAAAGTTGCTTCTAATGGTAAGCTGAGTTCCAAATTTAGTAGAAAGTTTTCTGTTTTTTTTTAAGCCGAAATTCATGAAATTTTTTAACATGCAAAGTTGTAATTATGTATTTATTGACCCACTACAAATAAATATTTCATATTAAAATTAGAGTGAAAAATAGTATTACAAAACATTATTTCTTTCTAATTTTGAGTTTCTCTCAATCCATTAAGATTTAGAATAATTTGTATTCAAGTTTGTAACATAAAATTATTACATTTGAGATAAGAACATTGTATCTTAATAATACTGTTTTTCAATCATTTTATATATGGAAGAAAAGTAATAATAATAATAATAAAACAACCATTAGGCTTAGGGGGGCTTTGCCACCTCCCAAGTTTTTAAAATTTTTATTTAACTCCTTCAAAATTTAATGCTAAAATTCACCATTGAAACTAACTATAGTTTCCTGAAAATGTTTTACCTTATATTTTGACTTACCAGATCAATATATTTACTCATTTGATATGAGTATCTGATATATATTCATTTTCAAAAGGCAAGCACCTTAGTCTAACTATATTTTGTTGCAATCTATGATGGGCCACACCGTTCAATAAAACCAACAATAATGGCCCATTTTAAATAGAATTTATCATTCAACCATGACCAGTAGATAATGACCTGACTTAGCATATTATATGGATGAAGAATGATGATAGTCATAAAGCAAAATAATCATATTAATTAGAGACTACGAACCAGTATGCAAAACCCTACATGTTTGGTGATGATATGGATCAAAGACTAGACTCTTGCTTGTACTGTTTGCTGATCTGAACAGGCAACAATGGGGTGATCTTAGGAAACTTTGGTGGGTGAAATTTCGATTGTTAGTTTTTTAGGATGATAGGTTGAAAGCAAGCACTAAAACATCCTAGTAATGATTTATATATACAAAGTGTTTTAATCCGTTTTACGATAAAAGACAAGTCTTGTTCGGTCTAAAGATGGTATTTAAGTAAAACTCTCTAATATTTTAACTGGTCAATAATTGAGTCTGTGTTTTCACACTAATAATGATGTTATGCTATGTTCATAGTTTTCGATCTAATATTTTAAATGGCCAATAGTTGAGTCTGTGTTTGATTGAACATAAAGAGATTTAGTTAGGTCAAAATTGCTCATTGATTTGTCTCTTATTGCATTACTTTGGGATCGCTTCTAAATTATCTTAATGCTACAATTTGGAAGAGCTTGATATGAGATTGTTATTTGTGAAAATCATATTATCCATCATCGATAACAATGATTATCTCTCTCATTGAGAGTGTTTTTCGAGAAAGTAAACAACTGATCATTGGTGTGTAAAAATTCGTTAGACAAGTGCACTTGTTAAATTACATCACCCCAATTTTAAAAACTCTCCTTCACTTGTTAAATTATGTTACCCCTTATTGTTAGGGTTTTAATTTTTCCGTTCCACTGGACACAAAATTGCGATGGAGCGAATTGCTTGCTGTTTAAAAATTCTGAATTGAAGATTGTTCTCCACCATACTTAAATCTGGTGGAGCGGAAATCTTCTCTTCAATATTTTTTACTCTATACTCCAAACCTTCCATTCTTCATTCGAAACTTGCAATGTAAAGAGGAAAATAACAAGTAAATCTGAACTAACTCTAAAAATAATAAAAATCAAACAAAACATAACTAATAAAAAAAACTCTAAAATACACTATAAACTAATCTAAATGCTAAAATTACCTCCTAAAACTGTATAAAAATTGTACCAAAACAACTCTAAATATGAGAATTATCAGCCATGAAATGTGCTTCTTTCTTAGAACGGAGATCAAAGCCTCAACCACATAATTAGGAGACGAGGTGAGCAACCACTACGTTACGCCTCATGAAATGTGCTCCTTTCTTAGAATGGAGATCAAAGCCTCAACCACATAATTAGAAGACGAGGTGAGCAACCACTACGTTACGCCTCGTGGTTTCTATTTGACCATGACAAAAGGATTTATGTCTTCCATAGAAGTGTACGAAGTATAGGTAGGCTTTTGGTAATTAATCCTATAAACTACTTTTATTGGATTTAATATAATGCCATTTTGGAATAGATATAAGATAACGAGTTAAATATGGGAATAAGAAATCAACAAGTGTTAGATATAATGGTAAGGCATATTGTATTTTCAAGAAAAGTACTCATATTTAACTCCTGTAAATGACATTATTAGAAAGAGTAGCCAAAAACCTCGAAAAGATTAATTTTCACCGGCCGTAAAATTAACATAAAGAATACCTTGAATATAAATATATATATCAATATATTTTCTTGCACATTTCTTTAGCTATTACAAGGAAAATCATTGGGATTCCTTGGATGCATGCAAGTCATGGAAGAGGAGAAAGAGAAATTAGAAATGATGGAATTTTATATATAAGAGAGAGGCCACAGTTTACATTACATCTGTTATTGTAGTAAAGCTTACATGTGAATCAATTCAGAGTCTTATGAATTTGGGTTTTGGAATTATTAAATTGTGTAAGTTGTTTTAATTTGATTAATTTTAATTTTTGTATTTTTCAAATTTTGAAATTTTGATTCTGATTAAATGATAGCAGTTAAATTTATTTGGTTAAATTATGCTATAAGTCCTGAATCATGCGTAAAGTTATAGATTTGTCTATGTTTTTCGATAGGATCATTATTAGTCGCTATATTTTTTATTCAAAATTTCAAACTTAATGCAAACAATAGTTGTTAAATCTACTATAACTGTTTTTTTTTTTTTTGTGAGTAGTGGAAACAACGAGTTGACATAGTATTACACATGCGATAATATGTTTAATATATCAAAATTTAAAAATAACAGAACTTAACTTAATAAATTTAATCATTACCATTTGATTAGGACTAAGATTTTCAAATTCTAAAAATATAAGGATTAAAAAGGGCTAAACTAAAGTACCGACACTAAATTTACAACTTACACAAACTACAATATCTAATAGGAGAATTTCACCTAATAATATATTAGAAGAGGAAATCCTTTCAACAACATAGATTCGGCCTGCCTTTTGGGGAAAAGGGTATGGATATAGATCAAGTCCATAAAGGGAGGAAACTGGACTTTAGTAATTCTCCCTCCTAATGTTGATTATTTTGCTTCAAGTGGATTCTGAAAAGATTTTAGTAGCAAATTGACCTTGAATTACATTTCAATTTTTATTTTTTTTGGATTAATAATTTAAAAATATATTTTAAAATAATTCAATAGGTTAAAAATATATAATATAAAAATTCTTAGAATTTAAAAATATATATATATATAAAATAATTTATTGGGTTTGACCAATGTTGACCGATATTAATCAACATTTTGGAACACGATTGGATGACTAGTTTTTTGTAGTTTTTTGTTTCACTGCATTTTTGGGTTGAGTATCAATATCTCATACCCATGTATTGTTACCTCTTAGTTGAGTATCAATGCTCAGACTCTTGGTTCTAGTACTTTCAAAGCAAGCAGCTAAAATTTTGAAACAGGATACTTGTGTTGGTATAAGGTACACTATTATTGTTACTTGCACTCAAGTATCAGTACTTCCTTTAAAGGATCGGTACTCTGAGACTTTGAGCCCAAAATTAGTTGAAAATTGGTCTAAGCATCGTTACTTTGGTCCCAAGTATAAGTACTTAACTAACAGTAGTGCATTTAGGCATTCTAATATTGTTTTAAATTCATTATGACTTAAGTTTTTGGTTATATTTATTCATGAATGTCTAATTTGATGATAGATGATTTAACCCCTACTAAAATGAGTATTTAGTGAAAGTTAGATTGATCGTTGTCGCTTTGGAGACGATTGAAGCGCTCTTTGTCCAATCAGGTTTTTGGATTGGGTAAGGGGTGTTACGCATCTCCAAGCTTATAAAGCTTGGGCTATTCTCTAAATAGCATATGAAGGCACCGCTACTATGAAACAATCCAAACATCATATGTTTATATTCAAGTTTGAATTTATTTGAATGTCAGATGAAGAAGCAATTTCTAATTTTTATGCTAAATTATGTGACATCTCTAACCAAGCTTTTGCTCTTAGTGAGGAGCATTCAAATGCCAAGTTGGTTCAAAAGAATTTAGGATATCTATATGAACGATTTGTGAAATGTGATTGCTATAGATGAGGCAAAGGATATTGATACAAGAGTCAAAATTTAATTTTCGAAATGACTTTTCAGTGTTTGGTACTTATATGTAATTCGATCATTCCATAAAAATATCCCAAATAAGCCAAAAAGTTTGGTACAACGTCTACCTTTGCTTATCAATATTAATCTTGCAAATCCTTTTATTAACCTAGACTAATTGTCTTTGCCAAGAACTTGTGATTAATACAAGTCAAGAGCATATAGGATATGTCTTCTCGTATCACTTAGGGTGATTTATCCTCATTGGACCACTTCCCACCTTTATATGCCTTATATCATACTTAAAACATCTTACCTTAAGCATTTGCCATTATAGATCTATTTTGTGATAAATCCAAGTATGACACTTAACATGTAAGATAAGCCAGTGTCACATGGTCTTAGGATTATTTGCACTACTGACACATAGAAATATTTCCATAGAAACTTGAATGAAATATCAAATCGAACCCTTATAATGAGTTATGTTTAGTGTATTTGTCTCACAACAAGCACTTACATGTTATCTTCAAGTATCTTGTACTTCAACTTATAAAATTAGTTCCATGCATCCACATGCATGTAAGCTTAACACGTACCGTCAACTTTTAAGCATTATCGATGTTTTGTCTCAATAATGCGATGGCCAAGAACAATTTAAAAACCACGTATTTAATTACAATTCCCTTGCAAGATCATATGTATTTCCTTGAGCTTTATCTATATAGATTGTAAATGTCAATTTTATTATAAATTTTATAATAAAAAAACATATTTACTCCAAAATACTAAATGGGGATTACATGCTAATCACCATTTGACTTGTACTATCTATTACTTTATTTCTTTATAAAACCAAATAAGTACATAAATTTTTAAAGGATTTTTTTTTCTTATTATTGTTATTATTGTTCAGACAAGCAAGTGATGATTAATGTAGCATTATAACGAATAAATTAGGGGTGTTCAATCGGTTAACAGACTGGTTAATCGACTCGAACAACCATTTATCGAATTAATTGATCATTTTAAACCTTTGACCGTTAACCGAACCGAAAGTTTTTCAAAAAAAAATAACCGAACCGAACTTTTTCCGGTTAATTCAGTCGGTTAACCGAAATTTATATATATTTTTTATTTTTGGTTAAAACAAATATAAAACATATAAAAAATTAACCGACTTAACCGACCGATTAATTTATATTTCCAAAAAATTAACCGAACCGATCGAATACTTATATATTATAATATTATTCATTAAATTTAGTTAATTCGATTAATCGACCGATTTCGAACCGAATTAACCGTTAACCGAACTTCCAAAAAATTATTAACCGATCACTGACCGAATTAATTCAGTTAACCGACTAATTAACCGAATTCGGTCGGTTAATTCAATTAATTCGGTTTTACCTGAAATTTGCACACTCCTAGAATAAATAAGACTTTTTATTTTTTTTTTAAAAGTGTGTTCTTTTTTTCATGTCCATTTTATGGTTTACGTTTGAGGTTTGTGGTTGTCTCTCCCAATAATGTAGTTTCCAAAATTCAAACTTAAATCTTTCTTTTGAAAATACAACGTGACTTACCATTACACCTAAATATTTATTAATTTTATTTTCCTAAACATAATGTGGGTGTATCCATCCATCTGATTCATGGTATACTTCAACTTGATTATTTCTTTATATTATATGATTCATTGCCAATTATAATATTGTAGATCCCATCACAGCTGACTATTATTATTATTGTTTTGTTCAATTAATGCTTATGTTTAAACCACCTAGTTTTTTGCCTTCTTATTTTTGTTCACAGTTTCAACGAATTTTATTATTCGAAATGCATGCCTTAGTTTGATGTATATACCATAATTTCAAATATAATTTAATAATGTAATAATATAGATACCAACATGATTTAAAAACGTGTTTTAGTTTGTGAATATTTTTTTACTTTAATGGCAATAGCATTATGTTATAAATATAAAGTTTAAATTTGATTCTAAATAATTTCATTCTCCTTCTACGATTATAAAAAATTAATATATTTTTATTTTTTCTTAAAAATTATTTTATTATATTTTAATTACTATTTATAATATATTTACAGCAAACACATATATTAATTTTTAAATATTCATAATTTGGATCAGTTTTACTTTACAAATAATGGCTTCAAGTATTTAAATCCACGATATTGTTGTAAATAACGGGAATTATAAAATATAATTGGATTGAAAATTAGAAACTAAAACAAATATGAAAAATATTCAAACTTAACATAGAATAAATGATTTATATGTCGTAAGACTCGAATTTTGAGATGTCATTCAAGTACAACTCACATATCTAAAATAAGAAATAATTACATAGGCTGTTCATGTATACAAAGTTCTTAGAATCAAATTGGACAAACCACCAATTCTAGATTCGATTTGTTTGTTCAGATCAATTTTACTTGTTCAATTGAATAAATTATTAAAAGATAAAAAGAAAAATTAAAATTAAGAAAAATAAGTCCAAAAAATCAATTGATCTAACCTTTCACTTTGATTTATATTTCAATTTACTTTCGATTCAATTTGTATAATCTAATTTTAAAAACAATACTTATAAATTAATCCATGTTTTAGAAATGATGCGAATACTCTTAACTAATAAATCCAATGTTTGGGTGATGTAATAATCAAATTTCGATGAAAATAATAATAATAAAATGGATAAACTTTTGTGAAGGAATCATTAGAACTCAAATATTATAAAAAAGTTATAAGTTTAGGTGCAGCATTTGTGAAAGAAAAAGTCAAGTAGTGTTGGCTAACGAATCATTAGAACTCAAATATTATAAAAAGTCAAGGGGTGCACTAAACCAAACTTAATCGTTGCCATTTTCAATCATTTTCCGAATTTAATTAATTAATTAGAATGATAATATATAATATGAATTTATGATGCTACACCCAAGCACCATGAATCCAAAATCCACTCATCATTTCACCTCAATAAATACCAATATAAGCACCAAGGGGAACATGATAGAATTTACATATCTTTTTATCCTTTAAAACATGTTATTTTAATCTACTAAGTCCTAACTTGATATTGTTGTTTATACAGAAGGATATATGTTTGAATGCGTTGAAACTTATTTATACTTCTATTTAAGGATTGAAGAGAAACTATGAATAGTTCTAAACAAATGTATTAAAAAAAATGTCATTTAATTAATTTCAAATAGATTATTTTAAAATAGGTTTGCAAGCGTTTTCTTAAACAACCCAAAGTTACAAAAAAAATTTAAGAGTTGGAATTAAATTGTAAGTGAGAGTTAAAATATAATTTTATTATTTTAATAATTTATATTTTTATTAGATTTTAAAGGGTTAAATAAAAATTTTATCATTTTTTGGGGTAAAATACAATTTTACTATATTCTAATTTAAAATTTTATGATTTATGAAGGACCAAAAGTTAAATTTATCATTTTAGGATTTTTAACTCACAACTTGCATTGGTTTAATTAATTTCGGGCTAAATTATAAAATTAACATTTAAAAGTTACAATATGCTCTAAATGTATGCATTGTTTACATTTTTAGAATAAAGAACCAACAAATGTCGAATGCAATGGCAAGACATATTGTATTCCTAAGAGAAAAATAAAGTTCAAACCTTGAAGATGGTATTGTTGGGAGAAATAATCATAAATCCCGAACATGAATTATGAAATGAACATGAGAAGTTCAAAAAAAGAGATTGAAAGATTTTGGTCAACCATCCTACGAGACAACCACTCCTTTTCGCAATGACAGAATGTGTCTCGCTATAAGCATCATTCTTATGCATCTTACAAAAAAATAGCATGATAGTTAGGATTATCACATTAAGATTTTACCAAACATGAAACTTTCCTTATAAATACTCTTGGTACGATGAAAAAATTATTGACCCTTAAGCATTCAAGTCTCTTCATTATCCTCGACATACCCTTCTGCAACCTTAATCCCTTTATTCACTTACCTCCTCCGTCTCTTTGCTCAGACAGAATAAACTGGCCTCCATCAGAATCACCATATCCTTCTCTATGTGTTACACCCTTGTTGATACCCAGCATCAACACAAATAATAGAATTGATGCGACACTTGCTGATCTACCATACCAGAAAAGGGTTATATCAAGTATTTTGCGGAAAACGACCTCAGAAATAGAGATACCAACCATTGTTCCCCACCATGGTCAACCATTGTTTAGATAAAAGAGTTGGAGTAGCCATTAGCCAATAAAGCCTTGGAGTAATGGTTTTCCCACAGAAATTTCCAGGTCACTTTCAAAGAAGGTGAGGCCAATTACAAGATAAAAGCCATTAAAAAAGCTTTATATAAATTCCTGAGAGAGAAAAAATTAAAAAAATTCGTGCACGTGGAAATAAAGGTCGAATAGGAAACTTCAAACCACCTCCCTCAATAAATATTAAAATTTTATATTATTTTTACCGTGTTTGAAGCACATGCAAAGACCCCATAGACCATCATAGTATCATGATTTGATAATGACCCAACACCAACAGATCCAATAATTTAAGGCACACCATCATTTTCTAGTAAAATCTTCATTTCCATACCTCGTTGAAGATTTTTACTTCAAGCTCTTTCTTTATATATATACATACACCATAGCACTTGCATCTCTTAAAACTTGCAGACCCTTCATTTTTCTTCTGGTTTTCAATCCATTGGTAGCATTAAGTGTCGAAGAATATGAGTTCAGAGGATTTAGGGACTGATAAAGTTCCCCATAGTGGTCCATTAAGTGGACCTTTAAACAAAAGGGTAGCAAGGAAAAGTGCTCGGTTCAACGTCCCGGATTCGAGCTCATCGAAAGACGATGGCTACGTTGAGATTACCCTCGATGTTTGCGATGATTCGGTGGCGGTTCATAGTTTAAAAGCTGCAAATGGAGACGATTTGGAACAAGACCCAGAGTTGGCTTTGCTTGCCAAAGGTCTTGAGAAGCGAACTACTTTGGGTTCATTAATGGCGAGGAATGCTTCGGCTAAGATTAGGCAAGTGGGTCATGAATTGAAGCGTTTAACATCGTTCACCAAGAAGCCAGCTCGGTTCGACCGGACGAAATCCGCTGCGGCTCATGCTTTGACAGGACTTAAGTTCATAAGCAAGACTGATGGTGGACATGGATGGGCAGCTGTTGAAAAACGGTTTGATGAAATTACTGGTTCGAACAATGGGTATTTGCCTCGTTCACAGTTTGGGGAATGTATAGGAATGGAGTCGAAGGAATTTGCTGGGTTGTTGTTTGATGCACTAGCTCGAAGACAAAACCTTCATGGGGATTCAATTGATAAAGTTCACCTTAAATACTTTTGGGATCAGATCTCGAATCAAAGCTTTGATGCTAGGCTTCAAACTTTCTTTGACATGTAAAATTTGCTTATTCTTTTTTCACATTTTCTCGGATTAAATGTTCATCAATAAGCTTTATATACACCTTAACTTACCTTCTGAATAGTGTTTGATAAAATGCCAGGGTGGATAAAGATGCAGATGGAAGAATAACTGAAGAGGAAGTCAAAGAGGTATGCTATGCCATGCCATGCTCTAAGCTAGACACTTGATTTTTGCTGATCTGATTCCGAGTTGGGTGGATCGAGTTACGTGTTTGGTCAATTTCGGGTTCAAGTTCTATATGTTATCATTTTTGGGTTTGACTTTTCGGGTGTGAAGTTTAGTTTTTGGGTTGAGCTAACACGAATTTAGATCATTTCAACTTCGGGTCACTTTCAATCACAAGTTCATGGTTATTTAATGTTGAGTTTTCATTTTAAAGTTCGGATTCTTCCGATTTTGATCAATCTTGATTAGGGTAAATTCGAGTTAAAGTTGTTGCCTTTTATGGTCAAATTGGACTGAGTTGGGTGTGGGCAGGGACAAGCTAAAAAATTGGTTTAGGGGTCAGAGATGTATCATAAATTATTGAAGGGTAAAATGCAATTTACTATTATATTAACATATAATTTCATAAAAATTTAAGAGATTAAATAGAAAATTTACCATTTTTGAGCCCTTTGATGGAGCTTCCATCCCTCGGTGTGGGTTTAGGTTGATTGGACAGGTCAAGTCGAGTTGGGTGAGAATTGATAGGTCTAAATGCAGCCTATGTTGTTTGAATTTAAATATAGTGTTGAATATGGATATGTTTCCTCGATCTAAAATAGAATGAAACGAGTGATATATAAAACCAAAAAGTTGACCATATAGTATGTTCCTTAGAGTAATTATTCTATATCTAACTGTTAATTTACTTTCACAGATTATAAGCCTCAGTGCCTCTGCAAACAAACTCTTAAATATCCAGAAACAAGCTGAGGAATATGCAGCTTTGATTATGGAAGAATTAGACCCTGACAATTTGGGATACATCATGGTAAGATTCAAGAAATTCCCTTACAATTATTGTTGGCTTTTGTGTTTTTAAATTTTTTTTGGTTAAAATATGTTATAAGTCCCTATAATCTTTGTAAATTTGGAATTTAGTCCCTGTGCTTTTGTTTCTAAGAATTTAGTCCCTCTACTTTTCAGGTTTCAAGATTCAGCTCCAACTATTAATCCTGTTAAAATTACTTTGTTAAATTTAAGTTCATTACAACGTCATTTTTTTAGTTACAATACTACCAAGTGAATAATTTTTTTTCTATTTCAAAATGTCACACTGACAAATTTAATAGTGTTAATAATTGAACCTAAATTTTGAAATCTGAAAACTAGAGGAACTAAATTCCTGAAAATATAGATATAGGGACTAAATTCCAATTTTATGAAGAATAGAGGGATCTAGGACATACTTTAACCTTTATCTTTTGAACTCAATTCCATGACCAGAATTCTTAAACTTTAAACCAGATAAATAACCTGGAAATGCTTCTTCTACAAGCACCAAACCAATCTGTAAGAGGAGAAAGCCGAAACCTGAGCCAAATGATAAGCCAGAACCTTAAGCCTACACATGACCATAACCCACTGAGGAGATTCTATGGGGGCACCAAGTATTTCTTGGTAGATAACTGGCAAAGAGTTTGGGTGATGGCTTTATGGATTGCGGTTATGTGTGGCCTATTTACATACAAATATATTGAATATCGAAGACGAAAAGATGTATTTGATGTGATGCGGCATTGTGTTTGCTTTGCCAAAGGTGCAGCTGAGACACTTAAATTGAATATGGCTTTGATTCTGCTACCGGTCTGTCGTAACACCATCACCTGGTTAAGGAACAAGACAAAGCTAGGTGTTGTAGTTCCCTTTGATGACAACCTCAACTTCCACAAGGTAATATAGACGTTTATCTAACTTAAGATTTATTGCATACATGTTGGAATTAGGTAAAAGTACCATGGAGGCTCCTATATTAGGAGTAGATTGTGTTTTTAATAGAAAGACCAAATTGTCCTTTGATCTAATGTACAGGGACTAATCTGTCCATTTTTGAAATCTAACTCCTAATACTAGGGCCTCTATGGTACTTTTACCGTTGGAATTACAGAATGAGTTGTGTTTATTTGAATGCTTTGGTACAGGTTATAGCAGTTGGGATTACAATTGGGGTTGGAATACACGGAATAGCTCATTTGGCGTGCGATTTCCCTCGCCTGCTTCATGCCACACCTGATCAGTATAAACCAATGATAAAATATTTTGGGAAACAACACACGAGTTACTGGCATTTTGTTAGGCATGTAGAAGGAATTACTGGGATTGTAATGGTGGTGTTAATGGCTATAGCTTTCACGTTAGCCACACCGTGGTTCAGACGGGGTAAGATGAAGAACCTTCCCAAGCCTCTCAAGAAGCTTACAGGCTTCAATGCCTTTTGGTATTCTCACCATCTATTTGTCATTGTTTATACTCTTCTTATTGTCCATGGAGTTAAGCTCTTCTTGACCGATAAATTTTGCAAGAAAACGGTAAGCAATGACCACAAATTCGAGTTACGAAGAACTAAGTTCTGTAATAAACATATCTGTTGAACTTGATTTGTGTTGAACATGGCAGACTTGGATGTACTTGGCAATTCCAGTTTTCCTTTATTTATGTGAAAGATTGACCAGGCTGCTTAGATCAAGCATCAAGGCTGTTGCAATACAGAAGGTAAGCTAATTGTCATTATACATAATCCAATCAGTACAAGTACCATGAAGGCACCTGTACTAGGAGTCAAATTGCATGTTACCCTCTCAACTCAAAAAATGGACAAACTAGTCAATGTACATAAGTTCAAAGAGTATATTGGTCATTTAATATTAAAATTTCCATCATTTGTACGATCAAAAACTGGTGTGACTGATGGAATAACCAGCTAGTGATACATGGCATACCACTGTACATCGTACTTATATACATGGATCAAATTTTAATAGTAGTAATGGATGAAAATTTTAATAGAAGGATCAGTTTGCTTTTTGATTTAACATACAATGACTAATTTGTCTAATTTTTTAGTAGAGGGGGCAAAATGCAATCCAACTCCTAGTACAAGGGCTTCATGATACTTTTACCTAATCCAATGCAATATTTAATAAAATTCTTCATGGTTTCTAATTCAGCCAGTGAAAATTTGCAGGTTGCTGTTTATCCTGGAAATGTACTAGCACTTCACATGTCAAAACCACATGGTTTTCGATACAAGAGTGGACAATACATGTTTGTCAATTGCGCTGCGGTGTCTCCATTTGAATGGTAAGTCTTAAGACTTATTCAGAATATGGTTCAGACATAGCCTTGTAATTGGTTTTGTTTAACTTCTTTTCTAACATGATAATGATTTGGTTAAATGGAAACAGGCATCCATTTTCGATTACTTCTGCCCCTGGAGATGACAATCTCAGTGTTCATATAAGGACTCTCGGTGATTGGACACGACAACTTAGGACCGTATTTTCAGAGGTAAGTTACCCGAGTTTTATGAATAAAGGGTAGGGATCTGTTGAGATTCTAATCTTTAACCTGCTGCACGAATCAATTAAAGCTAAACTTGAGTTTTATAATAGGGTTAAATTACAATTTGGGCCTGAATTTGGCAACAATTCTCTGAACTTTTTTTTATTCAAGTTAGGTCTTGAACTTGATAATTATTCCCATACTGGGGCTTGAACTAGACAACTATTCTCACATTGGAGCTTGAATTTTTGTTTGTCCAAAACTCCTGAACTTGATAATTGTTCCCGTATTGGGGCTTGAATTTCACAAATTTCAAAGAAATATTAGGGATTAACTTCAGCAAAAAAAGTTCAGGCCTCCAATGTGGGAACAATTGTCAAGTTTAGAGTCCAACTTGGAAAAAAAAATGTAAACCCCAATATGGGAACCATTGCCAAATTCAAGCCTCAATGTGAAAATAGTTGCCAAGTTCTGGCCCCAAAAATGATTTAACCCTTTATAATATATCTTGTTTTTCAAGGTTGAGCAGTTGAGGCTACTAAGTCATCTATTTAGCAGACATATTTAATGTCCTAACTACTCCATAATAAGACTTTTAATGTTGGAAATGTTGTTAAGGCTGCTGAGATTTATGTTGAATTTGTTTTTTTCCAGGTGTGTCAACAACCTACTGATGGGAAAAGTGGCCTCCTTAGAGCTGATTGCTTGCAAGGAACTAACAACCCAAAGTAAGTCATAAACTCATGATTAACTTTAGGGTTAAATCAGTATTTGCAATTTGAACTTGACAATTTTTCTCATATTGGGGTTTGAATTTTTTTTGATTCAATTTAGACCCTGAACTTAGCAATTATTCCATCATTGAGACTAGGACTAAGCAACTGTTCCCAAATTGGAGTTTGAACTTTTTTTTGTTGTCTAAGTTAATCTTTGAACTTGGCAATTGTTCTCATATTGGAGCTTGAAATTCAATTGTCCCCATATTAAGGCTTGAACTTTAGAGTTTTCAAGGACTGGGGCAAAAAAAAATTCAAGCCCTAATATAGGAACAATTGCCAAATTCAAGGCCTAACTTAGATAAAAAAAAGTTCAGCTCTCAAAAACTGACTTAACCATTAACTTCATCAACATCTTTTCTTCTTTCTATTTCCTATGTTGCTTGGATGTTTCATTTTTCTTTCAAGTACCCCATATCGGACACATGTATATGGGATATGTAAGAATCCAACAGATACTTTAAAAAACTCAAAAAATTCTAACCATACCCTTGCCATGTACATACCCAAATACTAGTAGCATAATTTGGATCTATAGGCTTAAATAAGAGGTTCTTGCTACATGTATATAAATGACGAGGCACTACCCTTGGAAATATCTATGTCTCATGAGTGTTCTTCTGTATCTGATTCATGAAGTAAATTATTTTGTTTGAAAACAAACAAAAACGGTTACGAAAAAGCTAATTATGAGGAAAAAGCTATGGCAAGATGAATGAATGCTCAGAAACCTTCCTTGATGGAGGTTGAGATGGCCTCAGAACGGTATAAGTCGGGTCAATTCGATTTTTATGATTTCGGTGTCGTTTCAAATTTGGATAATTCGAGTTTTTATTATTTAGGGTTTGAGCATTTTAGGTTGAAAGCATTTGGGTTAGCCAGTGGGTTTTTGAGTTTAAGTAAATTTGGATACTGATCATTTCAGATTATTTGCTCAGGTAATTTTAGGTTTAAGTTATCCAGGTTTGGATTATTTTGGGTTTGAGTTATTTAAAGTTAAGATATCTAGATGATGTCATTTTTTAATTTGGATTGAATACTTCCAGTTATTAACTTTTTATGCTTGCTAATGGTGAAAATGTTGTTTCGTCACATGATAAATGATATGCTAACAACATGATCTTCAACCTCACTGGTAAATTTTAACAGTTTCCCACGAGTTCTAATCGACGGACCATACGGAGCACCGGCACAAGACTACAAGAAATACGAAATTGTTTTGTTAATCGGATTGGGGATCGGAGCAACCCCCATGATCAGCATTGTCAAAGACATAGTGAACAACATCAAAGCCAAGGAAGAACAAGAAGATGAAGAAGAAGAAGAAGATAACATGAATGCCCTTGAGAACGGAAATGGAGCAGCTATTAATAAAACCAGTCTCTCAAACTCCAAAAGAAGGCTAGAAAACTTCAAGACAAGGAGAGCATACTTCTATTGGGTGACAAGGGAACAAGGATCCTTTGATTGGTTCAAAGGAATAATGAATGAAGTAGCTGAAATGGACCGTAACCATGTGATAGAACTCCATAACTACTGCACCAGTGTATACGAAGAAGGCGATGCTCGTTCAGCTTTAATCACCATGCTTCAAGCACTCAACCATGCTAAGAACGGCGTCGATGTTGTTTCGGGTACAAGAGTAAAATCGCATTTTGCCAAGCCTGATTGGCGCAGGGTCTATAAGCAAATTGCAGTTAATCACAACAATGCTAGAGTCGGTATGTACACTGAAACTATTGCAGCTTTTTTCTATTGTTGTTTTGCTTCTAGTTCCTGATAAATTGATGTTGAATGGCAATGGCAGGGGTGTTCTATTGTGGGGCACCAGCGTTGACAAAGGAATTAAGGCAACTAGCTTCGGATTTCTCGCGCAAGACCTCCACCAAGTTTGATTTCCATAAAGAGAATTTTTAGATAAGATTTTCAGGAAGTGATAAAATTCGGTCACATCATTCATTTTCGAATCAACCAGTACAATTCTTAATTTAAGACCTGATATAACCGATTAAGTTAACCCAATTATTTTATTCAAAAAACAATGTCTTCAGATCCGAAAAAAAGCAAAGCCAAAAGGAAAATTACGATGATCCCCCGTTGTAATATGGTCTCAATTGTATAAAGATGTTCGCTTTGTTGATTGTCTACAACATGTTTTTCTTCTACACCAAAAAAGAATAAGACTCTCTTTAAAAACATTAAAATAATTTAATTTCTATCATTTATTGAAAATTATACTAATATGATAATAAACTTAAGTAAATGTATAAACTTTAAAGCTGAATATGATTAATTTTTAGAATTAAAACTAAAATAATAATAATAATATATAAAAAATTAAAATTATTATTATACTAACTAAAATTATATACAATTATTTACTTTCATTAGAAGGATTAATTATTCCTATTTCTTTGAAAGAAATTTAAGAAAAACTAAAGTAAACAACTCAAAATAATTAATATAACAAATAATGTTTATAATTTGATTCGAATGAATCTGATTTCCTTAATACCAAAGGTGTATCAATTTGGGAACTGATGGGAGGTAAGTGGTATAATAAAAATATTTCAATTGAGTTAAAAGGCTGTATTTTTCTTATAGCAGGAAAAAACCAAAACCAACTAAACAATATCATTCCAACTCAAGTGAAAAGCACTAAAGCAGACAAGCATGGATGTACTAAATGGGGAGAAAATATATGAAACTTTTCTGACTAGTTATAACAAAATTCTACAAGTTCCAGCATATCCATTAAGGTTGGGGGTTTCAACACCATCATACCATAAACTTCAACAGTTCAACTCCCTCTACTTGGTTTTTGCTTTTGAGGCACATTACATAAAAAACTGTCTCTGTTTACACTCTTCAATTAATACAATCTAATAATGTTTCATCAAGTAAAACTAAAAAAAAAAATCACCAGGTACCGTGAATGTTTCAGCTATGAAGACCACCTCTAAAGCCCAAAAATTTGCCCATACTAAAAACAGATTATCACCATTCACCTCTGTTTTAAGTGTCACGCCTCCTTCTGCGAGGAGGAGCAGCGGTTCCTTCTTTCTCTTCTTCTTCTTCTTCTTCAGCCTTTTCTCCACTGGTTGATTGATTGTTTGATGTCTCAGCAACCTCCGGTTTCTTCTCTACTTTTGGCTGCACAACAATTAATCAATTGAATAAGACGAAAAGCTACGGGAAGAATGAAATGCAAACATATAGACCAAAAAGATTGATTCCGATTTCTTACTTGCTTCTTGCCACCGAAAAGAAGTCTGAAGAGAACTGTGAGGATAATCACCAAAATGGAGACGATGACACCAATGGTGATGTTTGGCTGTTTCTCAGCCTTCTCAATGAGATCCTAAAAGAGAAACAATATTTCAGAGGGATCTCACTAATGAACAGTGATTTGCATATGATGGAGCATATTTGAGATTCAACTTACAAGGATTTGAAGCTTGTATTCACTTAAGAAAGGAATATCAGCAACCTTGTAAAGGACATCAAAGACCTTCTTCTGCAGGAAAGGAATTACCAACTTTAAAGTGTTAATTGGATAAGATTTAAGAACAGACCAACAATAACAAAGTAACCTTGCCAATGCATTACCTGGACGCCTGAGAGTCCATCTGAATCGGTGGACTCATCCTCAGCCTTCTGTTTTTCTTTCTCAACCTCAAACTTAGGCTTCCATGTGGTCTCCCTGTATGACTCAGCAACCTTGTCATTTTTGGCAATCAAAATATTGTCAAACAATATGCCATCTTGCATTGTCCAAATCTCAATACCAACAGCAGCAATAGGCTCGAAGTCAGGCTTATCAAGCTCAAAGTAGTCGGGGTTTGGAATCTCTTGAGGCTTCCAAATACCCTTGTAATTGGGGTTATCAATTAGTGGAGCAGACCATTTTCCCTTGTAAGCTGGATTCATCTTCATTGGCCTCTTCCATTCACCACAACCAGGGGCTGTCTCACACTTCGGGTTATCAATTTTGGGGGCTTCCCACTCACCATCCTCTTCATCATCCCAATCTTCTGGCTTGGTTGCCTCAGGATCATCTATCTCCTCAGGCTCATCATCTAACCATCCTTCTGGTTTCACAGCCTCCTCATCTTCAATTTCCATGGGAGCATCCTCATCCCAATCATCCGGCTTTACAGCATTTGGGTCTGGAATTTTGGCTCTCTCATCCCAGTCCTCAGGTTTCTTATCGTCTGGATCAGGAATCGTCTTAGCAGGGATAAGCGGTGGCTCAAAATCATCAGCTGAGAGGAAGTTAGCCTTCTTTTTCTCTTCTCCATCAATCAGAATTCTAACCTCATTGTCAGGCTTCAAGATCGCAGTGTACACATGAGTAAGCTTGTCAGATGGGACAGAGGGTGGATATTTAAGATGATGTTCGACATATTCCCCACTTTTAGGATTCTTATGCTTCAAGATGAAGTGAACCTTGTTTGTGGCTCCACATTTGTCGGGTCCAAACATGATAGAGTAAGGGGATTCATTATCAAATTCCTTAGCCTTCCATCCAGCCTCTTGAGGACGAAGGTATTTCAAATATGCACCACCACATTCAAGCCCATTCTGAAAGCGAGTCTCAAACTGAAGCACAGTGCTTCCATCCTTGAGACTCACAGGCTCATTGAGCTCCTTCACTATCGCATACTTCCGTGCCTTCTCGCTCACAAGAAGCCCGTAGTCATCATGTCCTTCGCTCTTTGAATGTTTCCATACACCTGCAACCCCCAGAACCCCATCAATATATACCTTTCAACTCCCTAAAACATCTAATAGGCCAATGGATATGTCATTTCATATCACACTTAAAAGTAAAGGGATACTGATAACAAAAAGGCCAATGGGTAACTATATGATTTCTTTTAAATCTTGAATGGCTATGAATGCAATTTGTATAAACATCAGAGAAGCAAAATTGGAACTCTGGATCCAAGTGAACAAAGAGGTGCATTAAATGGCAAACAAGAACAAAAAGCCCAAAAAGCTCTAAGGCAGTCAATTCCACATTAAAAGGTGGATTATGAATCCTAAACTTCAGCTCAGGATCGAAGAAATGGTGGATTATAAAGCATAAACATTATTAAATATTTGATCACTACATCTACTTTCCCCAACGATCAATTTTCTATCCATATTTTAGATTTTTAATTTCTTTAGAATCCCTCACTAACTCTACTTGAATAGCAAATATCAAATCAGGTTGAAACTTTATATTGTGGTTAAAATATAATGTTAGACCCTGTACTTTGACAAAATTTAAGATTCAATCCCTGATCTTAAAAGGTTAGAAATGAAGCCCTCCAACTTTTTTGATTTAAAAATCTCAGAAAAATCAATAAAATCATAAGTAATTTCTGTCAAAATTTGTCAATTTGGCATATTGATTAAGCTACCCTAATGTGAAGTGGCATATGATTGAAAAAAAAAAACATGTCACTTAAACTATAGGACTAAAATATTTAAACTAAAGAAAAATAAGAGGACTGAATTTTTAACTTGTAAAAAACAGGGACTAAATCTCAAATTCTATAAAAGTAGAGGGACTAATATAGCATATTTTAACCTTAAATTATTTATTCAGGATATTATCTTTTCTAGTAATACAATAACAAGCTCCACAATCAATCAACACTTCTAAACACCTAAAAACCAGCATGAAGAAAACAGATCCATAAAATATTCAACTGAAGAGACCCTATAAATAGAAACATAAAATCATTTTTAAAAAAATCTCACCTTTGTAATCATCTTTATCGGACAAGATCCATCGTCCATCAAATGGCTCATCAAATGAGTCATAAAAGACCTAAAAATAACCCACAAAAACAGGAAGTCAATCTAGCTTTCAATTTCCAGAGTTTCAAATAAATCTCAACAAAATCAAGGGTTTTAAAAACTAGAAAATTAAATTACCGTATCATCATCAGCAGCGAAGCAAAGGGCTTGAAATGAAGCGAAAGCTAGTAAAAGGAGAAGAGCAAAACGCCCCATAATCTTCGATCTAAAAACCCTAAACTCAAATTATTGAAGTTCTTTTACCCCTTCTTTTCGATCTGAATCTAAATCTGCCATCAATTGTGTTTGCCCTTTTTTATATATAGATCTTCGGGATACTGGCGTCGACTTGTTTTACCCAATGATAATACGTGCCACGTGAAATTAACCAATGGGTTGTTGCCACGTATACAAATCCACGAACATCGCGAAGGATTTTTTTTTTGCCCAAAATGTACGGTTGGTCATATTAGTGTATGCTTTTTTTATAAACTGCAAGTAACTAAATTAGTAATAAATTTATGTTTTGGTTATTTAATTTAAAAAAAATTACAGAATAATTATTAAACTATTTAAAAGATTTTATTTTAGAAAAGTATAACTAGTAAGCTCAAAATAATAAATTGATGATTTATATGGTAGATTAATACCCATCGATAAGTAAAAGAACATACTTTAAATCCAAACTAATTTGACGATCAATGTCGAAAATCAACGAAAAAATTTATTTAGATTTTAGTTTATACATTCATGACATTTAAAGTTGTTTCATACAAAAAAACTGAATTATAGAAGAAAATGGGAATGAGAGCTCTCAATTGGTATATATGGTACAAACAAAGAAATCCATACTATAGCAATTTTAACAATCCAATAACCTAAATAAAATCTTTGGAATAGTTTAATGACTATTTTATAATTTTTTAAAGTTAAATGACTAAAACGTAAACTAACTAATACTTTAGTGACCCAGGGTGTAATATACCCTTATTATTTACTTTTGAATTTTGTATAATTATGGCCTTGGTCTATGTAAATTTGTAATAATTTTTTCTTATACTTAAAATTGTAATAAGTTGATTTTTTTACTATTATTAACATTAAAATCAATAACACTATTAGAAATTTTCTTTAGTAAGCTAATATGAAATTTTAATGAAAAATATTCCAAATTTTATATCTATAAGCCTTTTTTTGTCTTCAAATGGAACGAAAATGAATAACGCAATCAAGTTTCTTTAATTGGTTACTGGGTTTTTACTCTCTCTTTTCTCAATTTGTAGGGAGGAGGAGGAGGACAGGGTGATTTTTATTTTATTAAATATTAATATAATTATATTTATTTAATGTTAATGTTATTATAATATAAATTTTAAATTTATTATTGTATGTTTTTTGAAAAATATTTTTATTATTTATATATTTTTTAAAATTTTATATATTATTATTTCTTGTCAACAATATTTTTTATTTTTATATAATTTTAAATTTTTTTTAATATTTATGTATTTTTTTAGTTTTTTAAAATTGGGATCAATTTGAGATCATTTGTAAATTTTAAGGGTTAATTTTTTAAATTTATGACTAAACTGGTATTAATATGTAAAAGTTTAAGGCTAAATTTGTTATTATATTGTTTTTTTAATTGAAACATCATCTTGTCATTTGTGATTTTAACGAGAGTAATCAAAATGACAGAATTATATGACGTGGGTACTTAAATTGTAATTTTTTTTTATTTTAAATGTCTAAAATAATTTTTTTATATAATTATGTAATTATCTATGTAGTTTACTTAAAAATAACTATTTTAATAACTATAATTTCACCTTTTAAGTTGACTTAAGGAAGTCCGGTTTTAATTTTTCAAAAGTATTCTACACTAGGACTAATAAATTTTTTTAACAATATTAATAACTTGAACTAAAGCGTAATAATAATAATGATAAAATAATCAAATTATGTCATATTAAATTATTGAGACTAAATCCTTCAATCAAGTATAGTACAATAACTAAAACATAATTTGACTAAAAAATTCAATTTAAATTTATTGTGTTTTAACATGTTTAATTTAAAACTTTTATTTATTATAAAATCATTACATTTTTTAAAGTTTATATGTTAAAAAAGCCTTTAAGAAAATGTAAAAAAATTATTTAATCTCTTATATTAAATTTGCACCTAATTAAGTCACTGTCTTTAATAAAAAAAATAAAAAAAACCAATTAAACCCCTCTATTAACAGTTTCTGTTGTTGGTCATGTTGACCGTTAAAAAAAATTGATGAACTAATAAAAAAGTGACACGCTACGACTTATGACTTAATCTATTATTTTCCCATAAAAAATAAAAAGTTATAAAAAGTCAGAAAAATTTTAAAAATATTTAAAATTAATAATTAATAAAAAAACTTATAAATATTATCAAATATAATAAATCTAATAAATTTCAATAAATTATAAAAAATTTGTAAGATTTTGCTTCATCATTTTTTCAAAACTTTTAATTATTGTTTTTAATTTGAATTTAGTTTCTGTTTTTTTATATAATCCCCCATTTTTTTTATTTAAGAAATAAAATTATTACTTATCTTTATGAATTCAATCCGACTTGTAGTTATCTACTAACATTATATTTTTAAGAAATTTTTATTTTTGTAGGTCTCGACAACCTATCATATTACAACTTCTATTTTATTTCAACTATTTTTAAATGATAATTCTAAATTAAGTATTTTATTTTTTTAAATATGAATTTACTAATATGATTGAAAAATAAAAGATATTCTTGTTGTTTCAATTTTTTTTAAAATTTGTACTTTTATATTTATTATAAATATTATATCTAAACATATACAAACTTGTGAATAAGTAGAACTTCCATTACTAATGCATAAGAGATTGTCTCTATCGCTTTCCTCTTTACGTCTATTTTTGAAGACTAGAGTAAACTAAAATTTTCATTTGAAATTTACTAAATAATAATCTCATGTTTTCATATAATGAGCATGTACTTGTGTTTGCTAATAGAATGTTATCTACATATAGCATCGGAGTAATAATTTTACTCTTACTATAGTTTAAATATATGCACTAATCAATCGTATTTTCTTAAAATATATAACAATCCCACTTAAAATTTAACCTCTTAAACATATCTCCATGCAATGTAATTTAATAACATAATATATTTTTACAATTATACCTAGAAGATACTGAAAGGAAAATAAAAATAATAAAGAACACAAAAATTTTGACGAGATTCAACAAATTACAGTTTCGTCCTCTAGCACTACCAAATATATTTCCCAACAATCATCCTCATTAGCGATGGATTGGAGGCGTTAAAGCTTGGTTTTCCCTTTACGTTGCCGCATTTTGATTTTAGTTGGTGTTTTGGTTTATGATTAAGGGAAGCGGGACTGGCCAAGAGAGTATAGGCGTTGGATCGTGAATCTTCGCACGACAGAGGAGCATCTTGTCTCGGGCACTCTTCGACGAGGCCGATTCCAGACTCACTTGCATTCCTAATGTTTGGATATCAAATTTCGTCTCTGATCTCTAACTGTTTGACTTCTTACTCTTGCCTCTTCCCTGTAAGAACCACGAGAAATGCCATTTCGGCTTAGTTTCCATGGGTTCAGGTTTTAGTTTATGCAACATTTGGGTTTGTTCCTTAGGAGTGAGCCCATGGACTCTTTGATAAATTTTGTTAAAAATTTATATCTCATACTAAATTTGAATTGATAAATGAGTACATACTAATATCACTTTTTCTTAGTATAATTACATAATTCAATTAAATTTAAAAGGTGTAATATTAAATTTAGTTTTAATATTTATATCTTTTGTCAAATTGACATTTTTTAGTTAAATTTGACTTTTATTTTTCTAAAAGGAGTCAAATTTGATCATTAACCCTTAAAAAAAAGTTGAATTGTCGATTGAGTCTTAGCTCAATTGGCATCAGCATTGTTGCTAGTACAGGAAGACATGGGTTTGAGTGCACTAAAACGCTCTATCCTTTAATTCAAGGTTTAGGGAGAGCTTATGAGTAGTTGTAGATATTATATCAAAAACCAAATATTAGGAATCGTGATACTACACTCATATGAAAGGAAGTAAATAAAAAAAAATTGTTTTGTTAATTTTTTAATTTTTAAACATTATAACCCGCATGGCAATCATTGTAAACTTCGTGTTATTTTTTTTGAATATTTTTAGAAATTTTAACTCATTTGTTAAAATGACATATAAGACAAATATTATCATGTCAATGTGAAGTACATATGGGTTGCCACGCTAATATCATTAAAAAAAATAATGCTTTAGTCAACATTTTTGTAAAAAAAAATTATTTGACTTTTTTTTTTTAAAGACGAATGCACCTAAGAAATCTCTCTATTATAGAGATTTGATCAAATTAATCTCTCTACAATTAAATAGATCGATTTAGTCTTTATGCTATTAAAATATTTTTAAAATTTTTATGGTTTTATAAATCAAATCTTTTATTTGGAATTAAACTACAATTAAAAAAATAATTTTAAGCTATTTTTTATACGGTAAACGTTAGCTCCATTACAATTTCACTTATTTAATTCTTTTTAATAGTATAGGGACCAAAACAATCTATTTAATAACAAATGACTAATTTAATCTCGTCTCTATAATACAAACATCTACCAAATACATTTTTTTTATTTTGAAAAATTAAAAACCAAATTTAGTAATAATTAAATAAACAAATTCCAAGAAAAAGGAACTAACTTTAGCATTACACTTCTTTAAAACCAAAGTTTATATTGTGTAATAAATTTGGAATGGTGAAAGGAAGAGTAAAGCTTAAAGCGAATAGGTGGATGGTGCAAAGTATTTTGTACCCTAAAATATGAAAAAGAAAGGAGGCATAATCTTCTTCTATATTCTTCCCCCTTTAGATTATTGAAATATAATCTTACCTTTCTGCCAAAACTTGCCTTTAATGCCTCTTTCCATTTGTTTATAATTTTCATTCTCTTCTATAGAATGAGAGCCCTCCAGCTGTTATCTAACTTTCCCTCTTTCATTATTTGGCTTTATCATAAGAGTATAATAATTTAATGTAAAAAAAGTCAAAATATTATCTGAGTACATAAAATTTAAGATTTAATTTTTATTTTTGTAATTGATTGAGTTTTAATTTAATTAGTTTGATATTATTGTCAGTGTATGAATGTGAGTTCGAGTGCGTTGGAATGTATTGTCTTTTTATTTAAGAGTTGGGGAGATGTTATAAATAGTTCTTGACATTGTATAAAAAAGATATAATAACTTATAATAAAAATTATAATTAAAAATTTAATTACTTTTGTATTTTTTTATGGTAATAAGTTGTAATAATTTACATCATTAATATTTATTGCCAAATTTTACTTCAAAATGTTTGCATGAATGTAATGAATTTTTTCACAAAAATACTAACAATAATAATAAAATTAAACCTTAAAACTTTATTCAAGAAAGGTGATGCCAAGGGCAACTAGGGTTTTTCTCTCTTAAAATTTGTAAAGTTATAGTTTAATCCAAGTTAATTAATACTGTATCAATTTACGTATTATTTTTATTTCGATACCGTTGTGTTTTAATATATCGCTTCGAATTTATTTATATTTTAAAAATATTTTCATGTATACTATATATATACACGCAAATATATTTTAATTACATGTATATAAAATTTAATATTATTAATCAATACCACGATTGGTTACTAGTATAACAACAAGAGGAAAAATTTTATTTAACATAAATGTATTACAATAGATATATATAAAAAAAAAAAAAGAGTTAGCATAATCTAAACTTGAAATTAAGGGGAGGGGGGAAAGAGAGTAAAAACTCTTATAAAAAGTAAGACATTTTCAAATTAAGTACATAACTTTTTTTTATATTTTTCAAAAATAAGTCATGTGAGTGACTAAAAATTACCAATTGAAATTAATTTATTACTAACTCATATACTAAAATATAGTGAAAAAAATAATACTCTTATTAAAACGTAGCACAAGTACAATAACTTATTTAAATAGTTATAATTTATTTTTAAATGTAATTATAAAAAATAAAATTAATTAAGATAAAAAAATATTAAAACCTTTAACCAACCTATACACATCTTAGTAGAAAAACACTAAAATGGCACGTACCAATTGTTAACAGTTTGATTTCTGTAAAAATTATAAATTTAATATAATAAAATTATAAATATATTAATAATTTAATGATGTAGTTAAAAAATTAAAACTAAATATTAAGGATTAAAAAGAATTCCTAACTTCCCCTTAGATTTGATAAAAAAGAATAATAGTAGTTAGTGGAAGATAAGATATTCCCCCATGAGAGAATAATATGAAATTTGACACTTTTGTCTTCTTTCTCTTATTCTTTGCAACATTGAGCCATTGACACCTGTCTCACACACTGTCCATGAATGTATTTTATATAAACCTAGTGTTGCTGAAACTAAGACAATTTACAACACAATCTCTTCTTCCTTTCCCGTCTCACCTCTGTCAAAAAAAGAATGTGGAGAAGCAAGAAGAAGAAGAAGAAGAAGAAGAAGAAGAAGAAGAAGAGCTTTAGTATACCATTTATTCTCGGGATTTAAGTTGCGGTAGCGTTGGCATTATCGGAATGAAGTTGACGGTGATTTAAATCCTTGATAACATTATATATCATGTATCCTCTTCTTGTTTCTCTTACAGGATTTGAAGGGGACAAACACAGGCAAGTCATTGAGGCAAAGGGAAGGTCATGCCTTTCTTCCGGAATTTTACTTTACTTTTTTTTTTTTTTGTTCTTATGTTTTTTTCCTCCTCTGTTTTAACGGATAATTATTTGACATATTGGTGGTAGAAAATTTTAATTCCACAAAATGAATTGAGATTTTATAATGTATTATTAAATTATATTTAAAAAATTAAAATATAAATAAAATATATATCAAAATCTCAACTCGTTTGTGTAATTGAAAATTTTCACCACTTATATAACAAATAATTAACTCATTAAGTTTTCTAGAGCTGTTTGATTTTCTCAACTTTATGCTTGTATAAGTTATGAATAAAAATTGTTTCCATTATACAATTACATTTCTCAATTTCATTACTGGTTTTTTCTTTTGGGGTTAAATTTTGGTATTAGTGTATTTATTTTGTGAAAGTTGTAGATTTAATTTTTGTATTTTAATCTAATTTATGTATTTTGTGAAAGTTGTGGATTTAATTTATGTATTAGTCTTAATATCTGTACTTATTGAATTTCTAAATTTCAGTCATCACCCAAAGTGTAATAATTAATTTGTTTGGTTAAATTCAATTATTAGTCTTATATTATAAATACAATTATATATTTAGTTCATATTCTCCTATTGGATCATTCTAAATCCCTATACCCAATCATGATGCAAAATGAATGTCGTTAATCCATTAACTGAGTTTTCAATGAGTAATATGTCAAATTAATAAGTTGACATCGCATTGTATATATGATAATATGTTTGTCACGTCAGAATTTAAAAATAGTAAAATTTAATGAATTTAACATATATCATTTAATGAGGACGAATATTTTTAAAATTTAAAAAATGCATGACTAAAAATACCAAATTAAAATATATGGTTAAATTCACAACTTTCTCAATATACAAAAACTAAAAATAGAATTTAACCTTTTTTTTTTCTTTTAAAATATAAAAACTCAATCCACAACTTTCTTTAGTATTTAAATAATTAAACAATTATGGAATTAAAAATTTTAATTTTTTTTAAATTATCAAACAACAACCTAAGCCTATTGGGATTAGCTTGAGACAACGAGATATTTTCAATGTAGATTATCCATTTGAGATCAGGAACATGGTTAATAGAACCGTGGTTTTTATTAAAAAAATGTATATGTATAAATTCTTAAAAATATATTTACATAAAAACGTATAGTTATAAAATTTTAATTTATATTAGACTTGACATGCATGATTTACATGGATTGTACAAAAAATATGACGGTTAAATTGTTAAAATATCTATTGATGCACAGTATTAACAAAGTTGGAAAAGGAAGAGAGCCAATCCACCTATTCTAAGGCTGAGAGCTGAGCAAGTAGAAAGGCTCAGAATGAATGCTTAGCATATTAGGGTTTTGAGTAGAGAGGAATCCTCCCCTTATTGATACTTTTAGGTATTTATAGGTAAATGAAGGCTTTTACTTGATATACTAATAATAAGCCCTAGATAATTTAATAGAAGATCCAACTAAGTCCAAATTAAAATAGAAATATAACACTCTTAATCATATAAATAATTAAAAAAATATATAAAAACACTTAAATATTATATGGGAGTAAATAAATCTCTCCCATAATTAATAACAAATAATATATTTATCAATTCAAAAGTTACATCCTCAGTTATTAACCACAAAAAAGTTACACATAAGATGCAAATCAATCCTTTTCCTAAATTGTAGGTTTAAAAATCCATGACTTATAATCTTCCGACTTCCTAGGTGTGTTAGAACATGAATATGAAAAATAATTTTTTCATATATATTAAAAAATAATGTCAGGCCCTATAAACTTGGAGATTCAGACATCATATTGTATATAAATTAGATTCTCAACATTGGTTTACATAGGCCTGGGTAAAATTACAACAAAACTATGTACCCCATTGTCACGTACCTACTCAAAATAATCATCTTTATTTACAGTAAAAGTATCATGGAAGTCTCTATATTAAGAGTTGAATTATATTTTGTCCATGTTATTCAAAAAATATGTAAATTAATTCATTTACATTAGATCAAATAGCAAAATGATCTTTTTGTTAAATATTTCATTTATTTCTACTGTTAAAAATTGATCTTCGCACATCAACATGAGGTACACTTGGCATGCCATGCATCACTGTTCGATTATTCCATTAGCCGCAACAGTTTTTAACAATATAATTGGATGAAATTTTTAATAGAAATAATCAATTTGTTCTGTGATCTAATATATAAGGACTAATTTGACCAAATTTTAAGTAGAGAGAATAAAATGTAATCTGACTCTTGGTACAAGGAGGTCCATGCTACTTTTACCCTTTATTTACTTTTTTTAATTATCTTATTATTAGTTACATTCCTCTATAAGCCCAAACTTTTAGGACTTCACTAGTCAAAGTTTAGTCTCTTTTTCATTGCCTCGTAAACCAAATATGAAATGCTTGCAGCAGGGGCTACCTTGAGGAGAGTTGGTATTAGTCCTTTGTAGAATCCTCTATAACCTTCCTTCCTATATGTTCTCCAAAATACGTCCGATATCCCGTTATACACCGTGTTCGACGTGGTACGTTGTGCTTGCATTCTGGGAAACAACCCATAAATGCAAAGGATATTTTATTATCTATAAACAAATTATTGGAAATGGGGACTTGTGTACGTTACGATCATACCTTGTTCGAATAACCTGCAAAGGGTAAATGCATGTTGCTCCTAAAGCTCCGGAGATTGCACCGCAACATATATTCACTAGAGGACCGGGTTCTACAAAACCACGAAAAATGAGACGAAACTGAAAAATGAAAATAAAAATATGCAAGACCAAAATATTGGAAGTGAACAGAAAAGTACCACTGTCCTGAATATGTGTCCTTGAGAAATCTCTCAAGGTCACATAGACGGTGAGGTCGATACTGGCATAAGGGATAATCCCGAAAATAGATGGCACAAGACCTTTGTAAAATGCTCGAGGTCCCTCTTGAACCCATATATCCCGGGTTAACTTCCCTAGATGCGGAGCCTTTCCACCTTCGGAAGCACAAGTTTGCAATCGTATTTTTACAAAATCCATTGGGTAGATAGTGGATTGTGCCACTGCACCCGCAACACCACCGACTACAAGTTTCCCACCAGCACCTATATCACCCTTGTTATCCCCCATATGCTCTCCTATTACATCCTTTAGCATTTCGAATGTATAGAACTTGATAGCACTTTCGGGTGTTACCTTCACGATATTTAACCCATTACCTCGGAAAAATCCCAACAAGCCTTCTTCCTTCAATATCTTCGTTACTGCAGGCAGAACATTTGTACGTGTAGTCTGAACCTGCAAAACAACTTTCAGGCGATCGAAAGGGGCAGTTGCAGTACGAGAAACCGCACCTGCTATTCCCCCTGCAATAAGAGAATTGATTCTCGGAACGTGTTTATTGATGCCTTGAGGAATAACAGCATGTTCTCCAATATCTACATGGCAAACCCTTTCCCAATGATGATAGATGTTCTCGACGTTAGCTTCGTGAGGGTAAAGTAAAAGGAAATCCCTCCATTCTTCGAATGTTATAATCCCATTATTGTCCTTATCGACATGCTCCACAAATTGAGCAAGTTTTTCGTCGTTGATTTGAATCCCTGCAAAATACCAACAGCCAGGACTTATAGATGTAAACAATGGATTCATTGCAATGATGGTAACAACCAATTGTTCCACATCATGATAACAAGAACAATCAAGCATTTTCACTGGAGAAGTTTATAGGGATAAATCATGGGGGGTAAAACGGGAGCAAATTCATCAATAACATGCACAACTTCAAGTCTTTTATACGTTACTTGTTATGCAATAAAACGGACAGATTCCGAAAGATTCGACCAAGAAGAAAATGTTTCGAACATCCAGCAAAACAAATAGACACATACTAATGACAAGAAACTTTACCGGACTATCACACCAAACAAACTGAAGCATGAGTATATACCAACAAGATATTCTAAAATCGGACACTGTTTCTACACAATGGGAAACTCATCGGGCCCATGAAGGTTTATGCCTTCTCAGTCTATCACCAACAAGCTCGTGGGAGCATCTTCCCGAGTATAACTATATACCAAATTCCCTTACAAACTGGAATAACACAACACATAACCATAGTCCATATTACCAACTAAAATACAGCTCTTGTTAAGCTCTACAATAATCTCCATGGTCAACGTTTATCTATCGTACTGCGATTTGCTACCCCAATGGCCTAAGGACAAAGCTACTAAAGATCAGATAGCAAGTGTAAGATATCCAACTAAACTTCCATTATAGTTAATGGTTTGTAACTAGACAACATAGAAAGAACTGTCAAACCTGGTAAATGTGTGATCCAATCCCTTTAGCATCAATCATTTCACAAAGTTAGCCAAATGGTAAACTACTAAAAGGTTTTGTACAAAGTAAAAAACAAATTCTAACATCTAATTAGCCTGCGGGCGTCTACTAATGTTTACCAAACAAGAAATCACACTGCCACCACACACTTCCTTTCAGACAACACAATCCGCATTAACGCTATATATGTTCCTTACATGTTCCGAGTGGCGGTCCGAGTTACAAGCACTGCAAAAGCAAGTTCTCCGGTCTCCCGACGATGAATTTGCAAGCACTTCACATTCAAAAGATCGAAAACGACATACACTAACCATAAGTGGTTCAAAGTTTTTAATGATTTTTCACTATCAACTCAATCAATGCAACTATAAGACTAAACTGATCAAACATATAAAGGTAAAGACAAACAAAACTAAAACAACGTAATAAAGAGAGCATCATAGTATATTACCAGCTTTAACAAGTGCATCCCAAAGCTCTTCAGGCAAAATGCAACCACTATGTTCCACATCAATAGCTTGAAAAATCCTATAAAGTTCAAGCTCTTTATCATCCATATACCTCTTAAACTCATAATAATCTACACACCCATCTCTGTTTGCATGACAAACTTTCAAAAGATCATTGGCATACTTATACTCAGCAGGAATCTGTAAAGCTGAAAGACCCTTTTCGATTTGAGTATAATCCAAGAATCCCACATCAGCTGCATCGAAAAAACTGAACAAACTACGAATCCTCAAATCCCTTTCTTCTTTGGTTTCCCCTAATGCTAAAAGAACATGTTCCATTGAAACAGGACCCCTTTTTTTTACCGGGTTGCAACATTCAGGTTTGGGTTTGGGCGTTTGGCCTCCATTTTAGGTAAGCATGGAATTTTTGAAAGGAATAGAACATTCATAAAAAAAAAAGGAAGAACAACCCTTTTATCGGGCAGAGTGATACAACTAAGAAATTAAAAACATTGACTTGAATTAGTGACAGATAGAAGGCAAATGACGTGTAGACTTTTCTCTTGGTAGGTCAAAAAAAGAGGGGGAAATGGAGTCAAAGTCCCAAAGGAAATTGCGTAGAACATCATAAATATAAGTCCAACGCAATTGCGTATGGTTTTGATTTCTATAATAATAAATTCAAACTCTTAAAATTTATATATTTTGTAAATTTAATTTTAATTTAATAAATTTATTTCATAATATAAATGTTGAGGTTAACTTTATTGATTTTTTTTAGAATTAAAATTACAATGACAAAATATATAAACATTAAAAATTAAATTTATTATTATACCAATCAAAATTATTACAATTGATGAAAAATATTAACATCGATTAAATTACTTTATTTTTTGTTTTAATGAATTAATTTAATTTTTTAAAATAAAAACAAAAATAAAAATAAATCAAATAAACAAATATATTTATATATATAATATAACAAGATACACATATTATAATTTCAACAAGTGAAGCATCATGTTTTTTTATATAATTTATATTTTTTTAAATTATTTTTAATTTTTTATTATCCATTAAATTATAAAATTTTATGTTTAAAATAATTAATTAATTAGATAAACATTAAATATATATTAAATATATTATATTATGAAAAAAATTAGTATAATGCACGGATAAATTAATAAAATGAATATTTTATACCAATACGAATAGCAGTTCGATTTCTCTAATAAAATTTTACTAATATAGCATTTATGAAGCAAAATTTAATACGATTATAAATTAAGATTTATAACATATTATTTACTAAAATTTTAGTATAATTTTTATTAAAATATATTTATATATCCATGCACGTTTTGTTTGTATTTATTAACAAAGATATTATTATTTACATATTTAATAATATGTTATGCTATAAATATTAAAATATATGTTTAATATGAATATTTAGATTTTCAATTTAGTATATTAATAAGTATAAAATATTAAAAATTTAATAAATATTATACTAATTATTAATAATTACTACCCGTGAATATATATTATGTATTTTAATATATTATATATTCATATGCATAAATTATTTATATTTATTTTAATATATCTATTAAATGATCAGCCCCTGCATATGATTTAGTATAAAATAATTTAATAATTTTGATATATATTATATTACTTGATAAATTAGTATTAGCCTCCTTAAAAATTATTAAAATAATATGAATAACTCGAATTATACAAATAATATATTGTATTTATAAATAATCTTTGTGATAAATTAACTAAGTATAATATATTTAATTAGATAAGCAAGTGATAATCTCTCTTTTTTATATTTAATTTTATAAGTTTTTATTTACGTTTGGAAAATCACATTTAAGTTTAAAAAATTTAAAACAGTGCTGAAAATTTTATTAGATAATAATTTTAAATATTAAGTTATTACAACAATAAATATTATGTTATAATTTTAATTAGATAATAAAAAATTTAAAATTTAGATAAAAAATTAATTAAATAATTATCTATTTGGTTTAACTTAAATATTTATTTATATATTTTTCTATAAAATTATTTTTCAAATTTAGTTAAATATTTAATTAATAAAAAATTATTTGAATATAATTTTTTTTACCTTTGAAATAATATCCTTTACATTCTTTTAAGATAAATTTTTTTTAACATTAATTATAATTTACTTTCAATAATCATAAATCTATTAAAATTATAATTTAAAATTTAAATCATAATTATTTTTAAATTTTAATTACCTACCAATAATTTTAAAAATACTAGAGTAACAATTTAAGCGTAATTTTATAAATAGCTCACATAGCTTGCAATAGAGGTGTTCGTGGACCGAGCCTAGCTAAAAATTTAGCATCGTTTGTTTGGCCCAAGCCCGGCCCAAAAATGGTCTTAAAATTTTGTGTAAGCTCTACCCAGATAAAAATACTAAAATTCGGGCCCGGCCTAACCATATTAATTTTCATATTATTTTTAAATATATGTATACTTAAATAACACTAAGATAGATGCAATTTAACAAGCACATGCCTCTAAAATAATACAAAATTAATAATAAAATAAGTTTTATACAATATCCAAATAATAATAACATAATAGTAACAACATAATTGTAAAATAATAGCAAAATAGAGAGAAAACAACAAAAAAATAGCATTAAAAAACAAAACGAAAAGTAGATTTTTTTTTATTCTTTAGTGAATTTAGGCCAGACCAAAAATACCTTACTCGAAACTCGACCTTTTTAAACAGGCCTTATTTTTTTATTCAAGTCTATTTTTCGGGCCTTATTTTTATCCGAATCCTCTTATATTTCGGAATGAACAGGGATAGCTTTCAACAAAAATTACAATTTCAAATATCACTCAAAGTATCATTGTCTTATAAATGGTTTACGTTGTGTTCCTTTCACAATATTAGTGGTGAAGCTAACCAAGCGAAACATTCAGTCTCTCAGTATGGGTTTCTTGCAAGTCCTGCGCAAATTTGGGCTGAAGAAATGCCACCATATGTCTTTTTCAATACCTAGAGGTGGATAAGTTAAATATTTTAATCAGTTGGGCTGCTTCATGTGGTTTGGGATTTTCAAGCCTCTTGACCAGTAGATTTGATGATCATTTCTTCTTGGGTTTTGTTTTGCTTGCCTATCTATCTTTCTTTTCTAATTGGGAAGATTTTAGATTTTAGATTAATTTGTGACTACCGCTCATTTACTTAAATGAAAATAAATTAATTTGAAACTTTTAAATATGTATATCTCTTAAATAAAAAAATTAAATATATATTAATTACGTATTTCTAAAATAATTTTAAAATAAAATATTTGTGACCCATTTTAGAATACTTTAAGAAAAATATTATTTTCACAAAATTAAAAAAAACATTATTATTATTTAAAAATACATGATAAGGTGAAAATACTACTAATATTTATTACAAAGTTGAAAATGAATAATGTCATCTAACATTCAATTGATGTAATTTATTGGAAAATATTAAAATATATTTGAAAATAACAATAAAAAAGTAACACTGTTTTATTGGATAAGGATGAGAGGAAATGATATAAAATTTTATGGTTAGAAAATGAAAATGAAAATGAAATCACAAAAGAAAAATTAGAAGTAAAAGTAAATGAGTAATTAATGAAAATAATAAAATATAATTGGAGATAACAAACTGTGCCCAACTTAGCTATTCACGCGGGAATGAGAAATTTTTTTGAGTTATCTTCATATTTGGTCCCTCAACTTTTGTTAGACTTATAATTTAACTATAATTTGTTTTAAATTGTTTCGGTTTAGTGTAAAGTCTGTCTTCTTAATTTACAGAAATTAAGGAATATTGATTCCAATTTGACCTCATTATGAGGATTATAATAAGTATAAATTTTACTTATAATAATTTTTTAAATATACATATATATATATTTAATTTTCATTGAAATACTTTTTTAGCTTATAATTGGTATAAAATTTTACTTACATTATTTTTTAAAATAATTATAACTCTTTAAAAACATATTAAATAAAAAATAAAAAAATATTATACAAAGTTTATAATTCATTAATTGTACAAATTTAAAATTTTAAATAAAATTTATACAATTTTAAAAATTTTAAAATGTAAAGTATACAATATTTTTATAGTATAAAAATATAATATTTAAATAGTATACAATACACAATATTTTTATAATATTTATATTAATTTATTATTTATTATTTATTATTTATAAAAATATACAAATCTTTAAATAAATTTTACAGATTAATTTAATATATTAAAATTAATACATTACAATTTACAATGGCATAATGATTTATTTAACCTTCTAACTTTAAAAAAAAAATCATTTTAACCTTTAAACTTGTATTATTTGTCAAATCACCCTAAAATAAATGACAAAGTTAGCGTTAGTTAACTTTGCTGGTGTGGCATTCACATGACAGTCCACGTGTATGCCATGTTAGCAAAGTTAACAAATATTAATTTTTCATCCACTTTGGTGTGATTTGACAAATAGTGTAAGCTTAAGAGCTAAAAAAGACGAAAATTAAATGAAGGGCTAAAATGATTTTTTTTTATAAAGTTAGATGATCAAATAAATCATTATATCTAAAAATAAACCCTCGTTATAAAGCAAGTTGTATTATTTCGAAGGGTTTTTTTTATCTTTTAATTATATGATAAAATAAAAAATATATATATATATACATAATAAGATTTAAACATGTATCTTTTTTTTTCTTCACAATTTTTATACTTTACCATTCAAATCAAAGCATTATTTGTTATTCATATCAATTTAATTATTCATATTAACATTATATCTATAATTCTATTTATAATTATTTTTATATATTACATTTGTGTGTATCGATTCATTTATATTTCGTATAATTTATCATGATTCAATTAAGTGTTGATGGTGCACGAAAAGAAAATACAGATATGGCCGCTTGTGGGGGAGTTATTCGAGATTGAAATGGAAAGTGGATTATTGGTTTTTCTAGACTGATTGGCTCTTGCTCGGCGTTTAAAGTAGAACTCTAGGGTGTTGTTGAAGGACTTCAGATTGCCTGGAGGATTGGACATCGAAAAATTATTTTGGAAATTCATAGTATGGAGGTTGCTACCATGTTGTCTAGTAGTGCTAAGCCTGATGATCATCTGTTGTGTAGGGAGGCTCACAAGTACATGAATAAGGAATGGGAGGTGATTACTCAACATGCCTATAGAGAAGGTAATAAGCTCGCCGATGGATTAGTTTCAATGGCTTGGGATCAACCGCTACAATATTCTGTCTTTTACTATCCACCGAATACAATTCGTAACTTCCTAAATGCAGATGTAAATGGAGTTGTGACATCAAGATTGGTGGTTGACTAGCCACTATTTTATGCTCTTTCTTATTAATAAAAAAAAAAGTGTTTAAGAGCTTTATATTTGGTATTCACGTTGAAGTTCTGGCAATGAAATCTCCTCCCACAAATTTGTAATGAATTAAAAAAGATAAAATTGAATAATTAAGTAATCGTTTTGTAATTTTTCATAGTTAGATGATAAAAAGAAATTATTAATAATTAAATTACCAATTTATAATTTTTTAATTACTAATAATTAAGGGATTTGTCACTGACACTAACACTCATGTTGGCAAAAAAAAAAAAAAAGAAAAAGAGTCAGATGTTAAACACTATTTTTTAAAATCCATGTCACTGTCAAAGGTGCCAAAAATGCCTTGGTTCATGAATTTTATATGAAGCAGTTGGTATTTGATTTTGTCCTTTCTTTTCTTTTAATTAAGATGACTTTATCTATATTTTTCAATTTTCGTAAGCAACATATATTAGACATAATGTAAGTATATAATCCTCTAAATAATATAAGCCATTCACAAATTTGGAACATTCAAACAACATTACACTACAACCAAGAGTTACATTATTCATGCCTATGCATCACTACGGCCAAGAGTTACATTATTCATGCCTATGTATCACTAATTTCACTAACAAATTTATTGGAATTCATATATTTTTAATAACAAAATTACTTGAGCAATGGCTCATTGACTAAGCCAATGTCTCGGCCACCAATATGTAGAATAGCCCCATAACTCCAGTATGCTGTTTGATATTACTGTAATTAGACTCTAAAATTAGAGTCTCCCCTTTTGATATTTTCTTAGTTCCTGGTTTAGGGTAGCAGGTCGACATTCCCACGATATAACCATTTTCGTCTCCAGCTTCCTCTCCTGTCCCGTAAATCGGTATCGAAGAGCATAAACTCCGGCCGTCCTAAAATCATTGTACGAAAACATGCACATCACGACATTAGAAGAAGACATTATATTACTAAAATTCACTAGATGATCGCAGTGGACTAAAGTTGTTAGAATCCAAACCTAATTTAACTTAATTTAATAATTAAAAGTTAATAATTTTAACTTGAAATGACTCATATCATAAATGATCTAAATTTGGAATAATCTAAACTTGAAATGATCCAAATTAAGTGTCAAGCCCGAATGAAAAAAATTTAAAATAATCCAAACCTAAAATGACATGACTCGAAAACCCTTTAATGATCTAAACCCATACATGAATGAAACAAAAAATAACTCAAACCTTGAATGACCAAAACTTTAAATGACCCCAAAAAATAACCTAAAATTATCTAAGTGTTAAACGTGAATACGAAATTGAAATAACATGAACTAAATGTCAAAACTGAATGATTGAACTAGAAACGACTCAACCCAAAAAAACTTAAATGACCCAAATTCAAAGTTGACTCTGATTGTATTTGATCCAAATTCAAAAAAATTCAAACTAGAATTAACCTAAATCCAAAATAATCTATTAAATTGATGCAAATTTATAGATATGCATTGAACACATAAATTGCTTTTGAACTACCATGTTAACACTCTTATAAAATTTATGGGAATTGACCATTGTATTTTGGATAATTTATGCATATGCATGCAAAGGGAATTTCATTACCTTCCTATAGAGAGCAGAACCAGTGCCGCCCGCATGTTGGTGTGCAACACCATATACCAAATAACCACCAAACGGCATGTCGAGACTAACGCTTTCGGCGTCAATGCATTTGTCGTTTGCCGATCCCGTGGCATGACAAGATTCAACTTGATACTCCACCTGCATAATTGTATTCATCACGATCACAACCAAGAATAAATTTGATTTTACGAAAAAAAATTGTTATTTCAAATAAATATTTTAATTACCAGGCAATTATGCTCTGAATTAATCCCAGTTGAATTACGAGATCTCTTCCAAGTATCAGAAACATCAAATATATAAACATTAACCGGCACAATTAAGCTATTCATATCGATCCACTTCACGGTGTATTGGAGGTAAAGGGTTCTTTCGATGCCAATAAACCCATCTTTCAACCGACATTTTGTGCCATCATAGCAACATAATAGTCCCCCATCATAATTTGGACTCAAAGGTGTTCCATTTTCCTCCTTGGTAACATTATACAAATCGCACCGACATTCGGTACATCCCATCCTATCTTCCACTCCCCTTGTATCGATAGCATGGACGTTCAACCCCCATGTTTCTACAAACCCTGATGGAATCTTAGTAGGGTTACCGATTTCTATCCCATAAGGATCAGGGATATGAGTCTTAGTTCTTCGTGTCTCGGAACCGAGACCAAAAAATTGATCAAGTGCTCCATCTTGACATATTCCGCTATTTCTCCCCGAAATATAATCCGAACTGTTGAGCTTTGAAATGTCTTGATTTTCCAAACCTTTACGTACATAGAATTTAAGAACTAGCCAATGATGCAAGTAAGTATCGTACAATGGAATTGGATTCCCACTTTCATCAATAATCTCAGCATCGAAACTTTTTAAGGCAATATGACCTCTCGGAAAATCGATATTCGAAAAAAGTTTATTCGCTACCGATCCCGGCCCGAGCACGATCTGAGGTGATCGGAAAACACCAGTTTTTACCTTATGTTGTTTACTCCGAGAGGCTTGTGAAAATGGCAGAGCTGAAATCAACAAAATTGCAACAAAAAGTAACCATCCAAGATTGAAAGTCTTCATTTCCCTGTCAAATCAACATCTTGAGTTAAAACATATAATCCCTAATTAAATATTTGAATGGAGCCAAATTTTATAAAATTATATAAAATAAGTAAAATTGTTAGTGTTATTGTATGAAATGAACCAAAAGGGTCATTTGAATATTCACCTTTTTTGCCAAATTATTTTCATAGTCATCAAGTATGATTTTGATGGCCAAATGCAACAAGTATAATTTTGAAATCATAATTATATAATATACACACCAAAAGAAGAAGAAGCAAATTTTCAAAAAATTGACCCTTCATGGTGCATTATACATAATAAACATATAAATAAATTGTCGAATGCTTTATTTAAGAAAAAGGTAAATTATATTAATATTCATTTAATTATGTTTTTTTTTCTAATTCGATTATGAAAAGTTATAAAATATCTTTTAATTATTAGTAAATTTCTTTTTTAGTCACTAAATTATAAAAAATTACAAAATAGTTATTCAACTATTCAATTGTCTTTTTTTATCACCTACATATTTTTGTATTTTTTGTGTTTCCGTTTTTTTTAGAACAATCTCATTATAGGTTCTAATTATACTGCTCTTTTTGATATAATGCCTATAACTACGCATATCTCTTCCTCAATCTATAAATAGGAGGATAATACACACTAACGCACTCAAACCTACAACCTCTTGCATTGACAACAATATTCAAGTACTAAAAGAACTTGAATTCGATTTGATTAATAACTTGAATTCAACTAAAATTCAATTTTTTTTGACAGGAAACAAAAAATAAAGCGACTAGAATTGAACAGAAAAAATCAGAAGGAAAAAGAAAAGCAACGTACCTCAACAATTTGAGATTATTTTCTTCACCAACTATTGCTTGCTATATTTCAACGTTGAAGTAGATCTGAGTTTTAGTTGAATATATATACATACACATTTTAATTAATTAATTAGAGATAATGGCAGGGTAGCATATGAGACTTGGCTTCCTGTTTTTGACTTTTCTTAAGTGTATTTTGATGCTAATATTTTAAAGCAAATTTCACATTAAAGAAAACCCTTCAAAAGCGGCTGCTGCCGAGCTAACTTGCTCAGCAAGCAACATAGTCTTACTATTAGCGCTTCTTGTTTTGACTTTTCTATATAATAATATTCCTCCTGAACCGTTTGAACCTCAAAAAGGTCTATTTTGGGTTTCATTCCAATTTTTAAAATTTAATCTCTTTCACTTTTCAAATATTTAATTTTAAAAAATAAACTGGGTGAAAATGGACTTGTATTAAGACACATTATCAATAAATTAATAAATAATTTTATAAAATCATTAAAAATAAATATAATCGTTATTTTCTTTAACAAGTAGCATCTTGATAATATATAAATCAAATAAATAATCTATATTAGCAAATTTAAAATACTAGGATGCCACATATTAAAACTTAATAGAAGTCCATTAATAGTATTAGCGATGGAATTTTAATAGTAAAAAAATTTATATGGTCACTCTCAATTTTTTATATTGAGTAAATCCATTCTTATAAAACAAAATTACAACATTAATATTAATTTAATTTCTAAATAAATTGTAAGGTCACATCAGTAGGAAGATAAGAAAAGTTTAATTTTAAAGATGCATGATTGAGATGGGTTTTTAAGAAAATGAATCTAAGTTAAGAAAAATAAAAAGGTGAGATTTTTATAACATAATAGATAAGTCTTAGTTTAATGTTCAAACTTTTCATCTTGTTTCATTGACTGTTTTTTAATTATATTGCTTGGGTTTCTTCCAAAAAAAAAAAAATTACAAAATTACTGTAATAGCTGACTTTTAATGATGTCCGGAATAGTGGTTCGAGACCACTAAATTCAAAAAAATAAACTCGTAATTTATTTATTTAATAATTATGAGCCAAATGTGATTTTTGAGGGATTTTTAAATTAGTAATTTGTGTTTTATAAAGATTTATTAAGTCAAGAAATTGAAGAAAACAGTTATCGAGATCTCAATTTTATAAATCGAGCCATAAATATTTTTATAAATATTTATGTAATATCAATAAGGTAGTATTAAAATTTCGTCAGAAAATTTTAACGTTTGGGTGGTTAATTAAATAAAAAGAACTAAATTGAAAAATATGTAAAAGTTGCTAAAAGGATTAAATAACTCAATTGTCAAATGAGGAAGGACCTAAAGTGCAAATAATCCCAAAGGAGATATTTTGGGCGGCAATAGTTGAGAAAAATCAGGAAAAGGGTGAAATGAGGGTAAAATTGGAAAATTGCCAAAATAAACTAAATAAAAATGGGACCAAATTGGAATATCTAGAATTCTCTTCATTTTTCTTTATTTTCATCAGCTGAAAAACAGCCATGGAAGAGGGTTCAAGCTGATTTTCATTCTCTAGCTACATGTAAGTTTAATTCTTGCTTTCTCCTTGAAATTTCTATGTTTTTAGACTTTTACAATTGTGTCCAACTTACTATTTCATTAGTTTTTGATTTCATGGCTAATTTTTGAAGATATTATGGATGATTTCTGGAATAATGTGATGAATAGACATATAATTGAAGCTTTAATTTTGATATATGATAATTTTATCAAGTAAAATTGATGGAAATTAATTTTAGGACCTAATTGTGAAAATGTTTGGAATTAAATTCTAGTGCTGAAATTATGATTTCCAAAAGTTGTAAAGTAGTTTAAAGTGATATAATAAAGTGTTAATTGAGAAAAATCACCTCAATTGAGAGACAAATTGAGTAGGGACGAAATTGTTATTTATTAAAAGCTTAGGGGAAAAATGGTAATAAATAGCTTGCACTAAAACAATATTGGACAGTAGCAGTGAACTAATTTTGAAAAATCACCATAAATTGTATAAATCGAATTAGAAGATGAACAAAATATGAAATTAAAGCTTATTGAGTCTAGTTTCTCATAGAAGAAATGGTGTAAGCAATGGATTTGTAAATCATGAGATATAATGAATTTTGTGAGACAAGGTCAGAATGAATTTAGGTTCCCTTGTTCTGACTTTGGAAGATCATAAAAATTTGGAGAAAAACAATTAGGGAATTAAACTTATATGCTTATAATTTTGAATGAGTCTATTTTCAAGATAAATAAACGAGAACATTATTTGAATTCTTTACAAGGAGATAATTAATTTTTAGTGAAGAAGGGTTGAACCATCGGGACAATGAAGCAGGGGTGACTTTAATGAATAAACTGTACTAATTGGCTAAACCAAAAATTCTGAAAATTTTATGGTAAGAATATGTGTGAGTCTAGTTTCATAAAAAAATTAATAGATCTTAATTTTTAGTTTTTTAGCTCAAGATATAAATAATTTAGTGACTATGACTCAAATGGATAGCTTTGAATATACATATAAGTAAATAGTGAAATTATTGATAATGTTACTTATAAGCATATTATATAAATTTAAGGATGTGGAATGGAGAGGAGGAGGAGGAAAATATGTATGAATATTCATCTAGCATGGCTAATTTGCATGTTTTAGGCTCAGGGACTAAATTGAATAAAATTAAAACTTTATGGGTAATTTTGTAAAAATTTCAAAAATGACCAAATTGCATGAAATGTATTATTTTATTATTAAAATTAAAATTTTTAATGAAATTATTAATTTAGTTCAAGATTGGGGAAAAAACATGTTTTAGGGATTAAATTGAAAAGTGTTGAAATTATGGAAAATTCTGATATTTTATAGAATTCATGGGCTGTTATCAATATGTATGAGAATAATAGCTGGAAATAAGGATTAAATTGCAAGAATTTTATTTTTCTGACCCTAAGGATGAAATCGTCATTAAATAAAAGTTTAGAGGCAAAATAGTAATTTTGCCTAGAGCATTAATTAAATATATTAGAATATGAAATGAATGAAAATGATGATCAAATTTATCTATAAAGATCCGGACGACTCAAATAAGAGACTTGATCGTGGAAAAGAAAAGATATCGGATTAATGAAATTATAAACACAAACAAGCAATGAGGTAAGTTTGTGTAACTTGAATTATATTCTTAAATGCATGAAATGTATGTTTTTAATATGGATATGATTTGAATGTTCATTATATGAAAATTTATGAAACATTGACATATTTGATGAAAGGGGAAGAAATCCCGGTTGAAAGAAAGGAAAATTCGATGGATCTCTGAAAAGGAATTGACGGTAAAAAGGATCTAGCCCGGACGGGTGATCCTATCTTGATATAGCCCTCCTGAAGAATATGTGGAAAATGGATTTAGTCCGGATGGGTAATCCGAATTAGGGTCTGAATTTAGCCTGCACTGGTAATTCAGATCCAAGCTCATTAGAGTAATTATCGTTGTAGGGGATTTAGTCTGGACTGGTAATCCCGCTATAAGGATGAGGTTCGCGGGAGTGTGCTTTCTGAAATGAAATGTGTAAGACCATGGTTGAAAGACACCATGACAACATGATATGAAATGTGTAAGACCATGGTTGAAAGGTACCATGGCAACATGATATGAAATGTGTAAGACCATGATTGAAAGATACCATGGCAACAGGATATAAAATGTGTAAGACCATGGTTGAAAGATACCATGGCAATGTGACATGAAAAGAATAAGACCATGGTTGAAAGATACCATGGCAACATGATATGAAATGTGTAATACCATGGTTGAAAGATACCATGGCAACAGGATATAAAATGTGTAAGACCATGGTTGAAAGATATCATGGCAACGTGACATGAAAAGAATAAGACAATGGTTGAAAGATACCATGACAACATGACGGGAATGAATAAGACCATGGTTGAAAGATACCATGGCAATGTAACATGAAATGAACAAGACCATGGTTGAAAGATACCATGGCAACCTGACAGAAAATGAGTAAGACCATAGTTGAAAGACACTATGGCATCATGTCGAAGAGAAATAAGACCATGGATGAGAGATGCTATGCCATCAGTTGAACAATTGATATTCAGGTAATATGTATCAGATGATGAATAGTTATATGAAACGGTTCTATGAAATGTTTACAAGAATTGGTCATATAGAAATATATGTACAAAACAGTTGAATGAAATAATTAAAAAGATAGATAAATGAAATAAGTATAGGTACATGGAATTTAATTTATGTTAATTTTAATATGAACTATTACCGAAATAAATATACAAAAGATATATGGAAATTATGGTGCATAAAATATTGATATAACGAAATGAATGATATATGCTTATGAAGAAACAATAAGAGAATAATATGCCTCGTGACATGTACATATATGATTATCTTTGATATGTTGATACAAGAAAATTATATAAGTAAAGACAATTATTAAACTCAAGTGTGACATGTTGAGAAAATAAGTATATCAATGTTGAATTTATATGAAATATATACTGGTATACTAACAATGTTGCTGTTTGATGCTTATACAAGTGCCAAGCTGTTGATTAAATGTTAATATATTTATTTATATGATGCATTGAATCGGTAAGCATTTAATTGAAAATTTTTTAGGTGATCCGTAAATTCTAGTAATGCTCCGAAACCCTGTTTCGACGACGGATACGGGTTAAGGGTGTTACAATTACACTACTTACGAGGCATGACAAAAATCAAGGGCATTAAAGTTTATTCTTAAAGATAGTCAAAGATGCTTAAGTTAAATCGAAGAATAAGATAATTTTTTGTAAAAATGGTTTAGGATTGAAAAATAAATTATAAAATTTTAGGAGATTAATATGTAATTTTATAAAATTTTAAGGGTTAAAATAATAAATTTACTATTTTTAAATGCCAAACCACAGTCTACCCTTTGTTTTCACTCGTGTCAAGAGTTTAAATAAGGGTAAATTACACCAATAGTCACTTTGATTTCAATTCAAACACTCAACTTTCGAAAAGTAACAAACCAGTCACTAATATTATCGAAAAGTGACAAATCAGTCACTCATTAACATTTTCTGTTATATGCCTAATAGAACAGCTGGCATGGCTAGTTAACTTGCCACGTTGGATGATGAGCCAAAGGATCTAAGGTTTAGACGAGTTTAGAGAAGAAAAGAAAAGATGGATTGATTGATTGATTTAGGGTAAAAAGTGAAAAGATCAATTGGGTCTTTATTTTTCTCCTTCTCCTTATCTTTCTTCTTCTTTTTCTTCTATTTTTTCTCTTTATCTTCTTTTACCACCTCTTTATCATTGTGTTTTTCTTTTTTCTTCATCTTTGCCTCATTGTCTTTTTTTCTTCTTCTTCTTCTTCTTTTTTATGTTCTCATCACCTTCTTTATCTTTGTACATCTTCTCATTTTTCTCCTTTTTTTTCTCCTCTTTATTATTATTCATTTCTCTAATTTCACTATCCTCGTGTTTTTCCTTATCCTTCCCTTTATGTTTCTCCCCTTTATCCTCCTTATGCTTCGATTTTTCCTTCTCCACTGATTTGTTCATCAATTCAAGTTCAACCTCAGCCTTCTCTTCATTCTCATGGTTTGGCTCCATATCCTTCACCTTTGCTTTGAAATGCAGTTCTTCCTTTTTCACATTTTTTCCTCTATTGACAATCGATTCAAATGTACCTCGCAACTCAAAACCCTTTACCACAAATTGGAACTCAAATGTAAGTACTTCATGATTTTTCAGCAAGTTCCCGAAAAGAATGCCAGATATAAATAAGCATGGAAAAAATACAACCAAACATGAACAGATTATAGGATTCATTAAAAGACACAACATGATGGTTGGTATATTACAACTACTAGCATTACACATAAAAGCAAGTTTAGCACAAAACTTCTGATAGTAGAAGCATGATGTTCAAAGTTTCAAATAGAAAAGTGATCTGGCTTTTATGCAATGATGAATTTGTGTCATCCAACTAACTTGATTCCAAATACTTTCACTACCATCATATGTTGACAGGAATTTAAATAACATTTCAACTGAATGACAAGGAGAACGAGAAAACTAAAGACCCTTCAACTGGCCGGTTAAATGACAGCAAGCATCTTGTTAAATGCTAGGTCACTTTTCCATTATGTTTGTAACGGTAAATAGTTAGTAGGACTGATTTGTTATTTTTCGAAAGTCGAGTGATTGAATTGAAACCAAAGTGACAGCTTTGTTAGTTGCATCAAAGTTGAGTGACTGTTAGTGTAATTTACCCTTTAAATAATGGTAAGAAAAAGAGATTGTATGTAGCTTTTACTCCTAATTTAGGGTTATCTAAAGAATTTTCTAACTTCTATAAATGCATCAAGGTTGGGTGATAAGTGATAAAAGTAACATGTTTTAACCCTATTCTTAATGCGTTTTTGGATAATTATTCGATGTAAAATGGTGAATTTTTTGCTTCTAATCTTTTAAATTTATGTTTCTATACTTAGGATAGCATTTTGGAGCAAAATAAGCAAAAAATTAGCAAAAATTGGAGCAAGTTCCAGGAGCCACACAGGCTGGACCCTCCCACACAGGTTAGGCACACAGCCGTGTGATCCACACGGGCTGCCACAAGTCCATGTGCCAGACCGTGTGGATTTCGCGAATCGCATTCTAGACACGCGAAAGAAATGCAATTTTTAGGTTTGCGGGTATTCTAAGACTTATATATACCAAATATAAGAAGAGAAGAGGAAGCCGTTAGAGATTTTTGAAGAAAACAACTCGGAAAACACCTTGAAGCCGACTTGGAAGCAAATTTCCATCAAGATTGAATATCTCATTTTGGTTTTTTGAAGTTTATTATGAGTTTCTTTATTTCTTGTAGTTATACCGTCTCTAAGATGTTTTTTATTTGCGATTATGAACTAATTTTCTAAATACCTAGGGGAGATGAACCCTATGGTGAATTCTGTCTTTTAATTTTTATTTTACGCAATAAATACTTGGATCATGTTCTCAATTATGTGTGATTTATTCTTGGTTTAATATTTCTGGACTATTAATCCATGTTTGATGTGCTTGAATAGAGGGGGAAAAGTCCCTATTTAAGAGTAGATCTAGCATGATTTAGTAGAGTTTCATACAATCCTAGAAATAGGACGATATAAATTTACTGGATTAAAGTCAAATCTAATAAGGGGATCCATAGATTGAGTTAATGCAACAATAAGGGTTTTAATTAGAAAGAAATTTCAATTAATCAACCTAGAGTCAGTTGCTCTTTATCTTGAAAGAGATATTAGTATAATTTAGGGATTTCTACTAATCAAGATAGTGAGTGAAGAAATTGTTTAATTCAAATTGATAATGATAGATGAAATCTAGGTGAATTCTTTCTTAGGTATTGTTTCGCTTCTTGGTTGTTAATCGGTTGTTTTCCTGATTTATTCTTTGTTGTAGTTCTTTAGTTAATTAATTTAGTTAATTTTAGTTTTAACCAATTACTCTAATTTTTTAGTTAAATAAAAAAAAGATAATTATTAGTACTTTTAATTTTCGTGTGAACAATATCTGTATTCACTGTAACTATACTATTAATTGATAAGTGTAATTGCCTTTGTCGAATTTTTAGTTAGTTTCGTGGACATCATTGGGTAAATTTTTATCTTAGCCCGACAAAACCAACGACTCATGTGACTTGTGGGCCTTAAGCCTTTTTTCCATAGGCTGGTATAATAATAGTTCCTCTTTAAATATAAGATAAGTTATAAATAAACCTGATCATGGGTCGAGCCACCTGCTTAGGTTTGAAGGCCCGCTCAAAAAAACGAGAGGGTTTCGATAAAAGTATAGGCCCAAAAAATAGATTTGAAAAAAAATAAGATCCGTTTTCTAAACTGGCCAGGCTTCAATAATATTTTTTGACCCAATCTAAATCTGCCTAAATTTTTTCCACTATTGTTTTGTTATCATTTTACTATTATATTGCTATTATTTTGTTGTTATTATTTGGATATTATATAACTATTATTTTATTGTTAATTTTGCTACTATTTTAAAGGTATTTGCTTGTTAAGTTGTATCTATTTTAGTGTTAGTTAAGTATAAAAACTTTTTTATGCTTTTTTAAATTTCGAGAAATATTTATTTTAATATTTGTAGTGTATTTGATGTATTATATTTTTAAAATTTATTTTTGTATAAAAGAATATAAAAAAATTAATGCGAGGAAGTCAGGCCGGATTCAACATTTTTTATTTAAGCGGGAATTAATTTTTAGGCTGAGCTAGATTAGGACCTGTAAAACGGATCTAAAATTTTACATCAACCCGACCTACTCTATAATCAAATCTAATTATAAAATCGACTAGTGAAAGATTTGTTTATGGGTAGGATTGCTTAGAACTACAGTGTCTGTGTGAGCACAAGTTAAAGAGAGTGTGAAGAATTTTTTTTATTTTTTTTTTGGGGATAAACTTTGCATTTAAATTTTAATAGTATAATTGTATCATTTGAAGGAATTTTTAACACAATAATTTCTTATTACTTATTGTTCTTAATTTAATTTTACTTGAAAGTTATTTATTTTCTTTGCATTTAATTTTATATTAGTAAGTTATACGATTCTACGTGTTTAAATTTTATTAATTTTTAAATAACATATTTTTCTCTTAAGTTTTAAATATTATACAAAGTTGGAACTATAAGAAAATAAACTATAATACTAATTTGAAAAAAATAATAAAATTAAGTAAAAATAGTTTATGATAAATATAAAAGATATTTACATTAAATTAATAAACACATTTAATAATAGTGATTAAAATATAATTGTCAAAAAACTGACTTTCTTTTAAAAAAAACTCGAAACATTTTCCACATGTGCCAAACAAATAACAAATAGAAAAAAAAGTGATAGATTTGAGAGTGCTTACTTCACACAGTATAAATAATTTACCTCATCATCAATTAAAATAATTATCGATCACTTTTCGATGTTATTATTATTCGAATATTATTTACTATTGTCTTTTAAGAATCATTGCGTTAATGCTTCATTCTTTATATATATATATATATATATATATATAATTCTAATTTATTAATACTAACTATCTCTATTTTAATCGATAAAAATTTTAATGCTACTTGATTGAATATGTCTAATTATTGAATGTTATTTATAAAGCTAAATTTTAATTTTAATTGGTATATAATTTTAATATTAATTAAATGATAATTAATATGTTTGAAGTTCTATTCAAGTAATAACTCTATATTAAATTAATAAAATTAGCACAATTATATATATTTATATAATTAACACAATTAAATTATAATTATAATTATCATAATATTTTATAATTTATGCTTAAATATCTAATAATTATATCTTAAACTTAGCACAATTTGTTTACTAATAGTTTTAAATTAAATTATCATTTTTAAAAAAAATTAATTTACAAATGCAATATCGTAGTATATTTTAGTTTTTTTTTCTTCATAAAATTAAAATTAGCATAAAAATTTTAATAACATTTTCATAAATTGATTTTAATTTTATTTTTTAAAAATATTTACATAGGATTTTAATTAAAAGTTTGAAAAAATATAAAATAATGATACTAATAATTATAATCAATAATATAAGTATAAATATTATTTATACAAAAAATTAACAAAAAATATATCCTATTTTAATAAATACACATGGTGCATTGCACGAACTAAGAAAATTAATTATAAGTATGTTTATATGATGTTAACAATATGCATAGACATGATCCAATCCGAGCCTACAATGTCTGTATTCAACATAAAATCGAAAGTTTCTATTCTAAAGTGTATCTAGTTTGAGTGGATGAACTCATTTAAAATAATGTTTTTAAAATTGGATAGATCGGTTGGTTAGACCGGTTAGATTGGGAATTAGTTGATGCATCGATTCGGAATAAGGTTAAAAATTAGATGACTTGCGAACTGGTACGAACCAGTTGAATTGAGCTAAAAAACTAATTAAACTGAATTTTATAAAATTTTTAATAATTTATTTCATTTGAATAGGATGGATCAATTGGACAAAAAAACGATGGTATGACTTATTCGACCACCAAGTCAATTCTAAAAACATCGTTTAGAAAAGGCATCCTAAACCAATGTTTTTTAATTCGGATCGGTAGTCGAACCAATCAAACTATTGATTCATCAGTCCAATTAAAAAATTATTTAAATTTTTTTTTAAAAAAATGGTTCAACTAGCTTTTAACCAGTTCAATTGGTTTTTAGCTAGTTCAACTGGCGGTTCCCTATCTAACCAGTTTAAAGCCGCTTTCTGGACATGTCCCCCCTATCGGTTTCCAATCCAATTGGTTGGTCTGTTCTGGTTCAAACAACATTGGTCTAATTTTGTTCATGGGTCGGGTGATCTACTTAAAACGCTCTACTCGTCTTGACTTGGCAGAACTTGAACAAAAACTTTTTGGCCTTCGAGCTAGCTCAACCCAACCCAATTTTAAATTAAATAATTTTATTTTAAACTTAATTATAAAACATATAAATATTAATATATAACAATATTTTTAATATTTTATTATTTTAAAATAGTGATTTGAATTATCTAAGTGGATCGGGCCAAACTGGGCCGGGCTCAAACCTGAATTAATTTTTTTAAATTTGGGTCTCACTCCAACAGCCATGTACGGGTCTAACTTGCAGACTAACTTCTTTACGTGGATTAAAATAGGCCACGTTTTCCTCCTCACTTTAATTTTTAAGGTAAATTGCATTCATGACCACTATAAAATAAGATCTGTCTTATTTTAGTCACTTTAAAATTATTTTTTTCTTAATTTAATCACTCTAAATAAAAAATTATACGAATTAGTTACTGCCATTAAAATTTTTTTTTTTAACGAATTGCTAATGTAGCATATTAGCATATAGAGTGATCACGATATGAGCATATTGATTAATTTTTTAGCCAAAAATAAACAAAAACTGTTGAGTGTCAGTCACTTAATCTGTTAATCTGCCACATTAACAATAAGTAAAAAAAATAAAATTTTAAAGGCAATGACTAATTTGTACTAATTTCTTATTTTGAGTGTTTAAATTGAAAAATAAAATTTTGAAATAATCAAAATAGTACAGGACCTATTTTAGAGCCAACATGGCCTAATTTTTAATTTATTTATATATTGCTTTTCTGCCCTTAATCGACAGTGTTCCAGAATCGGTTGGTTAAGACAATGGCTACCCTCAGAATAGCTCTTCGTAACGTCCACCGCATCGTTAATACCTCCGCCGTTGCCGGCCGTACAACAACCGTTTTTAGGTACCCATTAACCCCTTTAGTTCTTCATTTCACCTTTGTTTGCTTTTTTGTTAGTTTTACATTATAAAAGAATTGTCCTTTATCAGACCACAGTATGGTTGGGTTTCAACATATTTTTCAACTAATATTAGTAACACTCAGCCATTAAACATCGATCTTTCTAACGAAGAAAGCAAAAGGCGTCTTTATAACAGGTAAGCTTTTTATATTTTGGGTACTTTTTTTTTTTTCTGATTTTGATGATCAATATTTAGCTGGATTTTGAATTTTTTTTGATTGATCCCTGTTTTGGGTTTTTATAGATTGTTGTATAGGAGCAAGCAAAGAGGATTTCTGGAGCTGGATTTGGTTTTGGGAAAATGGGTTGAAGAACATATCCATTCCATGGATGAAAATGGAATTAAAGCTCTTGTTAATGTCCTCGATTTGGTAAAAAAAATCCATTTTTTTGATTGCTTATAAGCTGAACTGACATGCCTTTAAGTTCAAAAATACTCTCTTATTGGTTCATGCTTGTAGTTGTTGTTGCTTATATGAAACTATCGTGGATTATCATGTTTCATTGCTAGTGGAGCAATGTCTTGGTTGCTGTATTAGTAATAGAATTAAAGAATTATTGATGTTTTGGATGCTTTTCCCAGAACTATATCTGAATACTGTCAGTTTTGAAGCATGCCTGAGCATTAAGGCTTGAACTGCCAACTATTGATCTTCATTCATAAACATAATCCTTAGCTGGCTTCTAATCTTCCTTCTCTCATCTCTGAGATACGTTTTATGAAGAAATTGATTTTTTTTTATCTAAAGATCAGAAAAAAAAGGGTCTGCATCTCCTGTAAGAATGATTTAGAAGATCCAAAACCAAAAATATCTGTATTTGCTAGCAGCAGTATGGTGGAGGCTGTCAATCAACATATATTGATCCAAAATCTGATTCAAGCGGTAAAAGTATCATGGAGGCTACTGTATTAGGAGTCAAATTTTATTTTGTCCTCTCTACTTAAAAAATGGGTTAACTAGTCCTTGTACGTTAAATAAAAAAACAAACTGGTTTTTCTGTTAAAAATTCTATGTTCACGTGACATACCATGTGTATCTCATGCTGATGTATAAGGGTTAGTTTTTCGACAGTAATTTAACATATAGGGATTAACTTGCTCATTTTTTGAGTAAAAAGAGCAAAATATAATTTGGCTCCTAGTACAAGGGCTTTTATGGTACTTTTTTCAAGTCCAGTACGGTACCTTTGAGTATGTAAGAAATGTTTTGAATCGATTCATTTTAATGAATCAATGATGCTAGAGATTCACAGCAGATAGTAGAGGCACCGACAATGTGTTTTCCACTGTATGATATTGCTGATCGTATTAAGCATACTAGTGAACTGTGTATTTCTATCCATAAAGTGATATGAAACCATAAAAATGATCTTTCTCAACACTATAACTTTGAGGGAAGAAATCTAACAAATCATGCATCCCATTACTATCCAAATGTTTGCCATATTGGCTTAAATCTTTCTCTTTTGCAGGAAAACCCCGACCTTTGGAAATGGCTAACCGGTCAAGAACAACCACCCGAAGCAGTGACCGTTAATCCTGTAAGAGATGATCTAAAATATAAAAGTTTTGCACTTGTATTTCTTTTATTTCCCAGCATTCTTATATGATCTTTCGGTTGTTTAGGTCTTCTCTGCAGTGCAACAGAAGGTCTTGAAAAACCTCAACAACCATTCCTCTCTCGAGACCCGAGCAACCCCTGGCCGGCCATGGGTGAGAGGGTGGGATGATATAAAAAATGGTCGCGACAGCCCAATCACCGGAAATCAGTAGCTTTTCTTTTGCCTTTGAGATAACAGGTTTTGAAGGCTTGTTTATTTCGAAACAAATTAAGGTTTTTTATATGTAATTTCTTCGATATTGTATGCTAGAATATGAAATAAGGATGGCTGCATTGCTGCAATGAAGCTGGAGATGTAAGAAAACCCTGAATGTATTTGGTATAGGCCTTATTTAAGTTGATCTATAGCATAAAAATTGTGGCTTGAATTGTCATTTCTTCTCTGTGCTTTAGCAAATAGTTAGAAATAAAGCTTTCTAGTACTCTTTGAGCCAAATGTGTTCTTATTGTTTGTTACATGTTCTTTTTTTTTTTTTTTTTGGGGGGGGGGGGTGGGAGATGAAGGTACTTATTGAGTTTAAATTTGCACATTCCTCTAGTTTCAAAGCACGTTTTGGCCTCTAGGTTTTCATTTTTTATTGCAATTAAAGCATGGGAAATGTCTTCCTAAATATTGCATCTCTTACAACCTAAATCAACATCGATACCTCTCTCCCTCAGCCAAACTCTACATGGCAAAATTTTTTTCACTGAACTATATTAACAAAATTTGTGTGCCTATCTTCTCTCTTTCTCTCTTTCTCTTGTTTGTTTACTACCTTTGTTACGTAAATCCTTTTCGAACTTGTGTTCAAATGTCAATCGGTACATTAAGTTTGGACAGAGATCAAACTGAATTGTGCTTTTTCAGCTTGGAAATATAATTCTAAGCTTTATTCAATAATATGATGATACAACAAATTGACTCGAAACTTAATAGTTATAAACTAATTCGAACATATTTCACTTGTATGATTTTTCGTTACTCAAACACATTTCTATAAATCAATCATAAATTCGACTAAAGAAATCTAATTGAGATTCAAATTGTGTTTAAAAACAATTTAGAGATAAATATAGAAGATCTTATTGCTTAATTTTTTTTTATCATAAATTTTCTCAACCTTTAAATTGAAAAATACCATTACTCAAAAGAGTAAAGCTGATGACGTATTTGGTGCAGATGCAATGGTAACATTAAAATAATAATAATATTCAACAAACAGTTTAAAAGTTTTAGCCAATCAATCATTAAATCCAACTTACTCCCTTGTTACAATATTCCAACAAAGTAATAAATTACAAAGAAATAATTTCGCTAAGAAAAATATTTTGATTATCAATTCTCTCAAAAGCTAAGCCAGAAAATTTTTTAAGAAGTTAAAATTAAATTGTAATTTTTCAATAGTAAAAATGTAACTTTACCATTTTAATAGTTTCTATCTTTATAATTTTTAAATGATTAAATCGAATTTTTATCATTTTTAGAGGGCTAAAGTATAATTTTATCTTTACTAATTTAAAATTTTAAAAATTTCAAAAAGCCTAAATAGAAAATTTTCCATTTTAAGAGGCCGGGTCCATTTTAAGAGGCCGGGAACCTTGTCAGCCACCCTAGTTTCACCCCTGTCTCCCTCCCTCTTCCTTTAGAAAAAAAAAATTAAATTAACAAAATCTAATTAAATATGTTTCATGAAAAATGACTTATAAAAATTGTTTTCTATATTTTCTTGTATTTGTTTCGCGGAAAATAACTTGATAATTAGAAAACAATTTACAGGTCAATGAAAAATAAATCCATTTTCCTGAAAATTAATTTACCCTCTCGAAAAATGTAAATTATTTTCCAAAAAATAACTTCTATTTTTATATAAAAATTAACTTGTACAAAACATAATATCATTAGTTAATAGTAAATATTCAATTTTAATATTAATATGTAATATTATAATATTCAATATTATTAAACATACATATTTAATTATTTATATTGAATAATATAATAATTTATTAATATAATTAATATAAATTATTACTTTAATAAATTATTGAATATTACAATTTTATTTTAGTAATAAAATTTAACAGTAATAATTTTAAATTCCAAATAATATTCTTAATATATTAATGAAAAATATTTATATTAATATTTTAATAATCTATCTATATTATAATTTATAAATATTTTATAGTATAAAATATAAATATTTTAATTACATAAATATAAGTATTGATTTAAATATATTTAGTTTCATTTATCTCTTTTAATGCTAACGTGTCACTATCTATTCTCATATATTATATTATTATAAAATTAATTTTGATTGGCAAAAAAAAGCTATTATAATATTTTGTAACAAATATGTTTATATTTGTTTATTTCATAAAAAATAATTTTTAAAAAATAATTTTAGAAAAAATTATCAAAAAAATAAAAAATATTTTACAGAGAATCATTCAAACATCAGAAAATAGTAATTTTTTTAAGAAAATTAATTAATTTTTTAAAAATCATTTTTTATAAACTATTTTTAATTAATCAAACGCAACCTAAATAAAATAAATAAATAATATTAAGTACTCAATTATTAAAGAAGCACAAGTCTCTCGATTTAAGGTATCACCAAACAATTTTATTGAGTAGTTGCTTTTTCATCCCAAACTCCAATAAATGCTTCCAGCATAGCCCAATAAAATTTGTGCTTCGAATTGACAACATGAACATAAGCATGGATGGGTGCAACCACGCGCGTAGTGTCCCGGTCCCTTTTAAAATAGATTTTTTTTATTTAAGTTTTTTTAAATTTTTTAAAATTTAAAATTAATAAAAGTAAAATTGCACTTTAACTCCTCTAAAAATAATTAATTTAATTTAATTTTTTAAAAATTATAAAAATATAAAATATTTAAATAATAAAATTATATTTTTATTAACATAAAACTTAAAATCTAATTTCAGTGCTCTAAAAAGTTTTCTACCTTCACTCTTATTTATTTAACTCACTGTTCTAAATCAATCAAGACTTAGAACAGTGAGTTAAATAAATAAATCCGAATATAGGACAGAAAAAGGAAGGGAAGCAAAATTAAAAAATAAACAAATAAGGGAAAAGAGGGACAAGTCATTGATGATCCATTCATTTCAGACAATTATTGTCGTGGGGGAAACAAAGCTCTTAAATCTGTTTGAGGAGATAAACTGATAATTACAAGAACAATGGAGCAATGGAGTTGACTGATACGAGAAATAGTCACCGGAAGAACAATGGAGCACTGGAGTTGACAATGATAGGAGAGATAACCCACTATATTTTAAGTTTCTATACAACAAGTAACTTTTCTTTTATATTTAAAGGTCAAGTTAGGAGTTGAAATGCATATGATGAAATCAATTAAAACTTACATCTTAAAATTAGGGTTAGAAGAATAGGGTAAACAAACTTAGAATGCCTTAAAAATTCTTGTAATTAAGAAAATAATAAGAATGGATCAATTGGTTCAGTGGTAGAGCTTTAGTATTTCTTTAAGTTCCAAATTTGAAACCTCTTTTGCATTTTCAGCCAAAATATTTTATTTTCTTATTTTTACTCTCATAAAGTACCGAATTTTCAAACCAGCTCATACCGGAAAATGTTTTTTTTAGTCCTTAATTTAAATAAACCCTAATTTTAAACTAATTCCTAATTCTTTAAAATTACAAAAATCTAGAATTCTTATTTAGAAAATTATTTTTCAAGAAAAGCTCTCAAAATTTTCTCTTCTTCTTCTCAATTGCTGAACCATATTCTCAACCAAAGATTTCAAGGTTTTCAATTGCATCCCTCTTTTCCTAGTGATTTTCCATTTCTTCATCCAAAAATTAAGGTTTTTGTGTCTTCAATCAGGTGTGGGATCTAATTTAAGTCATTATGTATGATTAATTAAGTTGAAGCATTGGGAATTAGGGTTTAATGTGGAAAGAAACAACATGCAAAGCCTTTTTATGTAAATAACCCGCGAACCCTAGGAGAACTATTATGTGAACCCTCATGTTGTATAGTATAACATAGTATACGAACCCTCATGTTATATAGTATAACATAGTGAATTGTTAGTACATGTATGCGAACCCTAGGTGAACTATTATGCGAACTTTTATGTGAAATGTTAAAGTGAACCCTTAGTACATGTATGCGAACACCTTTAGAGAATATATGCAACCCTTAGTACATTTAGGTGGCCTCTTAGTGAATATGTATGTGAACCCTTTATGCGAACCTTCAAGTGATATAGTATGTGAATTCGTATGTGCGAATCCTATATGTGCGTGCGAACCCCCTGTGATTTAGTGTGCTAAGCCTATATGCGTACCCTATGTGCGAACCTGTTATGTATGTGTTAGCCAAACTAAAATGATTAACAATCTAATATTAATATACTATTACAAGTTTAATTTGCATGAAAAATCTGTATATGTGAAAATTGATATGAATGAATGCATGAAAACATGTAATTTGATGATAGTATGTGATAATTAACGTGCTTGACAAGTATTGCATCGATTGTTGACAAATAGCATGATATGATGAGTTTATGTGCATGATTACATGAAATTGGGTATGGAGGACGGAGGAGTTTCATAGGAGAAAGTGGCAATTTAAGTCCACATCGAAAGTCAGTACTACATGGAGTAGGCGACAATGTCATCGAAGCCGGGCAAATCGAGATGATAGTTTAAAAAGCCATCAAAATCGGGTAGCCGGGATGATAAGTTATTGTAGTAAAAGTCATTGTCACAGATGACAAGTGAACGACCATCGTCACTGGGAAATCTGGGATGGTCAGTTATTGAAATGTGTTTTGGAGTGTTGAGTGATGCTCGAGGGCAGATAGGATGGATGGGTGAGAACTTAAAATTAAAATTGCATTGCATTATTAACATAACCTATACATGCATTGATTTATTGAATGTTCATTACATTATGCTTAATTGCCATGTTGCTATAAATTGAATGCTTTACTATTTGCACGGTTATATGTAGTGGTTAAAATTAGACACACAGTCATAAGCTCACTCCCCCTTTTTCCTTACCTCTCAGGTAATGCAGGAAACTATGACTCAAAATGACATTAGAGGAACCTCGAACTAGCAGCTTGTTTTTTTTTTTTTAAAGTTTCTATTAAAGTTTTAATTAATCATTTTTGGGTTGTAATTATTAATTATTTCTTGCTTTTATATCTTAAAGATTGTTTAGCTTGTTAATTTTAAGCATGATACTTAATTAATACTATGATAATTGCAAAATACTTAAAAGTTTTAATAAGTCTTTTTAGACCTTAACTATTTTTCTCAAAACTTCATATTATTAATATTGAAATTGGATTGATAAGTAAAGCCGATTTAACTAATGAATGCTTTTCTTAAAAACAAAAGAGTTATTTTCATACAAACCAACTCAAATAAAAGAATGACTTTATTGGATCACTTCGGTAATTAATGTAACGCCTTCGGTTTAGCCGAAACTCATAAGCCGAGTTAGAAGTGTTACACGAAAGGTATAATAACTAATCGTTTTTTAATTAAATTTAAAACTAAAATGATAAAATGAATCAAAATTCGAAAAGTACAATAACTACCTGAAATAATAAAATGAATCAAAACTCAAAAGTTGGGAATTGAAGCAGAGATAATAAGATGATTCAAAACTCAAACTGTCATCAGAAAAGTAGAATAATTAAACCTTTTCAAAGTAATCACCGAGTTGGGATCTGAACAAAAAATAATAAAGTGAATCAAAATTTGAAATCTTATCCGAAAAGTTAAATATTTTCTAATTAATTATCAAGTTGGAAGTTAAAACTAAGATAATGAAATAAATCAAAACTCGAAATGTCATTCCAAAAAAAAAAATTTGAGATTTGAAACATAAACAATAAGGGCGCGTATTTAATACTCTTTAACACTATATTTTTTTTTATTTCACAAATAATTTTAAAATTTAGCATGTCTCTTTTTTTTTAATATTTATATTCTTAATTTTCTTATTAAAAACCTTAAATGTTAGTTTTGGTTGAAGGTTGACAAGAAAGCTACCTAACTGATTGCAATGTTATCAATGTCCTTAAATATCCCAACGGTCTAACCCACTAGACAGCGACGTGAATTAAATTAACTCACCAAGTTGTGGGATTTCTTCGATGATGGGGGCATTTGGGGATTGTCAATAATGGTCAACATTTTTTTACATTAATTTTATTATAGATTTTTTATACGATACTTAAAATTATTTATAATTACTTCTTAACTATTAAAATAAGAGAATAATATGTTTTATTGTACTGAAATTTATATATTTTTACACTGATAACAATGTCAATGTCGATTGAACTAAGATTCAGAGTGGGTTTGGGGCGGTGGTATGGTGCGGTGCGTTTATCTTACTTTTTTTCTCACGCTACAATATCGTTACAATATTTAATGTCACCGCCACCGCTATTTTTACACTAATCACAAGTAAACGCACCGCCTACTCAAAGTCACCCTCAATCGGTTACTATGAGAATTCTTTAATTAAAATCGATTTATAATAAAATATTTTTTTATCATATATCATATTATACATATATTAGAAAGTTTAAAATGAAAGTTGATGTAGACGATTTGTTTTAATATCATGTGAACTCTTATTATTTTAAATTATTATATTTTTCGTATCGATTTTAAATAAATAAAATTTGAAAATTTTATGTGAATTTTTTAGGTAAAAAGTAAAAATTTATAAAAAAATTCAAAAATATGGAAACAAAATATTTAGAAATTAAATTTATAATTTTAAAAGGCATATTAAATACTTGAAAATATAAAATTAAAATTAAAATATATGTTCACATAATGGGTTTTTAAACTAAAAATTTTAAAGCATAATAATAATTGAAGTAATTAAGATTATTACTAACACATACAATCATAAATTTTATTCTAATTATTAATAAAATTGTATTTAAAATATAAAATAAATTAATATATTTTAATTTATACATACAACCAAATTGTGGATTTTATAAATAAACTAAGTTATATTTTTAAGAGAATATTCTTATTTTTTATATAATATTAAAAAAAATTTTGATCATAATAAAATCTAAACCCAAAACATCATGTTGATAAATAATAAAATTTATTATTATAATTAAAGTATCAATTTATTTTTATGCGAATCTTTAATATAATATATTTGTTATTTAATTTTTTTTTTACCCACAACGTGAAACATAAATAAAATATTTCCTAAAATGCTTTTCTTTTTTTTAGTTTTTATAGTTATTTTTATTCTTTAAAATTATAATTTCTTGATAAAAAATTTGTAACATATATTTTAGTTTTTTACACAACTCAAAAACTATTAAATTACAGAATGGAAGTTGAACTAAGGTTGGGAGCAACCAAAAAGCCACACGTGTCGCCAACCTAACATCACCAATAATGAAATTTAAAAAGTAATAATAATAATAATAATAATAATAATAATAATAATGTTAAAATTTGCTATTAGTACTTGTACTTAATAAAAGTTGTAGATTTAATTTCTGTATTTTTATTTGGTTATTTTTAGTTGTTGTACTTTTTAAATTTTTAAATTTCAATTTTTACCAGATAATAATTGTTAAATTCATTAAGTGAAGTTCTATTATTTCTAAAATATAATGTGTCAAATATATTATCATATGTGTAATCTTATGTCAATTTATTATTTCTACATATTACTTACCGAAAATCCAGTTAATAGGTTACCAATTGTCATTTGCATTAAGATTGAAATTTTAAAATTTGAAAAGCATAGAAGTACTGGTAAATGAATTTAACTGCTTTTGTTTAGGTTAAGACTAAAAAATTTATATCTGAAAAATATAGGGACTAAAATTTACTAATTCAAAAAGTACAATAACTAAAATTGATCAAATAAAAGTATAAGGACTAATAGTAAAATTTAACCTAATAATAACAACAAAAATGATCATAAATTTTGCTTTAAAAAATTGATATATGGGGGTTGAAAAATACAGCTCTATATTTTTCAGTTGTGAAAGTTAAATGATTTTTAGCAGACAAAACATAAGGAAGTAGACAAGCATGATGATGAGTTCAAATAACATGGAGTGTTCCGCTAAAGCAAAGGAAGAAGAAGAGATCACCAAAATAAGTCTTATAAGAAGCTTGGTTGAAACACAAGATCCTTCTTCCAAGGTATGTTTTTTTCGTTGTTTTTCATTTATACAGTCGGATTTAATCTAGTTGGTTCAAAAAGTGACATCCAACAAGTTTGAGATTTGGATCTTAATATCGACAATGTCTGTTTTTATTCTCAGGCAAAATCATGATTTCTTCTTTTATGTCAAAATTATGATTGAAAAAATTGAACCAGAAGTCCGACAAGTTGAACTTTCGCTTCTTGTAGGAATTAGATGATATGACAATGAGAAGATTTCTAAGAGCTTGTGATTTAGATGTGGAGAAAGCATCGAGCATGTTCCTCAAGTACCTGAAATGGAGACGAAGCTTTGTTCCTAATGGTTTCATTTCTCCATCAGAACTCACACATGAAATCCAACAGAACAAGATGTTTTTGCAAGGTTCCGACAAGAAAGGACGACCTATTTCTGTTCTTCTTGCTGCAAGACATTTCCAGCATAATGGCGGCCTCGACGAATTCAAGCGTACCCCTTTTTCTCTTTTTAGAGTCTCTCTGGCTGTGATAATCTTGATATTAATTTGCTTTTTGTTAACTTACAGGTTTTATAGTCTACATTTTCGACAAAATATTGGCCAGGTAATAATATTTTTATTCGCACTCCCTCACATTGGTGGAATAAGGCTTAAGCACAATATTAGCCGACGATTTTTAAATCAGATTGATAGTGAAATCGAGTATATCATCAATTTTTTGGTGTCATCCGACCGATTAAAATTATTAATAATTAATAATTTAAAAAATTTGATTCAATTGTCTTGTTTAATTCATTCATATCGGTTTTCAAGTCAATCAATTTAAAGTCCCTTTATTAATACTCTAGTCAGTTCTCAATTCAATCGGTCAGTCCAGTTAGGACCTGATTATGGCTAGGGTCACCCGCCTAGGCTCGAGGTCTGCCCGAAAAGTGAGAGGGTTTAGGTAAAAATATAAGCTCAAAAAATGGGTTTGGATAAAAAATAAGACTTGTTTTTCAAAAGGGTTGGGCCTCAGGTAGAAATTTTTTTACCTGGCCCTGGCCCTGGCCCAAATTTGCCTAAACTTTATTTTCTGCTACTGTTTGGCTACCATTTCGCTATTATATTACTACTATTTTGTTGTTATTGTTTGGATATTACATAACTCTTGTTTTATTATCGATCTTACTATTATTTTAGAGACATTTGCTTGCTAAATTGTGACCACTTAGTGTTATTTAAGTATAAAGACTCTTTTTAATGTATTTTCAATTTGTTAGGAAACATTTATTTTAATGTTTTTAATGTATTTGATGTAGTTTTTTTTTTAAAAATTTGTTTTTATATAAAAATAATATAAAAAATTTAATATAGGCGGGCTGAGTTGGGCTCGAGTTTAGCATTCTTAATCTGGTCTGAGCTTGGGTAGAATTTTAGGCCCATTTTTCGACCGAGCCTAAATTTTTTACATCGGCCCAACCCAAACCTAATCCGACCTAGCCCATGATCAGGTTTAGTCCGGTTCAAACAAAATTGATATTAACACACTTTATACTTGTTCATACCTGGTCTAATTCAAAATATGAGTTTAAAATTTTACTCACATCTATATATTTTTAAATGGCTAACCAAAACTCATTTTAGGCCTGCTCATATTATTTTTTAATTTTTTTAAATATTTATATTATTTTATATTTTATATTTACTAATTTTATATATTTTTATTTAAATTTTATATAAAGATATCTTAATATTTTAAAATTTTACAATTTAAAAAATTGATTGGGCTTAAACCTTAAATATTCATGCCAAAGTTCAACTTATATTTTAAATGGAGTTAATATTTTACCTAAATTCATTTTTCAGATTTAATATATTTGTTTAAACTCTTTTAAATTTTGGATGTGTTTACTACAACAGTTTGTAGAGTTATAGAGTTATATACCAATCATCTCTATAGTAAATTTAATGATTATAAAAGATGATTGTAATAACTAGCGATTGATAGTATGGTTGGGGTGACAGGATGCCTCCAGGACAAGATAAATTTATTGTGATCGGAGATCTTGAAGGTTGGGGATATGCAAATTGCGACATCCGGGCATACCTTGCTGCTCTCTCTCTCCTGCAGGTTTAACTCTTAATCATATATTAGTTTAGATTTTATTTCTCATTTAGATCATTTTTAACTTATAATTCATTTGAATCTGTTCGGTTTTTTTTTTTTTTTTTTTTTTTTTGCTTGCAAAATACACTATATTTAAATGATTTTTATATAAAAATGTACCCCATTTTGAAATAAATTAAGACTTGAATATTTTCTATAGGGCATTTAAGTATAAGCTGAGCCAACCCAAGGCTAAAAACATTTTTATATTTTAAAGAGATTTTAATAATTTTAGGAATTTAGTCTTAATTTTAAAATATCACATTAATAAATTTTAAAAAAAATAATAGTTTTAACAATTAGATTTAGATTTTGAAATCTGAAAAGTAAATGGACTAAATTACTAAAAACAAAAGTACAAAAACTAAAATTTAAATTTATAAAGAGTACAAGGACTTATGTCATAGTTTAATCTTCTAAAAAGAATGATATTTAAATCGGGTAAACTACAAAAATAGTTACTTTTGTTCTCCTTAAATTTGATTTTAGTCACTTATGTTTGAAATGTTACGTTTTAGTCACTTATGTTATTATTTTGTTATGAAGTGGTCACTCTATCGCTAAGCTCCGTTACCTCCCTAACGGCGGTCCTATGTGACAGTCCAAATTAAATTTATTTAATTAAAAATCTAGTTTTATCCCAACAACTAGATATCAGCATTTAAAATCCATTTGGATTGCCATGTAGGATTGTCGTTAGGGAGGTAACGGAGTTTAACAGTAGAGTGATCACTTCGTAACAAAACGATAACATAAGTGACTAAAACGTAACATTTCAAACATAAGTGACTAAAATGTAATTTGAGACAAACAAAAATAATTATTATTTTTAGTTTAGCCTTAAATCTTTCCTAAATAAATTAATATTTAGTTGATTTGTGATACCATTGAATGAATAACCTATAAAAATAGTATATAAATAAATGTTGGAAATCCTTTAACAAAAATAAAGCCAAATAATTTATTAGCCAAAGAGTAATATTTTTTTTTAATGAAAATGAGCAGGATTACTACCCGGAAAGATTAGGAAATATGTTCGTAGTGCATGCACCCTACATTTTCATGGCGGCCTGGAAAGTTGTTCACCCTTTCATCGACGTCAAAACCAGGAAGAAGGTAATATTTAAATAAGTGTCCTTCCTAAATATCCGAATTTTATAAGCCAAAAAATATTTTTTAAAGAAAAACTTGTAGAAAGTAAAATGTAAAGAGATAACGAATTTTGATATCTAAATCCGAATTTATAATAATCTTAAATATTCGAGTCTACAACATATAGAGTAAAATGAATATCTATACATACCCACCCAGGGCATGGGACCAAGCAAGAGCCTTTGACTTCTCTTAAAATGGAAATTTGTTGCTTTAGACCTCTCAAAATTCATAAAATCCTAAGTTAACATTTGGTTAAATTATAGTTTGCCTTCCAAAATGTTAACATTTCAATTTAGTCATTTTAAAACCACACACACATATATATATATATATATACAAAAGTTAATACTATAATAAAATTACATTTTAACCCTCATAAAACTATATAATTTAGTATCGTTCCTCCTAAAAGAATTTCTAACTTTGTCCTTGTACTTATTATTTATTGTCATCACTATATATGTTTGGTCTAGTATACTTGACTATTTTTTCTTATTATAAAAAAAATATTTTTATACTTATATTCAAATATGTGTCGAATCAAAGGTGGAGTCAGGTGGCTAGCAGGGACCTTGACTCTCTTAAAACGAAAAATTTCCCTTTTAGCTCTTTTAAGATTTTTAAAATTTTAATTTAGTAATAATAAAATCACAATTTAATTTTTGAAAATAATAAAAAAATAATTTAATTATCTAAAAATTATAAAAATTTAAATTATTAAAATGATAAAATTATCGTAAAAATATATAATTTAATTCCAGCCCTAAAAAATTTCATCGCTTTGCCCTTAACAAAAATTTAGCTTACTAAAAATCATCTTGTATGGTAGATTGACATAGAAATTTTTTTTTGTGTGATATACAGATAGTTTTCGTTGAGAACAAAAGCCTGAAATCAACATTGCTTGAAGAAATAGACGAGAGCCAACTGCCAGAACTATATGGTGGCACACTACCATTGATTCCCATTCAAGACAGCTAAAAAGCACACACATAAATATATATATATATATATAGATATAAAAGTTGTTTGTTAAAGAAGCTTTTAAGGGAATATTGTTTGTATTTTTTTATCGTTTATGTTTATTTTATAGTTTATGTTTAATATTTGTTACTATTTTCCTTAATAATGTTATCTTTGAAATTTAAATTTTTATCTTTTCTTAAAGTACAATGTACTTTATTATTACATCCAATACTTATTAATTAGAATATTATAGGCAAAATCTATATTTTTATTGATTTCGTGTTACTAATTGAAAACAAAATCGAGGAATGCAGCAAAAGAAGAGAAAATAATTAAATCTAAATTTATGATTACAATATTTTATGATTAAAATATTTTGCCAATTATCTACTTATGTTTAAGTTAATACAAAGTTATAATTTAAATTCATACCTTTGTTTTATGAACCAGCTCCCCCTCTCTTTATCCTTTTAACTTCTTTTAGAGAGTAATCCATGACTCATGTGTGATTGGTTAAAGCATTTGTCATCGTTATAATAAAATTGTCTCAAATTTCTTTGTTTGCACTTTCATTTTATCTTCATTAGGTGTCGCTATTCGGTTTTGACAATTACATATTGTCTAGTTGCTCCATGCCATATGAGTAATTGTAAGAATTGGGTCATTTAGGTTACTAGTTTTCTTGGGCTTAAGGTTTTAAGGTCTTTGTTAATATAAAAAAAATGCCCTTTTCCTCCGTTATGTCTGAAGTAAGTTATAAAGTGATCTGATGAATACTTGACTAAGGCAACAAGAAGTTTTGCTGGTGTCATTTTATTCATTGAGATTTTGAGCTTTTACTAGCTTGAATGGATTGGTCTTTTCCCCAATATTAATATTAAGTTGGATTACAAGGTTAGCAACTAGATGGTTTTACTATATTGATATCAATTAATATTTAGTTGAACTAGTGGTTCAATAATTTTTGCAAGTAAATAAAAATGTACAAGTAAATATTGATTCAGTGATTACCTAAGGTTTAACTAGTATTAAGTTGAATTACATGATTGGATTGTAATGCGAGAACACAACTTATATTAGTAGGAAATCTACATTTTTTGTTGTCCATGGGGTCAAATTAAGCGAATGACTCATGTAAGGACTATTCTATTATTTATAAATCTAATTGAGGAGATAGTTTGTCTTGGTTGTTGAAGCTGGATTGACTCTAAAAAATAGAGACATAAATGTGATTGTTTGGCTAGCAATACATTAGATAAAACCCAAGTTGAATTTATCCTAGATTCGTTTATGAATTAATTCACTTGCAACATTCTTAGTGTGACTTACATGAATCTTGAGGAAGTGAATGGCCATGTGTGAATGACTTTAGTGCTCTAGTATATTGAAAACACGTGCTCTTATGGTTGTGAGCTGAAAGTTGGTATGTTGAGCACATGACATGTGCATGACATATTGGCATGGCTTCACTTACAATAGTGAAATATAGCTTGATTAAAATAGTAAATGGTATCCTTCCATTAGCATTGTATAGATTATAAAATTAGAACATGACCATGGGTCATTTGTATAATACCCCTTACCCAATCCAAAAGTTTGGTTAGATAAAGAATGCCACATCAGTCATCAAAGTGACCCAATCGAACAATCATACAATCAAATCATAGGTAAACATGTGCTATAATCATACAATAAACTATTTCATACTTCCACAAACAATTGCAAACAAAAACCAAGCTCAATCAAACCTTAAAACATCAATTAGAAGCTTAAAGTACGAATTATGCACTCATGTCTTAAGACACAGAGGTCATGTCTTAAGACTTGCCTTTTCTTGAGCTAAACTTAGTTAGTAACTTTAAATGTCTTGAGATTTTACCCCTATTTATCGAGACCTTGCTTGTCTATCTCAAGACTTAAACCTAGAAATTTTATCTTTTCTCAATACTTAAGCCCAAAATTGTAAAAAACTAAGGTCCAAAGTATATTCTTTTCAGAGTTCGCCACAAAGGCTATTCTTCACTATTATGTTTACGTGAGGTTTGCCCATCATCATCCTGAGACAGCAGAAAACCCCATTGGGTAATCGTTATTCCTTAGTTCTTTTTCAGAGGGTGTTATGGCCATGGACTTTTCTTTTAGAGTTCATATCAGAATTCGTATTTTTAGTCCCGATAGACTCCATTAGACACTACCGCGGTGAACAGACATAGACCCTCTTAACAGACTCTTCATGTATTGAAACAATCTAAATTCAACATTTTACTTCAGTAACATACACCTAAACATAACACATATCTCATAACATACATTTCACACACATACATACTCAACCATCCTTCAATGTTTCAATACTCATGCACCAATCATCACATACTATACTCTTCATGACTTCAAATCCATAGTTCAATCAATTTTCTATAGATGACTCATAATATGAACAATATACATGCAAGAGTTAGTGTAGAACTTACTTGACATCTACGTACAACAACTTGAATTCCAAATTCAAACTTCTATCATGAAATCACAACAACCACTGCTTATAAAACATAAGAACACCATTACTACTCTTATACATGCAAGTTGCTTATCATTTCAATCGCTATCAATCCCACGCAGAAACCTTATACTTATAGTCTTACTATTCAGTTACCAAATGCAGATTTACTTATTCAAAACTTAACATGCAGAGTTGAAATACTTACCCTGATGCGAAGTAACTATTGATCATAAAAGAACCTTAGCCTCTAAATCATCGAGGTAGGATACATTTAGATTTAAGGAAGGTTTTAGTAGATACCACTTGGGGAAGAGAAAGAAAAACCCCTTTCAGAACACATTCTCACATGTAAATATAACTTATCTTGCTCAGTGGAATTTAACAGGTGTCATATGTATCAAAACTTGCATTCTTATTGGCCTATAATTTCGAGAAAAGTATAAATAAGTTTCGTTCATCAAACTTATCAGGTTGAACTATACAATTGATTTCTAACCTGATTACTTAAAGTTTAACTAGCACGGTATTCTATGCAATCTAGGTGTACTATACCTTTAGCGAATACTCATCCTATTTTTCACTTTTATCTCTTAACACGAACGCCTCCTTCATATAACAGAATATCATGAAATCAAATTCTTACCAACTCAAGTCACGATTACTATCCATCCACACATATATGCCAAAATGGTATTGGGCGGAAAACACCACGTCAGGCAAACTGTCTACTTCTATACACCCAAAACTTTAGATCCACCAGAATTTGGGTGTTACAACACCAGCCTCAGTGCCAACTAGAATAAGAAATAGTACAATCAACTCTCCAATCATATTTGAATGTACATGCAAGAAGCCCACCAAGTCTCAACTATTAGTTTTCTCCATAGGACACCTGCCAAATGACTCATATCGATCTATATAAACTCTCCTCACTAACTAGATCTCTTTAAGACACCATTTTACACCCAACATTGCCAAATTGGCCAAATAACCTTTCTTTCATTTTTTAGGTTACCTAAAATATCTTTTGATTGCTCTTAGCATTTCTATGTGAATTGCCTCCAACCTCTATCACTAAATCCTTTATCAACATTGCCATAAGAATTGATTTATATCATGTTATCACATAAAGTAGAACCTCGTGTTTCTTATAGATTCTTGTTATACCCTTACAATTATTGAACCACTCAATGTCTACATTTGATAAGTGCTAAAAGTAACATATTTTAACATCATTATTAATGTGTTTTTAGGTGATTATCTGATGTTAATTGTGAATTTTATGCTCCTAATCCTTTAAATTCATGTTTTAATTGTAACAACCCGATTTTCAGTGGTGTTGGAAATAGTGGTTTGAGACCACCAAATCTGACGAGTGAGCTCATAAATTTTATTATTCAGTATTTACGAGTCAAATGTGGTTTTAGGAAGATCTTTGAATTAGTAATTTGTGTTTAATAAGAATTTATTAGGTTAAGTGATCTAGAAAATGAGCTCAATTTTATAAACCGAGCTGTAAATATTTTTATAAATATTTACGGAGTGTCATTAAGGTAGTATTAAAGTTTCGTTAAAAAATTTTAATGTTTTGATAGTTAATTAATTAAAAAGAACTGAATTGAAAAAGGTGCAAAACTTGCTAATTAAAGAAATAGTGATTAAATAGCCTAAATGGTAAATAAGGAAGGGATAAAAAGGCAATTACACTCACATGGGAAGGTTGAGGCGGCGGCATAAACAGAAAAAAAAAAAAACAAACAATGAAATTAAGTGATTAAGGGGTAAAATTGGAAAATGAAATAAAATTAAAATAGCTAAAAATGAGATTTAATAGTTTCTAGGCAAATCTTCATCAATCTTCAGCCGAAAAATACCATTGATGAACCCTTAAGAAGTTGGTTTTCTATTTTAGCTCCATGTAAGTTTAATTCTTGCCTTTTTCTTGTAATTCTTGTGTTTTTAAGACTTTTACAATTAGGTCCAACTAGTTATTTCATTAGTTTTTTATTTTATTGGAAAATTTGGAAGTTACCATTGATAAATGTTGTATGTTTTTTATGAAATAACATGGATTTAGAGCTTTAATTTTATTGTATGATGATTTTATAAAGTGATTTTGATAGATATTAATTTTAGGACTAAATTGAGAAAAGAAAAAAATGTTAGGGTTTGATATTAAATCTCTGTTTAAAAAAGGCTGTATGATAGCCTAGAATATTTAGATAAATTGTCAATTGATAAAAATTAGTTCATTTAATAATTTAATTAATAAGGGACTAAATTACAAAAGTCGTTAAAGTTAGGGTAATTGTGTAATTTCAAAGATTGAGTGTATTAATTGTGAAGTGAATTGAAATTGAAACTGAAATTATGCTAATGAATGGATAATTTTATATTTTAGATCAAGAGCCCGTAGACAATCGTGAAAAAGGAAAATTAGCAAAATAGTCCCTGAACTACTACAAATCTTACAATTTGACCCAAGTAAGTCCATATGGTTAAACTTTAATGTTATATACTTAATTTATGAATGGCATTATGTATTTATTTATATCTATTGATGAAAGTAAAATATTGTTAAAATTATGAATTTTGAATTGAATACTCAAAACGAATGGAACGTGAGATTTAGTACAATTGTTTTGCGGTGAAAGATACCAAAGGAAGAATTGACGGAAAATTACCCAAGTAAACCGAAGTTCAAAATTTGTTGCGAACTTTCATGTTTACTTTCCGTTTAGCTTTCATGAGCTTCTGTTTAACTCATATGAGTTTCTGTTCAACCCTACTGGGTTTCCGTTCAGCACTTTTGAGCTTCTGTTTAACCCTTATGGGTTTTCGCTCAGCTCTTATTAGAGCTGAGCATGGGCCGGGCCAGGTTCAGGCCGGGCCAAGACAAAATTCTAGGCCCGTTTTCCATGCCCGGGCCTGGCCTGACCCGAAATATAGGCCTAAAAAATTGTCCAAGCCCGACCCGAAATAAAATTGATAAGCCCGAGCCCGGCCCGGCCCATATTAATTTTTTTAGCTTTTTTTTATTAAATAAAAATTTAAAATATAATAAATCAAATACATTTAAAAACATAAAAATAAATATTAAAATAAGAAACAAATAACAAATGATACTAAAACCATTATTAAAATACTACACAAATTAAAAATATAATAAAAAAGTAGTTATATTAAAATTTAAACAAGTTAGAACTAAAATAATAACGAAATTAATAATAAAACAAAAATTCTATAATATCAAAATAATATTAAAAACAACAACAGAACAATAAAACACCACAAAAGAACAATAAAACAGCATTTAAACAGCAGTACATCACCAAAACAACATCAAACAGCATTAAAACAACACTAAACAACAGAAAAAACAACATCCCCAACACCACTAAAACAGCACCAAAAACCTGTAAAATATAATCAACCAACCAGAATATCTATACGTTAACCGATTAACATATATAATTTTATAACAAATTATAAATTGTAAGCTAAATTAAATTGTCAACAATTAGAAAGGAAGGTAACCTAAAAAGCAATTGAAGAAACATCGTCCTCATCGTCCTCCTCCTCATCATCATTCTTGTCACCAATTTCTAACATGAAATAAAAATAAATAATTAGATTATCAAATTGATAAAAAATAATATAAAATTATATCAATAAATCGAGAATAATAATTACCCGTTGAAAATCCCTTAGCTCGCATCCAATCGTCAAGGCAAACAACTGCTTGAACCATTTTTGGCTTAAGTGAACTCCTCAAAGGTGTGATAACTTTCTTACCCATGCTAAAAGCCGATTCGGAAGCTACAGTCGATATTGGAATTGCCAAAAGATCACGAGCCAATAATGAAAGCTCGCTATATCGAACTGAAATTTTGCTCCAATAATCCAAAACATCTATTTGACTATTCAACTCAAGCTCCGGTTCTTCCAAATAAATGTCCAACTGTGACTTTTCACTTTTAGTGCTAGATTCATTTAAATACCGTTTATAATCATCACTCTCATCAAAATCTCCCCCAAAATCAACACTATTAACATTGTGTTGATGTAAACTAGAATCAATAGGATCTTTATCTGAAACATTAGAATTCTCAGCCAAAGAGGAAGACGTGGATTTGGATTCTTAGCATACTCGTCAAGCAAGAGTCTAAGATTGCTAAGAATGGTTTCAACAAAATCTGAAGCATGAATACCATAGATTGTAGTAAAGTAGTACTGCACATAATTCAACTTGTAACGAGGATCTAAAATTGTAGCACATGACAATATCAACGAATACTCAGCCCAATACTTATTAAATTTCTCTTGCATTTGCTTAACCATTGGAGTTAAAAAAGAATAAGGACCTTTAACTGTATCAAGCAAGACCTTGTGAACCTTCTAAACCCCTCTAAAATAAAGATTAGCCATTGGATAATTAGAACCAGAAAAAACACAAGTCACATCATAAAAAACTTTCAAAAATTTGTAAAGAATAGCAACATTTCTCCACTCCTCGTTAGAAAGTGCAAATAGTCGATAGTCTTTATCCCGTTGGCCCCAATAATCTAGCACATCTTTATAGTAAAGAGCAGATTCAAACATCAAATAAGTAGAATTCCATCACACACACACATCTTGACGTAACTTTTTGGTCACATTCAAATGAAAACTTTTGTCGACCACATCATAAAATCTTTTCTTACGAATTTCCGATTCTTTTATGTACTTAACTCCATTTTGAATCTTACCAACAACATCATCAGCAAGTTCTAAACCAGCTTTAACTATAAGATTCAATATATGTTCACAACATATAACTTGAAAAAAAGTACCATCACACAAAATAACTCGGTTCGCACGAAAACGATTTTTAAGACAAGAAACCAACATATCATTATAAGAAGCATTATCCAAAGTGATGCTAAAAATTTTCTTGTCTATACCCCATTGAGATAAACATAAAACAAGTTCATCTGCTATGTTCAAACCATTATACGAAGGAAATAAAGCTCTAAACCTTATGATTCTCTTTTGTAGCTTCCAATCTTTGTCAATCCAATGAGCAGTAATGCAAATATATTCATCATTAGTATGCTCTGAGTTCTAATTATCGGAAGTTAGACAAATTAAACCAGGTGCTTTAGCCAACTCTTCTTTAACATGATCTCTCTCTTTTGCATAATACATTAGGATATCCTTAGCAACTATAAATCTACTTATATTCTTAAAATTAGGACTAGCAATTCTCATCATGTATCTAAATCTCGGTTCTTCAACTGTCCTAAATGAATGCTTGCCACACACAAGAAAAGTAGAAATAGCTCGACGACACTCATTAGCATCAAACTTATAATTTTTTATAGATGGACCACCTCCTAATGATGGTTGAGTGGCTATGGTGTATTGAGTGATGTCATTATTAAATTTTTTCAAACATTGATTTAGATGACGTCTTAAATGGGAGGTTCCACTAGAAGATTTAGCAGAAAAGATACTCTTACAGTGATTACATTGTGCCTTCAATTCGTTTTTGTCCTCGCATTCAAGCTTTGTCATTTCATCCCACACCTTTGAAGTGGTAGGCTTTTGACGTTTGATAGCACTTTCATACTCATTAAACCCATCGCCCACAGGTATAGGAGTGTTCGAACTAGCCATGTCATAAAAACTCAAGTCCTGGAATCCAAATAAACCAAAAGTTAATATAATTGTTCAACAATTGTATATAATATATGTATATGTATGCAATATTATTTTTGTTTGAATTATTTCCCTTTGGTCATAAAAGCAGGCCATGAGATTACTGCTGAAGAATGCACGACATAATATATGTTGAAATGATTACTTATTCACTTTGTAATAATATTCTCCTTTTCCGTTGGTTCATGCATCTTTTCCCTTATCATAAAAAAGAAAATAATAAAAATATGCTCAAATTAAATTATGCTCAAATTAAATATGATTTTTGTCTTCGGATTTAGTAAAAAAAAAAACTTTATAATGACAATTAGATTAAATAATTTTAAATTGGTGCCTAGTTTTTGGAATTAAGTCTAAATTTAATTTTCAGGCCCTAATTAAATATCCATTTATTCAACTTTGATTAAAAACTACAATTCTTCTACGTGATTCATTTGTCTATTTACTAGCACATTAACTAATATCCATTTATTCAACTTTGATTAAAAACTACAATTCTCCTACGTGATTCATTTGTCTATTTACTAGTACATTAACTAATATTTATTATTTTATAAATTTTTTAATAATTTCCAACTTAATTAATATCTTATATTTAACCCCAAACAATATAATAAGTCAGTTTGCAGTGGTTTTATATAATAGTAGGTTTGATTAGTTGGTGCACGCAAATATTAATTAAATAATAATTATATTTAATTATATATTTTATGAAAATACAACAACACATTCATCTAGCATATTAAATATCCATTTATTCAACAATAGCAGAAAAACCAAAAACAGAATAGGGAAAAAAAGAAGAAGCTACAGACCGCAAATGAAGAAGAATAAGAAAAAAAGTTAAACTACAGCCTACTGGTAAATGAAGAAGAAGCTTACAGTTACAACTTGTGGGAAGCTCTAAGATTGCAAATGAAGAAGCTAGAGACGAGAGAAATGAGAGAGAGCTTCAACGAGAGAAATGAGAGAGAGCTTCGATTTTGGCCTGAGCTGAGCTGAGCTTCGACATCAAGCTCTGATTTTTTCCATTTTGGCCTCAGTTGAGCTGACTAGGGAGTAGGGAGTAGGGACCGGTGGAGGTGGTGGTGTAGGTTAGGGATTTAAATGGGTTTTTCGGAGGAAAAAGGCAGGAAAGCTTAGCTGAGCAAAATAAAGAGTAAATGTGGTAAAGTACTAAAGTTAAAAAGGTAAAATGATTAAAAATAAAACAATACATTTAATATAAAAATCGAGCCGGGCCGGGCCGAGCCTGGGCCTAAAAAATTTTACTCGAGTCCCGGTCTGTTTTTTAAACGGGCCCTATTTTTTATCCAAGCCCATTTTTCGAGCCTATATTTTTACCCAAACCCTCCTATTTTTCGGGCGGGCCTTCGGGCCGGGCCTCTAGCTCTTATAAGCTTCAGTTCAACCCTTACGGGTTTTTGTTTAGCACTTATGTGCTTCTATTTAGCCTGCGAGCTTCTAATAACAATATACTCATATTCGTAAGCCGTTCTCCGATTCGGTAAGATTTAGTAAATGATTTATGTGGTTGAAATTGAAAGATTTATCGTTTATTATTGATATTGATTTGAAGGAAGTATGTTCATAGATTTATGTTGTGTTTGACAAGAAGAGTGCATGATTAATTTACTATTTAATTTATTATATTAAGTTTGGTAAAATTTATGTTTAACCTATTGGACTTACTAAGCTTCATTAAGCTTACTTGTATTGTTTAATGTTCTTGTAGATTAATGTGAGGTCGGGAGATCGGATCAACACATCAAGCCACACTATCCAACTTAATTCGGTAGCTTTTGCAACGTATACTTTGGTTTATATGGCATGTATAGGGTTGGTTTGGAAATGAAATAATTTGAAATGTGGTTGTGAATGATATATGCTTGCATGTATGTAATTAGTAGTAGATTTTGATAAATGAATGAGATGGATTAAGTAGGTAAGTTTAAGTATTTGAGTATTTGTGATGTTATGTCATGCTTAAAACATGATTTTGGCTTGTGTTGATTGCTTGTTTGGGATGTATTAAAGTATTAAAATATTGTGTATAGGTTGATATCAAAATAGGTGAGAAAAGTGGCCCTAAAATGGTCTATTTTCGTCCACACGAGCAGAGACACTAGCGTGTGTCTCAGCAGTGTGTGGCACATGGCCTAACACATAGGCGTGTGCTATGGCCGTGTGTCCCCTGCATCTTTAAAATTGAGAAACAGAATGCTCAGGTTTTTTGCATACGACCTAGCACACGGGGGAGTGGCTTGGCCTTGTGACTCCTGCACTTTAATTTCGCTACACATGGCCTAGCATACGGGCATATGATTTGGTCGTGTGACCCAAGTCAGAAAGTTACACGGGTATGGGCATGGGCTGGGACACGACCGTGTGCCTTATATCGAATGCCCACATGGCCTAAAACACGAGCGTGTCTCTTGGTCATGTGAGCCACACGGCCTGGCCACTAAGGTGTGTGTCCCTGCACCTAAAGAAAATTGTGAAATTTTGGGAAAACTTCTCTGAGCTTCCTGTTTAGTCCCAATTTACATCTAAGGCGTATATTGGGCCTCGAGGGCTCATACAAGGGACAATATGAGTGATTTATGATTGGATTTTGATATGTGTATTAAATGTTATGAAAGGTTCACATTTAATCTAAAAAGTCTGGTAATGCTCTATAACCCTGTTCCAATGATGGATAAGGGTTAGAGGTGTTACATTAATGCTTAATAGAGCACTTGGAAGCAAAATGAGCAAAAAATGAATGAAAATCAAAGTGTCGGAGCAAGTTGCAAAAGCCACACGGGCTAGACCATTTCACACGGCTAGACCACACGACCGTGTGACCCACACGAGCATGTGATAGACTATGTCGATTTCACGAGATTGTGTATCGGACAATGAAAAATCATGATTTTTAAGTTTTTCAAGCATTCTAAGACGTATATATAACAAAAATAAGAAGATAAGAGTGAGCCATCAAACAATACTCAAGAAAACAACTCGAAAAACATTATTGAAGTCAACTTTAAAGTAAATTTCTGTCAATATTGAAGATTCCTAGTTGATTTCTAGGAAGTTACCATGAGTTTCTTTATTTCTTTTTGTTATATTGTATCTTGGATTTTTCTATTTTCAAGCATGAACTAATTTTCTAAATACCTAAGGGAGATGAACCCTATGATGGATTTTTTCGTTTGATTATGCAATAAATATTTAGTTTTTTATTCTCAATTATGTGTGTGTAATTTTTGGTTTGATATTTCTAGAGTATTGATCTATATTTAATGTGCTTAAATCGATAGTTGAATAGACATTGTTTAAGATTAAATCTTGCGTAATTTAATGAAGTTGCATGCAATCCTAAAAATAGAACAACATAAATCTACCAGATTAGAATCAAATATAATAGGGGAATCCATAGCATGAGTTAATGCGACAATAGGAGTTTTAATTAGAAAGAAATTCCAATTAATCAACCTAGAGTCAGTTACTCTTATGCTCGAAAGAGATATTAGCATAATTTTGGGATTTCTATGGATCAATGTACTAAGTAAAGAAATTGCATAATTTAGATTAAAAGTGATAAATGAAATCTGAGTGGATTCTTTCATGGGTATTGTTTCGTTTCTTAGTTGTTATTCGATTATTTTCGTGATTTGTTCTTTTTCGCACTTATTAGTTAATAAAATTAGTTAATTTTAGTTTTAATCAATCATTCGAATTATTTAGTTAAATAATAAAAAGACGGTAATTACTAGTACTTGTTGTCCTCGCGGGAACAATATATTTGTTCACCGTAACTATAGTATTAATTGATAAGTGCACTTGTCTTAATCAAAATTTTAGTTAATTATGTGATCATCAACACTTAAAGGTAAAACCCGACAAAGCTCAACTTTGTGACCTTGCCCGAACACCACATTATATGAGACACCTTAACACAATCCCTAAAATATATATGGAGAAGAATTTTTGTCAACACTTGTCAATTCATCACCTCCACGAAGTTGCAAACTCTCCAACCGACCATCTTACATAGTCCCCTCTCATTGTCTCTACAATGCTCTTAGTTAACAATTCACCATTCTACCACCCGTTTTTATAGAATATAACACTTAATGGTTGGAAGCCGCACCAAGCCAACCTCCCGCAATAAATACTTCCATTCAACACCAAAACAAAAGAAACAAACACAAAGATAAAAAATAGCTTACATTCTTCACAAACCTTCTCTCAACTCAAATAAACAACCATCCTTGGTGGCCCTTTATACCCCTAAGGTGTGGACCTCCACTATTTTTAATAGCTCTTCACACTATTTACAATACGAACCATCATCATTATCTACTTTTAACACTTCGTATAAGCTTAATTGTTAATTTAAAGAATTCAATTCACATGTAAAATATTCAGGTCATTAATTATGAACTCGAGAAAGAAAGAAAAGATACATACAAGCAAGATATCATGGAAGCTAGCAAGAATATTGACTGTTCAAAAAGAAAAACAACGGTGAACAGTATTTTTCCTAAAATTTGTGGGGCAATTTGGGTACATTCAAAAAGCAAAAGAATGATGGTTCAAATGAAAATCAGACCATGGGGGCAACTCCAAGGAAGTTTAAAACCGAAAACTCATGCTCAGCACCCTAACAAAAGTAAAGAAAAAGTCAAAGTCAAAGGAAACATAATCTGGCACTCACAGATGCTTCAAAATTACCCTACGGATCTCTATAATCACCAATCAAATGGTTCAAAACATTCCAATATTAAAAAAAAAAAGGTCCTCATCTAAAACACCAAAATCTGGCCGTATCCTGATATCAGGGTACGTTAAAAAAAAGTCTAATCATTTACCTATATTGACGTGTCGATTTCCTATTCGTTCCCTATATATAAATTGAATAAGGAAAACCTCATGCAAAGGAAACATTAACTGCTGTCTCTCTCACTGGTTACTGGTTAGGTTCCAACTGTCAAGTTCGGTTCCCTTGTAACAACACAAAGAAACCAATTCATGCAAGGGTATTTTGGGAATTCTATAGTTGCTGTCTTTATATCAACCGGCAGCTTCCTCTTGCCAACCAAACATAAAGGGATAAGAATATTTTTTTTCTTTCTTTATTTTCTTGTTTTCACTTCAAAAATGGACCCTGAGACTTTTGCTAGTGGGAGCTTCTTCAAGTGGGATCCAAGGGGAATGATGGCACCAACGCCGGCTCGTTTGATGGAAGCAGTTGCCGCCGTACCTCAGCCGCAGACGGTGGCTGTGGCTGCTGCTGCTGCTTACATGGGGAGGCCGAGGGAACTTGGGGGTATTGAAGAGTTATTTCAAGCTTATGGAATCAGGTACTATACTGCGGCGAAGATAGCTGAGTTAGGGTTCACTGTAAACACCCTTTTAGGCATGAAAGAAGAAGAGTTAGACGAGATGATGAATAGTGTATCACAGATATTCAGGTGGGAACTCCTCGTCGGTGAAAGGTACGGTATTAAAGCCGCCGTTAGAGCTGAAAGGAGACGGCTTGAAGAAGAGGATTCACGGCGGCGACACTTGGTTTTAGGTGACACCACCACCACTACCACCGCCGCCAACGCTCTCGATGCTCTCTCACAAGAAGGTTCGTTCGTTATTTTATATATATATATATATATATATATATATATTTAAACCCCTTTGATTACGTAATTAAAAGAATCTAGACAAGACTTCCCTTTGACAGTTTCATTTTGCTGTTTTTCTTTCTTTGGTAATATACGTATTTGATGTTCATTTTTATTACAGATACTATTACACGTAAATGTTTTGTATGAAAGCTTTGAAACAATCTCATTTTCCATGCAATAAGCTCATCGTCAATATATATATATATATATATATATATAAGAGCACCTTTGCCATCCCTAGGTGCAATAATATTATATGTATGTATATAGTTAGTTTTGCTGTATTTGTTGGGGGGCGTTGAAAAGAGTGGTTGACAGGGTTATCAGAGGAGCCAGTGCAGCAAGAGAAAGAGGCGGCGGGGAGCGGCGGAGGGGGAACGTGGGAGATGGTAATAGGTGGAGGAAGGAGGAAGCAGCAGCGGCGGAGGAAAGGGCAGAAAAAGGTGGTTGAAGTTGACAACGGGGATGAATTCGAGGGTGGTGATGATGATGATGAAAACGGTGATGGTGGTGGCGGTGGCTACGAGAGGCAGCGGGAGCACCCTTTCATCGTAACGGAGCCCGGCGAGGTAGCACGTGGCAAAAAGAACGGCCTTGATTACCTCTTCCATCTCTACGAGCAGTGTCGGGATTTCTTGATTCAAGTCCAAAACATAGCTAAGGACCGTGGCGAAAAATGCCCCACTAAGGTAACATATCAACCTTTTTTTTAATGTTTTTTTTAAGTTAATATGAACCTTAAAACCAATATGAAATTAATTAAAAAATTTCATATTAACCCTATTTAATTAGTTTTTTGTATTATATGTTATATTATGATTTGGTTTAAAATATTAGTTATATACATTTTCATATAATAATATGAATTTTTTTATATATAAGTAAAATATTAACCGTTAGGTTTCACCTTTGTTGTTTTGGATCAATATTTTATGCATAGACTTTATAAAATTTTATGTTCCATCCATTATTTAAAATCTTAAAAATTAATTAACTTATTTTCATTATGTGTCAACATGTGTATAAACTTATACATCTTAATTGCATCAAATATAAAATCTATTATTTTTCGTTAATTTTTTCTAAGCATGTTTTTAATTGCCAATTTATGTATATATTTTATCAAGTTCAACATTAGAAATTTAGTTAAATTGATATCATTAATTAATTGAATTTTAATTTAATTAAAAATTTATTAATTTTTTTTTTTTTTTTACAAATCGGTATTACTACAATGAGAGTTCGTCACACATAAAAACATTTAAACTTGACATCTTAGTATTTAAAATTTTTAACTTTGCCATTTCAACTAAAGCTTCTTTTAATTTTTACATAAATTTTAAAAATATATATATAATTTTATATAATTTTTTTCACGCACATCATGAATGTATCATAATTTAATATCAATAAAATACGTAACGAGTTAAATTTTAACTTTGAAGATTAAAGCATAATTAGGATCTTTTTCTGTAAATAAAATTTTAAAACTCTTAAACTTTAATTAATTTAAACTCAAATGAAGTTTTAGTTTTTCATTTTGCCTTTAAATTTATATCTAAATAAACTATTAAAAAAAGTTAAAATGTGTTGTTAATTAGTCTTTAAATTTTTATCTAAATACCCTACTAAATAAATTTAGTCCCTTTAATTAAAAATTTAAAAATTAAGTCACACTTTTTCATATTTAAAATTTTCAGTACAAGTATTAAAATTGTAATTTTTTATCAAAATTTGTTAGCTTGAAATTTTGATTAGGTTGACAAAAAATAAATATGATAAGTTTACAAAATTTAAACAGAAATTACCAACAAAGATAATAATTAAACTAGAATTCTATACAAGTACAAGGATTAACAACATATTTAAAAGAACAAAAACAATTAGATTGAAATAAGGGTTAAGGGAGTTCATTTAACAAAACTAAATTTAGTTGAAGGACTTAAATAGTTATTTAGCCAATTTAAAAATATAAGCAAAATTTGTCCTATCTAAAAGCAAAGAAAATAGGCATAGGGGTTCCCGATAAATCAAGGGGGATTGAAAGCCAGCTGTTACAATGAAAATATGACAGATCTGGTACGGGCAGGAGTAGGGTCTGGGAAATATGGGTTCGAAAGAAAATATTTGCAGGTGGGGGCAGGGTAGGGTCCCTAACTGTACTTTGTCTGAAATCATTTCCTGTCTTTTTTACCCTTATTGAGCTGGCATGCCCCCCATGTGACATCTACTCTCCTTTTTTTTCTTACATAACCATGTTTTGTCGTTTTCTCAACCTTTTACTGTTTTATTAAAAAACAAATTTTAACTTAATATTAATCAACTGTTTTATTAGTTTTATTATATGATAATGAACTTTTTTTATATAATTAATCGCTCTTGTTCGAACTTGCATTCTCCTTCGTATAATAATAACAAACCGATCAAAATCGATTATCAATTTGAAACAGGCCAAAATAACAAACCAAATTAGATCCATAACCGAAAAAAACCACCCAAATTGAAGGTGACTAAACCGAATTGGTCTACTCTATTTATACACCGTATTAATTTCAAATCTCACTTTCTTTTTTTTTTTTGCTAAAAAAATTAATTTCATACTACATTCTCAAGCTATAACTCACGTTTTAAATTAGTCTCTAAACATTAAAATATTTTAATTATATTCTTAAGTTATCAAGGTTAAATTAATAAGACTCTATTATTACTAAAATTATTAATTTAACTATTAAATGAGACTTCAAATCTTATATGGCATAATTTAAAATATAAAATTTAAATAGAAATGAATATTATCAAAAGAATATTATAAAAAATCTTAATTTTGAAGTTTTCAAAACTTTTACAAAAATTTTTATTGTTCACTCTCTCTTTTTTTCCAAATTTACTTTATTTTTAATTTTAACTTTTAAAGGTTATGCAATAATGTTTTACAATTCTTTTAAAAATTTTATTTTAAATTATGTTATTTAAGATTTGACGTGTTTTTTAACGATTAAATTAGTGATTTTAATAATATAATGACTTAATCGATATAGCATCGATAGTTTTAGAATGTACTTAGAATATGTTGAAGCTTAAGATTAATTTATAACGAAAATATCATAGTTTGATAACGTCTGGTGCATTTAACTCTAAAAAAAAAAAAATCAAAGTTGATATAAAGTTTGATTTTATTGGTTTTTAATTGATTTTTTTGTAGGTGACAAATCAAGTATTTAGGTACGCTAAGAAAGCGGGGGCAAGCTACATCAACAAGCCTAAAATGCGACACTACGTGCATTGCTACGCCCTACATTGCCTCGATGAGGAAGCGTCGAATGCGCTGCGGAGAGCTTTCAAGGAGCGAGGCGAGAACGTCGGGGCATGGAGACAAGCCTGCTACAAACCACTAGTTTCGATTGCGGCTCGCCAAGGTTGGGACATCGATGCCATCTTCAACGCCCATCCTCGTCTCGCTATTTGGTACGTCCCGACTAAGCTTCGACAGCTTTGTCATGCCGAACGTAATGGTGCTGCTGCCGTTGCCGCTGCTTCGAGCTCGGTTTCTGGTGGACATGATCGTATGGGGTTCTAAAAAGCTTTTGATTTTATATTAATCAGTTGAGGAATTTAGATTATATGTATGGTTTAAGTTGGAACTGATTAGAAACTTTGAGAATTAATGTAGTTTAGTTTAGTTTAGCGTCTCTAGATTTTAGGTTTATCAGATTGTATAATGTATACTGTTCATTATTTCGAACTGATCTTAATTTAAGCAAGAAATTTTCTGCCTTTGTTTTCAAGTCCCTCGCTGTATAATAATCGATTGGTTAAATTTTTCTATCAGTCCTTGTACTTTATGGAAGTTGTGAATTTAATATTTATACTTTTCGAATTTTTAAATTGCAATATTCACCGAATATTATTATTAAATTTATTAAGTTAAATTCTACTGCTTTCAAAATCTGATGCAACAAACATATTATCATATATGTAATGATATGTCAGTTTATTATTTTCACATAATACTCGCTAAAAATCTAGTTAATGAATTAATGACTTGTGTTTGTGCCAAAAATAAATTTTCAAAAATTGAAAAGTATAGGGACTTAGAATGATCTAATTAATAATATAAACTAAATATACAAATATACGTGTAATATAGGATTAGTAATTGAATTAAAAAAATAGATTTAACTACAATTATTTAGATTAAGATTAAAATTTTAAAATTCAAAAATTATGATAACTAAAATTAATAAGTCGAACAATATAAAAACTGAAATTAATCAAATAAAAATAGATAAACTAAAACCCACAACTTCCATAATATAGTAATAGATATAGTGAAAACTTGATTAGGTTTCTAAGATGCTCGAATTAGATATTAAAATGCATCAATCCAACTCCCTCCATAATTTGAGTGGTTCAAATTCAATCTTAACTCAATAATTACTGAAATAAATTTTTTTTTTTGGTTAAATTGAAGGGTTTTTCTGGTCTTTTATTTATCTTCTGTTATTATTGGAGAATTCTTAATATAAAACTTGTCGGTATCCAAAATTTTTAAACCTGTAGAACTGTTACAGTTAAGATCAAAAGGTTTTGAAATACCGATTGGATAATTTTCCCGCCAAAAAATGGAGAATCGACGGAGATTACAGGATTCGGCATCTGAATCAACTTCTTCGATCGGCGCAAAGCTTACGAGACTAGCTTCGCGGCAGGAGGAAGTGAAGATTGCTTATCACCAACTCAAATCGCAGATCAAAATCGGTTTGGCCGAAGTATTTGCTTCTGATTTTCCTCTCGTTTGATTTCGTGTCTTTTTTGAAGAAATTAAAACGATGAATCGCTGTTGATTTTGTTTTTTTTTCAGGCAGAGGATGTCTTCTCTTCCTTGGCGATTCCTTTGATGAAGTTGGTTGGTTTGAAAACAGAGGAAATGGCTGAAGAAGGACGGTTCACCGCGATCATCGTCGATGCTGATTTCTCTCCTGTAATCTAGAAATTTTGAAAAACTAAATCAGTAAACAAATAACAATTCTAAGATTAGGTTTTCAATTTGAATTTTGGTTTCATGGCCAGGAATTCCATAGGAATGGTCTGAGTCTCACACCTGAATCACCAACTGCAGCTGGAGGAGAATGGAACGATCAGATTTACAGAAAGGTAGTTTAATACATAAATTTTCATTCTGCAAGAACATTTTAAGTACATTTATCAAGTTCAAAATCTCTAATCTTTCTTTTAGCTTATTATCAAATCAGTTAGGGAAAGTATAGTCAAGTATCTCCTGGCATCCATTTTTTGTACCTTAAACTCCTCTCACCTCTAATCATTCATTATCTAAAATTTTACATTAGAAAAGTTAGGAATAAGGATCTAAATTCACGAGAAAAGCTTAGCCAAGAATATTGGGTTTTATGGTGAGGTTTTAATACATAACTACCCTCGTAGACTACATTCAAATGTTATCAATGTATATAATCCGATGAAGATTATCTTACTCCTACTTTGAAATTGATTTGGATTGGAGCTTCTGCCATGGTGTTGTATAGCCAAAGAGAATATTTGATGTCATTTCTCTTGGGTCAAATTATGTTTTTCATCCATATATTATACTCACTTTTGGGAATTTAATCCTCATATTTTAATTTGACATAATTAGATTTGCATGTTGTTATTCATATTATATTTTAGATCACTAATATCTTTAGAAAGATTTCGTTGGTTGAATAATGTGGAATTTTTAAATTTTTTTAAAGAACTCAAACTTGAAACTTCATTTTTTTTATATCTGTGAAAGTATGGTAATTAAAATAGTTGTTTTCCACTATTTTGTCATTCAAGAACAATTTCAGGTTAGCCTCTTGTTTTTCTTTTTAATAAATTCTATATTAGCCTACTATTGGATTTTTTAATGATGTCAGTGATGATATTAACAATAGTAGAAAAAAAAATTACAAGTTGAGTTTTATACACCTTTATATTACACATTCAATAACCCAGTTTTTTATCCTTGCAGGAAGAAAACTGTGCTGCTAAGGCAATAATAGCGGGCAAAGAATTTTATGAGAAGCAAGAAACACAGTTACTGCAGCTTGTCCACCTGCTTAGACAAGTGGAAAACCAAGTCAATTCTCACCAGGATGACATTCTTCAAAGCCTTGCCACTCAACGGGGCTCCCTTCAAAATCTTTTCCGCAATGCAGTTTATTATATATCTGCTTTTCATAGTCAAAACCATGACATCTTTGTAATCACGCAGAAGCTTCTTCAACTCATATTTTATAAAACAGATTCAGTACTTAGCTCAGTTGAGGATAACGTGCAGGGACTAATGGAAGACTTAGCTGAACGAATGTGTAACCCAATGGTAGAGTATGTCAAAGGCCTGAGAGCTGATTTGAAGATTGGAACATGTGCACGTTTGCTGGACACTGTGGATGAGATGGAAAGATGTATGAGAAATGGTAGGATTGAGTTAGAGGATGCAAGGAAGAAGGTCAGAGTAGCAGAGGAGGGGAGGATCAAGGCATTGTGCAAGTTAAAGGAGACTGAAGAAAAAGTTAGGAAAATGAAGCAATACCATGAGTTCATTGCTGCAATACAAAACCAGCATATTGAACAACTTGCCTCAAGCAAGGTTTAACTTTCCTGCCTTTTTGTGCTTTGTAATTGTGGTTCATTGCTTTCCAGACTAGAGAGATGCATGGGTACAGCTTAAGGGCTGCCACTCATAATTGCTGCCCCTAATAACTTGGTTTGAGTAAATTAGTCAGATTTAGGTAAAAGCATCGTGGAGACCACTGAATTAGAAGTCAGATTGTATTTTGATCCCTATACTTAAAAAATTGGTAAATTAATTCCTATACGTTAGAACTAAGAGCAAACTAATCTTTTCTATTAAAATTTTCATCGACTTATTTTGTTAAAAACTAGCATGGTTGATGAAATAAACAGACAGTTATACATGGGTGCCATATGTATCTTATCTTAATGTATAGGAACTAGCTTCTAACTATAAAAAATGATGAAATTTTTAATAAAGGATAAATTTATTCTTTGATTTAACGTATAGGGATTAATTTGCCCTTTTTTTTAGTAAAATGGACAAAATGCAATCTTACTTAGGGCCTCCATGGTACTTTTTTCGGTCAGATTTAATGATTAGAAGGCAATTGAAGTCATTGTTTCACTTTCTCCTCATGTTCTTTTGAATATGTCAGGGTATCACTTGGTCCACTAGTAAGGTAGAAACAAAGGCAAATGTGCTCGGTATAGTAATTGATTGATATGATCTCTTTTCTTACTGTTTTATTTGTATAAAGTTGTTAGGCGTGGAGGAAGCTAATGCAGACGATAACAATCTAGTATGGGAACTAGAGAGGAAGATGAGGAAATTTCGAACACCTGGGAGTCCAATGGGGCTTAAAGAACTTGTCTACTATGAGAGAAAAAAGAAGCAACATCAATCTACAAGAGCAAGGTCTTCATTACATCACAGGCCAATGATTCAGAATAATGTGCAAGCTCTGGGTCCAGAAACCCCATGCGTCGACGCTCGGATCCCCTTGGGTTTATCACCTTCATCGGCAGTGCAGCAAGTGGTTTCACGCAAGCGCATCAACCCCTACCCCTTCAATCCTTGATGGCTTGTAAGTGGTTTGATGATTTTTCACTATTTCGAATTTAAATGATCAAATGGACCCCGGTTTTATTATCCTACTGTTGTGTGTGAACGCTTTTGAGAAAGATTAGGAAACTTTTAAACCAAGCAGTTGATGAAACATGCTGTTAATTTTCATGTTTTAATGTGCATCAAATATTATTTCAAGACCATTCGTATTATATCTGTCATATTATTTCGTACATTCACATCGGGTTTAAATGACAAGTTGGAGTGATACCCGAATGAACCAACTAGATTCAGCAATATTTCAGATCTATCAATTCTTAAAAGCTGTCCCACTGTCATGGCTTAATTTGAGATCTAGAGTGTATGATTAGTTGGACAGCTAAATTTGGTCATAAGGTGAGAGGGTTAGTTTGGGTGAAGTGTATTTTTTTTTATCCTTTATGCTTTTTTATTGTTCATATTTAGAGTTTCTGCTATCTCTAGTCTCAACAATGTTATTTTTAAAGTTTGAATATGTATTCTCTATTTGAGAATTTAATATATCTTATCATTGCATATAACACTTTTGGTGTTTGATAAAGTATATGATTATGTTATAATTTATTTTAGTTTATTTGTAACATGTCCATAAATGCATACTGTGTTGATGTTAGTTTTTGTATTATGTTGAATTTTACATACTTATAATAATTCAATTTAGATAATAATTTATATATTTATATTGAGTTCGTGATTTGTGTCTAAGTATATTAGTTGTACACACAATTATTCACTTATCAGTATTTAGGTAAATGAATTAATTTATAAATAGATCTAGGATTAAGTAAATTTGGATTCTATCTGAATCATTATTAGTCTAAATAATTACATCTATATTTTTAGGAGTCAATTCAATTCTAATAACCAAGACAAGCATAATAGTCTTAACATGTTAAGTGAATTAATATTTACTTAATCATTTATTTTTCATGAAAAAAAAAATAGAACATTTAGGACATTCATATAAAAAATATTAAATAAACATATAAAAATTTTATTAATTCAAATAGTTTGATATATTATAAGTAATATATGACGGAATAATTACAATAAGGCACAAATTCTATCAAACAAATTCACCCTCAAGTCAATTATGAAGATAAACCACAGATTGATACTTGAGTTAAACATGAGTTAATGCTCGAGTTAAACATGAGTTGTGACACATAAATCAGATTGAAGATACAAAGATTGTCATTTCACAAGTTACAACTCTTGTTGATGAGATAGCACACTGCTACATTCCCTTTAACAAACCTGATAGAAGTTGACCACGAGAGAATGGAGTAAGGGAAGAAATAATGAAGTCTTGATGTTTATTTGTGGTGTTAATGATTTCTCATGTTTCGTTTACAGTTCTATTTTTCTTGCTTTTTGGTTTATTCTACTTGTTTTACAGCTTGTTGTCACATGAATCACCATAATCTGCCTGGCCAAAAAAGGAGTATGGTTAGCTCTATGTTGTTATTTGTGCTACTTTTGATTGTGGTTTTTGAGATGCTATTACAAAGGAGAGACATGCTTAGGGGAGTGTATTGCACAAAGGTTATGACTTTTTCTTTTCTTTTGTACTGTTCTTTTTGATAGACAACTTATATGCATAGTATTGTGGTGCTGTTATTTTGACGTTTGTGATAATAAGGGGGAGAAGTGATGATAGGGGGAGAGAAGAATGTGGATTCTAATTTTCTGTTTTTTTTTTTTTTTTTTTGGGGTGGCTGTTGAGGGAGGGATGAATCTGTGGATTTTTTTTTCATGTTTCATTTTTTTCTGAAGGTTTTTCTTTTACTACAAGTTTTCATGAAAAATGTCAAATCGAAATATTGTTTATGTACAAAAAGTTGTGGTTCACATTATGGTTCAACATGTAGACACTTCACAGCTCATGTGTTGTACGCAGTTTATGCATCATTTGGATAAATTAACAGTTTTGACTTAGAAGCTTATCATTTATCCCTAAAGCTATCGTTTTAAGCAGCAAAAACTCAATTATTTTATTTGTTGTTAAAGAAATAAATTACTAATCATGAAATATGGTGTGGTAATTGTTTATCTCACTTTTTAATCGTGAGATTTTGTTTGTCTATTGAAATGAAGTACATTTCATGACTAATTATTACTTCTTTGAATAGCACTCACAGTAAGAAAATTAGTTATTGTTATCAACGATGGACACTTTGGTTATATTTATATGCAAATTAATAAATTAGCTTATTATAAATTAAATTTATAACTACCGTTAAAATTAAAAATTAAGTGTGAACTTGAGATAAATATCATTATTATATTTTAACTTGGGACCAATGTGCGCTACATGAATTTTAATATTGTGCGATTTAAAACTAAAAATTTTAAGTGTGAACTTGAGATAAATATTATAACTATATATTAACTTTGGACCAATGTGCATTGCGTGAGCTTTAATCTTGTGGGATTAAATTAGAGGTGATTATGGGGCGGGTTGGACTGTAATAAAATTTTAAGCTTATTTGATAGACCTTGGGCTCGGTCTAAAAACGGGTATAAAATTTTACTCTCAAGGTCGGCCCAGATAAGAAAATTAAAACCCGATTAAAAAATATAATACATCAAATATATTTAAAACATTAAGATAAAGGTTTCCTAACAAATTAAAAATAAATTAAAAAAAGTTTTTATAACACTAAAATAGGCACAACTTAACAAGCAAATGCCTCTAAAATAATAGCAAAATTAATAATAAAACAAGAGTTATACAATATCCAAACAATAACAACAATATAATAGTAATATAATAGTGAAATAATAGCAAAATAGTGGAAAAACAATAGCAATTTTTTTTTACAAGTTCGGGTTGGGTTGGTCCCAAGCCAAAAAAAGCTTGCCCGAGTTCCGACTCATTTTCTAAACGGGCCTTATTTTTTGTATAAACTCATTTTTTGAGCCTATATTTTTTCTCAAACCCTCCCACTTTTCGGGGTAGACTTTCAGGTCGGGCCGAGCAGCCCGACTCATGATCAGGTCTAGATTACATATATGAATTTTAATTTGATTCAATTTTCACGAATAACAATGTAGCACCATTTTATATTTACATATTTCATAAAAAAATTATTATATTTATTCAATTTGAAAAATAAATGTATTAATTTATGAGATGTATACAACAGAATCAAAATCAAAGTTTCATTATACAGTTAAATCATGATCAAAATTTCATGTCTATAATTACACCAAATCATAGATCATTTATCACATTGCATATTTTATCAAAGTATATATGTAAATTTGATATTTATGGTTTGTGAACTTGAAACTAAAAATCAATTATGTAAATATTCTTTAAAATTTTAAACTAATGAAGTTATCCGTACTTTTATTTAGAATTCACATTATATTATTCTAATTAAAATTAGTAAAATTTAAATATATATATGTATTTTATTAACCAATTTAAAATTAAAAGTAATTAAAATTTTTATATCTATGTAACCTTTAGTAATTTATTTTAATTTTAAATGAACTAAATATATAAAATTATAGTCAATGGGTTTAATTAAAGAATAGGTGTTTAACTTACAATTAAATCATTAAATTTTTTTCTTTTCTCGGGAATGTTCGTGAATGAAGGGGAAAAACTGAGGTCTAATATAGTCTTAGCAATTGGAAATCTTGTAAGCTGGTAAGCTTTCTAATATAATTGTATTATCAAAAAATATAATTGTATTATCAAAATTAAGTAAAAGAATGTAGTTAAAAATTTCATTTGATTATTGATTCTGTTTTATTTTGAGTAAAGTGGCGGATAATCATTTATATCGCCTTTGCATGCAAAGAGATTATAATTTTTATGATAACGAATGGTCTTCGTTGGATTCTGAAATGGTTGTTATGTTGTATTAACTAAGGAGACTCATGTTACAAGGGAAAAAAGCTTAGTAGATGGATGTGGCGTACCTTCAGGTGAGTTCCAAAACTTAGCTTTTAAATGGATTTTTCTATCGTAGTTAGTATTCTAAAAGTGATGAATCAACTCAAGGCTGAAGCGGAGGTAACGTGTTATATGCGGTATGTCTAAAGATATACAATCGTTGAGTGTGTTATGTTGAAAAATTGATGTATTGTGGCTGCGTGTGGTAATATAGATAAATACTCATTTGGTAGTAAGTTATCCAGGATGAATGAATTAAATGTTGGTATAACGCATGTTGTGAAAGGATATGGGGTAGTATGGCTGAGAGTAATTATGACTATGTTGCTTGAATGGTATGATTGGCGTATTATCTGTCACGTGATGGACAATATTTATGGTCATGCATGAGATTGCATATGCATTATATTTATGTGGCTTTGAGAGAGGTTCAGTTGGATTAAGTCAAGAATGGAAATTCAAAATGGTACAAAGAACGGTGCGCACCAATATATGAAAGCCCCTTGTGTGGGACGTATAAAAGTCCTTAGTGGGACGAATGAAAATCTATGGACATAACAATACCGTATATGTGGAAGCCCGTGAGGACTATCTAAAATGTGGGAAGTTCGTCAAGATTTGTGGAAGTCTGTCAGGACTATCTAAAATGTGGGAAGTCCGTCAAGACTATCTTTTGTGAAAGTCTGTCAGGAAAAGTTCGCCAGGACTGATGTTGTGAGGAAAGTTCACCAGAACTATCTTGTAAACATGATTTCACCTTATGTCCGTTTGTATGAGTCCGCAAAAAGGTGATTTATTATTTTGGGTAGGCCATTGTGCCTGTGGTAGCAAATAAACTGAGGCGGATATAAATTATGACGATCTGTCGGCTTATTCTTACAGTTTTGCAGCTACTGTAGTTGTGGAATTCATTTTGGTGAAAGTTGCAAGTTCGGTTAGAGATTCAAATCTAAATTTATAAGTACGCATGCTAGTAGCACATCCTATGGAAGTCACATTATATATGACAGTTTGCTAGGTTCTTTTGGGGATGATGCAAGGATATTCTCCTATACTTCTGAGATGAAAGAACTGTTTATTTAATTAAGTATTGTATCTGACTATGCGGTTGAAAGTAAGGATTCACGTACTAGAGCCTGTTAAATCAAGCACTAATAATGGTTCATGGTGGACGGTATTCTCTATGATCTACCCTTCACCATAGGTATGACACAAGATAGATGCACGAGTGTCTTTCTTAAGTACGCAAGTGAGAATTCGCAAAAAGTATTTTGTAAAGAACAGCGAAAGGGTCCGCAAGGAAAATTATGGAAGAAAGGATTGGCGGAAATTACCCGCCAACATACTAACGTCTCTACCTTGGCATTCTTGATTATGCCTCAACGAAATATCGCTAATGGAACCTATTCAGTTATGGCTACGCAAGCAAGATTTGACGGATATGCTCGTACACCGGCAAGCCATGTGGTTTTCGAATAACAAACTGCTAATTCAATAAATGTTATGTCAACGTCAGGTATGAATTACTTACTAGGTTCAATCGAACATACCATTATGTTGCTATGAATTGCAAGTAAAAAGAGGAATTTGAGAGTTTAAGAAGGTATCAAGCCAAAATCCGCCGAGCTATGACAGATTGTCTCTTAATCGTAGTGTGCATACGATGGGACAGCCTTGAGGCAAAGCCTCAGGTCTTAGATGTAACTTTAACTAGCAGCATCTAGAAGGTCTCTTTCCAGCTTAGTCAAATGGTCAGTATGTTGAAGATTACTTGTAAAATATCAGAGGTTCTAGCATAATTGGAAGTAAATTCACGTACATTGCAAGGTTCAATAAATAATTGAGATTCTATAATACTCATACTACGTGATTATAAAACTCGATTGCATGTGGCAGGAACGATTAGACAATCGTGTTCTATTATAGATTGCATTAAGTTCAAATGGCGGAAGAAAAATACATATAAACATGTTACTAATCAAGAATGTGTTAGAAATTTCAGATCTTGAGCGTAGCACCTCATAGTTCGGATCTGACATTGGATCGGATATAGCATGTTACAATTATAACAGTAGATATATATAACAGTAGAGCTTCAACCAATACTTGTGACGTCCAAAAAATGGGAAAACATTAAAAATTTTGAGCATTCTTGAGCTATATGTTATCCCCTGATTCAATAAAATCCAGGTTCCATACTGATTTGTCGATACTGTATAAGTTTAGCTTCAGAATCAAAAACATGTTCATTGACCAACTCCTCTTCTTGGATGAGTTGCAAGACTTCAGTTCAAAAGCAAAAACGAGGATCAAGCAGCAACAGAGCAAAATGAGAGCAAATGCGGAAGTTGCTCTCTCATGGGAACGATCATGCTGTCAGATACAGAAAGGTACTTCTACATTTTGTGCAGTCCGATTTGAAGATCAGAAGATACGGAAATGAGAAGCGGTAAAGAGTGATGCCATACAGCTTTGAAGACTCGTTTGTGATGAGCTCGGATTGATTGGGATGGCTTGCAAGCATTGTACCTAATATCGAAAATGTGAATATCAGGGTCAGCTGAACCCGACGAGAGGTATAAACCATCAGGAGACCAAGCTTGATTGATAAGAGCCGAATGAGATTCACTGCTTTCTTGTTTCCACCCAAATGAATGCAGTTCGGCATACATCGATCTAATATCATAAAGCCGGAGCTGCCTTTCATGGACCCTGTAAAAAGATACATCACATTGTTTAAAACTTTGGAAGGTAAAGTTACATTACTCTTTTAAAAATATATGCCTCGCAATATGTATTCGGAGGGTCATATTACTATACCTATATCTGAATATGCATAGGATACAAGCACTTCCATGAGCAACAATGGGCCAAAAATATCCAAGATTGAGATAGGTATAAATACTATAAAAGTTCTTGTACTAAGAGTCAAATTACATTTTGCCCCCTTAACTCAAAAAAATGAGCAAATTAGTCCTTATACATTAGTATTAAAGAGAAAACCAATCCTTCTGTTAAAGATTTCATACATTTCTACGTTTAAAAGCTAGTATGGTTAACGGAACTGTTACACATGGTGTACCGTACATACCACATTCTAACGTACAGGAACCAATTTTTAACAATAGAAATAGATAGAATTTTAATAGAAAAATCAGTTTGCTCTTCGATCTAACATATAGGGACTATTTTACTCATTTTTTGAGTAAAGAGAGCAAAACACAATCTAACTTCCAATACAAGGGCTTCCATAGTACTTTTAACAACTTAGATATTTTAAAATTACGAACTGCAAAACTGATTACAATACCAGAATTATGCATAACAGCTCTAGTGCCTAACTCAAATGTATCCAAAATGAAGGTTCTAGGAATATGGTTTGAAGTGTTACGGGTTTATTTCATTACCAATATTCAAAAAGCACGAAAGGTTAATGGTCAACAAACATAAAGAAGCTATTCTCGTCACAGAATAGATGTTTCTTACCCAGTTTGAATCATGAATAGATTGAAGTCACAAGGATTTGGTATAACACTCATGCATTTACTTTCTATTAGATGCTTGAAGTCTACACGTCCAGCAAGCACATCGAACCCGACAATTCTTTTATCAGCCCCGGCAGACAGTACAATCTGCTTTTGCTGCATCCCTGCAACTCCCATGACAGCAGAAGAATGTAGAGTTCTATGTAAGGTCTTTGGCTTCCATACGTTCTCATCTTGCTCGCCCCAAAGCACCACCGCATGATCACTGCCACCAGTGACAAAACAGGTATCTTCCCAGGGCATGAATGTTATGCTGTTGATGATACCTTTAACATGAGGCTTATCCTCTAAGAACGTTACATTGGATCTCTGTCATTGCACATGCAAGAAAAACGATAGTTGACTTTAAATAAAGATAGGCCCCTACTAAAATGGAAAACAACTGTTTTTACTAAAAGAATTACAGGTTATATTGTTCTTAGGTAAAAAAACCATGGAGGCTCTTCTATTTTGCATTTTGCTTTCTTTACTCAAAATTTGAGTAAATTAGTCCCTGTCCATTAGATAAAGAGCAACCTGGTCTTTTCTGTTAAGAATTCCATCCATTTCTATTATTAAAAACTAGCATGGATGACAGAATAAGCAAACAGAGAAATGGGATGTGTCACATGTACCTTATGCTAACGTACTAACAATAGAAATAGATAAAATTTTTAACAGAAGGATTTTTATCTAATGTACAGGGACTAATTTGCCAAATTTTTAGTAGAAGAGGCAAAATGCTATCCAGCTTCTAGTACAAGAGCCTTCATGATACTTTTACCATCTTCCATAGTCTCAATACATCGAAGAATATATTAATTCTAAATAAATTCATATATATATAACACTTACCCCTTCTGTTTTCTTAAGATTTAGTACCGATATCTGAGAATCACCTGCATCTGCAGTGTATACAGAAAAAAGGCTGTTTCGATGTGGATGCCACGCTATATCTTCTGGCCATCTTCTCTCTCCTGATGATACACAACTTGTGGTACTAAGCAAAGAAGCTGATGATCTGAAGTTCAACGCAAATAAACAAAAAAAGAACAAGAAAACCTTAGGTCTCAATTGATACAATTGATAAATATATTTGCAATAAGCACCAAATCACAGCCTGATCTAAACATGTCAGTTCTGCAATGTTCTCATAAATGCCATCAAAGCAAAAAGTAAGAAAAATTAATGAACATGCCACTCACAGCCTAAATCAATAAAAGTACCATAGAAGCCCTTGTATTGAGAGTCAGATTGCCTTCTGCCCCCCTTTACCAAAAAAAATGGACAAATTAGTCCCTATACATTAAATCAAACAGTAAACCGGTCCCTTCTAATAAAAATTCCATCCATTCCAACTGTTAAAAGCCAGCATGGCTGATGAAATAACCAAACAATTACACGTGGTGTGTCACAAGTACCTAATGCTAACATACAGGACCAGTTTTTAACAATAAAAAAGAATAGAATTATTAACAATATGACAAATTTGCTATTTGATCTAACGTACAGAGACTAATTTGCCCATTTTCTGAGTAAATGGGGCAAAATGCGATCCGACTCCTAGTACAAGGGCCTCCATGGTACTTTTACCTGCCTAAATCATAACATGAAGGGGAGGAAAAAGGATCAATGAACATACCGATAAACTTCAGAAGAGCTCAGCCTAAAATCAACCTGATATTGTATTTTCCATAGAGAGTAAGAAGATAAACCACTCATTTCAAAAATGGTGCATGCAATTTAGCCCTTAACCACAATTATCCTTTTCCTCCATTTCACATGCTCTAACCACACTAACCTTATCATGCTAGCTAAGGTACTTAAAAGACAACCCTCCCCTTTTACCCTAGGGCAGAAGAAATGTCATAGTTAACACCTTTCGGCAAAATGAATGCTTCACTACGTCTATCGAATGTATCATATTCATAGTCCACCATGGATATAAAGATAAACACATGTATCAAATGCATACCATGATATAATTTGAAGATCAATTATATGAAAATTTAGCCTTAACTCACCCTCTACCTTGAATTTGCCACAAGTTGACTAATCCATCCAAAGCACTGCACATGATCCAAGACACTAGAAAAAATAAGATCCATAGAATATAAAGAAACTATAGAATTTTGCATGCTTAATAGTTCAAACAATGAAGTGCATGGGGCCTTCGATCATGCTCCTAAAACAAAAGTTTTCTCATAATGAAAGGCATACCTTCCGTCTCAATTATTAAAAAAACATACCTGGTTACAAAAAGCTGATCATTCACTGGACACACAGCAACACTTCTCAACTTTCTTTTGTGCTGACTTGGGATCAAATTGCTTGAGTAGGATCTGATTAATGTTGGTGAAGAGCTACTTTCAACCAAGGGAATCAAGTCCTTGTGTTCCTTTTTTTCTATAGAGAAGAAAGTTTGTAATGTTCAAGTAAAATCCAACATCGAAATAAGTAATCAAAATCTAGTTCAAGGTGATTGCCTTACCAAACTTCCTTTTAGTTCCTCCATCTTTAATTTCAACAACTTCCACATCTGTAGTAGAACTTGTATTAGATTTCTTAGCTCTTTTTCTTACAGCCCTATTAGAGGCAGCAGTTTCTTCAAGATCAATGATAGTTTTCGCAACTAACCCTTCCGGTTTTATAGGTTGTGAAATCTTGGGACTTACGTTAGGTATTATGAGTTCCGTTTTTGGTTGCAATAGGTTTTCAGAACTTATATTTATATGTTCAGGACTGACTATTCTCTGCTCTACCCTCACCCTTTTAGTAGCCAACAACGAAGCATTAGATGATGCCAGGAATCGTCGACCTCGAAGGCGAGCCAATTTAGATTGTGAATCTTGAAACCTCTCCTCAGCTTCAACAAGCTATGTTTCAAACAAGCAAGAAGAATAAAACAATAAAACAAAGCAATCTGATATAAATGCACAGTAAAAGTACTATAGAGGCCTCTTTACTAGGAGCCTGATTGCATTTTGTCCCCTTTACTCGAAAAATAGGCAAATTAATACTTGTAAGTTAGATCAAAAAGCAAATTAGTCCTTTTTGTTAAAGATTTCATCCATTTATAGTGTTAAAAATTGGCATGGCTAACAGAATAACCAGACAATTATAAACCAATTTTTAACAGAAAAAATAGATGAAATTTTTATTAGAAGAACCAATTTACTCCATGATCTAAGTCCAGGGACTAATTTGCCCTTCTTTTAGTAGAAGAGGCAAAATACAATCCGAGGGCCTCCATAGTACTTTTATCTCGTTACAATTTACAACACGCTTGCCAACAAGATAAAAGAAACAACTTTATTAGCAAGCAAATTGGTTCACTAACAGTATGCCTCTAAACAACATGATAATCTCAAAAACCCTATAATAAAATATTTAACAAACAATGAAAAGAGAGTTTCTTTGGATTCTACTACTGATAACAGCCAATGAAAAGTGGTAAATTTTATCAGATTGGTCCTTTCACTTCAATGTCACTTATTTAAACTTTTGTTTCTCAAAAGAGAAGGCATTAAAGCGTACATAGTAAAATGGAAAGAAAAAAATTAAAAATATGAAAAATCGAAAGAGAAAAAACTACTTTTTTTCATCTATTGTTTAGTAAAATTGAAAAATGAGAAGAAGAAAAAAATTAAAATATTTAACTTACATCTGTCATTTTTCTCCTTTTATTATTCCAATTTAAGATTTATTTATTTTTACACAAAAAAATTTATTTTTCCACAGAATACACTCAAAAATTATTTTCCACCAAAAAAAAATGAAGGAAGAACCTGAGATTTGTAATAGGAGACACGTTGGCGAAGAAGTTCAACTTCTTTGGCGCGATGTTCCACTAAAGCCACTAATGCTTCTTCTTGCTCTACTAAGTCGTTTTTGTCTTCTTCATACGCTTCTTCTTGCTTAACTCTCTTTGAAATCATTGAACCGTCACTCATTTCTTTTCACTTCTTCCTCACCTCACAGTGCCACACCTTCTCGGCTTCCTCAACCCCAAAACCCCTTTGGTGTTCCTTTTCTTTCAAGTTCACATATTAGGGCGCGTTCTTGGCGTTAAAAGGGTCTAATTTTTAAATGTGTAATTTTTTATTTGATAATATTTTAAAATAAATAAAAAATTAAATTAAGTGGTTAAATTAGATCGATAGTGGAATCGACTAAGCTGTTGGTTTATTCCGATGGTTCATTTAACAAATTAAAAATATTAGAATTTAATTGTTTTATTTTTACCAATTCTCGTTTTTATTTGTTTAAGTAAACACTACTAATTTTTTACTTGTTTAAATAACACAAAATTATTTTAGTTTTTTCTATATTTACTTTTTAATATTTTTTAATTCTAATTTTCTCATTTTATTCATATAAATAATTAACCAATCATTAATTTCACTCAAGAAGTAGGTGATCAAAAGACTAATTTAAAATAATAATAATAATAATAATTTGATATATTAATGATGGAACTTTCTAACTCTATATAAATTCCTCATAATTATGAGAAACCAATTTAACACTAGATTTATCAATTCTTACTTGAACTCAAAGTATTTAATCCAATTAATTCAAATCCGAACCCGTTCAAACTAATTTGATCAAATGATGCAAAATACCTGACTCGAAAACTCAACTAACACAAAATAATTCAAAACTAAAATAACCCACAAATTTAAAAACCTTTGAAAAAGCAACCCAATTTGTCTAATTGACAGATCTAGCAAGAACTCAACTAATTTCCATGGCTAATGAAAGTATGAAACATCTGCAATTATCAGCTTCACCTTTGCCTCATTTTCAGACAAAAACCTCCTTAAAATTCCTGTTGCTGTTACTAACATAATCTGGCAAATATTGAAACAAAAATTACACAAAGATCTAATGCTTCTCTTATACAACATTTTTCAAACCGAGTTGTTATTTTTGGGTCTTAGTTCGAGGAACGAAAGCAGTTCACCATAAAGTAGTCATCCAAGTTGTATGTTACAGAACATAGAAATAAGAGAGGACATACAAGAGAGTAAGAGACCAAAAAAAGAACAAGAATATATTTCCATTAAAGGTAAACAAATATCTTCAAAATTCCACAACTAGAAAACTTAGATATGCTGTTTCTTGCTCTCTCTCTCTCTCTCTCTCTCTCTCTCTCTCTCTCTCTCTCTCTCTCTCTGTAAGCAATTACACCCCAAATAGACCAAAAGCAGGGATTATACGGATTTGAGAACCCCCGGGGTTAAAAAAATGAGATTCACATAATTCAGGTACAAAAATGAAACAACAAAGGATTCCCTAAAGTCGGTGCATAAGCCCAGGTACTTCTATACAACATGATACCCTTCGGTCATAAGACTATCCAAAATTTGAAGCCCCCATTACGCCAGTCTTTATACTCATAATGGCCTATGGGCTTTGATAAAAAAACAAAAATTTTCAAGTTTAGTTTTGGTTATGCATCTTGCTTTCTGAAACTGATTCTCTATAGCCAAAAAAGAGTCATCAGTCCACCATCAAATACAGAGTATTGTCTACAATAGTTTTAGTACTCTGCAGTTAGAGATGGATAAGTGGAGTGCTCAATCAGAATCTTTGGAAGAAACCAACAATGAGTCGACCCCATTGGGAAATTCCTCTGTGTTAGCTAAAGTTGAAGAACTACCTTGGCAGTGGCTCTCGTCATTGCTAGTTGTTCGAGGTCTCCTTGGTCTAGGTCGAATATTGGTACCCATAGGAAATGGCTCCTACAAAAGCAAAGAAGTAGGAATTAAATACTCAACATCCATCTCCATTACAGATATGAGCTTGTTTAGGTAAAAGCACCATGGAAACCCTCGTACTAGGGAGTCAAATTGAATTTTGCCCACTTTACTCAAAAAAAGGGTAAATTAGTCCCTATACATTAAATCAAAAGACTAAACAAGTCCTTATGTTAACAAAAATGGATGAAATTTTTAACAGAAAGAACCAATTAGCTCTTTGATCTAACATACAAGGATTAATTTGCCCATTTTTTGAGAAAATGGGGCAAAATGCAAATTGACTCCTAGTACGAAGGCTTCCACGGTAGTTTTACCGCTTGTTTATGGTGTCAAGCTAGCTTACCTGATCACCAGCATTTGGGCCATTAGTGTGAAAAAGAATAGGGCGACATCGTTTATCTTCATTCATCAAGCTCGAATTCTGGAAATGAGTAATAAGAGCAGCCTTTCCCTGGATCCTAGCAAATGCAATAGACGCAACCTTTTCACTGTTGAACTTCTCCCATTTCTTGCCATTAAATGCCTGAAAAGATGTATTGGTTTAACCCGAAGATTTGATTTATCAAAATATAACCACACAACACACATGCAAATGACAATATTTTACAGAGCTAAGAGATATTAGTATGAGGTATCATCCATTTATCAAACCTTATAGAAGGGAACGATATGTTGCGGGTCAATCATGTTGATGAAAGCATAGCCTACATTGCATTTATTCTGACAAAAAATAATTATTTGTAAAAGTTTAGGTTAGTAACATTGAACTACAAGTAAATGCAGCACAACCAAGCATGTATCAGAATGTCGAGGATGGAAAATGCTTAAAAGACCAATTGAGTTACTTGCCTTGAAGTCAATTGGCAAATAAATAAAATCATAAGTTCCTCGACAGTGCTCATCAATGGCTGCCAGAAGCATCTTTGAGGTATACCTGCGAAAATCAACATTTAACTTTTTCTTAAGTTGATAATCATTTTGAAAAAAGAAACATAGGGAAAGGACAAGCAATAAAAAATCCAAAGGATGAACATTAGCATAACATCACGTCAAATTCATTAAGCATTCACCACCTTCGCTAACTCACTTCAACATATTACTATAAATGATGAATTTGAATGAACCAGAACCAATATGTCAAGTAGTCAAATAGAAACTACATTGCAAAATTAGTGATGCATCAACAATTAGTCCATTTTGTAGCAACAACGAGATATAAAGGCAATGTGCTGCTAATCATCACAGGCTATCTGCAACTTTAAGATAATTCATCGCACAGTTTTCTTCAAGCATGAGAAAGTTCAAACAGAAAAAATATTCTAAGAAATAAATTATTTGAATAGTAAATAAAAATAAAAATAAAAATTCAAGACATTATACATAAAGAGTAAAATGACTGAGGAGCAGTTCACATACTTGTTGGGTATATTTTTAATCATAAGCGTTGTTCTGCTGTCTTCCCCGCGTATGATTCGGTCAATATCAAGTTCATATTGTTTTTTATCAGCATTACTAGTATTTGATTCATTTCTGCGGTATGAAAAGTTTCTGACACGATCATTAGGAAAATCAAGAGATGCGGGCATCATAGGGTTCCTGCGAGGGAAAAGGTGGCACATCTGCTGAGGAGAGTGTACCCCACCAGTTTTTGTCAAATCCATGCAATTTCCACCAACATGAGAAAAAATGTTGTGGGAAGCATATTCCACCGGATGTGATAGCGAGCTACTAGGAAAGCCCACGCTTCCAAGAGATCCAAGGGGAAAACCTGAAGTTTCAGGAGACTCCCCGATATAAGGATGCCGCTTGTCCCAGAATGCAGAATTAACTGGTGGTGCTGAGCCAATGTGGTGGTGTACAGGTGATCCTACATTCAACATTACAGAAGGAGCCCTAGGAAAGGCAGGGATATGTGGAAGGCGATTAGCATGAATGCCAATAACAAAGGATGGTGAATTTGGCCAAACCATGGCCGTTGGCAGATCTTGCTGGTGCGAGTTGGAGTTGTTCCACATGTAATGGTTTCCATTACGTGACAAGCTTCCATTTCCAGATGACCCAAACACTAGAGAATTTATTAGTAACACAAAGTTAGTTTTAGGAAAGTAAAATCCAAAGCATAAGTATCATAATTGAATTCAAGAATAAAGAAGAATTACAGTAGTCAGAACTTTTAACATAATAAATTGTGAGCTCCATAAAAAATATTAACATACTGAATTATGAAATTCCTATAAATTCACAAAGGGGTGCAACAAAGATGCTGGAAAACAATTTTAATTAATATTGGATACCATAATCAGCTGAGCTTACCCCCTGCATTAGGTTGCATTAGGTGCCTATTTGACCTTGCTCGTCGAATATGCCTATTATCAAGCCCTTCAGCCATCATGGAACTGCTGCTGCTAGCCATGTCTATTATGGTACTAGAGGAGTTGAATGGAATACCATTGGCTAAGCTATCATGATACTCAGGTAAAGAATGGGGATGGAAACTTGGTACACCTTGGTTAGCAAACTTCATTTCATCTAGAGCGTGGTCGGGCTCCCGAAAGCTTAAGGGTTTTCCTATCGGTGACACTCTTGCTGGAGAGGCTAAGTTAATTGGAACAGTAGAACTGCAATGAGTTTCAGCAAATGTACTCACAGGTGCAACAACCTGAGTAGACCCATTATCTATGCAGCCAGATGCAGTCAATCCTGGAGAAACTGTCAGAATGAGTATATGAAGCAACAGAAACATTTGCTCTGAAACAACAGTTTATAATGAATTGATCAGATGGCAGAAATTTAAAGGGAAATCATACCACAGTTTCCCGATGATAACTCATCAAAAGGGCTTTTGCAGAGGTTAGGTTCATCTTGCTCTGACTCAGGCTGTTGCGTAAAGCTGCAAAAGGAATTCTGATGTACTATTACTTGTAGAGGCCACAGAAAACAAGAACTTTTTTTTACTAAAAGAAAAAAAACTAAGGAACAGAATACAACTTAGATGCACGAAATGCAAATAAGCTATCCCAAAAGTTACCAAACATGATTTACCAACCCCATATTCATATTGAAGTAGACAGTTAGCACAGAATCATCATGTTAAAAATAAAAACAAATTCCCACCTTCAGGAGCCAAGATCATGGAAAGGGAGAGAATAAGTTTATGATATTACCGTCCAATGCCCCATAGATGGCTTGGCTCAATTTTGATCTGCTTCCCAGCAATGTCACTGCTATTCAGTGCTTGAAAAGCAGCTTCTGCAGCTCTAACATCATAAAACTCAATGAATTTGGGATTATGCTTCTGCAGAGTTTCATGGATCTGCCACAAAATTTAACTACATGAGATACATTATCATCCCAAACATAAGGGAATTGTGAAGCTGAAGGAAATTGAGTGAACCCTTTACTTCTTTAATTTCTCCAAAAGCACCAAATATTTGTTGAAGTTTATCGGATGAAACAGAAGAATCAAGGTTGAAAACCACCAGCGTCCCATGGTTCACATCTTTTTCAGATTGGTTTTCCTGAGGTCACAAGATTTTGGAAAATAAATTAATAAAGCAGCAACATGCCACATGAAGATGAAACAACTTGGACAAAACAAGGCTGTAAGTTGAAACAACAGAGAGTAACAACAATAAAAGAAGACATAACCATCCAGAACAAATTGGTTGAAGCCAAACCTTTGGAATTGAATAATGTATGTCAAGTTTCCTACGCCTCAATGATTTATTCTGCAGAGCCCTCATTGCATTTTGGGCTGCTCTTATATCATAATAAGAAATCATGACAAACCCACGATGCTTGCAGGCAGTATAGAGAGTTCGAATATCTCCATATTGCTGACAGAAGAAAACAGGTTGGTCAATTAACTTACTAAAACATGTACCTTTAAAATGAGATTTGATGGATTTGCTTGCAGAAAGTCTTATAAACAATGTATCAGATTCAAAGGAACACAAACCTCAAAGAGAGTCTTTAACTCTGAGTCTTCGACATTGCTATTAATGTTCCTAACAAAAAGTGTCCTAGAAGGATGCTCACCATATGGATGTTCACCAACAATTAAGCCATTTGAACCCCCTTGAATGTTGAATACTCTAAGAAGATCAGAATTCCTCGGAACCATGGATACACGATCATCCCCTTCTAGTTCCATTCCTCCACCACTGCTGAATAGGTCAAAGTCTTCTAATTCATCTCCTTTACTGTCAAGAGTATTAAGTCCCAAGTCATCAATCACCCCAGAGAATAGATCATCTTCATCAGGAAGGAGATTTCCGATAGTCTGTGCCTCAACTTCTTCCATAGATTTGAAAAGTTCTTCCTCAACGTGTGGAGCAGCTGAACTGGCATGTTGACAAGATAGATCATTCCCCAATAATCTCACTGCATAAAGACAAAAGCAAAGCAAACCACAGATAAAAAATTTATTAATTGTATGCTAATGAAAAGAAAAAGACAGTGAGTAACCAGAAAAAATTGGGGGAAAAGGAATCGTTGCAGTGAAGAATGATATCAGCCATGGTTTTCAGTCAGATGGGAAAATGTCCTACTGGGATGAACCTCTAGTAGAGAAAAAGGCAAAGAGAGAAATATGTGTGTGTGTGTGTGTGTGTGTGTGTGTGTGTGTGTGTGTGTGTGTGTGTCTGAACAGATTAATAAAAAAGACAAACCAAGAAGTGATTAATTAACAATTTCATATTTTCTTTTAGAAATTTTAGCAGTGATATGGTAGGAAATTAATAGTCATCAATCAAAAGATTCAACACATAAAAAGCTATATAAGCATCTGATATCAGAAAATCAAGAGAGAAACAGTGCAAACATGGAATGCAAAAGCATCTTGACGCATGAGTCCAGACACCCATAGATATGCACAGAAGCTTGATGCATGTGGTGAAAACACTTACACTTCCTATTAAATACTTCAGAGAATGAACTTGAAAACAGGCTACTTTCATGCTGGATCACATTGCCATAGGTGCTGTTTGTATTCAAGTTCTCTGCTGGTTTTGTATACAGATTTGACATTGATTTAGGATGGTGATTCACAGAATTCCATGAATGCTCAGACAAATTGGTAATTCCCTTCCAACCAATGCTTAACTTTTCTTCTTGATCTCTGGCCAAATTTGATGGGGGTTGTTCCATATAGTCAGTAGACAGTTTTTCCATCGGAGATGAACCAACAATCTTGTCTGCAAAGACCAGAATTTTTTTTACACAAACAGGAAACAAACCATGCAAAAGGTTCTTTGCAGAGAAAAGTACATTAAGTTTCATTTTAAAATATCCGAGATTTAGGAATGATATCCAAAGTTTTACATGTGACACCAGCAAAAATTCCATAAAACAAGAAACATATTGCTAACAAGAATAAGAAAAATAAGTGAACTTACTAAACCAATCAAGGTTAATATGCATGTATGCTATCTCAAGGGATAAACCTCATGTTCCCAGAGAGATGTCACAAGGGGTGAATTCTGACAATAAATACAGCATTTGCAAAAGGGGAAAAAAACTAAGACCAACACCAATTGTTGGCTCTCAATTACACCGAGTATATCATACACTTTTGGAATTAATATATTTGTAGTATTCACTAAACCATAAAGGTTAATGGTGATTCTTAAATACACCCCATATGTCATCCCTAAGTCAAGGATGCATATGTCATCGTAGTAACCAAGAGACTGAACTGGTCATCTATTAAGTTTAACAATGACAAAAGCTACAAGTTAAGTTTTTCTAATCTAAGCCTACAGGCAAGAAATTGACAACCAGTTTAAACAGTCAATGCATTTAAAATAAACCAATTGGAAGCAGAGAGAACAAGCAATTCATTTGTCCATATCTTTGTTCTCACCTTGATTATCAGACATTGTATTCGGCTTCCAAAATCCAACTTGTCTCTGCCCAACAGAAGTAAATGCTAAACAACATGAAATAAATTACTGTTTTTTGATACAGTGACTTGAAAGCTTCAACGAGAAGAAAATGTTCACAATTCAAAAAGAAGCACATACAGGAAGCTTACAATTTGTCTAAAACAAGACAAAAAGACCCACTAATAAACTCAAAATATAAAGAAAAATAAAAAATTGGGTGCATCATTTTTCCCTACAATACCTCAACTGGGAAAAGAATGTCTTCTAAAAAGCGGGACGATGCCGATGCATTACTTTGATCCACGACCTCGAATGCCATTTTTCGGTTTTAACACCAGACAATCTGAAAAACTGAAAGCTAAAAGCCCAACATTTGTCAGTTGCAACTCCGCCTGACTTGATGGCCCTATATCAAAAAGCATTCAACAACCAGCAATTCCTAATCAATAAACTTGTAAGTTTTCATAAAATAAAGATAATATAACATTGTAAGAAGTTCAAATTTTGAAAGAAACATGAATTTACTAATTTAAATTCTAAACTCTTTCGTTTCAATATATCAAAAATCTTAGAAAGAACAGAAGATAGACACAAAAGCTACCTACTTTCTTAAAAATTTGGCAACTTAAAAGCATTTTTAAAGAAAGAATAGGAGGCAGTGTTTTTTTTCTTCTTTTTTTTTTTTTTTTTTTTTTACTTTGTGGTAATTCAAAAATAAATTGAAACATGTAACATTAGAAGGACAGCCACTTACCTACCAACGACCAAATGAAATTACCCCCGTTGGGTTTCCAAGAAAAGGTACATGTTGATTATGGGGAACTTAATTTAAAAGTGATAAAAGAAACATACATGATGCTGATTAAGGTGAATTTTCCATTTGCGAACCAAAAAAAAAAATTACAAATTTTATAAAAATTCATTAAATTCCTAATATTTATATTCTAGTTTCCTTTTCTTTTCCCTTTTTCCCACGACCTTTTTGTAGGCAGCTAAAACAAAACAAATGATTTATGCAACTTCAACCCTGAAAAGAAATTTGTTACCTACAGCACCAGTTTAAACTTTAAACCCAATCTTGCATTTCTTAAATTTGATCAGATCGAGGCATTTAGTCATGAAAAATGCCTAAATTCTGAAATTAACCTTTAAAAAACCCAAAATTGTCAAAGTTTGACCTCAATAAAACAGAAACCAAACCTTACCTTTTGAAACCAAAACAAAATTTGTTCAAATTTCCGCAAGCCGTTGCATGAATTGATACCCAGATCGAAAGCAACACTCATTCAAATATTTTTTTTGAAAAAAAAAAGAGCAATTCCGAGAGAGATAAAAGGGTAAAAAAAATCAAGGCATAGAGGAAGAAGACAAAGCAAGGGATTTCATCATCTTTTTCCCTGCATTGCAAGCCATTACTCACCACAAGAGAGAGAGAATACTTTTCCCCTTTTTTTTTTTGTTGGTTTTTTGTTTTCTTCTACAAAACCATAATTACATAACCATTTAACATCAATTTGAAAAAAAAAATGAAATTCATTTCTCTCGGCAGCTTTAAAGAAAAAGGAAGAAATACAAAATTCTGACGATCAGAAAAAGCGAAATTCCGGCGAGATTTGGATTCTCGCCGGTCGCTGAGTTTTCCCTTTAAAAAGAGAAAACAGGGAGAGAAACAATTTTAGATTTTTGGATTTTAGAGAGAAATATATATAATTAATTAATTAAACGGATAAAAAAAAAGTGTTTTGCTTTGTTAGTTGGCTTTGAAGGGAAAAAGAACATAAAAAAGAAATAGGCGCGCTGGCGCGACGGCATTTTATATTTTGTTTTTATTTATTTATTTATTTACATTTCTAGAATAAAAAATAAGGTTAAAATGTGCCATAAATCCCTGTATTTCTCATAAATCTGAAATTTGTTCCTATATTTTTATTTCTAAAAATTTAGTCTTTCTATTTTTTATTTTAAAATTCAGGTTTAACTGTTAACACTGTTAAAACTATTTTATTAAATTTAGATTTATTCTAACATCATTTTTTTAGTTACATTATTATTAAGTTATTTTTTTATTTCAAAATATCATACAAACAAATTTAACAAAAAAAATAATGTTAAAAATTAAATTAGAAAAAATAAAGGGACTAATTTTCTAGAAATAAATGAATTTGAATTAAATTCTAAATTTTTGAATAGTACAGGGACCTATTGTACATTTTAACCAAATAAATAAATAAGTTCCGTCCCTTAAAACACGACCGCAAATATTGGTGGTTAGTAGTAACGGCGTTACGGCTCTGTTCTTTGTTGAAAACTATTACGGATATAATAAATTAAGCTGCTTTTTTTTAAAGATATTTTTAGAAATAAATAATATGGTTAATTTCACTAAACGAGGTCTCAAACTTTAAAATATTATAATTGAATTTTTTAAATATCAACTAGGTACCAAGGGACATAAATCACATACTTGCAAGTATGGTTCCACTTGAGTTATATTAGGTTGGTGGTTTGAATTCTCGTGCCAAAAGATTTGCAGAATCGAATTAGTAATCAAATCAATCAAACCATTAATTCTCGATTCAATTAGTCCAACCAATTTTATCTAATTCAATTGAATAAATTATTATATATATTAGATAAAACTAGTTCACCTATCTATTTAACTAGTCCAACCCGTTATTCTAGACTAGTATCTCAACTGGATCCTAGTCTGATTTTGAAAATAGTGCCTTGAGCACAGTTGATTTACATAATTAATGTTATGTGTCACACCTTACAAGTTGTATCTCTGCTAATCGAGATGCTCCCCTTTTCATGAACCCTTTAAGGTTCTCAACAGAGGAGGGAGACAAAACCTCAACACGAGGACAATACATGTTATTAGAGTTTGGTCAGCTACCCTATGGATGACACTTCAAGGGCTTCTCTCGAATAAGTCAACCCTCCTCAACGGTACTAATACTTTAAGGACTTGCTTAGATTGTTTTGTTGTACAAATAGTAATTTAGAATTTGGATCATAATTCAAGGATGAGAAATGCAATTATCCCGAAAAAAATTAAAAAAATTGTTTTAATTATGAAGAGAAATTTTGTAGGTAACTATGAACTGCTTTGTTTACATTAAAATTGATAATTAATCTTTCTAATAATTTTTTATAAAAAATTTACGAAATCAAGCAAAGGCTGGCATAAGTATTTGAAGGCGCCAGCCAGCTAGTTTCAATCCGGCGCCATCTAGTTTTGTAAAGCTCCGCGTATAAGATTTACGTCCTTGTCTTAATTTTCCACGTGTCATTCATCTATTAGTACTTCAAATACGCCTAACATGATTTTTTGATAAGAGCAAATTTTACAATAAAAATAATAATAAAACTATTGAATTTTATTTTTAATTTGTATTTTGTATAAATAGAATAAGTGTTTTAAATGAAATATTGATGCATGGTAAATATTGGGGAGTGTTTGGATTCAGACGCAAAGTGGTTGATTTTCGATGTAGTTAGGAAAATATTTAATTTTTAAGATTGAGGTAAGAGTCTTGTTACAAGGTCTACTCTTATCATAGAGAAAGGGTTATCGACAGTTGGAAGTTGATCTTAGTTTATCTTAGTCGGCGGAGCCGTAGAAAGTTACTTGGTTGAATTACATCTTGTTCATCATTTGTTGAGTCAAAACTAGAATGTCCTCGTTCGTCATATTCTAAGGTTCCAAAATACTATTGCTGATTATATTGCCAAGTGTATGGCAACAAATTTCACATAAATTCATTGGTTTGAAAATCCCACACAATCAACTAGAAGTTTAATTGAGACAGGTTATGTTATTTTTTTAAGAAATTAGTGTATTATTTGATTTTTACTTTAGACTGTCTTTATCTACCAAATATATATAAGAGTTTAAATGCAAAAGTAAAAAAAAAAAAAGAAAAAATTCTATTACAATTGATGCATCTAAATAATCACAAATCAAAATTAATATTATCAATCGGAATACATTCAAAATTAAATTAAAATAAATTTAATTCTCTCTTAAATGATTAATAAAATTGCACATTAATTCCCAAAGTCAAAATATATATGTTTAGTCTCTTCAAAAATGATGAAATTATAAATTAATACATAACTTAAAAAATCATAACTCGATCTCGATCGCCTAAAAAAAATTTCAAATTTACCCCAAAATAAATTTAGACTAAACTTACACATGATCCATATAAATTGATACTTAAATACAATATTTTAATTTTATCATTTAACCAATACCTTGTTGATGGATAAAAATTAAAAATTAAAAATTTATTTAAATGTTAATTTAATATTTGGGGGAGGGGTTATCTCTTGGTTGGCTTTTTTTTTTTTTTTTTAATTTATGTAGTGGAAAGTGATGTGTATATAGATCATCCTACAAACATTCATTCCAAGGATGTAATGGAAATATTTGAACCAAAAAAAAAAAAAGAAATGGAGGAAATGGGAATTTTATAAATTCTTTTATAGAAAAAAGAAAAAAAAGAAGGAAGAAAAGGAGTCAAAGAAATCATAGAATCTTTGAAAAATATAAGGACCTTTCTGAAAAAGGGGAGACTTCAACATAATAATCTTTTAATCCTAAAGCAATATAAGAATATGGACAACTCCATGAAACCATGGATATGATGTCTTAAAACACTAAATAAATTTAGGATAATATTTGCTACACTTTTATTTAACCCTCAAATGGGTCATATATATTTATTTAAATCTGTTTCTGAATTTTAAAATTTTCACCTTCATAAAATTATTAGTAAATAATATAATGTTGATTGAGGTGATAGAATAAATTTGAGGGTTTTTTTTTTCTTCCTAAATATAAATTAAATTTGATTAAAAAATAAAAATTTCAATTCAAATCAATGTTTTCATAACTATATCGGTGATTGAATCAATTAGGAAATTAGAGAATTTCGATTTAATTACCAGTTTAATTGAATATTTAGTCCGATTCAACTAATTTAATTAATTCACGAATCAACCAATCAACATCTTATTTCGGATCAAAACTCAAACTAATTCTCAATTCAACTATCCAATCTAATTCTACAAACAGTTATTTAAACTAAAAAATTCTAAACTTTAACTAGACATAAAATTTAAAAGCATATTAAATTAATTTCATTTTTCATAAAAATTCAAAATTAATTTAATCACCCTAAACCCTAAGAAACCTAAGAGAATTTAAATTAAAAAAACTTCCAACCTTAATTTGTATCTAAAATGTCTCGTCCCAATTCAATTACCACCACAAAATCAATATAATTTGTTGATTGAATTTTCACCTTTATGAAATTATTAGTAAAAAAAACTATAAAAATAATATAATTTTGAATAAGGTGATTAGCAATTTCGAGTTATTTTTTTTATTTAAGTCTCGTTTATAATAAAATTAAAATTTCAATTCAAATCAAGGTTTTTATAATCAATTTGGTGATCGAACTAATTAGATCATTATTTTTCGATTCGATTAGTTCAATTGATCCAACCAATTTATCCGATTCAATTGAATAAAGTATTAAATTTAAAAATTTAAAAATATATTATTTTGAGAAATAGAGAAAACTAACTCAACTGCCTATTCAACTGATTTTTTAACCCAATTCAATTGAATCTCAAGTTAACCAATTCGACATATTATTTCAAACCAAAACTCTAACTAACTGAGTAGTGATTAAAAAAATACTAAACCTAAATAATAATAAAAAAGCATATTAAATGAAGTCCATTTTCCATAAAATAAAATCAAAAAACAAAATTAATTACCCTAAACCTAAAAAGAAGAAGAAAATTTTTAAAAAAAAAAATCCAACCTTAATTTAAATCTAAAGTGCGTAATGCCCCAATTGAATCAGCACCACAAAATGAATGGAAAACCTAAATTAGGCAGACTTAAATGGACCCCGCACGTTGTATAAAGATCCATGTGATGGATCAAATTTATGTCCATCATTATTAACCTAATCCATTGTCTATTATCCAAACAAAAAATGCTTAGAAAAATACAGCATGGCATGTTCACTTTTTAAGTACCTCTAATTATGGATTCTAATATCATTTCCAACATGCTTTTGTCGGTTCTTTTATTCCTTTTGATTTCCATTTTATATATTCCTTTCCTCTTCAATATTCATTAATAATTTATCTTATCACAACATGGTGGAATATTTTTATATATAGTTCACAGTTTTTATTGATTTTATAAACAAATATTTAAAAGTTTCAAAAATTTTGAAACACTATTTTTTAAAATAATTTTATAAGTTTTTAAACTTCAAAACAATTAAATAAAAATATTTTACAAGAGTTTAAAACTTTTTTTTTTTTGTGATTGTGATTATTAAATATTTTTAATTTTTATTTAAATAATAATATTTTTATAAAACATACTAACAACCGATGCACCGCCTGAGATAGTTTTTATTCTGTATAATCGTCAATTATGAGGACAATTTATTGGTTTTATAAACAAATAATAAAAATATAATTAATTTCTTTTCGAATGTTTGTATTTAATATTATTTAATAAAATCTCAATGATTTATATTATGATTCTTTTTTATTCTTAAAAAAAAAATAACTATCCCTTCACAAGAACAACCTTACACTTTGAACATTAGGATTAATACAACTAATTCTTAATTAACTAATTTTCAGTTCCGCATCGGTTAGGCTATTTCGGTCTATGCGTATTATTTTAGTAATAAATTGATGAATTATTTTTTTTTGCACCGCTTAAATTTTCAACTTGTTCCACCCAATTTTGGTTGCAACAATCAAAATATTATGCATAAACCAGTGCAAAAATAAAATAAAATTTTTAACTCTTGTCCGAAATGGTAATAAATAATAAAAATTTTAAAAGGAATATTGTACATTGACTTGTGCATGAATATTTTATATTTAAAATTTATTTAGTATCATTCATTAGTTATTTCTAAATATTTTTATATGCATATATTAATTTTTTTTTTTTAAATATGATTAAATTTAAAATGATATACTGAAACGGACCAATACCAATATACATCAGTTCCAGTAAAAAAATGATGCATCCACTAGTACAATATTAATTACCTTGAGTAAAATTCTAAACCACATCAACCTTGAACATTAAAAAATATTGACTTGTAATGTTTTAAAGTGACTTGGAAAAGAAAACCAAACCAAAATTCAACATATTTCAAAACACGAACAATGACCAAATTACTCAATTTTTTTTTCAAGTCACTTTGAAATACGACAAATCTATCATTTTTTTTCAACGTTCTATTGGATACAATTTTACCTATTTGCTTCAAAATTAAAAGTAAAAAAAAAAAAAAAACTAAATTATTCGATTTTATAGTAGAGAGATACAGAGACTCTCAAAGTAGTTTAACATATACAAATTTGACACTAGCATGCAACTAGTAAATAGGTTGTATTACAACTTGAATTACCATTAAACATAAGTTTTTACAAGCTTTTAGTGTGTAATGACATAAGTATAGTTCAGTACTTTCAGGTAAGAGTTGGTTATGCATAAAATCTCCTATTAAGAGAAACCTAGAATCAAAGATCGGGGATATTCACCATACCGTCGATACCCTTGTCCTCTTTTCTAGGTACTTTCTTCCTCTTCCTTTCGGATTGGGGTTCTTTTGCTTTAAGCTCAACACTGTAGGACCTCAACGAGGCAGCTAAATGTTCATTTCTGTGAGCTGAAAATTGAAACAAATATGAGTTGGCTACTTCTAACCTACTGATACGAAATGGACCTCAATGAGACAGCTAAATGTTCATTTCTATAAGCTGAAAATCGAAACAAATATGAGTTGGCTACTTCTATCCTACCGCTACAAAATGTATCTCAATGAGCCAATGAGGCAGCTAAATGTTCATTTCTTTGAGCTGAAAGACGAAGCAAATATGAGTCGGCTACTTCTAAGCTACCAATACAAAATGGATCTCAACGAAGCAGCTAAATGTTCATTTCTTTGAGCTGAAAATCGAAGCAAATATGAGTCGGCTACTTCTAAGCTACCAATACGAAATGGACCTCAATGAGGCAACTAAATGTTCATTTCTGTGAGCTGAAAATCAAAACAAATATGAGTTGACTACTTTTAACCTACTGCTACGAAACTGACCTCGATGAGGCAGCTAAATGTTCATTTCTTTGAGCTGAAAATCAAGAGTGAATAGGTTTTAATGTTTCTGTAGCTCTGAACAAATATGAATTGGCTAGTTCTAATCTACCAATATGAAATGGACCTCAAAGAGGCAGCTAAATGTTCGTTTCTGTGAGCTGAAAACCGAAGTGAATAGGTTTTATGTTTCTGTAGCTCTGAACAAATATGAATTGCCTACTTCTAACCTACCAATACAAAATGGACCTCAATGAGGCAGCTAAATGTTCACTTCCATGAGCTGAAAATCAAAGTGAATAGATTTTATGTTTCCGTAACCCTGAACAAATATGAATTGGCTACTTCTGACCTATCGATACAAAATGTACCTCAATGAGGCAGCTAAATGTTCATTTCTGTGAGCTGAAAATCAAAGTGAATAGGTTTTTATGTTTCTGTAGCTCTGAACAAATATGAATTGCCTACTTCTAACCTACCGATACAAAATGGACCTCAATGAGGCAGCTAAATGTTCATTTCCATGAGCTGAAAACCAAAATAGATTTTATGTTTCAGTAACCTGAACAAATATGAATTGGCTACTTCTGACCTACCGATACGAAATGTACCTAAATGAAGCGGCTAAATGTTCATTTCTGTGAGCTTTCAAAATCAGAAGTGAATGGGTTTTTATGTTTTCTGTAGCTCTGAACTAAAAATGAATTGGCTACTTCTAACCAACCGATATGAAATAGACCTAAATGAGGCAGCAAAATGTTCATTTCTGTGAGCTGAAAAACGAAGAGAATAGGTTTTATGTTTTTGTAGCTCTCAACAAATATGAATTTCCTACTTCTAACCTACCAATACAAAACGGCCCTCAATGAGCCAGCTAAATGTTCATTCCTGTGAGCAGAAAATCAAAATGAATAGATTTCAAGTTTCTGTAGCTGTGAACAAATATGAATTGGCTACTTCTAACCTACTGATACGAAATGGACCTCAATGAGGCAGCTAAATGTTCATTTCTATGAGCTAAAAATCAAAGTGAATAGGTTTTTATGTTTCTGCAGCTCTGGACAAATATGAATTGGCTACTTCTAAGCTACTGGTACGAAATGGACCTCAATGAGGCAGCTAAATGTTCATTTCTGTGAGCTGAAAATCAAAGTGAATAGGTTTTTATGTTCTGTAGCTCTGAACTAATATGAATTGGCTACCTCTAACCTACCCATACAAAATGGAACTCAATGAGGCAGCTAAATGTTAATTTCTATGAGCTGAAATCGAAGTAAATAGGTCTTATGTTTCTATAATCCAAATGAATACGAATCTGTTACTTCTAACCGACCGATACAGAATAGGCATGCTCTTTCTCTCAAAATAAGTCACTACTTAGAAGATGAACAAGATTGTCACTAATAATAATACCACAAAAGAAGAAATACTTCCAAAAGCATTGTTTGACATTATGCACTCACCAGAAACTATGACATCTGTCATGGTCACAGATTTACGACCAGCATGGTGTGCAAATAGTTCAAGGTCCTTTGCCAACTGACCTGCAACTCAAACAGCCCAAACATTTCATTAAATCAAGCAATCATTTTTCATAATAATATCAAACAACACAATGGGTTCTATAAGCAAATGCAAATTTCTCACCTTCTGCAATTGATAATGGTTACTGATTGTAGTTATAATACCACAGATATACTGAGAATATAAATATACAATCACATTCAATAAAACTTGAAATTACATGATAATTATACCAAATGCCTTAGTGCTCAAGCACCAACAAACGCCAAGTCTCGGCGGTGTCCGATGGTACCCAATTTCATAGGCCATCAGGTGCAAATAGTGCTCGAACACCAAGTATTACTAAGGCATTCAGAATTTTGCAGAAATAACTCCTAAATTGTTAATAACTAGTTCATAAATGTTCTTAATATAATAGCAATAAATATCCTCTATGGTTGCCTACACTGTAAATTGACACAAAATCTTAATAATTGCTTCTTTCAGCTTCACCGTTAAACCCAATAAAATAATGAATTGGAATATTAAGATGTTTCATATTCAAAGAAGGAAGTAGAAACAACATAAAAGAAAACCGATTCACGAAAATAGAGAATTTAAATAGTAACGAAAAGTGAGGTATTTTACCGATGTATTTGAAGGCCAAATCGGCAATACAAGCTACTATCGGTGGAGAAATTTCCATACCGCTTCTCTTCGCTGCGACAATTAGTTGAAGATTTGAATTCAATTTAGTCAATTATGAAAATTCTTTAACTAGAAAAAAATAATGCTAAAAAGCCAAAAATAAGAATAGAAATTGGGTGGAAAAAAATGGACCTTCGGATTCGGCGATGGAAATAGCGGAGAGACGAAAGCGATCTCTCAAGAGATCGGAAACTGAATCGTCTTCTTCCTCTTCTTCTTTCTCGAAATCGCTTCTATTATCTTCGTCGACTTCCATACTTCTTTCAAATCTAGGGTTCAAATTTCCCGGTCTTCTTCAGTTCACCATCTGATGAGAAGATGGAGAAATGCGCGGGAATTTGATCCAGGCGTACGGTTTTGGGCCCTTGAAGACTCCTATATCTTGGGCTCCATCATGGGCTGCCTTTATAGTATGGTTTTAAAAACCAAATAGTTTGTCAAACCGGTCATATTATCAATTTCCGGTTCAACTTTTTACCTAATTTTAATTAAATAAATTATTGCAATTTTATAAAAATGTATATTCAAAATTATAAATTTATTCAACTGGTTATTGTCCTGATCCAATTGATTCCAAATGATTCACTCAAAAATAGGTTCAACCCCTTTATTTGTATCGATATATCAACTAATTCCTGAGCTCAAGTCCAACTAGTCCGATTTAGTTACGACAGCCTTGTTTTATAGAGCTCTCAGTAAAAATTCATAATGATTATTAAAATTTTGTAAAATATTAGCTTATTTTCGTTGATATATTACAAATTAGGAGAGGAGTACATGGATTGAACTTTGAAAACTAAAGGTATCAACACATAGCTTCAATTATTATCGCCGATGATGTTTGAGATTAGCCTCAAATCCATCTCAATATAGTTTTATTTGATATATATTTGTGTTTTACATTTGTATTTGATTTTCAACATTTATAGACATAGTATAATCTTTTGCCCGTTTGATTTTTTTTTTAATTAAGTATATTCATGAAATGGTACATTTGGATTGGATCCTACCACAGCATCCATTCAAAGCTTAATTTCACCCACAAAATAGCTGCTATTTTCAACCCTTGAAAACCCACCTCTGATGCCAATGAGCACTAAATTAGAGTGATATTGGATTGGTTGGATTGAAATTGTTTTTAAAACTTTTTAATAGTTTATTACAATTAGACTTCTTTCTGTTCAGCTCTCAATTTTTTCATATTAATTTTTTATTTAAATTTTTAGACTTATTTTAATAAAATATGCTTTGCTTTATGGCTTTTATGTATTATTTTACAAAATTTCAAAATCTTTTTCGTAAATATTTTTAACAAGAAAAATAATTTGTCAAGAATTTTTAAAATATTTTCACCATTTTAAATATAAAATATTCATTTTCATATCATAAAAATTTAAAATTAATTATATATAAGTAAAAAAATAGGACACGATTTAGTTTTGAATAATCGCTATTCTTAAACTTGCATTTCATATCGGTTCGAGTCGGATTTCAATTTTTCGGTTTTTCTTGCTCAGCCGTAACCTGAATCAATTAACATGCATGAGAATGCAAAGTTGTTTAATCGGTGAAACAACGGAACAAACATTTCTTGCCACTAATAACAAATTGAATGCCAAAAATGCTTGCAGTAAAGAATAGAGTACGAGCATGGAGTGAACCATCGTCAATCTCGGCATCAGACCAAGACGAACTTCAGTAGGATTCAGTTTCTTCATACTATAACCAACACAGTGTTGGCCAGGTCAGATTCGATTAAATACCAGAAAAGATGAAGTAACCTTCTTACTGATTTCATGAAAATACTAGATGAAGTGTAACTAATTTCATAATCCAAAGTTTCAGTGGTTAAATTTATAATGTTGTAGATTAGGTCTGATTTGTATTTAAATGTCCTAACATTCCTTTAAGGGTAACTTTAACATAAACCAACTTCATAATTTTCATTCTTGGGAAGAGCTTGGAACAAACAAAGAATGAACTACTGTCTCTCTTCGACCAGACAGGTGAAGCTAAGGACAGACCGAAGCTGAGGCGGTTGTCAATTGATGCAAGTGAGGGCATTAACTAGAAAAAGGTTATCGAAACAAAGTGTAACATTCCAAGTTCTCAGCTTGAAGCTCAAAACATAAACTACCAACTAGATAGGGACCTAAGGAAGGAGCAAGCAGATAACTTTGTGGCTGCCCTCAAAAAGTGAAAACTAAGATGAGAGATTTAGCTTCACACAACACAGTGAAGCAAAGGGGAAAGAGTATTAGGGAAGGCAAGAACAGGGGAACGTAAAAAAGCACATGGTTCAATCGTGCTGACCTACATTCATGAGAGACAAGTCTAAACTCTAAACCCTAAAATACTACATTGTTGATATCCTAACTTGTATGAAAAAAATACATAGAATACTATTTATACAGCGGTGTAGACAATGCAATGAAAACGATAATTAGAGAAATGTTCAGGATTACAACCAATTAAAATCTCCTATATACATTTTCTTAAGCTTTATGATTATCAAAACCATCCCAAGTTCTAGTATTGTAAAGAGACCAAGAGGAAAGTAAAAAGCTTTCGAACAGAACGGATAGCCACGTAACCTGGAAACGTGTTAAGACTTTCTCACATATTTTCTTCAATTTGACAATGAAAAAATTAGAAAAGTTTAACATCTTTTTCTCGCTGAACTGTACATCGAGCTCAAGAAAAAGGCACAAAGAAGGAAAACATTTTACCATGACATTCGGAAAATTATGCAATATTCTGACATGATATATGCAGACAACATCAAATGAACAAAGATTAGTCACTATATCTGATAAAAAAGAATTGTTAACAAGTACTGGAATTTAGATACAAGGACATCTAATATACAATTAAGCACATAAGCAGATATATATAGTAATGAGCATACAAGAAAATTCAGTGCTTAGAAACATTCCGGACATATCTATGCGGAATAGGTAAAAGAAAATGGAAATAAAATCTAACCTCTCCTCCCGGTCTAACTATGCAGGGACAGCCTCGACAAGTCTTGCAAAGTAGAACTGTGTAGTGATTAGCCCTCTCTTTCTTATTTTCCATCCAACCTTATTTAGTGCCGTTTCTACATCTGCCTCGGCATGAAGATATGCCCTCGTTGCTTTAGACGGCCCTGGAAACAATTCACCGATCCTCTTCAACAGATCGTAATAAAATGTCTTCGGTGCAAAGCTCAAAATTAATCGGTTTTCAGCTAATGAAGCAAGGTGTGCGATCATTCCGTCAGCTTTATTCTGTGGATAATGTATTAAAACATCTAAACACACCACAGTATCATATTTCCCATCTAAACTCTCCAAATCCTTCACTTCGAATTTCGGCATAACTGGTGCAATATCACCATTCCCAGCTGTTAACTGCTCTTTCGCCTGAAATCATAATATCACATAATTCAAGCTTCTAATTCCCAATCAACAAAGCACAGTTCATTGCAATTGAATCTGAGAAATGGATAAAATTTCAATCATTTGTTGAAATAAACACTTAAATTGGATCATTCAATAAGCATTCATTACTTAAGATTCAATTATCCAATCAACAAAGCACAGTTCATTACAATTGAATCTAAGAAATGTACAAAATTTTCATTCATTTGTTGAAATAAACACTTAAATCGGATCATTCACTAAGCATTCATTACTTAAAATTCAATTATCCCAACAATAATGGTAGAGAGGAATAACTAACTAACCTGCTTCTCAGCCTCGGCCACCATGGCGGCGGAAATATCACTGGCGGAAACAACGGCACCTTCTTTAGCTAAAGGAATGGAGAGACAACCGGTGCCACAACCAGCATCGCAAACAGTGACGCCATTCAGTGAGCCATCATCGGTCAACATTTTCATCACATTTTCAACGGTTTTGGAATGCCCTAACCTAATATCAAGCTGGACTTTATTCACATCATCGGTCTCTCCATAAATCTTCTTCCACCTTTGGAAACCGGAATTATTGAAGTAATTCCTAACGACTTCTTTATCGCCCCCACCGACTTCTTCCGCCTGAAGACGACGTCGGCGTTCCGGGTCAGTGAAGGAGAGAACCGCTGCTAAGGCAGCGACTGAACCTCCACCTATGAGAGCAACAGTGGTGCTATCCAAAACGGAGAGATCGGTAACCGATGTAGCGGTGGATAAGGGTGGAATGGCCGCGACTGTAGTGGTTGTTACGGTTGTTTTCAGTTTGTTAGGAAGTTTTGGAGGGAATGTAGAGAAGAATCTAGAGTTAGTGTGGAAATGAATGGGAGAAGATAGAGAGACTGAGTACGACATTTTGTTTGAACTGAATTACTTCGATGAATTCCTTCAATTTCTCTGATGAATTCCTTCGCCAGCCGGTGGCGGAGGGGTGGCTACGTGTCTACTGTGAAGGTGGTTTGCTGTAAGTTGTGATTTTATTTTGGTTATATATTCTATCTTGTGGATAGCATGAAAGGATAGCGCTAATCTCCGATTCCATTTTGTAGGGTCCACTCTCTGTTATGCCGTGTTTGGTTTCGCACACTTTTTTTTTTAAGGATAAACTGGGTCATAAGTCACTAAATTATGGATAAATTTTTGTTTGACCACTCAACTATAATTTAATTACTAAACAATTTAAAAGTTTTTCATTTAAGTCACTAGACTATTAAAATCGATATTATATAGTTTTTTCTGTTCACACTGCTCGTACCAATCAAAAGTTCTCTTTTCCATGTTTTACAATTAGTTTTTTTTCGTGAAATAACTTTTGTCGTCACAAATCTATGAATAAAAATTTAAATAATTTTTTTCTCTAATTTTCAACTTAAACTAAAATTTTTAAATAATTTAATGATTAATTTATATTTTTTAATTAAGTAACTAAAATAAAAATGTACTTATAATTTAATAATTAATAGTCTAGTTTAATAACTTATCCATAATTTAGTAATTAAGAGAGTAACTACCGGAGTAAATTTTTTTACTGCCGTGACAGCATTGGCCAATCACGTACCCTCTTATACCTCATTTTTCTTTTTCTTTTCTTTTTAATTTCCGTCTTCTTTCCCTTTTTATTTTCTTTTCTTAATTTTCTTTCTTCCGTCAAAAACCCATTTGCTTCTTCTTTTGCCTCTCTTTACAGTCTTCATCACTGAAGAAGATGAGCAACCCTAATTTCTCTAATCTATTTCATTGTTTCATTCCTCCTTAATCCCAAACCTACAAAACCCCCAAAGCACAAGCTTTAAACCCCATTCGCCACACCTTAATCACTGCAAACACAAAAAAGAAGAATCCTAACATCCCAAAAAGCAAACCACTACTTATCTCTTTCCTAATCAAGCAAAGAATACAATACCTTAAAATTACTAAGAACCCTAAAATTTTCTTGTCGTTTCTTCTTCGAGTTGTTGGTTTTTTCCATCATTTAAATCTTACTTCATTGAAGTCGTTCAAAAACTTAAGCCCTCATTCATATGCAACAACTAAAATTTGAATGTTCAGATCCAACGGTTGAAGTAAGATCTTGAGATTCGAAGCCAAAATTGAGACCAACTCAAGTGCGAGCTTAGTTGATCCGTGAGACCCATTTCTTCTTTTGCTTATTTTTGCGCAAATAATTGGTTTTTGGATCTGGGTTTTAGGTGAAAGAACAGAAGAAATGGTGAAAATGGGAGATTTCCATGAACAATTGAAAGTTTGAAGAGAAATGGTGGATTCGAGAAATGGGTTTAAGAAAATATTGGTGTTGTAGTGAAGGATTTGGGATTTGAATTGAATGCTCTTCTCTATCGTTCTTGAAAATGGATTGGTAAGATAAGAAAAAACAAAAAAGAAAATGAAATTTTGAAAAATAAAATGGAACTTATAAAGTTAATATTTTATATTGATTTTCGAATTTTTTTTGAGATAAAAAGGAGGAAGAATTTATGGCGGATGAGCGATAGAGCTCCATCATGAATTTTTTTCTCCTTTTTTTCAAACTTTATGTGGCTTATTAAAGCCCTATTATTTGTCTGATAAATCAAAAGCTTGAACCATATAAAAATTAGAAAAAGAAATGAAAGTGGAAATTTGGGTGTCGGAAAATTCAGTCTTTGTGGGTTAGTTTGAAAGGGGAAAATTTTGGTGGCATGAGTTTTTACTGAAGAAAGAAGGGATGAAGCAGTGTAGAAGCAAAAAAGGGACGAAAATGAGGGAAAATAAAAAGAAATTTAGGTACAATAGGACACCACGTTGTGGTACGCCAGCAAAAAGTTAACAGTATTAGTGATAGGTATTAATATAGTGGACTGAAAAAAGATTTTTTTTTTATAGTTAGATAATTATCCATATAGTTTACCCAAATATCAATTGGTTAAATGTTTTAAGTTTTTAGACTTTTATTTTAGTTGATTAAAAAATTCTAGCACCTTTCCAAAGGGATTTGAGTTTTGCACCAGTCTTCTTATGCCTTGGAACATATGTACTTATTTGATTAAATTTTTTACTTTAGATATAATGATAAATGTTCATTTTAGAAAAAAAATGAAATTTTATTGTGCAAACTTTGATATATTTTCTAAATGATTTTCTAATATGTAAAACATTATGATATGATATAATGATAGTAGAAATTTCGTTTCCGAGTTTGAGCACACCTCAATCGTACATACTTTCGGGTAAGGAAATAAACGTGCGGATGGTCTTGCTCGTCTTGGAAGTAATCTTAGAGACCCTTTTGAATTGAACATCCTATTTTCTTGCTTAAACAATAGTGCAAATGTGTTTAATTATTTTGAAAATCTATGCATATGTTTAATTCTATCTGATTATATTAAGCCTTTATTGTTGGTTGAGGCAAGGGCTTTTTTGCTTTTCTGTATACTGTATCTTATTTTAAGTTTAATAGATGTTCATTTTCTCAACCCAAAAAAAGTTGGGACTTGAAACATGAAACATTGTGAATATTTGTAAAAACATTTTGTTTTCGAGCTTTCAAACATTTTACAAAAGCTTCATCATTCCCTCATTCTCTCTTTTCTAATTTTATTTTGTTTTTATTTTTAAAAGTTATGCAATAACATTTTACCTTTTATTTTGTCTTTCTTTTTAAATTATGATATACAGGACTTAATTTATCATTTAACAATTTTAGTAATTAAAGAACCTAGTTGATATAACCTCAATAAATTGAGGATGCAATTGAAATGTTCTAAAGTTTTGGGGACTAATTTAAAATTAGGGTCATAGTTTGAGGACTTTTGATGGATTTAACCCACGTCATATTTATCTGCCATACGCGCACTATCGTATCTGTGCAAAGTAACAAAAACCGAAGCAAATGGTTCGAATCAGGCCCAATCTCAACAAAGATTACCCGACCCAATCAAATCCCCTGCAAAGAGGCCCAGCAGAGGCCTATGAAATCGAGATTGGTGGTGCTTCAAACCTCAGACGGCTGTCTACGGTAGCACGCCATTCTTCATTACCATTAGATTAATCCAAGGTAACGCCGTCGGTACTGTCAAAATTTATAGATCTCCACACTTGGTTTGCTCGCCGGTAAAATGCCTTCATATTTTTTGGTTGAATTTTTTCTGTCACAAATCTGCCAAAAACCTCTGTCATTTTCGTTATCACATGCAATCTTATTGTTGTCTTTGTTTTTTTTTATCGAAGGTGTTATGGCGAAGGTTAACGAAGCAGCGGCGATGGAAATTGATGATCCAAATTCAAACATTTCTGACCAGATCAGCCCTAAATTCTCAATCAATGGTTTGTTTTTTGATGTTTCTTTAGCGAATTTTTAACTTCAACAATTGCATCACTTGTACTAATTTGTTATCGAGATTGTATGTTCTGTTTGATTTGTTTCTTGTTTATTTGAAATTATATATAAAAAAATTGGCTTCCTTTTCAGTTTTGCAACTTCTTAAGTCTGCTCAGATGCAACATGGATTACGACATGGAGATTACACTCGTTACCGGTAAATTCACTTTGAAAATGATTACAAAATTATTGAAATGTTTTATATTTGGAGATTGTCAATATTTAAACGAATAATGTTGGGACTGCAGGAGGTATTGCACTGCTCGTTTGAGGAGGCTGTATAAATCATTGAAGTTCACACATGGCCGTGGTAAATACACCCGAAAAGCCATTTCGGAGTCCACAGTCACTGAAGTGAGGTCAGCCTTGTTAATTTGCTGTAATTTGACAATTTTTTACAATTTGGAAGTTGCTTATATTTTCGCTTTTATAAGTGCTTATTTCTTTGTGTTTATGTAGACATGGTTAGAGGGTAATTATTGGTGTTGTGTTGCTTGTGAAGTAATAGTTAGAACATGTTTTAGAGTTTCTTGCATTAACATGTCTGATTTTAAATTGTTTGCTTTAGAAGCTTTTTGTATTGCAAGGGATTGGTTGGTCTATGCTGTATGTACTCAAGTTACGATATCTTTTCAAAGCTTACAGTGTTACTTTGATTTGATGTGAAATAGGTTTCTTCATGTGGTTCTGTATATGGCAGAGAGAGCTTGGAGCCATGCCATGGAGAAACGACAGCTTCCAGATGGTCCAAATGCACGCCAGCGTATCTATTTGATTGGTAGATTACGCAAGGCAGTCAAATGGGCTGATCTATTTTCACATTTGTGTTCTGTCAAAGGAGATTCTAGAACATCTTTAGAAGCTGAGGTTGGTTTGCAATTTTATTGTTATTTGTACATCTACAATCTTCAACCCACTTTTTTGGGTCTTAAGGAAGAAATGAAAAAGCATAAAATAGTTATGTGCGTACATTATTTCTTTTAAATCTCTTGCTTTTTTCTTTTGTTATCTTTGGTTAAATGGTGTGTCTTTTGAGTTGTGTAAAGGTGTAAATGCTTTTAATTAGTATGTAAATTATTGCTTATGCCTTACAATAGCATCGCAGTGAGCTTAATGAATTTTTGCTTTCTGATTGAGTTTGCTATATCTGGATGTTAACTATGCTTGGAGCATAGACTTTGTACTTGTTGTGGACAAGTGAAGCTAGGGATGTCTGTAAATCTATGTTTATCTTAATCAAATTTACAATTTTGTTTCCATGAGCCTTAATTTACTCCAGTGTTTGCCGTTATTTTGTATTGTTTTCTTAATGAAGCATGACTGTAATTCTTTGCAGTTCATCTTTTTTTGATTTTTTCTTTCTAGGCCTATGCATCCTATATGAAAGGGAATTTGTTGTTTGAACAAGACCGGAATTGGGACACTGCATTGAGGAATTTCAAAAGTGCCAGGTTTGTGCTCGTCTCCAATAGTATCCTGACATAGAAATAATAAAGTAACATGTTCAAGTAGATGACTAATATTTTTGCTTGATCTCATGCTCCTATCCAGTGTCAAAAGGAAAAAAAATCAATATCCTTCGTAATACTTTACCCAATACTTGTTTTGTCGGTTATAGCACAAAGGTTAACATCTTTGATTATGTTGCAGGTCGGTTTATGAAGAACTAGGGAAATATGGAGATGTAGAGAATCAAGTCTTGTGTCGTGAACGGGTTGAAGAACTTGAACCTAGTATTCGCTACTGCCTTCACAAAATTGGAGGTTCAAATTTGCAAGCTTCTGAACTTTTACAGATTGGTGAAATGGAAGGTCCTGCATCGGACCTTTTCAAATCAAAGCTAGAGGTAAGTTCTTTTCTGTGAATAGGAATTAATGAGGCATTGGTAATTTCATTTTCTTTACCATGAATAATGCTGCCTGTATTAAGTTTTAGTGAGTCACTGCTTATTTTTCTCCTGACTTGCTACCTGCCTGCTTGGCTAAGGAATTAATCTGTTATAGGGTAAATGAATCAATTCTTCTAAAAATTTGCTTTCCAAGTCAGCAAGAACTTGTTCCAACCGTTGACCACCTTACCAAAGGTGAAGTGGTGAGAATAGATAGTTGCTTTCTGATATTAGTTCGATTGGAACAAACTAATCATTTGTTCAGAAATTTTGATAAGATGTTTGAACTATGCTTTTCAACCTTCAAGCTGATCTTTTGTCTGCAAACATTTTCATCTATGGTCGAAAACCTTTGGCTGCTTTTTACGACAAACTAGTTATGCACTCCTCAAAGTTTGTATAAATGATAATTTCTTTTCTTAGAAGAATGCCCATCTGTATTATAGCTGTTGGAATTGGTTGTGCTCGTCCTAAGAGCTCATCAGATAACTGTGCAGGGAAGGGAGAGGGAGGGTATAATAACTTTTGTCCTTTCTCTTTATTCTGCAGATGGTTTTGTCGGTTATATTGATGTCTTATACTATCCTGATTTGCAGGCCGTTATGGCGGAGGCAAGATCACAACAGGCTGCATCTCTGACAGAGTTTCATTGGCTTGGCAATAGATTCCCAATTACTAATGCAAAAACTCGGGTTGCTATTTTGAAAGGTTGCTATTTTGAAATGTTTGCCATTAGCTTTTCCTGTGAATGTCAGTAACGAGGTTAGCGTGTTTATGGCTTATATTAAAAATCAAGACTGAAAACCACTTGGAAGTTGTTATGGTAATCTGTGATTGACCTATATATTTTCTTAAATTATGCATATACTACTGACAACTGAAGAATTCTGGGTGTGGTTTTGATTGTCAATTATCTTCTGTTTCAGATGAAAACAAAAATATTCACCTTCCTTAGTCTTCTCTTCTTCACCCTAGATCCATTAAATGCCAAATTTGAACATAGTCAATATATTAAGCGTTCATTTTATTGGCACTTAGAGTCAGTATTTGCTCTTAATACTTTTTTTTTTTTTGCATTTTATTTTTCAATTTTTTAGCTCATTGCTTTAATGACTCATCTTAGCACCTAAACCAGACATAAATTGCAGTTGAAGCTAGCTTTCAAATTTCTGTGCTGCACTCCTTTCTGCTTCTCTCTTCTTTCTCTGCTAGATTTAAGATGCAGCCAATTCTAGCAGTAAAAATTTCTAGCTTCAGTTGAATTCAGTGTCACAAATCATGTTTTTTTCACTAATTGTAGATGTGAAAAAAGCACCTGTGTGCTTGAAACTTTTTTATTCTTGTTTTCTGGTTATCCTTGTGACCCTTCAAGTTGGTTAAGAGTCCAAATATGGCCTAAATTTATACTTTTCCTGTGTGCAAAATTTGCAGCCCAAGAACTGGAAAAAGATTTACATGGCCCTTCAGCCGATTCACTCTCAGCTGAGAAAAGACTAGTAACTTTTGATAAAGTTTTTACAGCATATCATGAAGCTAGGAGCTGTATCCGGAGTGACTTGGTATGAAGTGTTAATTTGTAGTGTTGCTTTCTTTCCGTAGAAATTGTGTACTTCTCGTTTCTTTTTTCCTTAGTACTATTTCTTAGTAGGATTTAAAAGTTGCAATTATTTTCAAACTATTGATTTCCAAATCACTTCTTTGAGGCTGATGTTGATGATTTAGCATACACTCTAGGCCAGTGCAGGTAGTGCTGAAAATGTGAAAGATGACTTAAATGGTCTGGATAAGGCTGTTAGTGCTGTTCTAGGTCAACGAACAATTGAGCGCAATCAGTTGTTGGTTAGCATTGCAAAGAGCAAACTTACAAGACGTCGTGATGACAAAAACGAGAAAGTCACCAAGCCTGAGGAGTTGGTCCGTTTATATGATCTTTTATTACAGGTGAGGAATGGGATATCTGTTTTTGGCATGCGTTCCTTTCCAGGAAAAGAAGCTTGTACTAATTCTTAGTTCACTTAATTGATGCTATATTTGGCAGAATACAGCTGATCTATCTGATTTAGTTAGTTCTGGAAGAGATAGAAAACCTGAAGAAGTGACCTTTGCTGAAGAGTGTGAACTTAAAAGTTTGGCCTTCCGAGCTGAAAGGTTAATTTCTCTTACATAACTCTATAAAGTCTTCCTTGTTATTGGGTAACATATTTATGCTTAAATATCTGCATCAACCAATTCTACAATAATATCCTTGTTCTCCTTTTCCAAGAAAATAAAGTATTATTTTTGACCTCTGGATGATGACATTCTGCAGTTTTCTCCAGTTTCTTCATTTGAAGGATTTTTCTCCTTCCTGGTGCTGTTAGGAGTAATGAAATAGAATCGTTAATTTCCTGCATTTCGAATGATGAAATTAAGTTGACTTAGAAGTGATTCATTGTTTTTTAACATTAATTTCGGGTGCATTACTACAAGAGGTTGCCTTGTGAAACTGATGCGTGGACCTCTGGATTTCTTTGCAGGTGCTTCTACTTGGCAAGATCATATAGTTTAGCTGGAAAGAGATCCGAAGCATATGCGCTATACTGCCGTGCTCGCTCTCTCGCCGAGAATGCCCTACAGAAGTTTCAAGCTCATAGTAAAACAGATCAGGTGTCTATATTTAATAGGGGTTCGCCTTCCCCACTATTTTTGGTATATTTTCTGTGTTAAACTGCTGAATGCATGTATATATGCAAATGACGTGCTTGACACTAGCAACGTTTTCTTTAGCACTGTCTCTTAACTTTGGGTTCAGACATCTGATCCGTATTTAGTTGGTACCTTTATATTATTTACAGGTGATGATCAAAGAGTTGAAGACTTTATATGATGAATGCCGATCTTACGGTTGCATAGAGCATGCAACTGGAATTATTGAGGAGGTGAAAGCTCCTGAGAATCTTTCAAAGAAAATATCTACTATATCACTAACTGGAGCTGACAAGAAGGTATAATTTATATTTTAAAAGTATCCTATTTACATGATCTGTTCTCAACTAGTCAAATCAGTTAGGGATGGCAATGGAAATTGCAGGGTCAGATATCTGTGGATATTTGACTTACTTTTTTGCATATTCAAATATTGCGGATTCGGATTTGAATAAGTTGTTTACCATCCATAGTGGATTGGAGCGGATGTGGATATTAACCCTTCGATATTCATTATCCAGAATTTCAAATATGCTCTACTTTTGGAGATAACGAATTCGGATATCTGTTATCTGAATCCGCTTTAGTTTTGTGGGTTACGGAGTCAGATTCAGATATCCAAATCCATTATCCACTTTATTTTTGAAAAACTTTTGGACTTGCTAAACTCAAATATTTAGTGGATTTTTATATCCTACAGATAATTGAATTAATTCCGATTTGGATTCCAAATAATAATATCTTAGATTTAATGCAAATATTAAGCAGATTTGCATATTTAGATTTGGATTTTGTAGAAATTGCATAATCCGACCCACTGGCATCCTTAACTAGTTTTGAATCCTGTAGAAATTATCACGATAACATTTATTTCCTTTGTTGCATAAACTCCTTCGTTCATGATAATTTGTTTTGCTTATGATCCCGATTTTGCTACATTGTTGTAATGATTCTGCTTTGGAGTGGTTCAGGTGGAAAAATACCTACTTGAGAAACTCGATCTCTACGAGCCCGCAATTAGCGAGTCAAATGTGAAAGCTGTTCCGCGTATAGAACCCTTCCCGCCGGCCTTCCAGTCAATACCCCGTAATCCAATCGTTTTAGACTTGGCTTATAATGCCATTGATTTCCCATCTATAGAAAACAGGATGAAGAAAGACAAGAAGGGTTTCATAAGTAGGCTTTGGGGTTGAGTTACAGTTCAAGGTAAGATTTGATTTGAAAGGAATAGAACCAAAAATTAAAAACCGCTTTCTTTTCACATGCTTTTGACTTTGGACTTTTGACTTCATGATTTGGTTAACTGCAAAATTTTGGTATTTATACTGAGATGATGTGAAATATTGGGGAGATGGTATTTTGGACAGTAAAAAATCGTTTTTTTTTTATTTGGATGGTTTTCAGATTCTGATATTAGTTTTGTTGTATCTGATCGGAATTTCCTTAAATTTGAGATCTGAATCCATTTTTATTTTAGTTTAGATATCTGAACTTGTTTTGCTTGTATGGATAATAGATTTGGACTGATCTTACAGATTTAATTTTTGTTTAATTTTGAATTATTATTTTGTTAAGCCAATATTTTTATCTTCAAATGCAGTTTTGGATGGAAATATTTAAATAGATGTTTTACCACGTAAAATTAAAGGGATAAATATGACAATTATAAAGGAATTTTGATTCAATGTATAATGTCATATATGATTTTTGATTTTTTGAAATTTGTATTTGGTTTAATTTTTATTAGTAATTAACAACATTATCGATATATTATGTACATAAATAATTATTTTATTTTAATATGAAAATAAATAAATATATTTATTAATTTAAATGTATACAGTTAAATTAAAATTAATTTTTTTGTACTTACAATTCAAGTTAAAATTAATTGACTAAAATTTATATATAAATTTGGATTTTATCCTTAAATTAAAATTTTATAAAATACATTAGTGGATCATGTTTTTAATTCTTATTTATCATCTAACATTGAAATTCTCACACCCAATAAACGGTAAAGTTTCTTAAATATTTATATTGAAATTTCTAACTATTTTCCTTTTTGAAATTTATTTCAACTATACATTATTATATATTTAAATTTGGAATGATTTTTTTAATGTTATTTTAATATTTAAAATATGATTTATATGTTCAAATTAAATTTTATGAATAATTTATATTAATTACTTAAAAAATATTTAAATCTCATATTTAATAAATCAAAACATGAATAATGAGTTACAATCAATTAATTTTTATATTTTTATTACAATTTAAGTTGATAGATTTCATATATAATAATATTAGTAAATTTAAATATTATTTAAATGTATATTATATGTTTTACACATTTTATATGATTAATATTTTTATAGAAGGCCTTCCCTTAGGCGATGGGAAATTGGGCCTCTAAACTAACATGCCTGAAATGGGCTTATGGATCTTGTACCACTCTAATCAAAATCATTATAAGCTTTTAATGGTGGTGGAGAATAATAGGATTCATGCAAATTATAAACTCAATTTTTCTCTTCATTTCTTTCTCATTTTGTTCCATCTTCTTGATTTAAAAAAACAAAAACCTTAAATCAAACCCTAAATCCGTTATGGTTAAAAAACTCTACAAACACTAAAACATGTTTTTAGATAATATTAAAATAATAATAATAATAACAGATACATGTCCTTCATTTAATTTTTCTTGTGAAGTTAAAAAAAAAAATTATTCGGGACTTTGGTAAGTAAAATTGTGAAGTTGGGTAAGGGAAGAAAAAAGTCTCCAATTGAGGCAAAGTAAGTGAATTTGGGTGTATGTATGAGATTGGATTCTTAAAGGTGTGATTAAGAGAAAGGAAAATGTGGAGGACCATTTGGTCTATTGTTCCAATAATACAATTACCATTGCCTAACCTTTTTTTTTTCTCCTCCTTTAAAAAGGAGAGAGATAATGGTCCAATATTCTCTACCAAACATTTGCCTTTCCTTTTATTGATAACACGAAGCTTGCATTGCATGCTTCATCAACTATTTCTTTTAGTAAAAAACTAAGTGGCATCAATGCATTTAAAATCACCCAATTTTTTCTTCTCCAATACACTTACCAGCATTTTTCATCAAGTATAAGATTATAGGATAATACTTGGTATACTGGCAGTGGAGTCTTTAATCTCCATAATTAGGGTTGGGATGATGAAAGTACCCTATAGGCAGAAACGAAACCAAAACTTTATTTTGGGGGCAAAGTTAAATTATAAAATTTTAAAGGGATTAAATTATAATTTTATTTTTGTATGAACTTATTATTTTAGAACTTTAAAGAGATTAAACTAAAAAATTTCATCTTTTAAGGGATCAAAGTATATTTTTACCATTACACTAAGTTATAGTTTTAAAAATTTCAAGAGACTAAAATAATAATTTTCTATTGGGGCAGGCCTTGTCTGTCTCTTTTGAGGTCGTCCTTGACTAAGGGTGCAGTAATATATTAAAAAAATAAAAATATAAAAGAAATGTAATTTAACTCTGTTTGTGGAGTTAAATATTGACCCCAAAAATTATTATTACTATTAAAATTTGAAGAGATAAAAGTAAATCTAATTATTGTATTTAAGCTGAATAACTATAGTGTCAAAATCTAAGTGAAATTAGCATGAATTTAAGGGGAAGTAATTGGTCGGTTTGATTAAAGCAAATCGAAAATTTTATACTTTAATGATTAACTGAATTGCTTAGGTCCTAACGAGCATATTTAAGATAGGTGGTTCAACCAATTTCTTTTTGGCATAATGACATTTTTTATCCTCTAAATTTACAAAAATATTATTTTAGCCCTTTATTTTAATTTTCATCTCTTTTAGTTCTTCAACTTGTATTTTTTGTCAAATCACTCCAAAATAGATGGTAAAGTTAACTTTGTTGACATAGCACATACACGTGGATTGCCACATGGGTGACGTGTCAATATTTAATTTTTTTAAATTTTTTAATATTTTTAATATTTTTTAATGATTTCTAATTTTAAAAAGTAATTTTATAACTTTTTTGAATTTTTTAAAAGTTAAAAAATTAATTTAATGTTGACATGCCATCCGCATAGCAATTCACATATATGTCACATCATTAAATTTTAAAAAAAACGTTTATTTTTTCATCCATTTTGAGGTAATTTGATAATAAAAAAAAAAAAGAAAAAAGCAAGTTCAAGAACTAAAAAAAAGGTAAAAATAAAAAATAAATAGAAAGCTAAAATGACTTATTTGTAAAGTTAAAAGATCAAATATGTCATTATAAATTTGGGTTTTAGTTATGTATATTTATAAATAAAATTTTAACACTAACCCCTTTTTTAAATCAATAAATATTAAAATTTAATTAGCACATAAATTTCATTATGAAAAATTATAAAATTATTTGTTAACCAAAATTCAATTAATCATCATAATACTGAATTAACTTAAACTAAAAACTATTAGCCCTACATAAAGTAGGTTACCATTTCTTCCATATGATTTTGATAAGAAATTAATGAGAATCTTTTAGTGACGGTTGATCACATTTAATAAGTGGTAGGTATTACACGACACATGTATTTTATTTATTTATTTTTGAGTAATTTTGTTCTGGTCATATATGTTCTTTTTGATACAATGTCTAGAATTATCTAAAGCCCCTCCTCAGCCAATACATAGGAGGATAAAGTGTTTTAGCGCACTCGAATCCACGTCCTCCTACATTAGTAATAATACCCATATTAATCAAAGTAAGACTCTTATATTTATTTATATATATTACTTAATTATTAAATCCAACAAATTCATTTTAAAAAATCTTTAAAAAATAATTTAAACATCAACTTCCAACAAATAGTATAGTGTTATATGATATGAGAGTTCAGATGCAATTTCCAATGCCTCCAGTCTTACACTCAATTATATATAGGATAAATTTTGTTATTAGTTTTTATACTTTACGAATGTTGTGGGTTTAGTCCATCTATTTTAATTTGATCAATTGTAGTCCTTGCACTTTATAAATTGGTCAATTTTAGTATATCTATTTTTAAAATTTTGAATTTTTAGTCATAACCTAAATAGTATCAGTTAAAATTGTTTGGTTAAATTCAATTACTAGTCCTATACTATGCGTATAGTTGTAGGTTTAGTCATATTCTCTATTTGGAACATTCTAAATCCCTATACTTTTTAAATTTTAAAATTTCAATCTTGACGCAAATGGAAATTATTAATCTATTAATTAGATTTTTAGTGAATAATATGTAGAAATAACAAGTTGACATGACATTACATATATGATAATATGTTTGTTGTGACTGATTTTGGAAATATCAAGACTTAATGAATTTAATAGTTATCGTTTGGTGAGAACTAAAATTTTAAAATTTAAAAAGTATAGGGACTAGAAATGACTAATTTAAAGTACATGAATTAAACCCATAACTTTCATAAAATATAGGGACCAATAGCAAATTTTAACCATGTATAAACAAGACTATTTATTACAAACTGATAATATGTTACGAGAAAAGCGTATTACTGATATCCATATATTTGTTTTTTATGATTCAATAAAAAAAATCATTTCCCAATAAAGCTTTAGTATTGTTGGTGAAGACAGAAACTTTGGATTATTGAGTATTCAGATTGGACTCAAGTTCAAGTCCCACCATTTGTAATTGTAACGTATGGATTTTCAATTTTAATATGTGCATATATCATGGACAGATTTTGTTTGATTTTTTTGTTTCTTCTGCTTTATTTGAATTGATTCTACATCATAACTGCTCAAACATCTATTTATATTATAAAAAAATTAAAAAAAAACCCTTAAACATAATAAAAGTTCTAATGCCAAACCTGAAGATTTTGTTTATGTATCCAACTATAAATGATTTTTTTTTATAAAAACATTATTTCTAAATTTGAAGTAAATAAGATGTTGTTATTAAACTAATGTCGATAATGGCAATATAGAACAACTGTAAAGCAAAAAGAAAAGAAAAATAAATCACATAGCTTTTACGTGGAAACTCTTTCGGAACCATGGGTAGAGGAAGATAAATTCACTAATGTTGAAAACTGAACGATACAAAAGAAGTTTCAACTATATATTTAAAGGTTGAAAAATTTTATTCTAATCAATGTCAAATAGAATAAGTATAGGTCTAGACCCTTAAACTATACACACATCCCCTTATTTTATCATTATATTTTCTTTAACAATAATTTAAATCACATAATTCTAAAAATTATATTTACACATTGAATATGAAAAATATTGTCCAAGTATAAATTTGGGTCAAGTAAGTATTTCATGAAGCCTATCTCATGGAAAGATCTAGAAATGAAAAGAAATCATAATTTTAACTCTCTTTTTTTTTTTAATAAGAAAAGGAAATGGACAAAATAAATTAGAGAAATGGCATTAATGAATTACCATTGTGGAGGAAACTATTTGGATATCACACCATTCACCATTGTCAACATTATGCCTACTTCTTCATTAGTGGTGCCGTTGGTGGGGGTGGGGCTTCACTTTTTTTTTCTACCCTTTTTTTTATTTATTTATATTTTTAATGTCGTGTTGGATTAAAATTCTTTTGGCATAAGTTAACCTAATATATTATTATATACAAATAAATATATATTAAATTGTAGTAGGATTAAAAAAAATATATGTAATAAATTTATAACAGCGAATACTGAAATTATGATTTTTTTTTAAATTAAAGTGTAATTTTATATTTTATTAACTTATGAATATATCCCTTTTGAGAGAATTAATTTTTTTTTATTTTTGCGTAAATAAAATATAATTTTATCACATAATAATTTTCCATTTGGATGGGGAAGCCCCTTGTCTCCCCTCTAAATTTGCCCCTGTAAATATATTTATGAAAAATTGATAATAAATATTAAATGAGTCTAATAAAATATGAATATTAAAAATTATAAAGTTTTGGGTTTAAATTCTATTTTATATATTTATATTTTAAAAAAACTATAAAATGAGGAAAAAAAAATACCTTCAACATAATATAGTTTATTTTGTACAGGGTATTTTCGTCATTACTTAATTAAATTAGTGCATAGGTGACTCGTAGAACCAAATTCACTAAAAGATTTAATATTAGTGGAGATGACAAAAATCTCAAGATTATATAATCTAATTTGTAAAATAAATGTATTTTTGTTATTACTTAGCTGAATTGGTGCATAATTGACTCGTGACATCAAATTTAGTAAAAGGTGTAATATTAGTTGAGATGACAAAAATACCTTGAACATAGTATAGTTTCTTTGTAAAATAAAAGTATTTTTGTCATTACTTGGCTAAATTAATGCATAGTTGGCTTGTGATACTAAACTCAGTGGAAAAAAATAAGCATAATGATTTATTTAGCCCTTTAACTTTACAAAAAAATTATTTTAACCCTCCATTCAATTTTTCGCCTCATTAAGCTCTTAAACTTGTATTGTTTGTCAAATCATCTCATAATGGATTGAAAAATTAATGTTTGTTACCTCTGATGATGCAGTATCTATGTGGTAGTTCATGTGTATGCCACGATAGTTATTAATTAACTTTTTTAAAAATAAAATATTAAAAAATATATTTTTTATAATTTTATAATTTTTTAATAATTTTAAAAAATTAATTAATTATTGATGTGACAATTCACGTGTATGCCACATTAGGAAAGTTAACAAACATTACCATTTCCATCTATTTTTGAGTGATTTGATAAACAACGCAAGTTTAAGGGTTAAAAGAGATTAAAAAGAAATGAAGGGCTAAAATATGTTTTTTTATAAATTTGGAGGGCAAAATAAGCGATTATACCAAAGTTAATATGAGTAGAGATAAATAAATGCGTGAACAATTCAACCCTAGTCAAGAGAATGATGAGTGTATGTAATTATTGGCTGATTCATTACCCTAGCAAATAAATAAATTACTAATATTGTAGTTTTCCCAAGCAAGATATCCTAAAATAGTTGTATATTTGACCGAAAACTGGCCATGGAATATCTCCAAAAGTTCGATTCCACTGATAAGGTTCCATGAGATTTTGTCCCCTTCATATCGGAGGTGACCCCTCCTTATTTATTTAAACAATTGGGGATAACTTCAAAACCAAGAAAATTATACTCTCTTCTTACCCTTACAATATTATTATTTAATTTGGAATTAAATTATATATCTTTTAAAGGATTAAAATATAATTTTATCAGTAAAATATATAATTTTTTAATTTGTGGAGAGGTCAAAACTGCTGCTTGTCCTTCATCACCATCTCAATAAATCTTTAAGAGAATATGTGTTATCTTTAAAACCCTATGATTGCCTATTGGCACACTAAAAAGGTAGGAGAAAAATATCGTTGATTAAAAATAATTAGGAAGTGTCTATTGTATAATATGAAAAGCTAAAAACTATAGAGGAGATTAGATTAGAGGCTACTATCTACTATTTAAGAATTAATAATCCTATATAGCTTGTGTAGGGTGACTTGTCTCTACTCATTTATTTTTATCTTTTCGGAGAAACCCTTGAGAGAAAATGTTGTTAATTAGGGCTAAGTATCGCTAAGTATCATTTATTTTATTTTCCCATTTTTAATTGCTTAACTCTTGGGCAGGGCAGCTATTAATTAACTTTGATTGTAACATATTTGGAATAAATAAAATTATATATTAATTTTGATTCAATGTGTAATTATACACACAAAACTTTAATTATGGTTCAAATATACACATTTTAAAAAATAAATACATCAATTTATTTTTATATTGGATAAATATAATTATTTCAGTATGTAATATATAAAATAAAATGATGCTATATAAATAATTATGTTAATAATTTGTGAGAATCAGATTAAATCAAAATTTCATGTAAAAGATTATACAAAATTAAAGTTCATGTATACAATTATACATTAAACTAAAGTCCATATATAGGTTTGAGATTTATCCCTAACAACTTATATTATTTCATTTATATATATATTTAAAGAATATGTGGAGATTTAACGTAAAACAATTATCCTAAAAAAAGGGTTAAAAAATTTATTACCAAAATATTTATAGAATATATTTCAATTAATTTTAATTATAAAATATTTTTTTATATATTAAAATATTTTACCATCCTAATTTGATTTAATTAACAATAAAAAAACTTGTTGCATGAGTAAAATTTTAATTTTAGTTAATTGTTTTAATGTTAAAAATTTTATTCTAATTAAAATATGTAAAACTAATTTTTTTTCAAGAGTGGTATAAAATTATCTCATATTATCAATATATATATATATATATTATATACATTAACAAAAGTAAGATGCAAAGTTTTGTTAGATATTATAATGAATTTTCTTTTATGAATAATTAATTTAAAGGCAAAAGATATATTAAGTTAATAAAATGCATGAGATCTAAATTAAAAATAGTTCTAAATTTATCACATCAAATGATAGAACATACAAAATAAAATAAAAAAAATTAAAGTGCCAAAACATAATTTTATCATAAATTTAAATAATAATATGCATGTATTAATAGATTAATAAAAAAATTAAAATGATTTGAGGTTGGCTTGCCCCCTACAAGCCCCTTATCTTTGTACTATATTTTTTAATAGATAACTATTTGATATGTTTGTGATGGTTGAGGGTATTCACCATTTTAGGTGTGATCTGGGTTTAAATTGCGTTAGTCGCATTAGTTATTTTGGCTTTACCCTGTTATTGTAGTTCATAAAAAAAAAAAAGAGAGAGACATATATCAATTTTTAATCTCACTTGTAAAGTAAAAAAGAAAAAATCAATACCAATACATCAAATAATAATATTTTTTTAATTATATTTTAATTGTTTTTCTTATATTATATTAGTCTAAGAAGCCTAACATATAAACCCCACCAAACAATTCAAGTATATTTAATCCAAAATTAAAATCTAATTGGGTTATGATTTTTAACTATTTAAAGCTTTAAATTTTGAATTTAAATATAAAAATAAATCAATAAGATTTAAAGAGTTACTTATATTTTATTTTATTTTATTCCATTATATAACACAAAATTGTAAAAGTATTGTGGAGGGATTTGTATTAGGAGTTAAATTGCATTTTATCTTCTTTACTAAAAATAATACAAAATTAATTTTTGTACATTAGATCAAATAGTAAACTAGTCATTTTGTTAAAAATTTCATCCATTTCTGCTCTTAAAATATTGACCATGTACATCAACATAAGGTATACATGGCACATCACATGTCATTGTCTGGTTATTTTGTCAATCACGGCACAACGGATAATTTTTTTAATAAAAATGATCAATTTACTCTTTAATCTAACGTATATGAACTAGTTTATTCATTTTTTAGTGGAAAAAGCTAAATGCAATATGACTATTAGTACAATGACATCCATGATACTTTTACCTAAAAAAACCTTTCTATATTTATATACTAGCTTTCTTTCCATGCAATGCACATGTTTAATATGTGTATAAAATGATTTGGAATATTTTTAATATTTTGAATATATTGCATGCATAAAAATTCTAAAAGACAAAAATATTAATATCGCACAAATAAATATGTAAAGATGAAATTATAAACTTAAAATTGAATTATAAATATTCTTTTTTTTTTATGTCCAAAACCTTACTTTAGTGTATATATATATATATATACATTTGTATACTCTTTGATTTTATTTAATAATAAAAATATATTAAAATTTATAATACAATAAAGGAATATAATTTAAAAAGTAATAAACTTTTAAATAGAATTTAGATTATGGATTATAGCATTAAAGATAGTTTATTTGAATTAAAAGCATAAGTTTTTATATCATTTTTATCCAAAAAAATAGTTGAGGTTAAATATTAAGAAAAAATATTTATTATATCTTATAATTAATTGTTATCATTGGTTGATATTGATATAAATTTTATTATATTTATTCATATTGATATGAATTATTGAAATATATATACTTGACTTGGTGGTTAAAAATTAACTTTTATCAAATTTATTTTTTTTAGCATAATGATAGTTAAAGTTAGTATAAAATAGAACAAATAATGCATGAACTAAAATAATTGAGAAGTGAACAAATTAAACATGCATTTACAGCCACACGATTCCATCCATCGACTAAACTACATGGTCAAAAAGGCTCTATTGCATAAGTTTGTGCAAATATGAAAATGTATTATGATTAAAATGAATAATTTGTGTTGACATGATTAATTTGTTTTTCAATCAAAGTATATGAGTTGTTAAATAAATCAAGTATATAATATATTTGTTGAAGATCGATAACCTATGTGGCAAAAAAATAATAATTCTAAAATGAAATTATCTAAATAAATAAGGACTTGAACATAACTTTGCAAAATATAACATGACCTACAATGAAATTAACCCAAAACAAACTTTGAATATTAACTCCATACGTTTCCTTTTTTACTGACATTTTAATTCCCTTTCTTCTTTTCTTTTTCGTTTGTAACACTTCCTCTCTCTCGATGAGATTGTCTATTATTAAATATGTATCATTCATACTATAATGAATCTTACTCTCCCAATGATATCATCTATCGATCTGAACCAAGCTCCCACCTCGATGTCCACCATGATATGATCGCCCTTAAAAATTTCAATAGCTCCTACCTATAAAGCCTCTTTGACTCTCCTTTAAAAAATTCATGGAACTGTTCGATTTCGATATTTGGTTGAAAAAGAATGAGTCTTGTCAAAAATAAACAATGGCACCATCTCTACTTTTGTAGAGAACTTTAACCTCTTCTAGGTTAAAAGGTATGACAAAATTTTCCTAAAAATGAACGATTTATGGGTGAAACATTGTAGGATCAAACCTATCATCAGAGGCAGCTACGCTTCAATAAGAGATAAGTCAGTTACACTATTTACTTATTGTATTTATAACTTATGTTTTACGTTGCTCAAATTGTATTTAAAATTCAAAATTAATAATAATAAATATATTTTATAAATTTATATTGTATTTTATTCAAAAGTAAAAGAATCTATCCCCAGCCTCATAATTTTAAATTTAAGATTATGTAATATGATTTAAATGTTTTATATTTATCTCAAAGAATGTATTTATAACATTAAAATTATCTTCCAACCTTATAATTGTAAATTTAACTTAATGTATTATAATTTGAATATTTTATATTTATCAAAGAATGTATTTATAATTTTAAAATTATCTATTCTTTTTAAAGACAAAAAAGTAGGCCTCCATGGAATTATATTTTATTTCAATAAAAGATATAATTATATCCCAATTACCATGAAATGATATTTAATATATAATTTAGCCTTAAATTAGACCTCCATTATAAAGAATATATTTTATTTTTTAGAAGACCAAAAAGATTTAGCCGTCCACAAAAGGCTTAATTATATTCCAATTATCACAGAATATATGATATTCAAAATAATTTTATACACACATGTAATATAGTATATAATTTAATAAGATAAAATATATATTTAATTTAAATTAAATGGAAAATTAACTTCTTTAAAATTTCTATTTGTCTAATTAAAAATTTATCAAAATTTTTAAATTTTATGTCTATCTATTTAAACTTAAAGTTAATTATAGATAATATACAATTAAATAAAAATTTATTTAAGTTAAATCAAATGAATAATTTATTTTATCTAATTAACTATTTTTTTTAAAATATAAACCTTTGGAATTTAATGGGTAATAAAAATTATAAAAAATACCTTTAAAAATATATAAATTACATATAAAAATATAATTGCTCCACTTGTCATAATTTTAGAGTCGGTACCTTATTATAGAATATATATATATATATATGATATGTGTGCATTTTAAACCTATAAGTATTAGGCAAACCTAATGTATTTAAACCCTACAACAAATATCAATATCGAATAGCAATATCTAAAATTTGTACTTTCTTCTTACGGCTATTAAAAAAATCCTATAGGCTTTTTTGTGCATTAAGTTTGGCATATTCTTATAGGCTTATTCGGCTCTATTTATCATACCTAGTAACTTACTTTGGGTGCTTGCCAATATTATGAAAATAAATAAAATTGTTAATCTAGAAATTTAATTTTTAACTTATTCATCATTAATTAAATAATAAAATGTTAGAGTTTGTGTGACCCAATCCCGTCACTTATTGAAGAAGTAAATACAGCGGAAAAATATGGGGATCTATGGGGGCGAGAAGCCAAGGGCTGTATAGAACTATACTTCTACTATTTGACTTTGATTAGAACATGACTTTTCAACTCTTAAATAGATGTAATTGAAACTCCTCTTATATCATTAATTTTTCAACTCTTAAATAAATGTAGTCGAAACTCCTCTTATATCATTGGTTTTTCAACATTAGTGAATTCTTACTTCTCTACCTGTAATTTTTTCTCGAAAAGGTTTCAACGTAAAATCTATGTGTTCTTAATTTTCTTTTTCTTTTTACATTGTGACCATTCTATTATCATTATCGACATTTATTATAACATAAAAAAACGAGTTGGAAGAGCTTCTAAGTAGATCTAAGTATTCTATAAAAAAATCATGAACTTATTTCAAGAAACTTTAAAGTCTTGTAGTTAATGTTAGAGTTCTTTTACTTTGTAACTAAAATTGATTATACCTTAATATTACTCTGTCCCGAACACGACTAAGATCATATCGTAAATGGATGAGGACATTAATGGTTATTTTCTAGAAAAAAAAGAGTAAAGTAATGCATACCCTTAAGATATGTTAAATAAAATAATGGGATAAATACCAAAGTTATATATGAAGTTTGATACAATTTGAAATATTATACATCAGTTTTAATTTGATGCATTGGTATGTATCAAACTTTAATTTTAGTTCAATTTTCACATTTCACTAACCTTCTATCTTTGTGGCACGATTTTCTATTAATTCATTTGTAAATTGTCGATATTGTATTTGATTAGGTTAACAAACAAACAAATAAATTTAAATTATTTCCACGTAGATTAAAAACAATACCCACACTTGGGGAAATGGTTTCTTATTTCCCTTAGGTAATTTGTTTTCTTTAATCTAAGTGAAAATAATTTAAATTTATTTGTTTGTTTGTTTTCTAACCTAATAAAATATTGTGCCAACCATTTACACATAACTTAATGGAAAATTGTGCCACATAGATAAGAGATTAGTGAAATGTAAGAATTAAACCAAAATTAAAGTTAGATGTGTACAAATATACCAAATTAAAGTTGATGTATAATATTACAAATTGTATCAAAATTTATGTATAATTTTGGTATTTATCTCTAAAATAATATCAAGTAACTATTAAAAATTTTCATTTCATTAAAAATGAAAATTTTAATCAAATGAAAATTTTTAATTGTGTTTGACAACCATAATAACTTTTTACTTAATATAAAATTTTCAATAAAAACGTTGAATATGATAAGTAGATAGCGATTTATCACTTAATGTGAAAATAAATTAGGGATAAGTTTTCGTTTTGATCGCTTAACTAAAAAAATTATAATTTGGTCACTGAATTGTTCAAAAGTTTTCATTGAAGTCATTGAACTATTCAAAAAATTTTATTTAAGTCAATGTGCCGTTAAGTTTCTTTGTTTAATTTTACCAGTGAGCTCGAAGCGACGATTTGGTGTCATACGGTGGGTTAGTACCTTTCAACAAGTAGAATAACATATCTTGGATCCAAGTTGATCTAACGATCAATGATAGAGATTAGAGAAAAATGTTGTTTGAATTTTTGCTTGCAGATTCGTGATATCTAAAGTTGTTTAATGAAAAAATTAAATTGCAAAAGAGAAGAAGAAAGAGAGCTTTTGATTGGTGCAGACAGGGCAAGCAGAGAAATCCATATAATATCGATTTTAACAATCTAGTAACTTTGAATGAAAACTTTTGAATAGTTCAATGACCAATTTGTAACTTTTTTTAGTTAAGTAACCAAAACAAAATATTTCCCATAGTTTAATAGCTAATGATGTAATTTATCCTTCTAAATTTTATGATTAAAATTTTCATCCTCAAATATTATTCATCCTAAATTTCTAAAACTCTAATTTTTCAATAAAAGGATAAAAGAACACCCTTTTTCTTAAATATATATCATAGCTTACTGTACTAATCACAAATTTAAAATTTAGTATCTGGAAAAAATTAAAACTCCAATTTTAGAAAAAGTATGAAAGAAAAAAAAAATAAAGAAAGCGAATTAAAAATAAGACTTATCTATATATAAATATATATCTTTTGAACAAGTTTTCTATGCTTTCTAAATTTAAAAAAAAAATTATGATATTTAATATAATTATTTGGATGCATATTTTATAGAAAATTTACTATCATTTTTTTAAATAATAATGATTATACTATTTATTTTTTGATATTGCGAAAAATTCATTTACGTCATAAATGTCACACTTAATTTAATTATCTAAATTATAAATAATTTTTTATTTAAAATTTTTATACCATGTACTTCTTAATCATCCTAATATTACAAACAACCATATACTCTGAAAGAATTAGTAAATGAAATCTCAAAACTTTATGTTTTGTACAAATGTTTTAGAAAATTGCTATCAAGGTTTGGTTTAATGCTAAAGTTTATGTTTTGGGAATTCTAATTATATGTTCGAATTTTACTCTATGTAAATGATGTTTGATTCTCAATTTGGATTTATTTTGGTTTAAGTAGTATCATGTGCGGACTTTATCCACATCTATTTGGTCTATGTTTAAATATATTCTAATTATCAGTATGAATGTGCTTTGTGTTGTTAATTATGATGGTGGTTATTTATCTATGTTAATTGTAATTGTACTGAACTTTATAAGCATTCAATTTAGATTGTAAAATTATTTGATATATTAGTAAAAATTAAGCACGAAATATAATAATTTTGCTTGATAATAGTAATATCGATTTTTAATAAATAATTATTTTATAATTTTAATCTTATTAATATGATATTATTTATTTTTATTTTGAATAGATTTGTGAAAAAAAAGTTAAAGATAAAATTAGAATATGATTAATTTCTAAAATAGGATTTGGAAAAATAAAACTTGTTAGGATCAGGTGTGTTGCAATGACCTGAGTGGCACTCGGTAGTGTCCACTACAATCTACCACTAAAACAATGTAGCAACTTGTCATATTTGAATTGGCAACTTAATGAAGCAAAATATTTGGACTAGTTTTGTTGTGTTGATATTTTGAAGATATTCTAGTCAATCTATAGAAACCAATATGTGGCCCTTGAAGAGTGGATTGGATTCGATTGAATCAAGACAACCTTTGTATCGTGGAGAATTTGTAACACCCTGAATTTTGGAGTAGGAAGTTTTGAGCTTTAGGGTTAAGGTCAGTGCGAAGGTTGCGCTATTGTATTTAGTTGCGCATTTAAGTATCAAAATGGGCTTGCTAGTCTGATGGTTGAGTAAGTGTTAATATACCTCAAGGTTTTGGGTTTGAGTCTTTGTGTGCGCATTTCAGGAAACATTTTTATATAATGTTGTTTTGTTAAATAGTAATTTTGTTTAAGTTATATATATAACCATTTGTTTATATTATTTTAAATTTTAATTATATTTTTGGATAAAACTTCTCAAAGTGATGTTCAACTTCCCTTGTTTCTCTCCCCACTCTCTCTTGTCAGATTTTATTTTTCTTTTCTTCTTATTATTTTTCTCGGGGATTTTAAAAAAATATATGTTTCTCTGCCATTAAGTTCTTCTCTTTAATTTTCATTGATGGTTTTTGGGTAGTTCAAGGTTTCGAGCAGATATTTCAGAATTGTGTTGGGGAGGTGTTCCGATCTTTTTTAGTGTTAGAATCGCGAATTTAGGTATGGGTTTAGAAACTTTCCTTTCATTATTGAAATTTTGTTTTGGGATCCATGAAATTTGACATATTTTGTGTGTTTTTGGAATTGACCAATCGAAGTGTTACTTGTGGTGGAATTGCTTGAAATTCTGAGTGTTTTTGGTGTATTTCTGTATTATTGAGGGTTGGGGATCATTTCAACATCAAAGGCACGTTTTGCAGCCTGTTTTGGTGTGGTTTCGTGACCACACGAGTGGCCACACGGGCGTATACCCCAACATGGGTGGTTCACACGGCCGTGTAGATTTGGGAATTAGGGTTTTCGGGTAGGATTAGGTGCCATACGGCCGTGTGGCTGATTTGGGGAAATTAGTTAATTTTCACACGGCCATGTCCCTTGGGTACCCAGGCGTGTACGTTTGGAAATTTAGGGTTTTTGATGAATTTTGTGCCACACGGCATGGCCACACAGGCATGTGTCCTACACGGGCATGTAAGGTTTCCATACGCTCATGTCTCATCTGTTATTAATTTTTAGCACTTTTGGACAGTGAGTTGCACGGGCTGTTCACACGGGCATATGCCCCCTCCACACGGGTGTGTGTGGCCTCCACATAGGCGTGTAGACTCCCATACGGCCTAGGAAATTCCACACGGCGATGTGGTCCTACCTTGCCAAATTATGTACTATGTTGATTTATGACCTGTTTGTGGTTCTATATGTTCTGACCCTTGACTAGGTCTTAATAAAGGTAGTCGAAACTCTATTTTGACTCGGACATATCTGTCATATGCAATCGTTGCATTATTTAAGTGACTTGTTAATGTGATATTGCCAAGCAACTGCGTATCTGTTTCAGTAGTTAAGTGATGTAAGTGTGTGTGTGATTGTCTGGAAACTATGTACATCGATTTTGTAACTGACTGACTGGTTAGGAGCTTCCGTGTCTGTGTAATTGACAGTGTTTGGTGTGCATTCTTGCATTTACATTATGATTTCGGGTTTGGGATATAAAGAGAAGGAAGTCTGATCTGATTTGGAAGTTTTAAGTGCAATACGTCTATATAGTGGTTTACCGCACAACACGATACTTCTGGCAGCTCAGCTGCATACTGTATTTACGTGGCTTTGTTCCACATGCGTGGTGTGTAGGGTTGGATGGGCCTTTTGAGGTCTTATGTGGTGTGCATGGCTGGTTGAGTGTAACACCCCTTAACCCCATCCTATCACCGAAACAAGATTACGGAGTATTATCAATCATTACAGTACATTTACAAGTAAAATAATGCAATATTGTACATTAAATACAACAAAATATACCTTTAATGGGCCCACGGTACTTAATAAGTATCTTTTAAACAAACCGAGGCTCGATCGAAAGCTTAGAAAATTTTTTGGGAAATTTCAAAGTTTCTCCCTATGAACAGTACCACACGCCCGTGTGGTCTAGGGGACACGCCTGTATCTCCTTAGCATGCCCATGTTGTTTACCCGTGTACAACACTGACCTATTACTTATAAATGAGCTAATTTCACACGACCAAATCATACGTTCGTGTGCTTAGCCCGTGTGGTATTTTGTATTACAAAGTTTAGGTGCAGGGGACACACGGCCTATCAACATGCCCGTGTGTAAGCCGTGTGTCTCACACGGTCTGATCACACGCCCGTGTGCCAGGCCGTGTGGACTCAAAATGAGCCTTTTATTACAAACTTACCAACCCTGCAAAACTTAAGCTTCAAGCTAGCAATTTTCTAATCTTTCTACAGTAAATCAACTAACCAATGTACCCTCATTGGTACCACAATATATGTCAAATATACTAGATCATCACAACAATTAAACATACTTAGATTTAGCTTCAAGCATACATATTCCATATCATAGTCTAACATCTTTTAATACCATTTACTATTATGTATAAACAACAACTTAATAACCTAGGTACATGCCATTTTACCAAAAAGAAAGGTACTTCACCACTTTGATATCCGGGATTGGCTTGAATGCTGAGTCCTTAACTTTCTTTCGTACCTAGTCCTGCGCACGAAAAACGAACCGTACGCTGAGTATACACTCAGTTGTATTTCTATAAACCAATACTTAATTATGCATTTTTACTTAAACCATGGAATCCAATAGATAATCACATCATAAACATACAATTGATTGCCTTCATTTTGTAATAACATTATCATTAAAATCGAAAACAGTAAGATATTCAATTTAGTCAGTATCATTCAGTCTTTAGAGCAGTAATTTACCCCTATTAAAATAACTCGGACCAGGACGGATACATAGATCCAACCCACACATTGGGATAGTATACAGTGTTTCATCGACCGACGTCGGAATATACCGTAAATGTGAATAAAGATAATGAAGAGCTTGATCAGTGCGGAGTACCTCTTCGGAACGAATTTGGAATAGTAACAGTAAGACGACACTTTTAGTGTCTCATCGACACAAAGTCGGAATATCCCTGTACACTTCCAATCCTATGGCATGCCAACTATATCTGGCTATCCCGACACTGTTAATATGGAATTCAATTTCTTTTTAATTTAAATATTCATATTTCAAACAGTACAATAAGATAACAATACTTACCTCATTTTCATTTTTCATACAATTTAAATAATAAATACATTAAAAATTTATTAAGCTCGGTTTATAAAAATACAAACCATAATTCTTGAGTTACTTATCGTCCACTTTCTCTTTTCACTTCTGATGATATTTCTGGCACTATGTTAGCTACGAGAAATTAACATTTAAAATCATCAATACATATCATTTAATAACACACTCTTCTATTTTTTTATGTAACTTTTACAAAAATTCTAATTTAGTCCTTCCAACATAACCATTCTTTTTCTTCAAAACCAATCTCATATTTTCATTCTAACTCATCTTCAACAAGTTTTAACACTTGAATTCCTCCATAAAACACTAATTCTACAATTTAGTCAATTTAGTCCCTACTATAACAAAACTTATATTTTCTTTTACAATTCAATCCTTCTCCCACTTTTAACTTGAATTCATATCAATTTAACACTTAATTCTTTCATTTATTCAACTTAATCAACATCTAAAAATTCAATAACTTTCTAAATTTTAACATAATTCAAGTAGAACTTTGTTCTAGGATTCCAAAAAATCAAAATTACAAGAAAATAGACAAAATTGACTTACCAAATAAGCTTCAAACTTCAAAATCCTAATTTTCCCTTTTCTTTTTCTTTCCTTTCTATTTCGTTTTCATTCTCTGTTCCCTTTTTCTATTTTGTTTTTGTTTTATTATTTCATTTACTTTTAATTATGATATTATATTTTAAATTAGAATTATTATTTCTTAAATAATAAGCAAATATATATACATACATTTGTACCAATTAAAATAATACACATATATTTATACTTACCACACACTTGTCACATAAGGCTTATTTACTAATTTAGTCCCTTGACTTTTCTATAGTTTATAATTAAGCTTTCACACTTTATTCAATTTAATCCTTATACCTAATCAACCTTAATTCAAACTAATTCACTTAATTAAAATCTAATTAATCGCACTACTTAACTTCATAAATATTTTTAATAACTATTTACGAATCTAATTTTCAGAATCGAAGACCCAAAAGCTCACTTTTCCTATACCCGTAAATTTTGGGTCATTACATTGAGCTTCTTATAGCTCATTTGTGGTATGAATGGGGGACGAAGAGGTGTTTGGTTGGATGAGTGGGTTTCATGTTGATGCATTTGTTCCGCATTTTTGTCTGTCTGTCTGATTACGAAATTAACGGTATATAGATCGTAGTATTCAATACTAATGTGTCTGTTCTGGTTGTGATGATTATTTGGATATCGGATTGCCATTGTGATATTTTTTACTGTGGCATTTAATTTTTTATTTTTTTATATTCCGATCTCACACTGAGCTTGTGTAGCTCACCCCCTCTCAGTTTATCCCTTTGCAGGTACTCTCATTTTTTGTTTCTGTAGCTGGACTCAGAGTGCGGAGGTCTCAGAAATGTTACGTTTTTTAAACTGATTAATAAAGTATTTTTTGTAAATTTGAGTTTTATTTAAATGGTTTTAGACTGTAAGTTTTATTTTAAATATTGTGGTATAAAATTTTGTGTTAAATGCAAGTAGACGCTATTTGAATTGAACAACTGTATTTTGATATGTCGGGATTTGATAACTGAAAATTTTTACATAACCTAAATATTATTTATTTTCTCATTTGTTGATCCTAAATTTACCTACGATCACTTCGGTGATCAATGTCCGGGATTCAGTCTAGACTTCTGGGCTGTATTTTGGGGCGTTATAAAATTGGTCGAAGTTAAGATGTTGTTTACTAGAAAATCATATATTCATCATACTATGCTTTTATTGGTATATTTTGTAATTGCTATTTTCAAGAAGTTACTTTGTATTCATTCACTTAGTATGTTAGCAAATTGAAACTGATGTATGTATGCATGTATGCATGCATGCATGCATGTATGATGTATGCATGTATGTATGTATGTATGCTTGTGAGGCTTGTCTAGGCTTAGCATAAGAGCTTATCGAGAGCACTTTTTGTTTTGTTTATCGAGGAACTGTTTGAGAGAGTGCAACTAAATTATAAACCGTTAGAATTTACTGTCTAAATTCTCAGAGGGGAGAATTTAGAGGTCAGTGTCATAGTCTTTAGGTACAAATGCTAGATCTCTATACTTAGGAAGTAATAGAGTGATTCGCTTGTTATATTGGTGATTAAAGATAGTGTAATTACTTGCTGAGCTAGGCTCTGCAAATGTAGGAAAATCGAATTGCGTAAACAAATTTTGGTGTTCTTTGTTATTTTGTTTGCTCAGTTTTCACAGTGTCAAGCTGTAGTGACCATTACAATCAAGCACTTCCACTCACTGTTGTTGAATTCAGTAATTAACAACCTTAGGTGTTAACAAAACCAACTTAATATTAGTGACTAATGGTGTAATTTATCCAATTTAAAATAAGTGGATATGGTCTTAGCCTTTAGGTTGGATTTTTTTAATATATTTATTTATTTGAAAGAAGAGAATAGTTTTTAAACTTATCTTCCAATAACTAAATAAATAATGGTGTGTATTGGACATAATTGGTAAAAGTTGTGGTCCTATACAATACATGGAATGATGGAAGCATGGCCAATTATTTTATGTGGTGTTCTTTATTTTCTTGACATCTTTTTTTTCCTTTTAAAATATCATAATTTTTACAAGTTTATTTCAATTTTCATGAGTGAAATATCCCTAACAAACTTGACATAAAGCCATTAACACGTGAAAAATGTGAGATTTTTTATTTTATGATTGGGTTAAATTGTGATTTTGGTATTTGTGTTTAATTTGAAGATTTAGTTTCTACACTTCGTAATTTTGATATATTATTCTTTTTTGGGATGGTCACTTCACCTTACTACTATTAATGTTATCTTTAGTCTAAAACACTGGTAACGGAATTTCAGTAATCGGGTTGATGTGGTATTTAAAAAAAAAAAACCTCAAAAACTAAATTTGTTTATGTCATTAAAAAGGTTAAATTAAGGTTATTAATTTGTTTTTACATTCTACAAAAAATTGAAAAATAAAAGTGATAACACAAAGAATTGATGTATCCCCTTAAATTGAGAAATTGAAAAATTGAAAAATAAAAGGGAGTAAATTACAAATTTTCTATTTTGGGCTATCCTCTTAAGTTGGCCTCTATTAATAATATGCCAATTTAATTTATAAAAGGCTAAATCCTCAAATTGAGTATAAAACAGGGACGGAAATCATAATTTGACCATCCTTTAATTGTATAAGTTATCTTAATTGGTTATGAAATAATAATAACAAAGCATATAGGAAGTCCAAGAATATGCCGTTTCACCTCTAATATTAGAAGTCCATGTAAATGGGGCTTTGTCGTTTCGACTCCAAATATTAAACTATATATTAATGTTAAAGTGAAGTGAAGTGTTAATAATAAATAAAATGCATGCTTTTACCGACCAACGCTTTATGTCAATCCACCTTTGTTAAAATAAAATTCAATTAAAATACAAACAAAATAGAAAATTCAGACTAGATTTCCTCTTTCCTAGTTATGCCCCACACCTCATGAAGAAAATTAAATATTTCTTTTCTTTTCTTTTTTAAATTAATTTAATTAAGAACTGATCGGGATAGAACAAGAGACCAGATTAGTTGACTTACGAATCAGTACGGACAAGTTAAATCAGATTTTAATGATTTTTAATTGAACCGATAGTTTAACTAATTCACTGATCTAATTCTAAAAATATTGGTTATATTCTCATATACCAAAGAAAAAACATGGCACATCTTGGCCAAAAAATTATTGACATTTGAATTGTCAATACATATTAAGAAAATTGAAAAATAAAAGTGATAACACAAAGAATTGATGTGGTGGAGATTGGCGGACAATTCACCCTTAAAGGCAAAGAGTGGTACAATGATGGTAGTGAGATGGTAAGGGCAAGGTTAGAGTTAGAAAGGATATTGCTTGTGTCCCTTTCAAGGATGAGAAAAAATTTATATATGAGTAGATTATATTAGACACATGTTAATCATTGATTGGTCAATTAATTTTCTTAAGAGTTTTAATTAAGTGGTTAACGTGACATTACTCGAATCATAAGGTGTGCATATGACAAATTACGTAGATTTATGTATTCTTCAAATTTTAAATGAATAGTATTTGTGGTAGAAGTAGTCAGGTGGGGGAGATATACTATGCAACAAGAAATAAAAATACCAAGTAATAAAGGCAAAATATGCTTAGTTCAATCATTCTTTTTTATATTTCTATCATCATAATTTAAATTCTAACAAATTTAAACTAATATACATAAAAATTATCTCATACATCATCAATTATCTATGATTTCGGGAAAAAAATATTAATAAATAATTATTTATCAATTAATAAATGGTTAATATTTAAAATTATTAGTGTAGATTTATTATTGGACAGATCCACGTGACCACAAATACTGACATGACTACTACGTGGCATAATTCGATTGCTGACTGTCAATTTCTTATAAAGTTTAAACTGTATACAATTCTCATCTCAAATCCGGCACCACCCATGAAAAAATATGCAATTTAAAAATTTTAATAAAAAAAGAAAAAAGACTGCTGATAAATTAATAAATATAAAAAAATAAAAACCGAAACTGAAATGTAATATCATTTCAAGTCTGTAACGGTTTAACGGGAGCTGAATCCCACGGTTTAGGGCAAAGTTGTAGGTACAAATACAGTTAAGTGCCCTAAAAAGAGAAAAATATCATTTTGGCCTCTTTTATATTTTATAAAATTTGTAAAATACTAAATGGTCAAATTGCATATTGACATTGACGTGATCACTAGCATAACAAATCATGTATAATTCATAAAAATTAATAAAAATATTTTAAAAACCAACAAATTTTAAAAAAATCATAAAAACTTTTAAAAATTTTAGCCACATTAACAATAAAGTATACATAAAATGTCACGACAATGTTATTAAAAATTTAACAGTGCTGTCAATTTTTCGTCAAAAAGTAAACTATTTGACTAAAATTTAAAGGGTGAGAGCCAAAATAATAAAATGAATAAACATTAGGGGCTGATTTTATCTTTATACCTAAATAAAATTATTGCACATTCATATATTTTTAGATATTCTAATTATTTTTTTCAAAATTTAAATATTAACTTCTCAAAACTTCTATAAATCACATTAGCGTTTGTTAACCATTAAATTAACCGATGATAGTTTCCTTTAATAGAATGGTTTGTTTTTTTTTTTGTCAGGCTTAATCAGGTTGTTTTTTTCCCTAAAAATTCAATATTTTATTTTTTTGCGTATAAATTTTAAACAAAGTACATAAAAGTAATACTTTTTTGAATAGTTTTTAAAATATAATTTGAGGATTTTTAACATTTTAAATAAATTTTAATTATTTTTAATAATGTGAGTTTTGTCCACGTCACTCATCAATTTCATATCATTTTCAATGTGAATGATACGTGTCAAGCTTCTATTTGTAGTGCCAATCTAATTTTCCACTTGCATAATTTAAATTTGTTTTACTTTTGTAGATAATGATTTTGAATGTTTATTCATTATTAATATTTTATTTTATTCTACATACTAAATTTAAATACTTAACATATTCAAATATCTAAAAATAGTTTATTTATTTAAATATTTAGAATAATACATTCAATATGTAATAAAAAAATTCATATTTTAAAATTAATATATAAATTTAGTATTATTTTGTAACAAAAGGATATTATGAAAGATGCTAGGAGAGGGGAGGCAGAAAAAGCATGGCCCCACCTTGTGGGATTTCTGCAACCTTATTTGGAGACATCACGCGGTCAGTTGAATGCCTCCCTTTTAATTATATTTTATTTATTATTTTATTAATAAATACTATTAAATTATGTGATACTCGTGATCAATAAAAACATCATGAATATTTTATATTAAAAATTAGATTGTATTTTATTCTCTCTATTAAAAAAATAAATTAATTAATCTTTATATGTTAGATTATAGAGTAATTAGATATTTTTGTTAAAAATTATATTCATTTCTATTATTTAAAAATTGACCTATGTACATTAAAATTAGATACATGTACTGTTTGGTTATTCTCTCAATAATTCTAATTTTTAAATAGTAAAAAATGATGAAAATTTTCAACAAATAAAATGATTAATTTACTCATTATTTGAGTAAAAGAGATAAACTACAGTTTAACTCTTTAAAATGTAAATGAAAGAAACAATACGAAAATAATGATTTGTTTATTTTTATAATTAGCTTTATTGTTGCTTTAAACTTCAAATTTTGATATCATATTTTTAAATAAAATTATTTATATAAATTATAAAAATATAAAAACATTCTTATTTGAAAAATACGAAATTTAATTTTTTTTCAATTTCAACTAATATAGAATTGATTTGGGTTACCAATTCAGATTTTTAATATTAATATAAAAATTTTAATAATATTAATAGTAATTAAATTAATTATTTTTATTTTGGTTGGCTGCGAGTTGCCTGGCTTTGTTACTGTTGTTACTGCTGACCGAGTACACGTCGCTTTACCGACGCTGATGTTTCACCCTCTTCCACTTTACTACTATCTTTTTTATATTTTACTTTTACTGTTCATTACAGCTTTTTCTTGTTTTACCCACCCTGTTTTTGTATTTTACCTCTGAATTTGGTCCTTTTTTTTTTTACTTTAAACCGTTGAATCATCTAAAAGGAAATTCCTTTTTTTTCAATATAAATATATAAATTTAATTTTTTAAATTAAAAAATTTATTATGTTAAATTCTATAATCAATTTCATATTATAAGATTGTTGTATATTTAGTTTGTATTATTCAATTTGATTTTTTTATATTTTTAAAATTTTAATTTTGATTTAAAATAGTAATTGCTAAATTTATTAATTAAAATAACGGAACTTTTTTATAAGTATATTATAAAAATTATAAATTAACATGAAATCATATGTTTATCGCATAAGACTTTAAAAATAAAATAAGTTAACTTAATGGAATTAATATCTTTAAAAAAATAATGAGTTTAATAATATAAGATATTTAAGTTATCTTGGGAATTTGAAAAGTTAAATTAAACTTAAAAATTAGGTCATTTTAATATTTGTATTTGTTTTTATTTTGGTATTTAAATTTGACAATTAAGTTTAATTTGGTTCCTGAATTAGGATAAAATGAATTATTTGTCAAATTCAAGTATCAAAATAAACAATAAATAACTTTTGTGTTTGGCCTGATAACCAAGGGCTATTCACTCATAGAACCCACCCGAGTTCAAGCCTTTATTTGTGTAGCTCCCTTTCACCTTAGTGTGTGCACATGTGGTGTCAGTATGCACGTATGGTGTCAGTATGCCCCTATTGTGTGTGTGAGTAATTTTATATTAACCCTTTTCTATTATTTATGATTTGAATGGTTATCTGCAAATGGAAGGGCTAGTTTTCAAAGGATGAAGGCATAATTGGATGAAATGGGATAATGGAGCACATTGTTGTTGCTTGTATTTGCCTCAATCGACTTGTCACCATTTTGTAACAATTTGAAAGATGGGTCTTTTTTCCCAATGCACATGCACGTTCATGCCTATATATTCCAAGCTTTGTCACATGTTAATCTATAATGCTACTAACTCGTAGCTCTCCAACTATAAATATATGCATACATACATACATACACTTCTTTTTTTGGTTATATTTAATTTTCAATATTTAAATAATATTAATTAGTACCGGTTGAGTCTTAACTCGATTGACATATGCATTATTATCAATATAGTAAGATGTGGGTTCGAATACGTTGATACGCATTATTCTTATATTTATGAGTTGGAGATTATGGATAGTTCTAAGTATTTTGTCAAAAAAAGACAGATATGATTAAACCCTATAATAAAATTATATTCTGACCACTAAAAAATTTATAATTAAATTCCAACTCTCTTCTCTTAAGAGTTTTCTAAATTCGTCACTAGTCTCATCTTGTCCAAATATAATATGACTTAAATCTTATCATATATGTGTTATATTCGAAGTTATATTAATTTATATTGTATGCTTTGTAATTTTTATTTCATTTGTAATAATTAATTATACTTGAAGTGGTTCAATTATTTCAATTATTATATATAAGATATTTGTAACTTGGATTGAGATTGTATTTATAAAAAAGTTATTAAATAAAACGAACACCTTTATCCAAATATATACTTTTATGATCCAAATATAAATTTCTTATACTTACAACAATTTGTTAAATTAAGAAGAAGCTTCAATTTAAATTTTCGAGAAAATTTGGAAAATAAAATAAAAATAATTAATATCATAATTCTATTTGTCAAAATGACGGTTAATTCATATTTATTTAATTGAATTGATATCACGAATAATTTAAAATTATTTATTTTTACAAAATAATAAATATTAATACGATAATATTTTTATCTTTTCAAATTTTAATAAAACAATGTATGTTGAGATTTGAGCTTGAGGGCATAAGTTGTGAAATTTTAAATTAACTATTTTAACTTAAGCCTCACTTGGGTTAAATATAATTTTTTTTATAAATATGTGTTTTTTTTTTCATAGAATATTTTTAAGTAAGAAAACCTGAAATATATATTTAGTTTTTGGCATTTAATCTTCCGTTTAAAAAAGTTAAAAATTCTGATAATATTTATTTTTTTGACATTTAAAAATAAATTTTATTTTTTATTTCTATTATTATTGTAAAGTATATACAAGCTATTTTTTTACTCGTAAGATATACATATTAGTTGTATATATTAATTAATTTACTTTTAATCATTTTTTAAATATAATATTTCAAAGAATAATATGATTACAAAATAAAACATAATTAAATATGTATTTAATTTTAAAATATTTATAATTGATATTAAAATGATTTTTATTCTACGATAATAATTTTTTTTTATTTTACATAAAAATCTTATTTTAAATCATATATTAAGAGAGAAACGAATAAACAAATAAAAAATTTTATTGGGACAAAGATTCCCCCCTTCGTTGCTTGGGACAATTCAGTGGGTCCCACTGACTTACTTCTCCCTGCTGTTTCCACTGCCGCATTTCTCTTTTGCACTTCGTTTTCTCTTCAATTTCTCGCGAGAACCACTATTCGTTTATTTGCCATAATTTTATGACTACAAAGAGAAAGAAAAATATTTTTTTCAAACAAGGGGGTTGGGGAGAAAGTGTTGGCATGATTATTTATTTTGTGCCCTCTAATTTTATGAAAAATTTATTTTATTTTTTATTTTAACTTTTAAACTTACATTATTCATCAAATTACTATAAAATGGATGAAAATATTAATGTATATTAACTTTGTTGACATAGTATCCACGTGTATAATAATTTTTTTTGAATTTTTTTTAAAAATAATTAATTAGTGATGTGACATACACGTAAGATTGCCATGTGTATGCCAAGTCAGCATACCATCCATTTTAAGGTGATTTAACAAATAACGTGAATTTAATGATTAAAAAAGGTAAAAAATTAAATAAATGACTAATATAATTTTATTATAAAGTTGGAGAATTAAATAAGTCTGCGCGCTGAGAGTATTAATATGTAGTTTACCCCTCTGAACTTATCCAAAAGTACTTATTTGATACTTAAACTTGTATTTCACCAAACACATTGCTATAAGTTCGAATGTGTTTAAACGTGTTTTCATTCGATATAAGAGTTGGAAGAGCTATGAATAGAAATAGGTTTTGAATAAATATATATTATGATGTTAATTATTTTTTATTTAATAAATAAAAACAACATATTCAAAGTCAACTATTTTATTGAGTGTAAAAAAATTGTATTTCGTTTTATATTTTTATCATCCACTACTCACTTGTTGGCTCTTTTTACATTTTTTAAAGTTATAATTATGGTAGTTGTTTATTTATTTACTTTGTTAATGATTATTTTCCATACATTTTATATTTATTCTTTGCATACAAATTATACAAAATTTAGCAAACATTATAATTGAAAATTTTGAATCAAAAATTAAAGCCGTTAGATTTTAAGTTTTTTATTTGAGGTGTAGATGATAAATTGGAAATTTAAGTGTTAAAAAATTTATTATTAAATTTTATAATGATTGAATTTATATTAGAAAATTATTAAATATAAGTATTGAATATAATTATGTTGTTTGATAAAAGTAAATATTAATTTTTGAATAGTTATTTATTTTTAAATTTTAATCTTATTAATATAAACTAGTGCATGAAGGAACACAACAATCTAAGATTAAATTTGTTACCTTCATTTTGGGATACATTGTGAGTTGGAATTGTTAACTGGGGAAAGAGTTGAACGAGCGGCAGAGGAGACGGTGGTGTAGTTGTCTCATTCGAAGCTTTTTGTTCAAGTAAATTTTGATGCATGTTTATGCAATGAGTTGGAGGTAACTGAGTACATGGATTATTATTAGAAATAGCACTGGTTTGATAATGGGAACAATTTACCTATGAAATAGATATGTACCGAATGCGTTGGAGGTAGAGGCATTGGTTGGTACAAAAGCTTTTAGATTTGTATAGGAGTTGGGATTTTGGGCAGTGGAGGTTGAGGGGGATTCATTGGTGGTTATAATGAAGCTCCGAGCAACATGCATTGATCGATTGAAAATTAGTAACCATATATGGGAAGCAAAATAGATTGTGTTGGGTTTTGAGAGATGTAAATTTCAGCATATGAAGGGGGGGCAATCAAGTTGCTCACCCGTCGGCCAAAGAGGGGTTTTGTTGAAAACGTGATGTCTGGTAGGTGGAGCACGGCCCGACAATGATTCAGGGACTGGTGGAGGAAGAGGGACAATCCGCTTTTCAGGTCAATTAGAGTCCATTGATACAATGATAGAGGAAGCTAGAAGGTTTTATTATAGCTATCAGGGTCAAATTGCTTCATATCAAAGCGATTCAATATCGATTTTGGGTATCTGAAGCGGTATATGGCATGTGGTGTGGGTTGTGAGAGGAAAGAGATTTTTTAGTTATTGTTTATTTAGATGACCGAGGGTCACAATTATTTTAGTTATTGATGTGATGACACCAAAGTCCATTGAGATTTAGATCAAATAAACTTTTAAAGAAACATCAATGTCACAAATATGAAAAAGCCAAACAAACGTTTATAAAACCTAAAGTCCGAAACAAGAGTCACAAGGATGAATAACAAAATATGGGATGATCCATTCAACACAGACACTTCCTTGCACCAACGACTTGAGACCAGCAAAGAAAGGAAGGCAAGAACTTGGGTTATTATGCCGAACGCAAAGGAAAGAAAGGAGAACCTATGCGACAAACATAGGTGTGATCGATGCTGGCTCGAAGGCCATGCTACTACTTACAGGCAGCGAAGAAGCAAAAACTTTAGGGGAGAAAAAGCTTTCTAGAGAAGGACCTCTGCAAGTTTAATTGTAAACTATTTGAAAATACAATTTTTATGATAAAATTTCAAATCAATGGATTAATTAAATATTTATTTAGTAATGAATTTGAAATTTTTAAAAATTTTTAATTTTTTTTATATGTGTAAATATTTTTGAAGAATATTTTTATATGTGTAAATCTTTTATTCGTTGCCAAGCCAAAATCTATTCCTATGAGTCAACTACCAATAAAAACATACTAACTTAATTTAATTTAAGTACTAACTAAGTTCAAAAGTTTTAGATAGTGAATAAATATAAAATGCTAAATTCAAATATCTTCGTATACAGGGGGAATTTAAGGGCCAGTAGGGCCCTGACCTCTTAAAATAAAATTTTTATTTTATTCATTTAAAATTTTTAAAATTTTAAATTAATGATGATAAAATTATATTTTAACCTCTTAAAAATAATAATATTTTAATTTAATTCTTTAAAAATTACATTTAAATTATAAATAAATTTCAACTCCAACCAAAAAAATTTCTGAGTTTACCATTGTTGGTATGTTAACTCAAAATTTATTAGCACACTTTTGATTAAGAAAAAAGAGAGATAATTTAAGCAATATTAAAAGGAAAAGAAAATAAAAAGAGATAAATTAAAAGAGCGATTGTGGGAGGAAAAAAAAAAAAAGAGAAATGAAAGGGGTAGGTAATGGTAGTAATGATCGGCGAGGAGAAAAGCGAAAGATACGATACGATACGATAAACTGTAACCAATCCCAGGTGCATGGTAGTGATAGGCGTAGTGGGCACTGCACAGTGGGAAAAACAATAATAATAAAAGTAAGAAAAGGAAGCGTAGCTAACGTGCGCGGCAGGGCGCACAATCCCCATACTTTGTTATTTTTTATTTTATTATTATCTAATTTTCGCTTATTATCTTTCTTACAGCAAACCTGCCTGTTCATAGCACGACAAAGCCACTTCCCCATAAAAAACACAACAACTGTCCCACTAACGTCAAGACAAACATCGTTTGCTGCCAACCCAATCAATCCTTGACACTTTTTCACTTTCTTATTTATTACTTCATTTAAAACTGTAATTTTAGTTCCATCAGCACCAAGTAATTGAGATAAAATTTCTTACCTTTATTTCAAATATTTGATTTTTTTTTTGTTTTTATATTTTCTGTTTAGTGGAGTTCATATAAGAGTAATTTCCTTTTAATATCTTTTTATTACAATAATTTTTATTTTTATTTAAGTTTGAGTCAATTCATCAATAATTTAGTTGGTAAATGATTAAGGGTAGATTTGGATGAGAAATATATTAGTTGTGGTTAGTATAAAAATAATGGTAATGGTGAGATTAAATATTATAACGATACTATAATATGATACAAAAAGTAAGTTAAAACGTATCTCATTGTACCCAATCGTCTATCTGCACCCACCTTAAAAATTTTCTTACTTTTATGAAATATTAAATATTTATATTTATATATGAAGTGTTTTTACTGAATTGATGTCATGGGTCAATAGAACATCACTTCAACTGTGAAATTATTAAAATACACTCTCATATATAAATTAAGTTATATATAGTAGATTTGATTATAAATTTTAAATAGCACAAAAGCACATCAAACTTAGACATGTTAATTGAACAGTTAGATAAATTTTAAACACTATTTTCACAATCGAATCAGAATAAAAGATTAAATTATTTGACCCGTGAATTAATTAAATCAGTTAGGTTGATCAATCAAATCGATTGAATAATTTATTTAATTAAGTTGATCGAAATTCAGACATATTCTTTAATTAGTTCAACCATAAGTCGGATCATGATTTTGAGTTTCATATTATTAAATTGAATGAGATTTAAAATAATTGAATTGAATATTAAATATAATCAATAAATCCATGGTAGAGAATGAAGAAGCTTTGTTAAGAGCTCTGAGCTCATGAAAACTAACGAAAAAAAAACCGAAAAGGTAAACGTCGTTAAAATCCAAGCCGAGGATGAAGGATTTTATTATTATTTAATTATTAAAATAAATAATAAATAATTTTACAATATGTTCCATCTGGTCCCCTTGAACCTTGACTCCTCTCCATCCGGCTGGCCCAATGATAAGTATAACCGGCTATAACCGGTTAATAAAGGAATTGGTACCGGTTAGTGCCGGTTTATTTTCAGTGGGTTTAGAAATTGACCGCGGTTGAAATGATTGCAATTCCCTTCTTCCCCTCTCCATTGGAAGTTACAGAGAGACAAACACACCAAAAAAGAAAGAAAAAAAAAGGAAACCAGAGAGAAAAAAGAGATTCAGCTTTTTTAATTTTTTGGCTTTGATTTTTGTTTTTTTGCAATTCTGTTCTTGTAATTTGATTGATTTACGTGTTAATCAACAAGATTTAGTGGTGAATTTGAGTGAAATTTAAGGTTTTTTGGGATTTTTCGTGGATATTATGATTTTTTTTCGAGAGTTAATCAGATGAGAGATCTGAGCTAAAAAAGAGATTTTGAAAAATGACGAATACGGAGGTAGCTATGAAAGGGAATTGTGTGAACGGAAGAGGAGGAGGAGAGAGCTTTTCTTCTGGTTATAGTGAGCCAAATGATGGTAGGAACACCGTGGAAGGGCAAAATGGTCATTCGACTCGTCAAGCTCCGGCTACAGGTGTGTTTTCATGGCCGTTTCTGGCTTTTGTTGTCTTTGTTGTTGATTTTTGGTTGTTTTTAATGTATGTTTTTTTATAGACCCCGAAACGGCGTTGTATAATGAACTATGGCATGCATGTGCTGGACCTTTGGTCACTGTTCCTCGTGAACAAGATCGTGTGTTTTACTTTCCTCAAGGTCACATAGAACAGGTTTCCTTCTACCTTTAGTTTTGTTCTTCATCTTTGTTGGCAAAGGAATGTGATTTGAAAGTGGATTTTAGTTTTTTTTTTTTTTTCACGTTTGTTGCTATTTCGGGATTGTTTTTATTTGCTTACCCACTGGTCTGGGGGTGAAATCAGGTTGAGGCGTCTACTAGTCAAGTAGCAGACGAACAGATGCCAGTGTATAATCTTCCATCAAAGATCCTTTGTCGTGTGATTAACGTTCAGTTAAAGGTACCTTGTCTTTTACTGTTATTTATCTTCTTCTTTTTTTGGTTTCCTTTCTGGGTTTAGGAATAACTTTTTGCTTTTAATTCTATAGGCTGAACCAGATACAGATGAAGTCTTTGCTCAAGTGACTTTACTTCCCGAGCCTAATGTAAGCTTCGATCTCTTTTGTTTTTGGTATTTTTGTTATTTTAGGAATTGATGGGAAGTTGAATTTCTAAAGGCTTGTTCTTTGCTTGGCAGCAAGATGAGAACACTGTGAACAAGGAGCCTCCTGCGCCTCAACCACCACGGTTCCATGTGCATTCCTTTTGCAAGACCCTCACTGCCTCAGATACAAGCACCCATGGTGGGTTTTCGGTGCTCAGGCGGCATGCAGATGAATGTCTTCCACCATTGGTTTGCGTCTATCAGAAGCACCTGTATAGTTCCTTTTTGTAGTTAGGTTCTTATTTATTTGTGCTTGTTTAACAGGACATGTCACGGCAACCTCCAACCCAGGAGTTGGTTGCTAAGGATTTGCATGGAAATGAGTGGCGATTCCGGCATATTTTCAGGGGTAATGGTCATGAATGTTCATACAAGTTCTGGGCGATGGATTCTTTTATTTGGTTCTGTTCTGCTTAAGCAATTTGGACTTGCAATTTGATTTAAATGTCGGTGGAAATAACAGGTCAACCACGAAGGCACTTGCTTCAAAGTGGATGGAGTGTTTTTGTTAGCTCCAAGAGGCTTGTTGCAGGGGATGCTTTTATATTTTTAAGGTTTCTCTGCTTCCTCATACGACCTATGAACTTTCGTATTTTAGGTTTGAATTCTTTGATTGAGCTTGAGAATAAATAAGCAGAATGACTTCTATTTTGTAGAGGCGAGAATGGAGAATTACGTGTTGGTGTACGACGTGCAATGAGGCAGCAGGGCAATGTTCCTTCATCAGTAATATCAAGTCACAGCATGCATCTTGGTGTGCTTGCAACAGCATGGCATGCCTACATGACAAAAACAATATTCACTGTGTACTACAAACCTAGGTATGTAGATTGCTACCTTTTTAACATGCTACTCCCAAGCTTTCCAACAAGATCTCAACAATGCTGTTTGGTAGAGGAACTCATCGCAGTTGTCTTCATGCTTCTCAAATTTCTGTTGTAGGACAAGTCCTGCTGAGTTTATTGTTCCTTTTGATCAGTACATGGAGTCAATGAAGAATAATTACTCCATAGGGATGAGGTTTAAAATGAGATTTGAAGGTGAAGAGGCTCCCGAACAGAGGTACGGCTTGTGTCTTTCCTGCCACATATAAAATAATTAATGGAATTCTAGTATGTTTCTGCATAATGGCAACAAATTTCAATTTGATGTGGGAGGAAAAGCTGAGGTTATGGTTTCCATTTTTGGTTTATTGCAGGTTTACTGGAACAATAGTTGGAATTGAAGATGCTGATCCCAAAAAGTGGCAGGATTCCAAATGGAGATGCCTCAAGGTAGATTTTAACGTGAACAGTGTTTGACATTTTTTTAGAATAGTGAAACAAAATGTAGAATTCTCAAAGTTATGGTTATGTTGAAATAATGTTCTAATACCCCCAACAGGTGCGATGGGATGAGACTTCTACCATACCTCGTCCAGAGAGAGTTTCTCCCTGGAAAATTGAACCTGCTTTGGCTCCTCCTGCGCTGAATCCCCTTCCAATGCCCAGGCCAAAAAGGCCCCGATCTAATGCAGTCCCTTCATCTCCTGATTCCTCTGTACTTACTAGGGAAGGTAGGTCCTATCATGCAACAGGTTTATTATTTTCATGTAACAGCTTATCTGGAAAGATATATTGATTTAAATTAATTTTCTAGGTTCATCAAAAGCTATTGTAGACCCTTCACCAGCTACTGGGTTTTCAAGGGTCTTGCAAGGTCAAGAATTCTCGACCTTGCGAGGCAACTTTGCTGAGAGTCACGAGTCTGACACTGCTGAAAAGTCGGTGATATGGCGACCTACGGTAGATGACGAGAAAATTGATGTGGTTCCCTCTTCAAGAAGATTTGGGTCAGAGAATTGGATGTCTTCTGGGAGGCACGAACCAGCAGCATACACAGATCTGCTCTCAGGTTTTAGGTCAAATGCTGATTCCTCCCTTGGGTATTGTCCACCGATGGTTGATCAAACTTCATTAGCTGGTAATCCAATGAGAAGACAATTACTAGATCAAGAAGGGAAGCTTGGCTCTTGGTCCCTCATGTCCTCTGGTCTCTCACTCAAGTTGGTTGACAGTAATGCTAAGCCTTCTGTGCAAGGTTCTGAGGTTCCTTATCAAGCTCGAGGAAATGGTAGATTTAGTGGTTTTGGTGAGTATCCTGTGCTTCAAGGTCATAGGATCGAGCACCCACATGGAAACTGGTTGATGCCTCCCCCAACATCATCTAATTACGAGAATCCTATCCAATCAAGAGATTTAATGCCCAAAGCTTCATTGGGACAAGATCATGAGAACGGAAAATCTAGAGAAGGAAGTTGCAAGCTCTTTGGTATTCCTCTCATTAGTAATTCTGTTGCATCAGAGCCCACCGTCTCTCCTATTAATGCCACGAACAAGGCAGCAAGTCATGTGGAAGCTGCACCAAACCAAGCTCGTACATTTACGTTTGATCAAAAGTCTGAGCAGCCAAAATTCTCACGGTTGGCAGAGAATCTGTCTATTTTTAATGAGCAGGAGAAATCATTTCAGCTGGGTCAGCCTTATACAAGAGAGGTTCAAAGCAAATCTCCTAGTGCTTCAACTAGGAGTTGTACAAAGGTTCCTTTTATCTCTCGTCTCTCCTTTTGGAGATGTACACCTCTTATGTAGTCTTTTAGGATCTTGCTCAAATCTGTTTGTTATTTCAGGTCCTAATGCAAGGGAGTGCTCTTGGTAGGTCCGTGGACCTTACTAAGTTCAACAACTACGATGAACTGATTGCTGAATTGGATCAATTATTTGAATTTGGTGGTGAATTAATGGCCCCTAAAAAGAATTGGCTTGTCGTTTATACCGATGATGAGGGTGATATGATGCTTGTTGGAGATGATCCCTGGCAGTAAGGATTTGTAACTTCATTCTAATACATTTCACTTGTTCCTTATATTTGATGGCTTACATCATTACTAAGTTCCTGCTTTTGAACAGGGAATTTTGCACCATGGTTCGCAAGATCGGTATCTACACTAGGGAAGAGGTTCAGAAGATGAAGCCGGGGTCATTCAATTCAAAGGGCGAGGACAATCCGGTTTCTGCGGAAGGCCTAGATGCAAAAGACGTGAAATGTACACCAGCATCTAGTACAGAGAATTGTTAAAGCTCGGCTCTAATATTTCCGGGTAATATAATGGGTGTGTATAATTGCATATAAGTATCGAACCTTGTTTTAAATAGGAAGAAGAAAACTAATCAGATTGAACATATACCATGTTATTACATGAGAACATCCACCGTTTTTTATCGTTTTAGCTTTTTGGTGGGAGGCATATGGAGTGCCGTAGTAACATTAGACGATTGGTTGGTTAGAACTTGAATTAGTTCCGAGTTGAAAGTGACTGGTCCACAAGTTTTTCTCAGAAACCAGAATCCAATATAGATGGCAGAAATGGTATTAATCCAATTTTGGACATGATGTGGTGGTAGTAGACGACTAGTAGTATATGGTATCCGTTTATATATATACATAAATATGTATACCTGAATTTAGATTTTCAAGCATGGCCTTTTCATTTGCAACCTCACCCCTTTTGTACAAAGATGTTTTACTTTTACCCCATCCCCTTTCTTGACTTTGGAATGTAAGTAAATACGCCATCTATTATCTTCTATCTCAAGTAAGCATTTCATTCTGTTGGTTTCTATTATGGTTATTTATTTATTTATTTATTAAATTTTATATATATCATATTTTTGTTAAATCACCAAATATTGGGTGCACATATGATATCTGTAAACCAGCAGCTTAATTTCTTTCTCTTTTTAGGTAATTTTTGGGGGTGGTAGTTAAGGGAGAGCAATTTTTGGTTAAAATCGCAAAATCGACCCATTCGAGTTTTTGAGTTTAGGTTTTGTTGGGTGGGGTTATATTGAAACTGAAACAATTAAAAAATTGATATACTTTATATTAATTTTAAATTATTTAAAACATATTTATATTTTATATAATGGATGATAAATATAGGTGATATATTTGAGAGGTCCTTTTACTACAGAGATTTGATCAAAGTAGTCCTTCAGCTATTAAATGGATTAATTTAGGGCTAGTTTGGCAATGCTTTTAAAAAGTATTTTTGAGAATTGCTTTTTAGAAGTTTGGTATAAAATTTGAATGTTTAGTATTGCTTTTGAAAAATTAAATGTTTATTTTAGACATGTTATTATCAATAATAAATATGTATTTAAATAATATTTAAATTAGTTAATATTATTATATTTTAATAAAAATATAAAAATATTTATTATAACTTATTGTTAATATTATAATATATGAAATATAAATTTTAAATATTTTTAAGCAATAAATATTAATTATTTATAAAATTTAATTAGAATATATAAATTATATTTTAAATATAACCATTAAATTAAAGTACTTTTAAAAAGTTAAAAATTTTAGCTCAAAGTAATTTATTTAGCACAATTTTTTTTAAAAGTGTTTTTGGAGCTAGAAATGTTTTTTTTTTAAGTGCTGCAGAACAGGCCCTTAGTCATTGTATTATGAAGAAGAATCAAATAATGTCAAATTAGAATAAAATTAATATTTATTGCTTAAAAAATAGCATTTATTGTTTAGCAAATTTAGTAACTTTAAAGTTTTAATGGTTTTGTAAATAATTAAATTTTTTATAGAATTGAATTGTAATTGAAAAAAGTAATTTTTAAACAATTTTGTATATTGTAAATGTTAATTTTATTACAATTAGGACTCACTTGCTACCTTTTAATAGTATAGGAGCTAAATTAATTTTTTTAATAATAGAGATTAATTAGACCTTGTCCCTATAATACATAAATTTCTTGGGTACTTTCACCGACAAATATATTATCACATAAATCTGATTAAATAATTTTAAATCCAACTAAAAAATTCAAGGTCAGATAATTGATTGAAAATGTGATGGAATTAAAGTTTATTCAGTTTAGTCGATTTTTTCAACATAAGCTAGTTGATGAATTTTTTATGTTCAAAGTCAATTTAAAGCTAGTTGTAGCTTACTTTATTTTTTAACAATGTGATTGAGAGTTTGGTTTTTATGGTTTTTATTTATTTATTATGTTTGACCAAGAAAAAGTTTGACTTGTGCGTATATATATATATATATATATATATATATATCTTATGCACCCAAGTGTGAAAAATGGAAGGTACATTATGATCTCTGGAGAAAATTCAAGTATTCAACCGTGGAACTCGTCAAAATATACATTTCAAAAAAGTAAATTATTCTTATGACATAAGGAACTGAATTGAAGACTTTTAACTGCAATAAAATATTTATTTAAAATAGATTATATTAATTAGAAATATGAGAAAGAAAAAGGGCGTTTGACTTCTCCTATGCCTCGTAGACAAAACATTGAAAATGAATCACATGTTTTAGGTGTGGCAAAGGTTTATTACGTGTTTTACTCAACCTGAGTTCATGCATATAGAAATTAAACCTTTTGAAAACGTTTTCCATCCTCAAACAAATAATAATAATAAAATTTACAAGTTGGGTTTAGATTCGTGATCAATTTCAAGTGTAAGTTAAATCATTTTTAGTTTAATATTCTTGGATTGAGGTTGTTTCTACGTAGATTTGATTTTTTAGTTGTTTGAAAATGAAAATTAATTGTTATATTAAGTTATTTAATCTAATTAATAATTTAAAATTTTATATTTGTATATAAAAATATTTGTGTTTGTAATTGAGATATATTCACATGTATATATAATACGTAATTGAGGAAATTGACATGGTTAATGGAATAATCAGATAATGATATGTGACATGTCACATATACATTATGTTAATGTACAATGACTAATCTTTAACAATAAAAATAGACAGAATTTTTAACAAAATGACTAATTTACTTTTTTATCTAACGCAGATGAATTAGTTTGACTATTTTTAAAATTTAAAAGATAAAATACAATCCAATATGTAAACGTCTTGCATGAAAAGATTAGTGAGAGGGCCCCAAAGATATTATCACTGCAATGATTGTTTGCTGGATGTGAAGCCCAACGTTGTCCAAAGCCCCTTAATGTGGACAACAAAACATGTGTATGTAAATAATTCTCGAAATCATTCTATGTCTAGAATTTTTTATAATAATTACATCTTCCGAAAATGGTATTTATTTTATCTTAATTAAAGCTGTTGACTAATAACTATGAACAGCTATAATTATGCCAATAATCAATTATATACCATTTTTTATTGTACCAAAATGAGAATCATCTACGGTAATTTACTTGAGATTAAATGTTTTTAGGGTTTCCCTAGTACCTAGTTTTCACTATAAATATTTCAAATAATCCAATAGATGATTTGTGAAGTAGAGAAGCAAGTTGACCTACAATAATAGGAAAAAGGTTTGATTTTTTTACTATCTTACTCCGTTTTTTCATTCAACTCGATTTTATACTTTGATCTTAAGAAATGTTACAATTGTTGAAAATATAAAACTAGTAATTTGGTGTTAAGAGGGAGTGCCCACTTCTCTGCCCACCAAATTTATGGGGAGACAATTTTCATGTTTAGGTATTAGACAATTTATTGAACCTTATATTTGGGCTATATTGATTACATGGTGAATATATAACTCATTATGGAAGATCATTTTGCTACCATAGAGTCCTTATTTACTTCATATGTTATTATTATATTGTATTACCCTTATGATATTATTGTTTTATTGGGATTGTATTAGATCTTTTATTGTGAGTAAGTCTTGAAATCAATATCTATATATTTGAGAGACTTGCCTAGAAAAATGTACTAAGAGTTAGGCACTTAATCTGTTCTAATGAGAACAATTTGCAAGAGTGTTTTTTTGTTAGTGAAACCTTATGTTGTGATTTTACCTGCTGTGATCACAAAGGGTGATCATAGTGGTGAGAGTATTATATCTTCAAAGTGTAAGGATGAGAGAAGCGATCACGGTATGTGTGATTGGGTAGGTTTACTTTGTAATTATTGAAAAGAGTGCATATTTCTCACTGAGCTAGGCTCTATAGACATAAGGAAACCAAACTGCATAATCATCTATTTGTGTCTTATATGTTTATTGTTTTTCATTTAATGCTTGGAAAAGTGTCCACCAACTCAGGCACCAATTTGGTTTTGCAACTTCTACTTTTAGCAATGCCTTTTTTGTACATAATTGGTATCAAGCTTGCCGCTTAAAGTAGCTAGTGGGGATATAGAGTGTTGCTAAGATCTTAGATATGGAAGTTTCATCCACATCAATACCATTTATGCTTGAAGGTGGCAATTATACCTACTGGAAAGCATGCATGAATGCCTACATTATATGCAATTTTCAATGGAGTGGATATGTAGGAATTCGAAAGAATTGCCAAATGCATTGCGACAAAAAATGTTTGGGATATCTTGAAAACAAAACACGAGGGAACCTCCGTAGTCAAAGATGCAAGTGCCGACTTCAAGATTTGAAAGTCAGAAGATGTAGGAGTCAAAGGCAATCGATGAATTTTATGCAAAATTGTGTGATTTATCAAACCAAGCTTTTGCATTAGGTGAAGAGTATTCAAATTTGAAGCTGCTGAGATATCTCCCTAAAAGATTTTCTATCAAGGTCATTGCCATTGAGGAGGCCAAGAACCTTGAACAATTGGCTATAGATGAATTCATTAGTTCTTTACAACCCTTTGAGATGAAACTAGATGAAGAAAAATAAATCAAGGGAAAAAGAGATAAAAATATTGCTTTCCAATTCAATGAGGAAGTACCCACTTCTCAAAATGCTATCTTGGAAGACTTACAAGAGCATATAACCTTGCTTACTTATAATTTCAATAAGGCATTCAAAAAACAATCAAAGAGATTCAAGAAATTTGAAGTCAATACCAATTTTCCTAAAAACAAGTCAAAGGGAGTTGTGGTCAAAGAAGAACTTAAGAAGGACTAAAAGAAATGTGTACAATGCTATGAATGCCAAGGGTTTGGCCACATTCAATCCGAGAGGGCTAACACTATGGAAAAGAAGAAAAAGTCTCTTTGTATGACATGGAGTGATGAGGATTCCTCAAGTGGTTCTGGCTTAGAAGATGATCATCAAAACTTTATTGCTTTCACTGCTAATGCTAGAAATGAGGATTCTAATATAGAGTCTTGTGGTGAAATTGATGAAGACTTTCTGAAGACTTATAAACAGACAATGGTGTGTGAGATCAACATTCAACATTCAACCTGTAACACCTCAAACCTAGCCCAGACGTTATGGCCGAATTTGACGGCGTTACATGAGAGTGCTTTTATAAAAGCTTAGTAAGTTAAAATCATTCAGGTTATTATCTTTACTTAAATCGAGAAATCCTTATTCCATTAATTATTTAGAAACCGTTCTTTTACGCGGAAGCTATTACATAGCTGACAGTTCGCCACCCCAGCAGGTGCAACAATAGGCCCAACTCTAACAGACCCGTCACCCCTGACTTTTTTCTTAGGCCTCATCCCAGAACCAGTAGACTCAAAATCCCTCTTAACTTTTCCTTTCTCACGATTTTGGCGCTTAGAGCACTTCACCTCCTCGGCTATCTTGGCCTTCTCGACCAAGACTGAGAAATCTCGCTCCCTCTAAGGAGCTATCAGAACTCGCAGACTATCACGAAGACCATCCTTAAATTGAACACAGTGCTCATACTCATTCGTCATCATGCCCCTCGCATAGTGACTCAGTCTTAGAAATTCAGCCTCATACTCGACCACTGTACGGTCTCCTGTGTGAGATTCAGAAACTCACATCGCCTAGCGTCAGTGTAGCTAGCTCTCACATACTTATCCTGATAGATGGTCTTAAACAAATCCCAAGTCAACCTATCAGGTTGAGTACCCTCTTTAACGGTCAACCACCATTAGTATGCCTCATCGCGAAGTAGAGACACAGCCCCCTTAAGCTTCAGCTCATCAGTAAAATCCAAATCATCCATTATGCGCTCTGTGGCCTCCATCCAATACTCGGCCACACTCGGATCAACTTCAGTTATGCCCTTAAATATCTCAGCCCCATTCGATCGGAGTCCTTCCGTAACCGGCCCACGGCCTCCAGATCCAACACTAGCCCCAGCAACCCTCTCTAAAATTCGCAGCATGGCCTGAGGCAGAGCGTCGTCCCCAGCTACATGGTCCTGAGACTCAGCACTAATCTTGATAACAGGTGACATCGGCATCTCGCTAGTGTCCAGATTATGGATCGTATTAGATGTAAATGACTCAGCTTGAATCCCTCTACGGCCTCTGCCTCGGCCTCTAGTACCCCGTCCACGAGTACCACGTGTGCTCATTGTAATTATCGAATTAATCTGTATTAAGGAATTTTATGCAAATCAGTTTATAGTTTTGATAATTTTTAATAGATATTTTATACAAAACAGTATCAGAGTTTCAGAGTCAGTTGCCGCGAGTAATAAGCTCACTACAATTTCAGTTTGCACTACCTAAGTGTTAAGTAAGGTACTACTTATAGTAGTTTCATAGCATATACACAGGATTTCTGACAGATACAGATTAAATTTCAATATAAGCATGCTTTCAGACAATAAATATCAGAGTTTCAGAGAACTTACAGGATCAGCATCAGAGATTCGGTGAACCACTTATTTATCAAAAGTATTTCAAATCACTTTACCACTTACTTTCCAAAACCCATTCTTTTTACTGCCCAAATCCACAGTCGAGTTTTTGCAAACCTGGCTCTGATACCACTAAATATAACACATCAAACTCGGCCCAGACGTTATGGCCGAATTTAGCGGTGTTACATGAGAGTGCTTTTATAAAAGCTTAGTAAGTTAAAATCATTCAGGTTATTATCTTTACTTCAATCGGGAAATCTTTATTCCATTAATTATTTAGAAACCGTTCTTTTACGCGAAAGCTAAAGCATTAATAATTCGAAAATCAACAACTTAAAAATTTAAAAACCCCGAAATAAACCCAAAACAAATAACTCAAGTCTAAAAATTAAATCCTAAAATAAATATAGGGAAAAAATTGAATAGATGTAATAAACATTACTTAAAAGTTTCATGAGTCTAACAGTGGTCATCATCGAGCCCTCCGCCACACCGATCTATCTACTGCTGAAGATTACCTGACATAAAATAAATAAAGGGGTGAGTTTTCGCAAACTCAGTGTGTACATTCTCACAAACAACATGCATACAAACAGATAACAGAATACAAATTTTCGGCCTTAGCCATATAGGTATCGCATGCATAGCAAATCAGATATCAGAAAATATGTCCACCAACTCTGCACACCATCTCCGACCAACCCAACACACCATGTGAGGATAGAATCGACCCATCTAACCCTACACACCAAGTATGGGGATATAATCAACCCATCCAACCCTACACACCATAAAGTACCATAAAAAAGTACATATTAGATATATGCAGCGTAGCTCCCAGATAATAAGCTAATCGCCTCTCAAACTTCCTTCTCTTCAATCAATCCTAACCCAATGCAATGCAGTATACATATTATGACATGCTTATATGCAGATATCAGATCTTATTAGAATCATGGCAGAACTGATATACAGAATCAGACAGATACACATGCTTACAATAACATGATTTTACATATAATTCAGTAATCAACCAGAGTATGGGGTCTAAGTAACACTTACCGCCCCCTACAATCAGATCACAATCGACTTAGGCGACCTGTGTAACATTACAGATCATTTTAAATTCATTGGGCCCACACGCCCGTGTGCCCTGCTCGTGTGTGTCACACAGCCCAAATTGGCCTTACCCGTGTGGATCACACGACCTAGCCCAAAATTCCACACGGCTCATTTGCCTGAGCCCGTGCCTCGCACACGGCTTATAAGCTATCACACACCCGTGTCCGTCGCGCCAGTGTGGCGCGGGCACGGCCTGGCTCGTTTGTCACACGCCCGTTTCTCGCTACACAAGCTACCACACGGGCAGACCATACGCTCGTGTGGCGTCGGCAGACTGGTTTTTCGGCTTTCACTAAAACTCATTTTTTGTGCAATTAGAGTACACACCTGATTCGTTTTCGCTGCTAATCCAACCACGAGCACTCTAATGCCTAAGATTGACAATACCAAGCCCAAATTAGTCACTCAAATTGACTTAGATAAAAATAGGCTAATCCCGAAACACTAGATCTACTTACTTTCGACAAAAAATGGTGTTTCCTTACTGTTAAAAACTCGATCAGCGATTCCCAAAACCTTGAATATCCCCTAAACAGTAAACAATTCACTTTTAATAATCTCTAAAGGAAACCACTTAACTTAATTTAAAAGCTACTTACCGAATCGACAGAACCGCTTGAACCCACCTAAGCTTATCGAAAAAGAAAAGCAAAACGAAGGAGAAAAGAAATTTCGGTAGCAAAGGGAATTTTTAGGGAAAAAAGAAGATGGCAAGTAAGAACTATTTTGTCAAAAAAGAGGAACAAAAAGATAACCCTAGGTTTTTCCCTTAAAGCCCACAACTCAGAATTTTAATGAATCCCAACGCTTACTGAAACTCGCAGCAAAAATAATCCTAACGCCACTGCAGGGAATCGAACCCCTGACCCTAAGCGTAATCCATTGTCACTAAACCACTAGACTAGCATGCCCATTCTGTTAATTTTTACCAACTATTCCTTATAAGCCCACTAACCTCAAGTCAGGCTTAATTCAATTAAAAACCCAAATTTAGCCCAAGTTACAGCCTAAACTTAGGACCTCCTAAACACACTCTAAAGCTCATAAATACTTAACCCAATATACATTTGAGCCAAAATAAAACGAACCACAAATTCAGACACTTCTAAGCCCAAAAATCGTAAAAAGTCAAAAAAATAAAAATTTGGAGCGTTACAACTCTACCCCTATAAAGAAAATTCGTCCTCGAATTTTACCTGATCAGTAAAGGTGAGGATATTGCTGACGCATCAAATCCTTTGGCTTCCAAATAGCTTCCTCAGTGCTATGATTCTGCCACAGCACCTTCATTAAGGGAATAGACTTCCTACGCAAGACCTTAACGTCGCGATCCAAAATCTGAACTAGCTCCTCCTCAAACGTCAGATCTGGCCTAACCTCAATCTCCTCTACGGCCACAATGTGCATAGGATTGGAACGGTAGCGTCTTAACATCGAAACGTAAAATACATCATAAATACGTTCCAACTCTAGAGGAAGCTCCAACTGATATGCGACTGGTCCCACTCGCTTCAGAATCCAGTACGACTCAATAAATCGAGGACTCAGCTTACCCTTACAACCAAATCTCAGAACCTTCTTTTATGGCGAGACCTTAAGAAAAAATCATGTCTCTCAAAGAATACTCGATGTCCTTTCTTCTCAAATCTGCATAGGACTTCTGTTTATCAGAAGCAGCTTTCAGTTGATCTCGAAACAAGTATACCTTATCCTCAGTCTCCGAAACCAACTCTGCACCCAGAACACGCAGCTCACCCAACTCAGTCCAACACAAAGGAGTGTGACACTTACGACCATAAAGTGCCTCATACGGTGCCATCTGAATATTAGACTGATTATTGTTGTTGTAAGCGAACTCTGCTAGAGGCAAGTACTCCTCCCAACTACCACGGAAATCCATGACACAACCCCTCAGCATGTCCTCCAATATTTGAATCATCCTATCTGACTGACCATCTGTCTGAGGATGAAAAGCAGTACTGAAGTCCAGACGAGAACCCAAAACCTCTTGAAGTTTCTACCAAAACTGAGATATAAAACGAGGATCCTTATCGGAAATGATCGAAAAAGGAACCCCATGCCACATCACTATCTCGGAAATGTAGAGCTTAGCTAGCTTTTACAAGGAGAAGTTCGTCTTAACAAGAATGAAATGCACAGACTTGGTCAATCGATCCACGATGACTCAAACAGAATCCTTCTTTGTGGGTGTTAGAGGCAACCCACTAACGAAGTCCATCGTTACTCGCTCTCATTTTTACAACGGTAACTTTACTAGCTGCAACAAACCCGAAGGTAGCTGATGCTCAGCCTTAACCTACTGACAAGTCAAATAGCGAGCAACAAAGTCTGTCACCTCACGCTTCAATCCTGGCCACCAGTACAACTCACGAAGATCCTTATACATTTTATTTCCACCAGGATGCATAACGTAGGGACTACTATGCGCCTTTCTCAGAATCGACAACCTCAAATCCTCATCATTAGGTACACAGACCCTATCTCGAAAACGCAACACCCCATCACTGTCAAACCTAAAATCAATGGTAGTACTAGCCTCAACCTGACGGAATCGCAACTCAAGGGACTTATCTCTCAACTACTTATCCTTAATCTGATCCAACCACGTCGGCTTAACCTGCAACTCAGCCAAAAGGCTCTCATCGTTATAAAGACTCAGTCGAGTAAACAATACTCTCAAATCAGTTACAACCTTATGGCTTAACGCATCAGCCACTATATTGGCCTTACCAGGATGATACTTAATGCTGCAGTCATAATCTTTAAGCAGATCTACCCAACGACGCTGCCTAATATTTAACTTCTTCTGAATGAGGAAGTACTTGATGCTCTTGTGATCAGTGTAGATGATATACTTCTCACCATACAAGTAATGCCTCCAGATCTTAAGAGCAAAAACCACCGCTGTCAACTCCAAATCATGCGTCGGATAATTAGCCTCTTGAGTTTTGAGCTGACGAGATGCATACGTGACCACTTTACTATCCTGCATCAAGACGCAACCCAAACCTACATGTGACGCATCACTGTAAACTACGAAATCCTTGCCAGACTCAGGTTATATCAGAATTGAAGCCTAAGTCAAGACTACCTTAAGCTTCTCGAAGCTCTCCTGCTGTGCGTCAGTCTAAACAAAATGAACTCATTTACATAACAATTTAGTCAACGGTGCTGCGATCAACGAGAACCCCTCTACGAAACGTCGGTAATATCCTGCAAGTCCTAGAAAACTGCAGATCTCTAAAACATTCTTCGGCTGTTTCCAATCCAACACAGCCTCAATCTTACGAGGATCCGCTCGAATCCCCTCAGCAGAAACACATGCCTCAAAAAGGTCACCTCCTTAAGCCAGAACTCACACTTCGTAAATTTCGCATACAGCTGTTTCTCACAAAAGATCTGTAAAACCACTCTCAAATGCTCATCATGCTCATCCTTGGACTGAGAGTACACCAAAATATCATTGATGAACACCACCAAAAACTGATCTAAGTAGGGCTGGAACACTTGATTCATCAGATCCATGAACGCCGCTGGTGCATTAGTCAACCCAAAAGGTATAACTAAGAACTCGTAATGTCCACATCGAGTCTTAAATATCGTCTTATGCACATCGGCCTCCTTTACTCTCAACTGATGATATCCTGATCGCAGATTAATTTTAGAGAACAAAGAGGCCCCTTTGAACTGATCGAATAAATCATCTATCCTCGAAGTGGGTACTTATTCTTAATCGTCAACTTGTTCAATTGACGGTAGTTGATACATATCCTCATTGTACCATCCTTCTTCTTTACGAATAGAATAGGTGCTCCCCACGGAGATACACTGGGACAAATAAACCCACAATCCAATAGCTCCTAAACTTAAGTTTTCAGTTCTGCCAGTTTCTTCAGTGCCATTAGATAAAGGGCGATAGACACCGGAGCTGTACCAGGAATCATCTCAATCCTAAATTCTACCTCACGGCTAGGAGGTAAACCTGGTAATTCCTCTGGAAAAACATCTGGAAAGTCTTTCACAGTGCGAATGTCCTTAACCGTTAAGCCCACAAAATCAAAAGCACTGATGTAGGCCAAGTATGCCTCACATATTTTCCTCACAAGCTTCTCTTCTACCAATGCAAATATCACATTGCTTAGATAATTCTATCGTTCTCCAATCATGACTATCTTATTATTCTCCTCGGTCCTCAGAACAACTCTATTTTTAGCACAATCCAGACTTACACGATGATTCACTAGCCAGTCCATACCCAGAATCAAGTCGAACTCCCCAAACCGAAGTTCCATCAGATTAGCCAAAAATATTGTCCCTTAGACTTCCAACGGAACGTCCTTGAACATCTTACTAACCCTAATGGTCTACCCTAACGGACTCACCACAGAAACCTCATTAGAAGTACTCTCATGTGAAATCCCAAGGTCTCAGACACAGAACATGTAACATAAAAATGTGTAGAGCCTACGTCTATCAGTGCAACATAAGGTACATTAAGAATAAAAAAATACTCGTGATGACGTCTGGAGCATCTCATCCTTACGACGGCGTGCAACATACACAAGTACTACCTCGCCTCAGTCGGCTCAGCACCTTAGCCCGGTGCTTTCTATCTTTGGCCCATACTGTTACCACCCCTAGCCTGGCCTTAGCCCTTAGGTGGCTGCTGTACTCCTCTCGGCAGCTGCGTAGTCTCAACAATCAGAGCTTGTACTTGATTACCCCTCAGTGGACAATCCTTAACATGATGCTCGGTCGATCCACACCTCAAACAAACACCAGTAGATCTCCAACACTTGCCTGGATGGCATCTATTACATAGCTGATAGATCGCCACCCCAGCAGGTGCAACAGTAGGCCCAACTCTAACGGACCCTTCAGCCCTGACTTTTTTCTTAGGCCTCATCCCAAAACCAGTAGACTTAGAATCTCTCTTAACTTTTCCTTTCTCACAGTTTTGGCGCTCAGAGCGCTTCACCTCCTCGGCTATCTTGGCCTTCTCGACCAAGACTGAGAAATCTCGCTCCCTCTAAGGAGCTATCAGAACTCGCAGACTATCACGAAGACCATCCTCAAATTGAACACAACGCTCATACTGATTCGTCACCATTCCCCTCGCATAGCGACTCAGCCTCAGAAATTCGGCCTCATACTAGGCAACTGTACGGTCTCTCTATGTGAGATTCAGAAACTTACATCGCCTAGCGTTAGCGTAATTATCTCTCACATACTTACCTTGATAGGTGGTCTTAAACAAATCCCAAGTCAACCTATCAGGCTAAGTACCCTCCTTAACGGTTAACCACCACTGGTATGCCTCATCGCGAAGTAGAGACACAGCCCCCTTGAGCTTCTGCTCATCAGTAAAATTTAAATCATCCATTATACATTCTGTGGCCTCCATCCAATACTCGGCCACACACGGAGCAACTCCAGTTATGCCCTTAAATATCTCAGCCCCGTTCGACCGGAGTCCTTCCGTAACCGACCCACGGCCTCCAGATCCAACACTAGCCCCAGCGATTCTCTCTAAAATTCGCAGCATGGCTTGAGGCAAAGCGTTGTCCCCAACTGCATTGTCCTGAGACTCAGCGCTAGTCTCGATAATAGGTGACACCGGCGTCTTGCTAGTGTCCAGATTAGGGATCGTATCAGATGCAAATGACTCAGCTCGAATCCCTCTACGGCCTCTACCTCGACCTCTAGTACCCCGTCCACGAGTACTACGTGTGCTCATCGTAACTATCAAATTAATCTGTATTAAAAAATTTTATGCAAATCAGTTTACAGTTTCGATAATTTTTAACAGATATTTTATGCAAAACAGTATTAGAGTTTCAGAGTCAGTTATCGCGAGTAATAAGCTCACTACAGTTTCAGTTTGCACTACCTAAGTGTTAAGTAAGGTACTACCTATAGTAGTTTCATAGCACATACACAGGATTTCTGACAGATACAGATTAAATTTTAACATAAGCATGCTTTCAGACAATAAATATCAGAGTTTTAGAGAACTTACAAGATCGGCGCCGGAGACTCGATGAACCACTTATTTATCAAAAATATTTCGAATCACTTTACCACTTACTTTTCAAAACCCATTCTTTTTACTGCCCAAATCCACAGTCGAGTTTTTACAAACCTAGCTCTGATACCACTAAATGTAACACCTCAAACCTGACCTAGATATTATGGCCAAATTTGGCGGCGTTACATAATAGTGCTTTTATAAAAGCTTAGTAAGTTAAAATCATTCAGGTTATTATCTTTACTTAAATCGAGAAATCCTTATTCCATTAATTATTTGGAAACCATTCTTTTACGCGGAAGCTAAAACATCAATAATTCGAAAATCAACAACTTAACAATTTAAAAACCCCGAAATAAACCCAAAACAAATATCCCAAGTCCAAAAATTATATCCCAAAACAAATATAGGGAAAAATTGAATAGATGTAATAAACGTTACTCAAAAGTTCCATGAGTCTAATAGTTGTTACCATCGAGCCCTCCTTCACACCGATCCATCTACTGTTGAGGATTATCTGACATAAAATAAATAAATGGGTGAGTTTTCGCAAACTCAGTGTGTACATCCCTACACATAACATGCATACAAACAGATAACAGAATACAGATTTTCGACCTTAGCCATATAAGTATCGCATGCATAGCAAATCAGATATCAGAAAACATGCCCATTAACCCTGCACACCATCTCCGACCAACTCAACACATCATGTGGGGATAGAATCGACCCACCTAACCCTACACACCAAGTATGAGGATATAATCAACCCATCCAACCCTACACACCATAACGTACTTTAAAACAGTACATATTAGATATATGCAGTGTAGCTACCATATAACAGGCTAATTGCCTCTCAGATTTCCTTCTCTTCACATCAATCCCAACCCAGTGTAATGCAGCATACATATCATGACATGCTTATATGCAGATATCAGATCTTATCAAAATCATAGCAGAACTGATATATGAAATCAGACAGATACACATGCTTACAATAACATGCTTTTGCATATAATTCAGTAATCAATCAGAGTATGGGGTCTAAGTAACATTTACCACCCCCTACAATCAGGTCACAGTCGACTTAGGTGACCCGTGCAACCTTGTAGATCATTTTAAATTCATTGGACTCATACGCCCGTGTACCTTGCCTGTGTGGGCTCACACCCCCGTGTGGGTTACACAGCCCAAATTGGCCTTGCCCGTGTGGATCACACGGCTTGGCCCAAAATTCCACATGTCCGTGTGGGCCCACACGGCCCATTTGCCTGAGCCTGTGCCTCGCACATAGCCTACAAGCCATAACACGCCCGTGTTCATCTCGCTTGTATGGCGCGTGTACGGTCTGGTTCGTCTGTCACACGCCCGTGTCTCGCGACGCAAGCTACCACACGGGTAGACCACACGCCCGTGTGGCGTCGACAGACTGGTTTTTCGGCTTTCGCCGAAACTCTTTTTTTGTGCAATTGGAGTACACACCTGATTCGTTTTCGCTGCTAATCCAACCATGAGCACTCTAAAGCCTAAGATTGACAATACCGAGCCCAAATCAATCACTTAAATTGACTTAGATAAAAATGGACAAATCCCGAAACATGAGATCTACTTACCTTCGACGAAGAACGGTATTTTTTTACTGTTAAAAACTCGATCAGCGATCCCCAGAACCTTGAATATCCCTAAACAGTAAACAATTCACTCTTAATAATCTCCAACGGAAACCACTTAACTTAATTTAAACACTACTTACCGAATCGATAGAATCGCTTGAACCCGCCTAATCTTATCGAAAAGAAAAGCAAAACGAAGTAGAAATGGAAATTTCAGCAACAAAGAAAATTTTTGAGGAAAAAAAAAGACGGCAAGTAAGAACTATTTTGTCAAAAAGGAGGAACAAAAAGATAACCATAGGTTTTTCCCTTAAAGCCCACAACTCAGAATTTTAATGAAGCCCAACCCTTACTGAAAGTCATAGCAAAAATAATCCTAACGCCACTATAGGGAATCGAATCCTAACGCCACTATTTTGTCACTAAACCACTAGACCAACAGGCCTATTCTGTTAAATTTTTACCAATTATTCCTTATAAGCCCACTGACCTCAAGTCAGACTTAATTCAATTAAAAACCCAAATTTAGCCCAAGTTACAGCCTGAACTTAGGACCTCCCAAACACACCCAGAGCTCATAAATACTTAACCGAACATACATTTAAGCCAAAATAACACTAACCACAAATTCAAACACTTCCAAGCCCGAAAATCGTAAAAAGCCGAAAATAAAAAATTTAGGGTGTTACACAACCGTCTAAAAAAAAGTGTTTGAAAGATGAGAATGTTGTTTTGACCAATCAAGTGGCTGCAAAAGAAGCTTTACTGGTAGAAGTACATAGCAATATGGTGAAAATCAACGAAGAATTGGTTGATGTAAATAGGGCTGAGCAAAACTCGATTTGAATCGAAAAAATTAAAAAAAATTTGAATTTCGAGTTAAACGAATCGAGTTATTCGAGTCAACTCGAATGTTTTTCGAATTTCGAGTTCGAATCGAGCTGAGTTTTCGAATTCGAATAACACGAATAATTCGAATAATTCGAATATCAAACTATAATATTTTACATTTTTACTCTAAACTTCCAAACATTTTTACTTTTCCTTCAAAACTTTTACTCCTTCCCATTTTCTCCCAAAAACTTTTAGTCCCCTTCCATCCCACCCCCCAATCTACCCAAAATCAATTTCCCACCAAAATTTTACTATCCCATTTACTTTTTCTCAAAATTTTACTCCCAAAACCCCTCAAAACTTTTTATTTTCCCCCAAAATTTTTACTCCCTCCCACTTTCCCCTTAAAATTTGTACTTTCTTCCTATCCCACCTCCTATCTACCCCAAACCCATCCCTCCCTCCATTTTTTTTTAATATTTTCCCTCCAAAAATTTACTCCCCCTATTTACTTTCCCTCAGACTTTTATTTCCCAAAATTTTTTATTTTTCCCCTAAACTTTTACATCTCACCCTTTACTCTCAAATAAAAAATCTAAATTATAAAAAAAATTACTAAACATAAATAGTAATAATTTTATTTATATCTAATATTTATATTATTAAATTAAATTTTATATTTTATATTATTTATATTATTGAATTGTTTAGTCATATTGAATATTTATATTAAAATTGAATTATTAATTATGCCATTAAATATTCATGTTAAAATTTTATATTGGTATTGTTGTAGGCCAATTTTGGCCCGTTTACATCTAAACCTGAATGGCCCAATTACTAAACTAAAACCCAACAAATTAAACCCAAAATATACCCCAAGCTCAATACCTAAACTAACCCAAACAACAAACCCAACAAAACCTAACTACCTAGCCCAAGCCCAATTAGCCCATTAGTCAAACTAGGGTTTCAGAAAAGCTGAAACCTTAGCCACCGTCTTCCCACTTGCCTCTGACGACTCTGCCACCACCACCCATCGCCACCTGCTCCACCGCCACTTGCACCTGCAAAATCAGAGAAAGAAAAGACAGCAAATATTAAAAAAAATTGATGTAAAATGGCTATAAAAAGCCAAGCAAAATTTTGTAAAAGGGGGTTAGGGGCAGTCTTAATACATATATTATATTTTCAAACACAAAAACAGTGACAAGAAAAACACCAAATTAGAAACACAATACCAAATCAGGGGATCTAAGTGCCAAAATCGAGATTGAAAACCAAAGGTGATTCTTTTTTTAGAATCTGTTATTTTTTTATTTTTTTGTACCCTTTTTATATTGCAAATCTACTTAAATATATACATATTATTAAGCAAAAAAAAATTAAAAAAATACCTTTTTTCAATTTTCCACGATGGCCGGCAGTGGCGATCGGCGGCGGCGACCGGTCGGAGTCCTCGCTGGAGCATATACCTGCAGAGGGAAAACAAAAGGGGGTAAGGAAATTTTTTTTTCTAAAACAAACTAGAAGTGATTTATTTAAAAAAAAATTGGCCTTAAATAGGCCTCCAAAACGACGTCGTTTTGGGCAAGCCTTTTAAGCACCAAAATGACGTCGTTTTGAGCCTTAACCCATGGCCGACCCGCGACCAACCCGCTCCAACTTCAGGATCCACGTGTTTTCGTTGGAGGGGCTATTTGCGCATTTAGCCCCTCCGCTTCTTTTCTATTATGCAATCAAGTTTTTAGTTGTTTTAAATTCATCCCCAAAATTTATCGCGCCTTTCAATTTAATCCTAGCTGATGCTGTGCGTTTTAGGAAGGGGGATTATTACACTTTAGACCCTCCGTCGTTTCACGCGCGTTTAAATAAACCCTTTTCTTCTTTTTTTATTTCAAATTTGCCCCAAAACTTCGTTTTTAATTCGAATTTAGTCCTTTTTTAAATTTAAGTTGATTTTATATTATCTTTACTATTTTATTATATTTTAAATATTATTTATATTATCCTTATGACTATTATTATTAATATTCTTATTATCACTATTATTTTATTCATTTTATTAATATATTATTACTATAGTTACTATTATTATATTATTATCATTATTACCATTATTCTTAATTTTTAATATTAGTTCCAATAATAATATGTATATACTTTTAAATACACTCTTTTTATTTTCTTTTATTGTAAATATTATTACTTTATTTTCCTTACGTTATTATTATATCATATTGTCTTTTTTTTGTTTTTATTATCATTATTATATCATTATTATTTTTCATGTACATATTACTTATATTATTTTTATGATTATTATTGTATTTATTTTTACTACTATTATATTTATTATTAGTATTAGTATTATAATTACTATTATTACACTTATATGTACATATATTTATATGTGAAGTTATCAATGGTTATTTTAATAATATCATCATCTTAATATTAATATTTATATATTTTTAACATATGTATGTATATATTTATGTAATATTATTAATATTTGTTTTTAACATTATTATTATTTCTTAGATGTATACATCCTGTTTTTAATACTATATTTTTAATATCATATTATGTATATATTTTTACATACATTATGTACATATTTTCAATAACTATCATATGTATATATTTTATGTACATACTTTTAATATTATTATGTATTTATTTTTAATATATATATGTATATATTTATGTAGTATTATTAATAGTCGCTTTTTACTTCTAATATGTATATACTATGTAAATATTTTAATACTATATTATGTATACATTTTTATATATTACGTATATATATATCTTTTTAATATTGTATTTTTACATATTATCTTATGTATAGATTTCTTAATAACTATATTATGTATGTATTTTTAACGCTATATTATGTACGTATTTTTAATACTATGTATATACCTTTTATTCCTATTATTACGTATATATTTTAATACATATATGTATATATTTATATATCGTTATTATTAGTTTTTTATATTATTACTGTTTTCAATATATATTGTATATATATATATTTTTAAATCTAGTATTATATGTTTTATATATATATATATATATATATATGTTCACTACTATTTCATATTTGCATCATTACTAGTATTATCATGTTTAACACCACATGCACTACTATTGTTTTATGACTATTATTATCACATATACATTGTTAATGTTTTATATATTATTTGCTTCATATATGCTTAGCTTTTTATTATTATTTGCCTGTTCCGAATTTATCCTATTAGATCACATCTTATTTCAACGTCAATATTAGTTTTCTTTTTATTTTTATTCATTTTTTAATAAATAAGACAACGCACCGATTTAACATTAAGTTATCGATTTTATCGCTATGTTGGGTGAATATCGATCGGCTGTGTTAAAAACGGAACGTCCTTCTCAAAAGAAATCGAAATTATAAAAATTCTTGTGTTTTGATCGGATCACGATTAAATGTTACATTGAACTCGCATTTCTGAAAATTAAGACAACACATGTTTAACGAGATACCAATTTTGGGCGTCGCGAGGGTGCTAATACCTTCCTCGTGTGTAACTGACTCCCGAACCCTATTTTTTTCTCTGGTTTTTAACATAGACCTAAACTCGGTCTTCTTTTTGTTTAAAAAATAAATTTTATTTTAAAAAAGAGGATTTATTAGGTGTCCGATCACACCTAGGAAAAAGGATTGGTGGCGACTCCCTTTTTTAATAAAATCGAAAGTCAATTTTTAAATTTCCAATAAATTGCCTTAACTAGCGACCAAAGCAAAATTTTTACGTCGCTACAGGTATCAATTTCACATTTTATCTTTAAAATAACTATCATTAAAAAATCACATTTTTACATTTAATATATTTTTTAATTTCAAAATACATAGTGACAATAATCTGAAGATAATTGAAACAACTACGCAAGCAAAGAAGCTAACCCGTATATAAAAGTTTAATAAATAAATTATGAGGTGATGAAAGTTAATAAAAATTGTGATTAAGGTGGACAAATTTTATTAAGATAGATGACAGTGGTTACAAGGACCCAAAATTATTTTTTAAAATTTAACTCGAACAAATATATTCGATTCGATTCGAATTCCATCTCATTCGACTTGATTCGAGAGAATTTCAAATCAAATTAGGATGATAAAATATGATTCATCAACTCGATTAACTCAAAATTTTTTCATTTAATTCGATTCGATCGAATGCTCACCCCTAAATGTAAAGTTGATGCTCGAAAAATTTAACAACAATAACAATAAGCTTGATGAGCTATTGGCACCAGAAAAAGGGATCCATGTAGATGGGGTTTAGGCTTTGTGAACAAAGGGAATAATGTTGAAGAAAAGCCCATTGTATTCATGAAAGCCTCAACATCAAAGTTAAAAATTATATTTTAAAAAAATTAATTAATTGTTGACATGGAATACAAGTGGAGTTGCATGTGGATGCCACGTCAACAAAATTAGTAGACATTAATATTTTCATTCATTTTTTGGTGATTTAATAAATAATAAAAAATAAAGGGCTATAAAATATGAAAAATTAAATGAATGACATTTTTTGTAAAATTAAAGAGTCAAATAAGCCATTATTTCTTCAGCAAAACAACACAAATTACCACTCTAGGAGATCCTTTTTATTAAAGCAAAAGTAAACTATTAATTAATACAAAAGAAGCCCAACAACATAAATTATAATTTCTTTTTACAAATAAACTAAATTTACAAAATTATTTCCCACAACTCATATTCTTTTCAAATTTGAAATTTAGTTTTACTTTTTTATATTTTAAAATTTAAAATTTATTGTTAGTACTGTTTAAATTATTTTGTTAAATTCAAGTTTATTAAAAAGTATTCTTTTAATTATATTGTTATCAAGTGAGTATTTTTTTTTAATTTTAAAATATCAAATGAACCAATTTAACAAAAAATTAATAGTGTTAATAATTAGACTTGAATTTTAAAATCTGAAAAATAGAGAGACTAAATTCTTAAAAATAAAAACAAAAAAGACTAAATTTTAAAATTATAAAATATACACAGAATTATAATATTTTTTAATCTTTTGGAAAAAGGAAAAAAAAATCTAAAGAAAAGCATGAGAAAGAGAAGACAGATAAGAATGGCGGTGAAATTGACAACAAAGCCCTACCAAATCACCACACACATGTTTGATATTTTAAAATAGAGGATTATAAATTTAAGGATATTTTAGAGGTCCTAATTTTTATAAGTTTCACTTATAACTTAATTTGTCAAAAATTGTTTTCAATTTGTATTTCTCTACTTTTCCGTACAAATTCACACTTAACTATACATTTAACCCAACCCATCAAATTTCTAGTAGTTATCATGGAAAAAAAAATTAGATCCTATTAAAAAAAAAGAAATATTATTTTTTTATAAAAAGAAAATTTAAAATATTAAAAAATCTAAAAAAATATTATTTTTATTTAAGTTAAGTTGAACGTTTAAAAAAAATTATAAAGAGCAACAGAAGAAAAAAATATATTAAACATTTTTTACAACCTTTTTATAAGGATATTGTTTTTGGAAAGTATTATGAAAGAATAATTTTACAAAGTTTGATTTAAATGTTTAGTGTTGTTGTTAGAAAATATTTTTGAGAAATAAAATATTTATTTTAGACATTGTAAGAATTAAGAAACGATATTTGTAAGTAAAATTAAACATTGTAAAAATAATGCTAGAAACACTACCAACAGCTTCAGACATTGAGGAAAAAAATGAAGAACACAACAATATGTTTATACAATTTGGTTTCTCTACATTTACGGAGTTTTAGCTAGAGAGATAATCCACTGTATTAACACAATGTACAACAAGTGCTTGCAAGCTCTAACATTCACTAGATTAGAATCTCATATTTGCACCTAAGATTTATTACACTCTCCTCTAGGTTTCCTCCCTTGAAACTTAACACTCAATGCACTTCAAAGAAACCTGTCTTAATGAACAAAAATAATTGCTCTCAATACAGTAATACCTCACTTATACAAGTCTCTTTCGTTTATAAGGAATCAAGCATTGCTAACATACTCAATCAATTACAATTAATCTTCCTATTAAAACAACAAGATAACCAACACTAAGAATACCTTCAATAAGTCAAAGATAAGTTCTGAATCTTTAGGATATGCTTCGTTTCGATCCAATTTCTATAAAACATGGAAGTCAATTTCCTTAATCCAATCCAAACTGATTATCAAAATATATCGTTATAAAATATTTGGATATCATAAATGGGCTTGTACACACCCAAAGCATCGACAAAGATCAAAGCTCAAGGATTTTGTTACAAAAATTTGCCAACTCCAACCATGACAAGTTTATGAGTTTGAGTAGTGGCAGATACTAGTGGCCACTGCTCCTTGGCATACCTTATAAGCTGCGCAAACTAACGTGATGTTGTAAAGTAAAAATATGTATTTAAATTATTTTTAAATTTGATAATATTGCGATATTTCAATAAAAATATAAAAAATAATTAATTTTAACTCATTATTAATATTTTAACGTATAAAATATAAATTTTGAATATTTTCAAACCATTAATATTAATTGCTTATAACATTAATTTGAATATATTAACTATATTTAAAACATAATAATTTTAACTTTAAATATTTATACTACATATAAATGATTTGAGAGTTATGTCACGAGTCAACTCAATCGAGGAAATTACCTAAAAGTCCTTTTTTAATCTATACTATATATAATGTCTTTGACTAAATTAGTGTCATGAATCAACTTGACACCAACTCAATTAAGAAAATTACTTAAAAATCTATTTTTAATAAGGAATTACATATTAAAATAATGGTATTTTAGTCTTTTTACTATTTTTAAATGAAATTTTTAGAAAAAAAATGCAATAAATGCAATATCTAAAGATTGACCCAAGCTTAAAAAGAAGCGTAATCATAAATTCTTTATCATTTTACCTCTAACTTAATTATTATTTAATTTTTGTATAAAAATAATTTCAATATTATATTTTTCTATCACCCACATTGTGAATATAGTAAAATCTAATATTATATTATGTATTTGAAACAAATTTTAATAAGGAAATAATTATATATCCCATATAAATACATTGAATTATAAAATGAGGTTAAATTTTCATTTGACTCAAATTTTTTTTTTCAAATGCAAAAGCTAAAAAACATTATTTGAAAGTATCATTTATAGTCCTAAAAATATTTTTAAAAAATAATACTAAACAAAGCTTTAATAGTTGACTTGAGACTGAAGACTTGATATCTAGCTCTTTGTCATTTCACTCATGGTTCAATCAACATTTTTTTTTTTTTTTTACATTTAAGAACTTACTTGATAACTAGACAAAAAGATTGAATTGGTTGAGAATTAAAATTTTAAATGATTAAATTTTTAAGAGTATTTAGTAATCTGCAATAAAAATCACTTAAGATTAAAAATGATAAATAGATAAGAAGTTTGCGTTCACATTTACTCTATATCTACTTCTTCAATTCAGCCCCTTCTATTCAATAATCTTTTCTCCGAAACATAAATAAAAAACAAACCTTCAATTTGCACTTGAAAAATAGTTCGATCCAATTGTTGTTAAAATAGAAACAAACAAAAATGTTAAATGCAAAGTAACGCAATGAGCAAAGTAAGGAAATATAGCATGCAACATGTGTTAACGTAGTCCAGTGAATGATTAGATTCAACAATCATCCAGATCACGTATTGGTTTAAGCCTAATTTATCCTTACACAAAGAAATAACCACAAGAACACAGCAAAACTGTCAATAAAGACACTAAAAAACCGTATCTTAAATGATGCCACAAACAATTTATTTATAGGCTGATACAAGAGTCCATCAAACAGAGTTTTGATAGGCTTTAAACTCAAATTTAAAAGTTAAAGTTATCTGATTAATTATCTCGAATATTTATCAAATAAAATTTTTCATAAATTAGTCATCTAATTGCCCTAAAACTCTCTAAACAAATAATAATAATAATAATAATAAGTATTGTCTTCACTTCAAACTACATTTGTTGAAGAATGCTAGCCGAAAACTAATAATTATTTTGTAACATGTCACTCATTAGTAAACTAGAAAAACATCTAACACTCATAGAGCCGAAACAACTCATAGTCCAAATAGAAAATTCATTCCAGTTCTTGCAGAAAATGGAACCAACATATCAAAACCCCCCAACATAAATCATTAATTCTTCAATTATATGTGATTTTTTTTTTTTTTTTTTTGTATTTCTGTTTTAGTATTTGAGTCCCTTCTTCAACTCAGTCCCTTCTATTCATTAACTGATATGAATAAATCATTAATTCATCAATTACATACATATTATCCTTTTTAAGGAGTTTTTCTTTCTTTGATACATTTCTGAGATTACTTTATCACTTGTGGTGAGTATTTGCTGCATTTAGTAGGAAAATATTTGAGAGCAAGAAGTTTCTATAATGATACAATAATTTTAGGATTGATTGGGTTAAATTAATGAATTATTCTCAGTTGTATTCATCAATTTGCATAAACAATATTTGGTGTGTTTGCGCAAATTGTCCTTTACTTATTGTCTCTCAGTCTTGCATACTTCCAACAGTTCTGTAGAAGATGAAAACTGGCAATTACAAATGCTTTCTTCAAACTTGTTATTAATGAAGATAACGAAGCAAACAATCAAATAAATTGTATTATTATATTATTAAATGAATAACTTTTTTAAAAAAAGTCAGCTATAATAATATAATAATATTAAAAATCATGCACTTTTTTTTGGATAAATGCTTAAAGCTTAATTTTTTAGATGTTGCTCACGTAAGGGTAATTGTTTTTTAAATTGGTTAAATAAGAATCTAACTTTTGTAAAAGTGTTCAATAAGAGCTTTTTATGCACTTTAGTCTAATTTGTAAAAAAAAATTGTGTAAATGTTGACGCGTATAGAATAAAACACATAACATTTTAATAAGATATTACTTGAAAAGAAAAAAAAGTAATCTGAACATAATTTAAAACATGATATACGATATTTATGAAGTCCTTATTTGAGCACTTTTAATATAGCTGTTTGGATACATTTGATTTTCATTTGACCATTTTTATAAAGATTAGATACTTAATTAACCATTTTGAAAGGTTTTGTTATTACGTAAGCAACCCCTGAAATATTGGATACAATTTCAACATTAAACCTTTTTCTTTTTCAAATTGCACTAAAAAATATAAACCAATAAAAACAGAGTAACAAAGGGCAAACAAGTCAAGCAAAGAAAATATCTAGGGACAAGAAAGGGACTGAGATTTTTTGTATTGACGTACCGTAAAAGCAACAAATGTCAAGGCTGTTAGATTTTAAGCGGTGTTTTGGTCTGTATATCTAAAACTAATATTTAATTTATATACTTTAATACATTTAAAATTTTATATAGTTTATTTACTTATAGCAATATAAAATTTAAATAATTAATGATTTTATTTTATATGTTCGAAAAATTAAATACATAATAAATATTTTTTTTTTGTTTTTTAGCACTAAATTAAAAGAATATATAAAAAAAAGTTTGACCTCAATTTTGAGATTAGATGGGATTTTATGCTAATTTCTTATTTAAAACAAAACAAAATAAAATTGGATTTTTTTCTATCGGATTTCATGTTGGTATTTTAACAGAAATAATTAACATATTAGTAATTTAGATTAAATTATGAATTATGAAATTAAAATATAAAAATATCTTGAAATTTGTAATTTCTTTGAAAAATTTCTCATTTTTTAATGTATTTGACAACTATGTTAAAATTTTAGTGATAAAAAATTTAGTTGATTTTTTTAATAAAAATATATTTGAACAAATTGCTTCATATTCATATTGGTATTTACCTTTTAATTCAAAATTATTAAAATAATATAAAATATTATATTAATAATATTAAGATAAATAATAAATAATTTTCAAAACTCAACATATATTTTTATCCAACAATATAATTATATTTTGTAATTAACTTTTACAAAATATGTCAGCATAATTATCAAAACAAGATTGGGATGGAGGGAAAATTGTGCTTTTAGTCCTTGAAAATTTATAAAATTTTAATTTAATCTTTTCAAAAAGCTACAAAAATATATATCGTTTTCAACACATATTTTAACTCTTATAAAAATATTAATTCAATCTCACCCTGTCTAGAAAAATATTCTAACTTTGCTAAGGATTGGGTCGGAATTATTTTAAATAATTGATTTTATTGTTATAGTTTATAAAAAAAATTGAATGATTATGTTTTTATTATAATTTGATTAGCATTTAATATAACGGTAGTGTACTTTTTTTTATTTTTTTATTTCAGAAGTGCTCTTAAAAAATGGCCATATATTTTTTTAAAATATTTTACTATACTTCCTTATTTGGTGGAGTCTAAAAATTCTCTTAGGAGTAATGCATCGAATACTATTTCATAATTTACTTGTATTTATTAAATTTCTTTTATGATTTTTATAAAAAATTTAAATTTATTTATTTATATACGAGTAAATTTATAATTGACTTGATTAAACAGAAATTCGATAATCTAGTAAAAATATCATCTTAAACCACATAAATCTAAACAAGTGTAAATCAAATGGCGGAGAAGTCGATAGCAGATGATAGATTGTCGACGTAGAGAATTATCAAAGAGAGAGAGAGAGAGCGTGTTAATATAAACCACATCTATCCTCTTTATTTGCTCTTCGGCCGACCATTCCTACTATCAGTTTAAAAGAACAAAAAAAGGGTAAAAAGAGGGTCTCTTCTCTCTGCAATTCCCAAAAGAAAAGACCCCTTTTTAGTATATTTTACTATCCATTTCACTCTCTATTCGATTTCACCCTCTTTCTTTTCGGTGAGTTATGGAACTTTCTTGAGGTTTAATTTTTGATGCTTTTCTTATGCTTTCATGGTTTGGATTTTGGTTTTAGTTTCGTGGGTATTTTTTTTTGTTTGAATAAAGAAAATTTTGATTTAGGGTTTTGGTTGGTTTGGGTTTTAATTGATTCTCTTTCTTGATTTCTTTATTGTAAAACCCAAAAAGACTTGGTGATTGGTAATGGATAAGGTGAGTAGCCCACCTGTTGACATTTTGTATAATTTCCTTCTATGGGTTATGTTAATAGTAATGATTGCTAATGGATTAACTCTGGATATATTGTTTTGGGTTGATGAATTTATGTTTTGCTAGAAGTGCTTAACTCAGTGGTGTAAGAACTGTTAATTATCCCTCTTCTTGGTAAATTGTTTCCATTTTTAGTTGATTTTGAGATTATATATGTGAACCTTCATTTATTTGTGACTGTTCTTCCAAATCTCTTATTGTTGGTTAATGATTTGTAATATTTTTGAAGAATGCAAGTGTTGTTTTGTTTGTTTGGGGGGCTATTTAATTTAATTAGTCTTTGTCTTATCGCAGATAGTTTAGGAGTGATGGCTAAAGTTCTGGCGCAGTCGACTATTGTTCCTTCTCTAGTTACGAGTCGAAGTCATGGTCGATCCACTGGGAAATCGAAAAGGTCTGTCAAAATGATGTCTAGTTTACGAACACCTGGATTGAGGATAAATAGTTTCTCCGGGTTGCGGGGCTCAACTTCTTTGGATAATATGGTTCGAGTTGACCAAGATTTCCATTCCAAGGTTGCTATTTCAATCTCGTCTCGACGTGGAAGGGGAAGTAGGTGTGTGCCTAAAGCCATGTTTGAACGCTTTACTGAAAAAGCAATTAAAGTAATCATGCTTGCTCAAGAGGAAGCTAGGCGACTTGGCCATAACTTTGTCGGTACAGAGCAAATTTTGTTGGGTCTTATTGGTGAAGGTACTGGCATTGCTGCAAAAGTTCTTAAATCCATGGGAATCAATCTTAAAGATGCGCGAGTTGAAGTGGAGAAGATAATTGGAAGGGGAAGTGGTTTTGTTGCTGTGGAAATTCCATTTACACCTCGTGCAAAACGTGTTTTGGAACTCTCGTTAGAAGAAGCTCGCCAACTCGGTATCTTTATAGATAATTTACAACAGCTTTTAAATTACTTGTTGAATTTACTCTGATTAACTGGTATATAATCTTATTTTTATAACATTTCAGGCCATAATTACATTGGATCAGAGCATCTGCTTCTGGGGTTGCTTCGTGAAGGTGAAGGTGTAGCAGCACGTGTTCTTGAGAATTTGGGTGCTGACCCAAGCAATATCCGCACACAGGCAAGAAATGCCTTTATCGACTTTATCTTGTTTAAAATCTTTTATTTATATTTTAAAAATTAATGGGGGTTAAATCTTTACTATTTGACTGGCTAGGTTATTCGTATGGTTGGTGAGGGCAACGAAGTTAGTGTGGTTACCGGTGGATCAACTGGTAACACAAAGATGCCAACACTTGAGGAATATGGAACCAATTTGACTAAGTTAGCTGAAGAGGTAATTGGTTTTTATTTATTTGTCATTTTTTATCATTTTGGTATTCATATTTGCTTGTTTTTAAAAGAGTATTTTCTATTTTTAGGGTAAATTGGATCCTGTTGTTGGAAGGCAAGATCAAATCGAACGAGTTGTCCAAATATTGGGTAGACGAACCAAAAACAACCCGTGTCTTATTGGAGAACCTGGTGTTGGAAAAACTGCTATTGCAGAAGGCCTTGCCCAACGAATTGCTACTGGTGATGTTCCTGATACTATTGAGGGCAAGAAGGTGCATATACATGTTCTTTTTACTATTAAAAACATTCTATTTTAGCAAAAGGGTTGAAGGAATTGACTTTGAATTTTCTTAATGCATGTTCCTGATTAGAATTTCCTTGATCTTACAACAATTAGAACAACGCATTTGTTATGGTTTTCTTATCAGGTTATAACTCTTGATATGGGTCTTCTTGTTGCCGGAACAAAATATCGTGGTGAGTTTGAGGAGAGGTTGAAGAAGCTAATGGAGGAAATCAAGCAAAGTGATGAGATAATATTGTTTATTGATGAGGTGCATACTTTGATTGGAGCTGGAGCAGCTGAAGGTGCGATTGATGCTGCCAATATCTTGAAGCCTGCTCTTGCAAGAGGTGAATTGCAGGTACACTGCTATCGACACTCTTAAGACTTCTATTGACGGTTTCACTAAATACTATAATCGTTTAGAGACAAGTTAAATTTTATATCCAGCTTCTAACTTGAGTTATGTGCAGTCTGCTTTTGCTGTTTATTGGAATTTTCTAGTTAGGTGTAAGAAACGCATGTCGAATTTCTACTACTGTTGAAATTATAGTATCGTTTACACTTCTACTTGAATTAATGTAGTGTATTGGAGCTACCACACTTGATGAATACCGAAAGCATATTGAGAAAGACCCAGCTTTGGAAAGGCGCTTCCAGCCAGTTAAAGTGCCCGAACCATCTGTTGATGAAACTATACAGATTTTGAAAGGTTTGCGAGAGCGTTACGAGATTCACCACAAGCTTCGTTACACAGATGAGGCCTTAATCTCTGCCGCACAGCTTTCATACCAGTACATCAGGTACATGGTCATCTTATTTCATGGAGTTCCTTTATAGTCATTGAATATGGGATTCCCTTTTTGTTTCTCATTTCGGTTTCTGTATGCTTCAGTGACCGTTTTCTGCCTGATAAAGCAATTGACTTGATTGATGAAGCTGGATCTCGTGTTCGCCTTCGTCATGCACAGGTATGCTTGTATAATAACCTAGTCATGAAGTGACTCTTACATGCTTTTCTTTCTCAAGTTCATTTCATGACATTGTTGATACAGCTCCCTGAGGAAGCTAGAGAGCTTGAGAAAGAGCTCCGGCAGATCACAAAGTCGAAGAACGAAGCAGTTCGCAGCCAGGACTTTGAGAAGGTACAGAATTATTTCTAGTTTCTTGGGGCCTTTTTTGCTGATTTCTTTTGGAGGGTGGATCAATGGTCCTTCCCCAGGTCCTAACTCTTGCTTTTTTTGTTGTGGGTTTGGCATAAACAGGCTGGGGAATTACGTGATCGGGAAATTGAACTCAGGGCTCAGATCACTGCAATCCAAGAGAAAGACAAGGAGATGAATAAGGCAGAGGCGGAGGCAGGGGATGGAGGGCCAGTAGTGACTGAAGTCGACATTCAGCATATAGTCTCTTCCTGGACTGGTATTCCTGTCGAGAAAGTATCAACTGATGAATCCGATCGCCTACTTAAAATGGAAGAGACTCTTCATAAACGAGTCATTGGTCAGGATGAAGCTGTCAAAGCCATTAGCCGTGCTATTCGACGTGCTCGTGTTGGTCTCAAGAACCCCAACCGGCCAATTGCCAGCTTTATCTTCTCTGGACCAACTGGTGTAGGAAAATCGGAACTAGCAAAGGCACTCGCTGCTTACTACTTTGGCTCTGAAGAAGCCATGATCCGACTTGATATGAGTGAGTTCATGGAAAGGCACACAGTGTCCAAGCTGATCGGTTCACCCCCTGGGTATGTTGGGTACACTGAGGGTGGTCAGCTAACTGAGGCTGTTAGGAGGCGACCATACACTGTAGTACTTTTTGATGAGATTGAGAAAGCCCATCCTGATGTTTTCAACATGATGCTTCAGATCCTCGAGGACGGAAGGCTCACAGATAGTAAAGGAAGAACTGTCGATTTCAAGAATACTCTCCTGATAATGACATCAAACGTTGGAAGCAGTGTGATCGAAAAGGGTGGACGGCGAATTGGATTTGATCTCGATTATGATGAGAAAGACAGTAGTTACAATAGAATAAAGAGCCTGGTGACAGAAGAACTGAAGCAATATTTCAGGCCAGAATTTTTGAACAGATTGGACGAGATGATTGTTTTCAGGCAACTCACCAAGTTAGAAGTGAAGGAAATTGCCGATATAATGCTCAAAGAAGTGTTTGACAGGCTTAAAAGCAAAGAAATTGAGCTCCAAGTGACCGAAAGGTTTAGAGAAAGGGTGGTGGAAGAAGGGTACAACCCAAGTTACGGAGCAAGGCCTTTAAGAAGAGCCATAATGAGACTTCTGGAAGACAGCATGGCTGAGAAGATGCTTGCAAGGGAAATCAAGGAAGGTGATTCAGTAATTGTAGATGTTGACTCTGATGGAAATGTCACGGTTCTCAATGGTAGCAGTGGCACTTCCGAGTCATTGACCGATCCGATTCCAGTTGTGTAAACCAAACATAAGCCACTCTAGATATGTTGTTTTGTACCCTCTTTTTTCTTTTTCTTCTGCTTTTGATTGAACTGGCTATACTATTATGAAGTCTGTTTTGTTGGAAGGACTAGTTGGGCAGTTGAATTGGAAGCCATTAGTTGCTTTTTGCATTTGGAAGTGTTGAAACTGTAAATCTTTTAACACTGAATTTGTGCATGCATAGTTGGAGTAGGCTTTCAACGAGGATGGTGGTTGGTAGTGTTGTTTTGCTTAGTTTATTTCACAATAAAAGAAGTTTAAATTTGTTCAAAATGTGATTCCTTTACTTAAGTACATGAATTATGAATCAAAACGTTTTTTAGCTGCTTCTCTAATGGTTCATGTTTGCAACCTTGTCAACATTTAGACCAAGTTTAGTACCTGTACTTCTCTAATTAAATTTTAGTCAATCTTGATATTTTAATCTTGACCTAAACAACAGTTAAATTCATTTTGTTAGTCAATTGCTTTTTAATACGTTGTAGATTCGGTTCATATTTTTCAATTAAATTATTCTAAGTCATTATAAATTTAATATTTTAGAATTTTAGTCTTAACTCAAATGTTAGCCATTAATCCATTAATGAGATTTTTATTTTTTGAATAATATGTGAAAATAATAAATTGGTGATATATAATGTGTGAGAAATAATGAAACTTAATGAATTTAACAATTGCTATTGAAGATTGAAATTTTAAAATTTAAAAAATATAAAGACAAATATTAAATTAAAGTATATAATTTAAATCCATAAATTTTGTAAAATACAAAAATTAATAATAAAATTTAACTAATATAAGAACATACAATACATGTTTTCCTCGCTTCTAAGAGAAAGGAAGCTTTGTTATAAAAAAGGTTGTGTATGAATATGAAGATAATTAAATGTTATATTTGAGTTTGAATTTAACACTAAAATTGAAGTTAAAAAATTTTATGTTAGGGGTGACATTAAATAATAATATTTTTGGACTTAAAATAATTTAAATTGAATTATTTAATTTTAAGACGGTAATTTTGGAGCTATAAAAGGTTTAAATTGAATTTTTAATTGTTGAAAAGGGTTAAGTTTAAAATTATGCCATTTAGCTATGGGGTCAGGGTCTTGTCCGCCCGTGGCTTATTTTAAACTGTAAAATATTATATTTTAGCTTATTTTAACATCTTGTTGTTGTAGTATAATGATGAGTAATTCCGCATTTCTCATCATTAATTTTTTATTTAATCGGTTTGACTGATTTAAGTTTAATTATTAGATTAATAATAATTAAATAAGTAATTAAAATTTTATAAAAATTGGAAATGTTAAAAAAATATTAAATTGGTTCAACCTATTAAATTGATTTTTGTCTCAATTTTTTATTTTTACTGATTTCGAACAGTTTTTGATTCGATCGGTTCAATATTTTTATTTAGATCAATATATCGATTAGTTCTTGATCTAATCGGTTTGATCAATCAATGTAATCATGTTCCAAGAACATTGATAACATCATCAAATATTAACGAAATCAAATTCAAAGACTAAAAATAAAAGTAAGTCTAATTATCAAGTTCAAAAAATAAAAAAATTATATTATCCCAACAAATAATATCTGGAATCTTTTCTTAAACGTCACGTCCAAGTAGAAGGATGGGAAGAACCACTTGATGATGCCTTTATTGCTACCATGACGGATTCAAAGCCTACCACCGGACTGAGTCAATACTTTCTGGAATTTCAAATGCTTAAATTCTAGTTTTAGTCCTTGTATTATACTCAATTTGAAAGATTAGTCATTATACTTTGATTTGAAATAATTTAATTCTTATATTAGTCAACTGAATGCGAAATTCTTTTTTAAAACTCAAAATTCGAAAATCTCTATATCATTTAAAATATCAAAATCGTTATTTTTACTAAATTTTGGAATTTTTTAACAATGTTAGTGATTGAGATTAAGGTATAATATTAGTAATAGTAGATGAAAATAGTAAAGTTAAAATATGCAATAAAGTACTGTATTCTTCGTAAATTTAGAATTTAGTTACTCTATTTTTCATATTTTAAAATTTAGATTCAACTGTTCATACTATTTTAAATTATTTTGTTAAATTTAGGTTCATTACAACATCATTTTTTAATTACATTGTTATCAAATAACTTTTTTTTTTAAATTTTAAAATATCACTTAAAAAAATAATAATATTAATAATTAAGCTTAAATTTTAATCTAAAAATAAAAATAAAAAACTAAAACTTTGAAAATAAAAATATAGAGATTAAATTTGAAAATATTATACCATTGGTGGTAAGAGAAAGGAAGCTTTAAGCTAACCATAAATTTTTAATTTTTGAATTTAATCCCTAAATTTAGGCGTCCTTTATATTGGAGTTTCAAATACTTAAGTTCTAATTTTAGTGATTCTATTATACTCAATTTGATTATTTTAAGGCTCATGCATTGTATTCTTTTATATATTTTTCATGTTCGGGTTGCTCTTTTTAATAATGTCGTCATTAAGATTCAAACATCATTTTCTCATTGGGAGTGTAATGTACCTTACCATTGTACCCAACATTTATTGGTACTATTGTACTTTGATTTGATATAATTTAAGTCTCTAAGTCAATTGATGTAAATTTTTTGGTAAAAGTATCATGGAGACCTTATACTAGAAGTCAAATTGCATTTTGCTCTCTCTACTGAAAAATGAGCCAATTGGTTCTTGTACGTTAGATCCAAGAGCAAATTGATCATTTCTATTAAAAAATTCATCCATTTGTACTATTAAAAATTGACGTGGCTGATGAAATAACCAAACAATGATACATGACATGTCACGTGTACCTCATGTTGACGTATATGGATCGATTTTTAACAGTAAAAAAGATAAAATTTTTAATGCACAAGAACTAATTTACCTTTTTTTTAAGTAGAGGGAGTAAAATACCATCTGACTCCTAGTATAAATTTCCATAAAACTTTCACCAAAATTCTTTTTAAAAATTTGAAACCTAAAATTGTTTATTTCATTTGAAATATGAAATATGAAATTAAGGTTGGGATTAAGGTATATAATATTAATAATAGTAGCTTAAAACCATAATTTGACACAATTAAAAAAGGTTGCCAAATGCTAAACGACTTCCCAAGTTGAAAAGTCTCCCACAATTTGCGAAAGCAGATATGCAATGGCTTACTTGTATATTTTGAACCATACATGCATATATGTGTGTATATATATATTCTTGCTTACATATATATATATATGTAAGCAATTTTTTTTGTGTTTGCATTTCAACTTGATCCCAACAAACAAATTATAGCTATACCCTAAGAAAACAATGGCGATTTCCGATAATTCTAGGCAATCTCTTCTTCCTACTTTCCTCTATTCTACTCCTTCCTTGACCAAACGTCTTTCCAATTTGGAGCCGTCTTTGATGAAAGCTGAACATCGAACCCCGTTCATTTCATTGGGTGATGTAGGGGGGAGAGCGAGTAGAGTTGTGATACCATCGCCAAAGGAGGGAAAAATAGAGTTGTTCTCCCCAGCTTTTTATGCCGCATGTACGGTTGGCGGGATGTTGTGTTGCGGCATTACTCACACCGCCGTCACACCTCTCGACGTCGTCAAGTGTAATATGCAGGTAATGCTTTCTTAATTTCTTCATCCAACTTTCGTTTAGTGTTTTTTTTAGGATGAAGGTATTTTACTGTTCATAAAAATTTTCTTTTTGGAATTCATGACCATTCTTTTTAACAATATTATCTCTAAGTAGGGGCAATGCTGAGGCCAATAAGGGCCCATCTCTCTATACTAGGAAAATTTAATTTTCGTCTTTTAAAGTTTATAAAATTTTAAATTAATATATGTTAAAATTATTCTTTAACCCTTGAATAAAATTTTAATTTAATCTTTTAAAAAATAAAAAAATATAAACTATTAAAATAATAAATTTACATTCTAGCTTGCTCATTAGCACAATATATTTTAGTGTTGCTTGGTACTTTATTATTCCCCTAATTCAAAAAGAAATGAGGGATTAAAGCTTAAAACCATGCTTGATCTTAAGTTTAGGTAAATTAAATCACTTACTATTTTTTTTATGAAAATAAGAAAAAAAATTATAATATATAATAATTGAATTATTAAACATAGATAATATTATAAATGTGTTTTTTTATTGGTCTTTGGTTGTTGATGATGCATGAATCAAGCTATGTTGACAATTATGGATTAACGTGTTGACTTTTCAACTGGTAATAATGTTTCAAAATTTCTTGGGATTCAAGGGTTTGGTTTTGTTGGGTCCTCAAGGTTTGGAACAACTTTTTGGACATTGAAACGTGTTTTGTCCTGTTTTTTCGAATTATAATTTTTAAATATAGGAAAAATGGTTGAATATGTGGCGTATACGACTAGTCTTTTCTTTTTCATACCATGGCTGCTGCCAATATTTTAATATCATGTGGTCAATACAAAAAGTGCACAATTATAATGATTGAATTAAATTAGTTTTTTTTAAAAATAATTTAATTTAGTTCCTATACTATTAAAACGAATCAAGTAAGTCTAAATTGTAACAGAGTTAACATTTACTTTACAAAAAATATCTTGAAAATTATTATTTTTTCACTTGTAATTCAATTTCAAATAAAAGATTTCATATACAAAACCGTAAAAACTTTATAAATATTGACAATAGTAAATATTAACTCTATTTCAATTTGGTTTTACTTGATTCTTTTTAATAGTAGAGGGATTAATTTGTAACTTTTCATAATTGAGGGACAAAAAAAAATCCTTATAGTTGGGTGACTATTAATATAGTTTACACAAAAAAAAACTTCAAAAATAATTGAATAATGTTCAAGTCAAACTTAAAAAATATAACTTATGAGTATAAATACTCCTACTTGAATTGGAGTGTAAGTGTTTTGTATGTGTTTGAATACACATTAGATGTATGTAAATATAAAATTTGAAGCAACATGGCTAATAGGAATGGTGATGAAATCCCCAGATTGATCCAACCAAATACAAGGGCATAACATCAGGGTTTGGAGCATTGGTTAAAGAACAAGGAGCTAAAGGTTTATTCAAGGGATGGGCACCTACACTTGTTGGTTATAGTGCTCAAGGTGCTTTCAAATACGGTTTCTATGAGTTCTTCAAGAAGTACTATTCCGATATCGTCGGTCCCGAGTATGCCGCCAAATACAAGACCCTCATTTATCTTGCTGGTTCTGCGTCGGCCGAGTTGATCGCCGATGTCGCTCTTTGCCCCATGGAAGCTGTCAAAGTTCGTGTGCAAACTCAGCCTGGTTTCGCTCGAGGTCTATCTGATGGCTTACCAAAGATCCTCAAAGCTGAAGGTGTTGCCGGGTATGACGTCCATAAAATGCACCTTTATTTATTTGGATTTTAATATTAGACTTATTGATGATATTTTTGGAATAGAATTGAAGGTCAAACCAATCATGATATTAGTTCTCGGTTTGATAGCTAATCTAATCATAAAAAAATTCTGAAAAAAAATAGGAAAAAAAATATAAAAAAACACAAATAAATAATAATAAAATAAACAACAATTATACACTCCGATTTAGGGTTAGTTTTTCATTTCTTTTTTCCTTCATTTTAAATCATTTTTTAAGTATTTGGATGGATTGGGTTAATTGGGATTTTTTTCGTTGTTTTGACCCATTAATTTGAGCTAAAAACATAAAAAAATTGCTTCAACTACTTTTTTTTGTCAGTTAGTAGTTTGCACTTCAACCCCGATTATGAGTAGTTGACTCTAAAATTGATTTAATCTCTTTGTTCAAATTAATATACCAACCAATTTTCAGTCAAATCCAATTTAAATGACATTTCTCTCCGTAACTAAAACATTTTATATCCAACCTCAAATTTGATTCAATCTCATCCAATGATTTATATTAGTATTATACATAATGATATAAATTTATAAAATGGGAAAATAGATCCACCTTTTTATGGTTTAGATGGATAACCCTATTATTGCACAAATCTAATTTATATAATAGATTTTGTTTTTATTTTATTGCATGAAAATGTCACACCATATATAATCTCACTTCTTGTTTGTATAGGTTATACAAAGGCCTTGTTCCTCTTTGGGGACGACAAATTCCGTGTAAGTCATATATTATCATCCCTTTCATGTTTTTCGAAACTCTGGTGTTAGTATTTAATATATATGTATATATAAAAATTTGCAGATACAATGATGAAATTTGCATCATTTGAAACAATTGTTGAGCTAATCTACAAGTATTCTATCCCAACACCCAAACAAGAGTGCAGCACAGCATTACAACTAGGGGTGAGCTTTGGTGGTGGTTACATTGCTGGTGTTTTATGTGCTGTTGTATCACATCCTGCAGACAACCTTGTTTCTTTTCTCAATAATGCTAAAGGGGCAACTGTTGGTGATGTAAGTGTAATAAAAAAAATATCCTTCGTCCTTTTTTTCCTTGAAATTGGTAAAAGTATCATAGCGATAAAGAGTCGGATTGCATTTTGCTCTCTATTAGAAATTATGGGCGAATTAGTTAATAAAAATACCATGGAGACCTTTGTCCTAGGAGTCGGATTGCATTTTGCCTCATTTACTAAAAAAATAAATAAATTAATCATTGTACATTAAATCAAAGAGTAGTCTGGTCATTCTCTTAAAAGTTACATTCATTTCTACTATTAAAAACTGGTCCCTATATGTCAGAAGGAAGTACACATGTCATGCCATGTGTAACTATTTAGTTATTCTGTCAGCCACGCTAGTTTTTAACGGTAGAATTGGATAAAAATTTTAATCGAAAGGACCGGTTTGCTCTTTAATCTAATAAATAAGGACTAATTCGCTCATTTTTTTTAGTAAAAGAGGTAATATGCAATCTAACTCCTATTACAAGGACCTCTATGGCACTTTTACTCAAATTAGTCATTGTACGATACATCAAGGAGCAAACTGAATTTTTGTTAAAAATTTTATCCATTTTTACTATTAAAAACTTGTTATAGTCCGTCAGCATGAAGTAAACATGACATGCTACGTGTAACGAGGTAGTTACTCTGTCAACCACATTAGTTTTTAAAGGCGAAAATGGATGAAATTTTTAATAGAAAGAGCCAATTTGCTATTTGATCTAATATGCATGGACTAATTTATTCATTTTTTTAAATAAAATAATCTGACTGCTACTACAGGAACCTCTAAAATTGTATATACATTTATATATGTAGATTTTGTTTCAATTTTCATATATATATTCACTTTAATTGCAGGCGGTGAAGAAGCTAGGAGTAATGGGTCTTTTAACTCGTGGCCTTCCTCTTCGTATTTTCATGATTGGAACCCTTACTGGAACACAATGGGGAATCTATGATTCATTCAAAGTTTTTGTTGGCCTGTAAGTTCTTCTGCTTGCAAATTTTGCTTACATTCTTACGATTCGTTCAAACTCAAAATTTTGTTTTAGACTTGAAAGTATGGTTTAAATCGCGTGTCATTGAATTTTAGGGACCTATTTAAAACTTTTAAAAAAATTAGGGATCTAATTAAATTTTCTTTAAAATTTAGGAGCTTCATAAGAATTAAAGAAAATCAGAACTTTTGGAAATCTCAACTAAAATTTCTAAAAATTTTGGGGTCTAATTAAAACCTTTAAAAATTTTAAGGAGCATAATCAAAATTTTTCAAAACTTTTGTGGACCAAACCCCTCTGGCTCCAACGTAGTTCCTCTACTATTGGTAGCAGAGAGCAACTTCTGATTAAAACTAAGAAAATTGTTTCAATTGTTTTAGTCGGTTTGGGAGGTTTGTTCAGATAAAGATTCTATTTTGTTAATTGTTTTGGTTGGTTATTGGTTTTTTAAATTTCAAATTGACCTAAATGAAAAAACAGACTTAATTTAATATATATTTTAATTATTTAAAATATATTTATAATTTATAATATATAAAATAAATAAATATTATTCAATCCCAATAATCAAGTCGAGTAATTAAAGTTGGTTAATTGATCGAATAAATCAACTTAAAGTTCATTTAGTTACGTCGGTTCTTGAACTTTAGTTCAATTAGATTGATTTTTGAGATTATGATAAATTGTCAGTTTAATAAAAATTCAATCGAATCAATTGAAAAAACCAAATGTTCTTCCTAACTGCTGAGTATACATAAAAAAAAATGTCCATTTAAAAAGTAATCAAATTATTTTCTAAGTTTGCTTAAATAAATTTAACTCTTTTTTATCTCCAAGAAATTTATTTATATGTTGAATAAATAAATGACCTTCAATTTGGTTTACATTTTGCAGGCCAACCACAGGTGGTGCTACTCCTACTCCTGCCACTTCAAAGGCATGAAAAAGTATTGTTCTTTTCAAACAAGATGCCTATTTTTTTTCAGTTTAAAATTTTGCCTTTATTGATAGAGCAATAATAGGGTTGATCAATAAATTCAAAAAATAATAGGGGTTGATCAATGACCACAAAATTAGTATTAGTTGCCACTTTCGTCTAAATTCTATTCTTTTGTAGACATGATTTATTTGTCAATCTTTTGAAGATTGTAACCAAAATTTGAAAATGATTAATGATTATTGGAACTTTGTTTTTAAATACTCTTGTTAAAGATTATATTTGATTGAATCCACGAAGGTAGGGACGGCAATGGAGTTGGATAGAGAAATGTAATACCCCATACTCGATTGGATCACTAGGTTCGAGTTACAACATGTTATATTCGTTGTCAAAGCAATTAGGATTGAATATATTCAATTTCTACCATTATACATTTAATTATGAGCAATACATACATATAATATGATATACAATCATTCTTGGGTCTTACACGAGCTTATGAAAGCTCTATTGGCAACCCAAGGTCAAATTAGGACCAAATTATAATATTTTCAAAATTTGGGGTTGATGTTGCGACTTCGAGGGTTCCTTGTCGTGATGCAACATATTAACGAAGCTCGTCGTGGTGACAAGGGTTTGACGTCGTGATGTGACCATTTGTTTCTAAATGGTTTAAATTGGTACCTATTCAAAATGGCCTAACCAATTGCCCAAGATCACTTTCAACCTGCTAAATACAAAAAAACACATTTTCAATGCTTTATATACCACCTTAAATGTTTCAGCCCAACCAATTCATCAAAATTCTCATTCAACTCAAGAACTAACCTTAACATACAAGTCCATTTCTATCATTACATTCAACATATAAGTTAGTTTCATGGCACAAACCATTCAAAACATTTGTCATATGTAAATACACAAATAGACCATAACATAACAACATTTTATGCATTTCAAACCTTGTGACATATTCAAATACATAATCTAACCAAATGACCATTTCTAGGATACCAATTCTAACTTCAAATATTCACAAGATCACATATTATATGTTACACCCGGTTCTCATTAAGGACCCAAAGATAAAGGAATTGGGAGTGAATTGAATTAAATAATGAATTTGTAGACCCTACTGAGAAATTTAGATATTTTAGCGGTTGATGAGCAATTAGTTGGATTTCAATTCTGGTTTGGTTGAGATGGAACCGACTGGTTTCATAAGTGGGAGACACAATGATTACTGGCGATAGGCTAATAGAGGATTAGTGACTATGTAGGGGAGTTATATATTTGGGAGATAAGGGACATTCCTACAAAAGAAATTTTTCTCAATTCTATTTACAATTTCCTCTCATCTGTATCATCTTCTTTGGTTGTTCTGAAGAAGAGGAGAATTTAGAAGAGTTCTGTATAGAGCAGAAGTCGTGATAATTGAAGTCTGAAAGTAGAGAAATTGAGAAACTGGTAAGCTTTCTTATCTTTCTAGGCTCGTGAATTAGAGAAAGAAGGAGGGTAAGGGCTCCTAATAAGTTTTTGTAAACTGGGTTCTGGGTTTTAAGGTTTGAATATCTTCGATTTAACTGATAAATGATTGTTATGCTTAAATTTTAGTGCAAAAGAGGCTTTGGCGTTTGAACAAGCTAAGCTGACTAGGACAAAAAATGTAAGGTGAGTTTCCTGTATGCCATTTTTGAATAAATCATGAATGAGTGTTGCTTGGGTGATCTGTGTTTTCATCTACTCTGAGTTATGTTTGAAACTTATGTTAAAATATAAATTCAATGTATGAGAATGACATGTGTGCCTGAGGTAGCTTGAATTCGTGAGAGTCTATAAATATGTTTTGTATGGTAGGACTGTATATGGATGTATGAGTGTAACACCCCTTAACCCTTATCCGTCCCTAAAATAGATTATAGGGTGTTATCAGTCAATACAGTTCAATTACGGTCACCAATTAAATATTAAGTTGTTTACACATAACATAAATTTAACATATCATCCCTTTAGTGGGCCCTTAAAGCCCAATATGAACAGTAAAATCAATTCGGAACTAATTTAAAATCACTACGAATTTTTCTCAAAATTTTCCTTATGAACAGTACCCATACGCCCGTGTGGTCTAGGGGACACGCCCATGTGTCTCCATGTTATGCCCATGTTGAAATATTATGTGGTTCACACGGCCAGGACACGCTTGTGTCCTTTACCCGTGTAACTCTCAAACTTATTACTTATGAACAAATTAGTTTCACACGGCTAAGACACACGCCTGTGTGCCAGGCCGTGTGGACTCAAAATGGATCTTACAATTCAAGTTTACCACCCTGCAAATTTTGACCACAAGCAATTCAATTACTAAACTTTTAACATGTTATATAATCAACCATAATCATTTATAACAATATTTACAATATCATTCCAAAATGACCACTTTTAAAATCTAAGGTACATGCCATTTACCAAAGAAAGAGTACTTTACCACTTTGAGTTCGGGATTGGCTTGTATGCTGAGTTGTTAATCACTTTCATACCTAACCTGCGCATGGAAATAAACCATACGCTGAGTATGAATTCAATGGTATTTCTATAATTCGAACACTTAATAATATGAAAATATAACATTCACTTAAAAATCATATAACAATCACAATTATATAATTGTTCAATTCTTAGATAATTCCTTTATAACTCAATTAATTCTTTCATCTACTAACCCGTATAATTTTCCACAATTTATTCACAATTCACTTGAACAATAATATTATTCACTTATATCTCATTTAGAGTTACATAATTCATGTATTTCAATCATGTTTCAGTTTACTATTCAATATCAATAAATAATATTCAATAATTCACATTTCAATCAATAATTCGTTTTATTCCAAGCTCAATATCAGTCAATATTTTTCAATATCAATCAATTTATCAATATCATTCAATAACAATAAGTTATTCAGTAGCAATCAGTTATTTAGTAACAATCAATTATTCAGTAACAGTCAGTAATTCAGTGCCTTTATTCACCCCTATTAACATGATTCAGACATTGACGGATACATGGATCCAACCAACACACCAGTATGACACTCAGTGCCTCATCGGCTTTGCCAAAGTAAATAGTAACAGTACAGTACTTAGTACCTCATCGAATTAAATCGAAGTAACAGTAGCAGTACGACACATGGCGCCTCATCGACTTGAAGTCGAAGTAACTGTACGACACTTATAGTGCCTCATCGACTCAAGGTCGAAGTATCCCTGAACACTTCCAATCCTATGGCATACTAACTATATTCGACATAGCCCGACACTGTTAATAGGGTATTCAATTTACTTTCAATATTTCAACCAATACATATTTTTAATTAATCACATATATTCTCAATTCAATACAATTCACTTTACTTTTCAATAACAAATATTCAAATTTCACAACAATCACATATTCATATTAATTTCATCACATTCCCAATCAATATATTTTTCAAATATAACATACATCCAACACATCAATCACATATATCCATAAATTCAATTCAATAACAATTACTAATACTTGCCTTAATTACTTACAATAACATATAAACCAGAATATAATAACTAATAATTAAAATTCGGATTAAATACCAATTCAATTTAAATTCAATACCAATGCTCAAATATCACATAAATCATAATTTCACAAACACTCAATTCAATATCAAATATACTACACTTACCTTAAATTTTCTTACCATAAACATTAAAATTAAAATATAACAATTAATAATTAAATTCGGATTATAGAAATACAAACCGTCATTTCCGAGCTAACTCTCGTTGACTTTGTCTTTCCTTTCTTAGTCGAAGTTTCCGGTACAGCGTTAGCTACGGAAATTAAAACAATTAAAAACTCTTCAATACAATAAATTTCACATTGAGCATTTCAATTTTTTTATTCAACTTTTGTCTAATTTCCAATTTAGTCCCTAAACCGAGACTAACTTTAATTCTTCACAATTAACTTTTATTTTCATACAAATTTTACTTTAAACTAAATTTAACTCCCTATTTTCACTTAAATCCATAAATTTCAAAATTTTCACAATTTGATCTTAACATTAATATTTAACAAAATCTCTTTACAATATCATCATACAACACTAAACCCACTTGATATTGATAATTTCTTTCAATATATTAATTCTACTATTTACTTTTATGTTCTTTCAAAGCTGTCTACCTGAGTCATTGTCACTAAATTATTTATATCTTGAGTTACAGAATTCCAAATTAAGATCCGCTAATTTTTCCTAAAACTAGACTCACAATATTCTTAGCATAAAATTTTCAGAATTTTTGGTTTATCCAATAAATACAGTTTATTATTTAAATCACCCCTGTTCTGCTGTCTGACAGTTTTGACCCTTCTTCACTAAAAATTAATTATCTGCTCGTATGAGATTCGGATGATGTTCCCGTTTATTTCTCTTGAAAATAGACTCATTCATAATTTTAAAAATATAAATTTAAGCCCCTAATTATTTTTCTCCAATTTTTGATAATTTTCCAAAGTCAGAACAAGGGAACCCGAAATCATTCTAACCTTATCTTACAAAATTTATTATATCTCATGATTTACAATTCCATTATTTACATTGTTTCTTCTATAAGAAACTAGACTCAATAAGATTTAATTTTATATTTTATTCATCCTCTAATTCGATTTCTACAATTTTTGGTGATTTTTCAAATTTAGACCACTACTGCTGTCCAAAACTGTTTTAGTGCAAAATGTTGATTTCTATTTTGCCCCAAATTTTTACAGTTCATACAATTCAGTCCTTGCTCAACTAACCCCTCAATTAAGCTAAAATTTTCTCAATTAATACTTTACCTAGACATTATAAATTATTTAAAAACTATAGAAATTAAGAATTTCCACATAAAACCCTACCTTCAAACTCTTTTACAATTAGGTCCCAAACATTCACTTTCTATTCAATTCTTTCAATAAAATCAACATATAAACAATTTAAAGCTCTAATTCCATGCTAAATCATCATATACTTCTAGCAAATAATCATAGCAACCTTCAATTTCTTTCATAGAATCAACAACTAATGAATTCAACAAGTGGATCTAGTTGTAAAAGTCACAAAAACAAAAAAAGTAAATACAAGAAAAGGGCAAGAAATAAACTCACATGGAGCAAAAATAAGCAAGACCAGCTTAAACTCTCTTCCATGGCACTTTTTAGCAGAAAGTTGATGAAGAAAATGTCTAGAACTATTAAAATAACATTTGGCCATGTAAACTTTATTTTAATTTCAATTTTGTCCCTAATCACATAAAAATCTTTAATTTTTTTCACGTTATGCCGCCTCAGCCATTTAAGATGGTCTATTTGCCTTTTTAATCCTCCCTCCTTTGGCACTTAAGCTATTTAATCATTTCAGCAAGTTTTATACCTTTTTCAAATTAGTCTTTTTTTAATTAATTAACTACCAAAACGTTAAAATTTTCTAACGAAACTTTAATACTAACTTAATAACACTTCGTAAATATTTATAAAAATATTTACGACTCGATTTATAAAATTGAGGTCTCGATACCTCATTTTAGAAACCAATTAATTTAATGACTATTTCCAAAACACAAATCACTAACTCATAAGTCTTCTAAAATTTACGATAGGCTTATAAACACTAAATAATAATATTTATGAGTTAACCCATCAAATTTTAGTAGTCTCGAACCACTGTTCTCGACACCACTGGAAATTGGGTTGTTACAATGATAGTGTGAAGTACTTCTTAAAGTAAATGTTATTTAAATTAATATGCATGATTATAACATATGTTGAGTTTGGAGGAAATTTACCTCAACGGGTTAGATGAATTAATATGCATGATTATAACATATTTATGAGTTTTGTTAAAAATTTCATTCATTTTTACTATTAAAAACTTGTTATTGTACGTCAGTATGATGTAAACATGGCATGCTACGTGTAACGAGGTAGTTATTCTGTCAACCACATCAGTTTTTAAAGGTGGAAATGGATGAAATTTTTAATAAAAAGAGCCAATTTGCTATTTGATCTAATATGCATGGACTAATTTATTTATTTTTTAAATAAAAGAAGATAAAAATATAATCTGACTCCTACTACAGGAACATCTGAAATTATATATACATTTATATATGTAGATTTTGTTTCAGTTTTCATATATATATATTCACTTTAATTGCAGGCGGTGAAGAAGCTAGGAGTAATGGGTCTTTTAACTCGTGGCCTTCCTCTTCGTATTTTCATGATTGGAACCCTTATTGGAACACAATGGGGAATCTATGATTCATTCAAAGTTTTTGTTGGCCTGTAAGTTCTTCTGCTTGCAAATTTTGCTTACATTCTTACGATTCGTTCAAACTCAAAATTTTATTTTAGACTTGAAAGTATGGTTTAAATCGCGTGTCGTTGAATTTTAGGGACCTATTTAAAACTTTTAAAAAAATTTAGGGATCTAATTAAATTTTCTTTAAAATTTAGGAGCCTCATAAGAATTAAAGAAAATCAGAACTTTTGGAAATCTCAACTAAAATTTCTAAAAATTTTGGGGGTCTAATTCAAACATTTAAAAATTTTAAGGAGCATAATCAAAATTTTTCAAAACTTTTGTGGACCAAACCCCCTCTGGCTCCAACGTAGTTCTGCCACTGTTGGTAGCAGAGAGCAACTTCTGATTAAAACTAAGAAAATTGATTCAATCGTTTTAGTCGGTTTGGGAGGTTTGTTCAGATAAATGTTCGGTTTTGTTAATTGTTTTGGTTGGTTATTGGTTTTTTAAATTTCAAATTGACCTAAATGAAAAAACATACTTAATTTAATATATATTTTAATTATTTAAAATATATTTATAATTTATAATATATAAAATAAATATTACTCAATCTCAATAATCAAGTCGAGTAACTAAAGTTGGTTAATTGATCAAATAAATCAATCTAAAGTTGATTTAGTTACGTCGGTTCTTGAACTTTAATTTAATTGGGTTGATTTTTGAGATTATGATAAGTTGTCAGTTTAATAAAAAGTTAATCGAATAGATTGAAAAAACCAAATGTTCTTCCTAACTGCTAGGTATACATAAAAAAAAGCCCATTTAAAAAGTAATCAAATTATTTTCTAAGTTTGCTTAAATAAATTTAACTCTTTTTTATATCCAAGAAATTCATTTATATGTTGAATAAATCAAATGACCTTCAATTTGGTTTACATTTTGCAGGCCAACCACAGGTGGTGCTACTCCTACTCCTGCCACTTCAAAGGCATGAAAAAGTATTGTTCTTTTCAAACAAGATGCCTACTTTTTTTCAGTTTAGAAATTTCGCCTTTATTGATAGAGCAATAATAGGGTTGATCAATAAATTCAAAAAATAATAGGGGTTGATCAATTCCCACAAAATTAGTATTAGTTGCCACTTTCGTCTAAATTCTATTCTTTTGTAGACATGATTTATTTGTCAATTTGAAGATTGTAACCAAAATTTGAAAATGATTAATGATGGTTGGAACTTTGTTTTTAAATACTCTTGTTAAATATTATATTTGATTGAATCCACGAAGGTAGGGATGACAATGGAGTGGGATAGAGAAATGTAACTCCCCATACCCAATTCGATCACCAGGTTCGAGCTACAACATGTTATATTTGTTGTCAAAACAATTAGGATTGAATATATTCAGTTTCTACCATTATACATTTAATTATGAGCAATACATGCATATAATATGATATACAATCATTCTCGGGTCTTACACGAGCTTATGAAAGCTCTATTGGCAACCCAAGGTCAAATTAGGACCAAATTATAATATTTTCAAAATTTGGGGTTGATGTTGCGACTTCGAGGGTTCCTTGTCGTGATGCAACATATTAACTAAGCTCGTCGTGGCGACAAGGGTTTGACGTCGTGATGTGACCATTTGTTTCTAAATGGTCTAAATTGGTACCTATTCAAAATAGTCTAACCAATTGGCCAAGTTCACTTTCAACCTGCTACATACAAAAAAACACATTTTCAATACTTCATATACCACCTTAAATGTTTCAGCCCAACCAATTCATCAAACTTCTCATTCAATTCTAGAACTAACCTTAACATACAAGTCCATTTCTATTGTCGAGACCATTTTTAAATTGGATTTTGAAAAATGGGAATCGACTTTAAAAACGAAAACGGGAGTCGTCACCAATCTTTTTAGGTGTGATTGGATCACCTTTAAAACATTTTTGTTTTAAAATCATTAGTTTTGATCTACGAAATCAGAAAACAGGTTCGGGAGCCGGTTACGTACGAGGAAGGGTTAGCACCCTCGTAACGCCCAAAAATTGGTACCTAATTGATTATCAAGTGTCTTTAATGTCGGAAATTCAAAATTTTTAAGATGTAGTCCTCTTTAAAATATTTTAATTTTAAAAATTGGGGTTCACTTGTATCAAATCCCTATCTCGAAACAACAAAACGCTATATCCAATAAGTTAGGACATATTGCTTTGAAATTCCAAGATAGTGACTTGCATTTAGAAAACCTTTAAAAACTAGAAGGGTACTTGACTATTCGAACTCAACGAGAAGAGTCGCAACCAAATAAGTTAGGGGACTACTTTTCTCGAAATTTCCGAACACCAAGCATTGCCTTTATATTTTTTGAAAACTTTGGAATTTTGTTTTTAATTAATGCATGAAGAATCACATTATAGTTATAGAATAGAATATTGTAACAATAAGTGAATAAATCATGCATTTAAATGATACCATGGCAATAATACAAATATCATATACTAGATACATACATGTTTAAAATTACATAACATCATATATACAAAGATACACTTAGCTTATATTGAAGATGGATAAGCAAATCATACAAACATACATAGTAATAATTAGGGAATGATGCATGATACACAATTAAAAGAAATATAATATCAATGAACATGTTCATAAAATATAACATTATATAATAACATTCAACACTTAATGACTTATATAATAACATATAAAAAGATTAATATATAAATATAAAATAAAGTGGACAATCACTAACAATATATACATAATACAAATAAAATATGATATTTAATAATGATTTTAAAATAGTATTTGATATATAATATATAATGACAAAAATTTATAAAAGAATAATAATTAAAAAAAATATTGGTTTAGAAAGATAATGTATAAAACACCAAACATATAAAAGAATTTATATTTGTAATAAAATAATTATATAATATCTATATAAATATAAGTTTAGAATAATATAAAATAAGTAATTAATGATTGAAATATACATATTATTATTATAATATCTTCAAAATGCGTAATATAAGTAAAGTAATTATTAACATATAAGTAAAAATAAGTATATAATATATGTTAAAATCTTTAATAATAATATATAGATAAAAATATAATAGTATAAAAATGACATAATATAAAATAATTATATAATATGAAGGTAATATATGTATACAATATAAATAATTAATATAATACAAGTAAAAATATAAATAATAATGTAAAATAATAATAATTTAAAAATAAATAATAATAATATGAAATAATATAAGGTTAATACAATAGTGTAAAGATATATAAACATTATATGATAAAAATATACTATAATAAATAATAAGTAATGATATATGTTAAAATATATATATATATATATATATATTAATATGATAATAAGAAGGTATTAAGTAATACAATAAAATATAAGTAAATAATATAAAATATAATACATATATTCACATTGAAATATAATAGTATATCTATGTAGTTTTAAAATAAATAAGTTATAAATAGATTAAAAGAGATAAAAGGGCTAAATTGAACGCAAATAAAAAAGTCAGAGACTAATTTAAAAAGAGAATAACTGAAATCAGACCTAATTAAAACAGCCATTGAAACCCTAGGGACTCATCGGGAAATTTTCCTTTGTCCCTAAACGGCATCGTTTTAATCTAGGACTTTATGCAATTACTGTAAGGACTAAATTAAAACTGAAGCAAAATATTGGGGCCAAATTATAAATAAAATAAAACAAAATTTTAAACAACAAAAAAAAATGAAAGGACCAATTGGGTAATTAACCCAACCCTCAAAAACACGCGGATCCTCCCTGGGTATTCGGGTCAACGCGCGGATCCTGGGGCCCTAAAACGTTGTCGTTTTAAGCTTATCAGATTAAGCTAAAAACGGTGTCGTTTCTCTTGGGCTATATAAGCCAACTTTCGACCAAAAAGTCATTTTGAAGTCTGGTTTTAAAAAAAAAACTCAGAGAAATCCTCTGTGTGAGGATTTGGGGTCAGTCTTAGAGCCTCATTGGGCCCTTGTTCTCAATCGTTATGCGCCCACGCGCCACCGCGAGGGCCTCCGCGCACGGTGATCGGAGGGCAAAAACCCTCGTCCTTTCTAGGTGAAAATACAGGTAACTCCTCTGTTTTAATATCTCAGTAATCGATTTGCTAACGATGCTCAGTATTTTAAAAAAAAAGTAGAACATGAAGTATATGTATCACCTTAAAACTGCTTGTAACCCTTCTGAATGAATATGTGTAAGTATGTTTTCTATTCCGTAAAAATCAGGTCCCTTTTACATTGTTTGATTCGGGTTTTTATAGCCACTGCTTTGCTATTACATAAACTAGGAAAGAAATCTTTTATATCTTTCCATATTTGTTTTGCTTGTCTTTGTGGTTCCTTCCTTCTCTTTTTGCGGTATCAAGAAGATTTAGCAACAATGATCATCGTCGTTGACTCGGGCATAGACCACGGCATGATTGAAGCCGAAATCACGGCCGGAATCACGGTCTTCGATGGCGCAAGACGAACCAACGCATTCAGTGTTTAGCTTCTGGAGCCTTCCATTTGCGGCGCCTAGGGTTTCTGAAACCCTAGGTCTCTCTGTTATCTGTTAACAATTTGGGCCACTTGGGCCTCGTTTGTTTTTTTGGGTCTGGATATAAACGGGTCTTGGGTAGTTTAACTGGGTCATGGGTGTAACGGGTTATTAGATTAGTTTGGTGTGTCAGGGGTAGGACTTGTCTGTTAGGCTTTGGGCTAATGTGGTTGGGCCTGTAAATGGACTATAGTAAAATAAACATTTATTTATTTTATTTATTTATTTTTGGGTTTAATTATGGGCCCGGGCAAAAAATAGGTTCTACAGCTGCCCCTCTTTGCTCATTGTCGTGTAATGATAATAGAGCAAAGATTATAAAATGACCTATTTTGCCCGGGCTCGTCGAGTCTCGATTTCTTGATCCTTGATCTTCTTTAAATGGCCTCTTGATGGCTTCAATCTGCTTTACTGTAACCCAGGAAGGCAATCTCTGCTATCTTTGGATCTGCTCTCTGACATTACGGAGACGCCAAATCTGCCATCATCGATCTGCTCTTCGTCAAACCCGGAGATGCCAAATCATCTTAGATTTGCTTTAACATAAACACGTAAAAGCCAAAGCAGCTATGTCTTCGATCTGCTCCCTGCCAATACAAAGATGCCAAATCTGGTATCTTCGATCTGCTCTCCGCCAATACAGAGATGCCAAATCATCTTAGATTGAAAACACGTGAAAGCCAAATCAGCTGTGTCTTCGATTTGCTCCTTGTAAGCACAAAGATGCTAAATCGTGTTGCATTTGTTTGATATACCCATCGAAGGTGAGATTCGCTATGTATCGCTGCTCCCATTGAAGTGGAGATGCGGACTTGATTTGCTCTCGCCAATACTGAGAGATGCCAAATCATCTTAGATTTGCTTCAACGTAAACACGTGAAAGCCAAATCAGCTATGTCTTCGATTTGTTCCTTGTAAGCACAAGAATGCCAAACCATCTTGGATCTTGCTTCAGTGAAATCATCTGAAGGTAAGATCTGCTATGTATCCGCTCCCCGTCGAAATGGAGATGCGGACTTGATTTGCTCTCGACAATATGAGAGATGCCAAATCATCTTAGATTTGCTTCAACGTAAACACGTGAAAGCCAAATCAGCTATGTCTTCGATTTGCTCCTTGTAAGCACAAGGATGCCAAACCATCTCGGATCTTGCTTCAGTGAAATCATCTGAAGGTAAGATCTACTATGTATCTGCTCCCCGTCGAAATGGAGATGCTAGACTTCGATTTGTTCTCTAACAATACAGAGATGCCAAATCATCTTAGATTTGCTTCAACGTAAACACGTGAAAGCCAAATCAACTATGTCTTTGATTTGCTCCTTGTAAGCACAAGAATGCTAAACCATCTTGGATCTTGTTTCAGTAAAATCATCTGAAGGTAAGATCTGCTATGTATCTGCTCCCCGTCGAAATGGAGATGCCAGACTTTAATTTGCTCTCTGACAATACAGAGATGCCAAATCATCTTAGATTTGCTTCAACGTAAACACGTGAAAGCCAAATCAGCTATGTCTTCGATTTGCTCCTTGTAAGCACAAGAATGCCAAACCATCTTGGATCTTGCTTCAGTGAAATCATCTGAAGGCCAGATCTGCTATGTTGTGACCTATTACCCTACTGCTTAGGGAGTTAAGGCACGTCGTTTTTGATCTACATAACCTGTAGAATGGATATGCGTTTATGCCTGATGATTAGGATGCTTTGATCGAAGTGAGTCAAATGTTCCTAAATAAACATGTTATGATGCAAAATGTTATGAATACGACCTTTATCCTAGACGTCACTACTCATTCCTTCATTCATCTTCACTTCTCTCAAAATATTATTCCTGCTCAGCCTGTAGGCCTGTACCATTCTTCAAATGCTACGATTCACTGAGGATACCTGTGGGATAATCTTTCCTTAGAATTGAATCGTTGGTTTTGTCCATTTATCCTTTTAGACTGGAATAAAGAAATTCCTCCAGTTCCTTCATCCTTTACTTACGTGAATTTTTCAAACAATTGTCCTTGTTTTAGTTTCTTGCATTATCTAGAAATTCCAGAGTAATGCGTAAAACTTCACTTGTGAACATATTTAGTTCATCTATCATTATTTCAATGCAACATACTTAAAGAAATATGGAAGATGAATAAACTTTATTGGATTAGAATGAATTATCGAAAAGATACAAAGGAAATTAATTTGAAAGCCTATCTTTAAGAAGAAATAGAATCTAAAGATAGCAAACAAAATAGAAGTTAGATGCCCTAAATATCGCCGCTTGAGTGTCTATACACCAACTCCATGAAGTCTTTCTTGAGTTCAACATGTGTTTAAAGGATCCAAAGTACTCTGACGATGCCTTAGTATGCAACGTTCTTCGTTCTTTGTTGAGCAAGATTACCGGATGCTTTAAAATTTGAGTCGCCCTTTCGGGTTTTCAACTCAAAACCCCTTTGGTCACAAGGCGCCCTTTGCGGGTTTTCACCTTGGCCTCTCTATTTTTTATTTATTATTATTATTATTTTTTAAATATCAACGCGCCCTTTGCGGGTTTTCACCCTGGATTCTCTTCTCCTTTAGACAAAGTATTTTTAAACTGAGTCCGAGTTCACTGGGTTGGGTAAACTTTTCCCATCCATTTCCGTTAAGATCAATGCACTGCCAGAGAAAACTTTCTTCATGACATACGGCCCCTCCCAATTTTGCATCTATTTCCCCCTAAAGTCTTTTTGAATAGGAAGGATCTTTTTCAGTACAAGGTCTCCCTCGTGGAACTCTCTTGGTCGAACTTTCTTGTCATAAGCTCGCATCATTCACTTCTAATACATCTGACTATGTCGAATGGCTCTTAGCCTTTTTTCCTCAATCAAGTTCAACTGGTCATATCGAGATTGAACCCATTCAGCTTCATCTAACCTTATCTCCGTCAAAATTCAAAGAGAAGGTATTTCTACTTCAATAGGTAACACTGCTTCCATCCCATAAACTAACGAGAATGGGGTTGCCCCAGTAGAGGTTCTAACAGATGTTCGATAGGCCAGGAGTGCAAACGGTAACTTCTCATGCCAATCTCTATAAGTCTCAGTCATTTTCCCCACTATTTTCTTCATGTTCTTATTGGCGGCCTCCACTGCCCCATTCATTTTTGGACGATAGGGAGAAGAATTGTGATGCTTAATCTTGAACTGGTCGCAAACTTCTGCTATCATTTTGTTGTTCAAGTTTAATGCATTGTCGGATATGATCTTCTCAGGCATTCCATACCGACAAATGATCTCCTTCTTCAAGAATCGACTCACAGCTGACTTAGTAACATTCGCATAAGAAGCGGCCTCTACCTATTTTGTAAAGTAGTCAATTACCACAAAGATAAACCGATGTCCATTTAAAGCTTTCGGTGATATTGGTCCAATGACATCCATGCCCCACATGGAGAAGGGCCATAGAGAAGTCATAACATACAAAGGTGAATGTGGTACATGGATTTTGTCCCCATAAATCTGACACTTATGACATTTCTTGGTATAGTTGATACAGTCCCCTTCCATAGTGGCCCAATAATAGCCAAACCTCATGATTTGCCTTGCCATCGTGAACCTATTTGCATGCGTCCCACATACACCTTCATAAACTTCTTCTAAAATTAGCTTAGCTTCCACAGCATCGACACATCTCAAAAGCACTTGGTCTTTCCTTCTTTTGTACAGGATATCCCCGTCCAAGACATAGTCACAAGCTAACCTTCTCAAAGTTCGTTTATCATTTTCATTGGCTTATTCAGGGTATTTACGATCTCTCACGTATCGTAATATATCCTGATACCAAGGGTTATCATCCTTTTCTTCCTTCTCAATGTTACAACAATGAGCTGGAGCCTCGTAGACACTCATTTGAATCGGTCTCATCTCTTCCTCTTTATTCGCCTTAATCATTGAAGCCAAGGTTGCTAAAGCATCTGCCACCTGATTTTCGTCTCGTGGGAGATAATTGAAGGTGATGTCATCGAACTCCTCAAGTAACCCCAAAACTACCTTTCGATAATTGATCAATTTAGGATCCCTTGTCTCCCATTCACCTCTAAGCTGATAAATTACCAACGCAGAATCTCCATATACTTCTAGGGTTTTTATACCTCGCTCTATAGCTGATTGAAGTCCCATAATGCATGCTTCATACTCGACCATATTATTCGTGCAATCAAAGTCCAACTTGCACGTGAACGGGTAATAATCGCCATTTGGGGATACCAAGACTGCCCCAATTCCATTTCCGACTACGTTAGAAGCCCCATCAAAATTTAGCTTCTAAGAAGAATCCTCGATCATTGTTATGCACATTAACTCCTCATTTGGAAAATCAAAATTCAATGGCTCGTAATCTTCTAGAGCCCTGCTGGCCAGGAAACCGCACTTCCTTTCATAGCCTTCTGACTAATGTAGACTATATCAAACTCTGAAAGTAAAATTTGCCATCTCGCCATTCTCCCATTTAGAGCCGTTGACTCCATCATATATTTCAATGGATCAAGCTTTGAGATGAGCCAAGTGGTATGGTATAGCATGTAATGTCTTAATCTCCGAGTTGTCCAGATCAGCGCACAACACAACTTTTCAATTGGTGTATATCTCATCTCACAGTCAGTGAATTTCTTACTGAGATAATAAATTGCTTTCTCCTTTTTTCCTGACTCGTCATGTTGGCCAAGCACACGTCCCATAGAATTACTGAATACCGATAAGTACAGTATCAGCGGTTTATCTAGGCTTGGTGGAGATAATACCGGAGCATTCAACAAATACTGCTTGACCTTTTCAAAAGCATTCTGGCACTCCTCATCCCAAGTACCTTGATTGTGCTTTCTGAGGAGTTGAAAGATAGGATCACATTTCTCGGTCAGTTGTGAAATGAACCGAGCAATGTAATTCAATCTTCCTAGGAATCCTCGAACTTCCTTCTGAGTACGTGGCGGAGGTAACTCTTGTATGGCTCTGACCTTGTCTGAGTCGACTTCAATTCCCTTTTCACTGACTACGAAGCCTAATAACTTTCCCGATCTGGTTCCGAAGGTACATTTTGCAGGATTGAGCCTCAACTGAAACTTCCTCAACCTCAAGAATAGTCTTCTCAAGACTTTAATATGCTCTTTCTCCGTTCGGGACTTAGCAATCATGTCATCAACATATACTTCAATGTCCCTATGCATCATGTCGTGAAACAAGTCCACCATGGCCCGCTGGTAGGTTGCCCCTGCGTTTTTTAGTCCAAACGACATTACTTTGTAGCAAAAGGTACCCCACAAGGTTATGAAGGTGGTTTTATCCATGTCCTCTGGATGTATCTTTATCTGATTGTACCCTGAGAAACCATCCATAAAGGAAAACAACGAATGTCCCGCCGTGTTGTCTACCAAAGTGTCGATGTGCGGCAAAGGAAAGTTGTCTTTTGGGCTAGCTTTATTCAGATCTCTGTAATCAATGCACATTCGTACCTTTCCATCCTTCTTAGGGACTAACACAATATTAGCTACCCATTCGGAGTACTTGACCTCTTGTAAGAATCCTGCATCGAACTGCTTCTTAACCTTATCTTTTATTTTCAGAACAATGTCTGGCCGCATTCTCCGCAACTTTTGTTGGACTGATTTGCAATCCTGTCTTATCGGAAGACGATGTACTATAATGTCGGTACTCAATCCGGGCATATCTTGATATGACCAGGCGAAGATATCCTTGAACTCTCGAAGCAACTCAACCAGACCATGCCTTGTGTCATCGGTAATCAGTGTTTCAATTTTCAACTCCTTCCCTTCCCCTAGGGCTACATTTTCTATTGCCTATTTCTCATGTGGCATGATTTGTCTCTCCTCTTGCTTTACCATTCTTAACAGATCGAGAGATACGTCACAATCTTGAACATCTTCAAAATCCCGAGGTTCCTCTAAACACATGTCTTGCTCGCCAGAGAAATTAGGAGCTGCAGTATCAGCGCTCATATCATTGATATCTAGGGACCTGTGGTGGTATGAAAGAATATACAAAGAATGAATGAATCTAAGAATGATTGTTTATATGCTATGAATAGAAGAATAAGAATTTCCAAAATTTAAAGGAATATTGGTCGATAAAAGTGAAACAATACTCGTTTAAATTGATAAAAGTTATGTTTTATTTAAAAAATAATAGATGAACATAAGCCTATTTCACAAATGTAATCTTACTACTCCTAGGCCCTAGAGTAACAGACATGTTTCGAGAATTACTCTGAAAAATTTTTAAAGACTACAAGAAGGTCCTCCGCAGTCCAATTGTTCAGAGAGCTCCCCGGTTCGTAAGGGCGAATGCCCTCGAGGCTTTCTTGCTCCAATCCCTCATTGTGTACAACATTAATTTGATGACTCTTTTCTACCAGTAATCCTCATGACTTAAATGATTTAAATATAGGTGGGAATGTCGTCGGTTCCCACTCCACTTCTCCTCTGTTCAAACGCGCCCTTCTTCTCGCTTGGCGCTTCTCAATCTCTTGCCTCTTGCTTCTTGTGCTTATGGTCTGGCTTGAAGCCCAAACCAAAGCGATCTTTCTTCTCAAACAATTTTGGGATTTGAATCCCTCATTGCAACTGTCGTCCTAGTCCCTTTCCTGGCAATGTCCCTTTTCCCATCATCACTTGCAGGGCCATCCTTGTGGCTCTAGACATTTTGGGTATCGGAGCCTCACTTCCTTCTAAAATGAAGGTTGCATTGATGATCTCTAAGGAGCGAAAAGAACACTCAATAGCCTCTTCATTTGCCTCGACATAAGGGGCCTTGCTAGTGACTGCTGCTATAATATCCTCCTCCGCATTGATGGTTATTAACCGTCCATCTGTCACTAACTTCAATTTTTGGTGCAATGAGGAAGGCACCGCTCCTGCTGAGTGTATCCACGGCCTTCCCAATAAGCAATTATAGGAAGGCTTGATATCATTCACCAAGAAATCAACTTCATATGTATTTGGCCCAATTTCCAAAGGGATGTCAATTCGTCCCATCACTTTCCTTTCAGTTCCATCAAAGGCTCTTACCACATTATGACACGTCTTCATATACGAACTGTCAATGGGTAATCTGTTCAAGGTGGATAGCGGCAGGACGTTCAAAGCAGACCCATTATCAACGAGTACACTTGGCAGCGTGTATCCTTTGCACCGAGTAGTGACGTGTAAGACTTTGGTTAACCCTATGCCCCCAGGTGGAATTTTATCATCATTGAAATAGATGAAATTGTCAGCACTGATGTTATTTACCAACCGGTCCAATTTGTTAACGGATATGTCGTGGGTGACATATATTTCGTTAAGCACCTTTAATAATGCATCTCGATGCACCTCAAAACTCAGTAGTAGGGCTAATACTGATATAAGCGCTGGCTGCTTACGCAATTGCTCGACCACACTATACTCACTATGCTTAAGGAACTTTAAGAACTCCTTAGCCTCCTCCTCCTTCACTGGCTCATTGATGGGTATTTCAGTCTCTTTTTCCTTCTCAACCTCGACGCCTTTTGTCTTCGTGAGCTCCACTCTGAATCCCCCAGTATAATAATGTTTCCCACTCCGCGTATGGGAACCTTCATTTTGCCCACCTCTAGATGCACTAGCTATACTCTCCCCCTCAGGTCTTGTTACACTGCAATCATAACTCCATGGCACCTTCTTGTCATCATTGTAAGGAAAAGGATTGGGTTTATGGATGAAAACCCTGGGCCCAGTTTGCGCCCCCACTTCATTATTCCCCGGTAAGGAAATAATAATTCTGGGCCGATGGATTTCTTGTCGTTCATTTCCCAGTACACATATTTGTTTTTCGCCAGAATTACCCTAAAAAATCTGTAGCTCTTTGTTAACCATTAGGCCTTGCACCATGGCCTTGAACTTCTCACAATTTTGGATCATATGACCCATCTCTCCACGGAATTCGCAATAATTCTCTATTCCTCTTCTTTCTTTTCCAGAGATCAACATACCTTTCTTCGCCATCTCCTCCCTATTACTTTCATGGGTGTCTTCACCTCAGCAACATCTTCCTTGGTTTTTCCTTCCCTTGTTTCATCGATGGCATTCACTCCTTGATTGCCATGATCTAGTAACAGATTTTCGGTATTAGGGGTACTGTCGAATTTCACAACCCCCATCTTGATAAGCCTCTCTACGACTTTCTTGAATCCGATGCAGTTTTCGATTGAATTTCCCGGTGTTCCCGCGTGATATTCGCATTTAGCATTTGCATCATACCATTTAGGGAACGGTGGCTGCAGTGGTTTTAAGTAAAATAGAGTAATGGCATGTGCATCGTATAAGCTTTGATAAAGCTCATGATACGTCACAGGGATAGGCGTGAATTGTATCTTCTCCGAATTCTGTCTTGTACCCGATTCCTGTCTTTGAGTACTTTGTTGCTCTGCTTTGGGTTGACCAATTGTGACTGCTTTCGAGTTGAGGCTATTCACCTTGTTGCCCTTTCTCCTTGGGGTCGATCTTTTAGCTACTTCCCCCTCGATTTTACCGCCCCTCACGGTATTCTCAATCATCTCACCTGCCATAACTATATCCGCGAAACTTTTCGTGGTACTTCCAATCATATGAGTGATGAATGGCGCCTTCAATGTGTTGATAAATAACATGGTGGTCTCCTTTTCCAACAATGGTGGTTGTACTTGCATTGCCACCTCCCTCCATCATTGTGCATATTGCCTAAAACTTTCATTAGGCTTTTTCTCCATGTTTTGAAGTGTGATCCTATCTGGCGTCATATCAGTCACATGGTTGTACTGTTGCATGAAGGCCTGTGCCAGATCTCTCCATGAACTGATTCTTGCACGGCTCAACTGATTGTACCATCTAGCCGCTGCTCCTACTAAACTGTCTTGAAAACAATGGATCAATAACTGATCATTGTTCACATATCCAGTCATTCTTCTACAAAACATTGTTATGTATGCCTCTGGGCAAGTAGTCCCGTTGTACTTTTCAAACTCTAGCATCTTAAATTTATGAGGAAGCACTAAATCTGGGACCAAACTTAAATCTTTGGCATCAATCCCATGATGATTGCCAGCGCCTTCCAAAACCCTAAACTTCTCCTCCAACCACTTGCAACGATCCTCCAATTGTTTCGCGGATTTGGTTGCCATTCTTTCCTTCTCCATCAAATCCAGATCAGGAGTGATAGGGTTGATCGAGCTATCACCCAAATTATTTCCCAACCCCGATGTGAAATTCACGGGGATTCCAGCATCAACTGGCCCATGTTGAGGCCTTACAGTGACAGATGGCCTTCTAGGAGGTGGCTCAGCTTGCAGTGTTATATGAGGCGGAGTAAAACCCGGAGGAGGACCCTCATTCTCCTCTTTAGTGATTGCCATGGGAGCTTTTCCTTTTTCAGTGGCCCTCAGCAGCTGGGCCATTTCAGCCATCATACTCATCTGAGCCTCTAGCATTTGTTTCCTCATGTCATTCTACATTTTGGCCAACTGCTCTTGCAATTGGTCCTGCATATCCTTTTGCAATTGCTCAAACCTTTGATCCATGCTCTTAGTTTTAGTGCGAGTGCCATAAGGATGTGTGACTTCCAACATTTTTTTCTACCTTTGGAAGTAAACTTTAACTAATTAGGGTTTTTCTATAACTTTGAAAGCAAACGATGCAATGAATGCTATGAGATGCAAATGCATGCATGCAAAAAAGGATATCGATTCTGGTTCAACTTCATTTAGAAAACTTTATTTAGAAAAAGAATATCTTTACATATAAGAGGATTACAAATACGCTTTCGCCCTAAGGCCCAAAGTTTTAACTCTATCTAATAAAAGGGCTAATTCTTGACCTACAACCGACGACGATGAATACATCAGACTCAATACATCAGCTCGAATTGCCAAGTCTTGCACATATTCAGCAACCTCTCGAATCTGGGCTATGGCTTCACCAATGACGTAATCCCTTTCTCTGACCTGTCCTCTAGACTGATGAAGCTCTCCTTTCAGATAATCTTCTTGCGCCTCTTGCTGCTCAACCCGAAGTTCACTGTCGTGCAATGCCACTTCCAAATCCTCAACCTTACTTTTTAGCTCCTTTAACTCGACCGTAGAATTATGGTTTTGGTGCCAACGTAGAGATCTTCCAAGCTCAGTTACCTTAATCTTCAACCCTTTATTCTCTTCCTCTAATGCCAAATTTTACATCTGCATCTCTTGGAACTTCTTATCCCAACACTCGGCTCTAGCCTTTTCCTCTTGGACCTCTTTCTGCAACTGATCTGAAGATCCTCCTACTCTCGCTCTCCTCAAGGATACTTGTGCCTTTTTGTAATGCTCTTTTAGATCATCTCGATCTTCCTCTTTTCTTTCCTCTCTTTCTCGACCTCCATCTTTTGAACGTCGACGTCCAAGCTCAAATACATTTTTTCTTCTTTGAGCTTTGCTACCCTCTTCTCAAACTCTAGGTTCTTTCTCTTGAACTCTTGCTTTATAATTTCTAACTCTGAGGGCATTACTTGCAAATATTCCTCTATCGATCGAGCTCCTTCTACGCTTGGCTTAGGGATGTTATCATTAACCCTTCTGCCTCTCTATTCGATGTATTCTGGTGTCGTAGCTGGGCTAATAGCTACCCCTTTCAACCGACAAGTCTTTTTCCAAGCACTAGAAATTTCGCTAACCTTCCTCTTGTAATCGGCTCCTCTGTATACAAATTCACTTTGAGCCAACCCATGAGTTGCTGGCACAAACTGTCTCAATCCATGCTGCCTTAGCACGGGCAAAGGGGCATAACCAATGGCACCCCAAATTCCCAACAGAGGGACCCAATCAAAACTGCCGCATCGGTAGAGAATCTCACCAGGAATCATCCACGGAGCCCTCCACTCGACATCTTTCGACTGAAGGTTCCAAAGTAGCGCTATCCAATTCTCTTCTGGAACATCAACTCTCCTAGTTGAAGCTACTATGTCCTTCAACGGTGAATAATCCTCAAAGAAGACCCAACAAACCACCCTATCTATTAATCGAAAATGACTGTAGAACCAAGCCAAAAGTAACTGAGCACACCCTATAAACCTAGCAGCACCAGCCCTCCTACATGCACCCAAAGACCTGAATGTCTTCGTCAAAATTGCAGGGACGGCAGTGACCCTTTTACTGAGTCGATGAAAAAGATCCGTGGTTGCCTCGTCCATATATCCCAAAGCCCTAGGGAAAACCATCAGTCCATACAAACTTAAGGCAGAAACATCTACCTTCTTTGTCTCATCGGGGTGTGTCAAAATCAGATCTTTCAAAGTGTTCCACGAAATGCACTTGTACTCATCCTTCTCTTTAATTTTGGCCGTGATCCACTGCTCGCTCATCCCCGTAATAGTCATTAATTTCTTCCAAAAGGTAGGGACACAAGCAGCTCAAGAATAGATCCTATCACTCTGAAACCTGGGACAACGAAGTAAGGCGGTGTACTCTCCACAAGAGGTACCAAGTCTACTTTCCCCAAAAAGTGAAACAATCGTGTCGCGGGTTCCAAAACTGAGCAAGGGCTCAGAATAAGTGCTCGTTTATCTGAACATCAAGCAAGTAAGGTAAGTCTTCGTAATTATCGTAGAATAACTGCTTAGTCTCATTGCCCCACTGATCCCAAATCTCTTTAAGCTCCTGCAGATTATTCTGTGTGACACTGATACGAGTGTAGTCTGATAGCTCTGACATATATCCCACAGCTATACTATCCCCCTTTTCTAGGTGAGTTTGCTCAGACCATCTATGGATGTTGGCGTTGCTCTCCACTCTATCAGGAAGTCCGTTTTTCATGATAAAACTTCCTAACTTAGAAACTGACCGTGAACCGATACCTTTTTAAATGCAAAATGACATGCAGACAAAAGAAAAGAAATAGTCAGTATCACATGATATCAATAAATCTCAAGGTAATATCTAAAGTTCAACTCTTAACTAAGTTGGGCTCTAATAGTTTTTCGATATGAGGTTGGTTCTAAAGTTTGAGGTACCCGAACCAGCAGATTCCTCGATTCTCACCCATTATAGGCTCATTTGAATCGAGTTCAATTCAGGGGAATACATTTCCCTGTGGCTACACGGAGATGAAAATCTCACGAAACCATAGGTACGGATGTATCCCGAAAGTGATCCACTATCATGCACGGAGGCGAAAACCTCACGAAGGCGTAGTTTCTCACTCCCACTTAAGGGTGTAACCACAACGGTCATGCAAATGCAATGCGTATCAGAATAATACAAACACATGTAATGCAAAGAGGATTGAATTTTAAAATTTTTCAAATTTTCGACATTAAGACAAAAGGTAATCAATTATACGGCTTGACTCTCTTATTAGTCCCCAGCGGAGTCGCCAAGCTGTCGAGACTATTTTTAAATCGGATTTTGGAAAATGAGAATCGACTTTAAAAACAAAAACGGGAGTCGCCACCAATCTTTTTAGGTGTGATTGGATCACCTTTAAAACATTTTTGTTTTAAAATCATTAGTTTTGGTCTACGAAATCAGAAAACAGGAGGGAGCCGGTTACGTACGAGGAAAGGTTAGTACCCTCGTAACGCCCAAAAATTGGTACCTAATTGATTATCAAGTGTCTTTAATGTCAAAAATTCAAAATTTTTAAGATGTAGTCCTCTTTAAAGAAAATTGGGGTTCACTCGTATCAAAGTATTGACACTAAGTTAGACCTTTTTTGGAAATCCCTATCTCGAAACAACAAAACGCTATATCCAATAAGTTAGGACATATTGCTTTGAAATTCCAAGATAGTGACTTGTATTTAGAAAACCTTTAAAAACTAGAAGGGTACTTGACTATTCGAACTCAACGAGAAGAGTCGCAACCCAATAAGTTAGGGCACTACTATTCTCGAAATTTTCGAACACCAAACATTGCCTTTATATTTTTTGAAAACTTTAGAATTTTGTTTTTAATTAATGCATGAAGAATCACATTATCGTTATAGAATAGAATATTGCAACAATAAGTGAATAAATCATGCATTTAAATGATACCATGACAATAATACAAATATCATATACTAGATACATACATGTTTAAAATTACATAACATCATATATACAAAGATACACTTAGCTTATATTGAAGATGGATAAGCAAATCATACAAACATACATAGTAATAATTAGGAAATGATGCATGATACACAATTAAAAGAAATATAATATCAATGAACATGTTCATAAAATATAACATTATATAATAACATTCAACACTTAATGACTTATATAATAACATATAAAAAGATTAATATATAAATATAAAATAAAGTGGGCAATCACTAACAATATATACATAATACAAATAAAATATGATATTTAATAATGATTTTAAAATAGTATTTGATATATAATGTATAATGACAAAAATTTATAAAAGAATAATAATTAAAAAATATTGGTTTAGAAAGATAATGTATAAAACACCAAACATATAAAAGAATTTATATTTGTAATAAAATAATTATATAATATCTATATAAATATAAGTTTAGAATAATATAAAATAAGTAATTAATGATGAAATATACATATTATTATTATTATAATATCTTCAAAATGCGTAATATAAGTAAAGTAATTATTAACATATAAGTAAAAATAAGTATATAATGTATGTTAAAATCTTTAATAATAATATATAGATAAAAATATAATAGTATAAAAATGACATAATATAAAATAATTATATAATATGAAGGTAATATATGTATACAATATAAATAATTAATATAATACAAGTAAAAATATAAATAATAATGTAAAATAATAATAATTTAAAAATAAATAATAATAATATGAAATAATATAAGGTTAATACAATAGTGTAAAGATACATAAACATTATGTGATAAAAATATACTATAATAAATAATAAGTAATGATATATGTTAAAATATATATATTAATATAATAATAAGAAGGTATTAAGTAATACAATAAAATATAAGTAAATAATATAAAATATAATACATATATTCACATTGAAATATAATAGTATATCTATGTAGTTTTAAAATAAATAAGTTATAAATAGATTAAAAGAGATAAAAGGGCTAAATTGAACGCAAATAAAAAAGTCAGAGACTAATTTAAAAAGAGAATAACTGAAATCAAACCTAATTAAAACAACCATTAAAACCCTAGGGACTCATCGGGAAATTTTCCCTTGTCCCTAAACGGCATCGTTTTAATCTAGGACTTTATGCAATTACTGTAAGGACTAAATTAAAACTGATGCAAAATATTGGGGCCAAATTATAAATAAAATAAAACAAAATTTTAAACAACAAAAAAAATGAAAGGACCAATTGGGTAATTAACCCAACCCTCAAAAACACGCGGATCCTCCCCGGGTATTCGGGTCAACGCGCGGATCCTGGGGCCCTAAAACGTCGTCGTTTTAAGCTTATCAGATTAAGCTAAAAACGGTGTCGTTTCTCTTGGGCTATATAAGCCAACTTTCGACCAAAAAATCATTTTGAAGTCTGGTTTTAAAAAAAAACTCAGAGAAATCCTCTGTGTGAGGATTTGGGGTCGGCCTTGGAGCCTCATTGGGCCCCTGTTCTCAATCGTTATGCGCCCACGCGCCACCGCGAGGGCCTCCACGCACGGTGATCGGAGGGCAAAAACCCTCGTCCTTTCTGGGCGAAAATACAGGTAACTCCTCTGTTTTAATATCTCAGTAATCGATATGCTAACGATGCTCAGTATTTTAAAAAAAAGTAGAACATGAAGTATATGTATCACCTTAAAATTGCTTGTAACCCTTCTGAATGAATATGTGTAAGTATGTTTTCTATTCCGTAAAAATCAGGTCCCTTTTACATTGTTTGATTCGGGCTTTTATAGCCACTGCTGCTATTACATAAACTAGGAAAGAAATCTTTTTATATCTTTCCATATTTGTTTTGCTTGCTGCTGTGGTTCTTTCCTTCTTTTGCAGGTATCAAGAAGATTTAGCAACAATGATCATCGTCGTTGACTCGGGCATAGACCACGACATGATTCGAAGCCTGGAATCATGGCCTGGAATCACGATGCTGATGGCGCAAGACGAACCGACGCATTCAGTGTTTAGCTTCTGGAGCCTTCCATTTGCGGCACCCAAGGTTTCTGAAACCCTAGGTCTCTCTGTTATCTGTTAACAATTTGGGCCACTTGGGCCTCGTTTGTTTTTTTAGGTCTGGATATAAACGAGTCTTGGGTAGTTTAACTGGGTTGTGGGTGTAACGGGTTATTGGATTAGTTTGGTGTGTAAGGGGTAGGACTGGTCTATTAGGCTTTGGGCTAATGTGGTTGGGCCTGTAAATGGACTATAATAAAATAAACATTTATTTATTTTATTTTTTTATTTTTGGGTTTAATTATGGGCCCGGGCAAAAAATGGGTTTTACATCTATCATTACCATTCAACATATAAGTTAGTTTCATGGCACAAACCATTCAAAACATTTTGCATATGTAAATACACAAATAGACCATAACATAACAACATTTTATGCATTTCAAACCTTGTGACATATTCAAATACATAGTCTAACCAAATGACCATTCCTAAGATACCAATTCTAACTTCAAATGTTCACAAGACCACATCTTATATGTTACACCCGATTCTCATTAAGGACCCAAAGATAAAGGAATTGGAAGTGAATTGAATTAAATAATGAATTGGTAGAACCTACTGAGAAATTTAGATATTTTAGCGGTTGATGAGCAATTAGTTGGATTTCAATTCTGGTTTGGTTAAGATGGAACCGACTGGTTTCATAAGTGGGAGACACAATGATTACCGGCAATAGGCTAATAGAGGATTAGTGACCGTGTAGGGGAGTTATATATTTGGGAGATAAGGGACATTCCTACAAAAGGAATTTTTTTCTATTCTATTTATAATTTCCTCTCATCTGCGTCGTCTTCTTTGGTTGTTCTGAAGAAGAGGAGAATTTAGAAGAGTTCTGTATAGAGCAGAAGTCGTGATAATTGAATTCTGGAAGTAGAGAAATTGCGAAACTGGTAAGCTTTCTTATCTTTCTAGGCTTGTGAATTAGAGAAAGAAGGAGGGTAGGGGATCCTAATAAGTTTTTGTAAACTAGGTTCTGGGTTTTAAGGTTTGAATATCTTCGATTTTTAACTGATAAATGATTGTAATGCTTAAATTCTAGGGCAAAGGAGGCTTTGGCATTTGAACAAGCTAAGCTGACTAAGACAAAAGATGTAAGGTGAGTTTCTTGTATGCTATTTTTGAATAAATCATGAATGAGTGTTGCTTGGGTGATTTGTGTTTTCATCTGGTCTGAGTTATGTTTGAAACCTATGTTAGAATATAAATTCAATGTATGAGAATTACATGCGTGGCTGAGGTAGCTTGAATTCGTGACAGTTTATAAATATGTGTTGTATGGTAGAACTGTATATGGATGTATAATAGTGTGAAGTACTCCTTAAAGTAAATGTTATTTGAATTAATATGCATGATTATAACATATTTGAGTATTGCTTGGGTGATTTGTGTTTTCATTTGATTTGAGTTATGTTTGAAACCTATGTTAGAATATAAATTCAATGTATGAGAATGACATGCGTGGCTGAGGTAGCTTGAATTCGTGAGAGTCTATAAATATGTTTTGTATGGTAGGACTGTATATGGATGTATGATAGTGTGAAGTAATCCTTAAAGTAAATGTTATTTGAATTAATATGCATGATTATAACATATGTTGAGTTTGGAGGAAATTTACCTCGACGGGGTAGATGAAGATAGGAGTAATTGGTGTAATGGAGGAATGAACGAACTAAAATGGGGATTCAAGGGAGTTTGGGCAGCATCATGGAATAGTATCTATTGGCTTGCTAGAGCGACACCGTGATGACGGTCTATTAACTCTTTTGAACACCATCGCGATCGCAATTGTTGACTAGTCCTTCGGGGCGACACATTGAAAGAGGTTTAATAATTCCTTAGAATTAGAAGTCCGTCAGGACAATAAACATGAGACTATACTATGTAAGACCATAGCTAGGCTATGACAACAAATGAAGTCCGGTAGAACAATAAACATGAGATTATATTGTGTAAGACCATAGTTAGGCTATGACAACAAATAAAGTCCACCAAGACAATAAATATGACATTATACGATGTAAGTGTTGGGAAATGTACCCATATTGTAGTAAACATATAACTGTTTTCTATTTATTTGAACAATGAATAAATAAGTAAAGTTAATTTCGCATTTCACTATTATGTCTTTTATATTTTGCATGTATAGCGAAATTGTAACAAGCAAATATTAGCTCATTGATTGTCTAAAGTTCAAACTGAAGATAAGTGACATTGTAAAAAACGTTTACATTGCGAAAAAGACGACTTACTTCAGTAGATAATCTAAATGAGTCCGTAATCTAGACAATTACATTTATATCTCTATCTTTTAGGAGTTAACTACTTTGATACCAATACAAGGTATCTCCCCATTTGGACTTGATAGATGACATAATAATCCTTTAAATGATTTGCTCAATTTTGATTCATCAAACTATGAACCTTATAGTTTACTTACTAATACAAGTTGTCTTTTCGCATTATGATTTCCACTTAATGCAACTTAGTATTAGTTAAACATTAGGTAATTATTGAGCCAATATTTGCTCACATTTTGTTTTTCGAGCAAAACCATTTTGAAGATAAATACAAATGACATTAATATGAATAATGAAATTTTATTAAACCAATCTATTCGAAAAATTATAAATATAAGGGTCTGTTTGTTTCATTGAAATGACTTCCGAAAAATAATTTCTAGAAAATGACTTACTTTCGTGGAAAAGTTAATATTTTCTGATGTTTGGATGAATTTGTGTAAAATATTTTCTGTTGTTTGATAGATTTTTTAAAAATATTTCATAAAAGTTGTTTTCAATGAAACAAACATACATTTGAGATTTTCTTATTTTTTTATTGTTTAATTGAGTTTATTTTATATCTATAAACTTATATTTTACTTTATTTTTGCATATATTAAAAATATTTTATTAAATTCAGGTTCATTACAACATCATTTTTTAGTTACATGATTACCAAGTGAGTACTTTTTTTATTTAAAAATGTGACATCAACAAAATTGACAAAAAAAATTAACAATATCAACTGTTGGACTTGATATGTATGTTTAATAATACTGAAAAATATAATACTTTATATTACTATTTTAATAATTTTAAATATTTTTAAAAATAAAAATTATTATTAATATAATTGATAAGTTGTAATTTATATATATTTTTATCCCATGTTTAGCACATTTTTGGATGAATTATCATTAGATTTTTGGAATTTGATGCTCCTAATCTTTTAATTTCATGTTTTATACTTAGGCGAGCATAGGAGAGTAAAAAGAGCGAGAAACGGGCCAAAAACGGAGAAAATGAGTCAATGTGGGAAATCAACATGGCCTGGACTTCCTCACAAGGGTAGACCACACGCCCGTGTCTATTTAACAGACTCTAACAAAGCCTAGGCCGCCTCACACGGGCGTGGCACACGGTCGTGTCCCTGTCGGGCCCGAGTTGAGTTCTATTCGGAAAAGGGGCACTTTGTAGGGTTCGGAGGCATTCTAAAGCCTATATAAACACCCTAGAGGAGGATTAAATGGGATACACGGAGTAAGAGGCAAGGAATTACTCGAAGAAAGCCGATTGATCCATCTTAGAAGTCGGATTCTCCTTCAAGATTGAAAATCTCCCTTAAATTTCCTTCAGGGTTTTTAGGTTTCTTTATGTTTTGTTATTATTATTCTTTCTGAGATGTTCTCTTTTACACATATGAACTAAATCCCCTAAATACCTAAGGGGAATAAAACCTAAGATAGATCTTGTTACTATTTTCTGAATTATATGATAAATACTTGATTTGTTCTTAATTATGTATTCTTAGTTCTTGCTTTAATATTTCAGGATATTGATTCAAGTATTGATGTGCTTATTCAGAGGAGCAAAAGTCCCTGTCTAAGAATAGATCTAGCCTAATTAAGCGGAGTTGATTGCACCCCTAGACATAGGGCGACATAAATCTACTGGATTAGGGTCAAACCTAATAAGGGAATCCATATATCGAGTTAATGCAACACTAGGGGTTTTAATTAGAAAGAGATTTCAATTAATCAACCTAGGGTTAGATGTTGTTAGTCTCGAGAGAGATAATAATATAAAATAGGGATTTCTACGGATCGAGTCAAGTGAACAAATCATCTAATTCAGAGTCAAATAACAAGTGAAGTCTAGGTGGATTTTTCCTTGGGTATTGTCCAAATCATTCAATTTTTCCAAAAGTATTTCCCCAATTTACTTCTTGTGCATTCTTAGTTTAGTTGATTAATTTAGATAAAGCAAATCCCCTTATTTTTAGGCTAGATAATAAAAAGAAGGTTAATACTAGTACTTTTAGTTCCTGTGGGTTCGACATTCCAGTCTTGCTATAAGCTATACTACTATTTGATAGGTGCGCTTGCCTTTATCGTGATAATAGTTAGTTTTCAAGTACGATCAATTATAAATTTAAAACTTATCATGCACATCAAGTTTTTGGCACCGTTGCCGGGGAACTAAGATATTAGGAATACTTAATTTTTATTACTTTAGTCATTTTTACTTTTATTGCAATTTACTTTTTGTTTTTAGTCTAATTTTTCTTTCTTTATTTCTGGTAGGTTTTTATAGTTTATGACTAGAATAAACCCGTTAGGACCATTACTTCTTGATAGTGAGATAGAAAGCACAACTCACAGAAACCGAAAAGAAATAAGGCGAAGCCTAAGATACATAGAGGAAGAGCGAGAGGACGATATTCACACCACAGCCGAGGAGATGGCTGAAAATCATGAAAATCCGCTACCTCCTGCGATTGTTGTTGATCTAGTAAATCAAAATCCTGCTCCACGTACTATGTATGATTATGCTAAACCTACTTTAACAGGAGCTGAATTGAGTATAGTTAGACCTGCTATTGCTGCAAATAATTTTGAACTGAAACCTAGCACTATTCAAATGATACAATAGTTTGTTAAGTTTGATGGTTTGTAGGACGAGGATCCAAACATTCATTTGGCAAATTTTCAAGAATTCTGTTACACTTTTTAGATAAATTACGTTTCTAATGATGCCATTCGCATTCGGTTATTTCCCTTTTCATTAAGGAACAGAACAAAACATTGGTTAAACTCGTTACCGCGAGGGTCAATCACTACTTGGGAACAAATGACCGAAAATTTTTTATTAAAATATTTCCCACCGACTAAAATTGCTAAATTAAGGAATGATATCTCTTCTTTTGTGTAGATGGATTTAGAAACACTCTATGATGAATAGGAGAGATACAAGGACTTATTGAGAAGGTGCCCTCACCATGGGTGTAACGCCCCAATTTTCGGGAATTCTGTGAATGATTTGTAAAATTAAAAATTCTGTGTTCTGCTTGTTAAGAGTAGGTTTAATTGTGATGGTGGGCCTCTAGAAGGCCCAAGCTTAGGATAAAACCCTATAGTTTTAATTAATTTTTAATCCATAGGAAAAAGGGTTACAGTTAACTGGGCTTTTAAGTATTAATTGTGTAAAATAGATCACAAGGAAGCAAGTGGTGAAGTGGCATGTGATGCCACAGAGAAGGCTATAAGTGGCTTGGAGAAGCTAGGGAGGACCTAGGTTCAAGTCACAATGACAGCAAATCAAGGGATTAATTTTTATGAACAGAAAAGGTAAGTAGTGGAACTGAAGTAAAAGTCTGTCAGGAAGAGTTTGAGTTGCTCAGGAGATTGAGTAAGGAGGGGATAAGGGAGAGGATTTAGGAGCTGATCAAGGAGGATGTGTTGGCTGAATGTTGGACTCTTAAAGAGCAAGAGGTGGCCGGCCAAGGGATTCTTTAAGGGGGCAAAATTCGGCTAGGTTAAGGAGCTAGTATAAATTCGGCACTTCGGGTAGTTGATGCCGTTTCCTGACTTTTCTCCTCATCAACTTTTTCTTCGTCTCCTTTCCTCCATTGCCGAACCTTCCTACCATCTTGTTCATCTCTATTTTTTCCCCCTTCAACTGTTTCAAAACCTTCATAGCCTTTGGCCATAAAAAGCCGAAATCCCGAAAGCTTGATTCTTTTTGGTGCCGATTTCTTATAACCAAAACCACATCTCTTTTCTTCATCATTTGTGGCCGATTCACCAGCCCTCTAAAACCTCAAGTTTTGACGACAAGACCATAGCAAAACCCTCTCGTTTTACCTTTCTAAATGCAAGTTGCAAAAAGCCGAAAACCTCACATTTGAAAGGGACTTGGCGAACATCGTGTAGTCTTTGAAAGCTCGACTTTTGTTATTATCTGAGGGTTTAAATCTACATCGAGATCGAGTGGGAAACTCATTGGAATCAGTCACTAAGGAATCGGTGGTAAGTCTTCAAAAACTTAGTCTTCTTAGATATTTAAGGAAAAGCTGAAATCCCTAAAAGTTAGGGAGGTTGTCGATTTGGACTTGTAACCCTGAGGGGTCGTAATAACTATTTTGTTTTGGTAATAGCGTGATTTAGAGGCGGTTGATCAAGGGCTTGGACAGGTGAAACGATCGGATCTTTGGAGTTAACCATCTCTCGACAGTAAGGTAAGAACAATAAGGGTTTTAGGCATGTTTGGCCGAATGTGGTAAGGGACTATATACTCAATTTTATTTCGATATTTGGAGTAATATTAGGTGATTAAATTGTAGGCAGTTCGTGTGCAGATCTTGTCGAGGAAATCCCAAAAACAAGTGTGTAACTGACACCCTCTCATAGACTAGATCGGCAAAAGCCGAAAAGTCGAAATGCCGAAAAGTCAAAATGCCGAAAAGTCGGTACTTTGGGCACTTGCGAGTGTGCGAATGCTCGTAAGACGTATGGGTAATTATTACTGGTAATTGAAAGTGATAAAACTGCAGTACGCGCGATTTCGTGCGTTTTGATACTTTGGGCTTAATGGGCCAAAATTGGGTTAATGGGCCAACGGGCCCAATTTGGTAAGAACACTCGGTAAGTGTTTCTGGCTAAACGTAATGGCTACGATATGCATGAAAACCTTAGAAATAGTTAGATTTACTAGAATACCCCTATGTATGCAAAATTACCATTATACCCCTATGTATGCAAAATTACCATTATACCCCTATGTATGCAAAATGACCTTTATACCCCTAGGGTTAATTTTGTCTGAAAAGCATGATGAATTAAATCTGTATGATGTATGCCACGAATGTATATCTGTTGCATGGGGACATGGGTTATATTATGGAGGTAGCGTCCTGGTGGCTATGCCACCAATTATCTGTTCTGGTGGCCTTGCCACGTATATCTGTTCTGGTGGCATTGGCACAAAATATCTGTTTCTGGTGAATCTGTCACATTATTCGCTCGCAGCCATGCCGCATATTTCGTGGCGTGTAGCGGTTGGGTGGGTCGAGTAGTCTCCCACATGGTGAAAGGATGGTATGGGGGTGTACATGGTTGGATATGGGTTGGGTTTCGCATAAGCATGATATATCCGTTTCGATCCGCTCGGGTCTATGGGCTTTATTTCGATATCGCTTCGGGGTGAGGCCAACTTATTCGTCTCGTGGTTTGAACCGATTTAGGCTATGGTTGGGTTGAATTACACACTGAGTTTCCCAAAACTCACCCCTTATTTTCATCCTCGCAGGTAATCCTCAACCATAGTGGGCTTGGAGCTGTGAGGGATCCGGACTGGCCACATGTTTCTACGAACCTGGTTTTTTTTTTTCTGGTGAACTGGACGTCCTTTTAATTTCATTTATGGTTTTGGGTTTTAAGTGTAGTAAGGCCGCTTAATTATTTTTATGGTTTTGTTTTACTTTTATTATTTTATTTTATTATGATGAAAGAACTATGATAACTAAGGTAAATGGGTTAGCTTTAGGACGCGTTTTCAAAAACATTAAGTGATTTCAAAATAACACGATTACAAGTAACACTTCCGCTAAGCAAACATTTTCAAACTTAAGTTAAGATGGACTTAACCAAATGGATTTCTCACAATTATACGAGATGTTAGAGTGTGGCAATGGTGGTGTGCATGTCTAGGATTGGATCCGAAGGGAGCTTGGTACTTAAGCAGTCCGACAGACTCACCTCCTCTTTTTCTAGTTTCCTACCTGGTGCACAGCTCCCATTCACTTTAACCTACATTAAAAGTATCTTTTACATCACTAATTAAGTTTTCCAAACTAAGTAATACGGAATGTTTTGTACGCATCAATGTGGCGCACCGGATCCGGTCATAACGTCTAGGCCGGGTTTGGGGTGTTACAATGGGTTACCTCTATGGCTGCAGGTTCAAACTTTTTACAACGGTGTGAACCCCTCAACGAGGCAACTTATCGACGCAGTCGCCGGTGGAACATTAAAAAACAAAACACCTGAAGAGGCTTACGAATTTATTGAAGAAATGTCACTAAATAACTATCAGTGGCAAGTTATGAGAACGAAGCCGACGAAAGCTGCTGGTGTTTTCAACCACGACGAGGTTACTATGCTCTCTAACCAAGTAGAACTTTTAAATAAAAAAATTGACGGTTTGTATGGTTCTACTCAGGTATATCTAGTGATGAGGTGTGATTCAAATGAAGGAGGAGTACACATAGAATATCAATCCTTCAACCCTAGCACCGAGGAGGAACAAGTTCAATATATAGGTAATAATAATTCTAAACCTCAAAATAACCCATACAGTAACACTTATAATGCAGGTTGGAGGAACCATCCCAACTTCTCGTAGGGTGCCCAAGTAAATCAAAGGCCACAACACCCTCCAGGCTTTCAACAACCACCTCACCAGCAGGAAAAGAAACCGAACCTTGAGGAGATGCTAATGAAATTTATCTCGGTGTCAGAAACTCATTTTCAGAATACCGAAATAGTACATAAAAATCAACAAGCGTCAATCCAAGGGCTCGAGACTTAGATAGGCCAGCTCACCAAATTGATTTCTGAACAACCATAAGGTAGCTTGCTGAGTAATTCTGAATCGAACCCAAGGGAGTAACTTAATACAATTACTGTTCGAGATGAAGAAGGGTTAGTTGAACCTGAACCAGAACTGAGGCAAAGAATTGTGGTAAGTAAAGATCAAAGTGAGGTAGACCACAGTGAGCGAAATCCAGTAAGTAGGGAATATAAACCTCGTGTGTCATATCCCAGTGCGATAAAGAAAGACCACACGAACGAACAATTTGGTAAATTTCTTAAATTATTAAAGAAATTACATATTAACTTACTGTTTATTGAAGCATTTTCGCAGATGCCAAACGCAGTTAAATTTTTAAAGGAGCTTTTAGCAAATAAGCGAAAGTTGGATGAGGCATCGCATGTGGAGTTGAACGCAGTTTGCTCAGCCATTCTACAAAATAAGCTACCCAACAAGTTGAAAGATCCAGAGAGTTTTATGATTTCTTGTTTAATTGGTAGTTTAAATGTTAACAATGCTTTGGCTGACTTAGGGGGAAGTATTAATGTCATGCGCTATAAAATGTTTAAACAACTAGGTCTTGGGATACCCAAACAAACTAGGATGAGCATTCAGTTGGCAGATAAAACAATTAGATTTCCTAGAGGTATCATTGAAGACGTACTTGTTAAAATCGATAAATTTATATTCACAGTTGACTTCGTTGTTCTAGATATAGATGAGGATAGTGAAGTACCTTTAATTTTAGGAAGACCGTTTTTAGCAACTGCTCGAACTATCATTGATGTTGGCACAGGTGAACTAATACTTCGTGTAGGGGATAACACGATTACTCTCCGAGCTCGTGACTCTGCTAAAATGTCTAGTAATCGAGATAATTCAGTTAATTTGAATAATGTTGCAACTCAAACTTCTTTGCAGGAGTCACCTAAAAAGAACATGATGGAGCCTCATTCTAATCCATGCCACAAAAATAGAGCGACTCACGAAGAACGAAGGCTTCAGATCGATGAACTAGATGAATGGCTAACACATGTCAAGGAGAAACCAAAAGCACACGAGAAATTAAAGCGACACCACGATGAGTGTAGGGATGAAACAAAGTAAATTAAAGTTGAGGATAAAGTATTGATAGATGAAAAGGACCCCCGAATTACTACTTTAGAGCACAATACGGACAGAATGACTCCCTTCACGGTAATGAACATCTTTCCTCATAGTACAGTCGAGGTAACACATACTATATTCGAAACTTTTAAGGTAAATAATACTCGACTCAGACCTTATTTTGATAGAATTGATAGTAGAGGTGAGGAGTTTCAACTCCTCAATCCACCATAATCACACGAAATTGTGGTAAAGTCGAGCTTAAACTATAAATAAGCGTTTCTCGGGAGGCAACCTGAGCACTAACGGTGTTGATTTCTTTAAATTTTAGTTTTTAACATCTAAATCATTAATTGAGTCCTTGAACACAGGTTTTCCAAATCCACACGGCCAGGCACACGGGGGTGCCTTAGGCCGTGCTCATACCTCAGGCGGTGACACAGTCGTGCGATACGGCAGTGTGAAAACAGAGTAAATTTTTTTCCAAAACACGAGATTCGATACGTTTCCACGACCGTGCGACATGGCCATGGGCAATCCTGCCAAATTAACACGGGCATGCAACACGCCCGTGTCTACAAGTCGTGGTAGAAATTGAAAAATTAACACGGGCATGCGACATGCCTATGCCCACACCCATGGTCGAAACTGACAAAATAACACGGGCGTGTGCATATATACACGGGCGTGGGAGAAGCGAACGAAGTAGGACAAGGCCATGCGACACGGCCGTGTGTACTAACATGCCCAAAAAATACGGGCATGGGCCGAATACCAGACGCGCCCAAATTTGAAAACCACGAAACACACGGGCTAAAATAAAGACACACGGGCGTGCCCCACGGCCGTGTGCCCCAATATCTATATAAACCTTCATTGTTCATCATCCCCTTTCCCAATACCCTAACCCTAGCCGCCGCTTTCTCCGTCACCATCGCCACCTAAGCTCCGACCATCACTCCAAAATCCTCCCTTTCTCCTCCCTTTTCTTCCATACACATCAAAATCTTCTTTCTTGCCCCCCTTCCCTACACATTCCTTCCTTCTTCTCTCATTGCTCTTTCTCGACTACAAACCCCCACCTTTGCGCCGTCGTTCCTCCAGCCACCGGTCCTCCAGTATCGGTTTTTTCTTCTCTTCTCTTCTCTTGATGCTTACTATCATGATGATATTAAATTTTCCATATTACTTACATTTTGTTTATTAATTGCTTATCATATCATCCTCATTCTTAGGATCTATTTCACGTATTTTGCACCCTTTTCTTACCATTATTAGCTATTTTATCTATTCCGTGTTGAATTTAGTCATGTAATTACTATGCCATTTGTCATAAAATTTCTGTTGTCAATTGATTTATGTTATGAAGTTCGATTGCTTTTGGTTGAGTCTTGTTAGTGTCATTAGTTTTTGGTTGAATAAGTTAGTTTAATTCATGGTTAATTCCTTTTTGGATTTGTTAGCATATGTTATCTTCTCCGATTATTAAGACATGATATTCGTTCTTCTTGCAGAGACACCATGTCAAATCCACGTGGTAAGAAAACCACCGTCCCCGCCTCCTTCTCGGGTCTTACCACTAAGATCCGACACCCATTCCTCCAGTTTCCCTTGGGACCCCAAGAGGAACTTTTTTAGATACTCCGTGCGAGACCCATCAGCGCGGGCCGATGTATTTATTGGATTGCTCTAGAGCAGATCCAACTCACTGACGCAGTCTGGGCTTTCCTGACTACTGACCCATGGGGGATCTTTTTCGAGATTGTCGAGCCGACATATCTCGAGCTCACATTAGAACTTTGTTCGACCTTCCACCTTCAAACTATTATGACAGAGTTCGATGATCTTGGAATGGTCCAGTTTCGTCTCGGTGATTTAGTTCGCCAGTTAAGCGTCACTGAGTTCAGTGTCGCATTAGGACTGTATACGGAGGAGTTTATGGACGATGACGACTTCGACAGTCTCCATCGCCACATCCACTATTCTACTTCACATTGCTGGAAGGGCCTAGTCCCTGCATCGGCCACTTATGACCCTAGCCGCTCCAAGGCATTGGCTCTCGCCCCATCACTAAGATACTTACACGCCATCCCAGCCCACACCCTGACAGGATGGCGAGATAGTACCGGCGTCGTCAACACTAACGACGCCTATTTTTTATGGAGCATGCGCATTGGTATGTATTTGACCTCGCTTATTTCATCGTCCTCGCCATTCGCCATCAGACAGAGCAGCATAGGAAGGGAGTCCTTTCCATCGGCCCTTATGTGACTTGCCTGGCGTTGTACTTCGGTTTCCTTAACACGTTGGCGCTATAATAGCCGACTTTCAATAATGTCGGGAATAGTGGTTCGAGACCACTAAATTCAAAAAATAAGCTTGTAATTTATTTATTTAATAATTATGAGCCAAATGTGATTTTTAAGAGATTTTTAAATTAGTAATTTGTGTTTTATAAAGATTTATTAAGTCAAGAAATTGAAGAAAACAGTTATCGAGATCTCAAATTTATAAATCGAGTCGTAATATTTTTATAAATATTTATGGAGTATCAATAAGGTAGCATTAAAATTTCGTCAGAAAATTTTAACGTTTGGGTGGTTAATTAAATAAAAAGGACTAAATTGAAAAAGGTGTAAAAGTTGCTAAAAGGCTTAAATAACTCAATTTTCAAATGAGGAAGGACTTAAAGTGCAAATAAGCCCAAAGGAGATATTTTGGGCGGCAATAGCTGAGAAAAATCAGGAAAAGGGTGAAATAAGGGCAAAATTGGAAAATTACCAAAATAAACTAAATAAAAATGGGACCAAATTGGAATATCTAGAATTCTCTTCAGTTTTCTTTATTTTCATCAGCTGAAAAAATCCATAGAAGAGGGTTCAAGCTGATTTTCATTCTCTAGCTACATGTAAGTTTAATTTTTTCTTTCTCCTTGAAATTTCTATATTTTTAGACTTTTATAATTGAGTCCAACTTACTATTTCATTAGTTTTTGATTTCATGGCTAATTTTTAAAGATATTATGGACGTGTTTTAGAATAATATGATGAATAAACATAGAATTGAAGCTTTAATTTTGATATATGATAATTTTATCAAGTAAAATTGATGGAAATTTATTTTAGGACCTAATTGTGAAAATGTTTGGAATTAAATTCTAGTGCTGAAATTATGATTTCCAGATGTTGTAAAGTAGTTTAAAGTGATAGAATAAAGTGTTAATTGATAAAAATCAGCTCAATTGAGAGGCTAATTGAGTAGGGACGAAATTGTTATTTATTAAAAGCTTAGGGGAAAAATGGTAATAAACTGCTTGCACTGAAACAATATTGGACAGCAGCAGTGGACTAACTTTGAAAAATCACCATAAATTGTAGAAATCGAATTAGAAGATGAACAAAATATGAAATTAAAGCTTATTGAGTCTAGTTTCTCATAGAAGAAATGGTGTAAGTAATGGATTTGTAAATCATGAGATATAATGAATTTTGTTAGATAAGTCAGAATGAATTCGGGTTCCCTTGTTCTGACTTTGGAAAATCATAAAAAAATTGGAGAAAAATAATTAGGGAATTAAAATTATATGCTTAGAATTTTGGATGAGTCTATTTTCTAGAGAAATAAACGAGAACATTATTTGAATTCTGTACAAGGAGATAATTAATTTTTAGTGAAGAAGGGTCGGAACTGTCAGACAGCAAAACAGGGGTGACTTTAATGAACAAAATGTACTAATTGGACAAACCAAATGAAAATTTTATGGTAAGAAGAAGTGTGAGTCTAGTTTTAGGAAAAATTAACGGATCTTAATTTGTAGTTCTGTAGCTCAAGATATAAATAATTTAGTGACTATGACTCAAATGGACAGCTTTGAATATACATATAAGTAAATAGTGAAATTATTGATAGTGTTACTTATACGCATATTATATAAATTTAAGGATGTGGAATGGAGAGAAGGATGAGGAGGAAAATATGTATGAATATTCATCTAGCATGGCTAATTTGCATGTTTTAGGCTTAGGGACTAAATTGAATAAAAGTAAAACTTTATGGGTAATTTTGTAAAAATGTCAAAAAGGACCAAATTGCATGAAATGGATTATTTTATTATTTAAATTACAAAATTTAATGAAATTATTAATTTAGTTCAAGATCGGGGAAAAAATATGTTTTTAGGGATTAAATTGAAAAGTGTTAAAATTATGGAAAATTATGATATTTTATAGAATTCATGGGCTATTATCAATATGTATGAGAATAATAGCTGGAAATAAGGATTAAAATTGCAAGAATTTTATTTTCCTGACCCTAAAGATGAAATCGTCATTAAATAAAAGTTTAGGGGCAAAATGGTAATTTTACCTAGAGCATTAATTAAATACATTAGAATATGAAATGAATGAAAATGATGATCAAATTTATTTATAAAGATCCGAACGACTCAAATAAGAGACTTGATCATGGAAAAGAAAAGATATCGAATTAATGAAATTATAAACACAAACAAGCAATGAGGTAAGTTTGTGTAACTTGAATTATATTCTTAAATGCTTGAAATTTATGTTTTTTATATGAATATGATTTGAATGTTCATTATATGAAAATTTATGAAACACTAACATATTTGATAAAAAAGGGGAAAAAATCTCGGTTGAATGAAAGGAAAATTCGATGGATCTCTGAAAAGGAATTGACAGTAAAAAGGATCTAGCCCGGACGGGTGATCCTATATTGATATAGCCCTCCCGAAGAATATGTGGAAAATGGATGTAGCCCGGACGGGTAATCCGAATTAGGGTCTGAATTTAGCCTGGACTGGTAATTCAGATCCAAGCTCATTAGAGTAATTGTCGTTGCAGGGGATTTAGCCTAGACTGGTAATCCCGACAATACTCTATGAGTTTATATTACGGGGGATTTAGCCTGGACTGGTAATCCCGCTGTGAGGATGAGGTTCGTGGGAGTGTGCTTTCTGAAATGAAATGTATAAGACCATGGTTGAAAGACACAATGGCAACATGATATGAAATGTGTAAGACCATGGTTGAAAGACACCATGGCAACATGATATGAAATGTGTAAGACCATGGTTGAAAGATACCATGGCAACAGGATATAAAATGTGTAAGACCATGGTTGAAAGATACCATGGCAACGTGACATGAAAAGAATAAGACAATGGTTGAAAGATACCATGGCAACATGACGGGAATGAATAAGACCATGGTTGAAAGATACCATGGCAATGTAACATGAAATGAACAAGACCATGGTTTAAAGATACCATGGCAACCTGACAGAAAATGAGTAAGACCATAGTTGAAAGACACTATGGCATCATGTCGAAGATAAATAAGATCATGGATGGGAGATGCTATGACATCAGTTGAACAATTGATATTCAAGTAATATGTATCAGATGAAGAATGGTTATATGAAATGGTTCTGTGAAATGTTTACAAGAATTAGTCATATGAAAATATATGTACAAAATAGTTGAATGAAATAATTAAAAAGATAGATAAATGAAATAAGTGTAGGTACATGGAATTTAATTTATGTTAATTTTAATATGAACTATTACCGAAATAAATATACATAAGATATATGGAAATTATGGTGCATGAAATATTGATATATTTAAATGAATGATATATGCTTATGAAGAAACAGTAAGAGAATAATATGTCTCGTGACATGTACATATATGACTATCTTTGATATGTTGATATAAGGAAATTATATAAGTAAAGACAATTATTAAACTCAAGTGTGACATGTCGAGAACATAAGTATTTCAATGTTGAATTTATATGAAATATGTACTGGTATACTAACAATGTTGCTGTTTGATGCTTATACAAGTGCCAAGCTGTTGATTGAATGGTAATATATTTATTTATTTATATGATGCATTGAATCGGTAAGTATTTAATTGAAAATTTTTTAGGTGATTCGTAAATTCTAGTAATGCTCCGAAACCCTGTTTCGACGACGGATACGGGTTAGGGATGTTACAGGTGCAATCATCCTCCCTCACCCTCATCGGTCAGATGTCCCCACGGGGCATCTCGAGTATGCTCCATATGAGGTTGATCGAGTGACGACTGGGATTTGATCCTCTTCAGTATCGCCTCGTCCATTCAGCCGAGCAAGAGGACCCAGAGGACATTACTAACGATGTCCCTCCACCTAACGAGGATCTACCATCTCAGCCACCACCTATTCATCGTCCAGTTCATGTGGTTGCTTCATTCTTTGATATCTCTGAGCGTCTCACTCGATTCGAGTAGCAATGTTTTCAGCGCTTTGATCAAATTGATGCAACCTTACATCAGATTTGTCAACACTTTCACATCTCATCGCCACCCCCATCTCACGAACCATCTGGCGATGAGGATTTTTGAAGACTTTAATTTATCATTTTTGTTTTTTTATTTACTTTTATCATTATTTATCTCTTTAAAATACTTTTTATTTTATTTCTCTTTAATGCTATTTTTACTTCATCTTTAGGTTTTACAATTTATATTAAACAATTTATGTTTTCAGCCATTTCTTTACGAGTAATCATGCTACTTTATATTCCCTAAAGAGTTATTGATTCTATCGCAGTTATGAAGAGCTCCAAAGCTCACTACTTAGGAAATTGCAACTCCACTGGAAAAGGTTCTCCACGATTGCCATGCCCTGTTCGACCACGACCATAGCTACCACCAGTTATAATATTCTTTTGGCACAACATTTGTGGACTAACAACCTCTACCACCACCGGAGTATCCTCCTCTAACCTCACCTTTGCATTTGCCGATTACTTCCCATAACTCCAATTCAAGGATTCCATTTAACATTCAGGAAGTTTCACTTCTCTCCCTATCTTATGATCTCATATCTATATTCTTCAGTAAATCTATCTTTGTGCATTGAGAACAATGTACATCTTAAGTGTGGGGGGATTATTTATATCATTATCAGAAAAATCCATAAATTTTGTCTTATTCTCACGTGAATCATTCATATCACTATTAGAATGAATTTTGATTAATTTATAATTTTTATTGATATATCTTGAATTAAAACATAGGCATTTATGCATTGATTGTTTAAACTTTAAGTAATTAGAGAATCAAGCATGATAAGTTGATTTTTGATAATTAAAATTTTTTAGGTTATTTCCCCAAGTTTAGGTATTATCTTAAAATTGAACTTCACAGGGTTAACATAAAAAAGCCATAATTTTTGTGAGATCTTGAGCCTTTAGAGCATATATTATTTCTTTCATGCTCACTTTTATTGTTACTATGAGTGTGTCAATATTGATTTGTTATTCTAGAACTTGCTTCGATTATGCATGTCAAAACCACACCATTGATTTGATATGTCGAGATGATAAAGGTGTCGAAACCATTTTTTTGAAAAAAGGGGAATTGACTTGGTTTTGAAAATGAAAACAAATATAGGTGTCGCCACCAATCCTTTTTGATGAGGTGTGATCGGGTCACCTCGTAAAAGTGGTTGTTTTTAATAAATGTTTTGATTTTAAACAACGATTTTGGTCCTTGAAAATCAAAAAAATGAGTTCGGGAGTCGGTTACGTACGAGGAAGGATTAGCACCCTCGTAACGCCCAAAAATTGGTACCTAGTTGATTTCTTAGTGTCTTAGTATCGAAAATTGAAAACCTGAAAGACTTTAAAATACAATCTCTTTTTGTAAAAAAAAACACTCAAATGTTAAAGACCTTCTCATCTCGAAATAATAAAATGTCACATCCAGTAAGTTAGGACACGACATCTCGAACTTTTGAGAATGAGCTTGCCTTTATTTAAAATTCGTGTATTTTAACCTTTTTTAAAAGGGTATTCGATTATTTAGGGTAAACGAGAAAAATCGAAACCTAGTAAGTTAGGGCACGATTTCTCGAACTTTCAAACACCGAATATTGTCTTTATTATTTTTAAAATTTTTGAATAAATATACACGTAATATTTAAAACCACGCATATCTATTTTATTTGGGTTTCAGTGTAAAGAATAAACATTTAAACGTGGCTCATGATGTGATTGGAATAATAATAGAATGATGACACGAATAAGCAACATAACAACATATCTATAATAATGAAACAACGAGTATGCAATGACAATTATCAATTAAATCTAATATTAATTAAACGATAACATACAAAAATAATAATGAAAGAAAGAGGAACATATGTGATAAAATAAAATAAAATAAAATAAACATGAAAGCCTAAAAAAGAAATAAATAAATAACAAAGAAAGGTTAAAATAATATAGTGATGACAATAGTAAAATTTGGTGTAAATAAGATATTATAAACGATTATATTTCAAAAGAATATATATAATAATAAAAAAGGTAAATGAATTAATACATAATAGTGGTAAGAATAAAATAATACGAACGATAAGTATTAAAATAAGGAAAATATTATAAATTTTTATCTAGAAGGGATATAAAATAAAATAGATAAAACGAATATACATTACATAAAATTTAAGTAATTTAGAAGTAAGAATGATAAATAAAAAAGTGCTAAAACAGATATAAACAAACTATATTTAAGCATTTGGAAAGCAAATGAATAATGAGCAAGTAAATAAACAAATCAAGTAAAAGAAATTGAGTCTAAGTATTTGTTAAGAAAAATAACAAATATATGAATATATGAAACAATTGTGGATGAAATAAAATAAAAATATAGAAAATAATAATAATGTGGGTAACGAAATAAATAAACGGATAATGAGATAATAAAAGTGCAAAGCTAAATTAAACAAATAAAAGGGTTTAATTGAAATTTGAATGTAATTAAAAGGTATAAATTGCAAATAATAAAAAGAGGTGACAAGGACCAAAATGTAATGTGCTGAAATTAGCAAGGACTAAAAGGGACAATATCCCTAATCTTTGTGCTATGCGTTTCGATTAGCAAGGCCTTGGATTAAATGAAAAAACGAAATAAAATTAAGGGGAGAATTTAAGAAGATAAAAGAAAAGAAAACAGGATAGAATTGGAACAAATGTACAAAGCGGGGGATTAAAGGAATAAATATCCCAAAAGAGAAAAACGCGCGGATCTGCCCTAAACGATGCCATTTCGGCGTTAGGGCATTGGGTGCAAAACGACACCGTTTTGATTGAGTATAAAAGTCTAAATTTTTTTAAAAAAAATCATTCTACAGTGCATTTTAAAAAAAGATTTTAGAGAGTTCTCTTGACTCTCTCTTCTTCTCCGGCCAAATCCAGCAAGCCACCACCATAACTCTGCCGTGGGTGGTGGCCGGAATTGCCAAAATTGGGTCTTTTCGATCCCTTTCTGACCCCCTTTTTTATTTTAAAAAAATTCGAATCCTACGTTTATTTTAAGAAATAAAGAGCGAGATTCGTAAAAAACAAATGGGGTTTCAACACAGTTCGATCCCTCGCCCGAACCTCCACGTTTCAGAGGTATTCGGGTTCTCATCGACGACGACTCAGGTAACCCTTTTTTATTTTCTTATTTTTTGAAACTAAAACCGAAAATCAAAAACTGGAAATAAAAAAAAGAAAGAAAGAATAGAACAAAGAGTCACCTTTTCTGTTAATTGCTTCTATTATATTTTAAAAATGCATGTATTCCTCTTTCTTCTCCCCTCAAATTACATGGAAAACTCGGCTTTTATAGCCGATTGTACATGTCATTGTTTTTTCTTTTTTTACTTTTCTTATTTCTCTGCCTTGTTACTATTCAATCACTGTTCTATATTGTTTTTCTTTTGCTTGTCATTGTTTCTTTGCTATTTTGGTTTTCTTTTGCAAGGATGGCAGAGGAGTTGGTGGTGACAAACCTCGGGCGACGAGCGCGAAGGAGGCAGCAGCGTATTAGGGTTTCTACTTCTGTTGGAGCTATTTAGGCTGTGGGCCTATTCGGCTTAGGGTTTTTTTTTTTAATTTTGGGCCTGATTTTGGGTTTAGTTTAGTGTTTTGGTTTGGGTTTATAATGGGTTGTATTGTGTATTGGGTAGTGGGCAAAATTTGGGTCTTACAAAAGACACTTAGGTTTAACCCACTCACTCCATAAAAGTCTACCTTCATAATTAACCCTTAGTGAACCACCTTTGAGCCTAACAAGCCATTCATTGATTTACCCTCAATATTAACCCGTAACCCATTATTGTTGAAATCCCCTCAATTAATTTGATCCCTATTTTTTTCGAGATTTGATTTGAATAAATTGCTTAGCTATGTTCTATTTCTGATAGTTAGCAAAGTTCTATGTTACTTGATTTGTTCTTAAAAAAAAATAAAGTTGCTCAATTTTAGGATCATCTAATTAGGAATGTAATTTGTCAGTTTTAGTATTTTTCTAGTTAGATAATTTTTCAATTCAATCTCGATTCTAACCTTCTTTTTTAGCTTGTGACCATACCCCCTAACCAAAGCCACGTTACAACCCTCTAAAGACCTTTTGATTGATGTATCATCTCAATATATAGTGGTGGAGATTTGATTTTCACGCAAGCCTATGGTAATAACTTTTCATATTGACTGTTGAGTGCTAAATTTGTTGTCCTTAAACACCTCGAGTGATTTGAGTGAATCTTTAGTGAGGATGTTAAACTCTGTGATATTTTGAATCAAAGGTGATTACTTAGATGAGGGGAGACACCTATGTTTTTGTGATAAAATGATCAACTTGGAATGTTTGAAACTCTGATGTTCTTCTAGTTGAATTCTCAATGTATGATTACTTATGGATTATTTTGAGATATTATTGATAGGAGTTATAAGTTGAGAAAAATAAACTCTTAATTGTGAATTGAGGATTTTGCTTGAGGATAAGCAAACGCTTAAGTGTGGGGGTATTTAATAAGTCCTAATTTATACATTTTTTATCCCATGCTTAGCACATTTTTGGATGAATTATCATTAGATTTTTGGAATTTGATGCTCATAATCCTTTAATTTCATGTTTTATACTTAGGCGAGCATAGGAGAGTAAAAAGAGCGAGAAACGGGCCAAAAACGGAGAAAATGGGTCAACGTGAGAAATCAACACGGCCTGGACTTCCTCACATGGGTAGACCACACGCCTGTGTCTATTTAACAGACTCTAACAAAGCCTAGGCCGCCTCACACGGGCGTGGCACACGGTCGTGTCCCTGTCGGTGTAATATCCCGAATTAGGGCCTAATCGAAATAGTGGTTTTGTGACCACAAATCTGAGATAGAAATAATTATTTTATGATTATTTTGAGGTCTATGATATGATTTCATTATTGTGTGAAAATTTCGTGAAGAAATTCTATGCATAAAGTGCTTAATTTGAAGATAGAGACTAAATTGAATAAGTTGTAAAACTTGCATTCTAGAAGTTTCTAGTATGAAATTGCTTTGAAATATTAATTAGGAGGTCTTAAATAGAAATTTGACCAATTTTTAAGTCTATGGACAAAAACTGGACATGGATAGAATTTTTAGAAAGTTTAGTAGTAAGGGCATTTTGGTCATTTAGAGGTAAAATGAATTAAAATACAAAATTAAAAGCCAATTTTGCTCATCTTCTTCACCATGGACGTGTATACCAATGGAGACTCCATGGATAGGGTTTTCAAGCTTCCAAGCTCGATTGTAAGTCTGTTCTAGCCTTGTTTTTAATGATTTTTACGTTTTTGGAATCCCGGTAACTTGATTAAGCTTATTCTAGCAATAATTTAAACTAGGGTTCATATTTGGAAAAATACCCATAGGTTAAATTTGTGTATTTTGGTGTTTTATGATAGAATATGAGGTTTTAAATTATGTTAGACAACTTGTGCTACTCGGTTTTAAGTGAAAACGAGTAAAATGGCTTAATCGGTAAAAATACCTAATAGTCATAAGTACATGTTAGAGTGAGAATTTGATGTTTCCATAGAAGGGAAAAATGATCAGCATGTCATAAAACATAAGAAAATAGGATGAAGTTTAATTTCTGAACCTTGGGGCAAAAGTGCAAATATGCAAAAGTTTAGGGGTCAAAATAAAAATTTTTAAAAATATGATTTTTGGACCCGTATGAATAGTTTAACTAATTATTAGGCTAAATGTGATATTATAGATGAAGGAAATCGAGATTCTGGCTTAAATCGAGAAAATACAAGGTTATGGACTAAAATAGTAAATTGCCGTTTCTGGATCGAGGTAAGTTTGGGCTTAATTCGGGCTTTCATCTATGTGTATTGTTAAGTCTGGTAATGCCTCATACTCTGTTCCGGCCTTGGATACGGGTAAGGGGTGTTACATTTAGTGGTATCAGAGCTATGGTTTAGCCGGTTCTCGGACTAACCTAGCATGTGTAAAAGTCCAGTTATACATGTCACTGATCCGTGATAGTGTGATGTCTTCCGACGCGTATGAGCACCGTCTTGTTTAGACAGAGGTACTTTCCAACCGAGCTGCACTGACCATGTTCAATGTGATGCGAAGGTGTTTGAATAAAATTACGATTATGATGAGTCTCGATTTAGAAAAGTATGAATAAAAATTTATGATATATATAAGTGATAACATGGGAGATGAAAGGTCATGTTGTAATAAATATCCATACATGCTTGATGCTCATATGATGTAGTGTATTTGACTTACTTGATAAGATGAACGGGATAAATAGAAATTCGTAGAGGTATGAGTAAAAGTTCCTAATATTATGATATGAATAAAAATGTCATTGCCTTGATTGAACGTTGAATGTTGATGAATGTCAATGATATTTTTTTATGAGATAAATGATTATAATGAAATGAATTTATCTATGTTAAATTGTTTGGACTGAATTATGTGATTGTAATGATATGTATATGATGATGCACGAAATGAAAGTTGCGATTGTGATGCAAATATCTATGTTTGTTTAACCCTTATATGATGTCATGAGTATGATTTGTTCGAGTAGATGAATGGATAAGTCAAGCTATCCAGAAAACATAGGATACATGCATAATTATACCTGACTAAATGAGATAACTGGAAAGTGGGCATTAAACCAATATGAATGTTAGTTACTCGAAATGAATGACATGATTGAGATATGATTGCTATGATGAAAACTGTGTTACATGTATATGTATATGACAGTTGAGTCAGAGGCCCTACGACCCCTTCCCCCTTACCAAAGTGGTGTTTTATAATGGAATTTCATGAGATTTGTACTGAATAAGTTTCCGGTTGAGAAACCAAAGAGTTCAGTGCTAGAATAATTATAAATATGATTAGAGATTAATGAATGAGTTGATAAGTAAAGTCAAAGCTAGAAAAGTATCAGATTGGCATAAGGATTATTGGAGTTATGCACTGTTCCAGTTAGAGAAGAAATTTATTTTGATAAATCGAATTACTAAGGTATAAGGTCGAGAAAAGTGCAAATCAAAATTTATTCAGAACTAGTCTTCTTTAGTGAAAAGTAATATGAAATTTGCGATGGCAGAAATAGTTGGGGTAATGATATCTGAAATGTGTAATATCTGAGTGTGGCGATTCAAATTTGGGATGATTTTAGCGATTTCTTACGAGATGTTCTATGTGTTTATCCGTTCCCAGAAATATTTCTATGGTTATTGATCGTTTGAAGAAATCTTGTTATATGGGGATGTTTTCTAATCCTGATGTTAGACGAAAGCATTGGTAGCCTAACTGTTTTATAATTTGTATTGCTTTATTCCTTCGGGCATTCTATTAAATTTTGCCTGATAAAAAAAATAAAAATTGATGAGAGAATATGTATGATACTATGATTCTATTTTTTCTACTTGATACTCCATTTGATATGTATATATATATATGGGAGTACATTGTTCTTGTTGTATTTGATTCCAGTGAGATTCAATGATGTTTTCTACTGGATTTCTTTTCTATGAGGAATTATTGGGATCTTCTATATTTCCCTATGAGTTTGATTTTCAATTTTCCGGCATAGTATCGTATCTTGGATTTCTTTATTCTAGATTTCTTTATTCTGGGTTTTTCTATCTTAGATTTCTTTATTCGGTTTTCTTGTTATCTTTATTCCGTAATTTGTCAATTATGACTTATGTTTGGAGTGCATTCTTCAGCTCGTGATAATCATGTCAAGTATGACTATACTTCTGATTTGATTTGAGTAATGTGGTGATTTCAGTATTGGGATTTTTCTAATTTTCGTGTAAGGTTTGACAACAGTAAAGGTATAAGTGATAAAAATGCGAGTTCCAATCGGTATGGTGGATTACTTCTCTCAAGTAAGTCAATTATAGTTAATGTCTTCAATTGAGATATTTTGATATTTGAGCTAATGCAATTGAGACAGTTTTGATTAACGTAATGAATGAATAGTAAAGGATGCAATGATGAATTGTTTTGTAACTAGAAGAAAGGATTATTTTCAAGGTTATATCAGAATTATTTTCGTAGCGGAAAGAAGAAAATGTGATAGTGAGTAATAAACTAAAAGAGTACAGTGAGGATCGACTTCTGATGTTGAATTTCAGATTGGATCCGATTCATGGTATTATTATCCCGAGGCTTATACAGAAAGAATTGTATGAAGCTCACAGTGAAAATTTGTCTATTCATTCAGAGAGTAATGACGTGTACTGTAATTTGATTCAGATGTTATTGGATTGTGATTTATTGATGATGAAAATCTGTATGATTATTTTGGAAGAGTGCAGGTCCTTTTGATTGTTGGATTTCTTGGAATTCTAGTCTCCATTAACAAATTGAGATCTAGTTTTATGTCAAGATGACAAGGGAAACGGATAAGGGTTGAAAATTTAAGAACAATTAAGAGATGAGTCCGTAAGCTTTCAGAATATATGAGAAATTAAAGAGATATATTGGAGGCACCGCCTGAGTGAAAGTTCTTCAACACTAAATATGAAATTGAGGAATCTAAGTGAAAACCACTTTTCCAGTAAGATTTTCGGGGACGAAAATCCCTAAAGGGGGGGAGAATTGTAATATCCCGAATTAGGGCCTAATCGAAATAGTGGTTTTGTGACCATAAATCCGAGATAGAAATAATTATTTTATGATTATTTTTAGGTCTATGATATGATTTCATGATTGTGTGAAAATTTCGTGAAGAAATTCTATGCATAAAGTGCTTAATTTGAAGATAGGGACTAAATTGAATAAGTTGCAAAACTTGCATTCTAGAAGTTTCTAGTATGAAATTGCTTTGAAATATTAATTAGGAGGTCTTAAATAGAAATTTGACAAATTTCTAAGTCTATGGACAAAAATTGGACATGGATGGAATTTTTGGAAAGTTTAGTAGTAAGGGCATTTTGGTCATTTAGGGGTAAAATGAATTAAAATTCAAAATTAAAAGCCAATTTTGCTCATCTTCTTCAACATGGATGTGTATACCAAGGGAGACTCCATGGCTAGGGTTTTCAAGCTTCCAAGCTCGATTGTAAGTCCGTTCTAGCCTCATTTTTAATGATTTTTACGTTTTTGGAATCTCGGTAACTTGATTAAGCTTATTCTAGCAATAATTTAAACTAGGGTTCATATTTGGAAAAATATCCATAGGTGAAACTTGTGTATTTTGGTGTTTTATGATAGAATATGAGGTTGTAAATTATGTTAGACAACTTGTGCTACTCGGTTTTAAGTGAAAACGAGTAAAAGGGCTTAATCGATAAAAATACCTAATAGTCATAAGTACATGTTAGAGTGAGAATTTGATGTTGCCATAGAAGGGAAAAATGATCAGCATGTCATAAAACATAAGAAAATAGGATGAAGTTTAATTTCTGAACCTTGGGGCAAAAGTGCAAATATGTAAAAGTTTAGGGGTCAAAATAAAAATTTTTAAAAATATGATTTTTGGACCTGTATGAATAGTTTGACTAATTATTAGGCTAAATGTGATATTATAGATGAATGAAATCGAGATTCGGGCTTAAATCGAGAAAATACAAGGTTATGGACTAAAATAGTAAATTGCCGTTTCTGGATCGAGGTAAGTTCGTGTGTTAATAATAATGCAATACCATGCATGAGTTGTAATTCTCTATTGATATGGCATAAATTGTATGATTTAATATGTTTAAGAGAAGTTGATGGATGGTATGTATGATATGGAAAAATATAATGCTTGTTGTGTCATGTGAAATTGAATGGAAAATTATTGTTACATGAATTGAGTGTTAAATTACTATTACTTGGGTTGTATGAATTGCTGCACGGTTGTACCTGATGAGATTTCGACAAGTTTGTACGTAAATAATTTATCGATTCTTTTTATTTTATTATATTTTGTTATCATATGAAATGTGTCTATCTATAGATTGACTATTTGTTGTAAATTGAAAATTGAAAAAGGACTATGAACAAATTTGTAACATGATGGAAAGTGAGGAATTTCCCGGTTGAACCTTCGGAATAGAAACGATACGAATGATCTATTGTGAGGTCGCATGTGTAATACTAAGTGCAGGCTACTATGCGTACCCGATAACTTCGATCACGTGTGTAGTACTAAGTGCAGGCTACTACATGTACCGGATAATTGGTCGCATGTGTAGTACTATGTGCAAGCTACTATGCGTACCAGATAGCTTTGACTACAAATGTGAAAATATGTGCAAGCAATTGAGTATCAGTTATTATTCCGAATAGTTCAACGGGAAAATCGATTAAGTAAAAATATATATGAACATGATTATATGATGAATAAGTGCAGGTGTATGTTTATGAAAATTTTGAGCAATGTGCTCGATAGTTGGGTGAACTTTGATAAGACAATGGATTAAGTGGAATTATGTAAGAATGAATTTTAGTAGTAAAACAGTGTTGGACAGCAGCAGTTACGTGACTTTGAAAATTCACTAAAAATTGTGTAAGTTGAATAAAAATTCAAATGATATATGAAAATAAAGCTTAATGAGTCTATTTTCATATAAAAGAAACAGGGGAAGCAAAAAAATTCTATATTGTATGATATTTGAATCCTTGTGAAACAGGGCTGAATGAATTCGAGATTCCCTATTCTGACTTTAGAAATTCACCATAAATTGTACAAATATTATTAAGAGTCTGGATTCCTTATTGAGTCTATTTTTAAGGTAAACAAATGGCATGGTCGTTGGAATTCTTTACAGGGAGAAATTTGGTTTGTAGTGCACAGAGGTCAGAGTAGTCGTACTCTGGAACAGGGGAGACTTTAACTAATAAACTGTACTAATTGGCTAAACCAAAAATTCTGGAAATTTTATGGGAGAAATATATATGAATATAGTTTCAAGAAAAACTAACAAAACTAAATTTGGAGTTTTGTAGCGTCAGATATGAATGATTTAGTAACTGTAACTCGATAACACAGTTTAACCTGAATATGTGTAATTGTACAATTATAGTGTTTTATCTTGAAAAGCATTATAGTAATTGCTTATTGTTTTCATATGAACTTACTAAGCGTAAAGCTTACCCATCCTCTCTATTTCTTTAGTATTGGCAGGTCAGCTCGGGGTTGGAGATCGTCGGAGGCAAAATCACACTATCAAATTATCATTTTTGGGAGAATTAATTTAAATATTAGAAATATCAAGTGAGTGGCATGTATAGGAAGTTGGTTTGTGTTATGTATTTTTATTATGATTTTGACCATACGTATCAGTCTGCATTGAGTTATCGTATATAATCATGAGATGTGGTCCTTATCCATTATGTTTTATAAGTTTAATTAATCGTGCCATGTCCTATGTTTTGATGTGATGATATAGTTAGCTTTGTTTGTTATGCATGTGTTAGAAAAGTTTTGAATTAAATGAAATTTTATAGCCCAGCTTTCGTCTATGTGTATTGTTAAGTCTGGTAATGCCTCGTACTCTGTTCCGGCCTTGGATACGGCTAAGGGGTGTTACAGTCGGGCCCAAGTTGAGTTCTATTCGGAAAAGAGGCATTTTGGAGGGTTTGGAGGCATTCTAAAGCCTATATAAACACCCTAGAGGAGGATTAAAGGGTATACACGGAGTAAGAGGCAATGAATTACTCGAAAAAAGCCGATTGATCCATCTCAGAAGCTAGATTCTCCTTCAAGACTGAAGATCTCCCTTAAATTTTCTTCAGGGTTTTTGGGTTTCTTTATGTTTTGTTATTATTATTCTTCTGAGATGTTCTCTTTTACACATATGAACTAAATCCCCTAAATACCTAAGGGGAATGAACCTAAGATGAATCTTGTTACTATTTTCTGAATTATATGATAAATACTTGATTTGTTCTTAATTATGTGTTCTTAATTCTTGCTTTAATATTCTAGGATATTGATTCAAGTATTGATGTGCTTATTCAGAGGAGCAAAAGTCCCGGTCTAAGAGTAGATCTACCATAATTAAGCGGAGTTGATTGCACCCCTAGACATAGGGCGACATAAATCTGTCGGATTAGGGTCAAACCTAATAAGGGACCCTAATAAGGGAATTCATACATCGAGTTAATGCAACACTAGGGATTTTAATTAGAAAGAGATTTCAATTAATCAACCTAGGGTTAGACGTTGTTAGTCTCGAGAGAGATAATAATATAAAATAGGGATTTCTACGGATCGAGTCAAGTGAATAAATCGTCTAATTTATAGTCAAATAACAAGTGAAGTCTAGGTGGATTTTTTCTTGGGTATTGTCCAAATCATTCAGTTTTTCCAAAAGTATTTCCCCAATTTACTTCCTGTGCATTCTTAGTTTAGTTGATTAATTTAGATAAAGCAAATCCCCTTATTTTTAGGCTAGATAATAAAAAGAAGGTTAATACTAGTACTTTTAGTTCCTGTGAGTTCGACATTCCGGTCTTGCTATAAGCTATACTACTGTTCGATAGGTGCGCTTGTCTTTATCGTGATAATAGTTAGTTTTCAAGTACGATCAATTATAATTTAAAACTTATCACGCACATCAATAATAATATTAAACTTGATTTAAGTTAATTTTATATAAAAATAAAATTACATATAGATGAGTTCTTTTTCAGAAAATGACTTACATTTTTCAAAAGAGTAAGTCATTTTACAAGAAAAATGGCTTATTTTACGTTAACCTGTAAGTCATTTTTCTTTGACCAAACTATTTTTTGTAAAACAAACACAAAAAAATATAAAAAATAATTTTCATAAAATTTTTTACATATAAACAAATAGATACTATATAACAAATAAACTATACCTAATACATTAAATATGTTAAATGAGGTTAGAAAAAAAGTAAGAAAGTCAAATAGGAAATTATTAAACTAATTTAATACAAAGTTTTTAGCTCAAAACTTTTTATGTCAGCTCCCCTAACCTTACTTAATGATTATTATATTAATAATTATATTTTCATCCACTTATTCCCCGGAGAAAACACATTCTTAGGATATGTAATCATAACAACAAACATTCTTAGGATAAATGATCAAACCTCGTGTTGTGCCACACGTTTTACGTGGACGAGCGTTGCATGTGCCTTCAATTATTTTATTCCTTCACAGTCTGGCCGCCGTGGTTTTAATTACTACTTTCCTTGTTTTATTTGGTTGACTTTAGAGAAAAAGAAATTAAAAAGAAATTACTTTTTTATTATCTCAATTTACATTTAATTAATTATATTATTATATTGTAATATTTTAATTTTAGAGTTATTAATTACTGTTACCAGTGTAATGGTGAGCCGATATAACATTTTAAATTATCATTTCAAATAAAAATTATTTTAAGTTAATTTATACAATCAGTTTTCCTTTTTTTTGAATAATTTAATTTTTCTGTTTTATGTTCTTTTAACTTTTTCTTCTTTATTTTTCATTCTCTTTTGTTTTCCTTCATTCTTTTTTTTTTAACGTTATATTTCTATGTTTTTTCATGTGTTAAAACTAGTCTCTATACTTTTATTCTTTTAAACAGTTTAATTTCTTCTATTGAGACGAGATTGTGGACTAATTTTAACAAGTGAAAAACATAGAAAAACTATGTTAAAAGAAATGAGGAAGGAAGGAAAATAGATGGAGAAACAAAAGAAAATGGAAAATAAAAGCAAAAAAAAAAAAGAGTTAAAAGAACATAAAAGAAAAAATTAAATTGCTCAAAATGAAAAATATAGGAACTTATTGTAGAACTTAACCTAAATTTTTCGTTTAAAATAATGATTTAATGTACTATGTCAGTTTTCCGTTATACCGTTAACGACAATTAACAGTTCAGTGATTAAAATGTTACAACATGGTAATGTAAATGATTAAAACATAACATTTTAAATATAAATAATTAAAACGTAACCTAAAATAAATAAAATTGACTACTTTAGTAGTTTAAGAAAACTGAAAGAAGAAATATTTTTAAATTAAAATATAGAAATCAACACGCGTGAACAAGTTAATACTAAAAACATGAAAAGAAAGGAAAATAATTAATTTTAAAAGAAGGACAGAAATTAAGATTAAAGCATGTTTTTCGTATTGTAATATTTGTCCTTTAGTTTATTTCTCTTGTTTTTTTCAAAGGTTTACAACTACTTTACTCAACCATCTATAAAAAGAAGTTCCTAAGGATTTCCACTGTGTACACCTATCCATTTTATTTCCCTTTTTTTTTTAACATGAAAATATTATGGGTAAATTCCAATTCTAATCTTTCTATTTTTTAGATTATAAGAATGGTTAAATTTTAATTTTAATTTTATATTTCGCTCAAATTTGAGATTTAACTTATATATTTTAATTTTAACATAATTTAATATCTTAATTTTTATAATATTAATAATTAGTCTAAATACTTTATTCTAATTAAAATGATGACATGATTTTTTAGAAATTGTTAGCACAGTTCAAATTCTTTATTAGATGCAGGTTTATTACAATGTTATTTTTTCGTTACATGGATATCAAGTTTATTTTATTTTTTTAAAATGTCATATCAAAATAAAAGAATTCTAACAATGTTAATAAATAGATCTAAATTTTTAAATTCAAAAAGTAGAAGAACTAAATTTTTGAAAATAAAAGTATGAAGATTAAATCCGAAATATACGCAGAGTTTGGAAACTTTGAGAAAAGTGCAATCTTTAAATTTTTACATTATAATTTAGTCAAGAAATAAATAATTAACCCAAAATGTGGACGAAAACTATACTAGTTTATAAGATAAATATAATCTATATGGTAAAAAACTAATTAGAATTGAACTCGTAAACATTAAAGAAAACCTTATCTTTATAAGTAACTTAGAAAATACCTGACTCTCATCTCTATTTATACTTATATTAAGTACTTGATTGAGTTTGTGTCACGAGTCAATTAAACACCAATTAAGTTGGAAAATTATTAAAATACATTTTTATATACAAAGTAAATTATATAATATTATGAGGATTTTTAAAATTTTAAATAAAACCTATAAAAACTCAATTATAGTAAGATTTGAACTCATAATAGAATGAATTTAAACATTTAACTTTAGCATTTCAACCAAAAATTTATTTGATTTTTATTCAAACCTTTGGTAATTATATTTATTACATAATTTGGTACTTGAGTATGTTTTTTTTTTCTAATGTAGCACCTGTGTTATTTTTTTACTCAATCTAATATTTGACAAAAGTTGTATATTTTGATACCCAAATGTAACTGTGTTAACTTTTTAGTGTCTAATTTGGGTTCCAAAGTTGGTTGGATGAAAATTCATAATTAGCTAATAATATTAGCAATTAACTTTTATCACATCGACCCTAAAACTCGAATTAAATTACATCCATCGGATTGTATTTTACAAATTAAATGCAAAATTAAAAAAATTCACAAGTTAATACTAAATTTATTCTATTAACAAAATAATGAAAAATTCAAACCTAATAATATTAACAATTAACTTTCATTAAATCAACCTTAAAACCCAAATTAAACACTAAAAAATTAACATTGTTACTTTTGAGTAAAAAAAATATATAGCTTTTGTCAAATATAAGTACCATATACAAATTGAACAAAAAATAACACAAATGCCACATTAAAAAGTGTCAAACTTTGATATCAAACTATATATGGGAAAATTACACTATTAGTCACTAAACTATAGGTAAGTTTTCATTTTGGTCACTTAACTAAAAAAAGTTACAATTTGGTTGCTTAACTAAAAAAAAGCATTGGACTGTTAAAATCAATACTATGTGGCTTTCTCCGTTTACATTGCATGCACCAATTAAAAGCTCTCTTTCCCATTCTCTTCTACAGTTTAATTTTTTTTATTATACAATTTTGGAGGTCATGAATCTGTGAACCAAAATTTAATTAATTTTTTTCCTGATCTCTGATACTCATCGCCAAATTAACTTAGATCTAAGGTATGTTCTTTTACTCGTCGATGGGTATTGATATATCATATCGATCGTTAAATCATCGCTTGAAGCTTGTAGGTAAATTTTTTAAAAAAAAAAAAAGAAAGAAAAAACTTAACAATCTAATGACTTAAATAAAAAACTTCAATAACTTAAATAAAAACTTTTAAATAATTTAATGACCAAATTATAATTTTTTTCATTAATAACCAGAATAAAAATAAAAAAATAAAAAAATATTAAATAAAGAATTAAAATGGTTTTTTTAAAGTTGAAAGCTGAAATAAATGATTATGTTTCGTTTTATCACGGAATTGGATGCAAATATGATCTGAGTACCGCCAAAATCAACAATTTTGCTATCATGAACTAGGGAACATAGTTCTGTTCTATTTCTTTGCATGCTTATGCTTGCATGTATGTTGATTCAACTTTAAAAAAAAAAAAAAAAAGATGCAACCTTCGTGCATAATTGCTAACAGCAAAGTGGGGGCTTTGACTAAGATGTTTCGTAGTTGATATAGAAAAACAAAAGAACTTAACCCACTCTGTCTCGTTCTCAGCAACCTTCAATCTTGACAGCATCTTTCTTTGGTTAGACAATGGAATGGAAATCCATTTACTGTTTCAGAGCACAGGTTTGCTGCATTCCATATTAAGGTGCAGTTAATTTAGACATACTCATTCCGAAGCATTTGAGATCTTCTGCGTCAACAGAGAAATTTATTTGGGTGTGCTTATATGTTTTAATGAGAGATAAAATATAATTTTATTATTATTGAGATATGATATTATTAGGAAAAATAATTTTAAATTTTGAATATAGACTGTAAAATGGATATGAAGAATACAAAAAAAAAACTATTGTATTGGTAAATTATAATTTTACCATTTATTCACTTAAAATTTTATAAATTTTTAAAGGCTAAAAGCACAAATTTTCATTTTAGAGAGGGGCCAAGGCTTTGCCTGCTCGCCTTATTAGATCATGAGTCTTAAGTGTAGTATATTCATTTTATATACTTGTATTTTTTGAATAAATTGGTTTAATAATAACATCCATTAATTACATTAATACCTTTTGTATATTACCCTCAATGTTTTTGCACGCAAAGCAAAATGGAAACAAATATTGGCTTACTGGTTATCTAAAGTTTAACTAGTATTAAGCGGTATTATGTAGCCGGATTGTAATACGAAATACAACTTGTATTAGTAGATGAATCTAAACATGTCTTTAGTCTAATAAAAAATGAGTAAACCAATTGAAAGACTAATATGTCGTCTATAAAGTCTAATTGGGGAGATGCTTTGTCTTGAGTATTAGAGCGAATGACTCTCAGAAGATAGAGACATAGATGTCACTGACTGGACTAACAGTACATCAGACAGGACCTAAGTAGAATAAATCCTAGATCCATTTATGAATTTAGTCACTTGTAATAGTTATAATGTGGCATACCTTAATTCTGAGTGGATGATGAACTATATATGTATGACTCGTATACTTTGATGTAAGTAAAAGTCTGAGTTCAAATGGATAAGAAACTGAAAATTGGTGTGTTGGGTATACTACTTTTGTAGTATGTAGCATCATTCACAATAATGGATTTCATAACCCAACTAATGGATAAATGATATCATCTTATCAGTATTACATGATATATGAAAAGCAAACGTGGCCATGAACCATTTGTCTTTATGATAAATGACTTAATTACGATTTGATAGTAATTAGTTTTTCATGAAAGAAAATGTAATGGTTACCATGAGATAAAATAGAATCATATTAGGAGAACGAATTTATCTCAAAGAGATTAAAGATATCTTATGAGGGTAACACATTGATGACAAGGTTATTGGACGAGCATAAATTTTAAACTCTGGTTTTTCCTTAAACTTATTTTTCGACGTGTTTTCCAAACTTGATTTTACAATACATATCTGGCACACAAAGTGCATCCTGGCACACAAGGTACATCTTGGCACATAAGCGCATAATCTCGTACACAAACTAATCCAATATCATGCCAAATTATTTTATGATTCAATACATATAACATTCCTTAATCACAATCATAGTTCATGTATTTTATGTCATTTTCAATTTTATTCATTTTAGTCCTCTATCTCGACAATTCATACCAACTAAATCGAAACATGTCATTCTATTAACATATACTCACCTCAGTGATTCATCAGCTAATAAACATGCATATGTAAGTAAATATTTCAATCCTGAATTATAAAAGTACAAACTATGGTCTCGCATCACTCATGGACAACTTTCACTTTTTCTTTCCCTCCCGAAGGTTCCGCATTGATGTTAACTTAGTAATAGTTGGTCGGAAGCTTGAAGAAATTTGCTTAGGTTTCTACGGTTTGGGGAAGATGATGATATTCACATCTTTTCCCACTTAATTTGCTATATATACATTATTTAACATTATTTAATCTTGATTTACATTTATTAACTTTATTAAAGTTTTATTATTTTAATTTTACTTGTAACACCCCTAATCCATATCCGTCGTCAGAACAAGGTTACAGAGTATTACTGGAGTTTACAGAACAAATACAATTAATTCATGTCAAAACTATTCATATTCAAATCAAACCATAATCATGTTGTCCCTTAAATGGAATTTCAAGGTCTTATTTTGTACATCAGAACAAGTCGGGACTAAATCGGGAACTCAGAGAACTTTTAGCAAAATTTCAAAATTTTTCTTAGGTGCAGGGGGCAAACGCCCATGTGGTCAGGCCATGTGGCTCACACGGCCAAGTGACACGCATGTGTCTTAAGCCGTGTGGGCATTTGATGTGAACACACGGTCGTGTCCCAGTCCGTGCTCAAAACTGACTTGGGTCACACAGCCAGCCACACGTCCATATGCTAGGTCGTATGGATAATTTAATTTTTAAAAATAGGTGCAAGATTCACACGGCCAAGACACACACCTGTGTATTGGGCTGTGTGTTTCACAAGGCTGAGACACACGCTCGTGTCTCTACCCCTGTGACCAATTCTGAGCATTTTGTTTCTCAATTTTTAGGATGCAGGGGACACACGGCCAAAGCACACGCCAATGCACATGGCCGTGTATCACACACGGTTGAGACACACGCCCGTGTGGACAAAATAAAGCCATTTCCAAACCTTATTTCTCAGTCAAATTTTATATTGTACCTATATTAATACTTGCATACATATACCAACCAACTCAAGATGTTAAAACTAAGTCAACATTAACATGATACTTGATATATCATCACATGTATTCAAACTTACCTTTTGAAAGACATATATGTTTACCATAATTCAATCTAACCATACCAAGCACACATATATTAACCATATTATAACCTCAAGTATATATTCATTAAATAGACCATTACTAGTCATTCCAATGGTTAGATTACAAATAACCATTTACTTGCCAACATTGGCCAAGTTAGCCTATACATGCCATTATACCAAAACAAGTTTACTATTTATACCAAAATGAGCTGAAGGATAGTGTGGTGATGCTCCGACCAATTCCAACCTTTACGAGCTTCCGAACACTATAAAACATAGAAAAGAAAATCGAATAAGCATTTCAAATGCTTAGTAAGTTCGTATAACAAGAATTTAACTTACCAATCATGTACATTTAAAATAAGTATACAAACATGCATCAAAATCATTATGGCCATTTGCCTAAACACATATGATCTCAAGAAAATTGTTAGTCATGTATATCATGTAAACATCAAAAATCAAAGATGAGCTCATCAGGTAATAACTTTCACAACATGTGCTTTTCATATAATATTTCCTTATAACATGTGCATTTCCATAATCAATCATCATAAGTTCAATTCAACCATGTCAAAACTATTCCCGTTGAATTTATTTAAAATATCGATGGATACACATGTAGTACACTCAAAGTGTACAAAACTGTAAACTGTCAACTCATATTCAGGGGTACCTGATTATGGCACATAATCAGGAAGCACTCTCTCGAGCCATATAACAGGATGCTCATTTGAGCCGTGTAACAGGAAGTTTATCCGGGCTAAATCAGGAAACTCATAAGAGTTTAGAACAGGAAGCTCATTGAGTTTAACAGGTAACTCTGAAGAGTTATTATTAGGAAGCTCCGGATAGCCATATAACAAGATGTTCAAGCGAGCCATGTCAGGATCACAACCGATCGTATAATAGGACGCTCACAAAGAGCTGATGTAGTCTGCAACACATGCAGGATCACTATCGATTAGTATGCTCGCAGGAACCATGTATCAGGAAGCTTGAGAGGGCTTATAACAGGACGCTCATTTGAGCTAAGGTGTGTCTGCAACATATGCAAGACCACAACCAATTGGGAAATCCTATATCCATCGAATTCCATTTATTCAAACGAAACTTATTATTTATCGAACAATATCGGGCATGTAATTAATTTCATCCATTAAACATTTTTCGGGCATTAACGGATATTCAAGTAATTTCATATACATGGCAATAATATAGTTCACATATACAACATTTAATTTAAACATATAAATGTAAAAAATTTTAGTTACATGAACTTACCTCGTCACTTGTTCGTATACGAAAATCTACTAATTTGACACTTTTTTTTTTCCTCGATCTAACTTCGTATTTGAGTTATTCGGATCTATATAAATTAATTTAACGTCAATTTAATGCATTTCATATTCAATTTACATCCTAGGCAAAATTATCATTTTGCCCTTATACTTTCCATAAATGACAATTTCATCCTTAGGCTCGGAAAATGAAATTCATGTAATTTGATCCTTATTCCAAGCCTAACCGGTTTTTACATATAACATTTACAGCACACATATTTTATAAAAACCAGAAATTTTTTATGAATTTTACATCTTTATAATTTAGTCCCTAAATCACAATTTCATGAAAATTCACTTTACAAAAGTTGTTTATCTATCAACAACCTTTCATTTTCTACCATAAATTTAAAATTTTTAGCATATTCATCCATGTAAAAATTTCAATACTTTAATATCTTTTCAAATTGATCCCCAAAATAGATAGATTAAGTTATTTCGATCTAAAAAATATAAAAATTACTAAAAACGGGACAATAATGTTTACCCAATTAGGCTTGCTTTTTTTTCTTTCTCTTTCTTAGGGTTTCCATATAAAATTTGGGGAAGATGATGAAATAAGATGATATTAGGCTATTATCATCTTTATTTATTCCAAATTCCAATTTAGTCCTTTTCTTTTTTCTAAATTTCCATGGATGAATCATCAAAAATATCTACTAACTTTTCTTAATGGTCTAATTACCATATAAGGACCTCAATTTTTGAATTCCATAGCTATTTGATACTTATAGCTACTAGAACTTAACTTTTGCATTTTATGCAATTTGGTCCTTTCCATAATTAAACATGAAATCGGAAAAATTTTCTTATCAAAATTTTCATACATATTTCCTATCATGATGCAAACCATGCAATAATTTTAAAATAAATTTTCTTTCCGAATCGAATTTGTGGTTCCGAAACCATTGTTCCGATTTCATTGAAAACGGGCTGTTACATTACTTTTAATTAAATTTAGCAGATTATTCATCAACATCCACTAATAAAAATTTATTATTGGTTTATTAACCATTTTAGTACTTTGGATAATTATTATTTAAGTCTCTAAGCCTTTTTCCTAATTAAAAATCTATATCGATTGAATTTTTTAAAATTTAGTCTCTGAGTCTTAATTAAATACATTTTTGGCTAAATTGCTTAACCGATTTTTAATTCATCTATATATTAACTCTATAAATATCTTTATTTACTATTTACGAACTCGATTTATGAATATGGAATCCAGAAACCACATTTTTCGACACTACTAGAAACTAAGTTGTTATAGAGTTGTTAACACATAAGTTTCATATATTGTTTTTCTTCCAAAAAGTAGTGGGAACTTATTTTCTAAGAATAAATTCCATTATTTGGAAATTATAATTTCTAGCAATTTCTATTGAGAAGATACAGCTGGTGGTTAAAAAAGGGTTTAGATTCATGGAACTGTTGAAATTTCTATATATGTATATATGTTGTTTCATAGTCATGGTGCCAGGTTACCTTGTTTGAAAGAAAGGAGGTTTAGATTCAGAGAACTGTTCAATTTCTATGTAGGTATGTGTTACTTTTGCACAAGAAATTAAAGAATTGCCAATTTAAGGGTAACGACTAACGAAGTATAAACATTAATGCGTGGGTGATTTGAATTCTTCTATTTTCGGAAATAATCTGTTATCCTCAACTCACCGTCCACTGTATGATTAAATGCATGCCATAAACATGGGCCACCAATTTCTTTAATTTCTGATTATATATGTTGAATTTTATGCTACTTCTGTTGTATACCTTTAGACATTATTATTTTTAATTTTAAGTACAAATTTATATGCTACATTGTTTAGAATTTTATATATTTTAATGGTTTTTAAAATTATTTTGAGAGATTAAATTATAATTTTATCATAAAGTTGATATTTGAGTAACTTTTTATCCCTTTTCTGCTATAAAAAAATTACAAATTCATTTCACGTGGATTATATCTCGGCATTTTCATCTTTTTAAAATTTATGATATAACGAAAGAATTGCACTTAAGTCTTTTCAAAGATTCATGATCTATCATTGACTTTAAATGGTTACAAAATAATTCTTAAAGAAGATACGAGTAACGTGTGTTTTAAAATAAATTCACAATATATGAGAAAGCCACAAAGATGTTTCACCCAATTGCATCAGCCTAAATACTTTCTATTTATATTTGGGTAAACATGTTGAAAGGAATTGGACCAGTGACTCATAAGTTTACCAATCTAGTCAATCAAAACTTCAAAAAATCATATAAAAATAATTTGGCCTGTAAGTTGACTGATGGATGAGTAATGTACTTAATTGCAAAAGTTGTAATGCAGTTGAAGTACAACTGGAGCTTCCTTATTTGAAATATTTTCCATAATATGTAAAGAATTATGCAATTTACCATAAAAATAATGACACATTTTCAAAATTTCCTTTATTATTTTCATGGTGACAACTAGTTCATGCCAAATTCCAGCTATATCTTTAAGTTAAGTCACACATCATACTCTTGCATTTTTTTTCTTTTTAATTTTTTTCTTTGATTTTAAGGTTTTATTTATATTTAATTTTAAATTTTAAATTATGTTATATATAATCTAATGTGTTACTTAACAATAAAATTAACAATTTTAGCAACGAAAAACCCTAATTGTAAAATTGAATAATAGAATAAATCCAAATCAATCTCACATACAATAAAATTTAAACTCAAAATGAGATTTAAACCTACAAGTCTTTGCTTTCTTTAATTTGGCTTAATTTATACGATTTTGGAGATTAAAAATTATGTTTAATAGTGAGTAAACATCCATAAATGAATTCAAATTAAATATATATATATATATAATGTCAAATTTAGCTCTCATCATTTAAAATTTTTATTGATTTGACCTTTTTTTTAGTTAAATTTGATCATTAACATTTTAAAAAGAGTCAAATAAAGCATTAATTTTTTTAATAATGTTGACGTGGTAATCCGTAGGGTAATTCACATGTGCTTCATGTTAACATAACACTATTTGTTTTATATGACGCGTTAAAAAATAATTTAAATATATAAAAATATTCAAAAATAAATTATAAAATATAAAAAGTTCATAACTTAAAAAAAAACATGAAATACATGTGGATTGCCATGTGAAAAACAACAATTCGACTATTTTTGAAAAGTTAATGGTCAAATTCCATTCTTTGTAAAAGACCGAGGGCTAAATATAACTAAAAAATGAATAAAGATCAAACTAACAAAAGATGTAAACGTTAAAAGCTAAATTTATTATTATGCCTTTAAAAAAATAATGAAGTTTGCGATTTTAAAAATTAACTTTTATATAAAAAAATTCATTATTCTCTAAATTTTAAAATATTTAAATATACATCTCAACATTTCTAGTATTCACATAAAATTTTAGGTAAACTATAAAAATAGTCACTTTTGTTTGCCTCAGATTACAATTTAGTCACTTATGTTATCATTTTATTATGAAGTGGTCACTCTGTCGTTAAGCTCCATTACCTCAATAATGACAATCCTACGTGGCAGTCCAAATGGGTTTTAAATGCCAACTTGTGTTTGAGGTAGACATTATGAAAATTCAAAGGCATATTTGGATTGACTGTGATGCAATAACGCTCGAAGACCATACATTTTATCTATCGCGTCGGGATGGAACCATTGCCTTAGAAGCTCATCACATTGCAACTCAGGCCCTAAGTTCACGGTGCTTATACAGTGACGGGTTGAAGTATAACTAGGGCTCATACTTGACGAATGTTAATTTTGCGGTCATGAGTTAGACTATAGCTCGAGAGCCTAATTGAAAATGGTTATGTGCTCACGAGTTCGAGTTTCACCTCATCAGAAAAGGATGGTTTGTAAACCTGATACATAAGTTTGAGATCATAATCATAGGGAAAAATTGGGGGGGCTTTCTAGTATAATCAAATTAATTCTTTTTCTCCATTTCCTCCAAAAGCAGTATCATTAACCTCCATATCCGAAACCTATGACAAAGTTGGATGTAAAAGGACTCTAAAGGGGGAGTGATTGTGGCGGTGGAGAGAAGGTAAAACTTGAGTCGAGATGACAATTGTTGTAGTTATTAATAAGTTTTTTAATCATAGCAAACATTGTCTATCCAAAAGAACCTTCACCTTTTCTCTACCAAATAATTCACTCCTCCCTTGAAAGTCTTCTTGCCCCCAACTCTATCACAAGTTTCGGAGAAGAAGGAGGTTAATGATACTACGTTTGGTAGAGACAAAGATGAGCGTGGTGTCCTCCTACGTGGTTGAGTGCGGTGTCCTCCTACATTATCATTGTATGTCCTCCGTTCCACAACAGGTTGTTACGAAGATCAGACACCTCGATAGAATAATGACGTCGAGGGTGTTTGTGACACTATTGGCAAATAAGTGTATGGTGTCGCATAAACCGGTTGCTGATAAAATGTTAGAATTGTCGGAGATGGCAGATACGTCGGAGTTGTTGTCGACATTGGCATGTAATATGGTGTTGAGGACGGAGGTGGTGCAAAAAACATACCTACATAAGGTGTTGAAACAAGGTACGATGGTGCATAGTGTGGTGTTTGTATAAAAATAACGGGGCTAGTGAAAACACCATAATAATATTAATCATACTGGCTGGGAGGTGGTGTAGCCCTTGATGCCTCGTGTTGGGTTGAAGTTGATGATGACTTCGTTGAGGCATGCAGTCCCGACCTAGGATTGATGTGGGGTCATCTTGGCCTCCTAGTACGACGATGCCTAGCCCTTGCCTCCTCGGTAAAAGATAGGCTTATCGTGATGTCTGAACTACGACAAGGCTAGGTAAGATATCGTACCTATACTCCCAAATGTAGATATATTGCCGATGAAATTTAGTCCAATATTTGTCAATTCTCTACCGTCATGTACACTATCAATGACATCTTCTCGTGCCAGATATTGGGATTGTCCAAAAATTCGACCGGGATGCATTCTTGAATTCTCGAATTCTCGAATCAACGTATGACATTCATTCAAACTATAGTACGAAATAATAAGTTTTATTATCTACATAATATTAAATTTTAAATCCTTAGGTGAATAGTGCATAATTGAAAATATTAAAAACTAACATCGACTTCTAATCGTTCATCTAATAGTAGTCGAATATCTTCAAGCTCCTTTGATAGTCCTACAAATAATATGTTATTTAAAATATATAATAATGAAAAATATTATGATAACTATATTATCAAATGAATTTTACCTTGTTATGAGTGGGAAAATATAAGGGGCGTTGACTCGGGAATGTAAAAATAGTAGTCAGTACCATGCCCAAGACTACAAAAGGAGCATACAACCACCAATTTTATTTTTTTGTGGTTGCATTGCCTAACACATCTTTTGGTACAATGTGGCCAACACGGTTAATTCCCAACTAAGTCGGCCTGCTTCTTTCAAGTCGATGAGTTGTAATAGCCACATTAAATGTACCAGATTTCGAGATTTATCAGGAATTAGAACACTGCCAATTATGTAACACCCCTAACCTAATCCGTCATCGGAACAGGGTTACGAAGCATTACCAAAATTTACAAATTAAATACAGACATTTCATTTCATTTAGCATTCATATCATAAACCAATCGTATACAATCATATTGTCCATTATATGAGCCCTCGAAGCCCAAATTATGCATTAGAAACAAGTCAGGACTAAATCGAGTACTTAGAGAATTTTTTGCAAAATATCAAAAATTTTCCAAGGTGCAGGAGACACACGCCTGTGTAGCCAGGCTGTGCGTCTCACACGGTCAAGAGACACGCCCGTGTCTCAGACCGTGTCGGTATTAGAAATAGGGACACACAGTCGTGTCCCAACGCGTGTCCAAATTAAGGTGCTCACTAACTTGGCTCACACGGCCAAGCCACATGCCCATGTGCTAGGCCATGTGAGCAAATTAACTTGCATTAAGTAGGTGTAGGGGTCACACGGCCAAGTCACACGCCCATGTACTAAGCCGTGTATCACACACGGTTGAGACACACGCCCGTGTCTCTCCCCGTGTGAACGAAAATAAGTCATTTCCAATGCCACATTTCTTACCCAAATTTATCTTCCACCTACATGAACACTTTAACACATTCATAAGCTAATACAAGACATTCAAATCAATCCAAAATCAAGTTTTAAACAAGTCATATTATCACATATATCTTAGCATTCAAATTTACCATGGTGATCAAAACACATATTTGCTTACTTATTCCAAATATACTATCTCAACTCATTCATCAATATGCCTATATTCTATCCATCATTCAACCACACCAAACATATATCAAGCATGATAAGACCACACATATATATACATCAAAATATGTCCAACACAAGTCATTCCAATGGCTAGTCACAACCAAACACATACATACCATCATTGGCCAAATTTAACTTATACATGCCATTATAACCCAAAATTAATTTGTTACATATACCGAACTGAGTTGATGGATAGTGAGAGATATCTCCGCCAAGCTTCCAACCCAACGAGCTTCTAAAGTACTATAAAACAGAAGAAATAAAACAGAGTAAGCATTTAATGCTTAGTAAGTTCGTATAACGAAGATTAACTTACCATTTATTTACATTTAAGGTAAGCATACAAAATACATCCAAAGAAATTTAGCTAATAGCCTAAACACATAACCTCATCAAACATGTTAGTCATGTATTTCACATGAATACCAAGAAACATGTATAAGCTCATCAAATATCAAATTTCCATATGTTTCATGTATATACAAGTAATGATTCATTTCGAACTCATATTTTCTCATGTCAGGGTTTTGCCTATTGAATCATTTAAAATGTCGATGGATACACGGGTATTACACACAAAGTATACAAAACTGTAATTCTTCAATTCATATTCAGGAATGCTCATACAAGCACATAGACGGGAAGCTCTCTCTTGAGCCATATAACGGGAAGCTCATGTGAGCCATGTAACGGGAATCTCATATGAGCCAATATCGGGAAGTTCAAGCGAACCAATATCAGAAAACTCCGGAGAGCCATTAATTAGGAAGCTCATGAAAGAGCCTTTAATCGGGAAGCTCCGAAGAACCATATATCGGGACGCTCATAAGAGCTACGGTGTATCCACAACACATGCAGGATCACAATCAATCGGGATGCTCTAAAGAGCTATTAACAGGAAGCTCGCAAGAACCATATAATGAGAAGCCCATGAGAGCTAATAACGGGACGCTCTTTCAAGCTGTGGTGTGTCTGTAACACATGCAAGACCACAACCAATTCGGGAACCTTGTATCCATCGAATTTCATTTATTCAAACGGAACTTAATACTTGTCGATCATCGTCGGATATGTAATTAATTTCATATATGGAAATTACACAATTCAGATACATAACATTCAATTCAAATAATTCAGATACACAACATTCAATTCAAACATATAATTATACAATTTAGTTACACGAACTTACCTCGACAATGTTCGTGTACACAAAAGCTACTAATCTGCTACTTTCTCTTTTCCTCAATTTAACTCCATATTTGATCTATCTGGATCTATACGAAAGAGTTTAACATAAATTTATATTCAATTCAATCCAATTCACATATTATGCAGAATTACCATTTTGCTCCTATACTTTTAATTAATTATGATTTGGTCTCTAGGCTCAGAAAATGAAATTCATGCAATTTAATTTTTATTCCAAGCCTAGCCAATTTTTATATAGCACAATAGCAGCCCATCTATTTCACAAAATTCAAAATTTTTATATGAATTTTACATCTTTTCAATTTAGTCCCTAAATCATAATTTCATTAAAATTCCCTTAACAAAAGTTGTTTATTTATCAACAAACTTTCATTTTCTACCATAAAAATTCATAATTCATACATACTCAACCATGAAAAAATCCTACTACTTTGATAACTTTGCAAATTAATCCCCGAGATAGCTAGATTAAGTTATTACGATCTCAGAAATATAAAAATTATTAAAAATGGGACAAGAATGCTTACGAAGTTAAGCCAAATAAGCTTGCTTGAAAACTTAGGTTTTCATGGCCAGGGTTTCCATCTTTTTATTTGGGAAAGATGATGAAAAATGATGATATTTTAGTATTTAATTAATTTATCATCTTTCCAATTTAATCCTTTTCTTTTCTTAAATTTCCAATGATAAATCATCATATTTATCTACTAACTCCACTAAATGGTCTATTTTCCATATAAGGACCTCCAATTTTGAATTCCATAGCTATTTGATCCCTTTAGCTACTAGAATTCAACTTTTGCACTTTATGCAATTTGGTCCTTTCCCTCAAATTAAACATGAAATCTGTAAAATTTTCTTAACGAAATTTTCATACGATATTTTAATCATAATGCAGACCATGAAATAATATTAAAATTATTTTTCTTCCAGACTTGGATTTGTGGTCCTGAAACCATTGTTCTGATTTTACTGAAAACGGGCTGTTACAAATTAACCTCAAGATGAATGTTCGGGTGTATTGTTCTCTTTTAAAGGCACTCGAGGTGTCGTCGAGATAACCAAAATTATATTCCAACCATTTCATCTCTATCCTGTTACCAAAAAACTTATTCGGCATCTTATCTAATAGTTGCTCGCAAATGACACTCCAACCGCCAACGACCACTGATCCCGTAACAATTGGCCTATCCATTGATAAACCAAGTTGTACAGTTACGTCCTCAAGTGTGATTGTACACTCACCGCATAGAAGATGGAATGTTTGTCTCGGATCTCCATCTTTCCACCAACGCGCTGATAAGTGCGGGATTCAATCTACACCCCCTAGCATACGAGACACGTACAAGAATTCCTCCTCTTCCAAGTATTATCCAATTACTTGCAGTGCCCTTAATGATAGATTATGTATGTCTCCAAAATCCAATCTTCAACCTAAATATAAAAAAAAAATTATAAACTTAATAATGTTAACAACTTAATAATGAACTTAATTAAAATTAAAGAAAATTTAAAAATATCATTTTCAATCGGATGCTGGAAATATAGTTGTCATTGAAATGAATAAGAATATTTGTCATTATAAAAAATCAATTAAAACGAATACAATACGAAATAGAAAATTAAAACAAGAAGAAAATTAGAGAAATTTAATGAAAAATTAAAAACTAAAAATTTGAAAGAATTGAGAGAATTGGATATGAATGCAAAATGGAGAAAATGATTAGGGTTTATATAGTAAATAAACTAATCATTTTATAGCCGTTGGAGTTTTGTGACCGTTAGAATTTTACTATTGGGAAATTGCGTCCAATAAGATGCACTTTCCTACCACATAAGCAAAAAACGCGTCATGCTAAAAGTTTTTTTACTTTTCTTTCTAAAATCGACTTATTTCACTAAATGTATTAGAAAACTACCTAAACCCATAGTTTTTTTAAATTCGTCTTTTTTATAAAATTTAACCGAAATATACCGCATATTTTGCATGGAATTTAGTGACCCCATTTCTCTCCCTTTGATTGTCGATATAAAGCATTGTGCACTTAGAGTCTTTGCTTGTCAATTGTCATCATCATCTCTTTCACTCTCATTCCCATCACTTTCTTTCACACAAAAGACACCCTAAAGATCTCACCCATATTTTGTTTTTGTTTCAATGGCATCCTTTTCAACCAACTCTAACCCTTTCCTCATTGATTCCCTTTTCTCCCCACATAAAATTTCTGGGTTTGTAGGAGAAATTGAGAACCTCAATTTCAATTGGGTTTATAGTGATAATAATGAACCTTCTGGTTCAATTTTTAAAGAGCAGAGCAGCACTGGTGAATTCACTGTGGTTGATGATATTGTCGCTCTTACAAGCAAGAAAAGAAGGGCTAAAAATGGGGTTAAGGTAATCTTTTTATTTTTTTTTAAAAATCCACGAATTTTGGTTTAATTTTTCATTTTTTTTTCTTTTACCATTAGGATGAAAAAGAAGGGAAACCCAAGAAGCAAAAGAAGGGAAATGATGAAAAGAAAGTGCATAAAGGTAGTAAAAAAGATAGAAAGAAAGGTGGTGAAGAGCCTCCTAATGGTTACATTCATGTTAGAGCTAGGAGAGGTCAGGCAACTGATAGCCATAGCCTAGCTGAAAGGGTATTTTTTTTTTTTTTTTGCATTACATTATTTGTCACGTTGTGTTTATCGTGATTGTGGTTGAATTTTGCAGGTAAGAAGAAAGAAAATCAGTGAAAGGATGCAAAAATTGCAGCGACTGGTTCCAGGATGTGATAAGGTGTTCATAACTTTCATTTGTTGTTTGTTTTTCAAAGGAGAAAAAAGTGGTTAACTGCAGCATAAACCATGAGTCTCTAAGCTTTAAAATATTAAAATTGGATCCTAAAATAAAAGTATTACTTCAATCAGGTACTTCTGTTATTCCAGTTGTCAGCTTTTGCATTAAATATCCGTTTGAATTTGATCTGTTTTGTTCAACTGACCACTAGATTGACAAATCCAAGGGTGGGCGGGGCATACTTTTGCTAAAGTTTTTAAAATCTGATTACTTGGTATAATTAATCCGAATGATTTAATTAAATAAATTATTAAATATCTTATAAAAATAAAAAAAATTTAAATTTTGATTTAATTGGTGTTTTACCCGATCCAATCGATTCGTATTAGTTTTCGAGTCAACTAATTCAATGCACTTTTCTAAATCAATATCCCAACCATTTCTCAATCTAATTAGTTCAATTAGTTGGTCTACTCTAATTTAAACAACTTTGCTTAACCCTATTGGCTAAATAGATTAATCACTCTTTAGTCTATTTTTAAAATTAAAAGATTCAATTTAAGTTTCTTTTGCCTTTGATTAAATGAAAAAAATTATAGTTTGAGTTTTTCTTTAAAAATGAACATCCTGACTATTAAGCCATTATATAGGATTCAATTTCAACCTTTTGTATAGAAACTATTTAATTTCGTCTCTTCAAATTTTATAGTACTTTACCCTGAATAGATAAAAGAATGAAATTTTAATTTGACAAGGAATTTGAAATTAACCCAAAGGAAAATTATGCAATAATGCTTTCCTTCAACATTGATTTCTGTCTGACAGCTTTCCATTTTTCTCTTCCATGAAAGTAGATAACTGGAAAGGCTCTTATTTTAGATGAAATTATCAATTATGTTCAGTCGCTTGAAAGTCAAGTAGAGGTAAAAATTATTAAAACTCTTCACAATTTTTTTTTTTAAATTGTATTCCAATAAGCAATAATTTTTTTTTTTTGCCTTGTGTTTTATTTTAGTTTCTATCCATGAAGCTTGCTACTTTGAATCCTATGTTTTATGATCTAGGAGTTGACCTTGAAGCATTTATGGTCAAACCAGAGGTAAGAAATTAAATTGAAAAATAGTTTGATAAAATGTTTAATTATTTGTCTCTAAAATATTTAATTATGTTTCAGATAGTAAATAATATATCCTCACCACTACAATGTAACCCCACTCGGCCTATAACCACTACGGTTGCCGCCACCGCCAGCAGTATCACGTCCACATTTACTCCGACCAATAATATTCCGCTCTTGGATACTTCAACTTCATTTTTGTTTCACCAAGGAGAAACATCCGCAGTCTTCTCTCAGTTTCAGGTACACTCTACATTAGGGTTTTGTGTTTTTCTACAATACCTAAATTTGAGACTTAGTCTATAGACATAATTTGATCCTCTACTTTTATAATATTATTCAAAATAGTTAATACCATTAACAATTCTAATTAAAATACCCTTCCAACCCAAAAACATCCACGTCAATATGATGCACTTAGAAGGGGTTAATTGTGATAACTATTTAGATTAGCGAATCACATTATAAAAATAAAAGGATTAAATTATATCAAATCAAAATATTGAGATTAAATCTTAATTTTAAACATAATAAAAGGATGATAACAACAATTTAACCTCAATTCATGCTTTCACCTTTAAAATACGACATTATTCGAAATTCAAAATTGGAAAATCTGCAATCCCTTTTGCAACAAATAAAAAAAATGGAAAAACATACATATTAAATATAAATATTTGAAAACACATGTTTTTTTTTTTCAGGACAATGGTAGTGTACTGTGGGAAGAGGGGGGCCTGCGGCAAGAATTTCCAAATCCGTTCCGTTCATTTTAATGCAAACAACTGCCCTACAAACATATGGTATTAACTATGAAGCCCTCTTGTCTTGACGTTGATGCAATAATAAAATATTAAAATACATTCACTTCTGTTGTTTTTAAAGGATAAACCAATACTTAGTCCCTAAATTTGAGAACTTTTTTCAATTTGGTACTTTTAACTTTTTTTTGGTTCACAATAATCTCGAAATTCAATAATTTCTTTTTAATTTTGGTCCATATAATCATTTGACACCTATATTATGTCACATCATCACCTAAATATTTATATTACTTTTATAAAAAAAATTATCAAGTTCAAAAATAAATATGGATCAAAAAGTGTTTAGTAAATAAATTTAAAAAAAGGGTCAAATTTTGAATTAAATGTTTCCGTGTCGCTTTCTATAATATAGTCTAACCTTTGGCTCTAACCTAGCTTCCCAAAGAGACACAAGATGCCAAAAGCAAAGGGAAAGGAAGACCCAAAATTTCAGCATTAGAGCTCTAATTTCAAGTTCCAAAGGCTATCAACGACATCAATGGAGGAAGAACACAAAGGACAAACATAATCCACTAAATAAGACTATAATTTTTTGTAGTGTTAGATCCATTATTTACTTTTATCTTTTTTTTTTTGTTTCGTTTCTCGTTAAGTCTCCCAAGCACAAATGCCAAGACCCAACATTGGATTGACTTAGGAAAAAGACAAAAGGAAATAATAGTAACAATAGAAGTATGTTTTATTAGTACTTTCTTTTAGGGTTTAGTGACAAAGAAACAAAGTGAACTTGAAAGCAAGTCTTATTTTTAATTTTTGTTTATCAAAAAATTGAGTGGAATGAAAATGAAATTTTAGTTAAATTAAGTAATTTATTCGAATCGAGTTAATTATTTTAGTTGAATCAAATAAATTATTCAAGTTTGAATAAATTCTTGGTTAATTTATTTAAATAATTTAAGTTAAAGAATTTAATTTAAATTATTTATTTGATTAACTTCATACTCTCAAATAACTTCGGATTTTATTTACTTTAATATTATTTTTGTTTTTCAACTAGAATTTAATGTTTTATTAATAATATCATCATATTTATAACATATTTAAAAAGGGAAATTTTGATTTTGGCCTATTGATATACATAACATATCTCCAAGTCTTAGTGATATTTATATATTTGAAATTTATTTTTTATATTTTAAAATTAAGATTCAATTGTTAATTACATTAAAATTATTTTTTTCGTTAGTGTGATATTTTTCAAATATAAAAAAAAAAAAACTCTCGTGACTTAGTAGTTATGTAAAAAAAATTGATGTTTCAATGAACTTAAATTTAACATATAAATATTAACAATGTTAATAATTTAAATTTATATTTTTGAATATGAAAAAGTAAAGAAATTAGATTTTTTGGAATAAAAATAAGGGGCTAATTCTTAAATGCATGAAAATTAAGTATACTGGCGTGGATAAAGAGATATAAAAAATGTGTTTTTTTTTAAAGTAAAAAAAAAAACAATGAGTTTGATACAACTTAATTTAAAATTAATTTTTATTATTAGCTAAATAATTTTTTTTAAATGAAAAAGCCAGAATTTGCGGGCTATATTACTAGTTTTAGGCAAGAAAAAATAATACTTTTTTACTATTTTCTAAGAAAAATGTTAAAAACAAGTTAAGTTGTACTATTTTCAAATTTTGATGCTTCAAACATATTATTATATGTGTAATGTCATCTCAATTTATCATTTTTATATATTACTCACTAAAAATTAAGGTAATGAATTAATAACTGTTGTTTATGTTAATATTAAAATTTTAAAATTTGAGATTTAGAATGATCCAATTAAAGAATACAGACTAAATCTATAATTGTCCACATAGTATAAGACTAATAATTGAATATAAATAAACAAATTTAATTTCTACTATTATGGGTCAGAGCTAAGATTTTAAATTTTAAAAAGTATAAGGATTAGGTCTAAAATTTTTACAAAGTACAAGAACTAATAGAAGAATTTAACCAAATAAAAAAACAGACAAAAACGTAGGAAGAAGCGAGGTAGGTTCTTCTGTCGTGTGTGGTGCGACCAGGCCGTCCTGCGATTGTTGACCTTAAATTCAAAGTCCAATTTGAGCTTCTTTTTTTTTTTTTGGCCAGGCCAATCTGAGATAGGTTTTTTTTTTATCACAATCATCTTTCGGATTAAAAAATTAAATTGTCCAAAAGGGTTTTGCACAAAAACTCTTTGAAGATATTAGACTTATGTTCAAATTAATCGAAATGTTCGAACATCTTCTCAGTGATGGAACTTGAGAAAGTGACAATGATAAGGGACGAAGTTAAAATAATTTTTTTAAGGTCGAATGAAATTTTACTTTTTTATAATCTATATCTTTATAATGTTTAAAAGATTCAATCGAATTTTTATAATTTTAATGGAATAAAAATATAATTTTACTTTTATTAAATTAAAATTTAAAAAAAATTAAAGACTTAAATAATAATTAACTATTTTAGGGTTGGGACCTACCAACCTCTAAATTCCCCTCTAGCAATGATGATGAAAAGATAAACTTGATGGAGAGAAAAGTGAGGAAGTCAAAGATATTATCAATTGTCAACAATTTAAAAGAGCAAGTTATTAAAACTTTATGTTGACTCTTAAGATTTAGTGTTGGGTGTTAACATCCTCTCCCTTAAATTATAATATAAGCTTTACATGTAAAATAAATAAATATTAATTAAAATAAAAATATTAAGTTGAGCAATAAAAAATTAGACTAATCCATAATATCAATATTTAAATGATCCAATATAGTAAGTTGGTAAAGATTTTAAATAAATGATGTTTGAATTGGATTAGATCGATTGATTATATCGAAAATTGGTTGAGATATCAATTTTAAAAATGATATTGAATTAATTGAACTGAATTTTTATTTTTAATTTTTTTAATTTTTTAAAATTTTAATAATTTTTTAATCTAACGAGTCAAAATATCATTATCCCAAACTCCTTAAATTATTTCACTTTTAATTAAAGCTTAAGAGAATTTTATCAAAATAAAATTATGAAAGACACTTTTTTCCAACATTTAAAATTTATAAAATATTAATCAAGATGAAAATACATAAACAAAGACAGAATCAAGTAATTATAAAATTATAAGAATTTTAATTTACACAGAGTGATAATTAAAATTTTTATTAAACACGTATTTAGTATGAATTTAAATTATTGTGTTATGTTGAATATTGTATTGTATAATAAACTATAAAATTATAAAAATATTTAAGGCTTGCACGTTACTCAATCAATGATATTTATCAATTAAATATATAATATATTTAATAAAGAAATACTATATTCAATTTATGATTTTTTTTTTATAATTATAAGTGTTTTCATCTGTTTTATGATTTAAATTTAATTTTGTTCAAACTGAAAAGATATTCAAATAAAGCCTTCCAACAAAGTCGACTCTAAAATTTAAATTTGGTCTAAAGCAATTTATGACTTTATGTTTGCAAGAATAGTTTAATTTTTACACTCAACTCACAGAAAATTAGAATGATTCGAATTAAACAAATTGGATCCTTGATTTAAGAAAATTGACTAGACTATTTTAAAGATATTTTGAGATATCTAGTCTTTATTAGAATATTGTTAGTCATGTTTTAGTTGTCTATTGGTGGAGATTATTATTGTAACTTTAAATAGTGTATCAACAAGTCTAAAAATGCATGTAGGTAAAAGGAATGGGAATTTAGCACTTAGTCTATGCATTAGGAATTGTCTTTGAAAAGTATATTTTTGTGAGTCACTTGGTTTTATAATGATGAGAGATTTAAGTCTTCCGTGTAAAGGTGAGGTTGTTACACTTATGAATGGAAGAACTTAAATCATTGTTTGTATGAGGTTAAAAATAGTGAACTGTCTATTCAGGTAAGGACTCGTAAACAATTATTAAACTACATAACTCACAGTTCTTGTGTTCTATTCTTTAATTATTATGCAGACTTATTCTTAAAAAAGTTAACTGCTTCCTTCAAAAATAAAATTATATAAACCACTTTCTCCCCACATTTAAATTTTACAGAAATATTCATAGGGAATGTATGACTTGATGAGTGCTTCTGTGAGTACTATAAGTTGCTTTTATGTAGCGTATGCTGTATGCATGTATAAATGCTTCTATGAGTATTGTTTTTGGTTTCTTGAAATATATGATAAGTTGGTTTTATGTAGTGTATGCATATATAAATGTAAGGTTAAGAAAGGAACATCGACATTACGAAATATACGATAAGTTGCTTTTATGCAGTGGATGCATCTCTAAATGTAAGGTGAAGAAAGGAACATCAGCATTAGTGAAAATATATGATAAGTTGCTTCTATATAGTATATGAATCTATGATTGTAAGTAAGGTTAAGAAAGGGACGTAATGACATTACTGCTTGTTGTATAATGTGTTAAAAGAAAGAGGTATTTGGTATGCCAGCTTATTAGGACGTATTGCTGAGATACACTGTATTATGGCATTTTTCTTTTCGTTATTGCAGGAACAAATGTAAAAATAAAGATTTATGCGTGGAGAAGCTTTCACTTGTCCTCCCTGATAAACCACCTTATGTTCCGAGGGAGTTTGATCGGTGTGCTGTTGCTGGCAACTCAGGTGATCATCTAAAAACGAGGTTTGGGAAAGAGATAGATAGCTATGAAGTTGTCATTAGAGAGAATGGTGCCCCGCAGTCATTAAGCTTTGGCCTCTCTTCTTTTTTTTTCGAGTAATGTTTCTCATAATATTTTCGTATGGTAAATGTTGTATTGCAGAACTATACCGAATATGTTGGCAAGAAAAGTACAATTCGGCTTCTCAATAGAGAATCTGCCAGAGGTCTTGATAAAGTTGTAGAATTAGATGGTAATGACATTTTTTTCTTAAAAGTTTTGTTGTTTACTTCTTATGCTTTCATAATTCTAAAGCATGATAAATATATGGATTTTACAGCAACAAGGGAGGAGGTCTTGATAATCAAAACTACGATTCATGATTTTTATGAGTCAAATGATTCGGGTTAGCATATTTGATTTCACAGATTTGATAGTTCCCCGAACTAGCTATTGAATCCCTTCTTTTGGTATGAATTTGCTCTCTCTGTTTGTGATTCGGTCGATGTATATGGTTTCACTGTGGATCCAGGTTATGAAGAATGGTATTTCTTGTAACTTTCTCTGTAACTTAACAGTCTAATTATGTTTACCCGACAAAATAAAACTTCATAGTACCCTGCAGGACTCGATATTCCTCGGAATCTCAGAAAGGCCATACGCCTTTATACGGCAGGGCTTACTACCAGATGATGGAGTGTTTGGGTGTATGCTCTCTTTCATATTGAAATATTTGCATGTGTTCTTCCTTGGAATTAATAATAAGAGAAGTGCTCTATTGATGATTAATAAAGAAATCAGTATCTTTGACAAATTTGTACCTGATTTTGTGGAAAGCTTATCAAAATCCATTCTCCAATGCCAAACGATCCAAACCCAGTTGTGAAGTGGGTTCCAAGTCGTAGCACTATAACAGCCGAGCAGCTGAAAGTGCATCACTGAAATTCTTGAGGTAACTTTATTTTAGTTGTTTTGTTTCAAAGTGACATGTATCACAAAATAATCAGATAATGATATAAGGGTCAATTTTTACCAGTAAAAATAGATAGAATTTTTAATGGAAGGGCTAGGTTGCTCTTTGATTTAATATATATGAACTAATTTGTCTATTTTCTTAGTAAAAGGGATAAAATACAATCTTACTCCTAATAATAAAAAAATTCATATTACTTTTACTTACTTCTAAATATAGATCAAACACAAATCTTTCAGTTTCAAACTTATGAATCCTCATGTATAAGGCTCAAAATAAATAGAATTAAAAGTAAAATCGAAAATGAAAAAGTACTAATAAGTTTGCTTTAACAATTTTGGTGATGATGGGTATGTTAGAAACTGTCGAAGCAAATTTAGGTTGCTTTGTTAAATGTAGTTTTGTAATTGCATGCCACAACAAAGTCGAGCATTGTGTCAATCTGATTGTTCAGATGTATTTTTTTTTTTTAGTAAATTGTTTTATTCAATTTTTTAAAAGAACATATTATATTATCAAATACACTTTTATTTTAACATTGTAATAAAAATTATTTGATAGATTGTTTCTAAGGTTATAAAACTTTGTTACAATATCAAAATAGTGTTGGGATATGCCTTGAAGTCAATCGACTTATGCAAGTAAATCTATGACAATCATGCAGACTACGAATCAAATGAAGCCGTGAGAGACAATGACCATGCAAACGACTTAAGAAGGGTTCATAATTATGAGACTGTATTGGATCAAAGTCATGTTCTTAAAAATATTATTAATCATTGTAGTATTGGTATTATGGGGCTAGAATTTTCGTCTGATAAACCGCGCGATTTTAGATTATTTTTTGGGTTAGTCTACCTATACTCAGAAAATGAGAATTCTAGCAAAAATTATCTAAGAAACCGAAGCAAGCAGAAGCAAACTCGAAACAAAAAAGCAAAGAATGAATAGAAAAGCCAAAAATAAATATTGGACACCAAGTGCTTGAATAAACGCTATTAGTATATTTTTAACTCAAGAATGAAATGAATACAAATGGAGGAGGAGGAATCTAATTATAGTTGAGCTCTCCAAATCCAACGACATAGATCTAATTACATCAATGGCTGAGATTAGATCACATCTAAAATAAGAGAGTCCTAAGTGATTTTAATTCTATACATGTTTTGTAATGACCCAAAAGTCAATGGTATCGGATAATACGGTTTAGGGACTCTGTTTCTATAAATCGAGAGCATAAATATTTTTATTAAATATTTACAAAGTTATATTATACATGAATTAAATTTTGGATATGTAATTTTTCTGAATTAGTGTTTAAATTAAGGTATAAGGACTAAATCGTAAATATAAGAAAAGTTTAATTTTTATGAAATTTTGTTAATTGGAATTGGAACAAGGACCAAAGTGGCAATTATACCACTTTTCGAATTGATAGTGGTTGGTTGGAACTAAAGAATATATATTTGTTATAAAATTTGAAATTAAGTAAAATTATAAACTAAAATATATGTATAATAAAACATTTAATGGGAGTAAAGAGAAAACGTTTTACTTTCTTCTTCCTCCCACCGAAATTCCATAGTTAAAGAAGAGAAAGCATTCAGCCTTTAGGGTTTCAAGTCTCAACAATAATTTGATTAGTGCAATTTAGTTATTTTCTCGTGATTTTTATGTTTTGGCAATCCTGGAAGCTTAATCTAGCTAACCCATGTGTTAATTTTTGAAATTGTGAAAGTTTTAGAATGATGCCATTGATGAATCTTTGAAGGTTTAGGTACTAAATTGATAGGTTTTAATCTTAGAAGTGAAAAGAGACTAAATTGTGAAGTTATTTTATAGCTTTGTACGATAGGGACTAAAATGAATAAATTGAAAATTTTGTGGTAGAAATGAGAAATAGGAAGTTCTAGTTGGACTATAGTGAAAATGAAATGAAAATATGAGTTCTACATTGAAAGTTATGTTAGTCCCGGTTCTATGGACTAAATTGAATAAAAAACAAAATTTGTATAAAATGTCAATTGATTCAAAATTTGGTTTATTATTGACAAAATTATATGTTTATGTTAATTCATAGCTAATGTTAACCTGGAATCCGCGAAAAGGAAAAGAAAAGCTAAAACCGTCGACGAATAACTTAGAGTTTTCTATAAGTATTTCTATGGTCTAATTCTTATTTAAATATTGTTTTTTATGTTATTTTACATTGTAGATTGTTATTGTGAACTATTGAAGATTGATTAAATTGAATAAGGTATATTAATGTTGTACATTGATACATGGACTAAATTGAATAATGTAACAACCTGATTTTAGGTAAATCGAAACAGGGGTTTTGAAACCACAAATATGATGTCAAAAAGTTATTTTAATAATATTTTCGGTATTTATAGCATGTTATTTGATATATGTGAAAATTTCGTGAGCTAATTTTATTGATTGGTTGGTTAATTTGATAAAAAAGATTAAATCGCGTAAAATGCAAAAGTTGCATACTATTTGTTTAAAGTGCTTAATTGCTATGATTAATTAAATTAAAGGTCCTTGTAATGTTATTAGTCCATGATTAGTGTAAGTGGACAATTTTGGTCATCCATTATATGTTTTTATATGTTTATAACAAAGGTTATTATGGTAAAATTAGTAATTAAGTTATAATGTAATAAAACAAAGCCAAAATGCGTTTCATTCATCTTTTAGCAACCGAAAATAGAAAAGAAAGAAAGGGTTTAAAGCTTTCTATGGTTCAGCACACTCCTAGCTTGATTAAGGTACGATTTTAGCTCGATTTTTGATGATTTCTATGCTTTTGTAATCGTTGCAGGTCAATCTAGCTAGCCCATACCTTTAATTTCGAAACTGTTAAAGATTTTGAGAGTTGTCATTGTTGAATCTATGTGTACTTTGATGTTTAATGTTGAAATATGAAAGCTTAATGATAGTTTTACATGTTTTGTTAAGTGATTTTTTATGAAAATGCATAATAGGGATTAAATTGTGAAATGTGCAAATTGTGTGGTTGAAATGTGAAATAAATGAAAATTTTGAGCTACTAGGACCTATATATAATTCAGCCAAGCATGGGTTTTGTTGAATTGTGTGAATTGTGTGTATTTGTGAAATAATGACTAAATTGATTAAATGCAAAAGTCTAGGGGCTAATGTGTAAAAATGCCCAAATGTGTATTTTTGGATTAATTGAATGAGTGGGTGAATAAATAAGTTAATTTTTAATTCATATAGATCAAGAAAGAAAGAATTCGGATTTAGATTAGGGGAAAAGCAAGGTTATCGAGTAGTCAACCCAATCCGTCAATTCCAAATACGAGGTAAGTTCGTATGTGATGATTACATTATAAATGTATGTTAAAATGCTTTAATATTGCATAAATTGTTAAAACAGGATTATGGATAATGTATAAATTGTGAAAACGACTCTACGAATGCATTCGATGATAGAAATGAAAAGTGTGAAGGCCTAGTTGAACCTTAAAAATAGTTTTGGATACTATTGGCATGTCAGTAAGTGACATGTTGAGTTGGCTTCGGGCCATGATATTAGCACTTCGGGTGCGTATTTTACCGATTTGGCTTCGGGCCTTGCATACCGAATGATTTGGCTTCGGGCCATGATAATAGTTCTTCGGATAAGTTACCTTGATTTGGCTATGGGCCATGGTATAGGTACTTATCGTACGAGACTCCTGAGTATCCGATTTCTATTCTAAATGGTTCAATGGGTAAACGAATAATGTGGTTGAGAAAAAGGTTAGTACAAGGCAATACAGGTATGTGCAGAACCTATTCGAGTATTAAATAGTGAATGATCGATGAGTTTGTATTTAATCATGGTTTGAAACATGAGAAAGGTTTGTAGTTAATGTGTATATGGTTTTGTCATGTGTAATTGGTTGATTTGCATTTATTCGATGAATTAAGTCATTCACATGCAAGCTTACTAAGCTATAAAGCTTATTTCATGTTATTTTTCTATGTTTTATAGTGAATCAAGGCTAGCTCGGATCCAGGAGTCATCGGGAACATCATCGCACTATCAAACATCTAAGTTGGTACTTTTGGATTATACATTTAAGGTATATGGCATGTATAGGCTAGATGTGGTATTTTGGTTATGATTATAGCCATGAGATTTGGTTTGTAAATGATGTTAGTATTGATATGTGTTTGGCTATTAGAAATGGTTGTTAATGACTTTTGTAAGATGTTTATAATGCCTTGTGAGATGGTTTGTTTTGGTATATATTTGAGTAAGTGAAATGGTTGTATTTGAATAGCATGAATTGTGCATGAATTGGAATTGATTTTGGCTGCCCTTTGTGTATGGAAATTGTACATTTTGCCTTGTGTAGGTACATTGAAGTTGGGGTAGCAAAATGGCCTTGTAAATGGCCTATTTTTGTTTACATGGGTAGAGACACGGGCGTGTGTCTCAGCCGTGTGCAACACACGGTCATGGTACACGGCCGTGTGTCCCCTAATGATGCTTAAAAATCAAGTTAGTAAGTTACACGGCCTAGACACACAGGCGTGTGGTCGGCCGTGTGGCCAAGTCAATATACCCTCCAATTTTCACACGGCTTGGCACACGGGCGTGACCTCAGCCGTGTGATACAAATCAGTATGTATACCATGTTTCCGCATGGCCTGAGACACGAGCGTGTCTAAAGCCATGTGATGTAACATCCCTAACCCGTATCCGTTACCGAAACGGAGTCTTAAGGTATTACAAAATAAAATACAATCTTAAACAAATACATAAGAAATATATAATTAACCGTAAACACAAGTCTCGAAAGTTAAACTAAACCTAAATCATAAATTAACACATCTCTTAAATGAGAACTGTAACACCTCTTAATCCCAACCGTCACCGGAATAGGATTACGAGGCATTACTAAACTTATACACTAACATTTATACAAAAACCGAGTCATAAATTTGCATTACAATTCAAATTCTTGCAAATTTCATCATATAGTCCCTAAAATTGGCCTACGAGACCCAATACATGATTTAGAAGTGATTCGGGACTAAACAGGCAACTTTGGAACTTTTTCCTTGAAGATAGGGGCACACGCCCGTGTGACCTGGGACATGCCTGCGTGGCCTGCCCGTGGGGCTCCCATGGCCATGGGGCCAGGCCGTAGGCAATCTAACTTGCACACACGGCCGTGGGAATAGCCTGTGTGACACAAACAGAGAGCCACACGGCCTGAGCACTTGCCCATGTGACTTGGCCGTGTGAAAACATGATTTTTGACCATTTTTAAGCTATTTTTACAAGCTAAACACATCCATTACATGCCCAAACATTTACTAATAGTTCTTAAATCAAATATCATTCATTATGCTATTTAAACTTAGCAAATATTCATTCATTCTCTTCAACACCTCTTAAGGATTATATACCAGAATTCATATCAAATTATACTACATTATCACATTAAATAAAACTCATGTAAGTTTAACTTCCAAAATATGCATATTTTATATCATACTTCAACAACTTTCATGTTTGTTCACTATCATGTACAAAATAACACCTTAACAACTTAGGTACATGCCATTTTACCAAAAGAAAAGTATTCACCACTTTGAGTCCGGGATTGGCTTGGATGCTGAGTCCTTAGCTTTCTTTCGTACCTAATCCTGCGCACAGAAACAAACCGTACGCTGAGTATACACTCAGTGGTATTTCTATAAACTAATGCTTAGTACAATAATAAATCGTACATATGTGTTGTAACTTAAAACATTTACTTTCATAATCTTAATAGCTTAATCTCTTGTCTTCATCTTATAGCTCTTAAATGTAATTAAGAAATTCTTTATATATATATTTCATATCATTCGATACCTTTTAATAATCATATAACAGTCAAAGTCACATAATCAAAAGCAATCAATATTTGTTTTCATTACTTTCATTTACCCTTATTAACATAACTCGGACCTAAACGGATACGCGAATCCAACCCACACACGGGGGATAATATACAGTGTTTCATCGGTCGAAACCGAAATACACCGTAGGGTAACAGTAACAGTAACAGTAATAGCCAGGTACGAAGTACCTCTTCGGAACGAATCCGGAATAGTAACAGTAGTCGACACATATAGTGTCTCATCGACACACAGTCGGAATATCCCTGAATACTTCTAATCCTATGGCATGCCAATTGTATCCGACTAGCCCGACACTGTTAATAAGGTATTCACTTCGTTTCATTCCAATACAGAAATAGTAACAGTTTCCATCATATCATTCTTCATACATTCTAACTATTAAAATAACAATTACATTGTATTAAATCACTAAGCATAATTTATAGAAATATAAATCGAAATCCTCGAGTTTACTCGATATCCTCGTTCACTTTCTCATTTCCCTTTTTCGATGATGTTTCCGGTGCTACGTTGGCTACATAAAATTTAACATTTAAAAATTATCAATATATGTTATTTAACAACACATTCTTTAATTTTTCATGTAACTTTTACTATATTTCCAATTAGGTCCTTCCACCATAACCATTCTTTCTCTTCAAATAAACCCTATATTTTCATTTTATACCTACTTTAAACAAGTTTCAATTCTTATTATTCCATATAAAACATCAATTCTACAATTTAAACAACTTAGTCCCTACTATAATAAAACTTATATCTCTCTTTACAAATCAATCATTTTTTCACTTCTAACTTGAATTTCTATCACTTAATATCATAATTTATCAATTTATACAACTTAATCAACACCTAAAAATTCATTATCTTTTTAAATTTCAACATAACTCAAGTAGTATTTCTTCCTAAGATTCTATAGACACCAAAATTACAAGAAAGTGGATTAAATTGACTTACCACTTAAAGCTTGAACCTTAAAACCCTATTTTTCCTTTCTTTTTTTTTCTTTCCCTTTTTCTTTCTTTCTTTCCCTGTTCTGTTCGTGCCCTTCTTTTTCTTTCCTTTTTCTTTATTTTATTTCTTTATTCTTTTATTATTATAACATATATATATTATCATATTATTAAATTATTATAACTATTATTTCTTAATTAATAAGTAAATACATATTTATACATACATTTGTACCAATTAAAATATTACATATGTATTTATACTTACCACACACTTGTCACCTTATAGTATAATTTCTAATTTAGTCCCTTGACCTTTCTATAATTTCTAATTAAACTTTCACACTTTATTCAATTTAATCCTTACACTAAATTAACCTTAATTAAGCTAAATTTACTAAATTAAAATCTAATTAACCTCTCATTTAACTTCGTAAATATTTCTTAGAAATATTTACGAATCAAATTTTCAAAATCAAAGACCCGAAAATTCACTTTTCTGTTGACCTTAAAATTCAGGTTGTTACAAGAACATTTTGCTTCATAGGTATACATAACAGATACGTCATTCACATGTAACATTATAAAACATGTATATGTATTATATTACACACTCACTACTTATATTTATTTATCAATTCCTATAATCATATATATAAGGTAATATGCTCCCATATATATATTTTAATATAAACACTTTACATATAAATACAAGGCATGCAAAAACTTAAATAATATAGTATGTCAAAATGTCATATGCGCATGTCATGGTTTAATGCATAAATGAGCTGCAAAGTTTATATCATGCATATTCCATCCTTTTTACACACTAGCTTCATGACTTATAAAAATTCAATGTCTTTAGTAATGCACTATATGACCGAGTACACATATTATCAATCAAGTCGAATGTATATTATGATTACGTTCTTGATATAGACTTAGTATAAACAAAACATATATATTACTTATTTATCATGAATTCATACAATCCAAGTGCCAAAGTTATACTTAACATTTAAACATCAAATATATATTTATATATAACGATTAGTCGACTTGGTTAATCATGAACCACATATATTATTTGGCACTTAAATAACAAACTAAATAAGCTAGATCATAACTACCCTTCATTTAAATAATGTCGCATTCAATATACACATTAATAAACATACTAAACACACATCATGCCCATATTATTTTATGGCTGAATCCTTATACCTAGAATCACATACATATACAAGCTTCCATTATCACTTTACCAACAATCAAATTCGTTAATATGCTTTAACTAGAGACATGAAGATTGAAACTATACATTATAATTAAATTCACATACATACTGCGTATTAATATGAAACACATCCATAGTAATCTAACAAACTTATGACCGATTTTTATCATGACACATTCAAGATTTAAAATTAAACTTATTGTAATGGCCTAAATTCAAGGTTATCGGAACAGTGGTTTCGTAACCACAAATCCGATTTAAAGAGAAATTTATTTTAATATTTTTGCATGAATATTTATATAATAGGAAAATCGTATGAAAATATCGATAATTTTTTTTACCGATTTAGTGGTTAGTTAGAAAAAAAAATTATTGAAGAAATTGGGTAAAATAAGGTATTGGGACCTCTATCTCGTAAAATTGAGTCGAAAATAATTTTATAAATATTTATGAAATGTTAGTAATGTGGTATTAAAATTTCGTTAGGAAATTTTAATGTTTGGGTAGTTAATTAAATGAAAAGGACTAAATTATAAAAGGTGTAAAAGTGGATGGGATGATTAAATAGCTTAAGTGTTTAATGAGAGAGGATTTAAAAGGAAATTAGACCCAAAATTTATTTGGGCTGGATAGCAGGGGCATGAAATCAGCAGGAAAATTGATAAATTAAGGGCTAAATTGGAATATTGCGAAATTAACTAAATAAAGCTAGGACTAAATAGGGAATATCTAGATTTCTCTTCATTTCTCTTCAATTCCAGCAGCTAAAAACGCCATAGGAGGGTTTTCTAAGCTGGTATTTCATAATTTTTTCACCAAGTGAGTTAATCCTTGCATTTTTCTTGTAATTTTTGTGTTTCTAAGACTTTTACAACTAGGTCCTACTATTAAATTCATTAGTTTTTTATTTCATGGATGAAATTGAAAGTCACCATGGTTGAGTTCTGTATGAAATAGAATGAAATTGAAGCTTTAATTTATTTATGAGATGATTTTACTAGGTAATTTCAATAGAAATTGATTTTTAGGACCTAATTGTGAAAATGTTTGGAATTAAAGTTTATTGCTGAAATTTTGATTCCTAAAGGTTGTAAACTAGTTTAAGGTGATAGAATAAAGTGTTAGTTGAGAAAAATCAGCTCAATTTAGAGGCTAATTGAGTAGGGTCGAAATTGTTATTTATTAAAAGCTTAAGGGAAAAATGGTAATAAACAGCTTGCACTAAAACAATATTGGACAGCAGCAGTATACTAATTTTGAAAAACTACTATAAATTGTAGGAATTTAATTAGAAGATGAACAAAATATGAAATTAAATCTTATTGAGTCTAGTTTCTCATAGAAGAAACGGTGTAAGCAATGGATCTATAAATCATAAGATATAATGAATTTTGTGAGACAAGGTCAGAATGAATTCGAGTTCCCCTGTTCTGACTTTGAAAAATCATAAAAAATCGAATAAAAATAATTAGGGGATTAAATTTATATTTCTAGAATCCTGAATAAGTCTACTTTCAAGAAAATCAAACAGGAATATCATCCAAATTCTGTATGAAGAGATAATTAATTTTTAGTAAATAAGGGTCAGAACTGTCACATAGCAGAATAGGGGTGACTTTAAAGAATAATTGTACTTATTGGCTAAACCAAAAATTCTAAAAATTTTATGGTAAGAATATATATGAGTCTAGTTTCAGGATAAATTAACAGATCTTAATTTGGAGTTCCGTAGCTCGAGTTATAAATAATTTAGTGACTATGACTCAAATAGATAGCTTTGAATAAACTATAAATAATAATAATGAAATTATAGAAATTGTTGCATATGAACATGAAATGTATTAAATTGATAATTAAATTTATTTATTTAGATCCAGAAGATTCAAATACAAAGCTAGATCGAGGAAAGGAAAAAGTTCAAGATTAGTAGATTTTTGTACACGAACAAGTATCAAGGTAAGTTCATGTAACTTGAATTATATTCTTAAATGCTTGAAATGCATGTTTTTCATATGAACATGATTTGAATGTTCATTATAAGGAAATTTATGAAACATTGATATATTTGATAAAAAGGGGAAGAAATCCCGGTTGAATGAAAGGAAATTTCGATGGATCTCTGAAAAGGAATTGACGATAAAAAGGATCTAGCCCGGACGGGTGATCCTATCCTGATATAGCCCTCCCGAAGAATATGTGGAAAATGGATTTAGCCTGGACGGGTAATCCGAATTAGGGTCTGAATTTAGCCTGAACTGGTAATTCAAATCCAAGTTCATTAGAGTAATTGTCGTTGCAGGGGATTTAGCCTAGACTGGTAATCCCGACAATACTCTATGAGTTTATATTACAGGGGATTTAGCCTGGACCGATAATCCCACTGTAAGGATGAGGTTCGCGGGAGTGTGCTCTCTGAAATGGAACTGTGCGCACATGAATATGAATTGACGGACCCGAAAATGTACACTAAAAGTTTACCTCTGAAAATCCATTAAAAATTCTAAGAAATTCAACGGGATAAATATGGAAAAATAATAAGGGAATGGTAATCATGGTATTGATGAGTTCATCAATCATGGTATATATTATTGACATATGAAAATTATTGGATTAACTTGAATGTTGAGTTGTGCATGTTAGGGTAATAATGCATTGAATGGATATATGAATGTTTATTACATTGTATTGAAAATATTAGGTAAGTATATTTCTTGTTACATGAGCTTACTAAGCACAAAGTGCTTAACCTGTTTCATTTTCCCCTGTTTTGTAGTGTTAAGAGCTCGGAGGTCGGATTTGGTCAGAGACACATCACACTATCAACCTCAGGATTTCGGTTTATAAAGAAACTTTATTTTGGAAATCAATGGCATGTATAAGCTAATAAAGTAAATGATTCTGTGAAATGAATGTAAAGTTAGCCATTGGTATAACAAACCTGGTTTTGGATATGTGATGACGTTATCTTATAAATATGCATTGATTTATCTTGAAAATATGTTGAATTGGTTTGGTTGATGTGGATTGGTATCGGTTTAAAATTTGCAGGGAAGGTTAGATATCTATAAAAGGGGATATATTGAGTAAAAAAATTAAAAAATTATTATTAAAAAAATCATAAACTCTGGTAATGCCTCGTACCCTATTCCGGCAATGAGTACGGGTAGGGAGTATTACATTTGGTGATATCAGAGCTACGGTTTAGTCAGTTCTAGGACCAATGTAGCAAATACGGGATTAGCTATACATGCCATTTAAATTATTATTGATAGTGTGATATCTCCTGACCATTTAAATGTGTTTTTCTTATAGTAATGTCATCCGACCGAGCTCAATCCGAGGAAGCTAGGAGTCATGCTCCGGCTTCAGTACAAAGAGAAGAAACTACCAGTAGAAGGCCCAAGACAGAGGGTCGAGGGGAGGAGGCAAAAACAGCCTTCTTTCAAATGATGAATGAATGGTTTAATCAATACTTAAGAACTAACCCTGTAGTGCAGCAAGTTCAAGCTCCCACTCCTGCTCCTCCACCGGTTCCAGAGATCCCACAGGTGCAGTGCTGTGCATCGAATCACGTAAAAGGGAAAGCTCCAAGAGATAAAATTCAAAAATATGGGGTAGAAGAATTTGAGCAAAGTAGATTGATGATGATTCGAACGGGCTGAATTACGGTTAGAGAATACTACTCGGGTTTTGGAAGAATTATCTTGCATACCAGAAGAATATCTAAAATGTGCCGTCTCATTGTTAAAAGACACAGCTTATCATTAGTGGAATATTAAAGCTCCAGTTGTTCCGAAAGAAGAAATTACACGGGAGTTCTTTCAGAACGAATTTAAAAAGAAATATATTAGCCAGAGGTTCATTGATCATAAAAGAAAAGAATTTCTTGAGCTGAAACAGGGCAATGGATCGGTATCTGAGTATGAAAAAGAATTTGTTTGGTTGAGTAAATATGCTCGAGAATGGGTACAGTCAGAAGCTGAAATGTGCAAACGATTCGAAGACGGGTTGAATGAAGATACTAAGCTACTGATCAGAATTCTTGAAATTTGAGAGTTTGCTACATTGACAGAGAGAGCTTATAAAGCAGAAGAATTGTGCAAAGAGAAGAAACAGGCTGAGAGGGAAGCTCGAATTTTTAGTAAAAGACCAATGGGAAAATCCTAGTTTTCTGCTCCAAAGAAATTGAAGAAGTACCAGGATCGTTCTACCTCAGCCACTGGGTATTCGGGTAGAAAGCGAGGTTTTCAACGCACTAATCCAAGACCTTCCACTCCATCAGTGACCAGTGTTGGCAGTGTTGGTACCTCTAAACTGAGATGCCAGTATTGTAATAAAGCTCATTTTGGTGAATGCCGATTTAAAAGCGGGGCTTGTTACCGATGTGGTTCTTTTGACCATTTCCTCAGAGATTGTCCAGAAAGGGGTGAAAAAGAAGCTGAACAAATATCGAAGCTAAGTAATCCAGTTTCGAAGGGCAGACCACCTCGACCATCTAGTAATGTCAGTGGTAGCCGAAGAGCTACGAAAGATATTGCAGACAGGTCTGAAGCACGAGCACCTGCTAGGACATATGCCATCCATGCCAGAGAAGATGCCTCAGCACCCGATGTTATTACTAGTACATTTTTTTACTTGATACTGATATTACTACATTGATTGATCCTAGTTCTACGCATTCATATATATGTGTTAAACTTGCAATTGTTAAAAATTTATCTGTTGAACCTACTGAATTTGTGGTTAAAGTCTCGAACCCCCTAGGTCAATCTGTTTTGGTGGATAAAATTTGTAAAAATTGTCCACTGATGGTAAAAGGTTATTGTTTCCCGGCTGATTTGATGTTACTGCCATTTGATGAATTTGACGTGATATTGGGCATGGATTGGTTAACCCAAAGATGATGTAGTAGTAAATTGTAGATGTAAATATATTGTGCTAAAATGTCGAATGGTGAGTTGCTCGGGTTAAATCGATCAAACGAAGGGTTATCTCGATGTGATTTTAGAATAATGACAAAGACATGCAGGTATGTCAAAAAAGGTATGATGCTTACTTGGCTTTTGTACTCGACACCAAGGTATCTGAGTCAAAGATACAAGCCGTGCCAGTGGTATGCGAATTTTTCGATGTGTTTCTAGAGGAATTATCAGGGTTACCACCAGAAAGAGAAGTGGAATTTTCTATAGATTTGATTCTGGAAACTACTCCGATTTCCATAGCTCCGTATCGAATGGCTCCTACAGAATTAAAAGAGTTAAAGACACAGTTACAAGAACTTGTTGACAGGGGTTTTGTCCGACCGAGTCATTCACCTTGGGGTCCTCCGGTTCTGTTTGTGAAAAAGAAGGACGGGTCTTTAAGACTGTGTATCGACTACCGGCAGCTTAATAAAGTAACCATAAAGAATAAGTACCCATTACCTCGGATTGATGATTTATTTGATCAGCTGAAAGGTGTTACAGTGTTTTCAAAGATTGATCTTCGATCAAGATATTATCAGTTACAGGTAAAGGAGTCAGATGTGCCAAAAACAGCCTGTTATAGGCCAATTTCGGCCCAATTTTATTTACAAACCAATACATTGCAAAACCTAATTATCCCTTAACCCAAATACATTTACAATCCAATCCCTAAAACCCAACAAATCACCATCCAAATTAAACTTACCCATTACTTCAAACCCTTACCCACAACAACCCCTCAAACCTAGCCCCCAAATACCCTAAATACCCAAAACCCAGAGGCCCATTTACTATCCAAGCCCAACTAACTAACCTCAATTACCCTTAACCCATTTAAATCGACCAACCCACTAAACAAATAACCCAACCCTAAGCCCAAGTCAGACAAAACAGAAACCCTATCCCCCTTCCCACTTACGCCGAACCTACCCCCACCTGCCCTCTAACACCAGCACCGGCCACCTGCTCCACCGTGCCCATACCCTGCGAAGTGAAAGGAAGCACGCAATAGCAATCAGAAGAGAAACAAACAGTGTAGAAAACGGGCTATAAAAGCTCAAAGGAATAGACCAAAAAATTTCTTCTTTTTTTTGTTTTTTTCTCTTCGGAAGTTTAATCAAAATACAAAGAAAATCATTTGATCTTTTAGCAAATATTACTTTCATCTACATTTAAATACAATACATCATCAAATCAAAAAAAAGATACCAGAAATTGAGGAATCAAAAAGGCAAAAGACCAAGGTGATTTTCTTCGTTTTAGATACTGTTTTGAGATCATTTTTTCGCATAAATATCAAAAAATCACCAAATATATAAGAGTATAATACAAAAAAAATATAACAAAAAAAACAATTTTTTTACCTTTTCCGGCCACCGCGCGGCGCCGGCGACGGTCCGGCGATCGGACCGGAGCACCTCCCTGGCCGGAACCCTTCCCCCCTCCCTTCTCTCTCCCTTCTCTCTTCCCTCACTCTTCTTTTTTTTTCTTTCCCTCTCACCAAATGATTTTTTTTGTTATTTTAGGCCTTATATAACCCTCCAAAACGACGTCGTTTTGGGGGCTGCACTTAAGCCCCAAAACGGCGTCATTTTGGCCATGCCCGACCCGACCCAATCCGCCCCATCAAGATCCGCGTGTTTTTGAGCGGAAGGGTAAATTGCGCATTTAGCCCTTCCGCTTTTTCAAGCCTTTGCAATTAAGTTTTTTTTACGTTTTAATTAGGCCCCAGAATTTTTTATGGTTTTCAATTTAATCCTCGCCACGCGCAGCGCTTTTAAAGGTCGGGAAATTGCTTTTTGGCCCTCAACGTTCGACGCGTGTTCGAATGAGTCCCCTTTTCTGCTTTTATTATAAATTTGCCCCAAAAATTTCGATTTTAATTCCATTTAGTCATTTTCTCACTTTTTTTCGTTTTAATATTATTATATTGATTACTATTTATGTTATTATGTATATTTTTAGTATGTATATATATATTTATGAAATATTACTACTAGTTGTTCATAATATTATTATTTCTTATATATAATGCATATATTTTAGTACTATATTATATATATATACATTTTTATGCTATGTATACGTACCTTTAATACTATATTTCATATGTATATTCTTAACATCATATTATTATATGTATCACGTACAAATTTTAATACTTTATCACGTGTATATGCTCGTATATATTACACGAATATTTTAGTACTATGCTTTATATACCTATGTTTTTTATACCATACTATGTATATGTTATTTATAATTATCATTGATATTAGCACATATATTTCATTATATATATAAGTTTATACCCTTTTTTATTAGTATAATTTTGTATATCATATTACTTATTATTATGTAAGTATACATCTACAGATTTGTCTTAATCACTTTATTTTAATATTATTATTATGTTACATTTATCTTTTATATTATATCCTCATTTTTTGTATTAATGTTATATAATATTAGTGTATATTTCATTATATATATATATGTGTATATTTGAATATGGTAGCACTTTCTACTTTAATATTATATTTTCGTATTATGTCTATGTTTGTGAAGTTGATGTATTTGTGTATCATATTACATGTATTTTTTATATACGTTATATATATGTTTAATACCACACTTTTATAACTATGTTATGTATACAATTTACATATTGTTCTGCATATATTTTAATATTATTAGTTCTTTATCTTTTATATTTATTTCTAACATCATTGTGTATTTTTAACTTCATTATAATTTCTAGTATATGTATATATTTTTAATGTATTAGTTATGTTCCTTGTACTCTTCCATGTATATTTTATATCATATATATGTTCCTAAATACTATGTTAAGTTATTATTATTATTATTATTATTATTATTATTATTATTATTATTATTATTATTATTATTATTATTATATAACTATCTTACCATTATATTATATGTACGTATATATTTACTAGTATGTATACAAGCTTTTAATACCGTATTTTATTATTATGTACATTCATTTTTATACTATATATGTATATATTCTATTAGTTAGTTTTACATACTAAATTATGTGTATATTCCAAATACTATATTACGTCTTTATACATTATCTTACTTAATGCATTTCATTTTATAACTACATTATACGAGTATTTTTTTGGCGTTATATATATTTTTATAGTACTATGTATATTATTTTTCATTCTTATTGTTACTTATATATTTATTTATATATATTTATACGTCATTATCATTGTTTCTTTTATTATTGTTATTATCGTTATTATTATAATTATTCTTACTCTTAATACATATTGTATATACTTTTAATCTAGTATCATGTGTTTTATATATATGTTCATAACTATTTCATGTTTACATTATTGCTATTATCATTATGTTTAGTGTCATATCCGTTGTTTCTTGCTTTATGTTATTGTTATAACATATACGTTGTTAATGTTTTATATATTATTTGCTTCATATATTTTTAACCTCTTATTATTATTTGTCTGTTTCGAGTTCAGCCTATTCGTTCATATTGTATTTCAACATCGATATAGTTTCCTTTTTTATCTTGAAATATTTTCATTCTCGTTTTCTAATTAATTTCAATAATCAAGGCAACATACCGACTTAACATTAAGTCATCGATTTCATCGCTATGTTGGGTGAACATCAATTGACTCGTGTTAAAGCGGCACGACCTTTTCGAAAATTTAAAAAAAATTGAAGTTTCTCGTCTTTTCAACCGGACCACAATTAAATCTTACATTAAGCTCGTATTTTTGAAAATCAAGACAACACGTGTTTAACAAGATACCAATTTTGGACGTCGCAAGGGTGCTAATACCTTCCTCGCCCATAACCGACTCTCGGACCCTATTTTACTCTGATTTTAACGTAGACCTAAACTTGGTCTTCTTTTGTTTTAAAAATAAAATTCTAAGGTACCCGATCACACCTATAAAAAGGATCGGTGGCGACTCCCCTCTTATTTTAAAATCAAGCTTCGGTTTTCAAGTTTTCACTAAATCGCCACAATTAGCGACCAAGCTAAATTTTTACGTCGCTACACAGCCTTCAGAACTAGATACAGGCATTATGAGTTTCTAGTCATACCGTTTGGGTTAACTAATGCACCTGCAGTATTCATGGATTTGATGAACTGGATATTCAGACCGTATTTAGACAGATTTGTGGTAGTATTTATTGATGATATTTTGGTTTATTCTCGGGATGAAGAAGAACACGCAGAACATTTTAGAATTGTGTTGCAAATTCTGCGAGAGAAGCAGTTATATGCTAAATTTAGTAAATGTAAATTTTGGCTTCGAGAAGTGAGTTTTCTAGGACATATTGTATCTGCTGAAGGCATCAGGGTAGATCCAAGTAAAATCTCAGCTATTGTCAATTGGAATCCACTGAAGAATGTATCTGAAGTTAGAAGTTTCTTGGGTTTAATTAGTTATTATCGGAGATTTGTACAGGGATTCTCTATGATAGCTTCTCCGATAACTCGATTATTGCAGAAAGATGTAAAGTTCGAATGGACTGATGAATTTCAACAAAGTTTCAACCGATTGAAAGATCTACTAACGAAAGCACCTGTATTAGTGCAGCCTCAACCAGGTAAGGAATTTGTTATTTACAGTGAAGCCTCATTAAATGGTTTAGGTTGTGTTTTGATGCAAGAAGGTAAAGTAATAGCCTATACTTCAAGACAACTTAAACCACATGAAAGAAATTACCCAGTACATGATCTTGAATTAGATGATATTGTATTTGAGCTGAAGATATGGCGACATTACTTGTACGGTGAGAAGTGTCATATTTATACTGATCATAAAAGCTTGAAATATTTGATGACACAGAAAGATTTGAATTTGAGACAGCGCAAGTAGCTTGAACTGATAAAGGACTATGATTTGATTATTGATTACCATCCGGGTAAAGCTAATGTTGTAGCTGATGCTTTGAGCTCGAAATCTCTATTTACTTTATGAGCTATGAATACCCGGTTATCATTGACTGATGATGGTTCAATCCTAGCTGAATTAAGAGCTAAACTGACAATTCTACATCAAATATGTGAAGCTCAGAAGAATGATGAGAAGTTACAGGTTAAACGGGCACAGTGTGAGTCAGCATCGATACGAATTTCGATTGGTTCGATGGTTGTTTATTATTCAGAGGTAGAGTATGTGTACCTCAGAATTCAGAGCTCATACAGAAGATTCTACGTGAGGCTCACAGCGGTACTATATCTGTACATCCGGGGAGTAATAAAATGTATAATGATCTGAAAAAGATGTACTGGTGGTCGGGAATGAAACGTGATATCTCTGAGTTTGTATCAAGGTGTTTAATATGTCAGCAAGTTAAAGCTGAACATCAGGTACCTTCGGGGTTACTTCAGCCAATTACTATACCGGAATGGAAATGGGAAAGAATCACTATTGATTTTGTATCAGGGTTACCGTTGTCTCCGAGGTAAAAAAATGCTATTTGGGTGATTGTTGACCGATTGACAAAGTCAGCGCACTTTATTCCTGTACGTATGGATTATTCTTTAGATAAACTGGTTGAACTGTACATATCTGAGATTGTCAGGCTACATGGAGTGCCTGTCTCCATTATATCGGATAGAGATCCCAGATTTACATCTCATTTCTGGGACAAATTGCAAGAAGTCTTTGGTACTCAGTTGTATTTCAGCACTACATTTCATCCTCAAACAGATGGCCAATCTGAGCTTGTAATTCAAGTATTGGAATATATGCTCCGATGTTGTATACTAGAGTTTGAAGGTAATTGAGAGAGGTATCTACCTTTGATTGAATTTGCCTACAATAACAGTTATCAGTCCAGTATTAAAATGGCTCCGTATGAAGCTTTGTATGGTAGAAAATGTAGAACATCGTTATATTGGACAGAGCTCAGTGAAAAGAAGATACATGGGGTTGATTTGATCCGGGAAACATAAGAAAAAGTAAAGGTTATTCGGGATAGTCTAAAAGCAGCTTCCGATCGTCAAAAATCATATGCCGACCTTAAACGAAAAGAGATTGAAATTCAAGTCGGTGACAAGGTATTCCTGAAAGTGTCTCCTTGGAAGAAAGTTCTTCGATTCGGTCGAAAGGGTAAACTGAGTCCAAGATTTATCAGGCCATATGAAATCATAGAAAGAATTGGACCGGTCGCTTATTGATTGGCATTACCACCGGAACTTGATAGAATTCATAATGTTTTTCATGTATCTATGTTACGACGATATCGATCAGATCCTTCACATGTTATTTCTCTGACAGAAGTGGAGATTCAACCGGATATGACTTACAGTGAAGAACCTATCAAGATATTGGCAGGAGAGACAAAAGAGCTTAGAAATAAAAAGATAAATTTGGTGAAAGTATTGTGGCAAAAGCACGGGATTGAGGAAGCGACATGGGAATTGGAGGAGGCAATGAGAAAACAATACCCAAACCTCTTTACTGGTAAGATTTTCGAGGACGAAAATCCTAAAATGGGGGAGAGTTGTAATGGCCTAAATTCAAGGTTATCGGAACGGTGGTTTCGTAACCACAAATCTGATTTAAAGAGAAATTTATTTTAATATTTTTGCATGAATATTTATATAATAGGAAAATCGTATGAAAATATCGATAATTTTTTTTTACCGATTTAGTGGTTAGTTAGAAAAAGAAATTATTGAAGAAATTGGGTAAAATAAGGTATCGGGACCTCTATCTCGTAAAACCGAGTCGAAAATAATTTTATAAATATTTATAAAATGTTAGTAATGTGGTATTAAAATTTCGTTAGGAAATTTTAATGTTTGGGTAGTTAATTAAATAAAAAGGACTAAATTGTAAAAGGTGTAAAAGTGGATGGGATGATTAAATAGCTTAAGTGTCAATGAGAGAGGATTTAAAAGGAAATTAGACCCAAAATTTATTTGGGCTGGACGGCAGGGGCATTAAATCAATAGGAAAATTGATAAATTAAGGGCAAAATTGGAATATTACAAAATTAACTAAATAAAGCTAGGACTAAATAGAAAATATCTAGATTTTTCTTCATTTCTCTTCAATTCCAGCAGCTAAAAACGCCATAGGAGGGTTTTCTAAGCTGGTATTCCATAATTTTTTTCACCAAGTGAGTTGATCCTTGCCTTTTTCTTGAAATTTTTGTGTTTCTAAGACTTTTACAACTAGGTCCTACTATTAAATTTATTAGTTTTTGATTTCATGGATGAAATTGAAAGTCACCATGGTTGAGTTCTGTAATTTTATGATGAAATAGAATGAAATTGAAGCTTTAATTTATTTATGAGATGATTTTACTAAGTAATTTCAATAGAAATTGATTTTTAGGACCTAATTGTGAAAATGTTTGGAATTAAAGTTTATTGCTGAAATTTTGATTCCTAAAGGTTGTAAACTAGTTTAAGGTGATATAATAAAGTGTTAATTGAGAAAAATCAGCTCAATTTAGAGGCTAATTGAGTAGGAACGAAATTGTTATTTATTAAAAGCTTAAGGGAAAAATGGTAATAAACAGCTTGCACTAAAACAATATTGGACAGCAGCAGTATACTAACTTTGAAAAATCACTATAAGTTGTAGAAATCGAATTAAAAGATGAACAAAATATGAAATTAAATATTATTGAGTCTAGTTTCTCATAGAAGAAACGGTGTAAGCAATGGATCTATAAATCATGAGATATAATGAATTTTGTGAGACAATGTCAGAATGAATTTGAGTTTCCCTGTTCTGACTTTTAAAAATCATAAAAAATTTAATAAAAATAATTAAGCAATTAAATTTATATGTCTAGAATTCTGAATGAGTCTATTTTCAAGATAATCAAATGGAAACATCATCTGAATTCTGTATGAAGAGATAATTAATTTTAAGTGAAGAAGGGTCAGAACTATCAGACAGCAGAACAGGGGTAACTTTAAAGAATAAACTGTACTTATTGGCTAAACCAAAAATTTTGAAAGATTTTATGGTAAGAAGATATATGAGTCTAGTTTCAGGGAAAATTAACGGATCTTAATTTGGAGTTCCGTAGCTCGAGTTATAAATAATTTAGTGACTATGACTCAAATAGACAGCTTTGAATAAACTATAAATAATAATAATGAAATTATAGAAATTGTTGCATATGAACATGAAATGTATTAAATTGATAATTAAATTTATTTATTTAGATCCAGAAGATTCAAATACGAAGCTAGATCGAGGAAAGGAAAAAGTTCAGGATTAGTAGATTTTTGTACACGAACAAGTATCAAGGTAAGTTCATGTAACTTGAATTATATTCTTAAATGCTTGAAATGCATGTTTTTCATATGAACATGATTTGAATGTTCATTATAAGGAAATTTATGAAACATTGATATATTTGATAAAAAGGGGAAAAAATCTCGGTTGAATGAAATTTCGATGGATCTCTGAAAAGGAATTGACGATAAAAAGGATCTAACCCGGACGGGTGATCCTATCCTGATATAGCCCTCCCGAAGAATATGTGGAAAATGGATTTAGCCCGGACGGGTAATCCGAATTAGGGTCTGAATTTAGCCTGGACTGGTAATTCAGATCCAAGCTCATTAGAGTAATTGTCGTTGCAGGGGATTTAGCCTAGACTGGTAATCTCGACAATACTCTATGAGTTTATATTACAGGATTTAGCTCGGGTGGTAATCCCATTTGTAAGGATGAGGTTCATGAGTGTGCTCTCTAAAATGGAATCATGCGCACATGAATATGAATTGACGGACCCGAAAATGTACACTAAAAGTGTACCTCTGAAAATCCATCGAAAATTCCAAGAAATTCAACGGGATAAATATGGAAAAATAATAAGGGAATGGTAATCATGGTATTGATGAGTTCATCAATCATGGTATATATTATTGACATATGAAAATTATTGGATTAACTTGAATGTTGAGTTGTGCATGTTAGGGTAATAATGCATTGAATGGATATATGAATATTTTACATTGTATTGAAAATATTAGGTAAGTATATTTCTTGTTACATGGGCTTATTAAGCACAAAGTGCTTACTCTGTTTCATTTTCCCCTGTTTTGTAGTGTTAAGAGCTCGGAGGTCGGATTTGGTCAGAGACACATCACACTATCAACCTTAGGATTTCGGTATATAAAGAAACTTTATTTTGGAAATCAATGGCATGTATAAGCTAATAAAGTAAATGATTCTGTGAAATGAATGTAAAGTTAGCCATTGGTATGGTTAACAAACCTGATTTTGGGTATGTGATGACGTTATCTTATAAATATGCATGGATTTATCTTGAAAATATGTTGAATTTGTTGGTTGATGTGGATTGGTCTCGGTTTAAAATTTGCAGGGAAGGTTAGATATCTATAAAATGGGATATATTGAGTAAAAAAAATTAAAAAATTATTATTAAAAAAATCATAAACTCCAGTAATGCCTCGTACCCTATTCTGGCAATGAGTAAGGGTAGGGAGTATTACACTTATTATATTATCACCTAGCACAGTTTGTATATACTCATAGCATAAAGCATCTCGACCAAAATAGACCTCAACCACGACTAAACTGAAATCAAGTCAAGCAAAATAAATAAGCCATTTTCTCATGGCTAATTTACAAACATTTCCAAAATAATTATTTCCAAAGCTAGCCTATATATGCCATAATTTAAGTTTAGCTTAAAGGTACCAAAACAGTAAATAGTGTGACGAGCTTGGTTGACAGTTCCCGAGCTTGTAGCTTGACCCCAAGATCTATAAAATAGAGTAAACACAACACACAGAGTAAGCTATCACAGTTTAGTAAGTTTTAAGCAAACAAACAACCCAATGAAGTTAATCAATTTAACTAAATAGAATCAAATTATTTTATCATTTCACATTTAGATTCAATCATTTATAACTACATATGTTCGTACTAAGCATGTATATAAACATATAAAAATTATTTCTCTTTTATTTCTATCACCTTAACCGAATATTTATATCACCAAAATTCCTATAAATTGACCTTTAACCTTCATAGTCGAATATTAAATACATACTTAGTTCACATATACAAACACAAAACTCATATAGTTTATTATATTTTCCACATGCATATATTATCCATATAACCGAATTTGTACCTCATTAATTAAACACATATACATAAGAACTATCACAACATGTTTACTACTCATTCACAAAGTAAGTACACATATCATATACACATATTTTCTTAATTTGCACTTACAAGATTCGTAACAAATAGCCAAGGTTTTTACTTACCTTTACTCAAGTAAGTGACCAGTCAATTCTTACCTGACCTATAGCTTGTTTTATACATTCGTTCTTATTATACCTTTGCCCGATGAACCATTCGGAATTGGATAGGACACTCAAATAATCACTTAAATCGTACAATGCCAACGTCTCAGACATGGTCTTACATGTAGCCACATATCGATGTCACTGTCCCAGATAGGGTCTTACTCGTAAACACATATTAAAATCACAAGTCGATGCCATGGACTTACTCGCACACATATATCGAAATCCTGTGTCATGAAATATGTATCCTAGCTATTCCTAAGGTTCATACGGGGCTTTCGGACGTCGTATTTCGGTCGAATCGGACTCGGAAGTGTAGTAGCCACATTTATTCATATTCGGCCACAATATATTTAGTTTCTAACATTTCATAACAGTAAGTAATTATAACATTAAACTATCAATAAACACGTTTATTTGCTTATAAACTTACCTCAGACGTCGTAAAACGAGACGGGGCTGCTAGGCGACAACTTTCATTTTTCCCCGATCCAACTCTGATTTCTTTGGTTCTTGATCTAAAAATATTCAAATTAAGCTCATTCAAACATATTTTTCATTTGATTTAGTCCAAAAACACATAAATAGGAAAATTACCATTTTACCCCTAACATTTATAATTTTTACAATTTAGTCCCTATTGCACAAAACACAAAATACACCAAATTTATCCATACCCAAGCTAGGCTGAATATTCCCCATGTCTATACAAGCTCACATAATCCTTTAATTTTGCATTTTAGCCCCTCAAATTCTTGTTTTTACAATTTAGTCCTAATTACTCAAAATAATCAAAAACTCCAATACAAAACATGTTAATCTAAAACATATCTTCCATTTTTTATCATCAAACAACAAAAATCACAAGTTATCAACAATGGCACAACTCAAAATATTCATCAAAATTAAAAATTCAAGCATGGGTTTTGTAGTATTCGAAGCAACGATCTCAAAAACGTAGAAATTATAAAAAAACCGACAAAGAACGAACCTTGATTTTAGCTTGGGAGATGGCCGAACCCTAGAATTCTCTTTTTCTTTTCTTTTGTTTATGGTTTCGGTGTATGAACAAATAAAATGATATGAGTATAATTTATTTTATGTTTATTATATGATATTTTATAACATATTATTTCATTTACTATTTTAACCTTAGTTAAAACGTTGTCTTATCACATTTTAATGTCCTTAGCCGTCCACTTATAATGCCAATGGTCCATTTTCAACTTAAGGACCTCCACCTAATAAGCCATTAACAAATTGCCCCTTTATGCTTTTAACTATCAAATTTTTAATTTACGCGATTAAGCCCTTTTATTTAATCGGGCACCTAAACGACAAAATTAAACCACAAAAATTTCACAGATATAAATTGACACAGAATAAAAACTAAAAATATTTTTAAAATATTTTTCTGACTTGGATTCATGGTCCCGAAACCACCGTTCCGGTTAGGGTCTAATTCGGGCTGTTACATGTGAGGCACACGGCCTGTTCACACGTACGTGTGACCCCTATATGGTTGAAATTTTTCTAAGTTTCCAAAATTTTCATATGTTATAGGTTTAGTCTTGAATAACTTCTAAAGCATGTTTAAGGCCTCGTAGGCCCTTATAAGGGACAATGTGTTTGTGATTAAATGGTATTTGAGTATGAATGCATAAATGTATGAGTTATGTATGTTAAATGATGTGTATTGATCGATAATACCTTGTAACTCTACTCCAGTGACGGATACGGGTTAGGGGTGTTGCAAATAAAGTAGAATTTATAGACTTAATTCGTATCTAAGAAGCAGTATGAGAAACTAGTGGAAGTATGTTGAAACATATCATTGCTGATGAATTTTGAATTATAACTATTAAATGGTTAGTATGAAACGAATAAAGAGATGAATGACTTGTAACCACACGACATATGACAGAGTAATTGGTAAGCCATCGTCGTCGGGTAGTCTAAGATGGTAGGTCATCATTGTCTAGCAATCTAGGGTGGTAAACCATCGTTGTTAGGCAATCCGGGGTGGCAAGTCATCATTGTAGGGTAATTCGGGGTGGTAGGTCGTTGACGTCGGGAAATTCGGGGTGGCAGGTCATCGTTGTCGGGCAATCTGGGATGACAGACTGAAATGAGTTGAACATGAGCACTTGAAATTGGAATATCGACTGAAGAGTAATACGACTTGAGATTTGACGAATTAGAAATGTATTATAAATGATGTTTCATGTTTGAGTTATAAGGAACCAAATGTTTAGATGTTGATTCTATGAATTGCAAATTATACCATCTCCTTCCATTGTATTGGACTTACTGAAATACTACTAAGTGATATACTCATCATACGGTTTATTTTCTGTGTGCAGGATTGATTCAAATCCACGTGTCCGGTGTCCACTTCAGCATCACATCAAATTTTTCAAACTCCACAAAGTTTATGCCTCTTGTTCTAGTTAGTCTTGGCATGTACCTAATGAGTCTTTTTGTTTTGTTTTGTATTGTAAATGATATCAACTAATGATGTAGGTATGTAAAGTCATTTTGGATATAACGTGAATATGTTGTGATATGCATGGATACAATGAGCATATTCAAGTTTTAATGTCTATATTTTATTAGTATGTAATGTATGATGCTTTGTCTATTAGTCAAATCTATGGAATAGATGTTTGAAAGGTGTTTTAGGTGTGTTTTGGACATGTTACATTTGTAGGAAAACTGTTCATTTGGTCATTTTTTAGGTTGTTTTGTTGTTGGTTTTGATTGGCATGAAATGGCAAGTTTTGAACTTGATTTTTTTGCAAAAACAGAGTGACGTCGCGACGAGATTTTCACATCGCAACATCATAAAGTTGTCGTCGAGACAACGCTGGACAGTTTGTCACATTGTAATGAGGAACCCCGTCGTCACGACAAGACCAATCAGTTTGTCATGTTGCAACGAGGGGAGTCCCTCATCCCAACATCAGTGCTGTAAGTTAAATTCTTTACATTTTGATCCCTATTCATTTTTGGTTTGGTTTTTGAGTCTTCATTAGCTCGTACAAAGCTTGATAACTATTGAATGCGTGTCATGCTTGGATTTAACGGTTTATCGCATTATACTGATAGTTTCTGAACGTAGTTGCTTGAGCAACAGATGTGACGCTCCGTAACTCGAACCCGACGATCAGGTCGATATTCGGGCGTTATATTTATCCTTTAGGATTTACAATAATTATCCTGACAAAATATAATGTTCACAATTTAGCCAGGTTCCAAGTAGATGGGCTTTGAGTCTTTTCCAAGCAATGGGTCAACTCTGTCGGGCCGAATGACCCCCAATGAACAAAAAGAAACATCAAAGTGTGCCTTGGTCGCAGGTTTCTTTGCACAGCCCGTGACACTGGCACAAGCTATTGCTAATATTAGGATTTGTGCTCTTGATTTCATCATGATTGCTTGTATATTTTTTTTCCAAATTGATTGAATAAATGAAATTAACACGCATTCTTTTGATTATTTTTTATATGATTGTTCGCAATGGTTTTTATATAAAAAGTAAAATGCATAAGAAAATAATAGCTCATTGGTTACCTAAGGTTTAACTAATAGTAAGTTGATTATCTAGACAATTATAATGCGAGAAGATAACTATTATTAGTAAGTAATCTAAGTTATCCATGGTATATATAATCTTATAGAGAAAATGATTTAATTTTAAATAAGATTATTATGTCATCTATAAATACAATTGGGAAAATGCCCATCTTGGCTATCAAAACTAATTTGACTCCTAAAAATAGAAATATAGTTGTGATTGTTTGGACTAGATCCAAGATGAATTTATCCTAGAGTTGTTTATGGTTTTATCCAATGTAAGTGAATGGTCATGTGTGTGTAAATGATACATTTTGATATATTAAAAGCCTATGCTCTCATGGTAGTGGGTCAAAAGTTGGTATATTGAGCAAATGACTTGTGAATGACATGATTTCACTCACAGTAGTGGAATCATAACTCAAAAAAAAGAGTGACATCCCCACTGGTATTGTATGAATTATGAAAATGGAGCGTGACCATAGGTTATTTGTTTACGATGAATGACTAATCATTATTGTTTGTAAGTGATGGTCATTTTCATTGCAAAAGATATAATGTTGACAATCAGATAAAATGAATCGGATTAGGTGATGAACTTAACCTAAAGGGGTCAAGGATAACTTATGAGGTAACACACATATATGACAATGTCATTGGATAAAGGTTTTGTATATGTAGTTTTCATAATGGTATATAATTAAATAAACTTAATTATATATGTTTGAGGATCAAATTGATAAAATTTATAAATATAGATATTTAAATTTATTGAATTATTTAGAATTAGGATCAACTTGATAAAATGTGTAAGTATTGATAACTAAATGTGTTATTATACCGATTAGAAAAAGATTACATCATCACTTTGATTAACAATAAAATAAAAAGTGACCAAAATAAAATTAAAAAAACCTAAAATATAAATAATAATAAAAATTATATTTAAGACATTAATAACTAAAATAAAAATTATTATAATTAAATAATAACAAGAATGCGCTAATAATTGAATCACTAATTCTATAGTTAACTCCAAAAGAATTGAAGGCAAGGGAGAAGGAAAATAAAAAACAACACGGGGCTGACTCAGAGAGTCGTCTCCCTTTGTAGGTAATGAGGACACGTGTTACTCACCCAAACATCACTTCCACAGTGTCTCCCCACTTCACTTTCTTGTATTTCAGTTTCTCTTTCCCACCCATTGCCCCCCAAACCCCCCACTTATGGCTGATATACAGCAATCCGATGACCAGCTAAACGGCGTCGTACCACCCTCAGTCGCCGTCGTTTCATCCGACACCGTTGGATCCAAACGCCAAAGACGTCCCAGCGTTCGATTAGGCGACATCGGTGGCGACCAATCCTATGATTCTCACACACGAAGACCCACCGCTTCCTCCGCCGTATCTGCCGCCTCTAAGCAATGGAAAAACCAACCCCAACATTCGTTAAACACCTCAGTCGGCGGTTTGAATTCTAAATCGTCAAAAACTCGCACTGTTCCCAATCTCGCCGCCGCTGACACCACCAACAACGACACCTTCGATGACGAAAGAGAAGCTAATGAAAACAATAATAATTTAGACGGCGTCACAATTGGTAGCTGGAGGGTTAAAGATATCAAGAAACGGGGACCCGCTATTAAACGGATCAGATCCAATTGGGTTCCTAAATTCGACAATTCTAGCGGCGGAAACGCTAATATCAACGGTGAAAACAACACGGAAGATAAATACAGTGGTGGTGAAGATAACGATGGTTTCGATATGGAGAATTCAGAGAGTCCCATTAAAGAACAGAGTCCAATTCATTGTTTGGATAATTTGGGTATCCACAGAAGGAGACCAGTGCATGAAGATGGGGTTCGAATATGGCTAAATAATTTGGGTTTAGGAAGGTACGCTCCACTTTTCGAGATCCATGAAGTTGATGATGGGGTTTTGCCATTGTTGACATTGGAAGATTTGAAAGATATGGGAATAAATGCAGTTGGTTCTAGAAGGAAAATGTTTTGTGCTATTCAGAAGCTTAGTAAAGGGTTTTCATAACGTTTTTGCAGTGATGGAGATATTTATCCGCCATTGCAATGTAAGTTTAAGCTTTTATTAGCTCTTTCTCTGTTTTCATTAACATTTGGTGTAGTGAAGTAGGAGAATCATTAGGGTTTTTTTTGTAAAAGTATCATTGACGGAGTCTGATTGTATTTTGACGTTTTCACTCATAGCAAATTAGTCCTATACATTCTATTATATCAAAGAGCAAATTGTCCAATTTTATGGTAAAAAATTGGTCTTTGTTCTGTGGCATGCTACATGAAATTGTCCAGTTATTTTGTCAACAACCAATTTTTAACAGTAAATATTGATGAAAATTTTATTAGAAGAGACTAATTTACTCTTTAATCAAATGTAGTAACGATAAAATGCATTTTGAATTTTAGTAGAGCGGGTTTGTATGGTAGTTTTACTGGGTTTTTTGTTAGATTTTTAAGGTGCTCTTTTGTTAAGTTAATGCTAACTATTGTTGAGAATTTTAATAGAAAAAATGAAAGTGAGATAAGATAATATTAGCTTGTATTTTGGTTAAAGAAAAGTGCTTGACCAAAATTAAAGTATTTTCAAATCATATTCCTATTGTTTTCTCATTGAATGGAATATATGTTTTACAGTTAGATGCTATATTGTTATTTCTTTAAGCCATGAGACTACTGATTTGTGTTGTGAAGGCTAGATCCTTTTAGGGAAGGCGCATTTGATGCACTTAACTAGAACTACCAGGAGGTTATTGTATTAAAAATTGGATTGCGTTTTGTTCTTTTTATTTAGAAAATAGGCAAATTAATCCCTATATGTTAGATTAAAGAATAAAATAATACTTTTGGTAAAAAATCTATATTTTTACTGTTAAAAATTGGTCAATATACATCGGCATATGGTACACGTGGCACGCCATGTGCCTGTTGTTGATTATTTTGTCAATCACTTCAGTTTTTAACAGTACAAATAAAAAAAAATTTAACAGAAAAAACTAATTTACTCTTCGATAGTATATAAAGGAATTAATTTGTCTTTTTTAGTAGAAGGAGCAAAATGTAATCTAATTCTGAAGCAGGGTTTTCATGATATTTTTACCAAGTTGCTAGTGGATAGAAATGCACCTTGTAGCCTTGACAACATGCATTGTGATTACTGTGACGTATTCATCCAGAAGGTTAATAGCTTTGGAATGAAGCAATGGCGCAATAAATGTTTCTTTGCTACGGTTGTTGAAGTTTCTATATTTGTTCCCTCTAGAAACAAAATTGTCAAATATATAGCTAATTTGGTTTACCTTTATTCAAGAGAAATATATTTAATTGCTATTGAAAACTAGAAAAAGTTTAACACATCATAATATCATGCCAAACACTGGGTGGAGCAGCTTCTTCCACCTAGGGTAGTTCATCTTCAATCCCAAGTCCCTTTGCCAAAGCCAGTTTCAGTGGATTTGTTTTAGGGGCTTATGCATGAATGCATTTTTTTTTTCTTATATCGGTAACTATACCTAAGGTCATTAAACTATTAGTAGATTTATATTTTAATTACTCAACTTCAATAAGTTACAAAAATGATCATTGAACTATTCAAAAGTTTTTATTTTAGTTACTGGATTGTTAAGCTTTTTTTTAAATCCGGCTAGTGAACTCGAAGTGACGATTTAATGATCGGTATTGTGGATCAGTATTCATTGACAAGTAGAAGAGCATACCTTAGATCTAAGTCGATTTGATAGATAGAAGAGGGATGAAATAAGAGCTTTCGATTGGTACAGAAAGTACAAACAAAGAAACAAAGAATACCATATAATAACAATTTTAACATTTTAAAGACTTAAATGAAAACTTTCAAATAGTTTAGTAACAATTTTATAACTTTTTGAAGCTAAGTGATGAAAACCTAAAGTTGCTAAATACCAATAGATTAGTAACTTTGGGTGTTATATATTACTTTTGGGATCTTTCATATCTTCTTTATAGCCAATTGTTCATACTGAATTGGGATGAGATGCAAAGATAAATGGTGCCAGCATTTTTGAAGAATACTATGTTATACTTAAATGCCCATCATGTGTAGTCCCATGATTATGCTGAAATATGTGCAGGACATGTGTATATTAAGAAAATATATAGGAGTCTAGGTAGCATAAGTAGAAAACAGAAAACAACAATGAATATGGATTATATGCTGACAGGAAATTTGCCCATAGATTTTCCATCTTGGTGAGGACTGTGTTAAAAACTGGTTCCTAGCTTGACTTGGCTTGGCATGACAAAGCAGTATAACTATGTTTTTACCAATTACCAGTAGGAGCCAATGAACGGAGTTGGTTCGGATTTCCGACCGAACAAAGGAGAGAGGAGGTTAAAGATCAATAATTGAATTGTTAAAATATTAGTCATATAAAAATATGAAAAGATGTAAAATTGTTTAGTTTTATACTAGTGTAGGTGGATTATAATTGTTATTTTCGTTGCTTCAGCCGATTTCTTTGATTTACACATCTTCACGGCTTAGTTGACTTGACCTGGCATTCATAAATTCACACCATTTTTAGTGCATGTGAAGGGTTGAATGCGAAATACTGCTAGATATTGACTTGATTTGTTGGGCTATGTTAAGTTGGGAATTGATACATTTTATTAAAATATTTGGATTATATAAACTTATTAAAAATTAGGGTAAGCCAACATTAATGTTAATTATTCAAAAGTTACAAATTAATCATTGGCTGGTTAATAATGGATGTTAGTAGCTAGATGTGGGGATAACTAAATTTACAATTTGGTAACTATTATTAGTAAGTTTACAATCTGGTCACTTAATTTAAAAAAAAAGTTACAAATTAATCACTAAACTATTAATAAATTCAAAATTTTACACTTTGGTTATTCAAATTTTTGTTTCATTACTCCCTAACTTGATAATCCAAATAGTATCAATAATGGTTGAAGCTTCAAACTCTAGCAAAGTCACTTTTAATCTCATGCTTCACCTCTACCCAATCCACTCAACACCCACTCGTTATTTCTCCTTAGGATCGAATCATGAGAAAAAAAATTCACAATTAAGCTATTCACACATTTACCTTTTTACCAATAATTAAATATCATTACAACCACAATCAAAGCAAATAAATATATATATAGCCAAAAAAAAAGTTTCCTATTTTTGCGGGCCTCAAAAAGGACCTATAGAAGCAAAAGGGCAAAATAAAATCAGAGAAAATAATCAAAATGTCAAAAAGAAAAGAGATTCAAATATACCAGATTTAGTCAAGAGTTAGTTGGCGAGTTCCAGGCGACAAAGCTCAACTTAAAAGGTTAAGGAGAAAATCTCATTAAGAAGAGAAACATATAAAAATTAGGCGATCATCTAATGATGGTGGACGGAGATCGAAAAGCTTTCTTTGTTAGGGCTTCTGGTTTAAATTAGTGAAGCTTCATGTCATTTCAAGGAAAATTAAACCATAAAGTTAGAGGAGAGAAAAAAGCTCTTGTTCAACGTGTTTGTTTATCGGGGAAAATGACTCGACAATGATGAGGTCACTATTTAATAGAATACAAGTATGAATTAGGTCCCTAAAACTTTAAATCTTTTGAATAGTTCAATGACAATTTTATATTTTTTTTTAAAATTGATTGACTAAAGTGTAAACTTACTAATAGTTGAGTGACCTCAGTTGTAGTTTAGCCTATGAAGAATAGTGGGTTAACGATCTATCAAATATTCATTAGCAACATAATAATCTAGTGACTTAAACGATAATTTTCGAATAGTTCAACAACTAATTTATAACTTTTTTATATTGACTTACAATAGTTGAATGATATTGAGTATAATTTTTTTTAAAGATAACCAACCGATCAAATGCATCGCTATATTATGTTTAATATTTATTTAATGTGAAAATTATATAATAAATATTTAAAATACTGGTGATAGAAGCTATTATATTTTTGGGTAATCTGCTTAGTTGCTCATTCAATTTTTAAAGCGATTTATTTTGTTCACTTGGATTTTTTATTTTTTTTGGTAATTTCATCACTCAACTTTTAAGGTATTTTTAATTTTAGTAATTAAAGCATTAAATTCTTAATGACAACTAGCTATATTCACTAAATCGTGTCTATATCATGTTTACACTTTCTTTTTTGTCACCGATTTTTTTTAAGTCTTGATTTGGATATTAAGATTAAAGTGAAAAATTGATAGAAACTAAAATATTTCATTAAAATTTTATCAAATTGTATTTATTTATACCATTCTCAAAAATTTTAAATTATTTTTTCAATCTTGAAATTTTGAATTTCAAAATATTAAAATCAATTAAATAAATTATTGAAATTTTTTATCTTTTGATAATATCAACCAATTTATTATTATAACATTAAAAATAATTAATTTAATCTCCTTTTTTATAACAATCACGTCAACATCTCTAACCAAAAAATTAAAAGAGTGACAAATATTTTTAAATAAAAAATAAATAAAGACATTGATTTTGGCATATTTAAAACTAATTCATATATTATTCTCTCTCCTCTAAAACTAAACTTGTAAAATATAAATAGGGTAACCTACACTACTAGTCAATAGATTATGGTTAAATTTTTGTTTTGGTCCCTTAACTAAAAACATATAATTTAATCACTTATGTTTTCAAAGTAATTTTTTATACTATAAAGTGACACTTTTTTAGTTTGCATCATCATCATAATAATAATAATAATAATAATAATAATAATAATAATAATAATAATAATAGTCCTCAATTTTTATATTTTCTATCAAATTGACCGTGATTTTGTATAAAAATAATTAAAAAAACTCAAAATTATTTAGAAAATAAAAAATTATATTTACAAATTTCTAGAAAAATAAAATCTCGAAAATATTGTTGAAGAACTAATATGTATGAAAAAAAAAATATCATTCAATAGAATCAATAACAAATCAAAAAATAAAACAAAAAAAAAGTTAAATCATTACATGCTTCTTCAATGTTTTTAAAAATCAAATTAGCAATATCTTCAAGTTAAGTTTTATGCCTTTGAAGAATATTCAAAACTAATATTAGAGAGGCTTGTAAAATCAACTCTGATATCCATTTTTTAACAAAAATAAAATAAAATATATCACAAATTTTCTCTTAATGGTTTTTTTTTTTAAAAAAGAATGGATATTAAATATTTTCATACAAAAATATATTGGGAGAAATTTTGGAGGGTCTAAAAATAATTTCCTCTTATTTTATCTATTTTTGTTAGAAAAATATTTTTTATTATTTTATAAATAACATTTTGAATAATATTATTATAAATTCTATCATGTCTATTTTCATTTACACAATATTTAAAATTACTCATAATTAAAGATAAAAGATGTTTTGGCACACTCAAACCCACCTCTTTATTGGCAACAATTGTAATTAACATTAAATTGTGGAAAAATATAAAAATTGAGGATTGCAATTATACCCACTAAAAAAGGTGGAATTAATAACCCTAATTTTTATCATCATCTTCCGCCTACCATCGTCCCTCTTCGCTCTTTCATCTCTGCGAATCAGTTTTTTTTCCTTCTCTTCTCATATCAGTTCTCACCCACCAACGTGTCCGCTGGTGTTTCCCGGATCTAACCCGTATCCCTTGTCGGATCGTGTCGGCACAGGTACTGCACCCAAACTACCGAGTCGGGGGAACGAAGGTCACTGCCACTGTCCAATCCGAAAATGGCGTCGAGACTAGCGATGCTAAAACATTCCGCCGCCACCGACTACGGTTCTTTTTTAGGTCTGAGGAGATGGATTCATGCTTCAGCGCTCCCTCCACCCTTGGGCGCTCCAATCGGTCATCCCCCACCATCACAATCGTTGGTTTTCCCCGAGTCTGATCAAACCCCAGAAAGCAACAATAACAGCAACATTGGGTTTGGGTTTGGGTTCGGTTTCCCTAGTTTTCCCTTGGGAGGAGGATCCATGGAGCTCATGGCTGTCCCAAAGAAAAAAGTAAGGATGTTTTTTAAAATAAAAAGATGGTTTCGAATGGAAATGTTCATATTTTATAGGTTTTTTTCCCTATGTTTTGTAGGTGAGTCGGCATAAGAGAGGCATAAGAAACGGACCAAAGGCTTTGAAACCGATTCCGGTTATTATACGATGCAAGTAAGTGTTTTTTAATATATCAATTTGGAAATTGCTTGAATTAGTAATAAACGTAGTTTAGTTGTTGTACAAATGATTGATTAGCAGTAGATGTTCACCATGTTTATAAAATGTTCAAATAAATCCTTAATAGGAATAGGAAAGCAGTGATTATTAGAGCATTGGGATCCAAATCCATAGGTATGCATGCATAATAATAGCTACGACTGGACAAAACTAAATGATAATGTAAGGCTGCACAAAGAGATGATGGAATTGGTTATAGAACATTTGCCCTTCATGACCTTCCTTGAAAGCAAATAAAAAAATGGGTAATTACAATCCATTGATTGCCTTAATTGCAGGAGTTGCGGTCGTGTTAAGCTACCACACTTCTTCTGTTGCAGTGGAGATCGTGGGCACAACAATGAACGAGATGATTCATCCGGTTAAGTTGTAGGTGGACTAATAATAAGAAGCTTTTTCATTTATTATGAGAAAACATTGTTGGGATGTCATGACAATGTTGGTGGGCAAGCGTAGACGGATTCAGTCATAAAAATAGGTTAGAAAGTTTTGTTTACAAATGAAGCCATCTAGATTGATGGCAAATAACTGCAAAAATGATGATCTGATCTAGCTAGTACATTTTTATGGAGTTACATAAGTGTGCACTTGTATGGAAAATCTTGGTTGGTTAAGATTGCTTTCGTGGTCTGTGTTTCTTGTATTTCTTAGCTGCAACTGGTTTCTATGCTAAAATGACAAGTTAATTTGCCTTTCTTATCTTTCTTTATCTTCATCTGAATCATTCCATCTGATCTTTCTGCAAATCAGCAACAAAGGGGTATTCCCAAAATTTAACTCACCAGCTTTAATTCTAGTTCAAATCAATGCTTGAGTACTCATTACTTACTGCCACTTGCTCTAGCACCGCTGCCAGTGTGGCAGTTGATGCCGCAACATCGGAGGCAAGATAAGTCAAAGTCACTGGACCAACTATCCACTTTGATTCTGAAAGCAATAAGAGCGAGCATCCATCTGCTTGTTCAGGACCTCAGCCTCCTGCGTTACCTCGGCCACCTTATTGAACTCATCAAGAAGCCTTCTAAAGTAAACCAATTCGTATTATGTGACAGCACATTTAAAAACAAGGGAGGTGGAGGATTCTGAGCTGCCGTTTCTTACAAAAACTCTTTTAAATGCATGTATTGTATAAATGGGTGGATTTGGGCATTCAATCCTGAACCTCATTGCTGCATCATCCACACTATATCAGTCCATGTTCGGATCCATCCGTTTCTCATGCGCTTGCCTTACGGCTATTTGACAATTGAATCAAAAAACACCTCAACAACAAGTTGCATGACAAAAGCCAGTTTTCATATGCACCAAAAAAGTTGTTAATACTGAAACCCAGTGCTTTGATCAGACTTTAAACAAACTTACCAATGCCCAAAGCAAAACATTTACAAGGTTAAAATCTCATCATGTATGGAAATGCAGCTCTCAGCGGTGCCAATCTACTGTTCACTGCCATAGATCTCATTAGACGTGTGCATTTGTTGTTTGCGTTTAACTACAGGCAAACTTGTTTTCTAAACCAATTTTTCTTACATGGACATCATTTTGAGAGCTTTTGTGCTAATTTTTTTACGCTATTCGTGCAAAAATGGTCTTCTCCTCCCACCCACCCACCCACCCACCCTCCTCTTTCCTCTTTTTCCTTTCCCTCCTCGTCTCCTCCAATGATCGAAATAGCCATCGTCGCTTCCTTATCAACTGCATCGCCCTTCTCCCCCTTTCTTTCCATTTTCCTACCCCTTCCTCCTCTTCTCCACCCCTCCTCTTTTACCTCATCCTTCACCACTCTCATTCTCTTTATTCGAAAAGTGAAATGCTTAAAATAACAATGTGGCCAAAGGTTTTTTCTTTGGCTCCTCCCTCAATGAATTGTGTTTTATTAGGTTTAAGGTGACTCTTTTTTTCTTTACATTTGATAAAAAGTAATTTAAAAGTTTAAGAGTGAGTTTCAAGAATGACAATATCGTCAATAACGGTTACAATGCACCAGTTCGTGTTATCTATCCTTGTGGCTGGCTTCGACGCCCCGCACATGGCTTGTATCTCTGATGGTGGCATTCCATCCAGTGTTTTATTCTTGACTTGACTTTTTGTCAAGGGTTTATACCACTTTCTTTCATTTTTTTTTGTTTTCGACGTTGACTGTCAAATTAACTTGATCTAAAATATACTCTTTTACTCTGTTAATGGGTACTAACCCATAGTTCCAAATGTTGAATCATTAATTAGAACTCGCTACTCAGCTTTAAAGAAAAACTTAATAATCTAGTGACTTAAATAAAAACTTTTGAATAATTCAGTGATTATTTTATAACTTTTTTTAGTAACTAAAATATAAACTTACCAGTAATTTAATGACATTTGGCGTAGTTTATCACTTTATTTATAATGTTTACAAATCAATGTAAGTAAAATAGAGATTTTTTATTTTGATTTTAATTTTTAGATTTTCTTCTTCTTCTTTTTTGAAATTTTTTGAAAATTATTTATATTCTTTTTTTAAAAAATTATATGCATTTAATTTTTTAAATATATTTTTTAAGTTTTAGAATTTTTAATTATAATTATAAAATGAATATCAAATGCATAATATTTTTTTAATATAAAATGAATATTCTAAGCAGATAAAAAGGTTAGTACATCATGAAATTAAGTCTGTAACTATAAAATTCAATGCTAAAAACATTGCTTTAATTAGCAAAAAATATCATTCTCGTAACTACAAAACTAAGAAATCAGTAATTAATGAAAAGAATCTAAGCATCGATTATTGCTCTTCCATAACTCTCCGTATCCTTTATCATTAAAGGTTAAATCACCATTTAAGTCCCGAATTTAATAAATTTTTTTCATGTTGGGGCTTCAATTTCTTTTTCCAAATTAGACATTAAACTTGACAATTATTTTTTCATTGGAGCCTAAACTAGGCAATTATTTCCATATTGGAGCTTGAACGTTTTTCTGCCTAAGTCTTTAAACTTGACAATTGTTCCTGTATTGGGCATAAACTTGACAATTGTTCCAATATCGGAGCCTGAGCTTTAGGATTTTCAATGACTAACTTGAACAAAAAAAAAGTTCAACTCATAACGTGAAAATAATTGCCAAGCTTAGGGTCTAATTTGAACAAAAAAAATTCAAACCTCAACGTGAGAAAAGTTGTCAAGTTCAATCCAAAAAGTGATTTAACCCATCATTAAACAATAAAAATTGGATTATTCCAATTTGATATTGATCATTATAGTTTTTTATTTTTAAGAATAAGTATTTAATACATTGAAATAAAATATTTTAATTTTATACCAAGTGTTGGATGCAACAGTAAGGTATTTGCATTTTCAGTGAGAGATGTAGGTTCGAACCTTAGAGACAATATTGTTGAAAGAGGTAACCACAAATCCCAAACATAAATCATAAACATAAACATAAAATATATCAAAAAAAGATATTTTTTAAAAAATTGAAACATTGAAATGTTTTTTTACTATGATAAATGTATCTAATCTAATAAATATATAATCTCTTTTCCTAAAATTAAAATATATGTACGGAATAATTTTTAAAAAAATCAATAAATCATTTTGAAAAGGTTAAATTTTGTTATTAGTTCTTGTACTTTACAAAAGTTGTAGATATAATATTTTTAATTTAATTTGGTTTTTTAATCTTTGTACTTTCAAAATTTAAATTCCCAATCCTCACCAAAGATTAAATCTCAAATTCATTGAATTTTGATATTTCCGAAATTTGATGCTACAAACATTATCATCTATGTAATGTCATATTAGCTTGTTATTTTTGCTTATTACTCACTAAAAATCTAGCTAATTGATTGACGATTATCATTTGCGTCAAAATTGAATTTTCAAATATTGAAAAAAATATATAGACTTAAAATGATCTAATTGAAGAATATGGACTAAATCTACAATTATATACATAGTATAGGACTAGTAATTGAAATTAAATGAATAAATTTAATTGTTGTTGTTTGGGTTAAGACTAAAATTTTAAAATTCCAAAGTACAAAGACTAAAATTGATTAGATTAAAAGTACTAAGACTAAATTCGTAAATTTTGTAAAGTACAGAGACAAATAGAATAATTTAAACTTTTAAGAAATGAAGTAATTATTGGAAAGGTGGGATTCGCTGGATCCCACCTCATTCTAAGCTTATAACTATGTATCACAGCCCTATTTTATTGCTCTGACTCTGACTGTTTTTCTCTGTTTTCGGCTCAGTTTCCGATCATCGCACAATCGTCACCGTTTTATTACCTCCGTTTTATAGCGCGTGTGTCACACTCCAGCTTACGTCCTTGATTTTGCCTATCTATATTAATTTAATTAGGGTAAATTTCACTTATGGTCACTAAACTATTAGTCATTTTACTACTTGGTCACTCAACTTCAAAAAGTTACAAAATTTGTCATGAATTATTCAATTTTTTCATTTAAATCAACGAGTTGTTAAAATCGTTATTGTATGGCCTTCTTTGTTAGCAACGCTTGCACTAAAAGAATGATTTGCTTCCCTTTCTCTTCTACAGTTCAGTTTTTTTAATAGAACAAGTTTGAATATCATGAATTTGCGAACCAAAATTTAAATAATTTTCTTCTTGGATCTTTAACACTAACTGTTAGATCAACTTGAATATAAAGTATGTTCTTCTACTCGTCGATAGGTATTGATCCACTATACCGATTGTCGAATCATCGGTTGTAACTTGCTAGCTATATTTTTTTTAAAGAAAAACTGAATAGCCCAATGACTTAAATTAAAAGAACTTTTAAATAGTTCAATGACTTGAATGAAAATTTTTGAACAGTTCAATGATCGTTTTGTAACATTTTGAAGTTAAATGACTAATACGTAAAATTACTAATAGTTTAATGACCTTAGCTATAGTTTACCCAAATGGTTAATAAAGTATATTATAAATTAAATATAAAGTTTGATACATTCTATTGTTAGGGTAAACTATATAAATAGTCACCTAACTATTCCCGCGTTCTTATATTTTGGTACTCAACTTTAAAAATTTTCAATTTAGGTATTAACGTTTGAATTGTTCTTATTTTGATCATCAATCGTTAAATTGATCACAAATTTTTTTTCTAACTATTATAATAACACATTTAGTCCTAAATACTTACTTATTCTATCATTTTGATCCTAATTCTAAATAATTCAACAAATTTAACCCATCACATTTACAAATACTATCAATTTTATTCTGAAACTTCCTAATCAAAGCTTTCAGCTTTTAAAACAGAGGCATTCCACATCTATAAATTTGAACCAAAAAAAAAAAATCTCTTAACTAATGAGCCAATTAGGTACCAATAAGTTTAACTTGAAACTTTATTTCCCTTTTTTTTATTAGTTTTCTTCTAAATAATAATATTTTATAACCCTTTTATTGATAGAATGTTGGCTAAAAAAATGAGAAAAAAAAACCCTTTAAAAAATACTTCAGATTTACTCTTATTGTTAATAGTATGATGTAGAAATAATTCTCAAAGTTGATCCTTAAAATTGGAAATTAAATCTAGAGTTAAAAAACATGGTTTTGAAAATCCAATTTATTCAATCAATAATTATATAAAAAAATTATAAACATTTAATTTTTCACAAGGAAAAAAGTATGAAAGTTAATTGAAATTTCTTTTGTTACATTGATAATGATTGTTTTAATTTTATAAACTGATTAATAGATTATTATGTGTTCTATTTATTTTTATTTTATTTTATTTATTTTTTTGTGAAAGACAACTAAACTAAATATGCATAGAAATAATGTAACTATCGTTTTATTCTATGGCTTCTCCTAATGACTGCCCTGAATCCTCATTTGGTTCTTTGCTTGGGTCCCATATGTGATTAGCGTTGTACTGTTTTGTCAAATCTACAATAAGCAATATGTATCACTAATAATTTGATTTAGTGTTAAATTATTTACCAAATTAATTAAAAACTAAAATTATGATAGTCAAAGTGAAAAAACAATTTTTACAAAAATTAAATTATTTATATAATTTTATTATACATATTATGTATTTAAAGTTTGTATTTTTATATTATTTTTAATGGTGTTTAGTTAATTTCTAACACTAACTTCTTAAAAAATATAAGCAAAAAGGGTTATATATCGAATTGGATAATTCTAAGCATAAATAAAACAGTTAATAGATGTGGAATGCCTCTATTTTAAAAGATGAAAGCTTTGGTTTGGAAGTTTGAAGATAAAATTGATATAACTTGTAAATGTGAAGGGTTAAATTTATTAAATTATTTAGAATTAGTATCAAGTTGATAGAATAAGTAAGTACTGAGAACTAAATGTGTTATTATACCAGTTAGAAAAAGGGTTTTCCGTTATCAAATTAACTACGAGTGACTAAAACAACAACAAATTCAAACGTTAGTGCCTAAATTGAATATTTTTAAAGTTGGGTGACTAAAATAGGAATACAGACATAGTTAGGTGACCATCTGTATAGTTTACCCTTAATATTACTTATTTTATAATCATTTTCTAATTACGGAAGATGCAAAAATAAATAAATAAATAAATAATTATTTGTTTTAGTAGTTTCAAGTTTTTTTCTTCAAACTTATTTGGGAGAATGAAACAAAGTTTAGAAATAGTTAATTTGCGTTAATTCCAGAATTCATAAATTCTCCATTCGGTTTATTAATTATGTTGTTTAAATTCCATAGTAGGGAAATATAGCTTTATATATAAATTAATATTTTATTCAAGTTGACAGTATGCATTAATTTAATAATATAATATTATTACAAAATCAAGACATGCTAAAAATTAAAAAAAATATATAAATATATATTTAAATTTATTAAGAATCTGGTTGCGGAGTAAATTATGTGATGGTATAGTTATCTTATCATCAATAAAAAGAACATGAGATATTTAAAAGAGTGAGATTTTATATTTTATGTTGACAGCAAATTTTGTAGAATCATGAGACTTGGAAATTGAAAAAAATTGTTAGAGATATTGTTTTTTTATCTGGAGATAATTTGCGGGATGTAATTAGAGAGAGTTTACTTCTATGAAGGGAATTTTAAGTCATTAGTTAATAGGTTTGGAGGAAGTTTATAATTATTTAATTATGAGTTTGGGTTACCTCTTTTTATAATTATATGAATCAATATAAATACATAGAAATATGGCATGATAATTTTCTATACTTCCACTATAGCCATTCACGCGCCTGAATTGCTTCTCATTCTCAAAAAAGTTTCACATCAACCCACTTCACTTGCTGCCTACTAACTCTTTTCTCTCTCTAGCTTCCCTTTACACTCTAAACCCTAAATTCTCTCTCTTTTTCACCTCACTTTTCCTTTTTCGTTCTTTTCACTGCACAAAAAAGCGAGGGAAGAAAAAACTGGGTTTAGCCGCCATGAAAGTACCAGAAAACGACGACCCAATTTCCGCTTCGAAGCTTCTTTTGGTTTCTCTTTTGGACCAAATTCAAAACATCATCAATTTCAAAGGCAAATGGGGTTTGATCAAATCAAAGCTTTTAGGTCTCCAGAGTCAACTCGTTGACCTCTCCGATTTCCCTTCCTCTTTATATAATCCCCTTGCCAAATACCTCATTCGTTCCGTTTTTCTCACCTTGAACGACGCTGTTTCGCTTTCTCGGAAATGTCAAAACGATGGTTTGACCGAGGGAAAGTTGAAGACCCAGAGTGACCTCGACGCCGTTTTGGCGAAACTAAACCGGCATGTTATGGATAGTGAGATTTTGATTCGGAGTGGAGTGCTTCAAGACGGTGCCGTATCGAGTTCTTCTTCAAAGAAAGAAGCAGTACGAGTTGAGTCGAGGAATTTGATAACTCGGTTACAAATTGGGACAAACGAGTCGAAGAACTCAGCCATGGATTCACTTCTGGGTTTGCTTCAAGAAGATGATAAAAACGTGATGATAGCTGTAGCACAGGGTGTGGTTCCAGTGCTAGTACGGTTACTTGATTCAAGCTCTTTAGAGATGAAGGAAAAGACAGTGGCCGCCATTTCGAGGGTATCAATGGTGGAATCGAGCAAACATGTGTTAATCGCTGAAGGGTTATTGCTTTTGAATCATCTCCTTCGAGTTCTTGAATCAGGAAGTGGTTTCGCAAAGGAAAAATCCTGTATAGCTTTACAAGCTTTAACTTTCTCTAAAGAAAATGCAAGAGCAATTGGTTCTAGAGGTGGGATTTCATCTCTTTTAGAGATTTGTCAAGTTGGTACACCTGGTTCACAAGCTTTTGCTGCTGGAGTTTTGAAAAACTTGGCTTCTTTTAATGAAATTAAAGAGAATTTCATTGAAGAAAACGCCATTTTTGTTTTAATTGGACTTGTTTCTTCAGGGACTGTTTTAGCACAAGAAAACTCAATTGGGTGTTTATGTAACTTGGTTTCTAATGATTCTAAGTTAAAGCTTTTGATTGTTAAGGAAAATGGGATTGATTGTTTGAAGAATTTCTTGGATTCATCGCCAAATCCAAAAAGTCTTGAAGTTGCTATTGAATTCATTAGGCATTTAGCTTCTTTTCCCCCTATTGCAGAAGCTTTAGTTGCTGATGGTTTCATTGCCCGTCTTGTATTTGATTTGAACTGTGGGGTTTTAAATGTAAGAATTGCAGCAGCTAAAGCTGTTTACGAGCTCGGGTATTCCTTGAAAACAAGGAAAGAAATGGGTGAATGTGGATGCATTGCACCATTGATTAAAATGCTAGATGGCAAAGCTGTTGAAGAAAAAGAAGCTGGTGCAATGGCATTGTCGAAGCTCGTCTTATACGTCGGTAACAGAAAGGTTTTCCAAAAAGATGAAAGGGGGATAGTAAATGTTGTTCAATTATTAGATCCTTTGATACAAAATCTAGATAAAAAATACCCTGTTTCGATCTTGTCCGAGCTCCTACATTCTAAGAAATGCAGGAAGCAAATGATTGCTGCTGGTGCTTGTGTGCATTTGCAGAAACTTGTTGAAGTGAACATTGATGGAGCTAAGAAGCTTTTGGAGAGTCTTGGTAAGGGTAAGATTTGGGGTGTTTTTGCCAGGCCATAGCAAATGGAAGGGATTTTCTTCAATGTGGGGCTCATTGAACTGTATGTATATCATAAATTCATAGTTGTGTTTTTTTAACCCTTTTGTTCATATTGGTTGTTTATTTGCTTTAGAGCTAGTCTATATGTTTAGTGTAATTGTTCATGGAGAAACAACTTTGTTTGTAGTTTGTAGACAAAATCTTTAGTTTTGGTGACATAATTAGTCTGGTTTTCAGTTTTATTTCCCAAATTTCAATGATTACATAGCTATATGATCTTATTTTCTTCAAGGGAACATGCATATTAGGTTCTTGTTTTCACTGCTAGGTATATACCTTGAATGCCTCTGCTAATACAGGTCAACGTTCAGATCATTTTAGCTTTGCTTGTTGGATTTTTCAGTTTGGGTTATTGATTTCGAGTCATTTCGGGTTTTCGTCATTCTTGGGTTCAAGTTGGGCAGGTTCCAGATATTAACTCTCTATGATCAAAATCTAAGCATTAGGTATGCAATAATGTTATTTAAGCTGTTCCTATAACACCTCCCTAAAGTAACAAGGATTATAATAATGTTAACATTGATTATTTTGGTAGTTAGTTAAACAATGATGATGATGATATATATGATTGTGTGTTTGAAGTTGAAGAATCTGGTTGGCTGCTTCTGTTCCAAGTTTAGTTACTGTCATTGTTCTCCAACCACCACAAACTTGTATACCATTTCCTTGCCTAAACAGGCAATCACTTCATCTTTCCAGCTCTTCTTAACAACCCCGTAGGGTCCCATAAGGATATTTCTTTTTTGGTATGATCAAGATATTCTTTGGATCTGTTTTACCGTCCATGAAACCTTCAATCCTCTCAGCGTTCATAACTGTCCTTCCTAACAATGTCACCTTCATGTTTGAACTTGAGTTCTCTCACAGGGAGTGCCATGTGCTTTAGTAGTTAGTACTACATCCAACACTTACTGGCAGGGGTAAAGGCAAAGGGGCAGATAGCCCCCCGCTTTCCAAAAAAAAAAAAAAAAAAAAAAAAAGATGGTAGATTTGCCAGTTGGGCACTTAAAATTTTATGAAACATAGTATAATGGTAAAATTGCACTGACTTTCCAAATAACTATGTTTCATTTTTGGTCCCCTATAGCAATTTTCTGCCTTCGCCCTTGCGTGTTGGTAGGGTCAGGAAAAGGATATTACTCCATCGTTAAGGATCTTGCTCATTAATTTCCTCTGTAAAAACTAGCTTAGCCTATTAAATTATTTATGGAAATAGATACTTTTGGTTAGTTCTATAACATCTATGGTATGGGATGTTTTGGTAGTTGATGTACCTATATATTTGTGGGACTAAACCATGTGCATTTGTTCTTGGTGCCATGTGCATTTGTTGTTTGCGTTTAACAGCAGGTAAGGACCTACCTAAACTTGTTTTATAGATTGACTTACCCCATGTATTTGTTGCATTATATTTATTTGGGGAAAAAAATAGGTATATATCCATGTGTTCTGTTTAGTTGATTCATGCAATTCTAGCCTCCTTTAAGTTTGGTTTCCGGAGACTTTCTCAAACCTACTTGTTTGAAACTTCCTTGCCTATTACATAGAGGTGTATTCAAATGGTTGGTTTTGTTAATATTCGAACCGAATTATCATTAACTAAATTAATCAGAAATTTTAAAAGCTCTAATTGTTAGCCGAATTGAATTTTTTTAGAAGCCTATTAACTCGACTGGAATAATTTTGGTTTATTCAAGCAGGCTATTAATCGAATTAACCAAAAAATTTACAATTCTTTTGTTTATTTTTATTTTATTTTTTAAATAATTTTAGTTTTCATAATGCTTTTTAAGCCCATTTTAAGAATATATTATTAATTTTTATATTTTGAGTTTATATAATGTGTTGGACTTATCTAATATTTTGTGCCTATAATATATTATTAATTTAGATTAATCGATTAATTCAGTTAATTATTCGATTTCGAGCCGAATTAATCGATAATTGAAATTTTAAAAAATCTTTAATCGACCTTGACCGAATTAGATTTGATGGTCAATCGATTAATCGAATTAATTCAGTTAAAACTTGAAATGCACCCCTACTATTACAAGTGTTTATAGTATAGGCTAGGTTGATTTTGAATCAAATCCACTATTTGTAAGTGTTATGAATCAGGTTAAATTCAGGTGGAACCCATTATGATATCAATACTATACATAAGATGTTAAGCAAGGTAGTTAATATTATGATATCAATACTATACATAAGATGTTAAGCAAGGTAGTTAATATTGTATTAGTAGGCGTACGTGTCTATGGGTCAAGTTGAGTTTGGATGAAGCCCATTATTTACAAGTGTTTATGGTCTAAATTGAGTTATAATTGAATCCATTATGATATCAACACCATAAATAATAATTTAAGCAAAGGCAGTCAGTGCCAGTAGACGTATTGTTTTGTTTTGGTATTGATATCTATTATTACTGACATGTTTTGGTGTATGGTTTCGGATTTATCAATATTTTTAACATATATATTTATAATTTACTTTTTAGTTTTTTTGATAAATTTATGTACTTTTGAACATTTTCATATATATATATATTTATAGTTTAATTATTATTTTGATAAAAATTAAATTAAATTATATATACATGTGAATATATCTTAATCATTTCTATATAAATATATTTTTATGTAAACATAGGATTTTTTTTTTTGTATTATGTAAATATAAGTTTTAAATTTTTTTATCATACTCAATAATTTAATTTAATTACTAATTGATTTTAAATGTAATTATAGAAATTGTAAAATGGTTAAGATAAAAGTTCTAATAGTTGGTTTAAAATATCAAAATTTTATATCAATCGGTACAGGCTGGTATGTACCAATATTAACTGAAATAGGTTGAGACGCACTGGAATGATTGAAATTTTGATTGGAATGGAACATAGATTACTCGGTATCGGTTTAAAATCGGAACGATATGTTCCAACTGATATAATACTAATTACCATGATTTTAAGCGTTGTAGATATGAGTCTCAAGTTTTGTCCATATTCATTCATATTTATAAATGATTAACTGAAATTTGTTTAGACTCGCCTATAAATATTTTAAAAAATTATGTTGTTTTTATATGGGATAAATATCAAAACTAGACATAACTTTAGTCTAATGTACAATGTCATACATTAACTTTGATTTTGTGCACTTTTATATATGAAATTTCGATTTAATTTAATTTTCACATTTGATAACACTGTCGATATATTATCATTTTTTTATGTATAGCATATACCAATAATTGTATCAATCCAATATGAAAATAATGATTTTATTTATTTTTTAAAATGTGTAAAATTGAAACCAAAATTAAAGTTTCATATATACATATGAACAATTTTATAATTGTTTATGTATATAATTACACCAAATTAAGGTTCATTTATTAAATTGCACATTAAATCAAAATTTATGTACAAATTTGATAATTAACCTTTTAATGATTAATTTTTATTTGATATAAATTAAATAATATAAGAAACATAACAGTTGAAGCTTAATACAAGCCCTGTATCATATCTTGAAGTTCATTTTAGTTCCTTTATTTGATCCTTGTATGTTTGAAAAGTTTGACATTTTACTCATTACATGTTGATTTTGCTAATTGTTTTTTATTTTATTTGTTCTTTTACATAATTTTTATACTTAAATTATTTGTACTTTTTGTCCACATCGCCACCATAAGTGACATCAGCCATTTGTTTTCGAGACCAGTAAGTTTTTTTAATTTGATTTAATGTTATGTTAGCCATCATTAAATCATGTCATTTCATTAACAACAAAGTTAACGTGCAAGGGATTAAAATGTTAACTTTTCAAATTACAAGAGTTAAATTGTTCCTTTTAATAGTAAAGAAACTAAGGCTCCGTTTGTTTCACTGAAAATGGTTATCATAAAATAATTTTTAAAAAATGACTTCCTTTTTTGGAAAAACTAACATTTTTTGGTGTTTGGATAAATCTGTGTAAAATATTTTCTGTTGTTTGGCTGATTTCCTGAAAATATTTCATAAGAAATGTTTTCAATGAAACAAACATACATTTGAGATTTTATTATCTTTTCATTGTTTAATTGAGTTTATTTCATAATGCTTATTTATATTTTAATTAATCATGTTTTAGTTTTAATTAATCTTAATTTACTTAATTAAGCTTAATTGTAAATTTCGGAATATAAATTTATGTTTAATTAAGTTGAAAGTGGTAAATATTTATTTTGAATATTATTTGGATGAGTAAGTTGACAAATGATTTAATTTGATAAAAATTGAAGGATCAAATTGTAAAATTTGTAAATTTTCAAATTCTAAGGGTTTGAGTAGTAAAATTTGAAACATCGATGTAGTAATTAAATTATATGATTATGAAATATGAAAATTTGGAAAGTTGAGTATAAAATAGTAAAGTTTAAAATTATAGGGGTTAAATTGTAAAGATTTCAAAACTTTAGTTTTTGGACTAATTTACATTATTTGAGAATTTAAAATTTTAAAAAATAGAATATGAAAGTTTAACTGCTCAAAAATTAAGGACTAATTTTTGGAAAATTTGACAATTTTAGTTGTAAGGACTAAATTATAAAATTTGGAAATTTTTGAAAAGGGAATGTTCTGCAAAGCTATACAAAATGAAGTTTAGGATTAAACTATAGAATAAAAAAATCTATTTTTGAGGAATTAAATTGTAGACTAGTAAAAATTTGGATTTCATGGACTAAATCGTAAAAAATATAGAATTAAAATATAAGGGATTATTTTCTTTGATAGTGAAGAGTGCTTCCCCTTCATTACTTTGAAAGCTTTCCCTTTTTGTTTCTTCGACAATGAAGACTATGAATAGAGCCTTATCAGTCTGAAAAATGTCTTACGGAAAAAAAATTTGGTAAGATATTTTCCTTAAAAAAGTATTGATTTTACCCCTTTTTTTTGGAGAATGATTTCATTTAGTAATTCATTTTCCACCAAACAAACACCGTAAAACAATGATTAGTATATGCAAACAAATAGACACTAAAATTAATTTTCTGATATAGTACAAGTACTTGAAGTAAACTTTAACCGAAAAATAAAGTATTATAAATTTGAAAAAAAATGGTTAGATGGAAGCAAGTTTGGATGTAAAATATTGGAATTCAAACTCAATTTTCAAGTTTAATATTGTCTAAAAACTTTTCAAACATGGAATGAATCTTCACAATCTATGGATAGCTCCATTTCCTGGACATAGAAATAAAGCAATTGTGTGCAGGGGTGAAGCTAGAAAATTTTTTTAAGGGATCGAAATTAAACTGTAATTTTACGATAGTAAAAATACAATTTCACCATTTTAATAACCTTTATCTTTATAATTTTTAAAAGACCTAAATAAAAAAAAAATTCATTTTATACCACCCCCCACCATTGTCACCCCGTGTGCATAAGGAACTTTAGCATTAAGCTATTCATTCCTACCATAGGATTCTAGCATTTTTAAATGGCTTAATGCATAATTTAGTATTTAAAGTTTGATATATTTTTTAATGTGGTATATATGCTATTTTATGGTTCAATGGATATTTATCTTTAACAAAAGTTATATATATTGATACTTAAAGACAACAATTTTAATTTTTTAATATTTAATTTTAATTTTAGGGTTAATTATATCAAATTATACAACTTTTATCAAAGTATGAATCAAAAAATAATACATATATCATATTAAAAAAAAAAACTCAAATACGAAATGTTGAAAATTTATGAATGGGGACTTCAAAGAAAGGAAGCAATAAACAAGCAATGGTGACAAAAGAAGAACCCATAACAGATGGGGATTGGAGGCGTGCTTTAGCTGTTCAAACTTAGAGATAAGAAAAAGATGGTATGTGTATTTGTTTGTGATATTTGGATTGAAGACATGTGAAAGAGAACAACATCTTCACTGATAAAAAGAGAAAAATGGTGCTCAAGTCTCAACCAACTCTTTGCTTTTATGTTTTAACTCACCAATTTAAATTATTATCCAATTGATTAATCTTAAAAATATTATATTATATTTTTATATAAATTGTAGGGGATTTAGTGTATTAGAGTTTTTGAGAGAGGAGAGAAGTCTCTCTACAATCAATAGTGATACATTTAAGTATTTGAGAGAGAAAAACGTATGCGTTAATAGTAGGAGGATCCAACCCTATGGTTAAGGATAGGCAGTCCCTTATGTTCAGGTGAGAGGCACACGATGGTATAAGATAAAGGGTCATTCACAAGTGCCTCCTCAGTTGGTTCTCATGTCGCCACGTGTCTCAATCGGGTAGGGATGTAACAAAGTTATATTTTTATGAGGTTATTTTTGTCTTTTTTATACAATAACTTAATAACAAAACTAACTTAATAAAATTTAAACTCAAAACAGCATACATAATAAACATTTAACTTTACCATTGTAACCAAAGTATCAATTGATTTTTACATGAATTTTTAATAAATATATTTATTACATATTTCATTCACTCGACTCATGGGTGTGTCATAAATCTAGTATAATTTTAAAATATAAAAATTAAAAGATAATAATATCGTGATTGATTATCATTAATTGCTCACTTTTAAACAAGTTCAATTAATTTTTTTATTTAATTTAATCGATGTAATGTCTTTCTCCAATTGAAACCCAATTTATTTCCAGATCAACTGGTGGGTCTTAAGAGTTAAAACACTCTTTTAAATAGTTTAGCCTAATGTGTTCCACTTTAATTAACCGATTGAAGAGTGTGGGCTGAATCCTACTCTTGGTGGCACTTTTTAGACTTAAATGGGCACCTTTAAGCCCATTGAAAAACCCTTCAAACCTTGAGACTTCCTAAATACTCATAATCCAAAATGGTGCTACGCAATTTTATTTTTAGAAAAAATATAATTATAATTACATATCAAATTTGACATTTAAATAATACAAAATCATTCAATAATGAATTTTTACAAGTAATAGTTGATTTCTTTCTATATATGTTATTTTTTTGGGTTTAATTTGATACTTGTAATTGTGAAAAGTTATATTTTTTGGTACCAAAGATAATAATATTAACTTTTTAGTGTTTAATTCAAGTTTCAGAGTTGATTTGATGAAAGTTAATTGCCAATATTATTAAGTTTGAATTTTTCATGATTTTGTTAATAGAATAAATTCAATGTTAAATGTGAATTTGTTTAATTTTGCATTTAATTTGTCAAATATAATCCGAAATGCAAACTTTAGTGTTAATTTTATGAAAGGTAATTGCTAATATTATTATCTAATTATGTATTTTCATCAAATTAACTCTAAAACCTAAGTTAAACACTAAAATGTTAATACGTATACCAATTTACAAGTACCAAAATATATAATTTTTATCAAACACAAGTATTAGATTTGACAAAATAATAACACAAATATCACATTTAAAAAAAAAAGTGTCAAATTTAAATACTAAATTATGCATTAAACCTTAGACAATTTTTTAATAGAAGAAGATACTTTTACCTACAATATTCAAACAATAAACCTACGAGTATATGATTTTTGTTTAATGTTGTTTAAACTTGGTAATTGATTCTACATTTGGTTTAAACTTTTGGTATAATTATTTATTTGATTCTTTAATTTTAAGAAAAATGTTATTTTAGTTCTCTATTTATTTTTTTTTTGTCTTTTTTAACTTTTGAACTTGTATTTTTTGTCAAATTATCCAAAAATAAATAGAAAAGTTAATGCTTGTTAATTTTGTTGATGTGGCAGTCCATGTGTACACCATGTTAGCAATTAATTATTTTTTTAATTTTAAAATATTAAAAAATATATTTGTATATATTTTTAATAATTTTAATTTTCGAATATTTTATATTTTTTTAAATTTAAAAATTTAATTAATTGCTAACATGGCATCCACATGACAATCCATGTGTATGTCACAATAACAAAGTTAACAAATATTAACTTTTCCATCTATTTTGAGGTAATTTGATAAAAAGTGCAAGTTCAAGAGCTAAAAAGGTGAAAAATTAAATGGATGGCTAAAATAATTTTTTTCATAAAGTTGGAGGGTCAAATAAGTCATTATGCCTAAACTTTTTTTAATCCAAATTAGTTCTTAAACTTGATAATTTTCTCATATTGGGCCTTGAGCTTTTTCGACCAACTTTTTTAAGGAAATACCAAAAATGAACTTAGACAAAAAAAGTTTAAAACCCCAACATAGTAACAATTGTTAAATTCATGCTCCAAATAGTGCATTAACCCTACTTAAAATTTTCAAGTGAAAATATCTATTAAAGAATAGTTAAAATATGTTGTTAGTCCCTATACTTTGATAACATTTGAGATTTAGTCTATGTACTTCAAAAGTTAGAAAGTAAGTCCTCCAATTGTTTTGAATTGAAAATTTCAGTCTAATAATTATAATGTATACATTTTCTATCAAAACTTGTCAAATTGGTATGTTGATTAAGTTGCTCTCATGTGATGTGTCGTATGATTAATGAAAAATACACATATTAAATTGACAAATTTTAATAGAAATCACTGACGACAATAAGGATTGGACAAAAAATTTTAAATTAAAAAATAAAAAATTAAATTTTTATTTTTTAAAATATAAAGACTAAATTTTAAATTCTATAAAAGTAGAAAGAGTAATAGCATATTTTAAGGTTAAAAGAATTTATATCCTTGTAAGCATGTTGAGAGGAAAGAAAAGTTTGAACTTATTGTACTGTTTATTACTACTATAAAGGGAAAGACAAATTAGTTTATTTTTCTTGTAGGGAATAGTGGATCAAGTTTACAAAGATATGCATTGCGTCAGCATTATCAATGGCTGTCAAATCCAACGAATATTGTTACTAGTTTCGTAATCTATTCATGGGAATTAGTTGTTTATTTATTTGAAAAATAATTAATTATTATTACTGATGATGGATATATTAATTTCAAATTGAGTAAATTAAATAATAATTAAAGTTTGTTTAGATAGCGTACAGTAATTTAATAGAAATTGTTGATACAATTTATAATAAAGAGAGAAGTACAGAGGAGGGAATGGTGGATTATCTGTATAATTTTAAAAAATAGATTTGAGTGTAATTATTTGTATAATTATTTTGATTCTTATCCTCTTTTAAGAATTGAAAAGTGTAATTGAGTGTTTCAATTACACTAAATTCAATAAGATCTGCCAATTACAATTATTACTTAAACATGTCATCATTGTGTAATTACATCAAAATTTAATTATTAGATAGCTTTTTAAACACTACCTTAATGGTAATTTAGTTAATTATTTTAGTTGATAATTTACTTAATTAGTGGCTATAAATAGCTATAGGTGTTATATGTTGTAACATGTAGCAAACGGTCGTCGAGGTTTTTTGTATTATTAGTTGTATTGCATTTTGTTTATTTTATTCAAAAAATAAGTAAATAAGTCATTGTACATTAGATCAAAGAACAAATTGGTCTCATTGTTAAAATTTTATCCATTTTTACTATTAAAAATTGACCTGTGTGTATCAGAATGGGGTACACGTGGCATGCCACGTATAACTATTTGATTATTGTGTTAGCCATGACTGTTTTTAACAATATAGATGAATGTTTAATATAAATGACTAGTTTGCTATTTAATCTAATGTACAATAACTAATTTGCTTATTTTTTTAGTAGAGAAAAAATGTAACCCGACTCTTAAAACAAAAATTTTAATGATAATTTTAGCATAACAAACTGTATTTACTGGATCAATATCTATTGATGCAAGGATTGTTAAACTAGTCTGCGAAACAATATTATTAGTTTGGAAAGTGAAAACTGTCCTACAAAATAATCGTAAAATTATTGCAGGTCGATAATGCAAGTAATTTTTGTTTATATGCATAGGGAAAGGATATTGATACAAAGAACAGTGGCACCAAACAGAGAAAATGGTGTAAGAAACTGAGATTTACAATGGGAAAAATGGTCCCCCATAAAATGCTGTATTGTCTGAAATGTGAATGCCCCATTTGACATGGATGTGGGCTACGGACCAGACATTTAAGACTTCAATAATTTAATGTAAACTCCCATCAATAATTTTGGACAACCCTAGAAAGCTCAGAAACCAGACACCAATGATATTGACCATATTTTAGAATAAATCGATCCTTTTCATTATTAGTGAAAGACATTTTTTGAGTTCATAATTCTGTAGGTTTTTTTCTTTAGTAGTTGTGTAAATCAAACATATTGGAGTTTGATTGGTTTAAGATATAGATTTTTAGTAATTTAAATTAGATTTGTCAATTTGGATATAAATTTGAAAATTTCATCAATCAACTTCAACTCAATTTAATCCAATTTAATTATAGAAACTCAACAACTTGAATTCATCTAATCTGAATCCAAATTCGAACTAACCTGAATTCAAAATACTCTAAGTTCAAAACAGCTCAAATTTAAAATAAAATGAATTCAAAATTTAAAATGATCTGAACCCGAAGTGACTATAACTTCTAAATTCATAATAAACTAAACAAAAGAACCTAAACCTTAAGCATAAATGACAAGATACCATTATAAATTTACTTTAACCTTAATTACGAACTCCAAAGAAAGAAAGAAAAAAGAAGGTTAAAATGTGCTGTTAATCTCTATACGTGTACAAAATTTTACATTTTGTCTTTATACTTCAAAACTTAAAAATTTAATCCCTACTTTTTAATTTAAAAATCATAGTCCAATCATTATTGTCATCGGGTAATTTCTGTTAAACTTTTTTAATTTAACATGTTTATTTTCTATCAATGCCGTATCATATGAGAACACTTTAATCAAAATTATAAATTGACATAATCTTTAACTTTTTAAGTATAATGATTAAATCTCAAATTTATCAAAAGATAGGAGCTAACAACATATTTTAACTAAAAGAAAACCTTTGCCAACTTCATCCTGCCTATAGCTGAAAAGAATTTAATGGATTCATATTATTTTATTGGGTTTCGCTTCCATCCATTACTTTTGTGTCTATTTTTATTCCATAATAATTAATGGTGAGTAAAACTTAATTTGATTTGAAATATTTTCTAATTTCAAATTAATTGAGTCGAGTTAATCAGTTTTTTGAATAAAATCAAATGAGTAATTTAGGTTTTCGAGTTCTAGTTTAGTTGAATTTTGCAACACGAATAATTTGAACAATTCGAATAACCAATTGATGTATATATCCCTTATGTCCTTGATAGTTTTAAAAATGTACAAATTAGTCCCTCTAAAAAGTTACAAAAGAATTCAATATATTTATAAAATAATTTTTCCAAAATTTTATAAATATATATATTCAAAAAATTAAGAATTATTAAAAAGTTACTAAAAATATTTAAAAATATGAAAATACTAAATTATATTTAAAAAAATCAAAATGATAAATTTTACAACTTAAACAAGTAAATTATCAAATCATGTTTATCCTAGTAAGTATCTAGTTTTTTTTCCCTCTTAATTTGTTTTAAAAGAGATTTCAAATATACATGATATTTATGTTCTTTAACTTGAAATTTAGTCAGTCAACAAGATTTATGATCGGTTTAATTTTTTTTAACTTAACTCAAAATTTATTCAACTCGACACAAATCTCATTTACTTTACTCTTTCGGAAAAAATCAAATTGAGTTAAAATGATAAAATAAAACTCGTCAACTCGAGTAATTCAATATTTTTCACTCTATTTGATTAGATACTCACCCCTAAATACATATGGGCATAGACAGAGGGTAGGTGACGGCCTTGGTCCCTCTAATGGTAAAATTGCCTTATAACCCCTTCAAAATTTTAAAAATTATAAATTAATATAATAAATTTACATTTTAACCTTAAATTTATGATTCATCTCTTACTTCTCCTAAAACAATTTTTTGATTTCCCCCATTTACATCTTTAATCATCATTTAAAAGTATAACTTTGCATCTGTTACTTAAATGAAAAGTCAACGTCGATGCAGGTAGCAATATTTCTACGCATTTCTCACAATATCGCCGACCAAAGTGAGGATTAGTCAAAAGCTATATAACTCAAATTCTTTGAAATTGAACATTATTCCTCATATTTTTCAATAGCAGAGATAGCCAAAGGCAAGAAAAGTCAATCAGTCTTTATTTTGGCTTGTAATTTTCTTCACATTTCAATGGTAGAGGTGGCCAAATAACCTTTCAATTCATATATATATATATATATATATACCAATTTTATAGGGAATACACCCAAGAAGACTATGTATTATAGGAATGGTATTAAATTAGTCTCTTTATTATTAAATAGATCAATTTAATTTCTATATTATTGAAAAGAATCAAATAAAGTTAAAATAAATTAACATTTATTATATAAAAATGTCATTTATTGTTTAGTAGAGTTAATATATTTAAAATATTTATAGTTTAATAAATAATATTTTTTGTTTAGAATTCAACTGCAATCGAAAAAAAATAATTTTAAAAATTTTGTATTCGGTAAATATTAAATTTATTAAAATTTAGATTTACTTAATTTTTTAATAATATAAAGATTAAATTAATTTATATAATAATAAAGATATTAATTTTTATAAAAGATAGAATTTCCAAATGCCTATTGCACACTGTCCACTAGATTGCTAAGCTGACCATTTAAATGAAAAGTCGGTATCGATGTAGCTAGCAATATTTCAATGCCTTTCTCAGTCATTACCACTTCAATTTTCACCAACCAACTCTAGCTGCCTCAAATCATACCATAAAAGTTCATTTTAGTCTCTCTATTTTTAGTAGCAACGTTTTAGTTTTTATATTTTTAAAAACCTAATGTTTTCGTCCTTCCATGTTTAATTTTACCTTCTAATCAAAACGTGATATTAAATTAAATTAAAAAATTAAACAATAGTTTTCAAGGTAATAAATTGATTTTCACTTTTACCATCGGAACTGTGTTCGATGTTCTTTTTTATAATTGTTGTGTTTAAATTATTTGCAGTTTGATTCATGTTAGCCACAAACTTAGGGTAGAAGTAAAATCAAAATTTTTATATCTCTTCTCGTTCTTCAAAATTGTTGTTTAGCTTTTTAATTTGATTTAATATTTGATTTAATGTCAAGTCACTACCATTAAACTAGACATGTCCATAGGACAGGTAACATGTCCAAACTCGAAAGTCTACTTGAAATTTAAGAGATTTTGAGCAAAAAAAAAAAAAAAAAAAAGACAGTTTAAATTATGAGTTGAGCTTCACCTTGAACATTCAAGGCTCGAGTCTAGCTTAATCCGTTTTCTATGTTTAAAAGGTGTTAATATCATATTTAATACCGACGTGAATTTAATTTGATTGCCCAGCAACACCTCTACATCAAAAACTAAAATGTACAAAAACAAGTTGTTTGACATGGAAAAGTATTTATATTACAACAAATGGCAATGAAAGTCAATCTGTCTTGATTGTGCCTTGTAATTTTCTTCATATTTTCAATGGTAGAAGTCGCCAGATTACCTTTCAGTTCATATATACCAACTACTTTTTGACATGTATTAAAATTAATACTAGTAATTGACATTAAAAAACATATACATAGACGATCTAGATATGATTAGAATAGTATAACATGGTATGTTTAAATGTCTACCTTATTCGTTATTTAGAATTGATACATTATTCGTAATAGTGATTAGAATTTTTGTCTACCATTTAGATAATATAGGTTTAAATTTCGTCATCCTTTTCCTCCCTTAATATTGCAATTATTTAAAATTAATATAAATAATCATTTATATTTCCTCAAATAATTCAAAAGTAAAATAAAATATTATTATCCTTTTATGTTTATATATTTTGTATAAATATTTACAGAATGTATAAATATTGAGTACTAAATTTGTTAAATCAATATTCAATTTATCAAATGTGTAAATGTTGCGGGTTAAATTTTTTAAACCAAGAGCAAACTAACAAAATGTATATACTTTAAAAGTTAAATTTATTATTATACTAATAAAAAATATGTACAATTGGCCAAAAAAAAAAAACATTAGCATTGTGATTAGTTTCTCTTACTTGCCCACTTTTGAAAATGTCAAGGACTAAAATTCATTGATTTTTTTAGAGGGACCAATTTGCTCAATATTAAAATTGAGAGGGACCGAAAAGATATTTTTTCCTGCATAAATCAACAGAACAAGCATACGAGTTATTTTAAGCTCTTGACTTCTATAGAGTGGTGGTCAAATCCTTAACATACATCCATTTTACACGAGTACAAATCATATTACCTCCATCCCTACTTCAATATTGTATAAAAAAACATGTGAATTATTAGAAGTGCAAATTAAGTGCTCTACAACCATAGATCTCATCATGGGCAACAACAAATGGTCAAGTCAGATTTAAAAACATGTTTAGAGAGACGAAAAAGGTCACAAATAGAAGTGAAGTTGAAATTTTTTTAGAAGATTAAGATTAAGTTATATAACTCTTATGGGGGTTAAAATATAATTTCACAATTTATTGACATATATTTTTATAATTTATAGGACTATAAATTAAAAGTTTTTCATTTTTGAGAGTCAAATTATAATTTTAACATATATTTACTTAAAATTTTATAAGTTTAAAAAGAACTAAAAGTTAAAAATTTTCATTTTAAGGGCTTGCATGGCAAAAATTGTGAAATCCTATGATTTCCATCTTCATAAAATTGAGCAACCGCCTATGAGTATCTACAATTTGCTACTAGATGATCTTAGTAGTGTTGTGCATACCGTTGCCTGTGATGTTTAATCTTTAGCTTTTTCCGAGTTTGACCTTCCCGTTTACACTAAAAAGAAGTGCAGATCAAGTAAAAGAGAGGGCGTGGAGAGGCAACAAAGGGGATAAAAAACGTTGATAAGAAAATGATGGAAAATTCAAAGTTGAAAATGACAGAAAGGGTATAAAAGGAAGTGCACGTTATTAATGTGGGAGGGTAAAGTGAGTAAAAAAATATTGGTAAGTGAAAGTTCACCTCATTTAATTACTTTTCTATGACTTAATCGATATGAGTATTGTTATGAATATAGAAGGACGAGGATTTAAATGTGCTGAAATGTATTATCTTCTGAAAAGGAGTTATAAATAATTTTTTATATTATTAAAAAAATAAATATAATCAGAACATATAATAAAATTATTAAAAAAATATTATTGTTTACTAATTAGTAACTAAACACGGACATGGAAATTCATTGTTGATGATACTAATTAATTTGTGTGAATTTTTTGAGACTATAACATTCTTAACTTTTATATTATATTACTGCTTTCCTAACTTATCATTATTATTATGCTTAGTAATGTAATTACTTGTTTAAATTAAGTGTATAGTTGCATGAGTATGCGTATTATTATGATGTAGAAATGGTTTATTTTGAAACCCAACTAAACCCCCTGAAATTTAAAAACCATTGGACCCAAATTTAATGATCGATTTGAGAAATTTTATTAAATCAGTTGAATTAAAAATTATTAAAGACTGACTGAATTAGTTAAAAAATCAATTAAATTTATAGTTGAATAGAGTTTTTTTAATATTTAATAAATTTTAATTAAATCGATTAAACCAATAAACCGACTAGAAATCTAATTCTAAATACACTCATATCCTGTGTAATTCTAAATATGCACTAATTTGAACTAAAGGGAGAAGAAAGCACAAAAAAAGGAGTGATGTGGAGTTCAAATTTCATTAAATCCAAAATCTATTTTCTTTATTCAATGTATTTTATTCAATGAAAATAAAAATGGTTTTTTTGCCAAAAAGAAAAGAAAAAAAAAATTAAACCGTTAGTTGATATAGATTATTTTTGGTAAAAAAATTTCTCTAGTCTTTTTCAATTTTGATATTGAACAAATTGATCTCTATTAAAAGAATCAGAGCAATTTAATCTTTGTTAATTTCAAAAGGAACAATTAAGAATAATAAATCACAATTAATGTTTATCGTCAATTGTACATACTTTATATTGATATAATAACAAATATAGCTCTCAAAGTTCATACTTAGTCTTGATTTAACAAATTTAGCCCATAACATTTATACATTCTATTAATTCAGCAACGATTTAACAAATTTAGCTTACAACGTTTACACTTTCTATCAACATTTTTGAAAAATATATATAAACACCAAGAGCTAAATTTATTATTATACCAATCAAAATTATGCATAATAGACAGAGAGATACTCACTTTAGAAATTAATCGGAACTAAATTATTTTAATTTTTTTTAATGTGACAAATTTACTTAATATCAAAATTAAGAGGGAGAAGAGAGATGTTTTTACTATTGTTTTTTAATACACGTAAAAAGCTAAACAAGCAAAATAATAATAATAATAATAATAATAAAAGTAATGTTTCTCATAAGTCATAAGCTTCCCGTCAGATATTTGGGTGAAGCATTCAAAATTTTAGTAGAATGGTATGGGTATAGTGTGAGATTTTCATATTGATATAGCGTTAACAATTTTGGTATAACCTTTTTTTCCCAAACGTAGAACAAAACTCCCGTAGTAGTTGCGAAGTAGAAGTATGAACTTTAAAATTGTAGGTACAACCTAGACCACTTTATCAATTTTGGGTGAAAAATTTTACATTAACGGGTAAAAGTACTTCAAAATCCTCTTTATTATATCTTAGATTTTATTTTAATTTTTTATTTAAAAAAATAGATAAATTAATCTATGATCATTAGATGAGTGAGTAAAACAACCTCTCTGTTAAAATTACATCTTAAATGTTTGTTTTGGGGTTTATATATAAAGTATAATAATAAGTTTAGCCCTCAACCTTTACACATTTATTTATGTTGACCCTTACTCTTTTATTGGAAGTAAATTAGAAATTTTTTAAACTAATAAAACTAAAAGATAAAAAAAAAAAAAAGACTTTAGTAACAAGTTAAAAACAATTTAAGTGCTTTTAAAATTTTAAAATTATTTAAAAAACTATTAAATTTATAAAAAATTATATTAAAAAATAATCATACCGACCCATTAAAATCTAATGGTTATAATATTTAAAAAAAAATTGACCCCTACTCTTTTAATCAGGACGGTATTTTATTATTTAATAGAAAATTTAAATTTTAAAATTTTTATAACTTTTTTTTATAAATTTTTTTTATATTTTTTCATTTTTTTAATAATTTTTAAATTTTTAAAGGGCTTAATTAATTACTTTTAAATGGTTACTAAGGTCTTTTTGACCCTTTAAACTAAGGTCTTTTTGACCCTTTAACCTTATTAATTTTAAAATTTTCTAATTTACTTTCAATAAAAAAAGAGAGGTCAAATTAGATAAATGTGTAAAGGTTGAGGGATAATTTTATTATTATACCTTATATATAAACACTAAAATAAATATTTAAAGATACAATTTTAATAAAAGGGCTGTTTTTTTATGCATTTAATGTATAAAGATTAATTTATTTATTTTTTATATAAAAATTAAAATATATTTTAAAATATAATATAACAGGGGTTGTGGTACTGTGTTAACCCTATATAAAAACAATAAATATATCACATATATTAATTAAATTAAGTGACGTTAAAATTTTATAAAATAAAAATAAAAAATAAATGTAAACAGAAGTTCGATCCCAGTCATGAATTTGGAAATATTGAAGGGACGTAATAAAAACAAATGGTGGGAGTGGTGCCATGGCATCCCATGACCATGGCTGACACTGTGACTTTCATTGTCTCACAATAAATGCAAATCATACCATCTTTAATGCGTTTCAGTGTAGTAGGTCTGCTCATCTTTTCACTTTTCCTTCTAATTTTCATGTCCATTTTCTTGGAAAATGTGAATGTAATTTTTAATGAATTTATTAATCTGACCAATCAATTTTAAAAGAGATATAGATTTATGAATGTAAATTTACAAGTTTTACGGTTAGTTTTTAATCTTTGTGTCTTTCTTCCTCAACATGATAATTCAGATAGTATCAACATCTCAAGTTTCAAAACTTAGTCCTTTAACTCAATTAACTTACCAACCTTTCATTTTTGACCTTGTCCATTTGATCAAAACCATGACCTTGGAAAATATACAATGAACTTATTCACACACCCTTACCTCTAATCAACAACTAAATATTACTACAATCATAATTAAAGAAAATAAAAATACAGATAAAAAGCAAATAAGAAAAAGGAAAAAAGCCTCTTGTTTCAATGATCCCCAAACAAGGCTTAAAAAATAAAGGGACAAAATAAAAGGGAATAAAAATATAAAATAAAAAAATACGAGACTCAAACATATTATATTCATTCATGAGTTAGTTAGAGAGTTTCAAGTGGCTAAGGTTTAATCTTAAAAGGCCAAGGAGAATGTCTTACTAAGAAGAGGAATATATTAAAGTGAAGTGATCATTCGATGACAAAGGACAAAGATTAAAGAGCTTTTTTGTTAGGGTTTCAAGTTTAAATTAACAAAGTTTAAAGCTATTTCAAGGGAAATTAAACTATAAAGTTGAAATAGGAAAGAAAAATCTTTGGTTCAATGAATGTTTTTGTTGGAGGAGATTGGATGGTGACGAGATTACTGGAATACACATGTAAAGGAAGTCCCTAAAACTTTCAAATAGTCTAGCAGTTAATTTATAACTTTTTTTTTTGAAATTGAGTGACTAAAGTGTAAATTTACTAGTAGTTGAGTGGCCTTAATTACAGTTTACCTTATGATGAATAGTGAGTTCATGGCCACATCTAACTTCCATTACAAAGTTAACAGGCTAAATACCAACTCGTAATTTTTGAAATGTTAAGTGATCAAATTATTACTTTTTAAAATGAAGTATCCAAAATATAAATTTACTAATGATTGGGTGACTTTAGTTGTAATTTACACTAATTATTTTTAATAAATCTATAATTATAATTCTACCTTAAAAATTGAATCTTGTTAATATGAATTTAAACTCAATTTAACTTAATTTAATTATAAAAGTTTAACAATCTAAACTTAAATCTCAAAATTAACTCGAACACAAAGACAAATGGAGCCCTAGACAAGTCAAACCTAAATTGACTAAAATTATAAAATGATTGGGAACTTATAAACAACAAACAAAAAATATTTTAAATTGAAATTATAAAAAAAGAAACTCGAATATTAATATTTGGTTTATTGGTCACGGGTGTCCATCTTATTACTTACATTGTGGGTTTGAGTCATAAAGATTAGGAAAAAATACTATAGAGGTATTTATATTAAGAGTCAGATTATATTTTGTCTCATCTATTAAAAAATACGTAAAGTAATTATTATACATTTGATCCGAAAGTAAATTAATCTTTTTGTTAAAAATTACATCAATTTATGTTGTTAAAAACTAATATTATACGTCAGCATAAAGTACACATAACATAACATAGTGCGTTTTACTGTCTAATTATTTTATTAGCCATATCAATTTTTAATAGTATAAATGGATAAATTGTTAAAAAAAAAAACTAACTTATTTTTTAATATAATGTAGTAGAGAAAGGTATAATACTTATTATGGAAAGAAGTAAATAATAATAAATTGGTCCTACCAAAACTGATGTGTGAATTAATCCAGAATTGATAAGTTTAATTGGAAAAAAATTAGTATTTTTTTTTTTTTGAAAGAATAATTCTTTATGAGTTAATAAAATTATTGAATTATTTTACTTTAGTTTACGTGGCTTGTTTTGACTTTCCCAAAGTCATGATGTCACCCTCTTTTACCATTGCATGGCAATTACGTAGTTTTTCAAAAGTCAGTGCCCTATCTTATATTACAAATCTCACTTGCTTCAGTGTCTCAGTTAAGCTAAGGCTAAATCTAAAGCTATCTTTGCCGTTCTTCGCGCGGTCTCCTCTTTTCTTCTTCATTTTTTTCCTCTGTAAAATTCCCCTCAAGGTTTCAAAAACGTCGCCGTTTTAAAAGTTTCCGGCTTTCGTTTTTGCCACAAAACCGCTAGTGGTTTTCCGGTTAATCGGAATACATTATTATTATCCCTAATGCATTTGTTTTGAGAGGAATGGGTTGTGTCTTCGGGAAGCAATCACACCCACCTTCTTCAGATCGCCGGCGGCGGAGCAAAACCGTAGCTTCACCACGTCATCCACGTACTCATCGTCGCCGGAGCTGTGGTGAACCATCCACTGAAATCTCAGTCGTTAATGCTGTGGACCCAGTTGTGGATGTTGAAGAGAAGGAGAGACCGAAGCAACCGAAGCAAAACGCTAGACATACTGGTGATTTCCCGGTGAGCATTCCGGCACCGGAGAGACGACGGACACCATCAGACCTTAACCAACAAGGGTGGCCGTCGTGGTTGATGGCTGTAGCTGGTGAAGCCATCCGTGATTGGACCCCAAGACGTGCCAATACATTTGAAAAGCTTGACAAGGTATCTTTTGAACTTAATTTAAAAAGCTTCCTTTCATTATAATCATTTTAACAATTTGGGTTTTTCTTTTTTTCCTTTTTTTGAATTGAAAGATTGGACAAGGGACTTACAGCAATGTGTACAAAGCTAGGGATCTATTAACAGGGAAAATAGTGGCTTTAAAGAAGGTTAGATTTGATAATTTAGAACCAGAGAGTGTAAAGTTCATGGCAAGAGAGATACTTGTATTAAGGAAACTTAATCATCCAAATGTAATTAAGCTTGAAGGCTTAGTTACTTCAAGAATGTCATCTAGTCTTTACTTGATATTTGAATACATGGAGCATGATCTTGCTGGCCTTGCTGCTTGCCATGGAATCAAGTTCACTGAGCCTCAGGTACCCATTCTTTCATAAATTGGGTTGTTAGTTTTTGCTGATTATAGCTTGATTTTACTGTTAAATATTGATTACTCGGTTTGGGTTCTTTCCCTATTTTGCTTGTCTAATTGAGAATTTTATGAAAATATATGGGTAAAAGTGCCATGGAGGCCCTTACTAGTTGCCATTGAGGAATTGGTCCTTCCTATTAAAAATTTTATCCATTTCTACTTTTAAAAACTAGCTTGGCTAACGGAATAATTAAACAGTTCCACCTACACGAACCAGTTTTTAATAATAGAAATAGATGGAAATTTTAATAGAAAGAGCAGTTTACTTTTTGATCTAATATAATTAATTTGCCTATTTTTTTAGTAGATGGGGTAAAATGCAATCCAACTCTAGTACAAGAGCTTTCATGGTACTTTTACTTATATATGGGCTTTTGATGTTACTCTCAAGTATTTTAGCTTACTACTTGGGTCCCATAACTAGTGGTTTTGACATTCAATTTTGTCTGTTGAGCTTTTTTAGATATTTTTGTTTTTATACCCTTTTTGAGAGTGTATGCAAATTCATGGAAATTTCGTGCTTCACTTCAATTTTTGTAGTTAGTTTTACAGTTCTTTTGAATTATACCTTTTGTTTTGACAGTTTCTAGATGGAATGAATGAGAAATGACAAGATGGGTAAAGATAAGATCCTACTTTTCAAAAGTTAATCGATTCCTAATATAGGTTTTTTAATATATTTACGACAATGATTCACATCTTACAAGGTTACAACTGTGTTTGTTGTTACTCCAACATGGTGATTTGCCACCTTTTTGAAGCTGAATTCCTTGGTTTGTAATAGTTGGTTGTTTGCTTTAGAAGGCTGGTTCATTGCTGAAATTAGATAATTGTTGCACAATGTGGAAAAAGTGCCGAGAAATGGCGTTAGTTTGTGATTAGAAATAGTTAGATGCTGGTTATGGCTTGTGATATTGTGCACATGCAATTGTTAGTACTCGGTTAATGAGGTTTTACATTGCTGAAGAAGTGAAATATTTAGAAGATTGATTTGTTTTGATGTTTCTTCTCTTGGGCAGGTAAAGTGTTATATGAAGCAGTTACTTTCCGGGTTAGAGCATTGCCACAACCAAGGTGTTTTGCATCGTGATATCAAGGGTTCTAATCTTCTTATTGACAATGAAGGGATTTTAAAAATTGCTGATTTCGGGCTGGCTACCTTTTATGATCCTGAGCAGAAGAAACCCTTGACTAGTCGAGTAGTTACACTTTGGTATCGTCCACCTGAACTACTTCTTGGGGCAACTTATTACGGTGTTGGGGTTGACCTCTGGAGTGCTGGGTGCATTTTGGCTGAGCTAATTTCGGGGAAGCCAATAATGCCAGGAAGGACAGAGGTATAAAATTTGTCTCTCTTTTATTGATCTGCTCATACTTAGTGTATGGTATATTAATGCATATGGTCATTATTGGCCCATATGGGTTTGAGTTTTAGATGCTTAAAAGACATTATGCTCAAACCTTGGAACTATTGTTGGTGACATTGGACATTGGTCAAGGCTTAATAAGCCAATCCCGAATGATCTTGGCGATTGACATCACATTTTTTCGCTTGCTTAGGTTGAACAACTGCATAAGATATTCAAGTTATGTGGATCCCCTTCTGAGCAATATTGGAAGAAATCCAAATTGCCAAATGCAACGCTCTTTAAGCCACAGCAGCCATACAAACGCTGTATAGCTGAAACTTTCAAGGATTTTCCGTCTTCTTCTTTACCTCTTATTGAAACTCTTCTTTCAATAGACCCTGAAGAACGAAGTACTGCCACTGCAGCTCTTAACAGTGAAGTGAGTTGTATCAGCTTTGTTAATGCATCTCTCGAGAAAAACCGATATTCATGTTTTACCTATGATCCTTATTTGTATATATTTCAAAATAGCTTTATCGATTTATGTTGAGCATTCCATGTTTAATTATTTCATTTCCTGTCTGCAGTTCTTTACCACTGAACCATATGCTTGTGAGCCGTCAAGTTTACCGAAGTATCCCCCGAGCAAAGAAATGGATGTAAAATTGAGAGACGAACAAGCCAGAAGGTTAGCCAGCTTTCTCCTTTTTCCACCTTTTGTTTTCGTTTTGTAGTTTGGCTATATTCTGGTAGCTGACATGCATTTTTCCCACATAGGCAAAGAGGTCTAGCCAGCAAGGTTAATGCAGTTGATGGTGCTAGGAAAGTTAAAGTTAGTGAACGTGCTAATCGAGCAGTTCCTGCCCCCGAAGCAAATGCAGAGATTCAAGCAAACTTAGATGTAAGTGAGACACTTTTCTCTTCATATTCTTTTACTAATGCTTTTACCATTTTATGTTCATTTCACTTGATTTTGAGAATTTCTCATGAACGAAGTTTCCGAGCTGCTGCATATTAATTGCCATCTAAATTATTCCAATTACGAATATTAGCTTTAAGTGCTTGGCTTTGTTAGTTAAGGCTGAATTTTAAAATACCTTTCTTGAGTATTATGTTTGTTTGATCACATTTTTCTATCAATTTGGCCACGGTTCGGTCACTTTTGGGTTTAATGCCGATACTTGTTTGTTTGATTGGTTTTCTTTTTCCAGAAATGGAGAGTAATGACACAAACAAATGCAAAAAGCAAGAGTGAGAAATTCCCACCTCCCCATCAAGATGGAGCTGTTGGGCATCCATTAGATGCTTCACATAAAGGGCCTCTATCTTTTTCCGCAACTGACACTACTTTTGGCTCATCAATTTTCAACTCTAAGTCATCCGAATCTGCTAAAAATCCTGGACCTGTCGTCGGTTCTTCGAGAAGAAAGAAAACCAATAAAGACCCCCAAAGGGCTCCATCTAGAAAGTTCATCCGCGGTTTCAAACCATCCTCGATAGGCCTATCGATGGATTTCCTGTTCCGAGGTAAGTCTGAGGTGATTCGTAGCTAGAATTAGAATAGTTTTCCAAGTTCATAAACCTTTTTTTTAAGGGACTTAAAATGCGGTTTTCCCACTTATTCTGCCCCCATCTATTTTGTATCTGATCATATAAATATCTGGTGTATAATCCATGCCAAGATCCCACATTATTTGGTGTATAATCTGCCTACGCAATCCCACTTTTTGTTGTACAGTTCTTTTGGATGACAATGCAAAATGTTCAATATTTTCATCAGCTTTGAATAAAAATCTAAAATTAATTGCTTCAAGTTTTAGGGTTAGCTTTACACAATGCTATTCAATTATACATTATTATTACTCTTTTAATGTATTTTTTAATTAGACAATTATAAAAAAAAAAATTCAATGGGAGGGATTTTTTACTTAAACTACGATTAATATTTTAATAATTTAATCATGAATATATATTTATTTAATTATTTGAATTTTTTTTATATAAAACAAAAATTTGACATGTATAATTACATTAATGAAATATAACATAAAATATTAGTATGTAAAATTATTCTACATTGCAAGTAGATTCATTATTTGATTATACAAATTATTACAACTTTTGTATTGTTTTATTTAATTAACCAGAACATTAATTACATTCACAATGTTTCGTATAATTAAATGGAAAGAGATTTATTTACACCGATGTAAATTTAAGTTATTATTTCGTAATTTGATATTTCATGCTCCATTAACGTGGACTATGCATGTTAAGTTTTTTTTTTTTTACACAGATTTAATTTCAACTTTCATCATAGATTTTTTTTTTTTTTTTTTGCAAAATCTACCAGTTTGTTGCTAGTGTTAATATTGAAATTGTAAAATTTAAAAATTATAAAGATTAAATTTGAACAAATTAGAGTAGACAAACTAAATCTAAATAATCGAGTTACGTTAATAAAACCTCTTGGTGGATTTCACCAAAATTGTGTGATGTTGGTGCTTTGCCTCGATTTCGATCAAGGATTTATTGGCTTCACCCTTGGAAGAGCATGGGTTGTGAAGTGTTAAGGGATGTTGCTAGATGTTTACGTGATATGTTCTCAAGATGAGACGGAACTTCATACTATCAAGATTATATTGTTTTTGTTTGTTTCTTTTTAATGGCTTCGTAAGTGTTTAAAGGGTTACAGGGGAAAAGCCAGAACAAACTTTTAAGGGGGCCAAATGAAATTTTAATTTTTTATAGTCTATATCTTTATAATCTTTAAAGGATTAAATCGAATTTTTATAATTTTAAGGGAGGCCAAAGTACAAATTTACTTTTACTAATTTAAAATTTTTAAAAAAAATTCAAAGGCCTAAATATAAATTTTCCATTTTAGGCCAGCCCCCTGTATTCGCCTCAGCTTGGTTGTGGAGTTTAATTTCGGTAACTACGAAAATATAATTGTATATATAAAATTTTGTTTTTGTTTTAATTTTCAGAAGCTACTAACTTTAATAGCATTACCATTTTATGATTATATAGAAACAATTAAATTAAATTAACATGAAGCTAGATTTATTTGTTATTCTTCTTCTTAATATTAACCCAACATGAAAATAATTGAATTTGTTTATTTTATAATTAAATCAAAATTTAATCCACATAATAAATAAAACAATAATTTATAATTATGAGATTTGTTCCTAAGAGCCGTAGAATATAGCTAAAATAAAAAGAGAAAGAGAGAAAGAAAGAAATAAGCTCTCTTTTCTCTTTTAATGTTAGCATAATCATCTAACTTTGCTGAATGAAAAATCTCGATGACTACCATAACATACAATTAGCAACATGGTTTAATATGAATCAAGTTTTTCATATATTTCCCCCAAGGCAAGAGAAACCACATTTTCGTCCCTTTTGATTCATTTTTCAGCTTCGTTGGCGATTCCTGAAATAAGAAAACCTTCAACTATGTCAACCTCATTTTCATTTTAATTAGAGGTATTCATGCACGACACTTAGAGTTCAGACTGGCCTCATTTGGCCTAAAATTTATCTTGTTGATGCTTGTGAACAGGTCTAACGATGTTGGTGTTTGGGAATTGGGATATCAAATTACCTCAGTGGATGTCTGGGATTCGTCAGTCCCATCGGATTTGCTAAACGACTCTTTCTTCTGAAGATCATATTTGCCTACAACAATAAAAATGGTTGTTGTTGAAAAATTCAGAAATCATGATTGAAAACATGAAAAATGTACTTACAATTACAATTATCATCATTCTTCTTATCCTTGATCAAAGGTGTAATGTAAAATCTGAAACTTGGTGAGCTTGGACAATTAAGAGGGCCATCTACACTGCCAAACTCTAAACTCTGTGTTCTTCTTTCTCTGGTGTTGTTGTTGCTATCATTTCTTTGTACAGAGGTAAACTTTTGACTTTCATTTGATTCATTACTATTATCATTTTGGGAAATAAGATCTTCACCGGAGTCAGCAACAGCCCTTTTTCTGCTTCTCCGAATCTCCTCCACCCTATGGCAGAGGAGCGGAGGCAGTTTAGGCAAAGGCATCTCTATTTTTTTTTATTTTTTATTTTTTTGGTGGTTTTCTTTTGTCTCAAATTTCTTTAAAAGATTAAATGGAACAACAAAAATAGGGTTGAGAGAGATGGGGATAACAAGCCAAATGGATGGTTTTTCCGAGGTCCAATTTTGGGTTTATAATAGCTTCGACAAACACCATCAGATATTTAATTTGCATACTATTCATGGAAACATACACGTATTATATGCCTATATAAAAGTTTCATTTTCACTCAAAGTATATTAAAAGAGTTAATCTATCCAGGAAGTTGTTGTATTATAACAACCGAATTGAATTAAATGGATGAATTATTCCTTATATTATTAAAAAAAATTAAAGATGTTTAAATATTAAATTTTAATTACAGTTCAATTTCAAACAAAAGATTTTATTTACAAAATTATAAATTTTTTTTAAAAAAATATTAACTCTATCAAACAATAAGTTATATATTTTTTAAACAATAAAAGTGTTTGACTCTATTTTAATTTGATTAATACTATAAGAAGAAAAGCATAAAAACTAATTTCATCAAAGCCCAACCTTTCAAATATATTTACCCATATTAAAACCTTAAGAAAAGTGTTGTACATGCCCTCAAAACCATCATTAATTTTTATTTTTATTGTTTCAATTTCTAACAACTCAGACATGTTCAAATACATGGGAATAGCAAATGTGGGATTTTGATTCACAAGTAAAAAAAAATTCACAAACTAGGTTGGGTATAGAGTATAGTAAAAGAAAGAAAAAAATTTAAAAATAAGACATATTACTACATTTATAATTCTATTTTTGGAGTTCAAAAAAAAAAAAAAAACCGCAAATACTCACCAAAATAATATTGTGCAAAAAAAGGTTTAATGGCCCTTAAAAACATAAAAAGCTAGGTTAAAATTCAGAAATTTAAAATTCAATCTTATACTTTTATCTTTAAAATTTTAGTCCCTTTACTTTTCATCTTTTAAAATGTAGGTCTATTTGTTAACACTATTACTGTTTTTTGTTCAATTTGCTGGTGTGACATTTTAAAATAAAATAAAAAAAAAAATCACTTAGTAGATGTAACTAAAAAAATGATGTTTCAATGAACTTAAATTTAATAAAATAATTGTATTTGAATTTTGATATGTAAAGAGGCTAAATTCTTAAAAATAAAAGTATAAGAACTAAATTTCAAATTATATTTTAACAAAAAAGAAGAAAAACAAGAGGTCCCACCGGGAGTCGAACCCAGGTCGCTGGATTCAAAGTCCAGAGTGCTAACCACTACACCATGGAACCGAGTGTTGGGCACACGGCTCAAAGTAAACTATTTTATTTAGGATAATGATTAATTAGAGAAATTTATATAAGGGTTCTAAAAGTAAAAAAAAAAAAAAAAAGATAGGTGACGTAGATTGAAGCAAACCTTACAATGTTGGTCAATAATCAATCCTTAAATTGCAATTAATATATCTACCTAATGCAAGTTTGAATCATTCCAAAATTTCTTTTATGACTTCTCATATCATCAATTTAATTAGTTTAACAATAATTAAGTAAGCCCTTATTAATGGAAAAAGTAGCATCATACGTATAGATTATTACACGCTTCCCATATAGATGAAAGTTATTATGTATTAAGTATAGGGTTCGATTCTCATTTTGGGTATGTAATAGCTTTAAAACTCGTAGCTAACATCTGCCCTTTAATGAGCCTACATAATGTGGAGGATTAGTTACTGCACTCGCTCCGATAGATATATTGAGAAATTAAAAAAAAATAATATTTTTTTTAAAAATAATAATGTTAAATATTGAAATGTTCAAGTTTAAATCCCAACATATATAGGTTTTTATTAATTTTATGTAGAAATATAAGAACCTAAATATTCTCACAATAGTATAACTTTTTAAAGAAATATGGTTCTTTAATTATTTTCTAATTAAGTTGGAATCCAATTAGGGGCAGAGGGAGGAGGCTAACAGCTGTTGAGATCTAGTGTCCTTAGTGCAGTGATTTTGTTTACATATACTTGTATTTTGTCTTTAATTGTTTTTGTACACAAAGCAAAATGGAAGTAAATATTGACTCGCTGATTATCTAATGTTTAAGTAATACTAAGTGGTGTTATGTGGTTAGATCGTAATATAGAAAGACAATTTATATTAGTAGATAATCTAAACAAGTCCTTAATCTAATCAAAATTGGGTAAATCGGTTGAAAGACTAATATGTCATCTATTAAGTCTAATTAGAGAGATACCTTGTCTTGAGTATTAGAGCAGATGACTTCCAGAAAATAGAGAAATAAATGTGGCTGACTAGACTGACAATACATTGGATACATAGGACTCAAGTAGAATAGGTCCTAGATCTGTTTATGAATCTATTCACTGTAACGTTCATAGTGTGACATACATTAATCCTAAGTGGATCAAGGACTATGTATGTGTGACTCGTAAACTTTAATGTAAATTAAAGTCTAATTTCAAGTAGTTAAGGAACCGAAAGTTGGTACATTGAATACATGACTTCTGCAGTATGTAGCATCATTTCACAACAGTGAAATTCATAATCCAATAGAGAATTTTAGGTACAAAAGTGATGAGTCTAATTGGTGAGTATTAGAGGTTGTGATCATTTGTAGTACATGTTGCTAAGATAATGAATTATCTCTTTTAGAAAGGCACCGCGAACGTAAAGAAACTGAACCATATAAATATATGGTGTGTTCATTGTATTTTTGCTTTGTTCATACTTAATGCCTTAAGCAGTTGGTACTAGTTACCAACACTGTTTTCGGCACTGCTCTTATTTTACTTGCAAATATCTATTTTGAAACTAACAACATGTTATAGAACACTTCAAGTATCAAAACGTTTTCAACATCAAAAGAAAAGAAACTGTGCTATATATCATTAATTTCCTCCTCTAATTGTAACTACAATAGGTTAATTAGCTTTGTTTCTTGTAGATCTTCTTTGGCTTAGGCTGTATTCCATTTGGTTCTCACAACATTCTCTGAATTCAATATCCCTTTTGTTGCTAAACATATGTATTATATATATATATATATATATATATATATATAGGATAAATCATTAATTGTCTGAAAAATCGACATTATTGAGGAACACCATCTTTTTTTATTGACCAACAATGCTCAATATATTACCAATTATTGTCCAAATCATATTCCTCAATAGTGTTATATCCCTTAAGTAGACATAAGAAACTAACCAAAAGTTACTTCTCAATTTGGATAGATAGCTGTTTCACATATGATCTATCAGATAAAGATATTATGGATCTTAACTTTCAAAATACTCAAATCCCAGTCACGTTTATTTAATATTTTGATATATTGAATGTGGTAATTTTTTAGCTTGGTCCTTAAATTGTTTTCTTTTTCACATTAGTTCCGAATCTTGATAAATTTTCTCAAATTGATCCCTAAATTTGGAACCCGTTCAAGAGTGATGACATGATGTTATGAGATTGTGCCATGCCATCACTTGAATTTTTTTAAAAAAATTATATAAAATTTTAAAAATAAAAAATATTTAAAAATATAAATAAATTATAATTTTTTAAAAAAATTCAGGGAGTGCCACATCATCATATTGAACAAAATCCAAATTCAAGGATCAAATTGGAAAAAAAATTGTCAAATTCTGAGACTAATGAAAAACAAAAAGTAAAATAAAAATAAAGACCAAGATAAAAAAATTTACCAAATTTAAGGACTAAATGTTACTTTTTAACCTTTAAAAAAATACTACAAAGAAATAACTCGTATCAAAACTTAAATCAATATAATGAATGTTAAGGTTGTCTTGGGTAGTGCCATTTAACTTGACAAATCTCAATTTTGATTTAGTACAGTTATACACATAAAACTTTGATTGTGGTTCAAATCGTATATATGGAACTTTAATTTTAATTCAATCATGTACATTCAAAGATATAACTAAATCAATTTATTTCTTTATTTGTGTATGCAATATATAAACATAAAAATATGCTATACCAATAATTATATTAATAATTTGTGAGAATTGAATCAAATTAAAATTTCATATATAAAATTATACAAAATCGAATTTCATGTTTAAAAGTACACATTAAACCAAAATGCATGTATAGTTTTAAGATTTATCCTATGAATTAAAAAATATCATCAATTTATAAAAATAAAATCAATTACAATACACCTAAAAAGAAAATCAAATTTACAATATTTTAAATCTTTGATAAAAATATTTAAAAAAAAAAACTTCAACGCTGAAAAGCCATATTCAACAAAACATGCAACTGATGTTTTCTATTAATCGTAAAAAGTTGTGGTGTTTTTTGTAAAATAAAAAAGCACCCATCTTTAGTCTCTATTAATATATCACACCAAATGTGTTAGAATTTGGATAAGAAGAAACTAGTATTGGGTCTTTACCTGACTTACAATTAACCTTCTTCTACATATTATTTCTATACATTATATACCCTTCAAACATCAAAGAGAAAGACTTGTAGCTCAAAAACAAAAATGGCTTACCACCATCCATGGATATTCATCTCTGGCATTCTAGGTATTATTCCATTTCCATTTCCATATATATACATACATATACATTCATATAATTAACATCTTGTTCATTTCTGAAAATCCCAACAAATATAGGTAACATTCTCTCTTTCATGGTGTACCTTGCTCCTTTGTAAGTGTTTCTTCTTTTCTTTTCTTTTTCTGTGTATACATACACATATATAACATGGGATTTGATGTATATATATATATTGAGAATTGCAGGCCAACATTTGTTCGGGTTTATAAAAAGAAATCAACAGAAGGGTTCGAATCACTACCTTACGTGGTTGCCCTAGTGAGTGCGGTGCTATGGATCTATTACGCCACTTTAAAACCCAATGCTTTCCTTTTAATGACCATAAACTCCATTGGTTGTGTTGTGGAAACCATTTACATCATCGTCTTCATCGTTTATGCTCCCAAGAAAGCTCGGGTATACTACTAATAATACTGTAATATACATATATATATACACACACACAAAAATAACGAGCTTATATAAGGTTTTGGCAGATATTGACATTGAAGTTGCTTCTGGTATTCAATATGGGAGCTCTTGTTTTGGTTCTTATTACACATTTCTTTTCAAAAGGGAGAAGTCGAATCCATGTTATTGGATGGTCATGTGTGGTGACATCGGCTGCTGTTTTTGCAGCTCCTTTGAGTATAATGGTTAGATATAATTATTATTGTTTAATCAATAATTTTAATTTGATTTGTCTTGTTTTAATTATTAATTAATGGTGTTTAATTTTTTGATAGAGGTCGGTCATTCACACCAAAAGTGTGGAGTTCATGCCATTCACTTTATCATTTTTCCTCACCTGCAGCGCCATCTTGTGGTTGGTTTACGGGCTACTTCTTAAGGACTTTTATATATCTGTAAGTATTTTCAAATCCATATATATATATTATAAGTTGAAGATACATTAATATTTTAAAAAACTAGGTTATATTTTAATTTGGTATTAATATTATGCTTAGATTTTGTTGAGGAGAATTGATCTCTTCGGAGAAGTCTTCGAAGTATTATTTGTTGGGCAACTGACTAGACCTCAATAATGGTTAGTAGTCGCGTTGGAGTTTTGTCTCCCACCTCTATTAAAAAAAATTAACAATAATTCACTTATCAATTTTTTTAACAGTATTAGTGATTTAAACTAAGACATAACAATAATGATAAGTAATATTAAATTATACCAAATTAATATATAGAATAAATTCTCAAGTTGAATATAGTAACGAAAAATCATAATTTGATGGAAAAATAGAGTTTTTAAATTTCATATCTATACCTTGAGTTGTGAAATGAAAATATATAAGTTAAAATATGCTTATAGTTTTTGCGCTTTTCAAATATTGAAAATTTGATTTTTTAAATTTTAGATTTTAAAATTCAAGTTCAACTGTTAATTCTTTTTTGTTAAGTTGGTTATTTTGTAATTAACTTGAATTTAATCAAAAAAATTAACTATATTAATATTTAGACCTAAATTTTAAAATCTAAAAAATAAAAGAACTAAATTTCTGAAAATATAACTACAAGTATAGCAATGAAATAAAAATGATTTATGTATTATTTTTTCTTTATTGATCAAATGCATGAAATGTGGCCACAACCTAGAAATATCGACCCCTTCATTCACGCATTTCTAATTTCCTATTGTTGTAGTTTCACCTCATTTTTATCTGATTTCTTTTTTGGTTTGATAATCTCAGCTCCCAAACATTGTGGGAGTTGTTCTAGGAACAATCCAAATGCTACTGTATGTAGTCTACAAAAAGTTCAATAACAACTTTGCCAAAGACCATGAAAGGAAGCAACCGTCGCCGATTGTGAACGGAAAGAACATGAATCATATCAAAGCTTCAAATATAGACAGTTCGTCGCCGCAAGTTTCCGGTGACATCGAAGTCGGTAGAGATGAAAATTTGTATGGCCCTCAGTTAGAACATAGTGATGATGAAGCTTAATTTGCCTTAATTTTACATTGTTACCCATTATACACAACTTTTAAAGATATTAATATGTAACTAAAGCCAAATTAAGGCAGGAGCAACCATTGAAATGATTGGACTCCTGGTTTTTCAAGGCTTCCTTTTTTAAATATTTAATTTTGCATTTTTTTTTTCCTTTGCCATTGGAAAGAAAATTCAAGAGTGGAGGATGCTTGGACTCTGTAACATCTCCCAACCGAAATTTATTGTTATATTTACAATTATTGAAGGTTCGGATTATTCCTTAGCCCACATAAGTGCTTTTGGGTTTATTCTCCTCAAATGGATCTAAAGGATAAAAAGTAGCTATTAATTTAGCTTGTATTATAATAATAAGAAGAAAATGGGTTGAAATATAGCGAAGTGTGTTTTTTCTTCGGTATACTAATAAATATTTTATAAAAAGAGAGAGTTGATTTTGAGTATATTATAATACAATTTTCTTTTAGTTTTGCCAAGTACAACTATAAGTATGATCAATAATACATGTCCCAATATCTATAACTAAAAACTATATAAAATAAAATTAAATTGAAATCTAAAATATATCCAAACAAAACTTACACATGATACATTAAACTTAGAGTAAATATGGGAAAAAATTCATATATAATAATTACACATAAAACTCGAATTTAAATAATAAAAAACTCAAAACGTTAACTTTACCAGCACAATCAAATACCATAATTTAGTTAGTGAAATTTCTTTTTATTTTTTAACTATATATATTTTGGAATTAGTTTGAAATTAAGTTTAATGAGATTATATAAATATGTGATACCCACAACTAGTAGATGAGGCTAGGGAGATCACTTTAAAATGAAATAAAACATAAATAAAAAAAATAATATTAATTTTAGATTAGAGCTCTTCAATTGAGATAGTGATTGAATCTCAAATTCAAATCCAAATTTATTCAATTACCACCAAAATTCCTTTACAAATTTGACAAGACAATAGCAGCCAGGGTTGATCTAATGACAAGACTAATAACAATAAATCTAAAACAAAGTTGATACATAATGTATGACATTTTAAATTTTTTAAAATCTCAATCTTGTCATTGAATAAAGTCTCATCTTTAATTTTTTTTTATATGATAGATTCATGAAAAAAATTCTAAGTACATTTTAGATCAAATGTAAATAGAAAATTTAAGATAACGTACTTTACTAAGTGTTAGCGATCAATTTTTGAAATGGATAATAGTAAAGATAGGAGCTAAGTTGAGAATTTAATTTTGGATTAATTCAACAGTTTAGCATGAAGGATTTGGGTGAAGCTATCTATGTTCTTACCTTATGCTTTTGTTGCAGGAAGTTTCATGTATGTTATGTTATGCACAAAATATTAGCAATCAATTAAGCATATACTCAAGTCAATATTAGACGAGTCCTGGTCTAAAATATTAGCAATCAATTAAGCATACACTCAAGTATTTACTGAAAATGGAAGATTGTATGCTTGTATATTCTAGAGGGGATTTAACTCCCATTGGATATAAGGATTCTGACTTTCAAATGTGCCAAGATTTAAGGAAATCGATAACAGGTTGTGTATTTGTCTAGGAAGTGGGGCCATAATGTGGAAAAGTGTCAAATACATTTGTACTGCTAACTCCACTGTGGTGACCAAATATGTGGTTGATTTTGAGGCAACAAAAAATAGTCTGGCTTCAAAAGTTCCTCATAGATCTCGAAGTCATTCTTGTTGTACAAGCCCATTTTTGCCTGGGCCCAAACTAAAACAACCCAACTAAGCCTAAATTTCCTAACCCCAACCCAAACTAACAGCCCAAACATCAAACCCAATCTAAACCTAAACCCTAGCCCACTATCCTAAACTCTTTCAAGAAACCCTAGCCCCTAGGTGTGCCGCCCCTACTTTCTGACCATCCACTGTCACCGCTTGTCAGCCACCTGCTCCTCCACTTGCACCTGCAAAACCAGAGAAGAAGTGACAGCAAGCATAACAAATAGATTAAAAAGTATTGTAAATGGCTATAAAAGCCATTATAAATCAAATGTATTCTTGGGGGGACATGAAAGAGAAAAAAAAAAGATTCAGATTCAAACACCAATAGAAGCGTTCGATCATAGCAAGAAATACTAAAAACAGAGGAGTTAGATTCAGATAAAAGGTGTTATTTTCGATCTATTTTCATTTTTGTTTACTTTTCGTAACTATATAAATATAAAGATCCATTTATTTTCTTTCATTGTTTATACATATATATATTAAAAATATATCAAAAAATAAAAAAAAATAAAAATACCGCTTTTGGGAGCTTCGGCCACCGTGTGCGGTGGTCGGTGATGGTCGCCGACGGCGGAGGACGGTGGCGACTGGCCTGAGCCCTAGCGGAGCAGAGACCTCTGCAGAGAAAAAAATGTGAAAGAAGTTGTTTTTTTTTTAACAGAGAAAAAAATGAATCTTTAAAAAGAATTGGATTTATATATGCCACCAAAACGACGTCGTTTTGGTATTGGCCTTAAATGCCCAAAACGATATCGTTTTGCATTGGCTGACCCGGATCCGACTCGACCTTCCTTAGGATCCGCGTGTTTTTCAGTGGAAGGGGTAATTGCACTTTTAGCCCTTCAGCTTTTCTATTGTTTTGTAATTAAATTTTTCATTATTTTTAATTTTTACCCCTAAATTTGTTTTGATTGCAAATCGGTCCCTCTTGATGCTGTGCGTTTTGGAAGGGAAGGGAAAATTTCCCTTTGGGCCCCTCATTGTTATTGTGCGTTTCAATTCGGTCCGTTGCCTTATTTTTATTCTAGATTCGCCCCAAAATTTCATTTTTAAGTAAGATTTAGTCCTTTTTGTTATTTACACTATTTTATTATTAAATTAACTAATTTATATATATTATTATTACTATCATTATTTTACTATTATTCATATTACTATTATTATTACTGTTATCATTTTTTAATTATTGTTACTATTATTTTTTACTATTTAATGTATTATTATTATTATTCTTTTTTACTATTACTACTATTGTACTATTACCATTATTACATTTTCATCTCTATTTATTTTCTTATTGTTTATCTATTTATATTTTTATCTATTCATATTTTTGTTATTTTTATATTTCAGGTATTATACCTCAATTTACATTTATGTATTAATATCATTATTTTATTATTGCTATATTTTTTATATTATATTATTATTATTATTATTATTATTTTACTATTACTATCTAATATATTGTTATTATCACTATTATTAATACCTTACTATTATAACTTAATGTATTATTATTATTATTATTATTATTATTATTATTATTATTATTATTACTATCCTCATTATCTTAGCATTAAAAATTCATATTGTTATTATTATATTACATATATATATTTATTTTCTTTTCTTTTTTTCTTTATGTATATATTATTATTTACATCATTGTTATTATTACATTTTTGCTTAAAGATCTATTAACATTAGTACTATTTTTATTACTATTATTTAATATATTATTTTTTATTTTCTTTTACTACTATTTTTACTACAATTATTACTATTATTACTATATTGTTATTATTATTGTTATATTATTGTATTGTTTTACCTATTACTCCTTAAACTATCTCATTTTATTCTTATTCCTCATTCACATTACATATTATTTATTTATTTATATATCTTTTTACATCATTTCAAATTTAAAGATTTTATTCCTTGAATTATTACCATTAATATTATTATCATTACTATTACTATCATTTTTTTAGTTTTACATAATGTTTATTTATTTGCTGCTAGTTCCTTTTAATTTCGATTATTTCTTAGCTTATTCATTATTTCTTTTTTATTCGTTTTGATCATTTATTTTATTTTTTGCTCTTATCATCATTATCATTCACATTCGCCCCTATGTTCCTTCTGTTATGCCTGTCAATATCGAAATTTATATTCGTTTATGCATTCTTTATCTTATTATTACAAACTTATGTTGTATTAACCTTTACCCGACGAAAATAACCTTTTCATAAAAAGCGGTACTCCGTATTTGGGATTTCGAGAAAGTCGTGCCCTAACTTACTGGGTTTCAAATTTTCTCATTTAGCCTAAATAACAGAATATTCCTTTAAATCGCAATACGAGTTTTGAATAAAACTCTTATTCTCGGAAATACAAGGTGTTGTGCCCTAACTTACCGAATATGACATCTTGTTACCTCGAAATAAGATTTTTAACAAATAAAGGCAATATTCGGTGTTTGGAAATTCGAGAAAACGTGCTCTAACTTACTGAGTTTCAATTTTCCTCGTTCACCCTAAATAATCGAATATCCTTTGAAAAATGGGTTAAAATACACGAATTTTAAGCAAAAGGCAAGCTCATTCTCAAAAGTTCGAGATGTCGTGTCCTAACTTTGGGACGAAGAGGTCTTTAACATTTAAGTGTTTCTTACAAATGGGGGATTGTATTTCAAAGTCTTTCAAGTTTTCAACTTTCGACACTAAGACATTAATTAATTAACTAGGTACCAATTTTTGGGCGTTACGAGGGTGCTAATCCTTCCTCGTGCGTAATCGACTCCCGAACCCGTCTTTCTAAATTTCATGGACCAAAACCGTGGTTTAAATAAATCAAATCATTTATCAAAAACAACCACTTTTACGAGGTGACCCGATCACACCTCATCAAAAAGGATTGGTGGCGACTCCTTTTTTTTTCGTTTTCATTTCTAAAATCAAAGTCGATCTCCGTTTTTCAAAAAAATGGTTTCGACACTTGTTATGGAGAAAACTATCACACCGTATAACAGTGCGACTATAGCTAACACCAAGGAAACAGGAAATCATAAATAGGAAAAAAACTTTGATGAAAAATATCATATTATATGAGAGGTGTTGACAAATGAAATAATGGATGTAGTTGAAGTCGCATTTGAGTACAACCTTGTGGGTCCATTTATCAAGACTTTGGTGGTTAGGAGTTTTGAGAAACATGTAGAACGTATGTGTATGCAAAAATATGAGTTATCTACTTCACTAGGGCAAGTGAGAGACTGTTGGGATCTAGTGCCCTTAGTGTAGTTATTTCGTCATATATGCTTGTAATTTTTCGATCAAATTAGTTAAATAAATTGTATTTGTCCTCAATGATTTTTGCACACAAAGAAAAATGTATGAGCAAATAATGGTTCACCGATTATGTAATGTTTAACTAATATTTTGTTGTATTATGTGGTCGGATCATAATTTGAGAAGACAACTTATATTAGTAGGTAACATAAATGGTTCGTAGTTTGAAGAATCAAAATTGAGAAAATTGATTCAAGGGACTATTATGCCATCTATCAAGTACAATTAGGGAGATACATTGTCTTACATATCAGAGCGGATGACTTCTAGAAAGATAGAGACATAGGTACATTTGTCTGGACTGATATTACATCAAACAAGACCCAAGTTGAGTATATCTTAGATTTGTTTATGGATTTATTCACTTGTGACGTTCATAGTGTGGTTTAGCTCAATCCTGAGTAAGTAACCGACTATGTGTATGTAACCCGTATATACTTTGATGTGTTGAAAGCCTGTGTTCAACTTGTAATGACTCGAAAGTTGGTATGTTGAATATACGACTTATGTGTGAGATGATTTTACTTACAATAGTAGAATTCATAGCTCAATAAGGGAAAATGATATCTTCTCGTTGACATTGCATAGTTGATAGAAAAATAATGTGGCCATAGGTCATTATTCTGTGCCAAATGATTTAATTACTATGTGTTAGTAATTCACCATTTATGCAGGAAGATACAATTATAAGTAATTTAAATTGTATCAACAAGCCATCGAGGATGCTTCCACAAATTAGAGTACCACAAATAAACTACCAATGAGCTTGTCTCAATTTGCCCATTCAGATTTAACAAAATTCCGAAGGCGATTCAAATAGCATTGAGTTCTACTAAGTTTGAATCAGAATTTTCCAAAGGCCTATTATACCTTGTTAGAACGATCCTTGCCACCCTCACTTTGTCACAACTTTACCAGTTACAACTTTGCTAGAGGGCAACATTTCGCCAACTATGGACCTTTTGCTGATGTACATATACACGAAACGTGAAGCACCACTTCTATACGTTGCCAAAGAATAGTGTTGGTTCATTCTTTGTGTAGATCACATGTAGGATCTCGCTTGGTCCATGTCAATCCTATTCTACCTATCTAGAAGGCTATCATATTAAGTGATTAACCATGAGAGAATTATTGCCAAACACATGTCAAAAACTAGAGCCAAGGGATGATTAACCTAGCCTACAAATACCCATCCTTGTGCTTAGGAAAAAGGTTGTTCCACTCTCCACTTTTCATGCCTTATACACCATTCTCCTACTCCTCTAGTGACTCTTAACACTAAATTGTTGTGTAAACTATTATATCCAACTCCTTCCTTTTTTTGTTCCTCAACAATATTATTCTAAATAATAACATAAATTTTCAGACCATTTCATTTCTAACCTAAACTAAAAAAAATTATAAATTATGAAATTGTGACCCAACCTAACCATGAAAACGAGGAATGAATTATGAGTAAGTACTTTAGGACTCTCCATCCAAGATATGAGACCCAATCAAGTATGAGTTGTAAACCTTAAACCACTTGGTGGAAGACACATCATAAAGAACTATAGTGGAACCAACCCATTGGTGATTTGTTTAGTTACTTGGAATGCCTATTTATCCTAGGGAAGTTAATTACAAAAGCAATTAGCATATCTCTAAACGTAAAAGATCCCACTTGAAGCCATAAAAAGGACAACGGAACCCAACTTATTTATTTTTATATTTTATAAACTTTCTATAAATTTAAGGATGGCACTCCATAAAAAGTTTTTAAATGTATATTCAAGGGACATTACTTTTAATGACCACGTATAAAAATATATAATCAATAAAAGCGTAGCAAGGGGGAGATAGGCCTTGACCCTCATGATTAGATGGTATAATATCATTTTTAGCCCTTGTTAAATTAACAATCTAAATTGATCCCTTTATCCCCTTAAATTTATATTTTTGGTCCCTTTAAAAAATAATAATTCAATCTAAGTCAGTTTAACATAGATTCTTTCACTTTGGCCCCCAAAAATTTTAAATTTTAACTCAACCCTCAAAACATTCTTTTTCAATGATTAGCCACTTTTTTCACATTTTTCTTATTGTAAACTTGACATCACTTTTTTGGATTTCTTACTTCACCCCACACGTCGGCACCTTCCTTTCCATCCCTATAAATATGGACGTCCTAGAGAGTGCTTCATAGCAACTGAGAGAGAGATCATTGGAATCAGCCTCAGTTGACAAATATTCACTTTCTCTTTCACAGAGAGAGAGAGAGAGAGAGAGAGAGAGAGAGAGAGAGAGACTGAGAGAAAAAGGACAGGGTATTCTTTACATAATATTCATCTAATACAAATAAAAGATGGCTCTTCACCTTTCTTGGGTTTTCGTTTTTGGCATCCTCGGTACATACATATATATATTCATATTCCCTTCTTCTTTGCATATTATAATTTTCTCTAACTCCATGTTTTCTTGTTTTTAGGCAACGTTGTTTCATTTATGGTCTCCCTTTCTCCCTTGTAAGTCTCTTTGTTTTTGGTATTATTTCATGAATTTTCTCTATATAAATTATGCCTTGTTAATGGAGATAGTGATGTAATTTTTTGCAGGCCAACATTTTATCAAATCTACAAGAAGAAAACATCAGAAGGGTTCCAATCATTACCCTATGTGGTATCATTGTTCAGTGCGATGCTTTGGATTTACTATGCACTTCTTAAGAAGGATGCTATGCTACTAATTACCATCAACACTTTCTGCTGTTTCATTCAATCTTTTTACATTGTCACTTACTTTTACTATGGTAAAAAGAAGGAAAAGGTAAATTCTAAAAAAAAGGCCCTATATATTTATACGTGTTTCATGAAGTTCATCATGAATCTAATTCAATTCCCAAATGGTGGAAAATTTTCAGCTCGAAACTGTGAAGCTTATGCTCCTATTCAATATTTTCGGGTTCGGACTTGTCTTTTTCTCCACTTACTTCCTTCATAACCCCATGACCCGTCTCCATATTCTCGGATACATTTGCATGGGGTTCTCTTTGAGTGTGTTCGCGGCACCACTTGCTATCGTGGTGAGTATCATTGTCTCAACTTTGAAATTGAATATCACTTCCGGTCTGAATAGGATTATATTTAAACCGTAAATTCTTTGTTTTTCTTGCAGAGAAAGGTCATAAAGACAAAGAGTGTTGAGTTCATGCCGTTTACTTTATCAGTGTTCCTTACCTTAGGAGCAGTGATGTGGTTCTTCTATGGCCTTTTGTTGAAGGATATGAACATTGCGGTACATTACTTCATTCATGCAATAACCTTTTTCAATTGGTTAATTTGCTTGGAACTCCTTATACTATAACATTATGAGCAAATTGGTCCCTCTACTACAGAAGTGAATAGTTTAGTCTCTACCTTTTTTAAATTACCGTATCAATAATAATTAAACTTCATTTTTTTTTTTGAAAATTCAGGTACCAAACGTACTAGGGTTTATCTTTGGGATCCTTCAAATGATACTTTATGCAATCTACAAGAACCACCCAAAGAAAATGGTGGTGGAAGATCCAAAGCTTCAACTATCAGACCAGCACATAGTTGATGTCATTAAACTCGAGTCGGTCGTGTCTTCGGATGTAAACACAACGGCTCCTCAACCGTACGAAAATAGAGGAGGTGCAAGAGGAGGTGTTGAAGCTCAAAATACGAAGGAAAAAACTTCAGATGCTTCCCAAAAAGTTTAAACGGTTCAATGAAAGGGAAAAAAAAGGGTTCTACAAGTGGACGATGATTGCTCGAGTGATGCCAATAAAAAAAAGTTATAGCAATGTATAATTAAATTACGTTTAGTTTTTGTTTTCATGGCAAATAAGGTCAAAAGCCATGCAAAAGAAAAGGAAAAAAAAGTAAATTAAAATAATGTGTTGTGCAATTTCTATCCCCCTCATTGTAATCTTTTTCTCTCCATCTCTCTCTTGTCTATCAATCAATAATGAGTGTATAATGCTTTTTGTTTTTATTACGTTAATGTTTAATATATATTTTTTATAATTATCATGATGAGCAAGTACTTTGGATAGGGTTACTTTTAGAAAGTTTACGAAAATAAAGTGTTGAATATATGAGTACCACTTTATATATCATATCAACGTTGATTATAAATTAGATCAAATTATTCGAATGCATATTAATATATCTTAGCTGGTAATTTAGATGAAACTTATTTGAATTTAAAATAAATGTGTATATTATAATGAGAATTAGGTAACATTATATGCTATAAAGCTGTTGCCTTAAGCATTTTTACCAATTAATGATGTTGCTTTTTGAATATATATATATATTTATATAATTACAGGTGTTATCATTTGAGTATAGTTTTATGGTATTCAAGTAAAGTCCTTTCAATAATGTCAATTTCGAAATTTAAATTTAATTAAAATGTTTAGAAAAGAATTCTACTTCCACTTCTTCCAACTACTTATTAATTAAATATATATAATTATTTCATTGTATATACAAGGAGTTGGTCATTCAAAATTTGTAGATTTTTCTTTTGATAGCCACTTAATTTTTAAAAAAAATTTCTTTTGGTACATATATATATACTAAATAAAATTAAATTGACATCCTTAATATACATCTCTAAAGGTTAATATATATGGAGATATCTAAATTGTACCTAAACTTTTTCTTGGACCTAAATGGTATCTAAATTTGGAAATTGTAAGCTAACTTGGTACTTTTTTTAGGTACCTGACTAACATTGTTAGAATATGTTGACTTGACACTGATAACCAATAATATGGTGACATGTTTTAGCCTAACATTTTGACACATGGAAAAAAGTAAAAATATTTATAAAATTTATATTTTTTATTTTTTTCCATGTGTCAAAATGTGAGGCTGTCACGTGTCACAATGCTTGATCATCAGTGGCATGTCAGCATATTCTAACAGTGTTAGTCAAATACCTAAAAAAAGTACTAAGTTGGTTTATGTTTTCCAAGTTCGGGTACCAATTAGGTAAAAAACAACTTTAAAGTACCAAGTAGGTATAAGTTGCCAAGTTCAAGTACCTTCGTACATATTAACCCAAAATTTAAAATATGTTGTGTTGGTTTGCAATCTAAAGTGTGCTTGGTATTATGGTTTAGAGAGTTGGCATATCTCGTTTGACACCTTCCAAATAGTATATGCTAATCAACATGGAAACTTTTGCTAATCAAGAAGTAAGATTGTACAACTTATTGAAGAGTTCTAGTTCAAACATGACTCTTAAAGATCAAGTTAAGGTTGGGAAGAGACTTAGATCAGTTAAGGACATATGCAACATGTCTTTAAAAGAGTCCTTAGTTAAAAAGGAAACATGTGCATCAAAGTTTGAAGAATCCTAGTTAGCATTGTTGTCTTTCGTGTAAGTTAAATTCTTGAAAAGTCCTATTCCATCAAGACTTCCTTGGCTGAAGAGAGAATGATTCATTTTTTTAAAGGAAAATCAAGACTTTAATAAAAGAAATAAGAAACACAAACAAAAACAAAAAGGAAAGGACCACTAAATCCCAACCCAACAAGCTGGCCCTATACACCCGATCCTAACGTCCTTAATCATCATTAGCATAGTTTACATGAACATTTAATGAGAGACAAAAAAAAGTAGAAACAAAAATAGCATCCCATTGAATGTGGTTTGCATATAATAAGGCCACCTTAGCAAACAAATGAGTCACCTTATTTGCATTCCTACTAGTCCAACAGAAGGGAAAATGCTAAAATTGCCTCTTCTGCATTAAGCAGTCATGAACCGACATGCGAAATTCCAAAACATTAATTGAGAGACATAATAAAGCATTCACCACCATCAAACAGTTTGATTCAAAAAGCACATTATCCATATGTATCAATTTTAACCATGAATGGAACTTACATATAACAAAGGCTTTTGCTACACAAAGCTAATTAGCACATTCTCAAACCTGAACAAACACTTTACCACATGACCATGGCAATCTCGAATAATGGTTGCAAAGCCAACAACACTTGCAATGTTCAAATCGAGGGGCATCAACATTGCATTTAAAGTAGCCCATGGGAGAAGGCAACCATTAACCATCATTCTTGACTATACTCGAGTCAGCCCTCTACCTTTTGCATGAAACACTAGCAATTGTTGTCGAAGGATACTGACGAGAAACAATAGAAGTTGGATACACAACACTATAAATGTGATTCAATTGAGGGAATTATTCTATTCATTAGGAGAGAAACCTTAGATTGCTTTGTTATTCACTTTGAGTGATTTTTTTTTTATCATTTTGGGGTGGAGACTTCATATGAAATGTTCCTAGGTGAGGCTACAATTATATGAGAATTAGGATATATTATGCTTACATTATTAATTGTATTTTGATATTTATTAGTGTAATTCTTCTTTAGGCAAGGCCTCGTAAATGTACCTTAAGTCCAAACTGCATTAACAGCTTCCTGTTATAGACCGTATAAGCATTGATGTTGCTAGAGTAGCTCAAGAAAATCTCTTCATCACTTTTGGCATTGAACTTTCTTTTATATTACACCAAATATCATAAATGTAACAACTATTCCCCAAAACATGAAAGTATTTGACAATAAGCTTCCTTCCTCTCCACATCTCATTCGAACGTCATCTTTTTTTTTTGTCCCAATAGGACTCTATTGATTACATGAGCTACAATGTTAATTGCTTCAACCTAGAATTTGTGAGAAACATTCTTATTGTTGAGCATTACTTGAGCCATATCTTTCATTGTTCGATTCTTTCTCTCTACCACACTGTTCTGCTTAGGTATTTTGGTAGTAAAAAAACTCACATTTGTTTCCCTCATCATCATAATAAATAGAGAATTCTTCATTATCAAATTCTCTACCATTATCGCTTTTAATAAGGTGTAATTTTTCCAATCGATTGGTCTTTTTTTGTTCTAATCCTAATGATTTTCTAATTAGTTGGACTTTTTTGTTTATCAACTTGTTGCTTAGCTTTGAATTCAACAAAAGTTTCAAAATTTTCCCTCAATAACTTGACCTAGGTTTACCTCAAATAATCATTAGCAACACTAATACATAGTAGTTCATATGAAGTAATTCTAAGAGATTAGTAGTCTAGATAACTAGTTGCAATTAAAGATGTGACTTTGTATGTTGTTTTCCTTTGATGCAGTGTAACACCCTATACTCGACCTAATCTACCAGCCCATGTACTAAATGTCACAACCCACGTCTAACTTAACTAAACTCCTTGACTATCCTATTTAAATATTTTAATTTCCACATTTAAAAAAAATTAACTTCATCCATAACCCACTTCAAACAAACTTTAGGATTCTTACAAATTCACTATATTGGTAATTTCTGGCATTATTCACCATTTTCATTTAAGCTTACAACACTAATACATCTAATTTAATTCTGGAGGTGTAGCCTATAAGGAGTTCCACTCTATACACATGAATGACAATCACGCCCCTCCCACAAATTAACGATGTCTAGCTTGGTCACTACACTCGATTCTCAAGTCAAAACTTTATCCTGCGAATAAGCTGTAATTTTGTAAGGTCAAATGAGCTTAATGAGAATTTGCAAGACAACATTATAGTAGAAATTCAGAAACAAAGTTTTAAGCAAAGATTTCAACTTCCTAATCATTCTTGGCCTTTCACAGATTTCATCGACGAGGTCAATGACTCCCCTTTTTCCCGTAGCTTACCGCTGGCAGACGTATTCTCTATATGAGACATAAGTGTGTTATTTTATGGTAACAGTCCTCTAGTGATAAAGGCCTGATGCCATTTGATCCCAACTTCCCTTACTACCTAAAAAGTCTATCTTCCTCTTTTACTCACAACCTTGGATGTAAATTCCATTGCCTACCATTTGTTGTCTTCCATTTACTTCATCAGATTTCAAATCCTTACCCTCCGCTATTCTTGATGGATTATCTGTCCTATGTTAGTCCCTAGTGGACGCTTCTCCTGTTAACCCCATGTGGTCTATCTGACGTTATTTAATCTTGATCAAACATCCTTCCTCTCTATAGGTTTATGATAAACTCTACCGGTTGGACAATAATCTATCATTGTTCCCAAGTGAACCCCGACGGACTTACCGGCCCAGGTTGTCTTTTACCTGTAGACCCCTTAAGCTTAGGTTTCGCTCTATCCTCCTATTTTTACCCTCGACTTGGGTTTACTCGCCAAAACCTACAGACTCATATATTCTTATCTATCTTTCTTATCTTCTTAATTTGGAAAATTCTTAGACTATCCCATTTACCTGCATTCTTAGATAAGTTGTACTTGTCCTTTCGAGTTACTCTCCAAGTAGATCATTCTTCAGTCTTTCTCTTACCTTGTACTGTCATCTTTCTAGCCTAACTGTCATATTCCAAAATTGGGCCTAGAATAAATAGGAATAAAATTGAGTTTTTAATTTTTAAAAAATAATTGGTTTCATAATTAATCTATTATTTTTCTTTTTAATATATCTAAGACCTCCCTTCCCTAGTTCTCTTCTTTCAGAAACAGAAATTTCATAAAGTTTCTCTATTAGAGTTGTGTGACTCAAATTCCTGTTAAAAATTAAATATAAGTGGCAAGATAGGAGGATCTACAAGGGCGAAGGTCGAGGTTTAACCTTAGTGTATTGCTTCCTTTATTTGATGTTGATTCCGGTACAGGCTGCACAAGTGAAATCCTTATAAATGTTTACTTCCTCTATTTGATGTTGATTAGAATAATGTGTTTTAACCTTAGTGCATTTCTTCTATTTAGCCTTGATTAGTATAAGGTTTTAAACCTATAAATTGATGTAATCGTCTCTCCTCTTGTATCATTCGAATTCGACAGTGTGAATTTTCTTCTCCTCTGCCTATAATTTTTTTTTGAAAGGGTTTCCATGTAAAATTCTACGTGTTCTATTTTCTTTTCTTTTCTTTGCGATACATTGCCATTATCTACGTTAAATTTCTCACATTCTCATTGGTTGCATTGAACTTCTTCATCATGGACCATGCAGAAGAAAGCTCCTTCAAGGTTGCATCTTTGACAATCATTTGCTTGATGAATTTTTTATTTTCCAGTTTCAGAAAAGAATTTTCATCAGTATGATTAGCGTTAATTGTGCATAGCTACTTCCTTTTTTCCAACACTATCTTATAAGTTTCTAAGAAATCTTCATTGGTTTTATATCAGAATCAATGTAAGCTTCTGAATCAATTACGACTAGATTACTGACAGAAGTGGTGAAAATAACATAGTTGCTAACATGCTCCTCACCTTCATCTGAATTGTTAGAAAAGTCTTCATCACTCCATGTAACACAAAGGTATTTATTTTTCTTCTTGAATGTGTCCAAAGTCATAACATTTATGACATTATATACCTTTCTTCTTCTCATTGATAGATTTATCATTGATCACAACACCTTTGTTTTTTGTTTTTGGATTTTTTTTGCAACATCAAACTTTTTGTACCTTCTAGGCATCTTCTTAAATTATTTTTGAAGTTTTGAGTAAGAAAACCCATTTGCTTTTAGAGTTCGTCAATATTAGTGTTACTAGCAATTCTAAGTGTGGTTGCAACTTGAAGTGTTATGTTTTTCTCACCTTTCAATTTGTTCTTCTTGGATTCATTATGGTTCATTTCAAATGCTTGTAATGACCCTATAAGTTCATTAATTCACATTCTATCTATAATTTTAGCCTCTTCAATTGATGTCACTTTGATGGCAAATCTCTTAAGCAGTGATCTAAGAACTTTTCTTACCAACTTTGAGTTTGAGTATTCATTACGTGTGCTAAGTCCTGATTTGACAAGTCACATAGCTTGGCAAAAAAACTCACCAAAAGTTTCACTTTCCTACATTTTGAGTTTCTCAAATTTGGTGGTCAACATTTGCAACTTCAATTTTTTTACTGTGTTGGTTCCTTCATAGGTTATTTTAAGAATTTCCCAAGCTTCTTTAGCTATTATATAGTTCGAGATCCTCTTGAATTCTTGACCATCAACTCTACAGAAAATGACATTCAAGGCCTTGGAATTTGCATTAGTCAACTTCTCTTCCTCACTAGTCCAAGTGAGCTCAAACTTAGAAGTTTTAACTCCTGAGACATCAATTTTAAGAGGTTCCCATCCAATGAGAACTGTGCGTTAAGCCTTTTCATCTATTAACTTTATAAAAGCCTTCATCATTGTCTTCTAGTATGTGTAATTGGATCAATCCAACATAAGAGGTCGTGAAATTAAAGAGCCTTCCACTATGAGAAAAAACTCAACACTAGGATCACCACTTATTACGCCAAGTGTTAAGTTTTGATATCAATTTAAAGAAATAATTGGTTTCTGCGAGTTGATATGAAAGCAAATACACAACCAGTTAAAACTGAGACAACTAACAAGTGAAGAAAAGCAACACCAAAAGTTTGGTTATGCAATTCAGTTTCCACCTACGCCTATAGGGATTAGCTCATAGAGCTAATCTACGATTTTCAAACATGTACAAGTGGTGATTTAAGTTTACCACTCATCATGTAGCAACTTCATATTCATATTAAAATCTAGATCACTCTCCACTATATTTTCCCTTGAATAATTAACTAAAAAATTAAGTTATCCACTTTGTATTCTACTTATAAAATACCCCACAAAATGATTTCTAATAGAATAGTACTAAAATACAAATAAATTATAATACCAATTCTGACCAAAGTAGCATACAATATAACTGCAATTATCCTAATAATAATTGACCCCATTCAAGGCTAAAATCCACCTCTATCCATCGCCATTAGAAAGTTGTCTAGTGCTTTATATTATATTAAAAAAATAAATGAAAAGAAAAACATTGCAACTTTTTTTAATTTTACCCCATATACTTGATAATAAACCTTTACATGTAAATGATTAAATAATAAGCATACCAAACAACTTAGCCAACACACATGAAAAAATAAAATACAAAAATATCATAAGTCAGAACCGATCGCGGGCCAATGTCCCCTAAATCACCTTTTGACTTATCTCTTTCTTTTGTTCTCCCATTTTAGTAACACAATTAACAGGATATTTGATGCGTGCATAAATTTTATTTCTCATAGGTAAATAATAATATGATATTTTTTCATAATAAAACATTAAATAGTAAAGATATTATAAATAATTATTAATAATTTTATTTAAACATTAATTATAAATTAATTATAAATAAGTGTTAAAATCTTAAACCTTAAACATGAGATCTAATCTCTAAATCTTTAAATCCAAAATCTTAAATGCAAGAGTTATTAATATTTATTTATTATAGTTACAATTAATGTTTAATTACATTTAAATAAAATTATTAGTATTTATTTAGAAGTCCTCCATACTTTTTGTTTAATTTAATGATGATGTGCCATGCTATTATTTATTGATGGTACATAAGACTTACACACCGACAGTGCATCAAATATTATTGTATTTATTAATATCACAAAGTTGTTTACTTAGATAATAAAATTATGGTTAAAAGATGCCTATAATCCCTGTATTTTTTGAAAACTAGGAATTTAGTCCATTTACTTTTCAGATTTCAAAATTTAGGATTCAATTGCTAATAGTGTTAAAAATATTTTTTTGTTAAATTTAGGTTAATTACAATTTTTTTTTTAATTCATGGCTACCAAGCGAGTAGGTTTTTTTTATTTCAAAATGTCACAGCAACAAATTTAACAAGAAAAAATTAACAGTGTTAACAGTTGGACCTAAATTTTAAAATCTAAAAAGTAGAGTGACTAAATTCCTAGAAATACAAGTATAATGACTAAATTCTTAATTTTTAAAAAGTACAAGGACTGTAAGCACATTTTAACCTTTATATCAAAGTTAAAATAATATTAAGAATATTATCATTTAATTGATTTCATACATAATTCTTTTTAAAAAGTTATAAAGTGCCAATAAAAATAGTTTTGAAATCCTTTTGGAGCACTAGGAAATTTGAGAAACCATAAAAAAAAGTTAAAATATGTTATTGGTCCTTGTACTTGTACAGAAATTGAGATATAATCTTTATATTTCAAAATTATTTATTCAATTTAAAAAATTTAATCCAATTTTAAAACTTAAAGTTTTAAGTATAAGGACCAAATCTAAAAAATTGTCAAAGTATAGATAGTAACAACATATTCTAACCTAAAAGAAACTTGCCTTAGCTCATTGAAAGTTGTTTAAAAATAGAAAATGCTTCCAAAGTTAAGAGTATCAAAATGGTAATTAAGAAATTATGTCATTAAAGTATTATCAGCTATATAACTTGTAACCTTTCTTAGTTTTAATCTTATTACCATCCTTTTTTCCTTATATATAACATACTTTTAAGTATATATATATATATATAACTTTATTTGTGTTTAATTACATATATAAAATATATTTCAAATTTAGTAAGTTTTGATGTTAAATTTCGAATTCAAATCATTTCCTTTTTTACAAATAAAAAAATACGAAAGTTTGATTATAAAAAGCTAATAATACATATATATGTTTAAACCCTAAAAGTAATTAATTTAGCAGTAAGTTATAAAGTTGTGCTAATTGGGTTTTCCATATCTAACCTTAAGAAGCTTGGGGGCACCTAATTATGAAATACCAAAAATGAACAACAATATGTGTACCGACCACTAGGGTCCAAAAATAAAATGGTAATAACAACAATTTTGGGGGCTAAAATAGGAAAAGTGAAGAGCAAAGAATAGAAAAGTAGGATGACAATTTGGTGATTAAAGGCCAATTCCCCATCTATTTAGCACTTTTAGTATTGGCTCTTCCATTGATTGAATGAATACATCACAAAATTAGCTAAAGAAAGTGTTTTTTTTTTTTTTTTTTTGTTCTTTAATATGGTCCACAAAACAAGACAATTGTTGCATTGTTTCTTCATGCCAAAATCAATGCTTCCCAGCATCTTGTATATTTAATTTACTTATTATATATATTCAACTTGGATTTTCCATTGAATTCCCTTTCTTTTGCACTTGATTACTTCAATACAAAATTCAAACTACTTCTAATAACCCCAGTTTTATCTTTAATCTCAAAACTAAATTGTAATGTTTTGTAATCTCAATAAACCAAACATCTCACTATAATCTTTTCAAATAATTAATTTCCTTACCCTTAAATATTTAAGTTTAGTTTTAATGTTTAATTCGGCACCTACAATTTTTTGGCTCAATCTGACACCTAAATCTGGCTTCAATGTTCACTTTCATACCTAAAGTTTTTTTTTTTTCAATTTGATACTTGAGTTAATTTTTTTTATCCTAGTTTAGTAAATGCGTTTGGCTTCAACATTAATTTGGTACCTAAATTTTTTTTCTTCAATTAAGTATTTATATTTTTTAATAAAGCACACATTTCAAAAATTTATTGAGCTACATGATGTCGTTTAATTTAAATATCAAATTAAAATTAGAAAAAAAAACTCAAATAACAAGTTAAATATTAAAAGTCAAACTCAACTCTTATTTATTAACCTGATTTTTTAAATCTTAGTATCACATAATTCTCTTTCCGTATATAATTATATACAATGACAATATATTAAATATATACTCAATTTTAATGTTCAACTACGATAGAATTTGAAGTTCAAAATAAAAATACTCTCTAATTTAGACATGATACGAATAAAACAACATTAACCCCACAAACGTAACTTCCATGATAAAATTTGAAGGATAATATAAATTTTGGTCCCTGAGTTTAGTAATTAAATTTATTTTGGTATTTATATTTTTTAATCTATTTTGGTACCTGAATTTGACAACTACATTTATTTTGGTCATTGGACTTGAAAAATATGAAAGTTTGATGATGTGACACTAAGACTGTGCCACATCATCATTTAAAAATTAAAAAAATTATATAAATTTTCAGGTGATGATGTAGTATAATGCTAGACTAACATTAATTAATTAATTAATTATTCATAAAAATTTAAAAAATTATTAAATCAGTTCAAGATGTTCAACTATTAATTTTTGTCCCACTTTTTGGTTCTATCAATTCAACAACTTTATTTAGACCAATATATCTATTGGTCGAATTGGTCAATCTAGTCATGTTTCCAAAAATACTAATCACATTATTAAATTTTAATAAAATCCAAGTTGAAAGATTAAAATAAATATGATTGCAAAAGTATAAAATATATATATATATATAAGTACTCGGATAAAAATTATATTATCCCTAAATTTAAAGATGTATGGTATTGGTGTTTATATTTTTAATATTTAATAAGTTTGCTCCAACAAAATATCTATAGTTTGTGTTGCATGAAAGTGGAGGCTGCAGTGTGCACGTCATGCATTTCTTTTATGATTTTATATTCCATTTTTTCGTGAAATCTGAGGGATCAAATCGTAATGAAGCAAGTAGCTAGTAAAAGAATTGTAATAATTGAGATGACGTCAAAAAAAAATGGTAGGCAGGCAGGCAAAAGCAATGCAACATATCTGCTTCTTTATTTCTTTTTGGTTGAAGATCAGATATACATGCCATGGGGCACTCGCTACTATCTTAAACCCTCATTTTAATCCCAACAATTTCCCCATGCATCTTTTTATTTTATTTTTTATTTTTTTAGATTTAAATTATATTATATATATCATTAGTGTGATAAAAAAATAAATGGCATAAATTAATTGAATTAACAACAAATTATTTATTTAGTTTAGTATATATTAACCAAAAATATTTCGATCCTATTGACGTCTATTGGTTGAGTGTTCACTTTTTCAAAAATAGACTGAGTTTGAATTATTATTTTTTCTTAAAAAAATTAATACAGTCGATTCTAACTGATTGAATCAATAATTAAAAGGCTCATGAATTTGACCTATAATCCGATTTTTAAAACATTGGTAACAAGTTAATATCGTTAATGGTAATATTGAACTGATAATAGAAAGCATAATCGATTTAATGTTTTATTTACATTTTTTTATTCAATGCCTATTTTTATCTATAAGTATTCCCTAACCTTTAAATTAGAAAAAAAAACGTGTTTAAATACAGTTAAATCAATGTCCTCTTAATTATTGCAATATCAATAATATCAACTGAACTAAAATTCAATTTGTAATAGATATCATTAGTCATTCATATTCATTGAATAACAAACCGAAACATCATGTAATCTTCATCGTTCCGTGCCTGAATTTACGAAAAGTTAGAAGAAGATTTCAGACAAGCAAGCGAAAAATACGTCATGGAAAAAAAAAAAAAAGCTGTCTTTTTCTTTAGCAAATCTTTATATTATTATTTTTCCTTTGCAAAGTTGAGATGATAAGATTACTCAGAAACATAAGCAAAAACTGCAAAAAAGGTTGTCTTTTTAATTTAATTTAATTTAATTTTTTTTTCTGACCTTAAAGTGAAGCTTTCTTTCATCGGCCAGTTGCAGTGCATTTGTAAGCCAAGTCCATTTCTTTGTTTCAATTAAGTGGTAATGCATTTGCATCATCTTTTGTCCATTTCACCCTGAAATAATGCACACAAAGTTATTTTCTTTATATCTCATTCATGGCTGTCAACATTATTTTGGGGATGACATCAGGCAAAGCTAATGATTTTTTTCTTTTGTCTTTTTATTAATTCAATAATCAAAAAGTGCATATAATTTAAAACCATATGTTCAACCAAAAACTTTGTCCGGTTCAAGCTGCTGTTTTTTTTTTTTGGCAATATCAATTTCTCACATGGTCGACCTGATCGGTTGGTCGGTCTTCGATTCGAATAGAATTAAAAATATAAGTAACATGAAACTCCATATTGACTAATCAAGGGAAATCTTAAAAGAATTACTTTTCAGATGAAGTTAAATAGGTTCATATCATTTGATATCAAAGTTTATCTAGCACTGATTAATGGGTCATAATCCCTCTTTTTTGGTTTCTTCTATAATGGAGTCGAAAAACAATGAGAGTCACATATTGCTTTGGAAGGGTAAAGAGGTCTCAGAATTGATATGTTCTATATACAATGGAGTCGAAAAACTATATGAGTTCCATGTTGATTAGGAAGGGCAAAGAGGTATAGGTCAATATGTTCTTTAGTACAGTGGAGTTGAAAAGCGATGTGAATCTGGCCCTTAAAATGAGTAATCCTATTTTTGACCCTTTAAATTTTATCAAAATTTAAGCTAGTTTAAGTTAAAATTACACTTTGACCCCTTAAAAATAATAAAATATTGATTTAATCCTGTAAAAAATTAAAAAGATATAAACTATTAAAATGATAATTTGAATTTTAGCTCTCATAAAAATATACAAATTTAATTTTGCCTCACTCTTCTCTCCTTGATAATTTTTCTAGTTTCGCCCTTGATGTGAATCATATATTGGTTAGGAAGGGCAAAGAGGTCTTGGTTAATATGTTAGCCTTGTATTGGTTAGGTAGGGAGATCTTAAATGAGTTTCCTTTTGAATAGAGCTAAATAGGTTCATATCATTTGGTATCAAAGTCTACATTGCACTAACCAATGGTCCGTCTTCTTTGGTTTCTTGTATAGTGGAGTCGAAAAATGATGCGAGTCCCATGTTGGTTAGGAAGGGTAAAGAAGTATTGGAATTTATTTCCACGTACAGTGGAGTCGGAAAACGATTGTGAGTTCCATATCGATTAGGGAGGGCAAAGAGGTCTTGGTCAATACGTTCTTTAATATAGTAGAGTTGGAAAACGATTGTAAGTTTCATATTGGTTAGGGAGGGCAAAGAGGTCTTGGTCAATACGTTCTTTAATATAGTAGAGTTGGAAAACGATGTGAGTCCCATATTGATTAGGAAGGGCAAAGAGGTATTGCAATTGATATGTTCGAGTCAAAAAATGGTGTGAGTTCAATATCCATTAGGAAGGGAAAAAAGGTCTTGGTTGATATATTCTTTAATAAAATGGAGTTGGAAAATGATGCAAGTCCCATATTAATTAGGAAGAGTGAAGAGGTTGTAACACCTTAATACCTGACCCGATCTCGGGGTTTGAGCAATGGGATGTCACATTTGTTGCCGAGATAACTTTCAACATGAAATTTCATAATTAAATTAAACACACCATCATATAACATGCATATAATTAAATTAATCTAAATCGAGATTACGAGGGCCCAATTTTAATGTCTGAGCATGAAATAGGACAAAATTGCAAGGTTTTAAATTTCATGGCAGGTATCAATACCTTTGGGTAGGTAATGATACCATTTTTAGCTTCGATGTTTTAAAAATACTTCATTTAAGTCACAAGTATTGATACCTGTCATGTGGTATCGATACCTATTTGATAAGTATTGACACCCATTTAAGTATCAATACCGTTTTGGCATTCTATTTATTTGATAAATCGATTCAAATGGTCGAGTATCAATACCTATGCGAGGGTATTGATACTTTCTTGCCTAAATGGTCAAAAACTTCCTTTTACATGCTCATTTCATGCCCAAACCGTATCAGTTCAAATAGTACCTCATAAACCTGTAAAAGAAACATGCCAAATACATCAACAAATCATCCATTCATCCTATACCAAAACCATTTCATTTACTATGCCTTATTTGGTACCAAATAACTTCATTCAAATCTATCAAAACAAGCAATTCTACCTAGCATTTCAAGCTTTTCAATCAGCAATACCTCTTTCAACATTACATATTAATTCCGACCCAAAAATGACCATTTCATATTTGTCAAGCTTAAACACATTCATAACAGTGCAAGCATACCAACCATTCTGTTAGAGTTGTGTGACTCGAATCCTATTTGGTCCCTCTTGAAAAGTTTGAGGTGCAACTCCCTTGTTAAAGAAATAAAATAGAATGGCAAAATTGATGATCTATGGGGGCGAAAGACCATGCCGCACAAGTTGAATCCATGTAGGACTATACTTCTTCTATTAGACATTGATTATAATAGGGTTGTTTAACCCTTAAAGCGTGTGTAATCGAAAACTTCTTGTATACATTAGTGAATTTCTCCTCTTTTGTTCGTAGTTTTTCCCGATAAGGGTTCTTCACGTAAAATTTGTGTGTACTTATTTTTCTTTCTTATTGATTTGCTATCATTCCCACTGTCATTATCGACGTATAGTATAACACATTCCAACCTATCTATTCATGGTATAACATTTAGTATTCATTCAAGTTATTGAGTGTATTTACCTAATTCACACATCATAAACATAATAATACATACACATGATTCAAACCATTACCAAAATCATGCCAACATATATACAAAGTACATCAAAATGCCAATTCATCATTCAAAATTAGCATAATAAAAACATAAGACTCGCTTATGTATATGCCCTTAATTGGCAAAAGGAAATTCATTGAGATTGTTGAGTTTGAGATTTTTGATGAATGCTAAAAATCGATGCTCGATAGTCCAAATAACACCTAACCTGCATACGAAAAATAAAATCGTACACTAAGTATAAACTTAATGATATTTTGATAACTAATATTATAACATAACATAAATTATGCAAAGAAATAAATCAAAGATTGAATGTTCATATGCAAATTAATATGTCAAATTATACCAGTTCTTCATATGCATTAACTTAATCATATTCAAATTGCTATCATAAGAACATAAATCATTTCATATCGCATTATGAAGTTATACCAAATGGTTGTCACATTTTCATTTCGAATTCCTGACCTTACAAGTCCGATAAGCATGGTCAATCATCATTTCAATTCAATGCTACCATTTCATCAATCAATAATCAATTCATAAATGTAAAGCAAGATTCATCTCAATACAACTTCAATTTCACATTTATAACAATACATAGTTTTTCTAAATCTATTCAATTTAATCTTTATTGCGAATAACCAATCGAATTGAATCAATTTCACTCAATTTATCATTTCTAACTCACCTTATGATCTTGCCGTATAAAATAGTTCATAATGCAACAACTGAAGTGATTCAGGTTATAAAAATAGTAAATTCCGAGTTACTCGTCGATGACTTTATCTTTTCCCTTCTTTTTCGAAGAATTCGAGTCGATATTAGCAATTAAAGCTTCAAAAATCAAAACCCCATAGCCGAAACTTCCTTCTCCCTCACTTGTGTTTTCGATGGAAAATGAGAAAGATAAAGCTTCTTTCTCTTTTTCCCCACTTTTATTTGTTTTCATTTCAATAGTTTAATTTATTATTTCTTTCTTTTATTATTTTTTATTAAAATTTTAATGAGATAAGCGAACTTACTGTCCACTATACATATTAAATGGTATAATTGCCATTTAATCCTTGATCCATGTTTCTAATTTAAAAATCTATAGTAAATGAACTTTATCACTTTTATAATTTAATCTAGGCACCTTAATTAATCACTAATTCAGAAAAATTTACATATTCAAAATTTAATTCACCTATAATATAACTTCGTAAATACTTAATAAAAATAATTATAATCTCGGTTTATGAAAACGGAGTACCGAAATTGTATTTTCTGACACCATTGACTTTCGAGTCGTTACAAAGATATTGAATTTGATATGTTCTATGTACAATGGAGTCAGAAAATAATGTGAGTTTCATATTGATTAGGAAGGGAAAAGAGGTCTTGGTTGAAATGATCTTTAATACAATGGAGTTGAAAAATGATGCGAGTCTCATATTGGTTAGGAAGGGCAAAGAGGTATTGGAATTTATATGTTCTACATAGAATGGAATCGAAAGACGAGTTGAGTTCCATATTGATTAGGAAGGCATAGAGGCCCTGGTTGATATGTTCATTGGAGTCGGAAAGCGATGTAAGGTCTATATTAGTTAGGAAGTGGAAAGAGGTATTGAACATGATATGTTCTATGTACAGTGGAGTCAAAAAATGATGTGACAAGTTCCATATTGATTTGGAAGGCAAAGCGGTCTTAGTTGATATGTTTAATGGAGTCGGAAAGCAACGTTGGTCCTATATTGGTTAGGAAGGACGAAGAGGTCTTGGAATATATATGTTCTATGTATAATGGAGTCAGAAAATTATGTGAATTCCATATTGATTAGGAAGGGCAAAGAGATTTTGGAATTGATATGTTCAATATACAATTAGACCTGTTTATGGGTCTAGTCATCTAACTCGACTCGGCTCGAAGGCTCACCCGAAATGTAGGAGGGTTTAGCCAAAAATATAAGCTTGAAAAATGGGTTGAACAAAAAAATAAGGCCCGTTTAAAAAATGGGTCGGGCCCTCAATAAGGTATTTTTGGCCCGGGCCTGCCCGAATTCACTAAAGGACAAAAAAATCTATTTTTTTAAAATATTATTTTTTATTATTTTCTCCCTATTTTGCTACTATTTTGTTGTTATTGTTTAGAGATTGTACAAAACTTATTTTATTATTAATTTTGTTATTATTTTAAAGATATTTGTTAATTTTATTATTATTTTAGAGGCATTTGCTTGTTAAGTTGCATCTATCTTAGTGTTATTTAAGTATACATATTTTTTAAAATTTATTTTCAATTTGTTGAGGAATATTTATTTTGATGTTTTTAGTATTTTTTTATGTATTATATATATATTTTAAAATTATATAAAAATAATATAGGCGGGCTAGATCGAGCTCGGATTTTAACATGTTTATCCGGGGCAGGCTTGGGTAAACTTTTAGGCTCATTTTTTGGGCCGGGCCCGGACATAGCAAACGAACTTAAATTTTTAGTTGAGTTCAGCCCGGCCCAGCTCATGCAAACCTTTACGCACAATAGAATCGAAAAATAATGTGAGTTTCATATTGATTAGGAAGGACAAGATGTCGATATGTTCTTTAATATAGTGGAATCGGAAAATGATGTGAGTCCTATATTGATTAAGAAGCGCAATGAAGTCTTGGTCGATAATATGTTTTTATAGATCTCTCTTGAGCTAGCTTTTGAGGTGAAAGTTAAACTGGTCCATGGACCATATATACCAACTAGCTTAACAATGGAAATCAAACTTTTACGTGTTTAACATGATTACTATGCAAAATCATATGATAAAAAGGTATTAAAGTGAATGAATCTTGAATGAATACTTTATAAAAATGTATGGAGAGAAAATAATACTGTAAAGGAGGCTTCAGCGCAGCCTATACTTTGATCAACCAAACCTTTTTATGTTAATTGCACTACCAATTTCTCACATGCTCATTTCGATCAGTCCCCATACGATGATAATGCCACATTGATGCTAGTTGTTAGCCCACCTATATAAATCAAACTTAGCTTGATGGATTATTTTCACTGAGCATCCCCAAACTATCATCTGAATTTTAAATTGGTATTCACATTTTAAAACTTTATGATTGAATCCTTAAAGCATTAGTATTCTACCAATGAAGTCCTTTCATCAGCCTAATCATTAGTGACATTGTCTTCAGGAGGCGAGTCCAATTTTTTTTTTTTTGGGAGGTAGAATTGAATAATAAATTTTATAATATATTAATTTATAATTTCATCATTTTTGAAATGATTAAACATAATTTTCTTATTTTTTTTGGGGGGGGAGTGCATTTTTGTCATAAGTTAATTTTTAATTTAATCATTTTATAGGGATTTATACAGTCTGCCCCCTCAAATTCATCCCTGATTATCTTTCTTTTTAACAAATTGAATGCAAGTTGCCGATGCAGTGGATACACACATGTTTTAACTATGCTTCACACAGTATTTTAACTAGCATTTAATGACCAAGCTTATGGAAAAACTTATACAATACTAATACTCTTACAACTTCATTTAAATTTTTTAAAGTTCAAAAACGAATTCAAATCTAAATCACAGTCCCTAACATATAATTGACCAAAATTGTATGAAAAAGATGTACTAAAATGAATGGCATAAAATGAAGGAATTATGTGAATGAAGCTTTACATGAACGTATGGAGAGGAAATAATACTGTAAAGCAAACTTACAACTCAGCCTATACTTTGTTGATGATAACGTTGAGATTTCACCTAACTACTGGAAATAATGATTAGAAAGTACTGCATTAATTAAACTTTGTTAATGTATTGTACATGTTCAATTACTTGAACTTGTTTTCCTCAAAGGACAATGTTTCCTTGGCCGAAACACCAATGGACAATGGCCATTTGTTACTTGCCAGTCAAAGGGGATGAATTCTACAATTTCCAGCAAATTATAAGAATGAGAGCATTGCATTTTCTCAGATAAAAAAAAGGGTGTAAATTAAACTAACCTATTTTATTTAGATTCCAGTGTGAGGGCGGGATCAGGGCGAATTTAGAGACTGATAGAGGCTCAGGTCCTTAAAATGAAAAATTTTTTATTTTGATCTTTTAAAATTTTAAATTGGTAAATGTAGAATTATACTTTAGTCCTCCTAAAAATGATAAAATTTTGATTTAACACGTTAAAAATTATATTTTTACTATCGTAAAAATTACAATTTAATTTCGGCCCCCTAAAAAAATTTCTTAGCTTCTCCCCTATGCGGGATATTGGTATATTTAATTTTTAAAATTTTCCCATAAATTTTGAAGGGTTTTAAAGGACCATATTTCTTTATCCATATATGAAAATGTGACAATATGAATATGGTGCATAAACACTTGAAGAAAAAAGAACCAAAGATGGTTGTAGATTACAATTAACAGCAAGTAATATATGAAAGTTCAATAGCAGTGCCGCAAACATGTTTTTACTGCTTTGATTGCTAGCAGATTTTATTTTATCATCGTAGTTAGTGCAATAATTTTCGCATTCATTATTGTATTTATCTAAACTGATTAGTTTATAAAATTACCACATTATTCATTTTCTATAAGCATTTTAGGGAGAGCTATGGAAAACATGGCCAATCAATCTCGACATCGAAAACTTCGATACTATGTTAATCATGTTTAAATTTATAGTGTAATACATATTAAAACCTATAATTTATGTTATATATTCACAAGTATGAAATGGATGGAAAAGTGTGACAAGTAAAGGTGGTGAATGAATGAGCAGAGAATGTATTTTAGGATTTGTTGAAAATTGGCCAAATCATGCTGCTGTTATGTTTTATGTTTTTGTTGAAGTGCATGCAGTCTATTTGCATGTTGCAGCTTGTAATTTAGTTTGGTGGAAAATAAATAAGTTTAATGACAATTTGATATATTTAAATAGTGAATAATGTGTTTAGTAAATTTGTTTTAGTGTACAAATAAGGATTAATTAATGGTGTTAATTATGTCTGGTAAGATAATTATCTATAAAAATCATATATTGCTATAATAATAGTAATGAAAATTTGTTTTTTCATTCCTTGTTGCACGTTTGTAAGCAAGTAAATTGTTTCATACTTGTTGCTGCTTTGTTTTGTGCGCCAACAGGATTTCCCAACCAAAATGTAAGCATGCGTTGTAAACCTTAAACCAGTTGGTGGGCGACACATCATAAAGAGGGACCAATCCATTGGTAATTTCTTTAGTTACTAGGAAAGTCTATTTATCTTAAAAAACAAAAGCAATTAGCATATCTCTAAATGTAAAAGATCTCTCTAAAAGCCTTAAAAAAATAACAAAACCCAATTATATTTAGTGAATTTAATTATTACACTTTATAAAGAGCTTTTTAAAAACATGTTATCATCACAACTTATACGATTAGTCATGGTTAGATTAGTATCATGTCATTTTTAGCCTTTCTTAAAATTAACAATTCAATTTAATCCCTTTAACTAAATATAAATATTATATATTTGGTCCCTCTTAGAAACTAATAATTCAATTTAAGTCATTTATCTTTCCTTTTCTTTTCTTTGGCCCAAAATTTTTTCAATTTCATCTTTACCCTCAAAACTTTTTTTTTTTAAAATTCTTATCACTTTTTCGGTAAAAGTACCATGAAACTTTGTACTAGAAGTTGGATTGCATTCTGGCCCTTGTACTAAAAAATGGACAAATTAGTCCTTATATATTACAATAAAAAGCAAACTGGTCCTTTTATTAAAAATTTCATTCATTTTTATTGTTAAAAACTAGTCCATATATGTTAACAAGATGTACGTGTGGCATGCCACGTGTCAATGTCTGATTATTTTATCAGCCACGCCAGTTTTTAACAGTATAAAGGGATGAAATTTTTAAAAGAAATGATCGGTTTACTCTTTAATTTAATGTATAGGAATTAATTTGTCCATTTTTTGAGTAAATGGGACAAAAAATGAAATGACTAATTTGCTCTTTAATCTAACGTATAATGACTAATTTATCTATTTTTTTAGTAGATGAGATAAAATATAATTTAACTCCTAGTAGGGAGACTTCAATAATACTTTTACCCACTTTATTCACATTATTCTTATTGCAAACTTGACATCTCCTCTTTGTGTTTCAGAATAATTCACCCCACACGTCGGCACCTTCGTTTTCATCACTATAAATATGGACATCCTAGAGATAGCTTCGTAGCTCATTCCAACTGAGATAGATCATTGGAGCCTCAGTTCACAATATATTTTACACTTTCTCTTTCAGAAAGAGAGAGGCAAAGAGAAAAAAGAGAGAGGGTATTACATATATTCATCTAATACAAATAAAGATGGCTCTTCACCTTTCTTGGGTTTCCGTTTTTGGCGATCTTGGTACTGAAATATATATTCATATGCCCTTCTTGTTTGCATATTATAATATTCACTAACATTACGTTATACTGTTTTTAGGCGTCATTGTTTCATTTATGGTCGCCTTTTCTCCCTTGTAAGTCCCTATATTTTTTGGTATAATTTCATGAACTTTCTCTATATAAAGTTTGCCTTGTCAATGGAGAAGGTGATGCAATTTTTTGCAGGCCAGCATTTTATCAAATCTATAAGAAGAAAACATCAGAAGGATTCCAATCATTACCCTATGTGACATCGCTGTTCAGTGCCATGCTTTGGATTTACTATGCACTTCTTAAGAAGAATGAAATGCATCTAATTATCATCAACATTTTCTGCTGTTTCATTCAAAGCTTTTACATTGTCACTTACTTTTACTACGGTCGAAAGAAGGAAAAGGTAATTTCTAGGTAAAAGTATTATGGAGCATTATATTAGAATTTAGGAGTAGGATGGCATTTTATCCCCTTTACTCAAAAGATGGATAAATTAGTTTTTGTAAGTTTGATTAAAGAGTAAACTAGTCTTTTTGTTACAAATTTCATCTATTTCTACTATTAAAAATAGATATCTACGAATATCAAATTCGAAATTTGCGGATTTGGATATTAAAATTACTATCCGCTGTGGATTTGAAGTGGATGCAGATATTTGCGGGTATCCAACTCCGCTTAGCCGGTTAAGAAATATTTAAAATTTTATATATTTTGTAACCAATGCGGATTCGGATAGTTCAACATTTGCAGGTATCCAACCCGTTGTCATCTCTAAACATGAGGTACTACATGTATTACGTCATGTGTCACTATCTGGTTATTTCGTTAGCTATGTCAGTTTTTATCTGAACAAATAAACAAAATACAATTTAACTTATAGTAAATAGCTTCCTTAATACTTTTACCTAATTTCTAAAAAACAAAACCCTATTTATACATGTTCCATGAAGTTCATCATCAATATTATTTTGTGAATCTAATTCACTTCCCAAATGGTGGAAAATTTTCAGCTCGAGGCTGTGAAGCTTATGCTCCTAATCAATGTTTTCGGGTCCGCACTTATCTTTTTCTCCACTTACTTCCTTCATAACCCAAAGACCCGTCTCTGTATTCTCGGATACATTTGCCTGGGGTTCTCTGCGAGTACATACGCGGCACCACTTGCTATCGTGGTGAGTATCGTTGTCTCAACTTTGAAATTGAATATCACTTTCAATCCCAATAGGATTATATTTAAACAGTAAATTCTTTGTTTTTTCTTGCAGAGAAAGGTCATAAAAACAAAGAGTGTTGAGTTCATGCCGTTTACTTTATCAGTGTTCCTTACCATACAAGCAGTGATGTGGTTCTTCTATGGCCTTTTGAAGAAGGATATCAACATTGCGGTACATTACTTCGTTCATGCAATAACCTTTTTGAATTGGTTAAATTGCTTGGAACTCCTTGTACTATAACATTTTGAGCAAATTGGTCCCTCTACTATAAAAGTGAATAGTTTAGTCTTTACCTTTTTTAATTACCATATCAATAATAATTAAACTTCATTATTTCTTCTTCTTTTTTGAAAAATCAGGGACCAAATATACTAGGGTTTATCTTTGGGATCCTTCAAATGATACTTTATGCAATCTACAAGAACCACCCAAAGAAAATGGTGGTGGAAGATCCAAAGCTTCAATTATCAGACCAGCTCGAGTCGGTCGTGTCTTCGGACGTAAACACAACGGCTCCTCAACCGAAAGACAAAGACTACAATAATGGAGGGGGAGGAGGAGGAGATGTTGAAGCTCAAAATATAAAGAAAAACACTTTAGATGCTTCACAGAAAGTTTAATAATTGGATGAAAGGGAAAAAAGAGTTATACAAATGGACAATTGACAAGAGATGCCATAAAGGACGGTCAATGTATGATTAAATTACATATAGTTTTTGTTTTTATGGAAAATGTGGTCAAAAACCATGCAAAATAATGAGTGTGTGGTGTAATTTCTGCCCTCTCAGTGTAATCTTTTTCTCTCCATCTCTCTCTTGACTATATCAATCAATAATGAGTGTATAATGTTTTTCTTTTTCTTTTTCTTTTTTTACTTTTATTACTGTAACGTTTAATATATGCTTTTATAATTACCATTGTTGATGTCGTTTTAATGAGCTGAGTATGGGTTGCTATGTGCTGAAGGAATCTGAAAAAAAAAAAAAAATCCAAAGGAAAAATGATTCGCATGCATGGTTATGCGAATCTCATGGTTATCCCATTTTATTCCTTTTCTTAATTGGATATCAACAATAGTTCCCAACCAAGTAGATTTGTAATATGACCTCTGAAAGGCTAACAATAACTGCTGTTGTAGTGAGTAGAAGTTTTCATCAGTCAGGTCGGGTTGGATTCGTATCGAATCTAAATATGGTATTAGTATATTTTATGCTAGTTCAAATTTGGTTCGGTTCAAAATATGAATCTAAAATTTTATTCAAGCTTGCCTATATTTGCAAAAGAGTAACTCAAGCCTATTTTAAGCTTAGCCATATTATTTTTTAAACTTTTTTTATATTATATTATTTTTATATTTAATAATTTTATATTTTTTGGTTATTAAAATTTTTTATACAGTCATCTTAATATTATTTTAATGTCTACATTAGAGTAGTATTAAATATTTAGTATAAGTTTTTTAATGTGTTATAAATTACATAATATATAAAAATATTATAATATAAAATATTATAAACTTAAAAATTAGCCAAGCCGAGCTCAGGGCTTGAATGTTCAAGCCTAAACCTAATCCATATTTTAAATGGGCCTATATTTTTACCTAGAATTATTTTTTAGACTTAATATTTTTATCTAAATCCTTTTAAATTTTGAGCGGACCTTCAAGACTAGGTAAATAGCCCGACCCATTAATAAGTCTAGCAATGAGATTTTTGTAAAGAGTCCACTTATTTGGGGTTATCATGCCATGATTGAAGAAAGAGGTGATAATACGAAGCTTTTAATGTTCAAAGATCAAGATAACCGGGGAAATAGGGTGTTGTCACATATTTAAATGTGCATCTTGATTTTGCAATTATATGCTCTTTCTGCAAATTTTGCTTCTCTTTTATTGTTCATTCCAATGGAGGATTTCTTTAAAGAAAGCTCCTTTAATGAGTTCTTGAAATATTTCTGAGATTATTACACACGTTAGATTTTTTTTTTTCTTTGGTTGATTTGTAGCATTTTCTTCTTTTTTTTGTAGTATTTTTTTGTTATAGTTCCTTTTCTGAGTTTGAAAAACAATGAGAAGCGTCACGCAAAGAGATGCTATTCCTCGCTCTGTAGACATGGAGTCCATGAGATTACTTTTAAAAGATTTAGTACTTCCTTCAAATGTTGCTGAAGAAATCTTGGTTGAAGGTAGGGATTGTCAAAGAGATCCTAAGAGATTACAGTGACATGTTGAGACTACATAAGCAAAGTACTGTTTGAAGTAGAGTAACCTAGTCATGTAAATTTGCCATGTAAGATGTTGTAATTGTGTTTAATGTTATGTTAGTTGAAGTTGATGTATAGCATGCAAATTGGAAAAAAACCTCATCTTGTGAGTTAAGCATAGGTTTGAGGGAATCGAGAGTGTTTCGAGAAGTTAAGCAACAGAGCTTCAGGGTTCTAACCTAATATTTTACTTTTGTTAGGACTTTTTGTTAAGTTTTGGGCATGTCCGTAGGCATAAGAGGTTAATTTGCATGTCGGTTTCTTATCTTACGTTGTAGCCAAGGAAGCAATTATGGAAGCATTCAAGAACAACAAAGAGAAATACAAATAAGTATTCAAAATCATTTATACAAGGGTAAGCAAGGGCTTTGCCCCCTAAAATTTAGAAATTGCAATTCTCACTCTCTATAAATGATCAAATTATAAATTAACATAAGGGAAAATTATGCTTTTGCCCCCAAAAAGTGAAATAAATTCTATTTAGTCCCTTCAAAAATGATAAAAATAATAAATTAACACATGATTAAATCTATATTTGACGTCTCAAAAATTTGTAATTCAATTTTGACCCCTTAAAAAAATTTCTAGATTCACCCCTGATGCTAGTAATCAAATGCTAGCTTGAATTATACATAAAGCTGCATAGACTCTACGTAAAGACGAAATGTACACCAAATTGTAAGGAGAAATGCTTCTGTATAAATGCAATCTATTACTAATAAAAGGCCTTTTCATGTAGGCAATGAAAGCTTTTTCAACTTTTCACGCATTGTAGTTCAATAAATGAAAGCTGAGGTTGTAAACAAGCTTTAAAAGCCGATAATTATCTCATACATTAGCATCGATACAAAGTTTCATGAGAAATACAGATTCTAAGTAAGAGGCAATGACCACAAATCTTGATCTGAAAAGCTGACAACAAAAGAACCATTGATTCCCTAGCTAAATGGCTAATCATGCAATAGGAAAGTGAGAACAGGATTGGACAAAGTACCTTAAATCTTGCTAAGAACTTTCTCAGCGGCTGCAATGGTCTTTTGGATGTCTTCCTGAGTATGTGCCAAGCTTGTAAATCCAGATTCGAACTGTGAAGGTGCCAAGTATACACCTTCCTCCAGCATTCCCCTATAAAACCTGGCAAATTTTGTTGTATCACTCTTCTTTGCATCGTCAAAGTTGTAAACAGGTCCTTCTGTGAAGAAAAATCCAAACATCCCATTGATATACCCTCCACAGATTGCGTGTCCTGTCTTTTTTCCAGCATCTAAAATGCCTTGAACAAGTTGTCCGGTGATCTTATCCAAGTGTTCGTATGTTCCTGGCTCTTTCAACCGCTTAAGGGTCTGTATCCCGGCTGTCATCGCCAATGGGTTCCCACTCAAGGTCCCAGCCTGGTACATTGGCCCTGCTGGTGCCACCATCTCCATGATCTCCCTCCTTCCTCCATATGCACCAACAGGAAGACCACCACCAATTATCTTCCCTAGGGTTGTTAAATCAGGAGTAATCCCAAAATATTCCTGTGCCCCACCAAAGGACAAGCGAAATCCGGTCATCACTTCATCAAATATGAGGAGAGTGCCATTTTCCTTGGTTAAGCGTTGTAGAGCCTCAAGGAAGTCAGGTTTAGGCGGAATGAAGCCAGAGTTCCCAACAACAGGTTCAAGAATAACCGCCGCAAGTTCCCCTTTGTTACTGTTAAATAGATTCTCAACAGCCGATATATCATTGTAAGGGGCAGTTAGAGTTTCGAATGTAGCTGCTTTGGGAACACCAGGAGAGTCAGGAAGCCCTAAAGTAGCGACTCCACTACCTGCCTTGACAAGAAATGGATCGGCATGGCCATGATAACAACCCTCAAATTTAATGATCTTCTCTCGGCCAGTAAAAGCACGGGCAAGACGGAGCACACCCATGCATGCTTCTGTACCAGAGTTTACAAATCGAACCATTTCAATGCTAGGAACAGCAGAGATGACCATCTCTGCTAGAACATTCTCAAGAAGACAAGGAGCACCAAAGCTTGTTCCTTTCTTCATAGTTTCAGCCAAAGCTGCAAGGACCTGCAGATATAAGCAAACCAATGGAGAATTATTAGCCGTCTCCATTATACACCTAACAACTCTAGGTAGAGATAGTGCATCATTGCATCTCACATAAAAGAACATTGCCAAACCACTTTATCATGAAGAAGTGCACGAACATTGACCTTACGGCATTTGTCATTGAAAGAGAAGGAACTATGTAAGATGCTCATTGCTCGGGATGTTAAAACACTAAAATGAAAACAAGCAAGGTAGATTTAGATTAAAAGAAGAAAAAACCTAACCTCATCATCTGCATGACCAATTATAGCCGGTCCCCAGGAGCCAACATAGTCGATATACTCATTACCATCTATGTCCCACATATGAGAACCTTTAACAGAATCAATCACAATCGGTTGTCCACCAACGGATTTAAAGGCACGGACAGGAGAATTTACACCTCCAGGCATCAAATTCTGCCCCCAAAAGAAAAATTCTATTAGAGGAGTCAATGGAAAAATATACTCAAAAGAAACATTTACTCAAAATAAGATATAAAAGGGGAAATGAAAAGATAGTGACATAACACTAGAAACTAAAAACTCCACTATAGCTACAAATCTATAAGGTATCCATAATTAAAACCAATGATATTCCTCAATACAATTATATAAAGTTAACATGGTAAGCTTCATCAAAGGAGTAACCATCCAATTAGGTATACATTTTACATATTATTTTAGTGATAAGCAAGGAGTAACCATCCCTAATTCTTAATAGAACTACAATGTCAAAAGCATAATAGTTCCTTCAAAGCCTGCTCAAAGTCTCAATATGAAGCTATATGTTTTTTTTTTTCTTTTTTTTTCTTTTTGAAAGTTTCACTAGTACAAAGACAATACAATGACAAACTACAATGTAGAATCCAACCAATACAATGCACAGATGAAGAAGAACAGGACAAAAGCTGGATTAATCCAAGCATACGCACAGAGTGGGAGAGAGACCCACAGATTGTAATTGCAGATAGTGGGACTCGAACCCGGCCCTCAAAGGTCAGGGGCCTACTGTGCCCAGGTCTAAGCTATAAGTACTAATATATGATATTAAGGCCAATTGGGTCAAATCTTTAAAAATATTCGATCAGCAATCTAACATACTAAACTTCCTATCAATTCCTTTAGCCCAAACAGAGTACAAAGAAATCAAGGTGGAATCTTTTATTCATTTTCATCCATGCCATAACAAACCCAGATCGAGAAATCAATCAAATGAGATGAATTTTTTTTAAATAGTAATAAAAGGACAGAACTGAGAGAATTACCTTGGCAGCATTGAAAGCTTCTTCAGATTTTTGAAGGGTATAATTCTTCTTTTTATCTTCAACAGAAACAGTCATCTTAACACGAAAACCAGAGGATTGTGAAGAATGAAGTGATTTAGAAAGGTTGGAAGAACAAGAAAGACCTAACCCAATTCCAATTCCACTTATTGAGGCCGCCATTTTTGCTATCTGTATTTGTTTCTCAGTGATCTTCTAGGCAAGTCTCAAGAAGAAGAAGATAAGAAAATGGTAAAATTGTAAGAAAGACTAGCCAATAGGCTATAGATTAGCCACCGAGCAGTCTACCCCATTGTTTTTGTCAACTTCTGGGTTTATAATATGGCTGGGTTGTGAGAGTATAGGATACAGACTAAACCGTATTGTGTGAACCAATAATCAAATTATGTTTTAATGCATGAAAATGTCCAAGTTCTAGGTGGAAAGCCCAAAAATGGACACAGGCCCACTACAACCTATTCTAGCTTTACAATCCCACCTCTTGGTCTATCAGCATTACATATCCACCACAAAACTCACTTCTTGAGTTCGACAGTTCTGTTGGTGGCCATTTGTTTATATCAAGGTTGTATGAATCTATTGTAAAAGTATAAAAAGACACTTTTAGGTTAGAATTACAGGGATAATCCAGTTCGTAACGTGTAAGTTAGATGCGTAAACGTTCACGTTCATCAGTATAAATCTTTTTCTATTTTTTTTTTTTACAGTTGTTCTTGTTCTCGAAATGTACTAATATTTTATGCGATGTATTTATGTTTTTGCCATTAACATGATTTTGAGGGAACCTCTCTTTGCTTTTGACAATTTCGACAGGAAGTAAGAGGGAAGAAGAATATAATAACACTGGTGAAAGTAGGTACTGATAACTTGTTGAGATCAAATATTGTGCAAGCATGGTTTATTGTCCCAGACATACATTCTTTCTCTAATTCTTTTTACAGAAAAAAAAAAAAAAGACTTGCGGTTCAAACCACTAAGACAGCAGTGTTTATGGCGTGTGAGTTTGTAGAGATTTGAGGCAATTGCAAATGTTTTTTTTTTTTTAAATCTAATGAAATTTTTTTTTGAAAATGATTCGCTTTGCTTTATTATAGACATTGGAAAGGGGAAAAAAACAATACAACCCAAACAAAAGAGAAGCCCCAGTCGGAGCTAAAGAAAAGGAAACAGCAAAACACAACAAAGAAATCAAACCACGAAAAAATCCCAAATCGGCAACAAAAATTAACCTGAAACCCTAAAAACGAAAACAACCCCAGCCCCCGACCTTCAGCTCGGCAAAACGACCAATCCTCCCCACCAGAAAGCAACTTGAGTAGGAACGGAGACTGATGGGACCCTAATCCCAAACATATGAAGAGTCTCAATCCCAAAATAGACCCACAATCGCCGGAAATCACGGAGGGTCCAGCCACCGTCGGTCCGCAGCAACTATTTCACAAACATCTGGAGGAGCATCTTCAACCCAGAAGCAACTCATGAATTTGAATCATAGTGGCAAAAATATATACATTGAAAAAATCTAGTTTTAAACATGATATGCATGAGACAAAGCAATTAATTATAAATTCGATAATTAATAAGATTATTTAAAATGAAAATGTTAATAAAATAAAGTAATAGAATCATAGAGATATTATTTTTTATGTAATATATTGTTAGACCACTTTTTTTTTTAATTGTTATATTGATCATTTTCATCTTCAGATTATATATATGTGTTTTATACTTCGAGGACCCATCCTTTTTATTCAATTTTCGATTCTAACCATTGAATTTGAGTCCTAGATTTCGCATCACATAATAATATATAAACACGTGTTCTATTCATGTTTCATGATGTTATCATGTTCTACTTACACAATTAATAAGAAAAATATACAATATGCATATAATTTTTTTATGACAAAACATTCGGACATAAATTTAAAATTTCAAAATATATATATATATATTCTTACCCAACACTCATACTCGAATAACATGGCAACTACCTACCTAGATGGCAAATAAGTCACTAAGACTAACCAAAACCAAAACATGTAAAGGGATAGTGAAAGTGAAACTATTGAGCTGTCCCCTAAGCCAATGTTACAAAAATGAATTGCCATTGATCCAAACCCAAAACCAAAACGCACCAAAAAATACGGGAAAGGGGAAGTCCGTCGTTACCAGAAAATAATGTTGATCGGCTATCGAAGTACGGGAGATTTCATCTTCTCCAGCAACTTAATCTTGTCAAGCAATTCTTGTATGGTATTAGATGCTTCCTACAATGCCAACCATTATCAAACATTGATGGGTTGTTCCAAAGAGGAGAAACGAAAACGAAATCAGGTGACAGAAAATAAAGATTCGGTAAATGTAAGAAAAGGTTCGAATATGAAAGTGTTTTTAGCAAGATTGTCAATACTGTACTCTGACACTACTACATATTTTTTAGATAACCTTTACTAATGGATACGGGCTGGTACATGTCAGCATCGACCCAGATCTACTGAAATTTTGATCAAAGTGAAACTTGAACTACTTTGTATTAATTTGGAACCGAGATGGTACAGGGTACCAACAACCATGGAATTTAGCTTAGAATGAAACTTTTAGCTTCTTTCTCGATTAAATTCTAAAAAGAACAATGAATGAGAGGAATGTGTGTGGAATGAATGAGAAAATGCAATGATGAAAGTCTGAAAAGAATTATAACCTTTAGCTTCTTTCTCAAGTTTTCTTCCTCCTTGTTTCTTCGATCCCTCTCTTCCGAGAAAATGTTAATCAGGCTTTCATGTTCAATGCTCAGATTGTCGATTTTTTCCTGCGCTGCTGTCAGCTAATAAAACGATACAAAAGAAAGAAACTCGAAATAAGTGTAAATCCCAGTAAAATTAAGCCACAGAGAAATTATACAAGAAATTTATAAAATGGGTTAACACTACAAGGTGTTCCCAATTTATATGTCAAGCTGTAAATTGGTCTCAAACTTCAAAACTTTTGAGCTATCATGGTATATCACATCAAACAAGTTCTTCGTTAACTTTAACTGTCAATTTAGGCATTAAATCTCAGCTCAGATCCGACAATTTAGACATATGGACTGTATTTGAAACACACCCCATGGCTAGCTTGGATCTGACATTAAAAAAGAGATGGGCCTCAAACATGGTAGACTTCAACTTCTATCTTTCCTTTTAGGGAGCATGTGTGTTTAAAATGTGCTCCAAGTATTTAAATTGGCATCTACATTAGATCCAAGCAAACATTTAACACTCCAGCTGATAAGTAGACTGACAAAAGAACCTGATTGATACGTACTAATATTGTAAGGACTTAATTAGAACATGTTGAAGTTTGTGGACTAATTAGAATCTAAACCCTTACATAACCCATCACAAAACTAATGTATTGTCATATTTATCCCTACTATTCCTTGCATTTATTTAAGCCACTCAAAGAAGGGATCATACCTCGATTTCGAGTGATTTGCATTGGTTTCTTTCCTTCTGCAAATCATTGAGCAGTTCACTTTGATGCGCTCCCTCATATTTCTCTAATCTACAAAAAAGAATAAGATTGTTTATACAAAAGACAGGTCACAGCAGAACCGATGAAGCCTAACAAATACGGTCTCTGAAAGCACCTTTTCTTCAATTCACAATTTTCCTGCGTCAATTGCTCCAGTATACGTAAGTTGGCCTTAGAAAGCGAAGGCTCGCCATCATTCAGACCACAATCCTTCCAATTGAACAAAAATGGTTATTAAAAACACGCACACATACACAAAAAAGGCACAGAACTAACCTTTAACTTCTATACTATAACAAACTTTTGACTGCTTACATTAGCTTGTCTCTCAGGTAAGACCTCATACACATCAATACTTGCATCTTCTGCCAGATGGAAAGATAGTTTAGATGGGCTTGATCCTTTTCCAGATTTTGGCATGTCCTTTCTACCTTTATCTATCAGCAGCTTTTTATTATAATCACCCTTGTTAAACAAATGTCCATTACCATATCCACGGTCCACTGTTTCACGAAATCCCAGACTTTCTTTTCCTCTTTTTTTCCAACTTGAGGGTGAATATGACTTGTCTGAGTCTGAAGAGAGTCGATTGCTGCTAGAAGTACCATTCTTATTCAATCTAGTAGATATTTTTGGATCGCGACCAGGAGAAGGATCTAAAAGGATAAAAAAAAAACCGATGTCAATCAAGGAGTGGCTCACAATTCACTGATGACAAAAACGCATACCTTTGGCTAGAGACTGGTTTATATTTTTCTTATTACGCCGTGGAGCATAGCCAATTCTATGACAATTGATGGACCTAAAATGGAGCAGTCAATAATCCAGAAGCAGAAATTGGAAGCCACATTGTTACCATTGGAATAACTAGAATAGAACAACAAACCAGTAAGTTTTTTGCATTTGTACTAGTCGTGCTTCGAGTCTGGCAAGAACTGTTGTACGCTCAAAACCCTGCTTATCATGAGCTGGCTCAACAAAATTAGCCTCCAAAACACCTAAGAATGCAGTCAATTAGAACATAACCCAGTAAACTAACTAGTAGACTCCAATGCTGAAACAATACCTATAACTCCACGACCATCACTCCCGGATGAATTCCAAACCCTCCAAAAAGGCTGGGGAAGTGGGTTAAAGAAGGCATCAGACAAAAGAACATTGTAAAAATAAATTTTATTGCAGGTAAAATCGACTAGTATGTTAGGTAAACTGCAAAAAGATGCTTAAAAATGCCAGAGAAACAAATAGCAAAAGCTCCCGAAGAACTAACATTTCATGCAGAACAAAAGTTAGGCAGCAAGTATAAACCAAACCTTGCTGTCTATAAAAAATGGCTATGTATAAGCAATCATCGTGACACACTGTATTCAAAGCAAATATAAAGCAAAACCTTGACGAGCCGGTTTTTGTGATAAACATTGAAACCCTGAACATCAATGTGGTGTTTGGCATCTTTCACAAAACCAATGATCACCATAGCAGACAGCTGATGACAAAAATGCAAGAAACCAGTGTCAGACAAGCATAGTGTGGAGTAAATAGAACAGAAAAGTAATCTATTTAGGATTTATTACATGCAAATCCTTAGGGGCCCCCTCAGCACTGGGATTTGGTCGATACGTAACCCTGTCAGTTAACATCATATCATTAACTATGTCGTGATGCTCAACATCTTTCCCGCGTAAAATGATTCTGAAGTTAGGAGGAAGTTTCAAATAAAGTATTGACGCGTAACTCTGCAGAGTGAACAAAGAAAAATAAACTAAAAATCAAATTAAAAGAAAAAAGCTGAAGTATATGTGTTTGTACGCTACTGCAGGCAATGCATCAAATCATGTACATAGCAAGTAAAGCATCCAATTTTTAGAAATCTTCCTCCATGCTTGAACCAAGAAAGAACTTATAGTAGGTTTAATATTGGAATATCTTTTCCATAAGTGACCATGGAAGAAGGAAACAATTTTCCACAACAAAACAAGGCCTAAACTTCTGATCTTAGTGAAGTGACAATCCTTTTGGACTTTGTCACCCACTTCTGTCATTGTTCGTTTTATTTTCCTTCAGTTCTCCTTCCTTTTATTCAAGGGTAAAAATCATAATTTCTTCCATTGAAAAAGAAGTAAAATAATGATAATTACCCTCAGCGAATGTTTATATGTCAGGAAGTGCCTAGAGTTGGGAAACTGTTTTGCCATTTGTATATTTGTCTCATCACGGTTAACACCTCTGAGTTGGATATCCTGCCAACAATAAGGCACCAAAAAGTTTGAACATCACAAATACATTATATTCTATTTGACATTTTAGACTTTAAATAGTGGAAAGAATCCAGGACATTTGAGACATACATGTGGATCGCCAAGAAAATCAAGTTCCAATAGTCCTTGGTCATCCTCCCAGAGATTATATATAATAATTTGTGTACCATGGTCTTTCATCAGATTGAACTAAAAGCAGGAAAAGGAAACATTTTACTATACAATACAACTGTGCGAAGCATAATGGAGATTCCAGCTTAACAGACAAGTACAAACTGAAAATTTGCAAAAGAAATACTACTTTTCTGAACACCTATTCCACAATCATCCTTCTATTGACATCAAATTCTGCTCTTTTTTTCTTTTTCTCATTGGAGCAGATTTTTAACCAGAAAAGCAACACTAGAATAAGTGTTACCTGACGAAGGAGGTCAGCTTCACTGTAAAAGGGAGACCACTCCACTATAGTGTCCAAATTCCTATACCAGTCACCATCAGTAGATCGTATGATCTTGCTCCATTCTTCTTGTCGCCATTCATAATCCAGCTGTTCATTTCAATTCATACAATGATTAAAGAGCACAACCAGAGTACAGTTTCTGCAGTAGCGTACTAACTATTTAAGTAACAAATAAATATGGCTTAGATCACAAAATGGACCTAAACTATACCCATTTTTCCAAGGTTGTGCCTAAACTTTTTTTTTTTTTTTGTCACAAGTGGTACTTAAACTATACTTTGTTACTCAAAGCGGTACCTAAACTATATACTTTTACCCAAGTTAGTACCTAAACTTTCTGCTGGTCACAACGACCTAAACTATACTCTGTTACCGGAAGTGGCACCTAAACTATACTCCATTACCTAAATTGCCCCAGCCGTTAAAAAAATCTCTTAGCCAATCATTTTGTAACACATGGCAAACTTGTTCTGAAACAAGGGAAGTCTCTAAAAGAACTTAGTAAATATGTACTTGGCTATAAAATTAATAGTGATTATGCTTGTGTTTGCAGACCCCATTATGAAAGCAATGGTGGTGACTAGATGTATATTCATCAAAATACTATACTAAGTTCTAGTTGGCATTACCATGGGTACCACAATGTCTTCCTTTCCTGTGCTAGTCAAAAATGTGTAGGATAGCAGTCCAATGCTCTGTGTGGGACTAAAAACAAACCAAAGAATTTAATTACCAGTTACAGTGACAAAAAAAGAAAGAAAAGGTAGATCTAGCATATCAAAAAGAAAAAGGAAAAAATAGGGTAAAGGTAGAAAATATGCATATACTGAGCAAACACAAGTAAAGATTTGAACAATTTTTCTCCAACATCAGCGTTTCTAATAGTTAGCAAATAGCAACCTACTATAAATGGACTTATTAAACAAAGCACCAAACTTGGGAAAGTTTTACATTGCCCACAAGCTAAAGATACAACCCTAATTACTGGCACTGCTACAACAATGTGTTAGTACCAAAGGGATAGGGAGTTTTTAAAGGTGAATATTACTACCAAAACCTAGTCTGACCAAGTAAAATGTTCAAAATTTGAAGATGACACTTTGTAGATAATATTAATATCTATTCACAGTATAAAATAAATATAGAGCATATCAGTGTTAAGAAAAGAAAATCAAACCGGGTCAGTCAATCGAGATGGTTCAACAGAGAATCAAAGGCATACTAGGTGCGGTATGTATAGTAGAACAGGACTTTAGTGAATCCGTAAAAACTGGGTTAAACTGGTAAACCCAGTTTTAACATTTGCAAACTAAAAAGAAACAATTGAATCTTTGCAATAATAATGATTCTTCTAGCAAGAAGAAATAAAGAAAGACTAACTGTTTTCCATCTCTTCCATGACACCGGGAAAATACAATAACATCTGCGCCAAGTCTCATGGTACTAGTCTTGAATCCATTACCATCTGTAGAAAACAAATGCAAGTGTAAAATGCCCTGCGGAAGCCAAATAGCAACTACAAAGTATCTTTTTTTTCTCTAGACTGTAGAAATCACTAAATACATTGTCCAATTGCGTTTGCTACTTTGCTTTTTGCCGAGTATCCCAGAGACATGCACTGACGCATTTTATCAGGATCCATCCCGCCACCATTATCTGCAATGACAAGAATTAATTTCTGAAATGTATCATGTTATACATCTTGATTCTTTGAAGACCATACAGAAACAAGCAAACAAAAAATGCGGGACTGTCATTACTTGCCTAGCTAGTCCTACTGTTCTTTACCCTCTACCTCATAGTTTAACTCATTAAAACGCAGAAAGAATCAATAGGTCACATGAGGACTTTGAAGCCAACATAATAAGCATCGGTAAGTAAACGTGAGAAGTGAAAACACAGTACCTTCAATTAGCAACATTTGATTCCCATCTTTCTTACATTTAAGCATGTCCATATTAACATATGTTGCTCCATTGCAGACCTAAAATCAGAAAATGAAGACAAAAAAAAAGAAAAGAAAAAGAGCAAACACTACATAATTGAAAGAGTAGAGGCATCAGGTACCTCATCCAAAGAGTTGTCAAGAAGCTCCGCAAAAGCTGCAAAAGTAAAATTAATAAACATACCCCTACCAATAAGAACACTTGAACAAAAGAAATGGCTCTTCTCATCTACCCGGAATAACTGACATACATACATACATACATACAGACATCGGTTAGACAACTCTACCTCCAAGAGCCCATTTATGACTCGTTGCATTTGAATGTAGAAATTTTGGATGAACCCTTACATGATCCATGCCACCTACAAGTCGAAAGAAAAACAGGGGAGAAGCATCGCAAAAAAAAATAAAAAAATAAAAAGAGTAAATAAAGGAAAACAGAGCTCAAACAATTAATAATGCAGGCTTTGCATGATTAAGTGAAACATTGTTATCCCCTACAATCCATTAGTCGACTTCAAAATATATAAGTATATTAGTACTAAGAGGATGTTATAAATTAATAATACCTGAAGGTAAATCACAATCAGTAGATGAGACTCCGTCATATTCTCCAGCCTTCCAAAACTGCTTGCAAAGCACACTCGAAATCCTACTTGCCACCTGCTCCGGCTGTCTCAGCACCACCTGAACCTCCGCAACCGCCGTAACAGAGTCCAACTGAGCTGGAACCGGATCATCTGGCGGTAGAGTAGACAAAAACCCCACCGGAAGTTGAAAATCGACGTCACTCACCATCCTCTTCTTCCTAATCCTGCCTTCAGGTCGGTCCACAGCTGCAATGGCGGTGTTTGCATTGATGTTCTCGTCCGGACCGTCTGAGTCATCACTCGAGTCCGAATCACTGCTACTGCTGCTGAGTTCGATGACCGATTCAAGGTGTTTACGTGCTACGTCGTTTAGCTTCCGTTTTCGTGCACTTATCGTTTCAATGATCTCTTTCTTCATGCGAACGTCCATGGATTGGCTGGAAAATCTAAAGCAACTGCAGTTTAAAAAAAAAATTATAAAAAGAAGAATAAGAAATTCAAATTTTAGAGAATTTTTATCAAGACAATTTTGCATGCATGATTTAGAAACGGTAAAAAAAAAAAAACAATTGGAGAATATTACTTCTTTTTTCTTGTTTTAGGAAATGAATGAACTTCAATTTTTATAAAATAATTATGAAGAGAAAACTTCGATTTAAACAGCCATTTATGTTGTTTCTTTTCCTTTCCACAAAAAATATATAAACAAAATGCTTTGATTTTCCCACTTTTTTCCCCCGAAATTCGCACCTATTACACCCATTTCTTATGTATTTAATATCTAAGCTAGCCAATTATGTCCTTCTCCTTAAATTTTAAGGAAATAGACCGTTTCTGGAAAGAGAAATAGAAAACGCGATCAGCTCGACGCGTTTTTCCTTAATGATTAAATTTAACGGCTCTTTGAACGTTGGTCATGTAACGGTAAAAAAATTTAAAATGAGACGACAATCTTTGTAATTTCAATTTTCTTAAGTTCTTGTTCTAAATTTTTTGATATTCTTGCTTAAAATATTAGTTTTTTTTAATTATTCTATATTTTATTCGTTTGGATTAAGTTTTCACGAATAGAAACATCTCTAATTTGTTTCGACGACAACCACATTTTCACCGCTCAAGTAGTAATGATAAGACAAAAATTAAATTTTCTTTATTTTCAACTAAGTTAAATTTAAAATATTTTTTAATTAAAATATTATTTTCGTTATACATAGGCAGATAATCATGTTTTGAAGGCGTTTATACATGATTTGGCAAAGCCTCCGATCACTGAAATTCGTGGTTACTTGCAAGAGGCGGGATTCTTACATACATTTTGTATGCCTGGGGATGCAAACTTAATCCTAGACTAATCAACACGTTGGTAGAAAGATGGAGACCCGAGACACATTTTCCATATTCCATACAGCAAGTGTACAATCACATTGGAGAACGTGGCGTTACAACTTGGTCTGTCAGTAGATGGGTCGATCGTTACGGGATTGATCTTTCCTGGCAAAGAGAATCTCGGCACAACATTATTGGGGAAGGTGACGAATAAGTTTGATGGTAGTCGAATATTGATTAATTGGTTGGCGAAAATTTTATATAAGCTTCCTCCGCACACAACCAAGGTCGTCAAAGAACAATATGCCCGAGCATTTATCCTTCAGTTAATCAAGGGCATTTTAATGTCCGATAAATCTCAAAATAAATCTCAAAATTTAGTACACATAAGGTGGCTATTATACCTAGTAGATTTCAAAAAATGTAGACAACTAAATTGGTTATCGATCGTATTGGACACATTATATCGGGAGTTGTTTCGGGCCACGGAACAAGATAAAATGTCAATCGGTGGTTACCTGTTCCTGCTGCAATTGTGGGCCTAGTGGCGGCTACCATTTCTACGGCCTTGAGTGAACGACCCATACATGTTTCTCTTGGTGACAAGGTAAAAATCATTTATTAATAAATAGTTTGTACAGCAAGTGTTTTATTTATTATATGTTTGAACTAACATATCACTTTTACAAGTGGAACCATGGGCCGAGTTACGTGGGACTACCTAAGGAGCTGAAAGTTATTAGGCTACACTTAGATCAACGCTCCAAAGTCGAGGTTATTTACTTATTCTTTCGAGCATATATTAATTACGCAATAATTTGTAAAATAAAATTTCATACATAACGAAATTTAGAATTGTGTATTTCAATTTGAATAGATGTCATACGCCGACACCAATACCATATCTTGCATCCCGTCGAAAGTGTTAAGAAATCGGGAGGTGTGGGATGCAAAGGTGTCGTTGATAGTGTAGGCGACGATGGAAATGCACGAATCAGACCGGGTGATGCGACAGTTTCGGTATAGACAACAAATTCCGTCGACACCACGAGACTTGAAGGAGCTGCACAATATGGACATGCAGGGGAAAAACAACAAAGATTTGCGAAAGATTCACAAGGACTACATTGAGACTTGGGATCGTAGGATGAAATTCTTACCCATTTGCGAAATTTTTTTCTCTACAGACACGACGGCCTATTTGAAGTACTTGTCGTGGTTCAGAACCGCCGGCAAGCCATATTTTTTATTGGTGGAGGCAAGGAGAAGGCAATTTCGTTAAAAGAGGCAATGACGATTGCTCCAGCAATAGTGTAGGGCCAAACACGATCTCACGAATCAACTCCACCCGAAGAAGTGTCGTCTATGTCTACTCAATATCCCGGTTAGTTCACTCCACTTATTCTTATTCATTTCACTAACCCATTGTTCCTCACCTGCATCTTTTTCCTCGGCTGCATCTTCTTACTCACCTGCATCTTCTTCCTCATATGCACCTTCATTTTCCCCTTCAAGCAAGGGGTTCGATGTACCCTCGTTGGTCCTCATCTAAAGGAGTAAGTCATCAGTTATTCAGTAACCTATGTGCCCACTAAAATTTGTATTGGTTTGGTGCTTGGTGTACGTCGATGAACCCCCAATATAAGTGCTTCTAGTCCATGGCATTGAACCTGCACTAAAGTTAAGATCGAACACATTGATTGAATGTCGAGCCCAAATATCGATATTAGGGTTATGCTCATACTTCGACTAGTACTAGCCACCGAAATTTAGATTCGTGGCAAAAACTGACGAATGTCTACCCATAAATGTTTTAGGGACATTATATTACAAGCTTTGTAACAAGCCAATGAACCCACCGCACAACCGTGTAATAGGACTTTCTGTTTCTGCTCGGGTTGCAACAGTAACCGCAACAGTGGTTGAAGATGGGCCAGATCCATCAGGCTCGACAAACTTGACGTATAACTCCATTTCAGCATTTTTGCTTGAGACATGCGATGATATGACCGTCTTGAGTTGGAGCTCGTCGTTCACATTATATAGGCCATACCTATAGGGGTAAATGGAAGAAAGATATCTATATTGCAACCTCAAAATTCTTCCCCAGGCCAATCCTCTGGCTTTCCTCCTGATTCTAGTTTGTAGCTCACGCAATTGAATGGTACGATCGAACGCCAATTCCACGAACTGTGCTCTTACAAATACCACGCCGACCTTTGTATTACATATTTGACTATCATAGTAGATAACAAATTTCACTCTTTGACTCATTTCAATATTGGTCAGGAATTGGATTAATAGTACCCAAAAAATAAGTAGATGGTTGTCGAAAGCAGTACAAATGACTCCAACAACTCGATAATTCGATTTTTGATATTAATTTGATGCGTGTCTAAGTTATGCAAATTACGTCCCTTTAATAGAAAAATAAGCCAACGAGAGAGGGAATACGTGCTTCGAAATTCGTTTATGAATACACACAATTGTCAAAAAATGATGATAAAATGAAAAGTATTATTTGAAAACACGTTCTTAAAGTTATATTATTTCATCAAAATAGTGCTCCCAATAGTATTCGGCGCCTCAAAATGTGTATCAATTATACAAAATTATTTTTTAGGGCAGCTTCTTTTAACTTTTAGTAGAAAAAAAGGTTAGAGAAAGCACACCCAGCTTCTTTTTCTTTAAAAGTACGTGCCCATCTAATTTTTCAGTCATTTTTAAGCACGTTTTGAATATATTCCTAGAATACGCTAGTCATACAGTGTGTTTTCGACTGCTAGAAATTTTTACTTTGCAATTTATCCCTTCCTTATGCCTATAAAATGGGTCTTCCACTCCATGTTTCATTGTCACTCAAACATCTTCTCTCATAGCCTCTTCATCCATCATCTATAAAACACTTCTCAATGTTAAAATTTTTTGTCGCTAAATTTTTTTTGTTGATGTTTGAGGTATTATTGAGTCATCAGTGATGCGATATTGCTTCGAGCTGTACACATTTCATATATCATGCCGAGATGGAATCATTACCACCGAAGCCTATCCTGGGAAAGTCGGATTCTGAGGTGATCTTGCTTTGTATGTTTACGAGTGGAAGAATACATGGAGGTCTCAATCAACAACTATTATACAGTCATGGATCGAGGTATAACGCGAGAGCCAGTTGATGGTTGTTATGCAGCCATGAGTTCAAACTTTTCAAATACCTTAAAATATTGCTTTATAAATAACATACAGAAGTTTGAGTGCATAATTATAGGGAAAATTTGTGGGCCTTTCCACTATAATCAGCGTAATTTTTTTCTTCATTTCCAAGTAGTCGATACCTTTAATCTTCCTTCTTATCCAAAGGCCGACACCTCGTGGACGCAGGGGGACTCTCAGGCGATGAGCGATTGTTTCAGTGGAGTAAAGGTGATACTCCTTTTGGGCTAACAGTAGTTGTCGTTATTAAACAACCCATTAATAACTACAACCGTTACTACGCCGACCCGAGTTTGACCTCTACTTCCATTGAAACATCTGCTCTCCCCTGAGAGTCCTTTTGTATCCACTTCGGTTTTAGTCTTCAAACAAAAATGAAAAGTCAAAAACACCGGCTACGTGAAAATAGAAAAAAAAATTACATTGGTTACACCGGAAATCTCTTATTTTTTTCCCTATGATTATGACATTAATCTTATGCATGGTATATATAAGGCACCATTTGCGAGGTATCCAAAAAGTTTAAACTTGTGATTGCATAACGATCGTCAATTGGACCCCGATTATACTCTAACCCATGACCGTATCACGACCGCCAACTGGGACCTCCATTTAGACTTTAACCTTTGATCTTATCAAGCATAATCACCCCAAAACCAAATTTCCCCAAAATGGGTTTCTGAGGTGACGGTCCTATCTCGCTACGACATATGAAATGTATATTTTATGAGGTGCGTTATCACATCCTCGACTCCTCAAAAATACATTTGAAATTCTCCGATTTTAGTAAAAAACCTAAGCTTTTTAAAAAAAAACTCTAAAACCTAAAACCCCTTAAAAATATTAAAAACCTTAACATTGGGAAAGAAAAATGAAAAGTGTTTCCATTTCTCTCTCCAAAAATAACATGTTTCCCTAAATTAAAAAAAAACGATTTATAAGCCTAATTAAAAAAATAGTATATATGGCTAATTTAGCCTAATATATTCTTTTAAAACATTAGGTAGTTTTCACATCTTCATTATTTATTTGTGTTATAAAATAAAAATTTAGAGTTTATTTTTAAAATTATAGTTTTTTTACTTTTTAATTTTAAATTTTAAATTCAATTATTTCTATTGTTACAATTTTTCTATCAGTTTAATCAGTATAATATTTTAAAATTAAAAGAAACATTGATAGTCATATAACAATAAAAATATTATTAAGAATTTTTTTCTTAAAACCGATTATTTGGGATTTTAGACTTTTTAATTACTCAATTTCCCTTTTCAAGTTTCACCTAAATAGGTGATTTTTCAAGATTTCATTTAAAGAGATTGTTTTTCCAGATCTTTATATTCTTTTTTCATTTAAGACCATAATAAACATTTAAACTTTAAATATTATTTTTATTTAATTACAATATATTTTTTAATTTATTTGTTAAATATATTTATAATTTTTACAAAAAATTAATTATATCTATTATATTATTTATTTTTAATATAATTATTTTTTTATAATTATTTTTTAATTCATAAAATTCTAACAACATAATTTTTTTTCTTAAAACAATTATTTATCCAGACAAATTAATTATGATTGCTAGGATTTTGAATTAGTGAAATTTAAAATGCTAAAATTTAAAAAAAAATCCACAAAATTTGAAAATTTTCCATTCAAATACATCTAGAAGCAGAGATATGGGTTGCTTACGATAGCCTCTTGTTAATGTGGGAACTAGGAACAAGAAAGGTCATACTAGAATTGCATAGTATGGACGTTGTTGCTATGTTGCAGTAACCGGCAATGGATGTTTCAAGCTTGGCTATTATTGTTCGGTATGTTCGTAGATTGTTAAGGGGAGATTGGAAGATGCAAATAGTAAATGTTTACAGGGAGGGAAATTGCGTTACTGATACGCTAACCAACTATGTGTGGAACCTTTCTATTGGGCACTACCGGCTCATGCAACCACCGAATGAGGCGTTGCAAGTAATCCATGATGATGTGAGCAACATTGATGTGCAGAGACAAGACTAGTACCAACGTAGTTTGACACTGTTAACTCCTTTATAAAAAGAAAAATTATATATACATATATAATCGTATACCATTCTAATTAGAACGTTAATGATAATATCTATTTGTATTAATTAATAAAATTATAAATTATATAGACCGAATTATATTAAAAATTAAAGTATAAACATTAAATCTTAAAATTAGTTATGATAAATAAAATTTAATTTAATTTAATCGTTGATCAATAATAAACATTAAATTTTAAATTCAGGCATGATAAATAAAATTTAATTTAATTTAATCGTTGATCAATAATGAAGAAAAAAAAGTACTATGATGGGTTGTTTTTGCACAAATCTTTTTTGTTCTTAAAAAGAAACAGTTTAAGAATGTTTGTAACACCCCTTAACCCTAAATCGTTACCGAAACAGGGTTACGGAACATTATCAGACCTTTCAGACATGTTACGAACCTTACACAAATAAATAACATACATATTGTAAAACATTCATAATGTCCATTTTATGGACCCTCGAGGCCCAAAATACATGTTAGAAGTGAATTGGGACTAATTCGAGTGCTCGAGAATTTTTTCATTAAATTCTAAAAATTTGTTTTTTTTTTTTAACAAATATAGGGCTCACACCGTATAGACCGGACCGTGTGGGCTCAATATAACCCCTTTATAATCATCTAACCAACCCTGCAAACTTAAAACATACTCAATTCAAACCAATATCACGACCATTACAATTTTATATACAATTACATTTAAAACATATCAAGACACCAACTTGATAATCTATTCACTAAACATTCACAAGCAACACTAAAATTAGTTTAGAAATTTCATTCTATTTCCATTTCAAAGTTTAATATCATATGTGCCATTTTATCTTCTTATTCTTTCATATGTCTATTCAAATAACATATGCCATCTATTACAACCAAAATCCATCATGACACATATACATAACTTAGGTACATGCCACCTTTACCAAAAAGAAATATATACATCACCAAGTTTCTGAGGTTGGGATCGGCTCTGGATGCTGGACCGGATCGTTTGACTTCAACTAACCTACGCACGGAAAACAATCGTATACTAAGTATATTATACTCAGTGGTATTACTATAATTCAAATTTATAAATCATGCAAATAAGTATACTTATTCAATTTATACTTTTATCCTTTTAATAACTGATACATATTAAATCAATTTATTTAATAATAATAGTAACTTTTCAAACTTGTATCCAATTGAATTCATACAATATTCAACTATCTCAAAATTCATTCCATTCCCACATCTCATATCAATATTTCTTTCATTTCATATATAAAATCATTCAATAGAATTTATATTATCAAAATTTATTCATTTTCCTCTATTAACGTGATTCGGACTTTGACGGATACACGGATTCAACCAAACACACCAATATGACACTCAGTACCTCATCGGATAGTTCGAAGCAATAAGTTGACACCCAGTGTCTCATCGGCCATGCCAAAGTAAGTTGGTACCCAGTACCTCATCGAATCTACCCGAAGTAATATAATGACACACAGTGTCTCATCGACTCGAAGTCGAAGTAACCCTGAACACTTTCAATCCTATGGCATGCCAACTATATCCGACTTAGCCCGACTAGTTAATAAGGTTTCCAATTCACTTTCTCAATTCAATTTCAATCAAATTCATACCAATCACAAATTCACATATTTTCAATTCAATATCACAATAACTTATTTAATTCAATTCAAATCACTTTCAATTTCCAATCAATATACATTCAAATATTCACATAATTCATAATTCAATATCATTTCTTACCTCAATTCCACTTACCACACACATTAATTAAAATTCAAAAATAAATAATAACTAAATTCGAATTATAGTAATACACACCAGAATTTCTCCCGAGTTACTCTCCGAAAATCTTTTCCTTTCCCTTCTGAGCCGATGTCTTTGATTAGATATTAGCTACAAAAATTAAAATTAAAATAATTTACAATTATTAATACAACAATTATTCACATCAAATACTTGAATTTCCTATTTAACTTCTACCTTAATTCCAATTTAATCCTTAACTAAAATCATCTATTTTTCCATCCTAATTCATACCTTATTTACATTCAACTTTCAACCAAACTTAAACTTAACTCTCTAATTTTCATCATAAATACCTAATTTCAAATTTCTTTCAATTTAGTCCTTATTACACAAAATTTATAGCCTATTCTATAATTTAATCCTTCTCCCACTTCTAACTTGAAATTCTGTTAATTGAATCCCTAATTCACACTTTTACTCAACAAAATTAGTACCTAGAAATCTAATAACTTCCAAAATTTCAACATATATCTAGTAGTATTTTGTTCTAGGATCTTAAAAACTCAAAAATTACAAGAAAATGACTTAAATTGATTTACCAATTTGAATTTGAACCTTTGAAAATCCTAAATTCTTTTCTTTCCTTTTCTTTCTTCTTTCTCTCTGTTTCGTCCCTCACCTATTATGTTTCTTTTGTTTTATTTCTTTTGTTTTATATATATATATATATAATAGTAATATAATGTAATGTAATATTAGTATAATAAAAAAATAATATATTATAATAAAAATCTTAACGAAAAATCTTTGATATTTCAATGTTAAACCGTCTCAATTAACTAAAATGGCTTAATTGTCTATTTAGTCCTTTTTTACTTTCTTTAATTTATAATTAAACTTTTACCTCTATTACAATTTAATCTTTTTTCTTAAGTACTCCTAATAAAATCAAATTCACCTAATTAGAACATAATTAAATACACAACTAGTTTCGTAAATATTTTTAATAAATATTTACGAATTCGTTTTACTAAGACAGAGGCCCGACAACACATTTTTCTGATGCCCGTGAATTTTAGGTCATTACAATGTTCAAGTGTCCAAAATGAATTTTTAGATCCGTGGATTTATCAACATCAAATTTGTAAAAAAGAACAATTTTTTCCTGGCAATTAGGTTAGATATAATGAAAAAAAGTATGAAAAGTCTTTTGCTTGTTTCTATTCTTTCTCAAGGAATTGTTTTTTATTGCATTCAAAATAAAATATGTATATTGTGAAGAAGACTATTTGTCTTTACCTTTCTTTTTTTCCTTTTTCAATCTAAGTTAGACTAAATTGAAGGGTTGTAACTATATTCCTATTGTCGATGTCAGATTTAAATGTTACAGAATGGGTTTTGTTTTCTAAATTCAATTTGATTATATATGTAAAGAAAGGAAGCAAATATTCGCAAGGGATTAGATAGTTGATGTAGCTAGTTCTTACAAGGAAATTTCTTACAAATAAGGAAAGAAGCCGAGGACAAATTAGTGATGAATGATGATGCTTCATGTGGAAACTGTAATCTATGTACTTCCACTAATAGGCGAAAATGGACCAAAATTGTATTCAAGTTGTTCGACTCGAAAAAAAATTGAATTTAGAAACAAAGAAAATGAAAACAACTAAAAGAATAAATTCAAGAATAAAAAAAATTAAAACTCAAAACATAGATAAATTAAGAAAATTAAAATTAAAAGGTGAATGATTGAGAAATTAACTCCCAGAGTTGAAAATTTTATAAATGAAATAATCAATTTATCAATTTTTATGTCTTTAATGAACAATGAAGACTTTTATATAAGTTAGCTAATTACATCAAAATAAACCTTTCAACTATAATAAAACTCTAATTAATCTAAACAATAATAATTTTAGTAGAAATAAACTTTCTTGTTGACTAAGAAACATAAAACTCCTAAATAACTTTTAATACTTACAAATATCCTTAAATTTAGAATAATAAAATAATAAAATAATAAGACCTAATAAATACAATATTGGGCTCGTATATAATAAAAATTAAGTTTAAAAATCAAACCCAATAAGATTTAAACTCAAATTAAAGCTCGAAACACGTAATTTCTCATAATAATTGTAACACCCTAGACCCGGTCTAGACGTCCAGACCAAGTTTAGAGAGTTACATCAACCGTACTAAAATTCATACTATCATAACACAGTCGAACTGAGCTATTCATTACATAACATTCGTGACAACAATAATTTAAAACATATAATCTTCATAAATTCCATAACATCGTAGAACATAAATCCCTAATAGTAATGCTTAAAAGAAAAGATAAAAGTTTGACCGAACTCCTGCAACACTGACCCGATCAAGATTGGGGACCACCTGAAAGCCAATCAATAAAAAAGTGAGTTGTAAACTCAGTGCGTAAAAGGAATGTAATTCAACAATAGTTGTTTATAAAGAAATTCCAATTCAGGGATTCGGTTTGATATAGAAGCATATTCAGTCCAAATTCAGAGCAAATGTGTTACTTATATGTACATATATTCAATTCCAGTTCAAATAAGGTTCAGATCAGATTCAGATACAATATTCTTATTTCCATTCTCTACACACCATCTTCGGCCATCCCAACACACCATTATGGACATTTAGTGTCCATCCATCCCTGCACACCTTTAAAGTGCTCATTGACACTTTCACAGAAACATAGCTTAGCTGCTAGCTTAATATGCGACAAGCACCAGAATCAGAGTAACTCATTGTGGCATAGCCACGATTTCAGTACAGACTCCTTTTCCCTTCACAGATCCCAATACATGCCAATGCAGGACACAAATACCTGTAACACTTGCTCAGTCATTCTAACTCATTATACAATTAACTAAGATAGTTCCATAACAGAGTAAATATCACAGTGCACATAAAATTAGGTTACTCACAGATTAGACCTAGTGTACCAGACAATTTTCATAACATCAAATTCGATTATTTGTACGTTGAGAAAACCATTATCAGGGGTAAGTAACATTCTCGGCCTCAAAAGACAGTTTTCAGGCCCGATGACCTGCAACATGGCCTGGTCACACACGCGTGTGCCTTGGCCGTGTGGTTTTTAAGTACAAATAGTGAGTTACACAGCCCAAACACATACCCGTGTCCTTGTCCGTGTGAACCCTACACTAGCATGGTCACACATGGCCTAGACACATGCCCGTGTGGCCTCAATTTAGTAAACAGTGAGTTACACGATCATTCACATGGCCTACCACACGCCCATGTGGCCCACACGGCCCAGTCACACACCCGTGTGCCTGGCCGTGTAGCGTCGACAGCCACCATTTCCAGCGATCTGAAACATGTGAAATTAAAGTTTCCAGTATGCACCTAATTTCTTTTTGACGGGGAAACAACACGGAGACTACCCGGAACCTAATTAATCATTCAACAACCAATTACACAATCAATTTCAATATTTACCAAAATCAACACACTGCTAAGATTATGTCGAAAGATTCGACGCAATTCCAACTCAATTCGCACACTCCCTCGCATGAAACTGGAGAAATCAAACTAACACGGTGGATTAACATCTTTTGCAATATCCTTGCCTAAACCAAGTAACCAATCGAGTGTTTAACAGAACATCAAGTAAACGAGCAAAATCCCATTTCAATAGAAAAGTGCTAACACAACGGAAATCACGAACGAAAGAAAATCACAGCGAAACTTACTCAATATCAACCTTACAGGCAACAAGACTTCCCAATTCACATAAAATCAATTGCAAAAAAAGAAGAAAAACAAAAAAAGGAAGAACATAAAAAAAAAAGAACAAAATTTTAGAAAAATAAAAAGAACGATAACATTTTCTTAGAATATTTTAAAATAACCACCACTCCTTCCAGCATCTGAAAAAAATATATATTTTCTAACGTATATGATGGGATTCGAAGTCGGAACCCGGACAAAATACAAACAGATGCTTAACTAGTGAACCAACAAGCTCATTCTTAACACTGATTTTACCCAAAATTACACTTAACCACCTAATACATGGATAAGGGTTGTTTTAAAATAAAAAAAATTTAATAACACAACTCGAACTCCAGACCTTAGACCCAGAAGCAGAGCACCAAAACCAGAGATACAAAAATTAATTACTGCAGATTCTCACAATTAAACTCCTAAATTTTGGGTGTTACAATAATCCTGTTCAAAAAATTTGCTTGCGCAATCTTAAAAAAATAGTTATAACTTGAGCTCTCGGACTGTAAATCGAGCAATTCAAAGTGTGTTTCAAAGCTAAGAGATAGCTCTTCAAACTCTATGCAAACATCTTAACCCAAAAATGACTTGATCCTATAAAAAAAATTTGTTGCAATTTGACTGATCTTCCCAACTTGAAAATTGACAACTTGATTAAATTGACTTTAACAAATTTCACTCCATCCATGCATGTATCACCCATAGAGTCCAAATTCAATAAGTTTAGGGAAGAAATTAAATTTCCCCTCATTGCCTAGTAACCAAATTCTTTGTTATTCTCCTATATTTGACAAATAGCAATTGCATTATGTTTAGGAATAATAACTTATTTGACCTTCTATTTTTTTTAAATATCATTTTAACTTTTCATTTAAATTTTTGCCTTTTTTATCAATTAAACTTATGTTATTTGTCAAATCACTCCAAAATTGATGAAAAAGCTAAAGTTTCTTAACTTTTTTGACGTGGCTTACACGTGAATTGCTATGTCAATAATTAACTATTTTTTTTAAACTTTACAAAATATTAAAAATATTTTTATGTTTTTATATTTTTAAATATTTTAAATATTTTTTATTTTTAAAATAATTTTTATAAATTTTTAAAAATTTTAAAATTTAACTAATTGCTGATGTGGAAAATTAAAAAAACCAAAATTAAGAAACATTAACTTTTTTTCATCAATTCTAGGTTAATTTGACAAATAACTTAAGTTTAATTGCTAAAATAGGCAAAAAAAATTAAATGGGGCCTAAAAATGACATTTTTATAAAGGTGGAGGGCCAAATAAGTAATCATACTTATGTTTAATAACCACTTTTGTTTGCATACTTTGTTGGAAAAACATGGAAGGAAAGAAACTTCATTGTTTTTAAAATTGTTATAATGAGCAGCTCTAAGATGATATCAAGTATCTTTATTATTTAATTATTTTTTATTACACTTTAGATATCAAGTATCTTTATTATTTAATTATTTTTTATTACACTTTAAAAACAAATAGTATTATCCTAGATCCGTATGTGGAGGGTTTTTTTTTTTTTTTTTTTACTCCACTAACAATGTATAGGACAATAATTCATTAGATGCTATTAAAAAAATAAAAATACCAACAAATGATTGGAAGAAGTGGAAGTTAACTTCTTCTCCACATACTTGAACCAAGTTCAAATTATAGAGTTATTATTATTAAGAAGGCTTTATCTAAAAACTATCTCGATCCAAATAAAATTAATTTCTAATCATAAAATGACTGAGGATTATATGTGATTATACCAAAAATTCAAAAAAATCATTAAATTTAATCCCCATTAATTCATCATTACTTGCATACTTGCATTACCATTGATGTTATTAATGATTTAATATTTTAATATGATTTTTTATATTATTTTTTGGTAAACTATATTAATAGTGACTTAATTATATATATCACCCAACTATGAAAAGTTAGAAAATTGACACTCAAGTATGAAAAGTCTTTTTTAGTCACCAATTTGCTAACATTAAAATAGAAACAACTAAAAATCCAAGATAGTTGGGTAACCAAAAAAGAAAAAAAAATTAAATAATGGAATGATCATTTTGTAACTTGTCATAGTTGAGTGACCAAAAAAGAATAAAAACCATAATAGGATGATCATATTATAACTTTTAATAATTAAGTGATAAAAAATAATTGAAATACTACTAATGTCATTTACTTTTTGGGGATAAATTTTAAAAAAAATCCACCTAATTTAATAAATAAAAATATGAGATCCTAATAATATTTACATCTTTTATTATTTACATTGTTATTATTGTAGCATGATTATTTTTATTTTTTTCAACAATATCATTATAGGTTTTAATTATATTTTTTAATACAATGCATAGAGCTACTCATAACCCTTTCACAATTCATAAATAGAAAAATAATGCGCTTTAATATATTCAAAATCATGTCCTCTTAAATTGACAATAATATTCGTGTCAATTGAATTAAAGCTCAATCGATAATTTTTATTATTTTTATATACATGTATGGTTGTTTTTGGGTGAAGTGTACTGTGAGGGAATTTAGAAGGCATATCCCACTTATTTGCTTTTGCAAATTTGTCATCTTTTCATTTTATAGAATAAAAAACTGCCACTTTTCGAAACATGTGCGTTTGTGTCTTTTTATTGATGTAATAATTTATTTACGACATTCTCCTAAATGTTTGCAGTTAAAAGTATGAGATATTTATTTATTTAAAAAATAAATAATTTAGTCTATCTGTTTGATTTTGTATGTTAAAATTTTTATTCATTTGTTCTCTTAAAATTTAATATGACTAAACAAATAATTAAATAGTGACACATGACGTATCAGGTGTAGCTCATGTTAACATGCAAGGACCAGTTTTTAATTACAAAAATAAATAAGATTTTTAATAAAAAGATCGGTTTGCTCTTAAATCTAAGGACTAATAGCTTATTTTTTAGTAGAAATGACAAAATGCAGTCCAATTTTTAATACAGGGGTCTCCATTAGTACTTTTACCGAATTGTGCATCATAATTTTCATTTTCATTTTTGAATTTTCTTTAACATTTTACTATTATAAATAGGTTGGTTGGGTTTGATTTTAGTTGATGAATTTAGTATTCAACTTATTAAAAGTTAAATTTTTTAACTTTACAAATAAGCAGAGTTGAGACTTGTCATATGTCTTTTAATTGTGTTTAAGAATTAAAAATTAAATAAATGATTAAGACATGTGGTAAAATTTAATTTCGCTTTTAAAGTTAAAAATTATCTTGCTTGATAATTACCCTCATTATAATACATTTATCAAATAAGGTTAAAAATGTCATTTACTCTTAAAATGTTATCCATTAAGAATATTTTATCTCTAGACTCTAATATTAAATATTGCCATTAAAAATTGATTTAATCCATAAATTGATACCTAAATTATATTATTTTTCTTTCTAAGTACTTAAACTTTTTTTTCCCAATTTGATATCTCCGTTAGTCTAGCCATTAGTCAAAGCGTTAAGTCTATTTTAAAAAAAAACTTGATTCACAAATTAGTACCTAAATTATATCATTCTTCCCAAGCTAATACCTAAACTTTTATTTGTCACAATTAGTACCTAAACTATTTTTCTATTACTCATTTTACACCAAAATGTTATATTTATTAAAAAAATTACAACTAATAATAAACCGTCACCTTCATATAAAATTAAAATATATTCTTTTTAATTATTTTATTTTATTTTTTTATTCTACATTATTTTTCTCTTTTTTCCCCTTTTTCCTTTATAATGCATAGTAATACCAATAATACTTGAAATTTTCCCTCATGAGGTCGAGGCACTAACAATTAATTCTATTTTCAAGTCATCGCATGCTTGCTCAACTTGATGGAATTGAAAAAGTTATTTTATTGATCAAAGCTAGTGTTTTTAGAATTGGACTGGTTAGACCAAGAAGCAATCAAGGTACTGGTTCAGAGATAAGGGTTGAACTGATTGACCCGCGAACCGATACAGACTAATTGAACCAAGTTAAAAAAATAGTTAAACCAATTTTCTTTATTTTTAATTTTTTTAATTTTATGAATTTTTAATAATTTCTTTGATTGAAGTGGACGAAATGATCAAACCGAGAATTGGGGACCTGACTAGTTCGACCATTAATTTAGTTCTAATATATATATGAGAAAATAATATTGTAACACCCTAAAACTCTGATGCCATAAATAGTATTATTTCGGAAAAATATTTAGTAAAATTTTCACTAGTAGGAAATTACATCTAATCGATAAAAATTAGAGGAGATAGTTGGACATAGGAGAAAGTCATTAGAAATGATTTATTTTAATTTATTAAACCGAGCTATAGACTAATTTTTAATGAAGTAAAGGTGAAAGGGTTAAAAATGTAATTATATTAAAAACTGACCATAGGTTCACCTTGCCAGCCTCCTTAAACTGTAAAATTGCTATTTAGACTTTTATAATTTTTTAAAATTTTTAAATTAGTAAAGGTAAAATTACACTTTGGCCCCCTTAAAATTATAAAAATTTGATTTAATATTTTACAAATTATAAAGATATAAACTATAAAAAATTAAAATTTTATCTGGTCCCTTAAAAAATTGTTCTAGCTTCGCCCCTAAATTCAGGGGTGAATATAAAAAATTATAAAAGGTAACAATTCTCAAGAAGATATATTAAGAGTAAAGAAAAAAAAAATTAGTGTACTTTTGGATTGTTGTGGACCATTAGATTAAGTAGGGAGGAGAAATTTAACTTTTACACAAGCTACAAGCCACTGAGGTAGTTTATATGTCACATAAATATCTAGACTTAAAATAGATAGTTTTTTTTAATATCTTTATTTTTTTTCAAAATAATAGTTAATCAGACTATTATCAATAAAAAACAAAAATGAAGAAATAATCAAATCTCTATGAAGCATAAAAAGAGATTAAAAAAAAAAAAACAAAAACCAATTACTACAATCCTAGAAATAAATTTTAGTTCAAGGAGGAATTGAAAAACATCATGAAATAAAAACAATAGCTAGTAATAAAAAAAAAAAAAGGAAACAAGAAAAAAAATAAATAGAGAAATTGAATCTGTTTGATGGATCTTTGATGGCTTTTTCTCCACTCATTTCTTTTATTTTAGGTTTTTTTTTTTCTCTTTTATTTATATTCCCTAAAAATCACAGCTCTTGAAATTTCATCAAGTACTCCCACCACTCCAATGAACAAACTTTACACTATGCGGAAAGTTTGCATGCACATGTTGGAGCGGGGAAATCTTTCACTAGAGTGAAAAACTGTCTTTATTGCATATATCAAGTTATCCTTTCTCCATACTATGTCTGACCTACATTAGGTAAGAAACACTATTTAACATAATGAATTAAAAATATAAATTAAATAAAAAGAAAAGAAAATTCCTAAAATCTACTAAAACAAACTTATAAAATAAACTAAAAATCCTATTAGAACAAAAGACACATAACTTTAAGATATTAGAGTTATCACACACTTACCTATGTATTTGTACTAAAACCTCTTGTAAAAAATTAAGATAAATTATATCATTAATCACTAAACTATAATTAAATCTTTATTTTAATCGCTTAACTAGAAAATATTACAATTAATAACTAATATTTTCAAAATTAATTTTTGATTAAGCAAAAGATTAGTAGACTACCCAAGTATTAATAATAAGGCAGAAATAGTCTTTAAAACATGACATCTACTCTACTCCCGTTGTACATGATGCAATGACAATTTATTTTTAAATAATTTTCTTTTCAACGCAACGTGCCTACATTCATAAAAATTTAAAATATATTACAATAATGATGGTCCTCTTATAAATTATATAAAATTTATATTATATAGAGAAAATAAACCTATAAAAATATAATAAAATGTTAAAAGAATAAATATTAAAAAAAAAGAAATATGTGATAATTTTTTAAAATGAAATAAAAAAAGTCTATCAAATATTAACCATTTATTTAAATATATTATCAACAATATTTTTTTTTTTAAATCAAGACCTGAAAATAATTATATAAATAATTTACAAGTCCATTTATTCATTTATTTAGATACGACTTAATATCATAAACTTTTTTGTTAAAATAATTTATAATCGTCATGAAGTGTAAAAAAAATGCAACCGAATATTGCATAAGTATTTTTAATCGTATTATTAAGGTTAACTCTCACTCTTACTATTGAATTTTTTTGTCATTTTATTTTAGTTTTGTTGATTTTGCTCATAAAAAATTTAAAATATTTTGTTAGTACAAATGATACAATTTTATTTTACTTTTAAATTTAATAATTTTCTAGATAAAAACTAAAAATATTATTTATTCAAAATTCATCTAACATAAGTAAGGATAAACTTTATTACTTTTTTAACATTTAACATTTATATTTTTCATCTATTTGACCCTTATTAAAAAAAACTCAAATAATATTTAAAAACAAAAAATTATATATAAGAATTCTAGAAAAATAAAATCTCGAAAATGTTGTTGTTGAAGAACTAATATGTATGAAAAATAAAAAAAATCATCATTCAACAAAATTAAATAATAGATTAAAAACAGGGAAAAAAAAAGAAAAGTTAAATCATTATATTATTCCTCAATGTCTCTCAAAACTAAATTAGTAATATCTTCAAGTTAAGTTTAATATTTTTTAAGAATATACAAAATTGATATTATAAAGACTTATAAAATTGAAATCAATTTTTTAAAGAAAAAAAATGAATATACTAAAAAAATTTCTTTTTCAGACTTAATTAACCAATATCGTAAAAATAAATTATATTAAGATTTTTTTTTTTTTATAACCAACAAACTATATCAAAGAACAGCAAAAAAAAAAAAAAAAAGAAGAAGAAGCAAACAACCATTAATTTTACTTAAATGTTTACTTTTATATTTAAAAAAAGGGTATTTTTTATATTTTCTCTCTCAATCACACCATCTCTCGCAGCCGTCTCACTCTCACACCTCAACTCAGCTCGTCGGTTGTCGCCACCGTCTCTCTCTCTAAACAGTAACATTCCTTTCTCTCTCTCAGTCCATGATATTTTTGTTTATTTAGTTGTTGTTCGTCAAAACCAAACCCAATATTAAATCTAAATTAAATTCTTCAACCGACCCACTCTTTACCCCTACCGAACAAACAACAATTGCTAAAAAATACATTCTGACTTTGACATAGAAAATTTAGCCAGAAAAATGAAATCTATTATATTTTCTACTTTATAGATTATGAAATTAAGTAAATTTTTTTTTTTTTAGTATAAAGCTATGAAACAATGAAACAGTCATTGTATGTAATGGTGTAGTTTTGATGTATACGAAATTAATTAAAAATTTAACTAAGGCAGGTACATTTATCAATTAATAGTATAGTTATGATGAATATAAATATCGTTCTCACGAAGACTAAAAGTGCTAGTAATTACCGTCTTTCTATTATTTAACTAATAAATTTGAGCAATTGATTGAAAATGTAACGACCCAAAATCTTAAGAGTTTAATTGTGTAAATTTGCAATAATTAGATTTCTATATCTTCGGTTTTGTGCTCTGCTTTTGTGTTTAAGGTTTGAAGTTCGAGTGGCATCATTAAAAGTTTTGTTTTTTTTTTAAAACAACTATATATCTTCTTCAGTGGTTAAGTGTTCTAGGTGTGTGTAAGAGGTATTGGGTTCTCCTTCTTTTCTTTTATTTTTCCTTTTACGGTATTCAATTCTGCGTTATTTGAGAGCTCTTCGTTGCTGTGAGGTTGATTGTGCAATTATTGGGCAAGGATTGTAACACTCCAAACCCATATCTGTCGTCGAAACCGGATTTCGAAGCATTACTAGAATTTACGAATCACTAAAAAAATTTCAATTAAATACTTACCGATTCAATGCATCATATAAATAAATAAATATATTATCATTCAATCAACAGCTTGGCACTTATATAAGCATCAAACAGCAACATTGTTAGTATACTAGTACATATTTCATATAAATTCAACATTGATATACTTATTTTCTCGACATGTCACACTTGAGTTTAATAATTGTCTTTACTTATATAATTTCCTTATATCAACATATCAAAGATAGTCATATATGTACATGTCACGAGACATATTATTTGCTTACTGTTTCTTTATAAGCATATATCATTCATTTCGTTATATCAATATTTCATGCACCATAATTTCCATATATCTTATGTATATTTATTTCGGTAATAGTTCATATTAAAATTAACATAAATTAAATTCTATGTACCTACACTTATTTCATTTATCTATCTTTTTAATTATTTCATTCAACTATTTTGTACATATATTTCCATATGACCAATTCTTGTAAACATTGTACAGAACCATTTCCTATAATCATTCTTCATCTGATACATATTACCTGAATATCAATTGTTCAACTGATGTCATAGCATCTCCCATCCACGATCTTATTTATCTTCGACATGATGCCATAGTGTCTTTCAACTATGGTCTTACTCATTTTCTGCCAGGTTGCCATGGTATCTTTCAACCATGGTCTTATTCATTCCCGTCATGTTGCCATGGTATCTTTCAACCATGGTCTTATTCTTTTCATGTCACATTGCCATGGTATCTTTCAACCATGGTCTTACACATTTCATATCATGTTGCTATGGTGTCTTTCAACCATGGTCTTACACATTTCATTTTAAAAAGCACACTCCCGCGAACCTCATCCTTACAGCGGGATTACCAGTCCAGGCTAAATCTCTGTAATATAAACTCATAGAGTATTGCGGGATTACCAGTCAAAGCTAAATCCCCTCGCAAGCGACAATTACTCTAATGAGCTTGGATCCGAATTACCAATCCAGCTAAATTCAGACCTAATTCGGATTACCCGTCGGGCTAAATCCATTTTCCACATATTCTTCGGGAGGGCTATATCAAGATAGGATCACCCGTCAAGCTAGATCTTTTTACCGTCAATTCCTTTTCAAAATCCATCGAATTTTCCTTTCATTCAACCGGGATTTCTTCCCCTTTTTATCAAATATGTCAGTATTTCATAAATTTTTATATAATGAACATTCAAATCATATTCATATAAAAAAAATACATTTCAAGCATTTATGAATATAATTCAAGTTACACAAACTTACCTCATTGTTTGTTTGTGTTTATAATTTCATTAATCCGATATCTTTTCTTTTCCACGATCAAGTCTCTTATTTGAGTCGTCCGGATCTTTATAAATAAATTTGATCATCATTTTCATTCATTTCATATTCTAATGTATTTAATTAATGCTCTAGGCAAAATTACCATTTTTCCCCTAAACTTTTATTTAATGACGATTTCATCCTTAAGGTCAGGAAAATAAAATTCTTGCAATTTTAATCCTTATTTCCAGCTATTATTCTCATGCATATTAATAACAGCCCATGAATTCTATAAAATATCAAAAATTTCCATAATTTCAACACTTTTCAATTTAATCCCTAAAAACATGTTTTTCCCCGATCTTGAACTAAATTCATAATTTTATTCAATTTTGTAATTTAAATAATAAAATAATCCATTTCATGCAATTTGTTCATTTCTGACATTTTTACAAAATTAGCCATAAAATTTTACTTTTATTCAATTTAGTCCCTGAGCCTAAAACATGCAAATTAGCCATGCCAGATGAATACTCATACATATTTTCCTCCTCCTCCTCTCCATTCCACATCCTTAAACTTATATAATATGCTTATAAGTAACACTATCAATAATTTCACTATTTACTTGCATGTATATTCAAAGCTGTCCATTTGAGTTCTAGTCACTAAATTATTTATATCTTGAGCTACAGAACTCCAAATTAAGATTCGTTAATTTTTCCTGAAACTAGACTCACACATATTCTTACCATAAGAAAATAAAGAAAAATGAAGAGAATTCTAGATATTCCAATTTGGTCCCATTTTTATTTAGTTTATTTTGGCAATTTTTCAATTTTACCCTTATTTCACCATTTTCCTAATTTTTCTCAACTATTGTCGCCCAAAATATCTCCTTTGGGCTTATTTGCACTTTAGGTCCTTCCTCATTTGACAATTGAGTTATTTAATCCTTTTACCAACTTTTACACCTTTTTCAATTTAGTCCTTTTTATTTAATTAACCACCCAAACGTTAAAATTTTCTGACGAAATTTAATACTACCTTATTGATACTCCATAAATATTTATAAAAATATTTACGGCTCGATTTATAAATTTGAGATTTCGATAACTATTTTCTTCAATTCTTTGACTTAATAAATCTTTATAAAACACAAATTACTAATTTAAAAATCTCTCAAAAATCACATTTGGCTGATAATTATTAAATAAATAAATTACGAGCTTATTTTTTTGAATTTAGTGATCTCGAACCACTATTCCCGACATTATTAAAAGTCGGTTATTACAAGGATATTGCAAGAAACGTTATTTTACCTTGTTAGTCTAATTTCTTCTGTTTCGTGCGAAGTTCCAAGTAGTCTCCGCGTTGTTTCTTCGTCAAAGCAAAACCAGGTGCGTATCAAAAACTTTAGTTTTTGCAAGTTTTGGTAGTTGAAAATGGTGGCTATTGACGCCACAGGCCAGACACATGGGCATGTGTCCAGGCCGTGTGAGCCACATGGTCGTGTGATTGGCCATGTAACTCACTATTTATTTATTTGGGGTCACACGAGCGATGACATGGTCGTGTGCCTAGGCCGTGTGTAGCTATAGTGGTGCAGGGTTCACACGGGCAACGGACACAGGCATGTGTCTGGGCCGTGTAACTCACTGCTTGTGATATAAGACCATACGGTCATGGACAAGGCGTGTACCCAAGCCGTGTGAGTTCAAACGGGCATAGACACGGGCTTGTGTCCAGGCCGTGTAACTCACTGTTTATGTTTCGAAACCACACGAGAAAAGCACATGGGTGTGTGACCTAGCCGTGTGGCAGATTATTGGGACCCGAAACCTATTTTCGATGCCGTGAATGTTACTTAACACTGATACTGACCTCCTCAACATACGAATGATTGAATTTGATTATATGAGAACTGTCTGATACTCGGAGACTAATTTGTGAGCAACATAGTTTTATGTATACTATAATGCTTATTCTGATGTTGAACTGCCTTATTTAATTGTGAAATGAATTAGAATGATTGAATACATATTACGGGTATTTGTGTTCTGCATTGGCATGGGTTGGGATATTGTGAAGGAGGAAGAAGTTTGTTCTGAAATAGTGGCTACACCACAATGAGTATTAATTTGATTATGGCCATTGTCGCATATTAATTTAGCAGCTAAGCTGCGTTTCTATAAAACTGTCAACGAACACTCTAAGGTGTGTAGGGTTGGTTGGGCATTAAATGCCCTTAATGGTGTGTTGGGATGGCTGAGGACAGTGTGTAGCGGACGGGGATAGGAATATTGTATCTGAATCTGATCCTGTATCATATGTGAACTGAAATTACATACATATATATATTTGACTGATCTGCTCTGCTCTGAATCTTAACTGAAATTACTTCTGTATCAAACTGAATCTCTGAATTTGGAACTACTCTATAAGTGAGCATTAATTGAATAAACTTCTTTTACGCACTGAGTTCACAACTCATTTTGTTATTGAATGAATTTCATGTGGTTCCCAGTCTTGAATGGGTCGGTGCCACGGGAGCTCGATCAAGTGGTTATCTTTCCTTAAGTAGTATATTAGAAGTTTCGGTAACTATAACAGTACGACTTTGGAAGATTATATACCTAATTAGCTTTTGTGATGAATATTGTGTGAAGCATGGTTTAGTTTTATTGTGTTGTTTATGTGGTACGTGATGATCGATTATGTAACTCTATCTAAATTTAGGCTGGACGTCTAGACCGAGTTTAGGGTGTTATAGAAAACTAAAATTAACTAAATTAATTAACTAACGAACACAACAAAGAACAAAACAAGAAAATAATTGATTAACAACTAAGAAGCAAAACAATACCCAAGAAAGAATTCACCTAGATTTCATCTGTCATTATCAATCTAAATTACTCAATTTCTTCACTTAGTATATTGATCCGTAGAAATCCCTAGATTATGCTAATATCTCTTTTGAAAGTAATTATGCTAATATCTCTTTTGAAAGTAAGAGCAACTGACTTTAGGTTGATTAATTGAAATTTCTTTCTAATTAAAACCTCTATTATCACATTAACTCGATTTATAAATTTCCCTATTAGATTGGACTTTAATTCGGTAGATTTATATCGTTCTATTTTTAGAATTACATGCAACTCCACTCAATTACGCAATATCTACTCTTAAACAGGGTCTATTCCTCTGATTTAAGCATCAAACATGGATCAATAATTTAGAAATATCAAACCAATAATTAAGCACACATAATTGAGAACAAGATCTAAGTCTTTATTGTGTAAAATAAAAATCAAATGACAGAATTCATCATAAGGTTCATCTACCTAGGTATTTAGAAAATTAGTTCATGCTTGCAATTAAAAACATCCCAAAGATAGTATATCCAAAAGAAATAAAGAAACTCATTATAATCTCCTGAGAAATCAACTAGGAGTCTTCAATCTTGACAGAAATCTGCTTCAGAATTAGCTTCAATGGTGTTTTTCGAGTTGTTTTCTTGAAAATTCTATGACGGCTTCCTCCTATCTTCATATTTTTGTCATATATACGTCCTAGAATGCCCAAAAAACTTAAAAATCGCGTTTTCCTGCGGGTTTAGGTTTAAAGGTCATGTGGAAGGGGTCAGCTCATGTGGCTCCTGTAACTTGTTCTGATTTTCCGATTTTCACTCCTTTTACTCCCAAATAATCTCCGAAGTATAAATATATAAATTTAAAGGATTAAGTGCATAAAATTCACCATTAACATCGAATAATCACTCAAAACGCATTAAGAATGAGACTAATATATATTACTTTTAGCACCTATCAGGTTTCAACAAAAAAATATTGGTTCAATTGTGTCAGTTTAGGAAGAATTTCGAGTCCATTTTGATTTTTAAAAAAATGAAAGTTGATTGTTAGTTTTTTTAACCGAACCGATTGATTGCTCACCCTTACATCTAATTGGCTTGTCAGCTAATTTTAATGGTTACATGATCAAAGATAAAAACCATTAACAAAGGAATTTAATTGATTTTTTAATTAATGACAATAATTCAATATGGATACAAACTAAATTAAAGGACTTAATTAATTTTTTATTTTTTAAGAACTTTTTATACTTTAAATTTTTTTTCAATAAATATTAACATATTCGAAAAAAAACCAAAGAACTCGAATTTAAGTAACAAATTGAGCATAATCTCAATCTTTGAGGGATAGATGAGGAAATTTGATGAATTATATATTCAAACTTGACATCATTATTTTAAATTAAATTAACCTATTAATCACGTTTCGTTTGACTACATTAACCTTGTCTATTACACATTCATGCTCTCTTTTTTTTCCTTTCAAGACAACAATATATTTTAATACTTGAAATTGTGTGTTTACTTAGTTTTTTTTTTATTAAGAATTTTTTTGATAAATTATTAAGAAAAAAAATTGGTTAGACATACATGCACCTTACCCAATAATTTGATCTGCTATATTTAATTCATTGGATCATAAAAAGTTTTTTTATTAGAAAAATCAAATACTATATACTATTATTATTATAATTATAATTATAATTATAATTATAATCAAATATTTGTGAATACTATTTTAACCTTTCCACGAGTCAATGCTTCGTTCTCCCTCCTACATTTCATTATTTGTAAATTTTAGTATCCGTATTTTCTATCAATTAAAAATTCATATAAATTCATCAATCGATCAAATATTATATTTCATTATACTTATATTCGGAATCATAATCTCAAGTTAGAGCTCGAAAAGTATAAATATACAAATCAATCTTTTAACCATTTTCAATATAAAATCAATAACATCATAAAAGCATAATAATTTTTTTTATTCGTTTAAAATTCTCTAAACATAGAGAACCGTTCATATATATCATTATACCTTAAATCTAACATAAACATTTATCAAATGGATACAATAAATTAAGTCAAGCAAATGAATTAGCATATAGTTGAATAAATCTAACATAGTGTTTTATTAAAACCACATATGATAATGTTGTTAAAGGTGAGTCCACACATGTGGAAAAATTTGGCAATGTGTAATGGATGGTAGTGCCACCTTTTTTGCTCAAAGGAAAAGACTTGAAAATTTCTTCACCCATCGTTTAGGACAATTCAAGCATCCAATAACAGCGTCTATATGGTCCAGTTATTTGCATTTTCTCAACTCTTTCGTGATCATCGACTTCAAGTTGAAGCACACATTTTTGAAATATTTGTACTAAGCAAAGATGGCTTACACATTTTCCTTGTTTTTTTTTTGTTTTTTTTTTTTGAAATTCACTAATAAAATTAGGAATTGTATTTTGTCTTGTTTATACAGTATCAAAGGTGATATTAATTTTTTAAAAATATTTTTTTATATATTATTGGGGATAATTATTTGATACATAGGCTGTGGAGTTCTTAGACTCCACAAACGAATTGAGAATGTGACAAGTGCCACATTTATGAATTATTATCCTAGTGATGCCATTTGTTTGTAGGGTGCAATGAAATAATAAAAAAATAATTTAAAAAAGGAAAAATATTTGGTACACTACAAGTGGAGTTTTTAGACTCCTTAAACAAAGTTAAGGGGTTAACAAGTGTCCTATAGGGGTTTAGTAAAATATTAAAAAATACATATTTAAAAAAAAGAGACATATGGCAAATTTTTAAAACTGCTTGTGAAATAAAAAAAATAAACAGTCAATGAACCAAATACTAATCTTAGAAAAAAAAAACACACACACACACACTTGGTATCATCTTAGATTTGCTTGTGGAATTTTTTTACTCCACTGCAGTGGAAAGAAGAATTATCATTATAGGTTAGTATTTGATAAACTAGCAGTGTATTTTTTTATTCCACAAGCAATATTAAAAATTTGTCACGTGTCTCTTTTTTTAAAATATTTATTTTTTTAATATTTTACTATGTTTTTATAGGGTACTTATCAATCCCTTAATTCTGCTTGTGAAGTCTAAAAAGTCCACCAACAATATACTAAACATTTTCCTTTTATTTATTTATTTATTTTTTTTATTATTACACCTTATAAAATACTTGTGATTTTCTAAATCTATTTATGGAATAAAAAAATTTGCCTGCTACTGCAGTCGTGGGCCTTATACCAGATGTCATTTTTGCCAAATGTGAGCCACCAACCGTTGTCATGACCACTTATAAATAGGCGATTTAACACTCGAATGTTTTGTTTCTTTATTTTATAGTATAGTAATTTTGCATGAAAAGAATAATAATAGAAAATATTCACGTGTATTTCAGATGGGCGACGGTACTAGGAATTGGACGGTCATACATTGTGCCTGTATACCGCCAAATGATAGAGACTCACTCGGGCGATAAGGTAAAATTCACTTCCGACATTTTTCTCTAGATACATATTTTGCAAAATAAATTAAACTTAGCTAAAAGATTGTTTACTCTGTAATATGCAGTTTATATGGATATCATATTCAGACCTAAAATTTACGACACTCATACCATCATAGGTACACGATTAGCAAACTCTATTTGTAACAAACGTGCCATTAATTAATTTTCAAATGGTTGAGTGGCATGCCGCAGATCGAGTATTAAGACAGTTCAGTTGCATACAACCCATCCCGGACCCTCCATATATATTAGGAGAAATACACGAGATTGATAAAAAGGGGGAGGGACTACATAAATTGGGCGAAAACACGCTCCGTATATCTTTCTGTGGAACGCCCGACATGAGAGGCGAATCACCTTGTTTGTCTCGGACACCAGGTTCATTCCTTAACGCGAGTACCAAAATGGTACTTCGAAAACATGTTGCCTTACAGTTATCAAGGTCAATACATGTTTGTCGAAACCATTTTTTTGAAAACGGGAATCGACTTTGTTTAAAAGTAAAAATTAAAGTGGGAGTCGCCACCGATCTTTATTTGGCGTGATCGGACCACCTTTATTTTAATAAAAACAATTTTAGTTCATTAAAACGGCATTTTGGTCTACGAAATTCAAGAGAACAAGTTCGGGAGTCGGTTACGTGCGAGGAAGGATTAGCACCCTCGTCACGCCCAAAATTGGTACCAAATTGATTAGTTAGTGTCTTAATGTCGAAAATTGAAAATCAGGAGTGAATTTAAAATACGATCCTTTTTTATTGATATCGATTTTAGAATTCTTGAATTAGCTCAAAACAATTACTAAAGATTTCCTTATCTCAAGATATTGGAGCATCACATCCCGTAAGTTAGGACACAATACTATGAATTCCCGAGCGCAAGGTCGTCTTCAATTTTAATTGGAGTTTCGTGTGTCTTAAAACTTGAAAAGGATATTTGCTATTTAGAAACAATAAGGAAATCGAAACCTCGTAAGTTAGGGCACGATTCTTTGATGTTCCAAAATGCAGAACATCGCCTTATTTGGAAAATTTCGCTTTTGAATAGTAACGAGTAGGATATTTAGACGACGTGTATCATTTTGTTTGGAATAAAAACAAGCGATTCAAGTTGGATAAACATGTTGGATCAATGTATGGTATGATTTAGGCTAGATAAACAAAAACATAACATAGAGCGCGGAATAATACCACACATACACAAGCAAATGACAATAATGAAAATATGAATAGTCTATAACACACACAATGATAATATTCACATAACATACATTATTTAAATACTAGTTAATAATCACAGACAAAATGAATTAAATTTAAAAAAATATAATGCAAATTAAAATGGATAAAACGTAAAATAAATTTTAAAATGATAAAAAATGAATTTAAAATAAATAATGAGAGAAGAAATTTAATTAACAATGTACAAAACGATTTAAAAATAGAATATATGTATGAACAATTTTAGAATAGGTAATATAGGTAAAAGTTTGAAATAAATAATATGCGGAAAAGTTTAAAATGAATAATATGTAGGATAATTTAAGATAATTAATATATGAATGAGTTTAAAACAAATGTTACGTAAAAAGAAACTTAAAATAAGTAATATACAAGACATCTAAAAATTAACTAGTATATATATAAAATTATAACAATTCGAAATTGATAATATATATATATATATGATTTTAAAGTAAATAATAAAACAATTTAAAATGAGAAATGCATAAAACGAATTTAAAACAAATAATGTAAAAGAATTTCAAAATCTATATTATACAAAGCATATAAAAAAGATACATATGAATAATTTAAAAATAGATAATACACATACATATATATATATATGTATACATGTGCATGTATATAAAAGTTTTAAAGGAAAATATTTAAACATAAGTAATACATAGAAAGATCAAACGAACAACAACGAAAGGAATTAAAAAAGACGATTAGTACCTAAATTAGTATAACTAAATAACACTTGAGAAATTCTAAAATATATTACGTACAAAATAATTTAAAGTAGAAAGTATATATGTAAAGATATAAAATAAGTAATTAAATAGTAAAATGACAACATTAGGAAACGATGAAAATAAATAAAGTTTATTTGAAAGAATAAATAAAATAAAAAGAATAACATTAATAATGGAAAAGGAAAAAAATCTGAAGTTTGAAACTATGTAAAAGGGTATAAAATAATAATAAAATATGTATATATGCAAAAGAAAAGTAATATCAATATATAAATATGAATAGGAGTCTAATAAATGGGAATATAATAAAACATAAATGAGTAAATAGACTTAGAGAGATGAAATAAAAGATATAAATAAATAAATAGGGCCCATAACATATATATATATATATATATGAACAATTTAATATGGGCAGTGCATGACTTCTTAGAACGAATATTGATAAAGAAACTTACAATATTTAATAAAAGATTTCAAGATAATTAGCATGTGAAGTAATATGATTAAATGACATGTAAGAAACTTAAAATAGGTATAGTATATAATAATGTAAAATAGAGGAAACATGTATAATTTCCAAAAAGTACGTGTGATATTTTAAAATAAATAAATAAATATATGTAATAATAATAGAGAACAATATTTTAAAATATGGGAAGTTGATCTCAATGTACATTATTATAAAGTGATTTAAATGCAAAACAACTTAAAATCAACAAAACAGAAACAATTCCAAAAAGGAAAACTGAATTAGTAAATTAACAAGCTTGGATTGGGCCAAAATCAAGCTAAAATTCGAGGGAAAAATCAAAAATAATGAAATTGGGCAGTCGGGGACTTAGATGAAACACGCTGAAGCGGGAAGGGTCAACTAGGAAATTATCCCTAGCCCTTACGCGCTGCGTTTCAATAGGGACTAAACTGAAACTGACACAAATTATGCGGCGAAATTTAAAAGAAATAAAAGAACCAATAAAGACCAAATTATAGCGCCCTAAAAATAGAAGGACCGAACGCGTAATAATCCCAAATGGGTGAAACACGCGGATCCCCCATGGAACGGGTCGGGTCGCGTACGGGTCTGCTCATACGGCGCCGTTTCAGTGCTGGTGCTTTTGGTGCAAAACGGCACCGTTTTGCACTACCATTTAAACTGAAATTTTCCATTTTTTTTTTATTTTTCTTCCTTTTCAAACAGCAGAGAAAGAGACCTCCCCCTTTTGTCTTCTTTCTTGGCTAGGGCTTATGCCCATCATCGCCGCCACCATGAAGCCACCGTAGGTGGTGGTCGCGCGAAAGGGGGTTTCGACCCTGGTTTTGGAGTGCCCGAAGGCCGTATTTTCTTGGCCCAAGAACACGAGAGGAGAGACCTTCGCTTTCCCCTCTGGAAATCGGTTTCAAAGACAGAATCGGAACTCCGACAACGCGACTCCGGGGTTCTCGGGTAGTCCCTCTTTTCTCTTTTCTTTTATATTTTTGTTTTTTAAAAAAACGATTTGAGAACAAAAAAAAAATAAAATAAAATAAAATAAAAAATAAAATAAAGAAACAAGAAAAATAAAAGAAACAGAGAGTGAAATTCCACCTTTTGTTTTTTGATTGCTTAAATCGTGTGTTTTCTACAATGTTTCTGTTTCTCGGTTTATATATCCGAGAAAGAAGAAAAAAACATATTAGTTGTTCTATTTTCCTTGCGTGCTACTTTGGTTTTTGGTTGCTTTCTCCTCTTTTGCATGTTTGCTGGTCCTTGGAGAGTCAACGGATGAGGGGGTTTCCACTTCCGTGCAAGGAGAGTCGACCCTCGGGCGGAGTGCGTGCTGGGCACGTGGGTGGTGGCTGCGGCGCGGAGGAGGCTCAGAAACCCTAGGGTTTCTGAGTTGGTTTAAGGTCTCGGGCCTATTGGGCTGACATAAGTTGGGTTAGGGATTTTGGGTTATGTTTGGGCCATTTGTGAATTGGGCCTGCTTGGTTGTAGATGGGTAGTGTAGTGAGTTTGGGTTATTTGGGTTTTTAATGTTGTAAATGGACTTTAGTAACTTTGGGTTTTATTTTATATTTTATATATTTTTTATCGGTTTAGGCTCAGGCCCGGGCAAAATGGGCCTCTTACAATGTTGATTCTGGAACACAGGCTAGCGGAATCTACTCGATGGCATAGGACTGGAACATGACTGCATCGTAACCGAGTTTCACCATTCAGAAACACGAATTCTGTCTCCAATATAGATCCTAAGCCCGACTATGAAGCATTCAAGGAAACCTCGTATACCCCCAATCTGAATCCTCATTCGTTCGAAGATATATTTGGCAAAGACCCCGAGCCTCAAGATTCGACACACTCTGGATCATCCTCATACCACCCGGAGCTCCATCGGCAATCACCTACACCTAACATTGAGGATATTTTTGCCTAGGCACCTCTAGTATTGCAATACCCCAGCACCCCTGATGATTGGGTATACGATTATACATATTTCTTCAATACACCGGAAGGGACACCGGAGGTCGACCCGGGCAACTATCAAACGCCTCAACAAGCTGCACGACCTCACCGACGGAGGCACCCCGAACGTTATACGCCAGCGCCTGGGACGTCGTCGGGATCTACGCAGTTTTGATTTTTTAAAATATTTATTTTGTAATTTTTTTACAAACACGAAATATTTAGAATTTTTATCATAATTATCAAGTTGACATAGTACAAAATATTAAGTCAAAAATATATAATTCCAACAAATAATATTACGTAAATAATAATATAAGAAAACACAAACATTCTTCAAAACTAATTTACGAAAATATTTATAATTTATACATGAAAATATAAAATCCGGCCAACAAATACGGATTAAAATATTTTTATAGCATCCCAAAATAAAACAAACATTTTAGAACAATTTTTATTCGAAAATATAAAATTCAACCAACAAATAATACGGACTAAAATTGATTTACAGATACAAAAATAATACGAACATTTTGAATAATAGTTTCTCCACAATTAGTTGTATTCTGCTTTAATCAAGCCTTGTTTGCCCGTCATATTCTTTAACCGTAATTGGTCTACACAGTTCACCATATATGGCGAAAGAAGTCATCCAACCCTTAATGGCATAACCTTTGCGGTTCACGTGACAATATATAATTCAACCCAAAAATTCAGTTGTACACTCCCAAACACTCTCATATGCAACCCACTACATCACACTCATTTGATGATACACTACAATAATCAATATCTGCATTTGATAGTACACTCCCAAACACTCTCATTTTGTGGTATGCTCAACAAATTTTTTTTCCAACCAACTAAAATATCACACCCCCAAGGCCTTTCATATATATAGACTAAGTGGGTGCTGGCTATCAGTGTCCCAACACCTATTTTTTTTTTTCAAATCTAGTATAAGGGTGTCGGCCACCAGTGTCCCAGCACTCAAAAATTTTTTTTCCCAAATTTGGTACAAGAATGCCAGCCATCAATGTCCCAGCACATGAAAAAAAAATTTCGGTCCCCGACAAAGCTGAAGCCACCATCTAGTACCCCCAACCCCAAAAAAAATTCTGAAAAAGTAAATGTTAGCCATCAGTTGGCCAGCACCCCAAAAAAAATTTTAATCAATAAATTTGGTGCCAGCCATCAGTGTCCCCCAGTCTAAAATTTTTTTAATACTCGTGTAAAATATATCAGTATGATACGAGTGGAAAAAAAATACGATGGTGTCGGCCATTTAGGTCCCCAAGCCCAAAAAAACATTTCTTTTAACACTTGAGAAAATTATCAAGTGATGATTGGTACAAAAATATAGGTGGTGCCGGCCATTTAGATCTCCCACCTTAATTTACTGTTTATTTCAAGTTATTTGGGTGATTGTTTTTAAACTTGGTTATTTTTGTAATTAACTTTTTTTTAATCATTTTTGTCAAATAACCGTTGTTTGAAGTATAGTTGGAGATATTAAGGTTTAATTCATACTAAAAAGAAAAGTCAAGGAAATGGGAAAAAAATTGCAGACAAAATTATGAAGTGACAACTATAACGTCATGTTGGTGAGTGGTCTGGGATTAAGGTGACCCTCAAAGGAGTTTGATTCAAACACGTTTAACTTTGTTATTAGTTCAACTGATGGGGAATGTCATGCTCCCTTCATGCAATCTTTGCGCAGCCATTAATAAACTATATACAAGGTTACTTTAGTATATTTACGCTCTAGTCACTCAATTTTAAAAAATTATAAAATGATCATTAAATTATTTAAAATTTACATTTAAATTATTAAACTGTTAAAATTGTTATTGTATGGTTTTTTCTGTTCTCACCGCCTACACCAATCATAAGCTCTATTTTCCCTTCTCATCTATAATTTATTTTTTTCATGAATCAACTTTGAATATCACAAATCTGAGAACCAAAATTCAAATAGCTTTCTTCTCTAATCTCCAACATTGACCATCAAATTGACAAATATATTTTTCTACTTGTTGATGGGTACTAATACGCCGTAACGATCATTGAATCATCGCTTGGAGCTCACTAGCTAAACTATTTTTGTTTTAAAAGAAAAAAAAACTTAACAGCTTAGTAACTTAAATAAAAAGTTAAGAATAATTGGATGATTATTTTTAAAGTTATTGAGTGTAATTTATTTTTTTCTATATGGTTATTGCTCCATCAAATTGCGTTTCCTTTTTCCTATTAAATTTGCACATTGTCAACTTTATATTGCTTGTAATGTTCTTACATGGTGAAGGTTTCATCTGTAAATGGATTGGTATGATAAATATTGAAATAGTAAAACCTGACTATTGTACAGAATTCAATTGTTTTAAATGTTTTATCTGTAATTTCGATACATATCTAGACTGGTATGAACTACATTAGTATTTATAAGTGGATGGTTGTAAATGTATATAATTAAAAAAATTTAATTGATAGTCACAACTAGAATTTAAATTTTTTAAAAGTGCAATAAAATTTTAAAAAATAGACAAAGGTCGTATTTAAAGTTTGATTGTAAAATTAAAATATTGGATTAGTATATTGTAGTACCGATATACAGGTTACATTATTATTGGTGTGAAATAAAAAATATCAAATTTATTTTATATTTAAAATTATAAATTTATGTTTAATATTTATTTTTAAAATAGAGTTATTTATATGAATTTTTAAATCTTTTAATATTTTTTATTTTATATCAATAATAACCTATCATTTTTATTATTATTATTATGAGACTTATGCAATAATAATGCATCAAATATTGTTTTTAAAATATTTTATTTATAATATATCAATTATTAAGTCAAATTTAATTTTTTTTTAAGGAATTGTTTTATTTCCCTATTGAATCAAAGAAGAACGTGTCAATATAAACAATCCACTTCATAGGGACAACATCATGATTAGGTGATGAAAAAAAACATATTCGAATCTTGAAATTGATATTGTTGAGAGAACTTCACCTAAATATCACCCTTGACTTGATCATATTATGTCCCTATGTTATATTTTCTTAAAAGAAAAATATCTACTAACCTTTTAACCTTACTTATGAAACTTTTTTGTATGATTGGGAGAAAGAAAAGGGGATGCAAGATTTGAATCCATCTCATCTAGATGCCAAATATAAATTATAAGCACTGTTTCGAAATAAGTTTGGTAAACTTTTAATTTCACTAGCAATATACTTAATAATAGTACACAAGTAAATTAAATCTAATCTCAAATTTCAAAACATCTAATCTTATAGCCATCATAGTGTTACAAATTCTTCCATTTCTTTTATTTCCATTCTAATTAACACTCCCCTAACAAGGAAAACGAGGGGCAAATTGTAAAAGATCAAAAACACAAAAGGTGAAATGAAGACTTCCAAGAAAATTCACCTAACCTACCCCCACTATACAATGTCTTCTCCAAGTGTTAACTATAAACCAACATCATATATACCACCTAATACCGACAACAAGACTCATCCCTCAAACAACTCTCTTTTGTCTTTTCTCTATACTAAGTCCCCCAACACATCTTTCCTTTTTTCTTTTTTTTTTTTTTTTCATGATTTCTTATTTATTAGTTCCTGTTTTGAATTAATTTATTTTATCTTATTTCTCCACTAAGAGACAATGGCGTTGAAGGCATAAAGAAGTGGCCTCACTTTGTCGTTCCCATAGCCCTCCTTTCTTAAATATTCAAAATCTACCAGCGTTGTTATATGTGTGTGTGTGTATATATATATAATTGAGCTGACTTTCCAAGCTTTATGATGATTATCCACTAAATCATATCTTCATATATATATATTGCCAAACAACCCCCCAAAAGAAGCCAAAAAATCACAAAACAAAATCTGGGTTTGTCTTGAATGGATGTTGAAAAGATGAAACTGAAGAAAAACATGTTGGCTAAGGCCTGGGACAGATGCAAATCTCTTGGCAATAGTGGCAAGAACTCATCGGTGAATCCATTGATGAAGAAGAGCAAATCATGTCATATTCCTTCCTCATCCATGGAAGATCATAAAAAGAAAAACAAGGTGGCTCCGGAAGGGTGTTTTTCTGTATACGTTGGATCTGAAAGGCAAAGATTCGTCATCAAGACCGAATTGGTTAACCATCCATTGTTCAAGATGTTGCTTGAAGATGCTGAGCTTGAATATGGGTTCAATAGTGAAGGTCCTCTTCTTCTTCCTTGTGATGTTGATTTGTTTTATAAAGTTTTGGCAGAGATGGATGATAATGGTGATGATGGAGAAATGAGTACTCGTTTCATTTGTAGCTTTGGGTGCAGTCCTTCTCGTCATCGTTTAAGTTCAAGAAGTTCGAATAAAGGATATGGATCGTATAAGGCTCTTTGTTCATCTCCGATGATTAAATTGAATAGTTGTTAAACTTAATGATTATACGATTTGATTTTTCTTTTTTGGGGAATGGATATGTGAAGTTGATCAAGCATTCACTTACATCAATGTAATTGAAAAAGTGGTGTGTATTGATTTTCATAATTTAATGCATATAGTAATTAACTTATACTTGAAGTCTACGTTAAGTTTTATACGGGAAATTATATTAGGTAGCTGATTTTTGCTAATCACAATTAATGTTAGGTTAAAATTTTATACAAAATTGGTATCTACGAATTTTGAATATAAATTTTAAAAATTTAGAGAATATAAAAAAAATAAAATGAAAATTTCAATTTCTTTAAATAATTATAAAATTTGATAACAATGATTCTATTTGATTTGATGGTAAAGGATTGTACGTCCATAGAATCCATTTAAGTTTAAAATTTTGAAAGAGTAAGTGGTATTCCTTTATTTGAGCAGCCTTAAAGACATGATCCGCATGTATCATTAAATTTATTTTATAAAAAGCATCATTGGTCAATTATATTATTATTTGTATAATTAAGTTGATATATCAAGTCAACTCAATAGAAATTCAATTAAAAAAAGTATCATATTTTAAATGAGTTATATAAGGAGGTATTTTTGGGTTTTTTTTCATTTAAAAAATTATCGTACAAATTGTTATAATATTTTAGATGGGGTAGTGTGGCAAATGAAGTTGTGCATAGCATGAAGGAAGGGAAGTGGAATTCTGGTGGTTGCGCCTTGAAAATCGATTTTGGGAAGGCGTATGAATGGCTTCAGTGGGACTTTCTTTTAAATATTTTGGAGGAGATGGGTTTGGGGAAGAAATGGAATGTATTTCGACAGCTTATGTTTCGGTGTTAGTTAATAGGTGACCTACGAAAGAATTTCGAATGCAAAAAGGGTTGAGACAAGGAGATCCGCTATCTCCGTTGCTTTTCATACTTGCTACCGAATCGTTCCATGTGATGCTTAGGCGTTTGGAGGAGAATTTCGGCTTTAGAGGCATTACGGTTGCTGAATCTGTCTTGGTTATCTCTCATCTGCAATTTGCAGATGATACTGTTGTGTTTTTTGAAGCTTCTGAAGAAGAGGGTGTTAGTTCTTGTATGTTTCAAGTTGGTGTTTCCAGTTGTGATTGATAAGGTGTTAGCAGCGAAGGTTGCCAGCATTGTTGGTTGTGAGATGATGAATCTGCCTTGGGGATTCCCTTGGGGGTCAATCCGAGAAGAATGTGTATGTGGGAACCAATTCTTAATAATGTGGCAAAGAAAATATCTTTCCTTTGGTGGTCGTGTGGCTTTGATAAAATCAGTTCTTAATTCATTGTCTTTATTTTATTTTTGGGTTTTCAAAGCCCCTAAAGGAGTTATTGGCAAGCTTGAACAGATTAGGAGGAACTTCTTGTGCGATAGAAAAAAGATGGCCAAGGTTAGTTGGAATACAGTGTGTAAGCCAAAGGCTCGGGATTTCTAAGCTTGTTCATAAGAATGTCGCCCTTCTTGGAAAACGGTGGTGGAGGTTTGGAATTGATCATGATTCACTTTGGCATAGGCTGATTGAGGAGAAGTATAGGAAGGGGTAGGTCGAGTGGATTCCTAACACTAAGGCTCTAAATGAGGCATCTTGCATGTTTCTTCATTTGAGGGGATGGTAAGAGTGGTGGGAAAATATATTAATTTTGGAAGGATATTTGGTGCGGTAGCTCTTCCCTCAAAGAGGCTTTTCTCCCTTGCGTTGAATAAAGATGCTAGTGTTGAGAAGGTGTTGGGTGATATTAATGCGAATCAAAGATTTTTTAGACGCAGGAGCTGTTTGATGATTTATGTAAGAATATTCCACAAATCACATTGATAATGAAAGAGGTGAGGTGCCCTGTATTGGAGGATGGCCATTAAAATTGTGGAGTATATGTATCCCATCGAGGGTAGGATAGTATTCCTTCAAAATGTTTCCTGAGGGATTCCGATTCACCATGCTGGTAGTGTTTGTGTCTAGTGTAAACAAGCTGATGAGGACTGCTCGCATACTATGCATGGATTTTCCAATGGTGGGGATTAACATGGGTAAAACCTAGGAAGGTTAAAGAATTGGAGACTATGGGAAATTTTCTGGGTATATTACATTGATTAACAATGTTGTGTTTGTTCATGTTTATAGAGAAGCCAACGGTTTTGCTGACTCTTTGGCTAAATTAGGAGTTCATAGAGAGAATGTGGAAGCTTTGGTGGCTGCATGATGCGTTATGGAACTTACTATTTCAGGTGTGTGGCTACTACAAGTGTTTTGGATGGATTATTCTGTTGTTTCTTACTGTATCTGCTGCAAACTTTTTGCTTCTTTGTTTTTGATGTATGGTGGGCTATCTGCATGTCTGGAGGGTCTTGTTATTACATTGTTACTTCCCTTTTCTTTTATAATATTAATTAATTTTGCTTTGCTGAGCAACACTTCAGTTATTGGGTTCCCACACCTATAAAACCATTTCATATTTCTATAAGCCCATCTAACTTTATTTAGTTTAGAGTTATATCAATTTTTCTTTTATGTATCCGTATTTAATTAATTTTTAAATTTTAATTAAATCTGAACATGTTATTTACCGTGGCGTGTATATCATATTAATAAAATTAATTAAAGAAGATTAATTTTTCAAAAGAGAAAAAACAATAATTTTGATATTATTAACCCATCAATTATTGATTTATTTGCAAGTAATTTTATTTTTACTCCAAAATTATGCATGATTATGTATGTTGCAGGATCTACATTTTGTAAAAATAAAATGTTTTTTGATATTTAATTTATAAAATTCATTAAATTTTATTTTCAGAATGTTATTTGTACAAATCAACAGTGGATATAAAAAATAGTAAAAAGAAAAAAGCTTTACGTAACATTGCATATATTTTTTCTTAAAAAAACATATGATATTACTAGTTTTGTATAAAATTATGATTCCACCTCATTTTTATTCGATAATTCAGATTTTTTTCTTGATTTTTAATATTTTTAATTGAATTTAAATTTTTCTCAAAAGAAAAAATTAAAAATTAAGAGGAAAAATCTATTTTATCATTCTTTTATTAGAAAGAGATAGAAATAACATGAATCACAGTTTCATACCATTATTTCTCGTTTTCCTTATATTTTAACTTGGTTTTTTAAAAACAAATTTTATTAATTAAAAAAAATTGTATGATAACTACTTATTTATATTTTGTGTATTGCAATTTTATATTTTTTATATAAATCTTTTTAAAAATAACATATATTTTCATTTATAAGAGGTAAAAAATAATAAATGTAAAATCCAAAATAAGATTAAAGAAGTTTGCCATAATGGATATCTAATGGGGTACATATTCAATTTCATTATAAATTTACATTGGACAATAACTCTATTATTCAAATTTGTAATAGTTGGATCTAAAAAAATAAAAAAATTTAGCATCTAACATTTATTCATTTTGTCATTTTGACTTTTAACTTTTAAAATTTAGTCAAATTAATTTTTTTACAGAAAAACGGGTCAAATTGTTAAAATTTAATGGTATTGACGTGAAAACTCACATGACATTTTATTTTACGTATACTCCACTCCTAATATGAATAAAGTTTTTAAAAGTTTTTATAATCTTTTTTTAAATTTGTTGATCTTTTAAAATACTTTTATTTTTTTTTTATGAATTATAGGTAATGTCGTTAAAATTTTAATAATTCAACTAATTTTTCATCAAAAAATAAACAATTTAACTAAAATTTAAAAATTAAAAACCAAAAAAATCAAAATAAATAAATAAATATTAAAAGTTACAATCATCTTTATGGCAAAAATGATTTACTAACAATTTTCATTGTAGTTGTTTTGGGTGTTAGTGTGTCTTTTGTGGGTTTCTTCTCTTAGCTAGCATCTCTCATGAAGTGGTTGTATGTAATGGGTGGATGATTTTTGAAGGCTTTCTTAATTTTATAAAATTTTCAATCTAAATTTATTGATTCATAATGGAGTTAGAATTAAGTGAAGAAATGTTAAAAAATAGACTAAGAGGATTTCATTCATATGTCTTGTCAAATCCTATAAAGATGATAATTGAGTACATCAAATAATTTTACATCATTAATAGTCAACACAATTTCGTTTTCATCATCTATGCACAATTTGTATAAAAACTACCCACACCAACTCAATTTCATTACTTAATCTTAGCCTCAAATATTTATAGATTTATCAATAATTTACAGATAGATTATATTTTGTCTTTTCTACTAAAATAAATAGATAAATCAAGGTAATTGGTCTTTCTATTAAAAATTATATCTATTTATACTATTAAAAATTAATTTTTGTACATCAAAATAATGTCCATGTAACACAATATTTGTAACTATTTAGTTATGCTGCTAGCCAAGTCAACTCTTAACTGTAGAAATGAATGAGATTTTAACAGAAAATATCAGTTTGCTCTTTAATCTAATGTAAAATGTGACTCCTAGTACAAAAGCATTCATGCTATTTCTATCCAAATTATGTTATTTGAGCTTAGAAATGAATTTAATTAAATATAAATATTATAAGAAAATACGAATATGAATTTAAATACAAAGTTGGAATATGTATTAAATACGAAAATAAAGAGTTGGGTAATATAGATATTTTTGAAACTTAGTACGTGATTGAAAGAAAACATACAAACCCCTTGACATTGCTCCATTTTCATATCTCCATTATTAGTTCTTCAAACATTTTCATTGCAGAAACAGGCAATCCAAGAACCAAATTAATACTTTTATGATCTTTGTGATGAGGAAACAAAATAAGAACTGGGTTTTCGGGCAAAGCAACAGGTCCTGAACAAATAGGTTCACCCCAACCAAAATCTATGGTATATAAAGGTAGCCTAGACCAAGTTGTAAGCAACACAGTTGCAGCCAAAGAAGGTCTAGCTCTTGTCACTTCAAAATAATCAATTGCAGATCTCATATATCTATCATTAACCAATTCAATGGCTTCTTGTATTAATCCCACTGCAAATGACAGTGGTTTCTCCACTAATTCACCAGCTTCAACAATGGAGTTTGTGATTACAATTCCATTCCCAGCATATCCTTTTGGTAATGGTGGGATAAACTTTTGCCTTCCATTAATGGCAAAGAGGAGCTTTGTTTTTTGTTGTGGGAGTAAGTTCAATGCTTGGCATCTTGTTTTCCATATAAACCCTGAAAGGGTTTCAAATGTGGTGCATTTTGATATGACCCTATCTTCCATGGCTGTTTCTTTGAGTTTGGCAAGCTTTGGTGCATCAAAAGTGAAAGATTTATGGATGATTTGTTCATGTTGACGAAGGCTGGTTTTGATGGATATGTCTTCTATTTCATCAAATTCATGGTGGGGAAACTCTATTAATGGTGGGTTTCGGGGTTTTAATATGGTTCGGTCTAAAAATGGGGTGAGGTTTAATGGTAAGGCTCTTGTAACTTCACCCCATCCATTAACAAATTCCATTGCAGCAATGCCATCTAGCATACAATGGTTCATGCTCAGCCCAATAGCAAATCCTCCACACTTGAATTTAGTCACCTGAAATATCAATTTTCTTTAGTTTTCTTCAATCAATGGTATTGATTTACGAAACATTAAAAAAATTAAAAGAAGCAAGGTGATAAGGGTGGAAAAGGTAAAAACATCATGGATGTTCTTATATAATGAGTCATATTGCATTTTGTCTTTTCTACTTAAAAATGGAAAAATTAGTCCCCTATGTGTTAGATCAAAGAGCAAATTAGTCATTCTATTAAAATTTCCATCAATTTCTTCCTTAGAATAAAGTTCACATGGTACGTAACGCATAATTGTTTTATTATTCTGTCAGTCACACTAGTTTTTAACAATAAAAACGGATGTTTTTTAATAGAAATGATTAGTTTGCTTTTTTATTTAATATACAATGGCTAATTTACTCATTTTTTTGAGTAAAATGGGCAAATTGTAATTTGACTCTTAGTACAATAACCTCCATGATACTTTTACCGAGCGAAAAAGTATTAAGTAAAATTCATAGATGTAAGTGTTATAATTTTTTCAATCTATGGTTGAAGTTTTAAATTAATTTTGAAATTTCAAAATATTTTAATATTAATACCATATAAGGCATTTTATAAATGTTCATAATTATATTATAGACGCATGTTCATATGCTTTATGTTTGATTCGAGTTAGCATTTAATGCTTAAATTGACGACTAGGTTGATTGATGGACTAGATTAATAAAGTATTCATATTTTAAGGATCAATTAAAACATTTTAAAATTTGAGAATCAATTTAGAGTTTAGATCAAAATTTAGGGGACATTTGGTGCAATTAACCCTAGACTTAAATAAAGACAAAACAATGTTTTAGCTGTTGTTTTAGGGTTTTAACTCTCTCCACTTTCAATATTTATTGTTGACGGATTATAATCATAGTTGAAGAAATCCAAAAGGATGTCGAATCGATTCCACTTCAATTTTCGATTAAACTAGATGATTTGATCATTAAAAATTAAAATTAATTACGAAATATTCATAAAAATTAAGTTAAATTAAGATAAAGTAAATAAATTTAGTAAAAAAAATTATAAAACTTACCCAAAACATAATGAAATAGCCCTACACTTCTTTCTTAATAGGTTTATATCATGATTTGATGTGCAAATTATGTTTTTGTTTTCTTATTTTAGATAATAATATACACATGTCACATTTTTTTTAATGAATTAAGACAAAAATTATAATTCAAATACTAAAATGAGATAAATAAAAAAGTTAAAAGAATGAAAATAAAAGCCGAGTATATTTTAAAGGCTATATCGTAACTTAAATCTTATTAAAATAAATATAAAAATGATTTTACCTACTGGTTTCTCTACTCTTGTTGTTTAGTTTATATTTTTATTCATTTTGGACTTTTTTTTAATTTTTTTATTAAATTTATATGATAAATTTATTAGATCACCGTTGCAACAATACACCAATCAAAGATTCAAACTATCTTCATACCTGAACCATCAAAAGAGGTATCTCGAGTAAGTTACGAGCACCAGGAATATGATAAACCAACTGTCCAAGAACAACATGATCAACCTTGGTTAAATCCGCCATCTCTTCAACTCCACAATTAGCTTCAGCCTCAACAAAAACAGCACCATCATCGCCATTGCAGTCCACAATGAGCTTCCCTTCAGAGCTAATCATTAATTTCCCAGCAAGTGGATAATAATAAACCAAAATCTTGGATAACCCATTCTTAACCATTTCCACAGCTTCCTCATTGCTTTTACCCTCTGATTTGAAGAAGTAAACAGTGGGGATTGTGGCTGCAATGTTTTGGTCAAGGTTTGAGAGGTAATATAGACCCTTCTTCTCTACGGGTTCATTTGGATGAACCCTACTTGGCTCTGCTTTTGTTATAGTGATCATTTCATTATTGCTTCCATTGCTAATATCTTCCATTTAATCCTACGATAAACAAAAGATAAAAATCAATCAATGGGAGCAAAGGGAACCCAAAAATTTTTTAGGAGTTTATTTTAAAACGGTAAAATATAATTTTATCATGATTTATATTATTTTTTTGAAGGTATTTAACAATTTTTTTTTTATTTTTGGGCGAAGTGAAATTTGACCATATATTAATTTATAATTTAAACTTATTTCTTAAATTGGCCCCTCAACGGGAGTATCTTTTTTGTCATGATACCAATATATATATATTAAACACTCGATCGAATTGATGTCACAAGCCAACTGAGTATGAATAAAAAAATACCCTTACTTTATAAAGTAAATTATATTCTGAGAGTATTTTTGTCATTTTACATATTTTATAGTAGAAAATTAAAAAATATACAAATATAATAGGATTTGAACCCAAGTGGGTTATATAGTTTTCAACATTTATATTTTACCATTAATCAAACAAAACCTTAGTTCATTATTTAGATTATTTTTTTATAAATATATTTGTTAGATAATTTTATTTTGTAAAAATGTGTCATAATCTAATAATTATCAATTAGATTCAATAACTCAACCTAGTCATTATATTTTATTTTTTATGTAACTAAATAAAAAAAATGAGATAAATAGTTATTAAAATTTAGTTAAAAATATCAAATTCTTGTAGCAACTAATATAGGTTTGAACACATTGATATTACTTGAAATGAACTGAAACATGTTTAAATTTTTATCAAAATAAAACTTTTACTTCTTAATATTGATTTAAGGCTGAAACATATATTGAACCAATAAAACCCATACCAACCAGTAAGACCAATATCGGTACAATTCCAACAACCATAAATGATCTCATTGTTTACCCTAGAAGTGCTAACTTTGATTTGCATGTGAATTGTGAGCATAAAGCTCAGTTATGTGGGCCTGGAGGTTTTAAAATTGAAGGTTAGTTTAGTATATAATAGGAATGAAAACATACCTGGAATCAATAAAAGGAAACTGAAATGCTGCAACTGTGGTTTTTTATTATATGTTGTTTTGGTGTAGAGCTTGAACTTATATAGGAAAAGCTTGAGCATCAAAGTCTTTACAATTACCAAAAGGATAGCAACAGATGAGTGCAAAGGAATGGTTCTACGTGTAAAGTCCCTTTACACTTAGTTATCAGTAAAATTGATTGAATCGTGATTCGATGGATAATTTGATTTGAAATATACATTTTAACTTTTAAATTCTATGAATTCAATTGAAAAAGACCTTTTTTTTAATCTAAATATTATAATTATTAAAATAAGATAAAATTAATAATATTTTAGTAAATTTAATATAGATTTCGAAATGTCAGATTTGACTCACATATTGGAATTTCAATATAATATATATATATATACAAAATTCAAGTTATTGTTCAAAAACATAATATTTTGGTAAATAGTTTAAGACCCATATTATTTTAATAAATTATTATCTTCTTAATATTTTAGTAAAAAGCGGATTGAAAATTTATTATATGTGACAGGAATTTGAACATTTAAGCTTTAACTTTATATTAAAATTTATATTATAAAAACTCTGAATAAAGTATTTTTTAAATATATTTTTTTGTAAAATTTAATTATTTAAAATATTTAAAATAATTGAAATGAAAGTTAATTTTTTCTTTTTTGGGGATAAAACAGAGTACTTAATTACCATTAAAATCATGGAAAAAAAGTTTATATTACAGAAGATAAAATTATGGGCTAAAAAGGACAAAAAATTAAATGAGTGACTAAAATAATTTTTTTTATAAAATTGGAGGTCCATTATCTAATAGTTTCTTTTTTAAAGTTATTAAATTAATATACTTTCTTATTTTTCATATGATGTTTGTAGTAATAAATAGTTGAACAGTGTAAACCTTCATTACTTGATAGAAGCATTTGAGAGAGAAATGAGGTTGGTAGGTGGGTGGGTGGGTTTCGTTAGCTTACTCTTATCACATTCATAGAAGTTTTAAATCTTTGATTAACTAAAGCTTTTCCGTAAGAGTAAAAAGCACATGTTTTTGTTTCCTAATATTTCATGCTCCAAGCTATATGGGATTTAATATTTGATTGGAACCGCCTTCTAAAACAATGTTTCCTTGATGAATAGGGTTTAGCTATTTTCAAACGCAAATGAAGAAATATGGATTTCAGCATTCATACATTTGTTAAGGTTAGGAGCTTAGCCACCCTAAATAGGCTAACACCCTCCCATATGCCTTTGACTTTGAGGGAACCATAATACCCATTTGCAAACTTTATCCATGCCCACTTTTTTTAAAATATTTATGTTGGTTTAACCTTCACTTCATTCTATATATAAATATCATTTTGGGATTAAGTCCCAATTAATTGCTTGGAGTTCAACTTTTTATTCGTGGCTCGTAACTGTTACACTTTTTTTCAAATAAACTTAAGTGAAGGTTAAATTTTTCTATCTTTTTTTTTTTTAAGAAGAAGTTCATAACGACGTAACAATTAAAAAGTGATAATGTCATCCAACTTTAAACATTAAATGATATGCAGGTAACCCAAACCAAAACTCAAAGAGCAATCATCATCTAGTGACCAATGAGCAAGACTGTAGGCAACCCCATTGGTCAACTTAAAAACATAACAAAAATAAACAGAAACAAAGCCGACACAAAGTCCATAAGCCTCCTCAAAGATTTGGCCATACAAAGATAAGTCCAGCAAACAATTATTAAGCCTACAAATAAGAGCATCACAGTTGCTCTTACTAGTGATCCAATGAAAACCATGATTCCTATGAAGAATAAAGGCCTCGATATCAGCATATGCCTCGGCAGAAAGAGGTTGAAAGCACGGGGCAGAAGACAAGCGTAGCCAACCCGCACTACACCTTTTGAGTCACAAGCAATCCCTCCGCATGAACCTTTCCTCTCGGTCGAACTCCAGGCAACATCCACATTAAATAGGAGCATATCATCGCTAAGTGCTTCCCATTTCGCCACATAGGGACAAATGGGTGAAGGTAAAACCTTTCAAAAATGTCAAATGAGATTCAAATATTTTTTAAAAAAAATACTTACAATAATTTTTTTCCAAATCCATACATCAATTTTTAATTTTTTTTTCTTTTCAAGTAATATCTAATTCATCAGTTATATGTTCTTTTCTAAACATGTTATTTATCTAATTTTTACTATAAATCAAGTTAAAATGTGTGAAAAGTCCTTACTTGAATATTTTCATGCATGTTTAATTATTGTATGGTCATTTTGAAAATTTTAATTATTAAGTGAGCAATCCCTAACATATTAGGCTCTAATTTCAGAAAAAGTATCATGGAGACCCCTGTATTAAGAGTCAAATTACATTTTGCCCTTTCTATTAAAATTGAGTAAATTAGCCACTGTACGTTAGATCAAATAAACAAATTCATCATTTCTATTAAAAATTTCATCTATTTGTACTATTAAAAACTAGCGTAGCTAATGGAATAGACAAACAGTGGCATTTGACGTATAAATACTAGTTTTTAACGGTAAAATAGATGAAATTTTTAACATGCTCAATTTAATCTAACTTATAGGGACTAATTCATAAGTGTTAAAAGTAACATGTTTTAAGCTCATTCTTAGCAAGTTTTAGGTGATTATCCGATGTTAATTGTGAAGTTTATACTCCTAATCTTTTAAATTCTTGTTTTAATGCTTAAAGGAGCACTTGGGATCAAAAGGAGCAAAAATCGAAGCATTGGAGCAAGCTGAATGATTCACATGGGCGTGTGGTAGGCCATGTCAATTTCACAGGATTGCATATTGAAGAACGAAAAATCACAATTTTTAGGTTTTTCAGACATTCTAAAACGTATATATGACAAAAATAAGAAAAGAGGAGAAAACCGTTAGAGAATGCTCAAGAAAATGACTCGAAAAATACCATTGAAGCATATTTCCGTCAAGATTGAAGATTCTTAACTGATTTCTTAGGAAATTATCATGAGTTTCTTTTATTCTTTCAATTATACTGTATCTTTAATTTTTCTTTTCTCAATCATAAATTAATTTTCTAAATACCTAAAGAAGATGAACCATTAGTTTCTTATTCTCAACTATGTGTACTTAATTATTTGATTTGATATTTCTAGAGTATTAATCCATATTTGATGTGCTCAAATAGGTGATTGAATAAACCTTGTTTAAGATTAGATCTTACCTAATTGGTGGAGTTGCATACAATCCTAAAAATAAGATGACATAAATCTACGAAATTAAAGGCAAATCTAATAGGAGAATTCATAACACGAGTCAATACGATAATAAGAATTTTAATTAAAAAAATTTTCAATTAATCAATCTAGAGCCAATTATTCTTATACTCAAAAAATATGTTAACATAATTTAAAAATTTCTACAAATCAAATACTTTTACCCTCTTAATTCCATTTAACCGTAATGCCAATTAATATTTGAACTTACCCAACTTCAAAACCCCACACAAATCCTTTTCTTCACTCTTGAATTCAAAAACGTTATTAGCTCTAACCTACCACCACATTTAGGCCCTAGTCCCAAACTTTTCTTCTTTTTAACTCCCGCGTCCTTTTCTTTATTTGGATACTGCCTAGTTTTAACCTATAAAATATAAATATTAAATTTGTATTATTATTCGAGTCGAATTAGCTCAGATCAACCTAATTAAAAAATAAACTTATATTTTTATTTAAACTCATTTTTACCAGATTAATATTTTTCTTCAACCTCTTTCAAATTTCAATCAAAACTTCATACAAGCAATCCAACTTTTAAATAAGTCTTCCTCCAACATCGTTTAACCTATTTTTCTCTTTGCCCTTTGAAGTTATTCACTTGTACCTAATTAATTTTTAATTTCTTTTTAATTTAATTGGTATCTAAACTTATACTTTGTCGACTTAATTAATACCTCTACATTAACACTATTAGTTTACACTAACTTAACACTACAAGCCAATTCAATAGTATCACATGATAACCTCTCAATATATCATATGCAAAACATAAATAAAAATATATAAATTAATAAAAAAATAATTTTTTTCCACAATTTATGTTATTATTATTTTGAAATATATATATAAAAAATATAAATTTATAAAAATCAAAAACATATAAAAAGCATATAATACTTTGAAAAATATATAATATATTATAATATACATATATAAAATATATAAATATATAAAATAATTAAAACTTGTAAAATCCCACAAAACAACTAAAAAGCCTAAACAATTTGCCCAAACCATCCATCTAAGTCCATTCTTGATTTTTTTTTTAATTTACTTTTTTATTAATTTATGTATTTCTAATTTTAAAATAATAATTTCATATTTTATAAAAAAATAAAAGTATATAAAATTACTAAAAAAAATCAAACAATTTAATGTGAAAAAAAAGGTATACTTATTTTTATTAATTTATATATCTTAAAACATTTTTATTTTTATCATGTAACATTAAAAGCCTACTACATAACATCATCAATACCATGTCGACACACAAAAAAAAAGCACTAATCTAATCAAAGGAATACAAGTTCAAGGCACAAACAAAGTTTAAAAATAATAATAATAATAATAATAACCGACAAACGGAGAAATTGAAAGGCAAAACACAAATTAACCATTGCAAAAAACAGAGGTTTATGCCAGTTTTTATCCGTTGTAATCAAGTCGATCAAACCATGAGAAGTTGATGTAAGATTGTAGAAGCTAAAGTATTCAAACTCAACTCAATTATTTACGTAATAAAACTCATTTTATATTTGAATTATCTTCGATTGAAGTTGTGATCAGACCCAAGCTTGAATAATGAAAAGTTCAGTCAAATACTAAGAGTAATGCAGTAATTTCAAGCTTGAACTCACAAACTACTCAACTCAAATGTTAATTTCTTCCAACTTTAAAATGACTATATCAAATTCAACTTCTTTTTTAATCATCTCATTTACATTCTTACCTTAAATGATCATACTAAATTTAAATGACCTAACAATGGAAACAAATTTTAAATTGTTTGAGTAGACATTAACAAGAGAACTGTTCATAATGTTTGATCAAAATGTTAACATAATCATCTTTGAAAACCCAATCTAATGACTACAGTACATACTTTCTTCTAAAACTCAAATCTTTGGAACTTCTGCCGATTAAACAACATGATGTTCACTATGAGAAACTTCAACTACAAGCATACTACAATAAGTTACTACAAAAGAGTAACTACCTCATATGTTACACTCCCACCTATTGAACATCTAAAATGACTACAATTTTATAATTCTATTGAGAATTGCAAATCAAATCCCTAGAGGGAGAGATAAATTACCGGTCATATAATTTCCTCAAGTGAGAACTAGGCATCATCATCTCCATCACCATCTTTATCAGCACCACCGCCTGTATCGGCATTCTCCTCACTTTCATCCCCTTCCTCATCCTCATCAGACATGTTATTTATCACATCTGTAATGATATCCTTCACCTCAGCTTTTCTGTGCATCAAATCCAGGTCAAAGTGTGTACCTGAGATTATTAAAACCTTATAATTAGTTAAGAGTCTAAGTATCAATATTGTAACTTAAATACTTTTAATGACTAAAGGTAAAACATACCTAATTGCCTAAGGATATCAGATAATGTTGCCTGCATCAGACAAGAAAACTTTAGCACTAATATCCTGAATTTAATCATTTCATCTAAGAATTAAACAGATAAAGATAACACTTACAGTGTTGAAGTCCACTTTTTTTAGAATATCTACGACTACTTCATGAATCTCTTCCCTGCTAGGCTCAGGTTTAGGTTTCTTGCCACTTTTGCTTTTACCTGTCACAACATAAACACAATGGATGTTGAACAAAAAAATCAATAAACTCAAAACCACTTCAAATATTCCTTTTTCTTTTAAGAATACCCACGCATAAAAAAACTCCATACACCAGCATAACAGAAACAGTATAGCTAGTGAAATCTACCTTGTGATTTAGCAGAAACCTTTGCTGATGACTTGTTTGTTTGCTTCTTGACGGCAAGCTTCTCTTTGGTGGATCCATCCTTAGAGTTTTCCTTTTCAACCTTAGGCTTCTTTGATGCAGAACCCTTTGATTTAGAACCAGAAGTCCCACCACCATCACTAGCATCTTGTTTTGAAGTTGATCCAGAAGATTTTTTGCTAGATTTTGCAGGGGTGAGATTCTTTCCAGATTCGAATTTATCCTTGCTTTTTGACTCCGGACTCTCTGTTGCAACCTTTTTTGAAGTGCCCTTTTTGCTTGACTTCTTGGGTTCTTCTTCTTCCTCCTCTGATTTAGTCTCCTCATCATCATTCTCTTCTTTTGGTGCAGTGTCAGCATCATCTTCATGAGAATCATCTCTAGTAACAGGGGATTCAACTTTATCATCATCTTCTTCCTCCTCCTCGGCTTTGGGTGAACGCTTGCGCTTTTCTCCACCTTGGGGTGTTTTTCGTCGCTTCTGTAGAGAGAAATTGAAAACAAAATAACAAGCATCAAGCACTCTAGGCCACCAACAAATGCAGGGGATTAAAAATAGGGCAGAGACAAGCAAAAATATAAAATCAGAGAAAAGTTATCATTCTCAAGCAGCAATTCCCAGCTAGATTCCTGCAGCACATCCTTATTTGAGATTTAGAAAGAAAATATGTGAATCTACAAGCCCAGCCTTACCTAAACAAAAACATGAATAAACTTTGGTTCCTCCAAGAGAGAATCTAGCAAACTAAAATTACTAAAACGAAATTGATTAAAAAATGAAGGTAACTGGAATAGAGGAAAGTCATCACAAAGATGATCAGCTTTCCTGACATACCAATGTTAGACACATCAAGACCTATGAACATAGTCACACAGATACAATGTTTTAACCCTCCATATAAAAGGGGAAAAAAAACAAACATTCTTAACATCACTGGACCAAAAAATAACAAGGTAATATCTATATTAACAATACAAATCAAAGAAATCTAAAAACAAACAATACAGACACAGTGGCCAGTGAGCAAGGTTTGACAAAACTGATTAAATGGAGATGCAAGGATGCCTTGAGAACATAAACTTCGATCAGCCAAGACTAATTACTAACCCTTACAAAAAAACAAATTGACAATTCTAAAACCCTATTCTTATTGGCAAAAAAATTGCCAACTTTAAAGATAGCATTAATGAATGATAAGCCAAATTATAACACATTCGACCAACATAGTATAAAGGACCTTAGAAATAAAAACAGAACTTCAGCACCAAAGCATATATCATTTGTTCTTAGGTTAATGAAGGCCAAAAATTAACATCACTCTGATCACAACAATTTTAAACTTGGCACAGACAAGGAGGTAAAAATTATACACAACAAAAGGAAACTTGAATAGAAATAAAATGGAATCAATGAATTAAAAAAAATACAAAATGACACAGCAATACATGCATTATCCAACTATCATAGATGCATAAAATAGATAACATATACATATCTAAAAATGAAGCAAAACCAAACAAGACAAAACCTTGGCTGATGTATCCGATGCCTCCGCAGAACCAATGTTTTTGCTTGGTGTAACCTTACGCTTTTTACCCTTCTGAAAGAAGAAAAAGAATCTCATTTGGCCCAAAACTGACAGTTAATCATATCAAAAACTTCATAACATACAAAAGATTTTGAAATAACATTTGCACCTGTTCCTTGTCAGCAAGAAGAACGTCTGTAGTAGCATGAGGGGATTCCAAAAATTCCAATAATTTGGCAGTGACTTCCTCCTTCAAAATAGAAATGACTTATACCCAAAGAAGCAAGAAATATTATTGCATAAAAATGGTACATTTTATACATTTCTTACTTACCTTTCTTACACTGGTCCTCATAAATGGAATATTCAGCAAATCACAGAAATCAACCAATTTTTCTTTAACACATTTGTCAATTTTTTCTCTTACTTTCGCTTTTTGTTTTTCCTGCTGAAAAGATTATACAATGGTCATTAAGAAATTTCCACTTGATGAAAAACAGCTTATACACAGTAAAGCATGGGCAATGTATCTTCAATAAAGCCTACTTCATGGAAATGCAACAAGAGAACCATGCAGGCAGACAACAGGGAAAGGGGGACTTCCAGAAGATCAAAGAAAATACCTCATTCTCAACCCAAACATAGCCAGAAAATTGACCAATGTTTCTCTTCAAACTGTGAGGCTGTAAATGGAAAAATACAGTAAGTACATAAAAAAAACATCATGGAACAACAAGACAATATAACCCTCAATCACCTTTGCTTTCTTTCCAAAGAGAATTATATGAAGCATCTGCAGATTATCATCAGCTTTTCTCTTTGACAACTTGAAAGCCACTGAAACAAGTTACAGCATCAGAAATAAATAGTGCAGGCCATGCAGTCACAACAAAGTTCAATGACCATGAACAATACTATTTCAAAGAAAAAGTATCACATGAATCTTGTCTATCATCCAAGAGAATCTTGAGAGTCAAATATCAGATGAAAACTTCAAGAGGCAATCTAGAAAGTAGTCAAATAGATCTCATCTACAAATTCCCAACCAATACAAGTGCCTATAAAATTCCTACCAAGCATGACAATCCAGAATAAACTATTGATATGAACTCATGAGAGCAAGTTTTGATTAGGCTAGGGTTCAAGAGTCTTCACATTTATCTATTATAACTATAACACTAAAGCTTTTATAGTTTAACTCAGGGACAATACCATTTCAAGTATTTATCATCACACTTATTCAAACTCAACATCTTTATTGAAAGACAGACTCAACATACCAAACAGTTTAACCTCAAATTTGCATTGGTTCAGATGTCTTTACTCACATCTTTATTGACAGGTTTTATGGAGACTAATTGTTCTGCTTTCTAAAAAGTGAATCTAAATGCATAACTAATAACCAACACTCATATCATTTAAAACACCAACAAATAGAATGAGCTTCAAATATTATTAAGTACTAAATATTACTAAATTGAGTACAAATAGAAAGTAATCAATTTATCACTTAGACTACATTACTTCAAAGGACCCAGAATTGAATACAAATAGAATCACAATCAATCCAATCCCATGAAATTCAAAGAAAAAATACAGTAGAACCTTAGGGGGGTAAAAACAAATAAGCAAGAGAACAGACGCATACCATTGGGAATATCTTTAAGCTGAGTACCACGACCCTGAAAAGCAAATCAAAGTTCAAAAAACAATCATAACACAAAGAAAAGAAAAGAAAGCATACCTTTTCAATTGACTTGAATGAAACCAGATTCTTAACCCCAGAAAAGAAAGCATACCTTTTCAATTGACAGAGTTTTAGACGAGGAAGACCTTGCAACAGAAGGAGCTGAATACCTTTCTACGACTTTCCTTTCCCTTGTAGGCCTATCACTACTAGGCGTCACTGGCTCTTTCTTCTCAGCCGAATCTCGACCAGATTTCCGAGAACTGCCCTTTCTACTACTACCTTTGACTTTTTTAGTCCCTTCATCTTCACTCTCTTCTTCTTCCTCCTCCCCCCTCTTCTCTTCCTCCTCCTCTTCTTCTTCTTCTTCCTCGTTCTCCTTCTCTTCAACTTCCATTTGTTTCTCCAAAACCTCCTTACTTCCCTCTTCGTTTTCTTTATCTTTCACCTCCTCTTCCTCCGGTTTCTTGTCATCTAGGGTTTCCGTCGCCATAGAAATCACCAGTAAAATTAAAAGGAAACTGTACGTTCCCTTGAAAGCCTAGAATTAAAAGAAACCCTAACAGATCGTGAATTCAGTGCAGTGAAATGAAAAGGAAAAAGAAGTGTGATTGGTGTAGGTGTATTGACTTGGTGTTGTTGGAAATGGGAAATTTGGGGGCAAATCTTGAGAGTAAAAGGGAAAAAGAAATAAGTACAAATTTTTATTTGAGGGATTTAGGGCGCGTCGGAGATGAGAAGAAGAGGGAGTAACGAGCGGGTAACCAAAAACTATTTTTTGGGAGTGAGCGGGATTTTGATTTCCCCTTTTTTTTTTTTTAGCAAAAATCAAAACCTGAAACTTAAAACGTTACCGCATTGAGTTTCATTCATTTGTGAGTCCATAGTCAACACATTTTGTGAGTTAAATATTAATGCTAAATTATTTGTAAGTCTCAACTTAAAAAAGTTATAAAATTATCATTGAATTTTTTAAAAGTTTTCTGTTAAATCATTTATTTGATTAGTTTTTTTTTAGTCTGACTAATAAGCTTCAAGCAATGATTCGATAATAGATACAATGGATAAATACATGTTGATAAATAACATTAGATCTAAGTTAATCTAACACTCAATGTCGAGCTAAAACTAAACTATAAAAGTAAAAGGAAATAAAAGCTTTCAATAGGTGCACGTGGTGAGAATAAAAAATGTCATCCAGTAGTGATTTTAGTAGCTCAATGACTTAAATTAAAACTTTGAATAGTTCATTTATCGTTTTGTAATTTTTTTGAAATTAAGTAACCAAAACATAAACTTACCTTGTACTTTTTATCCTTAGCTAAAGATTCTATCACATATGTATAGGTGGGGAAATTACATACTTATAATACAGATATATATTTAAAAATAACATATAATAAATAATAAAATTATGGTTTGAAACTAATTAATAATGATATGCAAAATATTACGAAATTAAAATAATGAGTAAAACAAAATTTAAACACGTGCATACATTAAATTAAGAATATTAAATGTACTACAATTGTTTATCCTAGTGTGACCATTAATCTTAGTTACAATTTTATCATTATATACAATTGATATGGGTAATAAAGTATGCATAATAAAATTAAAATATGTAAAACAAATCAAATTAAGGGTTTTGTTAACCGGTAAAATAAAGGTTTTATTAATGCAAATGGTATAGGCTCAAATCGCATGGAATTTTTTTATTAATTTTTTTAAATGAAAAAGACTAAAGTACCCTCAAATATTATAATTTATTTTAGTTATGAAAGATATTTTTGTAATTTTTCTAATTGATTTTATACCCGGTTGACCCATGATACCAACTCAAGTTCAAGTACAATAAAAGATGAAGCTTTTTAAAAAGTATATCATCTTTAAATCTTTCTTTTTTTTCTTTTTTTTGTTAGGGGTGGCGTCATTGATCTTAGAACTGATTGTCACCTAGCAATTATATATTGAAAGACCAAGAACATAAAGTTTGCAATTTGCTGATATCCATATATAAACTTAGGCAAGTATCTCGCCATTGAAACTTAAGGTTTGATCAACCGATCCAAACATATGGTTTTAAGTAATGATTTTCGTGCTTATAAATAAATTAAGGATGAAATTGTAATTTTCTTGATTTTGCATGTAAATATATTATACTAATTAGGAATAATGAAGGGATATTATCATTGATTAAGTTGCAGCTCACTCAATAGTTTAGCACGAATAACTTACGAAAAGTTGATTATGTCATTGATTTTAGAACACTGTGTCACACCCAAAAAATGACAAATCTAAAAAGATGAGTGAGGTTTACATGTTAACTATTTTAGTGTACTATGGTAGCTCAGAATGTACTTACCTAGATAATCACCGCCATAATAAACAATAACATTAATTCGTCCACTCATTTTTAATGAAATAACTTATTCCACATGTTCAAAATAAAAATATTATGAAAGATAATAGTGTTACAATTAAATATGAACAACAAAAATCGATCATTACTTGATGCAAATTGCGTGGTAGCTCCAAATTATGCATTATGTGTGAACTTCTCTTTTTTTTTTTTTTTTGCTAGTAAATGCCTTATGCCACTCAATACTGAAATTCATGCTTTTATAGAGCCGGGGTGAGTGGGGAGTTGAAAGTGCTACAGTGAAAATACTCCACGTAAGACACATTTTCAGTGCACTATCATAAAAAAGCACTAAAAATGTGCTCAGCTTAAAGCGTTTTCAGTACACAGTCAGAAAAAAATTTATTGAAAGTACATTTCAGCTGACATGGCATGAAAACGCATCCAGCTGCATGCTATTCCAGTGCTTTTATCTGATAGTGCGCTGAAACCGCGTCCTACGTGGAGCGTTTTTCCTCTACCACTTTCAACTCCTCACTTTTTCCCACTCACCCATCAGATATCTCGGGATTTTCGAGATGTATTTTCTGAAGAAATTTGAAAGTTTGAAAATAATGCACTGAAAAATACTATGAAAGTTAAAAAGTAATGCATTGAAAAATCTGATCAACCTCAATTTCCCGTAAAAAAAACTGATTAAAACTCAGTTGCATTAAAAAAATCGAAAAAATACAAACTAAGATTAATCAAATCGAGTAGTTTGAGTTTCGATTATGAATCGAATCAAATTTTACAATATGATTTGAGTTTCGATTATGAATCGAATCAAATTTTACAATATGAATAATTCGAATATACTATTGGTGTAAATACAATGTTTGTAAATATCAATTTAAATAATTATTAACTTTACATCTAAAAATTATATAAAAAAATTAAAGAATATATAAAAAAATTTTAAAAATTTTAAAAACCTTACACAACCCTAAATCCTAAAATCCACAAAACCTTAAACCTAACTCTACTTAAAAAAAATAAAAATCTAATCCTAAAAAATGGATCACAAGAAAAACGCTTCTATTTATAAGCATTTTCCTGCAAATTATGAAAACGTTTTTAGCTAAAAGTAATTTTTTTTATTTCAGTCTAATAACATAATTTTTCGAAAAAACAACTTAATCCAACAAATTTTTAAAAGACCATATTTTTAAGAAATTCAGTGCAAAATGCAACCTTAAATCAAATTGGGGCAATTTTGGGACCATCGGGCAAATTTCACGTCTCTCACCCATTTAAATGGTTAACAATTGAGACCAATAGAAAGTCTTCAACAAGCCCACATTTCTTTTACCACAGGCCCAAACGTAGGCCTTGTTCTAATATAAACCCTAGTTTGTTCACTGCGTTTGCTTTCTACGTGCTTTCTAGGGTTTTCTTCCGCCGTTCTAAATCACAGAAAGCTTTGAAGAAGAAGCTTTTGGAGGTGCAAAACATGGTAAATCCGACAACCCCATTTCAATTAGTCATCTTCTAATTACGTTTATTCAAGTCTAGTGTTTCTCTCGAATTTTCCCCACAGTTTCTCTCATTTTTATGCTTGTTTTTGCTTTAGATACAGTTCACTCTGTGTTTTATTTGTGATGTTTTTTTTTTTTTGAGATTTTAATGTCGAACAAGATTTAGTTAGAGGATTAGTAACCGAGAAACTACTTGTAAATAAATTGTTCAGAAATTAGCTGATATTTCTAAATTTCTAGGAAATGAAAACTGGTCTATGATAGCTATTTTTTACAGTGTAGTGAACAGTTATTACGTTGAAAGATTAGCACAATTCTTAGTTTACCTAAAAGGATTAATGTTTTGTATTTCTGTATAAATTTTGAAGAAGCTCTTGGACTATGGTCCTTTTGCGGTAAATTGTTGTCCTTTGTATTTTGAATCAATGTACTTGTTTAAAAGGGTTCGTCTTTGTTGCTAAATGCAGGGGCCGAAGAAAGGTGGAAAGATGGCTGTGCCCGCCAAGAAGAAACAAGTAATCTTCATTCTTCATTACTTTCTTAATTGCTGAACCCCTCCAGTGACTTGATTGTGGTCTCACTATTGGTTTATTATTTTGATTATTGATATTAGGAGAAGGTTGTCAATCCGTTGTTTGAGAAGCGTCCAAAGCAGTTCGGCATTGGAGGGGCTTTACCTCCTAAGAAGGATTTGCATCGATTCGTGAAGTGGCCTAAGGTTGTTCGTATTCAAAGGAAGAAGAGGATCCTCAAGCAGAGGTTGAAGGTTCCACCAGCATTGAACCAGTTCACCAAGACTCTTGACAAGAACCTCGGTCTGCACTAAAATCTTCTCTTGTTTCTAACTTATGCATTAGATTCGCCATATTTGATTCAAGTGGATTCTCAACTGCTGTTTTCTTTAACCTTTGACTATTTTCTGAATGAACATCTGTTTGTTCTTGTTTCATGTTTAACTTAGCTTAGATGTTTGTGTGGTACAAGTTCGGGGAAATGGATTTTTAGTATAGGTACTTACTTTTAAGAGTAAATTTCACCTAACGTCCCTAACTATGACTCACATTCTAAATTGGTCCCAAAGTACAAAACATTTCAATTACATCCCCAAACTTTGGAGTTTATAGCAATCAAGCCCTTCCATTTCTAAAACATTTAATTTCAGCTTTAAGTGATACATCAAATCCTATGTGGCATTATTTAAAATTTAAAAAATAAGAAAAAATTAAATGTTAAAGTTAACAGAAAATAGAAAGAAAGAAAAGGTAAAATGGCAAATCTTTGGTGCAATTTACTCAATACAAGGTTTATTTTCACTTTGTAACTTTTTAATTTTAAAACTTTTAAGTTTATTTTTTTCCTTATTTTTAAAATTTTAAATTATGCTATCTAGGATCTGAGGTGTCACTTAACAGTAAAATCAATGGTTTTAGTAGCGGGAGGACTTGGTAGATATAATTTCCGAAGTTAGGGGATGTAATTACAGTGATTTAATGTCTAGGGACAGACTTAGAATGCGAGTCATAGTTTGGGGATGTTTGGTGCAATTTACTCTATTTTAAATGTATATTTCTCACCTTTCTCTTGGTAGCCAGTTCACTTGAAAAACAATTGCAAATCGGAATTTATAATCTATATTGGTTTTCATGTGCCTTGTTATTTTGCAATATAACATACATGGGGTGACGTGGTTTGTTTGTTTAAAAACTTGCTTATTCTGCTATGTTTGTTTTCATAACTCTCCCCCTCTCACATTTCTCATTGTTGATTACTGTTTCTGATTATAATGGTTGCCATTAAATTTTAACCATTAAACATTGGTTATCTCATGTCCTGTTGCAGCAACAAGTCTGTTCAAGTTGCTCCTCAAGTACAGGCCAGAGGACAAAGCGGCCAAGAAGGAACGTCTCTTGAAAAAGGCCCAGGCCGAGGCTGAAGGAAAAGCCCCCGAGTCTAAGAAACCAATTGTTGTGAAATACGGTCTTAACCATGTTACTTACCTTATCGAGCAGGTTGCCCTTGAATTTCTTCATATTCACTGAATGCTTTATTTCTATTGTGAATCACTTAAGAATAATAGTTCCTTTATAATTCTTTTGCAGAACAAGGCTCAATTGGTTGTTATTGCTCATGATGTGGATCCCATAGAGTTGGTAGTGTGGCTTCCGGCTTTGTGCAGGAAAATGGAGGTCCCATATTGCATTGTTAAGGGAAAATCACGTTTGGGATCGGTAAATTTCTTTCATGTGTCTGTGTTTTCTTTGCCAAATTATGACGTTAAAGAGCAGGTTACTTATTTGTGTTAGTGTACTACTGCAGATTGTCCACAAGAAAACTGCTTCCGTCTTGTGTTTGACCACGGTTAAGAATGAGGATAAGCTGGAATTCAGCAAAGTACTCGAGGCAATCAAGGTAGGAATACGCATACAATATAGTTATATACTAACATATGTTCAAGTCAGACATCGTAGTATTCACTCATGATGCACGTTGCAGGCAAACTTCAATGACAAGTACGACGAGTATAGGAAGAAGTGGGGTGGCGGCATCATGGGCTCCAAGTCACAAGCCCGAACCAAAGCGAAGGAGAAGCTTCTTGCAAAGGAAGCTGCACAGAGGATGACATAGAGGAATTAATACACCTTTTGTCGCAGTTCGTGTTGTTGATTAAATAGTCTTTTGTAGTAAGGTACGGTCGATTTTCGACTCGGGTTTACTCTCTTTTCCGGAGGAACATTCATATACTTTTGTGGTTGAACTTTCTAAATGCCTAGTTTGTTGTTTGTGCTGAAGTTTTGTGATTTTCTAATGAATTATCAATCAATGTTTTATTTTTACATGTTGGCCAATTTATCATTAGTTTTGTGATTTACTTCAGTTTTTTTTTTTTCAAATCCAACCATATAGATAAGTGGATAATATAAATTCATTAAAGTTCAACCCCAAAATGGAAGTATATATTATTTTTATTTTATTTTTAGTAATTTTATATTTTATTTCACTAAATTTATAAACATTGGTAGCTTATATATTTATTAACATTAATATTTTAACATATATGTTATCTATATGTGATGAAAAGTTATATGATACATTAAATTATAAAATAGAAGTAATATGGTATAATATTTAATACGGGTTGGGATAAGACTGGGTTTTGAATGGACTCTCGTTTGGGTTAAAATATTTGGTTCCACGGTTGGATTGCAGTGGTTGATTTGATTTATTAATTTTATTGAATAACTGTTTATTTGAAAATGTTTGGTAAAATTTAGCTAATAGTTGTAAGTTGATATGTGTAAAATGACAAAAGCATGATATATTTTATTGTTAAGTATTTATTTATAATATTTTAATTTTTATTAGGTGAAATTATTGAAATAAAATATTATTATCAAGGAATTAAAAGATTTGTTAAGGAAATTAATTAGTGAATATTTTTTAGATTTATTTTTGAGTTTTGGAGGTGAAAGTGAAAATAGTAGAATAGAATTTATTGATACATTGACATTCTTATTAAGTTTGAGAGAATGTGATAGAGAGTAATTTTTGAGTAAATATGGTAATGTATATTATTCCATATATTTCATTCTCAATTTGCTGAGCAAAAAGTTGTTTTTTCAAAATTTTTTTTGGTTTTTGAGGTTTTAGCTGATGAAGTTCTTGCAAACCTCTATTTATTAAATACTTACAACCAGCTAAAAAAACTCAAAATATTATTTATCAAATACTCTCTTTATATTCTTGTTTAAATATATTTATTATCTGCATTTAATTAATTTATTTAAATTTATATCCGAATCAAATAAATTATTCGTTCAACATTCTAAATTTGTTGAATATTTGAATTTATTAAGTGAGTTTTTTTTTTTTAAATTAATGACTTAAAAAGTAAAGTAAGTTAGAAGGATGAATATTCAAATTTATTTAGAAATATAAAATAGATTTGTTTATAAATATAAAGCGAATATTGAGTAATTATTTTATATATTGTTAAGAAGTCTACAAATCGATTTAAGATGTTATCAAGTTTTGTAATAATAATAATAATAATAATAAACTAGGCAGATAAAAGAAAATGACACATAAGAGCTTAAATTACAACACCCATTTATGAAGGTTTTTATTCCATTAACTAGAGACATCAACAATGATTCAATGCAGCAATAAAATGTCATGTACCTCAACTTTCTCTAATCCCAGCTTTCACTGTCGAAATCAAAATCCAAACATGAAGATGTTCTGTTACAATATCAAGTCTTTAACATTTATTTGTGCGCACCCTAACATGAACGTTTTGCTATAATATCAGGTTTGCAGACTTGGCCTCTAACGTTGATACTAAAAAGAAGCTGTTCTTTCGTCATCGACGAATGATCCTCAAAATCCAACCTAATTTCCAACAATATATGGTTCTAAAAAGATGTATTTTATATTTCCATGGTTGATAATGATAACATATAGCAGATGAACTTGCAGTGAAAAATACTCTACTTTATCTTTAAATTTTGAAGCTATAAATACTTTCCCATGATGGATATTTGAGTTTTTTTTGGCAAGTAGGGAAATCGAGGGTGGAATCAATGATTCAGAGGGAGAGCAAAGCTAGAGTCAATCGCAATGGTAAAGTTCATGAAATCAAGGATGGAATGATCAGTGAGTTAGTAGAGGGGAGCCTAGACTTAGTTGCAATGGTGAAGGGTGAGATTAGAGAAAGTTGAGCTGAGAAACATTTTATTATTGCATGGAGTCATTGCTGATATGATAAGAAGGACTTATTTAATAAATTGAATACTTCCAAATATTTGAATTCGCATCATCATCTAAGTTAAAATCCTCTGAAGTTTCATTGCAACAATTATGTACAATTAATTTACATACAAAACCAAACCTATACATGTATATGGGAAACACACAAGCAATAAGCTATAATTCCCCTCCAAAAACCAGTAGGGAACAAAGACAGATTAATATTATAATAATTTAAGAACAAGATTTGATGAGTTTATTGAAGTTATGGAAACTTCTTCCTTTAAACAAGTTCCCAAACGAGAAACTTGTCCTTGTCTCGTGTTTTTCGTTGGGAAGTTTCGTAGATAATAAAAGGGAGGAATTATTCCCTTCAACCTTCACACCACAACCTTCTTCTTCTCCTAATCCTCCTATTTCTTTTTGGACCATTTCCATGGTTTTGGGATCAACCACCCCATTTCCCATCACATCACTTACTATGAACCTGTCGTTTGCTTTTCCACCATTCCTCCTTATTTCTGCTCTTTTAATGCTTAATCCATTTTCACGAATTATTCTTGTGATTTCTGATAGTACCCCAAACCGGTCCTCTGTTATCACTTCCAATTCCACACCCTGTATGCACAATAAACCCAACTTGAGTATAGTACAAGGACTCAAACTGTAATTTGACCAAGGGTTTTTTTTTTTTTAATTATGAAGAGCTTTAAAACAAGATTTTGAACTTCGGATTACTAAGCTACATTGGAAGCGAAGGCGGAAATTTTATTTGGGAGTTAATTAAAAATTTTGTGTTAAAATGCTTAAATTACATGATTTGGGGAGCTGAAAATGTAAATATTTCATTTATTCAAAACTTAATTTAAATTATTTAAGTTGAGAAGGGGTTAAATAGAATTTTTTTCTCATTTAACTAAAGAGGGGCAAAGTCACTATCCACTCTTTTAACTTCACCACTATACACTCTTAAGGAGATAACATAAGTTTAAACTTTGTAGAGTACGTTGTTGGGAAGAACGAAAGATTAAAAAAAATTAAAATATGCTATTAGTTTTTGTACTTAAAAATTAAAAATCAAGTGTTACTTTTTTTCTTTTCTTTTTTTAAATTTAAAAATTTCAACTCGATCATTAAAATTGCAAGTATTTTTTTGTCAAAAATTGTCAAATTAAAATTTTGATTAGGTTGTCCTCAATTCCCATATGATTTGACATATGATTGATAGCAAATAAACATGATAAATTAATAATTCGGACTAGGATTTTTAAGTTGAAAAAGAAGAATAATAGAAGGATTAAATCTCAAATTCTATACAATTATAGCAACTAACAACAATTTTTCTTTTTATAAAAATAAAAAAAATAAAAAATTTTGAAGGTAACCAACCTGTGCGGTTCTCCTTTCAATGGCAGCTTCAAGACATTCCATAACTCTTTGTTGTTCAGCTTCTGAACTTATAGGGAACCCATCAACATGTCTGATATAATATTCCTACAAAAAGAAAGAAGAGATTTTACAATAAAAACCCACTTTAAATTGCATTAAAAAAACATTTGAAATTCCTTGTAATAATTTACAAACCTGATAAGCTTCCAGTCTCCCTGTAATGACAGTTCCATGGAACACAACATATCCCATATCCGTTAAACAACAAACAGTATCAAACAATAGCTTTGGTCGATCCAAGCATCTTATGGTCACAACTGTATAATCCCTATCACTACAATCCAACATAGTTACATGTGGTTCCATCGAACATTTGTCATTATGTTTCTCAAAATCTCTGTCTGCTAACAACATTTGATGCAATCTTCGACCTGTATGAGTTTCTCTTGATGTTGAAACAAACATTCTTGCACTTGGTGTCTTAAAATCACAGTCCCCTTTCATTACATTGAAGAGTAGTTCCTTGATTGTTGAAAGCCGGTCCGGGTCTTCGATCGCGTGACCTGTTGACCGGTCGGTGATATGGATAACGGTGGCGGCTCGAGCGTTATGTGTCCATATCTCGGCGTTTATTACATTGCATCCCATATCAGCTAAAACCGCGGATAATTCGGAGAGAAGACCGGGCCTATCATTGCCGGTTAGCTCTATTGTAGTACTGGTATGGTCTTTGGAAGGGATTGAATTAGCTGAGCTCTTCATTGAATTTAAGATATATATTTTGGTTTCAAGTGTCTGTAGAATTTAACAAATGAAAATTGTTTAAAAGGTATCGTAATGATATTAATATCATACATGGAACCCCACCAATTTACGCTTACTTTTTGTATATAACCAAGTGTCTCTTCATCTGTAATTTTCTTCCCTTGATTATCTGTCACATAAAACACTGAAAAAACCAAACGAGTTTGATATAATTACAGCACTGTTGTGGGGGAGGTCGGGCTTGCTCTGAAAAAAGTTTGCCAAGTGTGTTCATAGGGAGCTGATGGATCCCTCAAAAGAGATAATACTGGGTGTGGAGTGTTTATGCTCTATTTTATCTTCGGGTTTGGTCTCATGACTCCGAAAAGAGTCTTGAAGGATTCACGGAATGGGAGGGCCTCCATCCACCAGGAAAATATGAGCATTTGCATTTGGTGAGATTTGAACACTTTTACCCACAAATGCTATATTAGCTCACATTTCGTTGGTTGATGGAGGTGTTTTCACTTCATGAACCCCTCAAAGTTTTTCGTAGAGTTAGAAGATAAAATCCGGAGGTAAAACCAAGCATAGACATCCTATTCTTAGGTACAATACCAACCTTTGTCGGGAGGCCTTTTAAGAGTCTATAAACAACATTTCGCAAACTTGCTTAGAGCCTTTAAATACAAAAATTATGAAACATACCATCCATGAACCATCCAGCATCAGAAGAGATATAAGCTTTGGTTACATTAAGGTTAAGGTCTGAAAGAACTTGGACTATTTCAAGGAGAATCTCATGCTTGTTCACACTATCAACCTAAAAAAAATAACACAAAATTACCAAAGCTTATTAGTACAACCTTATGCCATTTATAGCATGATTATTGATACTGGTTCAACCTTAATTCAATTAGCACTATTATTATTGTAACAATTACATGAGTCTGAACATGCTTAAACACAGTCTTATGTGAAAAAAAAATGATACCTGTATAAAGGTAGCATGTCCACAAGCACCATTGTCAACAATAACTCTACAAAAGAAATGGAATTCAACCCATTAAAGGCAACACAAAAAACAACATAAAATCTAAAACAAAAAGAAAAGGAAAATGGATTAAATTGTACTGAATTGAATTGAAACTTAAAAAGAAAACAGAGAAAATACCTTGGAGGGTTGATTCTCCTAATAAGCTTTGCAAATTCATCATCCATTCTTTTTTGTTTCTCAAAATATTCAAAAGAAAGAGGAAAAAGAAAAATAAAGAAGAAGATAGAAATTAGAATGGGCAATGGAGGAGATAACAGAGAGTGAAGCCTGCAGGGGCGTTTTATAAAACCTAAAGGAAAAAACAGAGAGAAGGCTAAAAGGGTACAAAGGGAGCTTGGTATCCACGTGTCGGTTATTGATTGGTTAATGTAAACAGTTAAAAGACGTTACTTGCGATGCAACTGAAGAAAAAGAAGGTTTATTCTTTGGGTGAAATCATCATCACACCCCACCTTTATCGAATTAAAGAGTCCGTACCGTGCGCGGGAAGGGTTTAATCCACGTGACAATGTGAGAATTACGTTGCTTAATTCATCGTAATGTCACGTGCCATGTCTGCCGGAGCCGGACGTGGTTCCCAGCGGCAATATAGTAACCGGAAAGTATGAAGAAAGGTTTGGAGTTTGAACCGAAAGAAAAGCATTAGAGATGCTAAGTATTAAATTCCAAAATTCAACTTCACATTCTTTTTTATTGTTAAATCAAGTTCCCATTCTATTTTTATTTTTAATATCATTTTTCTTTATAGAATTATTTCATTTTCTTTAAAACTTTTAGACAACTTCGAGCCTTTTTTTTTTTAATATATATAAAGTAGAGCATATTAATAATGAGATTGGTTTAGTTGTATCCAACTTTTTAGATTTTTTGAATTTTTCATCATAATTCTAAGTTCAATAGATTTATTTTTAAAGAGTGAATTTTATTTTATACTTTTTCGATATTATTTAGTAAATTTATAAAAACAATTTATCAAACAAAGAAAAATAATTAATAACTTTTATATAATTTTTTAAACTTAAATAGAACATATTTAAATAAAAATAGCATTTGGTTCGATTCTTGTAAATATAGTTTTTTTTTAAAAATTTTTATTCTACCTTAAAAGAAAAATCATTATTCCATAAATTATCCAAATAACCTAATTTGGGTTGGCTTTCTATTTCTTAATTTTTCTTGTTTCGCTCTGTAGCATGACTCTGAATTAAAAGTTAAATAAGTTAAATATTCGAATTTTTTTCAATTTTTTGATTAATTTTAAAATATAAATTATTGTTAATAATAAATTTATAATTAAAAAACCAAGGATGAAAATAAATCAAGGCATAATAAAAAATATATATTTTTGCTAAAAGAATCCGAAAGTGATAATAATAATAACAACACAATTTATGAGTTTTTACCAATTTTTTAATTTTATTTTTCGGAGATTAATTATAAAAAGGAACCCCAATCTTAAAAACTGGATCAGGCAGTTAAAAGCTGAAAAATGTAGAAGATAAAGCATGAAAGCAACTACAGTGATTAGGAGACTATAAACGTGGCCATATCTAAACAGCAAAAGGCTTACTTTTTAACATTGTTGGGAGTCGATTGCTGTTTGGTAGGACTACTTTGTAAGAAAAACAAACAAACAAGAAATATCTTCTCAATCTCAGTTTTCTTTTGGCATTTTCCGGGGGAAAATGTGTGGAACTTTCTTGAGAAATTTCGTTTTTTGTAAGATGTTTACATGGATCTTATCTACATGACAGATAACTGTATCAAGGACATTAAAGTTTCTTTAATCTCTGTTCTTTTTGCTTTTTTTTTTTTTAAAGCATGGTTGAGAAAGAGGAATCATGTTGGTCCATTCAACTATTTGATTTCTTTTATAATTATATTAAAATCAGTAAAAAAATGAAAACCGAGAACATGAAAAATTTGTTAATGATCATTAGAATAGGATTTATTTTATTTTATTTCAGATTTTTTAAATAAAAAATAGATATTCTTTAATTGACTGTTTCGAGATTTAATCATGTTGAGGGGTTGATTTCTTCGAGAAAAACCTTTGAAGTAGTGTATGTTAGGAAGCTAGTCGAACTCCTTACTATGGTAGGTATTGTCCTTGAGTTATGTCAGAGTTTTGTTTCTCACATTCACTGAGAGCCATGAATGGTTCATAGAAAAAAAGTGCTTCGAGACAACAAGTTGTTCATGGGCATACAAATGTCGGGTTGTCTTCACATCTTTGATTTTGTCGCTTGTTGGGGTAAGATTGGACCATCTCTTCTTCTTGGATAGGAGGTTTGTTGTTGAGGGTCCCTTCCAACCCTTAACTCATCAAAGATTTTCTCATTTCTTAGGTTGAGCTCTTGTTGGTGTTTCTGCTGCTTTTGATATGACCTTTGCTATGTAGAGAGTTGTTCTTCTAATACCTTTATTTTTTCCCTGCATTTATATAAATTGCTATAAGTCTAGATAGGGTGTTTGAGAGGTTTGCTCATCTTGAGGGGCGTTGGTGTTGCCTTGATAATATTGCGAATAATAATAAGGTGGGGTATTGGTAGTATTGGGGGTAGTTTTCCTAGTAAGAATATGTTGAGGGTTACATGGACGCTGGGGATCTTGGGAAAGATTTAGTTAGGATTGTTGGTACTGTCCGGCGTTGGTTTGAGGTTGATTTTGAGTTACTTGTGGTTGGGTTTATGTTTTTTTTTTCTAGTAATCTTGGGTTCTTGCTTCTACGTTATCAGGAATGCCAATGGACTTGCAAGTATGTGGCTTATATTTGGTGGTTCAATTCCCCCTACATGTAAGTGATCTATATAATTAATGTTATGCACTATATTCATACCTCTCCTTTAAGCCTTGCAACTCATACCTCTACCAATTGGGGCGTTCTCCCTTCATAAACCACTATAGGGCTCTTGGCGGAGAAGGGAGACAAAATATTGACACGAGGACAATACCTTACATTGTTGAGGAGTTCGGTCGGTTGGCCATAGGACAACACTTCAAAAACTTATCTCGAAGAAACCGAAACCGATCTATTCAATAATAAAAATTAGCTCAAATGGTGCCATATTGCCTAAGTGGTGACCTATATGGCATAGGTCAGGGGTTCAAACCCCACCAAGAGCGAAGATGCTCATGTCCCTTTCGTGAGTGGTTGTGTGCCCACATACAACCTGTTGCCTCGAGGTGTTCCCCCATCGTGAATTGTACATGGCTCTAAGTGAAAGTAAGAGACAACTTTAATATGACTCAAGGATAATACCTATTATTGTGGGGGTTCGATTAGTTACCCAACAAACAACACATCAAAATTTTCCTATTATTCTTATTCTTATATTAAAAAAAAAATTTTATGTTTTGATTGATTTTGTTTTTAAAATATATTTTTATAATTTTAATATATTTCTTATTTATTTTTATGATTTTTAATGTCACTTACTTATAAGATGATTGATTTTAGTTATTTTTAAGAAATACTAAAATCTCAATTTGTCAATTTAGTTAAATGGAAAATTGGAGGTCCGAAGTGATTCTTTTTTAACCATGATGTCTTTAAATTTCCGAGAAAGAAATATGTAAGGTAAGGGTGTTTATAAGTCGGATTGAGTTGAATTATTGCATAGTATTAACATAATCTATATTTGTCTAAACTCGGTTTGACCCAAAATATAGGTTTTAGATTTTACCTAATTTTGTTCATATTTGTAAATAAGTAACTCAAATCTATTTTAAATCTACTCATACTTCTTTTAAAAATATTTAACTAATTAATATATATTATTATAGACTTAAGTTTTATTCGATATAATCATGGGCCGGAATGGTATTGAAGCATCGCAAAAAAGTCCAATTGCGATGCGGACCTTTTTGCCTCATTAGTAAATTCTATGTTAAAACCCACTAATTTTCTTGACTTCACCAACTCTACCGCTTAAAACATTAACATCTACTACCTTACCTTTGCTTGAACTTAATAATAATAACCACAATAACATGTTCTGTATTTGGTAAAAGTTATTAGATTGCATTTTGTCCGTTCTACTAAAAAATATGTAAATTAATTAATATACATTAGATAAAAAAGTAACTTAATCTTTTCTGTTAAAATTTCATCAATTTCTATTGTTAAAAATTAATATGGCTAATAAAATAATCAAACAATGACATGGGGCATGTTACATGTACCTTATGCTACATATAGAAACTAGTTTTTAACAGAAGAAATGAATAAAATTTTAATTAGAAAAACTAATTTACTTTTTGATCTAATATAAAAGGACTAATTTACTTATTTATTTGAGTAAAAAAGACAAAATACAATCTAAATTCTAATTAAAGGAATATGTGATGCTTTTACCTAATAACAACCCTAAGAAGAGGGTAAAAGCACAGTGTAGTGGACGAGGTAATGAACATTCATGCATGCCACCAATTTGGGCAGCAACATATTGAAGCTTTTTTTGTCTTTATTACAGGACACAGCCTACAAAGCAAGCTTACCAGCCATTTCCCCGACCACAAATCATCACAATTTGATACCCAAGAATCAATGAATTCACCATCCATCCCCACTTGTCTATCACTCATGACTTGCCAAAACACAGTAGCTAAGCTTTTGTCTTCAATCTCTGGTCTGGTCTGGTCTGATCATAAAAATCGCCATTTGGAGACCACCCATTTTTGTGGCTAATCAAGACACCCTTTTAGGAGGTGAAGTTGAAATGGTGGGTTTTAAGATAGTGAGTGCACAATCTATGGAGACACCATTATTTGTTGCGTTTAGCATTAGCATGAATCATGACTGGCTGCTTTTTAGATTGAAATATGTATGAGGCTGATTATTATCTACTGTCACATTTTTTCAGACAACATTGAAAGAACTAGGTGGCAAGGTTTCGGAATCTTTATATTTTATTGCAATACACATTGGCTATAGTACCGAATCCGATTTGGGCGAACTTTTATATATATATATATATATAGTATCAACATTACACATGTTTCTTCGATTTTTGTTCGAATCGAAAATATAAACTTTTTACTCAAATTCATCATATTTATAAATAATTAATTTAAATTTTGTTCCATATGAAAATATGGGTTTATTTGTCCAAATTTTGTTTCATCTTACTTTATTTGAATTTTTTATTAAAATATTAAATATAAACCACGTAATATTTAAATTATAGTATTATATATATAATTTTCACATGTTATAAATTATTTAATATGTGAAAAATAAATAAAATAGTATATTATAAATTTGAAAATAAATTAGGTCAAACTGAAACTTTAGATGTTAGAGCTCAAATTTAACTCATATTTAAGTCAACTTAAACTTTTTAAACCAATTTTTGATTTTAATTTTTTTTTCAAATCTCCTAAATATTGTGTACGACTTGAAGTTTCGACACCTAACTCAAGGACAAATATATATGTCTATAACTCTTTTCAAGCAAAAAATGAAACAGTCCACTGTTCTTACCCCATATATGAGTCCAAGACAAGTGATTTATGGAAAACAAGTACAAAAATCATACATCAACATTTAACAAACTATACCATATATCAAGCACATAAATTACATCGATATAAACACTGGGCCTATTAACCGAAATGATGTTAATTTATTCTTAAGTTTTGGGTTCAATACACATAGTTACTAGTAGTGTAACTTGTGTGAATGTGTGACTTACAAACTAAAAGAAAAAGTAATATAAACATAGTTAATATAAACATTTTATTTATATCTATTCTTTTTCTTATCATAAGATACATATCCAATCGGCAAATTTAAGTAAGCATTAAGCAAGTTATATCAACCTAAGCAGATGCAGAATTTCCCTTGAGGGCCTGAAGCACAAGTTGCACTAAGGAATTTCTCATGCAAAGCCTTTTTACATTCAGCAATACATTGAGGGAGAGTGCATGGATTGAGCTGGATCCCAAATGCACCTTCCACAAGACTCGGACTCAAAAGTAGCACCCCCATTGCCATTGCAATGACAATCAACACTAACTCGAACTTCATTCCTTTAGCCTCCATTGGAAATATCTTCAAAGTTAGAACAAACCCCTCTTTGTTGCTCCCTACAACAAAAAACAGCAGGTCTCATTACATATTTATAGCGAGAAAAGGGAATATGTTGGTCTAATTATGTTTTAGTCCCTCTATTATACTAAACTTTGCAATTTAATCCCTCTACTCTAGTTTGACATGATTTGATTCTTTTTTTTTATAGTGCTATTAATAGATCTAAATTCAATTAGCCATGTTCAACCAATAACAGATTTACATATCAGCTAAATGGTTATATCATCACCTTAACAACAACTACAACTAAATGTGTTATCAATTTGGATCTACTAATAATATTATCAAAGTAAAGAGAGCAAATTATATCAAGTTTAACATAGTAAAAAGACTAAAACTATAATTAAAATAGAATTAAGTGTAAGAGTTCCTTAATGATCCCCCAAATAACAATGGAGGGTCCATGTGATAAACCAATAAAGTTGAAGAAAAGAGCACAAGATTAGAGATGAAAGGTATATGAATATATATTAATGGAGATTCTCCATCTATGAGCCAACCCCATTATGGTTTATAATAGTATTGTGTGCTTTAACTTTTGGATCCACCAAAAAACACCAACGGGGGCATCATTTGGCCACTTTTTCCCCCCATGGATTAGTGAAGTGTTAACCAATGAAGGCTCAACGTTTGGATTGTAATTGCTAATCGGTGCTATGTTATCCCCACGTGTTGGCATTGTATTTCCAAATCCATCTGCCAATCTTAGATAAGCACAAAGGCCATAACAAGCCAACCCACTTCCCACAATTCCATATGCATATGCTTTACTACAATTACTTAACTAGGAAAGATATGGATCTTCTTGTTGTTGTTGGGTTTATTCCGATGCTATTGGTCTTGCCAGACAGCCACTCTTTTGGGTTTTATTTTATTTTATTTATTTTTATTTTATGATTTATATTTAAAGTTTGTAGGTATTTTTTTTAATAATATCATCTCTAAAATTTAAATTTGAATTTATTTTTGAGAGTACAATTGTTTTGTCATTGCACTCAATATTTATTAGTAATAATACTGTTGCAAGAAATTAACCTAAAAAATTATAGGTAGTATTGATATTGAGCAAGAATTGTGCACAGAGCACTGATATTAGGAACAATATTTAAAATTACAAAGAGATGTTAAAATCTAATAAAATGAAAATGTTTAAGAATTAATATGAAAATAATGAGTAGAAAGATGCATTACTATTAAGGATATGGATGAGGGTAACATGGTTTAAACACATATCAAATAGGTATTTGACAAGAGATTTAATATTATCTATATTTATATCTTACAATGTATACATATATAAGATACCACAACATTAACTTTCAAATTCCCCTCAATTCACTAATTGATAATTGGTATCTTTCAAAGAGAAGGTATAATCATTGGAAGACTTTATCTTTTGAATAGGTAAGATAGAATTACTCCCCCTCAAATAAATCTTCACAAATTGAAAAATAAAATTGAGAATAAAGGAAAACCTCTCAAAAGCACAACAAGATTTTGTAGAACAACATGAGTATAACAAAGAAAAATTGGATTTTTGCTCAAACTTTGTAAGCTTTTTTATTGTCTTTGTTTGAGTATATTTGAATTATATTTACCCTCTTATTGATTTGGAGATGTATGGAGCTGTTGGAAAGAGTTTCTATTATTGGAGACATTAAATTTACGAATTTAATGTAGTTTGCAGGGTCATGTATCGATACTATAAAAGGTACTTAAAGAAAAATATAATTGTTAGAGCTTCGAGGGTATCAAAACTAAGAAGAGAGGTTTCGGTACCTCATTATCAAGTATCGGTACTTATGAAAAGTATTGATACCTTGGTCCCTTATTTGGCAATTTTTGCCATTGACTTGCCAAGTTTCAATGCATGTAGGGCATGCACATATATGCTTGAGTGCCCACGTACTCACACCTTCAAGCAAGTATTGATACATTGACCTTTATTTTGTAATTTTGGTTATTGACTTACCATGTACCAATAGATCATGTCTAGATAACAATACATAGCCTCAAATTTACTTTAGAAGGCCTCGAAATATTTGTAAAAGGACTCAAAAACTCTTATAGCAAGTCTAGGACATTTGAAAACTTGTTTTTTGAGTTTTATAACTCTTGAGAATAATTTAAGTGTAGTCGAATTAAATTAAAAATATAATTAAAAAAATTATAATTTATTTTATTATATCAAAACAATTAAAAATTAAAGCTAACAATCTTTATCTTTTTTATATAACAAAACATTAGAAAACTTTAATTTGAAAAAACTCCTCCTAAATCAAATATTATTTTCAAGTTGTACTCTCATATCTAAACACATCATCTAGGTTGATGGATAAAAGAGCCCGTTGGGTCACCTTACTCATGCTCCCTTTACCATTACATGACTCCTCAAAACGAAATTAGTATGATTACTCATGCTCCCTTTACTCATGCTCATAGTTACTGTCCAGGGTCAAATTGCTTGGCAACATCACTGGATTGTCCCTTGGCATGGTAACATCCAACGGTTGATCTTGATTATCATCCTTATCATTCCTTAACATGGCAAATGGTTGGCAATCCCTTGTATTCAATCAAATTCGAAGGCACCCTTTTATCCACTGTAGTGTTATAGTCAATTTTCACAACCTGTTCATGAAGTCATCTCACCCAAACTACAACATGGGAGGGGGTGTTGTTCTTTAGTAGAAAAATCCCAACTCCATAGCTGAACGGTGAAGTAACTCCCATAAATTCTCCATGGTCCCTCCATAGGAAAGCTTTTGTCTAGATCATTGCATCCCTATACTTTTTGTCAATCAAATTATGCGCTCTATTCAAGAACCGAGTGCTATTACCACCACACTCTTTTCCACGACGCACCACCAAAATCTTTGAATGGCTGCTTCTCCATCTCGACATCCGTCATCATTCAATTAAATCTAACATCTTTCTCTTTTTATACAGGCAGGGGTCTCAAATTTCCAGTGTTAATCATGTTTATTACAACTGTGGGTCCAAACTCCAAAATTGTGATGTTTGATTCCATTAAGCACTCGAAGAGTCATAGGCCCAAATTTATGAAATTGGGTAGCCCACTCTAATTCGGCAGAAAATTCGGGTCGGCATCTAATACGGGTCTCCATTTAAACCCAAATTTCCCGCCCGCCGCCCACCCCTGTTATTTTTACAGTGGAGGGAAAATCTAAAATCCCCACAAATTTCAACTTCAATGGCGAGAAGACGACTCAGACTGCACCGCTCCTCCGATGAAGAAGACGAAGAACCATCACCACCACAACAACAACTAGAAAATGAACCTCCAAATGAAAGCTCCGCCGTCACTAACCAGTCCGTGACTGTATCTCCTCCTAACCCTAACCCCGACGAACCACTTCCAATCTCCGACGACGATTTCGCCGATGTCAATGAAAGTTTCACTCCTCCTTCTCCTCCTCCTCCGGTGGAGGAAATGGCTGCACCGTTTACATCAGTTGAAAGCTCTGGCTTTCCGATTGGGGACTTTCTTTTAAGAATGGGACTCAAATTGAGGAGAGAATGGCTGGATTCTTGCGTACAAGGACTAGAGAGCTCGGTCCCTAGGTTTTCGACTCTCGATGTTTCTGCAAAAGCGAAGCTTTGCTTTCAACAATTCTTGTTTTCTGATATGAATTATTCCGGCGGCGGTATTCTTCCGTCAAATGTTGATTCAATGCACCTTGTTGATCTCAAAGGACCCTTTGTCTTGCAGGTTCGGTCATAAGGACACTAAATATTCAAAACTATTATATAAATGAATGCTTTGATGTTGCAAATCTTTGTTCATGTTGAATTTGTATCTTTCTAGGTTGATGAAATTGTAAATATAAGTTGTCCGCTCAAAGGAAGGTATCAGGAGACACCTTCTGGGATTAAGAGGTGCCTTAAGTTATCCATGACAGATGGTGTTCAACGTGTGTTTGGCATGGAATACAGGCCTATTAAAGATCTTCAAGTTTTGGCTCCTGCTGGATTAAAGGTTCTTCTCTAGTGCTATTGCTGATTTTTGTGTGGCATTTCTAATAGGGAATGCTAGTTGATCTTATTATGCTTGAGATATGTTAAGAGTCCAACTTGAAAACAACTAATCATAAGCGGAGGGGCTTAACTAAATTTAATACTTAACAGATGTGGGATAATGCCACTTAAACACTCCCCCTCCCATGTAGTTCACATGGTCTATATGTGCACAACTTCATCAGGGGTCGTCAAGACCTCACATGAGGTTAGGTAGGAAAAAAACAACATAACAAAACCAGGATTCTGATGCCATGTTAAACATCCTAGCTAAAACTAATCGGTAATAGGTGGAGGGGCTCAACTTCAATATAAGACCATGGGAAATCTCGTACTTAACAGATTGAGACAATGTCACTTAACAAGATAAATCATATGGGTAAATAGTTCCCGTCCATAATATGTTTAGAGAGTCCCTTTCAGAAGGGTAACCAGCGGTTGCATGATCTTCACTTGATTTGGATGCATGAATTTGAATCAATGACATTTTGACAGCTTTTGGTCTTAGTTTCTGACTTTTGACTTAACAATTTGGTCATATCCGGATCTTTTAAAATCTTCTTCTATATTTACAGGGTGATGGTGTGTGACATTGGATATAAGTTGTTTGCATGGCTACTTGAAGACAAGCTATGCTGTCTCATCAATTCATGTCAAGAGAATATTACCTCTACTTCATAAATTGTGAAGGGTCCATAAAAATTTCCATTTTCTAAGAAAGAGTTTCTTTTACATTGTTCTGCAACGTTTTTATCTTGATTTGTATGATGGGACATACCTTTAATTTTCAGTCGAATGATTCATTACTGTTTCTCGCAATGAGTTGCTGTCCAAACTGCTTAATTTGTTGGGCAAGGTCTCTTTTCCTTTTACTGTTTGTACAACACTTAGATTAGCCCTTATTCGGTTTGCCACTGAAACATTTATTCATGTCAACCCATAAAATAAAACCTATAAGTCCTATTGATCTCCAAAGCTTTGATGTACTCAGGTTATATCTTTTATTCTGTAGGTTGCTATCTGTAATGTACATATACGACATGGGCTTATTGTGCTGGTCCCTGAAAGTTTACAAATTCTAGGGGGAGTGGTTGAGGACTTCGAAGCAGCACGACAGCGTCTTGTTACTGAAGTAAACAAGCCACCTAGGGGTAAAAGGTATTATTGAATTCCAAGAATGTATCTACCATTTCGTTTCATGTGCATTACAAATGTTTTTGTGTTATCATAATCAAAATCAAAAGATATTGCCCTTAAAGGTTGTACAGTAAGGAGTATTTAGTTTCTAGTTCAGAATTGTGTGTTTGTAGTTTAATGATTGCTATTTAAACTGTTTTTAAACTTGGAATGATCTTACAGATTATGAATCAATTGATGAGCCCCAAAAATTTTCTTTGAATCATGAATGTTTCATTGTTGCGAGTCCTCTTTTCTCTCTATCTTATGCAGAACAAAGTCAGGACTGGTTCCTCCTTTAGCAACTAGAGCAACTCTTGCTGCATGGCCACCAAATGGTGTTAATGCTGTTGAGCCAACTAACAATTTAATATCTCAAAATTCAGCTCCTCTTCGGGCGGATGAAAGAGGTTGTTTATTATTTGTTTGTTTTTTAAATCAAATGCAACAGGTTGACTTTCTAAAGTTAAAAAAAAAAAAAGTGTACACAAAAAGTTGGTTGCATGCTGTTTATGTTTGTTATAAATGTAATTTTGAGGGGAGATGTTGATCAATGCCTTTTTATGTATAGTAATATTTGAGAAGTCCTATAGAGCAGAAAATGAGATGGAAAATAGTGGGATAAGAAGAGGATCTTTCCCTCTTAGTTTGCGTTCTTTCTGCCTGATCTTTGACAACGACAGGCAGCTTAAATATATTAACTCTTAAGAGTTCAGCATTTACTGCTTCACTTGAGTTTAAGAACTGGAGGTTGACATTTCTTGTTGAAGAAGCGAGAGACTTCTTTTGCTTGGGCTTCTCTTAAATGCTTTTAGTTGGTGATACACCCTAATTGTTTTGCACTTGTTGTTTCATCACTTACTTAAAATTATGTGTTACATGAATTTGTACGACGAAAGTTTGAAGGCACATGAAATTTTATATGGTGATTTGGCAAATTGAGGACCTATTTGATTGATTATATGACAATTTCTTCTTTTCCGTATATCCATACATTGCAGGTGCTACTTTGGTTTCATCTAGCACTGTTACTCTAAGAACTACAGAGAATCCTACTGCTCATGTGGGTGGGGCGAATGCTGTGCCTAATTCATCATCTGATGTTGCTTTGGATGTTGAGAGGATGCATATTGATAGTGTTCCCATTAGCAGAGAAAATGCTGCATCAAACTCGAATTCAAGTATTGTTCCAGATGATGAGCTCGTCCATATGGTTGATGTGATTGAGCATCCTCTCATACTGTCTGGAGACCGAGAAGTACCCTTTACATACTTGGCTAGTTTGTCAGCCAATTGGGCTGCCATTAAAGATAAAGCTACACATGTACAGGGAAAAATTAAGGTATCCGTAGTTTCCTATTTCTAATAATTTTCAATCTTTGATGACTTATATTTTAGCATTCAAGATTTGTCTAGCGATTTTAAAATGGATAACCCAGGATTAGTTTAGAATCGCCTTGCATCATATATTTAGCTGGTTTCTAATATCTCATCTTTCTGAAATTTTTCTTAATTTTATGAAATATTTTTGTAGTGCTTTTTGACTGGTGTCAAGGGATTCCGGTATAAGCAAAGGACAACTTACGAGCTGCTGTGTTATGTTGATGATGGCAGTCTCATCTCTGAGATCCTCATTGATCACAATGTAAGTTCATGCTGAAGCAACACAACCTGGATTTTGTAAAGCAAATAGGAGAAACATGAATTTTCTCTTTTACTCTCAATATTGACTTGCTAATTTGCATCAATCCTCAATGTTCTCTCTCTTTCAAAAAACCTTTTTTTAGGTCTTATGGCTTTTTACCTGCAATGCTATGATTTTACTGCAACTTGAGAACTTAAATATGTTGGTATTTCTGAATTCCAGGTTGTGCAGAAAGGAATAGGTCATTCTCCCCAGGAGGTCACTTCTGCTCTTTCTTCTTCAGACAAACAAAAAGTTAGTGGTATGAAGGAGATTATGAGGCAGTTTCAGGCATTTTTGGCACATTTTGAGGTAAAGCTTGCCAATCTTCAACTTTTTATCAACAATTATTAGTTTTACTCATTTGGCTGTAATTGATCTGAGTCGAGCTAAAACAGCAAGAAACTAGAGCTTGATCAGGAATTTGCTGCTGAAACTCGGTTCGCTCAATTGAATATTATTATGGAAGCTCGAGCAAAGCTTGAAGTAAAATCAAACTATTTGAGCTTGGGTAGATTAAGCTCATTCACATGATTAATTTACTCAAGCTCAAGTTTGAACTTGTTTTATATACAGAAATATTATATTAGGGTTCGAGGTTTAAGTGCGTTCATATATATTAAGGGTATAGTAGTTAATAGTTTAAATATTATAACTAAAAACTCGTTTAAGCTTGTGAGTTGCTCAAATTGAACATTAAGATGCTTGATCGTGAGCACAAATGTCTTATTTACACTCTAGCTCTTGTAAATGATTGATTTTATTGTTGGGTACTTCCATCATTATGTGCAAAAATGTTATTCTCCAGGGAATGATGCTTGTAGAAATAAACAAAACATCATCTCTTCCAATTGCCAAGGAGATGAACCAAGGCTGTTCTGCATCTGATGCACGGTTGCTTCTTAGAAGATTGAAGCCTCCTCCTCCTCGAACACCAGAGCACCGGTCATCGGATCCCATTGAGATATCCCCTTAATTGCCTGCATGTTACAACTACAACTGGTTTCCGAATTTCGTATTGGAATCCATGATCCTTTGTTTTGCATAAAAACCAAGGATCCATGGAGCTTCACTTTATTGCAACGGCAAACATGAAAGAAACAAGGCATGTATTTACATGGATCCATTGACAAATTTTGAGAAGAAAACTGGTTAGAAGAACAAAGACAGCTGCAAATTGATTTCAAATGTATAGATTTTAACTTATGGAAAAACAGAAACTTCTATTTAAATTAAGTTCTTTATATATTACACAGTTTTCTTGGGCATGGGGTTTGGCATCAAGGGAGAAGAAGCTGCTTGATTTCATTAACTACGTCGAGTAACTTCTTGCTAGGTGAATCCCTGTAAGAAGATCCAGGCCCTAATATCATGAACCGGTTCCACCCATCCATAATCTCAGGGCAAAAGACCTTCCAAAGTATGGTGGTCTCCATCCACGACGGCACCGTCAAGTATCTGTCCCCACGCCTGACGCTTTCAACTACTGCCTTTGCACATTTCTCTACCGACTCTACTGGCATCAAACTCACTTGGACCTGCCACCAATTCATACAAACCCGTTACATTATAAATCCGAGTTCCAATGCAATTGAGAAACAACAATATTATTTGAACCAAATTAGACCAAAAAGTCGAACTAGTTACACCGAAAGGTTTTGAACTAGACCTAAGAATTAGTATAAACCAATTGAATTGATTGAATCGCGCCGTTGAGGCAAATTTATTATTATTTTTTGAACTTTTAATAAATTTTATCAAATTGGTTGAATCATTGACAAACCTATAGTCGTTGAACAAGTTCAACCAACCAACCATCTGATTTGAAAAAAACATTAAGAAAGAAAATAAAAATTCCATTGCTTTATAAAATAAAGTGAATCTACACTTAAACCACTAATTAAATTAATATTATGAGTTAATCGAATAACAATTTTAAAAAATAAAAATATTCATTTATAAAGTAAAATGAATCTATATTTACTATAAATCACTGACTTGAGTTAATGTCATGGTTAATTAAGTACCAATTTAATTGAAAAAAGGACTAAAATTATTTTGAAAGTGTTATCGTGATTTTATATATTTGACCTATAGAATTAATGTCATGAGTTAATAAATGTTTAATTTAATTAAAAAATAAAAATACCCTCACTTATTAGAGTATTATTAATTTAGAAAGTATTTTTTGTGTTTTATATAAAAAAAAATAGAAAAATATAATTGAAGGCATGCATTTTTGGTTTTCCACATTGACTCATTACTGTTAACCTCGTTTGTTTTTAGGTCTCACAGTAAAGTGTATATTATTTAAGAACCATTTTAGTATCATATTGACCAAAAACGAGAAAGATCTAAGTTCAAGTTACTTACATCTCTCATTTCTCGATCAACTTCCAATCTGCCTTCCTTTGATAGGAATTTGCCTTCGGTCATCTCGGTATCGATAAATCCGGGCGTCACGATTGTGACTCCGATTCGAGTCCCAAATTCAATCCTCAATGTCTCGTAAAAGCTTATCAGTGCAGCTTTGCTTGCCTTGAATTATTGCATCAACCTCATTATTAGAATTGCTCAAAGTTCATATATAACAGTAATGATGACGAGATATCTTACATTGTAGAAGGCAGTTCTGGGTGCAAATACCCATCCAGCACATGATGATATCACTATTATCTTCCCTTTGCTCTTCTTTAGGTGTTGCTGTGCAAAATAACTGCTGTATACTGAACCCCAGAAGTTTATGTCCTGAGATAAGTCAATCTTTAGTCCCTAAACTAAGTAACTTTCTCATCTTGCTACTTAAATTTCTTGTCAACATTAACCCCTAAACTTTGACAATCTTTCCCGATTTTAATCCATACTATGATATTGTACAATATCATCACCTAAAACTTTTTTTTTTTGAAAAGTGTCACTTCTTCATGAAAACCAAAAAAGATTGTCAAGTTTAAAGGCAAATATTATTTTATCCCTAATTTAATCTTTAATCAATTTCATCCATTCATGTTGAATATTTAAAGCCAAATGATTGATTACTATAGCTGGTGAAGCCTTAGTGATATCATCATAATCTTCAAACAAGCAGACCGGAGCAACTCCAGCATTGGCGACCAAATGATCCACTGTTATCAACATTATTAAAAAAACATCACCAAATTAAGAATCCCAAAAGAAATATAAAATCCGCAAAATATCATGAAAAAAGCCTTTATATTACAAGTCAAAATACATTTTTTCCTTTACTAAAATAGACATTTTGTTATTTTATTAAAAAGACAAATTAATTCTTATATATTTGATAAAAATTTTAAAAAAATTATTTATAATAGATAATTACCTATAAAATAAAAGTATCATAGTTTACCCTGTACTAAAATAATAATAAATTAATCCTAATCCTTTTTTTCTAAAAATTCTTCTATTTATATTGTTAAAAGCTGATACAATTGATAATGATATGCAAAAATATTTGACCAGTAAAAATCAATAAAATTTTTAATAAAATTATCCGTTTACTTTTTTTTTTATCTAAAATAAAGAAACTAATTTACCTCTTACAATACGCCTCCTAATTTAAGAACTTAAGTATGGTGTATATGACCAGAAATTAAAATTTAATAGGAGTATTTTTTGTTGTTCGAGTAGAAGAACGATCAGTTTAATAGGGACTAATTTGGGTTTTTTGAGTAAAGAAGTAAATAAGGGCCCCCATGTTACATCATGAGGTGGTACAGTGCTCCTTACATTGTCCAAAGTGGTTCACAGTGGCATCAATAAACCGCTTACAGTCATCAATGTTAGAGACATCTCCAAGTATGTAAACAGTTTCAGGTGACCCAATTATCTCACACACATCCGCTACTTCTTGCAAACGTTGCTTTCTCCTTGCAACGAGTGCTAATCGAGCTCCTCTCCTTGCATACTCATATGCCAAATGCTTCCACAAAAAACCCCAACAATAGTCAGTCCAATAATGAATAATCATATATATATGTATGCATTTAGGGATTGGTTTAGTTCAAACCTCGCCAATGCCGGAAGATGCTCCGGTAATAAGCACAACTTTTCCGGTCAAATTTTCTTTGAATAAGGTTCTGGCAGTGGAGATAAGGGAGTTGAGAAAACGATATTGGTGAAGGAAGAAGAGTGCAAGAAGGGATATAGTAATAACGATAACATTCATCAACTTATCGGCCAAATCCATGGCTTCTTTCGGAAATATTATTCTTTGAGATGGAAGCCACTTTCTCAAGATTTGTAGAACAAGTGAAATTTCATGGCTTTCAAGGTCTACAACTTTTCGCAACGTAGCAGTTTTGCATGTAAGGAATTCGACACGTACCTCCGTTTTTTTTAATGTTTTATTTCATTGCGAGTGTTTTAGGGTTGTAATTGAAATCGCAGAGCCCGAATACTGTTAATTTCGACCTTGAATTTGAAGATGTTATAACTAACTTAAATTTAACAAAAAAAAAACTTAAAAATTAGAGAGATTAAATTTTTAGAAATATAATTACATAGACTAAATTCTTAATTTTTAAGAAGTATATGGACTTTACGCATATTTTAACTTTTCAATTTTTGTACCGAAACTTTAACTCGAGTTCGACTTGATAATTAAACTTAGAGTTAATAATATATATTAAGGGTAACATCGTAATTTAATAATACAAAATATGAAAAGTTTTGATAAAACTCGAGAGCCATTCGGTCAAGTATTACTAAGCTCAAATTGAGATTGACCAATAACTTGGCTCAATAATTACCGAATTAAATTTAAATTTTTTGGAATCAAATTCGAACAGCTTACGAACACCAATATCTCATTTACACCCCTAAATAGTATTAGATAAGACTATATTATTAATTAACAATATGTTAAAATTCGAGTTAAAAATATCAAAAGAGTCCTTAAATTTTATCCTTTTTTAGTAATATATTTTTGTTTGGGCATAATTTTATTTAGTTTTATTTTTTTTCCTTTTGGTATCCTTTGATTTGTCTTGTTTGATCTTTATTATTTTTTTGAGTTAAATTTAATTTTTAATTTTTTAAAAAAGAGTCGAATTTAACAATTAATCTTTGAAAAAGAGTTAAATTATTTTTTAATGGTAATAATGATTAAAAATATTAAAATTTTAAACATGATAGTCCATATAACAATTCACATGTACTTCATACTATTTTTTATTTTAAGATATTTTATAAATTTTAAATTATTTGGTAACGTGGCATAAGATAGATAGTGCCTGTAACAGGCTCATTTTGCCCGGCCTGAGCACAAACCAATAAAAACAAAAATATAAAATAAAGTCCCAAAATCATTAAATGTCTATTTACAAAATTAAATCAGCCTAAATTTTCAAAACCCAATTACAAACCCAATAACCTAATCCCCTAACCCAATTTTTGATGGCCCGACAGGCCCAAAACTCAAGCCTATTTTGGCAAACTAGGAAACCCTAGTTTCCCCCTAGCGCCGTACCCCTCCCACGTGCTTCGTCGGCACGTCCAACGCCCGAGGCTCGGCTCCCCTTTGTCCCGTTGCACCAAAATGGCAAAAACTCGCCCTGTTGAACTCGCCTACACTTGCAAAGAGAACGAAGAAAGAAATCAAGCAGAAAAGCAGAAACAAAGACAGAATAGAAGCAACAATAGCAAATAGAATAGCAAGCTAGCAATAAACAATGAATACTACTTCGGCTATAAAAATCGAAAACCAAAAACAAAGTATTTTCTACGAGTACAAAGAATCAATCAAAAAATCAAAACAATATTCGACAGAAAAGGTGGTCTTTTCGTTCTGTTTTTACATTTCCCTTTTTTACGAGCTTATCTAACATATAGTGCGCGCATACATAAAAAATGGGAGAAATATGGTTGGTCTTACCTATTTTTGGATCGGGGAAGTCGGAATCGAAGTATTCTCTTGTCTCTCTCTCCCCGATTCTTTAGAGGTCTTTTAGTGGTTTTGAACCCAGATTTGGGTTAAAGAAAGAAAGAAAAAAAAAAGGCGGTTCAAGCTTTCGACCACACGTGTGCACGGTGGCGCGCCGACACGGGCTGACGGTGGTCCGATCGCCGGAGAAGGAAGCCCTAGAGAGAAACCCCCTCCCCTTTTCTTTTTTTTTTTTCCAGAAACCATGAGAGAATGAGTTTTTTAAAAAAAATTCCTTTTTATAAGCTATTAGAACGGCGTCGTTTGGGGCTGAGTTCAATAGCTCCAAAACGGCGTCGTTTAACGACCCAGACCCGAAATTCGACCCTAACCCGCTTAGGATCCGCCCGTTTTTGGACTGGGGGTCTATTTGCGCCCCTAATCCTTCTGCTTTTGAGGCCAATTTCAATGTGGTCTCATTTCCCTTTCATTTCTTTTTTAATTTTACCCCTAAAATTTCTTTACTATTTTATTCAAGTCCCTGATAAGACTGCGCGTTTTGGGGGACGGGTTTATTACCCATCTGGTCCTCCCATATTATTCGCGCATGCAAATTGGTCCTTTTCTCTTATATTTTTTTGAATTTATCCCGAATTTCTGTTTTAAGTTCAAATTGGTCCCTTTTCATTCTTTTTGCTATTTTATTAACTAATTTAATATTATTGTTACTATAATTATATTTTATTTTTATGCTTATTATTTGCTATTATTATTATTATTATTACTACTACTACTTTCATTCTTTTATTATTATTGTTGCTATTTCTCTTGTTGTTTTTATTATTATTTATATTATTGTTAGTATTATTATTATTCTTTAGTTTTTTATTATTATTATTATTATTATTTTAAGTTTTTTTTTCTTATATTAATTATTTTAAAATCATTTTCTTATTATGTATTTTAGGTCTTCACATTTTTAAAACTATTGTTCATTTTAAATTTTATGTATGTTGTTTGTTTTAAACTATTATACATTTTACCTATTTTGAAATTCTTTCCTTATATCTTTTATTTCTAAACTTTCCGTATATGTATATTACTTATTTCAAAAAAAAATTTCTTATATGTTATCTTGTTATACTATTTTAGATATAAACTATTTTATATTCTTTTATTATGTGTTGTAAATCTCTTTATTATCATTTATTCTAAGATTTCATATATATTACTTATACTAAATTGTTTGTATATGCATATTTCATCCATGTTATTTATTTTAAACTTATTTTTCATATATTATTCATGATAAATGTTATAGGCCAATTTTGGGCCCATTGACATAAAACCCGAATGGCCCATTTCAATATCCCTAAACCCATTTACATTAAACCAATACTCATTTAAGTTAATCCAAATAAAACCTAAAACTGCCCAAACCCATCAAATACCCACAGCCCGTTTACAATATGCAACCTGACTAACCTAAACCCAAATCTACCCATAACCCAAACACTCAACCCAAGCCCGTTAGCCCAACTAGACCTAAACCCAAGTCAGAAAACAGAAACCCTAGCTGAACCTACCCCCCACTTGCGCCGTAACCACTGACACCACCGACCTAACCCCTACCTGCCCCTGACACTGCTGCGGCCACTGCCCAAGGTCACGTCCACCGCCACTGTCTCCATCAGCAACCACCCTGCAAGCAAGAAAGAAGAAAAGACAAATATAATAGAAAATAAGTAAAAAAGGTTATAAAAACAGAAATCAAAAAACTGTAATGGGGCTTTTTTTTTCGACATTCTTCAATACAAAAAAATAGAGTTCAATACACAAAAAAAATAGAGTTCAGTACTAAGACAGCAAATATTCGGAGAAGAAAACAAAAAGCAAACGAAAAGGTTATTTTTCATTTTTTTTTCTTTCCTTCGACTTCCGCATATATATATATATATACATATATTACTTTATTTTTTTGAATTAATAAAATCCTAAAATATATATTTTAAAACTAATAAAAAATAAAAAAATGAAAAATTTTACCTTTCACGGTGGCCGGCGCCAGCGCCGGCGACGGTCCGGCGATCGGACCAGAGCCCTCCCCCCTGGCCGGAAATCGCTCCGGGCTCCCCTCTCCACTCTCCCTTTTCTTTTTTTTTCTTTCAGCTGTTGCAAATGTTTTTTTTAAAATTTTTAACTTTTATAGGGGGTCAAAACGCACCGTTTTAGACCCCCAGCTTTGATGAACAAAACGAAGCCGTTTTGAAGACCCGACCTAAAATCCGACCCGAACCCACTGAGGATCCGCGTGTTTCCAACTCAATGGGATAATTGCACGCGCAGTCCTTCCGCTTTTTCAGGCATTTATAATCAAGTCTTTTTGCTATTTCAATTTTGGCCCAAAATTTGTTGCGTTTTGCAATTTCGTCCCCATGTACACGCTGCGTTTTGATGAGGGGGTATTTTCTGTTTAGGTCCTCCCAAGTTACGCGCATGTTATAATTTCGCCCTTTTCTTTAGTTTTTATTTCAAATTGGCCCCAAATTTTAGTTTTTAATTCAATTTCATCCTTTTTACCTTTTTTTCGTTACTTTACTTTAATTTATTATTATTATTATTATTATTATTATTATTATTATTATTATTATTATTATTATTATTATTATTATTATTAGTTTACTTTTTATTTTATATATCTATTATATGTATATGCATTTAATATACTTATGTATTTTGCACATATCATATATGTTTCTAACGTTGAATTATTATATTTTAATACTATATTATATCTATATGTATATTATGTATATATACTTTTTAATATTTTGTTTATGTACTATTATGTATGTGCTTTAATATTATTAGTCACACATCTTTTGTACCATTATATATATATATATATATATTTTCTAATATTACTATGTGTATTCCTAATATATATATATATTAAAACATATGTGTACGATTATGTAGAGTGTGTATAGCCTTTTTTTTATATATCACAATTATTTCTAGATGTGTGTATATATTGTGCATGTTTTGTATATATATTATACTTTTTTTTATACCATTTGCTGTATGTTTCTTTTGTTACTTCATATATATTTTTAAATACCCTAATATTTACATTTTTATATCATTTCATGTATATATTTTTATGTTATTCTTATTATCATTAATATTAGTATATGTTTTAATATTTATGTATATATCTTTAATTCATATAGGTATATGTTTCTGTAATATTATGTGTTTTTAACATTATTATTATTATTATACATTTTTATATATGACGTATATATATATATGTATACCTTTTCTAGTATTGTATTTTTATATATTCATGTATATATTTCTAATACTATATTACGTTTTCATACATGTTATGTATACACTTTAGTATTATTGTTATATATTTTTATACGACCTTATGTACATATATTTCATTATTCTTGTATACACATTTCACATATATTATTATTTTCGTATATCATTATATTTATTATTATACCTATGATTTCCACTATTATCACTTATCGTCTTATCTTAATATTATTATGTTTATATTTCTCATATATGTCACGCATATACATTTTTCAATGTTCATTTTATTCATGTATATATTATGTATATATCTCAACATTGTAAGTTATGTTTTTATTATAACATACACTTCTAATACTATTTTATTCGTATAAATATATTATTTTACGTACATATTCTTAATATTATTACTATGTATATACATTCATTGTTTTCATTTCATGTTCAATTCTGGTATTACATTATATCTTTATCGTTTCTAATATTATTGTCATGTTCGTTACTTGCTTCAATGCATTTCTGTCTTTTATTCATTTTTATTTCATATCAACTTGCTTTGCATTATTTTGAAGATTTTATTCTTGTTTTCTAATTAATTTCAATGCATGAGGCAACATATCGGTTTAACACCAAGTCGTCGATTTCATCGCTATGTTGGGTGAATATCAATCGACTCGTGTTAAAATGGTATGTCCTTCTCAAAAACCAAAATCGAAAGTTCTCGTCTTTTCAATCGGATCACGACTAAATCTCATATTGAACTCGTATTTTTGAAAATCAAGACAATACATGTTTATGAGATACCAATTTTGGGCGTAGCGAGGGTGCTAATACCTTCCTCGCGCGTAACCGACTCCCGGATCCTACTTTACTCTGATTTTAACGTAGACCTAAACTCGGCCTTCTTTTGTTTTAAAAATAAAATTCCTAGGTGCCCGATCACACCTATAAAAAGGATCGGTGGCGACTCCCCTCTTATTTTAAAATCAAAACTTCAGTTTTCAAGTTTTCACTAAATCGCCACAATTAGCGACCAAGCTAAATTTTTACGTCGCTACAATAAATTTCTTCATGTCATTTTAAATGTTTTATAAATTGTTTGTTTTGAGCTTGCTCTACATACTATTTTATTGTTATATATATATATATATATCAATGTTCTTAACTTGTTTATGTTTTTTTTTTATATATAGTATCTATTTTAAATTTGTTTTAACATATTATTTATTTAAAATTTACCTTATATATTATTTTATTTCAAATTGTTTTATATTTTATTCATGTTAAATCTTTTTCATACGTCGTTTATTTTGAACCATTCTTTTGTATTATGAGTTTTAAACCTTAATTACTTCATTTGTTATCAATTTTAAACTTTTATCCTATTTATTGTTGAATCGTTTTTCGCATGTTATTTTACTTCGTTTGTCTTTGATTATTGATGGGTATTAAAAAGTAATATACATTGCAAATCTTACCATTACATGCACTAGAAATTATTTATTAACATCTTCATATTGTGACATTCATTGATATTATATCTAATTCTTGTTTCATTACTCCATGCTCTATCTTACACTTTTGTTTTTACTTAGCTCAAATTATATTGTGTATTAAACCCCAACATAGTTATCCAACTTAGATCGTTTTGTTTTATTTCAAACAAAATAAATGCATGCCTTCAAATGTTGCATTCGCTATTATTAAAAAAATACATATTTAAAAAAGGGGGAAATATTTCGCGTTTTAGGAAATTCGAGGAATCGTGCCCTAACTTACTGGGTTTCGATTTTCTTGTTAAACCTAAAAAGCTAAATATCCTTTTAGATTTCAAAATACGCAAGCTTTCGATAAAGATTAAAGTCAAACGACTAAATTTTCAGGTGATCCGATCCCACCTAAATAAAAAAGGATTAGTGGCGACTCCATTTTCGTTTCTAAATAAGTTGGCCCCCTAAAAAAAATAGTTTCGACAGTGCCATGTTAGTATGAACTATAAGTAAATTACCATGCTGATTACTATGCCAACATCGTCAAAAAATTAATGTTTTAATCAACATTTTTATTAAAAAAACAATTTTATCTTTTTAAAGATTAATAATTAAATTTAACTAAAAAATTTTAATTAACAAAAAAAAATATGAATGTTGAGCTACATTTATAATTATTTCTTAATTTTATTTTCTTAAAATATGGAGATCTCCACCCTCACCACCAGAACACAATCATATCTACTATTAACCCACCATTCACCAACCCCAAACAGCCAAGCAAGCACTCTCACTCCACATACCTTCATTTTTCAAAAGCTTTATTCATTATTTAGGGGAAGGGTTTTTATTTTATTTTTGAAAATATTTATGTATTTATATATTTTTTTGAATTTTGATTAAATTGAGAATATTTGTAAATTTTGAGGGTTAATTTTTAAAATTACGACTAAATCGATATAATATGGAAAAGTTGAAGGCTAAATTTGTTATTATACTTATTTTTTTAATTATCATGTTAACTTGCTGTCGGTGATTTTAACAAAAGTGGTCAAAATGACCGAACTATATAATATAGATACTTAAATTATAAACTTTTTATTTTGAGTACCTAAAATAAAATTTTTTATAATTAAAGAGAATATCTATATAATTTACCCTATAATTAATTTTGTTTCAAAAGAAAATTAAATATCTACAATCATAAAAACTTTTATCTTTAATTAGAAATTTATAAACTTATGTATTCAAAAATAATGATTTATTTGGTACACTGTAGTAAACTTTTTGTAGTAAAATATTATAAAAATTATTAAAATATATTATTAAAATATATAATCTTTTGTTAATTTATTTATTTTATCAATATTCTATAATCTGTGTATGGTATATTTTATAAAAATAAAACAAACTTTACAGTTGCCCATTAATCCACAACTCCATTAGGATTATTTCTCCACTAGAAACCAACTTTATTAGGATTTTTTTTTTATCATTTTCATCCTTATTCTTTTGAGTTAATTTGTTTTTAATAGAAATGCTAATTAAAATATTGATTTTTTAACAATGTTAGCATAACAACTCACATAATATTTCACATATATTTCATATTAACATGATATTATTTGTCTTATATAAATTATTTAAAATTTATAAAAATATTTGAAAAATTATAAAAATTTAAAATTTAAAAAAATCAGAAAAAATAAACTACATATAAATTTCCTTACAGATTATCATATTTAAAAATTTAATGTTTTAATTAATAACTTAAATGAATAATTTTTTTGAATAATTTAATACTTATTTTGTAATTTTTAAAATTAAATAATTAAAATATAAATTTTAACGACTTAAATGTAATTTATCTAAAACTTTAATACATAAAACAAAAAAGTACGAAATAAAATCTACCAACACGAGTCATCTAAATTATTGATATACGGAAAGATTAAATTTTATTTTCAGTCTACATCAACCAGTGAATCAATCAGATTTTAATTCAGTTGGCATGAAGCTTTTATGGGGTGCATCAATGGCGTGTGGTGCAGTTTTCTCTGAAGTAATAAATAAGAAGCGATTGCAAAATTCAACCAGGTCAGGGCACATCACTTTCAATGCATAAAGTGAGTTAACCCATGATGGCTCCACCACGTACTTATCTCCTCGACATGCACTCTTCACTATTGCTTTCCCACATTTCTCTGCTGATACCATTGGGATCCATCCAAGTGCTGCCTATACCCACCATATGTTTTAATCAAATGTCAGCACACCAGTCCATTGTATTTGTTACTTCCAATGAACAATTATATTATAATGAGGAAAGAAAAACAAGTTTACAAATGTATGAATTATCAATTTAAAATCTATTCAAGTTTATCCATTTGATTTTGGATTTGGTGAATTTAGATAGGATTAACTCAAGTTCTAAAAATTTTGATTAGGCTGATTTTATACTTGGGATATCTAACCTTGGTTTTATACTTCAATTTGATGATTAAATACTTGAATTTAGTTTTAAGATTTAAGTTTGTAATACTCTTATATCGAACTCGATCTTCGAGTTAAGATATCAAGATGTCACATTCGTTGTTGAAACTATTGAAAATTTCAGATCAATTTATTATATTATTTAATTAATGTAGATCATTAACTAATTAGTAATAATTAAATTTACGATTGAACTAATTATGAGTTAAAGGAACTCATTAAAATATCCACAATTCATCAAATGCCAAATTGTAAAGTTCATAAAAAATTTTGAACTGTCGTCACAACCAATGTCGCGGCATGGCAAACTTGTCATCGTGACGTCGTCTCCATTTTCTTACAAGTTTCACGCTTTATTTTTATTTATTTATTTTATATCATTATCTGAACCGTATTCAGATATCATAACCACCACTTCATTTTACATATCATTCATTTACATCTATTTCTAATCTTAAGTCGTCATAAAAACATGATATTCAATAAAAAATAACAATGTTTATAAAATTAACACAAATATTAAAGTTTTACAAATAAGACCATTGGAGGACTTGCACTTACAAAATTAATTTACCCACTTTATGTATATTTCATATTTATTTTTAAATTATGTCAATCAATTTAATTCTTCATAAAATTTTAACAAAAAATTCAATATTACATCAATTAACAATCATTTACTTATTATTTTATCAATTCGTTTAAATCATACTCACATGTATTAATCATTTCATCACCTACAACCATTTCGAAACATTTCAAATTCATCTACTATATATATACATTCATATATATTTTCCTCCTCCTCCTCTCCATTCCACATCCTTTATGTATATATTTGTTTGAATCTTTAGCTTTTAGTATATAACATGCTTATATGTAACATTAGTTATAATTCCAATATTTATTTATGTGTTCATATCAAAGCTGTCCACTTGAGTTATAGTTACTAAATTATTTATATCTTAATCTATAGAATTTGAAATTAAGATCCATTTGATGTTTTTGAAACTAGACTCAAATATCTTTTTACCTTAAAATTTTCAAAATTTATAATTTAGCCAATAAGTACATTAAATTCTTCAACTTGTCCTTATTTTGCTGCTTGACAGCTTCGACCTTTCTTTACTAAAAATTAATTATCTCTTAGTACGGGGTTTGAAAGATGTTTCCATTTATTCTCTTGAAAATAGACTCATTAAGAATTTAAAAATATAGTCAGAACAGGGGAACCGAAATCAATCTAACATTATTTCACAAAAATTCATATATCTCATAATATGAAATTATTTTTTCTTACACCGTTTCTTCTATGTAAAACTAGACTCAATAGGCTTTAATTTCATACTTTAATTAACCTTTAATTCAATTTATACAATTTTTGGTGAATTTTCAAAGTCAGACTACTGCTACTGTCCAAAACTATTTTAGTGCAAAATGTTGATAACCAAGTTTATAACACTCTCATTTCCTTTCTCTACAATATTTCCCATAACTTCCTCTTATTTCCCTTCACTAACATATGAAGAACATAAAACCTTATATAAGAAAACTCTACTATAACATCATTTTCATGCTTTTTTTAATAATATCAAACTTAAAAATATATTAAAATCTTGATGTTCTTACCTTGTCCTATTAATTTCAAACTTTAACTTAATATTCTCTCTCCCCCAACTTTCATTTTCTTGAATCCAAGGTAATTTTCTTGTTCTCCATAGTCTCCTTATCGCTTTTCTCTCTTGGTGATTATGAAAAATCCTTAAAATTCTAGGTGAAAATGGTAGATTTTTGGTAAAAAGACCAAATTGTAATGACAACAAAGTTTTTTCTTCACTCCCCCTCACTCATGTTGGAAAGATAAGAGGATATTTTTTTTCCCTTCTTCATCTTTCTCTTCTTTTATTTTATACTAGCTATTAATAATAAAATAATAATAAAATATCTCATTAAAAAATTAATAAAGTAATATTATCTAATTAAATAATTATAAAATATCTTCAAAATCTCTCCAACATCATCATTGCCTTCTAGGATTCTCTCTCTTTCTAATTGACCATTTTACCTTATGATATTTTAAAATCATCACTTAATTTAGTAAAATTACAATTTAGTCTTTCATAATTCTTCACCTATTCAATTTGGTCTCTACATGCTAATTTTATATCATAGTAAATTAGATTATTTTCACTTTTGGTCCTTCAAATTTCTTATTTTTCCACTCTAATCCCCTAAATTTTAAATATTTACACTTGAGCCAAAAACTTTTCACATATTTATGATTTAGTCCTTACTTTAAATCAATATACTAAAATCTACTTCTTAATAATAATATTATTATTATTATTTTAATACTCAATATTCTCTTTTATCATCTTTATATCTTTTTCTCATTTTATCGAGAAATTAATTATACATCATGTCATGCTTCTTAATTTAACTCTCTTTTGATATCTTGCAACTTTCATTTTTTTTGATCTTATATCTTATTTCACTAAGATTTTATCTCATATTATTTACGACCAAGGGGGTTTTAAGGTTGTTACAAAGTTGGTATTTAATTTTTTTTGGTTAAATTAAATACTTAAATTTGACTTTTTGGTTTAAATTAGCACTTGCAATAAATGATTTTATTTGAATAAATTTAATTTGTAAAGCCAAGTTCAAGTACTAATATAAATTAAAAAGTCAAATTCAACTACCTAATCGAACAAAAAAAAATAGGTATTAAATTAAATATTAAGCCAAATACAAGTATCTAATTAGGTAAAAAAATTTTAAATACTAAATTCCTTGAAGATTAATTCAGATACTATAATCTTTAAATTTGATGGAATTTAGATTCGAATTAATGAAGCAGAGTTTTTTGAGTATGGGTAGAATTGATAGGTTTTGTTTTTAACTAGACATCCTAAAAATAGAAGGTTCTAATTTAATCTTAGAATATACTTTTTCAATTATATATTTCTGTCAATTTAGCTATCTGTTTTCGCATCAGAATATATAAAAATAGATGTACGAGTGTACCTTTGCAGGTTCGTTTTGTGACAAAGCCGACTTGACCAATCCCGGGGTCACAATTGTTATGCCAATGTTGGAATTGCCAATCTCGGTTCTCAACGTCTCGTAGAAGGTGATCAATGCTGCCTTGCTTGCCTGAACCACAAAATATTTCATATTACATTTGTATAGTAATGTTGGATGATATAGATTGATTAATCAGATTGAGAATAAATTGAAGTATTAGTTCAGAGATTGGTTCGACTTATCATCTAATTTTAAAAAAGAATAAATGTTGGGTTAAATAGAGAAAATGACAAAAAAAGAAAAAAGAAAAAAATAGCTTACATTGTAAAAACTGAAGCGTGGGAAAGGATACCATCCAACGGAGGAAGCCATGACAATGATCTTCCCTTTAGTTTTTCTTAGGTGTGGAATGGCGTAATATGTGCCATATGCCACTCCCCACAAGTTCACGTCCTACAATATATGGAAAAAGTATACATTTAAATTTTTCTAAGTATATATATCGTATTTAAGATTTTTATATATTTTTAGTTTTTATATAATAAAAAATAAATTTAATATTTAAATTTTTAATTAAATCTTAATTTAATTACATCGTGTAGAAAAACGTAAATTTAAGCGTGCTTAAACACATATTATTTTTCGATTTAAAATTTAATGATTATGAGTTGAGATTTAAATACATTAGAGTCTTAAATATAAAATTTAATTCATGTAGTTCACTCTTGACATTGAATCCCCTATAATTTTATTTAAAAATCTCACAATAAGCCTTTTTTGGCTTTATATTTATATTTTTTTTGTTGATCCTTATTTTTTAAAATTTATAAAAAAATAAAAAATATATATATTTTCAATAAAAAAATCCTAAAAAATTTAAAAATAATAAAAATTTTAAAATTATGAAAAAAAAAGAAGGTATCAGTTATAAATAACATAAAGTTCCAAAAGTTCAAAAGAGTATATTATCTACTTTTTAAATTTAAAATTCAGATTTAAACAAATATTTTTTAACATAACTTTAAAATTATATTAAAATCTAATTTAATATTAATCAAACGAATAGCTCTTGAAAAGACATTATTACCATAAAGAACACATTTTTCCAAATTTTGAAATTATATATATATATTTCTTGAATTTTAATATATGTTTTTAAAAATAATATATCTTTAAAGAAAAGTAGGATTTTTATAGAAAATATAAGAAATTTATAAATTTTTATGCTCTTGTAAAAAATAAAAACAAAATTGGCTAAAACTATATGCGTTAAGGGTTTTTATTATTATTATTATTATTACCTTTTTCGTAATTGTAAAATTGGATGACAAAATCATGATTTTGAAACCCATATTTAAATGAAGAAGTATAGAAAATTAATGCCTATAGAAATTAAATTTTAAAATTTGAAACAATCCATCGAACTCTGTTATATTTAAACCTATATCGAATGCATTTATATAGTTTTATGTATTGTCAGTAAATCAAATCAGGGACAACTGCAAAGTAAACAAGGGTCATAACTCCCTAAAATAAGAAAATTCTATTTTAGCCCCTTGAAGTTTATAAAATTATAATTTAATAGTGGTAAAATTATAGTCTACCCCCAAAGAATAATAAAATTTTGATTTAATCATTTTAAAAACTATAAAGATACAATAATAAAATTAAAATTACAACTTAAGTCTCATAAAAATATAAAATTTAATCTCAATCCCTCCCTAAAAAGATTTTTTAACTTCCCCTAAACAAAATGATGACAATTCACTAAATATGAAGTTGAGTGTACTTATTTCTAAAACTTTTTGATAATTATAATTTGGTCCACTATGCTATAGGTTTAAAATGTAAATTGAGAAGGAATTAAAAGAAGTAATATATCTTACCAGAAGATAAGAGAAATCAGAGAAGTTTTGGATTTCCTCAAACAATTTTACTCTTGCAAGGCCAGCATTATTAACCAAGTGATCCACTGTTTCATGCATGTTTCAAATTTCAATTATTAAATAATCAAGAATCAAACAAATTAACAAAAGGGACAAAGGTCGAATTATGATTTTAGTCCTTTAATATGACAAAATTTAATATTTAATCTATATACTTTAATTTCACATATTTCAATCCTCTTACTTTTAGTAAAAAAATTCCACTGTTTTGTATAGATTAGTTATATGACCTGACATATTTGAAGACTAAATCCAAAAAGTATTTTAGAGAAACTTGAGTAGGAGTTAAAATGTATTTTATCTCTTTACTAATTTTATTCTTTATTAAAAAATTAGGTAAATTAATTCTTATACATTAAATCAAAGAGTAAATAATTAGTTCTTTCCAGTAATATTTTTATCTATTTGTATCGTTAAAAACTTAAAAACTGATCTATCTAACGAAATAATAAAACAATGACATGCGACGTACCACGTATATATCATGTTAGTATACAAAGATAAGTTTATAACAAAAAGATTAATTTACACTTTGACTTAATGGTACTTTTATGGACTAAATCCCAAATCTGAGAGGAACTAAAATAAAAATTTGACAAAAAAGAAAAGAAAAGAAAAGAAAAGTGTAAAGATTTAACTTACATCGATGAAAATGCTTGATTGCTTCATCAACAAATTTCTTGCAATCTTCTTCCTTGGAAACATCAGCTGTAATGGCAATAACATCCGGAGATCCAAAGCTTCTAACATTTTCCACAACCCTTACTAGAAGATCCCCTCTTACGTCCACCAACACCAACCGAGCTCTTCTTCTTGCATATTCATAAGAGATTTGCTTCAAAAAATGAAAAAGAAAAAAAATTTAACCATGCATGCAATAGTTATAACTCATTTAGGAATTTAAGATTAATAATAGGATATGAAACCTCTCCGATCCCTGCAGCTGCACCAGTGACGAGCACTACTTTTCCAGCAACATTTTCACTGGTTAGGAGCCTTGTTATGAAGCTGATGAACTTGTAAATAAGATAAAGTGGATAAACAAGAAGGAGAACAATGAGCATAAGCGGAGGCACTATCACATTCATGATATTTGTAATCACATCTATATGATTAGCCATTGATATTGCACCCAAAGAAAACTCAGAGATGTATAGAGAACCGAAAGTGGTAGTTTGTTTTACACTTGTTTGTAGCTATGTTTTTATAGAGGGTTAATGTATCATACGGGATTTTAACTTTAAAAAACAAATACGAATAATTAAAACTTTTTAGATGTATCGTCACGTAATTTATTGTTAATGTATAACTTACCTATATGTACATTATCTTCATATATACTAATATGATTTCTATCACGCTTTGCATTTAGTTAATTATATTTTTTTTATTAAATTATAAAATAAATATTTAAAAATTAAAATATGCTTAAAATTATATTGTCACACTGTACATATATTTGATGTGCTTGATCAGAGTACGTGTCATATACTTTAAATTGTAGAGTTGAAACGTAATAAAATGTAGATGGGGCACTATGCCATATGAAATCGACAAAATCTCTTGATATCCCATAGAATTATTAATGAAGTTACAAAAATAATGAAAGTAGTGGATGGAGTTGGCATATGGTTGTTGTTGTATGAGACACATTTAATCTTCATCTACCAAAAAAAGAGTAATGAATTTAAAACATGGATGAATTGGTTTTATAATATAATGGGATTTACCTTTTAAATTTTAAAAATAAAGGTGCTTTTATATTTTCATAAAATGATTTTTTTTCTAAATTTAAAGTTTAAATTAGATATTTTTACTATTAATATTAAAGAGTATTGATTAAAATAAAATATTATAATATTAAATTATATATTAGAATTTTAGGTTGAAATAAAATATTGTAATAGTTTTCATTTTCATGAAAGTTGCATTATCATTTCGACTTTGACTTAATTCATTTTTTTTATAATGCAATAATTAAATTTTAGACTCAAAATTATAATATAAAAATAATCATATTTGGGTTAATAAAGCAAAATTTAAAGATACAAAAATTAAAACGCAATAATCAACTTTTTTTAAATAATATTTTACTTATTCGTATAAAAATACAGTTATAACTTTATTTAATATCAAAAACAAAGAGTGGGAAATATATAATATATAGATTTTTATTACGCATGAAAATTTTGAGACTATTAAAAAAATTATTTTGAATAAATGAATTTATTCCTATATGACTATAATTAAATTATAATTAATTAAAATGTAACAAAAAAAATTAAAAAAAATTATAATACTTGAAAATTTCAAAATACTTAAATCAGTTGGACATGCATTTTGTTCATGGGAATGCTCCCACTTTTGTTGCTGCCCAACTTTCACATCTTACATGTGTAGTAGTGAGATATGTTTTGGTGGTGTTTATTATTATTTTTTTTTTTGTGGGGAACTACCGTCATAAATTTCACCTAACGGAAGTACACATTCCAAAGTGTTGATATTGGACTGTTTGGATCATATTAAGGTTCTAATATGTTATTAATAAGGTTCTAAATTTCACCTAACCATTTCTCACTTTAAATAAGGTTATAATATGTTATTAAAATTTTAAATTTAATTTATATAATTAAAAAATTATAATCTAATCACTATCATCATCCTAAGTAATTTTTATTAAAATTTATCAATTGTTATATAATACGAGGATGGTCAACTTATGGGCCAAATCCATGGCTTCTTTTGGAAATGTTGTTCTTTGAGATGGAAGCCAGTTTTTCAAGATTTGTACAACAACTGAAATTTCATGGCTTTCAAGGTCTACAACTTTTTGAATGTAGGGAATTCGACACGTACGTTGAGAGTTTGGTAGTATTAGGGGTTGTAATTGAGCTCAGTTGATTCTCAATTCTCTTAATATTAAACTTGAATTTCATATATATAATCAAATTATTCAAGTTTAATTAAATTTATTTATCAGTTTGGTTAAAATATGCTTATAGTTGTTATATTTATATGTTTAGGAATTTAGTTTTTCATTTCAAAATTTTTAATATTGTTATTTTTTTAGTTAAATTTATTGCTGTGACATTTTTAAATAAAAAAAAATTTACTCACTTTGTGGCAATGTAATTAAAAAAATGTTATAATTATTTTGACTTTAACAAAAAAAATAAATTAGGTTTAAATTTTTAAAATCTAAAAGGTAGCTAGAGGGATTAAATTCCTAGAATTACAGGTACATAGACTAAATTCCTAATTTTTGAGAAGCACATAGGCTATACTCATATTTTAACCTACCAATTTTTGTACCCAAACTCAACCCGATAATTAAACTTTGGGTTAATCATATATATTACGAGTAACATCGTAATTTAATAATATAAAATATGAAAAGTTCAATGACTCAAAAACCATTTCAATCAAGTATTACTAAGTTCAAATCAAAATCAAAAGTAACAACAGATCATTGGGAACCCCAAAAAATTGAAGAATATTGATAAAATTAGTTTTGGGTTCTTTAATAATCATTATGCAAGGGCATAATGATTTTTTTTCCTTCTAATTTTATAAAAAAAAAGTTATTTTAGTCATTCATTTACTTTTTCACTTTTTTTAGTTTTTAAACTTACATTTTTTATTAGATTACCTCAAAATGGATGAAAAAGTTAATGTTTATTACTTTTATTGACGCGGCGCATACACGTGGATGACATATCAATATATAATTAATTTTTTAAATTTTAAAATATTTTTATATTTTTATATTTTTTAAATAATTTAATTATTTTTAATTTTAAAAATATTTTTTAAAAATTAATTAAATGCTTACATGTCATCCATGCATATGTCAACAAAATAAAAAAATATTAACTTTTCTATAATTTTAGGACAATTTAAAAAAAAAGTAAATTTGAAAAGCTAAAATTATTATTTATGTAGTTGGATGATGAAATTCATCATTCTGCCTTATCCTAGCATTGAAAATTTCATTTTAATCGTAAATAAGACAAAAGTGTTCCATTTTCCCATTGCATAGGAAATCTGTTGTTGTGATCTATGGATCATGGAGGCTCCTCCAGTGAGGTATGAGAACCTTTGGCAAAAATTTTATGGTAAAAACAATATTAAATTTAAAAAATTAAGCTAATTTAGAATATGAATCGAAATGAAGTTGCAATATTTAGGCTAGAACTAAATTAAGTTTGTTTTCTAAATTTATCATATATTATTTTTATATATTATATAATTTATAACATAAAAATTAAATATATAGTACACCTATTAAAAAATCTTAAATTGCTTATCTATAGTTTTAATAAATAAAAAATATATAAAATTGTTAAAAATTAAATTAAAAATAATATAAATATTCTTAAAACTTTAAAATAGTATGAGTATGCCTAAAATAAAGCTTGATTAGTCGTTTTAGATAAAATTTAAAATTTATATTTTAAATTGGATTAAACTTGTATAAATATTATAAACACCTTTAAGCCATAAATATCGGATCAATTCAAATTTTCACATACATGATTAATATAATTATACTGATAAATTTAATAATTAAATTGTTAAATATCAATTATAAGAAAAATTATAAAAGAGGGTAAAATCATAATGTAAATGAATCCCACCTTTGAATAAAGCTGAAGAAATTAAAAAGGTAAAGTCAGTTTGAATAAAACTAGATTAAAGAAATCGAATTGGTAGTTTCGAAGATGAAGGGCGACATTGGCCGAATAACCTGAAATATATTTTTATAAATCTTGTGCTTTGAGAAGTTGGGACAATTACTTTGCTTTTATATGGAAAATTGTGAACAAGTTGTTGGATATGTACTCATGGTTGGCAACATCGAACAGCATGCACCCACCAATAATGGAAACGTGCATGGATAAAAAGAAAAATTGTAAACAACTTCCAGCAACTCTTACCATTATGATAACACATACAATTGACCTGAAACTTGAAAGTGAAGTTATTGTCAACAACTTCTTTATATGCCGAACCATGTATAGTACACTACAGTGATTGTATATCATATCATATTTTGATTACATGGACTTGTCATTTACACCCACTGGCCACCCCCTCAGTAAGCCTCTTGCTCCGCCTGCCATCCACATCAACATCAATCAAACCCATAAGAATCTTTTTATCAGTTGGATAATCCAAAATTGAGGGACTAAAACAATAATTTCACCATTCTTAACTTACTTTCTTGGGGACGATGAAGTGCACAAATTTCTTCTTTCCTTTACCATTTGGAGAATTAGTATTCCCACTTTGATGATGATGGCTCTTATTATTATTATTATCTCTCAAAAACCCTTGTTTCTTGATTTGGTCCCTCACAAACCTTTCATATATGAAAGCAGCCCCCCTAAACTGTGGTAATACCATCCATGCCATAAACACTAGCTTCACTGTGTACCAAATTGGTATCCTATAATTCATTCCATTCACAAACCCAATTACAATTTGTAAACCCAAAAATATATATAAATTTGAAATAGGTTAAATTATGTCATTTGTCCCTATACTTCCAATTTTTTTATTTAAAAAATCCAATCCAATCATTAAAATCATAATTCCTTTTATCAAAATTTAATCAATTAGGTTTATCGATTAATCTGCCCTCTCTATATTATGTGGCATATGATCGACATGTTATTTTAAGAACGATGATGATTGGACTAGGTACTAAGTCTAAATTTTGTAAAAGTAGAGGGACTAATAACAAAATTTAACCAAGTCTGAAATATGGTAAAAAAGTGGTTTTTTTTTTTTTTTAGCTTACCACTCTAAGACTGATTGAAGCACCATCTCTGTTAAAGTTAGCAAAGAATATAGGATCCAATAAGCAAGCCACTGTTCATCATCTTCTTTCCCTGGTGTTTCTATAGCTATCACTGAGGCATATCTGAAAATAATTTAAAAAATCCAAAAGTTTTCCCCAGAAAACAATTGAGAAAACCCATATAAATTGATTAGTATAGTTTAAATTTACTTACAGGGGATACAGCAACATCACCGCAGGCCTGCAGGTATTACAAATTCAAAGGAAAAATCAAATAGAAAGTTTAATTATTGAAACATGAAAACAAGAAGGATGTAAGTAGAAAACATACCCAGCTAAAGCATGAAGATTGGAGAGCAAAGTCCAGAAACGACTCATGGTGTTGTTTTATTGTGGGTTTAGGGGAAAGTTTTAATTGGAAAAAGAAAAAAGAAGGAGAGAGAAATTGGAGATTGGGATAGAGATGAATAAAGAGACAAAAAGTCGTTTATGGTTGGGTGATGATATCAAAGACAAAGCCAAGAAAAATTAGAATGAGGGGGAAGTCACCCTAATATATATACAGGGGCAGGGGTCTTTGGCCCCTTGGTTTTGTTAAATTTTCTTTTTGATCCTTTAAATTTGTAAAATTACTTGTTAATAAAATAGTAAAGTTACACTTTCATCCCTTAAAAAAGTTATAATTCAATTTTAATCCTTAATAAAAGAATTTAACTTATACCCCACTTGTGTGACTTTTACAAAATTTTTCTTCTTCCAAAAGATATGTGGTTTCTGGTAATGTTGATGCAAGACCGAGTTGACGGTAAAGATGGTCGGTTCACCTAATTCATAACAGCGTGGAGGGTTGATGAGAAGGATGGTCGAAGTTGTAGAGAAAGCGAATAGAGGTTTTGATGGGAAGGAAGGAAGGTAATGGTCCTTTCCCTATAAAAGGAAAGGAAAAAAAAATTAATCCAGTCTTAAAAATAAAGACATTATAAAATAATATATAATAAAATTATATTTTAGTCCTTTTAAAAATGAAAAAAATTGTTTAATCCCTTTAAAAATAATGAAATTATAAATTAATATATAATAAACTTATTTTTCATATATGAAAAAAATTATAATTAAATTTCAACCCCTATTAAACACATTTCTAATTTCACCTTGAATGCAAGTGGCCTAATACTATATGTTAAGGTGGAGTGATACTATGATATGATCCAAATCATTCTAAACCAGACACTATGACTAGAACCAAATATAACGATAAGTGAGGGTTGTACATGATTGTTTGGGTGCCATTGTTTGAGGGTCTTCGTCTCAACGATTAATTATTAAATTAGACTTATTATGAATCAAAGGATTTGAATAAAAATAAAGGTATAAAAAGTGAGTTAAAATAAAAAATAAGACTTGTTTCTTAAATAGCCAAGACAAGTAGAATTTTTTGGGCTAGGCTCAGCTCGACTCCAATCAGCTGTTTTGTTACTGTTTCGTTTCTTTCTCACTATTGTTTTACTATCATTTTATTATTATATTATTACTATTTTGTTGTGATTTTTTAAGTATTGTATAACTTATTTTATTGTTAATTTTATTACATTTTTGGAGATATTTATTTGATAAATTATAATTATTTTAGTGTTATTTTTAAATATAAAAACTTTTTTAATGTATTTTTTAATTTGTTGAGAAATATTTATTTTAATATTTTTAATATTTAATATATTATTATTTTAAATTTATTTTTCGAATAGAGCGGAAACCTAAAATTTTATATTGTCCTAACCCAAACCTAGCATGGCCATGATACTATTAAACTAAACCATCCCCCACTAATGACTAACCCTAGCTCTGTATGTAGACATAGAGCCAACAGATAGAGGGTTGGAGACGTTGTACGAGGTGACAAGTGGCTTTGACGTGGTTGTGATAGATTGACCACCGAGATCATAGTGATCCCATGCTATCTTAACTTTAATTTTATACTCAGAAATTAAAAAATGGAATGATGTAAATGCTAAGCCACGTGTAATCTTCCCAGTGTTTAGATGGAGAAAGGTCGGTGACCGACGGCTCTTTTTATCCACTTACGTGTCCGAATCAATTGTAGGACAACACCTCCTAGTTATCTCCTTCTCGATTATCCACAGTATCTTCTGGTGTGATGGTTGCAGATCTGTGAATCTCCTTTTTATTTATTTAGTTAAAATAGGCTATTAATCTTTGTATTTATTCACATTTTATATTTACTTCTTATATTTTAAAAGTTAAAAATTTAATTTATTTACTTTTTTTTAGTCTAATTATTATCGTTATTTATATTTTCTATCAAAATTAATATATTTATTTTTATTAATTATATGCAACATCATATTTAAGAGTGTATTTTTTTATTTTAACCGAATTAACCGATAAAATCAAATTACTTCAATTAACCGATTGATCACCGAATCAAATTTAGTTAGGGGATGATTAAAAGATTTTAGAAATTTTTATTATCAATTAATTTAGTTCGAAACCATATAATTAACCGATTAAATCAAATTATTAATAATATATTATAGGTCCAATATATTATAGATAATTTCAGTATATAAAAATTAATGAATTTATAAATATTGGAGTTCAAAAAAGTATTATGGAAAATAAAAATATTAAAAAAAAACAAAATTTAAACTAAAAAATCAGCAAAAAAGTAAATAAACAATATAAAATTATTACTATAACAACTTGATTTTTAATGGTATTGAAAAATACAGTTTCAAAACCCCATTTCTATAAACCGAGTCCGTAAATATCAAATATGAATATTTACGGAGTTGGTATAAAAATATATTTAAGTTTGGTATACTAATTTTGCCAAATTAATAGTTAATTTAGGTGCAGGGACTAAATTGTAAAAGTCCAATCCCTATAGGTTTTTAATTGGCCAAAGACTTAGAGACTTAAATTGCAATTAGCCAAAGCCTCAAAATGGTAATTAAACCCTTTTCTAAATTTGTCTCAAAATGGTAATTAAACCCTTTTCTAAATTTGTGTTCACAGTGCTACTGGTGCCATCTATTTATAAAGAGAAAAGGTAGAACCCTTATTGAATTGTGCCATCTATTTATAAAAAGAGAAGGTAGAACTCTTGTTGAATTGTAGAAGTTTATTTCAACCAGAAAAATGAACTCCTAGTCTAACTACGAGTATAGAGAGGCGGCAACCCTAGTTAATAATACTACTGGTGTCCCTTTTACATAAGGGGCTTTTGGGCTTCTTCCATATTAGGTCCAATTACAAGTACTTTCCAGGCTTTTAACCCAATACTTTATAAATTGATCTAACCCAATATTTATTTTTCTATTTCCAAAATAAATTTAAATATATTGTCAATTAAATAATTTTCTTAACTCAATTCTAATTCCTTTAAAATCATAACAACTTTAACGTAAAAAAAATTATGAGAAAATTTATTTAATATTTTCGTATTTAACGATCCACTATGACCAAATGATTTATTTTTATTTTTTAACTTCATTTAATTTGAAAAACATAAATTCATTTTTCATTTTGGAGAAAACCATATTCATTTACAAATGATTCTATTTCTCCATTTTCATTTTCATTTTGGAGAAAACTATAATAATTTCCAAATGATTTCCCATTTCACCATTTCTATTCATTTTTGTTCATTTGATCCGACATGCAATTTATTTCTGGTTTCAAAGAGTTAGAGGAGACTAATTGGACATATGCAATTGAGGCTTAAATGATTTATAATTAAGTTCCAGTTTTTCACCTATTAATTATAAACTCATTTAGTCACGAAATCATTCCGCTATAGTATCGTGACTGAGCTCTCCCCAATGACAAACCATTACAAAAGCAACTCGATCAATACTCATCCAATGACTTTGTCATAAGTGTGTTACCCTCATAGGATATCTTTAATCTTTTTGGGATAATATCCATTCTTCCAATATGATCCTATTTTATCTCATGGTAACCATTATATTTTCCTTCATGAAAAGTTAATTACTATCAAATAGTAATCAAGTCATCTATCATAAAGACGAACGACCCGTGGCCACGTTTACTTTTCATCAGTCATGTAATGTTAATAAGAGGATAGTTTACCCATGTCTTGGGCTATGAATTCTACTTTGTGAATGACGCTACATACTGCAAAAGTCATACACCCAACGCACCAACTTTCGATTCCTTATATATTCAAACTCAAGATTTTACTTACATCAAAGTGTATGAGTCACACATACATAGTCTGTCATCCATTTAGGGTTTAGGTATGCAACACTATGAACGTCATAAGTGAATAAATCCGTAAATGGATTCAAGATCTATTCTTCTTGGGTCTAGTCCGATGTATTATCAGTTTAGTTAGTCACATCTATGTCTCTATCTTCTAGAAGTCATCCACTCCAATACCTAAGACAAAAAATCTCCTCATTTGGACTTAATAGATGACATATTAGTTTTTCAATCGATTTGCTCATTTCTAATTAGACTAAGGACATATTTAGGTTCGTATACTAATATAAGTTATATTTCTGTATTATGATTCGACCATATAATACCGTTTAATATTAGTTTAAACATTAGACAACCAATGAGCAACATTTGCTTCCATTTTGCTTTGTGCGCAAAAACCATATGAGGACAATCATACAAAGTATATTAATACAATTAATAAATTTATTTTATTAACCAGTCTATTTGAAAAAATTACAAGTTTACAAACGAATATACTTCATTCAGGACTTTTTCTTTATTCTTGCTTAAATGCTTTCTAACATCTAGGGTGTATCCCTTTTTGGAGAATCTTCTTAATGTTATATTGAAATTCTTTCTGGAAAAGATCAAAGAATCTTACGCACCAGTTTAACCTTGGAAAAATGTTCACCAAGATAGAATGCCTCATTAAAATTATGATATAATCAAGCATAAAATTCAAAAATAGATTCACTTTCATTCATTTTCAAATTTTCAAACCTGGCAATGATGAGTTGAAGTTTGGATATGCGAATTGTGACAAACTCTTCATGTTGATTTTGAAGAATTGTCTAAGCATCTTTAGTAGATTTGCACGTTGAAATCATTTTGTACTGCCAATATCGATGCCAGTAAAGATTGCATTTAGGGCTTTCAATTTGAAGTTGGTTAGCATTTTTCCATTAGTTATTATCTTTTTTTCTTTATTAGGACTTGTTGTGCCATAAGCAATTACTAATAATTGGTCTTGTCCAGCCATTGACAATAGCTTTCCAGTCCCTTTCATCAACAACCTTCATAAAAGCCCCCATCCTTTCTTAATAGGCATAGTTAGAAGCTCCAATCAACATTGTTAGACTTGAGACAAAATTCCCTTTTTTTCATTGCCTCCATAATACAAACCAAGCACGAGATCTCACATGATATTTTAGGTGATAAACTCTAATACTAATTGAAAAATGTCTAGTCTGGAGATTATTCTAGATGAATGTTTGCAACAGTGGATTATAATAATGTAGTGAAACGATTAAGAATAGCAAAAACAAATAACAGAGGAGACGAGAGATTATTTATGTAGTTCGATAGATAAACTTACATATGTTGGCCCTGCATAGAGAATAGATCTACTATACAAATTCTTGATACAACATTTGTTAATAGCCTAATCTATCTGAGCTCCACAAGAATAATTATGTCCTCAATTTCATTAAATTTATATACACTCTTACTATAAAATGCTAAATTCAATCTCTTAGAAAGTGAAATAATAAAGAACAATTATGCACTCGAATTTTCTTTAACATTTGACTGATTTGTGCTCTCTTCAATCTCAATTTCAATGTCAAGGATGCAACACCCTTTTATAAGCAAGTAAAATAATCTAGTAGTATCACCATCATCTAGATAAATACAAGAATTGATGAATACTCAAATCACTTAATCACCACTTTATCATCCAAACACAAGGTCGTGATTGTATCAAATAAGGATAATAAATAAACCCAAGAAACAAGGACTTAAAGAATATTTGATTTTATTTGACAAGTAAATTTTATATTTATAACATTATCTCAATATTAGAAAGTTAAATCAAAATTGTTAACTTTCCATTCGATTAAAAACGTCACTTACAGTGTTATATGTCATATTACAATAATTATCGTAACATTAAAAGCTATACAGAAAATTTTTCCTGTCGAATCTAACTTGATTTGATTTAAAAGTAATTAGAGCAAAATGTGATTATTGAATATCTTAAAGTAGCTTATATTCTCTATGTAAATAAGTTATACCAATGGTTGCTCTATCAAAGATATTTTAGTTTTATCCATGGTAAAATAATTAGTTTGAAATTATAAATTACGTATAACTTTAGCCGATAAAAATATATATATTTTTGTTGATAATAAATAATTAGAAGTCATATCACACACGAATATATATAGAAACTACAAATTTAAAATATAGATGTGTGTTTAAAAGTCACATGCAATAAAAAATAAAACATATTATTTAAATCTAATTAATCATAATAACATATAAAATATTTATATATATTCTCCAAATAGGAAGCTTGGAAGTTGGTTTCTTGGCCTAACCTGGGTTAAATAGGCCGGTGTTTACTATGCATGAGGAACCCCCTAACCTAATCTATACTCTTTTCCACATTGAAAACTCAAGAATTTGCTTCATTTATTACATATTTTTTTTTTTGAAAGGTAATGAACTGAAAATTAATAAAAGAAAACCCCGACCTTTAGACTTGTACTAAGCATCTTAAATGATAGTATTAAATTTATCGTGGAGTTATAATCTTTTTCTTTTTCTTTGAATATGAGCCTTTAGGTCTCTTATTTGATCTTAATTTTAGATTATTTATTTAGTAAAATGATTTTATATTAAATGAGGTTCAACATTAATATTAGGCATAATATAAAATTTTGACCTTTCAAATTATCAATTAAGTCCACTTTAATACTTTTTTTTTGTCTACTTTAGTTATTAAACTTGACAATTAGATCTATTTTAATTCTTGAACTTGAATTATGTTTTAATGTGACCAATGTTACTGAATAAGACTAGATCGGATAGACTAAGAACTAATCGATATGACGGTTTGAACAAAAGATTTGTATCAATTGACTTATAAATTGCTTGAAATTGATAAAAATTGAATATCAAGATAAAAATTGACAGTTGTACAAGTTAAACCGGTTTAATAAATTTTTTATATTTTTAGATTTATATGAATTTTTAATTATTTATCTAATTATTGTCGGTTTGGTGGTCGAACTGGTTGAATTAGGAACTAGTGGTCTGACCAATTTGACCACCGATCTGATTATTAAAACACTGAATGTGACACTATGATATTGTACCACACCATTACCTAAAAATTTATATAATTTTTTTAACTCTCAAGTGATGAAGTGATACAATCTTAAGGTGTCACATCATCAAACTTTTATATTTTTCAAGTTCATGGACTAAAATGAACCTAGCTGTCAAATTCAAGTGCTAAAATAGACAAAAAGAAATACAAACATCAAAGTGAACCTAGTTACTAAATTTAAGGATAAGAAATTATACCCTCCCTTTATATTATTGCATCGAATTAAATTGAATCAAATGCATTTTTTTATTTAATCAAATTGATAAGTTTTATTTCCTAAAAAAAATTAATAATATTTGGTTGGGTTGAAAATTTTATAATCTAATATCACATATATAATCGTATATATTACCTAAAGTACAGTTATCATTCAAACTAAGAAACAGCCCTAAATGGAGGAGTTTATAGTGTGAAAAGTGGTGGACATCATTGATAAACAATCAGCATTTTATAATATTAAAATAAAACCAATTAATTGTAATAAATATCAATAAATAATGTTTTTGAAATCAATTATATTTAATTTTGTTATTCCATTAGGAATATTTTTTTCTTTTTTAACATTTTTATAATTAGATGTCTGGTTTTTAGTGAGTTTTTATAGTTTATAGATTTTTATTTTTGATACATTAATGAGGATAAAATCATAATTAAATTAGATGGAGTCAAATCATTTCATAACAATCATTATAGGTTGCATATATCTATACATGTCCAAAGGCCTTAGAAAAGGTTTTAATGGATGTAGATGCAGTAAAGAAATGCCCTAGAGAATCGATGTTTGATCCATTGCACAACTATGTGGCTTGCGGTGAAAAGGTTAATACGTCTGCTAGTTCAATGTCTTCCACTATTTTGGTATCGATCAATCCCTTGGAACAATGATTTGCCTTTGCTTGGAACTGTTGAGGACTGGTCAATCTTTGAGCAATTTTATCCTTGCGGGACCTTGTACAGTCAAATAAGCCAAACGTGTTATTAATTATTTTTTTCTAAGTCAAAGAAATTATTATTAATAATTCAATCAACCCAAAAGGTAGTTCTACATGATTTCCAAATTATGATTAGAAACACACTTGGAACTACCTTTATACAACTACAATACACCTTAAAATAAAAATAACGACATTCAAATAAGTACAGAATAATATTGTTGTTTGACAGTTTTAGAACCGCTTCAAATCATTCGGTAAATCATCTTTGTTGAAACAACAATGAAGCCATTATCTCAATCGAACTCAACGATGCTACATCATCACTAAATAAAGCCTTCAACAACATCCATCAATCACTAATCTAGCAAAGAAAAAAACACATTTGAGATTCAAAACACTCCGACTTTGCCAATGAATCTGCCACACCGTTACCATCTCTCCAATTTTTTTAAACAATATCTCACTAACCTACATCTCTTATCTTATTATAAAACGTGTCAGTGTTTAGTCTTTTAACAGAAATCAAAATTCATTTGACAATATTCAAAGAATCGGTCTCAATAATAAGACGTGTCTTACCTCTTTATTAGTGTTTGTAACTATTTTTTATTTATTAATCAAAATTTATTAATTTTATAAAAGAATATCATAAAATATATTTTAATTCTATAACTATGTTTTTATATATCCCGGTTGCAATTTTGTAATTTTATAAGATTTTATAAAATATATTTAGTTTAATTTTGTAAAAAAAATTAATATAACATAAAACATTATTAAAAAAATTCAAAATAAATCTAAATGAAACCAAAAAAATCATTTCAAGATCAAAATTGGAATTGGAAATTAAAGTATTAAATAATGTTGGGAGTAGGGATATCCTGGCCAATGTCTCTAAAGTTTTGATAGGATATATTATTAATTAAAACTTTTTTTATATATATTTAAGGTATTTTTTATATTCGTTTTATAATTTATAATAATTAATCTTTTCGAGAAAATTTTATTTTCAGTATTTGAAACTAAATTTTCAAATAATATAATGAGAATACAAAGGTTGTTTAGGCTTTTTAAATACTTCAATGTCAATCACTTTGGTAAACTACATTGGGATATATGAAAATGTAGATGATCCACATTTGCCTACAAACAAAAAACCAACTCCAGATTGGGCAGACGATTCTGATATATTAACAATTTCAGTCTAAACAACAAAGCACAAAGCCCATCTTTCTCTTTAAACTGGATAAGACCCAAAGCTCTCACACACACCTTTTCTAACTCTATCTTTAGAAAGGTAGAATTGGTCCATGTGATCGTGATCGTGATCGTGATCGTGTAGCACTAGCAAAGCAAGATAGAGAATATATATTATGAATGTGTTTAATAGGAATGATGAAAATGTTGATTTTTTTTTTATTTTTCTGATTAAAATACGTTAATTTTTATTTTTATTTTTTAAAAAAAATACCCTTTCAACGTATCATGTTAACACAATTTTCTTCTTGTTGTTAGAAGGAGTGCTTTTAAGGAAAATTCAGTTAAACATTTTAATTGGAATAATTAACGGTGTAACTATTTAAGCTAATGACATTATAAAAATAAAGATCAAAAAATGCTAAATCAATTAATCATTGGTGTAATAATAAAAAATTTCGATTATTATCAAAACATAAATTTACATATAATCTTGGGTTCAAATCCCAGATAATTCTTACCTCCTCAAAGGACTAAATTTAAGTAAACCAAAAGATGAAAACTTATATTTAACCAAAAAAAAAAATCCAATCTAAAGCTTTGATCCAACTCTTAACAAGTCAAGGGTTGAGTTAACCATTATATATATATATATATATACCCTTAGATGTCTTGTCTTCCACTAAATTTTAGCCGGACATAAAAAGAAAATTAACGGATTTTATGATTGTGAATCCAAAAAAAAAAAAAAAAAAAATAGGGTAAAGACCTACTACAACTTTGATTCAAAATGTCAAAAATAATGAACATTCCTTCCACTAATTGAGGTCTTCAATCAAAGGGTAAAAGAGAAACTAGAAAACCCTTAATAGTATTCTATAAATAAAGTGTAGCTTTAGACCTATTGGAGGAGAAGTACCCTCAACCATTGTTTTATGCCTTCTTTGAACTTACTCTAGGGGACCCAAAAAAACAAAAAGCATAATAAAAGGACCAAACTTTTCCTCCAAAAGCCATTGATGTGCACTTTCAATTCCTTAATAACCTAAAAGGAATTTTGGAAGGATTCTTCACCACAGAATATCCCTTCAATGTGTGATCAATCAAAGCATTGAAAACATTAATTTAATAAGAATCAAAATCTTTTCCCCAACCTTAAATTCTTATTTGAAAAAGAAATTAGTATTTGTAATACCATATTAGTATTTTGGTTAAGATATGTCATAATTCTTTCTACTTTTCAAGAACTTAGATTTTAGTCTTTATATTTTTTTTATTTTTAGAAATTTAGTTCTCTACTTTTTAGATTTTAAAATTCAAGTCAAACTGTTAACACTGTTATTTATTTTGTTAAATTCAAGTTCATTATAACGTAGAGTTTTCTTTTTAAAATTTAAAATGTCACATAAAAAAATTTAACAATATTAATAGCTAGACTTAAATTTTAAAATCTAAAAATAAAATGATTAAATTCTATTTTTTTTAAAAGTGTAAAAACTTGTAACTTATTTTAACCGAATTTTTTTATTATCAAAACAAACATTATAATTATACAATTCTTGAGAGAAAAGGTGCAAGGTTTCCACATACATGATTTATACTCTAGGCATGGTGTCAACATACATAAAACTTTATGAAATTCTGCCTCTAAAATTAATATTCTATTTTACGATTTAAGATTAATATTATTTTTTTATGTATAAATATTTATAATTGATATTTATCACAACTCAATTTGGGGATACAATAACAAAAGGCAAGATTGTATAATCTTAGCTGAAAGAGAATCTGTTTCTTTTCCTCTTCTCTGGCAAATTCTCAATCAAGAGAAGGCATGTGAGCTAGGCAATTAGTTCCAAATATTAATGATTCAAATAAATAAATATTCCTTTTCTAGTGGACAGTAATTTATAAGTTCAATAACTTCAATTTGTACATACATACCACCAAACCATATATACATATATAATAATTAACTAGCTTCTCCTCACATTCTTGACTTCTTCTTGATTACACTTTCCTATTTTAATAATAATAAAACAAGACACTTTAAGCTACCATATTATAAAAAAGCAAATACCTTCAAATTTATTAATTTGAAGAGGGATTTAGTTATGTTGTGAGATTCTAATCTTAACATCTACAATTCATTTATTAAATTATCAATAAAACTTTGGTTTTGGCCCATGTTCCCACTTATCTATGTGTGGGTTTTATTTCCATTGTTTGTTCGTCTATTTTGTACTTGAATTGTATATATTTGTATTTGTAAAAGTCTAAAAATAGATTATTAAATTAATAAGTGATATTTTAGCTTAATAGTAAAGAATAAATCCTTGAGTTTTAAGATTACGAGTTCAATTCTCACCACGTGTGAGTTTTTCCTAAATTTATTTTACTTTAAGTCTTGAATATATTAAGATATGCATTAAAATAAAAGAAAAAAACGATATTTTATGTTGGTAAGGAATTCATGAAGACCTAATCCTACCTCTCCTACCCATCACTTTTATTCCCATAGACAAATTTATTACAAGATAAGTATTGTACCAATTATGTATGAATGCATACCTTTTGTAACATCAATGTGGTCCATGTTTTTCTTTAATCCAATTTCCTATTTTTCTTCTAGATTCCTGTAACCTTTCTCATAAAAGAACAAATTAGATAATATTACCCAATTATTCTATTTCCACTTTTAATTTATTAGTATAAAAATCATCACATAAACAAGATTAAAAGAATTTTACTCTATTTAAGAGTTTAATGGTAAGTTTGGATAGACGATATATTTACTTGTGGTCAATGTAAAAATAACGATAATAATATGATTAGATACTATAATAATAATTCATTAATAGCAAGATGTATTATTTTGGCATGGGATTTTTTTTTTTTTTTAGGGTGAGAAGTATATAGGGTCTGGGGAGGGGAGGATTTTTTTATTTTATTTAATACTAATATAATTATTTTTATTTATTTTAAACTTTTAAATATATTATTATATTTTTTTGATCATTTTTATTTGTTTTTATATTTTTTAAAATTTATTATTATATTTTTTGAAAATATTTATATATATTTATATATTTATTTGAATTTTTTAGAATTAGGATTAAATTGAGATTATTTGTAAATTTTGAGGGTTAATTTTTAAAAATTATAACTAAATTGATATAATATGTAAAATTTGAGGGTTAAATTAGTTATTATACTAATTTTTTAATTACTTACCATTTGTTATTTTAATCTAAGTGACCAAAATGATTAAATTATATGAGTGCTTAAATTGTAAACTTTTTATTATTATTATTTTAAATACCTAAAATAAAATTTTTAATAATTGAATGAATATTTATATATTTTACCCTTAAAATAATAATCAAATGTTCCACCATCTTTTTCTTTTATATTCTCATGGCTAATAATATAAAATCTATTGTCCTATTTCAAGTAAAACTATAATAAAATCGATTAGAGTATTATTTTAGTGTAGCAAAAAATTGATTAACTTGTGAATCGATATGAACCAATTTTTATAATTATTTTTATTTTTAAAACTTTTAATAATTTATTTACTTTGAACCGCCCAAACTATCTAGACTAATGACACCAATCAAATTAACAACCAGTCCTCATTAATCTAATTCCAAAAACATTTATTGAAGGCAAATTGGTTAGGCTTTTCAATCTCAATTCAATTAGTTAACTTATAAAACTATAAAAAAGTATAAATTAAAAATATTTAATAAATATACATACAAATAAAAAATACATATTTAAGAAATAGGGATAAAAGTAAATAAAAATGAAGAAAAAGGTTTTTTTTGTTAAAGATACGAAATTTTTATAGAAAAAAATACAAAATTATATTAACATCATTATGTATTTTTATTTTTGGCGGTTCATATATAATATAATAAAGATGTAAATAGAAAAATGGGGTCCACAAAGGTAGTAGGATAGACTGGCTAGGTAGACAAGACAAAGAACCAATTAAATGTCACCACGTGATGACCACAAACACTAACCTCTCACTTTACTAGCTGTCTCCCACTCTCTCAATACGCATTTATTCAGTCCAATTGCATTTACAAATATAATTTTTTAACTCTTCCTAAATTTAATTTTTATTTTTATTTTTAATAATTTAATCTATTTATTTTTAAATTTTTTTATTTCAAGTCTATTTATTAATATTATTAATTTTTTTAAAAAAAATTAAATTTATTAAAATGTCATTTTTTTCAGTTATATAAATATCAAATGAGTTTTTTTTTAATGTTACACCAACAAAATTAATAGTATTAAAAATCAGATTTGAATTTTGAAATATAAAAAATAGGACGAATAAATTCCTAGAATTAAAAGTCATGACCTAAATTCTAAATTTATGAAGAATACATGAACTTGTGACATATTTTATCATTTTTTTAATCTTTCATTTTTGTTTAAGACATATAGCCATAATTGTAATTACAAAGAATATATTTGAATAATTATAACTAGAATTAATCATTATAAAGCAATATAGAATGATAACACAAATATATTCAAACCTATACAAGAATAAATCTATACAAAGTCTCCATACAATGGAACAAAAACTATAATGAATATAGATTAATAACCCACACATGGTTTATATACAATAAGACTTAATCATAGGTTCTTAAAGTTCCCAAGGCCTTAATCCTATTAGGCTAAGGCCTTGTTGAAGAAGATTGACTTCGTCAAGAGAAATATTCAAAGTGTTGTCTATTGATATATGATGGGGCGCTCAATGGGTCAATATTATCCCCAATTGGAGTTATTTTCTATTGATTCTAATAAGAGCTCAAGTCCTAAAAATGCAGCTGGTTCATAGAGTGGGAGCGCCTCGTCAGATGCCTAATAAGGTAGACCATACAAATGCACATGATTACCCACCAAGAAATCTTCACATTTACTCTTGATGATATTTGAACCCATATCTTATAGCATGTAGGGCGCTTATAGGTAACTACAAAGCCACTTGACTACATACATACATATATATGGGAAAATATTTGATGCACTGTCAGTAGAGAATTTAGATTCCATAAGCAGGGTTAGAGAGTTGATAAGAGTCTTATAATGATAAAGTATTAAAAATATATATATTTAAAAAAAATGTCAATTTTTTAAAACTGTTTGTGGAATAAAAAAAATACATTACTAGTATACTAAATATTCCAAGAGAATGTTCACCCGTAGAACTACTTGAGTTCAAGCTTTCGGGGAGCAAATGGTAACCTTTTATTTGGGTAACCCTTTTTGGACATAATGTTGTTTGTGTGGTGTAGCCAGGGGAGAAGCCAGGGGGGCTGGCATGGGCCCGACCCCTTTAAAATATAAAATTATATTTTAGGCCCTTAAATTTTTTTAAAATTTTAAATTAGTAAAGATAAAATTATACTTTGCCCCCTTAAAATTATAAAAATTTGGTTTAATCATTTATAAATTATAAAAATATGAACTATAAAAATTTAAAAATTCATCTGAACCCCCCTAAAAAAATTTTCTGACTTCCCCCCTAGGTGTAGCTATATCACTACAGAGTGATACTAACCCTATTGTACAATATCAAAAAAGATGCAAATAAATATTAATTATTTAATTACAATATTAACTTCAAGATTTTTTTTTTACTTCTATATTTTAACTAAAATTTTCATTAAAACTTTCTTAATAATAGTAACTAATTAATTTTACATAAAATAATTTAATTAAATCATCTCGTAAAGGTTATACATATATAAATGAATTAAATATAAATTTAAAATATTTAATTTTAATTGAAGTCAAAAATACAATTTCTTTATGAAAAAGTTAAATATATTTAATTTTATAGCACTTCAATACGTAATTAAATTTACATTATTTTATAATTATATTTTCTTTTAAAATTTACTTAGTAAATGTATCCCTAGAGGTTAAGAAATTTTCTTCAATCCTGAAATGGGTGAATGGATATTCTTGAAACTATAGGAGGTAAATGCCTTTTACACTAAATAGAAGGAATAAATAGATCTATTGATAGAGTGGGTTATATTGCTAAACTTGAAGATTTACTTAAAAATTAAGAGAATTTGATTAAAAATTTTAAACTTAAAAAATAAATTTACATAAAAAATTTTAAACCAAGTATGAGTTTGAAACTAGCATGAAATGCAACAATTTACTTAATCTAGAGGGAGCGCAATAATCGACAATTTAGAGGACTTCAAACTTCTGAGACTGATATTATAGAACAGATTAAATAAATTTTAAATTTACGAAAAATATATAAAGATATTTTAACGGAAAATAAATGAGTTGTAATAATTACAGCATCCAAGATGCAGCCAACAAAATGTACAGAGCCACCTGTATGTCTAATAGGATCCTACGTGGAATTGCATGTGAGTCATAAAACTAGTCTTTTCAATTTCCGCAGCAATGCTGTTTGACCATTGTATTGGGAAAAGGTGGCCCACTCAACCTTTCTACGTACTTAAACTGTCGTATACGTATACTATAATTAGTAAGTTGTAAATGAATTTACATCCTCCTCACAATGTCTCTCAACATCTTTACTTAATTCCAGCCCCTGTGTTTGGTCTATTAATTCCAACATCTTTTGTTCAATGCTAATGGGACATTGTAGTTTTATAATAAATATATACCTTTTTGATATATTAAATTTATAGAATATTTTAAATATAATTATCGAGGGAAATATAATCTAATAATCTTCACTCATTAAAGATTAAATCGATAAATATTAAGTGTAATAATAAAACACATTATATCAACAATAAATTTTTTTTAAAAAAAAACATCATATGATTTTATTAATTAGGTTTTACTAACCAAAATTGTAATATATATACATACATATGATTTTTATTTAATCATTTTTATGACATCTTTTTTCACTCAATTTAGTAATAATTTCATAATTGTTTTAATCTGTATAAGCATTCATGGATCAATTGAGTGAATTTATAAAATAAATTTATGTCGTATAAAAATTTTACTTAACAAAAAAACAACAAAACAAATAAATCCATTTAATTTAGCTTACAAAACTTGTTGGAGAAATATTGGCAAAAAAAAAAAAATTCATTAAATAATCCATATATTTATATTGTTATAATAATGTTATTATAAAGTTTAATATACATAATGTATATTTAAAATTAGTTTAAAGAAAATTACAAGAATTAAGTGAGATGAGAATAATTTCTTTTACCTTAATCAATAATTAAAAATTTTATCCTCATTCTAAATATAAAATAATTTTAAAATTCGTAATTAACATCTACTCCTTAATAAATTTATCAAACATAAAAAAGTTAGTCATGGGATCCCTACCGTGTATACCTTGGACAATAAAAAAATTTGTCTAAAGGAAATGGTAAAGGAGGGGGAGGAAGAGGGTCACGTGGGCTCAGCCCCGTAAATACAATGGACCCATCACGTGGGACCCTTCCACCAACCCGACAGGCAACATGTTCCACATTCCGACAATGACAACAATAAATAAAAGTTAAGTGGCGACGCGATTGGGGGGAGCGTGAAGGTGACTTTAGGGAATTTAATTACATATTGAATAACAACAAAAATTAATTTAAGTATTTTAAACTTATATTTATATCAATCATATATTAAATTAAAATTTAATAGTAATATGTCTCTACGTAAAAAAATTATTAAAAACAAAAAGTAAACGAGAAGACAAAATAGATTATAATTATAATTATAGTTGATAATAGTGTTTTTTTTTTAACTTACAATCAAGGCAATTTATAATTTAGTTTAACAATTAATTAGGTTTTTATTATACTTAATTAAAAATAGTTGAATAAAAAGATTGAAAATAATAAAAATAAATAGTAATTAATAAATAGTAAAGTTAAATTTTTTTATTTAAAATTATTTAATAAATAAACCTTGAGTGAGATAGTGAATGTTTTTTTTTTTTTAATCAAATGGAATCTCTACTTGTCTTTTATTTTGAAAGAATTCTTGTAGAGAATCATTATATTTCTTTTTTTTTTTTTTGTAGAGAATTGTTACTGTTTATCTTCGTCTTTTCTTTATAAAGAATCATTATTGTTCATCTTCGTCTTGTCTTTCAAGGAATTTTTACTGTTTGGCTTACTCGTCTTCTTTTGGAACAATTGTCTGTATTCATTCGAGATATTTTTAGTAAGTTTATATATTTTTATAAAATATTAGGTTTTTATCTAATTATTATTTTGGAAATTTTATATTTTTATAAAATACATTCAATTTCTAAAATAGCATGTCTAGAATTAATCTCGACAAATTATTGTTCAAACTCATTTGAAGCTTCACAACCATTCTTCTAGGTCCATTCTTAATATGAAAATATTTTATATTTTTTAAATTTATATTTTTTTAATTTTATAATATGAACATGATATCTTATAAAAATTTAAAATATAAAAAATACTAAAAGCACATCTGGAATGAACCTAAAAAATAATTGTCGAGGTACAAATGAACTTGAGCAACCATTTGTTCTAGTTCATTCTTCATGTGAAAACAATTTTATACTTTCTTTTATTAATTATATATATTTAAAGATTTTTTATTTATGTTTGTCACATGTTATAATGAGAAACTACTACATATCACTGTGTGATTAGTTGTCGATGCCACATCATCAATTTCTAACAACATTACCTAAGAGGTACCAAATTCTATGATGGGATTCATGAGTTTAAAAAAAAAAAGAAGAAGTAAAAATACCACTTTAGTCTCTCTTAATTTCAATATTGAGAAAATTGGACCATTTAAAAAAGAGAGTAATTTAATCCCTGTCAATTTTGAAAGTGAGTAATTAAGGACAATTAGTTACAGGGTTAATGTTTTTCGTCAATTTTACATAAATTTGATTGATATAATTACAAATTTAACTCTCATAATTTATAAATTCTATTAATTTGATAATAATTTAACAAATTTAGCCTCTGGTATTTGTGTAAATGTTGAGGCTAAATTTATTTAATCTATTATAATAAAATACCAAATTAACAAAATATGTAAACATCGAGGACTAAATTATTATTATACTGGTCAAATTTATGTACAATTGACAAAAGACATGGCTAAAATGTCAAATGAGCCTTCTGAATATAATGAAAAAATCAATTAAGCCCCTCATTGAAAAGTGCACCCTATTAAGCCATTCGAATCATGATTGGTACCCAATTAAGACCCTTAAAATGATTTTTCTATTGTATCCCTTGATAGTCGTTAACTGCTAATGTGGCAAGTGTTACACCCCAAAAATGGTGGATCCGAAAGAAAGACATATAGATGTGAATGTTACCTGTTTTGGTGTACTATGGTAGTTAGTCCGCCAATTTATAGGCTTCTGGCAGACTAAAGTTTGGCGTAAAGTATCCGCCATAGAAGTATCTTAGGATTTATTCTCGTATTATTCTTTAATTGAATAAAGTATACAACAAGTAAATAGTACGCCTCAGAGTTTTAGTTAAGCAGGATGCGCCTACAAAGTATATATTAATGTTATATAAGGGGCAAAAATATCTTTAAGGTCACGCCATATGAGTTATCTCCATAGGTGTGATATGCCAAGTGTGCTCGAACGATATGCAAAATAGATTTTGTAACGTGATTGTTTGGGAGACAATTGAATAGATTGACTAGTCAAATAGCATCAACATTGGATTTTCTTTTATATTTTCTCCAATTTTTGTAGGACATTATAGAGACAATTTTTGTATGCATTTGACACTTGTATATATATATATATATATATATATATATATATGGTAAGAAGGGAATTTTTAGATGGTTTTTCTTCCTTCTGTTCTCTGCTTAAGTTTTTCTTAAGATTAAATATTCTCTTCTTTTTCATTAAATTGGAAGCTAAGGTTTCTGGGGTTATCAGTGGATGTTTCAACCCCCAGGTAAATTTGGTATCTTTGCATGTTAGGATTTTGAAAGAGTAAAAATGTTATGAAACATAAACAATAAGATATGAATAAGAGACCCTGCACAGGGGTCATATGTAAATGAGATGATAGCAAATTATCTATAAATGAGTTTTTTAATGGTGAATCTATATTCTTTTAAGTAGTTACTGCTGCTTGTTCGGAAAGGACGATCAAGTTTGGAACTCCGAGCTTCAGTAAGGTGAGTTTCAAGTGAGTCCTTATCTTGACTCATACATGTTAAGTTTACAATGAAAAGACTTATGTTGATGTCATCTCAAATGTTTGGTAAGTGTGTGAGAAGTATCATCTAGTTACGACATGTTACAAATGAAACATATAAGTTACAATGGAAAGATTTATGTAGATGTCATCTCAAATTTTCTATGCTCAAGCCCAACAAGACCTAACTTACCGAAATGATTTTGTTTCACTATTTTTAATTTTTTTTATAAAATATTATATAGACTTATTTACTTTATATTTTTTAATTATTGAATAGTAAATCAGATCAGTGGATGAACTCCATTACTCAACACTCACCCTGAGCTATCAAGCACTAAACTCGTCATTCAAACCTCTCACTCTACGCCCCAAACAAGTCTGATCATCACACTTCAATCTCCCTATTTATTTATTATCAAAACCAAATACTTCAAACCAGCAAAATAATAATTTTTTCTATAATTTTTATAAATTTTTTAATAAAATCTTATTTTATAAACTTCTATTAATTTTTAACAATTTTCCCTAACTTATTTGTAGTTTTTTTGTAATTTTAATAATTTCTAAAATTTTATAGTAATTTATATAATATTTAATTATGTTTCAATAAATTTTCTAAATACTTTTATAAATTTTTTTATAACATTTAAAATTTTCTAATATTTTTTTATGAATTTTATAATTTATATTTTAAAAATTATTTTTTTAGATTTTAAATAAATTTTTACTTAAATAATCAACTAAGCCATTGTAAAATAATAATAAACATCAATTAAACTCTCCACATAATCATTTTTTCATGTTAGATTCCCATGTCAGGTGCCATGTCATCATTTCAGCCACATCACTTGCCAATGCCATGTCCTCATTGACAATTAATGGCTGTTAGGGGCTTCAATGGAAAAATGAATCCGAGGGCTTAATTGGGTACGAAACATGATTTAGGTGGCTCAATTGGACGCAATTTTCGCCGAGAGGCTTAATTGATCTTTTAATTATTTTCGAAGGGCTTGAGTAACCATTTGTTCTAGTATATTATTCACATGAAAATAATTCTATTCTTTCTTTTATTAATTATATATATTTAAAGATTTTTATTATTTATATTTGTCACTTGTCATAATGAGATATTACTACATATCATCGTGTGATTAGTTGTTGGTGCCACATCATCAATTTCTAACAGCATTACCCTAGAGGCACTGAATTCTATGAGGGGATTCAAGTTTAACTATTGGTTAAGTTAAAAGAAAGGTAAAAAAAACCTCTCTAGTCTCTCTCAAATTCAATTTTGAGAAAATTACCCCCTCTAAAACAGTTAAAGTAATTTAATCCCTAACAATTTCAAAATTGAGTAACTAAGGACAATTAGTCACAACATTAATTTTTTCGTTAATTTTACATGAATTTTATTAATATAATATTAAAATTTAGCTCTCATAATTTATAAATTCTATTAATTTGGACATGATTTAACAAATTTAGCTTGCAATATTTGTGTAAAGTTGAGGCTAAAGTTATTGAATTTTTTATAATAAAGATCAAATTAACAAAATATGTAAACATTGAGGGCTAAAATTGTTATTATACCAATCAAAATTATATACAATTGACAAAAGATATTAGCATCGCGATTAGTTGTCTTTAATTGCTTATTTTTAAAATTGACAAAGATTAAATTACTTTGATTTGCTCAATTTCAAAATTAAGAAGAATAAGAGAGGTTTTTTTACCCAAAAAAAAAAATAGATACCAAATTGATATAAGTAAAGAAATTGAAGGAGAAAATAAGTATTAACCCTTTAGATAAATATGATGGTAAAGGTGAATGTAACGCGCGGGTGAAACACAAGAAGAGATAGAAGTAAATATGGAAATGTTGGATTATCGGCGGCGAATTCTCAAAAGCAAAGTACATTAAAAAAGCATTGTCAACAGTAAGCCTCTTAATTTCATAAATAAATTTTATTTTCTTCTTAAGGCAAAACAGAGAAGACATGAAGAGAGTGCAATAACTTTTTCACCTACAGTCATTGTGAGTGAGTGAGTACCCACAAAAATAATGACCCCACTTTTCAATGCTATTATTATTATTATTATTATTATTATTATTTAAATAAAAGGAATTTGTCAGATTCAGAATTTATTAACCCATGATATTGGGGTATATGTAGGTAATCATCAATAAAAAAAATATGAATTTGAATATATTAAAATGTATTATTCTTTTAATTAAGAGTTGGTGGGGAGTTATGATTAATTATAAATATTATATAAAATAAATTCAGATATGATAAAAATTTATAATAAAATTAATATTTAAATAAAAAAATAATGAAGAGAAAAAACACAAGCATAAAAGCATCAACCATAAAAACACCAATGGCACAAAAGTAGGGGATGAGAAAATAATAATAATAATGATTAAATCCTGATATTAGTATCTTTTGTGAAGGTTATACATATAGTCTTTTTAATTTTTGAATTGGTTAAATTTAGTTTATGTATTTTTTAAAATTTGAAATTTTAATTAATTAAATTCGTTTTGTTAAATTCAATTACTACTCATGTACCATGCATACAATTGTAGATTTAGTCTATATTCTTCAATTGAATTATTCTCAGTCTCTATACTTTTTGAATCTTAAAACTTCAATCTCGACGCAAGTGACAGTCATTAATCCGTTAACTGAATTTTTAATGAGTAATAAGTTGACATAATATTACACATATGATAATATGTTTATTGCATCAGATTTTGAAAATAGTAAAACGTAATCATTTTGAGAATAATCTACTAGTAAAATTTAAATGCTTTGTTACATGTGTTTTTCAATCAAAATTGATGTTAATTAGATTAAATTACTTTTTATTTAATTTCAAACTTTTATAATATAAAAAAATGATTTAATTGGAATTGGTTTAGCCTATTTTTGAAATTGGATTGAAGTAAGATGAGTTGTTGAATCCCAATAAATGCCAAAAAGAGAAGTTAGCTTTGTGCTTTAAACAAACCAACCAAAGTTGTCTTTAAAAAATGATAAATTTATCAAAAATCTCCAATTAAAAAAACAACTTAGAATAAAGAATATTGTCTTAACTTTACAAATTAGAGAGTCAAACAAGTTGGCCACAAAAAAGCTTATATTCCTTCATAGTTTACGAACCCAAAACTTTAAAATTAAAAAAAAAAATTGAAATAAAATATCTCAATTAACAAAAAATAATTTACTCGTAAATTTTTTTTTTATTTTTTTTTTGAAAATTGGCTTTCCTTTGGAATCTCTCAAGTTTAACGTTGAAGGAGCTTTCTCGGAGGCACACGGTTTGGCTGGGATTGGTGATATTTAGAATGCAATGTATCACTTTACCTTTACGTATTAAAGGAGTAAAACCTTTATTTAACTCATCGGTAAAGCTATTACTCAATTTTAAAAAATTATAAATTAATGATTGAATTATTTAAAATTTTTTATTTGAGTTATTGAATTATTTAATAGTTTTTATTTAGGTCACTAGGTTGTTAAATATATTTTTAATGAAAATTTAGATGGTGACCTCCAAGCGACGATTTGATGCTCGATACGATGGATCAATATTATCGACGAGTAGAAAAACATAACTTAGATCCAAATAAATTTGACAATCAATGTTTAAAATAGGAGAAGAAAACTATTTAGATTTTGATTCGCAGATTGCTGATGTTTAAAATTGTTTCATGAAAAAAAATTGAACTATAAAAGAAAAGAAGAATGAAAACTTTTAATTGGTGTAAATGGTGTGAATAAAGGAAGCCATACAACAACAAGTTTACAATCTGAAGACTTAAATGAGAACTTTTAAATAATTCAGTGACCATTTTATATTTTTTTAATATTGAGTGATCAAAACATAAATTTATTTAATTTAATCAGTTTAGTTATAGTTTACCTTTTTTAACTTATTTACATTAATATTAAAAGTACAAAATATGACATGCATAGTGAGATTATAAATTATTGGAATAAAGGAAAACAATGCATGTGGGTATAATATGGTGACGCAGCCAACAAGGAGGTGTGGTATAGAATCGAGTGTCAGGTACGTAGTAGGGTATGATTGAGTTCAACCAGCCCACTCATAACCTTAAAGGAATTCACTTTAAACCATCAAATTTTGTCACTTCTCAATGGCTGCCATCTCTCAATCCTTTGAATTATTTGGGTCTCTTGTCTCTCAATCATAGCTTTATTTTAAGAAATAACATATGCTACTTTTACAAGAAATCATGATTACATTATAAAATCCAATTCAAAGAACAACAAGTTTAATGAAATCACATGAAATTCTTCTAAAATAGACCTAAAAATATTTAAAAAGATTAACACTTTATCTGCTTTCATGTCTATTTTTCTTTCCATCTTTTGTCTGCTTTCGTTCCTTTGTGATTTTGTCTTTCCTTTCCTTTCCTCTCTTTTCAATTTTATTGGTTGCGTTTCTGAGTTCATGTACTATTTCCGTGGCCCACGATATGAAGGTCAAGGGGACCACAGTAGAGATATAGAGGAAGATTTTATTTATGTTGATCCGAAGTCAAACTAGAACGCGGGTAAACAAATGATGGCATAAGATGGAGAGGACTCCCTTTCTTTTGTGGTTAAGACACAAACAAGTTAAATTTCTTAAGTTTACTTTAATTTCAATTTTTCCCGATTTTTTCTTTATTAATATAATTAATAGAGTCAACTTTTCTGGTTTTAAGCAGTGTGTACATATTTGATTTGATAAAGTAGAAATTATTTGCTATCCATTCATTACAAATAAAAGGACGATTTCTAAAAATTACAATACTATTATTAAAAGTCACGTTCAAACTGTCTTTAAATAAACATGTAATTAAAATTAAAATTTTTTAATTAAATTCATAGAAAATATTTTTCAAAATAATTTTCTTAAAATTATCAAAATAAATATGTAAATTTTCTACTATTTTAGCTGCAACACTTTTCTTATCTTTGCCCGTAATGAGAGACTCTTATGTTTAATATCTTTTATTTCCTTGAAGCTCTGTGAAGAAACATACACATGATTAATGACTTTAGAATTAATAACTAATGACTTTAGTAAATATTGCATGGTCAAGAAGTGATCCTTAGTTGACAGAGGCCAACGGTCGAATGGTGCTTTGAATTCCGACACATGAGATGCATCGAGCAAGTATGGACTTAGTGTTGGGTTCCACCAAGCCTTAAGCAAAGATGCCTTGCATCTTAGACCATAATGTTTGGTGTTCATGATCATCGATGGAGATGATGCTTGAGACCTATTGCAGGCATAAGTGCCAAATGTACGATGAGAGTGGGTGCCCTCACTTAAGTGATTGGATGTGAATAGCTTAGTGACGCTGGACCAAGCATGAGGCCTTTGAAACAAGGCATTGATGAGAACTAAGATAGTCCTCACAAAAAAAAGGACATGCTAAAGGTTGATCATTACTAAAGTAGTCATGGTACCGCATGGAATTGTGTTGTTTCAGGTTAAGGAACGGACGGTCTGTGACATTAAGCTTGCAATTGGCATGTTTTAAAGCTAGGTTCTTTATTCATTTGCCATGAAATACCTATGTAATTATCTATCTTTTAGAGGTTTTCTAATTACATAATCTCTTTGGTGTCGATTACGTTTCTGTGTTGGTTGTTTTTGTGAACTTTGTTATTTGCTCCTCTTTGTTGTTGGCTATCTAATTTGATTTTTTTAAAAGACTATAGTGGAGATGGATGTAATAATGTTCAAGGCCTTTTGCCTCCGATTCTTACTAAAAATAAAGAATTACTAATAAAACATAACTATGAAAATGTTGTATATTTAATGAATTATTATGTTTGCTATAATAAATTTTGTGATTACATGTGTTAAAAAAATTTAATTAAGTAGTAAAAAGTTTGATTTATTGTATTAAAAAAATTTAATTAAGTAGTAAAAAGTTTGATTTATTGTATTTATTATTAAAAGTTTTTATTGATGTATGAACATATGATTTATTGTGAGCTTCAAGTTGTGGCCCATTAATCGAGTGTTCATCTATTCTAGAAATAATTTGGGTTTGAATGATTGTTGTAAAATATATATATTGTATGCATGTTTGAACCTTGAAGATGACATTATTTGAAGATGCAAACACGAACCCCAAACATAAATTTTAAAATGGACATAAAAGATTAAAAAAAATAAACCTATGATTTTGTTATACCCTAGTACTGCAAGACACATGGTAGGCTGGCGAACAAGCCACGACTAACCTTTCTTGGATCCATCATTGGCAAGCTTGTGGATGGTCTACAACTTACCCCTAGCAAGGCACCCCTCTTTGGTCATTGGTGCTTAATCGTTTCTATAGCCTCAATAACAAATATTTTAGAGCAAGGGAACCTACAACACAAGCAAGACCATGTTGTGCGTACCATGGTGACAATTGACCTATAACAACAGTGCTCGTTGGGCACCTGAACTCTAACTATTGAATCCAACTAGCCCGCGTAGCCATTTGAACCACTATACGATCCGTCACATAACACTAAAAGACAAATAGTGGCCTACTATATAATCTGATGTGCACAAGGGAACAATGATTCTCTTTTCCTCCTTCCTCTCCTAATCCCTGAGCCTTCTTCCTCCCTCCTTCCTCCTCCCAGCATTTTCCTCATTGTCGGTTCTTAGTTGTACACAAGTGAACTAGATATTGCACTTCCCTAAAGGTGTTGGAACAATTAACCGAACTGAATTAATATTAACTAAACTTTTTAATTCTTTAACCGTTAACCGAATTAAAATTTTTTTCAAAAAATTAACAGAACCGAAATATTTCAGTTAATTTGGTCGATTAACTGAATTAATTAAAATTTATATGTTTTTATTTTTTTAGTTAAAACAAGTATAAAATATATTAAAATAAATAAATTGATAATATTCATTTGACTGAATTAAAACTACATATAATTTGTATTATTAATTATGAAGTTTTGTTAATTCGGTTAATTAAATTAATTACTCGATTTCGAACCGAATTAACTGATAATCGAATTTTTAAAAAATTATTAACCAGCCTTCGACTGAACAAATGAAATCGATTTGATCAATTAATTTGATTTTAACCGAAATTTGAACAGCACTACACTTCCCTTCCTCCTCTCTCTTTTGTATATAAAATTATATAATGATAATACAAAATATTGATTTTTTTTATATTTAATTTAAAAATATGAATTGATAAGAAAATAGAAATACTGTATCAAGTGACTTTGATTTGTTGGTGAAGTGATTTTAAAGTCAAAAGGTGATCTTAAGAAACCCATTTCAATTGATTTCCCCTTTTCTGAAATCCATCCATTTTTAGTGCTGAAAATAGAAAAATTATCGTGACCCCAATCTTTCATTAACAGTCAGATTCTGATTTAAAGTTTTTCTGACAAAGCAAAGAGAAAAATATGAAATAAAACATTCACGTTTTGTCACATGCACTAACTGCAAACTGCAAACATTAGGCAGTTTGGGCAACCTCTACAACCCAAGAAGGGAGGGATTTCAAAACTTTGGATTATGGTGGGAAGGTATTATTTCTCTGTTTCCAGATTTTGGAATATTTTTGTTCAAAAGTGTTGCAAATGAGTTGGTTTTTAATAACGAAGGTGGGAATCCTATTAAGGTTTGCTACTAATGATCCTTGGCTTCAAATTTTATTGAAGTCAACTGTAAATGTAATGTCTCACTTTTGCGATTGTTTGCAGCAATAGCTGTTGATGGATGCTGGGTTTGTTGACTTGTCCCAGGCGTTTGCAATACGTAAGGCTTCGACTTAATGCCAAAGGTGTTACTAAAACATCAGATGGCTTAATGTGATTGTGTAAACTGATCAGTCAATTGATTCTTTAATAAATAAAAAAATGATAAGAAGTAAAAATGGCAGAAATTAACCCAATAGAAAAAAAAAATGTACAAATAAGTTGAAATTATATCATTATTTTAGATATAATTATATATAACATCTTAAAGAAAAATACAAAATGGCAAAATTCTACAGTTTCACTGTAGATTATACTTTCTTTTATAGCCATTAAACAGAACAAGGAGAAGAACATGGAGATTAACAAAGGACCCAACATTTTTTTGTTGATTACATTATAGAACAAGCATTAGGGTTCTCATCACTGAAGTACTGTGGAGGATAAGCATAGAACTCAGTGGCATACCTTTGTGGGTAATAATAGAATTCATTTTTCTTCAGCTCCACCGCCACTCTAGTCTCTTCCACCCCACCTTCCGCCGCTTCTCCTCCTCCTCCGGCTGCCACATTTGCTTCTCCTCCTTTACCACCACCACTTCCTTCATTGTCTTTACCCTTGTCATCTCCACCGCCAGCAGAGGAGTCTTTCTTGTCTTTTTCACCACTACTCTCTTCATTTTTCTTCTCTTCTTTGCCTCCATCTTTGGGTTTTTCTTCTTCCTTTTTATCCTCCGCCGGCGGCGGCGGCGGCGGTTCTTGTTTCACTATCACTGCATGCTTCCCGGTTCCTTTGTAAACATATTCAATCAGTTTTGGTGGACTAAACACTCCTTTCACTGTCACCTCTGAGCTCTTTAGATCCGGTTCAGCTGATTCCACCCCTGAGTGAAATTTTCAATTTTTTTTAATTATATAAATTTGGGTTCGATTGAATTCAATAAACAAATGAAATGGGGTCAGATGAAAGTTGAAAAAAAAAAAATCAAAGATTCAAAGTTAAAAAAGACAACACTATATATTTATATATAAAATTGGCTCCCAAATCAGACCGTTAATACATGAAAAGAAGAAGAAACGAACCTTTCATTCTTTGAATACGTTTCTTAATTCCTTGAGCACAAGCTTCACAATGCATGTGAACCTTTAACACCACCATGATTACTTGAGGCTGTGCCAAAAAACAAAACCCCAAACTTTATTAGTGCCAAAAATGGTGAAAAAAATGAATCTTTTTAGTAATAGGGGGAAAGAGTAAAGACCTCTTCTTTCTTTTCATCAGATTTAGGCTTTTGGTTTTCCTCTGGTTTTTTATCCTCCGCCGTAGACGGTGGTTTAGGGATAGGTGAAAGAAGCTCAACTTGTTTATGGCTTTTCCTTTGAACTCTCTCTAGAACTTTTAAAGGATCAGCTTTTTCACCTTTCACCACCACCTTATTACTCTTACAATCCGTCATTACATCTTCCACTCCTACAAAACACACTCAAAACAAAATTATCATTAACAAAAACTAAAAAAAAAAAAATCAGAACATATCGTAAAAGTTGATTTTGTTCCTACCTTGAAACCCTTTGAGACAACGACGAACTTTACGAGCACAGCCTTCACAATGCATGTAAACTTTCAATACAATCTCTTGTGGAGGTGGTGGTGGTGGTGGTGGAGTGGTTTCTTCTTTAGTTTCTTTCTTTTCTTCACTTTTCTTTCCATCATCTTCAACCTTTTTCTCTTCCATTTTTTTCTCTTCAACTGGTTTTTTCTCTTCCTATATGAAACAAAAAAACATCTTGCTGTCATATAAAGCTAAAAAAGAAAAGCAAAAAGCAAAGTGAAGAAATGGTATATTTTATGAGATGATTACCTCCCCCATTAGATTACTGAGTCTGGGTTTTTACTTCAAAGTACAAAGACTTTGATGGTTCTGATAAAAATAAAAGCTTTTTATCAAGGAACTTCGCTTTCTTGGCTACTCTCTGGTGTTTTCTCTCTGGAGAGACTTTGCTTTTGCTTTTTGTTTCTTTTTTTTTTTTATATTTATTTTCCCTTCTTTTCTCTCTGTAAAGGTCTAATGGAGAAATCTTAAACTAAATGAGTTCCCCCATGACCATTAGATCTAGTGAAGGTAAGTGCATTTTATTATCATCACCACCATCATCATCATCGTTATCAACATCATAATCATCATATAATAGACTTGTCAATTTCACACCCGATTTTATTTTCTTTTGGGTTAAAGTGCATGGAGTTATATTTATATTATGCAGTAGGTTATATTTTATAATTTTTAATGATGAAATTACTTCATTTACATAGTAAAATAATTTTTTTTATCAAAATGTTTATTCATTCCTACTATTAAATTTAATGTAGTTAATAAAATAATTAAATAGTTACATATGATGTGTCAAATGTATCTTATTTTGACATATAATAATCCGTTTTTAATAATAGAACTGTATGTAATTTTTAATTGAAAGATCGATTTACTCTTTAATATGATGTACATGGGCTAATTTATCTTTTTCTTAATAGAGGAGGTAAAATGCAATCCGACTTTGCAAGAGCCTTTATAGTACTTTTATCTTTTCTTTCAGTATAATTAGTGTTCACGAAAATTATTCTTTCCTAAGATTGTGGTGGCTTTTCTTAATAATATGGATTTTAGAATTTTAACTTAAAATTTTATCTTTAATAATGCAATATGATTTACTATTACATCTAACGGTTATCGGTAGACTCGATTTAATTTTAAATTGTGAATAACTCAAACTATCTAAGTCACACTCTAAAATTATTTAAATAAAAAAAATCCAAATAAATTATCTAAAATAAATGACAAACTCGAATCACAAAACTTAAAAATGATTAGATTAAGAAAAAAATAAGTAAGAAAATAATACAAACTTAAAATAATTTATATTTGAATTATTCAAAATATAAAATGTATAATGTCAAATTTAGTCCTTAACATTTATATCTTTTGTTAATTTGACCATTATTTTTTTCAGCTAAATTTGATCCCAATCTTTTAAAAAGAGTCTAATTTTATTTTTTTAAACTGAATCGGTGGTTGAACTAGTCAAGTCATCGGTTTGCCAGTCTGATCGATTCGACAGGTTCGACTAAAAATCATTAAAAAATAAAAATAAAAAATCTCACTTCAACCAATTTTTAGCTGGTTTAATTGGTCCGTACCGGTTCTCGATCTAATTGGTTCAAAACCATTCTCTAGACCAAAACCCTGGTTGGTTCCCAATCTAACCGATTTGAATAGCCAATCCGGTCAGGTTCAAACATCCTCAGTCAAATTTGACCATAGATCTTTCTAAAATAGCCGAAATGTTGTTTTTTTTAACCAAAAATACTGACTAAATGTTAAAATTTTAAACTTGACAGCCCATATGGCATAAAAATAGTACCAAGTTATCATAAAATACACATGAATTATCGCGTAGGTTATCATACTAACATCATTAGAAAATGAATGTTTTAATTAATATTTTCATTAAAAATAATTTGATTTTTTTAAAAATATCATTTACCAAATTAATTAAAAAAAACTAAATTAACAAAAAATATATATATATATATAAATGTTCACAACTAAATTTAAACTTTATTCAATGATGAATGTGGTTTGGTAAAAAAATAAAAAAAAAAGTCATAAATTCTTTTGCAGTAACCGAACCAAAATTGGGCAATAAAATAAATGTATGGACATTATTACAGAATTATTTTATATGTGTTGTAATAAATACTTTCAGTTTCACACATTAAATTTTTCCTCCTAATTTTAACATTAATTCAATGATTTATTGATGAGAATAATTTCGAGGACCCAAATTCAAGATTTTGACCAAATAATTTAGTTTTGATTTTATAGTTTTATGTGATTGAATCATAATTATACTGTTATAATTGAAAATTGTACTTACTAATAAAAATATTTATATTAAATATAACTATTAAAAATATTTACAATTCAAATAATAGATTGGTGTAAATACTTCTATGGTCTCTGTCAATTTTAAAAATAAGTAAATTGATCTCTCTTTCTACAAAAATTACAAAACATTCAAAAGAATTTTTATAATTCAAAATATTTATAAAAATTCCAAAATTTATATTTTTAGAGAATTATAAAAATTTAAAAAGAAATTCTAAAGAATATATAAAGAAAGTTAACATTTTAAAAATTTTCTAAAATAATAATTATGAGACCTAAATAAGTTAATTAATGATTCAAATTTATCATACTAAAATATCTTATTTTTTATTATTTTGTTTCGAAAAAGTTTTAAGATACATATGCTTTCAAATTTATGTACTCCAACATAGAATTAGTTATACTGTAATAAGATTTTATGTTTAGTTTTTTAATTTAACTCGAATAATTTCACTTCATTCGGCTTGACTTGAATTTTATTTCACTCAACTCAATTAAATAAAAATAAAAGAAATTTTAAATCGAGTTAGGATGATAAAATATGAATCGACAACTCGATTAATTCGAAATTTTATCACTTGATTCGATCAAACACTCACCCTTAATGTTGAGTACATGTTTGAGAATATGTGTTATAGAGTGTTAGATATGCTTGAAATAGTTATTTAAACTTGTTTATAATCTTCCATTATGTATTGAGATTATTTGGTAATATTTTGAACTAAACTAAATAAGTTTTGAGATATTTTTCAATTTTGGTAAACTTCTATCAGTACAAGTAGTCATATGTATTGGTACAAGTTAGTTAGTAGTAAAAAATGAATAGTAGCAGAGACTTTTAAGGTAGAAGTATGTCAAAACAGGGTCCCTCCCCTATTTGACTTGTTTTGACGCTTAGAGACCTAATTTTGATCTCAAATATCTTAAAAGCTTAGAACTCGATTAAAAATGTTTTAATTGACTTGAATTTGATTTTAATCAATAAGAACGTTTTGTAAATAATGATAAAAGCAAAACTTTGTGTTTGATGTTGAATGAAAACTAATTCTAGTTGATTTGATTAATAACCTTGACTTGTTTTCAAGTAGTTGTAAAGTGTTTGAATGTTGAACTTGTCTATTTTGAATTAAATAGTTTGTTTAATATGACAAATGCTTGATGTTTGAGTTGAGTTTAAAAGGAAAGTTAATCCTAATTGTTTTGGCAATGAATGTGGTATTTTTCATTCAGAACCAATGATCGGATCAGTGTGGAGTACTACATGACGAAAGGTTTGGATGTGATTTTACTTTAAATTGAAGGAGGCCTTGGATGTAACAGGATTTGACATGAATTTGCCTTGGGCAGGTTTCATTGGGATTTGATAGTAGCCACATGGCTTCCAAGCTGGGTGAATCCTTTTGTTGGGATAGTTATTTTTGCAATCCGCTTTTGATTGAGGTAAAGATAATTTTCAGGAGATGGTGATTTGAATATGCTAAAAATCCTTTTTCATGGACTGCAATGAAAAACACTTATATTTATTTAATATATTGTATTACAACAAAATCTTCAGATACAATGAAAGAATTTGTATGTTAAAATTAAAATGGCATTGATTTAATATATGAATAAAAGCATGACCTTAAACATTACAGAGATGGAAACCATAAATTCTAACGTCTTTGGAAATTAAAGACCTTAATGGACACAGTAAAGATGGATGCAAACAAAACAGTGAAACCAAGAATTACGGCAACGACAACTCCCAGGAATTCATGTCTGAAACCATATCGACTTCTCAAATATTGTTCCACTGTTTGACCAACAAAGTCTCCATCTTCAAGGGGTGTTTCCACGTCTCCAAATTGTGAGACAAACAATCCGTACAAGGTCCATGCTACTGGACAAGCCCAATAGTACCATCGCCACCATACAGGCATGCTCTGCAAAATTCAACAGGTTAAACATTTAAAAAATCTATATGAACTTGAAAATTGGAGAATCACATGATGAAAAGAGAAAAAAAAAAAAAAAAGCTTACCGGTCGTGGGATGATGAACCCTGAAAAGAGGTTCCATAGTCCGTAGAATGCAGCAGAAACAATCGATGCAATGTGGTAGTTTGGCGTAACAGCAACAGCCATCATGCCATAGAAGGTGAAGTACAATAAGGTAAAGTACATGAAGAAGAGATACCAAAAGAACTTTGCAGCAGTCCATTCGAATCCAATCATTGCATAGACTATAAGGCCATACGAAGCAGCTTGAATAAAAATGTAAGGCATCTCGATAATAACCTGAAATTTACAAAAATGGAAGTTTGTGTAACTTTCTTAACTGTTTCGAAACTTTTACAAGTTTTCCAAATTACGGAAATTTACCTGCGAAATAGCATATGGCATGGCAGAATACATTCCAGCAGCTCTTTCTCGATAAAAGACCGTTCTTTCAACAGCAACAACAGGCTGCACAGATGAAGCATTTTGGATACCAAGGAAAAGAACAGCAGCATACATTGAACCCATAGCATTGGTCAGATCTTGTCCTTTATTCCTGTAATTCCACAATGTGACAGTTAGATATATCAAGATGATCGAAACCAACATTGAAGCATCTACTTTTGTGGTTTTGACTTGTAGCTTACATTTTCGAGCCAAGGTCCCAGAACATTGTCCCAAACACCAATGCTATTACAGTTGTAAAAAGAAATCGAACAGCGGTATATGGCGGGTTGCGCCAATATGACCAGTGTTGCTTCCATAAGCAAGCTGCACACTGAATCAAGAATGACTGAGAGTACTGAGTTGGAAAATAGAGTTCCTTTGAACCAGCAGCAGGCTTGCTTAAATCTTCAATAAGAGCTTTGTTTCTCCTGCACAATGATATACATTAGTATCAAATCTGAGTTAGCTATCTCAGATGTCGATCTCGTGCTGAATTAAAGTAATTAGTTGAATCATCGTATAAATTTTTGTTGCAAGGTCAAGTATGAGTATATTATCATTACCTGTGTAGATCTGAGTTTTTGTAGATATCGGCGAAATCAACACCTAAAGCTAATTCTTGTGCTGTTGTGGTAACCTCTAACATCCAAGTCGCTGGATTGTATCCTTCTTTTATTTTGCTAACTCCTTGAATTCCCTATAGAAAGATGAAAACTATAGTGTTAGATGAATAAATTATATTAAACCATGCAATTTAAGGTCCTTCATTTCATCTTACCTCAAAATACTCAATAAGATGTTTAGAATGGTGTCCTAATGGCCCGACATATATTTCCTCTCCTCCTCGCTTCATAAGGAATAACTGCAATTCCATGTTCTATTTAGATATAAACTCATACAAAGAACCAACAAAAGCACAATAAATTCTTTTTGAATTGAATTTCAAGTCCCTTACCTCATCAAATGCTTCAAATATGTCAATACTTGGCTGATGGATAGTACACACAACTGTTCTTCCAGTGTCTACTGTGTTCCTAACTGTTCTCATAACAATTGCTGCAGCTCTCGCATCAAGCCCTGAAGTTGGCTCATCCATGAAAATGATCGAAGGGTTTGCTACAAGCTCTACTGCAATCGTAAGCCTTTTTCGTTGCTCAGTTGATAAACCATTTACACCAGGTAAACCAACCAGTGCTTGCCTTAACGGATTCAATTCCACGAGTTCCATGACTTCCTCGATGAACATCTGAAACAAAAGTATTAACTTAAGCCATACCAAAATGATCATTTGGAAAAATGGGTTATTTTGTGGGACTCTATCAGTAGGCAATGAAGGGGTGTCAAAACTAAAAACTTCTTGACTTCAATAAGTCCTCGGAGTTTGAGATCGAATTGTGTTTATTGGATTATCTTAGTAAAAGCCTCTAAACATATATCAAAGAAGATTTAGAGACATGAAATAGCTTAAAGTTTCATGAATGCCAACCTTTCTAGTTTCAGCTTTAACGTCAGCAGATAATCGAAGCCAAGCAGAATACAGCAAAGACTCGTACACGGTGACATGAGGAGAGTGAATATCATTTTGTTCACAGTATCCAGATATTCGAGCAAATGTTTCTTGTTTCTTCTGGAAACCTGAAACTGTGATGTTCCCATCTATATAACCACCTGTTTTTCTACCAGCAAGCACATCCATAAGAGTGGTTTTACCCGCACCACTAACACCCATTAAAGCTGTAAGAACGCCTGGTCTAAAAGCACCACTAACACCCTTCAGTAGCACCAATCTATCTTCAGTAATACCTTGTTGTTTCATTTCCTGAAATGTTCCAAATGAATCGAACAAACTTTTATATCTGTGGACCACATTAACAACAAACAGAATATAATCCAAACGTTGAACATATATGGAATTTATATATGGAACCTTAAGTTACCTGTGGCATATCAACAGAATAAACAACGTTATCAAATGTGAGCGAATGTGGCTCAAATGGAAGAACCATTCCCTTTTTCTTGATAGCAATGGCCCCGACAGTTGCCTCTGTCACAGACGAGGACTTCGATGAGATGCTTCTTTGAACCTCCTCTTGAATCTCTGCATATCAAATGGATTAGTATTCTACATAATGCCATGTAAACAAAAACCCTAAAAGAAATATAGGCGAGCTATAATACCTAAGTTAGTTACACGATTTGAGCTGCTTTCATTGTTTGTTAACTGAATGCTTCCACCAATTCCATTGGTTTGTTCATTGCTTTCTGTTTGTTCTGATATTACGGCCCTTGAACTCCCAAATGCTGCATAATTATTTGACAAAATGTAAAAGATTAGCTCACCATTATGAAGAGGATTAAGTTTTAAATAAACAAAGCAATACTCACGTTTTAGATAGGTAAGAGCCACAGTGAAAAAAAAGTTCAACAAGATTATGAAACCAGCCAATCCTCCTGCTCCTATCCAATACCATTTTGGTTCATGGAAGAAACTCCTGGACTTCAAAACTTCGATTCCTGCTGGTTCTGTTGAACCCGGAAAAGACTTCAATACAAAAGAAGCTATAATCAGATGATTGTTCTGAGATCAAAGCAAAACTATAAACATTGCAAATTTAAAGTATTACATGACTCCACTGGTTCCCACGGAACTCATTAACCATCAATGCGGATTGTCCATACATCAGAGGAGAAATCCAGTAACCCCATATCCACCAACTCTTTATGTCATCTATGACATTAACAAAAGAAAATGGATTAGAGAAAAAAAGTTAAGTTTGGTGTCTAGTGATTTGTCTAAGACTTATCATACCTCGTGCCAAGATAAAGCCACTCAATGCAAAAAGTACGAGCAAAGAAAATGAGCCAAAAGTATTAGCAACAATCATGTTTCTAGCAGATGCTGCGATGAAGCGAAACAACGCCGAAGACATCTGGTTAACGAGAACGAGTATGAAGTATTGCCTAAATAGCCTGCATTAGACAAGTTGCTTACACATCAATTTTGGATCAAGATTTAATAAGCTACTATATAAATATGTACACTACTACTTAAGGTTTCATTTGAAACTTTTATTGCCGTTTTATTTGTTTACCTTTCAACATTCGGATCAAATCCGATGACATAATAGGTAAGAAATACCCATATAGCAACTTCTACAAATGTGATTGGAATCTTGAGTATCCATCTTGGTAAAGCATATGTCCATGCAGGAAAGAATAAGAGGTCTCTTTGCTTGAAAAAGACAGGAAGCTTAGCAATGGTCATAGAAATCTCAGGCATTCCATTAAACATGACCATAATCAAGCCAAAAAAAATTGCCCCCATATAGATTCCTCCGTCAACAATTGAATCTCGGTTCATCTCAGTCCTCAAAAAGAGAGTCATAGAAACTATTGCCATAAATGTAAGCTAGTACAGAAAGAAAAAACAAAAAGGAAGTTAGTCGTTGTCATGTAATATAAACCATAACAATTACTGTGCTAGAATTAATTGTCCTTGCACTCACCTGCATAAATATGAAGATGTAGACAAAAGAATTTCTCTTCATCAAAAGAAACTCCCTTAAGATGTTAGCTTTCAGCAACTCCCACTTTCCAACACCATATTTTTTGGTTGTCAAAGCAGCGGGGTGACTCTTTGCTTTCTCAAATGGAGTTCGAAGTTCATCTTCAAGTTGCAATCCAACATGGAAAGATTGGAAGGCCTCAGCAAACTCAACGGCCGTGACAAACCTGTAAGGTTGATCTCTACGTGCCCAATATTGCATTTGATCTTTCCTTGACGTAACCTACAATGAAGAAAGTCAGGTAATGTGATAGAAGATGAACTTTGTCCGAATAAAAGAAAGAAAGAAAACCAATGTCGAGACATACTTCTTGCAAGAAGTCCGCAACGCCTTTTCTTTCAGGACATCTGAAGCCCATAGATTCGAAAAAACTCAGAACGTGTTCACGAGGACCCTGATATACTATCCGACCATCGGAAAGGAGAATAATGTCATCGAAAAGGTCATAAGTCTCTGGAGCTGGTTGAAGAAGAGAAATGACTGCAGTTCCATTAAGGATATGAACAGTTTGCTTGAGGGAGTTTACAATCTGGAAAGTTGTAGAGCTGTCCAGACCAGTAGATATCTCATCCATAAACAGTGCCTTTGCTGGTCCAACCAGCATTTCACCTAATTACATTGACAGAAATGGATTTCATGATAAAAAATTGAGCCTACTTTGGTAATGGAAAAAATGGTTTAATTGACTTTATCAATTACCTGTTGTGACACGCTTCTTTTGGCCACCAGATATACCCCTTAACATTTCATCTCCTACCATAGTGTCTGCACATACTTCCAGTCCTAAAACCTAAAAATTTCATGCCAAAGGAGTTCGGTAAGTATATATATTTATCTTAGTACTTGGATATCTTTTAGATTCCTTTAACATTACCTTTAGAATGTAATCTGTGATAACATTTACTTCCTGACCTTCAGTTGCTGCTGCCTAATATTTTAAAGGTGAAATGAATCAACAACACAAGTTTAATTCTTTCTACAATTGAAACATAAAAATAATATTCATTACTTCTTACCTTCATGAAGACATCAATATCGGGATCAGGTTTAATATTTGCTTGTTTCTCTCTTCTTGACAATTCTGCCAACATATCTGTAAACATCCAAAACAATAAAATTTCATGCTTTGTAGTATAAAAAATGTCAAATAATAAATCAAACAAAACTAACCATAACGATCTCCAACCCCTTGGCATCTTGCAGAAAAGGCCAAAGTTTCCCTCACTGTCATTTCTCCTATATGAAGATCATATTGACTGATATAGGCAGCTGTTCTTTGGGGCACAAATTCATTCATCTCATGCCCATTGTATGTTACTGTCCCAGAACACTGAAAGAGAATTTTACTTGATAATTAGAAATAAAATCAAAGACAACATCCAATGCATTGAACCAAAGTGAACTTTTGTAGAGCACCTTGAGAGCCGTATCAAGCTTTCCAGCTAAAGCCAACAAGAGAGTGGTTTTCCCAGAACTTGGAGGACCCAAAAGCAATGTCATCCTGAAGCAATAAAACTTGATTAATTTCATGATACCCAAAATTTAAATTTAATAGTAAAAATTAAATCTTCATGTTACCTGCCAGGTTTAATGATTCCACTGACGTCTTTGAGGATTGTCAGCTTTTTCTTTCTACTAGAAAGAATTCCCATCTCAACCAATAAGCTCTTTAATCACAATACAAATTGAAATGTCAGGAAACAAACAGTAAGGTAATGTGTTTCAGTTACTTTTGATCAATATTTGCTTGTAGCAATATTTTATTATTTTAAAATTAACTTTTAATGTTTTTATAATTACTTTTAAAATTTAAACTATAATTATTAAATTAATTCATTGAATCTAATTAATAATTATAAAATTTATATTTGCATATAAATATATTTATATACATGTATTTTAGATATATTTGCATATATATAAATAATATGTAATCTATTAAGAAATTAAAAATAGACTATTTATATGTAAAAGAAATTTGAAATGGTACACCAAAACACACCACCAATAGTATTAGGATATACAATACTTAATATCTTGTGTTTAAAACACGAAAAAAAAATCTTCTTCTACTTTTTTTTTAATTTTTATGAATATTAAATTTTAAAATTTTCAAAATTTCAAATGATTTTTAAAATTCAAAATTGGGCTTAAATTTAAATATAAATTTTTATCCAAACAAAAAATTTGAAATTAAAAAACCAAATGTAATTTTTTTTTTTTTGCCAAAATCTTGAATTCCAAACATATCATAAATAGGAAAAATGTAAATGAGCATTTTCCATCCAAATTGGAACCTACCTCAAATATGTTAGTGACGAAATTAATAACTGTAGGCAAAGCATTGCTTCCTACGTAAGCTTGAGCATCAATATTTAGATGTTGGAATCTGACTTCAATAGTGGGAACTTCGATGCCAACCCTGAGGAATTCCATTGCAAAACATTGGCATCATGTTTAGTTGAATGTAAATTTGTCATTGTAAACATATTTATTAATTGTATATTCTTTAATCGCCATTTAATCAACTAAACAAATGTAATACACATTTTTATCCTATTTTATTTCCATAGAATATTCATTTAATTCTCTCTCGAACGTCAACATTTGACTTATTAATTAAGGATGTTCACTATATTTATGAGTTCATGGAATTGATATTCACAATTATACTTGGGTAATAGTTTAAATGAGTGGGTGTGAATATATAATCTTCAGAATCTATTTTCTAAAAAAAGAACCCTAATTTCATACCTTTGGATACGATTCTTGAGCTTGAGTAAGAACTTCTCATTATCTTCCTCAGCAACTTTGACCAACCTCTCAAGCAAAGCCTTCCTCTCTTGCCATCCAATATCGAAAACATCGATTTCATTGGCACCACCTTGAGAGCTTGCCAATATACCTTTCCTTAAACGAGCAACAGTGGGTAGTTTCTCAAGTGCAGCCCACTTTAAAGCTTCTTCATCATCTTCATCTCGAGAAGATCTTGAGAAAACTTCGATGCCATTGTTTCTCCATATCGAAGAACTACCAGACCGTATACTTCGCCTTAAACTAGTACTCGCTTTATAAATATCACCCCCCTCCATTACCCAAAACAATCTCTCGGAGCTCGAAATCAAAGAATAAAAAACGAATGAATAATAATTAATTATATTTAGGGATTTGTTTCTGGTATGAAGTTAAAGGGAGAGTTTGATGTTTGGCATATATATAAGGATTACGGGCGACTACAACGCATGGCTGCTGGCGGCCCCTTATTTCTCTTTCAAATGTCAAACTTCAAAATTTTCCAGGTTCTTTCTTTCGCATGGATTGAATTATGGAATATTTTTCGTTTTTCCTTTTCTTTTTAACTGTTAATATGTAATTTTTCCCCGAAATTTGTTTAAAACTCTCTAATTGGAATCTAAATTTTTTTTTTACTTAATCGATACTTAAACTTATATTTCGTCACCCGTGTTGTTGGTATTTCCACACTAGCACTCCTAATTTGCGCCAATGTGACACTTATGGTGACATTAATAGAGGTAATAAAGTATGCATAATATAATTAAAATGTAAATATTATATTAAGATAAGGTTTTGGTTAAGTGGTAAAGCTAATATTTTGTCAATATAATTAGTGTGGTTTTAGATTTCACCACTTGTAAGTTTTTCATTGGCTTTTTTTTTAACAAATAAAAAAAATTAAAGTATCATAAAATAAAATAACTTATTTTACTTACAAAAGAATATTTTTATAATTTCTCTAATCGAGTTGGTGCTTTGTTAACTCGTGACACTAATTCAGTAGATACTTAAATAATAATATAGATGATTTTTTAATATTATTAGAAAAACCTAAATTACAAAATAATCATAATAATACTAGTCCTTAATATAAGACTTTTCAACTCATCTTGATGTGAAGGAGAAAATCCATAAGACTCCCATGCCACTTTTCTTTTTCTTTGAAATTGAATGGCTTCTAGATAAATCCTTAATTTAAGACTTTTCAACTCATCTTTATGTGAAAGTGAAAATCCAAGAGACTCCATGCCACTCTTAATCTATATTAATAATATATATATATTCACAAATTTGAAAAAAAAAATCAACTGCAGAAAATATCTTTTATTTTCTATTATATTATTAAATTTCTATTTAAAATAATTATAATATTCAATTTAAAATTATTAATTAAAAATAAAATAAAATAGAAATTATGATAATTATATATTTAAAATAATTATAATTTAATAGAAGTTTCTCTATGAGTGGTTTTGCTAGAATAGGCAACAATGAAATCACTATTTAGTGACATTGTTCCACAAGAAGCTCAGCAAGCTCTTGAAATAGCGGAAGCTAACTTAAGGAAAGTTGAAGGCAATACAAGCAAACAATTGAGGCAAATCTAGCTCTTAGATAGGCTAGGACACGAGTCGAGACTATCAACGCGATTTCGTAACGAGTTGGTTAATCGAAAGAATTTTTGTAGAAATAGAACTTCCGTTTATACATCCCATTTTGATTCTGTCGATTACATAGAATCAAATACAATCAAAAGTGGCGAATCAGATTTTGATCTAACAAAAAAAATTGAAAACAGAAATAGAATAGGATGAAAAAGATAGAAACTCAATAAAAGAAGGTGGGTAGAAAAACTTGTTAGACATTGGTATCAATAAACCCTAAACCCTAAACCTATTATTGGATTTAAACCAATGACTCTCGCCGTATGAAGGCAATACTCTAATCGTTGAATTAAATAGGTCATTTATTATCATAAGGAATCATAAAGCGAAAGAAAAGGGACCTATTACATCAATGGATTATAAATCCAATATTACTTCTAAGTAATACCAATCAAACCGACCAAAAGGGTGTGATTATGATGTTGGATCATGTAATATTGATCTTGACAAGAAATTATCTACATAATATGATAAAATATATATGTATCACAAACACAATGGCTATAGCTTAGTTGGTAGAGCACCTCGTTTACACGTGCGCCAATGTTTTTCAGGGAAGTCTATCATGTAATCAAAAGAATTAATCTTTTTAAGAAATCGATGTCTTACTCCATTACTTTGAAGGAACAAAACAAGAGAACAATAGCCTGACAAATGGTTCGGTCCGATTCGAGTGCCGTTTAGGCAAGATCCGAATCGAACCCATCATTGATTTGAAATATTGATAGGGTGAATACTCGGTCTATTCAATGCTAGACATAAAGAGTATAAAGACCTCAAAATGCTCTTTTCATCCTATGAATCTTAAGGTGTATGAAGTTTCATATTTATTTTTTTTAATGAAGATAGTAGATGCTCCATTTAACTTAGGTTGATCTAGGCCAGAAGCAGACCTACGTCAAGATAACCCTTCCCCTCTTTGAAACACTTTGGAAGTGCTCCTATACCAATAATGAATCAGAGCACACGAAACCATCTTTGTCATAATTACACATTTAAAAATATTTAAAATTTAAATTACAATTATTAGTTAAAAAAGTTGTGCTAAATTTAAAATAGAGCTCTAAGCATAAAAAATAGGGAAAAAAAACTTATGATTATAATTTACAATTGTTAGTTAAATTTTTTTGACATAAACAAAAGTTGTATTAATTTTATTGATGTAAAATAGAGTTATTACTTGAATAAAATTGTAAACATATTAATTATCACTTAATTAATAACAGAATTAATTATATTAATTAGTCATTATTTTAAATCATGTTACTCTGCATTAATTACATAAAATAAAATAATATTATATTTTAAATATGTTAAAAATATTTTAATTATTATATTCAATTAAAAATATTATATTGCACTAATTATTATAATTAAAAAATATAATATTTAAAAAATTAATGTAAATCACACACAACACAACGCATTAGAAAGCAGTAAAATTAATAACCAAATAAGTTCCAATATTTATGCTGCCATCAGATTACTTGACTGTTGACAATAAATCCAATTTTTTGGAACCTTCATTGTTGCGTCTTATTTCTTATCAAATTTTGTAGTCAAAAAAATTTAGGTGAATTTGTTTTGTTTGTTTTTCTTTTTCACGTGTTAATTAGACTAATCAAATTCAAACTATTTATTAATGTGTTGTGTTGAATTCAAATTGATTTTTGAAAGTAGAATTTAGCAATGCTAGAAGTAATTCGATACCAATTTCAACTACTTCTGGCATAAATATTCAAAAGTGCAGAAAAATAAACAATATAATAGATGTTTATGCAGTATGGTCTCTTTACATCTACATAACCCTGTTTAGAGAGAATATTTACGTACATCTAATACTCACCATTTTTAACTTTTCACTTTTGTACCTAAGATTTAAATATCTTCCCTTTAAATTTTTCTTCTTGAAAATTTAAAATTTTAACCAAGTCGCACACTTGATTATTACAATATAATGCACTTACAAAAACATTCCTTACTAAGCAAAGTAAAGTGCTTTCAATCTGTACAATACTTACACAAGTTCTAATAATATATAAGTGAACGAGACTTGTTAGCATACTTATTCTGTTGTAATTAATTATCCTTGAAAATAAATAAGATAAACAACACATATAATATCTTTGGAATTCCACAAGATAAGTCTTCAATCAATTTGATATCTTCCCTTCAATGGTCTTGAGTCGATCCAATCCATAAGGTAAGGGGTGATATTGCTTCGATCTAATCCAAATAAATCTTCAAGATCTCTTGCTAAATGTAGTTTAGATATCAAGAATGAGTTGACAAGTATTTCAACCAACTAAAGAAATTATAACCCAAATATATTTGTTGCCAGAAATTATAACCCAAATATATTTGTTGCCAGAATTTACCGATCCAAACATGATAATTTTACCATGTAACCAATACTACTACCAATTGGCATTGATCCAAACACTCCTTAAAAAAATCCCTGAACATATTATTTTTCTTATGTTTCAAAATTTCGATACCTTCTAACTTGTATATAAGTTTAAAAAAAAATTTCAAAATTTTATAAGCAAATGTGATTAAACACAACATTTAGATAATTTATTTATGAGAGTAATTTATTTTAAAATTATCTTAAAATATATAATTTTTAAATATTAATAAAATAATGTCACATCATCAACTTTTAAAGAGTATAAATATTATTATATATCCATTTATATATAATATCTTTTTGACTTAATTTAAAATTAGTTGAATTTAGAAAAGCCACCAATGATGTCATTCTTGTACTAGAAGTAACAAAACAACTTGAAAAACAAGGAAATGAGTACTAATAAAGATTCGGTTTGACTTTCTTTTAGGTGAGTTTGGATAGGCAGTACGTTTATCTGCGGTTAGTGTAAAAACAGCGGTGGCGATGAGATTAGATACTGTAGCAATACTGTAGCGTGAGACAAAAAATAAGCTAAACGCACCGCACCGCACCACCTCCCCAAACCCACCCTTATAATAATAAGGTTAAAATGTGTTTATAGTCTCTATACTTTTTGAAAATTAAAAATTTAATCTTTTTATTTGTATTTAGTCTCTTTACTTTTTATATTTTAAAATTTAGGTTTAGTTGTTAACACTGTTAATTTTTTTTTTGTTAAATTGGTTATTGTGACGTTTTGAAATTTAAAAAAAATATCACTCACTTGGTAGTCATAATTAATTTCAAATCTAATTTGCTCACAATTTAATCTATTTTTTTAATTTTAATATTGTACATATTCCACGTATTATTAGTAATTAATTTTAAATATTACATTTCATTATTTATTATATATTATTTTAAAATTAACATTTGTATTCTAAGTACATAATTTTACACAGTGATAAAATTTCTAAAATATATTAAAGGTTTTTTTTTTTTTTTTTTGCTTTAGATATTGTAATCAGGGGTGTAGGTAGGGGTTTGACCGGGTCCTGCCCCTTCTAAATAGAAAAATTTTCATTTAAGCCCCTTTAAAAATTTTTAAATTTTATATTAGTAATGTAGCTACGTAAAAATTTTGCTTTCGGTCGCTAGTTGTGACGATTTATTGAAAACTTAAAAACCGAAGTTTGATTTTAAAATAAGAGGGGAGTCGCCACCGATCCTTTTCGTAGGTGTGATCGAGCACCTAAGAATTTTATTTTTAGAACAAAAGAAGGCCGAGTTTAGGTCCATGTTAAAATCAGAGTAAAGTAGGGTCCAGGAGTCGGTTACGCGCGAGGAAGGTATTAGCACCCTTGCGACGCCCAAAATTGGTATCTTGTTAAACAAGCATTGTCTTAATTTTTCAAAATTTGCAAGTTCAAAATAACATTGAATCGTGATCCAATCAAAACACGAAAATTCTTTAAGTTTTTTTTTTTATTTTTGAGAAGGACATACCGTTTTGACACGAGTCGGTCGATGTTCACCCAACATAGCGATGAAATCGACGATTTGGTGTTAAACCGATATGTTGCCTCATGCATTGAAATTAATTAGAAAACAAGAATAAGATTTTCGAAATAATGCAAAGTAAGTTGATATAAAATAAAAATGAATAAAAGACAGAAATGCATTAAAGCAAGTAACGAACATGACAATAATATTAGAAACGATAAAGATGTAATGTAATACCAGAATTGAACATGATGAAATGAAAACAATGAATGTGTATACATAGTAATAATATTAAGAATACGTACGTAAAATAATATATATATACGAATAAAATAGTGTTAGAAGTATATGCTATAATAAAAACGTAACTTGCAATGTTGAAATATATACATAATATATATATGAATAAAATGAACTTTGAAAAATGTATATACGTGACATATATGAGAAACATAAACATAATAATATTAAGATAAAACGATAAGTGATAATAATGAAAATCATAGGTATAATAATAAATATAATGATATACGAAAATAATACAATATGTAAAATGTGTATACAAGAATAATAAAATATATGTACATAAGGTCACATAGAAATATATAACAATAATACTAAAGTGTATACATAATATATATGAAAACATAATATAGTATTAGAAATATATACATATGATATATAAAAATATAATACTAAAAGGTATATATATGTAATATATATAAAAATGCATAATATTAATGTTGAAAACGCATAATATTACGGAAACATATACCTATATGAATTAAAGATACATACATAAATATTAAAACATATACTAATATTAATGATAATAAGAACAACATAAAAATATATACATGAGATGGTATAAAAATATAAATATTATGGTATTTAAATATATATATATATATATGAAATAGCGAAAGAAACATATAGCAAATAGTATAAAAAAGGTATAATATTTAAACAAAACATGCACAATATATACATACATCTAGAAATAATTGTGATATATATAAAAAAAGGCTATCCACACTCTACATAATCGTGCGTATATATATTTTTTAATATATATATATTAGAAATACATATAGTAATATTAGAAAATATATATAATAGTACAAAAGATATATGACTAATGATATTAAAACACATACACAATAGTGTATAAACAAAATATTAGAGAGTATATATACATAGTATACATATAGATATAATATAGTATTAAAATATAATAATTCAACGTTAGAAATCTATGTGATATGTGCAAAATACATAAGTATATTAAATGCATATACATATAATAGATATATATATAATAAAATGTAAACTAATAATAATAATAATAATAATAATAATAATAATAAAGCTAAAGTAAAATGACGAGAAAAAGGTAAAAAAGGACTAAATTGAATTGGGAAACTAAGTTTTGGGGCTAATTTAAAAGAAAATAAAGAAGAGGGATCAAAATGTAACGCGCGCAAAACCTGGAGGGACCAAGACAGCAAATATTCCCTACTGTTAAAACGCTGCGCATTAGAAGGGACCAATTTATAAAACAGATTAAATTTCAGGGCCAATCTGTAATCCGATGATAACTTGATTGTAAAATAACAAAATGCGGAAGGGCTGAAAGCGCAATTGGCCCTTCCACTTTAAAAACACGCGGATCCCGGGGCCAAAACGGCGTCGTTTCTTGGTTAAACGGAGGGGGACCAAAACGGTGCGTTTTGGTCCCCTATAAAAGATAAAAATTTTTGAAAAAAAATCATTTGCACAGGAGAAAAGAAAAAAAAATGAAGAGAAGAGGAGAGGGGAAGAGAGAAGGGAGAGAGAAGGGAGGGGGATCCGGCCAGGGGCCGGTCACCGGCCGACTGCCGGCCGCCGTCCGTCGCTGGCGCGGTGGTCGAAAAAGGTAAAAATCTTATATTTTTTTATTTTTTTGTTATTTTTATTTTATTATTTTTTTGTATTTTAATATGTATAGGTGATTAAAATAGGCTTTAAAATGAAATAGAAATAAAAAAAAATCACCTTTTAGTCTTTTCGACTTCTGATTTGTTGATCTTTGGTTTTTTGTTTGCTTGAACGCTATTCTTGCATTTGATTACTGATTGGATTGTTAGTTTTGCCCTGGAATTGAATTTTTTTGTATTGATCTTAAAAAAAAAAGAGAACCCCTTTTTACAATTCTGACTCGGGTTTTATAACCCTTTTACAAACATTTTTTATTGCTTCTGTCTCTTTTCTGTTTACTTGCTTGCAGGTGGATGGGCGGTGCTGCAGAGCTGGTGAGTCAGAGAGCATGGGGGCGCAGAGGGCAGGTGGCGCAAGTGGATGGAGGATGGGACGTTGTGACGCTGAGCAGGTTAGGGTTTCAGTTTAAGTCAAAATTGGGTCAAGGACTTGGGCCTCTTGTGTTTGGGCTTCTGTGGGTTTGATGCAATGTAGGTGGGCTAAGTGGGTAGGTTTAGTTGGTCTATTTTGGGGTTTAATTTAGGGTTAATATAAATGGGCCAGTGGGTTAAATTGGGCTCCGGGTAAATGAGACAAAATTGGGCTAAAACAAGTAAAAATAAAATTACACTTTGACCCCCTTAAAAATGATAAAAATTATAAATATATAGACTATTAAAATTGTACAATTACATTTCTACTATCGTAAAAATTCTAATTATAATACTAGAAACTAGTAGTTGATAGTGATTATGTAACTATTGAAATTATACATTAAATATAAACCTATAACAAAATTATAAAAATTTATGTAGATATTTTTATCATTTTAACTTTTTTTCAACAAAACGACGTGATAATTCTTGAAAAAATAAAATAAAGTGAGGCCACTTTATTTGATTTTCTAGATAGCGAAAACATTGTAAGAATTGGGTAATCTTTGGCCATTTCACCATTTGCGAATTCAATAACATTATAATTGACTTATTCAAAACAAATTTCGATTTGAGTTCTTTGGTTACAAGGCTTCTCTTTTGATAGTAACATTTGGATCCCTCTATCGATTTTATGTTTTTCTTTAAAAAAAAAAGTTAAAGATAATTTTAATTTGTAAAAATATCATAGAGGCCATTGTACTAAAATTTGGATTGCATTTTGTGTCCTCTACTAAAAAAGATAGATAAATTAGTCTATATATATTAGATCAAAGAACAACTAATCTTTCTATTAAAAATTCCATCCCTTCCGCTGTTAAAAATTGACCCTTATACGTCAACATGAAGTACACATGGCAAGCCACGTGTTACTATTTGGTTGTTCTGTCAACCACACTATTACAAATGGATGGAACTTCTAATAGAAAGAACCAATTTGCTCTTTGGTCTAATGTAGATGGACTAATTTACCGATTTTTTAATAGAGGGGATAAAATACAATCTTAACTCCTAATATAAAGGCCTCTATAATATTTTTACCACAATTAATTGCTCAGAAGAATTTCGTGGACCCAAATTCAAAATCTTGACCAAATAATTTAGTTTTGATTTTGCCTTTGAAAAAATAGTTTTGATTTTATAGTTTAATGTGATTTGATCGTAATTCATAATTATTTAACGTTATAAATGAAAATCGTACATTGCTAATAGAAATATTTACAATAAAGGTTAAAAACTATTATTAGTCCCTATAGTTTGATAAAATTCAAGTCCTCCTAATTAATCTCATTCAAGGACTGAATTTTATTTAAATATGACGTGGTTTACATGAATGGAACATGAAATATGACGATTGGATTTACACGCATGCATAAAATGTAATACTATAATGTAAACATTAAAAAAATATGTTAAGTTGTTTATTCTTAAAATTTTAATAAAAATAAAAATATTAAATTAAAACATAATAGAATAGAAAAAATAGTAAAAATGGATCTAAATGAATTAGATTAGCTATTTACAAATATGAACGAATTCGAACAAAATCTTAATTACATTTTTTGAGTGAGAATAAATTATTTAGATTTAATATGAACTAAACCCCTAATAATAAATTTCTCAAAGACAACAATTTGCATAATCTTTAATGGAAAGTTTTTAAATGCCATATATAGCAAATGAGTTGATGAAGCAAAGGTTTGAAGGTGATGAGCTGGTGATGGCTTTTGAATTGAAACATATGATGTAGCAATTTTTAGATGTTTGTCTAAGGATTTTTACTCGTACATTTGTTCAAGCATTGAGTTATTTATCAAAATCTAAAAATAAGATGGTAAAATAATATAAATTTATCTATTTATCTGAGAGACTAGCACGTGGCATCATCAGATTGACTAATAGTATCACATCAGTACAAACTAACAGTGTTAGTGCGAAGATACAAACGAAATACAAATAGATAAATTCTGGACAAATTATATATTATCCCAAAAAAATCAAACAATTCAATTAATATAAGAACATGACCCTTCAATTTATGGCAATTGGTTTCAAATTTTAAAGCACTGTTGTAATTTGTGTTTAAGAATCAAAGATACTCAAATGGAAAACTGAAGTTCCATCTTTTTTTGTAAAGGTTAAATTTCTTTACAGGTCCCTATATTATAGGCTTAGGAACAAATTAATAATTTTACTAAAAAAGTTAGCAATTTAATTTATTTATATATATAATTTTTATACAAACAGATAAAATTACAAACATTGGTAATTTTCTTTTGGTGTATAAATAAAACTAATCAACTGTACTAAATAATTACAATCGGAAACTCAACTATTTTATCGATCCCAAAATAAATAAAAAAATAAAAAAAACTCCTCAGGGATTTTAGCAAGCACTTGTTCCTCTATACTTCCAGACCTTGGTAATTTTAAATGTAAAATGCATTGACTTATCATATTGAGAAGTGAAGTGGAAAAGATTGAACAAATTAATTTTTTTATATTTTTTAAAATATTAAATTTTATTTTCTTTTTCTTTTTTTTTAATGTCATTTTAAAACACGAAAATTAAGGAATTTTTAACATTTAAAGGTATGATGTTTATTGGCCAAAAAAAGAATGATGTTTAAAATTTTACACTTCAAAATTAAATGTAGAATAACTAAATTAGTGAGTTGTGTGATAAAAAAGTGCAATTTACTCTTCAACCAATAATACAAGACTTGCAAAATAATACATCAAAATGGTAGAACAGGTTAAAATAGGACAAGGATAAGTTCCAAATCCTATAAATAGTAATGATCCACTTCAATCTTTCTAGGACAAATGGTGGATTGCCAAAGTGGCTCAATGTCATTCATTGCATGTGAAAAAGTCTAACATATAAAAGGTCAAACGATGTGATTGTACTAATAATTACTGAATTGAGGAGTAAAAAGTCTTAACATATAAAAGGTAAAATGATGTGATTGTACTAATAATTATTGGATACTGTAAAATCACATATTAAAAAAAATTTTATTGAATGAAAAGATAAAAAGTTTAATGTTTTTAAATAATATTTAGAGTTTTAATCGAGAAAAAATAATATTAAGATTTATTTAAGGGTCTAATGTAATTTTGACTTTTTAACTTTCATAGTAGAAAAAAGGAAAATTATTTTGATTGTCCGTGCATGTGATGATGTTGTGGTGGAGTCCCCCCTTAGGTCCTAGTTTTTAAGGGGGTAGAAGAATCTTATTTATTGCAATTTGTACCAATGAGGATGGGGAATGGGAAGGTTTCAAATGGTACGAAGTTCCATTATGGACCCAATTTGTCTTTACTTAACCAGCACTGACATTTGGGAATCTTATTGGGGTATCAAGTCCATTGAATTCCAGCCTAACATTGGTTATATATTGCATATATTAAAGGCCTCGAATGCCAAGTGTAGTGGGCTACATATTTTCATAACAAATGGGTTATTGTAGCTTTTTTATTACAAAAATTTTAGTTTAGAAAAACATATACCAGCATTATTGGCATTCGCATGCTCTCAAAAATTGGTTTGTTTTTAAGGTAAATTATATTACTATTTATCCAATAATTTTTTTAATTCAATTAATTATGAAAATTTATAAAATAGTTATTTGATTATTTAATTTTTTTTATCATCACCTAGCTAACAACAATTACTTTTAAAATTGGCATAATTGCAAAAAGAAAAGATCAAATTATATTATGTGTAAATGTTGAGAGTTAATTTTTTTTAGAATTAAGACTAAATTGACATAATTTATAAATGTTGAGGTTAAAGTTGCTATTATATCATTTTTAAAAGCTGCCACCGTTAGCTAATTGGTGATAAAAAAATTTAAATAATTGAGTGACCATTTTGTAATTTTTCATAGTTGGGTGACAAAAAAAATAAACTAATGGACATTTTATTAAACTAATTTATTCGAAAAATACAAGTATATATATAGACGAAAATATTACACTAATAGCAATACATCCCAGCATTCCAAACAGTGGTTACGAAGGTAATAATCTTCTTTTATTTGGAAGAGGATTCATGCTGCTATAAAGTTGCTTGTCAAGAGAATTAGATGACGTGGGGAAACGAGTAATAAGGTGGTAGGGTTCAAAGACCATGGATTTGTGATGAAGATAATTTTTATGTTGATTCGATACCACTTCAAGGCTTAAAGGATATGATGGTGAATGAGCTAGTGTGTGGTAATGATAGCTCATGGGACATGAATCTCGTGGAGGGGCTTTTATCTCCATATATGCATAGCGGGTATTATGTATTCTAATTAGTCTTCATTAGCATCCCAACTGTCAAATATGGAATTTCAATAAGGTTGGTAGTAGGTACATGGTGAGCTCTGGTTATAAACTCGCGGTGAACTCGTTTAAGACCTTCGAAAGAACAGAAATTTGTGTGGCATTGCTTACGTGGTTTTGTCCCTAGTAATGCAAATTTGTTACGTAGGGGAGTTAATTTGTTGACTGGTTGTGTTTGTTGTGGCCAATACGAGGATTTTGTGCATGTACTTTTGGGGTGTTAGTTTGCACGTGATGTTTGTCAGCTGGCAGTTGTTAATATCTCATATACTAAGTTACCATGTTTCAGCCACCCAAGTGCTTTTTTTTGCGGATTGTCATCTATAGGAGTGGATGTCTACCCGTTAGATACAGTGCAGGTAGATGCACCATTATCTCCAGCTATTGATTTCGGTTGGTCAAAGCCACCGTTTGGTCAGATTAAGTGTAATGTTGATGCTGCCACTGTCGATAATGAGAATGCAACTGGTTGGGCCGCTATTGTTCGAGGGTTTTCAGGTTACTGGCAGCAGGACCGTAGTATTGCGGAGGTCATGGCTGCCAGGAAGGCTCTGTCATGGTTTTGATAATGTGCTTGTTGAGACCGATTGTCTTAAAGTTTGGTATGCCTTGATGGGTCGAACTAATGATTTATCCGAATTTATATAATTGCTCAGGATTGTTCTTATATTCACACACAATTTCACCATGTGGGAGAATGATACCAATTTCCTTGAGTCTCTTTTGCTTTTTGACATTTCACTATGTGGACCGACTAACGAGTATGATTTTAGATCCGAATGTATGAAATAAATTTATTGGCTTGAGTTTAAATATCCTCTCCTCCTTAAGTTCTTTTATTTTATTAATGAAACGCTTATCTTTCTAGTAAAAAATCAAATTAATTTAAATAAACAAAACCAATCAAATAAAATAATTGTTGATAAATAATAAAGTTACTATGCTTAAGAAAATGTTACTAATATAATAAAATAAAATGAGTGATGAATTTAAAAATTATAATAAAAAAAAAAGTTGAAGTCAATTAAATTCAAAATCTTTTATCTTTTTTACTTTTATAATTTTCAAAAGCATTTTTAGCGAAAACATTAAAAATATGTTTTTAGTTTAAAATATGTCATAAGTTTTTCTACTTTTTCATAAATTTGAAATTTAGTTTCTATACTTTTTTTATTTTTAAGAATTTAATATCTTTACTTTTCAAATTTTAAAATTTCGGTCCAACTATTAACACTGTTAAAATTATTTTGTTAAATTTAAGTTCATTACAATGCCATTTTTCTAATTGCTTGCTAGCAAGTGATTTTTTTTTATTTCAAAATGTTACACGAACAAATTTAATAAAAAAGAATTAGCAGTATTAGTATTTTGACTTGAAATTTAAGATATGAAAAATTGTGAGACTAAATTATGAGAAATAGAAATATAGTGACTAAAATCTAAATTTGTGAAGAATATAAGAATTTAAGGAAAAATTTTAACCCATTTTTTTTCAAAAATTTCACCTAATTATTTCCATTTTATTTTCCAATAAAATATACCTTTTTAATGCTTTACATTTTTCAAGAAAATAAAAACCAATCACCTCTATTTTTTTGAAACTAGAGTACCAATAAGTGATTGAAAAAAAGTAAAAGTAAACTTTTTTCCTCAATACTTGTATCAAATTTGAATGTTGAATCGATATTATTGAAAAATTTTACTTTAATACCACCTCGGTCCAAATAAAATTAAATTTTAAACAATAAAATGAATAAGAATGGCTGTGGTTATAAAATTTTTATGTAAAAGTATGATTGATTTGCTTTATCGAACCTTACGTTATCTATCTCTTACAAATCAACGTGGGCAGCATTAAGAGAAAAACCTTGGACAAAAGATGACACATGAAATCTCGACAAGCTGTTTAAAAAGTTGTCTAATATACATATAACTAAGACAAACAAAGGGTTTAAGTCATTTGTCTCATATTGAGAATAATGGCCTGAAATTTGATTCATAAACTTGATTATGGCATATTTAGTCAATCAGCAATGATTTTGTTCTTAAATCCAATTAGTTGATGCAATAATTATTAAACCCTTTTCTCCTTAATTTAATGAAAAGAGGAATTGGAGGACAACTAGTAAAGTGATAATTTACATTATTGAAACCTAATATAAAAAGGATATTTTTTATTACTTAAACTATTAAGTAATGATTTTTTTAAAGTTGAAATGTATCCCATTCCCAAAACCCTAGAACACAATATAATAATAATAATAAAAAAACAAACTTTCTTTTCATTATTTTGTGTATATGGTTCCCCAATGTGAAAAACATCCAATCAAAAGTTAAACCCATATATTTCAAAAATTAAAAAAAAATCATGAAAAACAAAGAAGTATATGAAAAAAAAAAAAGAAAATTATATTTTCAAAATTAATTCATTTAATGATTTTAATTAAAATATTGTTTGAAAAAAATTAAATATTAAATTTAAGATTTAAATACACTTAAATTTATTTTTAATCGAATTTAAAGATTAAAAAAATTATAAATTATAGTAGACATTTATAAAAAATATATATATATTAACTCTTTTTAAGTATTCACTGAAACTAGGGCAATAATTGATGATCAATTTTTTTCATTCAACTTACATAATTAAGCCAACCAGTCTGATTTGATTTTTTTCAGACGCAATTGCAAGTTTTAAGGCTTTTAGTCTTGAGTCTCGAACCGCACCCAAGAAACAACACCACCCTCTCTCTCTCTTTCTTCCCAATCCGATCACACCCACCCACCCAATCCTTAGGTTTCTTCAACAATGGAGGTCAAAAAGAAAGGCAGAAGAGTCCACCCTTCTTCACTTTCTTCATCACCACCGTCTTCATACAAAGACCGTAACTCGGTTTTCAAGCTTTTCCCGATGGCAATCCTAGCATTAGCCTTAACTTTACCACCACAAGACCAAGAAGTATTGGCTTACATGATAACAAGGTCCATTATTTTAACCCATCAACCCAAGAACAAGTGCAAGAAAGGTAATAACAAAGCCCCACTCTTTCAATGTGGGTGTTTTGAGTGTTACACCAGGTTTTGGCATAGGTGGGATTCTTCACCCAATAGGGACCTCATTCATCAAGTTATTGAAGCTTTTGAAGACCATTTGGTGCAAAATGAAGCAACCCCAAAGAAACAATGCAAAGCTTCAAGGAAGAAAGAGAAGGTAATAATGGTTAATAACATTTGTGAACCTAATGAAAGTGAAGGGTTGGTGGAGACTGAAAGTAAGGGTACCGATGAAGTGGCTGAGGGAAAACTGGAAATAGAGGTGGCGGCCGCCGTAGCCGGTGCTGGGGGTGGGGTTAGCCATAAGGGTTTGGCCAGGAAGGTTTTACCAGATTTGGTAGGGTTATTCAACTCTAGTTTTTGGAGCCTGTGGGGTACTAGTATCTAGTGAAATTTTCTCTTCTTTTTTATTAATTTTCTCGAGAAAATTTTGCTTCATTTTCTAGCTGTTTGGAATTAAAGATTCTCTCCAATGTCACATGAAAATTTATATTTTTTGGGTGTCTGTATGAGTCAGTCAAATCAGTTGCAGAGTTTAAGGGTCTAAAATTGGTAGTGAAAGTTTAATAGATTGTAGCTAAGAACATATATTGTGTAGCTCACCTGAATTATAAAAAGTATTTTAATTAAATCACAATCTGCATTGCCTTAATTTCAATTTTAAACGAAATCTATGTCATTGTTTTTCATTCTTTTTGGGCTTTTTTGAGTAAATTCTGGAAAACTGAATACTCTTTCTTGTTTTTGGTTTTTGTGTAGTTTAGTATTAATAATTTAATTATTAATTTTTAAATTTTAATATAATTATTTGATATATAGATAATAAATGTTGACAAGTATTTTTAATTAATATTTTAAAAATAAAAATATATAAATGAGATATACAATGAATTCTTAATTCCTAATATAATAGCTTAATTTTGTCCAGGCCCGAATTATAAACAAATAAAACAAAAATCAAGTTGAAATAAAAATAATAAAGTCGAATAGAAAAAAAAAGAGGGTCCATTTACAAAATAAACCTTAATCGCCCAATGGCCCAACAAAATAAACTCTTTCTTTTAGAAAACTAAACCCTAGACTCCGGCTGCCACTCCTATGCCTTCGTCATGTCAGCACGAACGTCGCCCAAGGTCCGCCATTGTTGGAGTTTATTTCTTTTTATTTTTATTTAAAAAAAGAAAAAAATTAAATAAAATTGGAAACTTTTACTTGTCTCTTGGTGTCGCACTGCTGTCGGAAGTCTCCTTCGATCACGAAAGCCACCAAACCCATTAGGGTGTCGTTTGGGCTTCTAAAATACAAAAGGGTGAGGCAAAAAAGGGTGAAATCGATTTTTTTTAGGCATTTGTCTTTAGATCTAGAACCTAGGGTTAGAAAAGGGCAAAAAAATGGGATTTTTAAAAAAAATTCACTTTAATTCTACTTTAACTCCGATTTAATCCTTTATTTGTTTAATTTCAACCATTTATAGATTATATATATGTATATTATTCTACTTATTTATTTATCATCTCTTTACTTTCTTATATATTTAAAATCATATTGTTTACATTTCCTTTAGTTGTGCATTTATTTTGCCCATTTATTATTTATCATTCTAATATTCTACCCACATAGTCATCTTATATTATCTCATTATCACTATATCATACATTATGTTTAAACATATTTGTCCGTTTCATACTACACGCTAATAAACTAAATATACATCATTTTAAGTGTTACATTAATTTTTATTCGATGCATAAAAAGGGGAATTTCAAAATCAAAACAACACTCTTATTTAGGAGATTCGAGAAGTTATGCCCTAACTTATGGGGTTCAACTTTCTCTTTGAACCTAGATAACCAAACATCCCTTTTAAAACTAAAACATATGAGATTTAAATAGTCATTAAATGATAGTCAAGCTTATTTTCAAGGATTCAAGATGTTGTGTCTTAACTTACGGGATGTGATCATTTCGTTTTGGTTACCTTGAGATAAAGAGGCCTTTTACACATGTTTTAATTTACTTAAGCGATTCTAATTAAAATATCATTATGTAAGGAGGGATCATGTTTTAAATTCTCTTTAAATTTTCAATTCTCAACACTAAGACATCAAGTAATCAATTAGGTACCAATTTCGGGTGTCACGAGGGTGCAAATCCTTCCTCGTGCGTAACTGACTCCCGAACCCATTTTCTGAATTTTTGTAGACCAAAAAACATTATTTTAGTAAATTAAACCTCTTATTAAAACGATCAAATTACGAGGTGATCCAATCCCACCTCACGAAAGTAATTGGTGACGACTCCCATTCTCGTTTTTTAAAATAAAAAGTCGATTTCAAAAAGGTTTCGACACTTAGAGTAAAAAAAATAAATCAAATAATAATTCATATTTTTGATAAATTTTTATTTCATATATCAATATTAAAAGGCTTGTTTAGTTTAGTTTTTGACATTCACTTTCCAAGCATTACAAAACAAAATATTTTTTCCATCTAAAGTGCTTTTAGAAAGTAAAGCAAAAGTGGTGTTGAGGTGATTTTGCTGTTGGCAAAAAATGTCTTTGAGTGTATTGTTATTCATCTAAAAAGAAGCAAATAAGTTTGCTATAGTTGGCTATTACAAAAAAGCTAGTTCAAGACCTTATATAGATTACAACCAAACTTCATTCTATGTACGAGATTAAACTTGCCCATAAATCGGGTTATTTGTAATTGTATCAAATTGTAAATATTTCAAAATTATTATTAAATATACACAAATTCATAAATTAAATACACAACAATTTAAATACAATCATATTATATGAATTTACCTGATTAAATCAACAAATAAATTAAATTTTAAGGACTATTCAATAACTTTATCTTTTTCCCAATTATTTTGATTTGAGTACAATTTCCGATCATGCAAGTACAGAAAATTTTTGAGCTTCAACCCTATTCTTCTTCATTTGGTGAAGGAGATGATTCAAAGAAAGAAAGAATGCTTCTTTCTTTCCTTTTGTCTTTTCTTTTATTATTATTATTTTATACATTTTATAATAATTTAATTTAAAATTTTAATATTATTTTAAGAAAACATATTATCAACCGTCCACTATGTTCTAAAATGGTATATCTACCATTATAGACTTTGGTTTAATTGTTATATAAGTCCTTAAGCTTTTGTCCAATTATAAATCTATAGTTACAAATTTTTACAATTTAGTCATTATACCTTAACTAACTATCAATTCAATAAAATTAAAGGACTAAACCTTAATATATTTTATATTAACCTTAGGGACTCAAACATCAAAAATAGGATTCCAAAATCGCATTTTCTGACACCACTAACATTTGGATTGTTACAAAAATAAATAGAAATGGAGAAATAGGAAACATTTAAAAATAATTAAGGTTTTCTCCAAAATGAAAATGCAAAAATGAAATCACTTGAAAATGAATGTGGTTTTCTCCAAAATGAAAATGAAAATGACCTGAAAAATAAATTTATGTTTTTCAAATTAAATAAAGTTCGAAAATGGAAATAAATTATTTGGTCATCGTGAATCGTTGAATACGGAAATAATAAATATATTTTCTCATAGATTCTTTTACGGTAAAATCGTCATGATTTTAACAGAATTAGCATTTGGTTGAGAATATTATTTAGTTGGAAATATATTGAAGTTTATTTTTTGGAAAGTAGAAAAATAAATATTAGGTTGGATCAAATTATAAAATATCATGTTAAAAACCTGGGAAGTACTTGTAATTGGACCCGATATGGAAGAGGCCCAAAAACCCCTTAAGTTATAAGGTGAGATGGCAAACCCTAGTATTATGAACTAAGGTTGTTGCCCCCTACACCCTAGTCGAACTAGGATTTAGTTTTACTAGTTGAAATAAACTTCTACAATTCAACAAGAGTTTTACCTTCTCTCCCTATAAATAGATGGCACTGGTATGACTATTTACATGACTTGAAGATAACATTATTTTGCCCGAAAATTGAGAGACTTTTATTCTTTAATAATTAAATATATTTTTTGGAATAACAATTTTGTTAATTTCTATTTGAGAAAATTTTTTTGTTTTCACATTAAAGAAAAGAAAACTATTTCTAGTTCTATGTTTGATTCGAATTGTTCGAACCCACATTTGAAGCAGTTCATAGTATGAGAACAGTAAAGAAGATCATTTGATTGAAAACCAGGAATGACAAGGATTCGTCTATCCAAAAACATAAGTACGATTTCAGTCTAGGATTTATGGCTATAAATATCACAAACTGGGTTGATTTTTAAAATTTTTATTTTTCGTTATGCAAGAAAACCATTTTCAAACCGATTTTTTTTTCCAACAGTAAGAACTCCATTGTAGAAGTTGGGAAACTATCATACCAATGAGGTTTTATCATCACCTTATCCAACTTCCTTGAAAGGGACTCAACACTTCTTTCATTACATAAAGTGTAAAGGGGGCTAACGTATGGATGGTCAGTCAACTCCAAGTTGTTCTAACAGTCAATAAACTCAAACATGCTTGGAGTAGTAAACTGTGAGCCATTAAAATTTGAGCTCCCCTTTAACTTAATAATTATGTTAACATCTCTAGCACTTAGCCAAAGGTTACCCTCAACTTCGACTTTCATCAAATTCAACCTCTTTCACAACATTCTCCTTTTAGAATTATTGTTACTGTCATATGCAAAAGATAACTTATGTTAGCTGGTAAACTAAATTTAAAGTGTATAGTCCATAAAATCATGGTGAACAAGTGACTTGTGCTATGGTTATTATGTTGTATAAAGTCAAAAGAGGAGATAACTTGTCTTAGTCATCGGAGCAAAATTGACTTTTGAGTAGAGACATAAATATATTAGTTGGGATTGAGAACACATTGGACTAGACCTAAGATGAATTAATCTTAAATTCATTTAAAGATCAATTCTCTTGATATGTTCATTGTTTGCTTGCCTTAATTCTAAGTAAGTGAATGAATTTATATGTATAAATTGTATACTTTGATGTATTGATAACCAATGCGTCTCAAAATAGTAAGCAAAAGGTTGGTACATTGAATATATAACTTATGATATAGTTTCATTTATAGATAGTGTAACTATAACTTGAATAAAGAGTCACGAGTATCCTCTTAAAGGGATTATGTGGTTGATGTAAACGAAACCTAGCTAGTGGTCATATCATGGTGACTTAAATCATTCAATGAGTAAATAATTATTTACATCATGATATATATTGTAACACCTCCAAATATATAGGGTTAGAAGTAATAATTAACCAAGAAATGAGCCGTAGTTGTTACTCAAACAAAACGATGTAAACTTTTTTTTTATGTGGTCCAATGAATATTTGATACATGACCGATATAACTTCACAATGAGTTACCATCTGAAAATTAAAAAATGTATATAAAAATCTAAAAAATATATTTTTTTTATTTTAAAAATATTATAGAAACTTTTTATGTGGTGAATGAATATTTTTATGATTTTTATTTTTTTATTTTTATAAAAATTATTAAAACTTATTTTTTATTTATAAATATCTTTTATAAAACATTATAGAAGTATTTTAATTTTTTTATTTAATTTCTATTATTTTTTAACTTTTAACGTATATTTTTATATTCTGATTTTTATTTATAAAATTCTTTTATAAATTTTATTTTCTAATAATTGTTTTCGATTTTTTATACATTTTTAAAATTTGATATCATTGTTGCCCTGCATCAAATATTTATTGTGCAACGTAAAAAAAAAAAGTTAACATCATTTAGTTACGAAGTTCTATAATGAAAATCAAATATAGGTAATTAAATAGATTTTTTGAAAAATAAAGAAATAAATTTCTCATTAAAACTAAACTCAAATATTAAATAATAATTTTTTATAATTAAATTAATGGTTTATTAAATAAATTATAAAAAATTCATCAAAAATTTTTTTAAAAAAAAGTTTAGAAAAAATTCCAATTGAATTGATTTTTAGCTCAACTCAATCAATAATTCATACCAATTCACAAATTAATCGATTCAATCTCATTTTCTAGATAATCAATTTCTAATTTAACCGATTGATCTAGTCCAATTCCGACAACCTTACCAAATAGTACATTAACCCTTTTCTTTCAAACGCCATTTTCTCTCTCATATATTAGGTTAGGTTGGTAAAGTCTAAGCTGACAAGGAGCATTACGTATATTTTCCCGATTCATATATTACTTTGAAAGTTAAAATATAGAATAATATCATCTGTCTGTCATCATCATTGCCTAACTTTGAAATAAGTCCTTTGATAGCTAATTTGGGTGAAACAAAAAGTAATTATCTCGCACCAAATTCTTCAACATCAACCACCAAACATTCAATTCTAAACTTGTCAATTTTAATTCTCTTCTCTTCTCTTTTCTTCTCTTTCACTTTATATTTTATATTAGGGACAATATAACTTTTGGAGATCATTTTTGTTCTTCAACTTAGATCTTATCAAGATTTAATGATCTAATCAATGTTACTGTAACAAAATTAGATCGAACGGGTCGAGAACTGACAAATATATTAATTTGAATAAATGGGTTAAACCAATTTACTCAAAAATTGTTTGAAATTAGTAAATATAAAAAATCAAGACAAAAATAGACAGTTGAACCTACTTAGTAAATTTTTTTAAAGATTTTTAATTATTTATTTAATTATTGTTGGTTTGGCGGTCGAACTGGTTGAATTGGGCACCAGTGGTTTGACCTGTTCAATCACTAGTCTGGTTATTAAAATACTGAATTTGACACTCTGATATTGTACCACATCATCACCAATTCGGTTAATTTTCAAATGATGATGTGGCACAATCTCATAGTGCACATCATCGAACTTTTATATTTTTTAAATTCAAAGACTAAAATGGACCTAGTTATTAAGTTCAAGTGCCAAAGTGGATAAAAAAAGTATAGGTACCAAAGTGAACCCAATTACCAAGTTGAGTAATAAAAAATTATGTTATGCTAAAGTTTCCTCAATATTATGTGTTAATATTGGAATATGTCATAATCTTTTAATTTTATTAAATTTAAGAATAATTTTTTTAAATAAATTAAAAAACAATTGTTGTAGGTTATAGTAATTATAAAATATTTCAATTTTTACTAGAATTTTAAAAAGTTTTACACTGCATTAAATAAAAGTTTTACACTTATTTAAATTTTATATAGTTGATATTTTAATAATAAAAAATTATATTTAATGTTTTATTAGTATAAACTAGAGTTGTTCATGGGCCAGATTAGGTTTAGATTAGGCTTAAGTATGATATTAACACATTTTATACTTACTCAAACCCAGCCTAATCCAAAATATAGGCCCAACATATTTCCCAAGTCCGCCCACATTTTAATATTTTTGAAAAATTTATATACGAGCAACTTAGCATTTTTTTTTTAAATATGTTTACATTATATTATTATATATTTTTATGTGTTATAAATTATATAATATAATACATTACAAACTTAAAAAGAAGAATCAGGTCAGATCGAGTTTGGGTATAGAATGCTTGAACCTGAGCTTAGCTCATATTTTAAGCAGACCTCATTTTTTTATCAAAGTCTATTTTTTTTGGCATAATATTTTTACCCAAAACCTTCTCATATTTCGGGTTGATCTTTAGGCTTGGACGAAGCCTACATTTTAAATTTTAAGTAAATTAAAAATAACTAATTATTTTTTATGCAAAAACTTCAATATAAACTTATTCAAAAAATTTAAGCGAATAATAATTATAATTATATAAAGATTACAAGATGGAAGAATTTTATTTTGAGTATGACACTCGAAAAGATATCATCTTTATCTTCCTAGTTTAAGCATGAAACGTGGAAATTGAAGATAATTTTTGGAGATATCATTTTTGGAAATTACCTAAATTACAAAGCTAGAAAATGTAATAAAAAAAACTATAAAATTAATTATAGACATTTCCAAAATATATAATTATTACATGAAAATTACTTTTTTATATTAGAATATAGGGAAAAATTAATTAATTCTGGAGATAAGTAATTTAAAAGTAATGTTTGAAAATAGGTTTTTTAAAGAGGGGTGTGAAGGTTAGTATAAAATTCTGACCACTGAGCTTTTGGGATTAGGGAGGGGACAACAATATTTTTTTTCTAACACCTTAATTCCTATGGGTGTGTTGAAGTCTGTTTGAATAATTTTTTCTATTTTCCTTATTTTAATTTAATGTCAGACTTTCATGGATGTCAAGCTTAGTTTAATATTTTGACTAATACTTTTTTCCTTGTATTAAGCGTAAAAATGCTTAATATACTATTGAGATTGCTGAACATTTTCAGCTATATTTAATAGAGAAGATGGAATTAATTAATTAATTAATTTTGAGCTATATTTAAATAAAAATTTGTAAAATTAACAAGAAAATAAGAAGGTTAAAATATTTTGTTAGTCTCCATTACAAAATTTAAGATTTAATCCTTATATTTTACAAGTTAAAAATTTTAATCCTCCTATTTTTTTACAATTTAAAAATTCTAATCCAATTATTTTCGTCACTGGTAGTTTTATCAAAACTTATCAACTTAACATGTTTATTTTTTGTTAATCATATGATACAACTTAATCAAAATTTTAAATTGACAAATTTTAATAAAAAATACTTACAAGAACTGATATTTTCAAAAAATAAAAATTTTAACTTTTTCAAATATAGGAACTAAATCTCAAATTTTGTTAAAATACAGGGACTAACATCATAATTTAATCAAAATTAGAATTATGAGATTATTTTGTCCTAATATGGTGATGGTAAAGTCAAGTTTACGTAACGTTTACGACTCAACTTTGTCTCTTTGTAGAAGGATTCGCATTCATGCATGAACAATTAGCCACCACTCCGGTCCATGCACTCAGTATAATTTCAGTCACTTTAAGACGTTGGCCAATGGCCATTACGCCGACCACCTTTTTTCCCCTAAATATTCCTGGGGTAAAGTGTATCTAAATTTTTTAGTAAATTTATGTTTTAGTTATTTAACTTTAAAAAATTATAAAATAATCATTAAATTATTTAAAATTTTTTATTTATGTGATCATTAAATTGTTAAGTTTTTTTTTTTAAAAGTCTCGCTAGTGAGTTCTAAGTAACGATTCAACAGTACGGTGGATCAGCACCGGTTAACAAGTAGAAGAGCATTTCTTAAATTCAAGTATATTTAACAATCAGTGTCGAAAATCAGAGAAGAAAGCTGTTTGGATTTCAGTTCGCAAATTTTTAACGTTTGTTGTTTCATGAAAACAAAATTGAATTGTAGAAGAAAAGGGATGATAGAGCTTTCGACTGATGCAAGTAATGCGAACAAAGAAGGCTATACAACAACGATTTTAACAACCTAATGACTTAATAATTTAGTAACTTTTTGAAGTTGAATGACCAAAACGTAAACTTACTAATAATTTAATGACCTTAGGTGTAGTTTACCCCTTAAAATAATCTCCTTTTTACCTATATACACAGTTCCACCACCTTCTGAATTTCCGGTTTATATATATCTTCATAATAATAATAGCAGCTTAATTAGTTTTATTCATTTTTTCTTTCGATGGAGAATTACTCCATAGTTTTCTCCGATGGATCTTCATCTTCACCATCATCGTTAACCATGGCGAATCATCATCATCAACAACGAAGTTATTTGCAAAGCAACAATGGTGTAAATACATGTAAGAATATGGATGCCTCCATTGACAAGAATGAAGGGGAAGTTGCAGGGAAGAAAGGTGACAAAAAAGAGGTGATGAAGAAACACAAATATGCATTTCAAACAAGGAGTCATGTTGATATTCTTGATGATGGGTATCGTTGGAGGAAATATGGCCAAAAAACGGTTAAAAACAGCAAATTCCCAAGGTATTTTTATTATCTATATTTCATCAAATTCATCCATATATTACACTTAATTTAGAGATTTAGTCCGATTTAATGTTACGTCTTAAACTATATCACTAATATAGTTAATATTTTTTTGATGAGCTCCTTATTGAGTTAATGTCATTCTTCAAATGAGGTTGTATCTCAGTTGAATTTTTTTTTTAAATTTTAAATCATGTGAAATTGAAGAAAATATATTTTAACCAAAAATATCATAATTTTTGATGTATTTATCATTTCAACTAAAACTTCATTTAATTATTATATTAATTTTTTTATAATTATATTTATTATATAAATTTATTTTATTCACATTATAAGCGTGTCGTAATATCGTATTTATTTAAAAAATACACACCAAATCATGAATTTAAGGAATTAATCTCTATATTTCAATTGGTTTAATCAAAATCACTAATTCAGTTAAAAGAATTTATTAGTTAGCTGAGTAGTCCAAATTTGAGGTTGAGCTAGATTGTTTTTAAGTGGTAAATTAGTTTTAGAAAATAACAATTTTGATTAGCATGATTTCACTTAAACCTGTTGATGGACCAAGCTATTCGCTTAGACTCGAAGATTTACTCGAAAGTTAAAAGAGTTTGGGCAAAATATTAGGCTCGAAAAATGAGATTGAGAAAAAATTAGATCCGTTTAAAATATGAGTCAAGCTCAAGCTTGAACATTCAATGCCTGAGCCCGGCTCGACAGTTTTTAAGTTTATAATACTTTATACTATGTTATTTTTATATATTATATAATTTTTAGGCTCATGTTTCATGTCAGGTTGGGTTTGGACAAGTATAAAATATGTTAATATCATGCTTAGGCGCGATCATAAACACCTCTAATTTTGCTTAAAAAATGGTTAGGTTGGAGTTTTTAAAAATAATTATACAATAGGAACCAACTGAATTTTTTAAATCCTATTAATAATTTGAATTAAAACATTAGTAATAGTAAAAAGATAAAATCGTGACAAATTAATCAACAAGTGGTTCGGAGAAATTGTAAAGGACTTTTTACTTGGACATTCAGATAGGGTTCATTATAATTGTCAGAAAAATTTCAACTTGAACATGATCAGGTTCAATAAAATAAATTTTGACACTTTTGATTATGAAAAAAAATTATGACAAAATCTCAAATTAAATATAGTATAAAGACAAAAACCGACCTCTAGATTCTCTTTTTCAAGTTCAAGTAACATAGCTATAAATAAAAAATAAAAAAAAAAAACCCAATTTTCCATGAATAATCATCTCGATTTTGGTTGTGTTTTTTTTCTTGAATTGCAGAAGTTATTATAGGTGTACACATAAAGATTGCAATGTGAAGAAACAAGTGCAACGAAGTTCAAAAGATGATGAAATTGTGGTGACTACTTATGAAGGGATACACACCCATCCGGAGGAAAAATTATTTGAAAACTTTGAACACATCCTCAAACAGATCCAAACCTACAATCCTTTATAAATGATTCTCTTTTTAATTCATTATCCAACATTAGGACCTTCTCTGCATCTTTAGCTTGTAGTGTTATAAATGTCTACCATAATCTTCACCATGAAAATATTGAAGACATGCTTTTTATATATAGGTTAATTGCATGACACTGTACTCAAATTATGTCTCAAATTTTAAATTCATCCCAAACTTTAAAATATCTTCAGAATATCAACATTGTATTAATCACATTCTTTCTTCAACTTTAAATAGCGCTATGTCATGTGCTGAAATTGGTCTCTGCATAAGATCCCAAGCTTGCATTTGTAATGTTTAAGTTGACACAACTAGATTTTCAAAATGATATGATTGATAAACTATTGATACTTAAAAACTTAATTATAATATTTTGAAATTTAAAAAACAATTTTAGAATTTGAGTACGTCGCAGAGAAAAGATTGTATGAAACTGTGATTCCACGTCATTCCTATCTATTTTCAATAGGAAAATGGCAAATCAGATTTTTCCTCCTGATTTTTATCTTTTTTCTCCCCAAAAAATTCAAATCCAACTAAAAATGTTAAAAATTAGGAGGAAATATCTTATTTATCATTTTCCTATTAGAAAGGAATAAAGATAACGTGAAATTATAGTTTCATACAACCCCTTCTCGTACGTAACATGCCATAAAGCTTTTATATATTTGTATCCTCTATTTCTTTCTTGGTGCTTCATACTATCAAGATTCACCTTATGAAAAATTGAATTTACATCTTTGATTAAAAATCTCATCAATTATAATATTAAAATAATGTGGACTCTATTACTAATTATTAATATTTATAATTCAAGAAATATTAAAAATAAAAAACATAATCATATACCCTATTTATTAATTACGAATGTTTAATTTTGTGTGAATTGTAAAACACAATTGATTTCAATTACTTCATGAAAAATTAATAAAAATATTATTAAAAACAATATAAACCTAAGTAACCATCCAATAAAATGAAAAACAAGAGAGATAAATGCATTTCATTTTATAAATAGTTTATTAAAGTTTTAACATGTCTTGATGTTGGTAAAATTAGTATTTTTTTTATAAGAAGATGGTAAAACCCTAACAACAACACAACTAGCACGACTCGAATTTAGGTCACACTTGGAGCGATGAACACTCTAACCATCACACCAACACACGAAGTTCTTCATAAAATTAATATTATTCTTAAATGTTTACATTGAGACCGTTTTATTTAAATCTTTTTATTTCAATTCATTTTACTTTTCTCTATATCACTATTATCAGTGTATAATTTTTTTTCAAATATTTAAAATAATGTTTCTATATTTGCTACATTAAAAGTTTAATAAATCCTTTATTAAATAATTACGTATCTCTATTAAATTTATATGATTTAAACAAGACTTTTCAAAATATTATGAAATTGATAATAACATTTTTACTGATAAAAATTAAAATAAAACATATAATATGCTAATTTTTTCCATGTCTTGTATGTTTTTTATTGAATTATATATCTATACATAAAATTGTATAAAATTAATTAATAATAATAAATACAATTAAGTAAAAAAAATAACGTGTATGTATGTAGATGCACGAGTAAGAAACTACTGTATAGCTATGCATGTTGTACTCCCTATATTTTGGCTTTGCATTAGACATTCAATGTGTCATGTTTTTGGTATTTAACCATTTCTTTTTAATTCTGAGCAGCACTAGTTTCTTTTCGGCTAAAATTCTAAGTAGAACCTTGAAATTTTCTATTTTGTTAGATAGGTCCTTATACTTTTATTAACCCAAATAAGCCTTAAACTTTAATTTATACCCAAATAAATCTTTTAACTTTTAATTAACTCAAATAGGGCTTCTTTATGTACAAAAAAATAATTCAAATAATTAATATCATTAATTTTTATAAGTATAATTAGAGTATATTTTTAACTTTCAAATTTGCATTCCGTAATTTGACACAAATAAATAATCAACCTAATACGAAGTAAGGGAATCAAACTAGTTATAATAAATAACTCTGAACAACATAACTATTTAACTCCAAGATAAAATTGTGTATTTATGTATATGTTGTCTTTTTTATAGTAAGTATTTTATATAAGATTTTCATAGTGAATAATGTATAACTGATATCATATTTGACTTTTTAATCACTTCAATTCCGTCATAATCTCTCATCAAACCATAAACCCTAACTTTCCAATGATAATACTATTAAATCCATTTTTTATTCATCGTTAATAGTGGTAATTAAATTTTTTTATCATAGATATTCTTTGAAAAGGTGAGCGATTAGTTATGAAATATGTTCCATTCCCACGAATAGAGATTGAATCCCCTACCACATAATTAAGAGATGAGGTGAGCAACCAATTATTTTTCTAATCATTTATTTATTTTCTTTAATGAGTCATTATAATACATGTTAAAAAGTAAATTAATACCACTAATATACATATAGTTATTTATTCTCTAAACATTTAATTCTTAAAATAAATAGGTAAAATTTTAAACTGAAATAATATTCAACACTAAAAAAATATTGAATTATCACCATGAGATAGAAGTCAAAAATTTTGTTTAGGGGTCAAGATAAAATTATAAAATTTGGGGGCCAAAACTAAAAATTTTGTATTAAAAATGCTTAAATTAAATTATTAGATTTTCGAAAGGGCTAAAATTATAAATTTTCTATTTAATCAAAGGTTAAAAAAGACCAAATTTAATTTATTAATTTTGGTTTGTCTCAGTAGAGTCTTTCAGTGGCATGTTTCGATCCCCTTCCCCATTACTTAAAAAAAATAAGCCACCGATTCAGATACAAGATACTATCATTATCGCCTGGACAATTAGACACCCAACCCGTAATCGCAACGGCCCAATTGCAAGAACGGTGCTTTTTACCAATTGAGCTATATCCCTTAGCTAAGTGAAGCATGCATGAATGAGTCAGATGATTCTTATATTCTTTTCCTTGGCGCCAAAGAGGGGCCAATCGTCATCCGTTTCACGATCTAAGCATAATTCTATTCAGGTCGAGTGTGATATTCAAGTAAAGCACTCTCAATAATAATGATTTTAGGATTCAAACTTGGTCCAAATATTTAGGAAAGAAATTCACTTCCACTTCTTCCAACCACTTATACATCTTTAACATATATAAAAATTAAATACATAATTTATTGTAGCTAGGCACCATAGAAAAAAAAAGGAAGGGGAGAGAGAAAAACGGAAAGAAAGAATGTCAAATTTTAAGTTTGGTCCTTTTATTATATTCATATTTGAGATTTAGCCCTTATATTTAATTTGACATAATATGTTGATTTACTTTTACAATATAATTAGTTAGCCAAATAATTAACATGGTTTATAGTTTTAGTTCAAATGCTCAAGTGGATTTTTCTTTAAAAATACTCATTCCAATAAATTTTGTTATGTTAGTATGATTAGTTAGACGATGATTAAGCCTTGATGTAGTTAGGAGAGGTTTTTTTAATAAAAGACCCATGTCATTATGTTAATTAGAATAATTAAAGGTGTTAACTATTTGGAATAACCAATTATATAATAAAAATAGAAGGATCAAATTATATCAAAATTAAAGTAGAAGAATTTAATTCTAAATTTAAGCATAATAAATGACCAATACTATAACTTGACCAAGAAAGAAAAGAGAAAAAAGGACAGAAAAATAAATAAAGATAAAAAATAAAAAATAAAAATTATTTTTAAGTTATTGTATATTTGTAAACTATGTACTTAAATTGTTTTCTATGTTATATTTAGAAAAAAAATGATAAATTCTATTTACGTGCTAATTTTCATGATTAAAACTCTATAATAAAATAATAATATTTTAGAACTTAAAAGATATTATTTATTAAATTTTAATTTAAAATTTATTAAAAACTGTAGATGCGGGAAGTTAAAAAACTAGTATTTTGTAAGAAAAGAGAAAATATAACCTATCGTTGCGGGCTTGAAGTTTCCGTTTTCTGTATTTAGTTTTTTCCTAAAATATGTTGGGTTTCATACCCATCAAGGGGATGTAGCTCAGATGGTAGAGCGCTCGCTTAGCATGCGAGAGGTACGGGGATCGATACCCCGCATCTCCACAATTTTGAAATTAAACTAAACCTGATGGATAAAAAGCAGGGGCTGTTTCCTTTATCATGAACCGGCCTCTCGTAAACCTCAGGGATATTGGAGTGATCCATTGTTCTTGGGTGAACCACAGCACTATTCCCCGTGGCTATTTGTGGTTCAGTAAATGATGGAACAATTCTATAGATTTTTCTAATTTATTAATAGATGTCAAAAGTTATTTTTGTCAATTTTATTTTTTATTATAAAATTAAATTTATGATAATTATTAAGGTATTGGATACTGATTAATTTAAATTATTTCAATCTTTTATATGCATTATTTAAAAATAAAATAAAAATATCTACTGAGTCTTAGTTCAATTGGCATCGATATTGTTATCAGAACAAGAGATCATGGGTTTGAGTGTGCTGAAGCACATTATCCTTCTTTAAAGGTTAAAGAGTGGCTAAAATAAATAAACATAACATAATAATTGACAAGAAAATTAATTAAAATGTAGCATAATAAAAAAGTAATATTAAGCATATTTATACATAAATTATTTCTATTTATTTTCATTCTTTTGCTAATTTCTTTTCCCTTCTTTCATTTTCATTTTTTTTTGGGTAAAGCAACTTTTAGTCCTTAAACTTTTATCATTTTTACCGTCATGATTCCTAACTGTTTTTGGTCCACTTAGCTTTGGAACTTGGCGGCTTTTTTCAATTTGATCCTTGAATTTGGATTTTGTTAAGGAATGATAATGTTACACTTTGAGATTGTTCTAGATCATCACTTAACTTTTAAAAAAAAATTAGATTTTTTATAGTTCTTGTATGATTTTTAAATATTCTTAGATTATCTCAGAGTTCGTTTCATCACACCTTTATGGAATCCAAATTTAGGGATCAAATCAGGAAAAAATGCAAATAAAAAAAGTTGAAGGACCAAATTGAAGAAATTATCAAATTCAAGGACTATAGGCTTCTATCCCTTTCTTCTTTTATCTTTGTTTAAGTTTGAATTGCTCCTCTTTTACCCATTCACCAAATTAAAGAAAAGGATTGTTGTCAATATTTGAGGTATGCACATTTACAGTGCTTACTATGTTGTTTTTATATAATTAGTATGGTATTCATGTAACAGCCCGATTTTCAGTGGTGTAGCAAACAGTGGTTCGAGACCACCAAATCCGACGAGATATTAGGTTTGTAACACTCCAAACTCGGCCTAGACGTTATGACCGAATCTAGCGATGTCACATGGAATGAAATTTGTAGCCTAATTCGTCGAGTGAAAACCCTTCCCATTTATTAGACTTTAATTAACTCAGCAAAACGCATATTCGTTGCTATGGTTAAAAACGTGACTTTTAGCGGAAGCTTGTGAGCTTTTTGTTTTAGAAAAATCGTTCGTTTTTAGGAAAACTTTAATTTTAAGAAAACGTCGTGTTTTTGTAGGGATAAAACTGGAAAGCAAAGTATAATCCCAAATTTAAACAGTCAGTCCCAAAAGTCCTAATTGCAGAAATAATAATTACTCTAATTATTAGCAAGAAATTAATTAACTAACAGAAAAATCGAATTAAAATAGTAAGAAATAGTGGTGGCCACCGCCGAGTCCTCTACCGCTCCGATCTGTCTAATGCTGGGGATTACCTATATAGATTAAACAGAAAAGGGTGAGTTTTCGTAACTCAGTGTGTAATCCACACAGAAAATATATACAACAACAGAAGTCAGTCATACATCCAAATATCAGATAATTTGGGCCTAAACCCTTTACAAAATCGGTGTGAACATCAGTCCACTCAGATACAGAATTAGATATGAAATTGGCCTTAGCCCTTCTCAGATATATCATGCATAACAGAGTAGAATAATAGAGTCCTACCCACCAGCCTCTACACCCAACTCTGTCCAACCCTACACACCATGTGGGGATAAAATCGACCCACCCATCTCTACACACCACGTTGTACCAAAATGCAACACATAATCAGATAATTACAGCTGTTCTGCCAGAAATCAAGCTTAGGAGCCTTTTAGAATACTTCCTCCATATACATTAACCCAACCCCGATGCAATGCAGCATACAATACATGACATGCAATTATGCAATTAACAGATCATACATACAAATCGGTCTACATGCTAAGAGTAACATGCTAGAGCTCATATATCACATAGTGAGATCACGTAATCAAGGGACAAGTAACTATTACCGACCCTACATTAGGTCTCAGTCGAATTGGGCGACCCGAGTAACCTTTCCAAAAATTTTTAAAAAAATGGGCACATAAGCCTATGTGGCCTGCCAATGTGGGCCCACACGCTCATGTGGCCAACACAGCCCAAATTGGCCTTGGCCATATGGATCACACTGCCTGGCCTAGAATTCCACAAGCCCATGTGGTTTACCCGTGTTGGCCCACACGCCTGTGTGGCCCACATGGCCCAATTGGTTGAGCTCGTGTCTCACACATGGCCTCACCGGCCATTACACGACCGTGTCATGCGCTCATGTCTTACGCGCACGGCCTGGCTCGTCAATCACACGCCCGTGTACTGCCACACGGCCTACCATACCATGACAGATTCATTTTTCGGCTTTCGTCGATTCTCATTTTCTGTGTAATTTAGTACACACCTTGTATCGGTTCAAAGCTAAGATAACCCCGAACATTCCAGAACCTATTATTGACCGATAAATACCAGGTCAACACTTGATACGCAATAAAATCGAATTGAAACAGAGAATCCCAAAAACGCATAAACGGTTTAACGATAACAACTGAACTCAATCCGGTTTTAGGTCGAAGAAGTGTGACTTCCAGCCTCTCAGCCTCCTCCTAAACACGACATTAAATAATGATTCTACAGTCTCAGAACCAAAACGTTACTTACACACTTACCGAACGTGCGATAACAACGCAGGATAACTGAAGACAATTTGGAAATCAACGAACAAAGAATAGGGGGAAGGGAGATGGGAATTTCGACAGAGAGGGAGATGGGGAACCTGAATTTTGCAAAAAGAAACCAAATGGGATATTCTGATATCCCTCTAATCTTTTCCCCTTAATTCTCTCCACCAAACCCCCCACTACTCAAAATTTTATCGCCACTCAAACTCCTCCCTATAATCGTGCAAAAATAAAGCCAAAGCCAGGAATCAAACTCAAAACCTCATGCAATTAAACATTTCATCTAACCATTAGACCAGTAGGCCCATTCTGATATGAAATTTCAAATACTTAATATAAGCTTGCTAACTAGAAGTTAAGGCTTAATTTAGGAAAAAGTCAAAATTTCTCAAAGCTAAGGCTTGAACTTGGGACCTCACACACACACACCCAGAACAATTAACCACTGAAGCAGATACACACTTGTGTCAATTATTTACAGAAACAAATATAGATATTTTGGGGCGTTACAACTCTAACCCCCTAAAAGAAAATTTCAGCCTTGAAATTTGCTTGATCAGAATAAATGAGGATACTGCTATCGCATTGAACTCTCCGGCTCCCAAGTGGCCTCCTCAGTGTTATGATTCTACCAAAGCACATTCACTAAGGGAATAGACTTTCTTCGTAGAACCTTAACGTCGCGATCTAAGATCTGAACCTGCTCCTCCTCAAAAGTTAGATCTGGTCTAACCTCAACCTCCTCTACAGGAACAATGTACATGGGATCAAAGCGGTAGCGTCGCAACATCGAGACATGGAACACATCACGAATGCGATCTAACTCTGGAGGTAACTCCAACTGATATGCGACTGATCCCACTCATTTCAGAATCCAGTACGGCCCAATAAACCGTGGGCTTATCTTACCCTTGCAACCGAACCTCAATACATTCTTCCATGGTGAGACCTTGAGAAAAATGAAGTCTTTCATAGAATATTCTATCTCTCGACGCTTCAGATCTGCATAGGACTTCTGCCTATCAGAAGCCGCTTTCAGCCAATCTTGAATTAATGTAACACCCTAAACTTGGCCTAGACGTTATTACCGAATCTGGCGATATCACATGGAATGAAATTTGTAGCCTAATTCGTCGAGTGAAAACCCTTCCCGTTTATTAGACTTTAATTAACTCAACAAAACGCATATTCGTTGCTATGGTTCAAAACGTGACTTTTAGCGGAAGCTTGTGAGCTTTTTATTTTAAAAAAAAATCGTTTGTTTTTAGGAAAACTTTATTTTAAGAAAACGTCGCGTTTTTGTAGGGATAAAACTAGAAAGCAAAGTATAGTCCCAAATTTAAACAATCAATCCCAAAAGTCTTAATTACAGAAATAATAATTACTCAAATTATTAGCAAGAAATTAATTAACTAATAGAGAAATCAAATTAAAACAGTACGAAATAGTGATGGTCACTGCCGAGTCCTCTACCGCTCCGATCTATCTAATGCTGGGGATTACCTACACAGATTAAACAGAAAAGGGTGAGTTTTCGTAACTCAGTGTGTAATCCCCACATAAAATATATACAACAACAAAAGTCAATCATATATCCAAATATCAGATAATTCGGGCCTGAACCCTTTACAGAACCGGTGTGAACATTAGTCCACTCAGATATAGAATCAGATACAAACTGTGCCGTCACCTATCTCAGATATATCATGCATAACATAGCAGAATAATAGAGTCCTACCTACCAGCCTCTAAACACCAACTCTGTCCAACCTTACACACTATGTGGGGATAAAATCGACCCACTCATCCCTACACACCACGCTATATCGAAATAAAGCACATAATCAGATAATTGCAGCTGTGCTGCTAGATATCAGGCTTAAAAGCCTTTCAGAATACTTCCTCCATATACATTGACCTAACCTCGATGTAATACAGCATACAGTACATGACATGTAATTATGCAATTAACAGATCATACATACAAATTGGTCTACATGCTAAGAGTAATATGCTAGAACTCATATATCACATAGTCAGATCACGTAATCAGGGGCCAAGTAACTCTTACCGACCCAACATTAGGTCCCAGTCGACTTGGGCGACCCAAGTAACCTTTCAAAGAATTTAAGAAAAAATGTGTTCACGCCCCCATGTGGCCTGCCCGTATGGGCCCACATGCTCGTGTGGCCCACACAGCCCAATTGGTCGAGCCCATATCTTGCACATGACCGTGTCATGCACCCGTGTCTTACACGCACAGCCCGACTCGTCGATCACACGGCCTACCATATGGGCGACCACACGTCTGTGTGGCGTCAACAGATTCGTTTTTTAACTTTCGTCGATTCTCATTTTCTGTGTAATTGAGTACACAATTAGTATCAATTCAAAGCTAAGACAATCCCGAGCACTGCAAAACCTATTATTGACCGATAAATACCAGGTTAACACTTGATATGCAATAAAATCGAATTGAAATAGAGAATCCCAAAAATGCATAAACGGCTTACCATTAACAACTGAAATCAATCCCGTTTCAAGTTAAAGGAGCGTGACTTTCAGCCTCTCAGTCTCCTCCTAAACACGAACTAAACTCATTAAATAATGATTTTACAGTCCTAAAACCAAAACGTTACTTACACACTTACCAAATGCGCGATAACGATGCAGGACAATCGAAGACAATTTGGAAACCAACGAAAACAACGAACAAAGAATATGGGGAAGGGAGATGGGAATTTCGGTAGAGAGGGAAATGAGGAACCCAAATTTTGTAAAAATAAACCAAATGGGATATTCTGATATCCCCTTAACCTTTTCCCCATTAATCCTCTCCACCAAACCCCCCACTACTCAGAATTCTATCGCCACTCAAACTCCTCTCATAATCGTGCAAAAATAAAGCCACAACCAAGAATCAAACTCAGGACCTCATGCAATCAAACACTCCAGCTAACCATCAGACCAGTGGGCCCATTCTGATATGAAATTTCAAATACTTAATATAAGTCTGCTGATTAGAAGTTAAGACTTAATTCAGGAAAAAACCAAAATTCCCTAAAGCTAAGACTTGAACTTGAGACCTCTTACACACACCCAGAATAATTAATCACTGATACACACTTGTGTCAATTAATTACAGAAATAAATACAGATATTTTGGGGCGTTACAAGGTTAGGTGGTCTAGAAAAAGAGGTATCGAGACCTCAATCTTATAAACCAAGCCATAAATATTTTTATAAATATTAAATATCAAAACGTTAAGGTAGTATTAAAGTTTCGTTAGAAAATTTTAACGTTTTGATAGTTAATTAATTAAAAAGGACTAAATTGAAAAAGGTACAAAACTTGCTAATTAAAGAAATAGTGATTAAATAACTTAAATGGTAAATAAGGAAGGGCTAAAAAGGTAATTAGACACACATGGGAAGGTTGAGGTGGCATAAGCAGAAAAAAGAAAAACAATGAAATTAGGTGATTAAGGGGTAAAATTGAAAAATGAAATAAAATTAAAATAGTTAAAAATGGGATTTAATAGTTTCTAGGCAATTCTTCATCAATCTTTAGCCTAAAAACACCATTGAAGAAACCTTAATAAGTTGGTTTTCTATTAGCTCCATATCAAGAGCCCGTAATCAATCGTGAAAAAAAGAAATTAGCAGAATAGTCATTGAACTACTACAAATCTTACAATTTAACCTAGGTAAGTCCGTATGGTTAAACTTTAATGTTATATACTTAATTGATGAATGGTATTATGTATTTATCTATATCTATTGATAAAAGTAAAACATTGTTAAAATTATGAATTTTGAATTGAATACTCAAAATGAATGGAACGCAGGATTGAGTACAATCATTCTGTGGCGAAAGATAGCAAAGGAAGAATTGACGGTAAATTACCCAAGTAAATCGAAGTTCAACATTTGTTGTGAACTTTCATGTTTACTTTCCGTTTAGCTCTCATGAGCTTCTTGTTATAGGCCAATTTTGGGTCGTTTTAAACTACTCAGCCTAGTTACATTTCCAAATTAAACCTAAAACTACCCATTTAACAAACCCAAATTTTAACCCATCAGCCCAATACCCCTAACCCAAATTACACCCAAGCCTAATACCCTAATCACCCAAACCTAGTCCCCCACTTGCATCTAACAAGCGCCGAACCTACCCACTCACTGCTTTTGCCTGTCCCATCCACCACCACCGACTGCTCCACCGCCAAGGTCACCTCAACACCGGTCGTACCCTGCAAAACAAAGGGAACACGCAAACATCAAGTTCTAGGGAATACAAGACAGTGTAAGAATGGCTATAAAGAGCCAAACTCAATATTTGTAAATTTCTCGGCAGTTCAAAAAAAAATCAGAAAATAAGAGAACATTCAACAAACAGAAAGAAACAGCAACCACCAACATTCACAAGTAGCATAGTTTGATACTTAAACAATCTCATAAAAAACAGAAGCAATATCGGAAGGAAAAAAGCAAATGAAAAGGTTATCTTTTATTTTTTTCTTTTTTTCGATTTTCATATATATTTATATTTTTATTTCTTTATTATTAGTAAAAAAAAGGTAAAACACATATATTTTAAAATTAAAAAAATAAAAAAAAAAAGAATAAGATTTTTACCTTTTAAAACCCATAGTGTGGCGTGAGACTCGGTGGATTGGATGGTGATCGACCCCCACAGATTCCCCTTCCCCCTCCCTTCTCTCTTCCTTCTCTCTTCCCTCTCTCTTCTTTTTTTTTTCTTTCCCTTTCACCAAATGATTTTTTTTTTTGTTATTTTAGGCCTTATATAGCCCTCCAAAACAACGTCGTTTTGGGGGCTACACTTAAGCCCCAAAACGACGTCGTTTTGAGCCTACCCGACCCGACCCGATCCAAACCCGCCAAGGATCCGCGTGTTTTTTATTAATGGTTTATTTATGCGCGCCGTCCTTCCGCTTTTTCACCCTTTTGCAATTAAGTCATTTTTTTATTTTCAATTTGGCCTTATAATTTTTCGTGCCTTGCAATTCAGTCCCGCTCAATGCTGTGCGTTTTAGGAGCTTGGGAAAATTTCCCTTTTGGCCCTCCACGGTTTCGCGCGTGTTCAAATAAGCCCTTTTTCTTTCTTTTTATTTCAAATTCGCCCCAAAACTTTATTTTCGCTTCGAATTTAGTCCTTTTTTCCAAATTTAATTTAATTTTTATATTATCTTTGCCTTTTTTATAATTTATTATTGTATTTATCGTTATTTATCTTATTATTATTATTATTATTGTTATTATTATTATTATTATTATTATTATTATGGGTTGTTATATATATATCTTTAATATGTATATGAATATATTTTGGTAATGTTGTTAACAATTATATTGTAACATTATTATTATTATTTTTAACATGTATATATTGTGTATATATTTTAATACTACCTTATATATATATTTTTATATTACACATATATTTCAAATATTATATATTAAGTGTTTCTAATATCCTTATTATTTATACCCATACGTATGTATCTATGTATCGTATTAATAAATTCATTTTATCTTTATCATTTCTAATATATAGTATATATTTTATGTATGTATATATTACGTATACATCTTTTCATATTGTACTTTTATATCATGTATATATTTTGAATACTATTATTTTTATATTCTCTCATGTATATATTATGTTATGTTTTAATACCATATTTTTAAATGCCCTATATATATTGTGTTTATTCTTAATATTATATGTAAGTAGATAATTTTTTTATATATAACTATATTATATGTATATATATGTATATTATGCGTGTATTTTTAATAATATTATGTATATTTTTATATACTTGTATATGCTTATGTAATGTTGTTAATAGTTGTATTTTTATATTATTATTATTTTAAATATGTGTAAACTATGTAAATATATATTAATACCTTCTTTTGTATATATTTTTATTTACATGTACATATCTTCTTAATATTATCTTTATATATATCATATATATATTTCTAATACTATATTATGTTTTATATATTATGTATATACATTTTTTTATATTATATATATATTTTTAATATGTATGCATATATATTTATGTAGTGTTATTAATGGTCCTTTTATTTCTAGTATGTATACATTATGTAAATATTATATTATGTATGTATTTTGACATCATTAGTTATACATTTCTTTATACTGTCTTACGTGCATATTCCAAACACCGTTGTTATATATATACATATATGTACTTACGTAGCATGTGTATATTTTTTTATGTATATACTATTATCATTCTAATATAGGTATATATTATATATACATTTTATATATGTATTATGTATATAGTTTTTCATTTATTATTATTAAGTACACGTATGTGTAACATCGTTAATATTTTTAAATGTCATGTTTTTATAACTATATCAACCATTATTATGTGCGTATGTATATATATATATATTGTTTCCATTTCACATTTAATTCTCATTGTGCGTTTAATACCGCATACACTTTTATCGTTTTTAATATTATTGTCATATTCATTATTTGATTCAATGTATTTTTAACTCTTTTATTTTTCTATTTCCCGCCCATTCATATCAATTTTGCTTTGCATAAAACAAAAACCATATTCACGTTTTCTAAGTGATTTCAATAATCAAGGCAACATACCGACTTCACATTAAGTCATCGATTTTATCGCTATGTTGGGTGAATATCAATTGACTCGTGTTAAAACGGTATGACCTTTCCAAAAATCAAAAGAATTGAAAATCTTTGTGCCTCAATCGGATCACGACTAAATATTACTCTGAACTAGTATTTTTGAAAATCAAGACAACACGTGTTTGACAAGATACCAATTTTGGGCGTCGCGAGGGTGCTAATACCTTCCTCGCGCGTAACCGACTCTCGGGCCCTACTTTACTCTGATTTCAACGTAGACCTAAACTCGGCCTTCTTTTGTTTTAAAAACAAATTTATTAGGTGTCCGATCACACCTATAAAAAGGATCGGTGGCGACTCCCCTCTTTATTTTTGTATTTTCAAATTTTTATTTTAAAATCAAACTTCAATTTCCAAGCTCTCAATAAATCCCCACAATTAGCGACCGAGACTAAAATTTTTACGTCGCTACACTTCTGTTTAACTTTTATAAGTTTTCGCTTAACCCTTATAGGTTTTCTTTCAGCTCTTATGAGCTTCCGTTCAACCCTAAAGGGTTTCTGTTTAGCACTATGTACTTCTGTTTAGCCTGCGGGCTTCTGATAACAATGTACTCATATCCGTAAGTCGTTCTCCGATTCGGTAAGATTTAGTAAATGACTTATGTGGTTGAAATTGAAAGATTTATTGTTTATTATTGATATTGATTTGAAGGAAGTGTGTTCATAGATTTATGTTGTGTTTGACAGGAAGAGTGCATGATTAATTTACTATTTAATATATTATATTAAGTTCGGTAAGATTTATGTTTAACCTATTGAACTTACTAAGCTTCATTAAGCTTACTTGTGTTGTTTATTATTCTTGTAGATTAACGTGAGGTCGGGAGATCGGATCAACACATCAAGCCACACTATCCAACTTAATCCGGTAACTTTTGCAACGTATACTTTGGTTTATATGGCATGTATAGGGTTGGTTTGGAAATGAAATAATTTGAAATTTGGTTGTGAATGATATATGCTTGCATGTGTGTAATTAGTAGTAGATTTTGATAAATCAATGAGATGGATTAAGTAGGTAAGTTTAAGTATTTGAGTATTTGTGATGTTATGTTATGCTTAAGACATGATTTTAGTTTGTGTTGATTGCTTGTTTGTGATGTATTGATGTATTAAAATGTTGTGTATAGGTTGATATCAAAATTGGTGAGAAAAGTGACCTTAAAATGGCCTATTTTCGTCTACACAGGCAGAGACACAGATGTGTGTCTCAGCCGTGTGTGGCACACGGCCTAACACACGGGAGTGTGTTCTGGCTGTGTGTCCCCTGCATCTTTAAAATTGAGAAACAAAATGCCGAGGTTAAAGATTTAGGCCCGTTTGCTCGGCCTAGACCCAGCCCGAAAAAGGGGCCTAAAATTTTGCCCAAGCCCAACCGGATAAAAATGTTAAAATCCGGGCCCGCCCTGGCCCGTCTATTTTATTTTTTATGTAATTTTAAAAAATATATAATACATCAAAAATACTAAAAACATCAAAATAAATATTTCTTAACAAATTAAAAATAAAATTTAAAAAATATGTATACTTAAATAACACTAAGATAGATGCAACTTAACAAGCAAATGACTTTAAAATAATAACAAAATTAACAAATGTCTTTAAAATAATAACAAAATTAATAATAAAATAAGTTTTATACAATATCCAAACAATAATAACAAAATAGTAGCAACATAATAGTAAAATAGTAGCAAAATAGGGAGAAAACAATAAGAAAATATATTTAAAAAAAATTAGATTTTTTTGTCCTTTAGTGAATTCGGGTCAGGTCGGGCCGGGGCAAAAAAATACCTTACCTAAGGCCTGGCCCATTTTTTAAACAAGCCTTATTTTTTTATTCAAGCCCATTTTTCGGGCCTATATTTTTGCCCAAACCCTCCCACATTTCGGGCGAGTTGGCCAGTGAACAGGTCTACTTTGGGTTAATTATTTTTTTATTAAATTATAAAGTAAAATTTTAAAATTTATAATCTTTTAAAAGTTTTTGTACGTTTTATATATTTAAAATTTAATATTCATACTTTTATTTTAAAAAATTCAATCTGTTTAAGTTTCGAATTTAAGAATTTAGGTCCATTTGTTAACACCATTAATTTTTCTTTTGTTAAATTTGCCACCTTTTGAAACTAAAAAAAAAACTCACTTGATATCCATGTAATAAAAAAATTATAATAAACCTGAATTTAATAAAAAAAATTAATGACACTAACAATTCTTAAAAGTTCACATCCTTGTTATAAAAATTAAGGTATCAAGTTATCTTGAAATTAAAATATATAGATTAAGTCTCAAATTTGAGCGAAATATAGAGATTAAATTAAAATTGAATCATTTTTATAATTTTTTTTTAAAAAGTTGAGGGATTTGAATTGCAATTGACCCATTATGTTCTCATGTCACAAAAAATTTAGACACACTTTTTATTTTGCTTTACAAAATCCATTAAATTACATCACTATTAATATCTAATAATTTTGTTAAATTATAGTGAAATTCGTCTAAATTGAACAAAATAGGTTGAGAGCTAATTAAGACAATAATAAAAAAAAGTAAAGTCCAAATTAGTAAACAAAATTATGAAAATTGAAATTTTTTTTGTTTTTAAATAGAATTAAAGAAAAAGTTATCCAAAAACCAAAAATAGGACTAATAAAAATGAAATGAATAAATTCGTCTAAATCGATAAATAGAAAGATTATCTTTAAATTTTAATTCAAATTTTTTGGGGGCTCGAGACAGAAAATTCTGATAAATAACTAAATAATAATGGACCCTCAAAGATTATTTTATTATCTCTTTGATTTCATGCATGACAACAACAATGTCCTAACCCTTGACCAAAAAAATAAACAACAAAGAAGAAATCATGTATTAAATAATTAGTTGGAACTGGTAATAAAGAAATCAGAAATCATTTGAAAGAAAAATCTATTACTTCATATAAACTTTTAAAAAATAATTATTTTTTTCTGTTAAAATATGTCTACATAAATTTATAATTTAGTCTCTTTATTTTTATTTTTAAGAATTTAATTTTTATACTTTTCAGATTTTAAAACTCAGGTTCAATTTTAATATTATTAATTTTTTGTTAAATTTGTTAATATGACAATTTGAAATATATAAAAAAATTTCACATGACAACCATGTAATTAAAAAAATATTATAATGAATGTGAATTTAACAAAATAATTTTAATAGTACTAACTATCAGACCTAATTTTAAATTTTTAAAAAGTAAAGAGATTAAATTTCTAAAAATAAAAGTATAAAGACTGTACAGCCCAATTCTTGCCCAAGCCCAAAAATTAACCCTAGCCCAAACAACACAAAAAAGAGAGAAAAAAATCAGAAATTTCAAACCCTAGGTGCGCCGCACCTAGGGCCTTTTGCCTTCAACCACCGTCTGCCACCCCACCTGCTCCACTGCCATCCACTAGCCTGCAAAAATGAAACAAACACGCAAGCAATAGATTAAAAAGGCATGGTGAAAGGGCTATAAAAGGGAAAGAAAATCGAATGTAAAGGGGGCTCTTTTTTTTTTTTTTTTGTCGGCAAATCTTGATCAATAAAAAGAGCACTAGATTTTAAAGCAAAACAAGATCCAAATACGAAAGAAAAACAGCAAGCAAAGAGATCGAAAACAAATCCATCGTGAAAAAGGTCGTGATTTTTTAGTTTACTTTTTCCTTTTTTTTCTTTTGAATATATATACACATTTCCTTCATTTTTTTTTAAAAAAAACAGCATATATACATAGATATAAATAACGAAAAAAAAAAGAAAAAAAAAGGAAATTTTTTTACCTTTCCGGCCACCGTACACGGTGGCCGGCGACGACGACACACAAGGCGGTGGTGGTGCGCGCAGCGACGGCGGCCCCCCCATGGCTAAATTCTGGACCTGTCCAGAGAGAATTCTCTCCCCCCCCCCTTATTATTTTTTCTTTCAAATGCCACAAATGATTTTTTCTTAAAAATTTTGGCCTTTTATAGCCCCCAAAACGACTTCGTTTTGACTTGGACCAGATCGACCCAACTCGACCCGCCTAGGATCCGCGTGTTTTTTAATGGAAGGGATAATTGCGCTTTTAGCCCTTCCATTTTTTATTACTTTCCAATTAAGTCCTTTTTTATTTTTAATTTGGCCCCGAAATTTGTCACGATTTTCAATTTAGTCCCCACTGATGTACTGCGTTTTGATGGGAAGGAATAATTACTGTCTTGGTCCCCCTATGTTTTGCGCGCGTTCAAATAAGTCTCTTTCTTTTATTAAATTTCAAAATTCGCCCAAAAACTTCATTTTTAATTCAATTTTGTCCTTTTTTTTCACTTTTTCTCATTATTTTATTTTAATTTTAGCTAGCATTATTTTCACTTAATACTTATATGTATATATATTATATATTATTATTAATAGTTTTTTCGTTATTATTATTTTTCTTAACTTTATATTATGTATATATTTTTAATATCATACTATTCATATATTTTTATGTTATCTCATGTATATATATATATATATTTACTATATTATGTATGTATTTTTAACATCTGTATTATGTATATATCTTTAATACTATATTATTTATATTTTTTTTACGTATTATCTTACGTATATTTTTAAATAACTATATTATGTATATACTATTACCATATATCTATTTATGTAGCATTATTAATGGTTGTTTTTACTATTATTATTATTCCTAGTATATATACTATGTATACATTTTTAATACTATATTATATATATATTTTTAATATCGTATTATACACATGTTATTATTATGTCTATTTTTACCCCTATTATATTTATTATTAATATTTATATATATTTCATTATACGTGTATATATATATTTTTATATATAGTATTATTTTTATATATCATTATATTTATTATTATACTTATTATTTTCACTATTGTTGTTTATTATTGTATTTTAATATTATTATTTATATCATCATTATCATTGCAATTTTTTTCCTTATTTCATTACTATTGACATTAGTACTATTTTTATTATTATTACTTTATTACTATTACTACTAATATCACTATTATTATTATTATTATTATTATTATTATTATTATTATTATTATTATTATTTTCACCACTATTATTTATACCTTATTATTATTATTATTATTATTATTATTATTATTATAATCATTATTATTATTTGTCGTTATTATAAATATATTGTTTTTATTCTTATTAATATATTATTATCATTGTTTTCCACCTTATTATCATTACTTACATTATCATCTTGTTATTAGGTTAATTAATTTTATATAGGTATTATTATGTTATTATACATATTCTCTCTGCATTTACTTATATTATTACTTATATTATTATTATTATCATTATGATTTATTACTTTATTATTATCAATATTACTACTATTATATTATTATTATTATATTTTTACCCATTACTCTTTAAATACACTTATTTTATTTTTTATTCTTCACTCACATTATATATTATTTACTTATTTATATATACACATACATATATACACTTTCATACATCATTCCAAAATTATTACTTGTATTATTACTACTAATAATATTATTATCATTACTATACTATCATTCTTTAGTTTTACATCATGATTGTTTATTTATTACTAGTTCTTTTTAATTTCGAATATTTCCTAGCTTATTCGTTATTTTCTTTTTATTCATTTTATTCATTTATTTTTGCTCTTATCATTATTATCGTTCACATTCGTGTTTATGTTTATTCGGTTATGCCCGTCAATACCGAAATTTTTATTTGTTTATGCATTCTCTATTATCTCGTTTTATTACGAATTTATGTTTTATCCAACCCAAAATTACTTCTTTTATAAAGACAATGATCCGTATTTGGAATTTCGAGAAAATTGTGCCCTAACTTACTGGGTTTCGATTTTTCTCATTTAATCCAAATAACGGAATATTCCTTTAAATCACAATACGAGTTTTAAAAAAATGCTTATTCTCGGAGATACGAGATGTGGTGCCCTAACTTACCGGGTATGACATTTTGTTACCTCGAATAAGATTTTTTCGCAAGTAAAGGCAATATTCGGTATTTGAGAAATTTGAGAAAACGTGCTCTAACTTACTGGGTTTCGACTTTTGTCGTCTACCCTAACCAACCGAACATCCTTTTAAAAAAGGGGGTTAAAATACATGAATTTTAAATAAAGGCAAGCTCGTTTTCAAAGTTCGAGATGTCGTGTCCTAACTTACTGGACATGGTGTTTTATTACTTCGAGAGGAGAAGGTCTTTAACATTTGAGCATTTTTTACAAAGAGGGATCGTATTTCAAAGTCTTTCAAGTTTTCAATCTTCGACACTAAGACACTAATTAATCAACTAGGTACCAATTTTTGGGCGTATCGAGGGTGCTAATCCTTCCTCGTGCGTAACCGACTCCCGAACCTGTTTTCTTGGTTTGCGTGGACCAAAATCGTTGTTTAAATAAATCAAACCATTTATTAAAAATAACCACTTTTACGAGGTGACCCGATCACACCTCATAAAAAAGGATTGGTGGCGACTCCCATTTTTCATTTTCGTTTCCAAAATTTAAGTCGATTCCCGTTTTTCAAAAAAATGGTTATGACAAAGACAATGTATCTTCCTTCCTCAATTTTTATCTTCATAATTACTAGATTCGTATAAAAGAAAAGATAATTACTTGATATCCTCTATGTTTATTTTATTGTTTATGTTTAATATTTATACTACCTGTTATAGGCCAATTTAACCCCATGACCCATTTACATTTTACAAAGCCCAAATTACATCAACCCCAACCCATTAACCAATTTTTAACCTAACCTCAACCCATTTACATCAAAACCCGGAGCCCACCTAAGCCTACCCATTCCTTTTATTATTATCGCTTATTATTTTATTTTAATATTATTATATATATATTTCGTATATGTTATATACGTACATTTTTATACATGTATTTTTATACATTAGGTACATATTTTCACGAACGTGTTCTAAATGTCGTTATTATCATTTCCATTTCATGTTTAATCCTATGTATTACGTTTAATGTTGCATACATCTTTATTATTATTGTCACATTGATTATTTTCTTCAATATATACCTAACTCTTTCATTTATTCATTTTTATCCCGTCTCAGTTTCGCTTTGCATCAAACAAAAACCTTATTCTTGTTTTCCTAAATATACGAGACAACATATCGGCTTAACATTAAGTCATCGATTTCATCGCTATGTTGGGTGAACATCGATAGACTCGTGTTAAATAGGTATATCCTTCTCAAAAATAAAAATTCAAAAGTTCTCGTCTTCTTTCAATTGGATCACGACTAAATGTTATATTGAACTCGTATTTTTAAAAATTAAGACAACACGTGTTTAATAAGATACCAATCTTGGGCGTCGCGGGGGTGCTAATACCTTTCCGTGCATGTAAACCGACTCGAACCCTAATTTTTCTCTGGATTTTGACGTAGACCTAAACTCAGCCTTCTTTTATTTTAAAAATAAATTTATCAGGTGTCCGATCACACCTATAAAAAGGATCGGTGGCGACTCCCCCTTTATTTCAAAATCAAACTTCGGTTTTCAAGTTCTCAATAAATCGCCACAATTAGCGACCGAGCTAAATTTTTACGTCGCTACAGCTGGCGACTCCGCTGGGGACTTTTTTTGAGAGTTGTGTCTGGAATTAAACTCGCGTTGTCAAAATTTTTAAGTTCCTTGTTCAAATTAATATTTAGCCGTGATCTTCAAATTGTGTTTTCAAAGTGTCATGCATTTGCATTATGTTGAAAATGTTTTTCTAACTCATTTCGTCTGTTTTATTTCTAAGCTTTTAATTTTTGTGGTTTTAGTCTTGGTTTAGTTTTTAAATAAAACGTAAAGGTTTGTGAGTTTCTCCCCACATACCGTGCACTTGCATTTTGCATAACATGAGCTCTCTACCCGGGCTCCGTCCGATTAAGTGGAAGTAAACGCTACGCCTTCGTGAGTTAACTCGCCCCTCCGCGACAAAGCTAGTGAATACTTAGGGTTACATATAACTTATGCTTTCGTGAGTTAACTTGTCCCTCCGCATAGGCATAAGTAAATGTAATCCCTCGAATTGAACTCGTGAGCTTATGATGGGCTACGACCGAGGCTTCGTACTAGTCTTAGTAGATGATAGTACGAACAATTCGAGTACCTGTCTAGAACCGAAACCACATATAGTGAACCGTACGAGCCACCTAATTAGAGCTATACCGAACCTCTGTCCGTTAATAGTCACCGATATAAGTGCACGGGAGGAACGCCTCTTTACCTTTTGCATTTTTCACTTTCTCTATGAAGGAAATTCAGTCTGTTTAATAAACTAGTTCGAATTGATGAATTCTTCATGTTTTTTCTACATGTATTTAATTACTAATCAAGGTTGTTTGTCTTTGCCTTATTATTTTTCTTTATCATGCATTATAGGCATCACATTAGGAAGGTGTTGATTAAAGATTAGTGGCCAAAAAACGGGTTTCTAATGGAAGAGCCAATTATACAAACAGTCGAGAAGAATGCCGTGGTTCAGGACTGGTCTCTAAGAACTCAAAAGGAATAAGGGGATAGTCTAGTGGAAGGATGTTTTGCCAATCTGCCTGAGCACGTGACGGTCAATGTTCGTCAGAATAACCTTGAAGACTTGGTTCAGGTTTGGAATCAGTGGGACTCGGACATTAAAGGTATATTCATTGAGAAGTACGGAGATATAGCCCACTTGATCACCATCAACATAGATGAGCATTTGATTCAAGCCATGATCAAATTTTGGGATCCGGCCTACCAATGTTTTACTTTCAATCGGGAGGACATGACCCCAACTATAGAGGAGTATACTGCTTTGCTTCGTATTGATAATGCACAGCCTTATAAGATATATGTAAAGGAGCCTAAGCCGATGACCTTTAAGAAGAAGCTAGTGAGGTTGACAGATATGACAGACGCGTGGGCTGAAAAGCAGATAAAGAAGAAGAATGAAGCCATTTGTATTCCATGGTCTTCCTTACGAGATTTGGTTCTGAACCATCCTGACATGATGAAAAGGGTGAATCTATTCGCTTTGGCTATCTACGGTTTGATCATCTTCCCGAAAGTTTTCGAACATCTTGAAGTCGCGGTAGTTGATTTTTTTGAAAAATTGAAACAAGGAATCAACCCTGTCCCGACTATTCTAGCCGAGACCTTCAGATCCTTGAGTAGTTGTCGAAGAAAAGGGGAAGGACGATTTATTGGATGCGCACAGTTGCTCAATGTTTGGATTCTGAGCCATTTTTGGAAAGTCGAGCGCACTCCGTTTCACATGTTTTCAAAAACATTTGCCCCATTGGAAGCCTATCTCAAGAAAGAATGGCCCAAGGAAGTCACCGAGCAACACTGGGTCTCAGTTTTTCAAAACCTTCGCGCCAATGATATAACATGGAGAGCACCGTGGATACGCCCGTCAGTTCTGTTATACAAGGTCAGAAAACAAGACTGAGTGCCACTACTGGGTTTATGAGGAGGTGTTGGACATGCCCCGCTATTAGTTCAAAGGCAATTTTCTTCGCGACAATTCATACCCGTCACAGGAGGGTTAGAACAGTCTGAGTTCGCTTTTGCGGGTGAGGGATACATGAAGAGGATCCGAGACACTGTAAAATCTTGGAAGAAAATTCATCTGGTGGAGTTAGCCCTGTACGCTGATACTCTCACTCAAGATTATGACGTATGGAGGATTCAGCGGATAAATAGTCAGCAAGTCTCGTCAATGAGTTGTGCCTTTCTGAATCCTTTCCTAAAAGAATTGCCATCCGAGTTAGAAGTGGCAAGGCAAGAGTTTGAACGCGAGAAGACCAAGATGTCAAGGGATCTCAGTGCTCCGCAAGAGGAAAATTACCAGCTAAAAATCGATGTTCAGATCGAAAGGTCTAAAACCGAGAAAGTGCAAAAGGAAATGGAAGTTGTAAGAAATGATTTAAGGGACCTTCATCTGGAAAATAAGAAATTGAGAGTCACTATCAAGACTAGCGGGTTGGGCAAATCATCATCGGAATGGAAAGAGGAGATAAGCAACATCAAATGGGGAATGGAGTTCTGGAAGAGAAGGCGAAAAAGGAAGAGGAAAAGGCCGCACGGGCTATGATGGAGTTAAGGAAGAAGAACGCAGAATATGAAGCCGTGTCTGCCAAAGTAATGACTAGTCGATCTAAATTTCAAGAACTAAAAGAAAGGATACGGGATTTAGAGGTCATACTGCAAGATCGTCAGCAACAATTGGATAATATCTTAAAAGCCTTGGAAGAGAAGAACGATCAATATGATAGAGACATTCATGCTTATAAAATGGACTTCCAAGAAAGAGAGATGCAACTAGGCTTCTTGATCAACAAAATCCGTGAAGCGGCCATACAAATGGTACAATTATCAGATGAAGCAGAGGATCTCAGCTGCCAATTCCCACCGAGTCAACGATCGAGCATATCGGAATTCTTAGAGCGAATAAAGAAATATAGTGAAGTAGCTAGAAAGTTCGTGTAATAGCCAAATCAAAATGACGAAATGTTTTGTAATGAACTCTTTTGATGAATGAAATGCCTAAGTAGGGGCTATCTTGAAATCAACACCAAATTCTTGCATATTTATTCATAACTAACATTCATTTATCATTTATTCAACTTTTGTTTGTCATGCATTCATCTTATTCATTCATTCATTCATTGTACATTCCATAATCGCTCGCTAAGGGTAGGATCATATAATGCGCAGTTACAATACTTCAAATCTGGAATCACGCCACTCGTATAGAACGCGTCGGCAAACTAGAACAATGGAGGCTGAATTCAATGAAAGGATTGAAAGAATGGAAAGAATCCAAAAGGAATTACAAGAGCAATTGGCTAGGTCACAGCAGGAGACGAGAGACTTAATGGTGAGATCACGAGAAGAATCGCTTGAACAGAAAGATCAAATGAACAAGATGATGGAGATGATTTCAGCTTTAGTTAAAGGAAAAGGACCCATACAGAGCTCTGACATCGAGGAACCTCGCTCGAGAGTTAATCACAATCAAGACCCGCCCTATCCCCCCGGATTCACTCCGCCACACGCCAAGCAAAGACACAGAGGGTACACCCGAGGGAACCCACAGATCTAGAACAAAGTAGGTGTGCCACTGCTCATTTAGGGCAAGGAATATTCATATCAAATCCTGATGCCAATCCTGCCAATCCAATTGTTTCAGATTTGGACGATCCAGTGGAAATAGCCAGGTTGAGAATGGAGGATCACGAGGCTCAAGAGAAGTATAAGAGTTTGGAGGAAAGACTTAAAACAATCGAAGGCACTGAAGTCTTTTCGGCACTAGGTGCTAAAGAACTTAGTTTGGTACCTAATCTAATTTTGCCTCCGAAGTTTAAGGTACCAGATTTTGAAAAGTATGATGGGACAAGATGCCCAAAAGTGCATCTTATTATGTTTTGCCGGAAGATGACCGGCTATGTGAATGAAGACAAACTACTCATATATTGTTTTCAAGATAGTCTAGTAGGATCGGCTCTTCGGTGGTACAACCAGCTTAGTAGGGAAAAGATCCGATCTTGGAAGGATTTGGCATCAGCATTCTGTGAGCAGTACAAGCATGTATCGGATATGGTGCCAGACCGGATGACCTTACAAATGATGGAGAAAAAGCCGTCAGAGACTTTTAGACAGTATGCGCAGAGATGGAGGGACGTATCGGCCCAAGTGGAACCCCCACTAACAAAAACGGAGATAACCGTTCTCTTTATCAATACCTTAAAGGCTCCTTTTTATGACAAGCTAGTGGGAAGCGCTACAAAGGATTTTTCGGATATCATAATATCCGGAGAGCTTATCGAGGGTGCCATTAAAAGTGGGAGGATGGAAGGTCCAGAAAGTTTAAGAAGGACAGCACCCATGAAGAAGAAAGAACCAGAAGCCCACATGGTGGGAATAGGAAGCCGTTATACCCCTAATCCATATCCAAACCAACCCCGACCTCGAAACTATCCACCTCCGAATTTCTATTATCCTCCTCAAACCCCATACTACCAAGCTCCACCTCCTGCCTACCCCGTATACGCCGCGAATCACCAAAGACCCGTCACCATATTTCCACAAAACACGATACCCAGTCAAAGCCAGCCCAGAAATGAGCCAAGGCCAGCAAGACCTAACACCGAGAGACCATAATTTACCCCCATTCCTGTGTCGTATGGGGAGTTATATCCTAAACTTTTTGAGAAACAGTTGATCTCTTCTCATTACATGGCACCCCTGAAACCCCCGTACCCGAAATGGTACGATCTGAATGCCAGTTGCGCATACCATGCCGGGAACCAGGGGCACTCTACGGAAAACTGTCTGGCCTTCAAAAGGAGAGTTCAAGGACTCATCGACTCGGGCATTCTGCGATTTGATGGTACTGGCAGTACGGCCGGGAACCCATTCCTAAACCACACCGAAGAGAATGTGAGTGCAATGGGAGAGGAGGACAAACGATAAAGTAGAAGATGGGTTTCTGAAATAAGAGCACCTCTGCAGAAAATCTGGGAGGTACTAGTTGAAAAGGGTTTACTCTGTCATCCTAACGGTGTGTTCGAAGGAAAAATTACAAAAGGTCAAAGTTTTTGCGGATACCATAGTATTAAAGGACACAACATTCAGTCCTGTGAAGAGTTCAGGAGATTGCTGCAAAATATGATAGATAATAAGGAGATCGAGATTTTTTATAAAGGTGAAGAGACCGATAGAGGAGAAATATGCGCCTCCGACAATCAATCTTCAGGTTTCCCGTATAGTGCCGACCGACCATTGATAATTTATTATGATGCGAAGAAGGAGACGGTAAAACCGAAGATGATCATTAAAGTACCATCTCCTTTCCCCTATAAGGACGACAAAGCCGTACCATGGAAGTATGATGTTAATATCGTCACACCGGAGGATGGAAAGTCTGAAGCCATAACTGGAGATGTTGGGGAGGTAGGTCATTTTACCCGAAGTGGGCGTTGCTATTCTAAAGAAGTCGAGCCAGTAAAGAAAAACAGTGACTTGAAACAAAAGGGAAAGGCAGTGATGAATGAGGCCAAAGACGAGCAAGAGGTTCCACCTGTACAAGAAATTAAAAAGCCTGTGAATGAGAAAAAAGCACAGGAATTCTTGAAGTTTATCAAGCACAGCGAGTACAACGTGGTGGAACAGTTAAATAAGCAGCCAGCCCGAATCTCAGTCCTATCTCTATTGTTAAACTCAGAGCCACACCGAAATGCTTTGTTCAAGGTGCTGAATCAAGCTTACGTAGCAAATAACATATCTGTTGAGAAGCTTGATCGGTGGGTAAATAATTTGAATGCGGATAATTTCATTTCTTTTAGTGACGATGAAATATCGCCAAACGGTAGAGGCTCTGTAAAGGCACTGTATATTACGACTTGCTGCAAGGGCTACATAATACCAAATGTGCTCATCGACAATGGGTCGGCACTCAACGTTACGCCTTTGGCCACACTTTCCAGGATCCCGATGGATCTGTCCTACTTAAGGCCTTGTCATTCTGTGGTAAGGGCTTTCGATGGGACGAGGCGCGAAGTCATGGAAAAGATTGAAATTCCTCTGGAAGTGGGCCCGTATATATACGATGTGGAATTTCAAGTCATGGACATTACACCATCATACAATTGCCTCTTGGGAAGACTCTGGATTCATTCTGCTGGAGCAGTCCCATCATCCCTCCACCAAAAGGTGAAATTTATTATGGATGGTTGTTTAGTCACCGTTGAGGAAGAAGAAGACATTGTAGCATCTATTTCTACTGACGCACCATACATTGATGTGAATAAAGATGCTGTAGAATGTTCCTTTCGATCCCTTGAATTTGTCAATACCACATTCGTCGCCGAGAGAAACAAAATTCCTGTACCAAAACTCTCAAGAAATACCAAAATGGGTGTTAGGTTGACTATAGGAAAATGGGCTCGAGCAAGAAGAGGTTTAGGGAGATATCTGCAAGGAATAGCCAGGGCTCTAAAACCAGTGCACCACAAGGCCAGATACGGTTTAGGTTTTCAGCCGGACATACGTCAAAGAAGGAGACAATGGAAGAAGGATCAGGAGAGAAGGATCGCAAGGACCTTAGGCCGGGAAATAGAATGGGAGCCTATAGCTTACCCTCCTTTGTCAAAAATATTTACGTCTGTAGGAACGATGTACCCGAACAAGACAAAGACTAGAAGCACACTGCTTGTTAATCATTGAAAGGGTCTCCAGAATATCAGTATAAATGTCCTTGACAAAGGAGATGGCGCAAGTAAGGACATCTCAAGGATACGCCCTTGTCCCCCGGGCTTCATGTTGAACAATTGGACTGCTGAAGACCTTCTTGTGGTTTATAAGTCTTCAGAGTAATACTCAAACATTAACCCTCTATTGTGTCCTTAGATATAATAGAATTCTTTTGTAAGAGCTGGCATTCGCTCTTTATCATTCAAATGAATATCAATGAAGATGCATTTTGTCACGTTCTTTCGTATTATTAATTTCATAATCATTTTCTCATTTCATAGCCTATCCTTACATCTGCTTCATACCATGTCATAATATTTCATCTTGGCCCCAATACTTGGATGCCCCTCTATAGTTTCCTTTTCCATTCAACTTTCAGGTGCTCAGATATCAACGACATGAACGAACTCGTTACGAGTCCTGAAATCGATTTTGAGAAGGCTGTTTGTTTAGGAGAATTCGAAGCCGAAGAAAATGCTGAAGACTATGTCTCGTCTCCCGACTTGTTAAGAATGGTGGAACAAGAGGATAAACAGATTTTGCCTCATCAGGAATCTGTTGAAACAATAAATCTAGGAACTGAAGAGAGGAAGCAAGAAGTGAAGATTGGGACCTCTATTTCGGGGAACACCAGGCATAATTTAATTGCTTTGCTCCGTGAATACAAAGATGTATTCGCATGGTCATATCAGGACATACCGGGATTGAATGAAGATGTGGTGGTCCATAAACTCCCGTTAAAGCCAGAATGCAAACCCATTCAACAAAAGCTAAGACGGATGAGACCTGAGATGTTGTTGAAAATAAAAGAGGAAGTCAAGAAGTAATTTGACGCTGATTTCCTACAAGCCTCCAAATATCCTGAATGGGTGGCTAACATAGTCCCGGTACCAAAGAAAGATGGCAAAGTACGAATGTGTGTGGATTACCGCGACCTGAATCGAGCGAGTCCCAAAGATAATTTTTCTTTTGCCACACATTGATACATTGGTAGATAACACAGCCAAACATTCATTGTTTTCGTTCATGGATGGATTCTCGGGTTATAATCAGATAAAGATGGCTCCGGAAGATATGGAGAAAACTACCTTCATAACGATGTGGGGAACGTTTTGCTACAAGGTGATGCCATTCGGATTAAAGAATGCCGGGGCAACATATCAGAGAGCTATGGTAACGTTATTCCATGACATGATGCATAAAGAAATAGAGGTCTACGTCGACGATATGATTGCTAAATCCTAAGGGGAAGAAGAACATGTAGTGAACCTGAAGAAATTGTTCAACAGACTGAGAAAGTTTCAGCTAAAGCTCAATTCGGCCAAATGTACGTTTGGGGCTACCTTAGGAAAATTGCTTGGCTTCATTGTCAGTGAGAGAAGCATTGAAGTTGATCCAGATAAAATAACAGCTATTCAAGAGTTACCACCTCTGCGCACGCAAAAAGAAGTCAGAGGATTTTTAGGGAGGTTGAGCTACATCGCTCGGTTCATTGCTCAACTTACCAACCAATGCGACCCAATCTTTCGGCTTCTTCGAAAATATAATCCAGGAGAATGGAACGAAGAATGCCAGGGGGCCTTTGATAAAATAAAACAATATCTGTCTAGCCCTCCAGTGCTAGTACCGCCAGTCCCGGGAAGACCACTGATATTGTATCTGACTGTGTTCGAGAATTCCATAGGTTGCGTACTGGGGCAACACGATGAATCAGGAAAGAAAGAAAAGGCGATTTACTACCTCAGCAAAAAGTTCACTGAATATGAGGCAAAGTATTCGTCCATCGAAAAATACTGTTGTGCTCTGGTTTGGGTAGCTCGGAGACTTAGGCAATATATGTTGTATCATACAACGTGGTTAATCTCGAAGCTGGATCCAATAAAATACATGATGGAATCGCCTGCACTCTCAGGAAGAATGGCACGATGGTAAATCTTATTATCGGAGTACGATATCATCTATGTGAGTCAAAAGTCGATAAAAGAAAGTGCAATAGCGGATTTCTTAGCGGCTCGAACGACAGAGGAGTATGATCCCTTGAGATTCGATTTCCCGGATGAAGACATAATGTGCATCACAGAAAAGGAATTCGAGTCATCAAATGAGAAGCCATGGAAGATGAGTTTTGATGGTGCATCAAATGCATTGGGGTATGGGATCGGAGCAGTCTTGGTATCGCCAGAAGAGAATCATTACCCGTTCACTGCCAGGCTGAATTTCTTCTGTACCAACAACATAGCAGAGTATGAGGCTTGTATCATGGGACTTCGTGCAGCTATTGAATGAAACATCAAAACTTTAGAGGTATATGGAGACTCAGCATTGGTGATATACCAAATTCGTGGAGATTGGGAGGTGAGAGATTCGAAATTAGTCAGATACAGTGATCTAGTGGCAGAACTGATTAAAGAATTCAAAGAAATAACTTTTAATTATTTCCCACGAGAAGAAAACTAATTGGCTGACGCCCTAGCCACTTTGGCTTCAATGTTCAAAGCAAACAAAGAAACGGAAATAATGCCTCTTCAAATGAGCATATATGAAGTCCCTGCACACTGCTTCAGCATTGAAAAAGAGCCAGACGGACGACCATGGTTCCATGATGTCTTAGAATATATTAAGAATCAAAGGTTTCCCGAACAAGCGAATGAGAACGACAAAAGAACAATCAGAAGAATGGCAGCGGGATTTGTCCTTGATGGGGACATCCTGTACAAAAAAAGAAAAGATCAGGTGCTTTTGAGATGTGTAGATACCGCCGAAGCCAGGAAAATACTTGAAGATGTCCACGAGGGAATTTGTGGGACACATGTCAATGGCTTCACTATGGCTAGGAAGATTATGAGACTCGGCTACTACTGGATGACGATGGAAAACGACTGCATTAGCTTTGCAAGAAAATGCCATAAATGTCAAATTTACGGCGATAAAATTCATGCAGCCCCTTCGCCCCTTCATGTCATGACTTCCCCGTGGCCTTTTTCTATGTGGGGCATGGATGTTATAGGGCCAATTTTCTCAAAGGCTTCTAATAGACACCGATTCATTTTTGTGGTTATTGATTACTTCACAAAATGGATAGAAGCCGCTTCGTTTGCCAATGTGACGAATACTGCAGTCTGCAGGTTTTTGAAAAAGGAAATTATTTGTCGATATGGTTTGCCCGAAAGAATCATTTCAGATAACGCCTTGAATTTGAACAACAAGTTGATGAAAGAAGTGTGTGAGCAATTCCAAATAAAGCATCATAACTCATCGCCCTACCGCCCAAAGATGAATGGAGCTGTTGAAGCAGCGAACAAAAATATTAAGAAGATCATTGGGAAAATGACCGAGACATATAAAGACTGGCACGAGAAGCTACCCTTTGCCTTGTATACATATCGCATATCTGTGCGGACATCTACGGGTGCAACTCCTTTCTCTCTGGTTTATGGAATGGAGGCTGTGCTACCTATCGAAGTTGAGATCCCTTCTCTACGAGTCTTAATGGGTTCGGGCTCGATATGACCAGTTAAACCTCATCGAGGATAAACGTCTAAAGGCAATTTGTCACGGACAGATGTACCAGAAGAGAATGATCGCGGCCCATGACAAGAAAGTACGGCCAAGAGAATTCTATGAGGGAGAACTCGTGCTGAGGAAGATTCTCCCAATACAAAAAGACCTGCGAGGAAAATGGGCACCAAATTGGGAAGGTCCATACGTCGTAAAGAAGGCATTTTCGGGTGGAGCTTTGATTCTCACTGAGATGGATGGGAAGGAGTTACCTAATCCACTGAATTCAGATGCTGTGAAGAAATATTATGCCTGAAAAAAAAATGGATTAAGGTGAAAACCCGAAAAGGGCGTCTTGGTTAACACAAGAATTAGGATGAAAACCCGAAAGGGCGTTCTAATTAAGCAAACACTGGCTTAAAAAGTAAGGCGTTTGAACGAGGGGTTAAATAGTGAGACTACTGTGCTTGAAGCATTTTACGAAAGCTCAAATCTTCCACGCAAGAAGCCACGCTCGAAAAGATTCTCGACCGAGGAACGTGGAAGAGTTCATGCATTGAATATCTAGAGCATTTGTATTTGTTGAAATGCCATCCCTCTTCTCTTTATGACATTTTTACTATCATTTGATTGGCTTTCTTTGTTCGCTACATTTGAAATGAATAAATGTCAGGTATCCTTTTGTCCCTACCCGATCATTTTCATGCATCTCATTATGTGGTTCATTTACATGATAAATAGTGAAATGACATACTCTAAACAAAAGAAATGTTAAGCATTACCCGGATAAGAACTTGATAAGTACAAGGGCCTTAAAGCAAGGACAAAAGTTCAACCGGGGGCAAAGAGTGATATCCAAGAAACACAGATTACTCGTGAAGCGAGGGGACGGGTACAGGGCCTGAAGAGAAAGTCAAGAGTCAAAACAATGAACACAGATCATCAAAAATCATGACGGAAAATGACATATGACAAACAAGCCCAAGGCGCGTAGCATAATCATGTAGGCATAAAGGCATTTAAGACCAACATGTGCATATCATGATAACATCATGCATGACATATACAGGTACTCCAGTAGAGCAAGAGGATGTGATGATAGTTGTACTGAATCAAAGGAAAAGACACCTGAGCTCCACCAGTTGACATCTTTTGATATTTTGATGTTTTAATTTCTGTTTCAAAAAAATCAACTCATATTGCGAGAGATAAGTTGAGCCTCAAGACACGTTGAGGTATTTTCAATTTCTGTTCTTAAAAAAGAATTAACTCATAGTGCGAGAAGTGAGTTGAGCCTCGGGGCACGCTGAGGTATTTTCAATTTGTATTTTCAAAATATCAACTCATATTGCGAGAGATGAGTTGAGCCTCGGGGCACGCTGAGGTATTCTTTAATTTTTGCTTGTCAAAAAAATCAACTCATATTGCTAGAGGTGAGTTGAGCCTCAGGACACGCTGAGGTATTTTCCATTTCTACTTTACAAATTCTGCTTTTAAAATCAACTCGTATTGTGAGAAGTGAGTTGAGCCTGTTCAATTTCTGTTTCTTAACGACTGTTTTTTGAAAAATCAATTCATATTGCGAGAAGTGAGTTGAGCCTTGGCTCACGTGCAGAGCTATTTTCAATTTCTGCCTTTCGATTTCTGCTTTTCAATTTGTGCAAAAAAAAAATCAATCAATTTCTGTTTGTAATGTCCGTTTTTAAATAATCAATTCATATTGCGAGAAATGAATTGGGCTCAAGATCACATGCTGATTAAAGAATAAAAATTGAAGCTGACTGAAGACACCAGATTTCGTCTCCCTGAAGTTGCAGTGGAGCTGATCGAAGATATCAAAGCTTGTACTTTTAGAGTTACAGAGAGAAGATCACAAACCCTATCTCACTGAAGCGATAGAAGAGCAGATTGAAGCTGTAGACCTCATTTTTCTAAAGCTGTATGGAAGCGGATCAAAGCCACAAATCTCATATCTTTGAAGTTATATTGAAGTAGACTAAAGCTACAAGTCATATCAGAAGATACAGTGGATTGAACCAAAGATGCAATGGAATGGAAAGAGACTACTTGAACAAGAAGAGCACCAATGAAGTCCAGACTCGGCAAGACAGGGCAAAATTGGCCTTTTATTTTGTCTTTGCTCTATTCCCGTTACACGACAATGAGCAAAGAGGGGCAGCTGTTATAGGCCAATTTAACCCCATGGCCCATTTACATTTTACAAAGCCCAAATTACATCAACCCCAACCCATTAACCAATTTTTAACCCAACCTCAACCCATTTACATCAAAACCCGGAGCCCACCTAAGCCTACCCATTCCTTTTATTATTATCGCTTATTATTTTATTTTAATATTATTATATATATTTCGTATATGTTATATACGTACATTTTTATACATGTATTTTTATACATTAGGTACATATTTTCACGAACGTGTTCTAAATGTCGTTATTATCATTTCCATTTCATGTTTAATCCTATGTATTACGTTTAATGTTGCATACATCTTTATTATTATTGTCACATTGATTATTTGCTTCAATATATACCTAACTCTTTCATTTATTCATTTTTATCCCGTCTCAGTTTCGCTTTGCATCAAACAAAAACCTTATTCTTGTTTTCCTAAATATACGAGGCAACATATCGGCTTAACATTAAGTCATCGATTTCATCGCTATGTTGGGTGAACATCGATAGACTCATGTTAAATCGGTATATCCTTCTCAAAAATAAAAATTCAAAAGTTCTCGTCTTCTTTCAATTGGATCACGACTAAATGTTATATTGAACTCGTATTTTTGAAAATTAAGACAACACGTGTTTAATAAGATACCAATCTTGGGCGTCGCGGGGGTGCTAATACCTTCCCCGTGCGTAACCGACTCCCGAACCCTAATTTTTCTCTGGATTTTGACGTAGACCTAAACTCAGCCTTCTTTTATTTTAAAAATAAATTTATCAGGTGTCCGATCACACCTATAAAAAAGATCGGTGGCGACTCCCCCTTTATTTCAAAATCAAACTTCGGTTTTCAAGTTCTCAATAAATCGCCACAATTAGCGACCGAGCTAAATTTTTACGTCGCTACACTACCCGTTACAATAATATTATTTTCAAAATTTATATTTACATTCTCTCTTTACGAAGGCAACGAACGTTACCACTATTCCATTACGATTTCCAATCCCAAGGCAAGATAAAAGCCAAAACTAATGCACACAATCTTAACTCCTACTGAAGAACTACTCAAAACATCGTCTTCAACTCCATGTTTACATACATTTTTTTATTATTACATATCCATTAAGTGGTCATCATAAGAATATATTACTTTTACGAGGGCCTACCACCATTGCCAAAAATGAAAAAGTTCTAAGCTTTCCCTTTTAATTATTTCACTTTTCCATCAAAAGATGCCGAGTGGATCACCTCTTACTCCAGTCATTATATGTAAGGAGAGGCGAACCATAATTTTATTTTGTTAACGGCTGAAATAAACTTTAAAATTATTTGGGGTAAAGCATGAATTTTGTATTAAAAACTTTAAATTAAATTATAAAATTTTAACAAGGATTAACAAAGCAATTAAAAGGATAATCGGCCAAGTCCCTACCTGCCTCTTTATATTCGCCCTTGTATGTAAAAAATTTAGATATTAAACCAATCTAAGAATCGAGCTAATTAGGCCCACACTAAACCGAATTGAATTTGGAATAGATTCTTTTTTATTTGGATAAGTTTGGTTTGACCAAACTAATGCGAATGGGTGAAACCATGACATGAATTTTATGCTACAAAAATCGAGATAAAATTATAAAATTTTGAAAGATCAAGAAGGGTTTAAATTGAATCATCAATTTTTGGAAGGGGTAAAAAATGTAACTTTTTTCATTTGACTAAGAAACTAAAAGGATTTAAATTAAATAATTAATAATTAGGAGAGGTTAAAATTAAAAAACATCATTTGTCTTAAGGGCTGAAATTAAAGTATTAATTTTATTGAGAGGCCAAAAGAGAGATTTTTCCAGCAAAAACCCATGCTTGCCATCTTGGCTTTGCCCTAGAATCAAAAGTTGAAAGACCAAACAGTTTTCATGCTAAATAGTCCACATGTCCAAGTGTTACCTTACTCATTCCAAATTCCAAATTCCAATTTCTAAATTCCAAATTCTTTCGGGCCAATATTTGAAGGGATTTAAATAAAAATATTATGTAAAATTAAATATATTTAAAATATGAATCAAGCTTAAAAATTAATACTAAAAGCTCAAATTAAATTCGGCTCAACTTATTTTTTAAGTTTATGATATAAATTGTTTTTATATATGATGTAATTTATGTTATATAAAAACTATATTATAACGTAAATATTTTAAAATAAATAAAGTTATTTATACTTAGATATTTAATAAACTTTCAAAAAAAAATTAATAAACAATATAAAATTATTAAATATTAAATAAAATATTTTAAAAAAAATAGTATGGATAGGTCTAAATGAGTTTAAGTTAATTATTTATAAATATAGGTGTCTTAAGCAAAATTGAACATTTATATTTCAAGTTGATCAATACATAAACAATTATATATGGAAAAACGATCTTATATATAGTTTGTGAATTTTTTAGACTCTACAAGTGAATTAAAAATATGACATTTGTTTTAAGGTATGATAAAAAAAATTAAATATATAAATATATAAATTAAATTCAAATACTAAAATCGTCATTGTCAAAAAAAGGCTTCACCTAAATACTATCCGTAATATATAAACTTGATCAAGACGTTTGTGGTACTAAAAAAAGGCACTTACCCATAAAGTTTTGTTCGTAATTTATTGCAGCCTATATGCTCTTCTATTTCATCACGATGTCTACTGTACAGCATAGAATTAGTGTATAAAGAGATGGAAGAAAACGAGGGGCAAAACAACAGTGTTGCCGACAGCAAAATCTAGGATCCGTTGGTTTGAGTGGCTTGGTTTTGGTGTGGGACTTCACTTTGCAATTTGCAGACATGAAAATGGTGACAGTGTGTGAGTGGTGAGGAATACCACACGTTCCATGGCCGATAATACAGAAATAAATCAATCCACCCTTCCATTCCTTTTTAAAATTCCCCTCTTTTTTACAGCTGCGGTGGATGTCGTTGATTCCCATTATTAGCCAATGAGGTCTTGGTTTAAATCTAAAGTGTTGAGATTTGAATTTTATTATATGTATTTTTGCACGTGTGAATTCTCAATCCAGATTTTATGCTGGTTTACGCCTTACCATATGTAAATTCTGTCGAGATTTATTTTAGTTTAGATTCAAATATATGTAATAGTTTAATTATGGTCGAAATTATATAGATATATTAATTATAATCGTTATTCTATTTGTGCATTTTATTCCTTGAATTTAATTGTTGTTATAGTAATTTCTTGTAACGCAAATTATATTTACGCCTTAAATGGAAAAAAAAATCATCAAACTATTTAATTGAATTTTGAATAAAGTTGAACTGACTTGATTCATAAATTATGAAAAAATAAGTAAAAAAATTGATTAAACTTGTTAATTGGATAAATTAAAATGATCTTGAATCGAATCAATACAAATGAAATCAATTTAATAACATATGGTTCCGGTTTTTACTAATTTGTGTTTGAATATCGTATTCTTCAAATTTAATTATGATGTGTTTTGATTACTTCGAGTTCAAATTATTCCAATTATTTATTTAAATCATTTATATTTAAACCATTTGAACTTTGCTACGGTTTGTTATCGTTTCCATGGAGTTGTCTCTTCCTCGTATTAACGCTTCTGTCATTTAAATTTACTTGTCATTGTCGAACTGGGGGCCTCATTGAAATATTGTCAAACTGCCGACCTACGTTTCTACATCTTTTGTTTTCAATCTAATTCATATACATCGATGAAAACGTGAGTACCAAATTTTAAAAAAAAAATCATTAAAATTACATTTAAATTGCATCATATCATGCAATTGATAGGTAAAAATTAATTTAAAATCGAGTCATTCAAACTATGATTTGAAGTTAAGAGATAGATTTATAAACGCTATAAAAATATTTTAATTTGAAAATGTTTGAGTCTCATCCAAAATGTCATCGCAAGTCAATTGATTTTTTAAACTTAAAAATTAACAACTTCGATTAATAAAATTTAATAAATTTCACTTTATTTATGCATGTATCAAAAAAATCACCTTTAATAAAAATAGGTTATGATATATAATTACAAGAGTTACGGTTTAGGTTTAATTAACTATTGAAAAGAGTTAGTTTGAATCTATATTTTCTTTTGTTGTTTAGATTGTGTACCAAATTTCGAAATATATAAAATAATACAAAATTAATATGATAAAACTACTTCTAAAATCTCACTTCTAACTATTCAAGATTTCATAAAAATTTACAACAACCAATAATTTAAAAACTTCAGAAAATAGATTTTAAATTAAATTATTTTGAATTAACTTTTACGTATCAATTGTATGATATGATGCAATTTAAATGTGATTTTAATTTTTATTTTATTTTATAAATTTGGTATTCACGTTTTCATCGATGTCTATGGATTAGATTGAAAACAAAAGATATCGAAACGTGGCAAGCACTAATGAAACGATGGCCTTCAGATTGAACGGTAATAATTGTACTAATAACCATATTCCAATGAGGTCCCCAGTTTGACAATCACAGGTAAATTTAAATGACAGAAGCGTTAATACGAGGAAGAGACAACTCCATGGAAATATAACAACCCGAAATAATAAAAAGAAGGGGTCAATTGTTAAAATAGTTACTTTTATTTATTTCATGTTACATTGTAGTCACTTATGTTAACATATTGTAACATTTTAGTTATTCAGCCGTTAATTATCGTTAACAGTATAACGGTAAGCTGATGTGGCATATTAAATCATCATTTTAAACAAAAATTTTATGTTAATTTATATAATTAGTCCCCATATTTTTTCGTTTTGAGTAATTTAATTTTTTTCTTTTATGTTCTTTTAACTTTTTTTTTTCTTTTTTTTTCATTCTCTTTTGCTTCTCCCTCTCTTTGATTGATCTTTATAATTTAAATTGTTAAAAAAAAGTATAGGGACTAGTTTTAACAAATAGAAAATATAGAAAATTACGTTAAAAGAAATGAAAGGAGGAAAACTGAGAAAGAAGGAGAAAAGAATGGAAAATAAAAAAAAATAGAGGAAAGTTAAAGAATATAAAAGAAAAAAATAGCTCAAAACGAAAAAAATATAGGAACTAATTGTATAATTTAACTTAAAATTTTCATTTAAAATGATGATTTAACATGCCATGTCAGCTTATTGTTAACGACAATTAACGCTCAGTGACTAAAATATTACAACATGATAAGATAAGTGACTAAAACATAACATTTCAAACATAAATAATTAAAATATAACTTGAGACAAATAAAAGTGATTATTTCTATAATTTACCTTATTGTAATCGAAATAACAAAACATATATAATATGAAATTTTTTGGACAATAACAACTAATTACTTATATACTTGGGTCGAATAATTTATGTATTCATTTGAGTGTCATTTCTACAAATAAAAATTTGTGAATCCCTAAAAGGGGTTTTTTTTTTTTCTTACAGGAATAAACCAAATAAAAATTTTATTTAAAAAATTAGATTAGTTTTTTAGGTTATTAGGGAAAAAAATAACAGATGTTGGAAAATAGAAGAGACAAGTCACAAATTTATTATTATATGTAACTCTTTTATGAAATTGTTACTTAACATGATAATTTCTCTTTCCGTGACAGCAACTTGTGACATTTTCGATTTTTTTTTTTAAATAACATGGTGATTTACCTCTCCAACTATGAAAAATTTGTACTACTTTTATATATATAGTTTTCTTTTAAAAAATAACTCAAATAAATTAATTACTTATAAAAAATAATTCACTTATAAAATTATGTATGAAAATAATCTGTTTTGAACAATGAATCTCGGTGTTGCAATTACTATTGGCAGCATCACCCTTCATAATGGGCCAATCATTGCATGATTTTAAAAATATATATATTTTTTAATGTTATTACCATTGGCGAAACTAGACTGAAATGTGATTATATAAAACGTTCAGGATCTGATGAAGTAATTATTCTTTTTAGATTTGATGACAAAAAAGGGTGGCGCTGTGATTACTACGACACCCAATTAAATACTTTTAAACTTTTAATTTGTTTGCATGTTAGGTCTGTCCCCTTTTGAAATTAAATTTAAATAGTCCTTAAAAAATATAAAAATAAAAAAATAAACTCTTTTTATTTTTTATTTTTTTAAAAACAATAAACTTAAAAAATTATATAAAATTAATATTTAAATTACTTAAATATATCCCTAAAAAAATTTCCTCAAGTTCTAAATAAGAAATTTTTACTTGAGAAAAATTCTTAAGGGATATATTTGGGTAATTTAAATAAGAATTTTATATAACTTTTTTAAAGTATATTGTTTTTAAAAAAAATGAAAAAGATTTATTTCTGTTATTCTTATATTTTTAAGGACTATTTAAATTTAATTTCAAAATGGGATAGACCTAATATGCAAATAGACTAAAAGTTTAAAAGCATTTAAGTGGGTGTCCCCAAAAGCCATTTAAGTGGGTGTCGCCAAAAGCCACCAGGCCACCCCTTCATCTAACTTAAAAAGGGTAATTATTTCATCAAGTACCTAAACGTTTTATATAACCACATTTCAATTGCCGCCAATAGCAAAGGTGGCACCCAAAAATATTTATTTTTAACCAGCCAATGATTGGCCTATTTTAAGATGTATATATATGACAAAAATAAAAAAGATAGGAGTTGGTCGTTATAGAATAGTTAAGAAAACAACTCGAAAAACACCATTGAAGCTAACTGAAGTAGATTTCCGTCAAGATTGAAGACTTCCAGTTAATTTCTTAGGAGATTATAATGAGATTCTTTATTTCTTTTGGTTATACTGTATCTTGGATGATTTTTTTTATTTTCAAGTATGAATTAATTTTCTAAATACATAAGGGAGATAAACCCTATGATGAATTCTGTCTTTTGATTTTTTATTTTACGCAATAAATTCTTGGTTTATTGGTCTCGATTATGTGTGCTTAATTTTTGGTTTGATATTTATAGATTATTGATCCATGTTTATTGTGCTTAAATCAGAGGAGAAATATGCTCTGTTTAAGAGTAGATCTTGCGTAATTGAGTGAAGATGCATACAATCCTAGAAATAGGAAGACATAAATCTACCGGATTAGAGTCAAATCTAATATAGGAATCCTTAGCACGAGTTAATGCGATAATAGATGTTTTAATTAAAAAGAAATTTCAATTAATCAAGCTAGAGTTAGTTGTTCTTACTCTCAAAAGAGATACTAATATAATTTAGGGATTTCTACGGATCAAGTTACTAAGTAAAGGATTTGCGTAATTTAGATGGATAGTAACAGATGAAATCTAGGTGAATTTTTTTTTAAGTATTGTTTTGCTTCTTGGTTGTTAATAGTTTATTTTCGTGGTTTGTTCTTTGTCATGTTCGTTAATTAATTATAGTTTTAATCAATCACTCGAATTTATCAATTAAATAATAGAAAGATAGTAATTACTAATACTTGTAGTCCTTGTGGAAACAATATCTTTGTTCACTATAACTATACTATTAATTAATAACTGCACTTGCCTTAATCAAATTTTTAATTAGTTTATGACACATCAGGCAACGACGACACCAAAATTTATTATTTAAAACAGATCATTTTCGTATATAATTTTACAAGTGAATTACTTTCTTAAATAATTAATTTATTTGAATTATTTGTATATATGGTTAAGACCAAAATTTTCTTAATAATTTTTCAATTTGGCTTTTTTTAAAAATAAAAACACTGATATTGAAAAAAAAACCGTGGATTTCTGTGCTTTAAATTCAAGCCAGTGTCACATCCCTGCAAATGAGGTACAACCAGCAAGCAATTAATACCTTTTTTTCATTATTCTTTAGCATACTTTAGATTGTAGACATGTGACTAATTTCCACTTCCGCTTCCCATGTTACTTTATTAGGTTTTAATGGGTTCCTTGTCAGTAACAAGGTTAAAGTTATATTATTACTACTTCTTCGTTATCAAAATTGTAGATTTAATCTTTATATTTAATTTAATTAATTTTACTTTTTTATATTTTTTAAATTTTTATTAAATTTATTAAGTTAAGTATTATTATTTTTTAAATTTGATGTGTCCAATATATTATTATATGTGTAATGCTATGTCAAATTGTTATTTTTATATATTATTAAAAATTCAGTTAATAGATTACCAGCTGTCATTTTGTGTCAAGACTAAATTTTCAAGTCAGCTTTCTATTTCCATATACTACTTACTAAAAACCCAGTTAATGGATTAACGATTATTATTTTGTATCAAGATTGAAATTTCAAATTTTGAAAAGTATAGGGACTTAGAATTATTCAATTAGATAATATAAACCAAATATATAACTATATGCATACTACAATACTAGCAATTGAATTTAACCATACTAATTTAATTGTTAGTGTTTGGGTCATGATTAAAATTTCAAAATTCGAAAAGTATAGAGATTGAAATTCACCAATTTGAAAAGTACATAAACTCAAGTATAGAGACTAAATCCATAACTTTTGTAAAGTACAAGGACTAATAGCAAGATTTAACCTATTATATATAGACGTGTGACTAGTTTTCTCTTGTTCATCTTCTATTACTTTAGAGCAAACTATAATTCTAATCACCCAACTATTAATAAGTTTCTTTTTTAGTCATCTAATTATGAAAAGTTAAAAAATGGTTGTCTAAATATTCAATTTTTTTTCTTTTTCCGTCACCAATTGTTAAATGGTTGATGGAAATATTACGTGAAAGCTTTTAAAATTAGCATAATAGAAACATTAACTCTCAACATTTATACATTGTGTCAAATTAGTCTTGATTCTAAAAAATTTAACCCTCAACTTTTACATATTGCGTAATTTGATCCCTTTTTTAAAAATTTTACTTCTCTTTGTGACTCTTTCACCTAAAAAGCTAATATATAAATTTAACAACTAATTTGGTCGTAAATATACCAAACGATGGAAACACTTGAAAATCCAAGATAATAATTAATTTTCATCTTTTCTCATTCTTTTAAAATTAACCCTCAATGTCACAAATAAAGTAAAACTGTAAAAAAAAACGATTGAAAGAAGAAGAAGACCAAATTACATTATGTGCAAATGTTGAGGGTTAACTTTTTGAAATCAAGACTAAATTAACACAATGTATAAATATTGAGGGTTAAAGTTGTTATTATGCCAATTTTAAAAGTTGTCAAGTTATATTTTTGTTAGTAATTTAACTGTTAGTGACTAAAAAAGAAAAATTTAAATAATTAAATGATCATTTTGTAACTTTTCATAGTTGAGTGGCCAAAAATATAATTTATTAATAATTGAAGGTTTACCCATGACTTTCTTAGCCTTTAATGGAGTCCTTATCAATGAACAAATGTCTTGGAAAAAAATCTCCCCTTGGCTTGTATGTAAGCAACACTCTCTTCCAAACTTTTCTTTTAAACTCATTATTTGTTTTACCATTTATGAACTTCTTCTTTTTTTCCCTTGTTTTCCTATCTTTTTTTGGAACAACATTAGTTGCTATCATTTTTAACCAAAATAGAAGTTTTTTTTTTTTTTAAGTTAAGGTATTCATCTTCGAAAGCAATGAATAACTCTTTTGCAGTGAATACTTTTCAAAGAGATAAACAATTGGGTTCGAACTTGAGTAAGTCAAAGCGGTGTATGGATTGGAACTTGAGAGGTGCTACAACTTGGAATTTGCCTAAAATTGTTGAAGAACCAAGCTTTGATACAATCAATGGATCATCAAATGGGGATTTCTCAGTTGATTTGAAGCTTGGTCCATTGAATAAATGGAAGGAACCACCATTGTCAATGGAGTCTTCTTCTTCATCATCTTCAAAGAGAGCTGGAGCAAGCACCAACAATGGAAGCCATCAACAAGTTTGGTGTCTTGTTGATGGGTGCAATTCAGAGCTTAGTAAATGCAAGGACTATCATAGACGCAATAAAGTGTGTCAACTCCATTCCAAGGCTGCTCAAGTTTTCATTAATGGCAAAAAGCAACGATTTTGTCAACAATGCAGTAGGTATGATCAACGGTGGATCTTGGTGTTAAGATTTGGGGAGGGGTTAACTAATTTTTTTTTAATTTTTTTTTAAATTTGGAAGACTTAATGAGAATATTTAAAATTTTTGATAGATTTAGTTAAAACTTTCAAAAAAAAAAATTTAAACATTTTATGAGAATTGAGAACAATTTCAAAAGGAATTAATTAAAATTTTAATGATAAATTCTAAACAGGGATTAACTAAAATTTTAAAAAGAATATTTCTAATGATTTCTCTCAGTTATGTATTTCCTTCTTCTGTTGTTTCTTTTGCTTTGCTGGATAGTTTTTTTTTTTTTTCAATTTTATTATAATCTATATATCGAGTCAAGTTGGGATCAGATCATTATTTAGGACTAGATGAATGGATCTCAAAATTCATTCAAACAAATAATATTTATAAATGATTAATTTAAACTTGATTCATTCTTTCTTATATCATTATGAGTCTCATAATATAGTACTTATACAATATATGTTTATTTAAGATGGGCTAAATTTTATCTAAATTCATTAATTCGAAGCTTGATCCAACCATATTTTTTTTAAAATTATAAAAATTAATTTATACAAATTTTAATATAATATTTAATAATTTTATTTGTTTTATTTTATTAAAATTTTAAGCATAAAAAAATTAGCATTATTCTGTATTATTATATATTCAATTTTTATGTAAATAAATTATATAATAGAATATTGTATTACAATATTAAAAACAAATCATTTTAAATAATTTGTACATATTTGAAGTGTCTTCGGAAAATTATATGCTGATCCAATATTGATACGGGTTTAAACTTTGTTATTTCCTCATCCGATATTGTAATGATTAAAAATAATAATAATAATCAAGCTATGTAAATTGTAGTGTTCTTTGTTTTGCAGGTTTCACTCACTGGAGGAGTTTGATGAAAGAAAAAGAAGTTGCAGAAAACGTCTCGAGGGACACAACCGCAGGCGAAGGAAGCCTCAGTCGGTGTATCCCCTCTCTCTCATGCATCCTGGAACCTACTTGTCTGATCACCATGGTCTGTTTTTGCTATCATCTTCATTTTCATACATGTAACTTGAATGCAAGTGTTGATGCGGATATGTCTGGCACCTTTTGCAGGTACTAAGTCGTTTCCATTCGCTAGTTTGAAAGTACCTACTTGGCCTGGAGTTAACAGGCAGGAACCCATAGTAAAAAACGACACTCTTCAGAATCGAACCCCACCCACCTGCCAGTCGTTCAGGACCGCACCCGAAGGAAATGGGGGCAGCAGCAGTCACAATGTGTCGTGTGATAGGTTAGTACCTTGGATTCGAGATGCAGATTATGCTCTCTCTCTTCTGTCATGTATGCGGACACAACCTACGCCTGGGATCGGTTCGAGTAACCTCGTACAGTCTCACTCGTTCGCCTTGGTGCATCCCTCGAGACTGAGCCTCGCGAACCCCGTTGTCGAACCGATGGGATCACTTGCTGTTGCCAATGGCAGGGATGATAGGGTCCATTGTCCAGAAATGGTTCGCATGGATTGTGGTGAATGCTCTAAATCCCAAGACCCTCACACTCTTCCCTTTCATTGGCACTAGGAAATATTGAATCGAATTTAACCTTCTTTTATTTATTTTTTTTAAATAAAAGTTTAAATATGTTATTTATTTTAATTTTGAAACATTGAATCTATATATTTTTTTAATTTAAAAATATTTATTCCTTCGTTTCTGTCATTAAAGTTAACAATGTCAAATGTAGAATAATTTTTTAACCCTCAACTTTTACATTTCTTTGTCAATTTGATCTTTGCCTTTTAAAAAATATTTTTTTTCATATTTTAAATAAAAAATATAAAAATTAAAAATATTATTAAAAAAATAAAAAACTCTTTAAATTCAAAAAATACAAAATAAAAATGATTTTAAAAATATAAATAAAAATTTTAAAATTCAATGTTATCTAAAGCGGATTAGATTGGCTAGTCGGACTAGGAATTGATTGGGGTATTAATTTGATGAGAGGTAAAAAATCGATTGAGCTGCAAACTAATACAAACTAGTTGAATCAAGCTAAAAAAATTGGTTAAACTAATTTTGAACTAGTCTGACCAATTGGTTCCCTAAACGATCAGTCTGACTGATTATAAAAATAAATTAAATTGCCAGTTCAACTGTAACACCCTCTAACCCTTATTTGTCACCAAAATAGGGTTACGGAGCATTACCAGACTTTTCAGATCAATTACGAACGTTACACATTCATATCATAATATAATCATGCTGTCCCTTTCATGGGTCCTTGAGGCCCAAAATACGTGTTAAAAACAAATCGGGACTAATTCGAACACTCAAGGAAATTTTTCGTGAAATTTTCAAAAAAAAAATTTAGAAACAGGGCACACATGCCCATGTGAATCTGGGACAAGCCCGTGTGGTCTTGGGACACACCCGTGTCCTACCCCGTGTAACTCTTTGACTTGGGTCACAAGGCCGGCCACACGCTCGTGTGTTAGCCATGTGTTTCACACGGTCCAGTCACATGCCCGTATGTCTGGCTGTGTGGACTCAATATGAGTCTTAAACATTAAGGTTACCATTCCCTGCAATCTTGCACATCAAGCAACTCAAAACTATTTATTCAATCAATGTAAAATTCAGTTAAACACACTTTAAACATGTCAAAATAGACATTCTAGGTATCTAACTAATGTACCTTCATAAGCACTCTACCTAACTTATTCAAACACGTATGTACAAATTTTTATAATCTTCTTGAAACCAATTATCATTATACCTATATGTTCACACATAACCAATATGATTTTATGCACCTTTTATATTTATTCGACTACTACTTTACCTCTCATCATTCAATCATATCAGCATTTTAAGGCAATCATGCAAACACCACAATACCAAACACAAGCCAAATACATGACTAATTTTAACAAAACACCTATAGACTAACCTTTAGTCAAAATAACCTATACATGCCATTATAACCAGAATCAAGTCATCAATAATTACCAATAAAACCAATGGATAGTGTGATAAAGCTCCGAGAAGCTTCCAACCCGTTCGAGCTTCCGATAATCTGTAAGGTAAATAAATAAAACAAATACGTAATTAAGCAATGATTGCTTAGTAAGCTCGTAATTTATGTCAATTACAAAACTTTACATATAAAAATAATCCAATAATGTTGTCGTAATACTCATAAACTATTCTCACTAATTCACAAGGTGAACTAATCCATAGTATCACACATAGACTTATACCTTCAAGCTTAGTAAAATTTTATATAACTTTAATTCTTTCACACTTATTCCATATGCATATCATACAAGTCATATGCATATCATTCAGCCACAGTTACAAATTAATGCATTTAACCAAGCTTTATTCTAATTGGACACATAATAATTCGTTCCATAAGAAATTGCATAATCTAAACCTTACCATTCCTTCATGAACACTAACTTATTTTCATTTAAATACTTACCATTTCAATGCATCAAATAAATAAACAAATTACTATTCAGCTATTAGCTTGGCACTTGCATAAACATCAAGCAACAACAATAGTTAGCGTACTTGCACATCTTACGTATAAATTTAATATTGATAAATTTATTTTCTCGACATGTTACCATATACATGCTTTCCTTGTATCAACATAATAAAAAATAATCACATATTTACATGTCAATTTTTAATATATTAAGTAAATGTCATTTCCATGTCAAGTTTCAATATGTCATGTAAATATCATTTCCAAGACATGTTTCAATATATTAATTAAATATCATTTTCAAGTATTTCAAGTATATACCAGTAATAATCATAAGTCTTTCTATATTAATTCATAAATATTTACAGATTATTCATATTACATTCAATTCTCATTAATTTGTTATTTTAAATGGCTTTTCACATTTCATTATACAATTGGAATATCCATTCCATAGTTATTTCATGAGTATATAACTCACATATTCCATATATTTGCAACATATTTCACATTCTATTTTCAATTCACTATTTCACTTCCATTTCTCATACCATACCATTTCAATATTAATTATAAAACTTTATTATTCATTTACCCATATTAACACGACTCGGACTCGGACGGATACACGGACCCAACCAAAACACACCAGTTTGGCACTCAGTGCCTCATCGGATAATTCGAAGTAATAGTTTGACACCCAGTGTCTCATCGGTTATGCCGAAGTAATTTGGTACCCAGTACCTTATCGAATTTATCCGAAGTAACAATTTGACACTCAGTGTCTCATCAACTTGAAGTCGAAGTAATCATTGAACACTTCCAATCCTATTGTATGCCAACTATATCTGACTCAGCCTGATACAGTTAATAGGGTTTAAAATCACTTTTCAATTTCAACCAATATTCATTTCAATTCAATAATCACAAATCCTCAAGAATTCAACTCAATATCATAATATCAAATACTCACCTCATTCCATTTATCATACACATTAAATAATAATTACAACAATTAATATTCATGTACCATCATTTTTATGAATTTCGTGTATATTTATTTCAGTAACAATTCATAATCATGAATATACATCAATTTTCCAAGCCACTAACCAAGTCATTCCAAATCGGAGAACAACTTACGGATATGAGTACATCATTTTCTTTGTGCCATAACCTAGTTATGGCTTTTTCATTAAAATGTCATAGCCCAGCTATGGTCTTACATTTAAACATTGTCATGGCTCAATCATAGTATTATCCATTAATTCATCCTTTGCACTGAACGACTGTACTCAATCTGGTGTTCCATTTTTTTTATCATTTCAATTCAATTTCATAGTTTCAACAATAATTTATTTTTAACAATAAATATAAATATATATATATATATATTACCATTCATCAATTTAGCACATAAACATTAAGTTTTAACCATATGAACTTACATGAGGTAAATTGTGGAAGTTGTAGTAATTTAGGGACTATTCAGCTAATTTCTCTTTTTCACGTTTATCGTTGGATTCTCGATCTATAATATAAAATTATTCATTCATTAGCATCTAATTCAATTCTAATTAAATTTACAATTTATACCTTTTAATTTTCAAAATTACACATTTACCCCAAATTTTACAATTTTTACAATTTAGTCCCTTATCAATTTTCCTATCAATTGAGCTAATTTTTCTCAATTAACACTTTACCTAATTATTTTAGGCTACCATACAGCCATTAATATTCATAATTTCAATACAAAACCCTAATTCTTAACATTTTCACAATTTGGTCCTAAAATCAATATCTATCAAAATTACTAAAGAAAATCATCACATAACAAAATTAGAGCTTCAATTCCATGTTAATTCATCATAAAAACCCAGCACTCATCAATGGTAACTTCCAAAATTACCCATGAAATCAAAAACTAATGAAATAAATAGTTGGACCTAATTGTAAAAGTCTTAAAAACACAAAAATTATAAAATAAAATAAAAAGAGAGCAAGAATTGAACTAAAATGGTGTAAAAAAATATGAAAAACCAGCTTAGAGGACTCTCCTATGGCGTTTTTGGATGAAGAATGATGAAGAAATATCTAGATTTTCAATTTAGTCTTTGTTTTATTTGTTTTATTTACAAAATTTTCAATTTTACCCCTTGTTCACACTAATTTTTTTGTTATTTCTTGGACACACATGCCGTCGAGCCTTATACTAAGTGTATAATTTTCTATTTGGTCATCCCTTAATTACCTCTTAAGCTATTTAATCATTTTAACCAAATTTACACCTTTTTCAATTTAGTTCTTTTTAATTAATTAAGTACCAAAACGTTAAAATTTTCTAATGAAACTTTAATATTAACTTAATAACACTCCTTAAATATTTATAAAAATATTTACGGCTTGATTTATGAAATTGAGGTATCAGTACCTCATTTTCGAAACTAATTAACCCAATAATTCTTTTAAAACACAAAATTCACTAATTCAAAAATATTTCTAAAATCACACTTAACTCATAAATAATGATTAATAATTTTTTTTCGAACTCACTCGTCGGATTTAGTGATCTCGAATTACTATTTCCAACATCATTGAAAATTGGGCTATTACATCAACAGACTTTTTAGCCCAGTTTAACCAGTTTGTACAGGTTCATAGGTCAACCGATTTTTAAAATTTTTAAACTTTTTTAACCTTTAATATTACATTTTTTTTGTCAATTTGGTTTGTACCCTTTAAAATTACATTTTTTTAAAAAAAATAAAAATTTACCTTTTTTTCTTATATTTAACAAAAAAACATAAAAAAGTCATATTTTAAAAAATATAAAAAAACTCTTTAAAATAAAAAATAAATTTTAAAAATATAAAAAAATTTCTAAAATTCAATGTTATCTAAATCGGATTAGACCAATTGGATCAATAATTATTTGGGATATCGATCCGGGGAGAGGTAAAAAATAGGTTGACCTACAAACTGATACGGATTGGTTGAATTAGGCAAAAAAACAAGTTGAACTGGCAGTTGAACCGATTTTTATAATTTTTGTGAAAATAAAATAAAATAAAATAAAATAAAGAACACACAATTTTTTACGTGGAAACCCTTTCGGGAAAAAACCACGGGCAAAGGAGAAGAAAATTCACTATGTCGAATTCGTATTAATACAAGAGGAATAGACTATGTCTATTTATAGGCTTGTAAAGTCATATTCTAATAAGACTGAAACACCTTATTCTAATCAATATAAAATAGATGGAATTTAATAAGGTTTAAAAAACGTTATTCTAAAAATAAAATAAAAGAAGTGTAATTCTATATAGATTCTTCCTTTTTTTTTACCATTGTATTTTATTTAAATAAGGATTCGAGTCACTTAATTCTAACAATCTCCACCTTGACACGAATTCTTAATGAACAAGTTCTTCTTCGCGAACTCTCAACGAACAAGTTCTCCACCTCTTCCATAAAACTCCTTAAGGGTTTAACTTCAACAATGAACACCAACCAAGTTTAAGCAATACTCAAACTTGGTTATAGGAAGTGACTTAGTCATCATATCTGCAGGATTTTCTTGAGTACTAATTTTGCTCACAACAATATCACCACGAGCAATGATATCACGAACAAAATGATATCGAACATCAATGTGTTTTGTTCTCTCATGAAACATTTGATCTTTTGTAAGAAAGATGGCACTCTGACTGTCACAAAATACTGTGCTGATTTGATGGTCTTCATTGAGTTCACTAAAGAGTCCCTTCAACCAAATAGCTTCTTTACAAGCCTTAATAATCGCCATGTATTCAACTTCAGTGGTAAACAAAGCGACTATAGTTTGCAAAGTAGCTTTCCAACTGATTGCACAACCTCCGATTGTAAAGACATAACCTGTGAGAGATCTTCTTCTATCAAGATCTCCAGCAAAATCAGCATCAACATACCCAATAAATCCATCTTCAGTTCTTCCAAACTGTAAGCAAACATCAGTAGTACCTCGCAAGTATCTTAAAATCCATCGAATCGCTTTCCAGTGTTCTTCTTTAGGGATTCGCCATATATTTTGCTAATCTGACCGATCGCATATGATAAATCTGGACGTGAACAAACCATAGAATACATGAGAGATCCCACTGCACTAGAGTATGGAACATGTGACATGTACTCAATCTCATCATCTGATTGTGGAGACAAAGCCGATGAAAGTCCGAAATAAATTTGCTAAAGGAGTACTAATAGGCTTAGCACTCTGCATATTGAATCTGCAAAGAACTTTCTCAATGTACCCCTTTTGACTTAGGTACAATTTACTTGTTTTTCTATCTCTGAGAATCTCCATACCAAGTATCTTCTTTACTGGTCCTAAATCTTTCATCTCAAATTCTTCACTTAGTTGGGCTTTGACCTTTCTTATCTCTCTTTTATCTTTTGCTGCTATCAACATGTCATCAACATAAAGAAGTAGATACACAAAAGAACCATCACTATTTTTCTTAAAGTAAACACAGCTATCAAAACTACTTCTTTTGAAATCATGAGAAGTCATAAAGGAATCAAACATCTTGTACCACTGTCTTGGTGACTGTTTCAAACCGTAAAGGGACTTTTTCAGCAAGCAAACATAGTCCTCTTTTTCTGAGGCTGTAAAACCCTCTGGTTGTTGCACGTAAATGTCCTCCTCAAGTTCTCCATGCAAAAATGCAGTTTTTACATCTAACTGCTCAAGCTCCAAATCATGCATGGCCACAATACCAAGCAAAGCTCAAATCGAACTATGCTTAACAACTGGGGAGAACACATCTGTGAAGTCCACTTTTGGAATTTGACTATAACCCTTTGCAACGAGCCTTGCTTTATATTTGGGTTCTTCAACTCTTGGAGTCCCTTCTTTCTTTTTAAACACCCATTTACAACGAACAACCTTTTTACCTTTAGGAAGTTTCACAAGATCCCATGTTCAATTTTTGTGGAGTGATTTCATCTCCTCTTGCATAGCAAACATCCACTTTTCTGAGTCTTCACAGCTAACCGCCTCAGAATAATCAGATGGCTCTTGATTCGCATCTATATCTTCAGCCACATTTAAAGCATAAGCAACTAGATCAGCCTCGGCATACTTCTTTGGAGGTTTAATTTCTCTTCTAGTTCTATTTTTGGCGATAGAGTATTGCGGTGAAGAAGCAACTCTATTCTCAATTTTTGTAATGGCTTGAGGAGTCGAATCTGTATTAATCTGATGCTCCACCTGCTTTTGATTTTCTTTATTGGAAGAGTCTTTAAGAGATAAGTTAGGTAGCATAGCAGTTTCATCAAAAACATCTCTCCTAATCACAACTTTTCTATTTTCAGGACACCATAACTTATACCCTTTTACACCAGCTTTATAACCAAGAAAAACATATTTAATGAATCTCGGTTCCAATTTTCCATTATCAACATGAGCATACGCAGGACACCTAAAGATCTTTAAATCAGAATAATTAGCAGGATTACCAGACCATACCTCTTGTGGAGTCTTTTTCTCAATGGCAACGGATGGAGATCTGTTGATCAAAAAACATGCAGTAGAGGCTACTTCTGCCCAAAACGACTTCGGTAAGTTGGCATTTGACAACATACATCGAACCTTTTCCATGATCGTTCTATTCATTCGTTCTGCAACGTTATTTTGCTGTGGAGTATGATGAACTATCAAGTGTCTCACGATCCCTTCTAACTTGCACAATTTATTAAACTCATCAGAATAGAACTCTAAACCATTGTCTGTGCGGAGGTATTTTATATGTTTTCCCGTCTGTTTTTCAATCATAATTTTCCAAGACTTAAATACGGAAAACACATCGCTTTTCTGCTTCAGGAAGAACGCCCAAACTTTTTTGGAAAAATCATCAATAAAGGTTAGCATATAATTAGCTCCACCTCTCGAAGGCATTCTGGATGCCCCCCACAGATCAGAATGAATATACTCCAACGTTCCTTTCGTGTTATGGATTCCTCTAGTGAATCGAACTCTCTTTTGCTTCCCAAAAACACAGTGCTCACAGAAATTTAGTTTGCAAATTCCTTGCCCATCAAGAAGTCCTCTTTTGCTCAATTCTGCCATGTCATTCTCACTCATATGCCTTAGGCGCATATGCCAAAGTTTAGTAATATCATCATCTGACAAGGAAGAGGAAGCGACAGCTACATCACCAGTAACAGTAAAACCCTGCAAAATATATAACTTGGCAGTCTTTCTTTACCCTTTCATCACAACAAGGGAACCTTTGGAAATCTTTAAAACCCCACTTTTAGTTGTGTATATGTACCCTTTTGAATCAAGAGTACTCAACGAAATTAAATTTCTCTTCAATTCTGGAACATGTCGCACGTCACTAAGTGTTCTGACAACTCTATCAAACATCTTAACTTTAATTATTCCAACACCTGTGATTTTACACGAAGCATTATTTCCCATCAAAACAACACCTTCAGACACTGTTTCGTAAGTTGTAAACCAATCCCGATTGGGACTCATGTGGAAGGTACAGCCTGAATCAAGTATCCACTCTTCGCTTACTTTAGGATCATTGACAGAAGCGACTAGAAGTTCACCATCGTTGTAGTCTTCTACAACATCAGCTTCACCGAAATTTTCTAGTTGTTTTCCCTTTTAATTCGCAGCCTCCCTTTTAATCTTGTCTTGTAGCTTATAGCACTCAGATTTAATGTGCTCTTTCTTCTTGCAGAAGTTACAAGTTTTATCTCTGTTTGAAGACTTCGATCTACTCTTAAATTTACCACGAGGATTCCATTCCTGTGTCCTTCCACGATCATTATCAGCATTCTGATCTTGTCTCCCATGAGCAATGAGACTCTCTCCCTGAGAGTCGGGTTTAACCACAAGATGGTTCATCTTATCATACGAGGTTAAAGAATCATAAACCTCATCAAGTGTGAGAGACTCACGACTATATAAAATCGTGTCTCTAAAGGTTGAATAAGACGGGGGCAACGAACAAAGTAGAATCAACCCTAGATCTTCCTTATCATATTGAACCTCCATGGCCTCTAAGTTTGAGAGAATTTCTTTAAACACTATTAAGTGTTCGTGTACAGACGCACCTTCCTCCAAACGATGAGCATAAAGACGCTGCTTCATATGCAACTTGCTTGTTAGAGTTTTCGACATACATATTTGTTCTAGCCTCTTCCATAATGCAGCGGCGGTCTTCTCTTTCATCACATCCTATAAAATTTCGTTGGACAAATGCAGATGTAATTGTGTTAACTCTTTTTGATCTTTACGTTTTTTCTCTTCATCTGTTAAAGTCGAAGGCATCTTATCTATCCCTAGCAGGGCATCCTCCAGATCCATTTGTGCAAGAACTGTTTGCATCTTAATCTGCCACAACGCAAATTTGGTGTTGCGATCCAACAGCAGAATTTCATACTTCAAAGACGTCATTACCGTGATCGAGATGAAAAAACCCGGAAGCTCGGATACCAATTTGTGAAAATAAAATAAAATAAAGAACACACAAATTTTTACGTGGAAACTCTTTCGGGAAAAAACCACGAGTAGAGGAGAAGAAAATGCACTATGTCGAATCCGTATTAATACAAGAGAAATAGACTATGTCTATTTATAGGTTTGTAAAGCCATATTCTAATAAGACTGAAACACCTTATTCTAATCAATATAAAATAGATATAATTTAATAAGGTTTAAAAAACCTTATTCTAAAAATAAAATAAAAGAAGTGTAATTCTATATGGATTTTTTTTTACCACTGTATTTTATTTAAATAAGAATTCGAGTCACTTAATTCTAACAATTTTTAAATATTTTATTTTTGATATTTAATAATTCATTTGCTTTGAATCTGTGGAATTGGTCGTTTTGAGAACCAATTGGTCAGACCAATTCAAAATCTATTCAACTAGTTCGTATCGGTTCACAAGTCAATCATTTTTTTTTTATGTCTTGCCGAATCAATAACCCAGCCGGTTCTCGATCCAACTGGCCGGTCTAATCCATTTTAGATAATATTGACTTTTAGAATTTATTTTATATTTTAAAATTTGTTTTATTTTTTTAATTTTAAAGTGGATTTTATATTTTTTTATTTTTTATTTTAAAAATATTTTAAAAATATTTTATGTTTTATTTAAAATATGAAAAAAAATAGTTTTAAAATTTTTTATGTACATTTAAATGGTAATGACCAAATTGATAAAAAAAAGAACTACAAATGTTGAAAGCTAAAAAAGTTATTTTACTTTTGACACCGTTAACTTTAATGATAAAATTAAAAAAATTAAGATTTTTAAATAAAAAAATTATAAAAACTCAATGTCTGAAAATTAAAATATAGAGACAAACAAGAAAATGATTTCTCCAATCATATTGGACTCGAAATTTAAAAAATATTATATTAATTTTTATACATCTAAACCAAATGTCATAAAATCTTATTGAGAAATTATTGTCAAAAATGTATAAAAAGTATTTATAAAATTAAACTATATGTTATCAATTCTTATTCAAGTAAAAAAATTATAATTAAAAACATAAAAAGCCAAATTTTACCTAATTCTATCCTCAACTAAATTAAAAATTTTGAACCTAGTTCGAATTATAGAATTATTATTGTCGGAAGGGTTTATCTAAATATCATCCTTGCATAAACAAAATTAGTCTCAAATTGTAAAATAGAAAAAAACACATGTAATTATACCAAATAATAATAATAATTATTGATAAGTGATAAAAGTAACATGCTATAATCTCATTTTTAATACGTTTTTGGGTGATTATTCGATGTTAATGGTAAATTTTATGCTCATAATCCTTTAAATTCATGTTTTTATATTTAGGAGAGCATTTAAAAGCAAAAGGAACAAAAACGAGCGAAAATCGAAAAATCTGAGTAAGGTATAAGAGTCACACGGCTTGACCCCTTCCACACTGTCGTGTGAGCCACACGGGCTACCACATAGTCATGTGGCAAGCCGTGTCGATTTCGCGAATTGGCACTCTAAACTGCGGGAAAACGCGATTTTTAGGTTTTTCAGGCATTCTAATAATATATGAAAAAAATAAGAAAATAGGAGAGAGCCGTCATATAATATTTAAGAAAACAACTCGAAAAACACCATTAAAACCGATTCTGAAGCAGATTTCTACCAAGATTGAAGATTCCCATTTGATTTCTTAAGAGATTATAATGAGTTTTTTTTATTTTCTTCGATTATACTGTATTTTGGATATTTTTATTTTCAAACATGAACTAGTTTTTTAAATATCTAGAGAGATGAACCCTATGATGAATATTGTCTTTTGATTTTTATTTTACGTAATAAATATTTAGATATTGTTCTCAATTATGTGTGTTTAATTCTTAGTTTAATATTTCTAGATTATTCATCCATGTTTGATGTGCTTAAATCAAAGGGGGAATAGACTCTGTTTAAGAGTAGATCTTGCATAATTTAGGGATTTATATCGATCAAATTACTAAGTAAAGAAATTGCATAATTTAGATTGATATTAACAGATAGAATCTAGGTGAATTTTTTCTGAGTATTGTTTCGCTTATTGGTTGTTAATCGTTTATTTGCTTGTTTTATTCTTTTCGTCATGTTCATTAGTTAATTAATTTAGTTAATTTTAATTTTCAATCGATCATTAGAAGTTATTGGTTAAATAATAGAAAGACAGTAATTACTAGTACTTTTAATTTTCGTGAGAAGAATATCTTTACTCACCGTAGCTATAATATTAATTGATTGATAGGTGCAATTGCCTTAATCAAATTTTTAATTAATTTTAAACGCATCAATAATAATAACCATCAAACCACCTTAAAACCCTATAAGCCAAATAGAAATCGAATATTGAATTTTTTTACCAACCCTATGTTAACACATAATTGGATACTAGTATTGCTCAATGTTTTTTTAAATCGAATCAATGATCAGACTAATCAAGTCATAGATTCGATTAATCCAACTGATTTGATTAATGAATTATTAAAAATTAAAAATAAAAAACCCTATTCGACCAATTTGTGCTAAATTTCAAAATCGATTCAAAACCTTTTTTCGAACTAATACCTCAATTGACTCTCAATCCAACCAACCAATCCTGTTCAATTCAAATATCCTTGGTATTGATATGATACTCCAAATACATAAAAGATTTTTTTTTAATTAAAAAATTGCATATCCAAATGAATAAGGGAGAGGAGAACAATGTGATCCAAAAGCTAGTAGCTAGGGCTTAATTATATAAGTCTCACAAACAAAATTCATCAATCATTCAATTTGATTTTTGAATTTTAATGTGAAAAAAAAAACTAGCAAATTTGTAATGCCTTTAAGGGCAGGACTATCACAAGAGGGCAAAAGAAAAAGTAACCTCAACATAGAATGTGCTCGGCATAATCCACAAGATGCTTCAGTTGCAAACTATGTTCCATTTCATTGGAACTCACAAGTTTAGGGTTTTTTCTTTTTCCGACAGCCAACACAATCGAATACATGGATAAACAAAAAGAAAAAGGGTTCTTCGACGTGTTTACCAGACTGCTTATTTCGTTGCATGGAAAAAACTCATCTATGGAAACATGAAAATCAAAAGGCAATCAAATATTTATTCCCAGGGACTTCTTGAGCTTCTCAACTTCCAAATATACTGTTGAGTATGGAAGGAACTCCGAGAAATGTTCTTTGCTCAGATCATTGATCGCTACCGCGAGTTTAGGGATTTCTAAGGTTTCTTCATGGGTTAGAGCTCGAACAAACCTGGCTGGATTACCTGCCCAAAGTTCGCCGGTTGGGATTCTCCTGCCTGGAGGTACTACGGAACCAGCTTCAAGGATTGAGTGTGTTTCCACCAAGGAACCTTCCATGAGAATAGAATGCTGTCCGATAATGCACTCCGGTTCAATTGTGCATGACCTCAAGAGACTGTATGCACCAATTGTCACGAACCTCTCGATTGATGTCTCGGCTGGAAGTCCTGTAATATAGAAAATGCTTCGATTTAAATAGTCATAATTCAGAAATGGTATTCGCATGATGATGCGAATGAGAAATTGAAATTGACTAGATCATAGAAATGACACATGGACAGAATAAAGTTCTCAACAAAGCAATTGCATATGTGATTCATTTTTACATCATACATTCACAGCATAAACAATTGAAAATATCTCCAGTTACACACGACAAGTATTACTTGCAGTCAAGCATAGGCATGCAGGATCCAAGAGCCACATTATAAAATAATAACAAAAGAGAAGCTACCGATAAACATGACTCAAGAATGAACCAGTTCTTAACAGTCAAGTGAACTCATTGTTCCAAGAGGCATTTTCAGGAGGACATGTGATAGAAATAGCAAGGAGCAATTTGCAACAGGCTTTTCATCATCAGCACATAAACCTTATTATAGTAGAACACCCTTTGGAAAATGTGGGTGAGAATAATCTAACTAAAGCTATTATCAAAGAGAAAAACCACTATGTCTTCACTTCTACAGCTGCTATGCATAACATATATAGACACTAAATTGTGAACGAAAGACGATATGGTAGCTCCTGGACCTCTATCTATCTACTAGAGGAGGCAATAGAAATGAAAATTTTATCAAACAAGATTGTTTAGGGGGTTAAGGGGTTCATAAGACAAATATTTCTCTTTTTTTGGGGGGCACATATAAGATCATGTTTCAAGCATCCCAGAGGGAAAACATGTAAGCTTAAGTCTGCAAAATGGAACATGGCAAAAGAACCGTGTTAATGGCTTATACTGATTACAACTTGGCATCAAAATTTATATTCTTAGCAACCATGAGAGCTACATTAAAGACGGATTTTTTTACCCTTTTCATATGATGTTTGATCCTTGAGTTCTGGGTATTTTAACAATCAAATGCCGAAGATAATAGATTATCCTTAAAGCTATTATCCAATGGATCAGCATGTAGACCTCAGAATAAGAGTGTGACAATAATGAAGCTAATTATGTGGATATAAAGCTCCAAATGATACCTAAATACGAATTGTTATTGCATCTAAATTGTGAGGCTCATAAATAAAATAAAAATAAAAACTAAAAAATTGTTTCCTTCATTGAATAAATTAGCTAGTTTCGTATTAAATGGACATCAAGAGCACCTAAGAAGCTTTTCAGCTGCACTGAACACATTCGAACATAATGCACAAGTCTCAATCAGTTAAAGCTTCGACTAATTTACACGGTAAATTAACACCAAAATCAAATCTAATTTCAAGCTAAATTTTGATTATAAACAGGTATTCAGAAACCCTAAATAAAATTCGGGGTAACAATTTTAAGCTGCATTGATCACATTCAAACATAATAATCAATTATAGCGTTGACCGTTTTAGCTCATTCAAAAGAAAAAAAAACACCGAAATCAAGAATTTTAATTATAAACAAGTAAAAAAAGTCAGAAACCCTAAATTTTATTTAAAAGAAACATCAGGAAATAGAAATGAAAAGAGGATTACCGGTAGGTGAGGACCAAGCGGCGTGAATGACGCAGCGTTCCTGGACATTAGAGCAGAATCCAACGGTGATCTTGTTGAGATCTCCACGTAGGACGCAGCCGTTCCACACCGACGCTCCGTCGTAGACGGTTACTTGACCGGCCAAGACGACATTAGGTGCCACATAAGCGTCGACGGCGACCTTAGGGACCCACTGTCCGAGAGGGATTATCTTCCTTTGGCCTCTGTAGTCCCACTTGACTCGATCCGACGACGGCGAGATCGTTTTCGCCGACCCCGTGGCGAAACAACGGGATGAGATTACGTGACGGTGAGCGAAGAAAGCAGAGGCCGCGGCCTTCCTGGAGATGCGAGCTGCTATGGATGTCGCCATTAGTGGTGGCAAACTGGCAATGGAGTGAAGGAACACAAAGGGATTTAGAGCTTCAACACGAGTGAAGAAATGGAGAGAAAAGAGAATATTTTTAGTGGGTTTCTTGATTAGCCCAATCTTATCTATCATGGGCCGAGCCGGGACCGGTCTAAAGGTCCGCTTAAAATATTAGAGTGTTTGAGTAAAAATATAAGCTCGAAAAATAGGCTTACATAAAAAATAAGATCTATTTAAAAAATGGGCTAGGCCTTGGGTAAGGTATTTTTTGCCCCAAGCCTGGCCTAACTCGGCCCGTGTCTACTAAAGGATAATTTTTTTTAATATTATTTTCTTATTGTTTTCTCTTTATTTTACTACCATTTTACTATTATGTTGCTAATATTTTGTTGTTATTATTTGGATATTATATAAAACTTATTTTATTGTTAATTTTGTTTTTATTTTAAATATATTTGTTAATTTTGTTATTATTTTAAAGGTATTTGCTTGTTAAGTTGCATCTATCTTAGTGTTATTTAAGTATATATATTTTTTAAATTTTATTTTCAATTTGTTAGGAAATATTTATTTTGATGTATTATATATTTTTTAAAATTATATAAAAAATAATATAAAATTTAATATGGGCGGGTTGGGTTGGGCTCGGGTTTTAGCATTTTTATTCGAGTTGGGCTTGAGCAAAATTTTAAGCCTAGTTTTTGGGTCGAGCCTAGCAAATGAGCCTAAATTTTTAGTTGAGCCCGGCCCGTCCATATTTGAACCATAAATACTAATTTGGACCAAAAAATCAAGTTCAGATACCAATTTGAACCAATAAGTCAAGTTCAAGTACCTAATTGAAGCAAAAAAAAAAAAAGATGCCAAATTGAACCTTAATGTACCAAAATGTATATTTACTGAATAAGTAGTGTTACTAGTTTTGTATCCTTCAAACTTTAGTTTTAGCTTGTTTGAGAGTGAAGTTTAGTATAAATTTATGTTTAGTTTACTTAGAACATAGCATGGTTTAACCATGCATTTTGATTTGGTTTTTAGCATTTAAATAAATCTGATGTAATTGTTGATTGAGTCTTACTTTGATTGGTATTGATATTGTTGCTGGTGTAGGAGAATATGGGTTCGAGTGCGCTGAAGCGTATTATCCTCCTATTTAAAGGTTGAGGAGGAACTATGGGTAGTTCTAGGCATATTACCAAAAAGAGCATATATGATAAAAACCTATAATTAACAATTCGTCTAGTACAACTATTAATTTATGCTAGATCTACCTTTCACAATGAATAATTGCAACCCCAAAGTTGAACTCAGATTGACACAATCACTCTCCCAAAAACCAACAAGTTCAATCCTACTTAAACTAAATCATGATCAGCTCATTGGTAAATAAGTCTCCTTCTTGATTTAAATCTAATTGCAAGGAATCTTTGTCATAAGTTGAGCTTTTAACCCCATATCAAAATTGTCTTTATTACTTGAATTAACTTAAATAATATTCAAACGAAACTCTTCATTAATCAGCTTTCTATTAACTTCAAAACTCTTCCAAAATATAAAAATAAGAATATTCAATCATCTTAAATTTGCCTATTTCTTCTCTAAATCATTCAATTGAATAATAATCTCATTAATCTCATCTCTAATGCCTTTCATTTATTGTTCAACAAAATTAAATCAAAAGTTGTAACACCCCTTAACCCTATACCATTGTCGGTACAGGATTACGGAGTATTACCGATCATTACAGTACATTTGCACATAAAACAAGTATAAATATCATATTATTCATCTAAATATAATATATAGGTCCACAGTACTTTACAAATGTAATTATAACAAACCGGGACTCGTTCGGAAGCTTAGGAAAAATTTTCGTGAAGTTTTATAGTTTCTTTTTCTAAATAGTACCACACGCCCGTGTGGTAATATGACACGCCCGTGGAGGCCCGACAATAAGCTCACACGGCCAGGACACACTCGTGTCCACTACCCGTGGGGCATTCTGATAATCTCACACGGCCAAGGAACACGCCCGTGTTCTCATTCCGTGTGGCAATCGGTTTGTAACATTTTAGATGCAGGGGACACACGGCCTAACAACATGCTCGTGTGCAAGCCGTGTGTCTCACACATCCTGGTCACACGCCCGTGTGACAAACCGTGTGGACTCAAAATGAACCTTGTATTTTAAAATTTATCAACCTTGCAAACTTCAAACCACAACCAATACGGATTCCAATACTAAACCAATCCAAATTCATTTTATATATTTTCCAATACTTAACTTTAAACACTTATAATGTATCATTATCAATTATCAATTTACTTATTTCATTATTACAATCACAATGCAATATAACACACTTAAGACATCCTAGGTACATGCTATTATCATCAATTAACATGTTTTACCTTATTGAGATCGGGATCGGCCTAGGATGCTGATTCAACGATCTGACATTAACTTAACCTGCGCACGGAAACAAACCGTACGCTAAGTATGAACTCAGTGGTATTTCTATAATTCGAACATTTAAAACATAACATACACTTATTGTCCTATAATAATCATAAATATTCATTTATTCATTTCTTAAATAATTTCTCTACAACTCATTCAACCTTTATCATCTAATAACTTGATTAGCTTTTTCATTTAATTCACAACAATAATATTATATTCTCCATTCATATGTCTTACTCATGTTTCTGTTCATTATTCAATATCAGTAAACATATTTCAGTGTCGATTAATTTATCAGTTTCTTTCAGTAACATTTTGTCATTTGATAACAATTAGTTATCCAATAACGATTATTTGTTCAGTAGCAATCCTTTACTTAATAGCAATCAATTATTCGATGACAGTCGGTATTTTTCAATAACAATCATTTAATCATTATTACTCGAAGATCGGTCAATCATTTATTCAATAATGATCAAATATTCGGTAGCAGTAAATTTTTCAGTACCTTTATTTGCCCCTATTAACATGACTCGGACCTGGATGGATACACGGATCCAACCCACACACCGAGGATAGTATACAGTGTTTCATCGACCAAAGCGGAATACGTGAAGTAGCGATAATGATACGATAATGATAACAATAGCGGTACACAAAGTACCTAATCGGAATAAATCAAAGAAGCGATAATGATATGATCCACGGCCAGTGCAGTACCTCTTGAACGAATGCGGAGCAGATCATAGTAGTCGACACATATAATGTCTCGTCGACACATATAATGTTTCATCGACACACAGTCGGAATATCCTTGAACACTTCTAATCCTATGGCATGCTAATTATATCCGACTAGCCCGACACTCTTAATAAGGTTATAAATTTTCACATTCTTAGTTCAATATCACTTTAATTCATTTACGAATTAATTCAATACACTTTTTCATATCAATCCACATGCAATTCACTTTCAATACAATATACATTTCAATTCATTTCTAATAATAACACATTCAATTCAACATTATGATATCACATACTCACCTCATTTCACATATCTTACATATGAAATAATAAATGCAACAACTAATACATAAATTTCAAATTATAAAAACACAAACCGTGATTTCCGAGCTATTTCCCGTTGTCTTTGTCTTTTTCTTTACTTAGCCAAGATTTCCTGAGACAACATTAACTATTAAATTTCCAAGCTTCAAACATTTAATTTTTCCTTTCTTCTTTCTTTCTCCTTTCTTTCCCCCATTTTCGTTTAAACATTCTATTTCTTTCATTCTCTTTTTCTTTTCTTTATTTCTTTTGTTTCATTTACTTTTATATTTTAATTATATTATAATATAATATAATATAATATTATTCTTAAATAATAAGTAAGTATACATGTGTATTACAAATATATATTTATCATTGGTACACATATAAATTATTATTACCACACACTTGTCTTTATTTAATTATTTACTTTAATTAATTAATTATGAAAATAATATTTACTTAAATAATAAGTAAATACATACATATTTTTCAATTGTTTGTATAATATTTAGTACACATGTATTTTTATTTTTATCACACACTTGACACTCCCTTTTTGGCTTATTTCTCTATTTAGTCCCTTCACTTTTTTTATTTTATAATTAAACTTTTTCATTTCATTCAATTTAATTCTTTTTCCTAATCACGCTTAATTAAATTAAATTTACTTAATTAAACTCTAATTAACCACTCATTTTACTTCATAAATATTTTTAATAAATATTTACGAATCTATTTTTTCTGTAACAATAAAATTCGAATCATTACAAAAGTCATATTGTTAAAAAATGAAACACTACTTTTTTTTTTTTTAATTGCCACTTCTAGGATGAAGTGTAACAAGAGAAGCATTCAAAGTTTCTTAACAAAATTAAACATACTATCCTCATCTCTAAAGCTCATACTATAAATATTAAAAATTGACCCAAAAATACTTTTTTCCAATATTCTCAGAAGTGTTCTTTTTTCTATTTTTTTTTCAAAATCACTTTTAAGAAGTATTCTTAAATTAGTCCTTCAACTCTTAACAAAATTCGATTAATTTAAACAACACTTACATATTATGAGACTTTAAATCATAATAAAATTAGAGAAAATCCTGTATTATTTACGCCTAATAAAACTCATACCAAAAATGAAAAAAATTCCTATGAAATGCAATTTGATTATGGATGATTTCCACCTATTAATTTACAATTCAAATATATATACATATCAATATATAAAACAGAATTCAAACTAAAGCAACAACAATAAGATCAATAACAAGAAGGAAAAACAACAAAAAGAAGGCATTAAAAATGAGAAACAATATATTCCAAAAGGGTTAAACCCTCCTATTAGTCCCTATATTTTATAAAAATGGTGAATTCAATCTCTATACTTTAATTTCATCATTTTTATAGTTCTGTATTTTTTTTAAATTTTTAAATTTTAATTTTCACCTAACAACTACTATTAAATTTTTTATTATTTCTAAAATTTGATGCGACAAATATCTACTTATTATTTTAATGTATTACTAATTAAAAATTTAGTTAATAAATTAACATTTTCATCAATATTGAAATTTTAAAATTTAGAAAGTATAAGAACGTATACTGATACAAGTAAAAAACATAAATTAAATCTATAACTGTATATATAATATAATACCAGCAATTAAATTTAATCAAATAGATTTAACAGTTATTATTTAGATCAAAATAAAATTTTCAAAAATGGAAAAACATATAAACTAAAATTGATAAAATTAAATTACAAAAACCAAATACACAACTATCACAAACCCAGAATTTAGCAATTCCAAAAGATATCATTCATTAATCATAAACGTAAATATGAAGATCAAGGGCGATAAGGAAGATAGTAATGAGACCAAGGTAGATAATGGAATGAACGAAAATGGAAGCTCCATTGGTTTGCATGTTTCCGAACTCCACAACCTTGTTCTTCGCCGGTATCTGAAACAACAGTCCGGGACTTAGCAACACAAACAGCACTGTCGCTACTATTACCGGACCCCAATCCGCCATTGATGCTTTCGATCGATCCCCCTCTTGTTTTGGTCTTTGGGGTTTTGAACTTTTGATAGAAAAATATTAGAAACCGAAGAGAAAGGTTTTTGCTTGGGGGTGAAAGAACAGAGAAAACGTGTGGTGATGAATGAGAGAGTAAATAAGAAGAAGACGACGAAATGAGACGATCCGTATACCAATAATTGAATATTTGTCATCGGGTGTTGTAGACCGACCGGTCATGTAGGCCCCACGATTGGATTAAAAAAAAATTATCCTATTCCTCTGGTTGTGGAAGTTTCTCAGAGACACTGATGTTTGTAAATTAATTTAGTTTGAAATGAAAAAATTTAAATTTGATTTGATAATTATAGAGTTGAGTTGGAGCTGTTTGGTTGAACAAAATTTAAGTTCAATAATATTTTATTTGAACAACTTAAGAGTTTTACGGAGGTTATTATATTATTATATTATTAAATTACGTTATTATTTTTAATATATGCGATTAACGTTGAATTTAATTATCAAGTTGAGTTTGAGTTTAAGTGTAAAAATTAAAAAACGAGCTTAATTTGTCAAATTTTAAAAATAGATATTCAATTGAGCTCGAGTCAAGTACTGTATTCTGAATTTGAGTTGAGCTTGAGCTGGATAGTATTTGGACTCAACTCGATTATACCCTTACGAGATCTCTAAAGAACAAAACAATTGGCCATGAAATATGCTTTATTTCTACGAGTGGGGATAGAACCCTGACCATATGGTTAAAGAACAAGGTGAATTACCTTTATACTACAACTCGTGGTTAATAATTTTGATTTTAAATATCTAGACTGAATTATTATTTTATTTAAAAAGTAATTAGTTTTTAATATGGGTAAACTATATTGGTAGTCATTCAATTATTAGTATTTTTTTGTCACACAATTATTTGATTTTTTTATTTTATTTTTTGGTCTCAACCATTAAATGGCTAAAACAATGCGTCAGCTTTTAAAATCGGCATAATAATAACTTTAACACTCAACATTTTTATGTCGTGTCAATTTAGTCTTAATTTATAAAAATTTAGTTATCAATATTTACATATTACCTAATATTGTCTTATTTTTACATGAAAATATAATTTAATGTACTATGTGTAAACTAGAAATAAAAACAATTTTAAAAAATCCATGCTTATTACTAAACTAAATAATCTCATACACATTGTTTTCCTTATACTTCAACACATTGTTTTCCTTATACTTCAACTGGTTGAAAACTTGATATCTTTCAATTACAATTAACTCGCTTTTTGTTTGTCATTGTTGAATCAAATCCAAACTTTCTTTTTTTTTTTTTTAAATTGTTAGACTTAAAATTAGGTTGAATGAATGAATGAAGTGGATATGTTTTGTTTTCAAGGAATTGAATGGACTGTTTTTCGAATTTTGGATCATTTTGTTTCTTTTTCTTCTTCAATTTTCCATTCAATCAAATGTAAGGACATCATCGCAAAGACACAAAGGAGTAGCATTTTTATTGCTCTTAATTACCAACAAAATCCATTGTTTGATGCCGGCTCTCACGACTGATAATGTAAGTTCATTCATGGCTTTGTTTGAACTCTCAGGTCCCTAAGTCGTTCAACTTATATACTCTTTGGATTCGGCTAAATTTTTTGAGGCACCGCTTGTGGAAGTTAATTCAAATTTTTTAAATCAATCCTAGCCACTGTTTTCAAAATGGACTGGTCAATCAAATTGATTAGATAGATAATTAATTAGGGTATCAATCCAGGATAAGGGATGAAACCGATTGATCCATTAATTAATAAAAATTAACATTCGAACTAATTTCTCTATTTTTTTTAATAATTATATTTTTAATAATTTATTTAATTGAATCGAACAAAATTAATTAGATCGGTAACCAATAATCTAATCAGTTAAATCACTAATTCGATTATAAAAACCTTAGATCTAACTTTAGATAACAGTAAAGTTAAGAGATTGGCATGGACCCAATTCTCTAATTTTTTTTTAATTTTAACCTTTTTATAACTTATAAAATTATAAATGAATATACAGTAAAATTACACTTTACCGCTCTACATTACCTTCGGAATTAATAGGGATAGTTTAGGGGAAGGGAGTTATATAGATATCTTGCAACGTAAAATTAACTATATTCTATTATTATTGTTATTATTTTGAAAATTCAATTCCCTCCTTTTGCGAAAATTGGAAAACCTCACAAAATTCCCGTAAAAAGGGAGGAATTTCAGTTAAAAATAATTGCCACGTGGCAAAGTCTCATTGGTTTCCCTTTCCTACCTTTCTCATTCTTATAATCATCGTCCAATTCGTTTTTCTTTCTTTTTTCCGCCCGGTGCATTTTCCGGGAAAAATCCAATTTTCCCGACCGACGACGATTTTCCTTTCTTTTTAATTCTAAACACTTCCCCGCGCTTTTTTTGAACCCGAGAGTCCTCATTTTTTTTTTCTATTTTTTTCTTCCTGAATCTATTGATTTTGCCGCTTCACCTCATCTCATTTTCGTTTAATCAATAAATCAACCTGAAATTTTAAAAGTTCGTTTGGAATTGAAAATCAAATAAGCTTCTCATTCTGGTTAGTTTTTAATTTAATTTAATTAGTATGTTTTTTTTTTAATTCCCCTTTTTTCACATGAGAAAAGTTGGAAATTCAATGCGTGTAAAAGGACTTGAAGATGACAAGTTACAGCGGTTCGCCGAGGCGGAATATTTCAAGGTCAAGCTTTTCATCAGCGAGGAGAAAAGCATTGGAGAATGGACGTTCCGATTCTATCCGGAAACTCTTACCATCTCCTCGTCCTACGTAAGTTTTTCATTCATTTCGTTTTTTTTCATAATTTTTAAGAAAATACTGTTTTGATTTGAATTTCTAATAATTTTGGATGAAGAAGCGTTAAAGTTATAATGAATGATTGAATTTTAATTCTAATGGATTGATAGTTTCAGACGGTAATATTTTGTGAAAATTCATGTTCTGAAATGTATACATTCTGTGAAATTAGTGATGAAAAATGTTTAAATATGCTAATCATTGTAATATTTCTTCTTGAAAAAGTGAAAAATAGCAATGAATTTTTTTGTTTCAACTTGCTTGTGGAAAGGGGACTTGCTGGAGAGCGTACTGTGAAGAAGTTGAGGCTCTCAAAGGCCTTAACGGTACCAGAAAGTACCACCATTTATGAGGCCTGCCGGAGGATGGCTGCTCGTAAGGTTGATGCTTTATTGCTTACTGATTCTAATGCATTGCTTTGCGGGATTCTCACGGACAAGGTATGGCTTAAATCCTTTCAGACTATAACAAATTCCCTTTATTTCAATCTCAAAACAAGTGGAGATAACTACATGAACTAGTTTCTTTACTCTGATATGATATCTTCCACCTTGCTCTCTCAGGCATTTTGGATTTCATGTTGGCATGAAGAACATTCTTTATGCTTACAAATTTATTCTTTATGAACTATGATAATTATCATGTCTCTTATTTATTGATTCTTCATTCCTGCAGGACATAGTAACAAGAGTGATTGCTCAGGAACTTAATATGGAGGAAACACCAGTTTCTAAAGTAATGACAAAGAACCCAGTATTTGTTCTTTCTGATACTCTTGCTGTGGAGGCACTCCAGAAGATGGTGCAAGGTTGGGTTTTGTGGTTGACAACCACCCTTTGATGTGATATATTTTACTTTTTCTTACCCTCTAATATTGTTTTGATATCATTCTAAACAGGAAAATTTAGACACTTGCCTGTTGTACAGAATGGGGAGGTCATTGCTTTGCTTGATATAGCTAAGTGTCTGTATGATGCTATTGCCCGAATGGAAAGGGCAGCTGAAAAGGGAAAAGCTATTGCTGCTGCTGTTGAAGGTGTAGAAAAGAATTGGGGAACATCTTTCTCTGGTTGGTAGATAGTTTTATCTTTTATCTTCAATAGTGTCTTTTTGTGCCTTTTCTGCTTATTGTTGGTCCTTGTATTAATCGTTTTTGTTTTTATAGTTTAGCTATCAGCTGACCACTTTTTACATTTTTAAGTCTATGCTGCCTTTTGAGGTGATATGCAGGTCAGAATACATTCATTGAGACACTTCGAGAGCAAATGTTCAGGCCCTCACTGTCAACAATAATTGCAGACAATCCAAAGTAGGTAATACTTTTCTTTTTTCTTTTTAATGTGGATTTATTTGGTCCTTTATGGTATTTTGAGTAACTTTGCCTAATATGATGCCTTTCTGTCAGGATTGTAATAGTTTCACCAGATGACACAGTTTTAACGACTACAAAAAAGATGCAAGAATGTCGAATAAACTCTGCAGTTGTGCTTGTTGAAAATAAACCCCGGGGGATTCTAACGTGAGTCTCTTTTGAATCAAATTGCAATTCAACAATTTTCCATGTGTAGTTGAGGGAGTGAAGGAAGGAGCATTGTCACTTCAGCTTTTATTATTTTACTTGTTACAATCTCCATTGATGTATACTCTGATTTATTATTCTGAATTTCTGACAGATCAAAGGATATATTAATGCGGGTAATAGCACAAAATCTGCCTCCAGAGACCACTTCAGTGGAACAGGTTTTTGCCTCTTGGATTCTTTCCCCAACCTGCCCCCCCTTTTATGTCAGCAAAGTTTTGTTCTTAAGGCTTAACCTTATATACCAGTAGCAGTTTATCATATTTGACCTCTATGATAAGCACATTCTTGAGTTCTAGTCATTTTGCTGTTGATTTGATGCATAGGTTATGACTCCTAACCCAGAATGTGCAACTCTCGACACACCAATTGTTTCTGCTTTGCATACCATGCATGATGGCAACTTTTTACACCTTCCTGTGTTAGATAGAGGTGATATGAGTTGCTACCTTGCAAAGAATATAGTTTTCTACGTGCATCATACCGGTTCTCAATAAGTTTCTGTGGTTAGATGCAGATGGAGAACTAGTTTCTATTGTTGATGTGATTGAAGTTACTCATGCCGCTGTTGCTACAGTAAGTCAAGTGAGTATCAGTCTAAGGTTAAGGTGTTCTTAAAGTAAATAAATCTTGTAGTGTACAAACAATCTATCTCTTTATATTATATCTAAAAGGATGAATTCCGAAACTGCAAATAGTGAAAGGCATATCTTTGGAAAATTTTAAATTAATCTTTTTGATTAATTAATGATTTCTTATAAATTAAAATCTTGACTAATTTTTATTTATGTTGCTATTAAATAAAAATATTGAACTCCTTGATTAATACAGTATATTTTTTTTGCTTGATAGTTTTCTTTTTAAATCAAATATTGACTAATTTTTGTGTATCTATTTGCGTATTTACCTTAAATTCTTTTATTAAAAGGAAATGTTCCTGATAAACAAGAATGAAGAATAGCAAAACAATAATGAAATTTAATTAACTTAAATGTTTTATAGAAATCCATCTTTTTTACTTGCATAAATAAAGCTTCCTTGCGCTTTAAATGTTAAGTAATTGTAGATTATGATTCACAAATTCATTATTTTCTTACATATAAGTATATAACATTATGTTGTAAGTAATACACGTGCAAGACAGTTTGGAGGAAACTTGTTACTCCCAAGCACGTAACAAACTTGTTTTTGTGAATTCTAAGATTATTATTTTCTTTTCCTATTTCGTTAGGGATTCATGATGTTTTTCTTATAATCTTATAATTTTCTACAATCACTAGGTTGGGAAAAATTTTGGAGTCAATAATGAGGCTGCCTCAACAATGGTGCAGAAATTTTGGGATTCTGCAATGGCCTTACCTCCCATTGAAGATGAGGATGAGACAAGAAGGTTTTTTATGTTGATGTTGCTCTGTTTATATAGTTGTGCTTTGTTCCATTACTGTTTTACTAACTTATTGACAGCAATGTTTCAGTTATAGTTCATTGAAGTTAGCTTCTGAAGCAGCAGAGACAGAGAGATCTCTTCCCTATCCTTCATCCAATTTTCCATTTACATTTGGTTTCAAAATACAAGATAGAATGGGCCGAATGCATAGATTTACATCTGGTATGTTACTATTTCTACTCATAAGCTAGGCACCTCCATGAATATATGATCTTTTCTTTTGCATGAGGTTCATATGCAAGTGTTGCTTGTCTTTTCACCCGTCAAAATATGCAACCTAAACAAAACATTTCTTGGCAAGTTAATTTGTTAATGACACTAACCTCGTGAAAATAATTGATCGTTCGTTTTTCTTTTTTTCAAGTTATGGTTTTTGTCTCTGTACAAATAATGAACTTGTGAATTTAGTTCTTATACTTCAATTTGGCATAATTTGATTATCCTACTATTATTTAATGTTTTGTCTTTTTCCAAACCACTAACACTCTTAAAAGATTCCATTATTCGGTTATGAAGTTTTCTTTAAAAATCCAAATCATGAGATTGAGTTAGAATTTTTTAAATGACAAATTAGTAAAAAGTAAATATTTTGATAACCATAATTTCACATTTTAAATGGATAAGGAAATTTTTTTTTTGTTTTTGTTTTTGTTTTTTTTTTTTTTTTTTTACTTATGCATCAGTCAACTAATGAAATTTTTAATGGGGTTAGTGATTTGGATTAAATCATAATATTAATAATAGTAGGAGGGCTGAATTATGTCAAATTAAAATTCAGGAACCTAAATCCTCAAGTTGAGTGTAGTATACTAACAAAAACCATAAGTTGAGTCTTGTGTTCAAGAGACACTATTAGAGAATCTAATTCTTTATTGATACCATGCATTTATGCCTACTATTTTGTCTACAAAATTGTATTTAATAGGCTTTTTGCTCATTATTGTTGGATACAGATACACGTAGTTTGACGGATCTAATAAATGCAGTCCTTCAGAGGTTAGGGGATGACAGAGATAGAGATAGTGTGCCTCAAATCCTGGTATAACTTTAGAATTATTATTAGTTTTTTTTTATGATTACACGGGTTTCAAATATGTTCTCCCTGAAATTTATGCTAATTGGTGGGTTTATTATGCAGTATGAAGATGAAGACCATGACAAAGTTGTATTGGCATCGGACAATGATCTTCAAGTGGCCGTGGAGCATGCAAAATCAGTTGGTTTGAAGGTATCATTGAACTCTGGTTATCTATTTGTATACCTGATAGAACATTTAACAGTGGAATTTACTTTAGAAATGGCTAGCATTATATGAGTCTTAATTATAGGGGAAAATGATATGAACCTCGAATATTTGTCATGAAACCCGATGACAATAATTGGAAATCAATCCTTGGATCGTCCAAAAATAGGTTTGGAAGATTTCGGATTATTGATCCTTTCCTTATAGCCAAGAGATTGAAATTCACAAGGTTTCCCCATTGGAATTGCCGGAGTTCACCTAAGATGAAGATGAGAAACTTCTATGTTTAATTTAGTATTCAAATTTAATTCATTCTTATTTAAAATAAAACTAGGGTTTCTTCTCAAAAGCCTTTAAGCGTAACTTAATAATAACATAAGTCCAATTAAATGTTTAATTGAAAAAAAACAAGATAACTAAAATGTCGATTGTGGTAGTGGAGATCTTATTTTGCTCCACTGATCAATTAAAATGTTGGTGCTGCTAGAGCAAAGACTGGTCCGCTAGAGTGTGCTTGAATAACGCAAAGAAAAAAATTAGCATACTCAACGAAGATAATTCAATCCTAGTTTCTCAACCAAGGTAGTACTGGCAATATTGATACAACTACCACCATCAATTATCATATAATATCGTATCTTTGAAATGACACCGAGTATGAAGGAGATTATTGTGCTGCTCCCCTTTGTCTTTTTTCTTCGCTTAGATACTCAAAGCACGCTCAACCATCAAATTGTCTCCAACAACAGCATACTCAACGTCCTTTCCTTCTCTGGACAAGGGTGCAGAGTCACTTCCACCATCCTTATTGGTTTCAATTGTCTCATCATTCCTCAAGATCATTCCCTTTTTATTCAGACATTGGGATGCTATATGTCTTGTTCCCAAACACCGAAAACATTTAAGATATTGAAGTCAATTAGTTTCGAAAGAATCGGTACCTTGATTGTTGTAGTTGATATTGCCTCTGCCTTTATCTGTATTTCCTTTGGGCCTTGAAGTAGGCTTGTCATGATCAGATTTACCCCAACTTGGTGCCATCTTGAACCAGAAGCTGTGGCTTCAAGTTTAGTGGTTCGGTCCCTTTTGAGTTGCCTCTCCACCTTCATTGTCATATCATCATATCCTCGAGCTCGACATAATGCTGCAACTCCACAATGCTAGCTATCTCTTGGTTTAACCCACATGAGAATCGAGTCATGGTTGCCTCTCTAGATTAGCCCGTATGAAGGCTACCTCCATCTCCTTATGGTACTCCTCCATTGACTTAGAACCCTGTCGGAGCATGCTTGAATAACGCAAAAATCAAAAAGGATTTTGCTGGGGCGAAAATACTAGTTTGGTGGAGCATGCCTATGTAATGTAAAAATCAGAAAAGATCACGCTGGAGCGAAACATTGATTCAGTGGTACAAGTTCTGAAAGTATCTAACACGAGATTCTTCCATTGGAGCGATATAATCTTTCCTTTGAAGCATGACCACTTCTTAGATTTTCCTAACTTGTGATTGCGTGATTGATCTAGTTGGCACGTGAAATTTTTGAATATATTTGCTTATTGCCTGGTCACAAGTTGGTTCATATCATGTAAGCCTCAAACATATAACCCTCTAGTGTAAAAAAACTTGATAAGTTTCAAAACAATAGTTTTCTGATAGAAATCCATGTCGAATACAGGTCAAGCTGCAACCGATATTGGTGGCTTCAGGCATTAGTGTATTTGGATATTTTCACATTTTAGTTTTTTCTTTTTGTTCTTTTTCTTCTTCTTATTTGGATTGGGAAAAATATGATAATTTACTTCATGAATTATTATAAACCAAATTGTTGGATTCATGGGTTACTTGATCTTTCGTTTATAGGGCAAAGCCAATACTAGAACTTGTCAGGACCTGCCAACTGATCAGGTACTCTGATCTTCTTGGGTCATGTAACCGTGTGTTCTGCCCATAAGCCGATATTGTCTCATTTGGGCACCCACTTGTCCTTCAAAGTTTTGTCACCCGAAGATGTGCCTCTCTAAGTTCTCAAACTCAAGACCTGCCCATTTAGGATTTCACTTGGTAACAATGGTAACAAAGCCTTGAAGGATCTATGGGGTGCCCAGAGGGAACAACGCCAGCTTATATATTCACGATCCAAAAAAATGAGAGTACTTTACCGGTTGAGGGGTCGTGACAAGAACCCTTACATTACAATGTTTGAAATTCAGTACTGTTTGGTACAATATTGACTATCTCACAAAGACTGATTTTCAGTGAATTTCCGTTTACTGAACCTATCTTTTACAGATTCGATCCAATACATGAAAATCTGCAGCTTAGCATGTCTGGAAGCACAGGAGACTGTTCTTTTGCTGCTATTATTATATATAGGTGAATGTACCTAAGAGGTCCCTTTATTGTAGGGACTTGATCAAATTAGTCTCTCTATTACTAAACAGAGAAATTTAGTCCTTATACTATTAAAATGAATCAAATAAAGCCAAATTAGAATAGAGTTTACATTTATTGTTTAAAAAATATCATTTATTGTTTAATAGAGTTAACATTTTAAAAGTTTTTATGATTTTGCAAATGAAATTTTTTGTTTGGAATTGAACTGCAATTGAGAAAAATAATTGTCAAGACATTTCTATGCAGTAATGTTAACTCTGTTAGAATTTGGACTTATTTGATTCTTTTTAAGAGTACAAGGACTAAATTCATCCAGTCCCTATAAAACAGGGACTTTCCAGGTACTTTAACCATTATATATTACATATTGTTTTAAAACTAAAACCTGATATGATAGTAATAAAAAACTTCATTGGTTTTTTTATAGTTCGATTAAGTTTAGAAGACATCTTATCAATGCTTTGTGCAGGGTTTAAGATTACATTTAGATTATTCGGGAACGAAAGATCATCGTCGAAGGGGCTCGGGTTCAGGATGCATGGATTATGCGAACTCCGATGCATGGAATACGGCATGCAACACCGTTGCCGCAGGGGCAGCCGTTGTTGCTGGTCTGAGCTTATTAGCATACTTGAGGAAAGCCGGTAATTAGCATTCTTTAAAAACTTCCAATATATATATATATGAAGAACAATACAATGAATTTCTCTAGGATTGAATGCCCAAATTCCTTTATGTTTGATTTTGTTTTCCTTAATTTTTGGGGGTCTATACAAATTAAGATATCAATTTAATTTAGAAGGCGGGGGGATGCTTGTTGCTTAGTTTACAAGGTTGAGCTGTGTGGCTGTCTTTCCCCTTTAATGAAGGGTGAAATTACAATGTATAAAATATAATTTATTATATGATAGCGGTCGTTTGTTTCATATTTCAATGTTTGGATTCCCTCTATCTTCGATTAAGAATTGATAAGGATAATGATCTAGAATAAGAGATTAGATCAGTTGGTTTGTAAACCGATTGAATCGGTTTTTTTTATTTTTAAAAAAAAATATTTTTAATAATTTATTTAATTAAATTGAATAAATTAATTCAACTGAAAATTAATAATTTAAACTAAAAATTTAAAGAAAATTAATTGAACCGAAAATAATACTATAAGAAAGAAACAATTTCAACAGTGTCGGTTCATTTTCACCTTCACAATGCCAACAACAAACACAAATTTGTGAACATGACAAAAAGTGTTAATTACATTATATGGTTCCAAGCAATATTTTAAAATTTAAATTTATACGAGTTGGTTTTGCTTTGGTAGTCCAATAAGAGTGCATAACGGGTTGTTTATGGGTTACTTAAAGGTTTATAGAGGATCACCTATGGACTGTTTTGTATATAGGATTGTTTAGAATCGTTCTTTATAAAAGGTCATTTGTCAATTGTCTAACAATTTATTACACGTCGTGTTTTGATAAGGGTATAACAGTAATTTTATTAGTAAGTTTAATTTAAGTTATAGATGTAACAAGTGTATATATATATTTAAAATTTGCTTCATATATTTTAAACATTTTTATATTAAATTCAAATTCATTTTTAATTCGATTAACAAAAGGATTTAATTAATGTAATATTAATGTATTAGAAATTTAATAAAAAATATTAAAAATTGAGATGAAATTAAGGTATGAATGAAAGACTTTGTGACACAAATAATAATTCAAAAGGAAGGCTGAAATAAAATGATTAAAGTTTGGGATATGGGGTTGAAATGGTTGAAACTTGGAAGTGTAGATGCTTCAAAAATGGCTTAAAGTTCCAAAAACTGTCGGTTTGTGGGTCACACTCTCACCCTGTTCTTGGGACTACGTGCTATATTTTAATTAAAATAAAAAGAAAAGAACAATTTCCTTGGTCCCTAAGCTCCCAAGCACCTAGATGATGAAATGTATAAGTTCTGTGATTTTTTTTGTTCTTTCTTGTACCTTTTTAGGTAAATTATACAAATAGTTACCTAATTAGGGTCACATTCTTGTTTTAGTCACTTAATTTTAAATTTTTTAATTTAGGCATTAACATTTAAATTCGTTCTTATTTTAGTCACCTGCGGTTATATTGATAACAAAAAGTCTGTCTAACTGGCATAATAATATATTTAGTCCTCAATTCTTGCTCGTTCTATCAAATTGGTTCTAATTCTAAATAATTCAATAAATTTAGCCTTTCACATTTACAAATTCTATCAATTTGATATTCAAACTTCCTAACTAAAGATTTCAATATTTAAAACAGAGTCATTCCACTCTTATTAATTATTTTAATTTGGTACATAAACATTTTTTTTAAAAGTTAGTGTTAGAGAAATTAACTGAGCACCATTAAAAATAATAAAAAATACAAATTTAAAAATATATTATCCCTATATAAAAAAATATAGCACTTACGCAATGTTTTATGTTGATTCATTTTAATTATGAAACACTCAATTTAATATTATAAAATTATAATGTATAATTAGATTATGACACATTTATGTTGTGGGTAAAATATAGAATACGTTATATATATATATTTATAAAAAGTTGATAAAAATAATAATTTTGAATGGTGAAGTTTAAACATTGAAAACTACAGAGGCTAGTTAAATTTTATTATGTGTAGATATAAAATGATAAAAATACACTTAAAATAATACAATTAATTTTATAAATTAAGAGTATTTTCATCATTATCCAATTAAAATGGTACCCGATTGACTTATGACATTAATTTAGACAAATATTTAATATATAGTATATTCACATATTTATTATATACACTAAAAATTATAAATATACAATAAAATAAAATACTCATCTTTACTTAAATACCACCCTCGATTTAAATAGGACTATACTCTAGCCATAAAACAGATGAAAACACTTGTGATTTATAAAAGAAATACTATCTATTTAATGTGATTCTAAGCCATAAATCTTTCATTTAATAAGATTGAAGCTATGAGAATTTTTAAAATTGCGGTTAATTAGTATTGATGAGCTTAAAAGTGGTAAAAGTATCATTGAGGCCCTTGTATTAAGAGTTAGATTGTATTTTACTATTTTTAATTAAATGGGTAAATCAATTATTGTACATCATATCAAAGAGCAAATTAGTCATTTCTACTAAAGATTCTATCCATTTGTATGCTAAAAATTGGTGTGACAGACGACATAATAGACAGATACACATCGTGCGCCACATGTACTTTATGAGCAGTTTTTAATAATAAAAACAGATGAAACTTTTAACAAAAGAATCAAATTACTCTTTGATGTAATGTAGAAAGATTGATTTGGTCATTTTATGAGTAGAAGAAACAAAAGATAATCTAACTTTAATAAAGGGACCTCCATAGTAATTTCACCACTTAAAAGCGTGTTTATCTTGATGAAGACTAGATCCATTTAGGACCAAACACACTTCCTTTTTCAACTTATCTGTATCCAATTATCTATAAGATCTACTTTTATATTATATGCTCTTTTTCTTACTCCAAACCTTTGGATTTTTATAACTTTTCATCAAAATCTTGTATTTTATTATTTTACAACTTTTAATTCTTTCATTATAATTTAATCATTTTCCATCTTTTTTTTATTTTTCGAATTATGTTTTTCAATTTAAAAATCCTTATTAATTTTGTCAAATAATTCGATGTGATTAATGTTTTTATATTTTTTTACACATTTAGAAAGGAAAAAAAAAGAAGAAAAAACATATATATATATATATATATATATCCAATTATACAAAATTGTATACTTTTAAAAAGTGAGCCACCTAAAATTTTCTTAAAAATTTGACTTTAGAAAATAAAAAAGGACTAAATCTACCAAAATACAAAATACAAAAACCCTGTACGCAATTTGATCTTTAAATTGTTTATTTAAGTAATGATTAGATTAGGTATAGTTCACATGTTAATAGTGCAATAAATCCGGTTGATTGAACATTTCCTTTTGTAAATGCAAAGTAGTGGCAAACCAATTTCTTTATCACTTCCTTTTGAAATTTAAATCCGAATATTTATCTGTATTCATTCTAATTATGTAATATTCATCTATTTATACTGATAAAAATTTAAAATAATTGACGAAATAATTAAAAAGTAATATATAACGTGTCATGTATATCTTATACCAATATACAAAAATTAATTTACTCATTAGTTTAATATGCAATAATTAATTTATCTATTTTTTTAATTTTAAAAAATAAAATATAATCTAACTGAAGACTTTTACTCCAAATTGCCATCTCAATACACCCCATTAATTTTATCAACTTTTTCATCATGGATTTTTGTTAATAATATTTGCTTTTCATATAAATGGAATTTCAATAAAAAGAATGAGAGGAAATTTTTAGATTTTCAGATTTAAAATATAAAAATATATTTATTTTATAATAATTTCTATAAAAGGAAAAAAAGGTACATAAATTATGTTGTTGTTTTTTCTAATTAAGCATATTTTAAATTTATAATGTTTTTGGAAAATAGTTTATTGATTTATTTTTTTATTATATTTATATGAGCAAAATTGTAATTAGAGATATTTATTTTTAAGTTTAAAAGTAGAAAATCTTGGCACTGCCAGCACAATTTTCATTGTCTACCTCTAATATTTTTTAAAATAAATAAATAAAAAGCAAATGTGAGTGATTTTCACTTTTTGTCATAATCAAATTACATTTGACATTCTTTGTTTTTCTGTCTTCAAATTAGACAAAAGTTTTAACATTTCTTTATAACTGTAATAAATTTATTAAATTCATTTTTAAGAAAAAACTCGTTGAACCCAAAATTAATATTAACTGAAAATTACCATATTTAAATAATTTAATTTTTTATTTTAACTCTAAAAAATAATTTAATTTTTAAAATATTTTTATAATAAAAACCAAATGATAAACTTAATGTATACTATTTTTAATTATTTTATTTTATCTCTTTTAACATTTCTATTATCATTTAAAAACTTCGGTTCTAAAATTTGATTTTTTAAAATAATATGAAAATGTATTTTCAAAATTAAGATAACAATATAAGATAAACAATCTTCATAATTTAAAATTTAACAGTATAATTATATTTTGTGTTTAATTTTAAGTAATACAATAATAAATTTTATAACTTAAATTTACTACTTGATTTTTCAAAAAAAAATATCTTTTAGTATTTAATTTTACAATTTATCAAACAACACCTTAATTTGATTTGGCTTAAATTGTTAAATTATTTATTTAGTGTCTATAATAATTAATTTAAATGGTAATTATTAATCAAATTCTTGTAGCTTAAAAAATAATAAAGTTTAAAATATATTATTAGTCATTGTATTTTGACTAAATTTAAGATTTAATCCCTATATTTAAAAAGTAAATTCTACCTTTTTTTTATTTAAAAAATGGTAACCCAACCATCGTAACTATTTTCTATTAAAATTTGTCAATTTGAAAACTTATTTAAGCTACTCTCAAATCACTAATTGAAAATAAATATGATAAATTGACAAAATTTGATAAAAACTATTAATGACATAATGATTGGATTAGGTTTAAAAGGTTTTTTAAATTAAAAAAGTAGCTGATTAAATTTTTAACTTTATAAATACAAAAACTAAATTTTAAACTCTATACAAGTAGAAGGACTAACAACATATTTTAACCAATAATAAAATGATATCTATACTAATAAAATTTCTGATTGAGTCTAACTTTATTGACATAAATATTATTGTCAATACAGGAGGATGTGAGTTTGAGTACACTGAAGCACATATCTTCCAATTTATAGGTTGAGGAGGGACTATGAGTAATTTTATATATTGTGTCAAAAAATTAAATTGTTAAAAAAACACTGATAAAATTTAGTAAAAAAAAAAAAACAGATTCCATATTTAATTCCATATGTTACTTTCTCTGGCTCTGCCAGTTTATTATTTTTCCGTTTTTGTTTTTTGTTTTTATTTAATTTTTTATTCTTTAAAAAAGCATTCATCATTATATAAAGAACACCAAAAAAAAAAAAAAAAAAAAAAAAAACAAAAAACCAGAACCTTCTTTTTCCTCCTGTTTGTGTGTGTGTCATTTTGTATCTAAATTATTTTAAATTTCTTGCATTCCTTCTTTACTCTGAAAACAATCCAACTAAAGTTACTGTCTTTATCTAATAATATATTGAATTCTCAATCAAGTTTTCATTTAAAAAAAAAATATCATTCATTTTGTTTTCCATTATAGGATAAGAGTTTTTAAGGTGTTTGGATTCCTAGAAAATCCACTATATAAAGACCCAAAAAGGAAGAAAAAAGAAAAACCAATCTTTTTCTTCAATGGAGGGCTCATTTTCCTTCACTTTCTTGCTGTTTCTCTTACCATTTGTAGTATCCCAAGAGTCACCCATTAAGACAATAGTGGTTTTGGTAATGGAAAACAGATCCTTTGATCACATGGTTGGTTGGATGAAACAAAGCATAAACCCAACCATCAATGGTGTAACTGGTAATGAATGTAACCCCATTTCAACCAAAACCCCAAACCCAAAATCCATTTGTTTCACTAATGATGCTCAGTTCGTAGATCCAGATCCAGGTCATTCTTTTGAAGCTGTTGAACAACAGGTATTTGGTTCAACTTCCTCCTTATTCCCTTCCATGTCTGGTTTTGTAGAACAAGCCTTCTCAATCTCCCCAAACATGTCTGAAACAGTCATGAAAGGTTTCAAACCAGAAGCTGTCCCTATTTATGCAACATTAGTTAAAGAATTTGCTGTGTTTGATCGTTGGTTTTCATCAATCCCTGGTCCAACACAACCTAATAGACTCTTTGTTTATTCAGCTACTTCCCATGGTTCAACTAGCCATGTCAAAAAACAATTAGCACAAGGGTACCCTCAAAAAACAATCTTTGATTCACTTCATGAAAATGGTAAAGATTTTGGGGTTTATTTCCAAAATATACCCACAACTTTGTTTTACAGAAACCTTAGGAAACTCAAATATGTGTTTAAATTCCATCAATTTGATCTGAAGTTTAAAAAAGATGCCTTGAATGGCAAGTTACCTAGCTTGAGTGTGATTGAACCAAGGTATTTTGATCTTAAAGGGTTACCTGCTAATGATGATCATCCATCACATGATGTGGCTAATGGTCAAAAGTTGGTCAAAGAAGTGTATGAGGCATTGAGGGCAAGCCCTCAATGGAACGAAACATTGTTGGTGATTACTTATGATGAACATGGTGGGTTTTATGATCATGTTAAGACACCATTTGTTAATGTTCCAAACCCTGATGGGAACACTGGTCCTGCTCCCTCTTTCTTCAAGTTTGATAGACTTGGTGTTCGTGTTCCTACTATTATGGTCTCTCCTTGGATCAAGAAAGGCACTGGTAAGTTTTGAATTATTTAATTTTCAAAGTGTCAAAAATGCAGTTTTTTTATGTTTGAATTGCTTAAGTTTAAGAGGGGTTAAAAGTGCAATTGAACCACTTGTTGCTGACTTTCTTTTGTCATATGACAACATTAAGAGATTTTCAAAGATAGATTCTGTGTTTTTCATGCATTGTTTGATTTTGACAAACTGAGTTTGGTTGATTTTCTTACAAAACAGTCTTTATTAGTATGACTCCACCGATTTTGACCATTAGTTCTGCGCTTTTTTTTTTTTTTTTTGCATGTTATTAGAAACCTGTCACTTTGGATATAGAGCTTAGTTTGGTCGGTTCATATGACATTTTTAAGAGGTGGTATTTAATAAGTTTCACTGTTTGTAATTTTATTTGGGTAAATTATATTTATAGTCACTTTTGTTTGCTTAAGTTATATTTTAGTCATTTATGTTTAAAATGTTATTTTTTAGTCACTTACATTATTGTATTATAACATTTTAGTCATTGAACTATTAATTATTGTTAATAACTTGACACGTTAATATTACTTCTTTCGAGAAAAAAACATGTTAATATTTAATTGATTCTTATTTTACGACCCATGAAAACTAATTTCTTCATGGTTCATGGTAGCTTAAGGATTTAAATATAAATTCATTTCTTAAAACTGCAATATACGTTATCATTGCTTGAGTATCAACTTTTGCAACTTTTTCTCCTATTCCAAAATCGAGGCTTCTTTGAATTAAGAAAAGAAATGTTAATATCAATGTTAGTAGGAACATATGCGACTTCAAACCCAAAGCTTAGTTGGATTGGTTTATACTCTTACTCTTAAGAATAGGTCTTGAAATTGAATCTCCGCACCTACAACTCTTTCCTTATTTCCTAGAAATAAAAAACATGTTAATCTTGATGTCATCAGTCAACTCATGTTGTCACGTTGACATTCCGTAAGTTCGATATTCTAAAATTCGTAATAAATAAACTCATTGCTTTGTTTTATGTTTTTGTTGTAGTGATAAGTGGTCCAAAAGGACCAACACCAAACTCAGAATTTGAGCACTCATCAATCCCTGCAACAATAAAGAAAATCTTCAACCTTTCTTCCAATTTCTTAACTCACAGAGATGCTTGGGCCGGCACTTTTGAAGATGTTGTTTCCCACTTAACTTCTCCGAGAACTGATTGTCCAGGTATTTCATATAAAAATTTATTAAGAGTTGAATTGCATTTGACCCCTCTATTAAAAAATAAATAAATTAATCTTTATACATTAGATTCAAGAGCAAACTGATCAGTCTTTTAAAGTTTTCATTAAATTCTATTGTTAAAAATTGATCCGTGTACATCAACATGAAATACAAATAGTAAGTCATATGTCACTACTTAGTTTTTCGTCAGTCACCTTAATTTTTAACAGAAATGATCAATTTGATCTTTAATCTAATATAGGGGATTAATTTGTCCACTTTTTTGAGTAAACGGAACAAAATGCAATCTAACTTAATACAGAAACCTCTACGATTCTTTTACCTAAAAAAAACTTAAAAATTCCTAAAAGAATATGTAATAATAAGACCATGTATGTAAGCTGTTTCATCTGAATCTATTGCAGAAACATTGCCGGATGTTGTACCTTTGAGGGCAACTGAAGCAAAAGAAGATGCTGCTCTGTCTGAGTTTCAAAGTGAGGTTGTTCAACTAGCAGCTGTTCTTAACGGTGACCATTTCTTGAGCAGTTTTCCCGACGAGATGAGCAAGAAAATGACGGTGAAAGAAGCTCATGAGTACACCAAAGGGGCCGTTTCCCGGTTCATACGAGCAAGTAAAGAGGCCCTCAAGTTGGGAGCTGCCGAATCTGCCATTGTAGATATGCGATCATCGCTTACAACGAGATCTTCGAATCCGTAACTGGTTGAACTCGAAAACCTCGGTCCTCTTCTGTATTTTATCTATCAACCCTCTAAATTTTCTTACAGGTTTTAGAAAAAAAAATGGATGTTCTCAATTAAAATTTGTAAAAGTAATATGCAATAAAACAATAATATTTTAGTGAAAGAAGTGTGTTTGAATCATGTATTATATTGTCCTGTTCAGTTTCTGCGAAATTGGGTAATTTTTGGATTCATTACAGATTTGGTTGAAGCATATACACAAATTCAATTACAAGAAACTAAAAGAAAAAAAAAAATTGAGTTCAAGCTATAAAAAGCTCAAGCACAAGTTGAAATCCGATACCCAATGATCGAACTCGACTTCGAGCTCAAGTTCTAATACAAAATAAGAAAAGAAAACAATCAAAAGAAGCTGGTTGAATAAAGCATTAGGATACTCGAATTTGACTAGTTCCATAAAGCAATCTCAAGCCCAACTTGATAATGATCGAGCTGAACTCGATCTTTTTTGTAGTCAAGTAACTTGTGAGTATATGTGTCATGTCTCATTCAAACTCTTAAGCACTATCATCAAATAACACAAATAGCACCTATCACAGGTGATTTTCCCCCAAGTAAACCATATCATCATTCAATGTAGATATTTGGTTTCATATTTACCTCCTAGGGCACTCTTTTCGGCAACTGAGATAAGTCAGTTTTATCGTCCAAACTTTACATGGAACAAGGACTTTGCCAAGTCGATACATCCGTAATAAGCTCCCTTAGTTGATCTATTAGACGCTTTATGTATACATTCTTGTTTGCAAGCTCCTACAAAAAACCAGATACCAGATTAGTTGCATTTTTACAGGCATTAAATATAGGGCGTTAACCTGCATTTTCCTTGAAATACTAGTGTTTAACATGTCTTGGACAATGTTTACTGGAGTAAGCGGATAACGGAGACAATGTTTACCGGAGTAAGCGGATAACGGATACAAGAAATAGGAGTTCGAGTTCTAGAGAGATATATGCAAAGAAATAAAAAAAGGGAAACCCATATTCGACACTCATCCGAGTCTGGGTGACATAAGAGTATGCATCACAGAAACCCAAATCCAGGCCCATTTTAAGGAGCGAATGGTATTACCACAATTCTTCAAAGGGTGTAAACAAGGGACTTTTGATCACAAGCTACCTGAGTTCAACTCGAAAAAAAATTGAATTGAATTCAATAGTTATTAAGTCAAACTCAAGCAACTCTAGCTATCAAACGAGTAGAATTCAAGCAACTTGATACCCAATTCGAACTGCTCATGAACCTAATCAAATTCTTTACTTTTAATATATATTTAAATATTCAAACTCAAATACGCAAAAGCTTAATTCGAGCTATGGTAATCAAGTAAATGAGAGCTTAATGAAGTCGAGCTTGAGTAGTTAGATTATATCTCAAGCCAAGCTCTAGCTTAGAAACTGATACTCATTCGAGCTCAAGCCTAATATCAAAACACAAGCTTCAAGTCGAGCTTGAGCTATTGAAAGAGTAAAATTCAAGCATCTTGATACTTGAATCGAACCACTCAAGAGCCTAATTGAATTTTTTACTTTTAATAAATATATATATTTAAATATTCAAAATCAAGAGCTTAATTCAAGCTCAAGCTCAAGTACGGTAATCAAGTAAATGAGCTTAATCAAGTTGAGCTTGAGTAGTTAAATTATATCTCAAGCCAAGCTCTAGCTTAGAAAACAATACCCAATCGAGCTCAAGCTACAAGTTTGAGGTTATCACTTATCACTATTCAAGCTGAATTCAGCTCGATTACAACCCTAAATTATGAAATGCATAACTTAAAAAAGACTATAAAATTATGAAAATTTCACTGCAAAATTACCTTCCTGAGATTCGAGGCTTCTTCTTCCAGCTTTTCAATATCAGCTTCATCTGCAGGACTAGTCGCCGTTGAACCCGTTTCAAATGCTTTTGCCTATTTAAATATCAATAAAAAAACTGCAGAATCAAATTCATATCCAAATACCAAAAAATTTGAAATTTTAACAAACCCATGATTCCTACATAACAATTACAAGTCTTAATTAGAGCTAAAATTAAGGGTTAAATTCTAACTATTAGTCTCCGTACTTTGCGAAAGTTGTGAATTTTAGTGCTGTACTTTAATTTAGTTATTTTTAGTCCTTGTACTTTTTAAATTTTAAAATTTCAATCCTAAATTTTCCTATTTCCAAAATTGATGTAGCAAACATATTACTCACTAAAAAATTATTTCAAAATTTGAAAAGTATATAAACATAGAATGATTAAATTAGAGAATATAGACTAAATCTATATCTGTTCGCTCTAGTAAAATTTTAAATTTCGATTAAGATTGACCAATTTGAAAAGTATATGGACTAAAATTATTAAACAAAATATAAGGACTAAATTCACAATTTGCGCAAAATACAGAAATTTTAACCAAAAAAACCCTAAAATTTTCTTTCAATACCTTCTGAGAATTGGGAATGGCGGTGAGCACAGTGCGAAGAGCAGCGACGGAGTTCTTATACCTAAGGCGAGCTTCATCGAGCGCACCATTGCCACTACCTCCAATTCCACTCATCTCCAAGTGATGTCCACCGTCGGACGATGAATCACCGTTTCCTAAAACGGCGCCGTTGGAGAGAGAAGAACCGTTGGGTGCAGCAGTATTAGTAGTAGTGTTATTAGCAGTAGGATTGGTGGACCATAAGGCAGGGTTGCAAAGCTCGTCGTTCATGGAAGAGAGGATTTGAAAAGCAGCTTCAATGGTTTCTTCTAGATGTTTTAGACCCTCTGATGCAAGTTCCTGCGTCGTTTTGTTGCTGCTGTTTGTTGGTGTTGTTGTAGGACTTACTGTGGGATTTTCTTCCATTTTATCAACCAAGGGTTTCTCACTTTGCTATTGATTTTCTGTTTCGACGCCGAGAAGATATAAAATGGAGGATTTCCCCAAGTGCATGAATGAAAAATAAATCTGGGTTAGAGCCCTAAACGTCAAATTTGAAGCCATTTTTGGGGCTAAAAATTGGTAAAAAATAAAAAAGACGTCGACAGCAGGGTTCGAACCTGCGCGGGCAGCGCCCAACAGATTTCAAGTCTGTCTACTTAACCACTCGGACATATCGACAAGGTGGGATGGTTTCTCTTTTCTTCAATTTCAATATTGAACAAATTAATTCCTATAAAAAAATCAATTTCGAAAGTGAGGAACTAAGAACAATTAATCACTACGTTAATAATTTTCCTCAATTGTTCATATTTTATTTTGATAGAATAACAAATTTAGCCTTAATATTTACACATTTTGTCAATTTGGTATTAGTTTAACAAATTTAGTCAGCAACATTTACACATTTTGTAAACAGTTACACAAAATATATGAACATTGAGTTTTAAATTTGTTATTTTACCAATCAAAATCACGTATAATTGATATAAAAATATAATTTTCGTAATTAATTGCCCTTAAGTTACTCACATTTGAAATTGAAATGAATTAAATTTTTTAATTTTTTTGAGAGAGATTAATTTTCTCAATATCAAAATTGAGAGGAATCGAAGAGGCCGTTTTTTTTATTATCATAAAACAACATTAAAAATGTTTTGTCCTCTTTAAAAGTCCGATCTAACTTAACTTAAATTTGATTAGGGTCTAATATAGTTACTTAATACCAAAAATTTTATCCAATCCTTTAATTAACTTTGTAAGATGTTAATAAAACCAAGCCAAAGATAATGACCTAATTTAAACTAATTTAGACTATCCATACCAACATTTAACTGTTTCTTTGAAATTATTGTTTGTATTCAATTATTTAGCAAATTTTAACATATTGATATCCATTAAATCCTTCAAATTTATGAAAAAACTAAATGATACAAGCATAAATATATAATTTGTCGGCGTTTTTAATTTCCTTAGTGATATTGTTGATAGATATGTGAACATTATATTAATTAGACTCAAATATACTACACATTAGAATATTGTGTCGACTTTAACTTCTGAATTATCTGGATTATTTCATTTGGTGCTTTGTATAATTTACTCACCCTATTAAGTCCTCCTGATTCCATTGCCAGTAGTATATATACATATATGTGACTATTATGTTAAGAAAACAAGCTGACCTTCGATGGTCTATTTTTAAACCAATGCTCACTATTCCTCTCTAAGATGATGATTCCTGTTCCATTGATACTCCCGCACTTGAACATTGAAACTGATACTTTGTATCATCGTGATTCCGTTAAACTTAATCGTTGATTATCGGACTAAAAGCATGTAGGTGCTAACTTTATATAAAGTCCCAAAATTAAGTTGCAAGGAGGAGCCATTGTAGACTATTTAAGAACATTGCTGATCCTTGTCAAATTGAGTAAATATGTTGCAGAGACTGCAAAATAGCAATCATAAATGTTCGATGTGCCAGTAGAATGTCAGTTTCTTACTTCAAGCAATAATAGATTAATGTCTCATAAATCTGAGTTAAAAAAAATACTGAAATAAATTGTGTTGTTCAAAAAATAACGAAGATCAATAAAATTATGATGAAAATATGTGTCTAACACTTAGAAATAAAGTGCTAACCTAATATAAGAGTTGGATTCTTCATTTTAGAACAAAACCCAAAGAATTTTGTCCTACAAGGAAAGATTGTAAATACATGTAAATGATGCTAATGGACCCTAAAAACAACATTACTTGTAATCTAAGAAATAAATTTTTTTCAATTTTTTGAATACATTGAAATGATTAAAGAATTTATTTTTCTATATTTTTATAGTTAAATATTTTAATATTATAATTTTTTATATAAATATATAATTCTATCAAATAATCATACATTATTCATGGATAATAAATTTTCATATATATATATTTAATTAATTTACATAATTAAATACCACATTAAAAAAATAAATGAGGATATCTACTAATTAAAATTTTACTTGCTCATTTTAGCTAACTGGCAATGTGTCCATTAACCAGAGTTAAAGATTAACCATAGTTAGGGTTTTACCATATATAAAAAGGTTAGGTTTATGCCTATATAAATAAATAGAAAATATATATATTTTTTTAAATTCCCCATTAAATAAAAAATTTTGTATTATTAAGAAAATTCTCAAAATTCAGGTTTTGGGGATTTTTATTTATTTAAATATATTTTAATCTTTCAGGTAAAAAGTAGGCAAAGAAAATCAAAATTGAAACTGGGGATTCTTCAATGGCGTCTCTCAGATTGAATTTTCTCTGTTAAATGGGTAATTTATTTCCCACTTTTTTGCTTGTTTTTTAGTATACTCTTTTACGAATTCTTATTAAAGCCATTGATTGAATTGTTTACTTCTGATAGAGAATTTTTTTTTGGGTTTTAATCAGAATAAATTAATTACTGAATTAAGGCAAAATGTGTTAACTAATCTCAATCACTGTATTGGAATTATCGGTTTCTTTTTTTTTTTTGGCAGAAATCAAGTTAATCGATGAACTTCATTCTTTTTTTCTTTTTCTTTTTTTAATTTCTTTTGTTTAATATTGTATTTAGATTGTATTCGTTCATTCAATGTGGATTGGGTTTAATGGCGTTTGGTTTATGGAAGAATTTTCTGAGAGGAATTTGCAAATATCCATTAGAATCTGTAACTTGATAGATTATTTTCAGTAAGTATTAACATTATAGCATTTGTGATCACATTATCTGCAATGTGTTCTTTTTGAAAGCATTTATGATTGTTTCTTAGTTTCAGTACTCCTAGTATGTTACGATGTAAAACAAATGACCTCCAGCTCATGTTTTTCTTAGTTCAGTTGATGAATCCTCGGATTAAGGACAGTTTTAGCAATTCATTTTTCATAAACCCCGAACATGGAACTAAAACAGATATGGAGAGTACCGAAAAAACTAATAAATGATTAGTTTATTTGAAATTTCAGTACTCTAGTATCTTTAGTTTTAGTGAATGACCTTCGTGTGCTTTGTTTGTTATTTCGGTTATGCAGTTCGTTGTTTCAGAATCTGTTTTAGTTATTTCAAGAATTCGGTACTGAAGTTCATTGACTTATCGATGAATTGCCTTCCCGCACTTGTTTTTTTCCCTTTTTCAGTAGTTTCTTGGATGAAAAGCATTTTCTGAGACATATTTGTTTCCAAATCTGTTGTGTGCTTCTTTTGGAAGTTCAATATTCGATTTCATTGACTCTTAAATGAGTTACTTTCCTGTGTACTTTAGCAAATAGATTCCCCGATTAAGAGTTTTTGGAATTTGATTGATATCGGTATAGCTTTTTGTTTGTATCTGTTACTTGCAATGTGTTGTTTCCGAATCTGTAAAGCTCGAGTTGAGTTTGAATGGATTCACTTTCTCGGGTATTTTTATTATTTCAGTCACTATGTCTCATTTTCGGGTTTTTGGAATATATGGAGTTTGATTAATCTCGAGAAGCTTTCATTGTTATTGCTTTATGTATCCTTGAGTTGCAAACTGCCTATTCTCGGTTTCATTATTTTCCATTTTTGGTCTTTTAATGCATTGGAGGATTTAGATTATATCTTTTAATGTTAGAATCTGTTCTAATATCGTGTTCAATGACAAATCAGTTAATGAACTGAAGAAGGACACTGCAACTGTTAGCTACAGGCAGAGATGGAATGTAACAAAGATGAGGCCATTAGAGCTAAAGAGCTTGCCGAGAAAAAACTTGCGGAGATGGACGTTGTTGGGGCCAAAAGATTTGCTTTGAAGGCTCAAAACTTGTATCCTGAGCTTGATGGTCTTTCTCAGTTGCTTGCAACTCTCGACGTGTACATATCCGCAGATAAAAAGATCAATGGAGAAGTTGACTGGTACCGGGTGCTTGCTGTTCAACCATTTGCAGATGAGGATACCATTCGGAAACATTACAGGAAGCTAGCTCTCGTTCTTCATCCCGACAAAAATAAATCCGTTGGTGCAGATGGGGCTTTCAAAATTCTATCTGAAGCTTGGAATTTGTTGTCTGATAAAGCAAAGAGAATTGCTTATGACCAGAAACGGAACTCAAGGGGCAGGTATACTAATGTTTCACATGTGAAACCATCGTCATCAACGACAACCGGTCATAACGGTTTTTCCCAAAATTTCACCAATGAGAATATTTCTAACACCAGTGGTAGGAATGGTGCTACTTATTCTAAGCCTACTCCTCGCTCAGCGAGAATCGATACCTTTTGGACAACCTGCAACTCTTGTAAGATGCATTTCGAGTATTCTCGGGTTTACATCAACTTAAATCTTCCTTGTATCAACTGTCGTACACCCTTTTTTGCTGTTGAAACACCAGCCCCAGCTATAAACAGCAGTAGCAAATATACTTCATTTTCTGACTTCATGAAGTTTCACCAGGTTCATAATAAGGGACAGGCAAGATTTTCTGGTTCATCTACAAAAATTTCCCGGAAAGGCCAGTTCCCTAGTTCGGGAAGTAACATAAATGTGCCTCAACTGGCTTCGACTACTCAAGCTACTGGTGTTGCTAATGCAGCTAGCGAAACATTAAAGCGTGGACACAAAGAAACAAAGGCCGATATCACGGTAAAGGAAAGCTTGCACATGAAATGTCATCCTTCCCAGAAAACTGATGCAGGTTTAGGTATGGGATCTTCAGCTTCGGTTTCTAGTTTTGCAGGAAAGAAACATAGACCTAAGAAGAGGCGCATAGATGAAACCAAGATGGGAAATCACTCGGCCATGGGAAATGAAGCGGTTAGCAGTTTCGAAAATAATGCCGGAATCTCTAGAACTAATAGCATAAAGCAGCCTTCGCCACTGGAAATACGGAATATTTTGATGGAATTGGCTAAGAAAGAAATCAACAAGAAACTAAATTCGTGGAAGCTGACTACTCTATCAGCTGCTTCGGATAAACCAAAGGCATTCGATGAGGGCTTTAGTGGTAACAATGAAGGAAATGGAACAGATGCTTTGACTATGAAACTTGATGCACACAAATCCGTGAAGTTTGTTGATATCAAGTGTAGTGTTCATCAGCCCAAAATGTCTTGCTCTGTTGATACCGATCTTGATCCTGCTACAGAGGAACCTGATCCAATGTCCATGAATGTTCCAGATCCCGATTTTCATGATTTTGATCAGGATCGTACTGAAAAGTCATTTGGTGAGAACCAGGTTTGGGCTGCTTATGATGATGACGATGGGATGCCTCGTTATTATGCAATGATTCATGGTGTGATATCATTAAAACCGTTCAAAATACGGATGAGTTGGCTTAATTCTAAAAGCAATGCGGAACTGGCTCCGTTAAACTGGATTGGTTCAGGCTTTTACAAAACTAGTGGGGATTTCTGGATAGGCAAGTATGAAGTTAATAAGTCTCTTAACTCGTTTTCGCACAAAGTGAAGTGGTCAAAAGGCCGGAAAGGAGCAATCCAAATATATCCAAGGAAGGGAGATGTTTGGGCACTTTATAGGAACTGGTCTGCTGATTGGAATGAACTTACACCTGATGAAGTAATACACAGATACGACATGGTTGAGGTTCTCGAAGATAGCAATGAACAAAAGGGTGTTGCTGTTGTACCACTTGTTAAGGTGCCTGGGTTCAAGACAGTGTTTAGGAAGCATTTTGAACAAAGTAAAACACGGATGATTCCAAGAGAAGAGTTGTTTCGGTTTTCTCATCAGGTCCCTTCATATTTGCTCACAGGCCAAGAAGCTCTAAATACTCCAAAGGGTTGCTTGGAGCTCGATCCCGCAGCTACTCCATTGGAACTTCTTAAGGTATTAACCGAAGCTCAAGTGAAAGAAATGGAGGTGATGACCGAAACAGTTCAGGAAACGAAAGTAGAATCTGCCGGACAAGCCACCATCGAAGAAAACAAAAATAAGAAACCCCAAATGCTTGTTTATGGTAGACGACAACAAAGAAAACGGGAAGCATAGGAAACAATTTTGAATGAATAGAGAAATTTATCGAAGTGGAAATTTACAAGGATTCAACAATTTTATGTCCGAATCCTTGGGAAGAAGATACTGGCGAAAACGGATTCGTTAAATCGAAGGATATTGAAAGTCCAAGAAAGTCACAATGTTCATAGTTTTATATACATACACAATGAAAATTGAGGAAGCTGGAAATGAGTGGACAATGAAACTCAGTTCAAAGCTAATAGGGTGTCTTCTTCAAAAAACCGAGTTCAACTCAGGTATATATATATCTATATCAATCTGAAGAAAACGTCTTAAAGATCAAAACAGCTTTTTTTTTGCTGCTTCATTTTTTTTTTTTATTTGAAAGGACTAATTTTTTTGCAACACCTGGTGATGAAATTTCATCCAGGAGCTGCCTTTTCTTTGTTCAAAAGTTAAAAACCACAAATTTTCCTTCAAAATGTTTGCTTTTCTAGGAAAAGTTTAAAACTTGAATTGAATCTAATTATGTATTTTAGTATTGGAATTTTCAATTGAATTGAAAGGTGACCAATTTAAAATTTGATAAGAGTTTGATGATGTTTTATGCAATTAACTCTTTTCTTTTTGTTATCATTATGCTCTTGCCTCTCATTAAAAAAAGTTAATTTCTGCCATTAGTCCTTGTACTATGCATAAATTGTAGATTTAGTTTATATATTTTAATTTGGTCATTTTTAATTTTTTTACTTTATGAATTTTAAAACTGACCAAATAGTAACAGTTGAAATTGAAAAGTTTTTTTATTTTTAAAATCTGATTTGACAAATATATTATAAGTTTATCATATATATATATATAGCACCATGTTATCTTGTTATTTTTATATATGATTAAAAAAAAAGAAGACAACTATAGATTTAAAGACTGTTCGTTTACATTAAGATTAAAATTAGTCAAATTAAAATATAAGGATTAAATTTAAAATTTATGGAAGGGAAGGGTCTAAAATGAGGGATGAAGTTTAACCTTAATTGCTGATGAGGTGGCATTGAGTAATTAATAAGAATCCTAATGCTTACATGGCATTATGAGTCAAAAAGCAAATCTATAAAGTTGACAATGATATATAATTAATTAATTATTAAAGATTTGGTCTAATAATTTTAAATAAATTATAGAGTTACACAGTAATTTTTATTAATAAAATGAATTGTGAATCTTAATTCGTATTAAAATGATTAATTAAGATGAGTTAAAGCGAAAGAAAGCATGAGAAATAAGTTGGACCAACTTCTTCAAACTATTAATTAATTCATTAAAATTCCACCCCAAAATAATTTTGACTAAATTGATTTTTGTTTTAGTTTTTACTAAATTTATTTTAAAATATTAAAAAATAAAAATATTTTTTTAAAGAATTATCGACTGTTGTTGGGTTGATGATGGTGGTACCAAATTTAGATAAATAAGATTTTTTTTTTTATACAGATAAGTAATAATTCATAAATAATATTTTTATTTTTATTTTTATTTTGGAAAATAATAATAATAAACAAAGCCAGCGCAAAATGCAATGCCCGCTGTACCTTATCCCATCCATATCTGACCCTTAAAAATATCCACCGCCGCCACCACCACCACGATCACCACCGTCACATCCCCGTCTCCCGCCATTTGTTCACCAGCCAATGGACAGTAACCAGCAAACTCAATCCACCCCATACCCACCTCAGCCTCCCACATCCGCCATTACCCCTCCTTCATCCGCCACAGCAACCGCGCCTCCTTTCCACCACCTCCTTCAACAACAACAGCAACAGCTCCAAATGTTTTGGTCATACCAACGCCAAGAAATCGAGCAAGTTAACGATTTTAAGAACCACCAACTCCCATTAGCTCGCATTAAGAAGATAATGAAAGCAGACGAAGACGTCCGTATGATCTCCGCCGAGGCTCCCATTCTCTTCGCCAAAGCTTGTGAGCTTTTCATTTTGGAACTCACTATCCGTTCTTGGCTTCACGCCGAGGAAAACAAGCGACGGACACTTCAGAAAAACGACATCGCTGCGGCTATTACGAGGACCGACATTTTCGATTTCTTGGTAGATATTGTGCCTAGGGATGAGATCAAGGATGAAACTGGTTTGGCTCCGATGGTCGGTGCTACCGCCAGTGGGGTACCTTACTTTTATCCCCCTATGGGTCAACCTGCTGCTGGTGGTCCTGGTGGGATGATGATTGGCCGGCCTGCCGTCGATCCCACCGGAGGTATTTACGGTCAGCCACCTTCTCAGGCTTGGCAGAGTGTTTGGCAGACGGCGGGGACTGATGATGGCTCGTATGGCAGTGGAGTTACCGGTGGTCAAGGGAATCTTGACGGTCAAGGGTATGTTCTTTTTTTTCCTTAATTTTGAGAATTTTCAATTTGGTAAAATATGTTGTTAGTCCAATAAATTTATTTGGTCCCTTATTAAAAATTCATTCCTCTTATTTTTTTCAATTTAAAAATCTTAATCCAATTATTAGCATCATTTTATTAAAAAATTTTGTTAATTTAACATGTCACGATATATGAAGCAGTTTAACTAATACGATAAGTTGACAAATTTTAAAAAAAAAAAAATTAACAAGTATATGATTGGATTGAGATTTGTAAATAAAAAATAAAGTAGAAGCTTAATTTGGACTACATTTCAATTTTTTTATCAAAATACAGGGACTAATAGCATATTTTAACCTTTCAATTTCTGGGTTTATTTTTTTAATTAAAATTTTGGTTGTTTTTGCCCTTTTAGTCATTGGTTCCACTCAAAATTTAGTTTTTTTTTTCCCCTTAAGCTCTTTATCTTATTGTTCTATTATCATCTTTAAGAATTTTCAATTTCTGGGTTTGTTTTTTGATTAAAGTTTTGCTTTCCTTTTTTAGCCATTGATTCCATTCAAAATTATGTTCTTTTGCTTAAACTCTTGCAATATTGTAGGATAAGGAACATTTTGCTTGAATAGTGTTGAATTAGATACCAATGCTTTGAACTTTAGTCAAAGGAGCTGGTTCCCTTTTAGTCTTTTCTAAACCATTTCCCCATTCCAAGTACTGGTTTAATGCCATCTTTGCATTTTGTTTGATGGTTATGGTATGAAGGTTCCATTTTTATTGATTGAATTTGCTAGATTTAAATGTAAAACTGCATTTTTTTTCCACCTTATTGAACTTAGCCTTTAAGTGATATGATAGTTATGTAGTGATGGTAACGAGTAAAAGTACCATGGAGGTAGTCAGATTGCATTTTGCCTCCTCGACCTAAAAAATGGGCTAAGTAGTCCCTATACATTAAATTGAAGAGCAAGTTAGTCTTTCTGTTAAAAGTTTTACTTAATTCTACTTGTAAAAACTAATCTCTATATATCAACATGAGGTGCATGTGGCATGTCATGTGTCACTATTGAATGTTGTGTTATGGCATGGAACTAGCATCATATTTTCCATTTTCAGTCATTTAATTACTAATGAAAATGGGCTGGTATGCATGTAGTCCTTAAATTGCTGGTTGGTTCCTTATCCGGTTATTTTCCCATTCCGATTGTTCCGAATCGTCACTTGTGTTTGGCTCGACTCTTCATTTTGCTTGAAGTATTTGTGGCCATACTCATATAAAACACATATTCATGCCCAAAGTTTACACCCGACTTCGAGTAACATTGTTGCTTCCTTTGAAGTAAACATATGATCTTTCCCCTTATCCATGTAGCAACCAGGATGTTTAGTTAATGATCTCATTGGTTTGGTTTATTTTTAAGATAAACTATACTAGTAGTCACTTAACTATTAATAATTTTTTTTTTAGTTACTCAACTATAAAAATTTATAAAATGATCACTTAACTATTATTAATAAACCTTTTTTTGATCACACAACTATGAAAAGTTACAAAATGGTCACCAAACTATACAATTTTATCTTTTTTGGTTACCTGCTAGCTAATGGTGTCAGCTTCTAAAATTGGCATAATAAACATTTATAAATTATGTCAATTTGGTATTGATTTTAAAAAAAATTAACCTTCAACATTTACATATTGTGTAATTTGATTTTTTATTTTTATTGCAATTTTGCTTTTCTTTGTGACATTTAAGGTTAATTTTAAAAGAATGAGAAAAAAATGAAATTTATTATCCTAGATTTTTTGGTGTTTTCATTTTTTTTAACCGATAATTTTGTTTTTTTAGTTTTTATGTGAAAGGGTCAAAGAAAAGAAAAATTGCAAAAAAAAGACCAAATTATTATTTATGTGTAAATGTTGAGGGTTAGATTTTTTTAAATCAAGACTAAATTGACATAATATATAAATGTTAAGAGTTAAAATTGCTATTATGCCAACTTTAAAAGCTACAACCATTAATAGTTGGTGACCAAAAAAGACATTTACTATTAGTTGGGTGACTATTTTGTAACTTTTTATAGTTAGGTGATTAAAAAAGCAATTTACTAATAGTTGAGTGACTACTAGTGTAATTTACCCTTATTTTTGTCACTTTTGCATCCTAAGCACTTGCATTTTTGTTAAAGTTTCATTTTTGCATTGCATTCTAGACTTCCTTTTGATCATATGCAATAGGATTTTGCAGATTCAAACACCGTCTAAGTATGATTTTACTTAAAACCTCGAACGAAAGACGAGAATCTTGAATTGTTCATTTTCATCCATGCGAACTTTTCTGAAAGACCCCTATAGTGCATTTTAACAAGGGCATGTTCTAAGACCAGCTAATATGCATTCATCTTTTTCCTAGCTTTGGTTGTTTTATTCATTTCAGTATAGTGATTCGGTTTGAATTGTTGATATATTGTCGCTATCTACCTGTGATAGTGAAGTGGATCGTGCTAGTGTTTAAGGAATATTTTCCTTTTGGTACCGGAAAATGCCAAGTCCGGGTTTTCAGGAGTACGTTTTGCAGCTGTTGTCACTTATAAGCCTCTTGGTATTGTAGCTGTTGTCACTATGAGCTGTTCATTGATCTCGGTTTCTTACCGGCCATTGTCTAAGGTTTTGTTGCTTTTCTGCAGCTAACCTAAAATCATGGGTCCGATATCGTACAGTGGATGGTGTGGAAAACGCGTGGAACTCAGGTGATCTACTGGGGAATTTATGCTTTTGTGCTTATTGATTTATGAATGCAGTTGTGTTGGTATTGTTTATGGGAAAAAGAAAAGCTACCTTGAATCTGATGACACTTCTATAGTAACTTGTTAAAAAAACAAACCCTTTTAACTTATTTTTAGTGCAGCTCAAACAATATCTTGCTGCCATGCCATATGACTTTGGTCCAAATCATATTTAATGTGCAGTTCTGCCTTAATTCTTCCAAAAATGATTATGTTGGATCTCTGGATTCTTCATTTTTGTTAACACTGTATGCATGTTTCGCATTGATGTTCAGTAGAAAAAGAAGCCATTGTAAGGAAAATTGAACCATCAGGTTTCAATTTTCGAAGTTGGGTTAGATGGATTTGAGTAAATTTGTGTCTGTGATATATTTATTAAAAGTGCTCTTCTTTTTTTCAATTTTTTTATTTAATCTTTATAAGAATTTACAGTCTATATTTTAATTTTATACTTTTTTTTACATATCTAATTACAGTTTCATAATTTTTTTATATTTTATAGTACATATTTCCTTTAGTTTTGTAAAGATTAATATAATATAAAACATTACTTAAAATTTTGGGGTGGGTTGGAAAAGAAATCATTTTGGAGTCAAGTATCATCTATATATTTATATATAAAAACACGAGTTTAACTTTTTTTGAATTGACGAGAATAATTAATTATATTACTAAATTGATATTAAAATAATAATTTATTAGTATTATTATGTGATAATAATATAAGTAATATTAATTAATATGACAGTTAATTAATTTCTTCTTATCTTTTAAAATAACTACTTGAAGATAACATAATATATTAATAATTAATAATTAATAAAGTTATAAATAATATAATTGGAAAAATTAAAAATAATTAAAATCTAAGTTTTTTAATTAAATATATATATATATATATTTTACATATAAATAAGATTTTGTTTTTTATAATTAATAAAAAATAAATATGTGAGATTAATAATATATATGTATATATAAAAAGATTATATCAATATATTAATAATCTAATCTATAATGTATGAATTTATTTATTTATTAATAATGTAATAATTATTATCACTTTCCATCACAAAAAAAAAAAAGTACGATTTTCATTATTATTTGAAATATTTAATTATTATTATATGATATTCGATAGTTTTATATAATAGGTGGCTTAGGATTAAAATGGATTATTACCTTTATAAGCCCTTTAGCAATTTACTTCATTTCAAATTTGTCCCTTTATTTATTTAAAAATTAATTAATTTATTTTGTGATAATTACACATTTACATATTTAAATAAGTGTTCCCTGAAATTCTTAGCTATTTACAATCTTAATAATACCATAAAATCTAAAAATATTATTTAAATGAACCATTTATACATTATTTAAAATTTTATATTCTATGTTTTTATATGTGAATAAATTTTTTTGAATTTGTTTATATAATTACAAACAAATTTATTTTATTTTATTTAATATTTTTTTTCCATATTTGTGTTTATATCACCCCATTCATAATTATGCCTCTTATTTGTGTTTTATAATATTTGGTCGACCTATAAAAATAAATAAATAAATTGGTAAAATCTAGAGGTGTTTCAGGATTCAATTGCCTTCAATCTCACATCCGAGTCTCTTTCCAACTTATCTAAAAATCATTTAAAAATTAAAATAAACATAACTTTTAAACAATTTTTTTAAAAAAAAAATCTATTCTACAATAATAAATTTAATTTTATATATCAAAAATAAAAAATTTAGTACTTACTAAAACTTAACAATTAAATACATTTATTGAGTTTTGATATAATATCTAAAACTACCCATAGCCCCTCCCCAACCCTTAAATAGGAAGGATAATGCGTCTTAACGCACTTAAACCCACGTCCTCTTGCACGACAACAATACCAATGCCAACCGAGGTAAGACTCAATTAGCTTATACAATACATGTTTTAAACTTTACAATCTATTGCACATTAATATTTATAATTATATAAAATTCAAAAATTTTAAAACAACGATTTTCCCATACATCACACGGATAAAAAAACCAGTTATAATATATAATTAATCAAAAATAATTTTTGATAAACCAATTTTTTTTTCATTATTACATATGAAAATTAAATTATTAGGAGAAAAGTAAGGAGATTTTCCATGGAAGAGTAAGAAAGTCATAAGATGATTTTGGAAAGCTTTTCCACTCCATCCATTCCATGAACCAACCTTGTTTCTTCTTTTCTTCCTTTGCATTTTCTCCTTTTTCCAGTCTCTCAATTTCTACAAACAAAACTTTCTATATATGAAGAAGTTGGAGTCTATTCTTCATTATTCAAAAGTCATCCACTATTTTTTTTTCTAAGGAATTTGTTGATTCAACTACAAATCACCAAACAGCTAAATAAGGAGTTTCCAAGCAACTACCAAATTAATGACTATAACAAAATTTTAGTAGCAACTTTCATTAAAGCACTTAATTAAATTAAATTTCAGTAGGCAAGCATGCAAAGCCACTTTACCACATTTGATTAAATTAAAACTAGAAGAAGAAAAAAATGTATATATAACTATATAACCAGGAAATTTTCCCCTTTATTTTCATAATTATATCTATACTGAGAAATTATTTTATGGACTCTTCACATCACATCATCCATGGTCTCTTTTCAATTATTTAATAACATTTTAACAATTTTTTTTCATGTAATTGATACATAATTTTAATAATTTTTACCTTGAATCCTAAACCCAAATCTCGAATCAGTTTAGGATTCAAGGTTCAGGCTTCGAAATTCGAGTTTAAGGTCAAAGTTCAAGATTCTGGATTTGGGATTCGAGGATAAAATAATTACCAAAATTATGTATTAATGATATGAAAAAAATTGTTAAAATATCATTAAATAATTAAAAAAATAGACCATGAATAATATGCTGGGAAGGATTCATAAAATAATTTCGTTATATACCTAGCTATATTTGGGCATATGTATATATATTAATTATTAAATATAAATTTAGGTCCATGCATCGCAATGTAGTGAAATGTGTATAAATATAAATAAAGACTATCAAAAATGAAAAAAAAAAAAATCCCATAACAAAAAAAGAGTTGGAAAAGGAATGTTAATTTCGAGGGCGAACTAAAAATATAATATTTTTTATTGTTGTATAAGATATCTCAAATGTATTAACGAAATATATATGTGAAATATTAACAATAAAGTTTAAACCTAAACATATTAACCTTTTTTAACATCTATATAATTGATTTTCCCATTTTTATTTATAAATCATGACTACCATTCTTTTATTGAAATAAAATTGCTAAACAATTTTTCCTTAATTAACTTATTATATATTAAATTGAAAATGCATCAAAACTTTAAAATGTAATTTTAAATAATTTTTGTCAAAGAAGATAGAGATGTTAATATCATAAGTTAAACTTATCTTAACTTGAATGAATCAGTGATTAAAGTTTTTGTATCGAAAAAAAAATCATAAGTTGAAACTTTTTATTTTATATTAAATTATATTTTCACATTACAGAAAATAAAAAGTTTTAGTTTAATGAATTTATCAATTTAATTGTTAAGTTTTAATTATAAAAATCTGATTTGTTATTTTCTTCGTTGGAAAGGGATGAAGTGAAATTATAATTTTATACAATCTCTTCTCTTTATAAAATATATATTTTAAGTTTGAGAAGAATGTCACCACTCAGCATAATGAGAATGGAGTTAGTCTATATAAAATAGGACTAAGCTCAGAACATTGAAGCATATAAATAGAATAACCCAATGTGGCTGCTAGTCTGCATTCTTGGATCTTAATTTTCCTCTTAAATATTTTTAGCTACTTGAGTTGAGTTTGATGGAGATGATGGTGAGGTCTGTTTGGCTTTTCGTGTTTCCTTTGCTTGTAATAAGTATTATTAGGTGGATTTATAGGTGGAGGAACCCTAAATGTAAAGGAACACTGCCTCCAGGTTCGATGGGACTCCCACTTCTGGGAGAGACCCTCAGTTTACTTGTCACAGCCAAGTCCATAGACATCCATCCTTTTTTTAAGGAAAGAATGAGTAGGTATGGTCCACTGTTCAAAACAAGTGTAGCAGGTCGATCAATTGTGATATCAGCGGATCCCGATTTCAATAGTTTCTTGTTTCAACAAGAAGGTAAACTTGTTGAGATGTGGTACATGGATTCCTTCGCAAAATTGCTTCGCCAAGATACTACAGCAGCAAGTGGCTATGTACACAAATATCTGAGGCACCTTGTTTTGAATCACTTTGGTGTTGAGACTCTTAAACACAGGCTGCTGCCTCAACTAGAATGTGCCATAAATCAAAGATTGCAGGAGTGGGCTAAGCAGCCGGAGGTACAACTCAAAGACCAAACAGCTGCAGTAAGTCTCTTTCAATGTTACTAATTTTTCTCTTCATTGAACCACTAGTTTTCTAATAAACAATTATTTGCAGATGATATTTGAATTTACTGCAAAGCACATGCTTAGTTACGAACCAGAAAAGTCGTCAGATACTATAGCCCTAAATTTATCCAACTTCTTGGAGGGACTGATGGCATTTCCTATACGCGTCCCCGGTACTGCTTTCTACAGATGTAAAAAGGTAAGCCATTCAAGAAAATTAGAATTCCCAAAACGGAATTAAATTTTTTATATATAAATATTGCAGAGGCAGCAAAAAGTAATACAAGTAATAAGTAAATTAGTGGAAGAGAGAATGAATTCGGGAGAAGGTGGACGAATTAGCAAAACAGATTTTCTCGACCAAATTTTGGAAGACATGAGGACAGAATCATTCTTGACAAAGGAATTTGCCACTCATGTTCTCTTTGGGATCCTCCTGGCTAGTTTTGAGACTGTTTCTTCCACTATTGCCTTAGCCATCAAGTATTTATCCGACCATCCTTCTTTACTACAACAACTTACGGTACGTAAGTAATCAAGATATAGAATTATTTAATATTTTCTTTCTTTTTTCTTATATATATATATATATATATATACTTGTATAATTCATTATCTGTAAATTTATATATTCTTTTTAACTCTTGACAAGGAGGAGCATGAGCAGATTCTTAATAAGAAAAGAAGAGATTGTAATCCTGGACTTGAAGATGGACTTGAATGGGAGGATTACAAATCCATGCATTTTACTCATAACGTTAGTCATATATATGTCATCTCTCTTTCCCTTTATATACAGCCAAGAGAATCTATTTACACTAGTGTAAAAATAATGATTCGACAATTGAATCTATCGATATAATTATATATATCATGCATATAATTTTTTTAATCGATCCAATATCTCTATTATATCGATATAAAATATATATTCAACAGTTGGTATTTCTTTCATAAAACAAATAATTAGAAATTTTAAATTTGCATCAAATTTGACATGTATTATTTATATTAGTGAAATATTTAATTCAACAATTGAATCCTTAAAATATTAATTGTACAAAAAAATACAAAAACGAATCTCTCCTGTATATATATTCTTTAATTAATTTTAATTTGTTCCCTTTATTTAGGTTTTATCAAGAATCAAGGGTGATGTTTAATAATTGATTCATGTAATTTTGTGCTTGTAAGGTCATCAATGAGTCGCTTAGATTAGCAAATGTTGCTCCTGGGATCTTAAGAAGGGTTATAAAAGACATTCATGTCAATGGTAATCATCTCTTAACACACAGTACTAACCATATATACATTGTTTAATTAAATCTCTCTCTCTCTCTATATGTGTGTGCATATTTAACTTTTCTTAATTTGTCAGGGTACATAATACCACAAGGTTGGGCTATCATGGTTGTGCCTGCAGCCCTACAGCTTAATCCTGAGGCTTTCGAAGATCCTCTTACCTTCAACCCTTCAAGATGGAAGGTATTTAATTACTTGTGTAGCTATGTAAAAAAAAAAAAAAAAAGAGTTTGATAAGCAATTAACCTCTACTTTTTTAAGAACATTGGAAGCAATGCGATGGCAAAGAATTTCATGGCATTTGGAGGAGGCAATAGGACATGTGCGGGAGCAGAGTTCAGCAAGGTCCTGATGGCTATATTTTTACACGTTTTGGTAACCAAGTACAGGTATATTGATTAATATGTTATGCAAGAAACTATATGTACATATATAGATGATAAAATTGAGAATAAAAGAGTATGTAAATTTGGGCTAGGTGGAAAAAGGTGAAGGGGGGAGATGTGGTTCGTGCACCCACTCTGGGGCTTGCCAACGGTTTCACCATTAGTGTTTTGGAAAAGCAAGCGTAACTTGTTACACTCAAATGTTGAAGAATAAGGTTGACGCGCTGGATTTGTCTTCAAACCCAACTTCTGTGTTCCTACTTTCTGTCTCATTTATTGTACTCAACTCCATGATTATTGTATACTTATCAACACTTACTGTTGATTTTCACCATGTAATAATCCTTCGCTATAAATAATAAATGTGACGTCAAAGAATCTCCTCTAAGATGTGAAAAAAGCAAGAGAAGCAAACCAAAATATCTCTCTTGGATATTGAGACAAAATTGTCTGTTTTAAGATTTACGGATGAGTGCCAAATTCACTAAAAAGAAAAATCTTATGTATAAAATAAAATTTAAATTTATAGTTAGAGGTGATCATGGGCAAGGTCGGGTCAGGTTTGGGTCAGGCCCAGACAAAAATTTAAGTTTATTTTTTAGGCCCAAGCCCGGCCCAAAATAAAATTACTAAGCTCAAGCCCGACCTAGCTCGTATTAATTTTTTTGGCTTATTTCATTAAATAAAAAAATTAAAAATATAATAAATCAAATACATTTAAAAACATAAAAACAAATATTAAAATAAGAAACAAACAAAAAATGAGACAAATAATTCTTAAACAATACACAAATTGAAAATATAATAAAAAGTTGTTATATTAAAATTGAAAATAAAAAAGTAAATATGATTAAAAATAAAAAAATTATTTAGTATATAATTCGGGCTGGGCCCGGGCTAAAAAAGTTTTACCTTAGGCACGGCCCGTTTTCTAAACGGGCTTCATTTTTTGTCCAAATCCATATTTTGGGCCTATATTTTTACCCGAATCCTCTCATTTTTCGGGCAGGCCTTCGGGCCGGGCCGGGTAATCCAACCCATGATCACCTTTATTCATAGTTAAAGAATTACGAATGTGTCATGAATAATTTTCTACTCAAGACTTGTGCAAACCTGCATAAAAAAATAAAAAAAAGTTTAAAATATAACGAAACTATACAAATAAAACCGAAATAAATGTAAAACATAATATAAAAATTCGAAATACAAGTAGATTGAACCAAAAGGATAAAAACTCCAGCCTCAAACGTAACTTCACTTTTGAGTTGTGAACTGATCACGGGCAATGAAGAAATCAACTCTAAAGAAGTGGCTCGATTGAAAAAGTTGGTTGCATATTGGAAGGAGCAAGCTGATAGGAGGGGAAATGAGGAGGATTACGAAGACATTCAAGAGGAGCAAAGAAGTAAAGTCCATGCTTTTCGAATTGAGATTGAACTAGAATCTTCTTGAAAACAACATTAATTTGAATTAATGTGTTATACAGGAGCTTGACATTGAATCTGTTTAGTAAGAATTTATAGGTGGATGAAAAGAGTTTTCTTGATAACTAAGATATTATATAGTGGATTTCATTATAATATATAACTGATCATGAAAATTATATAATATATGTATTGCTTATTATTAATGATACCAAAATTAATGTTATAGACATAATTAATATAATATGAGTCATTAATAATTTAACTAAACTTAGCCATAAATTTTAATAAATATAATATATATAAAACAATATATTCCACATCAATAGTTGTATACATGTATTATATAATAAATATTATACAATTATCAATATCGTTCATTATAATCTACGTACCATATGATTAAAATATGTGATTATATCATGTATTTCGTTATAAGCAAAATAACATATTATTAGTAATATATATGTATATAAATGTTATATTAATTGTAATGTAACTATTGATATTGTAATATATATTATAATCTACCATATATATAAATATACATTTTCTTATAGCATAGATCTCACTATAATATATATTTGATGAACCAATTTTTTTCATTATTACATATGAAAATTAAATCATTAGGAGAAAGGTAATGACATTTCCCATCTAAGAGCAACAAAGTCATAAGATGATTTTCAATTCCATGAACCAAGCTTTTCTCTTCTTTTGCATATTCTCCTTTTTCCAGTCTCTGAATTTCTACAAACAAAACTTTCTATACCTCTTTAATGGGAAGATACGAAGATGTTTGAGTCTACTTTTCATTATTCAAAAGTCTTCCACTATTTTTCTTTAAAGGAATTTATTAATTCAACCACAAATCACCAAACAACTAAATAAAGAGTTTCCAAGCAACTACCAAATTAATTATTCATAAAAATTTAAATTAAAATCCTCCCAATTTTACAACTTCAACTTGGAACATCAAAATTCTCGGTGTATTAATCATAAGAGTTAGGTGTGATGACAAGAATTTCTCCTACCTTAATAAGTGGTCGAGAGTTTGATTCTCGCCCTGAGTATGAAACAGCTTTAAAATTTATTACCAACATCTACCCCTTAATATACCTATAAAATGCGGAGAATTAATTACTGAACTCTCATTGGATACTTGAGAAATCAAAAAAAAAAAAAAAAACTCAGTGTATTAACTTTATTATTAAACCAAAATTTTATTAGCAACTTTCATTAAATCACTTAATTTAATTAAATTTCGGTAGGCAAGCATGCAAAGCCAGTTTACCACATTTGATTAAACTAAAACTAGAAGAAAAAAAGTATATATACCTATATAACCAGGAAATTTTCCCTTTCCCTGTTTAACTTTTTTCCTTATTTCCATTATTAAATATGTATCATAATCCTTTTCATTACATTATTTATGGTCTTTTTTTTAATTATTTAATAACATTAAATAATTTTTCGAAAAAATAGAGACATTTAATTATCAAATTATCACATTTTAAATATATTTATAGAAATAAACTCCATTTCAAAATGCTAATACAATATATAATAATATAAAAAAGAAAAGCTATAACAAAATATTTAAAATCTAAGTGGATTTAAAATAAATTTTCTATTAGAACTTAGATTTGCAATTAATTAGTTAATTAAGTGGATTTAATATTGTAATAGTTTTTTATTATACATGGAATTTTAGGAAGACAAATAAATATTAAAATGCCAAATGGCATAAAAATACAATGTGAGAACGAATTTTTTTTTTTAAGAGCTTGACCAGAAGACGAATCCAAGTTGTTTCGAGAATAAAAAAAGTTTGACCAATTTTTTTATCTAGATGAGTTTTTTTGGATTAACGAATTAAATTAGATTGAAAATAAATCAAGAAAACGAATGAAGTAATAGAATTAACCAATTAAATTAAATAAAAGAAATGAAATTAAGATGAATGGTGGAAAGAAAAAAACTTCCGGATTGTGTTAAAAATACGATATCCTATGAAATTTTTAACAAGTTTTAACCAACCCCTAAGGCCAAACCCTAATAAATGTATTCCCATAGTTCTTGAAGAAACCAAGAAGAAAATAAGTTATAAAAAAAAAATATCACAAGAAAAATATCTTGCAAAGACTTGTATTGAGTCAAATGATCAAACATAATGAATGATTTTTTCTAAAAAATAATAAAGATGCATTTATATATGGTAGTTTATTAATTAAAATAAATCTCCTAAGTATGGTAAAACTCTAATTAATCTAAACAACAAATATTTCTAGTGGAACTAAACTTTATTCTTGACTAAGAAACATATAGAAGTTCTAAACAATTGGAAATGCTAAAAAAATATCTTAAAATTCGGAATAAAAAAATCAACAAAAATATAAAGCCTAATAAATACAATATTAAGCTCATGTATGGTCAAAACTAAGGCTTAAAAATAAACCAAGTATGACTTAAACTTGACTTAAAGTTCAGAACTCGTAATTCCCCGTAATTAGGGATGTAAATGAATAGAGTGTCCGATGAACGATTAATGAATAGTTTAGTTTTTGTTTGTTTGTGTTCATTTATTAAAGCTAAATAAATGAATATGAATACGATTTTGAGGCTCGTTTATTAAACAAACTGAATACGAACAAAGCTCGTTTAGTTCTTTTATGTTCATGAGCAAACTCGTTTAATAAATCATTTAAAGCTCTTTTATTGTTCCATTGGTATAAATTAATAAAATTAGTGCTTTTTTTTTTAGTTATAACATAATTATTAATATTAATATTAATATTAATATTAATATTTAATTATTTTATATCTAAAAAATTATATATGTTTATTTATTGTTTCTTTGTTTATTATTATTCATGAATATTGTATGTGAACATGTTCAATTATATGTTCATAAACATGTTTAACGAACATGTTCGTTAAACTTAATCAAACATATATGAACGCGCATAATTTTAAATAAACAAACATGAACAAAAAATTTGAAATTCTTAATGAACATACACCAAACACGAACAAGCTTAATAATAAACAAACGAACACGAATAGAGGTCTATTCGTTCAAGCTCAGTTCATTTCCAGCCCTATCCGTAATAATCTCGTCCAGAAATTCTACTCGCGCAATCTTCACTAAAACGATCATAACTTGATCTTCCAGACTCTAAATCAAGTTATTCTAAGTGCATTTTGAAGCTAATAGATAGCTCTTTGATCTATATGAAGATATTTCAACCCAAAAATATCTAGATCCCATCCAAAAACTCTTTGCAAATCAATTAATCTTTTGGGCTAGAAAAACAACAATTTTGGTGAATTTAAGTTAATAAAATTTACCCCATCCACGCATGTATCACATCCAAAATTGGGCTTCAATTTTCGTGATCTTTTAGGCTTGTAAAATGGGCCTTGTAAAAAGTTAAGCCAAACATGTTCTTCGGTTGGAATTTAGGCCCCAAACTCATATCTCCTCCCCTTTCTCAAAAAGATTTATCCTCAAACCTTGTGTCATTGAAGAAGGTATAAACTAGCTCTTAAATATACCATGTGTTAGGGGACAAACTTGTGTTAGGATTCAACGTGGCAAGCTCTTCCAAAGGCATGGTCGCATGTGAACTTTACTCATTATCAATGTCTTCTCAATTGTTAAGGTTACCTCATAACTTTCTTCTTCAAAAATATCAATGATAAATGAAGAAGTCTCAACAATAGGCATAGGGTCACACAAACTTGTTTTCACAAATTGTTGCACTAGAAGTCTCTTGTTCACACATATCTACATCTTCAATGAAAACATTAGAAAAAGTCTCCTCAATAAGCTCAATGTCATATGTATATTCTTCATCACAACTTTCATTGTTGGGTGGGTAATGAATTGAACATTGGTAACCCTTGTGATCTTTTGAACCACACTAATGACATTTCAAAATCGACGAGAGATCTTTTGAGACTGTTGCACATGCAGTGTCTTGGTGATCCATTGCATCACAAAACATGCACTTTGTTTGATGTTCTCTTTGCTCCGCTAGAAGTCATTCAAGCTCGTAGAATTTGCTATGACTATTTTACCCATGTCTTTCTTGACATCTCCATGAACAATAGTAGGTTAAGCTACATTGAAAACATGTTCATGCAAGTTTGGAGTAAATTTGACATTTTCAGTTTGCCGTTGAAATTGAATTCTCAACACGAGAACGAGAACCTTGTTTACTACGATCAGATGATTGTCCTGGCTCATAATCACCATCAGCATCATTTTTCAACTTGTCGTTCCACTCACTAACATCTCTTTGTACTTTAGTGATCATTCTCGCAAGAGTCTCAAGGGTAAGTGTTGCTTTATCATTCTCTTTTTCAATACTATGTGTGTACCATTATGAGAATATGAAATCACAAAAACTAAACACAAAACTATTTAAGTAAAACAAACTTCGCCGTTAGCACTCGCAATAAAAAAAAATAATTCTATGAGGCAAATAATAAAATGAAATAATCTCGCTTGTAAATGTTAAAAAGTAATCAAACTTAGTATTCTTATAGAATTCGTTCAAGAACCCAAAGAAAAGTTTGACTCTAATAGAAATTGAGTTACACGGAGGAAGGAAAGGCAACTCCTTTTGCTCCAACTAACACAAGAAACAAGAATGTGTTGGAATGCATAATAGGACAAAAAAAAAGCTAAAACAAATGAAAAACATATGACTAGGGTCAATAAAAATAAACTATCAGGCAAAAACCGAAACAATGGAAAAACAATTTGAATTTTTTCTTCAAAGTGTTCCCGATGTGCTAAAATCAACAAATTTAGTCTAGAGCCCTCTCATATGCTAAAAAACATATATAGAAAGTTTCAGCACAAAATTTCACCCATAAAATATATAGTTACTTTTTTGAATTTCTTAATTTTTTGTCTATTTTTTCTTGTGGACATACTTTTTCACTACATGATAGTGTCACATATCTTTATATGAAATTTTAGTTCAAAGTGAGTTCGTTTACCCACTCAAAAAAATTAAATTTTTAAATTTTTTTTAGCGTAAAATAGTGTTTTTAAGGCTTTTCAAAAGAGCAGTTGTGAAAACATTTTTAGCACAAAGAAAAACAACTAAAAACACCCAAATTTTATATCAAATGATACAGAATGAATCTTGGTAGCCTAGGAGGTGAATCCAAGTTGTTTGAAGACTCGAAGAAGCTTGATCAAAATTTTGATATGTGTATATATTTGTGTGTGTATATATATATTATAAAGTTATTTAATATATTTTTAAAAAATTTTACTTATATCATTTGCAAATCCTTTTAAATTAAAAAAAATGATGTGAAGTAATTTAATATATTTTAATTATTAAATATAATTAAATCCTTGCATTGCATTAAAGTGAAAAAAAAAACGATAAAAGTACCATAGAGGTTCTTGTACTAGGAGTTAGATTTCATTTTACTTCTTTTGGTGAAGTTATATCTTTAATCCTTCAACCTTTCCATTTTGCCCCGAAGAAATTCATATTTTTATTTTCTATTCTTGTTATATTTATTTCTAATTCAAATTTAAATTTTAGATTTTCTATATTGTAACCACATCTTTATAAAAAAATATTAAGTCAACTATCATACTAAAATTTGATAATATCACGTGTCATTAAAACAAATATATGTTCATATTTAAATTTGAGTAAATTTTTTTTTTCCTATTTTTCCCTTTTTTTGGAAAAAATTATTATATATATGAGTTTATCCTTATTTATATATATTTTCCCTTTTTGGGAATAAATTATTTTTAATTTTCTAAGAACAATTGTATGTAAAGTGGATAATGTTAGGAATTTATAATGCATGTATTTTGTAGTGAGATGCTTTGATTCCATTAAAATTTTCTTTATTTCATCACCTTATCCATTTTATGGAAAAACATGTAAAATCTGAATCAAACAGCTAATTGGCTTTGGACCACACATTATTGTATCCCTACATGATCTTAATCCCAATTGTTTCAATCAATTATGTTTCACATCTTAGAATATGTCATCTATTTAGTTATTCTACGTTTATTCAACACTTTTTAAAATTTAAAATTCAACTTTAATTATTAATATTGTTATATTTGTTTGCGTAATATTTTGAAATAAAAAAATATTTACTCAGTAGTCATGTAAATAAAAAAATAACGTAATGAACTTGAATTTTTTAAAAAAAAATTAATAGTGTCAACAATTGGACATGATTTTTAAAATCTAAAAAGTAGAGAAACTAAATTCTTAGAAATAAAAGTGAAAGACTAAATTCTAAATTTTCAAAGAATACAAGGATTATTTTACACACTACGTTTAAAAGGAGTTACTCAAATAAAGACCTACCGCTTACTCAAATGTGTTCTAGAAGCTGAACATCTCTTAACTATCAAGCAAATCTCATCATAAAATAAACATGAAATTTATGACTCTAAAACCGTGATAAATAGTGTGTTTACCTAAGAAGCATGTATATGAAATATATATTTTTATTAAAAACCTGAAAGTTATAAATACTGGATTTTATTACACACATTTATGTAATAAGTTTATAAAAAATTTTATTATAAAAACCAAATATATGGTTGAAATGGTAAATTTGAAATACTCAAATGTATGATGATATGTGTACAAATCTCATGATTTTCATGTGTGTATATAATTTTCTATATTTATCAAAATACAAAAAGATAAATGCTCTCTAAATAAAATTTGTTACTTTGTAAAATAAATGGGCTTTTGATACTTTCTTGAGTTAGACTCAATTAGCACTTTAAGCCCATTTATTTCACTGAAAATATTTTTAGAAATATGATTTTTAAAAAGTAGATTAGTTTTTGAGAAAAATTGATATTTACTATTATTTGGATGATTCTACTTAAAATATTTTTTGTTGTTTGGTAAATTTTTTTAGTGAAACAAAACACAACATATATGTTTCTTACAAAATATTATAATAGCATTTCCTTTTGACAATTAAAATTTATTTTATAATAAGATAATATTTTATAAATAATTAATATCATATATAAATTTAATAATAAACAATGTCTAATTAAAATTATATATATTACATATATGCAAGTGGATAGTGACACATTAGAGTTTGAAGGAATAAATGAATTTAATCATGATTTAAACAAATATTCATATTTATATAATTAAAATGTTTATATTTTATACTATAAAATATTTATTATTAAATATTTATAAATTGTAATATATATTATTAATATATTAATCTAAATATTTTTTCAACAATATATTAAGAATATTATTTGAAATTTAAAATTCAAAATTATTATTGTTAAAATTTATTACTAAAATAAAATTATAATATTAAATAATTTATTAATTATATTATAAAATATAAATAATCAAATATGTATGTCTAGTAATATTGAATAGTAAAATATTTTATTTTAATATTTTAAAATATATTTAAAAATTAAAATTAAAATTTTATCATTATAATAATATTAAACTTGATTCAAGTTGTTTTTTATATAAAAATAAAATTACTAAAAAATGAACTCTTTTTTATAACGCTTTTTAAAAGAATAAATCAATTTATAAAGAAAAAGAACTTATTTATTATTAACTTATAAGTCATTTTTCGTTTGTCAACTTATTTTCCATGAAACAAATATAGAAAAATGTAGAAAATATTTCCTGTGAATTATTTTTAGTGAAACAAATGGAGCCTTAATATATAGTATAGATATATGTTATATGACAAATTCAAAAAAGGAAAAAGAGTAATAAACTCAAAACAGTATGCTAAAATAGTCCAGAGCTAATAGGTACCAATATTAGAACAAAAACAACCTTCGATCACAAGACAAACCGAGGCTGGTCGGGTCTTCAAGCCACCGAAAGGTTCGGGCCACGATACGACACCCGGACCATGACGGGAGCTCCGGCGAAAATACTTCCGATAAACACAAAACCTTTACAGTTTGGCATACTATACGCAACTGTAGCAAATGGGTAAAAAGAGAAATGGAAGAAAGTGATTAAGTAACAAACTATATACCTAACAGGCCTAAAACAATTAAAATACATTAAGCAATGCCCTAAACGCGTCTGTCCTCGAGTCAATTCATGCAAATTGATATAAATGGCCATATCTTAATGCTTCTTATTTTATATTGATTGTAGCTTTAATGGGGGAAACCGCTGATACTAGTTGACTTGAAACCAAAGCAAAAAAACCATTGTCTTCTTCCTGATCGATAACATAATAACAACCCCAAATTTTATAATTACCTTGGGAGGAGGATGCTATGGTAGTGGCTGTAAGGTGGTCGAAAAGGAAGAAAATGCCTCCCGAAGAATCACAGTCTCGTGCGCTTCCGGTTATTCCTTCGGCTCAGTTTTCTAGTACTGTGGCATCAGGTACCGGCCCGAAATTGGATGGAGCGGCTAGAAGGATGAAATTCCGGGGAAAGAAATTACTCCCGGTGCTTGTTTTCATCTTGTCGTGCCTTTCCATTCTCAGGTTACTTAAAATCGCAATTACTACTACTACTACTACTACTTCACATTCTTCACCTCGAGCTGCTGCGTTGTCATCATCCATTCAACAAGAATGTTCATCTTCTAAATGCAGTGAGGTTCAATCGAATGCACCAAGGGTCGAGTCTGGTCAACGTAAAACCGTCGCCAATTCAGCCCTTCTCATCCCTAAGGAATTCGTTTTTCTTTCAAATCTCATTACCAACATAGCACCTTGCAACCTCCTTGTTTTCGGTCTTCAAACGCAGTACCTCAACCTATCATCTATAAACGCAGGAGGCATCACTGTTTTTCTCGAAGACGACCCTTACAAGATAAGCCTAAACAAAGCGGATTCTAATGGGACTCGGGTTTATAAAGTTAAGTACCAGGTACCAGCTAAGAAGGCATACAAGCTGCTCAAGCATGCCAGGGAAAACCCTGTTTGTGCACCGAGTACAAGTCTGCTCCAGCAATCAAGTTGCAAATTGGCATTGAGAAATTTACCACAAGAAGTATATCAGCTTAAATGGGATGTCGTGGTGGTGGATGGACCTATTGGGGACGCACCGGAAGCACCAGGCAGGATGTCAACCATCTACACTGCTAGCATATTAGCAAGATCTGGGAAGACGACCGATGTTGTAGTACACGACGTTCATCGGATGATTGAAAAATGGTTTTCTTGGGAATTCCTCTGCGAAGAGAACTTGGTTTCAGCTAAAGGAAGATTCTGGAACTTTCGGATCTCCAATCAATCGAATGATACAAGGTTTTGCTCTTCTGAGACGGTTCGGATAGAGTAATAGCCTTCTTTTATATCTAACCAAAATCAGAGTGCCACATGGAGTGTCATCTATGAATAACATAATTGTCCCTCCACATAGCTAACAGTGGAATTCAGACGAATTGGATGTTGTCCATCCGTGTAAATGAAGAACAATAGACACACTCCGTCAGTCAAAATTGAAGAGTGTCTGCCCTGCTGCATTTTCTTTTTCATGTGTGTAAATTTAGATAAAAAGGAAAGAATATTGTATTATTGTCGAAAGCCGTAAAAAAAAAAAATCACTCACATAAATAAAATTTTATAGTTGAATTCATAGAGATGGATAATAATTTTATTCCTTAAAGAAAACTTAAAATTAAAACTAAAAATGGAAAAAAACTAAATTGAAAACTTACAAAGAAAACAATAATTACAATTTGAAAAAATTAATTAGATGGAACCTTAGTTTAAGCAAAATCTACGTTTGATTCAAGGATTTGATCACTAATAAAAAGATGATTTTCAATACTCTTAAATAACTTGATTATAGTTGCCGACAATCGCTTACTAAGCTAATCACTTCTTACCTTTTCTTCTTGATAATCAAGACATTCGTCATTAATAACTTACTTTATTAGCAAATAACCTTATAATAATCCTTAGGATTTAATTTATCAATAACATTAAAAACGAAAGAGACTCAATTCTAACCAACAAACAGACAATCAGAATTTATTTAAGTTAAATCGCATTCCCACACTACATGATCTAAAAATACAATATGAAAAATTATACAATTCGTCACAAATATTAAAAATCAATCAATTGACTAAACCTCTAATTGACAAGGCAATTATTCTAAACTATCAAATGCCGGTCAAATATTTATCAAACCTCAATAATTGTAATTCACCCAAAAAAACATGCAAATGCTAAACAACGAATAAAAATTTCGAAACAATTCAAGCTCACAAACTTTATACAATCAAACTTCAAAATTTACTTTACAAGCCATAAAATAAGAAAAGCACCAAAAACAATAAAGCTACAAGAAGTTCCTCTTCTCTCTTGTCTAAAAGATATTATGTATAAAGTTTATTTGACTTAAAATTAGGGCTGCAATACTTTCTTGAAAAAGACAAAAATGACATTATTTTAGTCACCTTGTTTCCAGACTCTTGCACATACTTCAAATAATGTGAACATTGCGAATTTAGAAGGTTGAAACAAAGGCAACCTGAACTAACGAGGCTAAAGTTGTAGATTTTGTCGAAGTCTCACATTTTTTCTAGGTTCGACATGCCAAGAGCACTTACTAGTGACTGAGGTACGCATTTTTTGCAGTAAAGTGATGGAGGCTTTAACCAAAAAATATGACTACGGCATATAATCCACAAACAAGCAGGCAAGCAGAAGTCTCCAACAAGAAAATCAAAACTATTCTCAAAAGAGCAATCAATCCAAATAAAAAAAGGGCTATAAAACTCATATATGTATGTTCCCTTACCAGCTAATATTTGGCAAACCATGTAACCTTCCTATTTAGCTAAAACACAAGGCATATTGGGTCATCAAGAATTGTAACATGAGGATAGGAGACTGCAATTGCAAGAGTTAGATTAAACTTGAAACGACGTCTCCAAGAATTCATATGGACAAAACCAAAGTCTTCCACAACCAAACGGTTTCCAAAAAAGACTGGACAGAAAGTTTTACTTTTGTGGTTCCTAATGTCTCTCCTTATGATGCAGCGTACATTAAAGCTCCAAATAAAACCAAAATTTTCAAGGCTTAAAACCTTTGTATGGAAGTTTTGAGAAACACAATGTTGAGACCATTGATCTTAAGATCCTAACCTACAAGTCTTGATAGGGGCATTCCATCTAGCCAAAGACATTAAAAAAAAGCACCTATGGAGAGAACTTCAGATTTTATTTTCGTTTTTTGCTTCGTTTCCATTTCTTTCATTTCACTTCGATTTTATTTATTTTTATTTCCTTTCTAATTTATTTTTATATTTTTATTTTTCGACTAGAGTTGAGGAACAACCGTTGACATCGATGGAAGGACAAACGATCAAAAAAATGAAAGTTCGACAAGACCCTGACTCTAGGAGAGCCGTTCCCCAACTCTAGTCGAAAAATAAAATAAAAATAAATTAAAAAGGAAATAAAAAATAAAATCAACAATAATAAATAAATATATAGAAGGGAAAAAGGAAATGAAAACAAAGCGAAAAACAAAAATAAAATTCGGAGTTGCCTCTCCGTAAGTGATTTTCTTTAACGTCTTTGGCCAGACAAAATGCCCCTATCAAGTCCCGTAGATAGGGATCTCAAGATTAGCGGTCTCAACATCATGTTCCTGAAAACCTTCATCTAAAGGTCTTAAACAATGACCATTAACCTTGTAGATTTTGGTCTTGTTTGGAGCTTTTATGTCCACTGCACCATGAGGGACATTAGTAACTATAAAAGGTCCTTCCCATTGAGAACACAATTTACCAGTAAATAATTTTAAACGATAATTATAAAGTAAAAATTTTTGTCTAACCGAGAAATCTTTCCTGAAAAACTTTGATGGTGGAAGGCTTTTGTTTTATCCTTATAAATCCTCGAATTTTCATAGGCGTCGTTTCGAATTTCTTCTAGATCTTGCAATTGCAGTTTCCGATGTTTACTCGCCTCATCCATCCTCATGTTACAATGCTTGATGACTCAATATGCCCTGTGTTCTAGTTCAACAAGAAGGTGACATGGGTTGCCAAATATGAGCTGATAAGGTGACATACTTATAGGAGTTCTATAAACCATCTGGTAAGCCCATAATGCATCAATGAGCCGCAAACTACAGTCCTTCTGGTTTGGATAGATCGTTTTCTCGAGAATAGTTTTGATTTCCTTGTTAGAGACTTCTGCTTGCCCGTTTGTTTGTGGATGATATGCGGTCTCTAGGGCTGCAGATTTGGTGCCATGACTCCAGATCTAGGGCTGAGGCTCCACAGTTTTGAGCTGCAGCCCACTTTTTCTTTTAATTCTTTGCGTTTTGTTCATTCGTTTCACTTCCATTGGTCCTCAAACTTGCATCCCAAGTTCATATGCACCTAATTAGAGTCATGAAACACCAAATTAATTAATAATACTAAATTATATAAGATTAGATAAAAATGCTAATATCTGCAAATGTGACACTAAACATGCAAATGAAGCTAAAACATGATATTTTTCTTGAGGAGCAATGAAAAGCAATAAGGATCCAAAATATATGAATTATGGGTACTTATCAATTACATGGCACTTGGTAAGGTTTTGCCAATTATGTATATAATCTGGGTGCCAAAGCTCGCAACCCAGTGTTCCAATCCAAAACAGCACATCTAGTTGCTTCAGAAACACAGATATACATACATTTGTGAGACAGGTAAAAGAGTAGGGGACATGGAAAATTATTTATTATGCTGTAAAGTATACACTATTTTCAGAGTTGTAATAAGAATACAATTATGGAATAGGTACAGTTGCTAAATATCTTAGGGTGAAATCACCATGAGTCCATGAGCTACTCTTCTCTTTCCTCGAAGTTTCGCATTGTGAAACTTTCAATTCACCATAGAGGAGTAAAACAGAAGAATACTTCTTGATTATTCAACCATCAGCTTCCCTGCAGTTGTCTTTCCTTTGTGCAATTGCTAGTCATCATTCACCAATATCTTTTCGCTGCCAAAAGGGGAAAAGGTAAACAGCGTAAATTTAGAACCAATATAATACATAATGAAATCATAAATTAATGCCATTAAATACCAGAGATAGTTAGTTGCATCTATCCTTTCAACAAGAAGAAAGTTTCTTCCTAGCAAATACTCAAACTAAAGTCAATCATCAAGATGTAGTTAATAGTTGCAATTCTAAGCAACCTAATGACATTCTACAAACAGACCCTTTTGTTGCTGACAAGATAACTCAAAGACCACTTTGGCTGACTTTTTTTACTGCCATAAGTTCTGCACTTTTATAAATAATGCATGTTATTTTTCCCTGATGAAAATCAAACAAACTGATGGCTTAAGTGAGAACGCAGAATAGAGCACATTTCATAATCACATTTCTATCTATTGAGACACTAGCCTTGAGAATGACATGGTATATGAAGATGTGTGCTTACCATTCGTTTACTGATGTAAGGCTGTATCTTAACTGGCATCTCAGAATGGCTTTCAACCTTGAGGAACTTATGTTTTTCAATATCAAATTCTTTTCTAGATTCCTTTCTGCTACCTGACTGCCAAACTCTACCAAAATTAGGAAGCCAGTTAGCATCACAATCACTCTCAACAATCTCGCCTCTCTTCTCTCTCTCTAGCTCCATCTTTCTCTTTTCAGCCCAAGCAGCCCCAACCCTTTTTGGGTTCAACTTACGGGATTTCTGTGACTTGTTTGATGAAATAAAACTACTTAAAGCTGGCTTTACTTGATTGTTTAGCAAAGTCTGATCAGCAGCTTCAAGCCAAGGAGGGAGTGCTCCAGAATGCACATTTCCTCCAGCATCTATGGTTGAAATGGAAGACACTTGAGTTAAGCTCTGCAATCCTGAAAAAAAGAGATTGTCATAAGATAATGAATAAAAACTTGTTCCTTGGAGCATCCCTCCATTTTGCAACCAGAAAACCTTTAACCTAGTTTTAGTAGCATATTTACCATTTACTTTTTAGTTTTACACTGATTTGGAATGGAAATAGAATTATATGAAACCAAAATGTAATTACACAATACCCTGGGAACTGCTTTCTCTGCTCACCATACTTGCATTCTGATACACTTGGCAACCCTGAATGAGAATAATTTGCAAAAAATATAATTAAATATCATGCAAGAGGAAACTACTTCGTGGAGACACAAAACTCAAAACAAACAATAAGGTGCCCCATAGACGGGCTTCTTGTACATTAGGCATGCAGTATTATATTCAAAGTTCAAAACCATAAGATAATTAGCTTCACTGAAAATTTTAAATAGTAAAGACCCGGTACGGAGAAGCATGCATTCAAACACAAAACTGAATGTATTGCAAAAGACTATAATACACAAGACCTACGCATGTTTTAAAAATTGAGACAATTGATTCTCTTGTAAATAAATATGGAAGACAGCATAATCACAAATAAAATTAGTTAATTGATTGAGGTTTATCTTTCTAAAAAAAAACACACAAAGTGGTTAAGAAAACCATTCCGTTTCTTACTTTCCTATAAAACCTCTATTCAAACAACAAACAAAAAAGAAAGAACTTCTAAGATGGCACAGTCACATAACAATTTCTAGGGAACAATTAAATAAGATCAGCTGCAAGGGAACAGTGTGGGAGAATAAACTTACCCCAACATCACTGACGTAAGCATTTCCTGAGCATATTCCATTGTAAAGAAGATTTTGCTGGCCACTGTTATTAGCTGGAAAATCCCAGCACAACGCAGACAGAAACAAAACTAATAAGACAGTTTATTCTGTGTTTATACAAGAAACTTTCACTAAAATATCAACAAAATAACTAAAACTAGATTGAATGAGAAAATATATCAAATAACCAGATATTGATACCTTTCAAATCATTCGAGTTCAACAAACTTGTATTCGAAAAGTTAGCCTCATGAAAATTTGAACCAAAGTGCGAAACTTCAGGGAATCTTGAATTAGATATCTGATACTCATTTGTATTGTATTGTAAAGGCAAAACAACATTAGAATAACTTGGTTTGACACTGTTAAGAGTATTTTGTCCAAGATTTTTAATTTTTTCAATGTTGACATTATAGTGGATATCATTTGAAGCTCCATATTTAAGTCCAGATCCTTCAGTAGGAGCAACCATTGCTTCAACCTTCAATGACTCACACTTCTTCTCCCACTGCAATGACCAAAAACGAAATCGTCACATGATTAACCTTCCAAGCTTTTGTTTGAACAATCTAACAGTCATACCTTAGTTAGATCAGTTTCCGATATCCTATATTTGTCCAGTTGGTCCATCTTACCACCATATTGCCAAAGAAAATGCTTCAAATTCTTCAGGTGATGCCCACCCGCCAAGTGATTAATAGCATTTTCACTGTTCAATGAACCAAAAACACTAAAGCTTGCTTACATAAAGCACCATCACAACTAAATCACAAAAAAAAAAAAAAAAGCAAATGAAAAGCAATGCGATCTTTTTTGAATTAATAAATTTGGTAATATGCCGCCAGTCCCTGTACTTGAATAAAATTTCACATTTAGTCTATATACTCAAAAAAGTAAAAAAAAAAAAAAATCCTACTACTTTTCCAATTTAAAAACCCTTGTGCAATGGTTGATATTGTTAGTATTCTTGGTTTAGATTTTCCATCCATGCAATCATACCAACCTCAAAAGCATAATTATGATCTCAATAAGCACACTTGATAGTAAGCAAATTTTGACATAAAATACTAATAATGTCAGTGGTTGGATTAGATAAAGAACTTGTAAATCGAAAGGTAAGATCTAATGTTGTAACTTAAGTACATGAACTAAATATTAAACTTCGCCAAAATACAGAGACGGACAGCATATTTGAACCTAAATTTCACTCATTAAATCCAAACTTTTAATTTCCAATTTCCCTTGCGTTCTCTAAGTATCTTGATCTTAAAATTGCTGTAAATCCCAAATTACTTGAACTAAGTTGAACCAAGCTTCATAATGATTCATTATATACAAAATTTTACAAAGCAATTCAGTTTTGTAATTAAAGGCCTTACCAAGCGAAAGAGCTATCGAGCTCGTCAACATCGGTATCGCAGAAGACACACCAAAACCGATTGCGATCCGCGTGCTCAGGTCGAAGAACGTTAGGGTTTCTCAAGAAGAAACGAACGTCATTGATCTTGTTTTGGAATCGAGATAGGAAAGAGGAGAGAGCGGTTTTGTGGTTAGGGAAATACTTGTGACGTGGCCCTTGGTTGTGGTTCAGCTTACAGACCTTGCAGAACTCAAATTCACACTTTTTATCCTTCTTCTTCTCCTCCTCTCTCTTTGTAACGTAGTGATTTTGGTTCGTAAAGCTCAATTTAGAGTTAGTGTTTGGTTTCACTGAATGATCCGCCATTGTTGTATGGAAACAACAATTGGTTAACTGATAATCCCTAATTCTAAAAGCGTTGCCACGATTTTGAGTAGGGGAAAAAAATTGAACCGCCCTTTTTGAACTATTTAGTTAAAACGCACCGTTTAACCTTTGTTCAATCAGCCTAATTGTTATAATTGTTAAATCGATCTCAATTAAATAAACTATAAAACTTAATTTAATTGATGCAATCATTAGTTTAATCGTATTTTATTTTGATTCATACGATTCATAAGTTATCAAATTTTTCTCTTTGTTCTACATCGGTCGATTCAATTTCAACAATCTTAATTCACGAATTAAACAATTTAGACAAATTTTGATTGAGTTTAAACTTTTTTTTTTTTATTTTAGATCAACTCAATTTTAATTCCAATAAAATATTTTTATTTAAATTTAAATATCACTGCCTAATTTTAAGGCTTAAGAACGTGATGGTCTTAGCTCTCCACTATGCCCAATTACTTGCTCTAAGTCCAAACATATTAGAGCCTAATTAAATGTATTGATTCAAGAGTTCGTGATAAAATACCTTTAAGAAAGTTGTTTTGAGGGTTTAAACATTCAAAACTCTATTTTAAAGCATATTTAGTTCATGTAGGCTCAGAAGTCGAACCTAGTTGAAAAATATATTAACCTTGGAATAGTTAAAGTATTGAAGTGAGCCGCCTAAACTCATACTCTCTTGAAGATTCTCTCATTTAGGTCACTTGAAGACTTAACTATTTTAATTTTTTACTTAATCTTTCAATGATCAAATTAGTAAATTTATTTTTAGGCTCAAGTTAATTTGTTTTTTTGCAAATTTACATAAAGTTGACCAAATTCACTTACGACTCATTTAGGATGCTTGATATGAAATATGAGTGTTATGTTAAATAACTATATCAAGATGTTTGGTTGTTTAGAATTATGATATTTATTACTATTGTTATTTTGTGTTTGCTATGAGGTAAAACGTCAATGTTATTTATGAATTTATAATCTTAATCTTGTATGTAATAACCATTTTTCTTTTTTCTTTGTAATATGAGTTCGATCCATCATTTATGAAGCTTTTAAATGTGGAAACTTTTATAAAGAAAAACAGATTTTAAATATATACTCAATTTAAAAAATAACATTCATGTGAAAATAGTTAACGTTATTTTCAATTAAATCAAGGGTATGTGTAATAATTTGATTTTTGTTGGTGTGAAAAAAATCGGTTTAAGGTTGAAATTCTTTAAATTGAGAAATTTTAAAATTGCAAATCAGTTGTAAATTATTTGTCACATATAAAACAAATAATGACATATAAACATGAAGTACAAATGGATTGCTATGTCAACAAAATTAATGTTTTAGTCAACATTCTTATTAAAAAATGATTTCACTCTTTAAAAAAAATTAATAGTTAAATTTAACTAAAAAATCAAATTGATAAAGAATATAAATATTAAAAATTAAATTTAATATTATTTAAATCCAAGATTTAATAGCATTAATCCAATTAAATTTGGGTGTCAATATACATCAATGGTATTATTTTCAATTGCGGATATGTCGGTTCAATCAACTAATATGATTTATATATTTTATTCAAATGATAATATTCTTGACCATAATAAATTAAAGAAAATTATGTGACACCAAAGATTCTTCTAATAATAGCAGAATTGACAATTTCCATTTTCAAATAAAGAATTTAACTTTATATTATAATCTATATCTATATATTAAAGGAATGTCCAAAGTACATTCCTCCTTACGACACATGGCTTACACCCATTAGCTCCTTTTGTTTATTTTCTAAAAACTGGTTAATTTTCAATTTTGGTTCTTATAAGATGCATAAATTTGAGATTTAATACTTAAACTTTAATTTTTATCATAATTTGGTCTTTATATTTTTATAAATTTATTAACTAGTTAAAATAGTCAATATCGTTAGCTTTTCAATTAAAATATTACGTTGTCATATGTAATTTGGAAATGGGTTTTTAAATCCATAAAGTTGAGAGATTAGATTCTCGAAAAAAAATTGGAGGATTAAATTCTAAATGTACGAAGTGTAGAAACTTAGAGTCATGATTGTTTGAACTGATTGAACCGGTTGGGATACCAGTCTAGAGAAAGGCATTAGACTGGTTAACCTAAAAATTGGTACGAGCTGGTAGAACTAAGCTAAAAATTTGAATCGTTTACTTTTATTTTAATATTTTTAATGATTTATTTAATCGAACCATACAAACTAGTGGTTTGTCCAGTTCGACTACCATTTTGGTTCTAAAAACTTTACTCAAAATATATTTGATCTTTAAATTTTTACTCTATATTTTGACACAACCAAAAAATTAACCCAACCTCAAGAATGAATGGACCATACTCGTTTTTATTTTAAAGTAATAATTAGAAGCAGGGTTGTGGGGACATGGGAATTTTTTCTTTGTTATGATTAGTTTTAAGTCTTTCCATGCAGGTCCCCATCTTGTTTTGATATAAACCCTAAAGTTCTCTATACTTTGCATCCACCTCTCTACAATTTCCCCTTTTGCTTTTTATCATACAAGATAAACCATGATAGTCAGTTTAGTTATGGGACTGGTTGTATTGGTCAATATGTACTGTTCTGGTATTAAATCGGTATTAAGTAGTTTAATTGTTTCAATTAAAATTTTAGTGTATTTTTATTGTTTTTTTGTGTGTTTTGTTCAGTTTTGATTAATATCGTTTGTTTTGGTATATATTGACTCGCACTAGTTAATGCAAAATTTTAATATTTTAAAATCATTTTCAACTTTTTTTTATCTTAACTATTTTTTATTTTTATTATTATATTTTTTAAATTTTAATTCATAATTTTAAATTTTATATTTACATATAAATACAATTATAGGTGTAATTGAGACACATTTTCCCTTTCAAAAACTTGAGATATATTTATTATTTGCATGTATATTTAATATATTAAATATTTTTAAATACGATAAACTTAAAATGATACATCAAAATATATTGAAACCGATATACATTAATATAAAAAATACGTCCACTAATATGATATTAACTTGAGATAAACAATTTTCTTTTTCTTTTTGAGATAAATTTCAAAATTATATGTTATCTTTGATTCAATGTACAATATGATACATGAATTTTGATTTGGTGCAATTATAGACGAAACTTTAATTATGGTTTAAATATATGCATGAAGCTTTAGTTTTGATTCAAATATACACATTTAAAAAAATAAATATATCAAAATTTTCATATTAGATAAATATAATTATTTGAGTAAGCAATATATAACTATAAAATGATGTTATATTGATGATTGTGTTAATAGTCTCTGTGAATTGGATTAAATCAAAATTTTATGTATAAAATCTCACAAAATTAAAATTCTTGTATAAAATTACACATTAAACTGAAGTTTATGTATAATTCCAAAATTTATTCATTTCTTTCTATTCTCTCTCCATTAAGCCCTGAATCCCTATACTATTTCGAATTTTAAAAATTTATCTCTAATTTTAATTTCAAGAATTCAATCTCTTTATTTGTTTGATTATATTAAAGTCTAATCAATAATGCTATTAATGAATTTCGGTTAAATTTGAATACGTGACATTTTAATTCTTGAAATTAAAAGTAAAGAAACAAATTTCAAAAGTTTAAAGAGCACATAAACTATTAGCACGATTAAACCAAGAAAAACTATGGTAAGGGTTCACTTTTATGAATGTTAGTATAAGATACGATTATAAAATATTAAGTATATTTGCCTAAAACTCGACTAAAATCCGGCATCATAACTACTGATACGATCATCTTTGAAAGTATGAAAATTTGGATATTCAAAAGCTAGAATGTTTAAAATGACACATTCGACTTTTCATGTTTGATATTAGTGTTCATCACAGTAAAAGTATCATGAAGGTTCCTATATTAAGATTTAGATTATATTTTATCATCTTTACTAAAAAAAGAGTAAATTAATCCCTATACATTAGATTAAAGAGCAAATTGCTCGTTTCTATTAAAATTTTTATCTATTTTTACTATTAAAAACTGGTGTAGTTGACAGACCAACTAAATAATACAAATGACGTATCATGTATACATCATGCTAACGTATAAAGATTAATTTTTAACAATAATAATAAATATAATTTTCAATAAAAAGACTAATTTACTTTTTAATTTAACATGTAATAATAATTTATTACAAAATATGAAAACTCCTAATTTGATAAACCAATAAATTGATGAATCTCTTTGTTTATAGTTGATATTTAACATACAAAGGAAGGGCTTAAAGATTAAGCAGAAATCTGCATCAAATCACTATAATTTATGATGGAAGAACAGGAGAGAGAGAAAAACAGTATCAAATGATGATAGTTAGTGGACAAATGTGAAAAGACAAATGTTAAGGTTTTGTCATGATGACAAGTTTGATTGTTTTGGGTAGGGATGACCCTACATCCTTTATCCTGCACCTTCAACTTTATGGTTAAGACATTGATATGTGGTTGTTTTGCAATTCTATGATTGTAACCAAATAAGCAATACAAGACAAATGAACCTGTATTGCAAGTGGTCTTATGTCAGCCCATGGTCTCCCATCCATATGATTGTTCTCTTTCTCTTTCTTTTTTATATGATATAATCCAATCAAACTTCAATTTACAACTAATTTTCCCCTTCTTACCACTTTCTTATTCACTCCTTAATTTGCTCCATTGCCCTTTGAAATCCCATCACTAGAAAATTGTATGTGGATGAGTAGTTTGATTTAGTTATAAATAATTATTAATAATAACTTTGTTAAACCAATTCAACTAAAAATTATCTGTTAATTAAATTGATTTGATTCAATTTTTACTCATCTCTCTCTTTATTTATATAGAAGTGTTATAATTTTTTTTTTTCATGTTCTAGTTTCTTATTACTAAATCTATGCTGCTCGAATTCAAGTGTGAGTATCGACATTATATTATTTGTTTGAGTTTTCCATGTATTTGAAATCCCTTGTAAGACCACATCTCTATACCTATATGCTTCGAACACAGATGTTAAACACATGGGCGAATTTAGGGGTAGGTAGGCAAAGGCCTTGGTGCCTCAAAAATGAAAGTTTGCCTTTTAATTACTTTGTAAATGTTAAAATTAGAAGTTAATATACGGTAAAATTATACTTTGAACCAAAAAATTATAAGTTCATATATGATAAAATTATATTTTAACCTCCCAATAAATTATAATTTAATTCTAACCCCTTAACAAATTTTAGGCTTTGACCTTAATTAAACATAGATACTTTAAATAAAAAATAAAGAGTCAAAGTTACGTAGGTTTCAAGCTATGTTACTTGGAGTTAAGTACAAGGATATGACAATCGAAGGATCATATTTTTATACCCATATCCAAAAATGCATCATATACGGGTTATGAATAGAAATACTTTTAAAAAAAAATGAGAAATCAGAGCAATATAGACTTAAACAACCAAAAAATCACTTTTGAGATTGCATTTGTGATCAAAGTAGCTTTTAGTGGCAAAAGAAAAAAGGGGAAGCTAAATTGCTTTTAGATCATAAATTAGGCTAAGTGGCATGGAAGATTCTTGCAACCAAAAAAAGAACTCAAAACTAATAATTAAATTAATCATTTAGGGTAGTTTTCTTTCTTCATGTATATATAATTTTCCTATCTCTTTGAAAAGAAAGAAAAGAAAATGTACTTTTCATGAGGGCCTAATTTTGAAACTCCAATGGCCCTTTGCCCCCACTAGATTATGTCTGTAACACTGTTGATAGTCTTTTGAAACTCATCAAAGAAATCAAATCAATTCATTAAATTATTGAACACTGTTTTCCTTTTCTTTTTTCTTTATAATTTGGTTATATGAGAGTAATGTTTAGAGGTTGCTGACAAGAAACCAGCTAACTCCATTTTCACTCATATTAGGGTAAATTACAAATTTAGTCATTTATGTATGATTTGGATTACATTTTGGTTATTGAATTTTAAAAAGTTACGATATGGTCACTAACGTTATCAATTTGTTACATTCTAGTCACTAAATCGTTAGTTATAATTACCAGTGCAACAACAAGCTAATGGGGCACGTTATATCATCATTTTAAAAAAATCTTAAGTCAAATTGTAGAACTGATCCCTATTTTTTTTCTTTTTGAGCATTTTAATCAGGGGCAAAGTTAAAAAAAAAATGCTTTAGGGGATTAGAAATGAATCATAAATTTGGGGAGGGGTAAAGTGTAAATTTACCATTAAATAACTTGTAATTTCTTACATTTTGAAGGGGCTACAAAGAAAATTCATCACTTTGATTCACGTCCCTAATTTTAAATTTAATTATAACAGGTAACAGTGTTAACTATTTGGATTTATGATAGCATTGTAATATAGGGACTAAATTATATCAAATTAAAGTATATGAACTAAATTTTAAAATTTAGCATAGTAAAAAGGACCAAAACTATAAATTGACAAGAAAATGTCTGGTCAGTTGTGTTGGGATCTCAGTCCCAGACATGAGTAGTGGGTGTTTGGTTTCTTTGAAGAGCAAAAAAGTTGAAAGAAGTTGAATATACAAGTGGCATACAGGCTATTCTGTCTTCTTGTTGATGAAATTTACTTAAACTTTTTGTTCCCATTCATTTGCCTTTCTATCTATATCAAGTTTCTGAAAACTTGACCTCTTTAATGCCAGCTTTGACTCATCAATATGCAAAATCTCGTGTACCCAATTTGTATACACCATCTTAAAAGTTTGATTAAATTAGAGTATCCCAGTTTATTTTTATTTTTAGTCATCTAATTGTGAAAAAATTATAAAATGATTATTTAATTATTTAATATTATCTATTTTTGTCACTCAACTATAAGTTATTTGGTGTATCCATTAATTTTTACATTATTCAGTTAGTGACCAAAAGAGACAAAATTAAAAAGTTTGGTAATCATTTGTAAATTTTCATAGTTGAGTGACCAAAAAATTTTCCTAATAATTGGATGATTTATAACTTTTTATAATTAAGTAACAGAAAATTTTTAATTAAGTGATCTCTACTATAATATAAAGAGTTATGCAAGTTTTGTTAGCACAATGGCAGGTGCCTTGCATTTTTGTTATCAATGTTCATATATGTTGCTTGAGTAGGTATCGGATATGAGAATTTTTTGATATCGGTATGTTATTAATAAAAAGAGTTCTTTTTTTCATATATTTCACCCATATTCAAGTAAATGTCAAACATGAATATAAGTATACAGGGCAGAGTCAAGGGGAGTTGGCAGGAGCTCTAACCCCCTCTAAAGTGGGAAATTTCACTTTTAGCTCATTTATAGTTTATAAAATTTTAAATTAGTAACAGTAAAATTGTATTATCGTAGACTATTAAAATGATAAAATTATATTTTTACCATTATAAAAGTGTACAGCTTAATTAAAATATTCGCCCTGTAAGTATATTCCAATACAAGTATGTTGATTTGAAATTATTGTTAACAATCACAAATATTAAATATAAATATTAATATATTTAGAGGATTATAGTTTACACATATTTTATTATGCAATAAAAAATATTAAACATGATTATTTAAAAAAAAAACCTTAAATTTTTTTTGTACTAAAATCGATTCTCTCAACAAACCCTTATATTTTTGTTATCAATGATCACATATGTTGTTGGAATAAGAATTAGATATAAGTAGGCTAAAATATGCTACTGGTTTTTGTATTTTTTTTTTTAACTTAGAATTTAGTTTTTATATTTTTACTTTTAGTAATTTAATCTTTTTTTTAAATTTTAAATTTTAGGCTCAATTGTTAATATTTTTTTTTGTTACATTTGTTGATGTGATATTTTTTAAATAAAAAATATTTATTTAGTAACAATATAATTAAGAAACTTTACGTTCTAATAAACTTGAATTTAACAAAATAATTTTGACAGTGTTAACAGTTGAACTTGTATTTTGAAATACAAAAAATACAAAGACTAAATTTCAAATTAAAAAAAATACAAAAACTTATAATATATTTTACCCATGTAAATATTATCTGAATATACTTGATTTTTTTCGTATATTTAAAATATTAATTATTATAACCCTAAACCATATGATCATAACCAAAAAAATGCACCTACAGAGAAGTCAGAGTTTGATCTTATAATAAAAAATACATAAATTTTAGGATTTTCAGCTTTTACACATTTAGTAGTGGGAATAGCATCAGTGTAAACACATGATCCAATCTTACAAAATTATAGCAGATAAGATATGCCCTGCCTGTCTGTTGATGATCTTTGATATCAGTAGTAACTTTTTTGCAACTTTCAAAAGTTAAAACTTGCTTATTCATATATATAAATATATATATATATCTGACATGTATGTGAAATTGTGCTATAAAAAGTGTGTTAGCAATTAGGACAATAATGTATATCATCACCAACAAAAATATTAGGACAATAATGCAACACTGTCTCTGCGTTTGATTAATTGATTCCTTACTAAGCTATGCAAGTCTATTGATTCCTTACTGGGCTGTGCAAGCCTACCATGATAGCAAAGCTAAAGAAACTAAACTTCATCTTAAGATCATATATATGATCTCATAATTAGATAGTTAAAGCAAAACCCAACTGCTGGAATATGGTAAAATTATGGAAGTCTTTGTATTAAAAATTATATTTTATTTTATTTTATTTACTCAAAAAAAAATTTATATTAAAGAGTAAATTGATCTTTTCTGTAAAAATTTTCATCCAATTCTATTATTAAAAATTGGGGTCATTAACGGCATAACCAAATAGTTACACGTGATGTGTCACGTGTACCTTATGCTAGAGTACATTGACCAGTTTTTAATCGTAGAAATTGACGAAATTTTTAATAGAATGGCCAATTTAATCTTTGATTTAATGTACCCAATTTTTTAAAATAGAAAAGACAAAATGTAATTCGAATACTAATATAAAAACATTTTATGATATTTTTACCCTATATACATAATTAGATATTTTAAGCAAGTCCCATTGTTGGAATCTCATAAACGTTGATGCAAGCAAAACCTATCTCTAATCAACAAATCATCTGTTTAAACTTTGATTTGTTCTTCACATAATCGAGTAGTAAAGAGTTGTATATTTTTAAAGTATCAGTGAAAAAGAACAACACTAATAGAGATCACATCTAATCTGATTTCACCCGGATCAAAGATGAAAAGAAAGTATAGCGAAAGAAACCAAGTTCATCTAAGGAACTTCATGATATATGCATTCATGTATGTATGTATGGATGGATGGATGGATGGATGTATGATAATTAGAATAAAAGGCAAAAACCCATTGCAGAAACTCAAATTTCTCATTAAATGAATTGAAAAATACACACTGCATATATATATATATATAGTTCTGATCATCATTTTATTTATTGTGTTGTTTTTTTGCTTAAATCCAATGCCCCCAAAGTTTCAAACCCATTTAAAGAACAACTCAACCAGCCATGGAAAATATATTTAAAAAAAAAAAAAAACTCAGCTATCTTTGAATTAAACAACAAGGGTTTGATTTTTTTTTTTTTTGATATTATAAAATTCAAAAATTCAAAAATTAATTTTTTTTCAAGGCCTAAACCTTTGCCTGCAAGATTGACAAGTGATCTCCATGCACGTAGAATCTATCTGTTTCGTTGCTCTTTCTTTCATCCTCTCAGCTTTCTCCACTTCTTCTCTTGCTCTTTGCCACATATGTCTCGCCCGAGCGAACTCGGACTGAGCCAACTCCATCTCCCGTTTCGTTAACTCCCTAACTCGTTCCGCGTAAGCCTTTTCGATCGCCGCCAACCGGATTTGCTCCGCCGCTTGCCATTTCAACGACTCAACGCTGACACAATTCGATGGTTGTTGGATTGGGGTTAAGCTGATCGATAGTTGTAAGTCGAGTGAAGGGCCTTCGTATTGATGATCACCACCACCACCCGTCGCCGTCGTGGCCGCCGCTGTGGATCGACGAGATGGAATCTGGGTTGGTGAAGAAATGGGGATTGGAGTTGGGAGAAGCTGAAGTTCCTTTTGATCATCATCATCTTCCATAGCTGTAAAAAAGGAGAGTTGAGAAAATATAATTGAAAACGGAGGGTTATATAAACAAGTTGCCGAGGGCAGTGAATTTACCTTTTTACCCTTCTTTCCCATGCAAAATGGCTTAAACCCTTACTTTAATGCTTCAAATGACCGATCTATCCTTTAGTTAGCCTGAATTATCGTAATAAACCCCAAATAAAATGAATTAATGTTAGTTAAATTATTTTAGATTAAATTTTGGTATTAGTTATTTTGTGAAAGTTGCAGATTTAGTCTAAAGATTTAATTTAATCAATTTTAGTTATAATGCTTTTCGGTTCATTTAATATTAGTCCCAATTTAGTTATTAAACCTGTTTGATTAAATTCAGTTATTAATTTTGTACACACATATAGTTGTAGATTGAATCCAATTTCTTTAATTAGATCATTCTAAATCTCTATACTTTTTCAATTCAAATGATAATACCCATTAATCTATTAACTGAATTTTTAACGAGTAATATGTGAAAATAACAAATTGATATAACATATCCCGTATGATATATAATATGTGTGCTGTATATCACATGGCTTTTAAACTTTTAGCCATTTCAATTAAATCCTCATCTTATTTTAATATAAAATTTTTATAAATATATTTTTAAATAGTTTTTTTTCTTTCGCTTCGTGAATGTGTCATAATTTAATGTTAAATAAATTAATTTGTTATTTCACCTATAAGCAATGATTGGGTTCCAAGACAATTTTTCTGGTATCACCTATGCAAAAGGGCTAAAACTAGTATTTACTAGTGTCAAGGATGAAGTTAAAAATTTTGTATCGGGATTGAGATAAAATTGTGAAAGTTTTTTTATGCATTAAAGCTGAAACTTTTATAATATTTTAATTTAATAAAAGGTAGAACATTTTAATTCTTAAAACAATAAAATTTTAATTTAATCCTTTAAAAATTATAAAAATATAAGTTTTAAAATTATAAAATTATATTTTAACTCTCATAAAAATATACAATTTAATTTCGACTTCAAAAATAATTTCTAAGACCTATTAATTTCCTATTAGGTCCCAACCTATTCAATTATAAATTCGAGCTTATAGACTATGTAGTGCTTGTGACGTAGCGGGAAGTGAAGGGCATTATTGTGAAATCAGTGTAAAGGCCCGTAATAGAAAGAAACAAAAGCATGAGAAATATAACGGATCACGTTTTAATATTAGGTTATGAGTATCCTTTTTGTACTTCTATATATATAATAATAATAATAATAATAATAATAATAATAATGTACTTCTCTCTCTCTTTTTATATATTATATATAACATACCATTTTATTATATTATTACCTTTAATTAATGAATGTGTTTTTACTATTTTTTTATTAATAATATTTTATAAAGATTTTTTTATTATTATTTTTACCCTTTTTGGAGAGATGAGATGGAGGCGTCATAATTAGAGTCGCACGTGCGTTAGGGGTGATAGATAGGGGTGGATTTTGAGACTTTTTTTTCCTTTTAATAATAAAAAATTAATAATTGAAATTTAAAAAAAAAACTTTTTTTAAAAATTTTATTATAAGATGATAATTTGGGCATCTAATTTACTTAGAATTTACTAATATTTTTAGTATATCTTTGATATTTAAATTTAACACTTTTTTTAATATGGTACTTATATTATTTTTTTGGCTCAATTTGATATTTATATTTGATAAAAATTATATATTTTGACATGCAAAGTTAATGGTATTAGTTTTCTAGTGTTTAATTCGAATTTATAAGATTGATTTAATGAAAGTTAATTGTTAATATTATTAAGCTTAAATTTTTTTATGATTTTGTTAATATAATAAATTTAGTGTTAATTGTGAATTTATTTAATTTTACATTTAGTTTCTCAAATATAATATGATGGGTGTGATTTTTTCTACAAGCAGTATTAAAAAATTAACATGTGTATCTTTTTTTTAAATATTTATTTTTTAATATTATTCTATACTGTTATAGGACACTTGTTAACTCTCTAACCCTGTTCGTTAAGTTTAAAAACTCCGTTGACAATGTATCAAATATTATTCCTTATTATAGAGTTTAGAATATCGAATGCAGGGTATTGCTTTGCAGTAAGCTTAAAGTTAATATTTTGCATTTAGTTTGAATCTATAAAAATAAAACAGATTCAAATAGTGAATATTTACATTCGTCTATATCTTTTTACAAATATTAATTGAATTGTTTGTGTTGAGGTGAGTGGATTCCTTCACGAGAAGTCTTAAAAGTATCGTCTGTCGAGTAATCAGTTGATTCCCAACAATTAAATGTATTGACCCTCAGTGGCTCTCAACAAAGTATAAGAGACAAAATCTCCACGGAGAGATAATAACTTTGATTGTTGAAAGACTAGTTGGCTACTCGATAACAGAGGTAAATCTTTACTTACCTCTCCTCAAATGAAAAATTATTATTTAAATTTCTTATAAATTGATTAAATTAAAAATTAATTTATGGTACAATTGTGCTTTGCCCAAAAGAAGAAAATTATGTTTAATTTATTTTAAAATGATGAAATAATAAATCAATACATTATAAAATTATAATTTTCACATTCACCCCTAACAATGGATGGAATTTTAAAAATTTCTTTCGAAAAAGTGGATAAAAAAATTCGAAACAAAAATATTATCAGAATTTGAAAATTGGAACTCGCAAAAAAAAAAAGAAAAAAAGAGAGTAAATGGTGGGGAGGGATGAAATTTGCTTTAATGGTAGGGCAAGGGGATGTCGGGGGCATCCTAATCCAGGGTACAAATGAAAATGGAGAGTGGCACGTGGGATGGACACAGTGGTGAGGCAGACCATGATTGTGGATACTGACTCGACCACTTGGACCGTTCATCTGGTGGGTCCCACTCTTTTTTCCTCTCTCCAATCTCCATCATGTGGGCTTGATCTAACCACCCTTTCTCCTCTTTGCTGATTGAAGTTTGGTATCCATTGCTATTGGGGTTTTTTTTTTTTTTTTCAAATAAATAAAATTAAACTTTAAAGCTACAAAATTTTATATTATACTAAATTTTATCACATAATAAAAAAATTTATATTAAAAATATATATTTAAAGGTTATTTTATACAAATTTGTTGATTTTATGATGGATTGCGAAATATTATTTTTCAATTGTTAATTTGGAGATTATATAAAAATATAAAAATATCTTTATAATAATATTAATTACTCTTTAAAGTAAATATACTTTAACAACATTAACTTAATCAGTCACTTTATATATAGTATAAAAAATCTTTTAGTAAATTTATAATTGACTTTTATACTCCTAGCATAAACAAATCACTATCAACTCACGCATTACAAATAATGTTATTTCTGTGATTCAAACTCAAAAAACGGATTTTGGGGGTGAATACACAATACCGCTAAACCAAAAGTTGGGGTTTTATAGTAATACGGGATATTTATCGATAAAAGTATTATGGAGGCCCTTATACTAGGAATCAAATTGTATTTTACTCCATTTACTCAAAAAAATTGACAAATTAGTCCATATATGTTAGATTAAACAACAAACGAGTCATTTCTATTAAAAATTTCATCCATTTCTATTATTAAAAACTAGTGTGACTAACGAAATAAAGGATAGTTACACATGGTGTGCCACGTATACCACGTTGACGTACAAAAAAATTAGTTTTTAACAATAAAATTGGATGAAGTTTTTAAAGTAAAAAAACATAGTTGGGTGACTACTAATGTAGTTTACCATTTATGTACAAAATGATTATCAACTCACACGCCACAAATAAAGTTGCTCTGTGGTTTGAACTCAAAAAGCGAGTTTTGGAGGTGAACATGCCAAGATAGTCAATACCGTACTGGTGGTCACATCGTTTTTCTACTAAAATTGGTACATACCAGTACAAGTCTGTTTTTGTGTATCGTTTTAAAGCCAATTTTTTGAAAAATATTTAATATATTAAATATTAAATATATCAAATGAATTAGATTAAATAATTTCAAATATAAAAATATTAATTGATTATATAAAATACTTGTCAATAAACTTCACAAATAAAATTTCATCATTTAATAAATCAAAAAAAATAACAACACACATTATACAACAAAATTATCCACAATATTATTTTAAATGAAAGTTTAATAAAAATATACACAAAAAAAATTTGTTCTCAACCATTTAGAAATTGTCTTTTTTTCTTCTTTAGTTTGTGGTTATATAAATTCTTTATTTATTATTCTTTATTAATTTTTTACTTTAAGTTTTAAAATTGTTCCCTTAATTTGGTTAATAAAAAAATTAAAAGTTGGTAAAAAATAATTTTATCAATTTTTTAACATTCATGCATTGAATGGGGTAATATTTCAGTCGGATTAAAATTTTCATTGGTGCGAAAAAGAGTAATGATCACTATGATTTATTATTAGAATGGTGCACACTGACCGATACAATCGAAATCGGTGCAGAACCGGCTATATTGGAATACGCAGTGCCATAAGTCAAAAGCTAGGGTTTTATAGTATATATAGGACACTTTATCTTACCATGTGTGAACTGTCATATGATGGATTGGTTTTAGTTCGGATTGGTTTGATGATATTTTATAATTGTTTCTACGTGTATTTGTGATTCGTTGTATCTATATTAGTAAAATCTCAACAAAAAAAATACAGGTAATGATTTGGAAAAAAAAAGTGCATTTCACAAGCAAATTTAAAATACTATTATATTTTTTATTACTTTTTTGTATGTATTATAAGAACACGTGACAACATCTTAAATATGTTTATAAAGTTTATTTATTGAAAATAATAATAACCTCTTTTATATATATGGATAATTATTCTATCTATTTTTGGTGAAATTAAAAAAAAACTCTTGGTGTTAGAACATTGATATGTGTTCTTTAAATATATTAAAACTTTAAAAAAAATGTTGCGTCCTAATCTCATTTGCGGAGTTTTTAAATTCTACCAATAAACAAGTTAATAATTTAATATATATTTATATAGAATTATCCTGAATTTAGTGATAGAAGTGAATTGACATCTATTCGATTAATAAAATTAAAAAAAACACACACACACACCTCCTATTTCATCTCATACAATAATAATTATATTAATTTGCTTTTCAATTACATCATTGGTATGCATGGAGATAATAATAACTTAAAATATTTAATTAAAATTGATATCACGAATCAATAGACTTCAACTTAATTAGTGAAAAAAAAAAGTAAAATTAATTTTAAAAAATACCCATATTCTTTTTGAGCATCAATATGTTTGACCACACCACCAATAATTTTTCCTCTTTTATGTATATTATTAATATGTACTTTTTCATTTTCATCCACGCTATTGATGTGTCATTTTAGTTAGTATATATATTTATATATATATATATATATATATATTAGAATTCTCACACTATATGTGAAAAATAATATTTTTGAAAAATAACACTCTTTTCTAAAAATAATTATATTTTAAAAGAAAAAGTTGTAAAACTGAAAATATAAAGTAGTGTTCTTTAAAAGACTATGAATGATTATTTTTAGCACTAGTTATTTATCAAAATTTAAAATTATTTTTAAATGAAAAGTCTTAAGTGCCCCTAATTTCTATTATTATTATTATTATTATTATTATTATTATTATTATTATTATTATTATTATTATTTTGTAATTTTCTTTAACTCCATTGGTATATTTAACTCATGATACTAATCTCATTCAAAAAAATATATTAAAATATACATTATGAATTTTAATAAAAAATGTATATACTATAATATATATTCATAAATATAAATGTTAAGTAATTTTCTGTATGTCTCATTAAAGGTAATATTTGTGTATTTATATATACTATCACGACTCATGATTTGACTCCACTATTCATAGGACTGACATTTTAAACAGACCTTGAGCATATTGGACACGTGTATCGTTCTGGGTTGTGAGGTCGCCGGATGAATCTCACAACCCACCACATACAAACTCCTTGGGTATGTGCGAACTAAGTTCGTAAACTCCCCTCGACTCATGTGAATTGATTACGTGAACTCCCCTGACTGTTCTCTCGCTATACTTCTCGTACACATCCATTCAACGAGGCCAATCCGGATCGCGGATAGACGACTTGAATCTTATATGAATTTTGAGTTAATAATCATTGGTGTATAACAATAACTTTTATGATTAATATGTGAATATTAATTACCATGTATCAAAGTCGTACAACTTTGAACCTTCATTAGAATAAACCTTATTCTCTAATTTAATTTATAATATAATAAAATATTTTTTAAATACCAGAAAAAAGTAAAATACTTAAAAAGAATTTTGTTTTTTTTTTTAAAAAGTGATGATAAAAAGAAAAGCTAAAAGTTAAGAAGACATGCAAAATATTTTAATATTTTTTAGTAAAAAGAATGTTGGGTTAGTAGTTGAAGTGAAGATTGAAGCCATGTGCCAAAACTTTCTATTTAGTGTACAAGTTGGATGCATTGATGTTATAATATATATATATATATATATATATATAGTGCCTTTGAGATATGGAATATTCAATACATATTGTTGTAATTTATTATTGGGCAAAAGAAGAACAAATCCCCCTTTTCAAGGTTTTGACATTTTGAATTTAAAAGTAAAAATAATAAAAATAAAATAAAAACAATGTGACTTTTGTGTAAGTCACCTTTTAACCATGAATTCTTTTGGGTTTATACTTTTATGTTAATTATAACCATCTTACCTTTACAGTCATATAAATGTACTTTTCTAAAATAAATATTTATGTTTCACATCAACTTTTTTAATAAGAGTAAACTATAAAAATAGTCATTTTTATTTTTTTTAGATTACATTTTAGTTATTTAATTTTCAAATGTTACGTTTTGGTTATTTACGTTATCGTTTTGTTACGAAGTGATCACTCTACCGTTAAGCTCCGTTATCTCCTTGACGGCGGTCCTACGTGGCAATCCAAATGGGTTTTAAATGCCAATTTGGATGTCTTACGTGGCAGTTTAAATTAAATTTATTTAATTAAAAACATATTTTCATCTCAGCAACTGGACATCCAAGTTAACATTTAAGCCCATTTGGACTGCCACGTAGGACTGCCTATAGGGAGGTAACAGAATTTAACGGTAGAGTGATCACTTCGTAACAAAACGATAACGTAAGTGAGTAAAACGTAACATTTCAAACTTAAGTGACTAAAATGTAATTTAAGACAAACAAAAGTGACTGTTTTTGTAGTTTACCCTTTTAACAATGAATAACTGTTAATTTTATGTGGATTTAAAAATGATGTGATTTTTTTAAGTGATATGTTATAATTGAGTTTTAGTTCAACTGACATCAATATTGTTGTTAGTGCAGAAGGACTTGAATTCAAGTGCGTTGAAGCCTATTATCCTCTTATTTAAGCGTTGAGGAGGGACTATGTATAGTTCTAGATATTATATAAAAAAATACTCATAAAATTAACAATTATTTTTCAACTGTAATTAAAAAAACCATTTTATTTGTTTTTTAAGTACATTGTTTTTTTTTTTCTAATGTTAAATGCATTTGTATTATAATACTTGTATTAATTTTTTTTTTTTGAAATTCTAAGTTTTAGTCTCATTAATTAGTATAATTAATATTTGAGAATATATTTAGTACATTAGCAATAAAGTTCTTAGACTCCACAAAGTAGAATTAGGGGTTGACAAGTTTCCTATAAGGATATTTTAAAAAAGAAGAGACATGAATAATTTTTAAGATTGTTTTGTGGAATAAAAAAAGTACACTGCCAGTGAAATTTTTAGATTCCAAAAGTAGGCTTAAGGGGTTGACAAGTGTCTTATAGGAGAAAAATAAAATATTAAAAAAAGAAACATGTGACAAATTTTGAAGGTTACTTGTGGAATAAAAAAAGTACACAGTATACCAAATATTGACCCTCTAATAAATTTGAAATTCAAAACCCAAACCAACAATTAATTTGTTAAATATTTTTTTGGGCCTGAACTTGAAAACTATTATCACATTAGAGCTTAATTTTTTTTTTTGTCTAAGCTAGGTCCTGAACTTAATAATAGTGTCATATTAAGGCTTGAACTTTTTTTGGTCCAAGTTCTCACATTGGAACTTGAATATTTTTTTTGTCCAAGTTAGCCCAGTAGCCCAGATATTTCTTTGAAAACCCTAAATTTTAAGTCTCAATATGAGAACAATTACCAAGTTAAAGGATTAACTTGGAAAAAAAAAGTTAAGTCCCAATGTGGGAACAAATACAAAGTTAAAACCTAATTTTGACCCCAAAAAAATTAAAACCCCAATATAGACATAATTGTCAACTTTAGACCACAAATAATAATTTAACCCTAATCTTTATATTAAAAAATAAAAAAATGACTTCAAGTTATAAAAAAGTAAAATTTATGTTACCCGTTAATTAATTTTTTTAAGTATAATTGATTCAACATTATTGTTATTTATATGGATTCGTATTTAAAATAAAAAAAACACTTTGTATATTAAAAAAGGAAAAAGAAAATCAACACTTGATATATATCATGGACCATGCATGCATGCCATAACCTGTTCATCTCTGAAATATGTCTTTTCCTTTTTTCACATTGGTTCCCATTCAGATGTAATGGAGACACTGTACAAACAACTAACTAATTTGATTAGGTCATTGTCGAATCAAACTCGAGGAAGTTAATATTTAATTTATGTTACTACTCAATTCCAAGTCAAAGCATAAATAATCCGAGTCTAAAATCATCAAGTACGAAACTTGATTTGCATATTTTTCTTTCTAATTTTCATTTGAAAATATGAACTCAATCAAGTTCGAATTACACTTTTAAGTGTCGAATTTCAAATTTTAAATAAAATTCAAACCTAATATACCCTTATTTACAACCTTTTGCATTCTTAACTATCTATAGAAAGTAACTAAAAGGAAATGGTCTATTCCATTTAGTATCATATTAGCTCGATCGAGTATGGGTTTTATTTTATGAAAATTTCTTAATAAACTTTAAAAAAATTTAAGGCATGGATGGATCAGTTGCTTGCTTTTTGACAAGCAATGGTATCTAAAACAAGTTCCTAATTTGCAAAAGAAAACTATCTACCTTTAAACTAAAACTTGTGTTTTTTTTTTTTTTTTGGCGGGGGGGGGGGGGGGGGGGCAATTAATTAGCATTCAGAGCTTCAAGTTGCCTTCGGAGATCTTCAAGTTCATCAATAGCCGTATCCGTGGCTCCAGATCATGTAAGTGACTTTACAAATTCATCTGCACTCAGGAGCTCAAGGGCAAGACCTTTGGGAAGAGCATCTGAACGAATAGAGAGAGTAGTAGTTTAGGGAAATGAAATATAGAGATCAAACACGAGTGATATGGTTGCAACTCTGCAGTCTCGATGAGTCTTAATTTGGTGGAGATTTAATCCTTATTAGGGTCAGAACAGCACACTACTCGAAGATGACAAGCAAATCAAAAGTAAAATTTTAACAAGAAGATAAAAATAAAGGGCAGAACATAGAAAAAAAAAACTTGAACTTGCGCCATATGTAAACTCTAGTGCATCATCATCGACGACACTGCAAAAACAAAACAAAAGAAAACAAACGGATAAACTGGCTAATCTCCCAAAGTAAAACCATATAATGATTGTAACATGCCTATTTTGCCCGGCCCAGATCCAAATTAAACAACCAAAAAATCAAATAATAAATAACATTAAAATAGCCCAAATCACAACCCAAGTCTAAAATCTAACCCAAAAACACGGCCCAAAACATAAAACAACAGAAAAACCCTAGTGACCTAAGGTGCCGCGCCTCCATGTGCGCCCTCGGCATGCATGACGCCTGAGATTTGACCCCGTTGCACCAAAACGGCCGTCTACGGCCCCATTGACCCATTGTGCGCCTGCAAAAGGAAGCAAAAAAAGGAAACAAAACAAGACAACAGAGCAAAAATGCGAAAATAGAGCAAAAACAAAGCAAGAAAACAGCAAAGGCATAGGCAATAGCAATAATATTAAATCAAGTGTATTTTTCGGCTATAAAAGCCCGAAACCAAACAATGTATTTTCTACACACACACATCAGTAAATTAAAACGTAGAATAGAAATTTGGAAAGGTTGTTGCTTTGATCTTTTAACTTCTCTTATTTTCTTATTTCTTTTTGTTTTTTTTTATTTTATTTTTTTACAAATTTATTTTAAGTATAAAAAAGCCAAAAAAAAGAAGGAAAAGACTTACCCTAACTACTCCACGATCTCGTCGTCGGGAGTAGAGGTGTGCATGGGCCGGGTCGGGCCGGGTTCGGGACGGGCCCATAAAAAATTTTGGCTCGTTTTCGAGGCCCGGGCTCGGCCCGGCCCGAAATATGGGCCTGGAAATTTGTCCAAGCCCGGACCGAGAAAAAAATGGTAGGCCCGAGCCCGGCCCGGCCCAGTCATATTAAATTTTTTTTTGCTTTTTTTATTAAATAAAAAACTTTAAAATATAATAAATCAAATACTTTTAAAACATAAAAACAAATATTAAAACAAAAAATAAATAAATAATGGGACTAAAATAATTATTAAAATAATACATAAATTAAAAATATAATAAAAAGTAATTATATTAAAATTGAAAAATTGAAACAAATTAAAACTAAATTAAGAATTAAATTATATTAATAATAAAAGTTTTACAATATCAAAATAACATCAAAACAACAAAAAAAGTAAAGTAAAAGTACTAAAATTATTTAAAATTAAAAATAAAAAAAATTTAAAAATAATTTAATATTAAAATCAAAGTGGCCAGCCAGCCAAAAATCTTACTTAGAGGCCAGCCCGTTTTCTAAACGGGCCTCTTTTTTGTCCAAGCCCATTTTTCGGGCCTATATTTTTACCCAAACCCTCCCATTTTTCGGGCGGGCCTTCGGGCCGGGCCGCCCGGCCCATGCACACCTCTAGTCGGGAGCCCTTACCCCACGCCGAAATCGGACCGAGAGGGGATCAATGGTCCTTTTCTTGTGTCATTCTTGGGGAGAAGAGAGAGATTCGGCCTTCAAAGGGTTTCAAAAAGGGGTAAAAAAAACCCCATTTTTACATGGCTCCAACCACCGCCCATGGTGGAGTTATGGCGGTCCGGCGACGGCGCGATGATGGGTTATAAAACCCTAACAGAGAAAATAGGGAGGGGGTATTTTCTGATTTTTTAAAGAAAAGGAAGCAAAATAAAAAAAATGGTTTAAATAAAGGCACAAATCTGTGCCGTTTGGGAACCAGGGACCCCAACGCCGAAACGGCGTCATTTATGGCATGCCCGCGCCCGACCTGACCTGCTCCAGTGGGGATCCGCATGTTTTGCCCTTTTGGGGATATTTATCCCTTTGGTCCATCCATTTTAGGGCGCATCGCAATCTGGCCTTCATTTGTTTCTTTTGTTTTTTTTTTTAATTTTGCCGCATGTTTTGTGTTCGCTTTAGTTTGGTCCATCTCCAAACGCAGCGCATGGGGGCTGGGGATATTTCCCAATCAGTCCCTCATTTGTTTTAGCGTGTTTCATCTAGGTCCTCGACGACCTATTTTCTGTTATTTACAAGTTTTACCCTTAAATTTCAATTCGATCTTAGCCTAGTCCTAGTCTGTTAATTAATTAATTAATTTATTTATTTATTCAATTTTTTTTAGGAACTGTTTTATTTTTATTTATTTTAAGTTTGTTTTCATATATTATTTATTTAAAATCATTTTATTATTATGTATTTTAAGTTTATTTTACACATTTTAAACTATTATTTTTTTAAATTTTTTATATGTATTATTTATTTTATATTATCATACATACTATTATTTTGGAGTTTTATATATATACCTTTTATCTTACACTATTACATATATAACACTTATTTTAAGTTTCGAATATGTCATTTAGTTACACTATTTCACATGCTAATTATTTTAAATTCTTTTATTATGTATCATAAATCTCTTTATTATTATTTATTTTAAGATTTTATATACTACTTATATTAAATTGTTTATATTTATATATATATATATATATATATATTATATCATTTATTTTAGAACTACTTTTCATATATTATTTATGTTAAATTCCTTCATGTTATTTTGAAATATTTTATAAACCATTTGTTTTGAGTTTGTTCTATATACTATTTTATTGTTTATTTTAAATTGTTTGATGTCATTCACTTCATTTTTCTTCAATTACTAATGTAGAAATATAAAATAATATGTGTTGTATAATTATTGCCCTTATGTTTTTTATTTTATATAATTCGTTTATTCATATCTTCATGTCATTGTGATTCATTATCGTAATATTTTTATTTGCAAACTATTATGCCATGTTCGATATCATCATTCCTTCCCGTTCCATTTACATCCCATTGTGTATTAAACTCAAGTGTATTTATTCAATATAAATCGTTTTATTTTATTTCAAACAAAATAAACGCACATTGCTAAGTGTTGCGCTTGTTATTATTCAAAAGGAAAAATCTTCAAAATAAAGGCAATATTTCGTGTTTCGGGAATTTAAGAAATTGTACCCTAACTTACGAGGTTTCGACTTTCTTGTTAAACCTAAATAGTCAAATACCCTTTTGGATTTCAAAATACACAAAGTTTCGATAAAAAGTCTACAGGTAAACTTATTCCCGAAGATTAAAATGTCATATCCTAACTTACGGGATGTGACATATTGTTAACTCGGGACGAGTGGGCCTCTGGTACTCGTTTGAATTCAATCCAAGCATTTTTAAGATTAATGTTCATAAAAAGGGATCGTATTTTAAAATTTCTTTTAAAATCTTTTCAATTTTCGACATATAGACGATAATTAATCAATTAGGTACCAATTTTGGGCTTGACGAGGGTACTAATCCTTCCTTGCACATAACCGACTCCCGAACTCGTTTTCTCAAATTTCGTAGACCAAAAATCGTTGTTTTAGTAAATCAAGATATTTTATTAAAACGACTAAATTTCTAGGTGATCCGATCACACCTATGCAAAAAGGATTGGTGACGACTTCCATTTTCGTTTTTATCAAAGTCGACCGATAACTTTTTCAAAAAATGGTTTCGACAATGATTATCATCCAGGAATATTAAACATGCAGAAACAATCTAAAACAGCTTGTAACTTCACATAGATTATGTTAGTCAATCATTACATTATTTGCTAATCTGATCAAATATCATAATGATATAACTACAACTATGGAAGAAAAAAACCGAGAGGGAATTTTAAGTCCAGGGTTTTATAACATTTATCAACCCCTTTCCAGAGTTGTGATTTGTACCTAATGTTCCATTCATTATCGGCATGAAGCGGGGCATCAGCTGCTGCAACCGTCGCCTCGGCTTCCATCCTGGCTTTAGCTGCAGTGGTTGGCTTTGCAAAAAGGTATTTTTTCTACTAAGAAGTTAGCCATTCCATCATCAGAAGAAAACCGAAATAACCCAAAGACATAATTAAAAAAAAAAACTCTTTCTCTTACCTGCCGCTCCACAGGCAGCATTTGAACATTGCGGATTTGGCTTCATTGCCATAGTTGGGAAGAAATCTTTAAAAGAACTGTATCCCTACCATCAACAACAAAGCAAAAATCTATAAGAAAAACAAGAGTAAGCACAAGCAGACATTAATTTCACAATAATTCTGCGTAAGAGCACATCGCGGATCATCACACACAACTTCGAATAGAATCATCTATCCTCGGGCTATTATAGAGGAAGATAAAAAAAGGATTAAACTTAGAGATGAAAAGAAATCTAGAAACCCTCGGGTTCTGACCTACCCCGTGCTACAGGGTGTTCTTTTAATCGGGTTATGAGGTGGGCAAGTCTGTTTTTCTATAAAAAAAAATTTGGGTTGGGTAGGGATCAACCGATGAACTTCTCTGGGAAAAGTCTTTGAAGTGTCATTTGTTAGGCAGTTGATATAGCCTTCGATAGTTGTAAGTATCGTCCTAGGACTCGGGTTTTGTCTCTCGACTCCGTGGAGAGTCTCGAGAGTTCATGGAGTGGGAGCGTCTCGGTTGGTGGAGAGAATATGTACCTAAAGGATGCGTAGATAATTAATCAAGGAAGTCGCATGCAATGCGGATCGAACCACCAACCAAGGCATAACTAGCCTTTTCAAGGAGACATGGTACTACTTGGCACCTTTTTATTGTTGAGGGAATTGACTCCTTCAGGAGAAGTCTCCAAAGTATTGTCCGTCGAGCAATCGATACAACCTCAACAATTGTAGGTATTGTCTCGAGACTCGGATTTTGTCTCCTGACTTTACGGAGAGCCCAAGGGTTCACAAAGTGGGAACACCTCGGTTGGTGAAGAGAGTACGTCTCTGAAGGACATGTAAATAATTAATCGATGAAGTCAAGCGCAATGTGGGTTGAACCACCAACCAAGGTATGACTAACCTTTTCAAGGAGACATGGTACCACTTGACTACCCGAAGGACGACACTTCGAAGACTTCTTCCGAAAGAGTCGATCCTCCTTAACAAGATCGATTTTGGTAAATTCCGCCCGCAATATATTTCTAAAACACCTCTTTTAATTTTATAACCATTATTAATTTTTAATTATATAATTTCTTAATCTTATAAGAATGTGTTTCATATATTTTAATTACATAAATAATATTTTATATATTTTTATTACAATTGCTTAATGTTATAAGGTTTTACAACATATAGGATTTAGTTTTGTAAAAATTAATTATAAATATAAAACATCATGTAAAATATCAAGGCAGGGGAAATCATTTCGAGGCTGAGGTCAGAGGCGGGTGCTAAAGTATTAAATAGAAGTTCAGAGCAGGGTAGGTTTGGATGTGTGCCTGTGTAAGTAAAATAATTGGGTCGGGGCGAGTAAAAATAGTCCCGCTCCATTGCCATCCTAATATTTAATCTAAAGATGGGAGCTTGCAGGGAGAGTTGTTGAAGGATTTTACCAAGTAGGGAGAAACGTATCCAAATTTCAACAAGAACTTGAGTGTATTTGGGACCAGAAGACCAGCGACAACTATCTGAAAAGTTAGTCCACACATGTATTCATGTGTCAGTATAGATAGAATCATTCATATTGTAAATTCATGCATACATATAGGTAGATAGATGCATTTACGTCTGTAAGTTTGTGCAGACATGCATGCATGCGTCCTAGAGAAACAGAAAAAGATGAAGGAAACCAGAAAAGAAGAAAGGCTTACCATGGTAGTTGGCAAAGATGCGGCACAAACCCCTTCACGCTTGAGTGTTCGTTCATCCACTCCAGATGTTACAACCTACGAACGAATAAGCCGTGTTGTTTTCATATTTCGCATTCTTGATTGTGTAACTTTAAAACACACATGCACTATAGATTTCACATCTATATGAAGCTAATAGCATGTATTAATGGATTAATGTACCAAAGGAGGTGGACAAGTGAAACAAACAGTTTCTCCTGGAATCAACAACTGTATATGACCTGAAACTGCATCCTCGGAACACCTGTCAGAAATTTCCTCTCCTTATTAATAAGCAGCAGAGGGGCAAACCAAGCATGTTTTTATATCTTTACTTGGAATCTTCTAGCGTATTCTTAGTGAAGTTTAATATTTATATACATATGTAATCTACAAACCACTAAAAGGTCAAATGGACTTCTGAAAAGGTATTACACTGCAATTTTCGTAAGTTAGATTATGTGCCAATGGTAAGTTCTAGTCTTCTCATAATTTGTGATGCCATTATAAGAATACCGAATCGATCTACTACTCAATACTAAATATGCATCCTTAAATGTCTTGTAATATAACCAATTTACTGTGGAAATGCATGAGGTCAGATTTCTTTAGGTTTTATAATCAATACAATAATTCTATCAGATTCATGGAATCACAAGCATCCTTAAAAGCAAATTTCTTGTCAGATTGCAAAAGTAATAATAATAGAAGATACTTCTACCAATGACTTCAATTAGCTAATGAATTAATAAAAAAATAAGCTCTCACCAGACTCTATCCATGTTTGATTCAACTCTGCTTTTTTATAAAAATTATCTTATAATTTTGATTAATTATAAAAATATCCATTTTTTTTATTATGTAAGTAAATGATCAGAAATGAATAATGAAAGTTGGTAGAGCTAAAGAGATTGGTACCACCCACTTGCCACCTCAACCAATCATTAGCTGTTAAGATTAAAAAAATTAATTTTTTGGGTGGAACCAATTTATTTGACGCCACCTATATAAATACCAATTTAATACTAATATTTTTAAATATTTATAGTGATTGATTTTTTTTAAAATCTAAAACTAAAATTAATATTTTATTTGGTGGAGCCATAGAGGATGGCACCACCACCGTCAGACCTTTTATTTTTAGTTTTTTTTTTAAACTAAAATTATTATTTTATTTGATGGAGTCATAAAGAATAGTGCCACCACCTTTAATATGTTAATTTTTTTTTTGTACAGATTTTTTTAATTTGGTAGAGCCATAGAGAATGACGCTACCACTAAATAGCAACTTCGCTTCTAGACTCTAAACAAGCTCCTCTCCTTTTAATTCTTTCCCCTCGAAAGCTTAGATGTAAGCTAAGTGACTATATAATAGGCTCTCTCACTTACATACTCTAACCTAATACAAGTCATGCATACATGAAGAGTAAAATAGGCTTGTTAAATTATAATAAATTATTATAACTTTTTTCCGCATAAGTAGCCAATGTATAGGTCTTCAATTGTAACACCTCATACTTGACCAAATCGTCGAATCCGAATGTGTGATGTCACATTACATCGTCAAAGTAACTTAAGCTACTATAACAAAAATACATTCAATTCAATCATCAAAATAATTCATATACAAGCATTTCTACTCTCATCGATTTCATTTTGTCAATTTAGAGGGTTATACAAATTAATTTCAAAGTTAGGACTCGAATCCTAACTCAAATGTCAAAATTCAAGGTTATGTCTCAAGACACCTATCTCGAGACAAGCCATAAATCATTTTGGGATTTTTTCTTCGAAGTCAACATGTCTCGAGACACTATATATTGTGTCTCAAGGCAATGTCTTTTATGTCTCAAGACCAACCTACTTTGTTTTCCTATTTTTGCTTCGATGTTTGAATGTCTCGAGACAAAGGATTCCTATCGCTAGACTTAAAAATGATTGTCTCGAGACTATACAAGTATGTCTTGAGACCTTTGGCTTTTGAATGCAAAATTTATGTGAAATTTGTTCTAATAGTCTCAAGACATGTTCTTTCTATCTCAAGACTCAGACCAAATTTTCAGAATCCCGCACTTTTAAGTGTCCAAAGCCTTAGTCAAATGATCCCAAATATACCTAAAATATACCACAAAAACATATTCAACAAATTGATCTATATAAACATATTCAAACATTACCAAATTTTAACATTCACTTCATCATTACTAAACCAACCAATTTGCATATTCAAACCCATATAATCAAGCATAATTAACTAGTAATCAAAAGATAAAATTCAACCAAGATAACATTATAGGTCACTTACCAAAAGTGTCAAAATTAATTTAGGCTAAAAGTCAACCAACCTAGGTGCATGCCAAAAGACTTTAAATATGTATATACATACAAAATAGGATCATAATGGCTTCCAAGCTAAGTTTGAGAGTTGGATGGTTGACTGTGAAATTTCTTTAGTTTTATTTAGGGGTGAGCGTTTGATCGAATCGAATCGAATGAAAAAATTCGAATTAATCGAGTTGACGAATCATATTTTATCATCCTAATTTGATTTGAAATTTTCTCGAATCGAGTGGAGTGAAATGGAATTCGAATCGAATCGAATCGAATATGAATCGAATCGAATATATTTGTTCGAGTTAATTTTTAAAAAATAATTTTGGGTCCTTATAACCACTGTCACCCATCGTAATAAAAAATGTGAAATTGATACTAATATAAAATTTTAACATGAATATTTAATGATATAATTAATAATTCAATTTTAATATAAATATTCAATATGACTAAATAATTCAATAATATAAATAATATAAAATGTGAAATTTAATTTAATAATATAAATAGTAGATATAAATAAAATTATTACTATTTATGTTTAGTGATATTTTTTTTTTTTGGATAATTTTGATTTTTTATTTTGAGAGTAAAGGGTGAGAAGTAAAAATTTATGGGGAAAATAAAAAAAATTGAGGGATAAAAGTTTGAGGGAAAGTAAATAGGGGGAGTAAATTTTTGGAGGGAAAATGTTTAAAAAAATTGAGGGGGAGGATGGATTTGGGGTAAATGGGAGGTGAGATTGGAAGGAAGTAAAAATTTTAGGGGGAAAGTGGGAGGGAGTAAAAATTATGGGGGAAAATAAAAAATTTTGAGGGTTTTTAGGAGTAAAATTTTGAGAAAAGATAAATGGGAGAGTAAAATTTTGGTGGGAAATGGATTTTGGGTAAATTGGGGGGTTGGGATGGAAGGGGAGTAAAAGTTTTGGGGGAAAGTGGGAAGGAGTAAAAGTTTTGAGGGAAAAGTAAAAAGGTTTGGGAGTTTGGGGTAAAAATATAAAATATTATAGTTTGATATTCGAATTATTCGAATTATTCGAATTATTCGAATTCAAAAACTCAACTCAATTCGAACTCGAAATTTAAAAAAGAATTTAAGTTGACTCGAATAACTCGATTAACTAAATTCGTTTAACTCGAAATTCGAAATTTTTTCGAATTTTTCGAATCGAATCGAGTTTTGCTCACCCTTAGTTTTATTTGAGACCTGCACGCGAAAACAAATAAATATGTACGCTAAGTAATAGTTACTCAATGATGCTAACATAATTCTAATTTAAATATAAATATAACAAAATCAAATAAATATAAATAACATGAAAATTCAAGTTAATGATCTAATCATTTCACATTAACATTATAGATATGTGTGTGTATATACATATATCAATAGTTTATTTATCATTTCATTTTATTCACAATAATTCCTTGCTCACTTTCTCAATATAATTTTCGATGCACTCTTAGGGTAGTTGCATCTAGTTTAACATGTCAAAATTATATCTCAAATATAAATATCTCATACCAATTTAATACATGTTCATTATATCATTTGTGTTATAGGCCAATTTTGACCCACCAAACCCATTTACAACCATCAGCCCAATAACCTAAATACCTTTACCCAATACCCTTGACCCATTTACATTACAATACCCATTAGCCTAATTACCCAAACCCGAATAGCCAACTAACCCATCAGCCCAATAACCTAAATATCCTTACCCAACACCCCTGACCCATTTACATTACAATACCCATTAGCCTAATTACCCAAACCGAACAGCCCACTAACCCAAAACTAACCTTAGCCCAATACCTAGCCCAAAACCCTAACAAAAAAACCCTAGCCTCTCTTTTCCTAACCCTAGCCCCTAAACTACCTCAGCGCCGCAACCACTCTCCCCACTTGCTTCTGACACCGGCCAACTACCCACTGACCGCCTGCACCACCGGTCACCTCCACCGCCCGTGTCAGCACCCACTCGCCTGCAAAGATCAAAAGAGAAGGGACAGTTAATGATAAAAACATAATGTACATAGGCTATAAAAGCCGAATGAAAAAAACGATCTGGGGGGATTTTTTCGGATGAATACCAATAGATTAAAATACAAAATAATAATTTCAGTGTTACCAGAGAACGATTCTAAAAAAATCGTAGCATAAGAATCAAGCAACAAAAAGATATCGAAGGCTTAAGGTGATTTTAGCCTTTTATTTTTATTTTTTTAGTTTATTTCTTTATACATTCTATATATATATAAAATATAAAGAGAAAGAGAAAAATCTTCATATATATATATAAAACAAAACAAAAAAAAAATACAAACTTTTTACCTTTCACGGTGGCTTGTAGCCGGTGTGTTTGGTCCGACCATCGGGCGTGGACCTGCCCCCACCAAAATCGTCCCCACTCTCCTCTCTTTTTTTTTCTTTTTTTCTTTCCAAGCTCCAAATGATTTTTTTTGTCTGATTTTTAGGCTATTTATAGCCTTTAAAAATGGTGTCGTTTTGGCATTAAATTTCAGGGCACAAAACGACGTCGTTTTGCCCTGGGTTTTTGCTCTTAGGGGCTATTTGCGCAATCGATCCTTCCGCATTTCCATGTTTTGCAATCAAGTTATCTTTTATTTATAAATTGACCCTAAAATTTAATCTGATTTGTATATTAATCCCTCTTACTGCGCAGCATTTTGAAAATTTGAAATATTGCGCTTTTGATCCCCCTTCATTTTGCGCGTGTTCAAACAAGTCCTTCTCTTGTGTTTTTATTTTAGAATCTATCCCGAGCTTTATATTTCGTTTTCGATTTAGTCCCTTTTTATTATTTTGATACTTTAATAATTAATTTCATCATTCTATTTTATTTATTTATTATTATTATATTATTACTATTATTCTTATCATTATTAGTATATTTCTACTATTATTAGCATTATTTTAGTTTCAATTAATATTCACATATATATATATATATACACTTTCACATATTTATAGTTTTTTTAATAATAATACTCTTACTCCTAATATATGTATTATGTATGCGAATTTTTTTATATTATGTTAAGTATATATATTTATATATATATTTTTTCAATATTGTTGTTTAAATTATTTATTTGTCATCTTATGTATATATTTTCAATATTCTTAATTATATTTTATGCACTATTTCCATGTATATATATCATCTTATATATGTTCTTAAATACTATGTTATATGTATATATTCAATACCATATTAGTTATGTTTTTGTACTATCTTACGTGTACATCTTAAATACTACATCATGCATGTATTTTAAAAACCTTATTTTTATATATGTCGTGTACATTTTCTAATATTTTACCACATATGCGTATATACATCTTATTTGTATTATGTTCATGCTATCATTATATCTATGTTACCCTATTATATTTATTATTAATATTGGTTTATTCTATTATACGGGTATATATATACTTTCTACATAGTATTATTTTCATATATCCTCATGGTTAGTATTTTATTCTAATGTTATTATGTATTCATTTTAAAATATATGTATATATTTAGTATTAATGTATATAAATTTTTTATGTTATTAGTATTTATAATGTACCTAGTATATATTCATTTTATATATTATATAAGTATACGTTATGCGTGTATTTTAGTATTACTATATATACACTTTCCACTCTTCTCATCACATATACTTTAATATATATATATCTAGCACTATTAATATTTTAATATTAAGCTTATATCACTTTATTTCTTATATGTTTATATATATATATATATATGTTTGTTCTTATTTCGCGTTTAACAATATTGTTATCGTTACATACGTTGCTACTCTTTTAATATTATTATCGTAGTTATTATTTGCTTTGATGTAGTTCTAGCTCTTATTTTCCGTTCCCCGCCCACTTTATATCATCTCACTGTTCACCGTTTCAAAATGTTTATTCATGTTTTATTTATTTCAATAATCAAGGCAACGTACCGGTTTAACAATAAGTCATCGATTTCATCGCTATGTTGGGTGAACATCAATTGACTCGTGTTAAAACGGAATGTCCTTCTCAAAAACATAAAAATTAAAAGTTCTCGTGTTTTGGTCGGATCACGATTAAAATTTAAATTGAACACGTATTTTTGATAATTAAGACAACGCGTGTTTTGCAAGATACCAATTTTGGGCGTCGCGAGAGTGCTAATACCTTCCTCGCAGAATTGAGACTCCCGAACCCTAACTTTTCTCTGGCTTCTGATGTAGACCTAAACTCGACCTTTTTTATTTTAAAAAATAAACCTAATAGGTGTCCGATCACACCTAGGAAAAAGGATTGGTGGCGACTCCCTCTTTATTTTAAAATCAAACTTCAGTTTTTAAGTTTTCACTAAATCGCCTCAATTAGCGACCGAAAGCGAAAAAAATTTTACGTCGCTACAATTTGTACATTATAATCCCTATTAACCAAATCGGATATAATAACGAATACTCAGGTCAATTCACCATCACACTAAATACGCACCAAGAATGGCGACTGATGCTTTTGGACTCCAAAAGGGTGGTTTTTTAGCCTTAAAATCCCATTCAGGCTTCGATTTCGACGAAGTGAAAGGGAAACAATGGCCGGCTCACAAGGTAAACCCCTCTTTTCGTGTTATTTCTATCTAAATAAGCAAAGAACCGGAGGAGAAGAAGAACAAGAGTCGAAAAAAATGGAAGTCACATTCGAATAGGTTACTTTTTGTATAATATGCCTCTGTTTGTATTGCGTTTTTGTGTGTAATATGCATGTATGTATCACATTCGTAACCAAAATACACTGATTTTTGAGGTCTTTATAGCTGAAAAGAAAGAATAATAAAAATACAATTTTCATTCCTTTCCATTTCTTTCGCTCTTTGTCTTTTTTGTATGTATTTCTTTGTTGTGGTTTGTCCATTTCTTCGCAGTCTGCAGTGCGTTGGCGCTCGCAGTGCGGGGTTGAAATTTGGCGTCTGGAGCGGCGTGTGTGTGGGTGCAGCTAGAGGTACGGAGGCCAGGGCCGAGGCTTGGCTGCGGCGCGAGAGTAGGAACTGCTATGGTTTCTGTCTGTTCTAAAATTTTTGGGCCATTTGGGCCGGTGTATTTTGGGTCAGGTTTTTAAATAGGTTGGTTTGGGCTTTTGGTCATGTAATCTGGACTTTGGAATTTATTGGACTGTTATAAATTCATTTGGGTTTTATGTATTTTTATTTATTTTTGTTTTTATTTTCACACGGGCCCGGGCCAAAATTGGGCATTACAGCTGCCCCTCTTTGCTCATTGTCGTGTAACGAGAATAGAGCAAAGACTTCAAAAAGGGCTAATTTTGCCCGGTTTCACTGAATCATGACTTTTTCAGTGCTTTTTTTCTCCAAGTATCCTCAATGTGTTCCACTGCAACTTCAGGGGTAAGATTTGTGGCTTTGACTTTGCTCCACTACGACCTCAGTGAGATAAAATCTTGCAATCTTCGGCCTGTTGCCCTACTACTTAAGGGGTTAAGACTCGTTTTCACCGATCTGCTCCACTGGAGACGAGATCTGCAATCGCCAGCCTACTCCACTACAACTTTAGGGAGCTAGGGTGATGGCTTAAATCTGCTTCACTGCAACATCAGGAAGCCTGGATTCACCGTCTTTGATCTGTTCCATTGCAATCTTAGGGAAACGAGATCTACAATTTCAACCTACTCCACTACAACTTTAGGGAGCTAGGTTAGTGGCTTAAATCTGCTTCACTGCAACTTCAGGAAGCCAAGATTCGTCGTCTTCGATCTGCTCCACTGCAACTTCAGGGAAACAAGATCTACAATTTCAACCTACTCCACTACAACTTTAGGGAGCTAGGTTAGTGGCTTAAATCTGCTTCACTGCAACTTCAGGAAGCTCAGATTCGCCGTCTTTGATCCGCTTTCTTCGCAACTTCAGGGAAAACAGGATCTACAATTTCAACCTACTCCACTACAACTTTAGGGAGCTAGGTTAGTGACTTAAATCTGCTTCACTACAACTTCAGGAAGCCAAGATTCGTCGTCTTCGATCTGCTCCACTATAACTTCAGGGAAACAGGATCTGTAGGATTCGTCAATGTCACTACATATTTTCTAAAGACATGATTTGTAGAATTGGTTTCCTGTATCTGTGTATGTCAAATAATTAGGATGCTATGATCGAGATTAATCAAATGTCCTTAACTAGATATGGTGTTTACGTCAAATAATTAGAATGCTATGGTCGAAATGAATCAAGTGCTCCTAATAAATGATTATGAATGTAGAAATGTCATGAGGGTAATTCCTTTTGAAACGCTTAAGGTATCATTGCTCATAATTCGTCCGGGTTCTATCATTGATGTGCTATCGTGCTTTCGTGCTTAGCCGTTATTTTCGATAGAAAATTTGAAGAAATAGTCACAATTAGGACTCTTCTTTTTTGAATGTTTCCAACTCTGAACCTAGTTAGTCCTGACTAACGGCCCTGTTTCAGGTCCTTGCACTATTTAGAGACTTTCCAGAGTAATATGCATAACACCTTTTGTGTGAATATTACATGTCCAAAAATCACAATTTCAACAAAAATGCTCGAAAGAGATTATCATAATGGACAGAATGGAATTTTATTAAGCGAAACTCGAAGTGAATACATTAAACAAGATAGAAAATCTACTAAGGTACAATATAAAATGAGAAAAGAGGTGCCCCAGATATCGCAGCACGAGTTTCTCTATTCCCATTTCTCAAAGGCTCGTCCGAACCATATGTGTGTTCAGGAAATCCTGCGTATTTTGTTGATGCTCCAAGATGTACCGTTCTTCTGTCTTGTTGATTTTAGAAGGGCAAGACTACCATATGCCCCATATTCAAAATTTGAGCTGCCCGTTTTCGGGTTTTCAACTCAAAAGCCCCTTTGGTTCCAAAGTGCCCTTTGCAGGTTTTCACCTTGGCCTCTCCTTTTTTTGTTGTTGTTGTTTTTTTTTTGATAATTTCAGAGCACCCTTTTGCGGGTTTTCATTCTAGCCTCTCTTCTTCAGGTAAAATACTTCTTGATTGAATCCGAGTTTATAGGATTGGGCAAGTTTCTACCGTCCATCTCAGCTAGAATCAATACTCCTCCAGAGAAAGCCTTCTTCACCACGTAAGGCCCTTCCCAATTAGGCCTCCATTTCCCTCGAAAATCCTTCTGTATGGGAATGATCTTTTTCAAAACCAGGTCTCCCTCGTGGAATTCTCTAGGGTGAACCTTTTTGTCATAAGCTCGTATCATTCGCTTTTGGTACACCTGACCATGACGGATAGCTCTTAACCTCTTTTCCTCAATTAGGTTCAATTGATCATATCGAGACTGGATCCACTCGGCTTCTTCTAAATTTAATTCTGACAACACTCGAAGAGACAGGATCTCGACTTCGATTGGCAACACCGCTTCCATTCCATAGATCAAAGAGAAATGGGTTGCCCCGGTTGAGATTCTGACTGAGGTTCGATAAGCAAAGAGGGCAAATGGTAACTTCTCATGCCAGTCTCTGTAGGTTTCAGTCATCTTCCCCACAATCTTCTTGATGTTTTTATTGGCTGCTTCCACTGCCCCATTCATCTTCGGGCGATATGGTGACGAGTTGTGATGTCTGATCTTGAATTGACTGTAGACTTCCGCTATCGTACTATTGTTCAGGTTTAATGCATTATAAGATATGATCCTCTCCGGTATTCTATATCGACATATGATCTCTTTTTTCAGAAACCTGCTCACTGCTGACTTTGTAACACTAGCATACGAAGCGACTTCTACCCATTTGGTGAAGTAGTCGATAATCACAAAGATGAACCGATGCTCATTGGAAGCTTTCGGCGATATTGGTCCAATCACATCCATGCCCCACATAGAGAATGGCCATGGAGAAATCATGACATGCAGTGGTGAATGAAGCATATGAATTTTGTCTCCGTAGATTTGGCACTTATGGCATCTTTTAGCGTAATTGACACAGTCTCCTTCCATGGTGGAACAGTAGTACTCGAATCTCATAACTTGTCTGGCCATTGTAAAGCCATTAGCGTGTGTCCCACAGACGCCTTCATGGACTTCTTCCAAGATTTTCTTAGCCTCTACAACGTCTACACATCTTAGTAGCACTTGATCCTTTCTTCTTTTGTATAGGATCTCCCCGTCTAAGACATAGTTGATGGCCAATCTTCTCAGCGTTCTTTTGTTATTCTCGCTTGCCTGGTCCGGGTACTCACGATTCTTTACATATTGCAATATATCGTGATACCAAGGGTAAACATCTTTCTCTTCATCCTCTTCAATATTGTAACAGTGGGCTGAAACTTCATAAATGATCATCCGGATGGGTTTGACATATTCTTGTTTGTTCACCTTGATCATGGAGGCTAAGGTAGCCAAAGCATCAGCCATCTGATTTTCGTCTAGAGGAAGGTAGTGGAAGGTAATGTCATCAAACTCTTTAACCAGTTCAAGGATCGATTTTCGATAGTCGATCAACTTGGGGTCTCTGGTCTCCCATTTTCCCTTGAGTTGATAAATCACTAGCGCAGAGTCTCCATACACCTTTAGCACTTTAACTTTGCGTTCTATGGCTGCACGGACTCCTATGATGCACGCCTTGTATTCCGCCATGTTATTCGTACAATCAAAATCCAATTTACTAGTGAATGGATAATGATCTCCGTTTGGGGATACTAAGACGACCCCGATTCCATTGCCCACAACATTTGACGCCCCATCGAAGTTCAATTTTCAAGGAAGTTCTTCCAGAGCACCTTCTTCAGTGGTAGCAACACACATTAGGTCTTCATTCGGGAAGTCGAAGTTCAAAGCCTCGTAGTCTTCCAGAGCTCTACTGGCCAAAAAATCTGCTATTGCACTTCCTTTTACTGCTTTCTGGTTCACATAGACTATGTGGAATTCAGAAAGCAGAATCTGCCATCGGGCCATCCTTCCATTCAAGGCTGTTGACTCCATCATGTACTTTAAAGGGTCCAATTTTGATATGAGCCAAGTGGTGTGATACAACATATACTACCTTAGCCTTCAGGTTGTCTAAATTAGAGCACAACACAACTTCTCTATCGACGGGTACCTTATCTCACACTCTGTGAACTTTTTACTAAGATAGTAAATGGCCTTCTCTTTCCTTCCTGACTCATCATGCTGACTCAATACGCATCCCATGAAATTCTCGAATACTGTCAAGTACAGTATCAATGGCTTATCGGGGTTAGGTGACATCAGCACCGGGGCGTTGGATAAGTATTGTTTGACCTTGTCGAAAGTCCTTTGGCATTCTTCATCCCATTCACCTGGGTTATGTTTTTTGAGGAGATGAAAGACAGGGTCACATTTCTCGGTCAGTTGTGAAATGAACCGAGCAATGTAATTTAATCTTCCTAGAAAGCCTCGAACTTCTTTTTCAGTGCGCGGCGGGGATAGCTCTTGTATGGCTTTAACTTTGTCTGGATCGATCTCGATTCCTTTCTCGCTAACCACGAATCCGAGCAACTTTCCAGACTTGGCTCCGAAGGTACATTTGGCGGGGTTGAGTTTTAGCTGGAATTTTCTCAATCTCAGAAACAATTTCTTCAGGACTTGTATGTGCTCCTTCTCTGTTCGAGATTTAGCGATCATATCATCGACATAAACCTCAATCTCTTTATGCATCATGTCGTGAAAAAGGGTTACCATGGCTCTTTGATAGGTTGCCCCCGCATTCTTTAGTCCAAACGGCATCACCTTGTAGTAAAACGTGCCCCACATGGTTACAAATGTGGTCTTCTCCATATCTTCCGGATGCACCTTGATCTGGTTGTATCCGGAGAAACCGTCCATGAATGAAAATAGTGAGTGTCCCACCGTGTTGTCCACTAGGGTGTCGATATGAGGCAGTGAGAAATTGTCTTTCGAGCTGGCTTTATTCAAATCTCTGTAGTCTACACACATTCGCACTTTTCATCTTTCTTAGGGACAGAGACGATATTGGCCACCCAATCTGGGTATTTTACGACCTTTAGGAATCCAGCGTCAAACTGTTTTTGAACCTCTTCTTTTATTTTTAGCAAGACATTGGGCCTCATTCTTCTGAGTTTTTGTTGAACTGGCTTACATTCTTCCTTTATGGGGAGTCGATGCACCACGATGTCAGTGTCCAACCTAGGCATATCTTGGTATGACCATGCGAAGACATCTTTGAATTCTTGAAGTAATTCAATGAGGTCTCGCTTCATTTCCATAGTGATACACGTTCCGATCTTCACCTCTTGTCTTTCTCCTAAGCTCACAATTTCAACTGATTCTTTGTGAGGTAGGATTTGTTTCTCGTCTTGTTCTACCATCCTTAACAAATCAGGAGATAGGTTATAGCTTTGGTCATCTTCAAAATCCTGAGAATCATCCATACACACATCTTGCTCGAAAGGAAATTCTGAGTCGCTAGCAGCGTCACTCGTATCATTAATATTTGGGGACTTGTTATGAGGAAGAAGGCATATACAAAGAATCAAAAGAATTCGAAACATTTATTTACGTGGTATGATTATGAATGACGAATGAAAGAAAATTTAGAAGAATGTTTCAAGAATAAAAGAATCTGAAAGTAATCATTTGTATGGTTATGAATGAAATTGAAAGAATGGGAGGACATTTGCTCGAAAATGATAAAAACCGTGCATTTTATTGAAATAACATTTTTAAATATCAGCCTATTTCACAAAAAATTCTTATTACTCCTAGGCCTAGAGCAATAAGTGTGTTTTGGACATTACTCTGAATCCATTCTAAAAACTATAGGAATCTCTTCCGCAGTCCAATTGTCCAGAATACTTCCAGGTGTGTAGGGGCAAATGCTCGACAAATTTCTTTCTCCAGTTTCTTCTTCGAATGTGGCGTTGATGTTCAAGCTTTCTATAGCTCCCGTCATTGGTGTGTCTCTCTCGGGATGAATGATTCCTCCGGACACAAATATTTTCGATATATGGAAGAATGTCATTGGTTCCCATTTGATCTCCTCCCCCGTTAACTGTGCTCTTCTTCTTTCTTGCTTCTTTTCCAGTTCTCTTCTTCGTTGTTTGACATCCGGCTTAAATTCTAGGCCGAAGCAGTCTCTCTTGTCTTTCAGCATTGGCGTTTCAACCCTTCCTTGCAGATGTCTCCCAAGTCCCCTTCCGGGTAGGGCCCTTTTTCCAATCGTCAACTGGAGGCTCATCCTCGTGGTTTTGGACAATTTCGGTATCAGAATTTTGCTTCCCTCGGTAATGAACGTCGCATTAACAAATTCCAAAGATCGAAATGAGCATTCGATCGCTTCGTCATCTATCTCAAAATAGGGTGCATTATTGCTCACAGTTGCAATAATATCCTCTTCAGCCTTAATCATTATCAACTTCCCCTCCGATACCAGCTTCAATTTTTGATGCAACGAGGAAGGCACTGCCCCAACTGAATGTATCCAGGGCCTCTCCAATAAGCAATTGTATGAGGGCTTGATATCCATTACTAGGAAATCCACCTCATATATGTTTGGCCCGATCTGAAGAGGTACCTCGATTCTGCCCATCACTTTTCTCTCAGTGCCATCAAATGCTTTCACTATGTTCTGGCACTCCTTCATATGAGAGCTGTCTATAGGTAATCTGTTTAGCGTGGTCAATGGCAGGACGTTTAAGGCCGAACCATTGTCAATCAGTACATCTGGCAGCGTGTACCCTTTACAGCGCGTGGTGATATGCAAGGCTTTAGTCGACCCCATGCCCCCGGGTGGTATCTCATCGTCATTAAAGAAGATATAGTTGTCGGCACTGATGTTGCTAACCAAACGGTCTAACTTGTTAACGGAGATATCGTTGGCAACATACGTCTCATTCAAGACCTTCATTAGCGCGCTGCGATGAACTTCTGAGCTTCGAAGTAAGGCCAGCACCGAGATGCGGGCTGGTTGTTTACGCAGCTGTTCCACCACACTGTATTCACTATGTTTTAGGAATTTTAAAAACTCCTTGGCCTCATCCTCGTTAACTGGCTCGTTAACAGATTTGGTCGCTTTACACTTCATCTCCTCGACCCCTGTGGCTTTTCCTTTTATGGGTTGTGTCTCCTTATTTGGTGTATCGTAACGCCTCCCGCTACGTGTATAGGAGCCCTTGTCTTGGCCCTCTTTTGAAGCATCCACGAGGCTTTCCTTTCCCGGCATCGTCACACTGCAATCATAATTCCATGGGACCTTTTTGCTATCTTTGTAGGGGAATACTGCAGGTCTTTGGATTATAACCCTCGGTGGCATTTGTACTCTAACTTCATTATTTTTGGGTCTTGATATGATCACCACGGGATAGTTAGGTATTCGATTCTGTGCCGTCGATTCTCCCTCTGACGCGCATATATCTCCCTCTACGGGGTTTTTGGCTTCTTCATAAAACTCAATTTTCCTATTGTCCATCATGTTTTGCATTAGGGCCCTAAATTCCATGCAATCTTAGATTTCATGCCCCACCTCATCGTGAAACTCGCAGTAGTTTCTTTCTTCTTCGGAGTCTTCCCTCGAATCCAACGCTACCAATCCTCTCTTGGCCATCTCTTTCCATACCCGCTTTAACGGGATCCTGACTTCTGCCACCTCATATTTGGTCTTCTTGTTCAAGCCTTCACTTATCCCATTCATTCCTTGGTCGGTATGATCGGAGAGTGGGTTTCCTACTATATTGGGCGTGGCTGGGTCGTCAAATCTCACGATTCTCACCTTAATGAGTCTTTCGACTACTTTCTTGAAAGCAGTGCAGTTTTCGATTGAGTGCCCAGTAATTCCCGCGTGGTATTCACATTGGGCATTTGTGTCATACCATTTGGGATACGGGGGCTGCAGTGGCTCCAGGTAGAAAGGGGATACTACATGAGCGTTGAACAGGTTCTGGTACAACTCCCTATACGTCATGGGTATAGGGGTGAATTGTGGCCTTTCTGTGTTCTTCGTCGCATTGGATTCTTGTCTGACAGAGCTTCGTTGATTGGTAGTCATCGTTTTGGGTTGATTTACGGTAATTAACTTGGACTGCCCCTTGTTGAATGTACTCGTGTTGTTCACTTCATTGTCTCTTTTCCTCTGGGCTGACTTCCTAGCACTCTTTCCTGATTCTATCTTGCCGCTCCCACAAAGCATTCTCGATCATTTCCCCGTCATCACTATGTCGAGAAGCTCTTGGTGGCGCTTTCCTAACATATGTGTGATAAAAGGGCTTTCAAGGTGTTAATAAAGAGCATTGTCGTCTCTTTTTCTAGAAGTGGCGGCTAATTTGAACTTGTATGGCCACCTCTCTCCACCTTTGTGCATACTGTCTGAAGCTTTCATTTGACTTCTTCTCCATATTCTGAAGAGTGATTCTGTCAGGGGTCATGTCCGTCACGTGATTGTATTGCTTCATAAAGGCCTGAGCCAGGTCCTTCCATTAGTTAATTTTAGAGCGGCTTAATTGATTATAACACTTAGACGCCGCCCCAACCAGACTATCTTGAAAGCAATGGATTAACAGCTGGTCATTGTTAACATATCCCGTCATTCGCCTGCAGAACATAGTGATGTGGGCTTCAGGGCAGCTTGTTCTATTGTATTTCTCGAATTCGGGCATTTTGAATTTAGGGGGAAGGACTAAATCTGGGACCAGACTCAAGTCATTGGCATCAATCCCTTGATGATAATCCGCGCTCTCCATGGCTTTGAATTTCTTCTCAAGCCATCTACACCGTTCTTCTAATTATTTTTGCGAATCTATTCTCGCATTTTCTTCTTCAGCAACTTCATCCAAGTCGGGAATGGGCGGATAGTTAGGGTTGTTGACAAAGTTAGAGCCTGAGCCAGTTTGGAAATTCATCGGTATTGAAGCTCCGGCCTGAACTTGCTGGGGCATGATCGTGACAGATGGTTTTTGTAGGTTAATCTCGGGCTTTATCGGTATATGCGTCGGAGTAAAGCCAGGGGGTATTGGAGATCCTCGTTAGTTTCCTCAACTTGGTCCATAGGGCCCTTTCCCTTATCCGTTCCTCCCAATAGTAATTGGGATAACTGACTCATCATCTCCCTCTGAGATTCCATCATTTGTTCCTTCATCTCTCGCTGAATCTTGGCTAGCTACTCTTGCATCTGAGACTGCATTTGTTCCTGCATGTCCTTTTGCATTTGCTCCAATTTCTCGAGTCTCTTATCCATTGATTTTTTTCTTGTACGGTAGGGGTGTGTGGTTGGTTGGTTTTCGTTGGTTTCCAGATTACTGAAATAATTTTTAATTAATTAATTAGAAAACTCTTATGGCCTTTAATGCATAATGATATGATGTAATGCAAATGCATGAATGCAAAGGAGGCATCAATTTTGATTCAATTGCCCTTAGAAAATTTCACTTAAAAATAAAATCTTTTACATAAAGTCGAGTTACAAATAAAATTTTGCTCTAACACTCAAAGTCCTAATCTTTCTAAACAATGAGCCAGCTCTTGTCCGCGGTCTGACTCCAACTCATACTTCACGCTCAGTGTGTCTGCCTGAACTGCTAAAGTTTGCAAGTATTCAGCTACCTCCCGAATCTGGGTTATGGCTTCCCCCATAAGGTAATCTCTGTTTCTGACTTGGCCTTGCGTATGGTGAAGCTGCTCTTTCTAACGATCCTCGTTTGACTCGAAAAACTGGATCCGCATCTCACAGTTTTGCAGTGACGTCTCTAACTCTTCTATCTTTCCTTTCATTTCTTCCATCTTGCTCAAGCTCGCCCTCAACTCTATCGCGGTGTTGCGGTTTCGGTACTAATGTAAAGACTTCTCGAGTTCTGCCACTCTAGCCTTTAATTCCCCTCGCTCATTTCTGCTTTCCGACAGACTCTTCTCCAAATCTTCGTTTTGTGCCTGAGCTTCTCGGAATTTCCTTCCCCACCGGTCGGTATTGGCTTTTTCTTCTATAATTTCATGGCGCCATTGTTCGGAAGTTTTACCTAAACCCGCAGTCCTCATAGATAGGCGCAGCTTCTTGTAGTCCGTCTTCAAGCTGTCTAGATCCTCTTCGGCCTTAGGTTTTCCTTTTCTCCACTTCTCAGCCTCTGACCTCTAAACATCAGCGTCTAACCTTAAGTGCATCTTCTCTTCCTCCAATTGTTCGATCTTTTTCCCAAGCTCCGAACTCTTCTTCTTGAAATCTTGCCTTATAATTTTCAATTCTGACGGGGCGACTTGTAATTGTTCCCCGATAGGTCGAGCATTCTCCAAGCTTGGCCTAGGAATATTATCATTAATCATCTTCTTAAACCACTCGCTATACTCGGGCGTTACCATGGAACCGACGGCTAACCTCTTCATCCAACAAGTTTGCTTCAAAGCATCCGATAGCTCCTGAACTTTCTTCTTATAGTGAGCACCGCTAAAAGAGAAATCACTCTGAGCAAATCCGTGGGTCGTGGGTACAAACTGCCTTGACTTATATTGCCTCAAGGCTATCAACGGAGTATATCCGGTAGCTCCCCAAATTCTTAACAACGGCACCCAATCAAAGTTACCACATCGGTACATGATCTCATCAGGAACTATCCAATAAGCTCTCCACTCGATATCCTCCTCCTTGAGGTTCTGAAGAATGTCCATCCACTTCTCCTCCGAAATATCCTCTCTCCTCTGTATAGCTGCCTCTTCTTTCAAAGGGGAATAACCTTCGGAAAAGACTCGATAGGAAACCTTGTCTACCTTCCAAAAGTGGCCATGAAACCATACCATCAATAGTTGAGCACATCCAATGAATCGCCCCTCGCCTGTCTTCCGACATGAGCTCAAAGATCTAAACGTTTCTGCCAATATTGTCGGTACTGGTGTGATTCCCTTTTCAAGGCGATCGAACAAGTCAATGACCGCCTCGTCCACGTGCCTCAAAGCCTTAGGAAAGATCACTAATCCGTAGATGCTTAAGGCAAATATATCGACCCTCTTTCTTTCATCTGGATGCGTCAAGATCAAATCTCGTAAATTCTCCCAAGGGATACATTTGCTATCTCCTTTTTGCTAAATCCGAGCGGTGACCCAAGGCTCGCTCATCCCAGAAATGCTCATCAATTTCTTCACGAAAGTCTGACCACTAAAAACCTGGGCATAAGTCTTTCGGACCTGAATTTTCAGACACCTGAGTAACATATGTACATATAAATAGCTTTGAAAATAATCATTAAATTAACAATAATATATGTAAAATCTTAGGTTAGTCTAAAAATTATATACATATCTTTATATCAAAAGATTTAAATAAGAGGCTATATAAAACACAAAAGTAATGTAGGATAATGAAATATTAAAAAATATAATCATTTTATAATTGCAAAGATGGAGTTTCCATAATAATTTTATATATATATAAAGAAAATACTTGAGTAAATCATAAAGCAAAAGTATTTAAAAAAAATCTATTAAAGTAACAAGCGTATATATATACATATAAATTTAAAAGGGAGTACATACAAATTTATATAGAAATGATAATATGTATAGATTTAATAATGTATATAAATCAAATATGTGTATATACTATTATATGTAAGTATAAAAGTAATTTATATGGAACATGTATACAAAACCTATTATCATAGCAAAAATATACATTAAGGTACATGGGTCTAATAATATATGGATCAAATATAGATAACGATAAAATATATAATGATGATTTAAACAATATGTTATGTAAGATTATATAATAAAAGGCGAGAACAAATTTAAAAGAAACTATAAGCATAAAATAACATAAAATTAATAATATGTATTGAATAAAATAAATTTACTATAATGTATCTATATATATATATGTATAATTGTGTATATAAAATAAAAAAAAATTACAATAATGGTTTTGAAACGAAATAAAATTATGAAAATAATTTAAAGAGGACATATTATAAAGGGAATGAACTATTAAAATAAAAAGGGGGTCTAATTAAAATAAACTTAAAATGAATGGGCTAATTTATAAATAAAGTAATCAAAAGGGGACCAAAGTGCGAAGCGCACGAATGTCTAGGGACTCAAACTGGAATTAATCCAGGCCCTAAAACTGTGGGCACAAGCGCAGACTCGATTGCAAAATAGCACAAATTACAGGAGAAAATTAAAAAAACAAAAAGAAGCGCAGATGGGCTCATTTCAGCGCAGCGCAAAAGGAGAGGGATCAATATTGCAAATAAACCCTCACCGCAAAAACGCGCGGGTCATCGGGGCAGCAAACCGGATCGGGTCGGGCGTGACTTCAAACGATGTCGTTTTTCAAGCCATTACATTTGGCTTAAACGACGTCGTTTCTTGCTTCCTTATAAGGCTAAGTACAGCCTTCAATCATCCAACCCAAAACAGAACCCTAGCCCCCTTCTTTGGTTGCTCAGCCGAAATCCTAAGCACTCCTCTAGACACCGATGCGCCACCAAGAATGGCGACCGATGCTTTTGGACTCCAAAAGGGTGGTTTTTTAGCCTTAAAATCCCATTCAGGCTTCGATTTCGACGAAGTGAAAGGGAAACAATGGCCGGCTCACAAGGTAAACCCCTCTTTTCGTGTTATTTCTATCTAAATAAGCAAAGAACCAGAGGAGAAGAAGAACAAGAGTCGAAAAAAATGGAAGTCACCTTCGAATAGGTTGCTTTTTGTATAATATGCCTCTGTTTGTATTGCGTTTTTGTGTGTAATATGCGTGTATGTATCGCATTCGTAACCAAAATACACTGATTTTTGAGGTCTTTATAGCCGAAAAGAAAGAATAATAAAAATAAAATTTTCATTCCTTTCCATTTGCTGCTTTGCTGTCGTTTTTTGTATGTATTTGCTGTTGTGGTTTGTCCATTTCTTCGCGGTACAAAGTGCGTTGGCACTGGAGTGCGGGTGGGTGGAGTGGCGTCTGAGTGCGTGTGTGGCTGCTGGAGGGTACGGAGGCCAGGGTCGAGGCTTGGCTGCGGCGCGAGAGTAGGAACTACTAGGGTTTCTGTCTGTTCTAAAATTTTTGGGCCATTTGGGCCGGTGTATTTTGGGTCAGGTTTTTAAATAGGTTGGTTTGGGCTTTTGGTCATGTAATCTGGACTTTGAAATTTATTGGACTGTTACAAATTCATTTGAGTTTTATGTATTTTTATTTATTTTTGTTTTTATTTTAATACGGGCCCGGGCCAAAATTAGGCATTACATTAATTATATACTAATTTAACTCAATTAATTTAGCCCAAAGTTAATTTTTACGATACCATTGAAAACCAAAACGTTACATTAATTATATTCATAATTGTTGAGATATCCTCAATATTAAACGCTCATTATAGATCGATATTCTAAACAAACTTGGATTGTATTGAAAGACTTTAATTTGATTACTAAATTCATCATTTTAAATATTTTTATTAGTTAAAATATTTATCACATTGATAAATAATAATTTTATTTATTAAAGTATTTGATTAAAAAATTAGATAAAAATATTTATCATACATATAAATAATAAGTATTGTGGTCAATTTATTCACTATTTAAAAATAAATATATATATATATATATATATGAATAGTGGAGAGTTTAATTTACAATATAACAATTTTAATTTAGAGTTTATACAAATACTTTAATCATGATTTGAAATTCTTTTATTAGTACTATATTTGAATTAACAAAATAATTTTTATATATTAATTTATTATTATTCTGTATAATGCAACCTTGTAAAATATGTTAATATATTTTATTTATGTTGAATAATTCCAACAACGAATATTACTTTACATCAATTATAGACTATAAAAAATTTATTATTTATAAAAATTAAATACGTAAAATTGCATATAATACATGTGATATTAAAAAGGTTAAGATATGCTCTAGGTCCTTGTATTCTTTGTACATTTAGAATTTAATTCTTTTATTTTTTTAATTTAAAAATGAAAAGGTTTTTTTTGTAATAATAAAATATTTAATTTGGTTTAAATTATGGGTGGCAACCATTACACCATATGCAAAGCCCCTATCTGAGAAAAGTCAAAAGAAAAGTTGACAACACATTAAATTGAAATCAAACAAAACTAAAAAGTAAAAGGGAAAAGGAAAACAGTTGGATTTAATTGAGAAAAAAAAATTAAAACTAAATTAAATAATAATAAAAAATAGAAACAATGGCCCATGAGAAGCCACTTGGATAGCTCTACAACACCAAAGTTCAACAATGTGGGCAACCAATGAATATTCATCTCCTTTGGACCTTTTATTCTTAATTCAATGGTTCAACCTTATCTAAATTAATTGTTTGCAAATATCTGTGTCATGGTTTTGTATATTATTATTATTATTATTATTATTATTATTGGATTAGAGTGGAGACCATAAATACACAAATTTCAACCATCAGCAATCATATCTATTCAGACTGGGATTGGATTGAATTAAATTTCAATATTAAAATCTTTATTTTTATAAAAAAAAGTGAATTTCATTGTTTGTTAAATTATGATTTAGATTTTAAACTTATCACTAAATTATAAAATGTTTTAATCGAGTTTTTAAAGTATTAGTATTATTTTGGTGAGCTCATTTCATGTATTTAGTTATCAATTTAAGAGTTAATTCGAATTTATCATTTTAGTTATCGGCTTGTAAGTTTAATGTCAGTTTAAATTTGATCTGGAGCATATTTAACAAGGCTGAATCCATAATATTTTTTTTAGGTGGGGCTGGAACTAAATTGTAATTTTTTGTGAGGTTAAAGTGTAATTTTATTTTATATTAATTTATAATTTCATCACTTTTAAAAGAATTAAATAGAAATATTTTTATTTTTGAGTGATCAAAATGTAAATTTATCATAACTTTTAATTTTACCATTTATTAGGGGATTAAAAGAAATTTTTCATCTGATGGGGGCCAAAACCCCTACTTCCCCTCTAAGTTTGCCCTAATATTCAAAACATGTGAATTGAATTTTGAACACGTTCACGGCTATAGATAACAAAGATATGACTTGTAATTCCTAGTTATTTTCATCATGATTTGATTCATTTCATCATTGATTTTTTAATGTTTTTATTTAATTAACTAATATTTTATTCATCTTGAATCTTGGGCCAATATGCTTTCGTGGAAAATTTTAATTGATGGAGCTTAACAATAATATTTTTAAAATTGAATTAGACTTGTTGAATCGATGATTGATTAGTACATTGGTTTGAAATAGAGTAAAATGAATTGGTCAATTTGTGAATCGATGCTAGCCTATTGAATTAAAGTTGAATTGGATTTTATATTTTGTAACAATTGATGTGATTTCAATTTATTGGATCAAAAATCAATAGTTTAACCGATTCAATTTTAAAAATATTTTTTGAGTCAAAATTAAGGTATTTATCACCAACAGCAGTTACTTATACCCTCACCGTAGGTACTTTTCAAAAAGGTAAACAATTAATCATGAAATATCTTCCATTTTTATGAGCGAAAATTGAACATCTAACAGCATGTAATTAAAAGACGATGTGAGCAATCATCATACTTCACCATACCTATGCTTCAGTTCCTAAAACATTGGTCAAAGCGCAAAGAAGCATTTGTGTGGGCATGGGGTGGCAAAGTGAGGCGCATGCAAGGGAGGGGTGGATTTGATTGAATCAGAGAAATTCTAAATCAGGCAAAGTTATAATTCCTGTTTGAAAGAAACGCAACCCAACCATGGAAATGAAACAGCACTCAACTCACACACCCTTATCTCCTCTCTTGCCTACGTATCTAACAAAAAGCTGTTTTGCTCCATTCGGGAAATCCTTCAACTCTCAGCATTCTCCACGCTTTTTGCTTTCTTTATGTACACAATTCCTCATCTTCATCATTCCATTTCATTTGCAAACAATTTCTGTGTTGTGTTTTTATTTATTTTTGTTTTAGAATAAGGTGTTCCTAAGTGTTTCAGAATCCGATTAGATTGGTAGGTTGGATCGAAAATCGGTTGGTACATTGGTTTAGAACACGATCAAAAATTGATTGACCTATAAATCGGTAAGGATTGACTGAATCATATTTTATAGTTTTTATTTTTATTTTTAATTTTTAATAATTTATTTGATGTGAACTGGATGGGCTGATTGGGCTCGGAACCAGTGGCTTAACTAGTTCAGCCACCGGTCTAATTCCAAAAATATTGATGTTGTTTGATAAGTTGAAAATTTAATTACTGAATCTAAGTTATAAAATCAATTTAATATATTTCTTAAAAGAGTGATGCATTATTTGGGGATTGAACTTGTCAATTATTGTCATATTGAAACTTGAACTTATATAATTGTTCTCATATTGGGGTCTAAACTTTTTTTGTCTATTTTTCTAATAGAATTATTAGGGACTAAATTGGACAAAAAAATTAACTCCAAATGTGAGAACAAATGCTAAGTTTATGGACTAACTTGAATAAAAAAAAATTCAAACCCCATTATGAGAACAGTCACCATGTTCAGGCACCAATTAGTACATTAACCCTTCTTAAAATTAAGCACAAAATATAATTAGACTATTTGATAAATGTATTATTTAAAATATTAAATACAAAGTATTTAAATGATAGTGTTGAAAGAAATAAATAAAATAAAAAGAATAAAAAATTACACATTAAATGATACGGAGCTCATTATTTATCATTTTCACACTTTTTTCATTGAAATTTTTCTATCATTTTTTCATTATGGACCAAACATGCGATTAAATCATTGAAAATATTAATTTATAGTTAATTTATTTTTTTCAATGAATTGCGAAACAAGGCCTAAGATATAAGTAGAATTATAATTACAATTATATTAATATATTTTAGTAATTATAATCATAATCAATCATTACTATATGGGTAAATATATTCCATAAGTCCATATACTTTTCGAAAATTTAGAATTTAGTTCATTTACTTTTATTTTTAGGAATTTAATCTCTTTACTTTTCATATTTCAAAATTCAAATCCAATGTTTGTTGGGAAATGTACCCATATTGTAGTAAATATGTAACTATTTTCTAAATATTTGAATGAATAAAGCTAATTTCACATTTCACTATTATATCTTTTATGTTTCTGTATTTCATGTTTTGCATACATAGTAAATTGTGACAAGCAAATATTAATTCATTGATTGCCTAAGTTCAAACTGATGATAAGTGGCATTATAAGAACGTTTACATTGCGAGAAAGACAACTTATTTCAATAGATAATCTAAACGAGTCTGTAATCCTGTAAAAGAATCAAAGTGAGCATTTGATTTAAATACTTAGAAGAATTGTTATGTCTTCTACAATTCCAATTGGGGAGATAGTTAGTATTGGCTATCGGAGAACATGACTCCAGGGGTAGAGACATAAATGTACTCATTAGAAATAATGATACATTGGACTAGACTCAAGTTAAATTAATTCTAAATATGTTTGTGAATTAATTCACTTGTGACGTCTATGGTATGACTTACCTAAACCCTGAGTTAGTTACTAACCATGCGTTACTTACTGACCATGCATATATAACTCATGTGCTTTGATATAAGTGAAGGTTTATACTTTAAAGATGATTGAGCTAATAGCTGATATGTTGGATACATGACTTATGTATGACATGACTTTATTAGCAACAATAAAATTCATAGCTCGATTAAAGAGTTAACGATATCCTCTCATTAACATTGTGTGGATTGATAAATATGGAGCGTTGGCACGGGTTACTTATTTTCAAACGAGTAATTTATCATAGCCATTAGTTGACAGTGAACATATTAATTATTAAGAAAACATAATGGTGGCAATGAGATAAAATAGGATTGTATTGAGTGAACGGATTTAATTCAAAGGAATCTAGGATATCATATGAAGGTAACACACACATGGCAAGGTTATTAGACAAAGCAATTGGTTGAATTGCTTTCGTAAAGAGTATACAATAAGGAGTTTTCAATTATAGTACTTCTTGTGGACTGACTCCATGATTAAGTAAATTGCAAATTATCGGAGCGATACTTCTGGACATAATTACAATTACTCGAGCGTCATTGTATATGTCGATTGGTCCCTTCGCTAGCTATACAAAAGCTCGACCGGATTGCATTTAAATTAAAAGAAAATTTTACAACTTTAGAAATAATTTAATTGAGTTGATTTATTCGATACGAAATTAAATACAATCGTGAGAATTGCTCAACTGGAGAATTTGATTAAAGAATTTTCTTAAAAAATTAATTTGGAAAATCACAATAATTTTTGGAAAAATTAATTTTGATCAAGTAAAATTAAATTAATCAAATTAACTAAAATAAATATGACATTTTTGAAAATTATTTTTCAAGTCACACAACTAGCCCAATAAGTAATTGTACTTGAAAATTAGACCCAAGATCAAAGATTTGACTCGAGAACCAAAAATCGAGATCGAAACTTAAAATTGGTTGAACTGGGCTCAATGTGTGAAACAGGGCTGACAGTCCAACCAATGGTTAGACTGGACTGGTCAAGCCATCACTGGTCTGGACCGAACCTACTACCACACTAGCCAGGCACGTGAATGCTTGACCGATAGTGCCCCGACCATCGTAGCAAGCTGTTCGAGCATCCTGCTAGGGGTTTCAGCCAACCTCGTTAGTGGCATCGGGCCAAGCATGCGAATGCCTAGCCGAGGGATGCTGTAACCCTGTGCGGTTGTTCATGCAAACGACTGACCTGGGCAGGCACCTGCCAATCAAGGAAAAGGGGAGGTTGAGCGTATGGCCAATTGTTCGGACTACTAGCATCACCCCAGCCACGACAACGACGATCTCTCAATGAGGCACTGAATTGGCCAAGCCCATATGGGCAGAACAACGACAATTTAGGGTGCCGAGGAGAAGTGGCACTGGCAATGGCATCGTCAGGCACTCTAGTTGCGACAGCGGTAGGCAGACGATTGATTGTGGTGGTTCTTTTACGACAGAGTAGTGAATAATTATACTTCTAGTGAAATTTTACTGGGTAACTTGATTTCAGATTAACTATTTTAATAATAATATTTATCTTGATAGTATTTTATTCATTTAATATTAATGTGAGATATTAAATTAAATTTAATATTTTTCTTGATAATATTTTATTAATTTAATATTAATGTGATTAATTTTAATTATAGTTGAACTCTCTTTAAACTTTCTCCATATAAAGAGAGAGCTTAGGTCATTATTCTCACACACTTGAATTCAAGTTAAGTTGTAGAGAAAAAAATTTCTAAAGAAATTATTTTAGAAAATTTCTAATGATGTTTTTATTTACAACTTAACTCAAAAGTTTAGATAAATTACAAAATTACCTCACTGGTAAATTTCTGAAAAATTTTCTTATTCAAAGCGAGTCCACACTTGGCAAATGTGAGCTTGAAGATAGCAAAGAAGATTACTCGATCAAATCATTCATTCTAAACAAATAATAAAGGTACAATTTTGATTAAGTGTTTATTATTTTAGATAACACAATCAAGTTCTTATTTTTGGAAAACTTTTAAAACCCTTATTTTTTTTTCATTAAACCTATTTTCCACTACGTTTTTCCAAACTCAGTTTTCCAACATTGTTATTTAAAAAAAATTCAAGTTCATTTCAACGTTTTGAACTTGAAAATTAGACCCGAGATCAAAGATTTGACTCGAGAACCAAAAATCGAGATCGAAACTTAAAATTGGTTGAACTGGGCTCAATGTGTGAAACAGGGCTGACAGTCCAACCAATGGTTAGATTGGACTGGTCAAGCCATCACTGGCCTGGACCGAACCTACTACCACACTAGCCAGGCACGTGAATGCTTGATTGATAGTGCCCCGGCCATCGTAGCAAGCTGTTCGAACATCCTGCTAGGGGTTTCAGCCAACCCCGTCAGTGGCATCGGGACAAGCATGCGAATGCCTAGCCGAGGGATGCTGCAACCCTGTGCGGTTGGTCATGCAAACGACTGACCTGGGCAGGCACCTGCCAATCAAGGAAAAGGGGAGGTTGAGCGTATGGCCAGTTGTTCGGACTACCAGTATCACCCCAGCCACGACAACGACGATCTCTCAAGGAGGCACTGAATCGGCCAGGCCCATATGGGCAGAACAACGACAATTTAGGGTGCCGAGGAGAAGTGGCGCTGGCAATGGCATCGTCAGGCACTGTAGCTGCGACAGCGGTAGGCAGACGATTGATCGTGGTGGTTCTTTTACGACAGAGTAGTGAATAATTATACTTCTAGTGGAATTTTACCGGGTAACTTGATTTTAGATTAACTATTTCAATAATAATATTTATCTTGATAGTATTTTATTCATTTAATATTAATGGAGATATTAAATTAAATTTAATATTTTTCTTGATAATATTTTATTAATTTAATATTAATGTGATTAAATTTAATCATATTTGAACTCTCTTTAAACTTTCTCCATATAAAGAGAGAGCTTGGGTCATTATTCTCACACTTGAATTCAAGTTAAGTTGTAGAGAAAAAAATTTCTAAAGAAATTATTTTAGAAAATTTCTAATGATGTTTTTATTTACAATTTAACCCAAAAGTTTAGATAAATTACGAAATTACCTCATTGGTAATTTTCTGAAAATTTTTTTGATTCAAAGCGAGTCCACACTTGGCAAATGTGAGCTTAAGGATAGCAAAGAAGATTACTCGATCAAATCATTAATTCTAAACAAATAATAAAGGTACGATTTTGATTAAGTTTTTATTATTTTAGATAACACAACCAAGTTCTTATTTTTGGAAAACTTTTAAAACTCTTATTTTTTTCATTAAACATATTTTCCACTACGTTTTTCCAAACTCGGTTTTCCAACATTGTTATTTAAAAAAAAATTTCAAGTTCATTTCAACGTTTTTTTAATTACATGGCTACAAAGTCACTATTTTATAATTTCAAAATACTACACCAATAAATTTAACAAAAAATAATATTAATAATATATCTAAAAAATAAAAAGATTAAATTCATAAAAATAAAAATTTCCAAATTCCAAAAACTACAAACACTTTTGTTAAGTAAATTCTTTAAGTTTTTTTTAACATTAATCTCATCATATGTTTTTATCATGTCTACTATTTTTGATATAATACCTAAAACTATCCATAATCTATCCTCAACCCTCAAATAAAAAGATAATACATTTCAGCGTACTTAAACTCATATTCTCTTACATTGACAATAATACCAATACTTATCGAATTAAAACCCATTTAACCTTTAAATGTCTAAGCTTCAATCGACATTAATTTTCATTCAAACCATTCATTTAATTGAATCTTTTAAAAAAAAAACTATTTGTAACACGTCCTATCATAGATTAAAAAGTAGATCACATAGTTTATTCAAATAGTATCAATTTTAAAAAAATAAATTATAAATTTAATTATTTATGTATTATTTAAATTATATTTTGTTCACTAAAATTTAAAAATTACGATATAATTATTATCATCTTAAATTGTTAATCGTCATGAATAGTGTAATGATAATTTAATATAACATGTTTTATCGAGAAAAAAAAAGGATAAATTAATTTTTTTTTCTTTTGAGTACATTATTATTTTTTCTTTTCTTTTAATATATTATTTAAAGAAATTATATTTGTTTGAATTTAAAATTTATCAGTGACAAGTCATATTGTACTGGGATAGACATTGAAGTCATCTTAATGCCAAAAATAAAATATATTTTAATTATTTTTTAAATAAAATTTGATAGTTTTTTCTAGAATAAGTGAGTTTTTCTTTTAAGGTAATTATGGACTGTTTAAAAAAATTGAATTAAATGAGAGAAATATTTAGAAGATACTGTGAAAGAGGATAAAAAAGAGTCGGTGGTTATGTGAAAAGTGGAGTTTGTTTTCGACTTTTATTTGTTTGTTTTCTTTTTCAAATAATTGTGAGTTTTCTTTTAATTGAAATTTATTGAATTATTTTGTTGGAACTGGTGTTACAAGAGAAATAAATATTAATTTAATTAAATAATGATAAAAATATTATTATCTTATAAAGTAAATTATATTTTTTAAGGGATTTTTTTGTCATTTTTATATAAAAAAATAAACATATAGAGGCGGTAAGCTTTTTTTTTAGCTTATTTGAGCACAAATAAAAAATTGGGTAGTTAAATCCTCTAATTACAATGTTTGGTGAATGGAGGTTTGTAAGAGCTTGTCAAGCTAAAACCTTCAAAACAAAAAATGCTGGGATGGATAACTTTTTTCAACAACTGATTGGTAGAATGACATATCAAATCATGTTTATTAAAAAATTACTCCTTTTACCACATGCAGGCAAGATATAAACAAAAATTTGTTCATTTAAAATTTTAAAAATATTCGCTTAATAATTTCATAATGGATATTTTAATCCATTGGTAATAGTGTTTTATTTTACTAATTTCACCCAATAAAAACTAAAATATTACAAATAAATAATTACTTAACAATAAAATATGTCATGTCATTATTTGTCATTTTACACATATCAACTATCAGTTAGTTAAGTTTTACCAAATATTTTTAAATAACTAGTTAATAGAATCAGTTGGTCAAATCAGTTAATACAATCAGTTGGTCAAATCAACCATTGCAATAAAGTATTAGCCAATTTTCGATTTTTATAATTTTCAACATTTGTATTTTATCCTTTAATCAAAACCTCTTTATTTATATAAATTCTTTATAAATATATTTATTTGATAATTTTGTTTCGTGGAAAAAGTTAGTTTAGATTTAATTATCCTTTTTTTTTGCATTTTTATTTTACCAATTTAATGGTTAAAATATGCCAGAAACCTCTATATTCTTCATAAATGTAAATTTTGATTTTTATACTTTTATTTCTAAAAATTTAATCTCTCTACTTTTTAAATTTTAAAATTCAAGTCTATTTGTTAATACAATTATTTTTTATTAAATTTATTGATATTATATTTTAAATTAAAAAAATACTCATTTGACAATAATGTATATAAAAGAAAACGTTATAATGAATTAAATTTAATAAAATAATATTAATAATATTAATAGTCGAATTTTAAGATTTGAAATTTAAAAAGTAAAAAGACTTTTTTAAAAATTAAAAGTATAGGGTTTAAATTCTAATTTACAAAGAATATAAGGAGTTATAACATATTTAACCTATTTTATAATTATAATAAATAGATACATGGAATTTGGCTTTTAATGTGAAAAACACCAAAAACCAGAAAAAAAAAATCAAAATCATGAGATTCATATAAGCAGTACAAGAAGGAAGATAAAAGAGGTAAATTTTGAAATTGCGTTTGCATTTTCTTTCTATTTTCTTATTTATTTTATCGCCAAGAAAAATCCAAGAAAATGGAAGAAAATGATAGAGGAATCTCACCGAGGAGATCAAAGCGAAGAACCGTTCATAAAATCGCCGCCGCCAACGAACCAAATCTCTTTGATGAATTACCTGACGATCTCGTTGTTTCCGTTCTTTGCAAGCTCAGCTCTTCAGCGGCTTCTTCTTCTGATTTCATCAATGCTCTCTTAACGTATTTTAATTATCTTTCTTCTGAATCTTTTTCTTTATTTTATCCTTTCATTTTCATTTTCATTTTATTTTTCTGAATGGAAAATTCAAAATTTATTCAACAGATGCAAGAGATTTAAGAATTTAGGGTGTCATCAACTCGTGTTATCAAATGTTGGATCAAAAGTTTTGGCGGTGAAAGCTAAAAATTGGTCCGATTCCGTTCACCGGTTTCTCACACACTGTGTCAACGCCGGCAACGTTGAAGCTTGTTACACTCTTGGCATGGTCCGTACTCCGTTACTCCCTATACATCCTATTTATCTGAATCTTTTTATTTTGTTTTTTAAAAAATTGCAACTAACCTCTAAATTGGATATTGCTCTTTCAATTTACTCCTCAAAACTAAAGTATTACTTTAATAGGTTGAAGTAACTGGGAATTTCTTGTATTATAAAAATTGGATCAAACTGGCCCGTCTATCATTAAATAAATCAATTTAATTCTTATATTATAAAAAATAAAAAAATATTTTTAAAATAATATAATTTACATCTTAAAGCAAGGGTATTTTCGATGTCTTGTTGAATAGTAATATCAAACCTAATAAATGAACAACAAAAATACTCTTACAATAAATAAATTTATTTTATAAAATAATAGTATTTTTGTCGTTACTTGAGATGATACTTTGATGATTAAATTGCAATGTTATGAAGTTTAATTTAAAATTGTATTCCTAATAGAGGGACCTATGATGGGATTAACCCGAAATTTACTTTAGTAAATATCTTTAACTTGCGTTACTGCCGTTACAGATTCGATTTTACTGCTTACAAAACCGAGGAAGCGGGATGTCGTTAATGGCCAAAGCAGCAATCAAATCCTACGCGCCAGCTTTATACTCGCTAGCAGTCATACAATTCAACGGCAGCGGTGGCTCCAGAACCGACAAGGATCTCCAAGCCGGAGTAGCTTTATGCGCTCGAGCCGCTTTCCTTGGCCACGTGGACGCACTCCGTGAGCTCGGCCATTGCTTTCAAGACGGTTACGGCATCCGCCAAAATATAACGGCCGGACGCCGGTTACTCATGCAAGCCAACACGCGAGAACTCGCGTCGTTGCTAAAATCTTTAGTCAAACAGCAACCTAACCACCACCACCATCGCCGCGGTTTAAGCTATGAACAATTTAATTGCATCTCCGGTTCGGGATGTTCGTCGATGAGTAATGAACCGGCTTCGGAGGGGCACCCGGTCAATGTGTTTTTGAAAGAATGGTTCGAGTTAGGGTTGGGTGAGATGGGTGAGGGCCTAAGGCTTTGTTCTCATAAAGGGTGTGGGAGACCGGAGACGAGGGCGCATGAGTTTAGGAGGTGCTCGGCTTGTGGGACGGTGCATTACTGCTCTCGTGGATGCCAAGCGCTTGATTGGAAGTTGAGGCATAAGTTGGAATGTGTACCTATTGACCGGTGGTTGGAATAAGGCGGCGACGGCGGTGGTGCTGGGGTTAGGGAAGGTGATGACCGAGATGTTATTTGATATGATTTTAAAATGAAAAATAAAATCGTAAATCCAAATCTTTCATGCAGTCCATTTCTATTTTAATATACATTCTATTCGAGTTTTACCTTTACTATTAATCATAAATTTATTGAAAAAAAAAAAGGCAATTTGAACTAATGTAGTGAGTTTTGCATCGGTTTTGGTCATATTAATCATTAATGCATATTATTTCAATAATAAATCGATGTAATCAATTTATTTAAAACTTTAATATGTATAGATCGTGTCTATTCATTTCGTTTAATTACAGTTACACTGATAATAAATAATTTTAAAAAAAATAAAAATTTTTAACATTTTATCTTTATGGTAATAAAGAATAAAAAAATTTATTGAAACATTGTAATGGTACATAAATACTTTATATTCAAATTTTATTTAATATCATTTATTTGATATTAGTGAATATTTTTATATACATATATTAAATATCTTTTCAACAATATTGAAAAATTTAGGGATAAATTTTAAAATTATACATGAATTTTGATTTAATGTGTAATTGTATACATAAATTTTAATTTGGTGCAATTATACACGTGAAACTCTAATTGTGGTTCAAATATATACTTAAAATTTTAATTTTGATTTAATCATGCACATTTAAAGAAATAAATTCATCAATATAATTTTATATTGAATAAATATAATTATTTATGTATGCAATATATAAACATGAAATGATGTTATATCAATAGTTGTGTTAATAATTTACAAGAATTAGATCAAATCAAAATTTTATGTATAAAATTGCATAAAATCAAAGTTCACATATATAATTACACATTAAACTATAGTCCATGTATAATTTAGAGATTTATCCCATAAATCTAAAATAATATATCAAAATAAATTTAGTTCTAATAAATAAATAAATAAAATACCTCCACTAGTTTGATACACGTGGAGAGGTGAGTGTGCATCTTGCTCTCATGCTAAATTTGTAATTGTACTTTAGAGAAAGCAAGTAAGCTAAAAAAAAAAATTCAATTTTAGGGTCTTTAGTCGTTTTTTAAATTATCTAATTATTTGATTTTTTTTCACCACTTGGTTAATGTAAAATGAAAATATTTAAAAATTTAAAATAGTTGGGTGACTAAGAAAGAAATTTATTAATAATTAAGTGATCATTTTATAACTTTTTATAGTTAAGTGATAAAAAGAAAAAAATATATATAGCTGGATGACTACTAATGTAGTTTACCTTAAAATTCATAATTGTTCAACATTGAAATGGTCTAGGTTAGAATTGTTCATGGGTCAGGCCGAGTCTAAGTATGATATTAACACATTTTATGTTTATCCAAGCTTAACTAGACTAGAAATATGCGCCTAAAATTTTACTCATTTTTGCAAATAGTTTACCTAAGCTCATTTCAGGACCGCCTTTATATTATTTTATAAAAAATATTAAAAATGTATATTTATAATATTTTAATTTAATATTTAATGATTTTATATAAATTTTATTTATTAAATTTATTATGTATTTATCTTAATTTTTTTTTAATGTTTCCATTATAATACTATTATATATTACTATAGATTTAATTTTTATATGTTATGAATTACATAATATATATATATAAATAACATAGCATAAAATATTCTAAATTAAAAAATGGTCGAGTCTGGCCTGGGTTTGAATATTCAAGCCTAAGCTCGACCCATATTTTAAACGCAACTATTATTTTATCTAAGTTCATTTTTCGAGCTTAATATTTTTGTCTAAATATTTTTAAATTTCAAACAAACCTTCGAATCTGAACGAATAGCTCGATCCTTGAACAAGTCTACGTCTAACCATGGACATCTACATATGAATCACATAGTCATTGACACAAAAGCTAACAATTTTTTATCATTATTAGTTGTTTTTTACTTCCTCAAATGGCAAAAGGTAAGACTATTTATAATTGTTCTTGTTATACCCCATTCGCATAAGGACACGTGGCAAATCAGAATGACACTCAAGCAATAAGCCATATATTAATAAACTAAAAGGTCGCCTTCAAGCCTCTCACCTGGAACGATCATTCAGATAAGCGTGAGCCATCGGACATCCAAGTACCCAAGCTTTTATCTAGAACATGAAGTTGGTTTTATCAAACATCACGTGGGCTCAACTACCCTATACCATCAAGTTTGAACAAATAATGGGATTTGTCTCATCACAAATATTCTCATCCCATCGAAGACATCTGTCTCACCTATTCTGTAATGATGACTAGATGGCAAAACCAACACGTTAATATCATATTACATGAGACCCTCAACTATAAATATCTCCAAAAGTGATGAAGAAGGAATCGACTCTCCTAAAATTCCAAATCTATACTCTGCCAACTCACCTTCAGCTCTCAACCCTAACACACTCCTCACATTCATTCTTTATAACCTTTGGCTCTTCATCCTAACTAGGTGAACCGGCTTTTGCAGCATCCACCACTCTCTCCTCCATGCTTGCTCCTTCTTGTATCACTATATGAATAGGTATAATGTCAAATTTAGCTTTCACTATTTATACATTTTGTCAAAAAAAAAAATGAGTTAAGTTTAACTATTAAAATTTCAAAAAGAGAAATCACTTTTTTTTATTAGAAATGTTAACTAAAATATTATTTTTTAATGATGTTAACATAACAACCATGTGGCAATGTATGGATACTTTATGTTAACATGACATTGTTTGTCTTACATATCATGTCAACAAATAATTTTAAAACAGTAAAATTTTTTTAAAAGTTCTAAAAAAGAAGGTAATAAAAGTTCAAAAAATTTAGCATAAAATACATGTGGATTAACATATTTAAAATGTTTTAGTTAGTATTTATGTTAAAATAATAATAATTCGACTCTTCTTAAATATTAATGATATATTTTAACTCTTTTAAAATGTTGAGAGACAAGTTTAACTTTAAAAAAAAAGAAAGAAAGAAAGAACAAAGGTCAAATTGACAAAAAATTGTAAATATTAAGAGTTATATTTAACATTAAATAATATATCATCATTATTTAACTTTGAATATATTACAAGTAATTCAAATTTTTTTTTTAAACTGTATTCAATTTTTTTTATTCTTAACCATATTAATCATAATTCAAACTATAAAAATTTTAAAAATTAAACATTTATATTTTTTTATTTTTTATTTTCCCAATCATAATATTTTTGAAACCTTCAGGTTTTGTAACAAAATATAAAAAATTAAAAATAATATATTTTAAAAATAATATACGTAATTTGCAATGAACATTATATTTTGAGGTTACCAGGATTTTCTTTTTTACATAAATACTATTTTTAGCTCTTACGGTAGAAAGAATCAATGTTAATTTTTAGGTTAAAATGTACCATTAGTATTGAATTTGTTTAAAATTTGAGATTTAATCCTTATACTTTAAAAATTAAAATTTTAATCTTTATTTTTTTAATTTAAAAATTTTATTCTAATTGTTATTGTTGTTTAAATTTTCTATAAAAAAAATTGTTAATTTAATATGTTTATTTTTTATCAATCATATATAACATCATATGAGGGCAATCTAATCAACATGCCAAATTGGTAAATTTTGATGAAAAATACTAACGATGTTAATAATTGGACTGAAATTTTTTAAATAAAAAAGTAAAGAGGACTTAATTTGTAACTTTTTTTAAGTATAAGGACTAAATTTCAACTTTTGTCTAAATACTGGGACTAATAAATATATTTCATACCATTTCTGTATAGAAAACAAGAAGGTGGGTTCTTATTTTATTTCAATCAAGTTCTTTAAGACACCAAAATTTACACAAAAATTGGAACCTAACAAACCCAGAAGCAACTAAATTACAAAGGTTCAGCCTTACATAACAAAGTCCACATGTCCGATCCGTCTCAAACACGACAGCAAACCGGAAAAACCAGAATCACGAAGAGAAGGGAAGTCAGTCATACGAAACACCAAGCTTCGGATCATTCTTAAACCCTACAGTTCTCTGGTAGAGGCAACACACCATCGAAAAAATCACCAAAGTATCCAGGTGGTTCATATACTAACCTCGAAATGATGTCTCGAAGTGTGATCGTTCCTTCCAAATTCCCGTCATCATCAACGACATACACTCGTTGGATCTTTAATGAGTCGAGCATTTGGATCAACTCTTTGATGGTTTCATTTGTCTTGCACGTGATCATGCCACTCAACATTGGCGATCTCGTGTCGTGTTTCTCCAAGTAGTTTTTAACTGCTAGTAGGAAGTTCTTTGCCGTGATCAATCTACGATTCACAAAAGGATTGAAATATTGACGTAGAATAGTACTTTTCAAAATGATTAAATGAAATGTTGCAGTATAATTTATTCACGGACCTGTAATCATGGTAGATCTCCGGTGCGGTTAAAAGGAACTGTACGTCTCTAAGGCTTATGTTACCAATAGCTTTTTTTCCGTCACCGGTGACAACAGGTACGCCTCCAACTCTCTTTTTCCTCATTAACCTAAATGCCTGAAGCACTGGTTCATCTTCATGTACCTAGCATAGAAATATAGATTGCTAACATCTCGATTCCGATGAGCTCTAAATGCAAAGAGATGAAAACCAGAAGAACATGAAGAAATCACGAAACCTAGCTAGCTCTCGTGAAAGGTAGGGACCTGAGACTATCAAGCATGATGAAAAAACCGAACTAAAGATCGAATCGGTTGAACTCCAGTCCCGGTTCAACCGATTGAACAGGGCAGCTCAACTGATTTTACAGGTTCAACTAGGGTTGAACCGCCAAACAAACCGGTTCCTGGTCAATGGGATCCGATTTTAAACCTATGCTCAAGCCTTTGAGTAATGGAAATGGATAAGAAAAGCATCAAATCGATTAAAAAAAAAAAAGGGGGTTTGACCAATAATGGCAACTCACTGTAACAAGTTGATTGCGTGATATCGTAGGAAGACCAATCTCGGAAAGTTTCTTGGTTCCCCAGCTTTCGAACCATTGAAGCCCAGTACATTCTGCTAACATGTGAATCACAGCCGATTGTGTGATGATGTTATTGATATTTCCAGCACCAAGATCAACTATGGGAATACTCTTCATTTTGTACTTTGAAAGCAGTAACAGCATGGTCAAAAACGAGTTTGATTGCTGCAAAGCTAGGAATGGTGCCCAGCGGAATGATCCTGAGATATCCCGGACCTATATGGTCTCATGAGTTAACATGGATATTACAAGCAATGGAGAAAGCAAGCAAAAGTCCGTAATGGGAATTAGAAGTACAACCTTAGTTTTCTTATAGAACTCGGAGGATGTTAGAGCCTCAAAAAAGTCTCCAGCAGTGATTGAAGCATCTTCAGAGCCTAAAGTCCTGAGCTCGGCAGAAGAGGGCATTCCGTTAGCAGAAGCTACTGCAGATTCAGCTCCGGTAGGCGAATGGTTTGTAGGTGAAGGTGGTTCTGACTGTAAAAAAGAAGGAAAACTTCACTTTCAATTTGGTAGATGAAGGGAGCAAAGCTTGGATGAAAAATATATATAGTTCATTTTAAAAAGTGAGCAGTTTAGTCCCTTTATGTTCTATTTCGAAACAAAGTAATCAAATTCAACGTTTTGTAAAACACAAGAAGAACAAGTTGCTTATTTTTTCTTTCATGTCATCTTAAAACACAATAAGTTAGCATTTCTTTTAATGATCTTCCATTTTCACTTTTACTTATTGCTTCAAAATTAAAAGTATAAAGACTAAAGGGACTAATTTGGTCCTAAGCCTATATAGTAAAAGGAAACGCCTGAGTCCCAACCAGGTAGTTTAACCATAAACAAAGATATATCAAATTCAATGCATTATAGTAGGCAATAAAGAGAGAAAATCACCACCAAGCTATGTTATTCGGACTTTGGTATATGTTCATAACACGGGTATGTTTGAAGGGCGAAATCCCCATACTCATGTTCGAATATATATCAAGTACAGATAACTTAAGAAAAACGAAAAGTTGAAGCAACACAGGCACGAGTTTTGATATGCCACAATTTCAACATAAACATCATACTCATGAATGCATGATTACAAAAAACTAAAAAAGAAAGGTTAAATTCTATCTTATTTCTTGTTCTTCATGCTATTTTCAAAATCCATGGCGGATGAATGAGATGCTATCGAGATACAATATGATATTTCCCTTGGAAAAGAAAAGGCTTATACCAAAAAGAGATTGTAAGCGGTTTTGATTTTCAACCTAAACATCATACTCATGGATGTATAATCACAAAAACTAAAATGAAAAGATTAAATTTTAGATGAATGAGACATAATCAAACTACCATTCAATATTGTCGTCGAAAAAAGGGTTATAGTGAAAAGAGATCATAAGCAAAACCATATCATGGAAGCCCATGTATTAGGAGTTAGATTGCATTTTACTTCCTTTACTCAAAAAATGGGCAAATTAGTCCTTATAATTTAAATCAAAGAAGAAACTTGTCCTATCTGTTAAAAATTCCATTCATTTATATTGTTAAAAACTGACGTAGTTGATGAAATAACCAGATGGTTACACTCAAATAGTTACACCTAATGTGCCAAGTGTAACTTATGTTCATGTATAGAAACCAGTTTTTAACAGTAAAAATAGGTATAATTTTTAATAGAATGTCCAATTTGCTTCTTTGACCTAATTTACAGGGACTAATTTGTCAATTTTTTAATAGAAAAGGCAAAATGCAATCCGATTCTTAGTACAAGAGCTTCCATGGTACTTTTACCTTTTAACCTGAACATCATAATCACGGATGCGTGATCATAAAAACTAAGAAATAAAGATTAAAATCTACCATCTCCTTTAGCATGCTATTTTCCAATTCCATGGCGGCTGAATGAGATGTTATCGAGCTACTATTCGATATTTTCCTCAATAGAAAACAAACTTATAGAGAAAAGAGATCGTACATTGTTTCAATTTTGGACCTAAACATCACAATCATGGATGCATGATCATAAAAACTAAGAAATAAAGATTAAATTCTATTATATTTCTTCATTAGTCATGCTATTTTCTGAATCCATGGAGGATTAATGAGATGTTATCGAGCAACTATTCGATATTTTCATCAATAGAAAAGAAGCTTATAGAGAAAAAGAAACCTTAAGTGGTTTCAATTTTCAACCTAAACATCATAATCACGGATGCATGATTGTAAAAACTAACAAATAAAGATCAAATTCTATCATATTTCTTCTTCAACATGCTAGTTTCCAAATCCATGGTGAATGAATGAGATGTTATCTAGCTTTTATTCGATATTTTCCTCACTAGAAAAGAAGCTTATCGAGAAACGAGATCGTAAGAGGTTTCAATTTTCAACCTAAACAACATAATCACGGATGCATGATCTTAGAAGCTAAGAACTAAATATTAAATTCTATCATATTTCTTCTTCAGCATGCTATTTTCCAATTCCATGGTGGATGAATGAGATATTATCGAGCTGCTATTTGATATTAGCCTCGAGAAAATAGAAGCTTATAGAGAAAAGAGATCGTAAAGGGTTTCGATTTTGAACCTGTTGGAGAATCCACACAGCAATGCCTGCAAACTCTACAATGCCAAGATATCTATCAATCCAACTTGCATCCTCAGGTGCATCAACATTGACAACAGGTGCACTAAGAATCTTGTTTTGGGCAAGTATTTGAACAGCCTCGGCCAAACTCGCATCCGATTTTATCTCGATCCCTGTAACATAATTTCAATTCTTTTAACCAAGAAGAAACTAAACTTAAAAGCATCTTCAACATTATCAAATTAATACCATTATAAAATTTTGATTTGATTCAATTTCACAAATCATTGACAAAATTATCGAATTAGCACCATTTTATGTTCATATATTACATACACAAACAATTATATTAATCTAATATAAATATATATATACACATTTCTTTAAATATATATGTTGAATCAAACTTAAAGTTTCATATATACAAGTGAATGTATATAATTGCCACTATATCAAAGTTCGTGTATTAATCATATATAAATTTGATAGTTATCCATTTTAAAAACGATTAAGCCCAAGAAAGAATTCCCTCCTTCAATTCCAGGAACTTGTCATCTTATATTATGTTGTTCAAACTTTTTCTTTTTCATTTTTCAAGTAATGGTGTCTCGCACATTCTGGGCAGGAGTGCGGTATATGATCCAAAGACCCTCCAAATATACGATAATCATCAATTCAGCACCATAGCTCATATAAATTGGTGATACAATTGAAAGAAAAAAATTGAGTTTAAAAGAGAAATTATTGAAATTAAAGCTAAATGCTAGTTTTTAACAACATTGATTTAACTAGGGTGAGTTCGATTTGAAAACATGGAATTTTTTAAATTTCGAATTGATTGAATCGTATATATAAGTAATTAATCAAGTTGAATTTTACTAAATACCCCCTTGGGTCCCTAAAGGTTTCAAAAATGAGCAAATGGATCCTTCCCTAAAAAATTGCAAAAAGGAATTCAAATTATTTATAATTCTTATTCCAAATCACACCCACACTCCAGAAAATAAAAACCCAGAATTCTTGATGATTCTAAGAAATCAAACATAAGCCAAATCAAAGAGAGCAAGATTAAAACCTTGGGGAGTATGAGGGAAAGCAGAGACAGGGATGTTTTCAAAGCAAGCGTTAAGTTTCTGCGTAGGATTAAGCTTTGATTCTTGAACATCCCATAGATCTTCCACTTGCATCCCAATGCTAGTCTCTCTTTCCAGTTGCAAATTCGCCATTGTTTTTTTCGCCCCAAAAACTCAAAAATTCAAAAACCAAAAGAATAAATGAAAATTGATCATTCAACAGTTAAGACATAAATGGAAGGTTGTGGGAGATATTGGGGGTGGGGGGGATGTATATGAGAATCATAAGTCAAAATTTCGATTTCTTCGGAAGGTACCGTTGGCTGTCCCTTGTCTGGGTTTTATCATTTAAAGGGGACAATGAAAGTGAAAAATGAAAAGGTGGTTTATCCGGTTTTTAATGGCGGCCACTCTAATGTGAGCCGGAGAGTGCTTCGCGCGCGCCTGGTTTTGACGCTATTTATTGTATTTTATTTTGCAAAGAATTATTCTTTTATGGCCAGATTATTCACCTGAGTCCGAATATTGGTTCGAATTTTGTGAGGGTTTTGATAAAATTATTAATCTCGAAAATAAATTTAAATAAAAATATTCAATCCCTTTAAAATCTGATATGAATTCAGATGTGAATATTTAATATCTGAGTCCAACTCAATCTAATTTACTTTTTAAATTTTATAATATTATATTATATAATTTTTTATATATTATATTATTTATAATATATAAAATTTAAATTTATAATAATACATTTTCTTTTAGATTTCTGGCAAAGTCTTTAAATTGGTTCATTTAATATTTTAAAATGTAATTAATAAAACATTATTATTTTAAAAAAGATTTCTCATGTTAACAACATTACTTTATTCATAAGTGAAATTAGGATGATTCATACTTTGAGAAGAACATGAAAGTAAGAGATCTTGATAGTTTTAAAGATACATGTTTAGATTTAGATGATGCAGAACTCAGTTAGAGACTAACAAATGATGATAATGAGTATATGTTAAATGTTAAATAGGGAATAGCCCAAAAATATAGAACGCTGAAGCAATTAGATAAAATGACATATGATAATTTATTTTTCTTGTTTTTATTAGTAATTATATTATCGACTATTTTATTAGCTAACATACAATGAATTTATTTCAAATTTTATTGCTCATTTAGAAAAATTTTATCGCAGTGATAATTTTTTATAGTAATTAATTTTTTTAAAATATAATAATAAGTATTTGGTAGACTAGCAATGTATTTTTTTATTTCACAAACAACCTTAAAAAATACCATGTGTCGCTTTTTTTAATATTATTTTTAAATTTTTTACTATACTTCTATAGAACATTTGTTAATCTTTTAACTCTGCTTGTGGAGTTAAAAAAACTCTATTGACAAATAGAGTTGTTCATTGGTCGTGTTAAACTTAATCTAGACAAATAATTTTTAATACTCTATATTGACCCATCTTAATTTAAAATATGAGTCTAATGTATTGTCTGAGCCCAACCCTACTTAAATATGAATAATTTGGGCTTCTTCCAGCCCCACCAATAAGTTTTTTTTAAAAGAAATTTTAGAATGCACAAAATGTTCCAAGCCATTGAAATGTTTTTACCAAGTTAAAAGTTTTTTACCCCTTTTTACTAATAACTAAATAAATTTAACTTTGAAATCAGAAGGAATAAAAGTAAGGACATTTTGACTTAATTTGGGAAATTTTCTTTTTGATTTATATCTGAAGAAGTGCTTCCGAATTTGAAGCATTGTGAATTTAAAGGCCATCATTATGTATTATTTAAAATTCTAACCGATTCAGATTACAATTTTCTTATTATTGATTCTGTAGATGAACCTGGCAAACGCAATCATGATAAAAAGAACACAAGCAAACTGAGAGTTATTTGAGTTTGGGTTGGGTCTTGGGTTTTGTTTAGGATGGGTTCCGACTTTAGATTTAAAATATTTGGGTTGGGTTAGTTTTTATCTATTAATTTTTTATAAATATAATATTTATAATATATTTTATATGTTATCGGGTCTAGCTTAAGTTTCAAAAATTCTGTGGACTTCAAGTTAATTTTCTGAGTTTTATCTAGTAGTTTAAACCCTCTCATAATTCAAGCGAACCACGGATAGCTTAACCCTTGGACAACTCTATTTGTAGGACACTAAATATTATTCCAAAATATAAATTATAAAACTGTGACATTACAATTTATACTACTAAATATGATATAAAGAATTATAAAATAATTACACTCTTTGACTAAACACGTCTAGAGAATTGTAATTCTTTGTAATTGTAAGAAAGTATAATTATTTTATTCTGTATTATTCGAACAGATCCATAACGTTAGAAAAAAAATTTCCTTGCAAAGCAAAATTTCCCAGCAATAAGGAGGTATCTTCTACCAAAGACTTCAAAAACTTGTAAAAAGAAAAGAAAAAAACATATATGTGTTGGAGATATATACATACACATGCATGCATTACACAATCACATTAACATAGTCAGTACCAAATGAGTTTTAAGTAATATTGTCAATACCCAATGCCATTACCATGGTCAATATGTAAGGCAAGCTATACATTAAAAAATTAAAAGTTGAACATATTCGTGTCGATTATATACCTATTTGACAATCGCACTCATAATTTAAGTAAAATAGTCAACTCCGATCCAAGTAATATAGTCCATACGTAAAAGTCAAAGTTAATAAGAGTTTATTTCACTAGCTGAAGAGTTTAAATCTCTTGCAAAAGCAATCAAAGTCTTGAGGAGCAAACCAGTCTTCCTTCATCTGTAGTTTACCACAATATATTATATCCAATGTAAGCTGAAATTACAAAATTTCCCAGAAAAATGAAACATTGACAATTTAAAGGGAAAAAAATCCACTAATGGCATGGTGCCTAGAGATGTTAACTACATAGAATCCACCCGGGTTAGAGTCTTCAGGGGAGCAGTTGGAAAGCCCATTTTAAAGACAGCTCTTTAGTGGACATGGTGTGTGTATGTCCCTAGGGGTGTAATAAGCCTAGCAAAACTCAAATATTGCCAAAATCGAGCTTGACTTAAAATTGAGAGCTTGATACTCAACTTGAGCTCGATTGAACATTTGTTTTTAAATTCAAGCTCGATTAAGCTTGTTTACCTATTTTTGTACTCAAATTTGGTTCAATAATTAAGCTTAAGGTTAATAATATATATTAAGGCCAATAACGTAAATTATTAATATAAAAATATGAAAAGCTCGATAAGACTTGCAAACTGTTTGAGTCAAGTATTACTAAGCTCAAATTCGACTCTATCAATAGCTCAAGCTACTTGAGTTCGGCTCGACCAATAGCTAGAGCTCGACTTGATAATTATCTAATCGAGTTCGAATATTTTTCGAGTAGAACTTGTATAGCTTGTGAGCACCGCTGTCTCATTTACACCCCTATAAGTCCCTACCGTGTGTGTAAGTACTAACCCTCTAATTATAGAGTACCAAAAATAAAAAAAAGAACTTACAAAGTAAGGATATCCACCAGTGATATTGAAGTTTTTAGGAGCACTTTCCATAAACAAACTTATGAAATAAAGAACAAACCTACCACAATCTTCACCATTTCTCTGTTGGGGAACCTGATTGTTTTCATTTGCTTCAGTCACAAAAAGCCAATAAAAAGTAGGAAAAAGAAAAAAAAATGATTTCAAGACATCAAAGAATCATCACCTTTGGTATCAATAGTGGAATTTTCGATATTGCCTGTTTCGTTACAGGCCTCTTCTCAGCTTCATATACATCTAGAAGAAACCTGGAATTAAAACCAAGAAAGTAGCACTGAAATAGATATGCAACAAAAAAAATATGGATTCCGACACAAGTTGCAGACTCATACTTTCTAATAGTAGGTTCGAGCCGTCTTGGGCCACTCATTTGCATTGAATCAAGCAATAACATACAAGTTGTTTGAGTTTTAGATTGCAAAGGTTTATCAAAGTTGCAGAATATCAATAGATTCCAATGTCTCCTACAAAGTATCACAAATTCATATAAACCAAAGAGGGGGTACCTTGAAAATTGCATAATACCAATATATTTAGCAGTCGGGAAAACGATACTCACCAGTGCAATATCGGAACGAAAACATACTTCTTGGTGAAAATATGTTTCCTACTGATCCATACCAACACTTTTTCTTTAAACAATTCATCCATGTACCATGAAAACCACAAGCAATCGAGGTACGTAAAAGAAGCCCTTTGATTATCCGGGAAGATCTTCCATATTTTCCTAAAAACAATGCGTGAACTCAAGATTATGAATGAGGGAAAAAAAAGTGAGAGGGACAGGAGATTCAAATAAGAAGGGCATACTCAAAGCAATCTGAAAACTGTTTGCTATTTAACATCCCTCGTTGCCTGGTGTTTCTGGCGTTAACTCTCCTCTTATTACGTAAGAAACGACCTAGCAAACATCGATGAATCAACTTAAATATACAATTTATTTTCTACTTCACAAGTTGTTTTCAAATTTATGTTGTTCCGACTCTTCATTTTTACGAAGTATTTGTGTCCTATACCCATGTCTGGCACATTTACAAACTTGAGTATAGAGACATTGCTCTCCAAATACATAAAACAAAATAAAAAAACTTAAAGATACTCAAGTCAGATGTCCATATATCCAAAACTCAAATTAGAGTCCGAACAACATAACTAGCTAATGCTCAAAGTAGATTATAATATCAAAGTTCCAACAACTATATAAAGAACTAAATGAATTGGTGTCAGGAGTCAATTATATACATCAATTTAGTTAAATGCTTAAATTTTCTAAATTAAAATCACAACTACAAAATCTTGAGAGGGGTATTTCGGTATTTTAATTTCAATAAATAAAAAATTTATATCAAATACTTATAACACTAAAGAAACTTAAGCATAGTTTTCTTTAAAAAACTTGCATGTCCAACACATTCACTCAAGTAACTCCAAACATAAGAAAAAACTTACAAAACTATAGAAACTTAAGAATAATCCATATCAAATGCTCATATAAATTATTAAATAAATACATAATGGGACACCCATTATCTAAATGAATAATAATAAAAGTCCAAATAAAAAATTATTTAAAAATAAAATTTGATCAGAGAAAACTTTTTTATCTAAAAATACTTAAACATCCTCCAACTTATTTAGCTCTTACTATAATTTTATAAGGGTTTTAAATAAATTAACTTTAGCTAATGTAGGTTTAATAAAATGAATAACTATAAATGGTTAAAATATACTATTAGCCTCTGTAGTTTTATAGATTTGAAATTTAATCCTCCTACTTTAAAAGTTCAAAAATCAATCCTCCCACGTTTTCAATTTAAAAATCCTTGTCTAATCATTATCATTGACATTTTCTATCAAAATTTGTCAATTTAATATAATTATTTTTTGCCAATTATATGTCACATAATATGCTGACAGCCTAACCCATGTGCCAAGTTGGTAAATTTTAACAAAAATACTAACAATGATTGAATTAAAAATTTTAAATTAGAAAAAAAGTAAAAGATTTAATTTTTTTAACTTAAAAATATAGAGACTAGATCGTAAATTTTATCAAATTAAAAAAATTAACAGCATACTTTAACCAATGTAAATTAATTAAAGCATAATAATAAATTTAACCCTAACATCTACTCATTTTGTTACTTTGGCCCTTAACCTTCAAATTTTGGTAAAATGCTTCCTATTGGACAAAAAAAAACTGGTTAAAACTTTAATGGTATCAAATTGGTCACTCATATGTCAATCCATTTATAATTCGTAAAAATTCAACGAATTCCAAAAAAGTTCACAAAAATATTTTTAAAAAGTTATTCATATTAATAGTGAAGTATACATAAAATTGCATGCAAGCAATCACCTCAATGCTATTCAATTTTAATATTTCAATTAGTTTTTCCTTATTAAAGCCGAAGTGACAAACTAGCTAAATATTAGGGCTAATTTTGTTTTTATACAATTAATTAATAAACCCCTAAAACTAACAAATTACCATAGTATTCAAATGCAATACCACAGATCTACACTACGAAACAACTGACGCCTGACGGAACCTGATCGCATAAACCATTTTCATATAATTACACAAATCGATGAAAGACCCATTAGAAGAAGTAATAAAAAAAAAACGAAACAAGGTAGTGGATGCTTATAGCTTCTAAGTTGAGGAGATACGGGGAAGAAAAGAGTAAATGAAAAATATATTACATTACCTGAAGCTGAAACAGTGGAATGAGTTACCGTACAGGAAGTTCCTTCCTCATCTTCGCCTATAAATTGTATTTCAAGTTGCTTTCTCTTCGCCATTCCCGGCAACAAGTGAAATCCCGCATTAATTAAGGATCGAATTTTTGAAAGGGAGGAAATGAAGGCACTTCTGGGATTTTCATAAATAGATTCAGCTATAGCATTAGTAGCTTCTACATAAGGGTCGGGTCGGATCAAACTGGGTTTGGATCGGGAGTTTTAAGTGAAAAGTTATGAAATAAATTAAGTAAAAATAGTATTTTTGAAAATTTTGATTTGGTTTAATCATTTCTATTAAAAAATATTTTTGAAATGGTAAAATGTGAATTTAAAACATGATGACGTTGAAGATAAGATTTAATAGAGGATAAAAATGTAATTTTCTTAAAATGCTATTTTTCAAAATGTAAAAGTTTAATATTTCGACTTTTTGACTTGAGTTAAAATTAAGTAATCAATATTACATCGATAGACACATTAAATTTATACTGGAATTAATACGTACTTGTACTAACCTATTTCGTAAGGAAGGAATTTTCATAAATACATTCAACTTTGTGTTAGTAGCATCTATAGAAGAGTCGACTAGAGTTAAGTTGGGTTTAAATCAAAAGGGTAAGTGAAAAGTCAGCTAATTAAGTAAATTAAATTTAGTTGAATTGATTTAAAGGCAATTAACTAGTGAAAATGAAAAGTATTTTTGAAAAGTGACGTAGAAAAATACTTTTTAAAATAGTGTTTATCGTTGTTGTTATATATCCCTTCGACTTAAGACAAGTGGTACAACAAGCCACTTGAAAAACACCCACGAAGATCATTCCATCCACCAAAGGCTTCAATTCTAGCATATTAAGTATTTCGATATAATAGAACAACCAATCAATCAATAGTAGACATAAACTTAAGCTAACAAACAACTAAACAATCAACCATCCAACAAAATTAGCACATATTCAAACTCAAATCTCAAACAGACATTTTTATCAAACATATTGTAGACATAAAATGAAAGCAAAGGGTTTAAAAAAATGTTCACTCAATTGATGGAGTTCCATTGAAGCCCAAGAGTTTGTTCATCATTGTTTACAAAATCTTTAACATTAATGATAAAAATAAACACAAAATTAAAATCTAACCTAAAAAAAGAAAAAGAGAAACCCTAAACTAAAAATGAAATAAAAAGAAAAGAAACTCTAACCCTAATAACCTAAAACTAAGGAAAAAGATTATAGAAACAAATGTAAAAGCTCGCTTTTTTCTTTTAGCCAAAAGTGGCTTTAAATAGATGATTTTAGTCCTAACTTTTGAACCAAAATTCTCTTAGGTGCCTAATTTTTATTTGTGTGGTCGTTGGACGAAAACTACTCATACAAACATTTTTTTTTCCGTTAGGCTTGGGTATCGCGATACCAAAATCAGTATTAAAATTTAGGGCATTGTGGGTCTCGATATCGTGACACCACTGTAGGTGACCTTTATTCTCCTCATTTTAGCACTATTAGAGGTATCATGACTTCCATGCTTCGATATCGCGATACCCAATTTTAGGTGATATTTTCTTCACGTTCACGCTACTGTCAACTCCCTATAATACTCAATCAACTTGTTAGGTTTCCCATGGCACGATTGGCCAATTTGGGTTTAAAAAATGGCTTAAAACTAATAAAAATAACTTATTAACAACAAAACTAAAAATCTACAAAAACATATAAAAGGCACTTAAATTGCTTAAGAACAAGCTCCTTTAAGTGTAATGGAGAGCCTAATTTAACGTATCAAATTACGACAGATCACTTACTAACTCTTAGGTACCGCATCCTTTTCAAAAAAAGGTCTGGTACCCCTGAATCAATTTGCCTACTGACTCTTGAGCACCACTCCTTTTTGGTCAGGGTACTACACCTGTCAGGTGCAACCCAAAATTTTATTTTTCATTTTTGGAAAATATCTTAAAAATAATTTCTTAAAAAATTAATTGACCAGTATTGATTTAGGGACAATTTGTTGTGTCAAAATATTAGAAAATCAAACTTAACAAAATGGACTAACTTTTTAGTTTTTGTAAAGTACGATGATTAAACTCTAGTAAATTAAAGTAGAGAGACTAACTTATCACTTTCAAAAAGTGGAGGGATGAAATTTATAATTAGACATTAAATTTAATAATAAAATATAGTATTAATGAGTATTGTAATATATTTTAATTGGTTAAATAATCCTTTTATATTGAAGAATTTAAAATTTTATGTTTAATAAGAATGGGAACTTGATCAAACAAAAACTTTAACTAAAATCTAAAACCAGAAACTTTAACTAAGTATATTTTATTTTACTTAGCAAATATATATATATATTTTTTTTGTAATTATATGGAATGAACATTATTCTAGTAACTTAGGCATATCTTCAAATTACTTGAAATATAATTAAAATTAATATGTTTCATTAGGTAATTTATTAATTAGGAATAACATTTTTTATGATTTTTTTTATATAATGCATACTTTACTTATAATTAAGGTTTTCATGTGGTTGCATTAGTTAGACCACTGATTCATCGGTCTAAATAGTTTGATTAAATAAATCATTAAAAACTAAAAAATTGGTTTAACCGTTAGTTTAGCTGATTTTTAGCCTAATTCTATCGGTTCATACTTGTTCATGGCTTGACCGATCTAAAGCCTTTCTTTAGACTGGTACCATGGTTGGTTCTTAGTCTAACTGACCCAAACGATCGATATGGTTCAGATACCTATGCTAATAATCCCCCAAACCCTTAAATTAGAGAAAAAAATATGCTTAAACGCACTTAAATCAACATCATCCTCGTTTTTTAGATAGTAACCATGGCAAATGAGCCAAGACTTAATTTGCTTTATAGGAATTAATTGGGAATAGACTTGTTCAAAGGCTGGGCTACTCGACTAGGCCCATTCAAATATTGAGGGGGTTTGGGCTAAAATATTAAACTCGAAAAATGAGTTCTGGTAAAAAAGTTTGACCTGTTTAAGGCATGGGTTAAGCTCATGCTCAAGCATTCAAGGCATGAACTCTAGCCTGAGTTGTTTTCTAAATTTATAATATATCATATTATATTATATCATGTGATTTATAACATGTTAAAATTAAATCTATAGTATTATATAATATTATAGTGTAAACATATTAAAAAATGTTTAGTCGTTTATATATAATTTTAAAGAAAATTAAATACGAACCTAATGTGATGACCTGATAGTCAAGGGTGTTCTGCGCCCCAAGTGTGGTTTGGGCTCGAGTCGTGTTAGTTGTGTTTGTTGTTTGGACTTTGCTCTGCTATTGTTTTTAACCTTTATATATTTACACAAGTGTATATGTAAACTAGAGGTGTCCATGGGCCCAATTGGGCCCAACAAAAAAATTAAGGCCCTGTTTGTTAGGCCCGAGCTCGATTCAAAAAAATGGATTAGAATTTTGTCCCAGCCCGCCCGTATTACTTTATTTATATAAATTTTAAAATATATATAATACATCAAAAATATTAAAAATATTAAAATAAGTGTTTCCTAACAAATTAAAAATAAATTAAATATATATATACTTAAATAATACGTGCAATTTAACAAGTAAATATATCTAAAATAGTAACAAAATTAACAATAAAATAAGAGTTATATAATATCTAAATAATAACAACATAATTGTAAAATGGTAGTAAAATAGTGAAAAAAATAACAAGAAAATAGCAAGAAAATAATAAAAAGCAATAAAACAGTAAAAAACAACACTTTTTTTTTGGCATATTTAAGTTGGGCTGGGGTCGAGTAAAAAAGTCTTACCCGAGGCCAGACCTTTATTTTTTTGCCCAAGCCCGTTTTTCGGGTCTATATTTTTACCCAAACCCTCCCACTTTTTGAGCGGGCTTTCGAGCGGGCCAATAGGTCTAATGTAAACTAATTAATAACATAATAAACTCCGTGTGTTGGCTTGACGGCTAGGATGTTTATCGCCCCAAGTGTGTCATGGTGTAAGTCGCGTTGCTGTTAGGACTTAACCTCTTCTTGTAGTTAAAAATAAAAATAAAAATAAAAACATAATATTTGATTCGACTTTAAAAGAAAAAAAGAGGGTTATCTCCAAAAATTGTTCAGGCCATGGACAATAACTACCTCGTAGGTATGACACTACTCTTTTTAAATTTCCACTTTCCCAAATATTAAATTAACCAAATACAGACACCCTTCAACGAAAACCTAATCCAATCTTTCTCTAAGGATAATTAAGTGAATTATACCCAAGTTTTTTTTATATATTTAATAACAAAAATCGATTTAAAGTGGTCGGTGCAGTGGATTAAATCAATTAAATTTAAAATATATTGGGTTGAATTTGAAATTTAAATTAAATATTTTTACATATTATATATTTATTGTATACAAAAAATAATTAAATTATTAAAAATAATAGGCGTAATATTAAATTTAACCCTCGATATATGCATCTTTTGTTATTTTGACTCTTATTTTTTTTGCTAAATTTGGTCATTAAACTTTTAAAAAAGTTAAATTATTATTCTTTTAAACGAAAATACTGACTAAAACATTAAATTTTTTAATATGGCAGCTCACATGACAAACTACATATACTTCATGATTATTTTTTTATAATTTTTAAATTCTTTGTTAACATGATATATGAAACAAACAATGTTATGTCAGCATGAAAGTATACATAAAATGTCATATACGAGTTGCCACACTAACATTATTAAAAGGTTTAAATGTAACACCCCCTAACCCTTATCCGTCACCAGAATAGGGTTACGGAGCATTACTAGACATTTCAGAATAAATACGAACAATCGTATAATAATATATCATACATATCATAAAATATTCATAATGTCCCTTTATTGAGCCCTTGAGGCCCAAATCATGTATTAGAAACAAATAGGGACTCAGTCGGAAACTAAAAAAAAATTTCATGAAATTTCAAAATTTTTCCTCAGTGTAGGGCTCACACACTCGTGTGGCCCAGGGACACGCCCGTGCTTCAGGCTGTATCCCTCACACGATTGAGACACACGCCCGTGTGGCAAAACCTGAGCATTCTGTTTTGACATTTTTAAGTTGCAGGGGACACACGGCCTATCCAAACGCCCATGTGTAAGTCGTGTATCTCACACGGTCTGGTCACATGCCAGTGTGCCAGGCCGTGTGGACTCAAAATGAGCCTTATACATCAAGTTTTACCAACCCTGCAAACTTAAACCACAAGCAATTCAACAACCAATTATTCAATCGATCCAAGACACAATCAAATACATCCAAATCATGCCAAATAATCAACCTAATTAAGCTAACCAATATTCATTCATAAATACTCCACATATATTATCCAAATCAATCTAATAGTAAACTATTTAAACCAATTCTATATTCACACTAATTCAAACCAAAACATACCATTTGATAGTATTAAAACATAACACATAAATTCATATGTATTCAAACAAATCCATATTATAACATCATTTACAATCATTTCCCAAAATGACTTGCACAAACAACCTAGGTACATGCCATATACCAAAAAGAAAAATACTTTACCACAATGAGTTTGGGATCGGCCTTGGATCCATATTCAACGTTCGAACTTTAACCTAACCTGCGCACGGAAACAAACCGTACGCTGAGTATAAAACTCAGTGGTATTTCTATAATCCGAATACTTTAAATAAATAACATTATATAAAATTTACACTTTAACCGTACATAAACATTAACTAATCAATAAATCAATTCATCTATTTTTGCTTTCATTTCTCATCAATAACTTTCTCACTTTAATTCACAAATCATTTGGCAATAACAATACTCTTTTTCATGAACTATTGGTTCATATATTTCAATTGTACAATCCAAATCAATATCCAATTTCAAAATTCACATTCATTAGCATTTAATATCAATCTTATTGCCAATTCATTTATTTACCCCCTATTAACAAGACTCGGACTTTGTCAGATATACGAATCCAACCAAAATACACCAGTATGGCACCCAGTGCCTCATCGGATAATTCGGAGTAACAATTTGACACCCAGTGTCTCATCGGCCTTGTCGAAGTAAGTTGGTACCCAGTACCTTATCGAATTTATCCGAAGTAATAACGTGACACCCAGTGTCTCATCGACTCGTGGTCGAAATATCCTTGAACACTTCCAATACTATGGCATACCAATTATATCCGACTTAGCCTGATACAATTAATAGGATTTTACAACACTTTCCAATTTCCAATCAATACACATTTCAAATAATCACTTTTTCCATTTCAATCAATATCCCTTACAAAATAACATTCACATATATTTAAGCATTTAATTTCAACATCATAATAACAATACTTACCTCATTTCACTTACCATACTTATTAATCAAAATACAATAATTAATAATAATTAGATTTGGATTATAGAAATACAAACCGTAGTTTCCGAGCTGATCCTCGTTGACTTTGTCTTTTTCTTTATTAGCCGAGGTTTCCGGTTCAACGTTAGCTATGAAATTTAAAACAATTTAAAATCATCAATACAACACAATTTAACATTGAATATTTCAATTTATATACAACTTTTATCTAAATTTCAATTTAATCCTTAATTTAAACTAACTTTTTTTCTTACAAAACTAATTTCATATTTTATTCAATTTCCACTTTAATCTAATTTCAACTCCCTAATTTTACCATAAAACCCTAATTTCAAAATTCTCTCAATTTAGTCGTTATTTCTTAAAACTTATGATTTATTTCACATTTCAATCCCTTCTCACCTCTAATTTGAAATTCTATCAATTTAACCCCTAATTCTTCAATATATTCAACATGAACAACATCTAAAAATTCACTAATTTTCAAAATTTCAACATAATTCAAGTAGTATTTTGTTTTAGGATTCCAAAAATATCAAAATTACAAAAAAATGAACTAAATTGACTTACCAAATTAAACTTCAACCTTAAACCCTAATATTTTTTTTTCTTTTCTCCCTTCTCTGTTTCGTTTATGTTTCTATCCTTTTTCTTACTTTTGTTTCTTTATTTTTATTTTATTTACTTTATGTTTGTTATATTAATTTAATATTATATTAACATAATAATTAATATTTCTTAAATGATAAGTAAATACATATATGTATTTCAAATGTATATATATATTTATTACACATGTATTTTATTTTTACCACACAGTTGACACAATTTAATTTATTTACTTATTTAATCCTTCAACTTTTCTTTAATCTATAATTAACTTTCACACTTTATTTAATTTAATCTTTATACCTAATTAAAATTGATTCAAACTAATTCTCCTAACTAAAACTTAATTAACCACATAACTAATTTCGTAAATATTTTTAATAAATGTTTACTAATCTGTTTTACGAAAATAGATACCCGAAAATATACTTTTTTTTATACCCGTAAATTTCAGGTCGTTACATTAAATGTTTTAATCATCATTTTTCATTCAAAAATTATTTGATTTAAAAAAATAGTTAAATTTAATTAAAAAATTAAATTATGTAAATATTAATGATTAAATTTAATATTATGCAAAAATAATTTATCTAGTAAGCTTATCAAGTCGGTATGATTATACATTTTATGGACCGACCTTAACCAAACTATAGGTTAAAGAACCAAATTGCTTAAATCAAATAACACGAGTTGAGTGAGTCGGCTGAACCGACATTGGCTCAACCTTGCCCATTAGTGTCGAGAAAAATTGAAAAATTGTTTGAAAAATAGTTATCATTGAATTTGGCTTGGTTTTGGTTAGTTACGATAATAGTTAAAGGTCTTGATTTTTGCTTTATAACATAAAAAAGTTAAAATATGCAGTAGAATAAATTTTGAGATTTAATCTAAAAAATTAATTCATTTAAAATTTTTGGTTAAATCATTAAAATTATAAGTGTTTTCGATTAAAATTTGTCAAAGTAACATATTGATCAGGTTGTCTCATGTAAGATAGTATATAATTAACGGAACCCACATATTCCTGCAATAAGAACAATACCTATGTCAATCGAGCTAGATTATTTTACTTTTTACTCCTTTTTTAAATATTTTTATATTAATAAAATCGAATAATTATGAATAATGTAATTCATTTGATTTATATTAATAATATTTGGATGGGATGATGTTAAATTTAACTCTCAATATTTACATCTTTTATCATTTTGGTCATTATTTTATTTTTAACTAAACTTGACTACTAACATTCAAAAAAAGTCATATCACATTTTTTAATAAAAATATTAACTAAAAAAGTAATTTTTTACGATTATTAGCGTGAAAATCACTTACTTCATATTAACAAGACATTATTTATCTTATATACCATGTCAATAAAAAATAAAAAATATAAAAATATTTAAAAAAAATTGAAAGAAGTATAAAGTTCATTTAAAGTTAAAAAAAAAAACATGAATTCTTTGATTGGTTGGGTGGAAAGAAAATGAGAAAAATGAAAAATGGAAGGGGTGAAAAAGTAGAGAAAATGAAAATATAATATATATATATATATATATATATATATTCATGGATGTGCTTGATATGAATATAAAAAAAGTGAAAGAAAATGTGCTTGATAGAGTTGAACATTAGGAGGAAATAAATTAAAATATTTAAAAAATATATAATTTTGAATTAACATACAATTTTTTTTTACTTTTCTTCCTTATTAAATACATTCAAAATTTATTTTCTTTTTACTATTCTATTTTTCCTTTCAATTTCTTCATATTTTTCACCCAATTAAGCACGTCTGAAGTACTTGTAGATTGTCATACGGGTTGTCATAATTTAAAAGTTTAAAGATTAGTTATTATTTTTGTTAAAAACAAGAATTTAATTTTTTTAAAATATTTGACGGTTAAATTTGACTCATTTTAAAAAAGTTCAATGCTAAATTTAGTTAACAAATGCGAACCAAATTGACAAAAATATAAATATTAAAAGCTAAATTTATCATTATTATTTAGATTTAACGAGAATAAATAATGAATCTTAAACACTCATCCTAACCAAGACCATGCTAATGGCAAAAGTATATGGAGGTTATTGTTTTAGAAGTTAGATTGTATTTTATTCCATCTACTATAAAAATTAGCAAATTTGTCATCATGTGTTAGATTAAAAAATAAATTAATTATTTCGTTAAAAAAATAATTTATTTTTATTGTTAAAAGTTGATCCATGTACTTAAATATAAAGTGCTCATGACACGTCAGTGTAACCATTTAATTTTTTTATTAATTATATTAATTTTTAACAATAAAAATAAATAAAAATTTTAAAATATAAGATCATTTTACTATTTAATTTAATATATAAAAATTAATTTAGGAATAAAATAGAATGTGACTTTTTCATTTGAGAGTCTCTATAGTTGTTTAATCCCGTCTAATATATTAGCAACACGATCCCCTCCCAATACGACCACGTTTAATATAATGTAATTGTAAAAGCCTCGAAGACGGGGGTGTTGTGAACTTCCGTTCCGTTCCGTTCAGCAAAAAGGGTTTTTTTAATAAAGAAATAAAATTCGCAAAGAAAATAAATACTCTCAAACAAACAATTTTATAATTTCAATCTTTCAATTTCTCTCTTTTTAATACAGTGGTGAAGAGAGACAAAAAAAGAAAAAAAAAGAAAAAGAAAAAAAGGAGAGAGTCATGGTGTCAACGAGACGAAGTGGATCTCTATCTGGTAATAATAACAAGAGATCTTCTTCTTCTTCTGAAGATAAGCCTCCATCTCCGAAACGACAAAAGGTTTCAGCGTAAAACGCATCCAAAAGATTTTTTTGAAATTTTTTGGTTTTCTTTGAGGGGTTTGAGAGTGGCGGATTTGAGTGAAGGTATTTGACTTTTCAGCGGTTTTGTTTTTGTTTTTTTGCAGGTGGAAAATGCGGAGAAATCGATGCCGGCGGCGGAGAGTTCCAAAGAAATGTGTACGCCGCCCGCCGTGGATCCCGGAGATTGTGGGAACGGTGAGACTCCGATCGCCGGAGATGATGTGAATAACGCTGGGAAGGGTGAGACATCATCGGCTGCTGTCGCCGTGGTAGCGCCGATCGCTGATGGTTAGTTTTGTTTTGGTTCTGAGCTTTACGTGATTGGTTAATTTCTTTGCTGTTTTGAGTTTCATTTTAGTGAAATTGGATTTGCATTTTGAGTTTTGAGATGCGTCCGTGTCTCGAAATCTGGTTTTCAGTTATTTCTTTTCTTGCTTCTTGAATTGAAGTTAGGATTTGCATTTGCTTTTTCTGATTTTTAAAAAAAAAATTAGAGAGTTATTTTTTACGGATTTGCTTGTTGTCTTCAAGGTATCACTTTCAGTAAGTTCTTGGATTTGCTTTTTAGTTATTTCATATGGCTTCCTGATTTTAAGTGTCATTTGACTTCAATTTGGATTTGCATCTGCTTTTCTGAATCTTTTTTTAAATTGGAGTGTTATTTTTACGGAGTTGCTTCTTGTTTTGAAGGTGTCACTTTCTGTAAATTATTGAATTTGCTTTTTATTTATTTCATTTATGGCTTCCTAATTTTAAGGGTAGTTTTGAGTTAGTTTGGATTTGCATTTGCTTTTCTGAATTCTTTTTTCTTTTTGAAATTTGAGTGTCCTTTTTACTGAATGTGGATTTGCTTGTTGTGTTAAAGGTTCTGCGCCGGTTCTGTTGGATAAGGGGAGGAGTTCGTTCACTACTTGGAGTATTTCCCAGAAACAAAATCCAAATTTTGATACGTCTACACCTTGGTGCAAACTTTTATCGCAGTCTGCGCAGGTAAATTCAAACCTCCCTTTTTGAAAACATCTCTAGTAATTACTCTTTGTTTGCTTGGTAGTTGACATAAAAAGCACTGTACTTTCAGATTATCTTTTGGATAAGAATCTTCTGTCCGTATATTTATTCGTTTTGTGTGTATAGCACATTTTAGATATCTGAATTACTGGTTGTCTTTCTGAGTTTTGACTTGTATATATATGGTGATCCTATTTCTAATGAGTTGGTCACATTTGTGAACTACAGAATCCTAATGTTTCCATTTGCACATCAAATTTCTCGATTGGCTCGAGTAAACACTGCAATTTCCAATTAAAGGACCAGACAATTAGTGCAGTGCTTTGCAAGATAAAGCACACCCAGGTATCACTTAAATTTTACATTCAATATGTTACCTTTTTCTGGATTGATACTAAATTAAGAACACTTATGCATACACATGGTATTTGCCACTCCCTGATTATTTTGTGGGCATCCTGCAGTGGCCCTTTTTAGATGCATTAGCTCTTTGGATTTTGGGTTTTCTGCTTTTTTTCTGCCTCCTTATTTCTCAATATTTTGTTTGGGCAGTCACTGCTTATATTTGTGTTGTGGAGATAAACTCCTTAATATGTACATGCAGTATGAGTACTCATTATTTGTCGACATGATCAGCACGAAGGCAGCACAGCAGCCATGTTAGAAAGCACTGGGAGCAAGGGGTCAGTGCAAGTAAATGGGACAGTGCTGAAGAAAAATAACACTTGTGTGCTTAAGTCGGGTGATGAAGTGGTCTTCGGTTTGCTGGGGAATCATGCATATGTATCCTTTCCTTGGGTTTGAGGGCAATCAGTTGAAGTCCACTTGTTTGTCGAGTGTTATAATAGTGCTTTTGCTCTTATATCTTACTGGTTATTTGTTTTTATGTCTGTGCTTATTTTTGGTTCTCCTTAATATAATTTCAATTAATTTAGATATTTCAGCAACCCATGACTGATGTTGCAGTTAAGGGTGCAGAGGTCCAGAATACCATAGGAAAGTTTCTGCAGCTTGAGAGGAGGTCAGGAGATCCATCAGCTGTTACTGGGGCGGCTACCATATTGGCATCACTTTCAAGCTTGAGGCCAGATTTATCGCGCTGGAAATCGCCTCCTCAAGCCAGCAGTAAGATCCCGCAGGTGACTGAGGTGTCTACTGCTGCGGATGTTGATCTTGATGGCATGGAAGGAAATTCAACTGCAAATATAGGGAATGATAAAGCTGCAGAGGTTGGATCAGTCAACAAGACTCTTCATCTTGATTGCAACCATGACTCCAACACAGAGGCAGGCAATGTAAAACTCTCTGGGGTGAATGATTTGCTAAGGCCTTTCTTGAGGATGTTTGCACCATCAACTAGTTGTAATCTGAAATTGAGTAAAAGTATCTGTAAACAGGTATTGGACGGAAGAAACGAGTGGGTGAAGGACTCACAGCCGACGATGCTATCAAGTATATCACTTCGCTGTGCGGTATTCAAAGAGGACATTCATGCAGGAATTCTTGATGGCAGAAACTTAGACGTGTCATTTGATAACTTCCCATATTATTTAAGGTATGGTACAATTTTGTGCATACTATCTCTTTTTTATTAAAAAAATGTTTCAAATATAAACCAGATTTCTCTTAATCTTTTTTTCATCACATTCCTGCTTATGTGAGTACAATTAAGAGCATACCTAAACTCTGGCTTCTGTGCTATATTACAACATTCAATGATCAATTTGGATTATTTCTTAAAGTTTTTGGCAATCTCATATTTTACTAGAAAATATTTTGGCAGTTGTTTCTCAGTTTGTGTTAAATTCTTTCACTTTTTGAATCCAAGTAGAAGGGTTTGGGAAGATAATTGGAAGTTAGTCTATCTTGCAACTGAACTTTTCCAACATGCATAGGACCATCAAGAAAACCTACTAGTTTTACTCATTAATATAACCGCTCTATTTCTATTTGTGATTCCCCGGTTGGCTGTGTTTTATGTGCTAGTGGAAGAAAGACGATGAACACATAAAATTGCTATTTTTGGACTTGACTAAGGCTGGGACAGAACATTTTCCCCATCGATACTGATCTAACCATTTGAGATTCAAAGCTTATTTCCAATGGAAGGTCTTCTATTTAACCATGAAGGAAACTGGGTTTGATTAGTCTATGTTGGGAGTTAGAGTATGTTGATTCCTAGAATGTTAGGAGAATGGAATGGAAGGAAAAGAGCCAAGTTAATTGGGCATAAGCACATGAAGGAAAATTCAAGAGGAAGAATTAATTTGAGAGTGGATGGATGAGGAAGGCATCTCAGTGCTCACTGACTTTGAAAGCTAGCATGGACAGCTAACTTAGTTACTGAATCACGATTTGGTTATCTAGAAAAGGAATTCTGTTAGTGAGCATGAGAGACTGTTAGGGAAGGAAAGAATGAGAAACAAGTAGGTCCGCTCTTCAATTATCTTTCTTCAATAAATCTCTGACCGTGTTGGTATGTGATAATACAATAGCTAGTAATTCAAAGTTGTCACTGTTCGTATGATATTTTAGCTCTTGAAGTTTATGCTGTTTAGTCTTCTATGCATTCTCAATGTTTTTTCCCAATAGTTTTGCTCTGTGTTTGGTTATTTATTGAATGATACATCATTAAGGGGTGAATTTCTACCTTTCCAGTGAAAATACAAAAAATGTGCTCATAGCAGCTTCAATTATACACCTCAAGCACAAAGAACATGTGAAATATACTTCAGATCTAACCACTGTGAACCCACGGATTTTGCTCTCTGGCCCTGCAGGTATGTGAGTATGCTTTGTTATTTTTGTGTCTTGTATTAGTAGCATTAAGCTGCAAAACCGAGCTTTTCCTTCAAATGTAAATGCAGGGTCTGAGATATATCAGGAGATGCTGACGAAGGCGCTTGCTAATTATTTTGGGGCCAAATTGCTCATTTTTGATAGCCATTCTTTTTTGGGTGTAAGATATCACTTTTATGGGTTATTTGATTTTTGACATTATTACTACGTTATTATGGCTGTCATCATCCAATTTCTTTGTTAGCATATTATTGCTTCTTAAGTCAAAGATACTAAAGGCACATAACTTGGTAAATTATTGATCTAAATATGTTATAGGGTTTGTCTTCAAAGGAAGCTGAGCTTCTGAAGGATGGTGTCAATGCCGAAAAATCCTGCACCTGCACCAAACAGAATTCTGGGCCCATTGAATTGGCCAATAGTTTGGCTCCAGCTGTTGAAGCAGACACTTCAAGTGCTGTGCCTGATGCTACTTGTGACCCTGAATCTCTGCCAAAGACAGAAGCTGATACCATGCCGTCATCTGGATCATCTAAGAATAAAATGTTTAAGAAAGGTATTTACATTTCTTGAAAGACCTTTCAGATTAGGTTTTTGTGTCATTAACATTTTCATAGGCATTGTTATTTGGATTTAGTTTCGTGACTATTTACCTAACATGGATCATGCAGGTGACAGAGTAAAATTTATGAATTCAACTTCAGGCAGTCTATATCCAGCAGCATCTCCATCTAGGTACTGCAACCTCTCTCTACTATATTTGGAGAGATTCAAAAGGTGGCTTGAATTCAGCATGTTGTCTCTTCTCATTTTAGCATCCAATGATCCAAGTGATTAGTTGTTGGAACTTATCTGCAAGTCTTTCCCACCTGAATAGCAAACTCATCTTTCTTAGTACTTTCAAATGTCAGCATGGCCCTCAATAACCTAGTCTTGATGAAATCATTTGATGAGAACTAAAGAATAGCTGCGTCCCTCCACAGTTTTAATTTAATTGGAACCACTCTAACATGTTTTAGTGATATTATGTACTTTTAAATGCCCTTCTGTTTCTCTCATTTAAGGGTGAAAATGAACATGCCCTTCCACTTGATATCAACTCACCAAATATGGCCAGCCATGCAGTTTTCTAGTTTTATCCTATTTCTCACTTTTTTTTTTTTTTTTTTTTGTGACTAGGCATTTTCTATTACCATGCTTTAATTTATTCTTTTATCAATTCAATCTACAGAGGCCCTCCTTATGGGGTTCGCGGGAAAGTCATGTTACTCTTTGCGGACAATCCTTTCTCAAAAATTGGTGTAAGATTTGATAAACCCATACCTGATGGCGTTGACCTTGGAAATATTTGTGAGGCGGGCCATGGATTTTTCTGCAATGGTAATGTTTTGTACATCTCTCCATGTTTTGCATCTATGTTTAAGCTTATGATTACTAAGCCCTGTCTCTGTTTCTTTCACTCTTTCTTGCAATGTAGCTTCTGACCTTCGTTTGGAGAACTCAAGCACAGAGGATTTAGATAGATTACTCATTAACACTTTGTTTGAGGTGACTTATTCTTTATCTTCGACCAACTGTATGATTGTTGTCTGGCTATACAGTTTGCTTCCATTTTTGATTTCTTATTAACTTAAATCTAATATTTTTGTCAGGCTATATACAGTGAGAGCAGAACTTCACCTTTTATTTTGTTTATGAAAGACGCTGAGAAGTCTCTTGCAGGAAATACAGACTCTTACTCCACATTTAAGAGCAAACTTGAAAAGCTTCCTGATAATGTCATTGTAATTGGTTCACACACTCATACTGACAACCGTAAGGAGAAGGTACATTTGTTTTTTTATTTTAACCTTTCTGAGTTGTTTATGGCTGGACGCAATTGTTCCCTGCCTAGATCGATACTTGTTCACTTGTGGCATGAACTAAATGTATAAAGTTTTTGACAGAATGCTTCAGTTAAAATCCTCAATAACTGGTTCTTATTTGGTCTCTTGTTATCTTTTGATGCCTTAAGCTAAATGGATTCATCTTGTTTTGGATTGTGAAAAGATAATTAAGACATGAATTTAAGCGGTAGGGTGATGCAAAGAGGAAGTTAATTGTGTTAATGACAAAAGAAATGCTGTTCTTCAGATAACTGCTTTTTGTCTTTTAGTTGTTACGTAGGCAATCTCTATGACCTGTGTAACCCTACCCCAACTTTTATATGATCTGTGATATATGTTCTGAATAGCATTAGCTATTGAACATGATATTTTTAGTTTGGGGGTAATCTTCTATCATAAATAATAAGAAAGATTTGTGGTTAAGAGTATGTTTACATTTCTTAGTCATTATTTTAAGGGTTTGTGCAGTAGACTCTAGAGTAATTCGGTTTGTCTTCTCATTTGTATGTTAGATCTAGGAGTACCTTACCCTATGATACTTTATCCTTGCAGTCGCATCCTGGTGGTTTGCTTTTCACAAAATTTGGTGGAAGCCAAACTGCTCTCCTTGACTTGGCATTTCCGGTAATGATTCTATCTTTTGAAAAGTCTCGCTCTCTCTGGTGGGGGCTAAGTTTTGGTCCTATGGATGGTTATATTTATTTTATTTACTATATTTGTAACTGATGGTGACTGTGGGTGGTTTCCACAATGAAGGGGTGCAAAGCTGTTTGCATATCAGGACTTCTTTGTGGTTCTTCCTTTTGAAATTTTTGATTAGTTTGTAATAGAAAATGCTCGCATTTGAAGTTTCTCATACTCTTTTAACTCGTGAAAATGTCATGTAACTATGATGCTCATGTAATTTACCTTTAGTTCTCTGATGGTTGGTCTGAAAGATTTTGGTCTTTTACCATCCCTTAAACATTATGCTCGAAGTATTTACTCTTAGTCAGTCATATGGGTGGTTCTATTCTCCAATGGCTTTGCTGGGCTACTGGCATTTTCTGTCAGTCACACAGTAGAGTATTTGATTTCGTGTTCTACGGTGCATTTCTTAGAAAAAAAGTCCTAATTCTGGGTTTTTACAATAATGCGAGTTATGAATTGGTACTGACTGTAGGTATCATTGCCTATATAACAGTATTTTTCACATTTTGGTAGTTGCATGTTATGTAAGTCATTAATATTTTTTTTCTTTGGTATTGCATTTAAATGCTTGAATAGAAGCTGTCTGAGCCTTTTCACATTGATGGAATTAATGTTTTTAATTGCATGGCATGTAAACCGAAAATGGTAAGTTTGAAGTTATTTGGATTTCTCTTATGAGAACTGAATTTGGAGCATATTGGTAACATGTTGTATTTAGTATTGGGCGTCTCATTGAATTGAATCTGGGATAACTAAGTTTAGTTCTATTTTTAGTTGAGCTGTTTCATCTTTATGCTACTTTTAATTATAGTTATGTTGTAACGATGCTGGAGCAGCTGTTCACGTGCCCTGTTTTTGCTTTTTTGCTTTTCCTCCTGCACTTACTTGTACATTTTTGAGTTCACACTTTACCATGTTAGAGGCTATGTATAGGTTATTGTTAATTTAAGGGGTGTGAAGTTTTGATATTTTTTGGATATTAGGTTGCATGACGGGGGAAAGGATGTTTCTGAAGGCTACAAAAATTTTGACTAAGCTTTTTCCAAATAAAATTACCACGTTAGAGGCTGTTTTCTAGGTCATTATTATCTTAATGGGTGTAATGTTTTGATATTTCAGGGTAGTTTTGGTAGGTTGCGTGACAGGGGGAAGGAAGTTCAGATTTCAGAAGGCTACTTAAATTTTTACTAAGCATTTTCCAAATAAAGTTACCATTCATATGCCAACCATGTTAGAGGCTATTGTATAGGTTATTGTTAATTTAAGGGGTGTGATGTTTTGCTATTTTCAGGATAGCTTTGGTAGGTTGCATGACAGGGGGAAGGAAGTTCCGAAGGCTACAAAAATTTTGACTAAGCTTTTTCCAAATAAAGTTACCATTCACATGCCACAGGTCCGTATGGTGTATCCCAAATATGGGTTGTGTTTGTTGCTTCACATATATGTGTTCTCTAAAATGGAACTTATTATTGAAGCTTGTGTGCTACAGGATGAAGCTGTGCTTGCATCTTGGAAGCACCAATTGGATCGTGATGCTGAAACTCTTAAAATGAAGGGGAATTTGAATCTTCTACGAACTGTTAGTTTTCTTCCTTTTTGGTCTTTTAAATGCTAAAGATTGGTTTATGTTGCCTTTATCTTCTATTGGAGGCTTTAGGTTTGGTGAAACTTTTAGTTCTCTTCAGATAGTCATTGTGGAATTCTGGAACTCTTAATTGCTATTAAGGATGGCACAGTTGCATGGGAGAACTTTCCTGGCTATTGACCTAAAAATTATATTATAGAAACTGTTGTATGGTTAGAAGATCCTTTTTCTTTGCAAGCATTTTTTGTACTTGTATACCCATTATGTTATTCTCTTGGGGTATGATGTGGCATGGCTTGCACTTTGGAATTTACTTTGGAATAAATTTACTCCTGGTCTTAGGATTAGGATTTAAAATCTGATAATTACTTCTAATTTGATGCTGGGTTGGGAAATATTGTCACATGAAATGATTTAAGAAGTTCCTGACATGTTGAGGGAGCATTTTCCAAGAGGGCTTGTCAAAGGGTGGTAATTCTGTGCAAAGTCCTTTTTGTGTGCAAGGTTTCCTTGTAAAGTCTTTTTCCAAGTTTTATGGATGTCCAAAGGCTAAAATTTGGTGAAATCAATTTGTGAATGCAAGATGAGATTATTGATGTTTTCACCCTGTGTGTTTTCCCTTTAGGTTATTTGGCTTCATAATTGCTCTCCCCGTCACCTTTCCTCTAGCCCTTAGTATTGAGCCTCCTAACAAATTAGAGATTGTGATTACCTTTTCTATTACCAGGACAAGGCTTAAAATGGTCTTTGACTTCATGCTAATTGACTCTAATCTTAAGATTTTTCAATGTTTGATTACTCTCTTGACATGCCATGGTTATATAGATGTGATGGCATTTTGAAAATGATTACTATTGTTATATTTTTCATTCTTTTATGTAGGTTTTGGGTCGGAGTGGGATGGAATGTAAAGGGCTTGAAACTTTATGCATCAAGGATCAAACGCTTACAAATGAAAGTTAGTTTTCTTTTTACATATCATCATATCAATAATCCTAGAGTTAAAGTTTATAAATTCATATTTTGCCATCCATCCTAGGTGCTGAGAAAGTAGTTGGGTGGGCTTTAAGTCACCATCTAATGCAGCATCCTGAAGCGGATGCCGATGTGAGGCTTGTTTTATCATGTGAAAGGTTCGGGATACATAATCTTTTCATTTCTGTTAGAACATTTTAACTGCACAGTCAATTGTTGGAGACTCAATTATAACACAATTGCTATTCTGGCAGCATTCAATATGGCATTGAGATCTTACAGGCTATCCAGAATGAATCTAAAAGCTTGAAGAAGTCACTTAAGGTTCTTGCAGTACCTTCCTGCAAAATGAGATGCTCTATCAAGTCTCATTTTGGTTCTCTGTTTCCTAAATTATTGTGTATTCTCTTCTGAGTAAATGTCCATTAATCTTCATTGTGGTGGTTTTGGTGATTTCAGGATGTCGTTACTGAAAATGAATTTGAGAAAAGGCTTTTAGCTGATGTTATTCCACCCAGTGATATTGGAGTTACCTTTGACGATATCGGAGCTCTTGAAAACGTGAAGGATACATTAAAGGAGTTAGTTATGCTTCCTTTACAGAGGCCTGAACTCTTTTGCAAGGGGCAACTTACTAAGGTTATCTAAGATATAGCAATGAGCTGATTCTTTTGAAATTTTGCTAGCTATCTAAGTTGCATCTTTTTGGTACTCTTCTACGGAGTTCTTTTATTCTCTTTGTTTGCAATGAATATTCTCACTCTGAGCTATTATGTTGGCAGCCTTGCAAGGGCATACTCTTATTCGGACCTCCTGGAACTGGGAAAACTATGCTGGCAAAAGCTGTGGCTACTGAAGCTGGTGCGAACTTCATTAACATATCCATGTCAAGCATCACATCAAAGGTCAATTTTGTTGTTCCTTTTGTCTGATTTAATTTTTCTGTTCTATCATATCTTACTTGAAATTATGTATCTATTTTGCTGCAGTGGTTCGGTGAGGGTGAGAAATATGTGAAAGCTGTTTTTTCCTTGGCCAGTAAAATTGCTCCGAGTGTCATATTTGTTGACGAGGTTAGTTATTCATGATCCTCAATTTGTATTTTCAGTTTGGGTCTATGCCAATTCATTGTGTGGTTTCCTCTCTGCTGTTTCTTGTAGGTTGATAGCATGCTGGGCCGGAGAGAAAATCCTGGGGAGCATGAAGCCATGCGTAAGATGAAAAACGAATTTATGGTGAACTGGGATGGTCTACGTACAAAAGACACAGAACGGGTCCTTGTACTTGCAGCCACAAATCGGCCTTTTGACCTTGATGAGGCTGTCATTAGAAGGCTGCCACGGAGGTAAAGTATCAGTATGGCTCCTTTTGGAGGAAAATAAAGATACACATAATGCACGTTCCCCTTTATTTAAAAAAAAAAAAAGGCTTTTCACTAACAGAAACTGTGCCTACTTTCCTGCTTGAGCATTTTCTCGAGATACGATCTTACCTTTTAGAGGAAAGACGAATGAAAAGGCCTCTACAATCTTTTTTGGAAATATAAAATTTCTTGTACAATAAATACTTGGTGGAATTTTTACAAAAAAACTATTTTCTTTTTTCCTTTTTTCTTTACTTCCTTTTGATGCAGTCCAACTTCTGCACATATATGCTGCATGTCATGCATATATCACAAGCTTAATCCAGTTTAAGTTACTGGTACTTTGAGGCCTTGTTCTAACGGCTTGGTAATTTGGCAGATTGATGGTAAATTTGCCAGATGCTGCAAATAGAGCGAAAATACTAAAGGTTATTCTTGCAAAGGAGGACTTGTCCCCTGAGGTTGATTTTGATGCAGTTGCGAGTATGACAGATGGATATTCTGGGAGCGACCTTAAGGTTCTATCGTCTGGTCTTTTTCCAACTTCTGATTGATTTTCTTGTAGACTAGTAGCTGACTGCTTGATTATTCTGTTACATTGCAGAATCTTTGTGTGACTGCTGCACACCGTCCAATTAAAGAGATTTTGGAAAAGGAGAAAAAGGTAGGTATTGTGGTAATTGTCTCATTGACTAATGTTTACTATATTTTTTGTATTGATCTATTTTGGCTCTATCCATGTAATTTGTCGATGCGACAATAACTACTTCATTCAGTGGTTGTCATTTGCGATTGTACTTTTTTTGTTGAATTGAGCTGTTAGGTTAGGTAGATTGTGTATTATTCTTGCATTCCTTGATCGAAGTACCAATGCTCGATGTTTACCATCTATGTTTATGAATAAAACTAATTCCTAATGTTAAAGCTTCGAGTGATTGACTTTTGAGTTTCGACCATTATGCAAGGGTTGACTGCTAATATATTTGTTTTCTTTATAGTTGTCTGAAATAGAGATGATAAGTAAAATAAGAATAAAAGGATCATATTGTATTTGCATATTGCCATTGTGTTTTAATAGTCAACATCGATGCCAGGAACGAGTTGCTGCTCTAGCAGAGGGCAAACCTCCTCCGCCTTTGAGTGGGAGTGCTGATATACGTTCTCTAAACATGGACGACTTCAAATATGCCCATGAGCGGGTAATCTATAAAAAATCAAGTTATATTAGTTATTTTTCGTCCAAAAAAAGGAGAAAAGTTTGATAACTAAGTTACTTTACATTTCAAATCTTAACAGGTATGTGCCAGCGTATCTTCTGAGTCTGTGAACATGACTGAGCTGCTTCAATGGAACGAGCTCTACGGTGAGGGTGGTTCACGAAGAAAGAAGGCTCTCAGCTACTTCATGTGAAGCCCCTATCGGTGTCTTTGTACAAATGGTTCGTACGTATCTTCCAAAATTTCTCTCTGCTCTTCTTCTAAAGGCCTGTATGCAAGTAAGTTTACTGTGCCGGTACATGTCCGGTGTGGCTCACTCGTATTTTGTCTGTATAATGAAAGTATAGGTTTTTTTAAGTTATGTTTCTCACTTAATATCATCAGGCTGGTCCGGGGATGGTCGGTATTTTAAGGCAGCGAAACCTAAACCGATATTTCGGGCTTTTGGGTTAAGCTGCTTTTGTTTTGGTTCCTCTCTGTCATCTCCTTTAGTGCCTGCACAAAAAAAGAGCATGTTTTTAGTTTTGTTGTATTTAAGTTAATTTAACGATCTCATAAGGAAAAAAAGAAAGAGAGGACGCTGTGAGTATATAATATATATTTATAGTGATTCTTTTTCATGTTCTGTCAGAAATTCATCATCAATAAGTAAATGCTAAGCATATTTGTTTGATTTTGTTAAAAGCTTTTTGTTGATAAAACTAAATATCTCGGTAATAGATTTTGCAATTCGTTTATGCATATCTTTTGGTCCCCGAACTAAGCGAAAATATTAAATATAAGTCTAAGGGCTGGACAACTTGCTCGGCACGCTAAGAAAAATAATCTGATCTCGGGCTTATCCGGCTTAGATTATTATTTATCAATGAAACATTATATAAATATATTAAAATGTTTTAATTTTTACATATTGATTGGGCTGGTGGTTTTTGGTAAATAAAAATAACTGTTACATTGTTTCATCTTGTGTGTTCGTATAGTGTATTTTAGTTTTTATTTGGAATTTTTAATTTTTCGTTTTTTTTAGTCTTTGAATTTGTATTTTTAGTCAAATCATATCTAAATTGATAGAAAATTTAATATTTGTTAACTTTGTTAATTTGTTATACTTGGATTGTTACATTAATATTTTATTAATATTTTATTTTAAAAATTTTAAAAATATTTTTATATATTTTAATTATTTTAAATTTAAAAATAGTTTTTATAATTTTATATCTGAATTTTTTAAAGACACAAGCTCTATGACCCAATATGTTGCGACAAATTTTCATTAATGAAGATAATAACTAAAGAAAGTAAATAATTAATGTACAATATTTTGAACACTATATAATATATAAAAATTAGGGTGGTCAGCGGTGTACGTATTGTTTTTCTACTATAATTGATAGATATAGTTATTTTGGTGTATCATTTTCAATTTATTAATATTTTAAAAAAGTTATTTTGTGATGTTCATTAATAAAAAGAAAGAGAAGTTGAAGGATGATTGAGAGTTTTTTCTTTGATAATCGTGAGTTTTTTAATATATTTTAAATTTGAGAGTATGTTAGAGAATTTTTTTTAAAATTTGAGGTCTTTTTAATGTAATTCTTTTTATTGGTCAATACATTCATTCTAGTTAAATTTTTAGCTTAAAAGTGAATAGTTAAGAATTCTATATTTTTTAATATCATTCAAGCATTAGCTGATATACCACATCTCAGCTTATGTGGTTGGAATTTCATCGATGCAGAAAAGAATGTTGCTTGTTTTGCTTTAGCATTGGAATAGAATGCACTAATTGATGTATAATATTTTGACTGTGTGATTGGAATTTTCATCGGTGCAAAAAAAAATAAGTGTTACTTCTTACGCTTTACCATTAAAACAATATGCACTGATCAATACAGATAGGATCAATGCAGAACTGACTACCTTGATAAACATACATAAATTCCCATTTTTCTGTCTATATTCATGGAAACTGCAGTTATAAACGGTACCTGACATTGTGCAATGGAGGAACAATAGGGAGCTCTAGGATAAGGCCATTTTTGGTAAGGTAATGGTATGGTTTTACCCGAGGCAGTCAACATTGGTGTATTATTTCCCGTTCATCAATATTTTTTAAATATTATATATATTATGTACATATATATCTGAATTATATATATTGATATGAAATTATTAATTTTAGAATTATTAGTTAATTAAATGATTATTTTTTTATTTTAAATGTGATTATAAAAAGGCTTAATATAACATTTGGTACTTAAGTTTAACATTTTTTTAATTTGATACCTAAATTTATTAAATGTTATATAAATTATGCAAAACACTAACAGTGTTAAAATTTTTATTATTATGCGACAAAAATATTATTAGTATTAGAGGAAATTCATGTTAAAAAATAGATATTGAGTTCTGCTTAACAAATTAATATTAAATAAGAAAAAATATTTTTGAAACCCCCAATTTAAAAAAATTAATTATTTCAATTAATAAAATAAACAAATAAAATTAAAAGTAATTGAACATATAAAATACAAAAAATATCATATCATGTGTCACATGTTGGTCGTACATTAATTATTTTTGCTACCTCATAAAAAACATTTTTAGTATATTGAAGTAATCTGTAAAAAAAATTGATAAGTACCAAATTGAACAAAAAAATTTAGGTAACAAATTAGGAAAAAGAATCAAGTTCAGGTACCAAATTAAACCTCCCAAAAGATTAAGTACCAACTTAAGAAAAAGTGTGAAGTTTAGGTACTAAATTAAGAAAAAAATGTCAAAATTCAGATACTAAATATTATATTAAGCCTTATAAAAAAATGAAAATATTAAAATTTTGTATAAGTAGAACCGAAATTTACATTAAAATGGAAATTAGAATAGATTGTGTCAGTTTACTTTTGGGATAAAATATTCCAATCATAATGGATGTTATCAATATAAAATTGACTGAGTTGATTTTACCTGTTGAATATATAGTTTTTTATAATAAAATTACATAAATTATTATAATGCTTATAATATTTTACATAATGTTATAATAATTCATTGGTAAACTATGAAAGTCTTTTAATTATCTTTTACATTGTATTTTGGTCATTCCACTATAAAATAAGTAAATCGATAATAAATTTAACAGAATTGATGTTATATTAACCTACTATTACATCTTTAATAAAAAATTGAGGGACAAAAACGTAATAAATTAATAGTGTTTATAATCATATGATATTTTTTATAGTTTAATGAGGAAATTAAAATTTACTCAAATATAACTGTAGTTGATTCATGAAAAAAAATATAAAACAGCATTAATATTGAAAAGCAATGATATTTCAGTTTTACTCAAAAGACTCAAATATAATACAAATAAAAGAATGAATAATTTAATTAAATTCAACATATTTAACTGATAAAACAACCATAAATAATTACAAAAAGAATGCTAAATCCCAAATAATAAATCAATCCATCAATTAAATACAAACAAAAGAGGGAGAAGTTTTTGAAGTGTTGTCTGCTAAGTGATTAAACTCTTGAAAGAAATATCGTGCTCGGAGTATCTATGATTGGATTTAGCCTCGGGTTTTGTCCTCCTACTCCAAATAAAGTCCCAATGGAGGCGCTTTCAAAAACTCAAGTGATCCTATTAGGGCTGTACTCAGAATTGAGAAACAAAACATGAGACTAAAATAAAGCATAGATACCTCGAGTACAATACTTCCGCTCTGTTGAACTATTGGATAGATGACAATTCAAAAACTTCTTCTCAACAAAAATTAATCACTGCATCATAACTCTAAATTCCTCAAAACTAAGAACACCATCACCATTAAGATCAAATTTTTTAATCATAACTTTACATTCATCAATGGACTTCAATTCCCCAAGTTTACTAAGCATTCTTTTAAGTCCTTGAGCTGTAATAAACCCATTTCCATCAACATCATACATCCCAAAAGCTTCCTTCAAATCCTTTAATTTTTCTTCTTCATTTCCTTCTTCCATTAAAGCTATTAAATCCTCTAAATCCAATAATCCATCGCCATTAGAATCCAATGCTTCCACTGCAACTTTTGCTTCGTTAAACAATAGATTTTCACCCATTTGGTTTAATCTATGGATTAATTCTAATGCTGAGATTTTACCATCTCCATCTTTGTCGAAATAACGAAGAACACGTTCGTATTCTTTGATTTTAATCTTCATGGTTTTACAATGGAAAGAAAGGGAAAAAAATGGGTTTTAATTGTTTTTGGAAGGAAGGAAAATTTTAGAGATTATTCAATTTGTAATTCTCTTGTTTTCTTTTCCTGTTAGGAAGGAGGGGGAGTTTTTGAACAAGAAAAAGAAAAGGAGATATATGAGAAAGTTTTCGGGGGACCGATTATGTTGGATTTGCTGATATGGGTAATCGAAAACAAGTTTATATATATACTGAAAACATTGAAGAAATTGCCAGGAATTTTCAAAAAGGTTAAAATATGCTTTTTAGTCCCTGTATTTTAATAAAATTTGAGATTTAATTCTCATACTTAAAAAAGTCTTACTTTTTTGGTCTAAAAATCTTAGCCCAATCATTAACATTTTTAGTATTTCTGGTCAAAATTTATTAACATGGCATGTTGGTTAAGGGGTTTTGATATTATGTGATATATGATTAATAGAAAATAAATACATTAAACTGATAAATTTTTACAGAAACTATCAACGAGAATGATTATTGGGCTGAGATTTTTAAATTGAAAAAGTAGGACTGGATTTTTAACTTTTAAGGTACAGGGACTAAATATCAAATTCTATGGAAGTACATGGAGTAATAACACATTTTAACCTAAAATACGCTACAAGCCCATGCGCTCTTCCAACATTTAGAATTTAGTCCTTGTACTTTTATTTTTAGGAATTTAGTCCCTTTACTTTTTGAATTTAAAAATTTAGGTCCAATGTTAATACTATTAAAATTATCTTACTAAATTTGATGCTGTGACATTTTGAAATTAAAAAAAAAAAAACTCACTTGATTACCATGTAATCAATAAAATGATGTTGTAATAAATATAAATTTAATAGAAGAATTTTAATAATGTTAACACTGTACTTACATATTTAAATCCAAAGAATAAAAGAATTAAATTGTTAAAAATTAAAAATAAAGGGACTAAATTTTGAATTTATGAAGATTTTGGATATATTTATTTTTAACCCTTCCAAGACATCAAAAATAAGTATTCAAAAGAAAGAACATCTGGAAGGACGAAATAGAAATCTTATGATAAATTAAACATTGAAAGAAATTTTATTGTTTTCGAAATTGACCAAATAATATACATGTTTCGAATGAGTTATTTAATAACTATAATTAACGGTCAAAACGAACTTCCTGGCCAAAATATTATTTAAAAATATAAATAGAGAGCTTTCAAGGAATAAAAAGGAAAAGAAAAATGCTTGTTCATGTCTTTTTTACGTCAATGGAGATGTTCTTATAGTTTGAATTTTTCTTATTCTCTATTTTTTTTGATAAAAAAATCATATTAATTTATCGGTACAATCGAAATTAGAAATTAACAAGGTTGTTGAAATAGGATTAGATCAATTAGCCAGATTAATTAGATCGAGAATTGATCAAGACACTAGTTTGGAAAAAGAGGTTGAATCGGTTGTGTGCCAGGCTAAATTTTGGATAAACTAGGGTTTGATCTAGGTTTTTCTATTTTTATTCTATAAGTTTTTTAATTCAATCAAACCGGTCGAAGTGAAAATCAGTGACCTAATCGGTTCAGTTACAAAAACAATAAAAATTAGTTAACCTCTAATTAGTGGTAAAGCCAAGGGGATAGGCAGGGGCTCCAACCCCTTTAAAATAAATTTTTTTTTTATTTTGGCCGTTTGTAATTTATAAAGTTTTAAATTAATAATGGTAAACTACACTGTGACCCTTCAAAATTAATAAAAATTTGATTAAATCCTTTAAAAAGTATAAAAATCTAGTCCATTAAAATGATGAAATTATATTTTTACTATCATAAAAAAATACAATTTAATCCCGACCCAAAATTTTTTTTTTAACTACTTTGACTTTGGTTTCACATGTTTTATAAGTTATAAATCAAGATCTTAGAAGCTTTCCAAGGAATGCAAATTGAGTTCAAATGCTTTCAAGATTCTAAAGACAAATGTGAGCTAAGAGTGCTATAAAATAGGAAATTTTAACTTTAATTCCTTCAAAATTTATAAAATCTAAAATTAATACAATGATGAAATTACATTTTACTTCTCATAAAAATATATAATTTCACCTTTCCACCTAGATTTGCCCCTTGATTGTGCTATAAGATAATTCTCCAATTATAAAGAGATCAAGCGAAGATTAAAACAAGTAAAATATATAGGCAAATTAAGAAATTAAGGATGTAAAGAGCTTCGGGGATTTAGCTACATCCCCTAGAGGATTTGTGCTAATCCAATTCAATAAGAACAAAATTTTATAACCAATTTGGGAAGTAACACAATTGCATTCTTTATAAAATTTTTCAACATTACTTATCTTTCCACGTAGCTAGGGGTTGGTAGGCACTAGAATGAAAGTTTTTCATTTAGGTCCTATAAAATTTTTAACATTTTAAATTAATAAATGTAAAATTGTACTTTACCTCTCCTTAAAAATGATAAAATTTTGATTTAATCTTTTAAAAATTATAAAAATATAGACTATTAAAATAATAAAACTATATTTTTACTATCGTAAAAATTATAATTTAATTTCAACTTCGCCCTGCTCTTCAATAAGTAGCAAAATATGCTTAAATATTTAAATTTCCACGTCCTCTCACATTTTTTTTTAAAAAACTTTTTTATAAGAATCACGATTGTTTTATATATGAAATTAAAAATATCAATAAGACCTAATTTTTAATTGAACTTCTAGATATGTGGGAATAAAATAAAAAAAAATCCATTTTAGATAAGAGAATAGTATGTATTTTGGTTGGTTGAAGGAAGTTTCATCATGTGAACTATATAATTAATAATTCAATTGGCAAAAAGTAAAGTGAGTCTATTATTTGTTTGTTTTACTTTGCAAACCTTTATCCTTTAATTTTAATGGCGGCGGCTTTATTTAATTTTATATATATATTGACAATAATGAATGATTCCCAATTTCTCTTCATCCCAACAAAAAAAAAAAAAAAAAAGGCCTTTTAATTATAGTTAGTATTTTTCTCATTATTTTTTTTTATTTTGGACTTTTTTTAATTTATTTTATGATTTATGAAGATTATTATTATTTTTATATCTATAGTTGTCTTTCTTAATAATATTATTTTTAAGTTTTAAACATATGTTGTCCCCCTAAAAATATAATGTAAGGTGACTATAAAAGTTTAGTAGAAGTCTTGGTCCCTTAAAAATGAAAAGATATGGTCCCTTTAAAAATTATAAAATATATGATAAAATTATATTTTGACTAAAAATTTATAAAATTATGATTTAATTTTTTCAAAAAATATGAAATTATTAACTAATATAATAATAAAATTACATTTTAATTCTCACAAATTGATAATTTAATTCTGACCTAAAAAGATTACGGCTTCACCTATTTACTATTACAATCAAGTTAATGAATTTTACGTATTTATATAATTTTTTATATCGTAATCTTATTTAATAAAATTTGACCCAATAAGTTAAATTGTAAAATATTTACATTTTATATTCGTTATCACCTTTCACATCATTATTTGTTATTTTTTATTCTCTAAAACTAAAGATTTAATATAAAATCCTTCCAGAGAAGATGGAAGGAAAGGAAGTCCAATAAGAAAAGGAATGAATTATTTCTACTTTTTAATTATTTTTTAAAAAACGAGTAGCCTACTTTTTTTTTCTCATTCCAATCAGATGCATCAGGCAGAAGCAAACCAATACAACAATTTGAAAATGAAATTGAATCGATGAAATTGATTTTTTATTTTTAAAACAATTTATTTAATTATGTCTAATTATACATACATTAGTTCCAAGTTGGAACATGCATACAAAACACATAGACAGCCGAAAGAAAAAGGGAAAAGATATGTAATTTTACTCAAATTCAATTAGAATCATCATAAGGTACAAAAATTAATTTCTTCAAATGTATGATGGGGGTATAAGAAATATATAAAAGAAAACAACCCCATTGCTGTAAATTCCAAAGAATTTAAGCCCAAGTGGCCCATATAACTTGTAATTTACATAAGTTTCTAATGCTACAAAATCATTTCGCCATTAGTGGCCCCTATGATATCTTTGATTTGTCCCATTTTGCCATATCCATCATGAACACATGAACATGCTATGGCTGCAAAATCAAAACCCCATATCTTAATTTTCCATCATTCCCACTTTCACCATTGAATTGCAATGCAAATGATAAAAATAAATGGCAGAACAATAACTAACCCCACCATGAAATATGAACCTTGTCATTCGCCTGTGCTGTATTTGTAAAATTCCATGTTTACCTCCTCCAAATCCAATGATTTAATCATTATGTAGCTGCTGCCTCAAAATCATCAGATAAAATTTTATTCATTTCCTCAAAATAGGGCCAATCTTTATGGCTTTTCTTCTCACTCCTGATTTCCTGTTAAATATAAGCCAATAGTTGTCAATAAGCAACATTAATAAAGGGCACTGCTTTCAGAACCAGACCAGACAGGCTGGTATGACTGAGAACTAGTTGAACCAGGCTAAGAACAATTGAACGGATTTTATCTATTTTTTAATTTTTTTATGATCTTTTTAATAATCTATTCAACCGAACTGGGCAAACCAGTCAAACCAGGAACCGGTGGCATGACCAGTTCAACCACCAGTCCAGTTCTGAAAATCTTGGTAAAGTGGGAAACAAATTGAAAGTTATTGCCCTAATCTAGAACTAGGCCAAGCAAAAAAAAATGAGAAAAACGAAAACCAATTTAAACCAGACCGAACAGTTATCACCCCCATAACGAACATTCTTGGTCAAGGACAAGACCCTAAAACTAGTACTAGTAATGAAGGGTATAAGCTAAGTAGGTAACAAGATGTAATTCTTATTGTTTAATCCACTTAAAGCATTGCTATCAAGCACCCGGATCTCAAATTTCATTTTGATGTAATCATTTACTCATTCTGCCATTCTTGGCTTAAATAGTTTTACGTCCTTAAGTGTGGCGGAGAAGCTAGAGGGGTCAAAGTGAATGTTACGAACCTAAAGCCAGATGAAATATTTCAGATCCTTAAGCATTATATCCCGGAATAAATATAGTGATATATATAACCTGTAGTTTGGTGAGAAAAACACTGAAGAGAAAGAACATACCTCATATTTCTGAACCAGAGATGCCCATCTGGATTTACACTGCACAGGACTTCGACTAATTCCATCAGCCAACAGGCTAGCAGATATTTCTTCCCAAAGGGCCATTCTCCCTTTCACAACATGAAATCGGCTATGTAATTCCCCCCGCATTTTAATTAGCTTCTTGACCTCTTCAGATGTCCATTTGTTCCGTTTGGCAGGCTTTGACGACTTCACTTGAGAGCTGGGCAGTTCTGGGACATCTCCACTGCTTGCAGCATCATCACTCTTAAGTTCCAACTTATGTTCCTCTATTGGGATAAACCCATTGTTATCATTTTCCAAATTGTCAATAGGTGAAGATGATTTGATGAATGGTTTCCAGAATTCATCAGAATCCTCAGTACTGCGTCTATGCCTTTCTGCATGGTCAGGACTTGAACTAGTGGTCACTTCCTCGGGTAAGAACGTTTCAACATCATTGCCAACTGCATGAAGAAATCGTTAAGAAGAGAAGAGACCATATCAATTACAGTGGTGCTTTAATAGCAAAACAAACAACGGATTACCAAATATATACACACATATATGGTACCTATGCACAGATATCATGCAATAGACACTTGCATGAAACAGAGAGAATTTAAGGGGAATCAAACAAGAGGACATGGACCAACCTATCAAATTTTGTTCTGAAGTATTCTCTATATGCAGATTACCGTCATTTTCTGCTTTTATCTTGTTTGGTTCTCTCCTTTTTGGATGTCCATCCATTACTTTTCTGACTGCCGGTATCCCAAAACCAACATTGGAGTTGCCAGATAGCTTTTCATTTAGCTCATCAGAGAGAACTCCTGCAGGGTTCTCCAATGCAATCGAAATGACTTCAGGCCTCTTACCGCTGTACTTCCTTACCATCTTCCTCAGTACCTCAGAAACAGTTCTTTCCATGTGAGCTAGGGGGCAATTCACAGGACAGCTCGACAGTGCAGCATGAGCAGCTTTATGGAGTGCATCTAAAAGCTTACCCTTGTCTAGCCATAAGCACCGTGTAGTGATTCTTATCTTCCCTTTTAAGCTATTCTCAATTATGCCATCAATCTTTTGGGGGCGTAAAATTTCCATGCTGCAAAAGGGATAATATTAACACACATGAGACAAATACAAAACATATCAACCTCATTTCAGCATAAAAAAATTTACCTACCTGACTACTATAATGCCATCAGATGCAATTCTTAGTCTCTCATCAATACAAAGTTCAGTTGATGTGCCGAATGCCTTATCACCATCACTGTACATTAACTGCAATTTAAAATTAAATTCATGAATATCCTTCCCAAGGGAACTAAAGCCATTAGACAGAACTAAAGCCAACCTGTAAATTCTCCTTCCCAAGGGAACTAAAGCCATTAGACAGAACTTTTCTATTCCTCAAATGAGAAACCCCAAGCATCTCTCCATTCTTTATAACCTGATAAAACAATAAGAATTTATTACAAATTTCACCAGAAAACATTTGAATTATAATAATCCTTAACTAGATAATAGTATAAAAATAAATAGTGACTTACAGTGGTGTGTCGAACGCCGGTTGATTTCCCAAGTAGCTCATGCTCTTTCAAGAACACAAGCTCTCCATGTATGGGTAAAAAATGCTGCGGCTTCACAATTTTAAGTACTTCCTCCTTCAAAATAAAATCCCCATTGAAATAGAGTAATTACATACAAGTCAGAACAAATGGAGAAAAAGAATATCACAATCAAAATCAGCTTATCTGATTATGTCGACTCAAATCACATCCATAGGTCATCCAATCATGTCCTGGTTTTTCATTTTTTTAAATCAGAAACAAATTCTTAATGGACCCCCTTTCTTGCTCTTACTGAAGTTAGAAAATAATTTCATATTTACAAACAAGCTCCCCCTCTTTCCCCAACAAATATAAGTTCATGTTACATTCCACAAGAGGCCCCATAAATGTAAGCACCATGAAGGTCTCAACAATGCATAATATGCTATCCTGAATTTTAACAGTTGCACTGTTTCCTTATCCTTTTGTGTTCTTATTCACAAGAAACAAGATAGCAACCAAGAAATTTTTAGAATGAAATAAACAATGCCGATGTTCTTACCAACTCTCCACGATAGCCATGACCAGAAGTGTGTAGCCCCTCATTCCTACCCATCACTATAGTTGATCCAATCTCTGATATACGGTTTAGCATCTTCATTACCCGAGATTCATTACCAGGGATTACCTGATATTTATGTACAAAATCGACATCTTAACAGTTCAATAACTTTTGGGTAAAGATAAAACACTCTCTACCATAAATGATAATCAAATAGCAAACCTATCCCCTAATACAAGATGGGCAGGTCATGGTAGACCAATAGAGAGTAATAAAGATTGTTTGCTGCTTTTTATTTTCAATTAGCAAACATTCACGGTTAGACACAAAATACATATCATACACTATCATTACCTTAGCTGAATAGAGAATCACATCTTCCTTGTTCAGTTTGAAAGAATGACTACTTCCATAGGATGCAAGATTCAAGGCTGCCCGTGGCTCTGCCTGACATAGTAAAGTGCAGTCACAAGTCAGCTTAATGGTCAGCTGAAAGAATTGTCTTTGGTGTTATAGAAATCAACTCACTTGGGATCCAGTTGTGACAATTATCAAATCCTTTGGAGCATAGGCATCAATATCTTCTGCTTTCACCTAAATCATATGGAAAGAACAGAGAAGAAATGATTCAAGATAAACAATAGTTTTTCAAGATAGCTTATAGGGAGGATGACAAATGAAAACATAATGAAGGCAGAAATCCAATTCAATCAGGGTAAAAGAAGAAATAGCACAAACATGGCTGAATAGACAAAAAAGATGTATTATGGCATAGTTTCTGTTTCAAGATATAGTCCCAAAGTGCATGAACTAGCAAAAAAGGTTACACTCTACCAAGAAATGGTCAAAAAAAGGCTAAACAAGAACAAAAGCACAATTTCTCACTGAGTAGCTTGCTGTGATAACAACAAACTTAAAACTTCAAAGAAGAGTAAACCATTAGGTCTACCACAAAGAGACAACCACATAGAAAAGAAACAAGAGAAGTTTCAAACGAGTGAATACCAGAGTTGATGGATCAATTGGTGCTTTTCCATCCTTCCAAGCTGCATCTAGGTAAGTCCTTAATGACATGCCAACAAATACCTAGTTGAAGGACCAACATGTCTAAGCTGTCAAAATTTATAATCTGTTGTCCAAGTTGACATCCATGTCATTCAGACAATTAGGTTCACAAGATACCAGTGCAGTCAAACGATACATACCAGCTTTCTACCAGTTAAATCTGCAGCAGCTTTTACACTTCCAAGTCGGTGTATGTTTGACGCAAACTGGGTAGTAATAATCCTTCCTTTAGCATTTGATATATGCCTCAACAATGCATCTGCTACTACACGCTCACTAGTTGTCCTTCCGGGTGACAATACATTAGTAGAGTCACTCATCATCTGAAAATGACATGCATTAACTGAATTGGACATTCATCGCAACAGTTCCAAAAGAATTACAAGCTCAATTCAGAACATAAGAATTGCAGAATACAAGGAACAAGACAAATCTTGACAATCTCTTATTTATGTTATGGATTAATTTATACAAAAGAGATGAGTAAAAAAGCCTAGGAAGCCAAAGAATAGACACAAGAAAGATAAGGTGTCAAGTGTTAGCTTCCATTATTGAAATAAAGTGCCAAAAATCAAGTGCTATCCTACAATTTCAAGACAACCATCTCGGCTGATCATAAAAGTTTGAGCAGACATGCCTCAATCATGAATCAGATAATTGAAATAATTATAGTTCACTTCTCTGTCCCTTGTGAACATTTCACACACCCTCACTTCCATTCCCAAATAGTAACCCTTGCAATCTGCTCCATGAAATCATTCACAGAATAAACAATATATTCAGGAATGTTACCAGTGTTACTCCTTCCTTAGACAGATCCTCTAGAAACTGCCGGTCGAAAATATTCCCATCCAATGGTGATTCATCAATCTGTCATATAAGTTATAACAGCTAGAGTTACTGAAGGTTACAGTAACAAGGAAAGAACATGTACAGAGGAAAAAAGAACCACCTTCCAGTCCCCAGTGTGAAGAATTGTACCATCAGCACAGCGAAGAACTAATCCACAACAGTCGGGAATAGAATGTGTCACCCTAAGAGGCTCTATTTCAAATGGCCCAGCCGTAAATCTCTTCCTCATTTTAAATACCTTAAGCCTAGATGGGACAAAAATCCCATTCTCCTTCAGACGCTTTTTGATCAGCTGTTGACAAGAATGCAAGTGTTTCACTAGTCCATTTTCAGCAAGAGATGATAAGATGAAATAGAAAATTGTCAAGTTTTCACAGTCAATAATATGGACAGTAAAGAGGTCAAAAACACCTCAAAAATAGTAGGACGATTCTTATTATGACAAGGAAAACAACTTCCAAGAGCTACCAAGACAAATGTTCATAATTATTGAAAGGCATAAGACTTCTAAGGAGTAATTTTCATAATCTGTAACAGTCTTCATTATTATAGTAAGTTTTCAAAGAGTAGCATGTGGCACGTATCATAAGCCTAGTGCATTTGTATTCCACATATTTTTTCTGACCATAGAAAGTACCTCCATGGTAAAGGATGAAGCATATATTGGAGTGTGAGGATCCAATGCTGGGATAACCTGCTCACATAGACAAGGAAACTAATAAAATAATGTTAAAGAAAAAGAAAATGCAACATGAACACCATCTATACTGTAGTATCATCAACTGTAATAATAAAATTCTGAGAACAATTTACACTTGCTCAGTAGCAAAGAAATTCCAGAATAGGAATGTGATCAAACAGTATCATTTCTTGAGCAACAGCTTCTTTTGCTCTAGATTCACCCACAATTACTATTTCATAGGAAATAGCCAAGACAAGTTCATGGTAGCAAGAAATGATGAAACTAAAATAAGAAAAGATATGGTCCAGTCATTTCATCCTTTCTTTCACCACCCACCCAATGCATTATCAGCTATAAAACAATCAAACATGAACACACCAAATTCTTACAGAGAAATAATGATTCTCGTGGTAAGAACTAAGATGAAGGCAATAAGAGATACACTCAGCCACAAAGATCACAATTACGCTGTGCACAAATACTAAGCTTCCTTGGCAACACTATAAAGTAGCAAATGGTGTAGCTCTAGAAGCAACTCCTGCATCAACAAACCAAGCTCCACCAACTAAACATAGCATCCCTAGAGCATAGGAAGCTTGAGGCACCAATATAGGTTTCTCCAGCATATCATGTATCCTACTTCACTATAAAGAAAAGGCATAAGGAGTGTAGGTACCGTATTAGCAACTATTTAACAGGTGCTGAAAAGGAATGCACAAAAGGCGTAACAAGCTTGATAGAGAAGTATTTACCCAAGGCAACGCACCAATGTGATCTTCATGGCCATGTGTTATCACTACTGCTTCAATTTTGTGGCTCCATTTCTTAATAAATGTTGTATCAGGTATAATCTTTTGGACTCCAAGCTCATCATAGCTTAAATGACAATAAAATACATTGCAGTGTTAATATACTCAAAGAGAAGAACAGAAACTAAAAGTAGTAATATCTGAACCAGCACATTCGATATATATTTGCACAACTGAAAGATCAACCCCCTTAGTCAAAATTAGACTGTCCCCTGATATTTGGAAAATATTTCAAGAATCAAAAGAACTTAGAATACAGGAACTAATTTTCTCTAGTATAAGCATAAATTTAATGTAATACTAATTAAGCCAAAATCTTCAAGACTTACTCTGGAAACATCACACCAGCATCAATTAGAATATAGCGATCATAATTCCCAACAAGCATGCAATTCATTCCAATTTCACCCAGACCACCAATTGGAAGAACCCGAAGAGGTGGTCCAGCAGTCCCTTCATAGAACTGCTCCATCTTGCGTTGGACAGAGTCTTCCATGCTTTTTCTAGCCCCATCCAATCTTCCTGAACTTCTACGCGGAACGTTAGTTCTTCGTGTACCTAACACAAGAAAACCAGTTAAACAACCATCATTATATCACTTAGTGATAGCATTAAAAGCATGGGACAAGGTAACAATCTCAATAAACCACTTATCCAATGGAAGAGCCCGTAGTTATTTCTCTATCCTTCGTTTCTATACCTATACAAAGAATTATCCAATCAACTTCAAATCCCTCCATTTCTCCTTATTTCATAACTTAAAACATCAGCAAAAACCAGTCTAAACACCCCCCCTTCAGCTTAAAACAAACAAAAAACAGAAAAGCTTCATAATCTCGTTTATACTTCACTTTCTCGGCAATCAAACAGAATTCTAAAACAATATAAAAGACTATATAGATGTAATGCATAGAGGCCAAGTAAATACAAAAACAAAAAGGGTACCTATAGGAGTAGTGGAGCCGACGGAGCAAGAAAAGAGACGCTTTCTTGGGGTTGGCCGGCGAGAGAGTATGTACGGACAAAGAGAGAGAGCAGTGGAAGCAGCCATTTTCGTTTTGGGGGGGGGGGGTTGGGGTTGAGTGGCGTGAAAGTAAGTGATAAACCTCCCTAAAACCCAAATCGAATCTGGTTTATCTTAGGTTACGAAAACAATGGAGAACTAAAACCCTAAAGATTTTTGCATTTTTATGAAGAAAGGGTTTAAGGGGATAGATGATTGAGAAGCTGGATATTGAGTGAACTGAGTTTGAGTGAGTGAAACTCAGTAGATTTTTGTAAGGGATAAGAAAGATACTATCAAATATCTCTCTGCTTATCTTTTTTTATTGGTTAAACTACACCCATGGTCACTCTAAAATAAGATTTATTCTATTTTGGTCATATTAGCCAATTAAGTGATTGTCACGTGGTAATTTTTTACTTTTGACTAAAGTTAGGCCCTTCTTTATAATTAGTACATTTTTTTCCTTTACTTCTCTCTGTCGTCTGCACCTGCTTCTTTTTCTTTTGCTTTTTTTTTTCCATATGAATTTTTTATTTCAAATGGAAGCTAAGGAAAAAAGAATCTTTTTCTTCTGTTTTTGAATATTGATTTGATTGATAAGGTAATCAAATTGATGATATGCCAACATTTTGATCATGTTACAATAACTAAGTTCCTCTTCTGTTATCAAAGATCAAGATTTGTTAGGAAGTGCAGAATCATGGAGGTCATGATCATTGCTTGATAGGAACTCCCTTTCTTGCAAGCACTTATTCGATATGCTTCGAGTGGCTTCGAGTTTGGAAAAGATTAGCACGCATTGCAAATCCATTCTGGAAAATCTTATTGGTTCACAACTGGATCAAGCCCCCCACCACGAAAGAAACATTACATGTATGATGTGAACCTGGTTCTGAGGCTGGTAAATGCATTTCAGAATGAACAGAGTTGCTGCGCATCCCCGGTTGGATCTCGAAAAGTTGCTAGCTTACTTGACTCGTACCTTGTGGAAGTCTCAGCTGATTCCTACCTGACCCCTTCCAAGTTTGCAGCATTAGTCCTCCTGCTGCCAGATTCTGCAAGAGAATCCCATGATGAGCTTTCTCAAGCCATAGACATTTATCTACAGGTATTGCTATCAACTTATAAATCTTTACCCTTGTTATAAATGCAATTAATTGCTTTGCACTTGATTCTTTATGTTTCTTGGATTTGAAGTAATGATGTTGGTAGAGTAAATTCCTTGTAAGTTGCTTGGGATCAATCAAAGTAGAGGTTGGTAATATTTTTTTAAAAAAAAAATCAATACTGATTAGTTATGTATCCAGTTTTATTTTCTTATACCATTAGAAAAAGACAAGTGAAGAAGAATCGTCCATAAATTTGCAGTCAATAGTTAATGGTTCCAATTTATTTGTCCTTAATTTTGACTTTTGTAACTGAGAATCCACATTTTCTTTTTCAATAGAAAAGAAAGGGAAAGTTTTTAGATATTGTGTGTCTTGAGATACTATAACCAATTGAAGGTATGGATCCGATCTAAAAATGAAAAAGAAAAGGGAGATACTCTCCTTTTTTTGTTTGTAGCCTTTTGGCGACATGGCCGAGCGGTAAGGCGGGGGACTGCAAATCCCTTATTCCCCAGTTCAAATCCGGGTGTCGCCTGATCAACAAAAAACTCGAAATCCTAACGTCTCCTAACGTCTAGGATTCAAGGAAAAACTAAAGTAGTGGAAGGGAATCAGTAAATCTTGATATGGGAGCCCCCCTTACTAATGGAGTGGCTACTAGAGGAGTCTTGAATTAGATTGGATAACGGGAGTGTCTAATTAACTAATGAATGGTTGTAGAAGGGTTGGAAGATACTTTGTATACAGACGGATGAAAGTCTCTGAGTGTTCAGGCATCCAATTAATATTAGATTGGATAGATAATTGGCTTTTCCTTAATGAGGGACACCAAAAGAAAGAATAAGTCTTATTATTGATACATGTGAGTAACATTCTTTTGATACTTCCAAAAGTGTTACTGCGCATTTTGTTTGTGCTTAATGGTTCTCGATTTTACTCGAAATCATATAAGAGCTTGTTATAAGCGGATTTATCGAAGTGATTCATCAACGGTGGCGTGTCACAATTCCCTTTTCTTTTTGACTCTGCGCCAGTAATTCCACTATTATTAGTGAACAATAATGGAAAAATTGAATTCCTTCATATTTGTTTCATATTCATAGAGATAGGGGACATAATACACATGGATATAGTAAGTCTTGCTTGGGCTGCTTTAATGGTAGTCTTTACATTTTCCCTTTCACTCGTAGTATGGGGAAGAAGTGGGCTCTAGGGGTACTCCTAATTGGGGTTGAGGAATCAAACCGTATCAATTGTTTTCTAGATCGTTTTGCAAAGCCTTTTTTTATTTTAACTATTTTATTAGTCTTCATTTCGAAATTCTTGGATTCTAATGGAGTAATGTATTCTATGAATAACACCTTTTCAATCAAAATCAAATAAACATTTCAATAATCCCCATGTTCGTATTTCGAAAGTAAAAGGGATCCGGATGATAGGCAATAAAAAAAAAAGAATTCTTCCTAAATTTTCTATTTTGATGAACCAGCTCTTACCAGAGTTAGAAACGGACAATGAGGGACAAGGAACCCCCTTTGTTTTCTGTATTTGCTTGTTTTTATTTCCCTCCCTCTTTACTGTTCAAAGAGAAAAAAAAGTCTTTTTTTTATTTAATTTAATATTTAATAAGATCTTGCCTTAGTGTAGTCACATATTAGACACTTACCCCCTGTTTTATTTGAATTTCATTTATGAAATGCTTTATTGACTCATTTCATATCATGGATCAAAGAAGTTAAATTCAAAATCGGCAGGGTATACCCTTTTTTCGAAACGAAATACGAAGAAAAGTTACCATAGAACTCTTTGGATCATCTGTCAGTTGCTCAACGAATTACTTCTTTGGAATGTTCAAAAAAAAGATTACTTGTTTTTTTTTTTTTTTTTTATTAATTTAATTAATATATTCCTATTTTTTCCATTTTTCCTTCATTTCTGATAGGAATAATAGGAATCTCGGTATCCACCAAAAAAATCAAATCCATGAAATGAAAGAATTATAAAATCGTAAGACTTGCCTTTCAATTATTTCAGATTAATTGAAATCAACACAAATAAAATAGATCAAGCGAAGAAATAAAATTGAGATACTATGTACAGTACATATATTTAATTGATATCGACATGTATGAAGATACATATTGTGGATTCATCTATATTAAGCTTGTATCTTTCTACATTACAATAATAGATATAGATAGTATGGTAGAAAGATTCATATTTTTTTTCTACCATACTATCGAGTTTTATAGGATACTGCTGATTCTAGTCCATTCATTTTATTTAAGACGTGAGATTTGAATCCTTTTTTTCTTAACTCCTTGATAAAAAGTCAAGTTTCATTCAAATTAATCACTTTGACTGACAGTTTTTACGTATATTATAAGTAAAAAAGCGGTAGGAACTAGAATGAACAGCGCTGTAGCAATAAATGCGAGAATATTTACTTCCATAATTTCATTGTTTTTTTTACTTCGCAATAACTCGGGATTTAATCCCATAGAGATGATAAATTTGTCGCTTGTAAATTCAATGCAATGACTTACATTTCAATGACATCGAATCGGATCAATATCATGAATAACAATATCTAGGCTATCAAATCGATTCACCGTCGAGAATTGAATAGTATAACATAGGAAGATCTTTTATCCACACCGAACCGAATAAGTGATGCCTGGTCCAAGAATGGTCCAAGATTTTATATATTCTTTCCACCCTTTCTTTTATATTTATATATTTTTTTCCACCCGATTTCGATAATCTACCGCCTTCCTTGTACAATCATCTGATGATGTATCATCTGACTGCTTTTCCACTTTCACCGTTTACAAATAGTTTCCAAATAAACCCCCAAAAACAAAAAAGAGAAAGGAAAAAATAAATAAAAAAAAAGATAAAGATATCGTTGGGAATGAAATTCTGTCATTTGTATCCCCTTTGACAGAAAACGGAGGGATCAATTGATGTATTTTTAAAATTTTATCCGTCGGGACTGACGGGGCTCGAACCCGCAGCTTCCGCCTTGACAGGGCGGTGCTCTGACCAATTGAACTACAATCCCAGGGAAATAAAGAAAAGTGTACAACAGAGATAGTCTTATGATTTCATTCAAGCCATTTTCTATTTAGATTTTAGATTCGAAGCCCGGTTGTAACAAACAAAGGCGCGAGTGATATATTGATATCCATACGGGTATGCACTTTGAGTGAGAGCGACGCGGATTACTAGTTACTAGGAATCCTTTCGTTATTGCCAAATAAATCGATCAATAATCAATTTGAAAATGAAAACAAAAAAGAGTCTTCTTTTTTGTTTACTTTACTCTTTTTCTTTTCATTAAACTTTCTATTTAATGATCCTGATATGAATCTAGAGCGTTATCAAGGTCATAATTTATGGGAACAACTAAATAAATAGAACAAAATAAAAAACAAATAGCGGTAGGGATGGATATATCACAAAATTGGACTTTTTTTATTCTTCCCTAATTTTTTTGTTTGGCTTTTCGGGAAAACAAAATACAAAAAATGGGCATTTTAGGTTATGGCGGATCAGCGAATTATTGGGCCGAGCTGGATTTGAACCAGCGTAGACATATTGCCAACGAATTTACAGTCCGTCCCCATTAACGCGGGCATCGACCCAGGAAGAATCAATTCTAGGTTTATTGATAATCCATGATCAACTTCCTTTCGTAGTACCCTACCCCAGGGGAAGTCGAATCCCCGCTGCCTCCTTGAAAGAGAGGTGTCCTGAACCGCTAGACGATGGGGGGGCATACTTGCCTGACCGCGACTATACTATGCTCATAGTATGAGCAGTTTTTTGAAATTGTCAATA